>JAWPNB010000013.1:26132500-28632500 GCA_033996785.1 Trichosanthes truncata
CATCATTTATATCACAATGTAATCAAACATTGTTGCAAAGTTTGGATCTAGCCATTTTGATCTAAAGCCGAGCATGGTGTCTTTGAAATCATCAACGGGGCCATGGAAAACAATTCATAATCTGCAGAATTTGGTTCACTGCCATATCTTTATCAACATTGGCAACGGTGACAAGACCTTGTTTTGGAAAGACAAATGGATGGGAGACTTTAGCCTACAATCAAAATATCCATCTCTTTTTCAGCTTTCTCAAAGAAAAGAGGCTTCCATCAAAGATCTATGGAATCAAGGTGGGGGCTCATGGAACCTGTATTTGAGAAGAAACCTTACTGAGGTTGAAATACAAGAATGGGCTTTACTATCACGTCTATTATCTTCTTTCGCTTTCAAAGACATTGAAGATAGGTGGAGTTGGACTCTAGAAAAGGAGGGGGTCTTTTCATCTGGCTCATTGACTCGAAAGTTAGCCTCTTCCAGAATTGGGATCAATGGAAAGTTTTATCAACAGATTTGGAAGGGACATGCCCCCAAAAAGGTCCATTTTTTTGTATGGGAACTTAGCCATGCTAGCATCAACTCTTTTGACATTTTGCAGCGGAGATCTCCTTGGCTATGCATTTCCCCTAGTTGCTGTCATCTATGCCTTAAGAGTAATGAATCCCAAATTCATATTTTCAGTAATTGCATTTATGCCTCTGCCTTTTGGTCTTTCATTCAACAAGCTTTTGGTTGGCGTTTTATTCGGCCGGGGGATATTTTCACTTTACTCAATGTTGCTCTCTTGGGACATCCTTTCAAGAATGCGAAGAACATTCTTTGGATCAATTTTATCTTCGCTTTCTTATGGAACCTTTAGCTGGAACGAAATGCTCGGGTCTTCAAAGACAAGCAACAGAACATACATTCTTTCATAGATTCTACATCTTATTTGGCCCTTTCTTGGAGCAAACTTTCTATGCCTTTTTGTAACTATGGTTTATCTACCCTTTTATCTCACTGGAGATCTTTTTTGTAACTTTCTCAGATAGGAGTTTCTCTTGTATCTATTTCATACATCAATGAAATGGTTTTTGTTTCCTATCAAAAAAAAAAAAAAAAACAATGTAATCAAACAGTGTTTCAGACAACCAAATCCGAAAATTCTTTGATCAAAGGTGTGCCTCTTGCCTCTAGTTCTTCAAAAGATCTTCGTCCTTCATCTCCTTTTCCACATGATTCTGATAACGAATCAGAAGTAAGTGTGAGTAGCATTGATTCTGATTTACAGCATTCAGTAGAGGCAAGAGAGGATCCCAGTGGAGAAGATTTCTTGTCAGATGCTTTTGATTTAATCTTCCAAGATAATCCGCCAGCAATGTCACCCCAAAAGTTTGGAGAGTTTGGAAAGACTAACAGGCAACGAAACTCATCTGAAGCTTTTCCCAAGGAGCTTTCTTCTTTTATAGAAGTTTGTGGTTTGCAGATGAAGGAAATTACCCCAAAAGTTAGTAATTAACAGTGCTTTGTTCTCTGCTATATATGAAGATCATTTCTTGGAACACCCGTGGCCTTGGGGACTGTTTAAAAAGGAATGCAATAAAGAAATTCATTCAGCATCATTGTCCGGACATGGTTCTAATTCAGGAAACTAAAGCAGTCTCTTTTGATATGTTCTTCATTAAATCTCTTTGGAGTTCCAGAGCAATCAATTGGGTGAATGTAGAAGCCTGGGGCAGATCCGGGGGTTTATTAATTATGTGGGATGAAAGCAAGTTCAGTGTTCTTGAATTCATAAAAGGGGGTTACTCTCTGTCTATCAAAGTTTCCATTTTGCAGAATAAGACTTGCTGGATTACTAATATATATGGCCCTAATGATTACAAGGAAAGGAGTTTTCTATGGGATGAATTAAGGTCTCGCTTCTTATATGTTGAAGATCGTTGGTGCATTGGAGGGGATTTCAATATCACTTGTTGGGAACATGAGAGGCAGCCTAGATGAAGATTGACAAAAGGGATGCGGATTTTTAATGAATTGATTGAAGAGCTCGAGTTTATGGAATTTCCTTTGTCTAATGGTAAACTCACATTGTCCAAACCAGGGGATGGCTCCTCACATTCTCTCATTGATAGATTTTTTGTCTCTAAAGATTGGGATGCAACTTTTGATAACTTAAGAGTTTCTAGGCAGACACGCACCATTTCTGATCATTTCCCCTTACTTCTTGAATCTGGAATTTTGATTGGGGTCCTTCTCCATTTCAATTTTATAATAGCTGGTTGATCATTTCAGAATGTGGAAGTTTGGTGGAGCACACTTTATTGCATAATACATCTTACAGTTGGCCTGCTTATGTCATTACCTCCAAGCTCAGGAATTTGAAAGGTGTTCTCAAGCACTGGCTTGCTGTTTATAAATCGAAACAAAAAACAAAGGAAAAAAGTCTTTCTGAGGAAATTGCTGCCCTTGATGCTAAATCAGGAGTAATCCATTATCTCCCCAAGAAATCAGTTTCTGGTCCTCATTGCAAGGTGAACTTTTGAACTTTTATATGACGGAGGAGAGGAATTTAATCCAAAAATGTAAATTGCTTTGGTTAAAAGAAGGTGACGAAAATACAAACTTCTTCCACAGATTTCTGGTTGCAAGGAAAAGGAAGTTATTAATTTCTGAGATTCAGACTGTTGATGGGAATGTTCTACTATCTTTTAGAGAGATTGAAGCGGAAATTATTAGATTATTCACAACTCTTTATTAGAAGAGCCCCGGAAAAAAGTTTCTACCTTGTAACTTGATTTGGAACACGGTGTCTATGGTTGATTAAACCCTTCATTAAACCCTTTTCTCTTGAGGAGGTTTGGAGTGCTGTAAAAGCCCTTGGGAAGAACAAAGCGCTTGGTTTGGGGCGGGTGTGGGTGCCCCTGGGTATAGGGGAGTAAAGCTCCGACTACTGGTTAAAAAAAAAAAAAGAACAAAGCGCCTGGTCCAGACGGCTTCACTACGGAATTTTACTTAAAGTTTTGGCCATTTTTGAAGGAGGACTTCATGAATTTGTTTCGAGAATTCCATAGAAGTGGGAAGTCAATTCTTGTCTAAAGGAGAAATTCATTTGTTTGATTCAAAAGAAGGAAACAACTTCTTTTGTAAACAACTTTAGGCCAATCAGTTTGACTGCATCCGTATATAAGATCTTGGCCAAAGTACTAGCTGAAAGATTAAAAGTAGTCATGCCTTCAATTATCTCTAATTATCAAAATGCCTTCATTAAAGGAAGGCAAATACTTGATCCCATTCTGATAGGAAATGAGGTTGTGGAAGAATACAAATTAAAAAGAGTGGATTTTTTTTTTTTTTGATAGGAAACAGAAACCATTTCATTGATGTATGAAATAGATACAAAAAGTCCTATCGGGCAATAAGTACAAAAAACTCCTCCATTGAACAATTAGGGTTGTCATACTATAATTACAAAAGGGAGGAAAATATTTACTCCCAGATGTAGCAAGATAGACAGTAGAATCCATGAAGGAACCAATGTTTTATTGCTTATCTGTAAAGATTCGGGCATTTCTTTCCAACCATAAGTTCCACAAGAAAGCATAGACAAAGTTGTGCCCTAAAAACTTCTCCTTCTTGAAAGGGTGGCCAATGATGGTGTAATTGAGTAATATATAAATATCACCTAGACGAGCAGTATACCAGCAAAAAGCTTGTTGTATGTAGTTCCAAAAAGTGGTTGCAAAGGGGCAGTTACTAAAAAGATGGACTTGGGATTCGTTACTCCTTAAACATTGAATTTTGATCGTGTGGATTGGGATGTTTTGAAGAGTGGATGGATTTTAAAGTTAGACATTGAAAAAGATTTTGATTGTGTGGATTGGGATTTTTTGGAGGAAGTCTTAGTGCTTAAAGCATTTATTAATGGTCGGCCTTGTGGAAGAATAGTGGCAACTAGAGGAATAATACAGGGCAATCCTCTTTCTCCTTTCTTATTTCTTTTGGTTAGTGAAGTTTTTAGTGCCCTAATTGAGAATGCTTACTCCAAAGGGATTTATGAAGGCTTTGTGGTGGGCAAAGACAAAATTCACGTGCCAATTTTACTGTTTGCAGATGCACTTTGCTATTTTGTAAAAAGGATGATAGCATGTGTGAAGTCCTCTTGAAAACTATACAACATTTTGAATGGTGCTGGGGCCAAAGGATTAATTGGGAGAAATTAGCTCTATGTGGAATAAATGTGGATGATTCAAAGCTCCTTTAGTGTTCTTCAAGGCTAAACTTAAGATTGAATCCTTACCACTTCTTTACCTCGGTTTACCCCTGGGGGGTCATCCAAAAAAACTCTCTTTTTGGCATCCAGTTCTTGATAAAATTCAGAAGAAAATTGATAGATGGAGGCATTCTACTTCATCTAGAGGTGGTCGTTTGACTTTATGCAACTCTGTTCTTTCTTGCATCCCATTATACTACATGTCGAATTTTCTTATGCCAGCCATAGTTAGTTTGGAGCCTGAGCGTCTCTTGCTCGTTTTTTCTGGGAAGACTAAGATGGCAGCAAATTAAACCATCTAGTTAGATGGAATTTAGCTTCCCATGCTCAAATTCACGACGGTCTTGGTATTGGGGCGTGAATCATGGGAATTTGGCTCTTATTGCAAAATGGGGTTGGAGATTCATTCAAGAGCCCAACTCTTTGTGGGGGAAGGTAATAGCTAGTATTCATGGATCAGATGAATTCAATTGTCACATGATAGGCAAGAACAATTCGAGCCTCCGCAGTCCTTGGATGAGGATCTCTAAAACTTGGAAGAAATTGGACCCGTTGGCACATTATATTATGGGGAATGATCGTTGTATACACTTTTGGCTTGATCCTTGGGTTACTAATTCTCCCTTCAAGGACATTTTCCCTCGATTATTTGCTATTGTTTCTAACCCAAGTGGCTTGGTCTCTTCTTTTTGGGATTCTTCAGTATCCTCATGGAATATTATCTTTAGAAGACTTCTTAAGGATGAAGAAATTGCTGATTTTCAGGCTCTTTTGTTGCTTCTCTCTTCGGTCTGTCTATCACACTTTGAGGATTTTCGAAGATGGTCTCTTGAACCTTCAGGTTTCTTTTCAGTTAAGTCTTTGACAAGTTATTTGGCTTCTTCAACTGTTTTGGACAATGTTTTATATGCAACATTATGGAAATCCAAGAGTCCAAAGAGAATTAATATTCTTATTTGGATTATGGTGAATGGGAGCCTTAATTCTGCTGAGATTTTGCAGAAAAAGCTTCCTCTCCAATGTCTTATGCCCTTCAGTTTGCTCTCTTTGTCTAGCAGCAGGGGAATCGCTCAATCATATCTTTTTTGAATGCTCCTTCTCTAGAGTTTGCTGGTTCAATTTATTCAGATTCTTCAACATTCAGTGGGTGCTTTGTAATACATTGCGGGACAATGTTTCTCAACTTCTTTGTGGTCCATTGCTACATCCGAAGGCGCGTTTATTATGGATTAACTCAGTTAAAGCTCTTCTTTTGGAAATTGGTTTGAGAAAAATCAGAGAATTTTCCAAGGCTCCTTCCGTTCTAGTTGTGACAGTTTTGAATCAGTATGTTTAAAGTCCTCTTCATGGTGTTACCTTTCTAAGTCTTTTGATGGCTTCTCCATTCAGGATATTTAACGTAGCTGGAATGCTTTTATCTTTCCTTTATAGTTTTCTATGTTCTGATTGTCTTGTTTGTTTTTATTGTCTGTTGGTCTAGCTTGTTTGTTGGTCTCTTCTACTTCTTTTTATTTCTTTCTTTCACTCCCTGGAGTTTGTATCCCTGAGCATTAGCCTCTTTTCATTTTCTTAATGAAAAATTTCGTTACTGGTTAAAAAAAAAAAGATTAAAACGCCTAATTAGTAACCTTTTTTATTTTCTTTTTCTTTCTTGCGAACATCCAAACAAAAAATATTAATTATATTCATTTCAAATATTTCTTGTTCTAAACAAGATAAAATTTTTTAAATCATTTCTTTAATTTCAAATCACATGATTTAACATCATTTCTGGAACTCTCTTGATTTCAAACGGTGGGTTATTTATTTATGAAATATTCCTTTATTAGCTTGGCACTATAATATCCTTCATCCTTCATCCTTTTAACTTTTAACTTTATTTGTTTTCTCACTCCCTCTATTTTATGCTATCTATTTTGCAACAGATTTTCTTAAGCACAAGATGGGCCATTTTATTGAATCTACATGTTGAGATGTTTCGTGTAAATAAGTATCCTTACTCTTAGATGTCTATGCCAAATCAAGAGGATTGAAACGTTCCAGGGACTCTAAATTTTGTACAAGATTTGTCTTTGAAGTTCTACAAAAGTTATATTGGTAATATGATCACATATTATTTCCCTTTCAACTCTTTGGAATTCCTTGACATGAAATAGTGTAGAAGACATTCTTCAAATCCTCATTGTCTTTGCTGTGGAGTCCTTGGAGTTGGATTTTGCACTTCTATTTCCAGAGAGGCATGCTCTTTTACGTATTTTGCCTGTTCTTGTTGTATTAGCAACATCATCAGAGAAGGACAGTGAATCACTTTATAAGAGGGTGAAGATCAACAGACTCATTAACATCTTTAAGGTATTGCAGCCTCTAGAATGATAATCAAATCATTGATTTCATATTACTTAACAGATTATATTTTGGATATCATATCTTTTTTATATCTTTCCAGAATGACCCTGTGATTCCAGCATTTCCAGATCTTCATCTTTCTCCTGCAGCAATCTTGAAAGAGTTGTCAATATACTTCCAAAAATTTTCTGCCCAAGCTCGTCTTCTTACTCTTCCGGCTCCGCATGAGCTTCCACCACGTGAAGCACAAGAATATCCTGTTCTGTTTTTTGCACTCAGTGTTTACTCTTTCTCTATTGGGCATGAAAAGTCTGAAACCTTGGTTTAAAGAAAAATTATCTTAAAACTTGATTAATTTTTGTTACCACTCTTACCAATATTCTTGTGGTTGACAAATAAAGTTCTCTTTTCTTCCTCTTTAAAAGGCTCTTAAAGACAGTTTTGCTGGTCTCTCTCTCCCTCTCTCTCACATTAACCCTTCTCCTACATGAATTGTTGTTTTTCTTTTTTTTTTTTTAATTTTTTTTTAATTTTTTATTTTTAGACAAGCTGTTGCGTAATAACTTGCCAATAACTGAGCGATTACAATTTCTGTTTCTTTTTCTAGGTTACTTGTAAACCGACAAATATTGTTAGGTGTATTGGGTGACGGAGACAAGTGCAATATAAAACTGCTGCTGTTGATATTTTTCCAGCTTCTCGATCCTCAGCCTTACTATTAAATTAGTTTTTGAACTTAAAATTTTCTATCTGAAGTGACAGTTACCTGAATTAAGTGGCACATTGAATGAAATCTGTCCTTTGGTTTAATTATTAAAGATATGCTCTTATTTTTTTTCTTCCTTTCACGACCTGATAGTTTATGCATGGTAGATTTTGTATTCTTACTATTTCATATTTGTATTAAATGAAGTGTGTTAAACATAGGAGGAAGACTTATGTTATTCACCCACATAAAACATTACACAAGGATGCAAAATTGGGCAGGAAACTTGAGGCTAAAAACTTTTTCCATATCTGATTATAGGAATCCTTGGTGGAATATCATTTAATTGAAAGCACCCTTGGTTAAGTTCTCTTTGGTTAAGGTAGGTGTTATAGTACTTGTATTAAAGGTTATATTATTGTAAATATCTTAGACATGTTGTCCTTTATTGTCTTTTTACTTTCTCTTACTTAGGTTATCCCTGTACACTTGTCTATATATATCTCTTTAGTGAATGGAATAGAGTATTCTGATTCTCTCAAACCTTTAGCATTTACATGGTATCAAAGCATTAGGTTAATTAAGGTCTTGTTAACCTAGGGTTTTATCAACCTTTAGGTTTGGAGTTTAGGACCCTTTTGTTTTTCACTTTCGGTTTTGTGAACTTGTTCTCCAATTTGCACCTATTCCTGTCACTGTTGCCTTATTGTTTGTCGTCGTTGTGAGTTTGGCCCATTTTTATCATCTTTTTTCATCACGGCCCAACCTCAGAGGAAATCCAATCACAAAGCAATTAAACCCAAAATCTGGTTGCATTTGACTTGCGCGTGAGGCTCACGCACTGCTGCTGTCTTATGTCATCACTACCATGCGTTGCCGGAATATTCTCCATCTTACGTGGGTGTGTTTGTCGACCTGTCTTTCTATTGGTGGTATGTGTTTTGGTCATACCTTGTTTGGGTTGGTTGTCGTTTGAAGGCAAACCTCTTTGGAAATATTAGGATTTTTTTTGGTGTAGGTTATTTTTTGGGTTCAGATTTGTATTTATGTCTGTTTTTGAGGTTAAGGTTATTGCTAAGAAGAAAGAAGTAGTGATGTCCGAGATGATTCCGATGTGTTGAAAGTTACAGAACATAAGTTGAATGGATCAAACTATTATGCATGGCGAACAAACATTCGTCATTGTTTTCAGAGCATTGTATGGATGATCACATGACTAAAAAACCACCGACAGATGCCACTAAAAAGATTTGGTTGCAGGATGATTCTATAGATCAAGAATTTGATTAAGAGTGAGATTGTTGGGCTGATTAATCACTGTGAATTTGTCAAAAAACTACTGGAATACTTGAAATTTCTCTATTCTGGTAAAGAAAACATCAATAGAGTGTTTGATGTATGTAAGACCCTCTATCAACTTGATCAAGGCGAGAAATCTCTTACATGTGTAAGACCCTCTGTCAACGTGATCAAGGTGAGAAATCTCTTATGAGTTATTTTATGGAGTGGAAAAGGACACATGCCAAATTTAATGCTTTGCTACCAGTTAGTATTAGGGGTGTGCAGAAATTGATGAAGCAGACCAGATCGACGGGTTTGGTTTGGTATTTTTATTTTTATTTTTTATTTGCAATTTTTGGTTTTCTCGATTTATCCTAAAATCGAGTTTTTCGGTTCGGTCTTCGATTTAGCTCTTAAAAATATCAAATAAAACTGAACCAAACCGAATTCTCCATAACTTTACATAACCTAGCCCAAAACCAAATAAAAGCCTTAGCCCAAAATAGCCTAGCCTAATAATTAGGTTTTCCATCTTTTCCCTAAACCCTAACTTATCTTTACTTTTCCCTCCCCAACACTCTTCTCTCCAAGTTTTCCCTCCCCCTCCCTCCTCCTCTCACTCTTTTTTCTCTCTCATTCTTGCATGGTAATCTACTGCTGCCTCTTCAACTTCTCGCTGCCATTGCTGTTGTTGCTCTCTCTCTCGTCATTGGCACTGTCACTTTCCCTCTCTTCATTTGCCGTTGTCTCTCTTCCTTCATCACTGCCATTGCTCTTCATTCTCCATCACCATCATTATCACTTTTCTTGCCAACGGTTTGCTCTCCAATGCTTCTCTATCTCTCCTCCTCACTCTCTCTCTCTCCCTCGTGTGTCAACAGGCGATGCTGGTGTTTTTTTTTCTTCTTTTTAAAGGATATAACTTAAATGAATTTATTTTGCACAAAAAAAATTGGTTTAAAACCAAATTGAACCATCTGGAAACCGAAATCAATTGGTTCATTTTTAACCAAAACTGAAGAAAATTCGGTTTTTTCGGTTTGCACCTCTTTAGAAACGAAGGGTTCGGTTCGGTCATTAGTTTTGGCCAAAATCGGACCAAACTGAACCGTGCACACCCCTAGTCAGTACTGATATAAAAGTTCAGCTTGATCAATGTGAATAATTGACAATAATGAGTTTTTTAGTTGGTCTATCACCTAAATATGATATGGCCAAAGATCAAGTTCTTTCTAATATTTGTAGCTTTAGTGTGAATTATATATTGTATGTTATCATGAGTGAGCTTGACATGGTTTTCACTCCTACCTCTTAGGAATGAGTTATCCCTCAAATTCCTCCCGTAAATAAAATATATTTTTTTGAACAAGAAACGAAACTTTTCATTTATGTAATGAAAAGAGACTAAAGCTTAAAAGTTACAAACCCAACAAAGGGAGGAAGTAAATAAAATATATACATCAACAATATGCATGCTCCTTTCTTAATATGTGATAAAATGTTTAAAATAATTTGTAACCTTTCATTTTAGAATCACATTGCATCACGTGTTGGTTTCTTATTGGTATTTTGTTTGCATCCCCATTTCTCAAGCAATTCCTATGTCCTTCCCACACCCCCCCCCCCCCCCCCCCCCCCCCCCCCCCCCCCCCCTCTTTTTTCTGAGGTTTAACCATGTGCTTGATATCTCAGTACATATTTTGGTAAAAGCCTTGACAATAGTCTACATATCAGAGACAATACCTTATCATCAACCACATTGGAGCAATCCGTGCAGAGCATGATGATTTCACCATTCGATTTGCATCATCAATGAATCAGGTTATTTCTTTGTCTTACTTCTGCCCTCTCATCCTTACCCAAATGCAATAATTCTACGAATGAGGTACTCCTAGAATGAGTAGTGAAGAGTTTTCTCTTAGAGAAAAGTTTAATCTAAGAAGACAAGATCATCTAGAATAGGTAGAAGCAAAGAAGGAGAAATTAAAAAATCTAAAGGTTTAGTATTCTTTTGCTAGCAATTATTAAAATATTTGAATCTATCCCAGTAGGCTTTCACATCTTCAACTTTATCCTTAAAATTCTCATAAACCTTTCCAACGAAATGACCCAACAAACTTCTGAACTTGTTATAGGAACTATAAATTGAAATAGAAATTAACAGAAACTAGTACTTATATCGCTAACATGGGCATAGCTCAAAGGTTAAGTCATCTTCTGCATCCTTTGCGGTTGGAGATTTAAATTCCCACTCCCACATTTGTTATACTCAAAAATGGAAAAAGAAAAAAGAAAAATAAAAAAGGAAAATAGTACTAATATAACGAAGTTTATTACAATATCGCAGTCATTTCTGTATCATTTCATTATATCAATTAGAAATTCATATCTTACTAAAATAAATATATCCCAAGCACTTTGGGAGGCCTTGACTCTCCCACATACTATTTACAAAAAACTGTCTACCAAGTTCCCCTAACCCACCCTAACCACCTCTCCTTAGCCAACTCATTGTCTAATGATTGATATGTCCCTAGCATCCTAATAGTATATCCAATATTCATCCTAATGATATTCCTAACACTTGACCAACAAATTCAACTTTTTTTAGGTACCGTAGGCCCAGAATATGCCAACTCCTCAATGAATAAACGTTTATAAAAAATGTCCAGCATATCAAATTGAAAATGATAATTTAAACCACAAGTTTCTTGTGAACCCCAAAAAGGAAATAAAAGGATCCATTGATCACTTGTGATGGGTTATCATTTTCTATTTGGGGGTAGAGAGGAGAATAAAGTGACATTCTCTTTACAGCATGTCACAAATGATGAGAAAGTTCTCAAACTTTCCTATCAACAAATAATGCTTGTGGTTGTACTGAAGTTTTACTTGACCTTGAACATGCAGCTGCTGCTGTTGAAATCAACAGAGAATCCAGATATTGAGTGGTGCAAAGATGTTAAGGGAAACATGTATGACATGGTGGTTGAAGGTTTTCAACTCTTGACCAGATGGACTGCACGTATTTGGGAACAATGTGCATGGAAATTCTCTCGCCCATGCAAAGATGTTATTTCTTTGGAATCTCATGAAACTTCATCCTTCTCAGACTATGAAAAGGTACTCATTTTCATTTTAGCAGAGTTATCCAGATGTCACTCTATACCATTTGGGTAGTTTGTAGATCTTTGTTTGTCTTTAGATTATTTAATTTTATTTTGACCTATATTGGTCATATTTCCTGCATCCTTATTTTCCTTTTCCTACACTATTATTTTGTTCCACTTGTATTTCATATTAGAGCCTAATTGGTCTAAATATTTCCTCCTCATATTATCAGTAGTGTTGGCAAGATTAGCATTCTTGGCTTTGAGGGTTGCTAATCATTCTGATATGTATTCTCTAGTAATTCTTATCTTATTGTTTTTTGAACCTTTGACCTGTTGCTCGAAGTTATAATGCCTTAACCAGTATATTCAGGTTGACAATCCTAATCTTATTGTAAATCCATTCTTTTTCCCTGTCTCTCTCTTATGCTTGTCTTTTTTGGGTGTTATAGGCCTCGTTTCTTATAAAATTATTTAAAAGACCAAATGGCTAGAAGAATAGGATAAGAGCTCATTGCTCAAGCTTATTCCATCGAAGTGTTAATGTCCGGGAAACAAGGAAATGGATAAATTAGTTAATTCTTAGAGATGGTCTAGTAAAATTAAGATACCAATCAATTTCCTTGAAAATGTTGATCATCCATTAATGTGCTTGTTAGTATTTGAAGTTGTTATTTTGGACATTTCAAGGAGAAATAATAACAGTGTTTTAGTTTTCTATCCAGTTTGTGAGTTAGCTATGCATCCTAAAACATCTTGTCTGACTCACTTTTAAGAAAAATAAGCCCTGTTGGACTTTTTTTTCATTTTGTGGAGACCACTTAAGGTCAAAGCTGTTCTGTTATTTTCTCAAAATGCTTGGATGAATTGCATTTGATCACATGGAAAATATTATTAAGAATCAATTAGATATGGGAATCTTAAATTCATATTTCTCAAGAATTAGAATATAAATTTCTTCACAACCTTACTCCAACGGGACCAATTCTATATTTCTTTTTTTTTTTCCTCAGAATCTGTGTGTGAATGACACTTTATGAAAATTTATCCTTCATTTTAAACAAGAATATAAAAGTCCTAATTTGGAATTGAGTGTTTCTACATTTTTTACTGGTTTTACTATACCAGAAAACCAATGACAAAGCAGGCGCTATGTTCTCTGATTTGTCTTTTGGCTTGATGACTTTCTTATCTTTTGATGCTTTTGTAGGTGGTGAGACATAATTATAGTGCGGATGAAAGGAAAGCTCTTGTTGAGCTGGTTAGCTATATAAAGAGCATTGGGTCAATGATGCAGCAGTGTGATACTCTGGTAGCTGATGCTTTGTGGGAAACAGTACATGCTGAGGTTCAAGATTTTGTTCAAAACACATTGGCTACCATGTTACGAACTACCTTCCGGAAGAAGAAAGAAATTTCAAGGTGGAGATTATTTCTGATTTCTTTGGTTTTAAACAAACTTGTGTTCCATAATGTACTCTTGTCAAATCACCATTTTCGTTGAATGTGAATCCTAAATTATTGGTTGATTAGGAGTTGAAAATTTTATATTCTGCTTATACAATAGTTATTATTATTATTATTATTTATCCTAAAGATCCTTTGATGGGCCGTCACATCTTGCTTCATTTGGATTTTTCACTGCAGCTCTTTGGCGGTTTTGAAAATGAAGATGACTTCTTCCCTATCAAGATTGAGAACTCTATATTAATTTTAATGCATTAATTGTTTTCGGTCGTGCAATTCTTTATTTATCTTTTTGGGGTTCTTTGTTAGGCTTTTGTTCTTATTCCCTATGGGAGCTTTTGTATCTTAAGAAAAAGTTTTGTTTCCTTCAAAAAAGAAAAGATGATTTTCTTTTTCATTTATCTCCAGAAAATAAGAGTACTTTTCCCACAAGTTCAATGAAGGGGAAAATATTATTACCGAATACACTTTTGTTTTCTTTATGGCCTACAGTAATAAATGAATTATTTGAATTGATTGTTCAGTTTCAATATGACGATTGTTTTCTTTTTCATTGCTTGGAGTATCTCCTGTTCTTGTTAATTTAACATACTTCTACAATAATTAAAATCTAACTGAAGTTGGTAATAACTTATTAATCTGTGTACAATTCTTTTTGTGTAAATTTTATTTGACGTTTACAAGTTCTTCAAAACTTTTGCCATTGACGAACTTTCAGGATTCTTTCTGATATGCGAACTCTGTCAGCTGATTGGATGGCAAATAGAAGCAAATCTGAATCTGAAGCACAGTCTATGCAAAGAGGTGAAGAAAGTAAAGTGAGCTTTTTTTATCCACGGCCAGTTGCACCTACATCTACCCAGGTCTCTTTGCTTTACCTTTTTCTTGTCGTACATTTTGTAATGAAAAGAAAAAATACATGATGGTGTGTAACGAAAGAAGAAAAATTCAGATAGCTTTCCTTGTCATGTCATAAAATAGCTTACCTTGTGATGTCATAGGATTTTGCCTCTATTTGGGCCTGCATGGTTAAAAAATTTCCTATCACTTACTTCTGCCAGCCCTTTCTTTTTGGGATCCTGTTTCCTGTCATGCCAAAAGATTGCTTTCAGATTGAGTAGATGAAGTAGACAATGCTCCAAAAGGGAAAGACTCACTTTTGCCCAAGTTGTGGTTTCAAACCTTCCCACTTATTTCTTATTCGTCTTATGTGCTAATATGATATGCTGATTCTAATTTTTTTTTGCGGGAAGTTGCTAATGAGGAAGGAGGTGCCCACCTTATTAACTAGAAATTTGTGGCCATGCATTGTCTTTAGGAGGCCTCGTTTTGAGCAGGACATTTATTTTATGGCTCACTGGGCTATTATTGTTTTCATGATTGATAGCAGCTCATGAAAACAATACTTTGCTCTTCCATAACAAGATTTTCTCAAGATATCATTGGGTTTTTTAAAATGTGTTTCATTATACTGAATTAGATATAGAGTTTTAATAGCTACAACCTTACATTGACGTCAATTTTTTTTTGTTTGAGTTAACAATATGTGAGAGTCGGGATTCAAACCTTTGGCCTTTTGGTTGAGGTTATAATGTTTAACCAGTTAAGCTAGGCACAGGTTGGCTCTTACATTGGCTCCATACATTGAAGGATATTTTAATTTCTTTTTTATGAATTTCAATTTTTTGAAATATAAAAATAAAAAAGAACGAGCTTGAACAAAATTTAGATTACTTCGTAATCTTTTATCTTGTTCCAGGTTCACTGCTTGCAATTTCTGATTTATGAGGTGGTGTCTGGTGGAAATCTTAGGAAGCCGGGGGGGCTTTTTGGGAATAGTGCATCTGAGATTCCCATTAATGATTTGAAGCAGTTGGAGACCTTTTTCTACAAGCTCAGCTTCTTTCTGCACATATTTGATTACACAGGTACTCTTGTCACTCTTTTGCACATATACATTTGTATATAGATCCACTAGTTTGCTAACTAATTTTTATATTGCTCTACCAAAAAAAAAAAAATGCTAGTTCATTTTTGCATTTCAGAAGCCATGGTAATGTCATGATGTTGAAGTTCTTATGACTCGTTTCAAATGGCTATTTTTTTGCCCAGTATGTCAGTTTTGTAATTTAAATATTGATGAGCTATTTCTTATGATCCACATGGACAATGCTACTATTTTTTTTTGCAGCGACTGTTGCAACATTAACGGATCTTGGATTCTTATGGTTTAGAGAATTTTATTTAGAGACTTCTCGTGTTATTCAGGTATGAGGTTCATGATTACCCAATTAGCTATATTTGTTAAATCACCAATAAAAGCTTAAGCTTTTGGGTTGAGTGGTGATTTAACATGGTATCAGAACAGAAGCTCTTGTGTTTGAACCCCTATAAAGTTGTTTTCTCCTCAATTAATATTGATTTCTACTTATTGGGTATGCTACAAATTTTCAAGCCCACAAGTGAGGGGGAGTGTTAAAGTGTTGATATAATTAAATTTACCATAACCCATAAGCTTAAGCTTTTGGGTTGAGTGGTGATTTAACAATATTATTGACATAAATTAGCACATTCAGCTTATTGACTCGATGATATGTTGTGAGTATGAGTTTAGGGAGAATCTCAAATCAGATAGAAATATTCAATTCTTTTGCTTCTATGATTAAATTAAGGGAGGCGATGACTGTTTCTTTTATTCCTTCTTTCTTTTTCTTTAATTATTTACATTGTAAAGAAAAAGTCATACTATTGATTCAGTAACAGTATTATACTGTTGATGATGTCAAAGCTAACTTCTTTTTTTGGTTAAATTACAAATTTAGTCCCTGAACGTTGAGGTTTGTGTTTATTTAGTCCCTGAACTTTCAAAATTACAAATTTGATCCTTGAACTTCAAATTTTTTAAAATTTATGGATTTATTAGACACAAAATTGAAATTTTAGGGTTACATTAAACATAAAATTCAAATTTATATCTAATAGATCAATTAATTTTTATAAATTTCGAATTTGTCAGGGACATATTAGACACAAAATCGAAAGTTTAGGGACCTATTAGACACTTTTAAAAGTTTAGGGACCAAATAGACACAAATCTCAAAACTAAACTTGTTATTTAACCTTTTTTTTTTAGGAAACATAAACCATTTCATTGATGTATGAAATAGATACAAAAGAAAGTCCTATGAGAGTTTAATTACAAAAAACACCTCCAACTGGACAAGAGGGTCGATAAGCTATAATTACAAAAAGGAGGAGAATGATAGCTCCAAGATAAAGCAAGATAGGATGTAGACTCAATGAAAGTGTGTATGTTTTGATGCTTATATGAGAAGATACGAGCATTTCTTTCCATCCATAAATTCCAATAAAAAGCATAAAGAAAGTTGCACCACATAATCTTCTTTTCCTTCTTGAATGGGTGTCCAATTAGGGACAATTGGAGGAGAGTGAAGATGTCCCCTGGTCTAGTAATGTGCCATCTGAAAGCTTGCTGGAGAAAGACCCAAAAGGATGAAGCAAAAGTACAATTGCTGAAGAGATGAATATGTGTTTCTTGGTTCTTTAAACATAGGTGGCAATAACTTGGAGATAATGCAATCCATGGGGACTTGCGTTGGAGAATGTCAAATGTATTGACACAAGCATGGCTAAGCTCCCAAACAAAAAATTTAACCTTTTTGAGTGGGGGACGCTTCCATAACTGACTATAGAAATCAGAATTAGCCAAATTAGCATTGGCAGCTAGCTTTTTGGTTAAAGAACTAGAAGAAAAATTTCCTTCCTTGTCTAAAGTCCAAACCTATTTGTCCTCCTATTTTTGAAAGTGAAGGTCGATAGAAGATGAGATAATGATGCCCATTCTCTTGTTTCTACGTCATTTTAATTTCTTCTCAAGAAAAGGTTCCAAGCCCTGGTAATTGGGTTCCACATATTTGCAATGAGGGGCTCTTTTTTTAAAGAAAGATGTTAAAGAGAAGAATAGTTAGTTTGTAAATTTTGTTCCTAGCCAAACATCCTCCCAAAATAGCGTCGTATCTCCCTTCCCAACTATTGATTCAATATAATTGTAGACCAACTGCTGCAGCTTATCAATAGATTTCCAAGGGCCCTTGAATGTGTGAATAGAACACCTATCTGGTTTGAGATTAAAATGAATAGCTCCATATTTAGTTGCAATAATTCTTCTCCAAAGAGCATCATTTTCTTGATACAAGCGCTAAATCCATTTGGCCAAGGGGGAAACATTTTTCTTGTGTATGTCATATATCCCCAACCTCCTTCCTCATAGTTAAGTAAATTTGATTCATTAATAAAGGCCAACGGTTTACAACTTTGTGAAGGTACTCCCTCTTTGATACTTGATTCGAAGCAATGAAGACAGTGTCTTGGAATACTAGAGGGCTGGGAGATGGTTCTAAAAGGGTCAACTTAAAGAAGTTTTTATAGAATATATGTCTGGATGTGGTTCTGATTCAAGAGACTAAAATGGCTATGATTGATAGACTTTTCATTAAATCCATTTAGAGCTCGAGAGATATTAATTGGGTGCATGTGGAAGCTTGTGGGAGATCGGGTGGAATGTTGGTTATGTGGGATGAAAACAAGATTTCGGTGAAGGAAGTTTTACAAGGAGGATATTCTATTTCTGTTCATGCCTCTTCCTTGCAGGCGGAGTTGTTATGGATTTCGAATTTCTATGGGCCGAATCACTATAAGGAAAGGAAATTTTTATGGGAAGAATGGAGATCTTTATCTTATTATTGTGAGTCCTTGGTGTTTGGGGGGTGATTTCAACATCACTAGATGGATTCGTGAGTGTTCTCCAATGAGAAAACAAACTAAAGGAATGGGGAGATTCAACAAAATTATTGAGGAGACGGGATTATTGGAAATTCTTTTATCTAATGGGAATTTTACGTGGTCAAGGCCAGGTGAGGAAGGGACATGATCTTTGATTGATCGCTTTTTTATTAATAAAGAGTGGGATAATAGTTTTGAGAATTCTAGAGTATCAAGGCAAGTTCACACTTTTTCTGATCATTTTCCTTTACCACTTGAAGCGGTTAGTTTTCAATGGGGCCTATCTCCTTTTCGATTCTACAATTCATGGTTATCTTTGAAAGAATGTGTTTCGATTATTGAGCAAACTCTTAAGGATGATACAACCTATGGTTGGGCCGGATTTGTTATTTCCTTAAAGTCGAGAAATCTGAAACCAGTTATTAAGCCTTGGTTTGCTGATTTTGAAAAAAAAGAAGCAGAAGGAAAAAGACTTGTTGGAGGAAATTAACATGCTGGATTCTAAAGCTGATCATACTCCACTGTCCTCTCATGAATTATCGATTCCATCGTTGGCTAAAGGGGAATTGGTGAATTTGTACCTTTTTGAGGAAAGAAACTTGATTCAGAAATGCAAGTTGCGCTGGTTAAAAGAAGGAGATGAAAACACTGGGTTTTTTTTCACCGGTTTTTGGCTGCCAAAAAGAGAAAATTATTGATAGCTGAATTGACATCCTTGGAGGGGGAAATATTTCTTTTTTTGAGGGATATTGAGAATGAGATTATTAGATTCTTCACCAGCAGGGAAAAGGTTTGTTCCTGTTTCTCTAAATTGGGAGAGGGTTTCATTTGATTAGAATAGGCGGCTTATTGTGCCATTTTCTTCTGAAGAGATTTTTTCGGCAACAAAGAGTTTAGGAAGGAATAAGGCGCCGGGCCCGAATGGATTCACTATTGAGTTTTATATCAGATTTTGGTCTCTTTTGAAAGCTGATTTGATTCGGTTTTTCAATGAGTTTCACCTTAATGGTCAGATTAATGCGGCTCAAAAGGAAAATTTCATCTGTCTTATACAAAAGAAGGATTTTGCTAATTTAGTCAAAGATTTTAGACCTATTAGCTCGATATCTTCTTATTATAAAATCCTTGCAAAAGTATTAGCTGAGCGTTTGAAGATTGTTAGGTCTTCAATTATTTCGGAGGTCCAAAGTGCATTCATTCAAGGTCGTCAGATTATGGACCCTATTCTAATAGCCAACGAGGTTGTGGAGGAGTACAGAGTTAGAAAAAAGAAAGGTTGGGTGATCAAAATTGATATCGAGAAAGCATTTGACAGTGTTGATTGAGATTTTTTGGAAGAAGTATTGAAACTAAAGAATTTCAGCGACAAATGGATTCCGTGGATCATGGGGTGTGTAAAATCCCCCAAATTTTCAATTTTCATAAATGGTAGACCGAGAGGAAGAATTACCTGCTTCAAGAGGGCTTAGGCAAGGAGATCCACTATCTCATTTTTTATTTTTGTTGGTTTCGGAAGTGCTGACTTCTTTGATCAACAAAATGTATCTCCAAGGTCTTTATGAAGGCTTTGTAGTTGGGAGAGATAAGGTACATGTTTCAATTCTGCAGTTTGCTGATGATACTTTATTATTTTGTAAAGATGATGACAATATGATGGATGGTTTGGTTCAAACTCTTGCTTTGTTTGAAACTTGTTCAGGTTTGAGAATTAATGGGCAGAAATCAGCAATATGTGGGGTCAACATGATGATGCAGTCAAAGTTGATGTCAATGGCTGAAAAGCTTGGATGTAAGATTGAGTATCTCCCTTTTAATTATCTAGGATTGCCATTGGGAGGACACCCGAAATCTGCCTCTTTTTGGCAACAGGTTATAGATAATTTTGGTAAAAAACTTGACAGATGAAAGAGGTTTAATTTATCTCGTGGGGTTTGGATGACTTTGTGCAGCTCGGTGTTATCAAGCATCCCTATCTATTTTACGTCTATCTTCGAAATGCCAGCAAGTGTGTCAATGCAATTAGATAAATTAATCAGGAATTTCTTTTGGGAAGGCAACAATGGAGGAAAAGTTAATCATCTGGCAAGTGGGAAGATTGTTTCTAAATGTCAGTTTGCGGGAGGATTAGGCATTGGTGCGTTGAAGTTGAGAAATCAGGCTCTTTTGGCTAAATGGGGTTGGAGATTCGGGTCTGAATCTTCCTCTCTTTGGAGAAGAGTTGTGGCAAGTATACATGGTGTGTCCATTGGAGGATGGGGTACTTTCAGAGCTCAAAATTTAAGTCTCAGGAGTCCTTGGATGAGTAGATCGAGATTATGGTTTCAAGTTGAGAATTTGGCTCACTTTAAGTTAGGAAATGGGCAACGTATCAGATTCTGGGAGGATATTTGGTTGGGAAATTTTTCCTGGAAGAGTAGGTTCCCTTTACTATTTTTGATCTCCTCTAATCAATCAGGTTGGGTGTCGGATTTTTGGAATTTTAAGACATGTTCGTGGAATCTTACTTTTAGCCAGTTATGTAAACGTTTCTCCACTTTTTCAATAACCAGAGCCCAAAAGTTTGGTGAGTGGGGATTTCCATTAAGGGGGAGACCCAAATGGGTAATTGGCCAATGACCAAGCTTACAACCAAAGGATGATGCGAGATGTGATGCTTTCTGTGAGTCAATTCCAATACCCAAAAATTCAGTTTTGTAGCAATTGATATTCAATCCCGATACTTCTTCAAATGCATAGATAGTTTGAAAGAGATTACCAAGAAGGACCTCATTTGGAGAGGAAAACAGGATGGTATCATCGGTAAATTGCAGGTGGATGATGGATAAAGATTGTGGAGCCTTACCAACATAGAAACCTTCTATGGAGCTTGTTCTGTCAATAAGAGCATCCTACTAAAGCAATCAACTGCAAGGATGAATAAAAAAGGAGAAAGGGGATCTCCCTGACGAAGACCTCTAGAAGCATGAATTTTACCTCTAGGTTTACCATTGATGATAATGGAATAATTAGCTGAGGAGATGCAACGTCGGATCTATTTCCTCCATGTTTGCCCAAACCCTTTTGCTCGAAGGATTTTCTCAATAAAATCCCAATCAACCATATTGAAAGCCTTCTCAATATCGAGTTTTATGACAACCCCCTTCCTTTTTCTTTGTTTCCACTCATCGATGATCTCATTAGTAATTAGAGAGGCATCAAGAATTTGTCAATTGCACACAAAGGCTGATTGGTATTCCATAATCGTGGATGGGAGAACTTTCTTCAATCTTTCCAAAAGCACTCTAGCAATTACTTTGTGGAGACAAGTAATAAGACTAATCAAAGCTAACTTCATGAGAAAGTGTTTATCAGTTAGGTTTTATTCTTTTAGATTGGAGTTCTTTCTTGTAGCTGTTGGGACTTCCTTTTTATGGGGTTGTTTTCTTTTTTGTATGCGTGTGTACATTCTTTCATTTCCCGTAGTGAAAGGTCGGTTTCTTTTTTATTAAAAAAAAACCCTTCGTCAGAAAGTTTTATTGATGAATCATGGAAAAGATCTCATTTGGTTGCATGTATTCATGCAAACTTTAGTATATATATGCCATTTATATCAAAGAACTGTGTTCTGACACCTCCAAACTCCCATTTTTATGATATCCTAAATCTTCTTCTTATGATACATACTACTCTTGAAAGCACAGATGCTCTCACTTTGTGTTCATGTTGGTGGACATGGATATGTCCACTCCAGACACATTTTCACGTGTCTGACATGTACAAAAGATATCCTATTTTTTGTTTATTTTTAATTTCAGACACATCAAGGGCATAGACCTGACATGTCTGGACATGTTGGGATGCAAAAACACATCGCGGTGAAAAAAAATTAATAAAAAAGTTATAAAAATTAAAATTTAGCCTAGCCCATTGCTATGTCCACTGCCTATGCTATTACTCATCTCATTATGACCAACGGAAAAAAACACAGCCCTAACATTTAACCCAACCCTAAAAACCCATTTGAAAGACGGAAAAAAATCATGAGGGGAGATCCAAACTGCTCTCTGCTTTACTACAAACACACTTATTTTTTTAATCTATTTTGAAGTATTAAATATATCAATTCTTAAAAAAAAAACATATAATCAAGGTGCCCCTATCCTTCTTTTTAAAATTTTTTATGTCATTCTATATGTGTCGTGTTGTATCGTGTCCTCTGTCCCGTGTCTATATCCATGCTTCTCTACCTACTAATTCATTTTTCTATCTCCATAATGTTCTTTAAGCCTCTTAAAACTGTGAATTCCTTGCACTGGAGGGTACACTAATTTGTTTTTCTTCTTTTTATGATTTTGTCCCCTCCATTTCTATAAAATCCCACTGAATTGTTTTAATTTTTTGCTGCTTAAAATGTTCTTAGAACTGTGCTACATTCATAAATAAGGTGACCTTTTCCTTCTCTTTTCTGCTTGCAGTTTCCTATTGAATGCTCCCTTCCCTGGATGCTGGTGGATTATGTTCTCGAGTCTCAGAATGCAGGCCTTTTTGAGAGTGTTCTATTTCCACTTGACATTTACAATGATTCAGCTCAACATGCTTTGGTTACTTTGAAACAACGTTTTCTCTATGACGAAATTGAAGCTGAGGTTTTCTCTCTCTTATAATTCAATATCTGAGTTTTGATAGTAGAGATTTACACCAGCAGAATACTTTTTCATATGTCATGTCTATTCCCATGTTACAGACCTAGGTTTTAAAAGAAGAGAAATTGTACAAGTATGGAAACTAGGGGAACAGTAAAAAGGAATACAAGGAAAGAAAAAGAAATCTGATAAATATGGAAGAAGAATAAACAGAAATATTTACATAGGGAAAAGAGATAGGTCCACGAGAGTTGAGGACATGGATCTAAAATGATGGGCTTGATGTCTTCCATTGCTTCGTCTTCAAACCTCTTTCTGGACTATGCATTCTCATATTTTGATGGAAATATATAATTATATATGGCGTGTGTATGCAAACTAATAACCGATTAGAACTCCAAAAAGAGTTGTTGTTAGAACACCATTTATCTTCCCAAAATCCAGTGTACTCTTCCCAGCCGAAATGAAGAGTAAGTGTGGATATTAGTTCACTTGCTTTGCAATATTTGTCCATGGGCTTTTGATACTACCTTCCTTTTGTAAACTACCAAACTCATCCAATCCATATTTGCTTGATATGATTCTATGCCACAAATCTGAAGACTCGATCTCCCTGCCGACGAGCCTCTGCTACTTAGTAGGTGTATATTGTGTAAGCAGACTGTGGAATGATTGATAATTTATTCTTGAATTGCGATTATTCTTAAAGAACGCATTTGGAATTTGTAATAACATTGTAAAGTCTAATAGTATTTTCCTTTGCATCAATATAAAGACACTTTAAGCATCTGAGACACCATGTTTTCATACTCGCTTGTACTGTGCCTTGTTTATTCTTTTTGCTTTTGATCTATCTGTTACTTCATTACTTTTACTAACTCATACCACCTTCTGTTGTCTGTTACAGGTTGATCATTGTTTTGATATATTTGTCTCAAAACTATGTGATTCAATCTTTACACATTACAAGAGTTGGGCAGCGAGGTATGCGCTGCTCTTTGGATTAGACACATGCCCTATGAATGAATAGTAACTTCGTGCTTTTGCCAAATATTGCAGTGAGATACTCGATTCATCTTTCCTATTTGCTATAGACAATGGAGAAAAATATTCTGTCCAGCCTATGAGGTTTAATGCCCTTCTAAAGATCACTAGAGTGAAGGTAAAATGTTTTATGTTTATAGCTTACTGATCCATCTGAATCTAGGATGCCCTTTTCCCCTTCACTTTTTACTGGCCTATGATGGAGAGACTATCATGTGGGAAATTGTCTTTGGTTTCTCTTGATATAAAATATAAAAGTACTTATGTATACGTGTCATCGTTGGATAACAACGTTATCCTTTTTAATGAATCCATGTACAGAGCTTGTACCACATGATCACCTATGATTTTGAATATTTATTTCTCAACCAATAGTTGGTTTATCATGTATGAACGTAAAAATGTCCATTTATTGAACTCACTACACCTATTATAGACATTTATATTTATCTATTTTTTCCTATGTTCAAATTTTTATGTTAAACAGTTACTTGGGAGGACCATTGATTTAAGAAGCTTGATTGCCCAACGAATGAACAAAATTTTTCGAGAGAACCTTGAGTTTTTATTTGATCGGTTCGAGTCTCAAGATCTTTGCGGCATAGTGGTAAGTAGTTTCTTTGCTCAGTCATGATTCAATTAGACATGTTCTTTTATGCTTTCTATTTGTTAACAAAATGAAAGTAAATCAATATGTTTCAGGAATTGGAAAAGCTGATGGATGTCTTGAAAGTGACCCATGAATTGCTATCCAAAGATCTTTCGATAGACTCATTTAGTCTCATGCTAAATGAGATGCAAGAAAACCTATCTCTTGTGTCCTTCTCTAGCCGATTGGCTTCCCAGGTTAAAAACATTTCTTCCTTTTTCTGAAGGGAATAACTAATTTTTATCTCCATAAAATTTCAGCAAGTTCTTCACATTCTTTTATAAAACTAAGTGCTTCATGTATAGTAGGAAATAAGGGATCTATAGTTAAGGATATTTGATGATTTTCTGTCAGCAATGATCTTTATTCATTGATAGTTTACTATCAGTGAACAAATCTTCTTTTTCTGAAATTTAATCAGGCATCCTTTTTAGGACCTCCAATTTTGCTCATCCTTTATAGTTTCAGTTTGAGTGTAACAACCCAACTTTTTGGACTTCATCTATCTAGGGACATTACTACATGCATGCTAATGACATTTTAAAATCCTTAAGAAAGATATGGAAAATAACATTTTTTTTAATAAAATAATTGAAATTCTTTATTTGCCATTGAAAACATTGTAAAACACAAAGACAAAATAAGTTAAATAACAAGTTGAAATAACTTCATAATATATAACCTCTAAAATAAAATTATAAAAACATGAAATCAAACAACATGAATATGGAAGCCATGCTTACATTGACCCCATGACACAACCTGCAAACAATCTCGTCACTCGCCTTGTATATCTTTGCCTTTACCTAAAAAAAAAATTAAAAGTAGGTTGGGTATTAAAAATACCTAGTACATGCAAACACATACATAACATGAGACATGATACTTTAACTAATGGGACATAAACCTTTTTATCATTTAAAACATTTTCCTTTAACCTTTTCTCTTCGGCTTAATGTGGAGAATTAATTCAACCCTCACAATCTTTCTTTTTCCAACTCCTCGATGCTTAATGGGCCCCTGTTGAGACTTTACCCCAGCTAATGGTTAGTTGACATCCAATCAGTAGAGCCGAGCATTGACTGACAAGCCCTCATCTTCATTTTAGATGTACATCATCATTTTTAGAGGAGGGTAATTGCCACAACCTTCGTAAACATAACATTTATGCAATCACACATTTGCATGAGGTCCCATAACATTATCAATTTTCCAGTAATGATGCAACATGGAAAACTTTCGAAACAATCTCATAAACATTCAACATTTAGAATAATTTCAGTCATCATTCAATATCCCAATCTAGCACTAAGGCATTTTGATAGTAGAGCCACTTACCTAGTTACCAAATCAAAAAACAATAACTTCTTGATCAACAATTGAGGGGAAGAGCATGGCTGCTAAAATAGAAGGGGAAAATTTAGAGAGAGACTTTTTTTTCAATTGAGAATGGAATGGTTTAGGTCTAACCTAAAGGTGTGAGGGTCTAACTTGAATAGAATTCAAATTCAACTTCCAACTCCCATAGGATTTCCTAATTCGAATTCTAACTTCCAATAGGATTTCATTTTTCTCTTTTTTTTTTTCTTTTCATTTTCTTTTCTTTTCTTATCCTTTCCTTTCTCCTTTTTCTTTTGTTTTTTTCCTCCAAATTTTAGAACTCTAATTAAAACTCTATATTCACTTCAATTTATGGAAAATCTTAGAAAGAAACCTTAGGAGATAAACTTGGGCCTTTTAAACTTAAACTACAATCCAATGAAGAATTAAATTCTCAAAATAATGAATTTGAGACTTAATTACAAATCTCTTGTCTAGAATTTCAAAAATTTAATTATCTTCATTTAATCCAATTAAATCTAATTTACTCAAATTAAATTCCAAGAAACAACTCCTATTAGCCTAATCAAATTCAAATTAATTAGACGTGATAAAATCTAAATTAATCTTCAAAAGAAAAAAATTAGTCTTACCTTAAAAATGCAGGGCGTTACATTGAGTTTGTTCCTGCTTTATGAGCTCTACTGTGACCGTCCTTTATTTATTCCTCCAATTGATCTTTGATTTAACTTCCAATACTTTCTTGAATATATCTTTCCTTATCTTTTTTTCCTATGCAATAATTTCAACGAAGTGTATTGTTTTAAACCTTTTTCTTGGTATTGGTGTTACTGATTTTCCACATAATTCAAATAATTTTTGTTCATTGTTGACTACTTGTACTTGAAATCTCTGTACCCTTTACTTCTTTTCTTGATTATATTTCACATGGCCTTGGTTCTTTGTGTGTATATAAGAAGATTTATGAGCTTATTAATCCTTTGTCCTTTATTGTAATTTTACTTTTACTAGTTTAGGGCTTCCATGTATGCCTATATATATTTGGCTCTATTGTATAGAATGAATAAGAATGCTCTCATATTTGGTCTCACAATAACATGGTATCAGAGCACTAGGTCTTTCCGAGGGCAATTAGGGTTTTGTGAGTTTTAGAGATTTGTGAACAATTAGGGTTTGAGGTTTGGAACACCTTTTTGGAGGGTTTGGTCCTCTACCTAAGGTTTTGTGTTTCACCACCGCTGCCAACGTCCGCCGTCACCATTGACACTGGAATCTGCCGTCGCCGCCATTGCCGGAATCCGCTGTTGTTGTCTCCCGTTGCCGTCGTATTTTTTTTGTCATTGCCCAAACCAAACAAAAGCCCACTTGCCGATCAGTAGGTACGTGAAATCTGGCCAGAAAACTCCTTGCGCGTGGACCTCATGTGCCGCCTGAAGGTTCTGGCGTCATTCCCACATGCCAGCGCATGTGGGCACGTAGTCGCCTGAATTTGCTCCGATTTTGTGGCTTGTTGTTTCGTCCAACTCCCGACCTGTTTATGTGGTTATTTTGGTCATAATTGGCTCGTGTTAGAAGTTGGTTTGGAAAAGAATTAGAGGTTTTTGATTGGGAACTCTTTTCATATTAGTTTTTCGGCAATTTTTCAAAAGTTCATTTGGGTCTGATTTTGTGGTTTTAGATTTGATTTTGTGGTTTTACATTTGTCATTGACCTATGGTAGAACGAGAACTCGCAGTGATGTCTAATGTGGTTCAATCGCAACCTCAATCCACCCATGGTTCATCTAAGAAGCCATTTGTTAATTCTATAGCCGAGTTTGCTAAATTTCAACTATACTAGAAATCATTGAAAGCATCTTCTTCATCATTTGCACTTACCCCTATTACAACCATTGTTGGGTTAGGTAACATGAATCATTGTCTTCTCTCTTCTACCAAATGGGTCATTAGACTTTGGTGCTACCGATCATATGACAAGTACCCAATTTGTTTTCCACCCTTTCTTCATCTACATCCCTTGCTAATGTTACTTTGGCAGATGGATCAAAATTGTTTGTCCTTGGATTTGACACAGTAAATCTAACCCTATCTCTTTCTTTATCCTCTGTTCTACATTTACCTTAACTTTTCTTTAATTTGATCTCTATTAGTAAACTCACTCGTGACCTTAATTGTTGTGTCTTATTCTATCTTGGCTATTGCTTGTTTCAGGATCTTGTGACGAAGAAGATTATTGGTAAAGGACATGAATTTGGAGAACTTTATGCTTTTGAGCATCAAGTACCAAAAGTTGCCTGGAGTTGTTTCTCCTTTTGATGCCCATTGTCGTTTAGGTCATTCATCTCTTTCAGTACTAAGAAAGCTTTGTCCTCGATTTCATAACTTGTCTTCATTAAATTGTGACTCATGTCAGTTTGCCAAACTTCATCGTCTTAGTTCGAACCCTAGAATCGATAACCAAGCAAGTGCACCTTTCGAATTAGTCCTTTCTAATATTTGGGGTCCTTGTCCAGTTGTGCCAAAATTTGGATTTCAATATTTCGTTACCTTTGTTGATGATTACTCTTGCATGACTTGGTTATATTGTATGAAGAGTCGTTCTGAGTTACTTTCTCACTTTTGTAACTTTCATGCTGAAATTCGAACTCAGTTTGGTGTTTTCCTTAAAATCTTGAGAAGCAACAATGCTGGTGAGTACTTTTCTGAAGCACTCAGTGCATACCTATGTAAGCATGAAATTCTTCATCAATCATCTTGTGTTGATACTCCATCACAAAATGGAGTTGCTGAACAAAAGAATAGACATCTTCTTGAAATTGCAAGAGCATTATCATTTCAAATGTGTGTTCCAAAGCATGTTGATGCAATTTCCACAACCTGCTTCTTGATTAATCGTATGCCTGCCTTCATTTGTTCTTAAAGGTCAAATTCCCTATCATGTCTTATTCCCAACAAAACCTTGTTTCCTCTTGAGCCGAAAATATTTGGTTGTACTTGTTTTGTTTCAGATGTTCGTCCTAATCTGACAAAATTAGACCCCAAATCTTTGAAGTGCATCTGCTTAGGCTATTCTCGTGTTAAAAAAGGATATAGATGCTTTTGTCCTAGTTCGAATAGGTATCTTGTATCTCGCGATGTTACTTTCTTTGAGGATAAACCTTTCGGTTCATCTTTGCCTAGTATGAGTCAGGGGGAGGATGACGATCTTTTTATCTACACACTTGTGTCTTCTACACCCTCTCTCGATCCATCCTTTTGATGCCTGTCCCTACTCGCCCACCTATTACTCAAGTCTACTCTAAACGGCAACAACCTCCGAGAATGTCTTGTACCAGAAGATTCTTCGTCATCAGATCCAGGACCAAGTGACGAGTTTCCTATTGCTCTACGTAAAGGTAAACGTTCTTGTACTTTTTCTATTTCCTCTTTTGTCTCTTATGACCACTTGTCATCTTCTTTTATTGCATCTCTTGAATCTATCTTGGTCCTTAAAACTGTTCATGAAGCCTTGTCTCATCTTAGTTGGTGCAATGCAATGATAGAAGAGATGAATGCCTTAGGTGATAATGGTACCTGTGATTTAGTATCTCGTCCTGTAGGAAATAAAGCTATTGGATGTAAATGAGTGTTTGCAGTTAAGATCAATCCCGATGGTTCAGTTGCTCGATTCAAAGCCCACCTTGTTGCCAAAGGCTATGCTCAGACCTATGGGATTGATTATTTTGATACATTTTCTCCTGTTGCTAAATTAACTTCTGTTAGGTTATTCATTTTCATGGTTGCTTCTCAATGTTGTCCTTTGCATCAGCTTGATATTAAAAATGCATTTCTCCATGGTGATCTTCTGGAGGAAGTTTATATGGAGCAACCACCAGGGTTTGTTGCTCAGGGGGAGAATGATAAAGTTTGTCGCCTTCGCAAATGTTTGTATGGGTTGAAACAAAGTCCACGAGCATAGTTTGGAAAATTTAGTCAAGCACTTGAGCAATTTGGAATGAAGAAAAGCAAGTCGGATCACTCTGTCTTCTACTGACGAACTAAGAGTGGTATCATTCTACTTGTTCTATATGTTGATGATATTGTTATCACCGCAAATGATACATCAGGCATTTTATCTCTCAAAACTTTCCTCCAAAGTCAGTTTCATACTAAAGAACGTTAAAGTACTTCTTGGGTATTGAAATAATGAGAAGTAAGAAAGGTATCTTTATGTCACAAAGGAAATATGTGCTTGTTTCGCTATCTAAGACAGGAAAATTGGGAGCCAAGCCATGTAGTACTTCAATGATGCCTAATTTGCAACTTACAAAAGATGGGGAACCATTTAAAGATCCTGAGAGATATAGAAGATTGGTTGGAAAGTTGAATTATCTTACAGTGACACGTCTAGACATAGCTTATTCGGTAAACATTGTGAGTCAGTTTATGTCTTCACCTACAGTGGATCATTGGGCCACAGTACCACAAATTCTATGTTATTTGGAAACTGCACCTGGACATGGAATCTTATATAAAGATCATGGTTATATGAAGATTGAGTGTTTTTTAGACGCCGATTGGGCAGGATCAAGAGAAGATAGAAGATCGACTTCTGGCTATTGTGTTTTTGTTGGAGGCAATTTGGTCTCATGGAAAAGTAAGAAACAAAATGTAGTCTCTAGATCGAGTGCTTAATCAGAATACAGAGCTATGACACAATCAATATGTGAAATAATGTGGGGACATCAACTATTAATCGAATTAAGCTTCAATACTATAGTTCTGACCAAGTTGTGGTGTGACAACCAAGATGTCCTTCATATTGCATTCAACCTAGCGAACTAAACATATCGAAATTGATTGTAATTTTGTTCGTGAGAAAATACAACAAGTTTTGGTGTCTATTGGATATGTGAAGACCAGAGAATAATTAAGAGATATTTTCACGAAAGCTTTAAATGGAGTTCGAATAGATTATCTTTGTAACAAGTTGGGCATGAGTAACATATATGCTCCAGCTTGAGGGGGTGTGTTATAGTATATAAGATTTAGGAGCTTATTAATCCTTTGTCCTTTATTGTAATTTTACTTTTACTAGTTTAAGGCTTCCATTTATGCCTATATATATTTGGCTCTATTGTATAGAATGAATAAGAATGCTCTCATATTTGGTCTCACAATAACACTTTGTACCCTTTACTCCTTGGTGCTTTGTACTTTTCAATTCCTTTAGCTTGCTGGAGAATATGTTGGTACTAATTTTTTTTTTTAAAGAAATGAAACTTTTTATTGAATAAATGAAAAGAGACTAATACTCAAAAGATACAAACTTTGCAAGAGAGTGAAAGAAAAAATAAAAAACAATAAGATTACAAAGGAAAAATAAAAACATCACAATTTAAACAAATATCTTGGAAAAAAAACTAACAAATGACTTGGATAGAGAACATCCTGAGAAAGCCTTTAATTTTGCAGACTCAAAATGATCATGCCAATCTATATTTGCTCTCGAAAATTTGTCGATTCCTTTCCACCCTTAATTCTGATAGAAGAGCTGCTGGTACTAATTTTTTTAACTTATAGCAGAAGGAAATTTACTTTATAGCTTCAATGATGAGAAAAATTAATAAGTAGTGTACACTAGCCTTTTGCCCGAGCAATAATTTCTGTACAACATGAACTTTGATATGATATTGAAGTTTTCACGTATTTTTCTTCATCTTTTTTAATTTTCATGTAATTTTTCATGTCAGATTTGGTCAGAGATGCAAAATGACTTCTTGCCAAACTTCATCCTATGCAATACTACTCAGCGATTTGTAAGATCATCGAAAGTTCCGCCTGTTCCAGTTCAAAAACCATCAGTTCCTCATGCCAAGCCTAACTTCTACTATGGTACTCAAGTAAGTTAGTTATTATAGTCGTACATTGCACATCACTTACATATGAGACCATATTGGTAGTTTATTTGAAGTATAACTTATATTATCTAATTCAGTCATCAATATGGTATTTATTAGTTGGATTTGGCTCTTTGATTTAGTTTGACATTTTTGTATCCGTGAGAGAATTTATAGTTGTATATATGCTGTTAATTTCGTTTCCACCATGTTAGGACTTGAATTCTGCTCATCAAAGTTTTGCACGGTTGCATAGTGGATTCTTTGGGATGACTCACATGTTTTCCATTGCAAGACTTCTAGGATCTAGATCCTTGCCATGGCTTATTCGAGCACTTCTGGATCATATATCAAATAAGGTATAGTATGAGTTCGATATACCATGAAATACACTTTTTAAAATTCTTACCATATGAGAAAACATCATTATATATATACACATATATCTATAGATAGAGATATATGCGTACATATGCATACACACATGCACCAGTTGATGTATTGTGTGTTGAAAAATGTCTCCAAATGACTGTTCTAAAATAACTAGCCACAGTTTATTGTTTTCCTATTTTTGTTTTGTTTTTTTTTTTTCTTTTCATTTGGTTTTTGAATCCTTGTCATTGAGTAACCAATGAATGGTCATAATTAAATGAAGACACCTATAATAACCAATGAGCCTCAGTTCTGCCATTCTGGGGTGATACTTCATCTATCGTTTTGGAGTTCCATCATCCTTTGACGAACAGGGAGTCGTCAGAGGTTTCAACTTTACTTTCGTTGTTGAAGGATTCTCTCGTTTGTCAGGGGAGGAAAGGGACCTACCCCTTGGACTTCCAGCCGTTCCAGGGCTATTCTTGCAGCTCTCTTTCCATCTTTTATGTGCCCCCTCACTCCGCCTGATGTCCCTTTATTTTCCCCGTCTGCAAGGTTAAAGTTGCAAAGAAGATCAAATTATTTGCTTGGTAGGTCTTGCATGGGAAAGATAATGCCTTAGACTGTGTGCTACGATACTCTTCCTTCTTTTCTGGATTCTAAGGATTTTTGTAATTATCAGCTCGACATTATTTCTTTGGATCCCTTTTGTAATTTGTTGGACTCCTTTTGTTGGTCTATTTTTTTTTATGCCCTTGTATATTCTTTCATATTTCTCCAAGAAAGCTCGGTTTCTTAAGCTTTCATATAAAAGAAAACACTACTAGTTTTTTTTACAAGAGACATTTTCATGAGAGTTGAAAAGTTACTGGTGTTCAAAGATACAAACTATTTTCAATAGTATGGAGAAATACCCCCACTCCAACATAACAAAAAAGATTACAAAAGAGCCCCATCTTGGAGAAGCAGCTTTAGCCTAATATTTCGTGCTACCATTTTTCAGGTTGCTATACTTGAACCGATGATAGCAGGATTGCAAGAAGCATTGCCAAGATCTATAGGTTTACTACCATTTGATGGAGGTGTAGCAGGTATATTTTTTCCATAAAGGTTATAAATGTAGGAGTTTATGGTTTTTCTTTGAATTGTTTAGTCCTTTTCCCCTTAATTTTTAGAATAATTTCAATTACATTATGGTTTAGCACTATTATACACTTACAGCATGAGCATTGCACATAAGTGAAGAAGTAGAAATTTGTTACATTGTTATGGTCGAAGTATCAGTAATATGATCAGGAAAATAAAGCAAACTAATAGTAAATAGGGAAGAACTTCTATTATAGATAATTTAACTAGCCAATTAACCACTTGAATCAGCAAAACAAACTAATCCAATAACCACAAAAACCATTAAAAAACTTGAAGCCATAAATTACATGAATACCCCCCCCCCCCCCCCCCCCCCCCCCCCCCACACACACACACACACACACACACACACACACAAACATCAGTGTTGTTCTAATGCACCCTTAACTAACCTACATCGATGTTCTCGTCCTGATGTGGCATTCTTTGTACTGAGTTCAGGTTGCATGAGATCGATCAATGAAAGTCTTAACTGGGAAGCAAAGTCAGAGCTCAGATTGGAGGTCCTGCATGGAATAAAGGAGATTGGAAGTGTATTATATTTGATTAGCCTTCTTGATATCGTGCTGGTCAGTATTTGAAGCATTCATATTTCAGCAACTACTTTTCTCTGTTTTTGTTTGCAATTATGCAAAAGTATCGGTACTTCTGCAATTTCTATTTCTGAAGTAGATTTATTCTCATCCTTCATTAATTACTATTTCAAAGTCAGAGTACTATCTTGCAACTATGGTAAATCCAAAAGCTACAGACTATTGTATACCTTGAATTGATTAGTAGGTCCTGGGATCAGGTACCTATTATCCATCCTGGTGTGAGTTAAATAAACATGACTTTGTCGACAACAAATCTACAAAATCAGAACACTAGACATTGACTCAAAGGGAAAGAGATGTCTTTCTAAAAATCGACTTATCACTGACATTGACGTGTTGCTGGTAGGCGACCAATATGTTATTCTTACTAACTAAAAGTCTTAGACTAATTTGGGGCATGGGTCATTTGCAAAACGTAAGGATAACTAGTCCACCAATAAAGTCCCAACTGTGATTAAAAATGGAAGAATGAAGCCTTGTTCTAAAAAACTTAAGGCATTATCAGTCTCTCTCCTCAATTTGGATCCCTTGGATATGAAGTGCTGGTGAAGGCAGCTTGCATGTGATGTAGTGGGACTTATTGATTCTCTCCTTATCATGTGTATTTCTCTCTATTTATAGGGCAATTCATTCTATTCTATTTCTCTCTATTTATAGGCAACTCATTCTATACCTTGTGCATGCCCAAACATTTCGTTCTCCCTTTTTGACTTTTCCCAATCTCTCTCCTTTTTGTATGTTCCTTCTATCTCCTTTATTTTCCTCCTCTCCATTTCTTAATTTTTTTTTAATTATTTATGCTTTGTTAAATTATATAAATATGTTTTATGTAGAAAAAATTTCAATGTATTATTTTTAAAAACTCAAAAATCAAATTTGTAAATAAAAAAATTACTCGTTTATAAATTATTCATTTATTTAATTTATAAAACAATATTTACTCAATATTATTTATACGAATAGCGAATACACTTTTAAACATTATATTTTATAAGAGAGAAATATCTAAAATCTTTGTTTTTAATTTAAGGATAAATTGAACAAATAATTCTTAAACAATACGAATTGTCACAATTGTGCCTGCAAACCTGCAAAACTGATGTACTTAGGTCTTATTGTTAACCAAGTTAGATTTTCCAACAGATACCCCTAATGTGTGAACAAACACGTGTGGTTTATGTCATCTTCATTCCCCTTCCATATGCAATCTCACAATTTTTTCTCATTTGCTTTTTTTTTATTAAAAAAAAACCTCTTCTTTGTGTGAGATTGAGAAGATGACTTGGCGATTGGGCATTTGGGTGAAGAGGATTTTGATTTGAAGAAGTGTGTTTAATGTATTTGATGCATAGCTGTTATGAAAAAACATGTATATGAAGCTGCGTTTTAGGGAGAGGTGGGATTCATTGTTAGAAAATCGTGGAGAAAGTCATTGATAGAGAGGGAAAGAGAGACTTTTTTAGAGAGAGGAGTGTGTTGGAGAAACACAGACATTTTTTAGTGAGTATTCTATTAGATTGAGAAACAAAGACCTTCAATTAGAGAGGAATGTGTTAGAGAGAGAAAGAAAAAGGTTTTTAAGAGTCTAGGAGAGAGAGAAAGAGAGACTTTCACAGAGAGAGAGGAGCATGTTAAGGAGTTATCAAACAGAAAAATATAACCTTGCTAACAGTAGGACCCAATTTCATCACTTATGCAAGTTTGGAGATTTAATTTTTACAATTAAAAGTCCGTGAGTTCAATGGTAACAATTCCTATACCTTGCCAATGACCAAACCTACTCCTAAGATCTCTCCAAATCTCGAAAAATTTTATTTCTTTTCTCATAAACAAATTGAAGTTAATTATCACTTGAGAAAATCTGACAAGGTTTGGTGTCCATAGGTTATCTTGACAAAGGCTTTAAATGTTGTACAAATAAACTATCAGTTAATAAGTTGAAACATAATGAACATGTATGTTCCAACTTTGGGCAACATGTATATTGTATTATTTATTGATATAAATGTCTTAGACATACGAGTTTATTAGTGTTTTGCCCTTTATTATAAATTTACATTTTAGTAGGTTAGAGTTCCATTAAGTGCCCGTGTGTGATATTGAGCATTCTCTCTGTTAGGCCTCCAATTATTAAAACATATAAGAAAAGGGGTAATATGGGAAAAGGGGCATAACGGTTGGTGGGGACTTTTTGTTGTGTGGGGGGGAGGTCTGTTGTACGACAGTGTGGGAGTGAGGGTTTTTATAGGTCAGGGAGGGTAGTGTGGGAGGCAGGCAGTTTTTTGAGCAAGGATTGGATTGGAGAGGAGTCTTGGGGCTCTCTCTAATAGCTGAGTATAGTGGATTGTCTGGTTCTTTTCTTGCTCTTGAGATTCAATAATATCTGTTCATATCTCACTGTCTATTGAAGAACTCTCAATAGAACAGTGTTGTTTGTCATTATATTTGTGGAGTGTGCATTTTCTGCTTGATTAAACAGGGAACTAGTGAGATACCTAACACTCTCATGACGATGTATTAGTCTACAGATCTAGTTCATGGCAATCAATTTGGTGGTGTCACAGCTATAAAAGAATTTATATAATTATCCTTTCTCTTTGATCCTTAGAGATTGAAAGGATTTTTTGTAAGTAGCTCTTGTTGGGAGGGGGGTCTCTCTCCCCGGGCCTCTAGGCTGTTTTAGCTTTTTGAGTAATGCTATTTGCGAAGTTTCTTATTAAAAAAAATAAAAAGTTCATGCCAATCAACTAGCAAGCCAACTTTTGGATATGTCCATTGACTAAAAATATTAATAGACTGACTAGGCTTATGATTGTTCCCCATGATTATATTTTTCTATTCAGTTCTCAAACATTTGAATTTAGTTATTGATATATTAATGACCATGAGTATGGATGAACTAAAAGTTTCTCTTCTTGCTCCAAAAACAGAGAGAGTTAGACATCATGCATTTCGTGCAAACATCACCTTGGTTAGGGATAATTCCAGGTGTTGATGGGCAAATGTTGCATTCTCAAGATGGAGATAGCCCTATTGTAAGCCTATTCAAGTCGGCAACAAGTGCAATTGTTTCAAATCGTGGAAACCCTAATGGAGTGTCATACTATACCATGTCAAAACAGGCTGAAGCAGCAGGTTTTCTTCTATTTCACACACTTGCAATTTCTCTTTATTGTATATTTGACTAACCTTACGAGGTGGGTTTTAAAAAAGGGTGGGGGAGTTGTCAACCCTATTGGGGCTTTGTAAAATTTTCAGCTAAATCATTCCAATTTTTTACTTAGAATGGTGAGATGCCAACTTTCTGAACTTATTTGGATACATTTTTCATAATTAAATTTTCCAAATGGTTTGTGTTACTTTTAATTTCAAAACTCAATATCAAGAGAGCTTTCAGTATTTTATGTTTTTCTTTCATTATGAGAAGTGAAAGTACAAAAAGACAATGCCATAAAAAGTAATGAATAATTATATCTTGTTAAGCCCCCCCCCACATTCTCTCTTCTCTCTCCTCTCTTCCCGATAACCCTAACCTTCAGAATCCTCCGATCCTAGGCTCCTCCGCCGGTGATTCCATTTTCGTTCTCCTCCTCCTTTCTTAGATTCTTCTTTATTCGACTTCTTTAGGGTCACGAGTCCTCTTATTGGCACTTTCCACTTCGATTCTTATACTCGTCAGACTTCTTAGGATCCCCGTTACGGCTTTTTCTTTTGGTCTCTTACCTCCGTTACTGTGATGGAAGTTTGAAGTTGCTATGTCAGTGATGCATATTACTGTATTTGATGGAAAATAGTACCTTTTTCATTGAAGACACGACAAACACATTGAAGATCCCTTTATCCCTTGATCATAAAAGATGGTTTGACTCTTCATTTGTCAAGAGATATTTCTTCTGCAAGAAATTTAGAGATGAGCAAGGAACCATTCGTCTGTCAAATTCCCGTTTCAAATCAAGTTGGAAAGCGGATTGCATCATTTGGCCTCCCACTGGTGGTCAAAAAGTAATTCAGATCTTTATAGGGTTTCAAGAGAAGGGTTGGACTGTTTTCTGGGAAATGATTTCAGACTTCCTCAAGGGGCATGATTTGAAGTTTCATACTTCAAGGGTTCCTTATCAGAGCAATTGGCTAGGACAAAGGTTTCTTCAGAAAGTTATGTATCCGTAGTTAAAAGGAACTTGGCTGACTCTCTTCCAAATACTTCAGGTAGGTTTGCTCCTCAATCTTTTTGGGTCAGAAAACCATAGGAAGTGGTTAGTGTGGACTTTGGAAATTTGCTGGTCATCACTTGCCTTTTTGCTCATATCTCTTGGAAAGTTATTAAGGCCTCTGTGGAAACTTACTTCCGTATTAAATTGCAAATTAATACTTTCATGGCTGATAAGGCTATAATTTTGGTGGATGGAGGCATCACTGATACTATCCTGATTAGAATTGGAAAGTGGCAATTGGTTGAAGATTTGCATCTGAAAATTGAAAAGTGGTCCGATGATAAGCATAGTCATCCAGAATTTATCGATGGTTATGGTGGCTAGATTTTGATAAAAAACTTACCTTTAAAGTACTGGAAAAGAAGTTCTTTTGAAGCCGTTGGACATTATTTTGGTGGTTTAGTTAATATTTCCTTACACACTTTGAATTTTATCGATTGTTCGGTGGCTTGTATTCAAGTTAAGAGGAATCTCTGTGGACTTCTTTCCTCATCTATATCAAGGACAATATTCGTGGAAATTTCTCCCTTAAGTTTGGAGATATTGTTTCTTTGGAACCTCCAAGTATGGTTTTTGGTGATCTTTGCTTGAATGACTTTTCAAATTCTGTGGATTTATTTCGCCTTCATCATGTAATGGATGGTGAAGGGGTCTTGGATGTGGAAACTCAATCAGCCATGAACGATTCAAATTCCACTTCGAATATTTCACCCATTAACTCTAAGGAGTTAGCCTCAGGCAAGGATGATCTTCATGAGATAAATAAAGATATTTTGATTTCCAATACCATTACTGCCTACTGGGGAAGGACTTATACCGATTCCAATTCCTTGCTCTCAAGTTTTTCCTCAAGAGGAGCCAACATTGAATGCGACAATTGACCCAGGGTTGCTTCTTTCAACAGCCGTTGAAAAAGTTGTTATTAATGACAAAGCTTCACGTGATCTGTCCAATGGTATTTTCCCTTCTGCTGTTGATTCCCCGATCCCTTCTTCTATAAAAGAAGTTAAGGATTGTTTTTGTGAAACTTATTCAAAATATTATACAAGGAAAAAGGATTGTGATCGACTGCTGTCAAGTGTCCAGCCACTTCCCTCTTTAATGCTGATAATTTTGAAGACTATGTTTCCAGACTTTTACTTGTGAAATTTTGAATGCTGAGGATGGGGAATTGCCAAAGAAAGCTGATATTTCCTTGATTATTGATGAATTCAAAATTGGTCCATCAGGTTCTCACTTTTTTAAAGTTGTAATTCCTCCTTCAAACAAATCGATTAATAACACCTTGCTTCCTCTTGGTGTTGAAGACTCTGATATCGAATCTAAGGTGAGTTTAAGCAGTCCATAAGGTGATATCCAACAACATTATTCTCAAATTGATGAATCCATTGTCGAAAAATCTCCAATTGCTAACTTGGATTCGTTATTCCAGTCGTCTAGTATTGATCCTCATCCAGAAAATCTTTGTCCAGATGGTAAGTTGACTTCTTCACACGCTCTTCATGCTCAACCTTCTTCTGATTTGGATAAATTTTCCTCTCTAATCAAGGCTAATGGCCTCTAATTTTGCGATTTTACCTTCAACCTCTGAAGGTTTAATTCAAGGGTCTTGATTTTCTCTCCTCTTCCCTGTATGCAGATCATTTCGTGGAACACCAGGGTTTTGAGAGATGGTTCTAAACGAGTCAGTTTGATTTTTTTTTTTGCAAAAGTTGTGTCTTGATGTGGTGATGATTCAAGGAACCAAAGTGGCTTTAATCGACAGGAATTTTGTCAAGACTCTTTGGAGTTCAAGAGAGATTAACTGGGTTCATGTGGAAGCTTATGGTCGGTCAGGAGGTTTGTTAATTCTTTGGGATGAAAGTGAGATTTCAATTAGAGAAGTTCTTAAAGGAGGCTATTCCATTTCGGTTAAAGCTTCTTCTCAGCAAGGAAAACTTTGTTAGATATCAAATATCTATGGTCATAATGATTACAGAGAGAGGAAATACCTTTAGGATGAATTGCGTTCTTTATCAGTTTATTGTGAAGGTCCTTGGTATGTGGGTGGTGATTTTAATATTACTAGATGGGTTCATGAGCGGTTTTCGCAAAAAAGACAAACTAAAGGAATGAGGAGATTAAATAATTTAATTGAGGAAATTGGCCTTATGGAAATTCCGTTGTCTAATGGTAATTATACATGGTCAAGGCTTGGGGATGGTGGTTTGCGTTCGTTGATTGATAGATTTTTTATAAATAAAGAATGGGATAATCTTTTTGAGAACTCAAAAGTTTCAAGACAAGTTCGTATATTCTCAGATCATTTTCCAATTCTTCTTGAGGCTGGAAGTTTTTATTGGGGCTCCTCTCCATTTCGTTTCTACAACTCTTGGCTCACGTTGAATGATTGTGTAACTCTTATTGAGAAATCTCTATAAGAGGATAAATCTTATGGATGGGCTGGTTTCACCATCTCCTTGAAGTTGAGAAATTTGAAATCGGTTATTAAACCTTGGTTCACCAACTATGAGGCTAAAAAGAAAGGAAAAAGATTTGCTTGATGAAATTGCTTTGCTGGCCTCTAAAGCTGAAAGTGATCCCTTATCTCCTCATGAATTAGTGGTTCGTTCAATGGTGAAAGGTGAATTATTGGAGCTTTACTTGTTTGAAGAGCAGAATTTGATTAAAAAATGTAAGCTTCAATGGCTTCGAGAAGGGGATGAGAACACCAGTTTTTTTCTTAGATTCTTGGCAGCTAAAAAAAGGAAGCTATTGATTTCTGAATTAGTATTTTCTGAAGGACAAGTTTTGCTTTCTTTTGGAGAAATTGAAGCTGAAATTGTTAGTTTTTTCACCACTTTATACTCAAGATTGCCAGGTTTGCGTTTTCTTCCTCTAAATATACATTGGGATGTCGTTTCTGCTGCTGAAAACAGATCTCTCATTCTTCCTTTCTCCCAAGATGAAATTTTGATGGCTGTCAAAAGCCTTGGGAGGAATAAGGCTCTGGGACCCAACGGTTTTACCATTGAATTTTTATTAAATTCTTGAAGTTTTTGAAGGCGGATTTGCTTCGTCTTTTTAATGAATTTCAATACAATGGTCACGTGAATGCTCTCTCAAGGAGACTTTTATTTGTATTATGTTTTTTAACAAGAAACGAAACTTTTCATTGAAGAAATGAAAAGAGACTAATGCTCAAAAGATACTTGCTATGGTTCTTGCTAAACGCCTTAAAAATGTTATGTTGATAGTGTTGATTGGGATTTCTTAAAGGAAATTTTAAAGTTAAAAAACTTTAGTGCAAAATGGATATAGTGGATTCTTGGTTGTGTAAGAAATTCTAAATTTTCGATCTTCATTAATGGTCAGCCAAGAGGTAGGATTTCAGCTTCTCAAGGAATTCGTTAAGGGGATCCACTTTCACCGTTCTTATTTCTTCTCATTTTGGAAGTGTTAAGTGCTTTGATTGAGAATGTGTTTTGTCAAGGCCTTTATGAAGGTTTTATTGTGGGCAAAGATGAGGTTCATGTTTCAATCCTTTAGTTTGTGGATGATACATTATTGTTTTGCAAAAATAATGACAATATGTTGTAAGTTCTATTTCAAACTATTGCTTTGTTTGAAACTTGTTTTGGTTTAAATGTAAATTGGCAGAAATCTTCTCTTTGTGGAATCAATATCAATGAAAAGTTTGTTTCTTGTTTAAAAAAAAAACATCGATGAACCCAAGGTGCAATTTTTTGCTGAAAGGTTAGGCGGAAAAGTAGAATACTTGCCTATTCTCTACCTTGGGTTGCCTTTAGGAGGCCATCCTAAATCTTTATCTTTTTGGCAACCTGTAATTGATCATTTTGGGAAGAAGTTAGATAGATGGAAATGGTTTAATTTGTCTTGAGGGGGTCATTTGACTTTGTGCAGCTCTATTTTATCTAGTATCCCTTTATATTATGTCTATTTTTGAAATGCCAGCTCAGGTAATTTTGCAATTGGATCATCTCATTCGTAATTTCTTTTAGGAAGGCAAGGATGGTGGAAAAGTAACTCATTTAGTAAGATGGAAATCAGTTTCTAAGTCTCAGTCATCTGGAGAATTGGGTATTGGAGCTCTAAAGCTAAGAAATCAAGCTTTAATTGCTAAATGGGGTTGGAGATTAATGATAGAACCTTTCTCTTTATGGAGAAGAGTTGTTGCGAGTATTCATGGCGTTTGTTCAGGTGATTGGCAAACTTCTTGTGCTCAAATTTTAAGCTTAAGAAGTCCATGGATAAGTATTTCAAAAGTTTGAAAACAAGTTGATTATTTGGCTCGATTCAAATTAGGTGATGGCCATCGTGTTTTATTTTGGGATGACCTATGGATCAGTGATGCTCCTTTGAAATCCTGTTTTCCTTCGCTCTTCTTGATTTCTACTTCTCCAAAAGGTTGGGTTTCGGAATCTTGGGATCCTTTGATTAACTCTTGGGATCTCATTTTTAGAAAGACTGTTAAAGGATGAAGAAATTTCTGATTTTCAGGCTATTTTGGGCCTTTTAGCAAGCTCGAAGGTTAATTTTAACGCTGATTCTAGAGTTTGGTCTATTGATTCTTCGGATTTGTTTTATGTTAAATCTTTGACAATGCATCTTGCAGCAAATCCTCCAATAGATAAATCGTTATTTCAAGCAATTTGGAAGACTAAAAGTCCAAAAAGGATTAACATTCTTATATGGATTCTTCTAAATAGGCATCTCAATACCTCGGATATATTGCAAAGGAAATTGCCTATGTTCAAGCTTCTGCCTTCAATTTGTCCTCTTTGTTGGTAGGATGGAGAGCTTCTTTTCCATACTTTTTTGGGTGCGGTTATGCTCTAAATTGTTGGTTCAAGCTCTTTCATTTGTTCAACGTCAGTTGGGTGCTCTCCAATCTTTTTAAGAATAGTGTTATGCAGCTGAATATCGGTCCCTCGTTGAGTTTGAAGGCTTCTCTTCTTTGGATAAATGCGGTGAAGGCCATCTTCTCGGAAAGTTGGATGAAATGAAATCAAAGAACTTTCGAAGATAAGCATTTATCATGGGTTGATCGTTTTGATTCTGCTCATCTGCAGACTTCTTCTTAGTGCACTCTTTCCAAGTCTTTCGCAGATTTTTCGTTATATGACATTAATTTGAATTGACATGTTTTTATTTATCCTACTTAATAGCTTTTATTTATTTTCTTTTCACTCCCTTGTGGAGTTTGTATTTTTGAACATAAGTCTCTTTTCATTTCTTCAATGAAAAGTTTTGTTTCTTGTTAAAGGAAAGTAATGAAATAGAATAAACAAAATTAATAATATACAAAAATTAAAAATGATTAAAAATAATTTTTATCTTTTAAAAAATAATAAATAAATAAATAAAAACCTAAAGGAATGGAACCTAAAAAAACAAGAAAACATAATTATAGAAAGAAGATCCAATTTTTTAGGATTGAAGATAATGAGATACTTAAAAATGAAATTTCCAGAGAACACTCAAAGGAGTTGTTGAAGTGAGCTACACTCCAAACCTCCTCCCTAGATTTTCACCCCTAAAAAGAAGGTTGGGAAACAAAGAAATTGCCCTTCATAACAAAAAGAAGCTTGAGGAAACAACTTCTCTATCATACCACGGTAAACCCTACTTCGCCAAACTAACATAAAAAAAATCTCTCCAAGTTTTTGTAGCAAGGTGACATCTCTATATAGTATGATTCAAGCTTCTAACACTCGCTTACACAAAATACATCACTAGGAGTGTAAAAGATTTTTGAACGAAATCTGTGGTGTTCTCAAAGAAATCTTCAAGATTTTAACCTTCCAGAGCTTTGCAAAGAAAAGGGAAGACAAAGAGGTGGGTTGTGCTTCAAACAAGAGAAAGTTCCTGAAGGCTTGAGTCCAAGATCAACATTTACCAAATTAGGGAATAGACAAACATTGTGCAAAAAACAAACAACACACATAAATCCAAAGATTCTGGATCATAAAGAATTTCCAAAATGAAATTTATGAGAAAGGGATGCTGAATCACTATTACACAGCAAGACTGATTTAACAAAGGTATCTTTCATTCTTTACACAACAAAAATTTATAAATGCAAGGAAAGAGGTTACTGAGAAAGTCACTGCCACTGAACTAATTGTCCCCGAAGCAAATTTCCATCCATTCACAAAAAGTGCCTAATGAAGCTTCTAAACCTAGGAAGACAAGATGAAATAGTTTTGAAGGACTCCTAAGAGTGCCTTTTGACACAATGAAGGTGTCCTAGTTGGCAAACTGGCACCCATACCTTTTCACAATATTCTCATGCCACGAAGTGTCAAGTTCTAGTGGAAAGTGCGACAGCCACTTGACTAGAGGAGGGGTAACATAGCATTTCTACTATCCATAGAGGGGTAACGTAACATTTCAACCATATGGTTCTGAAAGGAGAAAGGTTTAAGATTATCTCCCAAGGGAAGGTCTAAGTAGGTCGTGGGCAACATTAAAGCCTCTCAACCTATCAACTGAGCCCATCTCTCAAGCTAACCAACTGCACAATTGATAGTGACGACTTAACACTTCTTCCTATTAATACTAAGACCAAAAATGAACTCAAATGCCTGTAGGATTCTATCAAGATTCGCAATGGCTCCTCCTTCCCTCTCCCAAAGCAAAAGAAGATCATGTCCCACATCATGCAACCAATGCTTTTGTGTGCCTCTCCTCTTAGCGTGCACATAGCTTGTACAATGAGCCTTGCACTTAAAAACATTGAAATTATGACAAGAAAATAGCAACAAAAAAAAAAAAACACTCAAACTCAACTATTGTTCTAGCTATTTTTGTTCTTTCTGATGGAAAGTATGCATATTAAAAATAATAATAATAAACAATATGAAAAGAGCTGCAAAGCAAAATGTGTATTTTGCTGTTTTTTACTTTTAGAAACAGAAATATGCTCTAAATTTTCGCAGTTATATTTAATAGCCAACTTTTTTCATCCACTGTTCTTTTTTCCTCTCCTTCCAGTTTCAGTGATCTGACTTGTAAAGATCTTGAATCTTCCTGTTTGTGCAGATCTTCTGTACAAATCTAACTTGAATACTGGAAGTGTTCTAGAATATGCACTTGCTTTTACAAGTGCTGCTATGGATAAGTACTGTAGCAAGTGGAGTGCTGCTCCCAAGACTGGATTCATTGACATCACCACTTCAAAAGATTTCTATAGGATATATAGTGGACTTCAAATAGTGAGTCTCACCTTGTTATCCACAGTTTGTTTATCTTTGCTATTTTTCGCTGATTATATATTTTCCTTGTTTTAACTACATCATGATCATTGGATATCTTCTTTCAATAATTTTCACCTAAGGGCATGTTTTCTAGTTAATTTTTATCCATGGTTGGTTTGCACTAAATAATTATGGGTGAAGCAGCGAGAGAGAAATGTAGACTCTAATCAGATTAGATCATGTTTTTTAAATCCTATTATTGCTTTCATTTTACTGTCGTTATTTTATTTAATATTTCCTCTTTAATTACTGCCACTAGTAATGGTATCTATGGAACGCAAGTGGTTAATGTGTATGGTTTAGTTCATTTTCTATAGATAGATTGAAATTTTTTTCATGTACAATATAAGTTATGGTTAATGTGACGCATATCCTACTGTTACAAAAGGAATTTAATTCCATTGCCTTCCACTATACCAGAAGGCTACTAAAATGGAAGCCGGTTGTTAATTACCTGACTAGTGACATAAGGCTTTAAGTTCATCCATTGTTTACTCAACTTTGTAAACTAAATTATATGTTTCATTAGAGTTCATACAATAACATGTAACTAACTAAAACGAATTTCAAACTAAATAAACTATAAGTATTTGGACTTGTGATATGGGATTTTAATTCATTGGACTGTAAAGAAAATGAATTTCTTTCAAACAAAGAAACTAATAATAAAGTTGCTAAATGAAGTAAATTGTTATTTCAAATATGTAAAAACCAAGGATGTAGAATTCTACTCTTATAGCATCATTTATATATAGTATGGGATCATTTAATCTAATTTTTAATGGAACTTCTAAATCATGTTTTGAATGTCTGTTCTTTTGAAACTTGTGATGAATGTGTGCTGGAGCTTTTAGCATGCCACATGAGGAGATTTTATTGTAGAAATTTTAGATGGTCAGAGCTGCAAATCAGTTAAAATTATCATAGTTCCCCATTTCTTGAATGGTAGAAATAAGTGAAGCTAAGCTTACATAAAATCTCAGTTTTCTTTTTACACTTATCTTATTTGTGAGTATACAGTAAATGGTCGCTAAATATTTCTTGCTGACATTATTTTACTATGTCTTCAAGGGTTACCTGGAAGAGTCTGCTCAATCACCATCAAACAACCATGAACTGCTTGGTGATTCAGTGGCTTGGGGTGGTTGCACAATAGTCTACCTGCTCGGGCAACAGCTACATTTTGAGCTGTTTGATTTTTCGTACCAGGTCCTGAATATTGCTGAGGCGGAGGATGGAACAGTTGTGCAAGCACATAAAAGTTCCCATTATATGCAGGTCTGAAATTTTAGTATTCTCATCAGATTTTTTTTTTCAAGAAGATGCATCTACTAAGTCTGAAAATTAGGTTCTATGTTGGTTATTTCCTTGTTTGTTAATAAGTATTTTCTGTATTTTTGTATTAATTGTATTATATGTGCTGGAAGATTATTTTCCTTTCCTGTAATTGGGTGTTTCTTCTATTTAAGAAACCCTTTCTTCTCTTTGTATAATACAAGAAATTAGTTCTCCTCTTGATATTTTATACATGGTATCAGAGCAGAAACCCTAATTTTTCAGAAACCCTAAAAATAAATCCAACCCTAGCCACCATTACTGTTGCCGTCGCCACAGTCCTTTGAACGCCGGCGTTCGTATCTCTCCGGCGTATCTATCTGTCTGTACCTTCAGCTTCGGCTCATTACCATCGACGAGGAAGAGTTTGTCTTCATCCCACGATAGGAGATGCGAAGACGTGCTGCGCCTGCGACCCACGACCCGCGCGACCCGCGGCGTTGCTTTCTGAGTCGTCGACCGCCGGTGCCTTCACCTCCGTCGATCTCTGTCCTTGCCGCCGGCCACCGTGACCCTTTATCTGGCTCCGTCGATCTCTGTCCTTACCGTCGATCTCTGTCCTTGCTGCCGGCCACTGTGAAGACAGTCACATTTTTTTCTTCATAGTGTCCTGCTGCATATTTAATTTTTCGTTCCTTTTTTTTTGTGTGGCTTCTATTTTGTGGATTTGTTTTTTTGGTTGATCTTCAGCAAACATGTCAGAAAATAAGTCTCTGCCCATTGTTAAAGCCTCAGATGGTCGAATTCATTCCAACAGCCCAATTGTCCAAATTACTACCATTCGACTAAATGGGGATAACTTTCTTCGTTGGTCTCAAAGCGTTCGAATGTATATTCGTGGACAAGGGAAGATTGGCTACCTTACCGGAGATAAGCCCATGCCTGCCAAAGATGATCCTTCGTTTGCTGGATGGGATGCTGAAAATTCCATGGTTATGATCTGGCTAGTAAATTCCATGGTAGAAGATATCAGTTGTAACTACATGTGTTACTCTACTGCTAAGGAATTATGGGATAGTGTGGCTCAGATGTACTCAGATTTAGGAAATCAGTCTCAAGTGTTTGAGCTAAATCTTAAATTGGGTGACATACGACAGGGAAGTAATTCAGTTACACAGTACTTTCATTCTCTAAAAAGGATTTGGCAAGATCTTGATCTATTTGATACGTTTGAATGGAAGTCAACAGAGGATCAAAAACACTACAGGAAAATAGTAGAAGATGGTCGTATCTATAAATTCCTCGCTGGACTCAATGTTGAATTTGATGAGGTTAGAGGCAGAATACTGGGTAAGACTACTCTTCCAACTAATAACGAAGTTTTTTCTGAAGTTCGTAGGGAAGAGAGCCGTCGACATGTTATGATTGGTAAGAAACCTACTGATTCAGTTGAAAGCTCTGCTCTAGTGGTTGAAGCTACAGCACACAAGGCCTCTGATCAATCAACCAAGACTCCTGATAAGCCTCGGGTCTGGTGTAATTACTGCAACAAACCTCGGCATACTCGTGAAACGTGTTGGAAACTTCATGGAAAACCTGCCAATTGGAAGAGTACTAGACATGGTGAGAAGAGTACGAATCAACACCCATCTAGTGCAAATGTTGTTGACTCCAACCCATTCAACAAAGAGCAAGTCGATCAAATCCTGAAACTGTTAAAGGCTACTTCATCATCTGGTAATCCCAGTGCTTCCTTGGCACAAACAGGTACTTATCCTCAAGCTCTTTCTTGTCTTAATTCATCTCCGTGGATCATAGATTCTGGAGCATCTGATCATATGACTAGTTCCTCCCAAATGTTTGAGTCGTACTCTCCTATGTACCGTAATGAAAAAATTCGCATTGCAGATGGTAGTTTAAATTCTATTACAGGAAAGGGAACTATCAGAATAGCCTCAAACATTACTTTACATTATGTTCTTCATGTCCCAAAATTAGCCTGTAATTTGTTATCCGTCAGTAAAATCTCTAAGGATGCTAATTGTCGTGTCACCTTTTTTGATTCCCATTGCATTTTTCAGGATCAGGACTCGGGGGAGATGATTGGGCGTGCTAGGATGCTTGAAGGTCTCTATTACTTTGATGAATCTCCGACTAGTTATAAAAAAGCTCAGGGCTTGAGTAGTGTTAGTTCTCCATCTGTTAAAGAAACTATAATGCTTTGGCATCGTAGGCTAGGACATCCCAGTTTTTTCTATTTAAAATATTTGTTTCCAAATTTATTTAAAGGGATTGATTGTTCTGTTTTTCATTGCGAAAGTTGTATCTTTGCAAAAAATCATCGATCCACTTATTTGCCCAAACCTTACAAAGCTTCCGCACCTTTCTACTTAATTCATAGTGATGTTTGGGGACCTTCTAAAGTCCTGACTCATAGTGGAAAACGGTGGTTTGTTACCTTCATTGATGACCACACCTGTTTAACTTGGATTTATTTGCTAACAAAAAAGTCAGATGTGAAGGATATTTTTATTCAGTTTTACAACATGATTGAAAATCAGTTCCAAACTAAAATTAGCATTCTGCATTCTGATAATGGCACTGAATATTTCAATGAATACTTAACTGATTTTTTGCAAGATAAGGGAATTTTTCATCAATCTACATGTCGGGACACTCCCCAACAAAATGGTATTGCTGAAAGAAAAAATAGACATTTACTTGATGTCGCTCGTGCTCTTATGTTTTCTATGCACGTCCCTCCTTATCTGTGGGGAGATGCTATCCTCACAGCGGCATATCTTATTAATCGAATGCCTACAAAAGTTTTGGATTTCAAAACCCCCCTGAATCATTTTAAAACCTTTTTTCCCGCTGCCCGCTTGTTTTCTGATTTACCGATCAAAGTTTTTGGGTGTACTGCATATGTTCACCTTCCTAGTATTTCTCGGTCTAAACTAGATCCTCGGGCTGTTAAATGTATTTTTTTAGGTTATGTTTCCCACAAGAAAGCGTATAAATGTTTTGACCCCTTGACCAAAAAATACTTTGAAAGTATGGATGTCTCATTTTTGGAAAATCAATCTTTTTTTCACCAAAATTCTCTTCAGGGGGAGAAACCCTAAACTCATTAGTCCTGAAACTCATTAGTCCTGAGGTTACCAGTTCTAACTCATTAGTCCTGAAACCCTAGACTCATGAGACTTATTCTCACAATACCTAACTTAGAAGATAATTTCTGGGACAAGCCTCCTCTTCCTAAACTCATTAGTCCTGAGGTTACCAGTTCTAGTCCCTCAATGCCAAGTATGGAAAATTCCTCTTCAGGGGGAGAAACACTACAAAATGATCTAATTGATCGAAACCCTGAACTTCAGGTTTATACTAGAAGGACATTGAATCAAAAGAATCGGGACCAGATAGTGGACTTATCACAGAACCAATCTAATGCTCCGATGAATGATTTTGAAGATCCAGGTAATAGATCCTCTATTCCTATCTCGTCTTCTATCCTTGATCATTTATCTGATATATCTGACCTTGATATTCCAATAGCTCATAGGAAAGGTACCCGTAATTGCACTAAATATCCTATTGCTAATTATCTCTCTTACCATAGATTGTCCGATACTCACAGAGCTTTCACCTCTAGGATAACCAATCTATTTGTTCCAAGGAATGTACAGGAAGCCCTAAATGATTCGAATTGGAAGTTAGCAGTTATGGAGGAGATGAATGCTCTTAAACAAAATTGCACATGGGACATAGTTGAATTACCAAAAGATAAGAAGACAATAGGATGTAAATGGGTGTTTACTATAAAGTGTAAAGCAGATGGCAGCATTGAAAGATACAAAGCCAGACTTGTTGCTAAAGGTTTCACTCAGACCTATGGAATTGATTATCAGGAAACATTTGCTCCTGTTGCTAAAATTAACTCCATTAGAGTTCTGTTATTTATTGCTGCCAATGAAGACTGGCCTCTATATCAACTGGATGTCAAGAATGCTTTCTCAATGGGGATCTTGAAGAAGAGGTATTTATGAACTTACCCCCTGGTTTTGAGGTAGAACTTGGAATTAACAAAGTGTGCAGGTTAAAGAAATCTCTATACGGGCTTAAACAATCCCCTAGAGCGTGGTTTGAACGCTTTGGAAAAGTAGTCACGAGCTATGGATTTTTTCAAAGTCAAGCAGATCATACTATGTTCTATAAACATACTGGAAATGACAAAATTGTTGTCTTAATAGTGTATGTTGATGACATTATTCTCACAGGGAATGACGAGACAGGACTGACTACCTTAAAGAAGAAACTAGCTAATGAATTCCAAATCAAAGACTTGGGAATCTTGAAGTACTTCCTAGGAATGGAGTTTGCTAGGTCAAGAGAGGGTATTCTTGTAAATCAAAGGAAGTATATCATCGATTTACTTGAAGAGACAGGATTACTTGGTTGCAGAACAGCAGAAACTCCTATTGAGCCAAATCTGAAATTGCAAACTGCACCAGAAAAGGAGGTAAAAGACAGAGAGAAATATCAGAGACTTGTGGGAAGACTCATTTATTTGTCTCACACACGTCCTGACATTGCTTTCGCAATAAGTATGGTAAGTCAGTTTATGCATGCCCCAGGACCAACTCATTTTGAAGCAGTTTATAGAATCCTAAGGTACTTGAAAGGTACTCCAGGAAAAGGTATATTGTTTAAGAAGCATGATCATCTACATGTTGAAGTTTACACTGACGCTGACTGGGCAAGTAGTACAACAGATAGAAGATCTACTTCTGGTTATTGTTCCTTTGTTGGAGGAAATCTAGTTACCTGGCGAAGCAAAAAACAGAATGTAGTGGCCAAAAGTAGTGCTGAAGCGGAATTTAGGGCCTTAGCCCATGGGATTTGTGAGGGCATATGGATAAAGAGACTATTGGAAGAATTAAAATTCTTCCAGATGACGCCCATGCGTATTTATTGTGACAATAAGGCTGCAATTTCCATTACCCACAATCCAGTCCTTCATGATAGAACAAAACATATTGAGGTGGATAAACATTTCATAAAGGAGAAGATTGATGCAGGAGTAATATGTATTCCCTATCTTCCCACGACAGAACAGATAGCTGATGTGTTAACAAAGGGGCTCCCAAAATTACAGTTTGACAAGATGATCAACAAGCTGGCAATGAAAGATATTTTTGAACCAGCTTGAGGGGGAGTGTTGGTTATTTCCTTGTTTGTTAATAAGTATTTTCTGTATTTTTGTATTAATTGTATTATATGTGCTGGAAGATTATTTTCCTTTCCTGTAATTGGGTGTTTCTTCTATTTAAGAAACCCTTTCTTCTCTTTGTATAATACAAGAAATTAGTTCTCCTCTTGATATTTTATACATTCTAGATCGCAAATTTTATTCTATCTATCAAATTATTCGCAGTAAATTAAGCTTTCCCAGTCACATACAACTTTTTCTTAAGCAATAGTAATAAGCACTCAGCCAGACATGTATCTATTTGTTATTTCGTCCTGAATCTTAAAATGGCTAATATTAAACAAGCAGTCAAGATCCTTATTCTGATCAATGTTATTCTTGGTGTTCTCTTTCTAAGTCTTTTATTGATTTCTCGTTCCATGATATTTACTTTAATTGGCAATTAGCATGCTTTTATTGTTCCTTTGTAATTGTTGTTATGTTTTTATTTTCTCACTCCTTTATGGAGTTTGTATCTTGTGAGCATTAGTCCCTTTTCATTACATCAATGAAAAGTTTTGTTTCTTGTTAAAAAAAAATCAATGTTAATCTTGGTACCCACATGTAGACGCCTTCAAATGAGACTTTGTGACTGGATACCTTGTTCATATTATTTTCTGCAAACTCACTTCAAGCTAATGAAGAAGGCCCCTCTGTTTAGGCTTATCAAAATTCAAACATCAAATCAAATTTCCCAAAGTTACGTGAACACATTCAAATTTGGTCCTTCACTTATCTTCCAAGAAAATACATGCATGTTCGAAAAGTAATGGAATTTCAGCTACTGTTGCTCTGGAGGTTTCATACATAATCTGTGCCATGTTTTCTCATCATTTAGTTGCATTTTTCGGCTTCACGTACCCGTTCTTCTGTATGCAGGGCTGGGAGTCCTTAATAGAATCCATGAAGAAGGCCAGAAGATTGAACAACCATGTATTCTCAATGCTGAAGGCACGTTGTCCTCTTGAAGACAAGACTGCCTGTGCCATCAAGCAGAGTGGAGCTCCTCTTCATCGCATTAAATTTGACAACACTGTCTCTGCTTTTGAGACACTGCCCCAGAAGGGTGCCGCCAACTAATCCCATTGCAGCTGCTTCTTCCTCTGCAATAGAAACCTCAATTCATTCTGTTTGATATTGATGCTAATTGTTTCATATTTGTGATACTAGTAGTTCAGTTGTATTATCAACGAAAATGATGGTGAGCCATAGCTGATTCTGATGTTTTAAACCATTTCTTCTTTAGCTTATTTTTATATGTTTTAGGGGTTTGTAAGTTTATTGTTTTTCTTACATGATGTTTCTTAAGTTGCCTCTATGAAGACAATAGCCCTCTTGTAAACTAACAATGATGATATATCTATTTTGAGTATATTATTAATCTCTCAAATCATTTTTACAGTAAGACGGTCATCCTGTAAGATTAGTTGAGGTTTATGCAAGTCAACCTTTCATAACGGATATAAAAGTTCTACATATTACTAGTTTTTTTTTTTTTTTTTTTAATCTCCAATTAAATTACTTAACTTCTCAGATAGTCTGTCGTTTCTTTGATTACTTTGCCTCCCTAAATTGTGTACTTCATCCATTTGGAAGGGTGGATTTTATATCAAGAGAATCCAAATTTAACAGGGAAAAACTCTTCTATATTTCATGCTTGAAAATATGTACTTATGATCAATCGAGCAAAGCTCTATCATATATAAATGAGCAAAGCAGGGGGTTTGTTTGATAAATTAGAATAAAAATTTAAAAAAAAGTAGTTTTACAAATATTCATAAATAATTAAAACAATATTGAACTATTTTATTTTAAAAAAGAAATGATATATCTATTTTGAATTATATTATTAATTTTTCAATGTCGTATGGTAAAGTGGTTGTCCATGCGATTAGTGAATGAGTACACAACTTTGTTCAAACGCTCATAGATAATTAAAAATATATATACATTGTTAATTTTTCATTTCCAATCAAATTGTTAACTTCTCATGTGTCCTCTTTTTTTTTTTATTACTTTGTACCTTTTTCGATTGGGTTTATCATGATGATGAGAAAAGTTAGATTTATTAAAATTAATTATGCTTTAATTCAAAATTTTTAAATTTGGTTATCTTGTAGTTCATCAAATGACAATAACGACATATAAATTGTACACTTCATCCATTTGGAAGGATGGATTGTATAGCAAGAGGATCATAAAGCATATACAAATTTAACAATGAGAATCTTCTCTATGTTGCATGGCTTGAAAATATGTTTTGCAATAGAGGGAATTGTTCAATCGAGCACAATGGAGGTTAGGAGCCAAAGACGTGCTACTATATTCAAACTGAGGAAATTGCGTCATTTCACCACTATACTTCACTAGGCACTACAACAAAAGAAAAAGTGTAGGCAAGTTTCGAGAACTACTTTTAAAATGTATATTTCCACTCTAACTACTTGGCTTGAATAAGTATCCCCACTTGATTTTATTATCACAAAATCCCCATTAGTGTCCAACCAACTCCTTTTATTGCATAACTTAGGGCAAGATTCTCACCACCATATTTTACTAGGCAATACATAATTAATTCTTTGCCTCTTAGGATATGTTTGGAATGACTTTTCAAATGCTTAAGAAAGTGTTTTTAAGTGAAAAAAAAAAAGTGTTTTTAAGCACTTAGAAAATCATTCCAAACATGTCATTAATTTGTCAACGATATAATCCCACTTGTTTGCTACATAATTTGAGGTAAAATTCTCACCACCCTTCTTATAGTCAGTCAACTCTCCACCACCAACATGAGCATGGCTTAATTGACATAGAGTTTATACCATTGACCAAGAGATTAGAGGTTCAAATTCCCTACTCTACATGTAAAAAAAAAAAAAAAAAAAAAAAAAAAACTCTCCACCTATAAAAATCACTCCTCATATGAATTTGATATGCTTTGTATCGGCTATTCTTGCTCAAGCTACTTTAGCTAGATTTACTAATGGGGATGAACTAATTGTCTAGGGATCTTAGGGCCTGCATGTCAAATACGTCCATACTCGACACATCTAACTTGAGACTTATCTACAACTCAACGTATGATAATACTCTTTTGCCTTCCTATTTGCTAACTAGTCACAAAATCTCTTAAATGGTGCAATAGGTACTTATTCACATAGTGTGAGGCAATATGATCCTTATTGATAGGATCAAACACACTACATAGAATAAGTTTAATATATACATCCAACGCCTAAAAACAAACTATCTTTCAAAAGGATGAAGTATGCTTACATACAATATAATGATATCATTATTATGCTAAATTCCCCTATAAAGTAGTTACTAACTTAACTGTTGAAGTTGCTTTCACAGGCACTGCACTAATGTGACCTAAACTTTTCTATAAGTAAGCTTTTTTGGTTCCCTTTCTCTCTTGCAGGTTGACAAAGCCAACAGTAATATCCACCATATAAAAATGTTTTTAGGTCTATTCATATTGTCACTCTATTGCACTCTTTACTTTTAGCTTCTAACTTGATGATCAGAGTTTCTTTGACAAACATCACATCAGCATTATCTTTAACAAACATCACACCAGCATCGTCGATCCTTTCTCTTTTCTAGATTGTTAGAATACGGCAGTAGAATTTATACTCCTTCATGAAGTAGTTTTCTATTTTTTGTTTTCAAATTTATTTTTTAAGAACTATGCTTGTTTGATGTAATATCATCCTACACATCAAAATCATTATTAAAAAAGTTTACAATTTTGGAACGCAAAACAAATTCATTTATCCTAAAAGAAGGATAATACTTGGTTGCACTCCAGAGTGCAAAAATCTCCCTGCATCCTATCATTTCAATGATTGACAACAAGATGAAAGAAAATATTTTGCATCTTTCTCTCTCCTAGCTATACTTTTTCTCTCCTTATTATCAACCATTGAATAGTGGAGTGTAGGGAGATTACATCACCCTCGATGTAGCCATGCATTGTTGTTAAAAGAATAGGTCATGTATGACAATGCACCAAAAGAAAATTAGAAAAAGAACTTCTAAAAATAACTATACAAACGTAATCTTTGTTTAAAAAATACAAAAGAAAATAGATAATCACATCACATGGGATGGCTTGTTTGGTCGATGGGAGAGTGGACATCATCAACATTGATTAGACATATTGTCTTTATGGAACAGTAAATTGATAGACCATAATCTATGCCACATCAAATGAATCTAATCATTTTATTATCCCAATCTACACCCACCAACCAACTACATTCATTGTTTTCTTTCTTAACAATTTTTTCAAAATTTATATTCATCCCATTTTAAATATTTTTAAGCCATACATGTGACACCTTAACAGTTGTTAGAATCTCTTATTTTTTCTTTCATCAAATTGGAACATAGGTTAGTAGATCTACCTTCTATCATTCTAAAAGTCGAGGATTCGAACTTCAATTCTACAATTGTTGATCTAAAAAACACTCTAATAATCAAATTATATAGTTTTCAAAAAAAAAAAAAAAAAAATTTCTACCATATTTTGTAAATATGAATTTTCATGAAATTAATTGTAAAGGTAATATATTTGTAAGACTAAATATATAATTTAGTTCTTAATCTTTGGGTCTTTTTTTGATAGAGTCTCTATTTAAAAAAAGGAAAAAAAATTCATAAACCAAATAGTTATCAAGCAAAGCCTTGATTTTTGGAAATTGTGCTTGTTTTCTCATTATTTCTCTACAATGAGTTTCATCTTTATTAAGAAAACATTTGAGTTCTTAGCCAAATTCCAAAATCAAAAACAAGTTTTTGAAAACTACGGCCCCGTTTGATAACCATTTGGTTTTTAGTTTTTGGTTTTTGAAAATTAAGCCTATAAATACTACTCCAATCCATGGATTTACTTGTTTTGTTATCTACCTTTTACCTATGTTTTCAAAAACCAAGCCATGTTTTGAAAACTAAAAAAAGTAGTTTTTAAAAACTTGTTTTTGTTTTTAGAATTTGGCTAAGAATTCAAATACTTCCTTAAGGGAGATGAAAACCATGGTAGAGAAATTAGGAGAAAATAAGCTTAATTTTTAAAAACCAAAAACCAAAAACCAAATGGTTATCAAACGGGGCCTACTTCTTTTAGTTTTCAAAACTTGGCTTGTTTTTGAAAACTTATATAAAAAATAGATAATAAACAAGAAAACTAATAAGTAGAAATAGCATTTATAAGCTTAATTTTCCAAAACCAAAAACTTAGGCCCCGTTTGATAACCATTTGGTTTTTGATATTTGGTTTTTGAAAATTAAATCTATAAATACTACTTCCACCTATGGTTTTACTTGTTTTGTCATCTACTTTTTACCTATATTTTCAAAAACCAAGCCATGTTTTGAAAACTAAAAAAAGTAGTTTCCAAAAACTTGTTTTTGTTTTTAGAATTTGGCTAAGAATTCAAATGTTTCCTTAATAGAGATGAAAACAATTGTAGAGAAATTGAGAGAAAACAAGCTAATTTTCAAAAACCAAAAACCAAAAACCAAATGGTTATCAAACGGGACCTTAGTTATCAAACGAGGCTTTAGTTTTCAAAATTTGGCTTAGATTTTGAACATATGGTTAGAAAAGTAGATAACAAAACAAAGAAATTTTATGGGTGAAAATAATATTTATATGCTTAATTTTCAAAAATCAAAAATTAAAAATCAAATGGTTATGAAACGATGCCTAAACTAATTGGGCTCATAGACTTTTGGTGGGAACGGTCAAAATTGGAATGGATATCCACACACTCCTATTAAGATAGTGGAAACTCACAGGAACTATATACAAAGGAAACCTTAATACACTAAACAAATTTTCGGTTTATGATTTTTATTTGATGACGATATCCTATTATTGTGTTTGGTTGAGGAAAAAGTAGCTATGATACACATTTAGTACTCTCTTTGCAAGTTTGATCCTTTATATTCATCCTATATGTTGTGGCATTAATCCCACATCGGAAAGAAGAAGTTTTTGACGGTTTCCGTCACTATATTTATAGCTCCTTTCCCGTTATCATTTTACACACGAGAGTTTTGTGAGATTGAAAATTCTCATTTTAGTTCAATTATTTAATAATTAATTTCTAATTTCATTTAGAAATTAATTTTTGGTGAGTTTAAATATTTGGGTGTATGAGTATTTGGTGAGTGCTTGTGCTCTTTTGTAATCCTATTTTTTTGAACATTAGTGGAAATATTCTCGTCGTCTTCTCTTGTGGATGTAGGTATATTTTGAATCACATAAGTTATTTGTATTCTTTTTCTTCTCTTACTTTATTTACATTTGCTATTGCCATAATTTATTTTCGATGTGCATTATCCTAGTTTTATAACAAGTGGTATCAGAGCATTTGGTTTATTAGAACTTGATTTATTAGAGTGTTTCGTCAGTTGAGATCTTTTTGGGTATGGCAACTGTGAAACACAACGTACCATTTTTGGATCGCAATACTAGATTTTTATTATGGCAAGCTAAAATGCGGGCATTGCTTATCCAAATGGACTTAAAAGAAGCTTTATTGGTAATTAGTAAGATGTCTGTGTCTTGGACACAAGAAGAAAAGAAAAGTAAAGATCGAAAGGCTCTTACTTTGATTCATCTTCACTTGTCAAATGAAATTATGCAAGATGTTTTGAAAGAGAAAAGTGTTGCTGGTTTATGGTTAAGGTTAGAGAAATTATGCAAGACAAAAACTCTAACTACTAAAGTACATTTGAAGCAACAATTATTTTCTTATCATATGGATGAAGGGACATCTTTAGATGACTATTTAGTTAGTTGTAAGGAAATTATCTCTGATTTAGAGTCTATGGAGGTTAACTATGATGAAGAAGATTTGGCTTTGATTTTACTATGTTCTCTACCTCCCTCGTATGTGAACTTTAGAGATGCAATATTATATAGTCATGATACTCTCACTTTGAATGAAGTATATGATAGTTTATTCTCTAAGGAGAAAATAAAACATACTACTAGTGAATTTGAGAGTTTGGCAAAGGCATTATTAGATCGAGGGAGAACACAAAGAGAAGAAAGGCAATGATGATTAGAGAAATTGGTCAAAATCTAGAAATAAAGATAAAATGTGCAATTATTGCCAGAAGAAGAATCATGTCAAATCTAAATGCTACAATAATAAGAATAAAAGAGTTGTTGTAATTCAAAAATGAAAACAACCAGAAAGTTTCAGGCAGGCTAGTGTTATTAAAGGTGATGATGGTGATGGTGATCTCTTAGTTGCTTATGATGACAATTTAAATTGTCCTCGTGAATAGATTCTTGATTCAGGATGTTTTATTTTTCACATGTGTCCTAATAAGGATTGGTTTTCAACATATGATAAACTGTCTAAAAGTGCAGTACTGATGAGAAATAATGCATCTTGTAAGATAGTTGGTATTGGAACAGTCAGAATCAAGATGATTGATGGAGTTGTCAGGACACTTGCTGATGTAAGAAATGTTCCAGATTTGAAATGAAATTTAATTTCTTTGAGTACTCTTGATTCAAAAAGGTACAAGTACACTGGTGAAGGTGAAGTTTTGAAGGTTAGTAAGGTGCTTTGACAGTTATGAAAGAACAGAAAAATTCTATCAATTTTTATGCATTACAGGGTTCTACAATTTTGGGTGATGTAGCAGTTTCTACACCTTCTTTATCTCATGATGACATTACTCGACTTTGGCATATGTATATTGGGCATATGAGTGAAAATGGAATGGTCGAGTTGAGCAAGAGAGAGCTCCTTGATGAATAGAAAATTAGTAAGATAAAGTTCTATGAGCATTGTATGTTTGGAAAACATAAACGGGTCAAATTCACGAAAGGTATTCATAATACAAAGGGAACACTTGATTATATGCACTCTGATCTTTAGACCAACTAAAGTACCTTCAAGGTGGTGCACTTTATATGTTAAGCATCATTGACTTTTCTAGAAAAGTTTGGGTATTTTTCTTGAAGCAGAAAGTGATGTATTTTCTACATTAAAGGATTGGAAGATCATGATTGAGAAACAAATAGGGAGACAGATATAATACCTTCATACATATAATGGTTTGAAATTTTGTTCTAATGAGTTTAATGTCTTTTGCAAGTCAGAGGAATTGTTAAACACTTAACAGTTCGTCATACTCCTAAGCAAAATGGAGTAGCAGAGTGAATGAATCATACGTTGATTAGTAAGGTGCATTGTATGTTATCAATTACAGGTTTACCTAAATCTTTTTTAGTTGAAGCTGCTGTTTTAGCTTGTCATCTTGTCAATCGTTCTCCTTGTATATCTCTTCAAAAAAAAGACACCACTAGAAGTTTGGTCCGGTGATCCTACCAATTATTAAGATCTAAAGGTATTTGGTTGTCCTGCTTATTAATAACTCTCATTTACGAAGATTATTTAGCTCTAAAACTTGAGTTTATTGTTAAGAAATTATGTTTTTATTGTTATAAATCATGTCAAATAGAGAAAATGTAGATAAAAACAAGCCAAACACATGTTTTCAACCATGTTTTGTTAAATGAAAGTATTTAAGTGTAAAAATAGTAAATTTTTTAAGAATTTGATGTGTTTTTATGTTTTTGTGCTGAAGTTGTGATATTGTGCCCATGATTGTAGCTGCAAAGTAACCAGAGGACTAAAGCTGTGAAATTGCACCCAAGATTGTAGCCGTAAAGTAACCAGTAGACTAAAGCTGGAAAACACTCAAAATGCACCCAAGGTTGCAGCTGCAACTGGACCTAATCGATAGACAGTACATGAATTACAGATTGGATAGATTATCCAATCAAATCTCAATCATTCTCCTTAAATCACGGATGTAATGTCAAAAATGGCTCAGCACATTGATCTCGACAGTAACCCTGGGGTCTATAAAAGGCGACTATTGTACTCCACGAACACATCTTCGATTCTCCACAATCTTAGATCCAAAAATTCAAGAACTCCGTTGTTTTTATTGAAGATTTCAAATTGAAGCCGCCATTCCGAGTTCCTCTCCTCTGCTTGATTAAATCTCATTCGGGCACTTGATTCAAAAGAAGAAAAGTGTAAACACTTGATTCTCCTTGAGAAATGTTGAATCAAGTTAGATAGAGGAAGCAAGCTTAGGAGTTTGTAGTTTATTTTTTTCTTTCAGTAGTGTTTTTCTTTTACTTATTGCATTTTCTTTTATTTGAACCCTCGTATAATACATTCTTTTGCAATATGAAGTTAGTTTTCATTCCTTTAATTTATGTTCTTTACTTTTTAAGTTTTGTTCCTTTCAATAATATGAGCTAAGTTCCTTCTTAGAATTAAAAGATATGGATACCCTAAGTAGGAAATAAGCTCCACCATGTGCATAAGCAACTTTGCTTAACACTTAGCACCGTTTGCTTTATTGAGTTTAGATTTCATTGTTAATCTAAACTGATCACTTAGGTTAGCATAATATGTGTGAAATCCAATACTGAAAGGGTTGGGTTGAGCATAGTTTTCATAAAAGTAATATAAGAAGAGCCTAGATATAGGACTTTGCTTTTGACTCTAGACATAGGGCACAACCTATAGAGTCAATAGCGTTGTATGCCCTTTTTTTTTAATCTAAGTTCAATTAGCCATTGACATATGTGGTTAATTACTTAGGCTCCTAAAAGCACATAGAAAATGGTTGAATAGGTGTTGAACTTGATTCATGGTATTATGTGTCAAAATGGTAGGTTGCGGACACAATGAGGTAGCATTCTGCTCGAACCGTACAATACCCAGAAGGATGAGATGCAAGCACATATGGGCAACAATCCTTGATGAGCTTCACCTAGTTAAGACAAGTTGCAAGCGCATAGGTGGGTGCATATTCCTTAGGGGTTGAAACGACTTTTGATCCCCTTCTTTTATTGATTTTTCCACAACTATTTTCATTCATCTTTGTTTACTTTCAATTTTTACAAACCAACAACATCCTCATTTATTTTCTTAATTACCTCGATCACAAAATTCGAGGAGATCTTTGTTGTTAACATTGAATTTTTGTTTTACACCGTTTCCTTAGGATTCGATACTTGGAGTACCATTCACTTTATTACTTGGTAGACAATGTGCACGTGCACTAGGCTAGGATCTTTAAGATTCTGCACTGCCCACATCACTTATGCTCACGTGAATAATGGTAAACTTGAACCAAGATCCTCAAAATGCATCTTTATTGGTTATAAGTCTGGTGTTAAGGGTGATGGAGCGTGTTGTCGAGGTGCACTGTCAAATAAATTTATAAACCAACTACAATTTGCAGTAAAAAGTAGTTGAGTCGAAAACAAGGAGGCGGAACTATGGTTATTTAATTTTCTACATTTGGATGATAAAAATAACAAAATAGTGGGAAGATTTTCATGAACATAAATTAAAATGCTAAAAATTAAAGTCATAAACAGGAATTCTAAAAATGGAATTTAAAGCAAGAATGAAGCAAACTTACTGATATGCTGGTCCAAGGCATGTAGGGACTTTCATATTGCAACATTAATCACAGATTTAAACTAAGCATAATTAATTTCAGAGTTTTAAGACCGATCGGACTAACCAAAATCCTGTGAGAGCCTCCCTTAAAGAATCGAGATTACAAATGCCTAAATCAGTTATCCAACTAATTATCTAGCATGCTATTTAATTAGAAGCATTAAGCTCAAGGGACAAGTCGAAACGTAATTTTCTAACTCGATGGGCCCTTCGAATTAAACAATTATGCACCAATTAGCTCTATAGCCTACCACATGTGAAGTAACTAGAGTTCTATACTCCTGTTTACTAATGCAGTTATAAGCTAATTGCTACCAAATTAAGCTAGAGACTGAGGACCCTTACAAGTACATCTAGCATAGCTATGAACACTTTTGCACAGTTAATTTGTCAAATCATTCACACAATCATGCTACTAAGTATATGCACAAGATCTAATCAACCAAAGAACATTATGGAATTAGTAGAATTAAGTGCAAAATCTCATAATGTTGCAATAATTGATCCTACATTACCTCGAAACAATGATTACATCTAGCCGAACATCGTCTGCTTCCAACTTGGGACCATAATACGAGCCCAAGATGAAAAATGAAGTCAAAATCTATCTAAAACAGTGAAAAACATGGGAAGAAATTGCAAATCGATGGTTGGAGTCGGAGAGGATTAACCCTAAACTCGACAAGAATGCTTTTATACAAATCAGGACAGTGTTGCAACATTGTCCTGCAGCGCGCACGTTTGGGACTTGAGACAACGTTGCAATGCTTTGGATAACGTTGCAACACTGTCCTGCATCTGAGCATTCTGTATTGTAGCATTGAGCAAGTGTTTTTCATGGTGTAGCGACGTTCCTCAAGGGCATTTTGGTTAATTTTACGATATCTTTTCGCTCTGGTGTCCAATTGACCTCCAGTTTGGCTCGTTTTCACTCTGATTCTGTGCATTATCTCAAAATACACCTTGAACTCAATTTTCTACAAAATACACAGTTAATCTCATAAAAAGAAAGGAATAAGCATGATTTAGGCACGAAATAATAGAGACGTTTTAGTCCTCGAGCAAGGCACAAATACAAAAGCATACATAAATCAACGTTTGCATGAAAGAGACTCTTATTTTAATACTCAGTAGTTTCATATTAACCACAAAAGAGAAACAAGCAAAAGCTATCCACGCATTGAGACACATTTTTAAAAACTCATTCTATTCCTTCACACGTATGTGTGCACTTAGCTTCCTTAAAGCAATCTTTATAGGCCCGGAGAAAGTTTATAAAGCTCTCAATCCATCTCCCCCCTACACTGGCACTAGAGCTAGCTACCAAGCTTCCAAACCATCAAGCAAGTAACCAGTTACCAGGTACCCGAAACAAATACCACAACTAAACTTGCATCCCTTTGAAACCAACAGGCACTAGCTTCCACACATCCGTATACAAAGCACTCACTCAATGAATGGCCTAACTAATCATGATAGAGGCAACTATTTTTACTTGTTGATTCATCTTTAACTATTACAAGCTTATTTATTTTCTTTCTTTCCTTTTCTTTCTTATTTTTCTTCAAGAATGACCTTTTTTTAGAGCACAGTTCTCTTTTTTTCCTTAGGCAAATAGTCCCACATTTTTTTCTCCTAAGCAACAGGTTACAAGTTATCAATCTTTCCACTCAACAACTAGCCGTACACCTATCGAGGTGACAACGGACATATGAGCCCTATAATCCTACCTTAAGCCTTCAAGACTACTAAAAGAAAGGCTAATGTGCTCAAATTGTGTAGGAAAGTCCAAAAAGATTTGAAATTTTTGGCACAAAACATGCTCAATATAGGATGGCAATTACATGCTTCAACTAGAGCAATTAAAATAACATTCCTAAGTATGTCATCAATTGTCCTCGTCAAGCGCAAAGCAAACCCATCATCAACCAATCATGCTCATAATTCTCAAAAAGAATTTGAAAATTTTCACACAGAAATCATGCTTAGCTCAATCAATCAAAAGTCCAAGCTCAAGTGCTCAAGGACTACACAATAATGCACAACTATCAAACCTAAAGATAGGTCCGAGCTCAGATGCTCAAAGACTCAACCAACCAAGCCAAACAATTATCAACCATTCAAAGCTTAACAATCATCCTCCACCCCCAACCTAATTCATACATTGTCCCCAATGTATCTAAAAATGAAAAACAGAGACAAGCTAAGGAAGAAAAATACTCCCCTAATGCTCCAAAGTACGTAGGCAGGGCAGGGTACTCAGCTCCTCCTTCTCAAAGATAATCCTTTCCAATTTGGGTCAAACCATCCATCCACAAAATCAGCCAACAACTAAGGAAATCAACAAACGAAGCAAGAATCAAACAAACTAAAGAAAACACAAGAAAGCAAGTAAAAAAAATTTAACTCTTGGCTGCCTCCAAAAAGCACAAATTTTTAATGTCGATTACTCGATGGGCCTTGTGGAACTTGATAACTTTTCAAATAAGAGTTATAGGATAGTTTTTATGGCTAAATCTTGGTAGTTTTAGGAGAAATAGTGAATATTTTCTTATTAGAATTCTCCTATTTCTAGTCTTTATTGCTTGGTGCATGCTACGAGAGTTATATGCCACTTATGTGCCTTTATTGATTGAATTAGGTATTTTTTGGAAGAAGATAAAGTGAATAAATCCAAGTGATAAAGCATGGACAAAAAGGATGATTGATGCTAAGGCGATATTATCTGTTGGAGCAAATTTCGACTATGGAATTCGTGTGGAATTCGCACGTCTGACGCGTTTTATTAGACTGAGCTGGAGTGAAATATGCCAAATATGACACAGAAGCCACTGGAAGATGCTTGAAAACATTTAATCAGCCTTCGTTTTATATTTGGGGAGAGCTTTAAATTGCAGCAACAGCCTTTTTCAGTGGAGTGAATCGAAGGAGGAAGGCAGCAACGGGAATCAAGGAAGTTGTGACGAAGCTTGCTTAAAGAGGAAATATCTTCGTCGGAGCTGTGGAAACAACACCAGGAAAGAGCTCATCTCCATTTTCTTCTTCTCCCCTTAGCTTAGAATTTTACTTTATTTACATTACAGCAAGAATGTATGTTTTTTTTATTGTTTTATTGCTTTTTTATCTTGTATCATGAATTAAACACCTCAATGTGAGAATTAGGGATATTTGTAATGTTTTGAGACAAGTTATCGACATTCTTTGTTTAATTAATCTGGTTTTGAGGGATTTTATTGTAACTACTTGATTTTGTCTGGTCAACCATTTCAGGTATTGTCTCCCTTGAGCTTTGGGAAAAATAGAGGTGGTCGAACACTTAAAATCACATTAGCACTTTGTTTGAGTTAGTAGCTAGCTAAGTAGGGAGGTTAGGAATTGATGGGGCTGCTACGTGAACGTCAAAAGAAAGCCCAAGTGCACGCTGTCACAAATAAGTAATATATGGAGTATTCCAAATATCGAAGCCAAGGGAACTGTTAACAAACACTCTCCAGTTAACAACACAATTGCTCACAAGTTGCAATCGAAGGTAACTAAGAAAATAAAGTTGATTTGCGATTTTATGCATAAAAAAGTAAAGATAACTGAAAATGTAATGAGAAAAACAAGGATGAGAAGCAGGGGATTCAATTCTGGTTCAACCCTAAGGAAATGCGCCCACCATGCGCTTGAAAATTGCTCAACTAAATCCGGCTATTTTAGAGATCCTGTCTCTTGCGCCCGCATACTGACTTTGTCGAGTTCTGTACGATTCAGACAAAATGTTGCTGACATGTGCCAGCAACCTACCCATTTCAACACTTAGCTAATCAAGTTCAACACTTATTCGGCTTCTTTTCCAAGAACCTTTTGGAGACTACGCAATTTAAAACTCATATGTTTATGGCTAAATTTGCTTAGATAATGAAAAACACAACTTTATGATTTTAAAGGTTTTTGTCCTTGTCTAGGTACAAAAAACAAAGTTCTATGTCTAGACTCTTTCCTAGATTACTTTTAGAAAAACACGTGTCAACTCCAACCCTTTTAGTATTGAAATCTTCACAAACTATGCTACTCAAATGGCCAGTTTAAGCTAATAATGAAACTTAAACTCAGTAAAAGTAAACTTAGCTAAATGTTGAGCAAATCTACAAGAAACACATGGTGGTTGCTTATCTCCTTTTTAGGGCATCCACATGATTGAATCCCCTCCAAGGAGTTTAGCTACTCATCGGAGAAATAAATAAAGTGCATAAAGTAAAAAGAAAACAAATAGAAGAAAGAACACAATTCATTGAACTAAATAAACTTGAATATACTTTGAAGAATGAATTCGAGAAAGAACAAAAGAACTTGAAACTTGAATTAAAATAAAAACATAAACTTACAAAGCTAGAAAATAAAATAAAACAATAAGTACAACTCCTAAAAACTTACAGAACTGCATGGAAAATATAATAACAAAAAAAAACCCTACGTGTTCTTCATTTCTAACTTGTTCAACCTTTTTCAAGGAGAATCAAGTACTTACTCCTCCTTCTTTCAAAGTTGGAGTCCGAATGGAATATGACAAAGCTTAGGGGAGACTCGGAGTGTCAGCTAGAACTTAGAAATAAAAACGACAGAATTTTGGGATGAAAAGAATTCTCAACTCTGAGCTCCCTTTCAAATGAAGGATTGAGCCACCTTTTATAGACTTCACGCCTAGGGTTCGCTACTGAGATCAGTGTGGAGAAGCTTGGTCAATCATATCCCTTGATTTTTGAAGATTTGATTGAGAATATTTGATATGATCTACAAATCTCGCGAATCTTGGAGAATCTGTCAAAAAGGTCTAGATGCAGCCACATTTGTGGGCGCAATTGTGTTGTTGTCGAAATGGCCAAAATGTGGCCACAGATCTGGGCGCATTTTGAGTTTTTCCTGCAACAGTTGGACTTTGGCTTCTGCTCTCAAATGCTAGTGCATACTGGTCGCATATCTCTTAGATCATCTTTTATTTGCTTCATTTGCGGCCAGAATGTGGGCGCATTTGGGTCCTTTTTCAATCTCTACACAAAAACAACAAAAATTAACACTTTCTTAACAAAATGACTCTAAATACACCTAAAAACTTATTTTTACAAAATATATACTTCAAACACATGCAAAACTTGTTTTTACTTAAATTTTCTATAAATGACATGAAATGTAATATTAAACACTCGCTTTCTAAGCAAATAAGCTAGTTTTTAGACCCAAATAATACTCATAAATGAGTGTTATCAGGAATAATCATTCACCTAATGCACACTGTCAGCAGTTGGATAATAGTAGGTTTAATGGAAATTAAGCCGTAATATTTGAAAATCTGGGAAGATTCTATGAGGGCTATGTGTGGTTAAGAGAATAGAGATTTGTTGCAGCACTTTACTCAAAACAATGTAAACCTCTCCCTAATCTGAACCTGTTTTAGTTTATAATACAAGCTCGTTACGCATTATTCATATACTCTGTTTTACTCTACTTTATTCTCTGTTTTAGCATTTAATTCTACTTAAGCATGTTATTTTTCCATAGCATTTCTCGAACCTATTTTCTGTTACCAATTGAGTTTACTGAGAATTAATTCTTGCCGAGTTGAAAAGTTTCTAATCCCTGTGGAATACGATAATTTACTTCCTGCTTGCTACAGCTCATGTGTACACTTGCATAAAAAGTTTCTAATCTCATTTATAAGGATTATTTGGTCTTTATACTTAGTTATTCTTGTTATTTTATGTGTGTTATTAGATAAAAATGCTAGCAAGAAGTTGGTTTGATTTGAATTATTGTTGGAAGCCTTTTAAATTAAGTGGAGAAAAGAAAGCAAAAGAAAATGAAAACCACACTTACTTGATATTTTTATGTAGGAATTTGAAGAATGCAACAGAATTGCAATTGCAAGCAGATTTGGAAAACGATTGGAAACCCTAGCCCATAAAGCTTATAAAAGAAGGAAGAAACGAAGGCAATGGTGGGCGGGTTTTCTCATGCAAGAAGAATATCTCATTCTATTGTTTTTGCTTTTATTTTGTTGCTATTTTTTTGTTCGTTCCAAACCCATGAAGCTTTGAAGCTTAATCCTACCTCAATGAAAGTTAGAGGTGGTAAAGACCCAATCACCTTTGAAGAAAGAGTGGTTATGTCAATTAAGCAAAGAGTGAAATAGGTCTCTTTATTTGTTCTTCACGCTAGATTCTGTTTGTTCATTTCATATGAAGTTGTAGTTGCTATTTATCTTTTTCGTTGTAATTTCCTCTTTAAGCAAAACAGTTGCTGAAGTTTGTTATTAGTTTTTTTAATTCATTTGTCTTCTTCATAAAGTCAGTTTGCTCTTGCACTTTGTATTATGAAATTTTCTTCCTCTTCTACTACTTTACTTATGAATCTTTAATCATGCAACTTACTGTTTTTCACTCTCTTCATGATGAGCTAAGTTTCTTTTAGGAGTTCAAGTTGGTGAATGCCGTAGAGGAAAAATCTAGCTAACACTTGAACTTTATTTATTTTTTGTTGAGTTTAATGTTGTTTTTGTTGATTTTAATGTTGGGTAAACCTAGCTAGCTGATAGCACTAATTTAGTGTTATATTAATGCCCATTTATTGGCTAGTTTTGTATTGAATTATTGACCTTTGATGTGTATTTATCTTGATTTTGTAGAAACCGAGCTGACGGAGCAAAATCGAGTGTTCGAGATTACTTCGATGGATATTGGAGCCTTTTGTTGAAATTTCAAGAAGATAAGAGAAAATTAATAAAATGTTAAGTATGAAAGTTTTCATTTTGAAAGTCCAAGTTTGAGATTTTCAAGTTGGAGGAAAAATAAAATCTCGGCGCCCAGGCGCCCAAAGCAGAGTAGTTGGACAGAATGACAGCGCCTAGGCACTGTTTTGGGCACCTAAGCGCTGCAATTATGACATAACGTGTTTTTTTAAAATGTTGCTCGACCTCTGCTATATATACATCTTCTCTTCAATTTTGAGAGACCAAACTGAGGGTTTATGCCCTAAACATGACTCCATGCTATTTTGAGAGAATTTGGGAGCATTTGTGAGCGGATTGGAGCTGTATTGAAGATTTGGAGCTTGGATTCTTGGGATAACACCTCATAAACGTGAGATCTCCCTATGTTTGCGATTTCTTCCTTTTTCCTTTCATTTATAGTTAATTTTGTGGCTGTAAAGTAGAGATTTTTGGGTTGTATTGACTGATTTTGTATGATTTAATCCTTATTTACTTGGGTTTATTGTTAAACATTGTTTTATGCTTAATTGTTGGAAACTTTGGATTGATTTCTTAAGTAATAGATGTTTATTGCTTTTAGGTTTTTGGAATCATTTATGCAATTGTTTCTTAATGCCTTTAACCATTGTTTCTCTAATTAATTGAGGTATTTCTAAGTTGAGCTCAAGAGAGAATACTTAGTTTAGCTTAATGCGCGATTAATTAACTACTCGAGTGACAACGAGGTTAATAGTTAATTAATTGTAGTTGGTAATGAAGATTAATTAGTTGGGCATTGGTTAATCGATTAGTTTTCTAAGTGGAAACTCGAAGGAGAGAAGCTTAGACAATAACCCAATTGCATAACTAGTGTTTATTTATCGGAGTGACAGTCGGAATTAATAAATAAACATTAGAAGTTCATAATGAAGAGTCTTAATGCCTTGTATGAGTTAGCTAGTGCTAGGGAGACCTAGGTTAGTTAATTAGTACTTGAGAGTGGAGGAGACCGAGAGGAGATTCCACGTCTTTAGAGCTTTTAGACTTATGAGTTCAGTGTCCATTGGTTTATAATTATCTGTTAGCTTAGTAATTGATTCTTTCCCAAGTTATCCCTCGTGTTTGTGTCTCCCATCTATTTTCTTCCATATATTTTCTTTCGTTAGTTAGTTTATCTTCTTTTGATTTCGGTTCTCTAAATAAAGTTTAGTGAGAATATTTGTGGTAATTAATTGAATTAAAAGTCAATCTCTATGGATTCGATACTCGGTAGGAATACCGTTTTATATTACTTGACCCGTGCGCTTGCAGAAACGTATTTGTACGACCATCACTAGCCATCTAGTGTTACTTGTCAAGCTTAAACTTATTATCGAAGGGGTTAAGGGAAGCGGATGTCACAAAAGAAATGGAGGAAAAGGCTTAGAAATAAGTCCTGAACATCGACTCTGGACATAGGGAAACACTCCAAAACTTCTAGAATTGTGTGCAAAATTATCTAAGTTAGATTAGCCATAGAAATATAGGTTTAATCACTTAGCCTCCTAAATATTTTGAAGCAAAATTGAATAGGAGTCGAATTTGGTTTACTTAGTTTTCTTGTGTTAGCTATGACTGCAATTTCATTTTAGTTGCATTTCTTTTCAAAAGGGCATGAGCAACTTGAATCCTTTTTTCATACTTATTGGTTTTTTAATTTATTTCTTTAGCAACAACACATCTCCACATTTTTATAACCTTGGTTACCGAAATTGCAATTTGAGAACAATTTTTGCTATCTTTTGAATTTTGTTGTATCCGTTCCCAGTGGGATCGATACTTTGGAGTACTTCCAATTTTATATTACTTGCATCGACAGTGTGCAATTGCACTAGACTGGAGCTTCATTTTTAAACTAAAAATATTTTCTTAAATCCCCCACGTTTCAATTCGATCATATGTTGACCTCCACTCTACTAAAAGCTCGAACACCTCTTTCTCATGCTTTTCTTCTCTCAAAGGAGCTAATCTAGATGAAAATGGTGCACGAGTTGAATCGATAAGCAAATAAGTAGAGGGATCACATACATTACCTTTGGGTGTCTCAAGGGTGGGCTCATCAATCTTCTTCTCATCATCCTTCAAAATATCAAGATCGGATGGTCTAACAACTAACTTGCCACTGCACAACGCTATGGCACTTACATTTTCTTTCCTCTGAACTTCTAGCAGTGCAAGAAACTTACCAGAGCTCTGGCTCAATTCCAATCTACTCACTATTATTACCAACTGAGTGATCTGGTTGCCAAGGTTTTACATCCCAGCACACGTCTCCTTTTGAAATTGCATCGAGTCCTGCGATAACTTATGAGTACTGTCAGCTAAACTCTTGAATATTTCCTTGAGAGACATACCTGAGCTCGAAGCCTTGTTCGAGTTGGATTGATGTGGGAGTTTCTAAAAGTTCTGGTTCTGGTTCTGATTGTAACTGAAGTTCGCGTGGTCTCACTAGCCCGGGTTATACGTGTTACTGTAGGGGTCGTACTTCCTTTGGTTCTAGAAGATGTTGCTCGCATATCCTCCAATGGCATTCATATCAGGCATGGTCCCACGCTGCAACTGCGAGCACGCATCCTTGGTGTGGCCCACTGTCGAACACAAGCCACACACCTTCACCATTTGTCACTGACCTACAATCAACTGTTTAATCAAATTAGTAAGTTCAGAAATTTGGGACTTGAGATCACTTATCTCTCTAATTTGAGTGAGTCCTCCTATAGTATGGGTCCTCTCGTTCAGAATTGTTGGAAATTTTCTGCCATGTTTGAGATGAGTTACTTTGCCTTGGTAGGAGTCTTGTTCACTAAGGCTCCTCTGACCGCAACATCTACCATGCTCCTATCAGCCAAGAGCAACCCCTCGTAGAAGTACTGAATCAATAACTGATCAGAGATTTGATGATGTGGGAAGCTCACGCACAGATGCTTGAATCGCTCTTAGTACTCGTACAGGGTTTCTTTAGTCATCTAGGTGATCCCATAAATCTCCTTCGTCAGATTCATTGCTCTGGATGCAGGGAAAAACTTATCTAGGAACAGGTGCTTCATCTCGCTCCAAGTTATAATCGTCCTAGACGAAAGGTAGTACAACCAATCTTTGGCTTGATCTTTCAGCGAGAAAGGGAACGCCTGCAAGTTGATATGCTCTTCAATAATGCCATGGGGCTTCATCCCAAAGCACACTTTATGAAATTCCTTCAAGTTCTTGTGCGGGTCCTCTCCTGCACTACCACGAAACAAAGGTAATAAATGAATTAAACCAAGTTTTAGTTCGAAAGCACCTTGTGTCTCGGGAAATGTGATGCAATGAGGTTACTGATTCAGATCAAGAGCCACGAGTTGTTTTAAATTACGCTCGCCCATAACTACCTCCTCTTCTTGTTCTCTTTCCTCACGTGGTTCCTCACCAAAAATATTAAAAATTTGATCGTTCAGCTCACCATCACCTTCCAGTACTTGTCTTCTTATGCGCCTCTCTTCTCTCACGATTTCAGGGGAAAATTGAAGTCCAACTTCTCGCGAGGATCTAGTATTCATGCACAAGCAAAGGGAAGTAGTCAATCAAAAACAAAATCCAAAGACAAAAAAAATAACCAAAAAGTTCCCTCTTCGGCAATAGCGCCAATTTGATGGAGCGTGTTGTCGAGGCACACTGTCAAATAAATTTATAAACCAACCACAATTTGCAATAAAAAGTGATCGGGTCAAACACAAGGAGGTGGAACTATAGTTATTTCATTTTCTACCTTTAGATGAAAAAATAAAAAAATAGTGGGGGATTTTCATGAACATAAATTAAAATGCTGAAAATTAAGTCATACACAGGAATTCTAAAAGCAGAATTTGGAGCGGGAATGAAGAAAATTGATAAGCCTTAGAATTAAGGCTTATTTAACTCCTAATTACTTAAAATATTCTTGTTTTGTCTTAAGATCATTTGGAAATAGTTGAAATGCTTGAAAATAAGAAAGAAATAAGAATGAAGGCAATTATGATAAGATTCTAAAAAAGTTAAGCTTGTTTGTAGGGAATGTGAAAATTGCAATACCAAAATTGCAATTTCGGGATTCTGCAATTTTTTCTGGAGTAGCAGACTTGGGAATGTGGAAATTGCAAAATCAAAATTGCAATTTCAGGATTCTGCAAATTTTTCTAGAGCAGCAGAAAAGTTCAAAAAATGAAAAAATCTACATTTAACCCATTCCGAAAATCCTCAATTATTGAATGATTTGGGGGATTTTGAGCACTAGATTTGGGCATTATTCAACCCTAATGAAGGCCTATAAAAGGGAAGAATATGATTGAAGAAGAATATCGGTTTTGGAGTTTTTGGGAGTTTTGTTCGTGAATTTCTGTCAAGTTTTTCTTCCTCTATTTTTTTTAGTTTTTCTTCTCTGTTCTTGTCGAGAGCTTCAGCTACTCTTCATTCTGTTCTTCCTCTATTTTCTAATCTGATTCAAGTGAAGCTTGAATTGTGAAGACAAATCGTTTCCTAGAAATAGTGAAAGGATGAAGTCGATTGGAATGGAGTAAGGATTCGAAGAAACGTAGATCATTTCGTTTTCTATCAATTCTGTTCATTTAGGAGTAATTCTATTTTTTTTTTTTGGATTGATTTTGTTATTTGAAAAACTCAATTGATAGTATGTTGAATTGTTTCCATTCAATTTAATTTTGCTCTCTTGAAAACGTTCATACCGTTTATGTTCAGGTGGAAGTTTGAATTTCTTTAGTGCCCTCTGTTGCTATTCAATTTGGGAATTTTTGGGGAGGTCTTAATTGGATATTGTCCAGAACTGTACTGATTTTTTTTATTGCCAAGGCATTCTGACATGCAAGGCTGTTTAGAATAGAAAATTGCATTAATTCATTTAGTTCTAGTTATCTTTAGTCATTTATTTAATTTTCTAATATGAATTTCTCTTACAAAATTAGTTGTAAGATTTTTATCTTTATATGAGCTAAACTTCTTAGGGGGTTCAAGGATGTGAATTCCCTAAGAAGTAATTGTAGCCTAAATTTCAATAAAAACCAAGCCTACATCTCAATTGTTTGCTTGTGTTGAACAAATTTTCGTTGAGATCCTAGATTGATCAATTGGGGTAGCAACTCAAGCTTAGATCTAATACCGACGGGGTTAGTGATAAGCGAATTTCACACAAGTGATAGAGAAAATAGCTTAGACATAAGCCAATTCTTTACCCTAGACATAGGGATTAAAGACTCCAAAACCCATAAAATTGTTGAGCCGAATTATCTAAGATAGAGGGATTATAGACATATAAGTCACTCACTTAGCCTCCTAAAAACCTAATTTCAAGGTGAATAGGAGTAGCAATTTTAGTTTACAATTGAGTGTAGAATAGGTTGGAATTGTAATTTTGGTTTGCAATTACAACTTAGGGCAATGACATTCTTGAGCCCCTCATTTCTCTAAAATTTCTTTTGCAATTTTAATTTACCAAGTCTATTTAGTTTGCTATTCCATATTGCAAATTTCTGATTCTTCAATTTAATTCTGCAATTTTTGTCATTTAATATTGCAAATTTCTGATTCTGCAATTTAGTTCTGCAATTTTTGTAACTTCAACTTGCAATTAGATTATGCAATTATCTTGTTTTACCAACACACCATCCCAATATTGTTTTTGCAATTTTAGTTTTCAAGTTGCAATTTTCCTTACACTTTGCTTTACAATATTTTTGTTACACCGTTCCCTTGAGATTCAATACTTGGTACTCACATACCATTTTATATTACTTCGATCACGTGCGCTTTCGTGTACACCAATCACAAACTTACTGATAAGTTGGTCCAAGGCATGTAGGGAATTTCATATTGCAACATTAGTTCTATAATTTACCACATGCGAAGTAACTAGAGTTCTATACTCCTGTTTACTAATGCAGTTATCAGCTAATTTCTACTCAAATTAAGGTAGAGATCGAGGACCCTAAGTATATCTACCATAGTTATGAACACTTTTGAGTTAATTTGTTAGATCAACCACACAATCATGCTTCTAAGTATAAGCACAAGATCTAATTAGCCAAAGAACATTTTGGAATTAGTAGAATTAAGTGAAAAATCTCATAATGTTGCAATAATTGATCCTACATTACCTCAAAACAGTGATTACACCTAGCCAAACATCGTCTTCTTCAAACCCAGGGCCATAATACAAGCCCAAAGTGAAAAATGAAGTCAAAAGATGTCTAAAGCAGTGAAAAACAAGGGAAGAAATTCAAAATCAAGGGCTGGTGTCGGAGAGGATTCGCCCTAAACTCGAAAAGAATACTTTTATACAAATCGGGACAACGTTACAACGTTGTCCTACGACACGTGCATTTGGAACTGGCAACAGCATTGCAACGATGTACTGCATCCGAGCATTTTATATTGCAACGTCGAGTAAGCATTTTTCGTGGCGTCGCAACACTCCTCAGAGGAATTTTGGTCAATTTTACTATATCTTTTTGTTCGGGTGTCCAATTGACCTCTGATTTTGCTTGTTTTCACCACGATTCCACGCACTATCTCAAAATATGCCTTGAACTCAATTTTCTACAAAATATACAATTCTCATAAAAAGAAAGGAATAAGCATGTGCAATTGCATTTTTTGTACTTGCTCCAAACCTACACAAAAATAACAAATTAGTGTAATATTCAATCTCTTTTCATCTTCTTTCATTTTTTCCATTACTCCAACACACTTTTATGAATTTAACTAATAAACACCATTTTTAGCTTGCTCGTCATACAACAAAACATACAAAAATGACAAGAACAACCTAGTTTATGGTCAAATAATCCTCATAAATGAGAATTATCACACCCCCAAACTTGAATTATTGTTTGTCCTCAAGCAATTGCAAAACAAATATAGAGATATAAACACAAGTCATAGTAGATTCTAAGAATAATTCTTTTGAAAAATACGCCTCTCAGGGAAGGTCTCATGCTCATAACACTTTAACTTTACTTGGATGCTTCCATTACATGCAACTTCCATACCTCCCTTATCTAAACAAAACACTTTCATCCCACAATCTCACCTAGGATTCATACTACCTATTACCTTTAGTCAAGTTTCACATAGTTGTTAAACAAACTAACTTTACATGCTTTTTTTAACTAACAATGTCCCCCCCAAACTTGTTTTTCACTGCTAGGATGCATACTTCTTTTTTTCCTTTTCTTTTTTTTTTCAAGAGGGGAACTTTTTGTCATTTGTGCCTTTGTTCTAGCTTACTAACGCTTTTTGGTGAAAGTATCTAGCTATGAACACTTATCACATCAAGATTATTTTCATATACTCACTTCTTAAGTTAACCTTTCATGCAAAGGAAATCATGGGTGTCATGACTGCCTCTGGTTACTCAGCTAACTCTAGAAGGAAGAGTATCTTTTTTTTTCTTTTTTTTTTTAATCCTAACAGCTATTACAACAACATAGCATTACAACAGTAGTATTACATATATTACATGACTCTCCCCCCCAAAACTTAAACGAGTCAATGTCCCCATTGACCAAGGATAGCACAAAGGGTGAAAATGGGTGATTTGCAAAACATCTACACTATACTCTCTTAAGGGGCTTCAGTGTACAAACTTAGGTGAGTTTAGACTTGGGGGAATCATTAAGTTATTTGTTTGGGAAGCATCTACGTAATGTTTTCTAAGTATTTAATGAACTGGGCATACTCCAAATTTCATCATTAAGGGTATTCAACAAGAACAAAACTCAAAGAAATCAGACAAGAAATATGTTTGTCAACTTGAACAAGTCAAAAGCATTCACAATTGTTTTTTTTAATTTTATTTAATTCAAGGAAAATAGCTAAAGAAATCATAAAAGAACCTAACTAAATCTTAAACCAAAAGAAACAAAAAAACAAAAGCTAGAAAGATAAGTCAGAAAGAAACTCCCCTATGCGGAGAAAAATGTGTTGTTGCTGCCATTACTTTCTTCAGGGGCTTTGGAGTTTTGAAGAAGAATTGTTGGGAAGTCTGAAAAAGTGGTCATTTGCCTTTCGATAGCATGGAAACTTATTGTCTCATCATTTTCTTTGATGTACTCCCAATATGCCCTGTTTGGTTGAGTTTCCTGAATTTGCAATTGCAACTTGCTTTCGCAATTGTGATTGCAAGACTTTTTTTTTCACCTGAAACTCAAAAGTAGAGCATCAAAACATTCACACAATTTCTCCTAAGTCATAGTTAACTTTTTGAAATTTCCAATTTCGAACTTAAAGTTGATTTATCGAACTCTCAAGTGAATCCCCAGGTAGAGGTGTTCCCTTAGCGATCAACTTAAATACCTCAGCCTTGATAGGATTATCCTTAGACAGAGACTCTCTAAATCAAGTTTCTTCATTCTGATTGAAATTCCATAAGTTGAAATTTTCTCTCTTTTTAAATTTTTTTTTTGTTTTTTGTTTTTAAAAAAATGAACAAAAAGATAAAGTTATCCTATTCTAGTAGGGAGACCGCAACTGTGTTCCTTCATTTTGCACCTAGGTCTTGATGATGGATGAGATTTCAGTCTTGGTTGAGGTGCTTTAATCACAACGGGACTTGCCTGCTCAAGAGATTTACATGTGCCTTCGAAAGTAGAAATTGTAGTTGCAACTTGTGTCACATACAGTAAATTGTCATCCTTCTTGCTCTCCTTTTTGCATTCTTCTTCATTTAGCGTTTCCTGCAAGCTGCAATAAGTGAAAGTAGGACATTCTAGTATCGTTAGCACTTTGGAGGTCATTTGCTGTGAAATTGTAACTGCATAGCTCACTGCAACTTCCTTGGGTGGTTTCTTCTCTTCTTAAGGTGGTTCTTCTTTAATCTCTTTTCTCCCTTCTGGCTCCTTAGTATTTTCAAGTGTTGGAGCGCTTTTTGCTTTTACTGGGAGTTTGAGATCCTCATATTCGAATTTACTTGGTGTCATCGCCTCGCATTCTTCTTTTTTTTCTTGTTTGAAAGTCTCTGTATTGTTGAGCAAAATTCCTTTGGACCTGTTCTGCAAATCATTTGCAATTTGTTCCATCTAGATCTCCATTTTTTGTCAAGATATGGCTTGCCTTTGCATCACAACATCGCTCTTTGCCATGTATTCCTCATGAGTTCTTCAATGTTGGGCTCTTTTGGAATCATCTTCTCTTGTTGGAAACACTAGAGTTGATGTTGATTTGCAAAACTGGGAAGAAATCCATAACATAAAGAATCAGGATTATAAGGACAATTCTCAAATAAATGACTTCCTTTACAATAAATTCAAGAAATAGAAGGAATATGGTTAGTAGGAGCTATGAAATTTCTCGTCATCAAAGTTTCCATCATGTAGCTTAATGATGAAGCTTGTGCGCTCAATGTTGCAATGATGTCTACTTCCATCTTGTTGATTATCTCAAGCAATTCAATCCTAAGTTGTGTCTTTCTCCTCTTGCAATTTCTCTCCCTCAACTTGCAAAACAATGTGAACAAGAATTGGGCTTTCTCTTGGAAATAGAATAATTGCAATTGCAATCTGATTGCAATTTCTATTAAAAAAATTGAATTTTGTTAGTAAAGTTGTTCCCCGGTAGCGGCGCCAAAAACCTGATCGGACTGAAACGTGGGAGCTTTTAAGAAAAGATTTTTAATTCAAAACAAGCTCCAGCCTAGTGCAAGTGCACACTGTTGATGTAAGTAATATAAAACTGGAAGTATTCCAAAGTATCGATCCCACAGGGAACGAATACAACAAAATTCAAAAGGTAGCAAAAATTATTTTCAAATTGCAATTTCGATAACCAAGGTTATAAAAATATATGAGGTTGGTTTGTTAACGAAAAATGGGTGAAAAATCAACAGTGAAAATAAGGGATTTCAAGTGGTTCAAGCACCTTTTAGAAAAAATGCTATAAAAAATGCAATTGCAATCTAGCTAACACAAGAAAACTAAGTAAACCGAATTCTACTCCTATTCAATTTTTCTTCAAAATATTTAGGAGGCTAAGTGATTAAACCTATATTTCTATGGTTAATCTAACTTAGATAATTTTGCATTCAATTCTAGTGGTTTTGGAGTCTCGCCCTATGTCTAGGGTCGATGTTCAAGACTTATTTCTAAGCCTTTTCATTCATTGCTTTTGTGACATCCGCCTTCCCTTAACCCTTTCGGTATTAAGTTCAAGCTTGACAAGCAACACTAGTTGGTTGATTAGGTTTACCCAACGTTAATTCAACAAAAACAAACAAAGTTTCAAGTGTTAACTAGATTGTTGTTACTTTTAAGCTTTACATCTTTCCTCTAGGGCATTCACCAACTTGAACCCCTAAAGATAATTTAGCTTATTATGATGGGGATGAAAAATAGTAAATTAAAATGTAGAAAATCCATAACAAGCTTTGATAAAGAGAAATTGAGAGATCAACTAAATTATGTGATAAAACTAAAATAAATCTTATTGAATTAACTTGTAAGACTAACTAGCCAAAGGAAATAACAATACAACTTAAGTTCAAAAGCTAGAATTAAAAGAAAGATAGAATAGTAACTTAAAGCTAAAATTACAGCCATTAAACTAAATAAAACAGAGGAAAAAAACTAAAGTTGATGCTAACAAAATACTTGAAATATAGTGCAATAAAGCACCATTCTCTCCCCTTTCATCCATCGAACTCAATCCCACTTTTTTCAAAGGGAATCGATTCTTTACAATATGAGATTTTCTTCTAGATTGGACTGATTTTTGGAGCTCGAAGATGCTAAAAAAAAGAAGAAAAACATCAAAAAGAGAAAGAAGACAGCAGAACAATGGACTTGGGGTGTGAAGAAAACCCAGCCACATTATTGCTTTGTTCTTCTCGTTTTTATAGGCATCAAGGGCTAGGGTTTCCATATTTGCTCTTCTACAACCTTGGGTCAACGTGTAGGCATGAAATTGGGCTAAAAAATCTCACAAATCTCACAAAAATCTCCATGAATCTCATGATTTCCGCCAATCTCGCATTTTCCAGATTTTCCAGAAAATGCAATTGCATTTCTGTTGCATTATCTTTTAGATCTGCCAAAAAATTCCAAAAATGCAATTGTATTTCCATTCTGGAATGCAATTGCATTTTTTTTGCTTGTTTTCCAGACTTGTTTTCCGAAGGAATGCAATTGCATTTCCAAAATGGAATGTAATTGAATTTATTCTTATTCACAAATTTGTTTTCCCGAAGAATTGCAATTGCATTTCCAAAATGGAATGCAATTGCATTTTTTGTACTTGCTCCAAACCTACACAAAAATAACAAATTAGTGTAATTTTCAATATCTTTCATCTTCTTTCATTTTTTCCATTACTCCAACGAGCTTTTATGAATTTAACTAATAAACACCATGTTTTTAGCTTGCTCGTTGTACAACAAAACACACAAAAATGACAAGAACAACTTAGTTTAGGGTCAAATAATCCTCATAAATGAGAATTATCAACATGATTTAGGCACGAAATAATAGAGATGTTTTAGGTCTCATCAAACGAATATAAGTTATGCTGCCCCAAGATTAAAAATGTGATTGTTAGTAGAGATGTTACATTTGATGAATCTTCCATGTTAAATAAGCAATCTTCTAAAAAGTCTTGGGATAAAAGTCGGTTGAGTTCGCATGGGCAGGTGGAGTTTGTGTTAAAGTCATATTCCAGATCAAATCAAGATGATGCTTTTACTTCTGGTACTTCTACTTTTGGTGCTTCTTCAAACATTCCTCATTGTGGTGATACTTTTTCACCTTTACAAGCACCATCGCAATATACTATTGTTAAAGACAGGCTTAGAAGAGAAATTAGACGTCCACAAAGATCAGAGGCTGATTTAGTTGCTTATGCTTTAAATATTGCTGAAGACATTGATTCTAGTGAGGAACCATCTACATTTACAAAGGCCGTAAAATGTAACAATTCTGATAAGTGGATAATTACAATGCAAGAAGAAATTGAGTTTCTATATAAGAATGATACATGTGGGATCGTGTGAAACTTTCTCAGAGTAAGAAAGTTGTTCGTTGCAAATGGGTTTTTAAAAGAAATTGAGTTTCAATGTAAGAATGGTACATGGGATCTTGTGAAACTTGTCACGACTTTTCCGAATAAGTAGACTAAGTTCTTGGATAGTGAAATTAATTTAATTTTGTAAGCCCGTGCTCAATTTTACAATTGGATGAGAATTGTACTATTGAAGTTTCACCTTACGAATTGATATCGTTTTATTGGTTTGCATGCTTTTTTTTAAAAGCATGCATTTGTTATTCACACTATACTTGTTCAATTCTATTATATTAACTTATGTTTAAAGGGTTAATATGTTAATCGAAACTATGTGCATAATCATGTTTATGCAGTCCAAAAAATTGTTTGAACACATCCACCCAGATAAATAAATAAATCATGTTGAAGGAAGAAGTTGTCTCATTCAAAATGGAGGAGAAATGCATGGGGTGGGGGGGAAGGGATATACAAAAACAGAAAATAGAAGCAAAAAGGAAGGATTCCTATTTAGAATTCGATGAGATGATCACCACAGGAGGACTCCTCTCCTTCCTCTTCCTTTCCAAACCTTTCTTTCGCTCTGTCCAGCACATACCTCAGTGGTTGGGGCTTTTTCTTCTTCTCCTCATCCATCTTTTTTTTCCCTTGCTATCCTACTGTCGTTCAAGGCCATTCACAAAAGAAAATGAATGGTTCTGTTGAGAGGATGGCTGGTTGATGCTAGATTCTTGATAATTCTTATTTATGAGGATTATTTAACCCTAAACTAAGTTATTTTTGTCATTTTTATATGCTTTATTGATTACCAAGCAAGCTAAAAATAGCATTTATAAGATATATTCATGCAAGCTTGTCGGAGTATGGAAAAAGAAGAATTAAGTTGAAAAGATACAAGAAAGTTGGCTAAAATTGTTGTTTTGTGCAGATTTGAAGAAATGAAGAAAATGCAAATGCAATGCAATTGCATTTTCTAGACATATCAATTTATTGTGGAAATCACGAAAATGCTCCAAAACCCACGGCGTTTGGCTCGATTCTAGGAGACTTTTCAGCCCAAAAATGCTGATGAAAATGCAATTGCATTTCTGGAAAATTTTGGTAGAGCTGAAAAATAATGCAACAGAAATGCAATTGCATTTCTTGAATTTCTGGAAGTTGCGAAAATTTTTGGAAAACACCAAAATCCACGGGATTTGCTCGATTTTTGGAGAATTTTCAGCCTAATCTCATGCCCAAACATTGACCCATGATTGAAAGAGCACAAATATGGAAACCCTAGCCCTCAATGCCTATAAAAATGAGGAAAACGATCCAAAACATGGCTGGGTTTTTCTGCTACTCGCCCACAGTCTGTACTCACGTTTTTTCTGTCATTTACAGTAGTTTTCTCTTATTTTTTTGTTCATTGTTTAGTCTATAGTTAGTTTATGTTTTGATCTAAATGTTGTAAGTTATTAAATTTTCGTTAAACATTGAATCTTTGAATTTCGTTCTTCCTTTTTTTATGGGTTTTTCTGCACTGTTTTTATCTCATTTTCTGCTTTTTTTTTTTTTTTACTTTGCTACTATTTTCTTCTTCTTCATTTTTAGAACCTTCAACGTTCAAAATCTCAATCCTTCCTCACGAAAGTGAAGGTTGTTATGAGCCAAAACCTCTTGAAAGAGAAGGAATTGAGTTCGATTGAGACATGAACCAAAAAAAAAAGTTTAGTTTAGTTTGGGTATTTTTGTTTTCAAGTCTTTGGTTGAAGTTTATGTTATTCTTAGGTTTAGTTACTGCAATTTTTATTGTTAAAATTTGTTGCTTAAAGTTGTTGAATGTAATTGAGTATTAAATTGATTCAATAAAAGGTTTTTTCATTCAAATCTTTATTTTAATTTTAGTTGTTATTCCCTTCCCTTTACCAACTTTGTTATGGATTTTCAATATTCTAACTTGTTGATTTTCATTTCTTCCATAATGAGCTAATTTCTCCTTAGGGATTCAAGTTAGTGAATGCCCTAGAGGAAAGATGTGAAGCTCAAAAGCATATTCAATTTAGTTAATAATCGAGATTTTGTTTGCTTTTGTTGAATTAACGTGAGTAAACCTAGTCGGCCAACTAGTGATTGCTTGTTGAGCTTGAACTTAATACCAAAAGGGCTAAGGGAAAGCGGATGTCACAAAAGCAATGGAGGAAAAGGCTTAGAAATAAGTCCTGAACATTGACCCTAGACATAGGTCGAGACTCCAAAACCGCTAGAATTGTGCGCGAATTTATCTAAGTTAGATTAGCCATAGAAATATAGGTTTAATCACTTAGTCTCCTAAAGATTTTGGGAGCAAAATCGAATAGGAGTAGAATTCGGTTTACTTAGTTCTTGTGTATTAACTAAGATTGCAATTGCATTTTAAGTAGCATTTCTTTCCAAATGGGGCATAAGCAACTTGGAACCCATTCTTTTTAATTATTGACTTTTCACTTATTTTATTTAGCAAAAACAACCATTCAAGCATTTTTACACCATTGGTTACCGCAATTGCAATTTGCAAACAAATTTTGTGTCGTCTCAGTAGATTTTGTTAAAACTCATTCCCTTAGGTACGATACTTTGGAATACTCCAGTTTTTATTACTTCGATCACGTGCACTTGCGTGTTGTAGCGAAAAGCATAGCGATCAATTCTTGAGGTTGGTTTGGCTCTAAAAATGTGTATATGGGAGATAAAGGAGGAGAAGAAGAATGAGAAGGTGGAGAAATGTGACGATGGACGGCATCCTTGTCACTTTCATCAGATGATATTGATATTGTGGCTAGTGTGGGTGGACTTGATGGCTCGAAACTGTACTAGAATGATTCATCAAGAAACTAGAAAAAGCTATCGTCGTTGAAAGACATTGATTGGGAGAGAAGTGAAAAGCGGAAGGACGATATCTAATTTGCATGAGCATGGATTGGCGCTTAGGTTACAAGGGTATTAGAATAGTGAAATTTGGAATGTGATCCGCTGCCATAACTACCATTATATTGACTGTTAACCCTCCGTTTCAGTTCCCCAGCGCTATGATTAGTTACATGCACTACACTTTGCTATTAAAGTCCCGAATCGATATCGATATCATGATCGATAATCAATATCGATATACATAATCCATATCAAGATTGAGATCGATATTGATTACTTAGATCGAGATCAAGCCTAATTCTTCCATATCGAGATAACTCACGATATTGAAATCAATATGGCAATAAAATATGTTAAAAATGTTTCACAGGTTAGGATTTACAATCCCAATATTTTTTTTATTACTTTTTTGCATCGCCTTCTTCATTTCTCCCAAATCCCTTTCTCTTACCTTTTTTAATTGCCTTCTTCGCCTTCTTCAGGTATGAATCTCCCTTCCTCCTTATTTCTCCCTTTTGAATAGTTCGTCAAGAACAATTTTCTTTCTTCCTCACTTATTTTATTATTCTCTACAAATGATGCCTTAATTGAAATTCTATGTCAATTGTCATCAATCGTGATTTTTTTTTGTAGGATTCTTACCTAATTTGGTTGTAGTTGTTATCGCCACAGTTTCAGGTACGTGTCTCCCTTGTGTTAGACTCTATTGTATTCTGCTGTTATTTGGCCATTTTCTTTGTTTCTTTGTTTATTTATTTGTTAATATATTACAAATTGGTGGTTGCTATATAGCAATGGTAGACAAGATTCTATATTTTGTGTAATTTCAGGTATTAATAGTGTCACATATTGTTTGTATTAGATATATCTCGACTTACTCTTGGAAAGAAGAAGAAAATATGTATTGCTATAAATATTTTGGTTGTTATCCTTTGAGAAATACTTGCAGTATGTACTATCATATGTCTGTTTCACTCTATACATTCCTTAAGGGAAAAACATGAGGAAACATTCTCTAGGATGATATACCAGCTCTGCCACCTACAATCATTGGTTCAAGAGAATGATGTTAGTTGTGTCAATCAACTTCGAATGGATAAGCAAACCTTCTGTAAGTTATGTATTATCCTTAAGATAAAAGGACAACCAAGGTTTGAAATGTCGATGTCGATGGAAATGTTGAGGTCAAATTTTATAGAAATGTCGATGAAAATGGAAATATCGATGGAAATTTTGGGAAAATTTACGAAAATCATGGAAATTGATGAAAATTGTTTGAATTAGCCAATGAAACTTTGATTGTAGCTTAATTAGACTATAAATGACTATTTTTAAGCATCATATCTAAAAACTAATACAATATTTAGATATAAATGTCGATTGAAATGTCGATGCGAGCAGGAATTTTGAAGAAAAATTGATAATTAAATGAAATTATTTGAATTACTTCATGAAATTTTAATTGTGGCTTAAGTATATTATAATTTATCATTTTTAACCATCTTATCTAAGATATATATAATATTTATATTGAAATGTCCATATCAACAAAAAATTTGGAAAAAATATAGAAATTGATGAAAATTGTTTGAATTAGTAAATAAGACTTTAATTATGATAACTTAATTAAACTATAATTAAACTATTCCTAATTGAATATACAAAATTATATCAAATATTGATAATTAGTTACAAAATTAAATGAGATATGAAACATTTGTATATGAAAAAATAATTATAAATTATTTGAATTAGTCAATGAAACTTTGATTATGGTAATAATCATATCTATTTATTTAATTGAAAAATATATGAAATATCTATATAGAACAAAATAATTATAAAAAAAATAAAAGAAAGATTTTATTTTTGTTGACATTGATATTTAAATCATTAATGGAATTTTATAGGTAAAAAATGCAAGAGAAAAATAAATAAATCATATCATTTTAACTCAAATATAAATAATTCTTCTTTCCTTAAAAAAGTATAAATAATTCTAAAAAAACACTCAAGTATAAATAAATAAATAAAATGAACTATGGCCTAAAAAGAAAAAAAAAAAGAAGAATAACAAAAGAAGTGGTGCAAGGCGTGAGAAAAAATCCCCTTTAATTTGTTGGAAAGAGTGAACGTGTGAGAGGGAGGAAAGACTGAAGAGTGTTTTTTTTGTTGTCCCACATCAGTAAGAATGAAATAGTACTGCATGTGGTTTCTTTATAAATTCTAACTTCTCTCTCATTCTTTCAACATTCGGCTATGAAACATTGATTCAAGGCCTTGATTCGTGGGCTCGCCCATATAGTTAGAAATTTATTGCTTTCTTCCTCAATATGTTGACGACATCTCGAAATGTTGAGATGTCGACTACAACACGTCGATAAGGGGGGAAATCAAAATTCTCCCCTAACTAACAGGTCAGACCTCACGACATACCGATATGTTGAGCGACATATCGGTGTTTCGAACGAAATTTAAAACATTAAGGACAACTAAGGGGGACAAAGAATGTGAGTGTGGAAGAAATGGTCGCAATGTTCTTGCATATTTTGGCATACCATGTGAAGAATAGAGTTGGAGCTTTTCTTTTAAAAGATCTAGACAGATTGTTAGCAAGTACTTCCATGAATGTCTAAGAGCTATATTCTGATGCCAAAAGTATTTTTGGAAAAGACCTGAGCCAATTTTGAAAAATTCAATGGACTACATATGGAAGTGGTTTAAGGTACGCAATGTATTTTTGAAGTGGTTTTACATGATGTTGTGAGCACTACTAATGCACATGAATGTTTTTTTGTTCAAGGGTAATTGGGTGCTCTAGACAAAATACACATTAAGGTCAATGTTCTGGAGTCTGAAAAACCAAAGAACATAACAAAGAAGAATGAAATTGCAACTAATGTCTTCGGAGCATGCTCACATGATATACAATTTATATACGTTTTACCTAGGTGGGAAGGTTCGATCCATGATGGTCGAATATTGAGAGATGCAATAAGTAGGAAAAATGGATTGAGTGTACCTCAAGTTAAGATTTTTTTACTTATATAATTTACAAGGCTCATATATGTGGGTAATATGATTAACACTTCCCTTAATATATAAGTAATATTATTTTATTGATGTTGGTTATACTAATAGCAAAGGTTTTTTAGCACCCTTTAGAGGCCAACATTACCATTTAAATGATTTGAGTGATGGTCAGCAACTAAAAACAATTGAAGAATTCTTTAACATGAAACACTTATCCACTGGGAACATAATTGAGCAATGTTTTGGGTCGCTAAAGATGTGTGGACGATCCTTAGGAGTCCTTCGTTCTACCACATCGTCACACAATCACATATTGTTTCAATTTGTTGCATGCTTCTGATAGCACTCAATTAGTGCTATATTTATCCTAGTTATTTAGCTAGTTTTGGATAAAAATGTTATTTTGTATTGAATTTCAGAAATTGAGCATTTCAAGAGGTTTTGGTGAATATGAGAGTTATTTGGTGTTTTGGAGCAAGAAGAGAGTTAGTTTTGAGGCTAAGGATGGAAATTAAGTTATATGGAGCTTTTGGACCCGACAAGTTGGCATTGAGACGCCCAAAATGGCAATAAAATGCCATAGAATTGGTGTTAGACCCGAGAGCTAGCGTCAAGATGCTGCCATGTGGCATCAAACACAGATTTTAGAGTTTCCATCCGTAGCGTTGAGACGCTATACATAGCATTGAGACGCTACCTTCTCGCGCTTAAGTAGAACGACATCATTTTGGACAGCGCCTCAATGTTGTCCCTAGCGTCAAGACGTTGCGTCGAATACAGATATAAATTCTTCTTATTCTTGTTCGAAAAGGGAGGAACTCTTAGGGTTTTTTGGGCCCTTTTTAAGATTGGAGCTTAGTTTGGGAGCTAGGGACGTTATTTTAGCCCTTGGAAGGAGAATCGAAGCTCGAGATGCACATGGATAGAGGTAGAAGTTGAGAATCAAGGATTTTGTGTTTTATTTCTCTTTAATTTTCATTTTAGTTTCTGTATTAGGGCTGATTGATGAGTTTTCTGGGTTGTAATAATGTCAATTAGTAGCTAAACTCTTAGTTTAGGGTGTTAATGGATCTATTTAGACTTTGGTTTATGTTTAATTGAAATATATTGATATTGTCACTCATTTTAATTCTTTTATGCATGATCCTGCTTAATACTTTGAACTACTGGTCATAGTTTAATTGACAATTTAGCTTAAATTAAGCTTGAAAATGAGGGTTTAAGCTTTGAATTACCATGCATGACCTTTAATTCTCACCGAAGTGACATAGGATAAATGGAAGTTAATTGAAGCTAATAATGAAGGCTCGTAATGTCTTAATTAATTAATTAGAGCTAGGAACACCTTGGTTAGTTAATTAATTTAAGAAACTTGGAGGAACTCGACGGAGAAATCCATGACAATAAACTTCTAGGCTTACGAATTAGGTGAGTTAACATTTCAATTGTTCAATTAAGCGTTCGCCTAGTCCAATTAGTGAAATTAACCCCTAAATGTCCAAAATCATGGTGTTCTCACCTTTAATTTCCATGCATGCTTTTAGTTTTAGTTTTTCAAAGTGTCATTCCATTGCGTGCTCTAAATAATATCGATCTCTACAACTTTTAGTACTCGAATAAAACCATAATACAATTCCCTGTGGATCATGATACTTGGTAAAATACCTACCAGTTTATTACTTGATCATGTGCGCTTGCATGGCGCTGAATAACTTCACAATTTTATAAGAAGTAGGATGGCGATTTATCCTCTAGAAGAAGAGGTTCAAAACAAAGGTTTCACGTTTGTAGATGAAAATGAGAACAATTCATACATTGGGTCGATTGAAACTTCAAATGCATAGAACAGTTGGGGACAGGGCCTGGTGAATGAGATGTTCAACACTTGGCAAGAGGGTTTATAATAATTGAACAAATGGTTGTTCTCTCCTAAGGGAGTGAATATGGTCTCTAGTTGTTGTTGTCATTGTTTTTTTAGGAAAAATACAGTTTTAGTCCCCGAGGTTTAGATTAGGTTGCATTTGGGTCCCTGAGTTTTGCATTTAGTTACATTATTGGTCCTTTCATCCAGTTTTCCATTAATTACTAACGAAGTGTTGACGTGGCATCTATAAAATAATTAAAAATATATTTTTTTTACTGTTTTTAATTAAAAAACATAATTATTTTTTTTCTTTTTCTCTTTCTCTCTCTTCCTCCTCCTCCTCCTCCTCCTCCTCCTTATTCTTCTTATTTTTCTTCTTTTTCTTCTTCAACCACAATTACTGGCACCACACTGTCATCCAGCAACGTTGTTTCTACCGTTTCCTCCAATTATTTTTTCTTCTTCTCTTCCTCTTCCCCTCCTTTCTTTCTTCTTCTCATTCCCTTTCTCCTCCTTTCTCTCCTTCTTCTCCATACTTCCCAAAAAAAATTTAATCGAAAGGGAAATCCCCTTCGTTTTTCTCTTTTTTTTGGAAGTATAGGGAATAGGAGGAGAAATGAAAAGGGAAAGAGAAGAAGAAGAAAATGATAGGGAAGAATAAGAGAAGAAAAAAGGAGAAGAAAAGAGAAGAAGAAGAAAAAAGGAGAAAGGAAAACAACAACAGGGATGGAGCCAAACAACGGTGGTGGTGCTGACGGTTGTGATTGAAGAAGAAGAAGAATGAGGGAGAAGGAAGAGAGAGAGAGAGAAAGATAAAAATAAAAATAAGTAAATAAATAATGTTTTTAATTAAAAAAATAAGAAATCATAATAAAAAAATATTTCTTTATTATTTTATAAATGTCACGCCAGTATTCCGTTAGTAATTAACAAAAAATTGTATGGAAGGACCAAGAGTGTAACTAAATGTAAAACTCAGGGACATATTTGTTGAATTTGAAAACTCAAGGACTCAAATGCAACCTAACCCAATCCTCAGAAACTAAAAGTGTATTTTCTCTTCTTTTAGGAACATTTGATTTTTATCATTAACTTCACTATAGTAAGATATATCGAACATTCATAAGAATGTTTGTTGCATGAATGATAGATACTCTTCGAAATAATTGAATAATGTTTGTTTTTTACCTCGTTCATGTTTCTTAACACTTTGGACGTTTTGTGTTTTCAGTCTGATTGATTTATGTATGAACACCTAGTATTCCATATTAACCATATTTTAGTAATAGGAAATACAAGATGGATACAGAGGCAAGCAATGCTAGTAGACAAAGAGGTCGAGATTTGAATAAACATTTTTTAACGACCGCAGAAGATTCAGCCTTGGTCTCATCACTTCAAGAACTATGTGCAAATAGTTATTGGAAGATAGACGATGGATTCAGGAATGGGTACTTGATTCAATTGGAACAGTTGATAGCACAAAGGTTAATGGGCTTCACCTTGAAAGTATCCCCTCACATTGATTCTCGCCTACCTACACTGAAAACCAAATATAATGCGCTTGCGTAACTGCTTCAAAATAAAAGTGGTTTTAGTTGGAACGATGAAACCATGACGTTGCAGTTTGAGAAAGTTGTGTACGATGATTGGGTGAAGGTATGTGTAGATACTTTATTGTAATATTACGTACTTACATTGAATGGAATTGATTCAAATTCATCTTTTCCAATTTTAGAAAAATAAAGAAGTCGCGGGGTTGTACGGAAAGCCTTCTTCATTACTATGCCTTGGCAGAAATATTTGGGAAGGATCGACATTGTCACTTTCGTCATCAATGGAAATTAGGCTCTCTTGAACGATGCCCTAGCCCTACACAATACATAAGATAATGGTTATCCAACTGAAACATGTACAATTATGTGAAAGTATAAAATCGAAAAATGTACCTTATAGAACGACTATATAAAGTTGGCAATGGTCCTCAACTCCAACCTAACATCTCAGAGCTTGTCGTTTTCTCCCTATAGACCATCCTCCACCCCACGAAGATCTTCAATCGATTGTGCAAGCGTCGGTGCTAGGACCTCGGCATCACCCCTTCAGGTCTCTAATGGTCGCGGTGTGCCACTCATACTCGAACTCATGCGTGTTGGTTCGAATATAGATATGCTTGGATCTACCATCAAACCGATTTCCCCTACACGGTCCTCTTCAATGAAACCATGAACCTGATAACTCTTAAAATAAGAGTTATAGGCTATCATTTTAGGATTGAATTGTCATATTTTATCTCATTATATCTTGGAAATCCTCTAACTTTGATTCTTTTGCTCTAAGTTTAATTTTGAAGTAGTAAAATTCTTATTAGAACAATATTATCATAATTAATGAGTTTATGTAATTAATTTAGGGTTTGGATTAAGAAGGATCCCTGAAGATAAGAGCAACAGTGTTACAACAGTTTGCTGGAGCAAACCTTGCAATTCAGGCCAATACAACTTTCGCACGTGAGAACATCAGTTCATTAAATGAGTTGGCAAATGTCAGATGACTCAGCCTGTTTCAGCCAATAGGAGCTTGCAACGTCACTAGTCTTGTCTAATCAGCCCTTATTTGCACAAACTATGAGGTATGATGTTGGGCAACCGTTTTTGATAAAAAAAAAAAAAAAAAAGAGAGAGAGAGAGAGAGAGAGGAGATGAGAGGGAGAGAAGGAAGGAGGTGAGAGAATCGGGAAAGAAGCAGAGAAAAACGGAAAGAATAGCCAGAGGCTGCCGGAATTTTTCCAAAAGAGGAAGGGTTTCACGTTGGAGCTGTCGCCGAATGCTGATCCAACCTTTCTGTGGCAACATTTCGATTTCTTCTTCTTCTCCTTCTGCTACTTCTTTCTAGTTTATCAGCATTGTTAGCACTATCTCTGTATTCTTACTTACTTTCTGTTTTTCTTGTGTTATGAACTGATCATCTTCAAGGTGAGGATTAGGGGTTGGATGTTTTGATTTACCTACATCTTAATACAATGTCTTTAGCTCAATCTGGTTTTTAAGAGCTTTTATTTCTTTAGCACAATTTCGTTTGGCCAACCATTTTGTGTAGTGTTTCTCTGATTTCTGGGAAGAATAGGAGGAACTGATTACTTAAGAACTACATTAGCCTCATGTTAGGGTTAGTAGCTAGCTAAGTGAGAGGATTAGGGATAATCACTCACCTAATGCACACAAACACAGTGGGTTATTTATCGCTGGAGTAATGGGAATGAAACAGCAGATTTCTGGTGATTCAGGAGAATACCGTGTGAACTGTAGTCGATTGAGAGAATTGAACATTTGTCTAAGATGTAGAATAGATTAAAACGGAAAGTTACCCCTAATCCGAGCCTTCCATTTAACTCAAAGTACAAGTTCAGTCATTCTCTGTTTTCTGCATTTTTACCCTGTTATCTTTGTTTTAGCATTTATTTTGTTCCAGGAATTCTGAATTATTTTATTTCGTTTCCTTGATGAATTTAAATGGTTACAAATTGAGTTTGTTGAGAATAAATTTGGAGTAAATTAGCGAATTATTAGTCTCTGTGGATACGATAATTTACTTACCACTTGCTACAAATGAATGTGTACACTTGCGCATCGACATCCTAATATTGCCGACTCATTCAAATCACTCTAGCAAGCGTGTCAAGTTTTTGGCACCGTTGTCGGGGACTAGAATCATTTTCTTTTTACTTAAATTGATTCCTAGTGAACTGGTGCTTTATTGAATCTGAATTAGTTGTTCAATTTCATTTCAGGTGTGTTAGTGGTGTATGAACGAGTTCCCTGAATTGGAATTCTGAATTGATCTTGAGATTGAGAGAACATTTCATTTAAGAAGAAGAGCTCAAAGAGCTGGTCAAAGAGATAGGCGATATCCAATGGAAAGACAAGATCCACTTATACCGCCTGGACTCCGAGTAGGACCTGCTATCAACGAGAACCAACCACAACCTGAAGTGAGAGGAAATCGACTAGTTAATCAGGGAAATATGGCTGAGAACCCTGTTCTTTTAGCCAATGACAGGGAAAGAGCTATCATGGCTTATGCAATACCCAGATTTGATGAATTATATCCTGGAGTTGCTGGACCAGAAATTGAGGCAGCAAATTTTGAGATGAAGCCAGTTATGTTTCAAATGTTGCAAACGGTGGGACAATTCCATGGCTTACCTTCTGAAGATCCACACCTGCATCTTAAGTCTTTTCTAAGTGTGAGTGATTCATTTAAGAAGCAAGGAGTATCAAAAGACACACTTATGATGATATTATTTCCATATTCTCTCAGAGATGCAGCAAAGGCATGGTTGAATACTTTTCCACCAGGATCTATCACTTCATGGAATGATTTGGCAGAGAAATTCTTGATAAAGTATTTTCCACCAACAAAGAATGCCAAGTATAGAGCTGAAATAGTAGCATTCAGACAGTATGATGATGAGACATTTAGTGAAGCATGGGAACGATTTAAAGAATTACTAAGAAATGCCTGCACCATGGTCTACCACATTGCATCCAAATGGAGACATTGTAGAACAGATTGAATTTGGATACTCAGAACATGGTAAATGCTTCAGCAAATGGAGCTCTGCTTTCAAAGACTTTTAACGAAGCCTATGAGATTCTAGAGAGAATTTCTACCAATAGTTCTCAGTGGGCAAATGTAAGAAGCAACCCTGGAAAGAAGAAGCATGGAGTGTTGGAAGTTGATGCATTATCATCATTAAGTGCCCAAATTGCTTCTATGGCAAATATTTTGAAGAATATGTCAATGGGGAATGTGTCACAAAACGCTGCTTCAATTAATCAAGTCATAGCAGAATCATGTGTTTACTGTAGGGAAGCGCATACTTTTGAATTCTGTCCTGGAAATCCAGCCTTAGTGAACTATGTTGGAAATCAAAATATGCTGAAGAACAACCCGTATTCCAATACATATAACCCATGATGGAGAAACCATCCAAATTTTTCTTGGAGTAGTCAAGGAAATAATGCTCCAGCAAATCAAAGTCATCAAAGAGTACAGTACCCTCCTGGATTTTCATAGCAACAAAATCAACAGTTTTCACAGCCAAAGCATGTTAATCAATCAATTCCTGGAACCTCTTTGGAGAGCCTCATGAAGGAGTATATGGCCAAGAATGATGCTGTAATTCATAGCCAACAAGCCTCCTTGAGAAACTTAGAAATTCAAATTGGGCAACTAGCCAATGAGTTGAAGACCAAACCTCAAGGTAAGCTTCCTTCAGATACCGAAACTCCAATGAGAGAAGGTAAAGAGCAAGTATAAGCAATTGAGTTGAGGAGTGGAAGACCTCTTACTGTAACAGAAAATTTGAGCAAGCAAAAACAGAAAAGTAAAGAATCAACTATGCAGATAGAGGAAGACACAGTTGAACTTGAAAATGTGATTATGGAAGAAACAGAGGATGCTGAGTTAGAAGAAATTGTCAGAGCAAAATCAACAGTTAGTCTTAAGGAAATACCAATTGCTAAACCTGAGTTTGTACCACCTCCACCGCCATTTCCTTAGAGGATAAAGAAGAAGGCTCAAGACCAACAGTTCAAGAAGTTTTTTGACATCTTTAAGCAATTGCATATCAATATCCCAGTGGTAGAAGCCTTAGAGCATATGCCAAAGTATGCAAAGTTCCTTAAAGATATGCTTATCAAGAAAAAGAGACCAGTTGAGTATGAGATTGTGCCACTCTCTGCATAATTTAGTTCTATCTTTGCTTGTCCAATTCCTCCAAAACTTCGAGATCCAGGAGCATTTATAGTACCTGTGTCAATTGGTGGTAAAGAAGTAGGGAGAGCTTTATGTGATCTAGGAGCTAGCATAAATCTTATGTCATTGCCAATTTTTCAGAAGTTGGGGATAGGGGAAGCAAGGCCAACTACTCTAACGCTCTAGTTAGCAGACAGATCAATCACTTATCCTGAGGGGACGATTGATGACATCCTGGTTCAGGTGGCTAAATTTGTGTTTCCAGCCGATTTTATTATCTTAGATTATCAGGCTGACAAAGATGTTCCTATAATTTTAGGAAAGCCATTCTTAGTTACTACAGGAACACAGATTGACGTACCCAATGGAGAGTTAAAAATGAAAGTCGACGATCAAGAAGTGAAATTTAACATCTTTGATGCAATGAAATACCATTCTGACATGGAGGAGTGCTCTACCATTAGAATCAGTGAGGAATTAGTGGAGGAAGACATTGAGACAAAGTTTTTGGAATATCACATGCAGATGTTGGATGAGATTCTGACAGAAGAACTAAAATGCTACAGCAAGGCTCAAAAATCAGAAATTGTTGGTGAAATCTCAAATTTCAAAAGAGTTTTCGAATCTTTTGAACTAGCTGAACGGAAGTCGCCACCTATACAACCATCAATTAAAGTTCCTCCCAAGTTGGAAATGAAACATTTACCAACACATCTGAAGTATGCATATTTGGGAGATGGGGAAACATTACCAATTATTGTTTCAGCAAATCTGATTCCTGAAGATGAAGACTTACTATTACAATTGTTGAAACAATATAAAAGAGCTATTGATTGGACGTTGGCCGATATTCAAGGAATAAGTCCATCATTCTGCATGCACAAAATAAATTTGGAAGATAGGAATTTCAAGTCTGTTGAGAATCAGAGAAGACTCAACCCAGCAATGAAAGAAGTGGTGAAGAAAGAGATTATAAAATGGCTAGATGCAGGGATTATCTACCCCATTGATGACAGTAGCTGGGTGAGTCCTGTTCAATGTGTACCAAAGAATTAGGTATGACAGTGATAGTTAACGAGGCTAACAACTTAATACCAACCAGAACAGTGACTGGTTGGAGGATTTGTATGGATTACAGGAAGCTTAACAAAGCTACCCGTAAAGACCATTTCCCTCTTCCATTCATTGATCAGATGTTGGATAGGTTGGCTGGCAAAGAATACTATTGTTTCCTTGATGGTTACTCTAGTTATAACCAAATTTCAATAGACCCCAAGGATCAAGAAAAAACTACCTTTACTTGTCCGTATGGCACATTTGTTTTTCGAAGAATGCCTTTCGGGTTGTGTAATGCCCCAGCAACTTTCCAGTGTTTTATGTTAACCATATTTTCTGACATGGTAAAATCTATTATGGAAGTGTTTATGGATGACTTTTCCGTATTTGGGGAATCTTTTCAAGCATGTTTGGAAAATTTGGGAGGGGTATTACAAAGGTGTGAAGAGACAAATCTCGTGTTAAATTGGGAAAAGTGTCATTTTATGGTCAAGGAGGGGATAGTATTAGGATATAAGATTTCTACAAGAGGCATTGAAGTTGATCAAGCAAAAGTCGAAGTTATAGAAAAATTGGAACCACCCACATCAGTGAAAGGAGTAAGGAGCTTTCTTGGACATGCTGGTTTTTATAGAAGGTTTATAAAGGATTTTTCCAAAATTGCTAAACATTTATGTCAATTGTTAGAAATGAATAGAATATTCCAGTTTTCTGAGGATTGTTTGGAGGCGTTTAAAGTTCTGAAGACAACCTTAATCACAGCACCAATCATATCAGCCCTTGACTGGAAACTGCCATTTGAAGTGATGTGTGATGCTAGTGACTATGCTTTAGGAGCAATGCTAGGGCAAAGAATTGGAAAAATCACGCATCCAATCTATTATGCCAGCAGAACTCTGAATGATGCCCAGTTAAATTATACTACCACTGAAAAAGAGTTGTTGGTCGTGGTGTTCACCCTGGAAAAGTTTAGATCCTATTTGGTGGGCACGAAAGTGGTGGTGTATACAGATCATGCTGCTTTGAAATATTTTCTGGCAAAAAAAGATGCAAAGCCAAGACTAATCCGTTAGGTTTTGCTCTTGCAGGAATTTGATTGGGAGATTCGTGACAAAAGGGGATCAGAGAATCAAGTGGCAGACCATTTGTCGAGAATAGAGCAGTAGACTCAGTTGCTGCAGCAATCAGAAATGCAGGATGCATTCCCAGATGAGCAGTTGTTAGCATTAACTTAGGTTTTGGATGAAGAAATCCCATGGTATGTTGATTATGCAAACTATTTAGTTGCTAACATTTTGCTTGCAGATTTGACAAAGCAACAATTAAAGAAATTTCTGCATGAGGTAAAGTTTTATTTTTGGGATGACCCTTATTTATTTAGACATTGTGCATATAATATGCTGCGTAGGTGTGTCTTTGGGAAAGAAATTCAGTCAATTTTGCAGCATTGTCATGCTTGAGCTTATGGTGGACATTTTGGAGGCCAAAGAACTGCATCAAAGGTTTTCCAATCAGGTTTCTTCTGGCCTACGGTATTTAAAGATTCTCATTTCTATAGCAAAACTTGTAATGAATGTCAAAGGACAGGGACCATAGGAAAAAGAGATGAAATGCCTCAAACTTATATTCTAGAAGTCGAATTATTCAATGTATGGGGTATAGATTTTATGGGGCCATTTCCTCCATCTTTTGGCAATATTTACATTTTGATGGTTGTTGATTATGTGTCCAAATGGGTGGAAGCAATTGCTTGCCATGTGAATGATGCTAGAACTGTTTTGAAGTTTTTGCATAAACATATTTTCACAAGATTTGGTACACCTAAAGTCTTGATAAGATGCTTCATAATTTGCTGTTAAAATATAATGTCAAGCATCGAATTTCAACTCCTTATCATCCACAAGCTAATGGCCAAATTAAATTGTCAAATCGAGAGATAAAAGGAATTTTGGAAAAAGTTGTGCATCCAAGTAGGAGAGATTGGTCAAATAGGTTAGAAGACGCTTTGTGGGCATATAGGACAGCATATAAAACACCTTTAGGAATGTCTCCTTATAGGTTAGTTTTTGGAAAAGCTTGTCATTTACCACTTGAATTAGAGCACAAAGCATTCTGGGCGATAAAAGAGTTGGATTTTAATTACGTTGATGATGGAGCAATAAGAATGATGCACCTAAATGAATTAGACGAATTCAGACATTCTGCTTATGAGAATGCCAGAATTTACAAGGAAAAAATAAAACTGTGGCATGACAGGAGAATTGTGCTTAAAAATTTCGAGCAAGGACAGAAAGTGTTGTTGTTTAATTCCAGACTAAGACTATTTCCTGGTAAGTTAAAATCTAGATGGTCTGGACCGTTCACTATTGTTAAAGTCTTCCCTTATGGAGCACTGATGTTGAAAGATGAGAAGGATGGGAGAGAATTCAAGGTGAATGGTCAAAGAGTTAAACATTACTGGGGAGAGGAATTTCAGAGGAAGCTTGTTTCCCTAAAATTGCTAAAAGAGTGACAGAGCAAAATTATTGCTGGAGCATTGCAATAATCGAGAAATTTTTTTTTGTCTGCTCCGAAAGAAAGAAAAAAATATATATATAAATATAATTAGAAGTTTGGAATAATTAGTCTTTTCTTTTCTCTTTCGTTTTAATCATTTTCATCCTTTTGCAGGTTGCCTTTTCGTTTTTCTTAGGTTTGTTTTTGTTTTATTAGCATTCAAAGGCAGGAAAGGACATGAAAGGGCACCTGCTCGATCATTAAAGTTGCTGACAGAACAGTTGGGAAAATGAGACTAAATAGTACAGTTGGGGATTAAAGGATGAATTGCATGCAAGGACAACAGTAGATGCATTTGAAAGAATCAAAATAAATTATTGCTGATTTGATTTTATCAAAGAAGGAATTTAATCCCAACAAAAAGGACGAAAAATGGGGGATTTTCGAATTTGAACTTTTGTGGCAAATGACTTTTTTACTCTAGCCGTTCATCTCTTTAAAAGAAACCCTAGCTATGGTTGATGGAACAGCCTTAGTGTCCTCAGCATTGAGCCTTCAAAACCTCTTTTCAAGTCCATTAGAGAAAATGTCTGCCAAAACGAGGGGAAGAAAAATGAAAGAAGTTGGAGAGGAAGCTTCGTTGGAGAAAACTGTTCCTACCCCTAGTCCTTCTAAGAAGAGGGGACCGAAAAAGGTTAGAAGAAAACTTGTGATTGAGCAATCAGAGGAGGAGGCAGAGAATGTTGAAGAAAAAAAATCCGCAGCAGAGCCGGTTGAAACCACTGCAGAAGAAGATGAAAACATAGCAGAAATGTCGGAACGTGAAACAGAACTGCAGCAACCATCTGTTAGTGCGTTTGATCCAGCAAGGGTGATGATAGAGCATCCTGAAGAGACAGAAACAGAGATTCAAGAAATTGCGCAAGAAACCCCTCCAAAGAAATCAAAGAAAAAATCCAAGAAGAAGAAGCACTCAGTGGAAAGAGTTCCAGACATGCAGATGCCTCAAGATAGTGAGATACGGGATGAAGCTGTTGAAAATATAGCGGAATCTTCAAAGAAGAAAGGGAAGAGGCTGATGAAAGAATAAAAAAGGTACCCTTGGGAACGTTTTGTTTCAGCAAAAACTAAACGGAAGTTTGAGGAGCTGAAGAAAAAAGAGTTGTTGGGTGAAAGAGGGTTTGACTCAGACCTGACCAAGTTACCACCATTTTTGAAAGAAGGCATTGAAGCGTTAGGCTAGCAAAAATTCGCACAACAGTTTGATGAAGCGGTAGTGCAAATGGTGCGCGAAGTGCCTGTAGATTGGTCACTAGAAGCTATCAATGATCTTTATCAATTGGAGGATTTTCGCCACGCCATTTTTAACGATATGGTTAGCGCTCCATCAAACGAACAAATCAATGCTGCACTTGAAGAAGTAGGAGTCGAAGGATCACAGTGGATGGTGTCGAAAATGGGAACCATGACATTTCGAGCAGCCTACTTGACGAAAGAGGCAAACGTATGGCTAGCTTTGGTGAAACTTCGGATGATTCCCACCACTCACGACTCTACAGTATCAATGGAGCGCATTCTGTTAACTTTTGCGATTATGAAAGGATTCAGTGTTAATGTAGGAAAACTTATTACTAATGAAATTGCTCAATGTTCCAGGAAAAAGGTAGGGAAGTTATTTTTCCCAAACACCATCACTATGCTTTGTAGGAGAGCTGCAGTACCTCAACACCCAGACGATGATACCCTTTTTGAAAAGGGAGTGATTGATCCTGCTAACTTAGATCGTCTGCAAAGAGGGAAAACTAAAGCTGGAGGTGTGCTGATTGGGCTTGATAAGATTCTAGAGCAGCAAAGCCAGATTCTGCAGCGGCTAGAGTATTCTGAATTGCAACAGCAAACGTATTGGCTCTACACTCAAAAGAGAGATGTTGCAATGAAACTCGCTTTGCGAGCCAATTTCACAAGACCCTATGATGCTTTCCCTACATTCCCTGAAGAAATTCTGACCCCGTGGGTTCCACCACCTGCTAATGACCAAATAATTGAAGAATATGATGATGAGATTGCGAATGAAGAATGAGAGGGATGTTTGCTTAATCCCTATTTAATTTGCTTTTGTTGTGTTGCTGCTTTGTTTATTTAATTTCTGCATTTAGTCTTTGTTGCTTTAGTTTTTGCTGCCTTACTTTTAAGTGTTTTAGTCTGCTGTTGTAGTATTTTGTGCTTTGTTAGAAAGAAGTAAAGAAAGAAAAGAAGAATGAAAAGGTTGTCTTAGTATACCTCTGTTTTGAAAATGAATGAAAGAAAAATTGATGCTCTGTTGTGCCCTGTGTTAGTTCTATTTTTAAGTATGTAGAAGAATTTGTTTCAAGATATGAAAGCTAGCACGAATGACTTGTTCCAGCAAATGATTAGTTAGCTGTGTTCTGCCTGATCTATTGCATTGCTGCATCTTAGGTCTGGTGAATGATGTTGAGAATGCTGGAAGATTGCTCATGATTTAGCATTTTAGCTTTTGTGGTCTAGTATGGATCATACTTATGTTCATAAACCTTAGAGCTAAGATTGGATTATTTTTAGAGCTATTCTCTGTACAACCTTAGCTTCTAGGAAGACTTATCCTCAGCCAAGTCATCAATAAATTCACTTCCTAGTTTAGTTCTAATTTTTGTTGGTTGCTAATAAGTTTGGGGGTTTCCCTTAATCTTCTCTCATTAGGGACAATGTGCGATTTAAGTTTGGGGGGACCGGTGGTTTAAAAAAAAAAAATCTACTTTAGGTGAGCATTCCTCATCTCCACGCAAGATACACTACTCTCCCTTTGGAAAGCCCATGTGTTATTATGTATTAGAGCCTAGTAGGCTGTATATATATATAAAAATTGGGGCTTGTTAAAGTAATTGGAGTGTTACTTGTCCTCGTAGTTAGATATCTTCACCACAAAGTGTTGGTATTCTAGAGCGAAGGTGCAAGTGGCAATTAGATTGCTTTAAGAAAAAAAAAAGAGAAAAGAAAATAATTTCTTACAAGAGATAAGTGTTGCCTAACAGTTACACCCTCCCAAAGCTTAGGTGAGCTTCATCATAAAATGTTGCCATTTTGAGAAGCAAGAAGGGAGTAACAAGAAGGATAATCTTGATTTAAATGGGAGAATGAGTGTAGTCCTCAATGGTGATGGCTTGAAAGCTAGGGTGCACGACATCATAAAATGTTGTCATTCCAAGAAATAGAGCTATGACTTTGAGGTATCCCTAAAGAGGAAGTCTAAAAAAAAATTGAATAAGTTGTAACTTGCAAAATTTAGAGTTAGCAAGAAGTGTTTGAGTTGAGGCTTGGCTATGGGATTGCTTAGTGAGTCTAAGGACTTGAATCTTTGGTGTGAAGAAGTGTAGAGCTACAAAGCATTCATATGAATTCTGTGGTTTAGGGCAAAAGAGCAAAAGCTAGAATTTTGAAACAGGACAACATTCTCAAAGTTGTTTAACCATATATTTTGATGGAGCAATTAGGGTAATTTACCTGTGCATTCTTTTGCAGCAGAACACATAGCTAATCATTGCTTGGTGTGTGTGAAGCATTACTCAGGGACGAGTAATGATTCAAGTTTGAGGGTTTGATAACTCTTAAAATAAGAGTTATAGACTATCATTTTAGGATTGAATTGTCATATTTTATCTCATTATATCTTGAAAATCCCCTAACTTTGATTCTTTTGCTCTAAGTTTAATTTTGAAGTAGTAAAATTCTTATTAGAGCAATATTATCATAATTAATGAGTTTATGTAATTAATTTAGGGTTTGAATTAAGAAGGATTCCCGAAGATAAGAGCAGCAGTTTTACAACAGTTTGCTGAAGCAAACCTTGCAATTCAGGCCAATACAACTTTCGCACGTGAGAATATCAATTCATTAAATGAGTTGGCAAATGCCAGATGACTCAGCCTATTTCAGCCAATGGGAGCTTGTCATGTCACTAGTCTTGTCTAATCAGCCCTTATTTGCACAAACTATGAGGTATGATGTTGGGCAGCCGTTTTTTATTAAAAAAAATAGAGGAGATGAGAGGGAGAGAAGGAAGGAGGCGAGAGAATCGAGAAAGAAGTAGAGAAAAACGGAAAGAATAGCCAGAGGCTGCCGGAATTTTTCCAAAAAAGGAAGGGTTTCACGTTGGAGCTGTCGCCGAATGCTGATCCAACCTTTTTGTGGCAACATTTCGATTTCTTCTTCTTCTGCTACTTCTTTCTAGTTTATCAGCATTGTTAGCACTATGTCTGTATTCTTACTTACTTTCTATTTTCCTTGCGTTATGAACTGATCATCTTCAAGGTAAGGATTAGGGGTTGGATGTTTTGATTTACCTACATCTTAATACAATGTCTTTAGCTCAATCTGGTTTTTAAGAGCTTTTATTTCTTTAGCACAATTTCGTTTGGCCAACCATTTTGTGCAGTGTTTCTCTGATTTCTGGGAAGAATAAGAGGAACTGATTGCTTAAGAACTACATTAGTCTCATGTTAGGGTTAGTAGCTAGCTAAGTGAGAGGATTAGGGATAATCACTCACCTAATGCACACAAATACAGTGGGTTATTTATCGCTGGAGTAATGGGAATGAAACAGCAAATTTCTGGTGATTCGGGAGAATATCGTGTGAACTGTAGTCGATTGAAAGAATTGAACATTTGTCTAAGATGTAGAATAGATTAAAACGAAAAATTACCCCTAATCCAAGCCTTCCATTTAACTCAAAGTACAAGTTCAGTCATTCTCTGTTTTCTGCATTTTTACTCTGTTACTCTATTTTAGCATTTATTTTGTTCCAGGAATTCCGAATTATTTTATTTCGTTTCCTTGATGAATTTAAATGGTTACAAATTGAGTTTATTGAGAATAAATTTGGGGTAAATTAGCGAATTATTAGTCTCTGTGGATACGATAATTTACTTACCACTTGCTACAAATGAATGTGTACACTTGCGCATCGACATCCTAATATTGCCGACTCATTCATATCACTCTAGCAAGCGTGTCAGAACCCCAACCTCAACATCCACCACATCGTCACCATCAGCCCCCACATTCATGAACATTCGTTCAACATCGTCGAAGAGATCCTGATCAATGTTATCTTCCCTACGTTCAGGTAGGGTTCAACACGCGCTCTCGATGGTGTAGGAGGAGCACCACAAACCACATACAATGGTCTACGCTCAACCGAAGTGACCTGGTACTCCTACTCAGCATCTGACATCTCAAGCACCGTGGTTACCAGCATCTGCATCATACAACATAACCATTCAGATAACATTCTATTCAACATATGTATGTTATGTACTAAAAGTAAAAGTAGGACTAACAGATGAAAAGTCAAAAACCTTTCATCGTAGTGTAAGAAGTTGGGTTGATCGAGTGAACAACCACCAAAACATATGAGGAATTGCTTCATGATTCAATCTAGTTGCAGCCAACCCTTCGAAGGTGGTCAAGGTCCCGTACGCCTAAACCTATGAAGATCACAAAAATATGCCACTATCATACGTACGTGAACATACGTCAAACTTACCTAAGAGAAATGGAAGTACCTGGAGAGCATGAGCAAATCCAGAAAGACTGTACTTCACAACGTAAGATGCCCTTAGGTGATGCCATCCCTGTATGTCGTTGCTCTGCCAATCAGTGCCCTTTATAGGCCCTTCAAAGTCCTATCCCAAATGATTGTACCTCAATGAAGACTGTTAAAGTACTATACGTCCTCAACGTCGCCATACAAGGGCTTGTCAACAAACATGTTTGTCTTTCCCCATCATTATAAACTCTATATAGTAGATGCGGAAAACTTTGACTACACATCATCATTATCGAACATGCACTCCTCATACCCTTCCTCTAGCTGTATATGGCGGAGTTCACCACACTAGCGGAAGTACCTCTGGTGCCAACATGATACTCGTGTTTATTCACTCCACTGGCTCTAGAGATGACCATAACCCTGTGATGAGGAGAAACTCATTCGTCGAGAAGGTGACAATGGTACCCCTTATGTTGAAGGTCATCACATCTCTTATTTCATCTATAACCTCCCTCAATAGGAATTCGTGCACTAAGGGATTGTTGAACACCATGTTTAAGTCAACAAACCACCCTAATATAGTGCTTCTCTTGAAGTATCTAGTTGAATGGGACTTAACTTCCCCTTTATCATCTTGTTCGCATGTTTAATATGCGATGAGTTGGTGATTTGGGCAGGAAAGCAATCCACTTCACTGATCTTGAAAACGTGTGCCATTAAGTTATGCATAATGGAAAACAAATATAAATAAATGTACAGACACAATTCTGCAACAATCAATTATGTATTCTCAATTTGGCTATTGAATAATCAGTGTCCATCTCAATATCCAACAATTAGTGTCATTCATCTTGATATCTGATAATTCTCATTTATGATGATTATTTAACCCTAAAACTAAGTTATTCTTGCCATTTTTGCATGCTTTATTGATTACCAAGCAAGCTCAAAGTAACGTTTTTTTATAAATTCATGCAAGCTTGTTGAAACTTGATGAATAAAAGAATTTTGAGGAAAGATGAAGAAAGTGGCTTAAGTTGTTGTTCTTTTGTGCAGATTTGAAGACTTTGCAAAAGGGAATGCAATTGCATTCCCATTTGCAATGTAACGTGAAGAACAGAGGAAGGAGAATGCAATTGCAATGTGAATTGCATTCTATGGAACAACAAGGCAAGCACGAAATTAGCGGGAATCACGATGATTTACGTAATTTGCACAGTTTATGGGAATTTCCAGCGAGAAGATCATTTTACCCATTAATTTAAGATCCAAATTTGGAAAGAGAGGAGGCTCGAATTGACCTTAAAAAGGGAGGAAGCCGAGGAATGAAGTAGTCGTAGTTTTTTTTTGGGTTTATTTTCTGTTTCTCTCCCTAAAGCAAATTTTCTGGGTTTTATTTTCTTCGTAGACAGCAGCATTTTGATTTCCAATTTGTATTAGTTCAGTCCCATTTCAATTTTATGTTATTTCCGCACTTATTCTCTACATTGTAGCTCAAGGACTCTTCGATTTTAGTTTCAATCAACAAAAAGTAAATTTTCTGCATTTTTGTTTATGGGTTTTTATTTGTTTCAACACAGCAGAATTCAGCAACTTCATTCTCTGTTTTCTTTCTTTCTTTTGCTCGCGATTTGATCTCCTCGAGTTCCTGAATAAGATATCTCCTCAACGAATGTTGAGGAGATTAAGATTCAAAGATTCGAACGAATTTGAATCGATCGCATTAAGGAATTTGGGTAATGTTTTGCCATTTTTTGGATTTTTCGTGGGTTAAGCACTATCTACTGTATTATGGATAATTATTTCCATGTTCAAAATCCTTAATTTTCTCATTCACCCGTGGCCTCCTTTTTTTTAAAACAGAAATTGATTTCCAGTAGCTAATTTTAGGAAAAATTGATTTTCTTAGTATACAATTTCTTTGTTGGTAATTTAATTAGGTTTTCTTTGGAATTAATTATTTCCTCTTTTAAAACTATGAAATTTTCAATAAATAATTTTGGGATTTTTACTTTTTCGACAATGAGCTAAATTTTCTCTAGGGGTTCAAGTTGGTGAATGCCCTAAGGAAAAATGTAAAGCTTTAAAGCATAAACAATCTAGTTAGCATGTGAACTTTGTTTGCTTTTGTTGAATTTAAATTTGGGTAAACCTAGCCGGCCAACTAGTGCTTGCTCATCAAGCTCGAACTTAATATCGAAAGAGTTAAGGGAAAGCCGATGTCACAAAAGCAATGGAGGAAAAGGCTTAGAAATAAGTCCTGAACATCGACCCTAGACATAGGGCGAGACTTCAAGACCACTAGGGTTGTGTGCGAAGTATCTAAGTTAGATTAGCCATAGACATATAGGTTTAATCACTTAGTCTCCTAAAGGTTTTGAATCAAAATCGAATAGGAGTTGAACTCGGTTTACTTAGTCTCACATGTTAACTATGATTGCAATTGCAAATTGAATCGCATTTTTCCAAAGGTGCTTGAACCACTTGAATCCCTATTTTTAACTCATTGAATTTTCATTCACTCTTGTTAAACAAACCAAACCTCTTAAATTTTTACATCTTCGGTTACCCCTATTGCAATTTGCAAACATATTTTGTGTCATTCTAAGTAAATTTTGTTAAACCCCGTTCCCTTGGGTACGATACTCTGGAATACTTCCAGTTTCTTTATTACTTCGATCACGTGCACTTGCGTGTTGTAGCGTAGCATAGCGACCAATGTCAAAGCATAAAAATCAATATCGATATCGATATGAATCATGAGCTCGATATCGAGATCGAGAACCATGGTTCAAGACATCTCACACCATTTTCATCCCCATGTAATTCGACAACCATTAACTCTCAACAAAAAAAAAAAAAAACCTTCAATTCCGGTAATTCATGTATAATCGACAGCAGTCCAGCCCTATATTGAGTTCCCCCAAAAGCCTAACATCCGGTTAACCTGATATCAAATAACCCACACTTGCCCTCAAAGTAAATAATGAAAAGCAATTCACACATCAAACGCAGTTAAAAACCAGTCGAAATTGAAGGGAAATAGATCGTAAAAAAAATATGAATTACGAATTGAACGAAACAAAAAAATGAACAGAAAATTGGACCCAACTTCAACTTAACTTACCGAAGATAAGAATACGAAGGAATGGCATTGCAGTGGTTCCATTTCAACTACAGAGGAAACGACACAGAGCCTATAAGGTTTGAACTACTTGTTCGCAAACGAAAGTGAAAGAAGAAGTGAAGGAGATGAATATGCACTTCAACCAATGGTCAAACATTTGAAAATGTAAAACAAAAGTTGAAGCGTGAACGATTATCACTGCGTCTTTTCACTCGTTTTTTAATTATTTTTTAGGGGCATTATGGTAATCAGACATATCTCACTCCAATTGCAAATGTAATGTAAATGGACCCAATGGGAATCTGATTACAATTGGTCTAGCTGTAGTAAACACCATCAAAGGAATTTCATTCTCATTGCGATTGATTCAATTACGTTTGATTTTCATTATGATTGCAACCCATTTTCATTACGAGTATGTAAACATGCCCTTAATTCAATCATTCATGACAATTACGGATCATAAAATCATGCATAGTAATCAAACAATCAATATTAACCAAGTCGTCAATTCAATCAACATCAATTGTTCATAAAAATAAAAGCAAGAAATATAGAATACTTGGATTAAAAAGAAATTACAATTGGGCTCGAAGCCTCACACTCTTACAATTAGAACTGAACCGACCTTTGAATCAAAAGCATAGAGTTTAGCCGCTCATGGTCATGAGAAAACCAAAATCTAACATAGGTTCAATTGTATAAAAGTTGGATGAAAAGTAAAAGACTAAGTTTCTAAAATTGCATATACAACTAAGCTCTAAAATACAACTCTCATTTTCCTTCAGGAAAAGATGAATTTATAGGGAATTTGGTAGCATTGAGACACCCAAAGACAGCATCTCAATGCTGCCTCATCAAATAAGGAAGATTGCGTAAAAGGGAAGACAGCATTGAGATGCTTCTTACAGTGTCGAGATGCTTCTGATGGAAAATTGAAAGTACATGTTTTGAGCATCGAGATGCTTGCAGCGTTGAGCACTAGCGTTAAGCAGCGATCCGTAGCGCGAGCATATCATTACTTTAAAATTCATAGCGTCGAGATGCTTAAAGTAGCATCTCGACGCTACTCATGTGGGTCAAATGGCTTGAAAGCCTACAACACGAGCATTGAGACAGTCTCCTCGGGAATTTTGGCTTGATTGCTTCCTCTCTTGACTTAGCTTCTCAAATACTCACCCAAATTGTTTCTTTTTCACCAAAAATATTCTAAATCACTTCGATTTGCTCCAAATGCTCAATCCCTACAAAATAAATGAATAAGAACGTGAAAGTTACAAAACTAGCACTAAATAAGACCTATAAATAGCAAATTTTAGGTATTATTATTATCCTATGTAGTTAGTGCAGTCATTAGATATTTAAGCAATCTTGGTAAAAAACATTGAAAAATAGTTCAGTAGATTTTTAAATACTTACGAGGTACTGTTGATGTTAGAACCAAATATGGAGTCATTGGTTACATAAATTCTGATTATGTTGGACATCTTGTCAAAAGAAGCTCTCTTACAGGATATGTGTTTCTTGTTTGTGGTTTTGCTATTAGTTGGAAAGCTTTACATAATACAGTTACATTGTCTACAACTGAGGTTGCGTATATGGTTATGACAGAGGCTTGTAAAGAAGCTATATGGTTGAGGGGACTGTTTGGTGAGCTTAGTGAAGGTTTATGGATTGCTACAATCTTTTGTGACAGTTAGAGTGTTATCTTCCTTACAAAAGATCAGATATTTCATGAGAAGACAAAACACATTGATACGTGAGGTCATTGCTGGAGGTGATATTATTGTGGGCAAGATTAGAACTAACGATAATCCAGCTAATATGATGATTAAATCTCTTCCATTAAACAAAGTCAAGCGTTTTCTTGGATTTGGTTGGTGTTTGCAATTTCTGAACGACTTAAACATTTGAAAAAGACAATTGAAAGTTTTCACATGGCGTTTGGATCAATTAATGCCAAGGTAGAGATTTGTTGTGGCTTTCAACACCCACACCAGAAAGAAGAAATTTTTTACGACTTCCGTCTCTATATTTATAGCCCCTTCCCCATTTCATTTTACACACGAGAGTTTTGTGAGATTGAAAATTCTCATCTTAGTTCAATTATTTATTAATTTATTTATAATTTCATTTAAAAAAAAATTGTGAGTTTAAATATTTGGGTGTGTAGTGTATTTGGTGAGCGCTTGAGTATGCTCTTTTGTAATCTCATCTTTTGGAACATTAGTGGAAATATTCTCATCGTCTTTATCCGTGGATGTAGGTATAGTCCGAACCACATAAGTTCTTTTGTATTCTTTTTCTTCTCTTACTCTATTTTCATCTGCTATTACCATAATTTAGATCTAGTTTATTTCCGCTGCGTGTTAGCCTAGTTTTATAACAGTATGAATTCACGAAATTCTATTCCCTTTATGAGATTTTCATTTTCTTTCACACATGGATCCTATTATGATTGTCGTCCTATTATATGATTTGTTATTCTTGAATAATCAACAAAAATGACAAATGAGAAATAAAAATGTCAACGTCATTAAAGGTGCCCTAAAAGAGTGTTTGATAACTAGTTCAATTTTTGTTTTTCATTTTTTATAAATAATATTGTTTGATAATTCATTAAATTTTTAGTTTTTAAGTTTTAAAAGAATTTTGAATTTTTTTTAGTAAATTTTGAAAATAAAACTAAACATGTTTTTAGAAAACAAGGTCGTGGATTTAAAATATTTATTTTCTCTATTTCATCAAGAGTATATGTCTTAACCAATTGAGCTATGTTCTGGTAGACTATAAATTATTTCTTTCTCTAACTTATATATTCTCTCTGTAACATCTTCATTTACTAATCGCTATCTATGACATATCTTTTTTAGTAACTTATATCTCTCTCAACTTTTCTCTTTCTCCCTCTCAATCATGTTCAAGTCACTCTCTATAACATATCTTTTATCTAACTTATGTCTCTCTCTAATATCTATATCTCTTTCATTAATAATTTTTCCTCTCTAATTAACTTTTTGTCTCCCTCGAATGTTCCTATCTTTATACATGTATAAGTATAACATATATCTTTTTCAAAAATTCTAATTCTTACCAACTTGGTTCTCTAATATTTTTATCTCTCTCTAACATCTTTTTTCTTCTCTCTAGCTTATGTATCCCTAGCATATCTCAATGTGTAACTTAGATTTGAATTTTGCAACAGAAAACAAAATTTAACTTGGAAATTACTTCATTAAATAAATTTTGGCTTTCCTTTTAAAATTTTGAAAAATAAAAATGTTATCAAATATATTTTGGTTTTTTTTTTCAAAAACGTAGTTGTAAAATATGTATGATTTTTTAAAGGTAAAAAAAAAAACATACCTTAATAATTTGACTTAGTTTGTATTTGGCATACCTTTTTAAAATAGGGTTTTTAAATAAAGTACTTATTATATAAATATTTTTTGAAAGAAAATTAATTAAATATTTCCTCTAAAAGTACATTAAGTGTTTTTTTTTATAATTGTTCAAAGCACTTTTGATTAAAAAAATTAAACACTTTTAATTAGTCAAAAATACTTGTTACCACTATTTAAAATTTTAACTGAAGACTAAATATATATATATATATATATATATATATATATATATATATAAAGTAGTTTTAATCATGTATAAGCACATTGCACACATTACTAATTAGTGTATATATGATATGTCTTTTAAAGTGATTATGTAGGACTAAAAGTGTCTTTAAAAAAAATAGTATTTTTCAGTTAATTTTTTAAAAACGTACTTAAGATTCTTGGTAATCAAAAGTAGTTCAAAAAAAATTTTCTAAAAACAAATAAAAAATACTTGACATGTTTTTAGACAAAGCCTTTAATTAATTTTCTTCTCGATGTGGTTAAAAAACTGTTTCACTTAGAAACAAAAGCACCCAAACCAATGAATCTCTCCTACTTCCAAAATCTTCAAATCAAAAGATGATTCAAACAAATCCCTCAATGTTATTTATTAGGATGCAAATAAGGAGAATATTTTCTTTTATAGAGGTGACGTTATACTTTTTGATATACAATCAAACAAAAGAAAAATATTTAAAAATATATTGTTGACTGAGAAATTTCAGCTAATCTCTAATTGCCACGTCGTTATTCCAAATTAATGACGAAACTAAAAATAATTAAATTTGGGACCAATTATAAATTTACATGTGTCCTAAATTTAATTTGAAGACAAAAATTGCCAAATCCTAAATTAAAATGTCATGTCTTCATTTGACCAAATAATTAAAGTTATTTGGTCAAATTGGATATATGAATTTTGGGTTAAAGGTAGATAAAACCCAAATCCAAATAGTTAGGCCCAACAAAGCTCAAGTCCGACCCAACAAAGCTCAAGTCCAATGGTTGAGCCCAAAAGCTATTATGGCCTAAGTCCACATGGCCATGGAAAGCTCTATAAATAGAAGAGTTATCCTTCATTTGAGGGGTGGAGAAATTAAACTCTCAAGAGAATTCAGAGAGAATCCTTGAGGTCCTTAGGTGATAAGCACTCCCTAAAGTCCTTAGGTGCCAAACACTTCCTGAAGTTCTTAGATGTTGAACACTCTTTGAAGACTAAAGACTCTTCAAGACTTGAAGACTTGAAGACCCTAAAGATTGATTGAAGCTTCAACCTCGAGAACAAGCTGCAAAGCGCTCGAGATAAATCTACATTCGAGAACAAGTCGCAAAGCCCTCCAGACAAATTCACATTCGGGAACAAGCTGCAAAACCCTCGAAGCAAATCCAGATTCGAGAACAAGTTGCAAAGTCCTCGAAATAAATCCACATTCAAAAACAAGTTGCAAAGCCCTCGAAATAAATCCACATTCGAGAACAAGCTATGAAGCCCTTAAAGAAAATCTACGTCCTAGAACAAGCTGTAAAGTCTTCAGACAAATTATACTTGAGAGAGAAAAAGAATCAAATGATAAATATTGGAGATTTTACTCCACTAAACTCAAATTAATACAAATTAAATTCATTTACACGTGTCTCATCTCTGTGTTGAAATTACGTGTGAACAAATTGGCATGCCCAATGGGACCATCTTTACCTCTCATCTCTTTCCCTCAACTCAAAACACAAGTGAAGTGATGACGTTCAAAAAGACTTCTTCGATGATCGCTGTCATGAGCAACTTGTACATGGGTCCTGTTACCTGTAGCTGCTCTAATGAACTGAGGCTATAAGAAGATGAAGCAATGACACTACTGAGGGCATCTACTAATGAAAGGTTCCTGGTTAAGTGTAATCCTTTGTTTGATCTCGATTTTGACATAGTGTTCGTCATGATGACAGAAACAAACACTATGGAAGAAAGAATGACAAAGATACAAGAACAGATCAACACCTTGATGAAGGTGATCGAAGAAAATGTATCTCAAATCGCATACTTAAAAAGCAAGATTGAGAACCAAAATTTTGTTGAGTCGAGTCAAGCTCATGCCATCAAGGATCGAAACAAAGATAAGGTCGTTGTGCAAGAAGATCAACCACAACACTCCACTTCGATCGCTTCACTATCTGTCCAGCAACTTCAGGATATGATAACGAACTCCATTAGATCTCAATATGGTGGGGCTTCTCAAAGTTCTCTCTTGTATTCTAAACCATATACTAAGAGAATCGATAATTTGAGAATGTCAACTAGATATCAACCACCAAAATTCCATCAATTTGATGGAAAAGGCAACTCTAAGCAACACATTGTGCATTTCATCGAGACATGTGAAAATGTTGGTACACGAGGAGATCTATTGGTCAAACAGTTCGTACGAACACTGATGGGAAATGCTTTTGACTAGTACACTGACTTGGAGCCTAAGTCAATAGACAGTTGGAAACAGTTGGAAGAAGAGTTTCTCAACAGCTTCTACAGCACAAGATGAACTGTCAGTATGTTCGAGCTCACCAACACTAGACAACTAAAAGGTAAACCCGTTGTCACTACATGAATCGTTAGAGAGCCATGAATCTTGATTGCAAAGACCACCTCATTGAACTATATGTTGTCGAAATGTGCATTCAAGGCATGCACTGGGGACTTCTTTACATCCTCCAAGGTATAAAGCCCCGCACCTTTGAAGAACTAACAACTCGTGCTCACGACATGGAGCTAAGTATTGTTAGTCAAGGAGACAAAGAACTTCTACTCCTTAATGTAAGAAAAAAGGGAAATAACATCGAGAAAACTTCGGAAGAATCTATGGTTGTCAACACAACCCTTCTCAAGTTGTCTTCAAAAAACAAGAAGATTGAAAAACGATAAGAAAATGGAAGGTGCGCTTAACTTTGAAGGAAAGACAAAAAAAAAAGTTTATCTTTTTCTTGATTCTGATGTTCCTGACATGTTGGGAACAATTAGTGGACACACGACTAATCAAACTTCTAGAGTGTAAGTGCCCGAAAAAGATGAAAAAAGTTGATGATCCTAACTATTGTAAGTATCATTGAGTCATCAGTCAGCTGGTGGAGAAATGCTTTGTCCTAAAATAGCGAGTTCTAAGATTAGCTAAAAAAGGAAAAATTGAGCTAGACCTCGATGAAATAGCTCAAACAAATCATGTTGCAGTGACAACAAACACATGCAGTCAAATACACTCTAGTCCACTTCATGATCAATTAGTGCACCTAGTCCAATTTGGAACCTTGGAGCCTGTATCTATTTGGTTTCAACCTGAGGTACCAAGAAACAAACTACAAGACGTGGTCAAGCCTATCAAAGATCAAGATAAAGATTGGACTGTTATGTCTCTTCTGAAGAAGCCAAGACGACATGTTGTTCAGAAGGAACATTTCCCATTCAGAAGAAGGAATAGACATCAAAGAAAAAGGATCCACGGAAACCTAAATCTAAAAAGGAAGAGGAATAAAAAATGTTCTTAACCTCGCCAATTGGTGACTCTAAAAGAATTCTTCTCGAGAAATTTCCTTCCTATGAAAAAAGAGGAAGGAAACTCTTCAAGTTCATATTCTATTGAGGTGAATGAAGATGACGACGCAAAACAAGTCGAGCAAAGGACTCCTGTCTTTAATCCCATCAAGCCTTCAACTACTCGACTTTTAGTCTTCCAAAGGATGAGTATGGTCGTGACAAATGAAGAAAACCAACGTCCAACTTTTGTCTCAACTCGACTTTCAGTCTTCCAAAGGCTAAACGTCTCTACATCAAAGAAAGATCGACCTTCAACATCTATTTTTGATCGCCTCAAAGTAACAAGTGATCAACATGAAAGGAAGATTAAATCATTGAAGGAAAAATTGTTCAACGAAGTGAACCAAAACAAGATTCATAGTACCGTCCCTTCACGTATGAACAGGAAGTTCTATGTTCTTATAAATATAGAAGGTTCATTGAAGGTGAAGAAAAATCTCGCCATTATAACAAATCCTACAAATGAAGGATTTGATCAAGACCATGGTAATGATAGGGTATTTAAAATGTAAAAGCTCCTCATCACAAGAGCCTAAACTGCATAATGCTCCTAGCCTACACGAGCTTAAAAGGTGAACGGCCTAAAAAAATCTTTGAACTGCATTATGACTTGATCCTTTTTCATCCAAAGGGTACGAAGGCAACTTAAAACAAGTTTTAAGTTAAGTTTTCCAAAAAAAAACATTTTCCATTCCCATGAAAAGAGATGTTGCAAGTTAGATGCATACGAAAGAGCTTTACTCACTTTAGGTTCGAGCTTCGTTCTCCTCAGGTTTGGTTCGCCGCTTACTCCCTTAGAGTTCCGGCGCCGCTCACCTCAAGTTCATTGTAAGCCCTAAACTCTCTTTTGATCATATTGTGCTCATATATGATGTTTTGACATATGCAAATTGATATAGGTTGCACTAAAAGATGTCGTGATGGGATTTGGGAATCTTTTGGATTGTGAACTATAATGTGTATAAAGCTTCATAAGGAGATAGGTAAGCCATTGAATAAGCATATTAAGAGTTGAATTGAAGTAAGTTAAGGTCATTAACAAGTTGGGTAAATTTTAGGTGCATTATGTATTGAATGAAAGTTCTTATTTCTCACAAACTTAAGTAAAGTTGGCTAAATGTGTTAGGTGAATTTATTGGCTTGTTTTGGTGTTTTAAAAAAAGGGGATTAAGATGTAAATGAGGAAGTAGGAGCTGGCAAAAATTTGTGGAGCCACGGATTTGTCTTTGGCAAGTAGGTGCTGTCCAGCTGGAAGCTTTTGGAAGAGGATCAACTTCAAACAGCCATATCTCTTAATTTACTGCACCAAATTCGATGATTTTTGAGTCAAAATCTCATAAATTGAGTGTAGAATACGACAGTGGGTGGCTGTTTTGAAAATACAAAGAGGAAGGAGGTGAAAATTGCAGAAAACCGAGAGGTGTTCACAGTTCTCGGTTAGCAGAACAGTGTGAAGAAATCAGTTTCTTTTGAGCTCTTGAGGAGGAATTAGAAGCTGAAACTTTGAGGTAAGTAAGTTAAGATGTTGTACTTGAGGTTTATCAAAAAATATTAGGTGGTTGTTTTGCTAAAGTTTGAGGAACCCAAGCTGAAAGTTGAACCTGGAATTTTAGGTGCAAGAAAAAAAAAACTGCTAGCAAGAGATTGAAGGAGATGTGCTTCCATTTCTATATACCTTACACGCAAGTGCGTATGGTTATTATGAATTGAGTTATGAGACTGAATTAGATATGTTTTTAAGGTGTATAAGGAAAGGAATTAATGTTATTAATTTCTTTTTCAGGGCAAACGGAGATAGGAATAGCTTATAATCCTTGGAACCCTTTTGGTGATTGTGAGTGACTCTATTTTAGAACTATGCTTGACCTTTGTTTTTCTTCAAAAGCATAAATGTTGATCATTGAAACATGCTTGACTTACTTTTGTATATTTTTCATGGAGCTTTTCATAGAATGTCATTGATGAAACTTAAGCATGATTTGAATTAGTTTGTAACTACACATTCAAGCATGGAAACTAAATTATGGAAGTATGACTTCCTTTAGAAAATGCCTTGTGTAAATCCACTTGGAAACATGTTTAGAAAGGAAAAGTGCAAATGTTGAGAATTTGTTGTTTGTGTTATCAAAACATGATTTCCAAGGTAATCAAAGTATGCCCCGGTATGTTGTTAACCCCCAGTACTGAAGGACATTGAGAAGGTACTTGGGAGGGAGGAATCATGATTTTCGATACTGAAGGACAAAGAGAAGGTATTCGGGTAGTAACTGGTCTAACCCCAATACTGAAGGACATAGAGAAGGTATTAGGGAAGACCAGTGTGTTCAATGGCATTCCACGTGCACGTGAGAGAGGTATGAACGTTGTTGGTATAGAGATGACTCTACCACAGCTAAGGTTCGAAAGTGGTATCATGTTATGAGTTTTATTGTTATGAGCTTCTACGCTTTTGAAATGTCTTTTCTTCAGTATGGTACTACATTATGAGTTTCTATGCTATACATAATGTGGTGACTTAAACCTGTAAATGGGTAGCATGGTCTGATTATGTTTACAAATAAGTGATAAGTTATCTCTAACTTGTAGCTTGTCCATCATTATGCTTCACCTTTGAGCTTATAATGTTTTTAAGATAGACACTCACTAGGCTTCCCAGCTCACGTTTTCATTATGTTTTCTCTTTCCAGGTAGCAGACGAGTTCCCGGTGCTTAGCCTTGACAAGACCTGTTTGCCACCACGCCGTTTTAGCTCCTTGTATATACACTTTCTTATGTATATAGTTTGTAGTAAAAGCATTTTAGCGGGGTTGTAATAACTATAAAATGTTATGACTTGTTAAAGAACATAGTACTGAAAGTGAATGTGTCTTGCTCATATGTGTATTTGAGCGTTTCAAACTTACTTTTTCAAACGTGTTGTGTTGCCTTCATTTTCAGGTATATGTTGGGATGGTCAGGGAGAGCTAGTAAGAGGGTTGATTGTCTATGTCTTTACATCTCTTCCTAGGTTAGGCAAGTAAGCTGGGAAGGGGTGTGACATTCATGGCATCACCTAATTACTTAAAGTTCAAGTTCGAATTTCACTTACTTCAAATCCAAGATCGAGTATTACTCCCTCTCTTCAAGTTCAAGATCGAGCGTCAATCACTAAAAGTTGAGGTTTGTGCGTCTCTCACTTCAAGTTCAAGCTTGGGACTTGATCCCTTCAAGTCCAAGTTCAAGCATCATTCACTTCAAGTTTAAGATCGAGCTTCACTCATAACAAGTGCAAGATCGATTGAGTGTTGCTCAAGTTCAAGGATTAAGCATTGTCGTTCAAAGTATGGCGTTCTACTTCTAAGTTCGGCATTTTGCCTCCAGGTTGTGCATCTCGCTCATTCCAAAGATCGGTGTCCGCTCATTCCAAGTTTAGTGTTCTGCCTTCAAGTTCGACACTTTACCTCCAAGTATGATCTCAATCTCCAAGTTTGACATTTCGCCTCTAAGCACATGTTCTTCCCCCAAGTTCGATGTTTCGCTCGCTCTCCAAGTTTTGAGATTTTGTCGTCAGTCCATCTCTAAGTCTGGAGACTTTGTCGTCGCTCCATCTCTAATTCAAGAGGCTACGATTGTCGTCATTAGCTCCTTCGCCATGACAGAAGGCTTCATTCCTTGTCGCTCACTCTTTCGCTAAGACAGAAGGCTTCATTAGTTGTCTCTTGTTCCTTCATCTATAAGTACAACGTTCCATCTCTAAGTATGGCTTCCGTCTCAAAGTTCGACGTTCTGTTCCAGGTTTGGCATTCTGTTCATTCCAAGTTTAGTGTTTCACCTCTAGGTTCGACGTTCCATTCATTCCAAGTTCGATGCTTCGCCTTCAAGTTTGGCGTTCCACCTCCAAGTTCAGGGCTTTGCCTCTAAGTGTGGCATTCTGCTTGTTTCAAACTTGAATTTCAAAGTCGAGTGTTGCTCACTTCAAGATCAGTGATTGGCTCATTTCAAGTTTGGCATTTTGCTCCTCCGTTAAGTAATGAGACTCCGTCCGTTGGCGCTCACTCCCGCACTCCTCCCCAAAGTCAGAAGGTAATGAGACTCCGTCCGTTGACGCTCACTCCTCGCACTCCTCCCCAAAGTCAGGAGGCTACATCCATCGTTGCTCACTCCTCCGGCAAGTCAGGAGGGTCCATCTGTCGATGCTCGCTCCTCTACAAAGTTAGGAGCGAACGGCGATGGACGAAGCCTCCTCCGCCAAGTCAGGAGGCTTCGTCCGTAGATGCTCGCTCCTCCGCAAAAATAGGAGGCTTCGTCCGTCGATGCTCACTCCTCCACCAAGTCAGGAGGCTCTATCTATCGTCGGTCGCTCCTCTGCCATGTCAGGAGGCTCTATCTATCGTCGTTTGCTCCTCCACCAAGTTAAGAGGCTCCGTCCGTCGATGCTCGCTCCTCTGCCAAGTCAAGAGATTTCGTTTGTTGACGCTCACCCCTCTGCCAAGTTAAGAGGCTTTGCCCGTCGATGCTTACTCTTCCACCAAGTCAAGATGCTCCATCTACCATCGCTCACTCCTCTGCCAAGTCAGGAGGTTCCGTCCGTCGTCGCTCTCTCCTACCCCAAGTCAGAAGATTCCGTTCGTCGTTGTTTGCTCCTCCGCCAAGTCAGGAGGCTTCATTCGTTGAAGATTTTTTCTTCGCCAAGTTAGGAGGCTTAGTTTGCTGGCACTCACTCCTTCGCCAAGACAGAAGGCTTTGTTCACCATCGCTTGCTTCTTCACCAAGTTAGGAGGCTTCAAGTCAATAGTGGTGTCACTGAGCATATACTAAAGAACCATGTAGCAAAAGAAAATTAATTAAAAGAGATATATGATTTACCTTGAAATTTATCTTTGAGGTAACACCGAAGAGCAGCAGAGTTGCAAGAACACCATAGGCCTCGTTAGGGTCCAGTATTCTTGAGTTAACATCAAAGAGTAGCGAAGCTGCAGAAACACGATAGGCCTCATTAGGGTCAAGTGTTCCTGAGCTAACATCGAAGAGCAGCGGGGCTGGAGGAACACCATAGGCCTCGTTAGGGTCGAGTGTTCCTGAGCTAACATCGAAGGGCAATGGTAGCTGCAAGTACACTTAGAACCGCCAGGGCTCCACAAATATACTCGCGCTAAGATTACAGAGTGTTGTAGCTACAAGAGCTAATTAACATCGAACAAGGGTAGCTATAAGTACACCCAGAACTGTCATGGTTCCACAAGTGTACCCGTACTAAGATTGGCATTGTAGCTTCAAAAAAAAGGTTGAATTACCTTGAACTCTCGCTTCCTAGTTGGTAACCCAATATCGAGCAGTCCACAATGGTGAAATTCTGCAGCGGTTCCTCTTCAATGCACACAAACCTAAATCGTGATGCACTTCGTCGATGACACAGCAACTACCAGCGACTCGCAGCAACAAATGCGGCGGCAACAACAACATTCTACTTCTTGTCCCAACACTTAAATCTGGGACAACCTAGCAACAACAACATTCTACTTCTTGTCCCAACACTTAAATCTGGGACAACCTAGCCTCCGCATCGTCGACCTGCTATAGACACCCTAATGGCCATTGCAACCCTACGGTGTGAAGCTCCATTCACCAATATGGTTGCTTGAGAAAACCCCATGTGTTCCTGGAAAAAAAATCAAATTTTGGGATAAAAATTCTTAAAAGAAAATTCTAGTTTGGCTCGGATGTCCCAGCTTCAAAATAAGATTTTTGTGAATCATAATTTCAAATCAAATTTTGTTAAATTCTATCTTAAACTTAAATCATAATTGAGGGGAAGTTTCAAACAAAAAGTGTCCTGCAGATAAATCTATTAGTAGAACTCGAATCAAATTTTGAACCCATTCCAATTTGTTCCAAATCTAAATTTGAGTATATTTGGAATTTAAATTCTATTCCAAATATAAGTTAAAGCTAGTAGAATCTAAATTCTATTCAAATCAAAATTTTGATAGAATTTAAATTTTAGATCCAATCAAAATTTGGGAATAATCCATAATTTGCCCCAAATTAAAATTTGATTGAAATCCAAATCCAAATTTTATTCCAAATTCAAAGCTAAAATTTGGTAGAATTTTTGTCCTAGTCAAGATTTGTCAAATCAAAATTTGGGCATATTCTAAATTTTGTCCCAGATAAATTTTGAATCCAAGCCATTGATCTCAAATCAGGAAAGTTTGGGTACAATCATAGGTCAGTTCCATATCAAATTTGAGTGAAATTCAAAATAAAAAAAAAAAAGGGTTATGCTTCAAATTCGATATCAAAATTGGATAGAGTTTGGGCATTAATCGAAATTCAATTCAAAGTTGGTTGCCAAATAAGGAAATCAAAATTTTGATCAATTGGCGTAAAAATGTGTAAAAAAAATCAAAAGTTTGAGCCAAATTCACATTTTGAAATTGACATGTCAAAGGGAGTCAGGATTAGGACCAAACATCTTACATTTTGAACCAAAATTATCTTTTTCGAGATTCACTCACACCTAATTGTGCATAAATCTTGAAAAGGGGCATTTGTTGACTAAGAAATTTTGGTCAATCTCCAATTGCCATGTTGTTATTCCAATTTAATGACAAAACTACAAATAATTAAATTTGGGACCAATTATAAATTGACATGTGTCCCAATTTTAATTTGAAGACAAAAATTGGCAAATCCTAAATTAAAATGCCACATGTTTTCATTTGACCAAATAATTAAAGTTAATTTGGTCAAATTGGATATATGAATTTTGGGTTAAAGGTAGATAAAACCCAAATCCAAATAGTTAGGCCCAACAAAGCTCAAGTCCAATGGTTGGGCCTAAAAGCTATTATGGCCTAGTCCATATGCCCATAGAAAACTCTATAAATAGAGGAGCTCTCCTTCATTTGAGGGGTGGAGAAATTAAATTCTTCAGAGAATTTAGAGAGAATTCTTGAGGTCCTTAGGTGCTAAACACTCCCTAAAGTCTTTAGGTGTCAAACACTCCCTGAAGTTCGTAGGTGATGAGCACTCTTTGAAGACTAAAGACTCTTCAAGACTTAAAGACTTCAAGACCCTAAAGATTAATTGAAGTTTCAACCTCGAGAACAAGTTGCAAACCCTCAAGACAAATTCACATTCGAGATCAAGCTGCAAAGCCTTCGAAACAAATCCACATTCGAGAACAAGTTGCAAAGTCCTCAAAATAAATCCACATTCAAGAACAAGCTGCAAAGTCCTCGAAATAAATCCACATTCGAGAACAAGCTACGAAGCCCTCTAATCAAATCTACGTCCGAGAATAAGCTACAAAGCCCTTAGACAAATTACACTTGAGAGAGAAAGAATCAGAGGATAAATATTAGAGATTGTACTCCACTAAACTCAAATTAATACAAATTAAATTCATTTACACGTGTCTCATCTCTTCGTTGAAATTACGTGTGAACATATATATATTGTTATGAATATTCTAAATTATATTTGAATATTCTAATTAGATGCCTATAACCCCAATAGATTATATATCTTTATTTATCCTTTCACTATTTTTTCTAAGTATCCTTTTCATTATGATCTTCTCCAAGTTTTCCTTTGGAATTAGGATTGAAATATGATTTCCCTTTCTTCTTAGAAATTGTGTAGACCTTGTAAACCCTATAAATAGTGGTTGTTGGATCATTTAAAATATATAACTTAATAGAGAATACATTTGTTTTCTACTTTTTCCTTCTCTCTACCTTGCTCTTTAATTGCTTCTTGTTGCTCTTTTTTTATAACACGTTATCAACACGAGTCTCTACAACTTTCTTTCAAGCCTAGGTCCTATGTTCGAGTCATAGCAAGGAAGATTATGTGGAGATCGGAGTCAATTCTTTGGAACACCAAGAACTGCTAAAAATCCACCAGAATTATCTCCATCTTCTTCAAGGTATTTAGAATTAAAGTTCAAAGATGTTGCGTATATTTTTTTTTATATATATGCAATTTGTTGGTTTGCAAATTGATTGTTTAGGCTTTTTGGCATAAGATTTAATGTTTTAATTAGATCAATTTGCAAACTCATAAGGGTTAGGGTTTTTGTAATTTTATTTTTTTCAAAGTTATTGTATTTTTCAGAAAGAATAAAAAGAATTCATCATATTTGGAGTGACGGCAAATTTTGTCTCCATATGAAAGTTGTTTCATATTTTAGATTCCACTCAATGTAATTTGGCTAAGTTCAAAACTTCATGGGCTTCTAGAGTTGCTAGCAATCGTTGATATAGCATATATTATCGAATCATTCAAGTGATGAACTAAATGTGTTGCCAGCGGATGAAAAGTTGTTGGTGCATGTTCATAAAATTGGTGGATTAGTTGATTGGCAGCGAAACAACCTAAAATTTGGAATGTGGACTAAATTTGGATGACTCAAAATGAAAGAGATTTCGAAGACCAAGATATGACTTGGATTTTTTATTCTTGTAATTTAAATTGTCTTCAATTTCTTAGGATATGACAAATATGTCAGCCAAATTTTCTTTGTATAATTTAATATGCATGTGATATGTTTTAAATTATTTGAATGTTGCATAAATTATGTCATTTAGATTAAAACCCCACTATAGGTTAAGCATGTCATGCACTTTTAATTATTTTGAATACACTTGTTTGTGATTATTTTACCAGGACAAAATTAGAGTTGAATACTTGATATAGATACTTGATATTATTTATCATGAATACTTGATATAGATATTTATTTGGATGTTATATATATTTGAATTATTTTTATGTGAATGAATCGTATCCTTTGTCAAAATTTGAAAGATATGTATAGTAGTAAATTATTCTTCCTAAAGCTAATTTTGATTTGATGCACTTGAAGTTGCATAAATAAGTGTTCATTTTAATTAGATGCACTTGATGTTGCATAATTTTAAACCAAGAATTGCTCGGTTTGATTAGATGCACCTATAGTTGCATAATTTATAAATCAAATAAGTGATTCTAAGCTAATGAGCATATTTTAGAAAAGACATTTTCTTCTTTTCATATATAGAATATGCTCCTGCAGTAGCAAGATTGAAAAAGAAGTTTTTAAATATTGTGATGAGCAAATATTATATCTTCTTGAAATTTAATAAAACAAATGAGCATTTGATGAAAAATCATGAGTCTCGACCAATTATTTCAAAATCATTCCCGAAAGTCAATATTGTAATATTTACTAATTATGGTCAAGATTGAGGTCATAATAGAAGAAGAAGTAATTACTTAAAGATTATACATTAAGTAAATTAGTTTTTAATAGGATTAAAAACAAGGTCTAATAATTCACTTAGGTTCATTAATCTAATAATAAATAGTTAATTAAAAATTAATGAATTTGAAATAAAAATTGAATATAGGGAACTCTGTCTATGGATGGTTCTATCTAGACTGAGGTATTTAAGCTGACCGAAAGGGAGCATCTTTACCCGAGAACTGACTTAGGAGTTGAATTAGTTATTATATTTTATTAAGCAGACTCATAATGTGATTAGTTTTTAAATAGTTTACAATTTTGTAATTCACATTAAAATCAATCTAACCAATATAAAGGTTATAAAGGGAAAAATGTAGAAACAAACTTTGCAAATCTCCTGAATAGATAATTAATCTTTTTGACCCATAAATATGATATATCTGGATGTTACAATTTTTTTTTAATCTCTTAAAGAGATGATTAATCTTTTTTACCTAATCAAATATGAAATATTTGGATGTTATAAATTCTTTTGAATCTTCTAAAGATAATATGAATTATGAAGATTTATGCTTGGCAAGTAGTGCAACTACGCCCACTATACTTAAAACTAGAAAATATTTTTCCAAAATTGACAATGTTGTAAGTAAAAATCAGTCATATCCTGAAAATATGTACTTTATTGTTTATTTACCGCCTAAAATTTTCTTTTGCAAAAAAAAAAAAAAAAAATCATAGACTTGATAGAAGATTTTGAAAAAATAAATACTATTTTGTCTAAGAGGAGAAGAAAACTACAATTGATAATGATTTTAAAGATATACGTTGTAATGGTTATCATATAGAAACTGATAATAAGAATAATATAGAGTATCTATCTACTATCTCATATGAAAAACGTATATTAGAAAATTTATCTGCTTTTCTTCTAAATTGTATTACACATATATTCGTGTAATTGAAATATATGCAACAATGAACCTGAAGTTCATTAATTCAAATATATTTATAATTTAGTATGATGGGTTGTTTTGGATCAACAGTGATGTGAATAATTATTGATAAATTAACATGAACATCCATTGAAGAACCAAGAGATTTTTCATTTTAATAAATTGTCATGTGTTGCTTGCTCTCAAATGAAATTAATTATTAAATCTTCATCAGCTAAAATTGGGATTGAATCCCTCATTTTTAGAATGAATTCATGGTGATACATCTAGATTTATTAATCCACTTGGTATTTTATGGTCTTAATTGACACATCCAATAGATAGTCACATATATGCTTATTACCAAGTCAAAACCTTGCATTTGCAAGATTATTTGCTTAAATAATTAAATTAAGAGCACAAATTCTTGATTATGAAATTAAAAAGATTCGTCTTAATAATGTTGGTGAATATACATCCCAAATGTTTACTATTGGGATAAGTGTTGAACATCCTGTAGTTTATGTTCATGCACAATTTATGAGAGCAAAGCTTCTAATATCTGTATGAAATCATATAATTTTGTATGCAGAATTTAAGCAAACAGCTTATTACAATTAGCTTGGTACCAGAAGCCAAATATATTTCATCTGTAAATTTTTAATGTGCAGTAAATATTCAAGTTGTTTCACCACATTATACTAAGTTGGTTCCTAGAATCTTAAAAAACGTAGCTTAGTACAAGTACACACTGCCTACCAAGCAATAAAGTGAAGGCTACTCCAAGTATCGAATTCCAAGGAAACGGTGTTAAACAAACTTCAATGTTAACAACAAAAATCTGCATGAAGTTTGTGACCAAGATAACTAAGAAAATAAATGAGGATGTTGTTGGTTTGTAAAAATTGAAAGTAAGCAAAGAGGAATGAAAATAGTTGTGGAAAAATCAATAAAAAAAAAAAGAGATCCAAAGTCGTTTCAACCCTTAAGGAATATGCGTCCACCTATGCGCCCGCAACTTGTCTCAACTAGGCTCATCAGGGAATGCTGCCCATATGTGCCTGCATTTCAACCTTTCGGGTACAGTACGGTTTGAGCAAAATGATACCTCATTACGCCCACAACCTACCCTTTTCAACGCTCAACACCATGAATCAAGTTCAACGTCTATTCATCCATTTTCTAAGTATTTTTAGGAGCCTAATTAATTAAACACATATGTCTATGGCTAATTAAACCTAGATAAAAATGCATACAGCTTTATTGACTCTATAGGTTTTGCCTTACGTCTAAAGTCAAAAGCAAAGTCCGATGTCTAGGCTCTTTTCCTATATTGCTTTTATGAAAACCGTACTCAACCCAACCTTTCAATATTGGATTTCACACATATTATGGTAACCTAAGTGATCAGTTTAGATTAACAATGAGATCTAAACTCAAAAAAAGCAAATAATGCTAAGTGTTGAGCAAAGTTGCTTATGCACAATGTGGGGCTTACTTCCTACTTAGGGTATCCATATCTTTGAATCCCCAAGAAGGAACTTATCTCATATTATTAAATAGAACAAAGCGTAAAAAGTAAAGAACAGAAATTAAAGGAACAAAGACTAAGAACATAAATTAAAGGAACAAAGACTAACTTCATATTGAAAGAATGAACGTATTACACAAGAGTTCAAGAAAATACAGTAAGTAAAAGGTAAACTAAACAGAAACTAAGATCCCTAAGTTTTCTTTCTCTATCTAACTTGATCCAACCTTTTTCAAGGAGAATCAAATGTTTACAATTTTCTTCTTTTGAATCAAGTGTCTGAATGAGGTTTGGCGAAATAGTAGATGATGAACTCGGTGTGGCGGCTTCAACAAAAATATTAAATGAAAATGATGGAGTTCTTGATCTAAGACTATAAGGGGGTGTTTGGTTCCCTGTTTTGGAAGTGTGGAGTATGGGTTTGTTTAAACAAACCCATGTTTGGTTGGCAATTTTGTTAACCCAAGTTTGCTACAATACATACTATTCTACCTCCCAGGTTTACTACAGTACTTTACCTTACTCACAAGGTTTGCTACAGTACTTTATTCATACTCTTCAAGTTTGCTACAGTACATATTTTGTCTTTAATTATTCTTTTAAAATGCATTAGATTTTTAATAAAAATTATTAGTTAAATAAAAATAATTAATTAATGATAACTTTATAATAAATAAATAAATATATTTAGTTCAAATTTCAAATACTAATAGTTAATTCATAAACCGATATGTCGGCTTTGTTATACTTCATGTTTTAGAGCAATTATAATGATAAATTTATAAGAAGAAATTTCTTTGTATTTTGTTCCTACATTGATAGAAAAAAACAATTACAAAACTAACTAAATATTTGTTTTACAAAATAATTATTCAAAAAGTGTTCAGATTAGCAATAATATTAAAAAATAAATTAAAAAGTGTCATAACTTATAAGAAACTTATTGTTATATTTTAAAATTTTTATTAACATATAAATTATAATAAAAATTATTTTATTATAAATTCCAAACCAGACACGTTATATAAACCTAAATTTAATACGTCAATTTCCATTTGATAAAAAAAAAAAAGTCCATTTCTCTAAATCCACAACTTTCCTAAACTCCTTTTCTTGTGAAAATGTAAAAATCATGTTATCATAGTCAATTAAAGACATAATATTTGTAAAATTAATTAATTAAACTATTTTGGTTAGTGTATCTTGAAGTTAATAGATTTTAAAATAATATTATTTAAAATACTTTAACTTTATAACTTTATGTATTAGTTAATATAGAAAGTTAAGTTCAATAGTAATTTTGATGATAAGTAGTAAATAATTTTTCTTAGCACAACAAGTTATAAATCATTAAATAAACAATTGGTAACATTTTATTATGGTTAATTTTATGTTGGATATATCTGCATAAATTTTTTTGTTTATATTTGTTCACACTTTGGTAAATAGTCTGAAATATTTTCATGAACAATTAAATATTTATTATGTAAAATAATTATTGGAAGAAAATGGAGTGGACAAATGTATTAAAAATCTTTTATTTATTATTAAAATAATACTCTCTAATTTCATCATAAAAGTTACATTTTATATATAATTTAATATATAGTTTTTATTACTTTAATTAAATAATTTCTATTATTTATACAAATTTTAAATGTACCAACCAAATACACTTTTAATAAACTCAGGTTTAACAAATTAGAATTCAAACACAGACTTAACAAACCTAAACTTGCACCATCCAAACACTGGTTTAACAAACTCAGACTTAACAAACCTATTTTCTGTACCATCCAAACACAGACTTAACAAACCCAGACTTAACAACCCCAGACTTAATAAACTCAGGCTTAACAAACCACTGACACGCTTGCTAGAGTAATATGAATGAATTGGCAAATTTAGGATGTCAATGCGCAAGTGTACACATTCATTTTGTAGCAAGTGGTAAGTAAAATTATCGTATCCGCAGAGACTAGTAATTCTCTAATTTACCACAAATTAACTCTCAATAAACTCAATTTGTAACCATTAAACTCATCATGGAACACAATAAAATAATTCAGATTTGCTGGAACAAAATAAATGTTAAAGCAGAGTTAATAGAGTAAACTGCAAAAACAGAGAACAACTAAACTTGGACTTTGAATGAATTTGAAGGCTTGGATTAGGGATAATTGTCCGTTTTAATCTATTCTCCAGCTTAAACACTTGATCAAAAACCTCAGTTCACTACAGCTCTCATGGTATTCTCCCGAATGACCAGAATTTGCTGTTTCATTTCCATTACTTCAGCATTGTCTATCCTACTGTACTTATGTGCATTAGGCAAGAGATCATTCCTAATCCTCTTACTTAGTTAGCTACTAACCCTAACAATGGGGCTAATGTGGTTACCAAGCAATCAGTTCCTTCTATTCTTTCCAGAAATCGAAAAAACGCTACACAACATGGTTGGCCAAACGAAGTTGTGATACTAAATAAAAGCACTTAATAACCAAACTGGGTGAAAGACAATGTATTAAGCTGTGAGCATGATTGAAACGTACACTCCCTAATCCTCACCTTATCGGTGATCAGTTCATAATGTAAAGAACAAAGAAGATAATTAGGAAATGAAGCATTATCCTAACACTGTAACTAAACTAAGAAAACAAGCAGGGAAAAGAAGAAGAGGAAGACGATTTGTTACCACAGGAGGGTTGACCCAGCATTCAGCAATAGCTTCAACAGCAGCTCCGTCTTCTTTTGGAAATGCTCCGGCAGCCTCCTTCTCGTCGGAATGAGTTGGACAGCTCCTCTGTTCTTCCCGAAACAGCCCCTGTGTCTCCGTGTTTTTCTTCCCTTCTTTTTTCTCCTTTAAAACGGCTACCAACAAGTTCTTTAAATACCACAGGGATTTCGCGCAAAACGAGGGCTGACTGGGCATTGTTGACGACGTGGCGAGCTTCTATTGCATACAACAGGCTGAGTCATCTGACAATTGCCAACTCAATTAATGAATTGGTCTTCTCACGTGCGAAACTGATGTTAGCCCGTATTGCCTGATTTGCTCCAGCAAACTGTTGTAACTCTGCTGCTTCAACTCTCCACAGGTCCTTCTTTGAATTAATCCTAGATAAATCACACAAATTTGTTAATTCAACTAACAATGCTCTCATGAAAAGTTTTACTTCCTCAAAATTAATCCTAGATGAAAGATCTCATAAAACAAAATTTTTTCCTTGGATTGTGTTGCATAATTTTAGTGCAATACAGCAGGTGTACAGGTCAAGTTTTAATATAGTGAAAAAGTGCCAGAGTATCGCCCTCAGGATTGGTCTTCTAGCTCACTTAAATACTACGAATACAATCACACTATTTTATTTAGAGAAAGAAATCGAAAGATGAAAAGGATCAAAGTAATGCAATAACGGAAAATTAAAGATTGAAACGAATCAAGAGAGATATATCCTAGAGAACTGATTTCATCTATTAGTCCAACGATTCAATTAATTAAACTGTCAAGATTGATCATTCAAACATTCCAAAAGTCAAGAAGACATAGATAATAACTGACTTTGACGAGGACAATTAACTCTCTTGCAATATTATAAAACCAACATCTTTGTTTAGCTTTTAATAACATGCAAGGCATTAAGACTCTTCTTTTAACAACATTTAAAGAAGCCTTAGTCATTGACAAGTTAGAACTACCCTTAGTCATGCAATTAAGTTCTAATCTAAACCACCCCTTATCAAGTGTAAATTTAGACCAATAAATTAAATAATTCGTGATCAAGAGATTATAAACATTAAGCACATAAAAAGCATGAATGGAATTAAGACAAACAATCAAGGAATTCAATTAATCAAAACATAATGTCTAATGGCTATATCAATCCCTAGGATAAAAGACTCAAATACTAAATTCAATAACAACTCCTTAACAAAAATTACAATATTAAAGGGAAAAAAGAGTAAAACTAGTATGACATGTTGATCTCCCTTCTCATTGCAATCTCTACGATCTCAAGCTTGAAAATATCTTTCTCTTGCTCCAATTGCCTCTTCTAACTCTAAAAAATATGTAGAGGTCAGAATTAGGGTTGTGTCTCTCAAAATTAGCTCCCTCAAATCCTTTGGAAAAGAGGATTATATATAGAAATTGATGCAACATCTCTATGTTGCTCCTAAACACGCATTTTCTTCAATTTTGGAAAGATAGTGTTGAGTTGGGCATCGCAACGCTCCTTAATGTCAAGCATAGCATCATGATTCTACTCAAAATCAAGCTAGCATAGCGACATTCCTCAACGTCGAGCATAGCATCGCGATGCTCCTTAGAGTCAAGCATGGCATCTTTCTTCAATCTGTAGCGTTGAGACGCTCCCAACCAGCATCTCAACGCTACTCATGAGGACAAATGGCTTGAATGTTGCATTTTATAGCGTCTTAAATGCTCTTGGTAGCGTCTCAACACTCTCCCCTCGGGTCTTTAGCTTGATTTTCTCCTTCTCTTCACTTGGTTACTTCAATTTGCATCCAATTAGCTCATTTTTCATAATATATTCTTCTAGAAACTCTGTTTTGCTCCAAATGCTCGATATCTACAAAACAAATGAACAAGAAAATAACCGTTTAAGCCTCAAAACTAGCATAAAATAGGTCATAGAGATAGCTCACTTTATGGGCTATCAACTTGTAAATTGAGCATTTAGCATATGAAATTTCATTGATCAACTTATACAGAAAATATTTCATTGAATAAATCCTCCTCTATCTGTTGCGGGTCGAGGACTCCTTCTCCTTCCCCTTCTTCAAACTCTGATTCGTATTGTCCGATACTGAATAAACGAGTATCACCTCTAGATGGAAGCAGATTTTCTTTAAAAAGTAGTTTTGTACCATCTGCTAAAGCTTAAAGAACTCCCAAAGGACCAGCCACCGTAAGCCTTTCTTCGTTTGAACCTTGCCTTTAACTTTAAGGCTATGTCATCCTAAGGTGCTGCTAAATGGAAGGATCTTATCAACGTCCACTGCCTCTCAGGCCCCTAACTGATTCTACCATAGAGGCCAACGATAGACAATAACTCCCCCCCGAACACAGCTTAAGCCTAGCTAGGAAGAATTACGGGGGGTAAAACAAAAAAATATGCTGATTCGGGTTGGGTATACTATATTTAATTTATAACGAAACCCCCGCCCTTAACCCATTAACGAAAAATAAAAATTAAAAAGATAAGGCCATTCCATTTTGACAAAAGACCCACGCCCAGGATTTGAAATCTAGATTCGACACATGACGACCCCAACATTCCCCTGCATCCCCTATGGCCCGACCACGCCACCTACTTGTCTTGAATTGCTTCTGAGAGTGAAGATCGTCCCCACAAACTGAAGAAAATAATCGAATTAAACCCACAGCAGAAGCGTTGAAATCGACTTTGATTTTATTTTAGAATTAAACGAAAAATAATTTTGGGCTAAGCAAAATATACCTTGAATAAAATATGGAGAAAATATTATAGTGGGTCTTTTTCTCCTTGTGCTCTAACTCCAACGAGGTTGAACTCCATGAAAAATAGGATTCTACCCACAACACATGACGCCACTATCTCACAGAAGAGGGTCATGTTGTTGTACAATATTTACAAAGGCCTAGACATCAATCTAGGCAGAATCCTGAGAGAAAAGATTGTGGCCTGCGCTCGAAGGAACGTAGGATGCCTTTTCTTCCCCTCCCTGATTACTAAACTTTGCAAGAGGGTGGGGTTATATCCAGATAACGGAGAGGAGATTGATAGGTGCAAGCCAACCATGGATTTAGTGGCCATCAACAAGTTGAAGGTCTTGCATGCTCAAAAGCTGACTTCACCTAAGAAGCAGATGACCACTCCACAGAATACGGCTGCATCTCCTCCTCCACCAACCACTCCAAGACCATCTGAGCCACCACATGCAGAAATCTAGGCTCAGTTAGATCTGATTCAGGAGCAGAGCATGGCCTATTGGGCCTATGCCGAGAAAGGACGAGGCCATTAGAAGGGCCCTCATTGAGCTGACAAAGGGCAAGGCCTATGCACTTCCAGATTTCTCTTCCATTCTCTTGGATTTTGTGGACCAGCAGAGAGATGGTTCATCTTCCACCTCTTAGAGGAGTATTTTCTTTCTCATCTATCTTTATTTGCTTTCTTTAAGTTAGTTTTACTTGCCTTTTAGTATAGGTAGTTTACTTGATTTCTTAGGTTAGATTTGATGCTTTTTAGTATAGGTTGGTTGCTTTTTGTTCTTTTGCTCTTGTTAAAAATACTTTTTGCTCAAATAATTTTCTTTACACCTTGCACATCCATAGATAAAAATCAAATTTTAAAAACAAGTTTTTAATTTGCTTTCCTTGGTTGTTAAGTTTAAAAGTCCTTTATGATGATACTTAGAGCTCTCTCAATTTCCACATACTTTATGCAAACTTGAATTTAAGTTTCATGTACCTGATCAATTACTTTTCTTCATAAACCATTCAAATTTGAATTTTCCTTGTGTTTAGATACTTAGTATGCTTAGGAGAGTTTAGTTCGATGCTTAGAAAATCTAGTCACCACAAAATTGGTACCCCAACTCCTTTTATACCTTATGTTTTTAGTCAATGGTGACATTGACCCATTTAAGTTTGGGGGGTAAGTTGTATTTGTAGTTTTGAGCTTGTAACGCCATTATGTTGATGTACCATGTACTACACTACTACTAAGGACTAAAAAAAAATTTTAAAAAAAAGGGAGATACTTCTCCTTCTGGAGTTAACTAAGTAACTAGGGGTGGTCATGACACACATAACTTCCTTTGCATGAAAGGTCGACCTAGGAAGTGAGTATGTGAAAACAGTCTTAGTAGTGACTTATGCTTGTAGTCAGCTACTTTTAGTAAGTTGGAACGAAGGTACAATGTGACAAAGAGACTCTCTCTAAGGACAGAGAGAGAAAGAAGAGCCCAACAGTAGTATTGAATAAGTTTGGAGGAAGTTATAGTATTTTGTACTTAAAAAGACTTAGACTTAGCTTGCTAGACAAAGAAATTGTTAGGATTTATGACATAAAGCCTCGAAATTAATGATTTATTCAATAATTAATAATTATTTTAATTATTTTATTTGCAATATAATATTATCCATTATATGAAAAAATTCAAGGTTATTAGTGTACAGTATGTGGTTGACATATGAGAGGATCATGTTCAAGCATAACCTAAAGAGTCATAGTATATGGATAAGGCTGGATGTCCTATCTTGGTGACACTATTGATACAACCCACTTTGTAATAGTTACAAATGATTTGATCCAAATCGTTCATATGGAGAAATATGAGTGTGGGTATCTTATACAATGAGTTTTTATAAGACTGGACCACGAAATATTTAATTTCTTCTTATAAATCCATTAATTGAGAAGATTAATATTTTATCACGATGATCATATGCGACTCGATGTATAAGATATGAGTGAGTTATGAACCCCTTCCTATGAGGGTTTGTCCTTTGATTTGCATGGGTGAGAGTGGCTTTTGTAGCCAATTCAATATGTCTACCATTTTGGGGACTTGACCAAATAGGGAGCTGGGAACATAATCTCACAAGATAGAATTTACTTCTTCCTTTATAGGGTAAGTAGATGAGTAGTTCCCTTATGTGCTGATTTCGGGACTTGAACAATGGGCCCCACCCTCTCACTAGCCCGAGAGGGACTTAGTTTATGATCAGATCATAAACAAATTGTTCATTAGAGGATTAGTGATACTTAAGGTACAAGATGTAATTACAAGGGTAAAACGGACTTTTGACCCAACTGTAATTACGAACAACTCGTGAAGGATTGACTTGCATGTAGTGGTTATATCCATGGACATAACTTGTCCTACAATGCATAAGAGTGCAACTCTAGGTCTATAGTGGAGTGACATAGAGTTAATGAATGAAAATTAATTGATTAAAGATTTTAATTAATTAATTTTGTATCATTGAAGCTTATAATCTATAGGTCCATAAGGTCTCATTGCTAGCTCATATAACAAATAGGGATCAATTTCGTTGAGAGAAAATTTTGAAATATTCAAATTAAATTTTAATATATTTGATATATTAAATGAGGGAAAACATATTTATTGCATACGATACATTAAATATCAAATAAATTATTAATGTATTAAGATTCATTCAAGAAAAGATATTTATTAAATTTGAATTAGATTCAAATAAGAAAATAGATGTCGTAGGAGAATTTGGAAAGGTTTGAATAAGATTCAAACTGGTTAGATGAATATATTTTAATATATTAGATATTAAAATATATTATTTAATTATTTTGCCTAGACCACTATAAATAGGACCTTAGGAGTGAGTCATTGTGTGCATTCTTCACAAGAGAAAAAAACTCTTGAAATTCATCTTTCATTCTCTCTCTCTATTTTCAAGAAGGTTCCCACAAACCTCTTTGATCCTTTGTTTGAGTCATAGTAAGGAAGACTTTGTGGAAGTCTTGGAATTCAACCTCATTGGAGTTGGAGTACAAGGAGAAAAAGACTGCCAGAATATTCTCCATAATATTTAAGTTAAGGTATGTTTTGCTTAGCCTAAATTATTTTTTATTTAATTCAAAATCAAAGTCAATTCCAATGCTTCCGCTGTGGGTTTAATTCGATTATTCCCTTCAGAAATTACCCTAGACTTTATGACTGAGCCTTAGGTGGAATAAATAAGGTAGGCAGGTTTGCATGTGAATGGTTTGTCTTGAAAAGAAAAAGATAAAGTTTCATGGGCTGAGACTTTAAGGTTGTGTAAGTACTAAGAGTTGAGATCTCTCTTGAAAGGCACATTTTTTTCAAAAACTACCTTAGGATGCAAGTTGTTACTTGTTTGCTTGTTTGTTTTTGCTTAAAATTGCTTGAGGACAAGCAATAAGCTAAGTTTGGGGGTGTGATAATACTCATTTATGAGTGTTATTTAGCTCTAAGAACTAAGCTATTTGCTTATAAAACGAGTGTTTAAAGTTATATTTCATGTCATTTAGGTCAAGTTTAAGTAAAAACAAGCTTTGTATGAGTTTGAAGTCGTGATTTTGTAAATATGAGTTTTTAGGTATAGAGGCATTTTTGTAAAGAAAATGTTAACTTTTGTTGGTTTTGTGTAGAGGTTGAAAAAGGACCTAAATGCGCCCACATCCCGACCACAATTGAAGCAAAGAAGAAATAATCTATGAGATATGCGATAAGGATGCGCTAGCATTTGATAGTAGAAGCCAAAATCCAAGTGGTGCAGAAAAAAGCCAAAATGTGCCCAGAAATGCGCTCGCATTTAGGCCATTTTGAACAGAGCAATTGCGACCACAAATGCATCTGCATCTGGACCTTTTCTACAGATTCTCCAAGATTTGTAGGATTTACAGATTTTATGGAAGATTCTCAACCAAATCTCCTCAAATCAAGGGATATGATCGACCAAGCTTCTTCACATTGATCTTGGCAGCAAATCCTAGGCGTGAAGTCTATAAAAGGCGAATCATACCTCCATTTGAAAGAGAGCTCAAAGTTGGAAATTATTCTTCATCCCAAAATTCTGTCATTTTCTCTTTAGTTTTAGCCACCACTCCGAGTCTTCTCTAAGTTTTGTTCGTATTCCATTCATACTCCAACTTCCAAAGAAGGAAGAGTAAGTACTTGTTCTCCTTTAAAAAGGTTGAACAAGTTAGAAAGGAAGAACAAGCTTAGGGTTCTTATTACTTTTCATCTAAGTTTTGTATTTCTTTTATTTTCCAATATTGTACTTGTTGTTTTATCTTTATTTTCAACATTGTAAGTTTTTGTCTTTCCTTTGAATTCAAGTAGTAGTTTCTTTGAATTCAATTTTATTTAGTTCTTCCTTTGTTTTCATACTTCAAAGTGTATTCAAATTTCTTATTTCAATGAATTGTGTTAGTTCTTCTACTTACTTTCTTTTTATTTTCTGCACTTTATTTTTCTTTTCGATAAGTAGCTAAACTTCTTGGAGAGGATTCAATCATGTGGATACCCTAAAAAGGATATAAACACCACCATGTGTTTCTTGTAAATTTGTTCAACACTTAGTTAAGTTTACTTTTAGTGAGTTTAAGTTTCATTGTTAGCTTAAATTGGCCATTTGAGTTAGTATAGTTTGTGAAGATTTTAATAATGAAAAAGTTGGAGTCAACACGTGTTTTCCTAAAAGTAATCTAGTAAAATAGTCTAGCATAGAACTTTGCTCTTTGTACCTAGACATAGGATAAAAACCTTTAAAATCATGACATTGTGTTTTTCATCATCTAAGTGAATTTAGCCATAGACATATGAGTTTTAAATTCCTTAGTCTTCTAAAGGTTCTTGGAAAAGGGGTCAAATAAGTGTTAAACTTGATTTACTTTGCTAAGTGTCAATTAGGGTAAGTTACAAGCGTAATTTGGTAGCATTCTGTCTGAACCATACAGAATTCGAAAGAACCAGTATGTGGGTATAAGAGGCAGCATCTCTGAATTAGCCAAACTTAGTTGGGCAGTTTGCGGGTGCATGGTGGGCGCATTTCCCAAGGTTGAACCAGAATTCTATCCCCTACTTCTCATCTTTGTTTTTCCTATTACTTTTTCATTTGTTTTTACTTTTTATTGCACAAAAACCCCAAAATCAACTTTATTTTTCTTGGTTACCTTTAGTTGCAACTTGTTATCAATTGTGTTGTAAAACTAAAAAATACCTTTGTTAAATCCGCTTCCTTGGGTTTGATACTTAGAATACTTCATATATTAATTGTTTGTGACAACGTGCACTTGCGCTTCTTTTGGCATTGCATTTGCCAGTACCGACCAGTCACTCTACTATAGACTTATAGACCTAGAGTTGCACTCTTATACACTATAGGACAAGTTGTGTCCATGGATATAATAACTACATGCAAGTCGATCATTCACGAGTTGTTCGTAATTACAGTTGGGTCAAAAGTCCGTTTTACTCCTGTAATTACATCTTCCACCTTAAGTACCATTAATCCTCTAATGAACAATTTGTTTATGATCAAACCATAAACTAAGTCTCTCTCAGGCAAGTGAGAGGGTAAGGCCCCATTGTTCAAGTCTCGAAATCAGTACTTAAGGGAACTACTCATCTACTTACCCTATATGGAAAGGAGTGAATTCGATCTTGTGAGATTATGTTCCCAACTCCCTATTTGGTAAAGTCTCCAAAATGGTAGACTTATTCAATCGACTACAAAAGCCATTCTCACCCATGAAAATCAAAGGACAAGCCCTCATAGACAGGAGTTCATAACTCACTCGGGATTAAGATCAAGTTGCATATGATCATCTTGATGAAATATTAATCTTCTCAATTAATGGATTTATAAGGAGAGATTAAATATTTCGTGGTCCAATCTTATACAAACTCATTGTATAAGATACCCTTACTCACATGTCTCCACATGATTGATTTGGATCAAATTATTTATAACTATTACAAAGTGGGTCATATCAATAGTATTACCAAGATAAGGCACCTAACCTTATGGTTCTTATCTATATACTATGACCCCTTTAGGTTATTTCTTGAACATAATCCTCTCGTATGTCAACCACATACTGTTCAAGATTACACTAATAACCTTAAATTTTTCATATAATGGATAATATTATTTTGCAAATAAAAAAATCAAAATTATTATTAATTATTAAATAAATCATTAATTACTAGGTTTTAGGGTATAAATCCCAACACAAACCAACACGGGTCCTTTTAGCATGTTTTGTCCTCACTCACATGCTTCTTAGGAAAATTTTCCAAGAGGTCACCCAATATAGAATCACTCCAGGCCAAACACGCTTAACTTTGGAGTTCCTATGATTGAGCCATCGAAAAAGAAAGTGCACCTTATTGGTATAGGTAGTAACTATCAATTCTAAGTCTTTCTTAACCATACTTGCATATCCTCAATATCTCTCTCATTCAAATGTGGTCATGGTTCATTCATGTACCCCTCTTGAACTCAGGCGTTACATGCTTACAAGCTTCCGCTGTGGTTCGTCCCCGAACCACATCTTATTGAGAAAGGTACTGCTCTTATATCATCTGTAACGCCCAGACCTAGGATTCAAAATTCGGATTCGACACCTAACAGCCTCTAACATTCTTCTGTATCCCATGCGACCCGACCATGCCACCTACTTGCCTTGAATTACTTCTAAGAGTGAAGATTGTTCCCTCAAACCAACACGGGTCCTTTAAGCATGTTTTGTCCTCACTCACATGCTTCCTAGGAAAATTTTCCAGGAGGTCACCCAACATAGAATTGCTCTAGGCCAAACACGCTTAATTTTGGAGTTCCTATGATTGAGCCACATGAAAGGAAAGTGCACCTTGTTAGTATAGGTAGTAACTAACAATTCTTTTAAGTCTTTCTTAACCATATTTGTATATCCTTAGGATCTCTCTCATTCGAATGTGGTCACGGTTCATTCATGTACCCCTCCTAAACTCAGGCATTACACATAGATATAGCATATCTGATAATTCTCATTTATGAGGATTATTTGGCCTTTAAACTTAGTTATATTTGTGATTTTTATTCATATTATTTGATGAAAAAATAAAAAAATGCTTGAATTTAATCACATGATTGATGGAAGACCTTTAAATTAAGTAAGTTGAGAAAAGAAAACAAAAGAAGAAAAAAATTCACACTTACTTAATGTTTTGATGCAGAATTTTCGTGGAATGCAATAGCAGTGCAATTGCTATGCAATTGCAATCTGGCAGATCAAGAATTTAAGTAAAAAACGAGAATTTCGGGATTTTAAAGGAAATTTGACCCACGAATTCAGCAAGATGATTAGCCATGATTGTCCATCAACTAAGAGGGAAACCCTAGCATGAGATCCCTATAAATATTGAACAAAGAAGCCGAACAAAGAGAGCTCGATTGGAGAAGATTTTAATTTATGTTTTTTTGGGTTTTCTTACTTTCTGCAATTTTTCATTTTTAGTTTTTAGTTGCTGTTTTGTTTTAATTTCTTGTAGATCTCAGTCCGAATCTCTTCCTCAATCCCATCACAACAAGAGTTGGCATTGACTATAAACAAATTCTTGTTGATTGAGCACGATTTTTGGAGGAAAGTTTGTTTCGTTTTGGGTTTTGTCCCCGACAGTAGCAATTTTGTATTCATTTTCTGGATTTTATTTTTCCATTGTTCTTCCTCTTAACATCCAAAATCCTTTTCTCAATCCCATTCACCTAAGAATTGGGGATGGTTATGGACAACGACTTGGTTCGATTGAGATACGGAGAATGGTTTTTTGGGATGGTTGAAGTTTTGATTTCTGCACTTTGAATTTCTGTAATTGGGTTAGAATAGCCACTGTTTTATCTTGTAATTTCAGCAACCTTACTTTCTGTTATGGAACTTTGATTGCAACTTTGATTACATCTTCTCAATTTAAGTATTTGGTAATTTTATTTTCTGATATTTGAACATTTGGGAGCCTACTGGAATTTAGTTTTTGCCTATATATAATTGCAAGTTTCTTCAAATTTTGAGCTACTGGTTCTTATTTTTCAATCTTCCGTGAGTTAATTTGTATCTTGAACTCTTGGAATTGTTTCTTTAACTTACTTGCATTGCATTTGCAACTTGATTGCATTATTTACTTTGATTTTTCCAATGAATTCCTACAATTCTAATTTACTGTTTTCAATTTATTCCACTAAAAAGGAAGGTGCACCTTGTTGGTATAGGTAGTAGCTATCAATTCTTTTAAGCCTTTCTTAACCATGTTTTGCATAGCCTCAGGATCCTTCTCATTCGGATCTGGTCTCGGTTCATTTATGTACCCCTCCTAACCTCGAACGTTACAAAGTGTGTTTTCTCAAAACCATCACCATTGAGTTCATCCGTCATTGTTTATAAAATGATAGTTTTTCTCTCCCTAAAATTTTATAATGTGTATCTCTTACTTTATTATCTTTTTAAATTTTTATTCATTTTCCTCACTTTTTTTTCTCTAATGGTTTTAACTCTCTTTGACTTTTTTTTTATTTCTAAATTTTTTGTTCCTCTCTGTAATTTTTGCATCTTTTTAACTTTTTTCTCTCTAATTTTTTACCTCTTGCTCTACTTTTTTGTTCTTGTACTTTTTTGTCACTAACTCTTAACTTTTTTCTCTTCATTAAAGTTTTTCTTCCTAAAATTTTTATCATTCTGCTCAAATTTTTTTGTTTATCTCTCTATATTTATTTCTCTATCTTTGAATTTCGCTTTATTTATTAAAATTCTCTCTAAATCTGTTGTCCCTCCCTCTAAAATTTTTATCCCTCCATGTCTCTAATATTTTTTTTTCTCTTTGAAAATTTTCTCTAGCTTTATATTTTTTCTCTCTTAATTTGTAGTTCTCTATGTATAACTTTTGTCTACCACCTTCTATTTTTTTTTTTTTAAATCTCAAATGCAATATTTTTTTTTAATAACTTGATGATTCTAAAATCATCTTTGAAAACAAGCATTAATCATTTAAAAAAAATACTTTTAATTAAATTTAAATCACTTTTACAAGTGTTGAATCAAATATTAAAATGATTTATAACTAAATACTTTTAAAAAATTAATTGTAATTAAATCACTTAGCTTAAAACACTTATTTTAAAGTCATTAATAAACATGCCTTTTGAAAATTACTTTTAATTGTATGAAAATCATTATTGAAAGTGTAGAACCAAACATTATTAAAATGATTATATGAAAATCACTTTTAATAAATCAATTTTAAACATCCTTTGAAATCACTTGATTCTAAAGTCATCTTCATCTTGAACTCACAATTGTTGATCTCCACAATATTAAGTTGTAATTGACCCATCATCATTTCAATATGCAACATAATTTTATTTTTTTTTATTTCAAAGTCAGTGGCGAGCTAATCCATGGGAGTGCACTCATCATCATTGGTGCATTTCTTTCTAGCTCTTATTTTCCTCCCAAGTGTAGATTCTTACCTCTAATTAAAGCAAATTTCAACTCCTCATCATTAGGATCGGAAATCCCCTCCACAATATTTAGTCTTAGTCGATAACCACCATCATCTTAAAATACATTTCGCTTTCAATATATTTATGTTACTCTTCTAGTTAGTGAAAAGTCATTTCATTGGTGAAATTGTTTTCGTAAGGGCAGATTCTTACATCCAATCAAATCAATTTATAACTGTCATTATTGACACTCGAACCCTAAATATGTGATCGAGAAATAGCCGTCGATATTCCAATGGAGCCCGAATTTTAAAAAAGAAGGAAAACAAGGAAAAAGAATGTGCACATGGTATCACTCGAAAAAGAGGATTCGAAAATAGACAACAAAAGAAAGAAGAAAAAAAAAGAGAAAATTCTATAGAACTTTAGAAGAGAGGAGAGAACATGGGATCTCATGCTAAAATTTCTTCATACACCTCTCACCCACTCTTTCTTTCTTACAGACGTGTCAATAGCAACCGAATCTAATTTCTTGCTCCCACAACGGCTCAATCTCCACCGTCCACGTCAACGGTCCAGATCTCTTCTCTCTTTTGACCCTTTTTTCTTTCCCCCTATTTATGCGCTTTGCCTCTTTCTAATTTCACCTTCGAAAAAACAGTGTCCTTTTTTTTTTTCCTCTTTCTTTTTCTTTTTTGGGGAATTGTTCTTCTTTTTCTCGTTCTTCTGCCACGAAATTCGTCGAAGAAGAACTCGAAAATTCCAAACTGACGTAGGGTTTGGTTTTTCCGAGCTCCCTCATTTCTTCTTCTTCTTCTTCTTCTTCTTCGTTTTGATTGGATTTGATTTGCTGTTACTGTGTTCTTTCGTGGGGTTTTGTTGCTGGAGCTCCGATCTGGATTGTTTTGATCCTTTGAAGGGATCGCGGTGATGATGTCGGTACAAGGCGAGGTTCGCCATCAGCAGCTGCTGGCGGCGACTGGGGTTGGGGCTGGGGTTTCTCGAGCTGCTTTCGGCTCTGATCGCGGCGGCGAATCGTTTGCGGTGAAGGCGGAGCCCCCATCGCTCAGCCTGGTTACGTTCGAGAGTCCGGATTCTCATGAAGGTTTGTGATTTCCTTTTGTGAATTGGGATTTGGGGATTTGGGAGTTGGTCATTTGTGAAGAATGTTTAGTTATTTAGTTGAAGCCTAGCTTGTAGAGGTGCTTAATGCAGTGGGTGGTTGATGATGATTCTGAATCGGTGTTTCTGGAGCGGATTTCTGTGTTCCCTTAACTTGTTGCCGTATGTTTTTATTCTCAGCGCTAGTTTGGGCGAAAAATCATTTTTATATGTAGTTCACATCATTTGTTAAATTGTTTTGGTAAGGATTTTTCTGGGTGTACTTACCTTCTCTGCTATTAATTTAAGTATCTTTCGAACTAGAGTTTGCATTCATTGCGTCCTAACAAACATCAAAGAAAAGGAAAAACAAGAACTCGAGGAGAATAGAGAGAAGCACCTCCAAGAGCTAAATGAAAAGAATGTTCATTAACTTCCATTCTTTAAAATATTTGTTCTAATAATACCTTTGTGTTGTAGTTGATGAAGAAACCTATCTGGCTCTTGCTCATCAGAAGTACAAGAATGGGGATTATAAGCAGGCACTGGAGCACAGCACTATAGTCTATGAAAGGCATTCACTTCGCACAGATAATCTTCTTCTGATGGGTGCCATATACTATCAGGTATTTTGCTCTGCTACTGATTTGGGCATTGACTAGCTCATATATCAAAAAGCATTTTTTTTTATCTTGATATATGATGTCAGGTATCTAATTACTTTTAATAAAGTTATCTATATCTTAATTTTTCCAGTTTTTTAGATTTTTCAAGTCTGTAATAATTCAATCTTCAAGTATATGCTTTTGGCTTTTTCTTTACAGTTGAGTGATTTTGATATGTGTATTGCAAAAAATGAAGAAGCTCTCCGTATAGAGCCACGTTTTGCTGAGTGTTATGGAAACATGGCTAATGCTTGGAAGGTAATCTTTGTGATTGTGCTTGGCATTCTAATTGTTCTTTATCCTCATTGGGTGCTGATGCTACTGCCTTCATGCACAATGCAGGAAAAAGGAAATATAGATCTTGCAATTCGTTACTATCTACTTGCCATTGAGGTTTGTGAAGATTCCTGATCCCTTTACATGAAAAAGTGATGCTGTTATAATTGGTATTAACAATGGCCATACTAACTTGTAATTTACGTCTCTTATATTTGGGCCCATAGTTGTATACGATTTAAATTGACCATGCAATCATTTTAATTGATAAACTCTCATAAACTACACCAATGATTGCATTGAGACTGTCCTTGTATGAAACTCAAAGATTTTGTTTCAATATCATTTGTTCTCATGACTCTGCCCTTTCGGTGAGACTGTCAAAAATATTTTTTGAGCTAATTTTTAGCTCAGTTCTTCTTTCATGTGGAGTTTTGATTTGAGCATGTTATAGTATCCAATTTTCTAGGTCTCTTGGTTTGATGTTAAGATTTATAATATTTAAGGAACTGAATAGCCTTTTAAGATGGACAAGGTGTGGCAGAAGGCAGTGCTGGTTTGTTATCTGATGATGTTTCCACCTTGTTTTATGCTCTAGAGGTTGATTATGACATTTATTACTTGTTGGGATCTATGTTTTTCTTTCTGGCTGGAAGTGTTAACATGCTTTTATCAGCATTTATCCTTGTGAAGATTATTCGGTGGGCTTGCTTAAAATAATTTTGGAGATTTTGTTCCAATCTTTCTAATTCATATGATTTTTTAAAATTAATTAATTAATTATTTTTATGTGACTTGTAAAGAGTTTATGGGTTATTATACTAGAATTGCATTCTTATATGGTTCTCAATACTTCTTTTCACTCTGTCTTAGTGTGGTCCTAAATCTATTTTGATGTGATGCTGCAGCTTCGACCCAATTTTTGTGATGCATGGTCAAACTTGGCTAGTGCATACATGCGGAAAGGCAGGCTTGGTGAGGCCGCACAATGTTGTCGTCAGGCACTTGCATTGAATCCTCTTCTGGTAATTTCTCACCCCCACTCTCTCTCCATGTGTTTGTTTGTATGAATGTATGTATGTATGTATGAAAATATCTCCTTTTTCTTTTGTATAAACATTAATCAATCTAATGGTTATTTGTCAGTCTTCCTTTATTACAGTGTTGCTGGTAATATTGTTGGTTCAGTTTGGATGGTTTAATCATGAAGATAAACCATTTGGTTTGTTATTTACTGATAGATTTTGGAAGTGTTGAAATATATAGGAATCGTATTTTATGTAGTGTTTTTAAAGTGCAAGTGTCACCCCAAGGTGACAAGTTGGAGTCAATGATGAAATTTGTACTTTGTCATATTAGTTCCTTAACAACACATTTTTTTTTTCAAAGATTCCGGTTAAGATACCTAGCAAGATGGCACTGACGTTATGGTATTTCCATATGTGGGATTGTGCATGTTCTATGGGTACTGACTGTCCTTTTTGTTCATCCCCACTGAATTCAAAAATTCATCTCCATCTTCAATATCTTTTCTTGACTCTCTTTTTGGATATCTTTTTCAAGTTTCCATTATATTCTCTCTCGAACTATCAAGTGATGTTGTGGTTGCTATCATGCGAAATTATGCTTGTACAAAGCAACACGGATTTTGATACTTTCCTTCTGTGTTTATTGGAAAATAGGTTGATGCTCATAGCAACCTTGGGAATCTCATGAAAGCACAAGGACTGGTTCAAGAAGTAAGTACCTTCCAAGTATTTTCTGAATTGCCCCTCTTTTATTTCTGAGTGTGGGGATGGATAGCTGAACTTTGGATATTTGGGAGCTGGGATCTTGAGTCCTCCATTTTCAATATGCTATTGAAATTGACGGTTAACCATGAACTTATCACTCGTAATATCACTCTCCAAGGAGCTGTTGAACAAGAGCATCTGTAGTTCAGATCCCCTTTGAACTCTCCTAACAAAATAATTTTATTGATGAGAAGAAAATACAACAAGCGATTGGATCTGAAATCCATTTGAGCACCACATGCCTTAAATGTTCTTCACACAATGGGTAGCTTTTTTTTTTTTTTTTTTTTTTGGTGGATAAGAAACTGAGATATTGTATTAATATTTAAAAGAGTATCATCTAAAGGCCTTAGGGGAAAACAAATCCTTTAAGCCTAATTAAGAGGAGATGACAAAAAAGGCCTCCAACCTAAGTTAATGAGGAGAACAGGGATGTTACAAAAACAATCAAATGAAGTGTGTCATATATTTGTTTTTGTGTAGTTGGGAGGAAGAGTGCCATCTATTATTTAGTTTTTCATACTTAATGTCTCTCTTCCTCCAGTAAAGTTACTGATTGAAACAATTCATTGGTGGAACTGTGTTGGAATCCACAGTTCGATACATATTTCAATTTGTTATCTTCAGGCCAGGGAACAGATGATGGTTGGTCTTGTTCTTACTTCCATGCCAAGTCTGCAAATTGTCAAGGAAACTAACATTTTGTGCAGGCGTACAGTTGCTACCTTGAAGCTTTACGTATACAGCCTACATTTGCTATCGCATGGTCAAATCTTGCTGGCCTTTTCATGGAATCTGGTGACCTTAACAGAGCACTTCAATACTACAAGGTATTCTTGTTCTTATTTAATTCACACCACTAGTACAATGAAAGTGACTAGTTTCCATTAACCTGTGCATGAAGTTTTTTTGGTTACCTAAATCACTTTTTATATGTCTTACTGATCTGTTCTTGTACTTATTATTTTTTTAGGAGGCCGTAAAACTCAAACCCCAATTTCCAGATGCATATTTGAACCTGGGGAATGTTTATAAGGTAAGGTATCATATGCCTTGTATGAGCAGGTCCGAGGGCTGCAAGTGTTTGTCCTTGGGTTGGAGAGTGTCTCTTCTACCCTAGTATTAGAGAAAAAACAAGAGGTTTCTTTTGCTTTTTTCCAGGCTTTGGGAATGCCTCAGGAGGCAATTGTGTGCTACCAACGTGCTATTCAGATGCGACCGAACTACGCAATAGCATATGGTAAATGTTCATGCTTTATAATTAAGGTTTTTTGAGTAAGATTATTATGTTGTGAATGTATGGATCTTTCTTGAGCTAATTACTGTTGTTGTGGGATTGGGGCGTTTCTTATCTTGTGCTCAAGAGTGGTAGTTAAGTTGTCCATGCGTATTTTATTGTTTACGTACTCCATGTTTCATGGTTTATCAGTTGTCTCATTTGATCTCTCTGCCTTCATAGTTGACGTGTTGAATATTCCAGGTAATTTGGCAAGTACTTATTATGAACAAAGTCAACTTGATCTGGCAATACTTCATTACAAGCAAGCTATTACATGTGATCCTAGATTTTTGGAGGCCTACAACAATTTGGTTGGTTCCATATGATTTACCATCTTAAGTGACCACATGAGTTTTTATCTTGTCTTCAAATTATCTTCTACTATCTCTTAACATATACTTTTCTTTTGTTCTACAATTTTTAAGGGTAATGCTCTTAAGGAGTTCGGCCGAGTGGATGAGGCTATACAATGTTACAATGTATGTTTTTGTCCGTTGTCATTCTACCCTTTGTTCAGTTTGCAATCTTTGTTTCCAGTGCTTAACATTTTGTTGCTGCGTGAAGCAATGCCTTACTCTGCAACCAAGCCACCCACAAGCTCTTACCAACCTTGGGAATATATACATGGAATGGTACATGTTTCCACTGTCTATATGATGCTATATAACCGTTGCTATTTATTTCACAGCTTCTTTCAGCTATGAATCGATGATTTATAATAGCTTATTTTGTACGTACAGGAATATGGTGCCTGCTGCTGCTTCATATTATAAGGCCACACTTAGAGTAACTACTGGATTGTCAGCCCCCTTTAACAATCTTGCCATCATATATAAGCAACAGGTAAAAAATTCAGAGATGCTTTAGTCTGTTTGTACTTAATGGTTTGAACCCCGAAGGAAATTGGACTATATGAGTGAGGAGTCCCAAGAATAAGGTTACAATAGAAAGCTTGAGGAAACTGATAGAAGAGTTTGATTTGCCATTTATAATTTCTCTCTTTCAGTTTCTAACCCTTTTACTCAATCTACTACAGGGAAATTATGCTGATGCAATTTCTTGCTACAATGAGGTCCTTCGTATTGATCCATTGGCAGCTGATGGCCTTGTGAATAGGGGAAACACTTATAAGGAAATTGGTAGAGTGAGTGAAGCTATTCAGGACTACATACGGGCCATCAATATCCGGCCTACTATGGCTGAAGCCCATGCTAATTTAGCTTCAGCTTATAAGGACAGGTATTTCCTCTCTCCCTATAAAGCAGTTAGTTTTAATTGTGCCCCTAAAATTCCCGTGCAATTTGTGTCATATTTTCAAAATGATTTGACTACGTTGTCATCAGATGCATCTTCCAGTATGTTAACGTGAACATCCTTGGTAACTTTTTACATCAATTAAAATTTTGTTTCCTTATCGTGTTGTCATCCGATGCAGCTTCCAGTTTGTAACCTTGAACACCCTTGGTAACGTTTCACATCAATGGAAAGTTTGTTTCCTTTTTTCTTCTTTCTTTCTCTTTTTTTTCTTTTAAAAAAAAAAAGAAACTTGGTTTTCTGGATGTTTCATAGCTTGTTAATGTCTTGATCTAAAACAATAGAAGAGCATGTACCGCCATCTGGTTCAAGATGGGTCTTGAGAGGATTCTGAAAATTAAAAAGGTGTCCATTTTTTCTTGGAGTTTTAGTTTTCAGATCAAGCAACCTGTGTTTTTCTGTTATGTTTAAAGTGGTCGCTCTTATTTTAAAACACTAGTTGGGAACTCTCTTGTACACAAAGGATACAAATATTTAACATTACAAGTTTGTTGATTTCGACCTTAATGTGTATATATTTTTTTACATCCATTCTTGATTTGCTGGGTTTTATTCATTTTCCCCCTTAATTTTGGAAGAGGACAAAAATGGTGACTGTCTATCCGTTTTGATCGTAATTTAATTTTGTTTCTTTGGGCTATAGTGGACATGTGGAGGCTGCTATCAAGAGCTATAAACAAGCATTGCTTCTTCGGCCTGAGTTTCCTGAGGCAACATGCAACCTTTTGCATACTTTACAGGTATTGTTAAGATTTCATTTACATTTCCCATGTTTTTTAGTTAAACAAAAGAAGCATCGACTATATTTGTTTCTGATAGGAAGCATGTTTTTTAGTTAAACAAAAGGATGATCCAATAAGCACGTTGAAAAAGATCTCATTCAACTCTATTTAGCTCTTTTTGTCAATAATTCTAATTTGTTGCTTCTATGAATTAGTTTCTGCCAGTATGGACCGTTTGACATCAAAATGCTGCAGCAATAAGTTTCACATGTTGCTTCTGTCGAACAATTTTCTGCTTCTATGCTGTTGTCTATATATTTTCTTCTATTCCAACTTTTTGGTCTAGAGATGTTATGAGAAAATGCCCGTGTTTTAAGAAGCATGTAAACCTGATTTCCCAAGTTTTCTGCATCAGTGTTTAGAGGCAAAATTCAACTTTGACAATGGGTGTAATTTTTGCTCCTTGTTTTCGGCCAGCTTGATGAACTTCTTAGATTTGATTCTTGGTGTTAGCAGCAATTAGTTAAGCATTGAAGTTTTGTAAGCAAGAAATATATATTTTTCGCTTGCAGTGTGTTTGCAACTGGGAGGACCGTGATAAAATGTTTGCTGAGGTAGAGGGGATTATCAAGAGGCAAATTAATGTTAGTATGACTTTTATTTTCCTTTATAGTATTCACCCCTTCTTGGTCCTTTTGGTCCCTCTTCAACTTGTTTTATCCAATTTCTGTGCGAAGTAATTTTGTGCCTGGCCCCGCATTGTTTCAGATGTCTGTTCTACCAAGTGTTCAACCTTTTCATGCAATAGCATATCCAATTGACCCGTTGCTTGCACTTGAAATTAGGTACAGTAATTTTCCTCTAGTATATTCACATAATGAATGTAGCTCTCAAATTTTCTCTGTTATTACAGCCGGAGTTATGCATCACACTGCTTGAAAATTGCATCTCGATTTTCACTTCCTAGTTTCAACCACCCTTCACCAGTTCCTATAAAGCGAAATGGTGGATTTGAGAGGCTTAGGGTTGGGTACGTATTTACCTAAACCTAAAGATGTCCTTTTTACCTTTTTAGAAATTGTTCATTTTACTGAAGCTGTTGACCTGCAGCTATGTAAGCAGTGACTTCGGTAATCACCCCTTATCACATCTTATGGGATCTGTTTTTGGCATGCACAACAGAGAACATGTTGAGGTCTGGAAAATTTCGTTTTGGCATTTTTGAGAAGCCTGTTTCTCCTGTCTTTTCTTCTGATTCCTTCCTTTTTAGGTCTTTTGCTATGCTTTGAGTCCAAACGATAATACAGAGTGGAGACAGCGTATTCAATTTGAAGCTGAGCACTTCGTGGATGTCTCTGCCATGACATCTGATGTGATTGCAAAAATGATCAATGAAGACAAAATACAAATACTAATAAATTTGAATGGTTATACTAAGGTATAGTTTTGGATTTTATCCTGTTTTTCTTGGTGAAAAGTTTAACTCACGTTTAATTTAAGATTCTGTTACTTTTTATGATGATTTTTTCTTCAGACATTGTTTTCCAGAATTATCTTGAAGATTGCTTCTCATTATTTTGCATGTTCAAATCGAGAGTTCAAAATTTCAACCTTGTGGAAATGTCTGTCTCTATTTTATGGAAATATCGATGGAAATATTGATAAAATGTCGATGTCGATGGATAATGGAAAAATATTTAAAACCAAAAAATTAAAAAACTATTTAAATTAATAAATAAATATTTTAAAATTTTAAATAAGTTAAAATACTTATTATTAATATTATCTTCACATTAGCTATATTTTTTTGCTATTTTGTTGCTATTTTATCAATTTTTTTACAGTATAATGGAAATATCGATTCTCCCTCCATGTCTATGTCAAACCTATGAACATGTGGAAATGTTGATCATTGACACGTCAATGGAAATTTAATACAATGGTTCAAATAATGTTCTCTCTGTATGTTTTCGTGTGCTCTTTAATTTGAAAAATCATGAATTTGAGTCCTGGTGGGTCAGTTAATTATTATATTAAAGAAAATTTAGAAAATAGGAAGAAATGCTATTTCTGTGTTTTATTTGTGTATTTTGTTTCCAGGGGACTAACATCTTGCCAAATGATGTTGAGTTAGAAATGTAATACCAATTTTTAAAAGCTTAAAGCTATTGGGTTAATATGTTTGTTTATTTTAATTCTTCTTAATGTTTATTATTTATTATTATTTTTAAAGTATGATAAGTATCTAGATGCACTTTGCAGGGGGCTAGAAATGAAATATTTGCCATGCAGCCTGCACCTATTCAGGTTTCATACATGGGGTTTCCAGGAACAACAGGGGCAACTTACATAGATTATTTAGTGACTGATGAGGTGAGCTTAGTCTAGGTTTCAATATTTTCTCACTTTTATGGTCTTGTTAAATCCTCTGAACCTATTTGTCTGCTTTCAGTTTGTTTCGCCTTTACGTTATGCACATATTTACTCTGAGAAGATCGTCCACCTCCCACACTGTTACTTTGTCAATGATTATAAGCAGGTTAGTATTTTAAATTGTAATTTTGTGCTGCTGAGTTAGTTTCTTTATTAGTTTTGCGTCTTCCTTACCTATTATTTTCTGCACATGCAGAAAAATCTGGATGTGTTGGATCCAAATTGCCAGCACAAACGTTCGGATTATGGATTACCTGAAGGGAAATTCATTTTTGCTTGCTTTAATCAGTTGTACAAAATGGATCCAGAGATCTTCAACACCTGGTAATGATAGCTCCATATTTGACTTGTTTTCTTTACAGTTTTTCATCTTTCATCTCACCAGATGCTTTCTTATTGGGTACCAGGTGCAATATTCTTAAACGTGTGCCAAACAGTGCACTTTGGCTTCTCAGATTCCCAGCTGCTGGTGAAATGAGACTTCGAGCGTGTATGAATAATTCATTTGATATTGTTTTCAGCAGTGATAAAAATATTCTCGTGTGATAAAGTTATTTATGCTATTGACATTGAAAAAAAGAATGTCCACCGGTAAATGAGAGTTTTGACCTCCCACAGATGCTGTCGCTCAAGGAGTGCAACCAGAACAAATAATTTTCACAGATGTTGCCATGAAAAATGAACATATCAGACGTAGTTCATTGGCAGATTTGTTCCTGGACACGTTAGTCATTCTCTTCTTCTTCCACCTCTATGAATGGTCCCTTTCTATTTCTTTATTCTAGTTGCTTCTTTTGTTGGGTTTCTGACGTTACGATATTCATGTTCAGGCCTCTGTGCAATGCACATACAACAGGAACAGACATCTTATGGGCGGGTTTACCAATGATTACCCTGCCCCTCGAGAAAATGGCTACTAGGGTTGCTGGGTCTCTCTGTCTTGCGACTGGGCTGGGAGACGAGATGATTGTTAGCAGGTGATTGTTTTTATTATAATATAACTTCTGTGAGCTTGTGAAAATCATTAAAATACTGGTAAATATGCTCTTTATAAAAGGAAAGACTGAAAGACTGGATGTTGCCGAATTGATAAGTCGGAAAAAATTGGTCAATGATTTTCTACAGGTAGAACCACACACACACACACACAAACATATTTGGTCAATGATTTTCTACAGGTAGAACCACACACATACACACACACACACAAACACTATGTTGCTTTTGCTTCTTTCATTTGTTCAATTTCACTACTATGATGTGGGTGTCAACGTTTAGCATGATGAACAATTAGATTACAGATGAGTTCAATTGTCTAAAAAAAATCACAAACTAAAATTAAAAATGACGTTTCAGGTTTGAATTTAGCCGTTAATGTTTATTTTACTTTTCTTTTCCTCTTTACGACAGTGGTGTAGTCAGAGTTTGTTTCTGCAACTTAGGAAGTGTCATACTAATGCTGTAGTGGTGTGATCATCACAGTTTATGTTGCAGATTTTTCCTCTGTTCGCAATGATATTTTACTTGAAAGTGTGAATCAATGTAGTCCTTTTGCCAAGCTTTTTCCTTGTTCCTTATGATTGCTGCTTTTCTTATACTCTTGATCACCCATCCGTTGGCCTTTTACTCTTCCATGTGGTGGAAAAATTATAGGGTTAGTTTTCTGATTTATTTTGCTTGAAATGTTATCTAGTATGAAAGAATACGAGGAGAAGGCAGTATCATTGGCATTGAATCGGTCGAAACTGCAAGCACTTACCAACAAATTGAAGGCAGTGAGGATGACTTGCCCTCTATTCGACACGGCTCGATGGGTATGATGCTCATGTGATCCATGTGTAAAACAACATTGCATGTTTATATGTTGGATAAAAAGTGCGTACAGTTCTGACTCCAAACTTGTGTTGTAATAGGTGAGGAACCTGGAGAGGTCGTACTTCAAAATGTGGAACTTGCATTGTTCTGGGCAACGTCCGCAACATTTCAAAGTGACCGAAAACAATTTGGAGTATCCCTTCGATAGATAGGCAAGGGAGATGACACGGGATTGTATATAACAAAAGAGAGATTAAGTTGGAAAAAAATTTATATGTAGAATATGTATCAGGGGTATAATATATCTGGATCAAAACGGATGTTGTAGAGAAGTAAAATGATTTTAGATAAAGTTATTTGGCTGCAGCACAGTCATTCCACGCCACTCATTGTTTGTATCTGTAAGCCTTGCTGGTAGTTTTGATGTGATCTAGTCAGCTGTGTTGTGGCGTAACCGACTAATCGGTTTGGTGCTTGATATCGATGTATTCCACGATGTCTAGATTCTCTACATATGACAGGATTGGCTTTGAAGTTGAATATCTGCGGCCATTATCAAGAGGAATACAGAGGAGGTTTGTTTGTTTTGACTTGATTCAGATTGCTGGTGTATGGTTGTTGATTACAATGTTGTAAAAGGCAAGCAGCGGAATGGAGCAAAAAAGTTTAATCGTCTCTGTTGCTGAGATTACAAGGAAACATTAGCAGCAGCTGTATTATGATTATTGTTTTTCGAAAATATAGTGGCTGATAGTTGAGCCATTTTTATGTATCATGTATGAGGGTGAAGGTGGGAATGGGTGTGAAGTTTGATATGGATCTCTTGCATGAGTTTGATTTTCTTGAATTGGATTAGACGTTTGTGGATGGGGAAAAGCATTCTGAATTCCTACGTTTTTATGGTTTGTTCTCTAAATCCATCAATGCTGAAGAGGGCATTAACCATTCCAAATGATTAATATTTTGGATGAGCATAAAAAAGTTGTGAACTTTAGGAGTTGTAAACGTTAAAGGAACTTGGTGATTAAGGCAATATTTGAAAGAGTCTGATCAAGTGTAAAACAGTGTTCAATGCCGCCTTCCTTGAGGCATGTCGATTGCAGTAAATTGAAGTATGGGTGATGGCGTCTCAATAGATGGGATCAAGATGATTTAGACGATGATATCGACATGTTAAGCTCTAAGGGGCCGTTTGGCCCATGGGTTGGGATGGGTTTGGGTTCCAAACCCAAAACCATGTTTGGCACAAGGTGTTTCAAAACCCTTGGTTTTGAAACACGACCCCATGGGTTACAACAGTGCAACCCCATGGGGTTTGTGCCATGTTTTCCTCTTTCATTTGTCGTTTTCCATTTCCGGCAACTACTCCGACGACAACTCCGGCGACCACTCCGATGACAACTCCGGCGACCACTCCGACAACAACTTCGATGACCACTCCGATGACAACTCCGGCAACCACTCCGACAACAACTCCGGCGACCACTCCGACAACAACTCCGGCGACCACTCCGATGACAACTCCGGAGACCACTCCGATGACAACTCCGGCGACCACATCGGCGACCCGACTACCGCTAACGATTACCTTCGACGACCACTGCGATGAGAACTCTAGAGACCAGTTCCATTTACCATTCTCCATTTCTAGCGACTACTTCGACAACAACTCTGATGACAACTCCGGCGACCACCCAACAACCACCGATAACAACAACTCTGACGATTACAACGGTGACCCGACCACCGCTGACGATTACCTCAGACAATCACTAGGATGAGAACTCGAGAGACCAGTCTGACGATTACCCCTGCGACTCGACCACCTCAACAACTAGACACCCCGATAACCCAACCACTCAAACAACCTGACTTGCCCGAACCACCGACAACAACCACTTCAATGACCCGATCACCCGACAACCATAGTTGACGATCACCTCAAAAACCTGACCACCTAGCAACCACCGTAGACAACCACCTAGTGACCACTCCGATGACATGACCACCCTGATGACCACTTCGGCGATTACCCCGACGACCTGGTAACCCAACCACCCAAAACCACTGTTGACAACCACCTGGTGACCACCCTGGCGACTCCAACAACCCAACCACTGCCACAACCACCCAGCGACCACTCCGGCGACATGACCACCCTGATGACCACTCCAGCGACTCGACAACTACTGTTGAAAACCACCCAACGACCATTCCGGCTACCTGACTACCTTGCAATCACCACCGGCGACCACCTCGGCATACCCAAACACCTCATCAATCCAACCACCCCAACGACCACTCCAACAATCACCCTAGCGACCCAACCACCTAGTCAATATTTTAAAAGGGCCAGCGTGGACGAGCTATATGCAAAACTAAAGGCGATCCTAGGGATGATAAGGCAAGACTGAATGACTGTTGCAAAGACTATTCTCTCAGATAGTATGATGTTGAACTTGTTCTTTACATTCACCCCAGATTGGAAGTATGATTACTACGTGAAAATTTTGGAGAAAGCACCTACAACCTGACTCTCTTTTCATCACTTTCATCTACCACTCTTATGACTTACATTTGTGTTTGGACAACTACTTCTACTTTCTTGTCATTTCATATGGAATGTGTGGTATGATATTTTTAGTACTAGATCTTAGTTCTAATTTTTGGTTTTACTTTACCATTGGCAATACCATTCTTACATTGCACCTATTAATTATCTGTTGCTACGCATAATCTTCAATTTTATGTCATCATGAGTAGAGTGAATGAGATAGCATATAATTATACAAACTACACATAGTATAATTCAAATTGAACTATAGTTGTAACAATTGCTCTACATAATTGGTTAAATAGTTGGTATGTAACACACCAAAAAAATTATGAAGTTAAAAAAATGGAGTAGGAAAAAAAAACAGTGTAAGATTTTTTTTTAAAATAATAAACAGTTTGAAAAATTATATAAAAAAAAACAAACTAAACAAACCCAGCCCAACCCAACCATGCACCCCAAACACAGGTTTCAGCAAACCAGCCCAACACAACCCTGCACCCCAAACACAGGAATCAGAAACCCCAGGGTTTCTGATTCCAGCCAAGAAACCCCAGGGTTCCAGAACCCCAGGGTTTCTGATTCCAAACCAGCGCGCCAAACAGCCCCTAAGGGGCTAGACTGTTTGGATGGAGGGAAATGAAGAGGGAATGGATAAGGGTTATGGATTCTTTGTTTGAAACAAGGTTTGCAAGCTTGGGTATGGGCATTACTTATTTTCATGTCTCTTTTTTTCATGATGGAAGGTTTTCTATACCATTCAAAAAAATGTCGGTATTCTTATGTCCACAAACTCTCTCTTCCTCTCTTTTTCATTAGTATTTAGTATATATATTCATTTTCAATAATTATAATTTATTATTTAATTAAAATGATTTATAATCAATTAATTTATTTGAGATTAATTTTGATTAATTCATTAAATAATGTACTAAAATAATATTTTAAAGATTAATTTCATAAAACAAGCATAAACATTCCTTATAAAATTATTAATTAATAATAAATTTAATCAATTAATTACAAATATTATTAATTTATGGTAAAGATAATTAAGTTATTTGTCATCAATTAATTATTAATTATTACTTTTTTAAAAAATTATATTCTTTTTTGAAATTAATTTTTATTATTTTATTAATAATATATCACAATTATATAATATTTATAAGATCAATCTCATAAAACAAACTTGCACATTATTTGTAGAGCGTAATTACCTCTCATAAAACATATTTGTAAAATATTGACGTAATATGGTTATTGTCTACTTCATCTATTACTTATAATTAATTAAATATATATTATTTTTTTTAGTACAACACAAATGAGGGTATGGAGATTTAAAACTCTAACCTCAAGGAAAGAGTACATGTGAATTAAATTAAATTATATTGTTAGTATATTAATTGAATGGTATTTATTTATTAGAATATTAATTCATTATTTAATGTATCACAATTCATTAAATTAATATATAAATCTCATCAAACAAATATAAATATCATTGGTTTATACAAAAATCTGATAACATTCCCATGTAGAATCAAATACAGTTATCTTATTTTCAGACATTTATTATTCTCAGATATCTTATTTTCAAGCATCTATTACCTACCGACATCAAAAAAATCTTAAACCAAACGGTTCCTAAAAATTTTGAAGGTTGAGGTCTTGAGGTCCTAAGTTGTTGGGTTTGGTTGTGCTTGTATGAGAAGTGGTCTTAATTAACACTTCTATGTTCTCTCTATTGTGGTCGACCTCTATTGCCCAATTCCGCTACTCTCTCTCCTTTCATGATCATTAAATAAGGAGGTCATCTCACATCTAACATTTTATTAGGCATAACTCATACAAACATTTCATAACATAGGAGTTGGCTCATTTATAATTACTTTATAAAAATTCATAGTAATAACTATTTGCAGTGACAAGGTATTTGCATATTTAGCCATGGTGACAAATTAATGTTTACTATGTAAGCTAATCTATAGAATCATTGGTTTATACAAAAATTTGATAACATTCCCATGTAGAACCAAATACAGTTATCTTATTTCCAGACATTTATTATTCTCAGATATCTTATTTTCAAGCATCTATTACCTACCGGCATCAAAAAAATCTTAAACCAAACGGTTCCTAAAAGTTTTGAAAGTTGAGGTCTTGAGGTCCTAAGTTGTTGGGTTTAGTTGTGTTTGTATGAGAAGTGGTCTTAATTAACACTTCTATGTTCTCTCTACTGTGGTCGACCTCTACTGCCCAACTCCGCCACTCTCTCTCCTTTCATGATCATTAAATAAGGAGGTCATCTCACATCTAACATTTTATTAGGCATAACTCATACAAACATTTCATAACATAGGAGTTTGCTCATTTATAATTACTTTATAAAAATTCATAGTAATAACTATTTGCAGTGACAAGGTATTTGCATATTTAGCCATAGTGACAAATTAATGTTTACTATGTAAGCTAATCTATAGAATCATTAACCTAGAGTTCTAATATCAATTATAATGTCCTCAAATTTTCAACTCAATAAGGGGACATTATCAAAATTATTCTTTAATTTAACTTAAATTATCTAGGAATGTTACTATATGCTAGTGTCATTTGAAAATTCTTAGAAAAGATATAGAGTAAAATATTTTTGTATATTATTTGGGATGTCATTAGAAATACTGTAAAATATAAAATAAATTGATAAATAAATAACTTTTGATAAACAATTTAACCTCAACTCAAGGAGGCCATCAACCATACCCTACGCCAAATGGAAGCAAGACTTCAAGGTGTGAAGAAAAGGAATGACCAAAATGCACAAATAGAAGCATCTCCAAGGGACAAGAAGATGAAAATGAATCCATTATATTCCACGAAGAATTTTATCTTCCTCCTAGAAGGGAAAAACATATTGACTAAAGAAAAAGAGGAAGGGGTAGGAGATCTCAACCTCCAAATCAAAGAAGAGCTCTTAGGTACTATCTAGAAGAATATGAGGCCCCTAGAAGATCTCCTATGAAAGAAGACCTCCAGTACACAATCTAGAAGAGCCTATGAGGAGGATTATGAGGATGACTATGAACGAACCGAAGAGAGGCCCTAAGATTGAATATGATGACTATGGGTTCCTACTTCCAAAGAGAGCTCCAAGAGAAGAGATGGAAGGGGCTTAGGAAATATCAAACTCAAATTTTCTAAGTTTTATGGCAAATCAAATATGGAGGAGTACCTTTCATGAGAGAAACGTGCTGGTTTTGTGTATAATTGCAACCGTCTCCTCGAGGAGAAGAAGGTACGTATTGTTATCTCTCACTTTGAGGATTATGCTCTAACTTGATGGGATTAACTTGTGTCTAAAAGGAGAAGTTCTGCATTCTATAAGTTGAGACATGGAGAGAGCTAAAAGAAACACTCTAAGGATCAATTTATCCCTAAGTACTTTGAGAGGGATAGTTCTTACAAGCTCCAAAAACTCACTCAAGAAGCCAAGAGTGTAAAAGACTACTCCAAGGAGTTAAACCTCCTCCTAGATTGCATGGGAGTTGAAAAAGAACAACAAGCTACCATGACAAGGTTCTTCAATGGCTCGAGTCCAGAAATATCCGACACTTTGGAACTCCAACACTATTAGACTCTCGAGGAGATGATCACTTGGCAATCAAGATTGAAAGGAAAGACAAGAGGAAGTCCTTAAGGTATGCTTCTAAACCTAAGTCTTTTTCTAATACTACTTGGAACCGTGATGGTAAGCTTAGTGACTCCAAACCTAAGGACAAAACCATATTAGTGGGAGAACAACCTAAGGATAAGGGGAAGGAGAAAGAGAAAATCGAAACCCCTACCAAACCCCTTAAGGATATTAGGTGTTTTAAATGTCAAGTAGGGGTGCAGGCAGCTTGGGTACTATGCAAAACGAAGTCGAACCGATAATTTATGAAAGGAATTTTGAAAATCGCCATTGAATCACCCTTTTGTGCAAACCGTGCTGATCTAACTGCATAAACTGCCGTATGCAGTTCGGTTATTGGTTCTCTATTTAACAATTAGGCATGGGATTGCGTGAAAACATAAAACTCGAACTCGAGACTTGGAGTTTGCCAGACATATTCTATAGCCAACAAAATTGTTAATGTTATTTGATAGGAATTTCAAATTTCAATATAAAATACTATTCGGTTCGACTCGGGTATATTCGGTTTAGTTTTGCCGACCGAATTAATCAATTTTCCTTAAACGTAAATTGTAACTTCCATCCAGAACAAACGTTAGTTTCGGTCGGCTTAAGCAATTTTTTTAGGTTTTCGATTTTTTCTTGCACCCCTAATATCAAGGGATAGGTCACAATAGTAGGGAATGTCCCAATAGGAGACTCAAAATCATTAAAAAAGAAGAGGTAGACTTAGAAGAAGAAGAAGAGAACGAGGATGAAGAAGTAGAGATAAGAGAATATAGTAATTCCCAAGAGAGTGATGAAGACATGATGGACCCAAACAATCTTAATTTAGTTATTAGAAGAACACTTAGCTCCTTAGCTAAGGAAGATAGCCGTGAAGAGCAAAGAGATAATCTATTCCATACTAGGTGCATCATTAGTCTACCCCTAGTAGCATGGTTATAGATAGTGGGAGTTGTACAAATGTGGTGAGCACATATTTGGTTGATAGGATAAAACTAGAGACTAAGCCTCACCCCAAACTATACAAACTTAAGTGGCTACGTGACCGGTGAGAATAAAGTAAGCAAGCAAGTCTTAGTGCCTTTTTTCATAGAAAAGTACAAGGATGATATTTTGTGTGATGTAATGCCTAAAAACCACATTAGCTCCTTGTTAAGGTTAGTAACTAGTTAAGTGAGGAGGTTAGAGATAATCACTCACCTAATGCACACACATTACAGCGGGTTAACGGATGCTGTAGTAATAAAAATGAAACAATATATTTTAGGTAATTCAGGAGAATACCGTGTGAATTGTTGTGGGTTGAGCAGAATGAATGTGTACTTAAGTTGTAAAACTGATTAAAGCATGAATTTACCTCTAATCCAAGCCTTTTAATTAGCTCAAAGTACAAAGTCTAGATGTTATTTATTCATTTTCATTTCCACTGTTTATCTATGTTTTAGCAAGTATTTTGTTCCAGCCTTATCAATTTTTATTATTTCATTTCCCGTGATAAATTTGTTGGTTACAAAACGAGTTTGCTAAGAATTAATTTGTAGTGAAATAGAAAATTACTAGTCTCTGTGGATATGATAATTTACTTAGCACTTGCTACAAATTATGTGTACACTTGTGCATAGACAATCATATTATTGCTGAAATACTCACATTACTCTAGCACGTGTCAGTAAGTGATTAGTTAAGCGTGTTCGAATGAGACCGATAGGAGATTTCGATCGGTGTAGCTCTAGATCTATGAATTAAATTGGCAAGGTGTAATTAAATAGCGGGTTAGAATTCTCATAAAATCAACCTAAGAGTGCTCGATTTCCATAAATTCTCCTAATTAGTATCTCCCTATCTTTTTATTGCGTTTTGGTTCAGTTTATTTTTCAAGCATCTTTTGTTAGCTTTATTCCCTAAATAATTTCAATTAGACTATTCTCAATAGTTAATTAGCTAGCAAGAACTTCAATCTCGTTTCCCTTGGGACACGATACTCAATACTCTTGTACCGTTTTAATATTACTTCGATCACTTGTGCTTGCATGACAAACATCGATCACTTGTATCCATTTCAATGTATCTCATTTGAAGAATAATAAGAGAAGAAAAAGAGACATTGATAAGACAGCTTCTGTTTGACTTTTATATCTTATATTTTATAATCAAAACCTAATTAGAGTTAATTTGGGGTTTAGTGATTGGGAGAATGAGATTCATGGAATCATATCACACTTATGTGGGCTTGGGTACTATTGGTTATACAAAGAGAAGGTTCACTATAGATGATTGAGAGATTCCATTTCAACAAAGACTCACTAAATTAATTTTTAATGATAACCAAAATAAAGTAAATTTGAAAAGGTTTACATGACAAATATCGATAATAAGAAAGGTTGGAATTTATAACCCCTTATTTATTTATTATTATTATTATTTTCTACTTAGTTGCTATAGTGAAGATGAAACAACGCTACAACAACAAAGTTGTACAACAAACAAAAATCCCATGTTATGTCTGAAACTTCTTTCAAATGCTCACACAATAGTTTTTAAACTAAGTTTAACATTTTTCTATGCAAAAATCAACATTGTCCATTAATTATCTAATCAGTAATCAATACTTCTGCATCTTTTTTGTATTTTAAACTAATCTTTAAATTTACTTAAGACGGTCAATCTTAGGTGATAATTGAACAATAGACAGTGACTGTTAGTCTTTTCTAAAAAGTTGTTTGGTCTTTTAACTAATTCACTTTGTTATACTTCATGTAATTCCACCTTATTAAAGGCTAAAAAGATAAAATAAACTAAAATCAAGAAGAAAATAACTCAAATTAGCATGAAAAACACGTGAAAAATGATTGGCAGTACTAGACTCCTAAAATATAATGAGGAAAAATGACTATGGTATATACAAAAAAATTTCACTCAATTCTTTACGAAATAATAGTAAGGAAATATGCTAAAATAACCTCATTTTATGAGACTGTCAGAGTAACGGTTAAGGTATTCACACCTGTAAATACCAAAATGAATAATTGGCAAGACATCTACATATAGACATTAAGTTTTTGATCCAGTAGCATAAACGAGTTTGTTTAACATATGTTTCAGAGTACTTTAACTATATGGAGATTAAAAAAATGATTTAAAATGATTAAAAACACTTCCTATTTTAAATTTTAATGTTTGGCTATCATTTACTCCCCCCCCCCCAAAAAAAAAAAAAAAAAAAAAACGTCAGAAGCACTTAAAACTAATTTTCAATGCATTAACTTATAGGTGCTTTATTATTATTATTTTTTTGAAGAATTTATTAGGTGCTTTATTAAGTGCTTTTTGCCTAATTACAAACTTATCTCATAATGTAGTCTTTCTATCCATCCTTATTCTCTCACTCGCTAACTTCTCTCTCAATACACTTTCTTTCTGCACTAATTAACATCTAATTCTACTTAGCCTAAATTTTTTCACTAATTTCTCTTCACATACATTTTCGATCTCTCACTAACTTCTTATCACACATTTTCTCTCACTAGGCTTCTCTCCTTATGTATTTATTTCTCTCACTAATCTCTTTCTTCAAGCAGTTTTTCTACATTTTTTCTCACTAATCTGAGATACACTCTCTTACTTATTTATTTTTTTTAATATATTTAATCGTTTTCACTTTAGTAACATTTTAAAATTTTGAACTCAAAAAAAAAAAAAAAAAAATCTTTTTAGTGATTTTTCAATTTTACAAATATATGTTTAAGTAAATATTCATTATTCAAGAATACTTCTAGAAAATTGGTGCAGCTGGCATGTCATTCACGGCTGTAATCCAACGGTCTAAAAATCCTAAACTCTTGGTATGATGATGAAGTGATTTTGCTAAAAAAAAACCCATTTTGGAATGTTGTTCTTCATGGTTAAGAAAAAAATAATGAACAGTAAAGTCAGCCATGTTAATTTAACTAAGCAATGATTAAACGACTTTGCTTTTCAGTTTTAGGTACTACATTTATTATATAAGCACTTTGGAAGAAAATAATTAAATACTTTTTTTAAAAGCATTTGAGTACTTTTTACCTATTTTTAAAATTTATCAAACTACTTTTGATTATAATTAGAAAAAAAATTACTTTTAATTTATCAAACGCGCTATACCACTCTAAAATTTTAACTAAACACTATAAACATTTAGGCCTTATTTGATAACTATTTGGTTTTGAAGATTAAGCTTATAAATGCTATAAGCTTATCTACTTTCTAACAATGTTTTCAAAATCCAACCCAAGTTTTGAAAACTAAAGAAAGTAATTTTTAAAAAATCTATTTTTGTTTTTGGAATTTGACTAAGAGTTCAAATGTTTATGTAAGAAAAGTGAAAACCATAGTAAAAAAATTGTAAGGAAACAAACATAATTTTCAAAAACTAAAAACTAAAAATGGCATCGTTATCAAACAGGGTTAGTTTTCAAAATTTCTACACAATTTTGGAAATGTTTCTGAAAAATGAAAAACAAGAAATAAGAATAGTTACCAAACATTTTGGCTTTTCAAAAACTGAAAACAAGAAATAGAACGTTATCAAACAACCCCAAAGTTTCTAGCTTCTTGTTTTCTTTTTTATTTTATTTCCAAAAGATAAATAAAAGCATTATTTTATCATACTTAACTTATAAAATGCATAATGAATATTTAAAAATAGGTTAAAATATCAGTTTGGTCCTACTTTATGGAACTTATTCTATTTTAGTCATTATACTTTCAAATGTCCAAATTTAGTCCTCATACTTTTAATAAGTCTTAAAAATAGTCTTTATTGATAGTTTATTGTTAACTTTTTTTTTAAAAAAATAATACCCTCTATTTGCCTTCATTCTATAAATTTTAGAAACATATTCACATTGTGTTTTTTCTTGCAAGAAAATTATTGTTAGTATTTAACCAATTTCAATAAAAATTACTAATTAGCTTTAAAATACTAATTTTAAGATTTATTGAAAGTACAAATACTAAATTTAGACATTTAAATATACAGTGATTAAAATGGACTGAAATCCAATGTACATGAAGAGAAAATGAGAAACAAGAATCATGAAAAATGAAACATGAAACGAGAAATAAGAAACTAGAAACAAAGGGCTCGTTTGATAACATTCTTGTTTCCTGTTTCTTGTTCATGTTTCTCATTTTTCAGAAACAGACATGTTTGATAAACGATCTTGTTTCTTGTTTCTAAATTTTTTAGAAACGTTTCTAAAAAAAGGACAGATTTTGAGAAACTTCAAAAAGTAGTTTCTCAAATTCTGTTTCTGTTTTTTTTCCAGGTTTCATACATGTATTCCTATTACTCTTTTTACCCATCTCTCCTCTCTCTCTTCTTTCTCTCTCTTCCATTCAATTTTTTTTCTTTTAATACTTTTTAATCTTTTTGTTTTTTTTTCTTCTTTTTTATCTTTATTTTTATTTTTTGATTTATTTCTTTCTATTCGTTCTTTCTCTTTCATCATAATTTTTTTCTTTTAATAGTTCATTATCTTTTTTTTTCTTTTTTCCTTTTTACTTTTCTCTTTTCGTTTATGTTTTTTTCTTTTCTCTTATTTTCTTATTTTCTTTTACTTTACATTAACGAGCTTATAGTTATTATTTTCTATTTAATTTTCTATTATTTTTTCTTTTGGTATGATTTTATTTTTTTATTAAATAAATAAACTAATAATGTATTTCATGTTTACCATTAAATGTAAAAAAATATATACATTCTCTATCTTTTTCTGATTTTACTTGCATGTATTATTGGCTAATGCGTTTTTAAAGAAAAAATAAAAATAAATTTTATTATTAAATTAAAGAAATGTGGGTATGTTCGATTGTCTGACCTTAGACAATTTACAAATTCGTCTAATTGAACTAACTCTTGTAAGTTAAAATCGTTTAAGGTGAATTGATTGAAGTGAGAAATAACATTGCAAATCAAATTTGAACAACATTTGAAGGATAAATTTATTATTATTATTATTAATTATGTGTTGGCCTTAATAAAATACTATAACCTCTTTATATATGTTTTATATTTATTTTAATGAATGTTATATGTTTTATTATAGTATAGGTACTAAAGTTTATTTTTACCAAAAAATAAGAAACAAGAAACAGAAATAGTTATCAAACATGTTTATGTTTTTAGTTTTTAAGAAACAGAAACAAGAAACGAGAAACAGAAACAGGAAACGAGAAACGAGAAACGAGAACGTTATCAAACGGGGCCAAAAATATTATCAAATGAGGTTAAATATGCCAACGTTGATTGTCCACGTAAGTTCCTGCCCCTTCATAGTCAGATGCTAAATTTTGGTGTTTATGTTGACAAAAATAATCAAATAGGTTGGAAATTATACCAAAAAATTTATTATAAAAATTATATGAATAAATGTAACATCTAAGGGCACAATCATGCTATGACATGAAAATGAAGTAACATAAAAATATAACAATTAAAAATTTGAGTAGACCTTGAGGCCTGTGCGACGAAATGTTCTTAAACTAGAAATACCTCTCATCGATGCTTGAAATTCAACAAATATCAGTTTCTCATAATAGAAGAGCTAAGTTAGCAGCAAGACAACACCAATCTGCTACTCCAATCAACTCAACTAGAATTCGACATTATCACATTGAAACCTCCAACTCTAGAGTGTTTTTTTTGCTTCTTTTTTTTTTTTGAGTTCAACAAACGTGAAGTGAGAATCTTAACCTTCAACTTCATGGAAAGTAATAAATGATTTATTTACTAAGCTATAGATGCTCAAATTGGAAAAAACTGTCTAAAGAATGTTGTGAAACGAAAAGATGGAGAGCTTTTGGAGGATATGTGAGAAATTACAAGATGTATAGAAAAAGAGAGGAGCTCTTTATGAGTCCCTTTAATATAGTTATGGAAAAATGGAGGTTATGTATTGTTGTGCATGAAATTGGACCAAGAGAAAAAGCCCAAATCGCAAGGGAGACCAAGAGCAAAAGATCCAACGAGAGGCAAAACAGACCCAAATGAAAAACAGATCGAACCATTGGGCAAGAGGAAGAGGTGGGTTTGGGCCAAACCCCAAAAACCACCTGGTCAGCCTTGACCTGAAGTCGAGGTCGACCCTAGGTCAACCATGAGGGGCACGTTCGTGCCCCTCGGCCATATATTTTCAGTCCAGCCTGTTTCGGTCCACCTAGCTTTGGTCCACCTTCTTCCTAATCCGCCAAGGAACAAGTTAAAACCTTAAAGATGTCATTTAAATATCCTTCTTCTACTTGAAGGAGGTAAGCTAATTCATTGTAAGCTAATTCATTCTCCAAACTCTTGCTACACATTATAATCTCCTCTCTAACTTAAACATTGGTGCTTGTGTGGCAAGTACCACACCGGTACCTAGATTTCACTTGTCTTGCAGGTCACGCTCTTCTTCTGAATTAAAAATTTACGATTGCTGTCATGTGAAGGTCAGGTGGGTTACCCTGTTCGAATTTTGGTAACAACAGTTGGTGCTGTCTGTGGGGAAGATAAACGCTTGCTTGTGAAACTTGCATATAAGATCCAAGACGATGAGCAATGAGTCAACAGAAATCATTAAGACATTGATGGAGAAGACTTGGATGGTGACCATCATCCACGGAGGACGAGGTCGACCACGCCTCCTCGACCTTGCCTAAATGGATTCCAATTCAAGGCTTTAAAGAAGCGAGTGAACGACATAGACTGAAATCTTGCTTGGATTTTGGACATTCTAGACAAATAGAATCCAACAACGAAGGTTCAAGAAGACATACTTGTGAGAGATTCAGCCAAAGAAAAAGCACCAATGGTTGAGGATATGGGAGAAACCAATGTCTCCATCCAAAAACCAAAGGAAAAGCTGACCCTTGGTGGAAATCGAACTAAAAAACTGCAAGAAGACGAAAGAACTCGAACATGCAAGATCAGAGAACTGAAGTCAGTAATCTAGGTTGTACCAAGGAGCTCAGGCTAAGGCCGAGGCCGACCTTTTGGTCGACCAGCTACTACTGCCTCGGTCGTGACAAATTCTAATCTCCAGAGCATAATCGAGGAGAAATGAAGAGTGAAGGTTGAGGTCGAGGATAAGACTAAGAATCCCTCTTGGAAGGCCATACTATTGAAGATTCGAAAAGATCTAGGGCTATCCAAGAGAACACTCAAAAGCCTCGATAAATCAAAGGTTTCGATTTGGAAGCATTGACTGAGTAGATTGATCCACCTTTCACAAATGACATTATGGAGTATGAGATCCCAACCAAGTTCAAAGTACCTAACATAAAAGCTTATGATGGTAAAAGTGATCCAGTAGAGCATCTGGATAATTATCAATCGTGGATGGAACTCCATGGAGTTTTAGAAGCAATTAGATGTCGTGCCTTTTCTTCTACTCTAACAGGGCCAGCCAAGGAGTGGTTTAGAAAATTGAAGAAGCAATCCATTAATTCTTTCAAAGAATTAGCCCGATCTTTTGTGACTCAATTCTTGGGAGCTAGAAATCAATGTAAGCCTCAAATGCATCTGCTTACAATCAAGCAGGGGCCAAGAGAGAGCTTACAGGAATATATTGCTCGTTTCAACAATGAAGCACTTAAAATTGAAGGATATACTGATGGGGCAGCCTTAATTGCCATAGTAGCTGGACTGCATGATAAGAGGCTCCTTAGATATCAATTGGTAAAAAAGAACCAACATCTTATGTGGAATTCATATCAATAGCACAAAAGTATATGAGTGCTGAGGAACTGTTAAGATCGAAAGAAGTCGTTGTTGAAAGAAAGCCCAAGATTGACAAGTCTCATGATCAAGGTAGGTTCGAAGAGAGTTCACATTCCAACAGTAGGAAATGAGGGAATGGAAATAGGGATCGTGGCCAAGCCGACCATAACGTCAGCCACCCCATCAAATTCGATAAGTACACCCCAACATCAATCCCTCCTGAAAAAATTCTGATGGAAATTCGCAACACTAACTTAGTCATATATATGAAGAAGATGAGAACACTCCTAGAGAATAGGGTGAAGGAATGAACGTTTCACTCCGCAACGGAAGCATTTGATCGTCTTTGATTTTATTTAAAATTAAACTAAAAAATAAGATTAAGTAAACTTACTTGGAGTAAATATGGAGATATTTCTGGCATGTCTTTATCTCCTCCATAAAGTCTTCCTAGCAATGACTTGAACACAGGACCAAGGCTTATGGGAGCCTCTTGAAAGAAAATCTACAAGGGATTGGAAAGGAATAGGTCTAGAGAGAATTCTCTAATTCTCTATTGAGGAGATGTGTGTTATATCTAATGGCTTAACCTATGGGTCCTATTTATAGAGACAAAGGGTAAATCTTTACCATAATTAAAATATTATATTTTAATATCTAAGGGGCTGTTTGGGGCACTGAGTGGGTTATAATAACATGGGTTATAATAGTCTGTGGGTTATAATAGTCTGTGAAATAATATAATATTGTTTAAAATGCAGAGTTATTTAGTCTGAGGTTATAATAGTCTGTGTTTGGGGTGCAGAGTATTCCACGGGTTATTATAACACATGTTATTATAACCCTTGCCCCAAACAGCCCCTAATATATTAAAATATATCTTATACTTATTTGAATCTCATTCAATTCTCCTACGATATTTATTTATTTGAATCTTATTCAAATTTATAAATATCTTTTATTTAATGTATCAAATATACATTAATTATTTTAATATTTAATGTATCAAATACAATAAATATATTTTTCTCTTTTATATTTAATATATCTAATATATTAAATATTAATTTGAACACTTCAAATTAATATTAATTTGAACATTTCAAAATTTTCTATCAACTAAATTGATCTTTTAGTTTTACTATGAGCTAGCAATGAGACTTTATGGACCTACAGATTATAAGCTCCAATGATACAAAATTAATTAATTAAACTATTTAATTAATTAATTTTCATTAATTAACTATAGGTTACTCCACTATAGACCTAGAGTTTCACTCTTATGCACTATAGGACAAATTGTGTCCATAGATATAATCATTACATGCAAGTCGATCCTTCACGAGTTATTCGTAATTACAGCTGAGTTAAAAGTCTGTTTTACCCATATAATTACATCTTGCACCTTAAGTACCACTGATCCTCTAATGAACAATCTATTTATAATCTAATTATAAACTAAGTCTCTTTCGGGCCAGTGATAAGGTGGGCCCCATTGTTCAAGTCCCGAAATCAGCACTTAAGGATTACTCATCTACTTACCCTATATGGGAAGGAGTGAATTCCATCTTGTGAGATTATGTTCCCAGCTCCCTATTTGGTCAAGTTCCCAAAATGGTAGGCATATTGAATCGGCTACAAAAGCCACTCTCACCCATGTAAATCAAAGGACAAGCCCTCACAGGCAGAAGTTCATAACTCACTTAGGATTAAGATCGAGTCGCATATGATCATCCTGATGAAATATTAATCTTATCAATTAACGGATTTATAAAGAGAGATCAAATATTTCGTGGTCCATTCTTATACAAACTCATTGTATAAGATACCCCCACTCACATGTCTCCACATGAACGATTTGGATCAAATCATTTGTAACTATTACAAAGTGGGCTATATTAATAGTGTTACCAGGATAAGGCACCCAACCTTATCCATATACTATGACCCTTTAGGTTATTTCTTGAACATGATTCTCTCGTATGTCAACCACATACTGTTCAAGATTACACTAATAACCTTGGATTTTTCATATAATGGATAATATTATATTGTAAATAAAATAATCAAAAATATTATTAATTGTTAAATAAATTATTAATTACGAGGCTTTAGGGCATAAATCCCAACATAGGGACCAGTCAAAATATTTCATTTTTCATTAGAATCATGGACACGCAACTTGAGATGTTTCCAACTGAAAGATGAAATAGAAATGCTGATAAGAGACGGATATCTGAAAAAGTACATGGCAGAAAATGATCCTAAGAGATTGAGGTTGACCATATGATGAGCCCTCACAGAAAATTCAAACCATCTTTGGAGGACCTACAGGAGGAAAATTGAGCAGAAAGAGAAAAGCAGTGGCAAAGGAAGCCATGTTTGAGCATGAAGATAGAGGTATGTATTCTGTCCACATCAGTGGAGAAAAACAAACTCTGGAATTCACTGAGACTGAAGCAATAGGCATACTTTAGCCACATAATGATGCTTTAGTAGTCACCTTGCCCATTGCGAATATAAAGGCTCATAGAATCCTCATTGATGGTGGGAGTTCGGTAGATGCTTTATCTCTAGCAGCATTTAATGCCATAAAGCTAGGGAGAGAACTCTTAAAATCTAGCTCTACGCCATTAGTAGGTTTTGATGGAGAAAAGGTAACTCCTGAAGGCTGCATAGATCTTCCAGTTACATTCGGGAATAGATAGAATATGGTAACCAAGATGATCAACTTCCTAGTGGTAGACTGCATGACAACATACAACGTAATCTTAGGAAGGCCAACCTTACATGAGCTTAGAGCAGTAGCCTCTATGTACCATCAATTGTTGAAGTTTCCCACTTCAAATGGAACAAGATAAGTAAGAGGAGAGCAAAAACCTTTTAGAGAATGCTACTTCACAGCACTGAAGGAAGTCAAGCAAATGAAGGAAGTTACTCCTTTGCATCATGGAGAAGCCAAGGCCGACCCTACTCCAATGGAATTTTAGAAGTTTTTTCTCTATACTTTTGACTCATTTTCTCTTCATTTAGACATGATTAGATAGGACCATTTATTTTGAAAATGTATCAATGCTTACATTAATCAATAGATTCTATTTCTTTTCAAATCATGAAAGTGTCTATACTTAATCATCAACTTGTTTCAACAAATTTCTCCTTAAATAGGGGGCTAAAGGGGTATGCTTCCCTATTAAACAAAAGCAAGAAGAAATGGTATGCTTCCATATTAAACAAAAGCAACAAAACAAAGGATAAATCAAGTCTTAGGTCACTGTAGAAATTATTAAAAACTGGGAAATAAATCCAACTAAGGCTGACTAGCGGGATTTTTTCTAAAAAGAATTAAACGTAATACTCAGAATAAGGTATGTTGAAAAGAAAAAGATAGCTCATTCAAAGACGAAAACGTTACACTGGTCATGAAAAAGAAAGCAAATACAAGATATTGAAAAGCAGAAGATTAAAGAAAAATTATTTTTTTCTAAAAAGAATTAAACGTAATACTCAGAATAAGGTATGTTGAAAAGAAAAAGATAGCTCATTCAAAGACGAAAACGTTACACTGGTCATGAAAAAGAAAGCAAATACAAGATATTGAAAAGCAGAAGATTAAAGAAAAATTAATTTTTTTCAGTCCCAGGGTTCACACGATCAGTCTCCATGTCAAGACAAAATATTCTAGGAAAGCATTGAGATTGTTGCGAAAAGTAGCAAAATCCTCTGCCAAGAAATCGAAGTTCACAGTGGATTGACAACGAGAAGAATGTTGCCTAGACCAGGTCACACCATCCTCCATCATGGTATTCTATAGGATAATATACTCATCCGTCTTCTTGAATTCCTCAGTAAGAAATTCAACATTAGCTAGGTTCGCCTGAGCTTCATCTAACTACGAACGAAGCTTTGCAACTTCAGCTCAGTCTTAAACTTAGCCAGAAGTCGATTGGCATGAGTCACATTAGCCTAGGCTCGAGTGAGTTCAGTATGAGGAACAATATTGGGCTGAAGAGAATTAATCTTCTAAGCCATGGCAATAACATTGTAGAAATTTGATCAAAAGCCTAGAAAAAAAGCGAAAAAGAGTCAACAAAGATTCTAGTAAAGAGGAAAGTAAAAGAGGAAATAAATGGAAGACTTACCTGTTGAATTTCATACAAAGCTTGAGTAGGAGCTTCTAAAAGATCATCAATCCCAAGCTCTCCGCATAATAGCTAGGAGCCAAACCTTGCCAAAGATGAGAGTTTGACTAAGCACATCAACCTCTCAACTCATACTAGAGTATTTTTCAGGTAAAGTGAAACCTCGAATCCTGGCTAGGGGCTCGGCCTGAGAAGCATAAGATGCACAAGTCCGACGAGTCTTGCGAGAATCAAAAACAGAATAACGAAAAGAAGCAAGTAGAACCTCAAGTTTGGGGTTCTCATCTTCAGTGAGGTCAGTAATACCAGCCTCAGAATCTCCCTTTAAGGTTTCGACCTCTCCACTTTTCTTCTTTTTTGACTTGCTACTCATAAAATCAAATAAATTAACCAGATGAGGAGGCATGTCTGCAAAATTACCTATAAAGGAAAGTAATGAGAAAATATGTAAAACAGAAACCGATCCTGCCCATAACACCGAGGCTGACCCTGCCATATGAGGCCGAGGCTGATCATATAAAAAAAAGAAGAAGGAAGAGAAAAAAAAAGAAATATGGCAAAGGAAAGAAAAATTCACTTCTTGAAGAGGGAGGTGGAACAAGGCCTGTAGAAATTAAATTACTCTAAGAAACAAGGGTCAAACCGTCTCAAATACTATACTTAAGATATTGAACAGTCCTTGAAAACTTCGTAGTAGCAGAGGAACGACATATCTCATAAGGAACTGAAAAAAATCAAAGGAATTTGGTTAATAAAACAAGAGAATCTTTATAGTCCATAGAGAAACACTCACCATATTCTTCAAATCTCATTGGAATCCCGCAAGTTGAATTTTGATGGCCCTGAGCAAGCCAATTTTCACTTACAAAAGCCAACCATTTTTCTATCGGTGGACCGAAGTTGGCCCACTAACCAAAATTCCTTTTTTTTTTTGCACTCAAGTAGTAAAAAAGATGGTCGAATGAAGGATTATGACTCAATTTATGCAAGGACATAAAAGTATAAGGAGTTAAAGAAGACCCATCCCCATAAGTTACCCATAAGATGTAGCAACCGATGAGGTCACTCCATCCTTTTGGAACTATTTAGGCAGGGGTCAAACGAACAAATGTTAAAAAAAATTGTAGAAACGGAGGTAAAGGAAGGCTAACACCAAAACGAAACATAGCCAAATAAAAAGCCATTTCTTCGTTAGGAGGATTATCTATGCAATCACCAGGGCCAGAAATTCCCATATGTACGTCGCAAGTAATATCATATTTAGATCGCAGTTGCTCAAGTTAAGCCGCAGTTACCAAAGTTGATAAACCTTGAGAACGTACATGAGAAACATTGGCATCATTCTCAGGGGAGGAATAAGCCTCATATTAACTAGTACTAAGAGACTCATCCCGTATGAAGAGTCCCCAACCTTAGAAGAAGTAGAAGAATATTCATCACCAAAACCTCTAGAAGAATAAGAAGAAGACAAGGAGACCCACCTTAAAAGGAGAAATAAGAATTGAGAGATGAAGGATGAAATGTGGAAATGAAGTGGAAAATGGATATGAGAACCCTCATATATATAGGTAAAAAGAGGAGGGAAAAGGAAGAAATTTGAATTAAAGTCATAAAAAAAAGGGTCAAGGTTGAGGCACACCTGCAAGGCTGTAGATGTGTCAGGCGTGTGCAGTACACCAGGCATGCAGAGCAAAGGCGAACCTGCCGAGGACAGCATTGGTCGACCCCACCTGGTTGCCCAGCCTACCAACTTTTCCCCTTTAAACTTACTTCATCCTCACTTCGCCACGTGTCCCAATTCGCATCTTCATTTTTCGACCCATGAGAAATTGCCACGTGTCTCCATCCATGTCTCCACATCTTGACCAATGAGGAAATGCCACCTAGGGAATAAACACATTTAGAAGAATTAAAGAAGAAAATACACAACTATATTGTAATGGATTACCTCTCTAGAAATTGATTTTTATCTTTCTAAGAGAAGAGTAACAAAAACATCACTTCTCTAGAAGTTGATATCCATATTTCTAAGAGAAGAATAATGATTAAATAAACTACCTCCCTAGAAATTTATTTCCATCTTTCTAAGAGGAGAGTAACAATTAAAAAATTACCTCTCTCGAAATTGATATTCATCTTTCTTAGATGAGAGTAATAATGAAAATTTAGCTTTCCAAGAAATTGATTTTCATCTTTCTAAGAGGATAGCCCTAAATTAACATTTTCTCCAGGAAATCGATATTCATCTTTCCAGAGGAGAATATTAGACCTATGGAAGACTAAGTCATTCCCATGAGGTTTGACCTGCAAATCCTAAGGATTATCTGAAGCAAGACTTTTGAGTCTTGCCATTTTCTCCAAGAAATCAAACTTTATCTTCCCAGAGAAGAATCTTAGACCTATGGAAGTTGGAGTCATTCCCATGAGGATTAATCGATGAATCCTAAGGATAATCTGAAGCATGATTTTGCAGACCTGACATTTTCTCCAGGAAATTGATCTTCATTTTTGCTAAGTCTTAGACCTAGGAAAGATTGAGTCATTTCACATGAGGATTGACCGAAAAATCTTAAGGATAACCCAAAGTATAACTTTTGAGCACTTAAACTCAAAAAATGGGTAAAATTGAAATAAAAGGGTTATACTCCCAAATTGGTCTTCATACTCTAGGTCCACGATAACAATTTATACCATTAATTCTAATTAGGGAGTGGAGACTAATAATATTGGGGGTGAAATTAGATCAAGAGAAAAAGCCCAAATCCTAAGGGAGATGATAACACTTATTTATGAGTGCTATTTAGCTCTAAAAACTAAGCTATTTTCTTAGAAAGCGTGTTCTTAATGTTGTATTTCATGTCATTTAGGGCAAGTTTAAGTAAAAATAAGCTTTGCATGTGTTTGAAGTCTTGATTTTGTAAAAATAAGTTTTTTGGTGTATTTAGAGTCATTTTTATAAAGAAAAGTGTTAATTTTTGTTGGTTTTGTGTAGAGGTTAAAAAAGGACCCAAATGCGCCCATATCCCGGTCGCAATTGAAGCAAAGAAGAAATGATCCATGAGATATGCGACCAGGATGCACCAGCATTTGAGAGCAGAAGCCAAAATCTAAGTATTGTAGAAAAGAGCCAAAATGCACCTAGAAATGCGCCCGCATCTAGGCCATTTTGACAACAGAGCAATTGCAACCACAAATGCGCCTGCATCTAGACCTTTTTGAAAGATTCTCCAAGATTTGTAGGATTTATAGTTTTTATGGAAGATTCTTAACCAAATCTACTCAAATTAAGGGATATGATCGACCAAGCTTTTTCACACTGATCTCGGCAGTAAACCCTATGCGTGAAGTCTATAAAAAGGAAGCTCATACCTCCATTTGAAAAAGAGCTCGGAGTTAGGAATTGTTCTTCATCTTAAAACTCTGTCGTTTTTCTCTTTAGTTTTAGTCGCCACTCTGAGTCTTCCTTGAGTTCTATTTGTATTCCATTCAGGCTCCAACTTCAAAAGAAGAAGGAGTAAGTACTTGTTCTTCTTGAAAAAGGTTGAACAAGTTAGAAAGGAAGAACAATCTTAGAGTTCTTATTGCTTTTTATATAAGTTTTGTATTTCTTTTATTTTCCAGTGTTGTACTTGTTGTTTTATCTTTATTTCCAGCATTGTAAGTTTTTATTTTTCCTTTGAATTCAAGTAGTAGTTTCTTCTAATTCAATCTCATTTAGTTATTCCTTTGTTTTCATACTTCAAAGTGTTTTCAAATTTCGTATTTCAATGAATTGTGTTAGTTCTTCTACTTACTTTCTTTTCATTTTCTGCACTTTATTTTTCTCTTCGATGAGTGGCTAAACTCCTTGGAGGGGATTCAATCATGTGAATACCCTAAAAAGGAGATAAGCATCACCATGTGTTTTGATAGGACCTATAAAGTCCTATTTAATCATACTTATTTCTTGTTAGTTAGAAGAATTTTATGTGTTTTATTATTATTTTTTAGGGATTCGAGCAATTCACATGTTTTGGAGAGTTTGCAATATTTCAGAATTAATTTGGACATAATTGGAGATGATTCGAGCAACTGAATTTCTATACCAACTTTGACCAATCATATCATGACATTTCAAATTTGGTGTCAAATTGAAGCTTATTGAATTATCTTTCTAATGGTATAAGACCTATTACATTCCATTAAGCATTATGAAAGTTATGACATTTTGAGTGATTACTACTCCTGCTGGAAAATTGCAGTACTATTTTAACTTAGGAGTTGTGCCAACTTTCGTTCCCATTATCTTACTGACCACGTTTGAAAATATAGCCAAATTAGATACAATTTTAAAGCTCTCTGAAAGATATTTCCAACCATATAATGATCACGTCGATCTAAATTTTGGAGAAGAAGTTATTGACAAAATACTGAAGACTGTGCAATCCATAAACTTTCCTTATTTGCAACCTTCTATGTTTGTTTTGAGAATTTAGGAAAGGATTTTCGATTTTTGGATGTATTTTATAGCATTTTGCAAGATAGAAAATTATTTACTTTATTTTAAACATTATTCCCTAATTGTTTTGGGAAAATATCTTTCTAGAATTTAGGGTTTCTTACTTTTCAAGGCTATTTAAGCCTTCTTTTGGACAACTGCATGGGGTCTCCGAGTGTAATATTTCTAGACAATAGTTTTTAGAGTTTTTCTCCCTTTTCCTTTACTTTTCTTTTTGCACTATATCGAACCAATAACGAACTTTAGCTACATCATCATGATGAGCGACTAAGGTAATTGTTCCAATTCCTAGGTCGGTGTAGCCAATTGCAATGTTGTGAGGCTCGAACTTTAATGTAGTTTTCTTATAATTGCAAGTGTTCTTTGATTCCTATATTTATTTTATGAGCATGTATTTTTTATTGAATTGATGCCCCAATCGCTTTATATGCTTGATTGCTATTCATGATGCATGATTTGTAATTTTCGTATTGATTGAATCTTGTAGCGCTAGAATTATTACATGTGTATGTTTTATGGGTTTCCATAATTGCATAGCTTGCATGTTTAATTCTAGGAATTAAAGAAGCATCTTGGTTAGGTTGAAGTTATTTTATCTAATCGGTTTGTCTTGGTCTCTCCAAAGTACTTAATGCTTTTATCTAAATAATTTGGAACGGTTTCGTGCCAAATTGTTTAGGTAATTAGCATTAACTTTGGCGTTTGTTAGAGTTGATGATTTTAGGGGATTTGTTGCTTTTTGTGGTTTCCTAATAAGTTGACCGAGTACTTGCATGATTAAGTTAAAACGTTTTGTATGCCTATGATTGATTTTGCAATTGGATAAAACCGTACCTGTGAATTAGATTTTGGTAAGATTTGATCTATCTTTATTTTATTTGCTTATGTTTTATTTTATTAATAAAAATACAAAACCCCCCTTTTTAATTGTTTTCTCCTTTGCAAATTTAATTTGAGAAATTGATATTTGGTTCCCTGAGATCGACCCAGTCCACTCAATGCTACAAGTAGCTTAGGATTGGTTTATAAATTTTAATTTGACGAGCCATCGACAAGCTCGCGTCATGTTTCTTGTGTTTCTTGTAAATTCGCTCAACACTTAGCTAAGTTTACTTTTAGTGAATTTAAGTTTCATTGTTAGTTTAAACTGGCCATTTGAGTTAACATAGTCTATGAAGATTTCAATACTGAAAAGGTTAGTCAACACAAGTTTTTTTAAAAGTAATCTAGGAAAAGAGTCTGAACATAGAACTTTACTTTTTGTACCTAGACATATGACAAAAACCTTTAAAACTATGAAGTTGTGCTTTTCATCATTTAAGAGAATTTAGCCATAGACATACGAGTTTTAAATTGCTTAGTCTCCTAAAGGTTCTTGGAAAATTAGTTGAATAGGTGTTGAACTTGATTTACTTTGCTAAGTGTCAATTAGGGTAAGTTGCAAGTGCAATTCGGTAGCATTCTGTTTGAATCGTACAGAACTCGAAAGAGTCAGTATGCAGGTGCAAGAGGTAACATCTCTAAATTAGCCGGACTTAGTTAGGCAGTTGCGGGCGCATTTCCCAGGGTTGAACCAGAATTGAATCCCCTACTTCTCATGCTTGTTTTTCCTATTACTTTTTCATTTGTTTTTACTTTTTATTGCACAAAAACTCCAAAATCAACTTTGTTTCTCTTGGTTACCTTTGGTTGCAACTTGTGAACAATTATGTTGTAAACTGAAAATACCTTTGTTAAATTTGTTCCCTTGGGTTTGATACTTGAAATACTCCATATATTACTTGTATGACAGCGTGCACTAACGCTCTTTTGCATTAGCAGTCCATTAAGAGATCAAGAGCAAAAGGTCCATGAGAGTCAATATGGACCCGAACGAAAAACAGACCAAACCATCGGGAAGAGGAAGAAGTGGGTTTGGGTTGGCAGGCCAAGGCCGACCTTATGGTCGGCCATGAGGGGCACGTGTCAAGCGTGCCCCTTAGGCCATACTTTTCTAGTCTAGCCTGTTTCGGTCTACCTCGCTTCTTCCTAATTTGCCAAGGAGAAGGTCAAAACTCTAAAGATGTCATATAAATATCCATCTTCAACCTGAAGGAAGTAAGCTAATTCATTCTCCAAACTCTTGCTACACACTAAAATCTCCTCTCTGATTTAAGCATTGGAGCCTGTGTGGCAAGTACTACACCGGAACCCAAGTTTCTCTTGTCTTGCAGGTCACGCTCTTCTCTTGAACTACAAATTTACAGTTGCTGTCATGTGAAGATCAGGTGTGTTACCCTATCCGGATTTTGGAAACAAGAAGTATAAAATAATTATGAAATTAATTCTTTTAGAGTAAATTAATTTTTTTTAGAGTTAAAACAATTATAAATTCATTTCTAAAATTGATAAAACCCTTGCCAACCATACAAAGTCCCAGCGCTGAAATTTGAACTTTTATTTAATTTCTCATTCCTGGATTTTCCAATAAATTGATGAGTTTACATATGTTTTGTATAAGTTCTAAATATATAGTTTAGTTCCTAATCATTGGGTTATTTCTCAATTGTCACTAACTTTTTAAAAGTTTCAATTTTATTATTCATATATTGATTTAATTTTTTTTCAATGAAATTCTTATTATTTCAAAATGTTAAAATCCATTAATAAAATGTTGATATAATATCAATCAAAATGCACATTATTAATTGAGTTTAAAATATTTTTACATTTTAAATTTAATGAAATAGATATACCACTCATCATACAAAATTAAAGAACTATTTTTTTTAAGTACATAAAGTCTACTTCATATAACTTGACAAGTAGTAAATAGTTACTTTTTCGTAACATATCAAGATGTCACGTCAACTTTCATTTGTTATTATCAACTTTCACTTGTTATTAGATTACATCTCTTTTAAGCTGATTGTTTGCTCCATTTATTATTCATGCTTCAAGGGGACTAAAGAAAAAAAATCCAGACATGACTAAAATGTTAAAGGGGGAAAAATACAAGGACTAAGAATTAATCTAACCTTTTTAAAACTCCAACACTTCTATGGAATCTCAGGATAAATAACTTTTTTTTTGTTTAGTTTACTTAATGTAGTAAATAGTCAAAACTTAGAAACTTGATTTCTTCCATTCCAACTTTTTTTTTCCTTTTAATTATTAAATTGCATATATGAGAGAGTGACGATGAAACTTATGACCTATACTAGAGAGGCTAGGGAAAAAAAACTAAAAATTCTTAAACCATATTTCTTTCTCGAAAATCCTTTCTAAAAAAGATTGAATTTTTATTCATAAACTACATCAATCAAATCATGGTAATAGAAGCAGAAGAATGGCAAGCACTCCACGAATTAGATTCAACAAGATTGTGATCCCAAATACAATAACAAAAACCGCACAAATTCACAAAAGAAAATTTGCAGAGGCAAAATTAGGAGAATGAAAAGTGGTGATTAGGGATTTTGAGCTATGAAAGTGAGAGAAGAGATAAACTGTGAGCTGAAAATAAAAAACGAATTTTGATTTCGGTTTTCTAAGGTGAATTCACAAACCAAAATGAAGAAAAGATATAAAAATTAATGATTGCAACTCCAGATTTATATATATATTTATTTTTCTCTTTTTTTTCTCTAATTGCATTGAAATGTATGGGTCAACTACAGAAAGAAAAAGGTTTAAACAACACAAAATATCTGAATTGTTCGTAATGCGAAGAAAACCAGGTTTAGCGAGTTGTACAAAAAAGCGCCAGAAGAATTGATTGTATAGAAAAAAAAACATATACGAAATGATATAAAAAAATATACAGAATGATATAAAAGAAAGACGCTTGATTATTCGAAAAGCTAAAATATGAAGTTACAATTGAGGAGATTTTGAAAATTAAAAGAATTTAAAAATGATTTTCTATAAAAAAAAATTTTAAAAAAATCAGATTTACCAAACACCCTAAAAAAGTTAAGATTTTTTCTAAATTACTCTTACTTGTCCCATTGCAATTCCAAACGCACTCTTAGTTGTCCTTATGATTACAAAAGGCACGAAATTTTAATTTGGTATCAAGACCTAATGCATAACCATTTTAATTACAATTTTGTTTTTAAAAATTAAGTTCTTCACTAATGGTTTTGCTATTTTTAAATGTGTGCGTGTGTTCTTAGCCAATTTTTAAAATAAAAATGGATTTTTGAAAACCATTTGTTTTTAAATTTTAAATTTTGGCCATAATTTTAAAACTTCTTTTTGAAAATAAATCAAGACAAAGAATGCTATATGTGTGTGTGTGGTTTGGATTTTTTTTAAAAATAATGTAAATTAAAAAAATAATAACACAAAAATGGTAAGTTTTAAAATAATGTCAAATGTAGGGTAGATAAATCGTGTACATGGGTCACGATTTATGTAAGTCGCAGCCCGTGGTCACGAGTAGCCAAATAAATCGCGGCCCATGTACACGAGGAAAGGCAAAATCGCGTACCCCGTACACGATTTTGGTGCCACATGGCGCCATTCGATGGCGTGGCCGCCATGTGGCTGCCAGGTAACTCGTGTACGTGGTACACGATTTCCAAATGGATCTCGTGTACCATGTACACGATTTCCATAGTAGGGTTTTTTTTTTTTTTTTTTTTTTTTTTTTTTTTTTTGGGTTATGATTTATCTATCTAATATATAAAAATAAGTGTGAGCCATCATCGAAAGTGGGAGAGATTACTTTTTAGATCCAGCATTGAAAGTTTGCATATTTTCCCGAAAAATCGTGGTGGGATTTCTTGATTCTTGAGAAACAAAATATATTTATGGCCTCAAAATAAATAATAATAATATGTAAATCGTGTACATGGTACACGTCATAGTGGCGGATCCAGAATTTCAAAATAAATAATAATAATATGTAGTTTTTCTAAAATATGTAAATTTAAACATTTCTTTTCTTTTTTACCCTACATTTGTAATTTCATTTTTTTTTATACATTTTAAAAATTATTAGTTTCAAAACTACCCTAATTGTGTCATTATTTATTTAAACAACATTATCTTAAAAATTAGCCCTTAAATTATATTTTTTTTAAATAATGTAAATTAAAAAAATAATAACACAAATATGGTCATTATAAAATTATCCACCTAAATATATATAAAAAAAAAATGAAACTTGAAATATTTAAGATTTTTAAAAATAGAATTAAATTTTTTTATGCATTTAATTTTTCTAAAATATTTACTAAAGATTTATTTTTTTTTGTATATATATGAGTAAAATTAAAAAAAATAATTAAACTCTAACCATACCCAACTTACTAAAAATTAAAATAATATTATATATGTATATTGCAAATTAAATATATAATAAAAAATGAAGTTAAACTAAAAGAGTAATAGAAAAAAAATGAAGTTAAAAAGTGGCGTTTTTTTGGTATATATATATATATGCAAAAAAATTAAAAAAAAAGGGTAAAAATTTAAAAAGACGCACATTTACAAGGATTTGAACCCATGACCTTGAATTTGCAGCCGTTCATTGTGCCCCTCCTACAGCCAACAAGCCAAAGCATGGTTTTGAGTTTTTAAGTGAAACAAGTATTAGATATACGTAAAACGTGTACACCGTACACGATTTCCACGTAAAACGTGTACCGTGTACACGATTTCCACGTAAAACGTGTACCATGTACACGATTTCCACTGACATGTAAATCGTGTACATGGTACACGATTTAGGTACTCTATTTTAAACATTTCTTTTCTTTTTTACCCTACATTTGTAATTTCATTTTTTTTATACATTTTAAAAATTATTAGTTTTAAAACTATCCTAATTGTGTCATTATTTATTTAAACAACATTATCTTAAAAATTAGCCCGTGTGGTTTTAAAAAGTGAGATAATGCATTTGAATTAGATATCTAATTATGGTATAACTCAAGCGCAAAATTCATTATCTTTATATGAGAAACTATTTTTAAATTTATTTCTAAGAAAAAAATATTGCACAAATCACTCATGAATTATGAAGTTTGTTACAATCACACCCTTAAATTTTTAATTTGATCAGTCAGCTCCTATATTTTGTTAAGTGTTGCAATCACACCCATGAATTTTAAATTGGATCAATTAGTCCTTTGTACTTTGTTAAGTGTTGCAATTAGCCTTGTACTTTTTTTCTATTTTTTTTTCTTCAGATTTTTTAATAATATGTTTGCTCTTTCTTACTAACGTGAGAGTCACACAGAAGGGGCTGATTACAACACTTAACAAAGTACAAGCGAATGATTGATCAAATTAAAAATTCGTAAGTGTGATTGCAACACTTAACAACGTACATGAGGCTGATTGCAACAATTAATAAAGTACAGGAGTTGATTGATTAAATTAAAAATTCAAGGATGTGATTGTAACAAACCTCATAGTTTAGGAGTAGTTTGTGAAATTTTTTATATAATTTCCTAACTACTTGGATGGTAAAACGTTAGTAGGAAAAAAAAATCAATTTTTACCTCTAAACTTAGCAAGTTGTATCAATTTCATCTCACGAACTTTCAATTAATTTCATCAAATTGAACCCTAAACTTAACATGTGTTGTAATTTTACCCTATGTTCAATTTTTGCAAAAGCATCCACTAATTTGAATAAAAAGTAAAGTAAAAATCTCTCGAAACTCACCACTTTCATAAAAAATCAAGCCTTTTACAAAATGAAGTTTGATTAATGCACATAATACAATTGAATAAATTTTACAAAACTCACAAATTTTAACAAAAATTGAGCTCTATTGTCGTATTTGTTTGAAGCTTCAGATTTCATACAAGACATATGTTTTATATTAATTAAATACACATGAGAATATTTTTATTAACAATTTTTCAAATAAAAATTTATTAAAGGGTAAAAATTGCAACGCTAAGTCTAAGGTAAAAATTACGACACTTATCAAAGTTTAAAGTGCAATGGGATGAAATTGAAAGAGTTGGCCAAATTCAAGGTAAATTTTGAAATTTTTTTCAAAGTTAATTCTGTGTAGTTTTAAGTGATGAAAAAAAAAAACATCCGTGAGAATACACTCAAGGAAAATAACAAAATAATAAAAATTAAAAATTTTATCTAATCTATTGTGAATATGACATATGTAAATGCCCATTCCACATGCCCATTTGTTATCCATGCCAAGTGGCATTTTCTCCATAGCCAAAGTGTCTTCTAAAGGCCATAGATTGGTGTCCAAATGTACCACATAATCCTCTCTTAAATTGCCTATAAATAGAGAGATTTTTGGAAAATAAGACACACCAATTTTTCTCCCATTTTCTCTAATTTTTGTTTTTAATTTTCCATAAATCTCCACTTTCTTTTGTTTATACTATATATATATATATTCTTTTTATATTTCATCTTTTGTATTATTATTATTATTATTATATGATTTGGTAAAGTTTTGGTGCCCGGTTTCGCCTCTCAATTTTACAACACGTTATCAGCACGAATCTCTGTCATTTTTCCCGCTAAAGGTAAGTCTTATAGGTAAGCCATTTTTACGCATTTGGTTTATGTTAAATTTCTAATATAAATATATATTATTATTTTGATAGTGTTATTATGGCAAACCTTACAAAGCTAGAATTTGCGGCCCTGGATATTAATGGAAATAACTACTTGTCATGGATCCTTGACGCTGAGGTCCATTTAGATTCTATGAATCTTGGAGAAACAATTAAAGAAGGAAATGATGCATCAAATCAAGAAAAAGCAAAAGCCCTGATCTTCCTTCGCCATCATCTTCACGAGGGATTAAAAATGGAGTATCTTACAATAAAAAATCCCTACGTTCTATGGCAAGGTTTGAAAGAAAGGTACGATCATCAAAAAACAGTTATTCTTCCTAAAACTCGTTATGATTGGATGCACCTGAGGTTGCAGGACTTTAAATCAGTAAGTGAGTATAATTCCGCACTCTTCAGAATTAGTTCAAAATTAAAATTATGCGGAGAAAAGATTACTGATGTTGATATGTTAGAGAAGACATTTTCCACTTTTCATGTCTCGAATATGCTCCTGTAGCAGCAATATCGAGAGAAGGGTTTTGCAAAATATTCTGAACTTATCTCATGTCTTCTCGTTGCTGAACAAAATAACGAGTTATTGATGAAAAATCACGAATCCCGACCAACTGGAGCAACACCATTCCCTGAAGTGAATGTTGTGAATTTTAATAACCGTGGTCGAGGTCGTGGTCGTGGTCGAGGTCGGGACCGCGGTAGAGGAAGAAATACCTATTTTCGTGGTGGGCATTATAATTTTAAAAAACCCACACGAAGTGATGATCATAAAGGAAAGGCTCCACAAGATAGAAGTTCGAAAGGTGATGAACATAAATGTTTCCGGTGCGGAATGACTGGGCACTGGTCACGTACCTGTCGTACGTCAAAACACCTTGTTGATCTCTATCAAGCTTCCCTGAAGGAAAAAGGAAAAGGAAAGAATGTGGAGGTAAATCTTGCCATTCAAGAAGATGATGTGTTTGACCCCTCCAATATGATGCATCTTGATGTAGCTGATTATTTTGAATCTCCTGGAGAGAGAATTGATGCAATCAAACAAGTAGAGGATGATTTGTATGAAAATATATAATTAAATACTGTTTAGTATATTTTTGTTGTTGTTTTGTTTGTATATATATTTAAGACTCTTTGTAATCGTTTTTCTTTTCTTTTCAATGAAGAAATATGAACAATTTCAATATGTTAAGTAATTCGAAAATGAGCAATGAGGATTTATGTCTGGCAGACTGCGCAACTACGCACACGATACTCATAAATAGAAAATATTTTACTAGATTGACAATGCTGGAAGCAAAAGTCAATACTATATCAGGTTCTGCAAATCTGATTGAAGGTTTTGGAAAAGCAAACTTTATTTTGCCTAGAGGAACAAAATTTACAATTAATAATGCTCTGTTCTCTAGCAAATCGAAAAGAAACTTATTAAGTTTTAAAGATATACGTGAAAATAATTATCATGTTGAAACTGATTGTAAAAATAATATAGAGTGTCTCTATATAACATCTATTGTTTCACATGAAAAACGTATATTAGAAACACTGCCTGCTTTTTCTTCTGGATTATACTATACTCATATACGAGTAATCGAAAGTTATGCAATAATGAACCCGAAGTTCATGAATCCAGAAATATTCAGTGTTTGGCATGATCGATTGGGTCATCCAGGGTCAATAATGATGAGAAAAATTATTGAGAATTCACATGGACATCCTTTAAAGAGCCAGAAGATTCTTCAATCCAATGAGTTGTCATGTGATGCTTGTTCTCAAGGGAAATTAATTATTAGACCATCACCAGCTAAAGTGGGGATTGAATCACCTGCATTTTTAGAGCGAATTCAAGGTGATATTTGTGGACCTATTAACCCACCAAGTGGTCCATTTAGATATTTTATGGTATTAATTGACGCATCCAGCAGATGGTCACATGTATGCTTATTATCAAGTCCAAATCTTGCATTTGCAAGATTACTTGCTCAAATAATTAAGTTAAAAGCACAATTTCCTGATAATACAATTAAGACCATTTGACTTGATAATGCTGGTGAATTTACATCCCAAACTTTTAATAATTATTGTATGTCAATTGGGATAAGTGTTGAACATCCTGTAGCTCACGTTCATACACAAAATGGTCTAGCAGAATCATTTATAAAACGTCTGCAACTAATTGCAAGACCATTGCTTATGAGAGCTAAACTTCCTACATCGGTATGGGGTCATGCTATTTTGCATGCTGCATCACTGGCACGTATTAGGCCAGTAGCTTATAATAAATACTCCCCAATGCAATTAGCTTATGGCCAGCAGCCAAATATTTCCCATCTAAGAATTTTTGGATGTGCAGTATATGTACCGATTGCTCCACCACAACGTACTAAGATGGGTCCTCAAAGGAGGTTAGGAATATATGTTGGTTTTGATTCCCCATCAATTATTAAATATCTTGAACCCCTGACGGGTGATGTATTTACTGCACGATTTGCTGATTGTCATTTTAATGAGACAAAATTTCCAACATTAGGGGGAGGAATTAAGAAGTTGGAAAAAGAAATTACATGGAATGCATCGTTATTATCTCATTTTGATTCTCGTAGAAATCAATGTGAACTTGAAGTTCAAAAGATAATTCATTTGCAAAATATAGCAAATCAACTACCAGATGCATTCACGGATACTAAAAGTGTGACTAAATCATATATACCAGCTGCAAATGCTCCATCAAAAGTTGATATCCCAAAGGAACAAGTTGTCAATAATGAGTCTGGAGCACGCCAGAAGCGTGGTAGACCAATAGGTTCTAAAGATAAAAATCCTCAAAAAAGAAAAGTAGTTGAGAATCAAAATGATTCGATAAAAGGTATGGATGTTCCAGAAGAAATCCAGAATACAACTACTCAAAAGAGTATTGGTGAAAATCAAACGCTTGAGGATAATAATGAAATTTCTATAAACTATGTTACAACAGGAAAGAGATGGAACCGAAATGATATCATTATTGACAACATTTTTTCTTATAATGTTGCTCACGATATTATTCATGAAAGTGACGATTTTGACCCAAAATCTATCGTAGAATGTCAACGTAGAAAGGATTGGCCGAAGTGGAAAGAAGCAATCCAAGCAGAGTTGAACTCACTTTCAAAACGTGAGGTTTTTGGACCAGTAGTCCCAACACCGAAAAACGTCAAACCTGTGGGATATAAATGGGTATTCGTAAGGAAAAGAAATGAAAAGAATGAAGTCACAAGATATAAAGCGAGACTTGTTGCACAAGGATTCTCGCAAAGGCCTGGTATTGATTATGAGGAGACATATTCTCCTGTGGTGGATGCAATAACGCTAAGATATTTGATTGGTCTGACTGTATATGAAAAGCTTGATATGCATCTAATGGATGTAGTCACGGCGTATTTATATGGATCTCTGGATAATGACATTTATATGAAAATCCCGGAAGGATTTAAAATATCAGAAACGTATGAATCAAATTCTCGGGAATTGTATTCAATAAAGTTACAGAGATCATTATATGGATTAAAACAATCAGGACGAATGTGGTATAATCGCCTGAGTGAATATATGTTGAAAGAAGGATACCAAAATAATCCAATATGTCCGTGCGTTTTTATAAAGAAATCTCAGTCAAGATTTGCTATTATAACTGTATATGTTGATGACTTAAATATAATTGGAACTCCTGAAGAGTTATCCAAGGCAATAGAATATCTTAAGAAAGAATTCGAGATGAAAGATCTTGGAAAAACAAAATTTTGCCTTGGTTTGCAAATTGAACATTTAGCAGATGGGATATTTGTTCATCAATCAACTTATACAGAGAAAATCTTAAAAAGATTCTATATGGATAAAGCACATCCATTGAACATTCCAATGGAAGTTCGTTCACTGGATGTAAAGAAAGATATATTTCGACCTCGAGATGACAGTGAAGAACTACTTGGTCCTGAAGTACCATATCTTAGTGCAATTGGTGCACTTATGTATTTGGCTAATAACACAAGACCAGATATTGCATTTTCAGTAAATTTATTAGCTAGATATAGTTCATGTCCTACAAAAAGACATTGGAACGGAGTTAAGCATGTACTCCGATATCTTCGAGGGACAATTGATATGAGTTTATTTTATTCTAACAAATCAAAGTATGATCTAGTTGGTTATGCAGATTCTGGTTATCTATCTGACCCACACAAAGCTAGATCTCAGACAGGTTATCTATTCGCATGTGGAGGAACTGCTATATCGTGGCGATCAGTGAAACAGACTATAACGGCCACTTCTTCAAATCATGCTGAAATCCTCGCTATTCATGAAGCAAGTCGAGAATGTGTATGGATAAGATCGATGACACAACACATTCATCAGACATGTGGCTTGTCTTCAAGTAAACCTCTTCCAACGATGTTATACGAAGACAACACAGCATGTATAGCTCAAATCAAGGGAGGATATATCAAAGGAGATAGAACAAAGCATATCTCACCAAAGCTCTTCTATACTCATGATCTTGAAGAAAATGGCGATATCACTGTACAACAAATTTGTTCAAAAGATAACCTGGCTGACTTATTTACAAAGGCATTACCAACTGCAACCTTCGATAAATTAGTATATAGCATTGGAATGCGGCGACTCAAAGACTTTATGTGATGTCTCCATGAGGGGGAGTAAATGTATTATAGTAAACTATATAAAATATGTACTCTTTTTCCTTCACTAGGGTTTTTCTTCCCATTGGGTTTTTCCCTAGTAAGGTTTTAACGAGGCATATTTTATATAAATGGGCATTTAAGGGGGAGTATTGTGAATATGACATATGTAAATGCCCATTCCACATGCCCATTTGTTATCCATGCCAAGTGGCATTTTCTCCATAGCCAAAGTGTCTTCTAAAGGCCATAGATTGGTGTCCAAATGTACCACATAATCCTCTCTTAAATTGCCTATAAATAGAGAGATTTTTGGAAAATAAGACACACCAATTTTTCTCCCATTTTCTCTAATTTTTGTTTTTAATTTTCCATAAATCTCCACTTTCTTTTGTTTATACTATATATATATATATTCTTTTTATATTTCATCTTTTGTATTATTATTATTATTATTATTATTATTATTATTATATGATTTGGTAAAGTTTTGGTGCCCGGTTTCGCCTCTCAATTTTACAACATAATCATATTGGTTGGATAATATTGTATTCAAGGTGTTTTTTAAAGTATATTGCATTAGATCATTCTTCTAACACAACAATGAAATTTTACAATTCAATATCGAAATGAAGTATCGAATAATTTGTTTCTTCTTTTCTCTCAGTGCTTGCCGATATAGAATCATGTACTGAATCAATAGAAAATTCTAAAAATTTATGCAGCAATATAATATCCTCTCGAATATTGGCTTCAGGAAACGAAACTAAAGATTGGGAAATTTTCGAATCTACCTGATGAGATTATAAAAATTCAAGTAACGGATTCTCACAGGCTAAAGTTCAATAGACGTGAAGATCTAGAAATGTGTTTATTGTTATATATATATTTTTGTTTGATTTGATTTGATTTTTTTTTTACTTTAAGGAATAGGTTGGATATTTTTACATATATATCTAACCTACCTTAGAAAAAAATTTAAATTCTATCATCTCATGTTTTTAATCTTAAATAATTAACATTTTTATTCTTATATAAATGGCCACAAAACATGGAAAAACTAAATCTCTTTAAAAGAAAAGAAAACAAAACCACAATTTAATCCATTTTATAGCAAAATAAGGGAAAGAAAACCCTACTTTATTACAAATATATATACAGCTAATAATCTAAATTTAGAAAAAAAGAATTTCATAGTACATTAATAATAATCTTTCCAAAAACATTCAAATACATGACCATTTATGTTCTTCTTGACACAATTTTGTTTGATTTTGCCATGAAATAGGGAGAAAAAAAGAGAAAGAGATAGAGGTTATCACATCTCGAAGACAAATTTTATTTCACCACATGAAAATAGTAATAATTCGATATCATGATTCTCAATACATCTATCAACTCGAACATATAACTCAAATTAGTCAGATATCTGTATTTCTCCATTTCGAATCATAGATTCGAAGTTTCACCCATTGTTTATCATAATATCCCAAAGAAAAGGGGAAAAAACCCTCATTACATCAAAAAAAAAAAAAAAAAAAGCGAAGAAGAGAGAGAGAAAAGAGCATAATAAGAGCCAAGAACTTTGACTTGCCGATAAAGGCTAATAGGTTTCTTCAAAGCAAGATAGGCCTCCTTTGTTTCATCAAAATAATGTCAAAGAATTTCCTCCGATCATACCCTCTTTTTCCCTGCCGCCTTCTGCCCGAAACGACCGCCATCTCCGACCACCACATCCTCCACGACGCCACCGGAAAAAACGCAGCGATCGAAGCGACCACGAGCTGAATGTCAAGGCATTGTTTTGGCAATATTTATAGACCTAACAACTAGTTCTTTGTTCTTTCAATGACACAACCGATGAAGATAGGATTATTATTTAAAAAGAAAGAGAGAGAAATTTGTTATTTTGTTTAATAAAGAAATTAAATTAATGGAAGAATCTTGATATATATTAAAGAAATGAAAGTGGGGAATCTTCCAAGAAATAACCTAACTTAATGTGACCCCATTCACAACATTAAAGGACAAAAGAGAATTGACATTAAATAATGGAAGAAAAAAAAAAGAAGAAAGTGTGTAGAAAATATAATATTTATTTTCAATATTCATATGCCCACCAGCTCACTCCATTTGGAGCATATTTGGGGACACCACCCATTGTTTTTCTCATTATTATCCATACTACTATTCTTTGTCTTTGTTTGTTTTAATAATGATTATCATTATGTTTTTATTTTATGTGATTGTAGTAAAGGACAAGACGTGTATATTCATTAAGTTTTAATTGGGATAGAATTTGTACAAGGAAAAACACTTGTCATTCGTTGGTTATTAGGAACATCTCACACACGACCGAGTCGAAATTGAACTTTTAAATTAAGTTTTAAATTAGTGCATATACTGTTATATAAGAGAGTGGTGATGCTAAGAAAAAAAATAGCCTTCACTATGTTTTTAGTAATCTATGAAGAACAAGAATTAGTTATATTATAATCATAACAAGGCTCTAATTTAACTTATATATTAATTTAACAAGTACCTAATATTTGATTTTTTTTTTCATTTTGGTCCTTAATGTCTTAAAAGTTTAATTTGGATCTTTGTGTATTGATTTTTTGTTTCAATTAAGTCATTAATATAATAATAATCGAATATTTTTTTAAAAAATGATGTTATATGATTTGAAACTAGTAATTTTAATGAGTTTGCCAATCATCGGTGTAACAACATTTTAATGGGCCAAATTTCAATAACAACAAGCAAGTTTAGGTCTAGTAAGTTGTTGTGCATACTAAGTCATATAAAATGAGTTTTGAATTTTATGGGTGAAGAGTATATATCATCCAAATAAAAGAAATATAATACTTTTAACTCATTTAATAAAGTCTCTGTTTTCACATAATGTTATCATATTGTCAACTGATTTTAACGTTGGGTGAAAATAAGGATTTGATTGAAAAACATTTAAATACATTAGAGATGAATCTAAGACTTTTAAAAGATTAGGGACCAAATTTAAAAAAAAAAAAAATACTCAAACATTAAAGACTAAAATATATATTTAACTTATTGATTAATTGTAAGCATAGTTAATCATTGTGCATGTGTTCTACATTTTGTTTTATGAATTTGCTAAACTAATAGACGCCTTTAGATACAAAATTAAAAGGTCAAAGATTTATGAGGAACATTTTAAAATAGAAGGGATCAAATACGTAAAACTTTAAAAATATTTAAAAAATAATAATAATAAGTACAAGTACTAAATATATAGAACCACCCAAAAATTCATATATGAAAAAAAAAGTTGATTATAATTTATAAAGTCTTGGTACAATGAATGACCAATAGAAGTTGAGGAAGCACCAAAGCATGGTTTAAGACAAAAAAATATTTCAATGCATAAATACATAATAATATACAAGCATGACAACTTAAGAGGATAGAGAGAAATTTCCACTTCCATATATATTTTTTAAATAAAGTCTTCGTGCATTCCAAAATTTTCCACTAATTTATACAGTGTAGTACTTCTCGCAATGGTTTAGACATAGATATATTTGAGTACGGCAATTTAAATATTAGCATAAGATTTCGACTTATAATCTATATTTAGATTCATGTTCTTTTGATTATATAGTATTTGTTATGGGTGAAATTGGACCAACAAGAACGAGCTAACTGAAATGCTACGATAAAGGGCCAAATGAGGAAAAGAACCCCAATATGAAGTCAAAACGGATTGAAACCGACAGGGGACCGATTCAGAACGAGAAGGGACAAAGAAACGGGCTTGGGCCGAAGCCCAAGTCCGTGGTCGGCCGAGGTCGACCACATGGCAAGGCCTCCTTTCGGGCCTTGCCTTGGTCTCTCATGGAAGTGATGAAGATAAGGGCTTTGGCCGAAGCCCAAGCCCGGCCAAGGTCGACCACATGGGCAAGGTCCACTTTTGGGCCTTGCCTTGGTCCCTCATGGCCCTGTACCCCCGATCCAGTCTAGTTCGGTCATTTCGTTCCCCATTCGAAGGCGAAAACCCACGAAAACCTTAAGAATGAAGGTATTTAAGCTCTCTCTTGAGGGGAAAGCAAGGTAAGTTCATTCTAGCATCCAAAACTCTCATAGAACTCCTAAATTCTCTCAAAACCCTATCTGACTTAAGTATCGGAGCCTGTGTGGCCTACACCACACAGGTGTTCAGATTTTTATTGTCTTGTTGGTCCCATTTTTTGCCCAAGAATAAAAATTCACTGTCGTTGTCACGTGGAGGTCAAGTGGGATTTCTTATTTCCAAAATTTGGCAACAATAGTATTGGTAATGGTAAGCTTTTTTTTTTGGGTATTATAATTTAAACATAGAATCAATAGCATATCTAATAATTTCATTCAGGAAGTTGACATTTCACTCAATATATAAATAAAATTTTATTATTGAAATTCTAACAGATTTTCAACTATTTTGTATTTAAAATGAAATTACAATTTGTTAGACCATGTTTGAAAACCATTTGATTTTTATAATGGTTATATATTGCATAATGTAATTCTTTTTTTTAAAAAAAGTTACGTTAAAGAATTAATTTTGAGATTTTTCAAATTCTTTAGACAAGCATGGAAAATGTGAAGATTTATAGAGAAAGATATAAGAGGTACACAGTAATTTATAAAGAAAACAAATTATACTTGTATATATGCAATGACTATGTAAAAACTAAAAAGAAATAGGTTTGGGAATTACGGGCAGCAGCCAGCAACACCAAATAAATTACATTTTCTTAAAAGTTAAAAGAATATATTCTATAATTTAGTGAAGGGCACATATGCTTTTAATATTATTTTTCTAAAAAGAATTGAGAATGAGAAATTAAAGAAAATTAAATCGAGAATGGAAAACTAAAGAAAATTTGAAAATGAGTTTGGCTTGAGCTCTCTTGAAACGTTATTTATATATTTTGATGAGTTGAATTATACTTACATCGAAGTTTTTTTTTTTTTTTTTTTTTTTCGAAAAAAATTATGCAGTGCTATAATTGTCGGCTAGCTTTGATTTTCTTTTCAATTATTAAGATTTTTTTTAGATAGAAGAAAACATATTACCCATCCAATCACTTATAATTACGAATAGAGGTAAGTTTCGAGAGCTTAGTAACATCTTCGTGATGTTGAACTAAAAAAACTCTTAAAATTTAAAGTTAGTATTTTGAGAAGAGCAATTCTACAAAGAAAAGCAATTGCCAATACTCAAACGATGGATGTGTGTATATGTGCACTTTACTTTTATAGGTAGGTTGATATTCTGACGATCAAGCCAATAATTACTCTAATAGAAAGTGGGGCGAGAGGACATGGGAATGGGAGCCCAACAACTTCGTCTTGAAATTAAGCCTATCTAGGAGTTAATTAACTTAGACTAAGTCGAGATGTGAAGCGTGAGGTTTAGCATTTACTGATTTGATAGGTGTGGTTGGTGGCTTTCTTAACCATTGAAATGCCTATCTTCTTGTTTTGTTTAGTTGTTGAGGAACATATATCACTGTAATTGTCACGTGATGGTCATCTAGAGGTACAAGGTAGTGACCAAAAAAGACAAGAGTATGTTGCCATGTATATGCATGTTTGTTTTTTCTATTTAACATTATAAATGTGATGATGGAGATTTTGAACTTTCGAATTATAAGAGGGATCACTACTACTGTAAATTCTTAACCGTTAAATTTATGTTCAAATTGGTTGCTATGTCTAATTAAGCAAGAGAAATTTTCGGTTGGATACATGAAACTTGATGTAGCTTGATCTAATGTAATATTATGAGGATGTGAACACTTTAAGCATGACCTAGATTCCTAGCCCATACAATTATATAATATATTTTTGAAATTTCTGGAAATTTTAAAAAATTTTAAAATTTGACCAGAATTACAAAATTAGATTGTCTTTAAAAGTATGAAAGATGATTAGTTTAAAGAATCTTATTTTTTATTTTTTTAAAATAAGGTTTTGACTACAATTACTTTTTTCTACCTATTTCTTACAATGTATACATGTTTGCTAATAATTTTTTAAAAATATATTGTTAAAATTTTAGCCAAAGATTTAAAAAAAAAATAAAATATTCATTTTTATTTTTAATTTTTTTTTAAGATTTTAAAAGAATTTTTAAAAATTGAAGGCTAGAAAAAAAGTTATTAGTAGACAGGTTTCATTTTATACAAAAAAAAAATTAGATTCTACTTTTTTTTTTTATATATAAGAAATTAGATTCTAAATTAAACTATATTAACCTCTTTTGAAGTTGGAATAATAGTCTAATCCAACCATAAAATAGCAATAGAACTATCAAATGGAAACTATAGCAAATGCTGGATTCAACAACTATTAGGCCTACTTTTAATTAAATAACATTTGATTAAGCAACTAAAATAGGATATTATTTGCCCATTATAACCACTTAGTGGCCAAGGTCAAATTCTTTTACCTTTATTTATAAAGAATAATATATAAAGTGGAGTCGCCACATACATTAAAAATTTTTAATTTTATTTTGTTTTTCTTTTCATTTTCTATATAAAATAAATATATCTTATTGTATGAAGGCCAGAGAAAGGCCAAATGGCCCGGCTCCTTTGAAGAGTTTTTCAAAGTTCCTTTTATTTTTATAGAGCATATATGGATTGGACTTTCAAAAATTTTATGCCCTCTTGATATTTAATCAATTTAAACTATGGTCGCTCGATAAGATAAGAATGGAATAAGGACAAAGGAAAAAATCTTGTTATAAAAGTAGTATATCTATTAATTTGTTTCTTGACAATCTTTCATGGGGGTTAAAAAAATTGGATAACAAAATATGTATATATATATATATATAATCGACGAAAATAAAATAATATAAAAATTGGGTTATTAAAAACTCATGATAACATTGAATCTTTAAGGTTTGGATTGATAGGTGAGTTGTCCTACCATTAAATTTGGTTAAATTGAACAAAAATGGAATTTTACTATTAATTAATTAAAAAGATATACCTTTTGTCATTCTAAGCATACCTCAATTGATTAAGTCATTATATTATCTTGTAAAAGGTTAGAAGTTCAAATCCTCCTCACCTCTACATATAATTATTATTTTTTAATTCCATTCATTTGATAACTTTGTAAGATTCTTTAACTTTGGTAGTCTGTCTAGAAATAATTTTTTGTCCTTGGATTATATATATATTTTTTAATTTGAACTACTAATTCTTTACTGTGTAAAAGCAAAATGATCCATCCTCAAAAGTACTAGCATTTTCACTACTTCTTAAACAAAATTTTAAATTCAAAATTTGTAACAAGTAATTTCCTTAATAATACTTAACCTATCATAACAATTTATATCAAAACAAATATTGTTTAAAGGTCAAAGATTTGAACTCTTACTCCTAATTTATATGAAAATTTTTCTCTAATTTATATATTTTTAGTTCAAATTGTTGTTTAAGTATGTGACACTCACAGTTGGTAGGATTGATTCCCTTTTAATAACTTAATCATGGTGAGTGCATGCATGTAATCCAATCTTTTCTTTAAGATTGAATGCCAAACCTTGTTTGTGTAATTCTTTCCTGAGATAACTCAACTTCATGTGTCATAAAATTATTTATAAGACACGATTTTAGACACAAAAGTTAGAGGTTCAAAGATTTTTTAAACATTTTTAAAGTTTAAAGAACTATTAAATATACAATATTAAAAGTTTAGGGACTTAGTGGGACTTTTTAAAGTCCAATAGTATGTTAGACGCAAAAAAATTGAAGACTTATTAGACAAGTTTTAATATCTTTAAAAACATATTATACACAACTAAATTTTAGGGTCCAATCTTATCATTTAACTCAATTATTATTATATTTTCAAGCGTTAAGCGAAGTTAAAATTGTAGTAGAGTGCAAGATTTGTTTATGTAGTGATTTGTAGACTCACACAGCATTCAAATTAGGTCATAAGTAGATCATTCATTGAGTATGTATCAACCTTAGTTATAAGAAATGGCATGGAAGTCAACTATATGAGTTATTAACCATTGGGAGAAAAGTATATAGTCTTATCAGAATTAGTTAAAGATAAGTTATTAGATTAAAAAATATATTCTTTTTAAGATGTACAGTGGGTATAGACTCAACAAGAGTCAATCTACTATACATAACTCTTGTGGGCAGCTCCTTCCCTTTGTTTTTTTCTTTTTATTTACTTTGCACTTGTTCTTCATTGAGACTTCAGGTTTCAAACTTTTACAATATTTTTTGTTCATGAACTTTTATAAAAGTAACAACTTAGTCTTTGAACTTTAGTATGTAACAATTTAGTCTCTATACTTTAAAATTTGTAACAATTTAATTCCTACCTTGAAAAATCCTATCAAAATGAAATGTCAATTTTTATTATGTTATGACTTAGTCTTTGTAGTTTATAAACATATTTGATTCATAATCAATAGATCTATGATAAGATCATTTATTTACAATGGAATGGTATACAAAGTCTACATATGTAAGAAATCCTATTAAATCTTAACAACATTTTTCACAATAGAGATCAAATCATTACAAAATTAAAAATACATGGACTAAATCATTACAAACTAAAACTCAAAGACTAAATTATTACTTCCATGAATGTTTCAAGACCGAAAGTGATTTTTTTTCTTTTTTTTTTTCTTCGAATAATAGATACCAGAGTTGTTTTATAATTAGTTTAGGTTTTGCAATTTTTATTGTAGATGTTTTATGTAAGAGTGAAATGGGCCAAAAGTCACACAGTTGCCCTTGTTTGTTTGTAGTGGACTCTTATGGGCACAGTTTCAGCACAACTACCATCACATCTGTCACAATTTGAAGTGACTTTTTAGAACTTTTAGAATTTTCATAGTATTTCGTATCATTATCAAAAAGTGATCTATAGAGTATTTGAGATTCCTTTGGAAAAAGTGCTTTTAAATAAAACCAATTTTTCTATAAGCATTTTTTTCCCCATAAAATTACTTATTTAGAGTAATTTACAGATTTATATTAAGCATTTTAAGTGTTTTTAGAAAAATCTATAGTTAGGTAATAAATAGAAAGCATTTTTTTTAAAAATCAGATTAATTCAAAAACCTTTTTTAAAAACAAAACGCTTTGGGAAATGATTGTGTCTACAAAGTAACTATAAAGTGCTTGATCTTTGTAGTCAGAAAAAAAGAACATTTTTATAATTATTAAAATCATTTTTGAATATAGAACCACCAAACAAATTTAAAATCATTAAGAAAAAAACATTTTTAATTATTAGAATCACTTATAATGCAGCTAGATAAATTCATTATTAAAATCACTTTTAAAAAAGAAGTATTAAAAGCAACCAACAGACCTTTTTTTTTTCTTTTCATTATCCAATCTACATAGAATAAGTAGATCTTACAATTAATCTGAATCAAACTTAAATAAACTATAAATAAGTAATTAACCTGAGGAAATCACAAGTAAAATAATGACATTTTCAATTGGACTATCAAGTTGAAACTAAAGCATTTCTCAATATGCACAAGAACCCAACATCAAACTGAAACACCAAATATGAACAACTTTCAACAAAAGTTTTGTGCTTTTCATTCATAGTAGGGGCAACTTTGAACATTTAGAAATTACAATTGTCTTGTGTAAACTGCCATTCATCCCAAAATATAGAACAACAGCACCTATCACTATTAATCAATGGATACAGTAAAAGCTTGAAATGTTTTATATGAACAACTTTTTTTTTGTTTCAAATGATTGCTCTCCATCCTTCCTCACACTAACCTGATCCAAAATTTTACAAGATGATAGAAAGCTTACCTTGTATACAGAAAATGTTGCCAAGTACAGATCAATTAATGGAGGACGGACGACAGCAAAACGACGTTGTTGTTGGCCCTATAAAATTCGCCATCAACTTGTATCTTTACAATCGATGATGCAGAAACGACTCGGAGTTGAGATGAATAAGAACCACAAAAAAAAAAACTTGGTTCTAGCATCCAAGAACGAAAGCATGGATTTCAGCCCAAGAATTGACAGTGTAAAGGACACCAGACAATCCTTTCCAACTGTGTCGTGTCTCTTCGGAAAGACCTTTCTGCTTTCTTACCACGCTTGGGTACAACGTAACGAAAGAAACTCCAAATCGAGTCGCCAGTCTCCTTAGACTGGAACTTGACCCAATAACAATTCCTACATCTGCTTCGAGTAGGCAAAGCAAGTCACCGACGGAGTCTCCGACGTATACTGTGAAGTTCTTTCTATCATTGCCGTAGTTCTCCAAGACTTTTCGGAAAGCGTTGACTTTATCAATGGGAGATTCTACCTTCCTAACTAAATCACCAGTAGAAACTGCTTCTTCAAAGACAAACTCATTGGCATGTATAGTCACTTGAGTTAGCAAACCACCTGGCACAAGAATATAAATCAAAATCTTAAATTCGTTCTAACTTTGGTCGAGGTTATTTCGAATGCTGGTAGATTTATGCTAACTCAAGCTGTCTATAACATTTTAAAGTACTCAAATATTAGAGTTCCTATAAATCCTGCTAAGTATGCTAACTTCGGTCAAGGTTGCTACTATTTGGTCAATTGGAACTGGAACTGTAAGCTTGGGAGCTACGACGAGGCTCTTTGAACAAAAAAAATTGAATATGACATTCATCTGACAGGCTAACAAATATAACATTTATTATGATATAGTACGTATGCTCGCTCTAGCTATTATTCATCTCAAAAAACACAGCAATCGTCAGTTCCGAATCTGTTTAAAGACTGTAAAGAAATGTACCTGAATTAAAAGATGACCTCATGAGATCCCCGCACCAACAATAAGACAGTATGTTGATACCAACATTCAAATTTTCATTCTTAGCAGCGCTTCCGAAGAAATTGAAACAACCGTCTTGAATAATAAGATGTTCACCAGCTCGTCTTATATCTTCGAAATTTAAGCCCTTAAGCACTCCGGACTCGATAACTCTGTTATTTGCCCTTTTCTCAAAATCAGAGAGTTGCTCAAGAGCTGTACACAGAGCTTCAAACTTAAATTCCTCTGCAAGGCCCAAAAATTCACGATAATGATAATACTGACTTGCAATTATTTTTTATAAAATAAACAAAACTCGCCGGAATAAAAGAAAATCCATGTTGTAAGTAACTACCAGTTCTTGGGGGCGTGATTCTTTCTATGCATTCCTCATACTCTTCTGTATACTGCCTGGAAATAACACCCCATGTGTTTCTGAGGTCGGCTGATGACATCCGGGTCATTTGGTCTTCAGCAGGTTGATTCTGATCAGGTTTTGGAGCTCTTACTATTCCAATTTCTGCCAGAATGGCGGAAGAATCGACAACAGTGCACGTCAAATCAAAATCAGAAAAGAGTACCAACCGATCCTCTGCAGGATTATGATCTTTAATCAGAGGAACTACAGTCTTCTGGGGAACAGGCTGAGAGCAGAAAAATTCTAGCTCGAGTTTCATAGCTTGGTGATAAAGCCTCTCAATGTTGTCAAGCTCTTCACCGGTCAAAGTAGCGGAGAGTTTCTCAAGCACGTCTTCAGTCCTCTCAGCTGCTTCCTGAATTGAAAATAAAAATAGGTAGCCATTTTAGTAATCCATCGTTTACTACAAAACTAAAATCAAAACATGGAGAGAAACTTCACAACTCAAAATAACAAACCTCAAAACCTTTAGATGCATAGTTTTCGATCCATGTCTTGTAGAGGTGATCGCCATAGTCAGCACCAAGAGCTCCCTTAAACTCTGTAGCTAAATAGGCGTACAGTCTCATGCAAGGCGTCATGGCACCAAGAGTATAAGCAGCAAGCTTTGTTCTTTCAAATGGGGTTGCAAGATTACCAAGACCTTTGGCTCCTTCAATCTTGCCAGATGCCGTTGCCAACAAAAACTCGGTGTATTTGACTGTAGCAGGGGTGACAGGAGATTCTTTTCCATCCTCAGCAGCCCATTCCTTAAAGATCATCCACCAATCCAATAGGGTCATATAACTTCCCGAGACAACAAAAAGATCAAAACACATAAAAATGGCAGGATTCTATTTTAATAATAGGTTATTAATGGGTCCATTCTTCAAAGAAAAGCACATATCACTGATGATAAATGGAAAGAAAGATGAAGAAAGAGGAGGAGAAAGAAGGTGATCGTGGAAGTTTACAAAGAGAAATAATGATGCCCTTCTACCTTAACAAATGAAGCATGCATTTTCAGCTCTTCCGTCACTGCCTTTCTCAGCTCATTGATTGAATGTTTTGCATCATCATCATCAGCACATTCCGCAGCTAATTCATACCTGGATTAGAATAAAATAAGATAAGTTACCCAAAAATATAGGCCTCAGAAAAGAAACTGGAGCTCACCTAATAAAGACATTTACATTTTAAACTTCCATTTGATTCTAAGAAAAATGATAGAGAAAACAGACGGATAACATCTTTAAAACCAGGACAGGACCCTAAACAATAGTATCATGATCCAATGCTTCTTAGTTTCACCAAAAAGAAAGTAATTCTACTTTTCTCAATCAAACAATCCTTGCAGCAATAGTACATCAAAAGCATTCAAACTCAAGAAGTCATATAAGCGAAAGTTAAAAGCATAATGAGACAAATTGCTGAAACCATTTCTTTCCCTTGTAATCAATCTTGATCGTGGTCATCAATTTTAATTATTTTTTTTTAACATTAAAGAAGTGGAGATTCTGAAGTCGACCAAACAACCACTGCCCTATAAATTCAATGTCCCAATATTTCTCAGCAGCAAAATAGGCCTAAATTTAAGACCCCGAGACATTGGGGGAAAGAACATTGAAATCTAATAAAAACATTGCCTGCCTTGGAATAGACCGAGTATTTACTCTCTTTTCCTTATTCTTTTCTTTTTCTTTCTTTTTAACAAGAAACCAAGTCTTTATCAATGAATAAATGTTATTCTAACCCTGTGAGTTAAGGATCATTATACGCAAACGTTGTACACCAAAGAAATGAATTAAAACCAGAATAGATCTTGAATTTGATTAACTAAAAAGAAAGACTAAGCACCATGAAAACGCATTCTCATGCAAAACAACCAATGATAATTCAATTAAAATTCAAGATCACACAACCAAGGATAATTCAATTAAGATTCAAGATTACTCAGTAATTCAAAAAAACCAAAGAAAGAAACAGAACAAATTCAATATTGTTCTTTATCATCCGCCGTAGGCCAAAGAAGAAGAAAAGACTCAAAGACAAAAGAAGTACAATTAAACTAAGATTCAAGATCACTCGTTCTACAACACCCCCATTTCCCCCCGCAATCCAATAACTCAAAAGAAACCCAAAGAAAGAAACAGAACAACGATAAAGAAGAGGAAAAAAAAAGACTCGAAAGACAAAATAAGTACAATTCGATTAAGATTGAGGATCATGGATTCCACAACAACCCCAATTCCCCTGCAATACAATAACTCAAAAGAACCCCCAAAAGAAAGAAACCAGAACACAACAATAAAGAACAAGACACAAAAGACAAAAGAATTCCAATTCAATTACGATTCAAACCCACTCATTTCACAACACCCCCATTTCCCCGCACAATCCAACAACCCAATAGCCAAAAAGAAGAAAAGAAAAAAAAACCAAAACAAACAAAAATTCAACTCACGCGCTAGCAAACGCCTTGAGGAAATGAACATCTTGGTCGATATAGCGGCGGAATGTATCAATATCGAGGCTCCCGCTAGCGAGACAAACGCAGAAGGGGGTGTACATCGAGAGTATCGACTCCCTACGGCACTTATTCCACAATCTCCGAGCGAGGGGGCCTTCGGAGTCGACATGTGAAATCATGGCCAAACGAGGAGGCATGGCCGGCGGAGATCGGTTAAGGGAATCGGAAGTGAGGGATCGGAGGGTGGCGGCGGCGATTGAGATTGGGAATCGGGAATTGGAGAAAAGAGAGGCGGTATTGACTGGGATTTTCGAGATGAACAGTGAGAGCATCGGAAAGGGAAGGGGGGGAAGAGGGTATTTATAGAGAAGAAAGACGAGGGACGGCGGTGGTTTTTGGGGGCTCTGAGAGAGAGAGAGAGAGAGAGAGAGAGAGAATGTGTGAAAAGGGAGGGAAGTTTTGATGAACCAACTCTCCTTTTTTTTTTTTTTTTTTTTTCTTTTTTTGGCCGATTAGATTGATTTATTTTGCTTAGAATTGAATGAATACTTTTCTTTTTCCTATGTTTATAAGATGCAAAGAATTTCACGTAATTCTTGGCTTGGGAATCAAAATCATCCCACTTCTTTGTCTTGTATATTGTATTGTATTGTTTAGAATCATATGAAAAGAAAACATATGTCAACGTAAGGGTGTGCACAGTATGATTTTCTTGTTCTCAAACATCAAATTCAAGTTCTCAATTTATAGCATAACTAAATCGAGAAAACTAAGGCATTCTTTGCTAACTATTTCAGTTTTTAGTTTTTGCGTTCTTTGAAAATTAAGCCTATAAATTCTACTTCCACATATGATTTTTCTTATTTTGTTATTTACTTTTGTCGTATGTTTTCAAAAACCAAGCCAAATTTTGAAAATTAAAAAAAAAAAAAAAAGTTTTCAAAGACTTATTTTTGTTTTTGGAATTTAACTAAGAATTCATTTCTTTCTTTGAGAGAAATGGAAACCATTGTAGAGAAATTGAGAGAAAATAAACTTAATTTTTAAAAATCAAAACCAAAAATCAAATGATTATCAAACAGGCCTAAAATATTTGATTTGGGTTCGAGTTCAATGTTGGCATCGGCTAGAGAGTGAAAGGAGAAACCATCGGCACTTGGGGTTGCAAGGAAAGAGTGAGAGTGAGAGGGAGGGGAGACTGAGAGAGTGAAAGGTTGGGTAGAAATCATAACTACGATTGAGACTAGGAATATGAGAAAAACAAACTGTTTGGACAGTGGTTTTCAGTTTGTTTTTATAGGCACAATATCTTGAATGATGGTAAAAGGTTCAGTTAGCAGCTCAGTTTCTGCATTTAGCAAAGAGTCAGACAACATAGTAATTAGTAAGAGCCTTCAACACTCCATTCCCCCTGGCCAGATGTAAAGTATTGTGGATGGTATCCTTGCGTTGCCACTGAGACCAAAATCATTGGAGTCCTTAATAATTAAAGCTCCATATCCCATTCCACTCTCCCCCACCCCACAGGCAGCTGCATCAACCAACAGCATGCACATATCTCGATCCACCTATCTTCTATAGGCAATTGAAGAAACTTCTCCACACAAAGTGTTGAATTTTGGGAGGGATATGTTTGTTTTCCACGCCTTATTCTACCCTTTTTTATATACCCATTGTCACTTATAGAGGCAACATCTTGATTTAATAGTGTAAAAGCTTTGTATCCACTTTTGACACTATAAAATACTATGCTTATCAAAATGTCTTATCCAGGAACCATTTGCTCTCTAATAGCTAGGTAAGTTAACAATCACCTTCCATATCCTCCTTACAAAGCCTAACACTGTCATCTCATTCATGCCTTTAGAAGAAGAGATAACTTTAAAAGTAGTTGGTCTAAGGTAGCCACGACTCTTGGAAAAAGGTGAGTAGATTGTCCATTTCCTATTGTCCTTCTTAATCCTTTTTTCAAAAGATCCATTCCCCACAAAAAAAAATTAAAAAAAAAACTTTCCAAAAATAGAGCTATTAACAATTTAACACTAGGTGTAGTGTTTAAAACATTAGGTGGGAAAAATATCGACCTTTCAGAATCTAGGAGACTAGTAAGTTGGGATATGTCAAAACTCTCCAAACTTTTTTTTTCTAGCAAAGCTTGGTTGAAACCTTTCAAGTCTCTAAAATTTAGACCACCCCATTTCTTTAGGCAAACACAATTTATCCCAACTCCTCTAGTGTATTCTCCTTTGTTTGGGGTCGATTCCCACTAGAATCGAAACATTATTCTGATTACTTGTGTGCAAAAAGCTTTCAAAAGCCGAAAACATCCCATTGCATAAGTCAGAATGATTTGAAACTACACTTTTAAGCATAACCTATTTGGAACAATAGAGAAAAAATGACACTTCCATCCTTGCAATTTGTTCTAAATTCTATCTTTTAGGGCTTTAAAATCCACTCCCTTGTATTGTGTAAATGACGAAGGCAAACCCAAATAAGTGTCCAAATTGGACACTACCTTCACCTGCAAAATATTCAGTAGGTACGAGTTGAAATCCAAATGTACATGGGTGAGAAACACATTGCCAACTTCCAAAATTTATACATTGACCCAAAGCTCGTTCATAAACCTATAAAAGATCTTTTAAAACCACAAACTCCTACACAAAAGCCTTTAAGAAAATTAAGCTATCATCAGCAAAAAAAGACGAGAGGCATCTGAGGACCAAACTGAGAGATAGTTAAACTTGACAACAAGCCTTGATTAGTTGAATAAGGCATGAGACGAGAAAGACCTTCAGTACAAAGCAGAAAGAGATAGTGGGGGGAGGAGATCATCCTATCTTAAGCATCTGGATGGAGTGAAAGATTTCATAGGTTCTCCATTAATAAGAATCGAGAAAGAAACTGAAGAGATACAATTCATCACTAGGATTGTCCACTCTTCTAGAAAAACCAATTTACCCATTATCAGATGCAAAAAAATTCATTCCACCCTATCATATGCCTTGCTCATATGGAGCTTGAGCGCCACATAGCCGTACTTTCCCTTTCTTTTCTATTTCATAAAATGCAAACATTCATGGGCAATAATTAAATTATCACAATTTTTTTCAAAAAAAAAATCATAAAACAATCTACCCTGTATGAAAGAAGATTGAGAAGTGGAAATAATCTTGTCTAGAACTCCCTTGAAACAGTTTGCCAAAACCTTCGTAACAATCTTATACGACACATTATATAAACTGGTCGACTGGAAGTCACATACAAACTTTGGTTCTCGTACCTTTGGGATCAAGGCAATATGAGTCTTGTTCCAATCTTTTATTGATTGATGTCGGTTTAGAATATCCAGAAAGCCATGGTATTTGGACCTACTATGTCCCAATACCTTTGATGGAAAAGTGCAGAGAACCCATCTGGACTAGGAGCTTAAAAGAGATGAAATTGCTTTATAACTCATTCCACCTTTTCCTGCCTAAAATGTCTCATCAAGAAATTATTCATTTCAGTTGTCACCTTTTGCAGAATATGATCAATCACCCTATTAACATAAAAAAGTAACAGATCGTTAAAAGAGAAAATGTTTTGGAAGTAGTCAAAAATAGTGTTGGATAAAACATTTCCATCCTTTTGCCAGTTTCCCTATGCATCCATAAACCCTTTGATGACATTTGTTTTCTTCCTGTGAGTGGCCTTCTAATGGAACCATTTAGTATTCTTATCCCCACATTTCAACCAATTTTCTCTTGAACACTACTTTCAATAAATTTTCTCTTCTTGGGAAAAGAGAAAGTAATCTTCTTTCAATGTCAAGGATAACCTTAAAGTTTAGAGGGTAAGGTTGATCATAAGCCACTTTTAATTTTGTCCACTGGCCCTAAAAGTTTAGAGGGTAAGGTTGATCATAAGCCACTTTTTAATTTTGTCCACTGGCCCTAAATTTTAGCTTTCAACTGCCAGTTAATATCTCAACCCCAATTTCCAAGAGCCTTTAGCACACTTTTGTAAGTTTTGATGCAGTGGTGTTTTGTTAGCAGACTCCAATCAACCATCGATTTGGGAATAAGTTGCCTACAATCTTGGTGTAAAGTCCAGGATTCTTCAAAACGAAATTTGCAACATTTTTCGTCTTTTCCATCCTTGATGCACCTCTTTTGAAAGACAAAGCTCAATAAACTGGTGATTCGATTTTGCTCAATTCAAATTAAGAACTCTGAAATTTGGAAAAAGATCCGCAAAATCAGAATTAGAAAGGAAGCGATCTAAACGAAGACTAACCTATACGTTAGGATCACTTCTATTACACCACGTAAAAGTCCCTCCAATGTAGGATAACAATCATTTAGTGCAATCTTATTCCTTATATTTATGCTAATTTTGTTATGAATTTGTGAGCTTTTATGCCTATTTATGCTTATTTTGTAGAAACCGAGCTTGAGAAGCAACACTGAGGCAGTATTTTGGTGATTTTGGCCTCATTTGAGCCATTTTGAAGATCCAAGAGAGAATAAGTGAAGTTTTGGCAAAATAACCCGAGAGGAGAGCGTCTAGATGTTCAGTTTACACGCAAGCGCCCGTGATCAAGTAATATAAAACGGTAAATATTATCGAGTATCGAATCATCAGGGAATTGGGGAAGCTTAGTCAATTAATTACCGTACTTAATCGCATCTAATTTTATTTAGGAAAATAAACTGCCAGAAGAACATGCAATGAGAGAGATGAAAAATAAGTGATAAAAAGAATGAACGAATGGAGCGCAAATTAAAGAGGTCAAGTTCAAGACGTTAATCTCAGCAATGGACCATTTATTGAGTCTAACGGGCGTTTGTCATTAATTAATCAATTTATTTGAATCTAAGGGTTGCGTATCATGGACTCCTCTATCATGCTCCTCTAATTCTTGGGTGTAATTAATTAACTCACGTGTTCTCATTAATTAATTCTCACCCAGCATTAAAAAACCTTATCATCGATCCTAACTGACGTTCTTATCATTGTCGTGTCCAAACATCAATTATCATGCAATTGAAACTCTAATTTATGAACTCTTTGTCAAGCAATAACAGAAACCAACAGTTCATTAGATCCTTGATCAGGAGATTTAAAGCATTAAGATCATTGCATAAAAATAAGTATGAATAATCAATCACAAATCCCCAATTAAGTTCAATTACATGATCCAAAGGCTTGATTAAGCCCTAAACTCTACAATCTAATCAAAGTAAATCATAATTCAGCACAAACAACCATAATCCATCTACAATCAGCATGAACACAACAGAGAAACTAGGGAAAAACAGAGGAGAAAGTCGTTGTGTGCTGATCCATTGCTCCCGCTATGAACCAAATGAACCTTGGATGCCAGATCTTCAATTAAACCGCTCCAATTCAACCCCAATACTCTTTAAACACTCTCAAGTCATGGATTAGGGTGTAAAACCCCCCAATTTGGCTCTCCTTTTCTGATAAAGAGCTTGTCGAAGGCTCTATCAAATATATTTATATACCTAGACCTCTAAAGTTTTGCAATAATAGTGGCCATGGTCGATCACAGGGACTGAATTTCTTAATTTAACTAAGTACCATTGTTACTATTGCTCAATTTTATCTAGAGAACCAAATTTTGAGATAAAGTTAAATTAAAACCTAAAATACTATTTACAAAATTGGAGACAATTTTAGAGAAAATACATGCAAGCAATGTTCAGCCAAGACGCCCAACTTGGTGTAATTACGAGAAATAACATACGCAACAATTATTAGCCAAGACAATCACTAGATTAGTTATTTGGCTCTTCCAAGCCCAAATAAGTTCATGCCAAAATGAGTCCTTAACCTTCCAGTCTAAATCTTCAATTAAGCATGCTAACAAAGTAAATCTTTTACGGCTTCTAATGATAAATTATTCATTCCCATGTAATAATGAACTATTAGTCACACATCCACACTCGAACTCAAGTTCTACTTTCCCAAGCTAAAACTCAAATTAGAGAAAACAACTAAACTTTAGCCACAAGTTCAGACATAGAAACATAGATGCATGAATAATGTTGCAATATATTATAAATCGAAAGTTCATCCAAGTCTCAACCATTACAAGCTACAAGAGTCTAGCTACTCAAAGTCTACTATAATAAAATCTAAACTCTAAGAAATAGTCCAAAAACAACAACAGTAGACTGGAAAGAGAGAGAAACTCTTAAACGTGTGCCAATCTTTGTCCCTGTCGTGATGTCCCGCAATCTCGAGCTTAGAATCCCTTCCTTGCTCTTAAAAGTGCTCTCTAGGTCCCAAATACTGGTTGTGAATCGAGACTAGGATTAATTCTCTCCAAAAAGCCTCCCTGAATCTACAGCCAAAGAGATCTCTTTATACTAATCAAGACAGCGTCTCAACGCTGTACCCTAGCCACGTGCTTAATTAGGAAAACATCGACAACGTGAGACGTTATAACACAGCATCTCAATGCTACGTAAAATCAAGCCCTCGTTAGCGTGTTTAGAGCATCTCAATGCTCTAAAGTAGCATTTCGATGCTATGTGTGCGAAAATCCTGACTTGTGAGGCTGTGCATATGACGTCTCAACGCTCTCCAGAGCATCTCGATGCTTTGGCCTCAGTTTCTCTGCCTCAATTCTCTTATCTTCTTCACTTGATAGCTCCAATTGAAGTCAAATTACTTTCTTTTTCATCCTAACACTTGCCTTTTGCTCGATTTTACTTTGTTAGCTTAAAATCTACAAAATACACACAAAGAGCATCAATAGCATATTTTAAAATCATAAACTAGCATTAATCTAAGTCTAAGAAATAGCACACTTTCGTGCACTATCATTTTTCGTAATGAAATTGCTATTCTAAGTCTGGAAATCGACATAGTGTCTCAACGCTAGGAATAGTGTCTCGATGCTGTCCAAAAAAGCATCATTTTCATTAAACGCATGTAAGTAGCATCTCTACGCTACGAATGAAACCCTTCGAGCGTGCCTCTTCCTAGCGTCGAGACGCCACAAAATAGCATCTCCATGCTAGCCCTCGAATTTGAATAACAAATAATAGCGTCTCAATGCTTTTTTGTGCGTCAAGACGCTATTCTCTCGACCAAATTCACTTGTGAAGCCCTTCTTCAACATACATAGCTCCATTTTGGGTACTTTTAGGCTCCACAAATCACCCGACGCTCCAAAATCACTACTGCCTCTTGGACTTGCTCGGTCTCCTGAAATTAACCAATAATTGACATAAAAGCTCACATTTATAGCCTAAAACTAGCTAAATTAAGACATAAATACAGCACTAAATTAATGCTAACAAATACCCCCATACTTAAGCTTTTGCTAGTATAGAGCAAAACAAACTAAAACTCTCCCTAAAAAGATAAATGTTTTAGAAGATTGCATGCATAAGTGAGTCAATCCTCAATGGTTTCAGTAGTGGAATTAGATAATAAGAACAATGGAATGAGAAAATGCCTAAATCTCAAGCAATTTAAAAAGAACTCTGAACTCTTTGCGTGTGTGTACAAAGCCTAAGTATTGACTTGTTTACTAACTCAGAGTAATATTATGCTCTCATCCATTTATCTTCTCCCTACATTGGCCCTAAGATTCAATCATCCAGGTAACTTACACAAATCGAAGGTAAAACTAAACTAGGATGCCTGAATTTACTAGAGCCCATCACACAAATATATATATATATATATATATATATATATATATTTATAATCACCCAAAGGCACTAACTTTCGTACATCTACTGCAGGGACCCTTACCCAGAGCACTTACTCAATGAGTGGCCTAATTGATCATAGCATAGGCAACTCCTTTTACCCTTGAGGACAATAAGCACAACAGTATTGTTTTTATCTTTCTTTTCAAATGATTTTTGATGTTTTCCACGGCAGGCAAATAAACGTGAAACTCCTAAGTACAGTATTACCCACAACCATGCAAGGTCAGCTTCTAATTAAATCTTAAGCCTATCGGGGTGACAACAAACATATGAAAAACATAATACTCCCCTAAATATTCAACTAATCAACACTAGGCTACTTACTCAACATTTGCAAAGAACACAAAGCAAAATTTTTAAAATTACTCAAATTTTAGCATGCTCAAATTCCACAAATCATGGAACTTCATCATCACTTCAACATGTAACATCCTAAAACAACTCTACATCATACATTCTCAACCAATAAAAATTTTCAAAATAAGCTCAAGATCAAAGCTCAAATTCTCAAACTACTTCAACAATCTCAACAACAGCCTAACACCATTCCCCCCCCCCCCCCCCCCCCACTTGAACTATACATTGTCCTCAATGTATACAATATAACAAATTCAACCTGCTTAAGGACACAAATAACCAAAAGGAGAAAGATATTGCCTTGAAATTGAAGAGTCCAATATTGGCCAAATAATCCATCATGAAAATAAGAGAGCAAGGTTGAACCTCAAGGACCTACACAAGGAACGATAGGTGATAGCATTAGATCAACGCAAAACTTCTTCACTAACTAACTACAAAAATAGAAAGGAAAACAAGTAAAGAGAATTTGAAGCTTGGCTGCCTCCAGGAAGCGCAAATTTTTAACGTCGATTGATCGATGGTGCGTTAGCACAACTCATCCATCATCCAAAATAATCTTCTCCAGGCATCTTTCTTCAATGGCACAATAATGGTTTATCCTTTCTTCAACACCTTTCAATATGAAAACATGCTTATACTTCACTTCGGTTGGCCAAATGGAAAGAAACAATGGAAGAAGTAAATTAATCAAGACAAAATTGAGAAATCATCCTTATATATATTACTTAATTCATCGGAGTTACAATGTAGGGTTCACCATAAGCCAAACCATGGAGATCTAGTCACTCATGGTGGTGAGAAATGAAAACAAATCAGAAAAAGAGAATAACTTGATGAACATTGTTATGACAAAAAGGGAAAACAAAATTTAAATGCAGAACAAGCTTAGATCTAAAATTAACATAAATAAATTCTAAATAAACGGCGATGAAGTTGAGTTCAGCAACCGCGTCTTCTTCTTCTCTAAGTATCAATGAAAAAGTAAATTCCAGAAGAAAAAGTTTAGAATATAGGTTACGAATTGCAGATGGAACTTAAAGAATGGGAAGAAGAAAAGAAAATTTGCGCGAGAGAGAAAAATGAAAGAACCAAAAGCTCCTGGAACTTCTGCGACTCTGACTTAAATAGAAGTCTTCATCCAATAAAAGTGATGTTACGTGGTCTAACAGTTGCATATTCTAATCGTATGTGGTCCCCACTTTGATAACTAATTCTTCTTATTCTAACAATTTTCAATGTGTCGAAGCTTCCAGCTCTTTTCATCACAATGCAAGAATAGAAATACTTGGTAGTTCTTTATTTGCACGCACAGTGCCATGTGATAACAAACAAGATAAACATTCATTTTTCAAAATATACAACATTATATTCACAATTTCTTAATGTTCAACGCATAGACTCTCTTTAAGTAACTTGGCATAATTTTCATACTAAATAATCAATAAACGCACATTTTAATGTTCTCAAAGCAAGAATGATCTAATTCTGAAGACAAAATAACTTGTATTTCTACAAGTTATCAATCAACAGTGGGGAATGTACTTATCTTGGCTTAATGGTAAAATTGATTAATTACAAAATTTAAGCAGTCAACTCTTGACTATTGGAGATCAAAGTTCTAGGTCCATACTATCATCTACAGCAAACATTTGGTTGGGAGAAAATTAAATAATATTGATTATTTAAAATACAATAAAATTGTTTAATTTGCTCATTAGTAATAAATTAAATTTTTTATTAATTTAATTACAAAATAGACCATTAAAAATCCAATTGGATAATTGAGTTAACTTTGACCCCAATACTTAAAATCATTGAATACTACAACTATCATTAATCAATATGTAGGCTAATTATCATTTTAATATGTATTACTGAATGACTATCACATAATAAAACTATCATGGTTGCCCTTATTTAAACTAATCAGTAATTTATATATTTTTAAACAAAATTCTATATTTATAATTATTTTTTAAAATATACTATACCATTTAACTTTTAAAGAAACACATGTGCAAATAGGATTTACAATGACGCTACTTAATTAAATTTTTCAAAAACAAAAATCCTCTTTCCTTCTAAAATAGAAAACTTATCAAACATTTTTAATTTTTTTTAGTTCAACAATATGTGGGGTGGGTATTAAAACCTTTAACCTCTTGGTCAAAAATATATACCTTAACTAGTTGAACTATGTTGGAGTTGGCTTTCATCTATTTTTAAGTGGCTAAAAAATTTGTATCAATTTTAATGAGGTTCATATTCCTCAAATATTTTAAGAATAAATATTATTTGAAATAAATACAAAACTACAATATTTATTATTATTATTGTTATAAGTGATATGAATGCATGTTTCACTCTACAGCAGAAGCATTGGATCGTCTTTGATTTTATTTAAAATTAAACTTTAAAAAAATAAGATTAAGCAAACTTACTGAAGTAAATATGGAGATATTCTGGTGGGTCTTTATCTCCTCTACAAAATCTTCCTGGCTATGGCTCCAACACAAGAACAAGGCTTGTGGAAACCTCTTGAAAGAAAATCCACAAGGGATTAGAGGAAGAGATTTAGAGAGAATTCTTTAATTCTCTATTGAGAAATTGAGGAGATGTATCTCTCATGGATCAACCCAATGGTCCTATTTATAGAGACTTAGGGAAAATCTTTGCCATAATTAAAATACTATATTTTAATATCTAATATATTAAAATATATATTATACTTATTTGAATCTCATCCAATTCTCCTACAATGTATATTTAACTTATTTGAATCTCATTCAAATTTCAAATATATATATATTTTCTTTAATGTATCTAATACAAATTAATCATTTTAATATTTAATGTATCGAATACAATAAATATATTTTCCTCTTTTATATTTAATATATCTAATATATTAAATATTAATTTGAACACTTCAAATTAAATATTAATTTGAACATTTCAAATTTTTCTTTCAACTAAACTGATCCTTTAGTGTTACTATGAGCTAGCAAGGTGACCTTATTGACCTCGAATTATAAGCTCCAATGATACAAAATTAATTAATTAAACTCTTTAATTAATCAATTTTCATTCATTAACTCTAGGGTCACTCCACTATAGACTTAGAATTGCACTCTTTTGCACTGTAGAACAAGTTGTGTCCATCTATATAATCATTACATGCAAATTGATCCTTCATGAGCTATTCGTAATTACAGCTGGGTAAAAGTTCGTTTTACTCTTGTAATTACATCAATGAACAATTTGTTTATGATCCAACCATAAACTAAGTCCCTTTCGAGCTAGTGAGAGGGTGGGGCCCCATTGTTCAAGTCCCGAAATCAACACTTAAAAGAACTACTCACCTACTTAGCCTATATGGGAGGAAGTGAATTTCATCTTGTGAGATTATGTTCTCAGCTCCTTATTTGGTTAAGTCTCCAAAATGGTAGGTTTATTGAATCGGCTACAAAAGTCACTCTCACCCATGCAAACCAAAGGGCATACCCTCACAGGCGAGTTCATAACTTATTCAAGATTAAGATCGAGTCACATATGATCATCTTGATAAAATATTAATCTTCTCAATTAAGGGATTTATAAAGAGAGATTAAATATTTCGTGGTCCAGTCTTATAGAAACTCATTGTATAAGATACCCTCATTCACATGTCTCCACATGAACGATTTGGATCAAATCATTTGTAACTATTACAAAGTGGATCGTATCAATAATGTTACCAGAATAAGGCACCCAATCTTATCTATATACTATGACCCTTTAGGTTATTTCTTGAATATGATCCTTTCGTATGTCAACCACATACTGTTCAAGATTACACTAATTTGGATTTCTTATATAATGAATGGTATTCTATTACAAATAAAATAATTAAAATAATTGTTAATTATTAAATAAATCATTAATTATGAGGCTTTAGGGCATAAATCCCAAAAATAAGTACATTAAACTTTAGCAAAATTTTGTACAGTGCCTCTAAATTATAATTCTAATTAATATAAACAATAGTTTGTAGTGCATTTAAGCACTTTTAATTGAGAAAATGGTCATAGGGTCAGGACCCCAAATGATCTCATCCTTCGTATACCTTTACCTTTGGGAATGTTGAGAATGATAGAAGTATCCTCCGAAGATAAATTCTCCTTGATCATGTCCACCTTCAAATCGCCATTCTCAACAATAATTCAATTAACACGGTTGTCCTTGAGATAGTCTGTAACAACAATTGGCCTATAACAACCCATCCTATCTAACCAAGGATCTTCAGCTATTTTAATGTACCTCCCATCTCCCACCTTCTAGCAATGACCCTTTTTTAATAACTCCCCACACCAGAGAATGCTCCTCCAAGTAAGGGACAGATTGTTGGGAAGCATTGAGAAAGTCTCCACCTTTAAAATCTCTCTCTCTAACAGACTGTCCGGGTTCCTAATAAGTCTCCAACTTTGCTTTGCCAGCATAGCTTGGTTAAACCACGATAGCTCTCTGAACCTCAACCCTCCAAGCTCTTTACTTTTACACATATTTGCCTAACTCATCCAATGAGCCATTTTCTTAAACTGGTTGGAACCCCACCAAAAAAGCATAAACATCTCGTTAATCTCCTCACATATAATTTTTGGGAGTCTGAAGCAACTCATAGTGTAAATAAGGATGGCTTGTGCTATGGATTTAATGAGAACTTCCTTGCCTACCAGAGAGAACAATTTCTTCTTTCAAACTTGCAGAACTTTCCAGACATGATCCTTAATTTTTTGGAAGATCTGGTTTTTATTTCTTCTCGATTGAGAAGGCATGCTTAAGTAATAACCAAGAGAGTTCATGATTTTAACTCCAAAAATGTTGCTAAACTTCTCGGCTTTGGCCCTATTGATGTTCTTGCTGACCCATAAACGAGGACTTGTCCAGATTTATAGTCAGACTTGAGGCTCCATAGTAGTCTCCAAGCACTCTTTTAATAGTCTGGCAATCCTTTTTGGAGGCCCTGAACAACATCAGATTGTCATCTGCAAAAAAAAAAAAAAAAAAAGTGAGTCAGAGTAAGACAAAACTTATTAATTTGGAGACCACTAAGATTAGAAAGAGATTCATAAAACCTTCAACATAAAGTAACAGCTACCAACAATCAAGTTAACCTGCTACACACTTGGATAGAAGCATAGATACTATTGCTGTGGTTGAATTTTTCAAATTCTCATTTAAGCTCAGTATCCTAAGAAATTACCTAGACCCTTTTTTTCTTTACTCCATATACATAGCCTCAGCCTTTACACAGCCCCACAACTAAGCCACTGCCTTCTTCCTTCATCGAGTTCACTTTGCATTCCTTCAGCTCATAAAAAGGAGAGCTAGCTTACTGCTTCCAACTTAATTTAATCTCAATAATAATAAAAAAAAAACACTTCTTCAAATTACCTTCCCCTAAGAATCAATCAATCCTTTAATCATTCAGGCTCCCTTAACCTTTTGCTAAGCTCATTCTTAGTTCTTAGAATGGCCACATTTGTGGTGTAACTCACCTAAGCATCGAAGAGCTTATAACAGCTAGGCTCTAACACTTCTTTATTTTGGAACAAGAAACTTTTCTGCATTTTTTTATTTGGAGAGAACCCTTTTCGTATCAAAGCCTTCGATTTAGACACCAACATTTGTGATGAAAGTTGCCTAACAACGAGCTTTGTTACTAAGTTAGGCTGCTAAGGCATATTCATGTCTCAGGCCACCTTTCAGCTCAAGGATAAACATGAGTTTCATGTCTAACCCTACCTTAATGAGCATCTTCTAATAGAGGAATAACTCTCTTTTTAACTTTTCCTTTTTTTTCTCTTTTTTTTTTTTTTACAAGGGGTCCTGAATGCTAAAGAAACAATGTGATTGAACTTAGGGGTGGTACTCTTTGAAACAAATTTTTAAGAAAAACTTAGAAAGGGTAACCTTACTCCACCAAACTTATATTGCTCATTATCCTCAATGAGTTAAAGAAGTAGGCTAAGATTTCCCCCAACCTTGTTTGAAGCAAAAACGAGCAATAGTAAGCATTCCACTCTCAAGATTTAACAACTAACAACAATGGGCTTTTACGCTTGCTACAGTCATGACTTAAAGAGGAAAAAAAAATCAAGGCGATGAGTGCAATATTACTAAACTTGTCAGAATTTTAAGAAGAATTAAACCACAAAACGAGCACTTGCTTTTCATTCATAAATAGGTAGCTTACATCAGTAACCTTTTGTCAGATCTTCTTTTTTGAACTTAAGCACACAACACAGCCAGTAAAAGGGTAATCAAGATACAAAAGATACTAAGCCACACTAAACAATAACTAACAACAATAGCTAACTTAACCAAAAGCAAATAAAAGAAATAACAAAGCAGGACAACAAGAAATGAAAGCAACTACTTAAAACACAACTTCCCTTGTCTTCAGTCCTCATCTCTAGGGATATGCTCTTCCTCTTCATCATCCTCCTGCTCTTCATTGGGAGAAGGAGGGCTCCAAGGATTTAGGATACCATCAGGAAAAGCAAGGAAAAGAGGATAAGGCATGGAGAAATTTGCTAGCATGGCTCTCTTCATGGAGCTGTCTCTGGTCTTTGCATAATTCTAAGAAGCTCGCTGCTGCTTTTCAGCATATTCCCACCTTTGCAAGAGATGACCTTGTTGTTTAAGCATCATGTTCACTCCATCTCCTTTACCTTTGTTCTCTCCTTTACTAAGTTTGTCAATGCTTGCTAGATCAAAAGTCCCTTGATCACTTAGAATATCCTCAAATGGTTGAAAAGGGACTCCAACTCTTAAACACAACATGGTAATGGTGTTTGGGAAGAACAACTTCCCTACTTTCTTTTTAGCACAAGCTGGAATCTCACGAGCTATAATTCTACCCACATCAATGCTTAACACTTTTAAAATAGAAAAAGTCAAGAGAATTCTGTTTTTGGATACACTGTTATCATGAGTAGTAGGAATCAATTTGTTTTTCATAAAAGATAACCACACATTAGCTTCATCATTGAGATAGGCTGCTTCAAGGCTTCTTGCACCTGTGTGGAACACCCTCCATTGAGCACCCTTTACTCCTACAACCTTTACAACGGTGTTGAGGTGGGACTCAGGTGTTGCTACTTCTATTTCATTAAAAACTGCATGAGGTATGTCTGTTAGGTTCAATAGTTCATTAATAGTAGTAGGTGACCAATCCACCACCTTGCCTCGGACTCGCACTTGAAAGGCAGAATTCCCCTCCAAATTAGCATAAAACTTTTGGCCCATGGGCACTATGGCTAGTCTAGTTGCTGGAAAAATTGCTCCCATCTATGGTTGATGATATTAGCTCTAACAAACAAAGGTAGCTTGCTGAATGGAGCCACAAAGACTTTCTTAGGAAAAAGTTTCATAGCCCTTATCTCCTCAAACTTGAGCCTAGCCTTTTCATTGTTGAATCTTTCCAAGGGATAAGCCCTTTGAGCTTGATATAGTTCCTTACCTCTTCTCCTTGATATTCTGCTACTTGGAGAAGAAGCTCCAATGTCTCTTCATGCTCTTCTTCAGTATTTTCTTCAGCATCCTCCTCCACAGCCTCTTCCTTAATCACTTTCTTCTTTCCCTTGGATTTAGAAGACCTGGAAGATTTAGATCTTGATTTTGAATGAGAAGATCTTAAAACAATAGTAGCTTCAACATATCATTGCTCCTCCTCCTCGGCCTTCAACATTTTCAACCTCCTTTGATTTCTTTCCTCAGGTTTTTGAAGGAGTCATTTCCTCTTTCTCACAGATTCTGTCACTAATTTCTCACTTCTGCTTACTGTTTGAGATGAGGGCTACACCTCCCAGACTACCAATTTAAAGAAATTTCTCATACCAAGCCTTCAATTCGAATTGAAGAGGATCAAAGATTTATTACTGGCATATCTTCCCTTTGTTTGTCCCAACAAAACTGAAATCAGTCTCCAGCTATGCTTCAGCTAAGCAATTGTCCCTTCAAAGTTGTCTTACACTAATATGGACTACTACAACCTAAAAAAAAATTAGATCTCAAGCTACACAAATATCTTTTCCAAAAATGAAAAAATTGGGGAAATTTTTTTTGAGCCATCTTATCAATGTTGTCTGCCACACCACTATTCACTTACAAAAGAAAGCAAAAACTGAAAACAAACAAGAATTAAAATACGACTAAACTAGTTCTAAAATAATTAAATAACTGCTGGGAGTAAACAAAAATGATAACCAGCTAACCCAACTCCCTTTTCTATCCAACTTTGTCAAAAATTCAGCTAGATAATAGCCTCTTCGAGGCTATTTCTCTTTGAAAATCTTCTCTCTGATAGTGCTTGAGCCCTTGGCCATTAACTTTAAATTCTCCCCCTTATTTTCATCTTACCGTGAAGGACCAGACCACTTTGATTTCAACTTCCCAGGAAATAACTTCAACTTGGAATTATACAACAATACCCTCTACCCATTTTCAAATTCCTTAGACACAATTTTCTTATCATGCCAAGCTTTAGTTTTTTTCTTTATAAATATTTGCATTCTCATAAGAAAACTGCCTGAATTCCTCTAATTCATTAAGTTGCAGCATTCTGAGATCTCCAGCTGCTGAATTGTCCAAATTTAGTCTCTTAAGGGCCCAAAATGCTTTATGCTCTAATTCAAGGGGCAAATGACAAGCTTTTCCATAAGGTAATTCCCAATTGGGTCCTGAAATGATGGGAGCTGTGATTAATGCAACTTTCAAGGTTTGAAAGACAGTTAGGCATTCGGTGGTGAAATCAAATGGTTTATTCACTTCCAATAAGGTGCATAGAGGTTTGGATATTTTTGAAAAATCCTTTATGAACCTTCTGTAAAAACCAGCATGGCCTAAGAAACTTCTAATCCCTTTTACAGAAGTTGGTGGCTCAAGCTTATCCAGGATTTCTACCTTAGCCCTAACCACTTCAATCCCTCTTTCAAAAACCTTATGGCCAAGCACAATGCCTTCTTTGACCATAAATTGGCATTTTTCCCAATTCAATACCAAACTAGTCTCCTCACACCTCTCCAGAACTTTCCCAAGTTTCCAAGGCAATCCTCGAAGGAGTCCCCAAAAGCTGAAAAGTCATCCATGAAGACTTCCATGATGTTTTCCACTAAATTAGAAAAAATGGCCATCATGCCTTTGAAAAGTAGCAGGAGCATTGCATATGCCAAAGCGCATTCTCTTAAAGGAAAAAGTACCATAAAGCCAGGTGAAAGTGGTTTTTTCTTGATCCTGGGGAGCTATGGTGATTTGGTTGTAGCCACTGTATCTATCCAAGAAGCAATAGTATGCTTGGCTAGCCAACTTATCCACTATTTGGTCAATGAAAGGTAAGGGAAAGTGATCATTATGGGTGGCTTTATTAAGCTTCCTATAATCCATGTACACTATCCATCCATTCACAGTCCTTGTGGGAATTAATTCATTGGCTGCATTGGTCACTACTATCATCCCACCTTTCTTAGAGACAGACTGGAAAGGATTAACCCAACTACTATCAGAGATAGGATATATGATACCAACATCCAATCACTTGGTCACTTCCTTTTTTACTACCTCTTTCATAGCAGGGTTTAGCCTTCTTTGTTTCTCAATGGATTTAAAATTACCCTCCTCCAAGTTGATTTTATGCATGTAAAAGGAAGGACTAATTCCCTTAATATCTGCCAAGGTCCATCCTATAGCCCTTTTATATTGCCGCAGCAGATCAAGCAATAATTATTTTTTCTTGGGCAGTAAGCTTGTTGATATGATGATGGGAAGGGTCTCTTTTTCTCCCAAGAAGGAATATTTTAAATAATTGGCAGAGGTTTTAAGTCGAGGGTAGGAGGTTCTTGTATTTAAGGTTGCATTGGTAGACTTTCCCTTCCCTTAAGTCTACAGACTCAAAAATCCTTTTGAAACTGCTCACTTCAGCCAAATTTTCAACTTCTTGCCTCAGATTACTGAATTCCATGTTGGCATTTATACCCTAAAGCCTCGTAATTAATGATTTATTTAATAATAAATAATAATTTTGATTATTTTATTTGCAATATAATATTATTCATTATATGAAAAATCCAAGGTTATTAGTGTAATCTTGAACAGTATGTGATTGACATACGGGAGGATCATGTTCAAGAAATAACCTAAAGGGTCATAGTATATGGATAAGGTTGGGTGCCTTATCCTGATAACACTATGATATGACCCACTTTGTAACAGTTACAAATGATTTGATCCAAATCGTTCATGTGGAGACATGTGAGTGGGGGTATCTTATACAGTGAGTTTGTGTAAGACTGACCATGAAATATTTAATCTCTTTTTATAAATCTGTTAAATGAGAAGATTAATATTTCATCAGGATGATCATATGCGACTCGATCTTAATCCTGAGTGAGTTATGAACTCCTACCTATGAGGGCTTGTCCTTTGATTTGCATTGGTGAGAGTGGATTTTGTAGCCAATTCAATATGCCTACCATTTTGGGGACTTGGCCAAATAGGAAGTTGGGAACATAATCTCAAAAGATGGAATTCGCTTTTTCCCATATAAGGTAAGTAGATGAGTAGTTCCTTTAAGCACTGATTTCGGGACTTGAACAATGGGGCCCCACCCTCTCATTGGCCCGAGAGGGACTTCGTTTATGGTTGGATCATAAACAAATTGTTCATTAGAGGATCAGTGGTACTTAAGTTGCAAGATGTAATTACAAGGGTAAAACAGACTTTTGACCCAACTGTAATTATGAACAATTCGTGAATGATCGACTTGCATGTAGTGATTATACCCATGGACACAACTTGTCCTACAATGCATAAAAGTGCAACTCTAGGTCTATAGTGAAGTGACCTATGGTTAATGAATGGAAATTAATTAATTAAAGAGTTTAATTAATTGATTTTGTAACATTGGAGCTTATAATTTGTAGGTCCATAAGGTTCCTTTGCTAGCTCATATAAACAAACAGGGATCAATTTCATTGAGAGAAATTTTGAAATGTTCGAATTATAATTTAATATATTTTATATATTAAATGAGGAAAAACATATTTATTGTAATATTAGAGAAATTATTAATGTATTAAGGTACATTAAAGAAAAGATATTTATTAAATTTGAATTAGATTCAAATAATGAAATAGATGTCGTAGGAGAATTTGGAAAGGTTTGAATATGATTTAAATTAGTTAGATAAATATATTTTAATATATTAGATATTAAAATATATTATTTAATTATTTTCACTAGGCCACTATAAATAAGATCCTAGGGGTGAGCCATTTGTGTGCATTCTTCACAAGAGAAAAGAACTCTTGAAATTCTCCTCTACTTCCACCTCTATATTTTCAAGAAAGTTCACACAAACCTCTTTGGTCCTTTGTTCGAGTCATAGCAAGGAAGACTTTGTGGAAGTTTTGGAGTTCAACCTCATTGGAGTTGGAATACAAAGAGAAAAAGATCTGCCTGAATATTCTTCATATTTACTCTAAGTAAGTTTGTTTAATATTTTTTTTAGTTTAATTTTAAATAAAATCAAAGACGATCCAATGCTTTCATTGCGGGATGAAGTGCACATTCCTTTCAATTGGTATCAGAGCAATTTTTTGAATTTATTTAGAATTAAAATTTGGTGATGGTGGGTATTTTAATTTATATCATATATGTCATATGTGATATATGGTGGTATGCAAATTGACTGTTTAGGCTACTTGGCATTAGAATTATTGTTTTGAATAGATGATTTGTAAAACTCTTGTGAAGGTTTTTGTGTAAATTTTCTTTTGAATTAGTAATACAAAAACAATAATACAAGCAAAAGCACAAGTATTGGTTAATGTCAAATGTTCATGTGAAGTGTAAACACTAATTCATGCCTAGCCTTAAAGTGATGCATGGGATTGATGCTCTTCAAATGTTGTGAAATCGGGAAGCAATTTGAAGCTTCAAGCAGTGGTCTTCAATGTTGAAGCTTCATTTGGCAAACAAAGCACTTGTACATTCATGTGGAGACATGTGAATGGGGGTATCTTATACAATGAGTTTGTGTAAAACTTGACCACGAAATATTTAATATATCTTTATAAGTTCGTTAATTGAGAAGATTAATATTTCATCAAGATGATCATATGCGACTCGATCTTAATCCTGACTGAGTTATGAACTCTTGCCTGTGAGGGTTTTTCCTTTGATTTGCATGGGTGCGAGTGACTTTTGTAGCCGATTCAATATGCCTACTATTTTGGGGACTTGACCAAATAGGAGTTAGGAACATAATCTCACAAGATGGAATGAATTCCTTCCCTTATAAGGTAAGTAGATGAGTAGTTCCCTTAAGTGTTGATTTCGGGACTTGAACAATGGGGCCCCACCCTCTCATTGGCCAGAGAGGGACTTTTGTTTATGGTTGGATCATAAACAAATTGTTCATTAGAGGATCAGTGGTACTTAAATTGCAAGATGTAATTACAGGCGTAAAACAGACTTTTGACCCAGCTGTAATTACGAACAACTTATGAAGGATCGACTTGCATGTAGTGATTATATCCATGGACACAACTTGTCTTACAATGCATAAGAGTGCAACTCTAGGTCTATAGTGGACTGACCTATAGTTAATGAATGAGAATCAATTAATTAGAAAATTAATTAATTAAAGAGTTTAATTAATTGATTTTGTATCATTTGAGCTTATAATCTGTAGGTCCATAAGGTTCCTTTGCTAGCTCATATAAACAAATAGGGATCAATTTCGCTGAGAGAAATTTTGAAATGTTCGAATTAAAATTTAATATATTTGATATATTAAATCAGGAAAAACATATTTATTGTATACCATGCATTAAATATTAAAGAAATTATTAATGTATTAAGATACATTAAAGAAAATATATTTATTAAATTTAAATTAGATTCAAATAAGGAAATAGATGTCGTAGGAGAATTTGGAAATGTTTGAATATGATTCAAATTAGTTAGATAAATATATTTTAATATATTCGATATTAAAATGTATTATTTAATTATTTTTCCTAGGCCAGTATAAATAGGGCCTTAGGGATAAGCAATTTGTGTGCATTATTCACAAGAGAAAATAACTCTTGAAATTCTCCTCTCCTTCCCTCTCTCTATTTTCAAGAAGGTTCCCACAAACCTCTTTGGTCATTTGTTTGAGTCATAGCAAGGAAGACTTTATGGAAGTTTTGGAGTTCAACCTCATTGGAGTTATAATACAAGGGGAGGAATACAAGGTGAAAAAGATTTGCCAGAATATTCTCCATATTATCTCAAAGTATGTTTTGCTTAGCCTAAATTATTTTAATTTAGATTTCAAAATAAAGTCGAATTTGATTCTAACGCTTTCGTTGTGAGTTTAATTTGATTATTCCCTTCAGAAGGAACCTAGGTCTTTCTCCATATGTGGAATCCTATTCCTAAAAACAACATTGCACTCCTCATTCAAAGCTACTACCTTGAATTACTGAAATCTCTCCCTTTCTGAACACACATCCGTAAGGAATTTCATGTAATTTGGCATTTGTCTTAAGGCATCAATAAGAATAATGATGATGTTGAAGGGAATAATCAAATTAAACCCACAGCGGAAGCGTTGGAATCGACTTTGATTTTATTTAGAATTAAATTAAAATAATTTAGGCTAAGTAAAACATACATTGAAAATAATTTAGAGAATATTCTGGAGGGTCTTTTTCTCCTTGTGCTCTAACTCTAATGAGGTTGAATTATAAGACTTCCACAAAGTCTTCAACTATGACTCGAACAAAGGACTAAAGAGGTTTGTGGGAACCTTCTAGAAAATAGAATGAGAGAATGACAAAAGAATTCTCTAGAGTTTCTTTCTCTTATTTGGAATGCACATAAATGGCTCATCCTTAGGGCTCTATTTATAGTGGCATAGGAAAAATAATTAAATAATATAATTTAATATCTAATATATTAAAATATATTTATCTAACTAATTTGAATCATATTCAAACTTTTCCAAATTCTTCTATGACATCTATTTCCTTATTTGAATCTAATTCAAATTTAATAAATATCTTTTCTTTAATGTATCTTAATACATTAATAATTTCTCTAATATTTAATGCATGATATACAATAAATACATTTTCCTCATTTAATATATCAAATATATTAAATTTTAATTCGAACATTTCAAAATTTCTCTCAATGAAATTGATCCTTATCTGTTTATATGAACTAGCAAGGGGCTTTATGAACCTACAGATTATAAGCTCCAATGATACAAAATCAATTAATTAAACTCTTTAATTAATTAATTTTCATTCATTAACTATAGGTCACTCCACTATAGACCTAAAGTTGCACTCTTATGCACTGTAAGACAAGTTGTGTCCATGGATATAATCACTACATGCAAGTCTATCTTTCACGAGTTGTTCATAATTACAATTGGGTCAAAACTCCGTTTTACCTTTGTAATTACATCTTGCACCTTAAGTACCACTGATCATCTACTGAACAATTTGTTTATGATCCAATAAAAAACGAAGTCCCTTTCGAGCCAATGAGAGGGTGGGGCCCCATTGTTCAAGTCTCGAAATTAGCACTTAAGGGAACTACTCATCTACTTACCCTATAACGAAAGGAGTGAATTCCATCTTGTGAGATTATGTTCCCAACTAGTTTATAACTCACTCAGGATTAAGATCGAGTCACATAGGATCATCCTGATGAAATATTAATCTTCTCAATTAACGGATTTATAAAGAGAGATTAAATATTTCATGGTTCAGTCATACACAAACTCATTGTATAAGATACCCGCACTCACATGTCTCCACAATAACGATTTGGATCAAATAATTTATAACTATTAAAAAGTGGGTTGTATCAATAGTGTTACCAATATAAGGCACCCAACCTTATTCATATACCATTATCCTTTAGGTTATTTCTTGAACATGATCATTCCGTATGTCAACCACATACTATTCAATATTACACTAATAACCTTGCATTTTTCATATAATGGATAATATTATATTGCAAATAAAATAATCAAAATTATTATTAATTATTAAATAAATCATTAATTACGAAGCTTGAGAGCATAAATCCCAACAGTTATTACTTGAGCAAAACTATTCGGGGGGAGGGGAGGGGTAGTGAGTATTGTGAATACCCAATAAGTAGCCCTACTATCAAATGGTTAGAAATGCATACACACACATAACATGATTCAAAATTTCATAAAACATGTGGGACCTAAAACTTTTTATTATTAAAATTTTTCTTTCTTGCCATATCGCCAAATGTGACCATATCGCTACAAAATCTTAATTGTGACCATATCACTACCCATCATCTTGACCATATCGCCAAGTTTGGACTATTTGACCATATCGCCAAATGTCACGATTTTTAAAACCTTTTCTTTTTGCCATATTGCCAATTTTTAATATAACTTTTATGCAGTCATACATATGCATGAGGTCCCATCAAATAAAAATACTTTTTGACATGTAATGCAACATGAAAAACATACATCAATTCATAAAATCAAACATCATACAATTTTTCTAACCTAATCGAGAGCATAACCAGTTACAATAATGACGAATCCAAGAATATCTCTTGATCAATAATTTAGAAGGGAGAGCATGAATGCTAAAATAGAAGGAAAATTTTTGAGAAAAACCTTCTATTTCAATTGAGAATGGAATAGTTTAGGTCTAACCCAAAAGTTATATTTATAGAGATTGTGAAGGCCTAATTTGAATAGGATTCAAATTCAACTTCCAACCTCCAATAGGATTTCCTTTTCAAATTCCAACTTCCAATAGGATTTCCTAATTTAAATTTCAACTTCTAATATGATTTCCTAATTTGAATTCCAACTTCCAATAGGAAGTCTTTTTTTTTTTTTAACTAGAAAAATATTCTAATAGATAATGCAATTATCTTTTAAACTAAAATTAAAACTAATTATTTAACTCCAAAACTACTATTTTAACTAATAAAAAAATTCTTATGGAAAATTCAAACGATCAAGAAACTTAATTCATTAATCTATATTTAACTTTTTTTAAAAAATTACTGAAATTATGGAATGTTACATCGTCATAATCTAAATTACATGTTTGGCCTAGCTAAAATTAAGGAGGTACACAAAACAACTAAGAAAATTGTTTATAAAGGAAAAGAGTTAGATGATTCAATGAACTAGCCAAAAATGGGAAGAAGTATCCACAAAAGGTCAATACTATTGGTATCTTATTAAATTGCATTTTTTTTTCTGTAGCTTTCTATATAAAAGGACACATCTTAATTTGCTCAACTTTATGTAAAAGTTGCTTTCCATTTCCAATTTTTGTCCTAAAAAACTAAAGCCACAGGCAATGTTGATAAATGGAATTTGCGTTTTTTTCCTCAAAAAGTTTTCTTTTAGAATATTAAACGAAAATTTTTGTTTTTAAATGAAAAATACTTCCGTACTAACTAAACATCAAAAAGTTTTAAATAGTTGTGTACTTTTTTGAAAAAAGAAAAAATATCTCTTCTCTCTTTCGCTCTGTAAAAAAAAATTAATTAATTAGTAGTGGACAACATAAATTTCCTACTACCTAGCAACATAAAAATATTGTATTGTCCTTTTAATATTTAAAAAATATTTTTAAGAAAATGAAAAACTAAAGTAAGAAAGAGATAGGTAAAAGTAGTATTTATAAACTTAATTTTCAAAAATAAAATATCAAATAGTTCTAGATGAACGAATTATCCATCAGCAAAAGAAAAGAATTAGATTTATGCCTTAAAGCTTTAAACAAAAACACAAATATATTACCTTAAAAAATATGCTTTTTAGTGTATTAGACATTTACTAATATTCTTCTTAAGATATAAGACTTCTACTAATTTAGGTGTTTTCTATTTATCTTTAAAAGAAAGACAAATGAAATCCAAAAGAAAATTTCAAGTGAAGAAAAATGTCACTATTTGAAAGTGAAGTGCTCCAATTTCATCCCCTTTGATAGATCAACTAGTCTGAATGGCCAATCAAATTGTTCTTGCAAATCATTCCACAAAACTTTGGTCAATATCCATTAAAAAAAAATAAAAGTTTTCTTTCTTTCAATTTCAAACAATTGCCTCCACATTTAAGATACTAATATATTATTGATAAACCATATAAGGGACCAAAATATTTAGAGAGAATGTAATTTATATATGAAGTAACTCATCACCGATAATAATTTGTTATAATAAGAATGTCAATATATCAAAAATTCTTTTCATACTAATTATTACATTAAATGATGTCATTCTAAATATAACTCAACTAATCATAAGTAAATTTTCTTATAGATTTATATATATATATATATATATATAAAACCTCCTTTATTGATTAAAAAAATTAAATCTTCACTCCTCTATTTGAATTATAATATTTTAAAATATTCCATTGAATGATTAATTTAATTTTATTCACATGAATAAAATCTATAAACCATGTCAAAGCCATAAACCTTAATGCCTTCTGGTAAAAGAAGTTGTACAAAGGCATCTGTCCCTTGAAGCACATACACCAATTCAAGATGGATACTTATATTTTTTTAGAGGAAATATTCATTTTTATACCTGAACTTGTATAGTTATATCAATATTCATCCTAAACTTTCGATTTTATCAAATTATATTTCAAACATAAATAAATTTTGAAACCTTAACCTTAAACTTTAAAAGGTATTGCAATTTTAATCCTAATAAGTTTTCGTTCAAAAAAGCTTTAAAAAAAGACTGCCGCGGAATTATTTGACCAAATGAACCAACTATTGAGGAAGTTATACAGACAACGGACACTGGCTAACGAACGACAGAATCAGAGGCAAACGAGAATGAAGACAGGAGAGAACAAAAACTAAACAAACAATGAGGGTTTTAGTTTTAGGAAACGTTAATTTAAGAAATAAAAAATAAAAAATAAAAAAGACGATATCTGAAGGCACCTTTTTGGTTTTTTTTTTTTTTTTTAAATTATTATATTTTAAATTAGATTATCCTTGACATTTAAGATGTGATAAGTAAATTATGATAAAACTTAGACATTTTTGAAATGTCAAGTTTTATGTTCGTGTGAAAAATAAAAGTTTTTTTGTCAACCTTCGTCTTTTCTCATTGTTCTGGACTTTTTTTTAAAATATTGGTTACTTAATATTTTTTTATCAAAATGATTAAAATTGAAACACTTTTTAATAAAAAAAGTCAAGTAATTAAAAATTAAAAATGTTAGTAACATAGAACTTGTAGTGAACTTGTAGTAGTGTCATATGGGTTCAATAAATTATAAATTATATGTATGGTAAAATTTGATAAGCTTTTAGGGAAAAACAACATTTGAAATGTGTGAATTTTGGCAAAGTTATTTAATGGTAATTATGTGCATCCATCAAACTTAATTTTGGGTGAAAATTGATACAAGTTGGCTAGTTTAAAAGTAAAAGTTGAATTTTCTCCCTTATTTTTATTTTTATTATTATTATTATTTAATAAAAGTTCAAGATAGGATAGGATGTCTATTCACCCATTTCTCTTTTGCAGGCGAATTTGCAGCTTTGGGGAACCGTGAACAGAACAGAAACTTCAATATGGTACTAGATATTAAACACAAAATGTACTAAAAAAAAGATATTAAACCCAAAATGAGTTCTATTTTCCTAAATAGAATAATAGTAAAATCAATAATCCTCCTTGAAACCAATTTTTTATTAAAAAAATGACAAAAAAACAAACTGATAAGTCACTTAAAATTCAGCCAATAGGACACCTAAAATCAAGCTAGGCAAACGTCCAAACTCGACCATTAAAAGATGGAAAATTAACCACAAAATCAAGATTTGAGATGATAGGGACCAACAGTATCATCTCAACCAAGAAACTTTGAAAAGGGACCAGTTTTCAAGCCACTACTCAAAGTAGGCCCTCATATGCTTTATCATCTCAACTAGGGATGATCAAAAACTGGTTCGAACCGACGAACCGATCATAACCAAATCGATCGTCTGTTCGGTTACTTCAAAAAAAATTGATTTATCGATTTAGTTACAGTGAAAACCAACTAGCTCAATTTGGTTCTCGGTTCATAACCTTAAGAATCGAGGATAATCGAACCAAACCATAATATATTATATTTATATAAGTGATAATATTAAATTAATATAAGATATTTATATAAGATATTTATATTTATTATTTCATATTTATTGAAATATATTTTTTACCTATTATGGATTTCTTCATATACATTCAGTATATTTAATTATTTGCAAATATATGTTGTTGAATTAAAAAAAATATATTTGCAAATATATACTTGGTATATTTGTTCGTAACCGTAATAGGTGGTTATATATATAGTTCAATATATATAATATATTTATATTTGTTCATATATCTTTTCCAGAAAAAAGTTCTATACAAAATATATACCTTATATTATTAAATATACTTTTACATTTAGGAAATATATATGGTATGAAACAACTATACAACCACAAATAAGCTTAATGATGTCGCGACAATATACTATTTAAAAAAAAAAACCCTATTGTTGTTGTTGGAGTTGCTTGCGAGTGGCCAGACGTCGTTCAAAAGTCTATTCGTTAAGAAACCCCGACACTCCTCTCCTTCACCGACGGTGTTCGAACACAAGTAGACTCATGTAGCAATGTTTTCCATAACTACATTTGCGATAAAAAGGTCGGTTCATTAAAATCTTGGCTACTGGATTTTTTCTTTTCATTTTCTTCTATCAATCCAAACTTAGAAATGAACGATGATCTCAATATCTTGGATGTGATAACTCTACGTTTGACCATTCTCAATGATATGTATATTTCTTGTTTCAACATGATTTAGTTTACAATGTACTGGCAATCCACACTTTCTCACTTCCTGCAACAATTGTATTTGTTATCAATAGTATATTTACATTATACTCCTAAGTTACTTTATAATGAATTATATATATATGTAACATATTTAAATTATACCCCTAAGTTACTTTGCAAATGTACTGTATGATATATACACACAAATACATATACATATACATATCACAAGTAGTATATTTGAATTATACCACTAAATTACATTATGAATATACACATATAAACTATACCTCATAGAAACTGCATATTTAATTTTTACCTCTAATTACAAGACTATTTGGTTATATATATTGATACAATAGACAAGGATAAAATTACATTTTCTTCACCCAATATAATTTGTCAAAAGCTTTACACTATATAACATTCTAATTTCTAAAAAACACAATCAATGTTTGGACTGTAATATAATGTAGTTAGTTGCATGCCGAACATGTTTTTTAGACAGAAACACAACCCTCGACTTTAGTATGAATAAATATCCCAATCATATGAATAAAAGAGGGGGTATGAATAAATCCAAGTTAGTATGAATAAATTCTAAAAAAATATGGTTATGAATAAATCCAAGAGATTTAAAACAAAAAATATATATGGTTATGAATAAATCCAAGAGATTTAAAACCAATCAATCCATAAACACAACCCTCAACTTTTGTGTGTTTCTTTTGACCACCGTCATTCTAAATGTGTTTGTTTCGGTCATGATTAGGAATTTAAAACCAAAAAAATTGTTTACTAACACATAACACAAACCATGACACAAACGAATCTTCAGTTCAAATACGAGATATTTTGTTGAAATACAATTGGAAGAAAACCTTGCCGCCGAAGAATGGAGAAGGAAACCTAATCGATTTCTATGGGAAAAAAATAATGGAAGAAAAAATTACGAATTTTTCAAACCATAAACTAATTATGGATTTTTCAAACCAGAAACCGCTACATAAAACACTGTACGCACGAAAAAGAAAAAAGAATGAAGAATGGATTTGGGCTTTTCTCGATATGAACCATTTTGCAATTTTGTTACTTCTCAATGCATGCACTTTGCGATTAGATGCTTTAGAACACCATGAATGAGTATAAACAAATAACTTCATTTCTAATACGAGGTATTTTGTTGAAATACGACTGAAAGAAAACCTTACTGTTGAAAAATGGTTCACCGATAAAACCTTACCGTCAAAGAATTGAGAAGAATACCTTACTGATTTTTCTGGAAAAAAAAAAGATACGGTAGAAAAGAGAAGAATATGGAAAGATTTTAGGGAGATGAAGAATGGACTCTTAAAAAATTATGATTGATTTGCGCAATTTGAGGCTATTATTTCAAATCATTAAAACTATTATTTTTTTATTTTCTTTTTTTACACTACATGTGGCGTGCACAAGGGCCTCTTGGTCATTGAGTTGTTTTGAATAGTTGTTTCGAATAGATTCACGCTGTAAATTGTGTGTTTTATGGATAAAGTTAGAATATGGGTCTCTATTTTGGGCCATATGTGTAGTTCACTCTAATTTATAATATAGAATTTCATCCCATGTTCTTTTTTTATTGAGGCCCAAATCCACCAGGCCCACTACCATTTTAAGTTTTAACCCTTTTGATCATTTTTTTTTAAAACATGAAACCTTAAAAATGATTCTGCTTCCCTTCTTTTCTCACTTCTCCCAAACAGCCAGGGCATCCATCTCCTCTCTATCTATTTCTTTGAAATTCTAACTCCTAACCTAACCCCATGCCACCACCCTTCTGTTGCCATTATTGGTGTCTCACGATGTTGTCGTCATTGCCTCTATCTCGCTAGTCGTCGTTGCCTGCATCTTGCGTGGAGGCATCGCCATCGTCTTTTGCGTCATCACCATCTCACGTCGTGGTTTGGCATGTAAGAGATTTTCATCCTCCAATTACTTTTGGCCCCTCACTCTCACTCTCTGCCTTTCAATTCTCTAAGATTTTGAAGATTTTTTTTTCTCTCTCAACTCTTGCCTATGTAACATTCTAGATTTGGAGGATTTTTATCTCTCTCAACTCTCTTCTCTGTAACAAATATTTCCAAAAGATTGTTGTCTTTTTTTGGTGTGAACAAAATATAGTTTTAATTAAAATAATTTTGGAAAAAAACTAATAAAAAGCAATTTAAAACCGAACCGAACCGATGAAACTAAGGTCGATTGGTTCGGTTTTCAATTGAAAATTGAGAAAAACTTAGTTTCTTCAGTTCAAAACTCTTCAAAATCGAGGGGTTCGGTTCGGTCATTGATTTTGGTTAAAATCGGACTTCATCAAACCGTGGATACCCTTAATCTCAACCAAGAGCTTGAATGGACTTTAGTTCCTTAGTCTCGCAATGCTTTTAGTCTTCCATTCTACTCCTGCCTTCCCAACAAATATCCTACAAAAAAAAAGGGGTCGGTGAGCCTCCAGGACAAGGGGGCAAGCACTACTAACCAAGCCAAGTTTTCAAAGTGTTGAGCTCGTGTCTTTAGGGTTAGCAGGCTCTGCAGTTTTAATGATTATGCAGTAGATAACAAAAAAAAAAAAAAAAAAAAAAACTCTTAGATGAAAGTAATTTTTATATGCTTAATTTTCAAAAACTAAAAACAAAAAATCATATAGTTATCAAATGGAAACTTGGTTTTTCACTTAATTTTAGGACAAAATAAAGTAAAATAGGAAGAGTTTTTTTTTTTTTTTTTTTTTTTTTTTTTTTTTTTTTTTTTTTTTTTTTAATAAAATCTCTCACAATCACTTACCAAAAATCACTTAAAGTGATTGACTGGAAATAATTTACAGTGATTTTGGTCATTCTAAAACCACTCCCAAAATCACATATCTACCATTGTCAAACACCATTTTAAAATAGAAGTGGTTTGGGATGACAAAAGTGATTTTGGTCATTCTAAAACCCACTCCCAAACATACCTTAATCATTCAAACTCAATTTTGTTGGAATGAAAATCACGTTTAAAAGTGTAAAACCAAATATTAAAATGATTATATAAAAATCACTTTTAATAAATCACTTATAAACGAATCATTTTCATAAAAATCACTCTCAAACATGTCTTAAATAACGATGTAGCATACCTATTGAATAGATGTTAGTTGATTTAGTAGAACATGGCACACAAATGATAGATGAAGTTGAACAACCATATAAAATAAAATGGAACACACAACATAGTAATGCATCAAATCTCTTTTATAGACTGCTACTATATTTTGTTCCTTTCATAATCTTATTTCCTTTATTAAATTGTCACTGCCAATTATCAGAAGGTAAAAAAAAAAATTATAAGAACTTACAGAATGAAACGTGTATACGTTGACAAAATCAAAAGGAAATTTAATAACAAACCAAATGGGACTCTTCAACTTCTCTGATGTAGTAGGATTAGTGGTTAACTTGGAGTAATTCCAATCTTTTTAGTTTCCTAATTGGATTTTAGCTCTCCTTTTTAGTTTCCTTTTAGGTTAGTTTGCTTTCCATATAAATAGAGAATCCCTCTCATGTATTCAATAACTTTTCATTCATAACAAAGATTTGATTGATTCTTAGGAAGAATTTTCCTTTTAGTCACTTAGGCTACACTAATTTGGTTTCAGCACTTGGTGTGAAAATAATAGTTATGCTATCATGCATGTATTCAATTAGTACTCAGCAGTTCAACTACACCTTGCGATATTAATTCAATTATAAAATAGTCTAACACATATATCATGTGCATGCAAGTAGTACTCGGATAGGTATTCCAAGGTCGATTCTCAAGAAAAAAACACTTCACAAGATTCCAACAAAACTCCCTCTCCACAGCAGGTTTAGAACATGAATTGAAAATGATAGAAGGCTTACAGTTATGTGGCAAAAAGAGATGAAAATTCAAAGCATAAAGGAAGCAACCTAACACAAGGTCAACTTCAACTAAACGTAAGAATAACAATAAGGTTTGGCTCTGCATTCCCCCTAAAACGTTCCCCTCTTGATTTAGTACCACATGAATGGTGATACTCTAAAACTAAGTATAGGCGATCGACTTATACTCACTTTTTCAAGTAGTATGTAAAGCAACAATGCATCCTTGTATTTCTACCTAAGATGCATTAGAAGAATTTAACGACCTACTTAGATGCTTCTGAGCAGTTTGATGTACATACGGTGATTACACTGGAAAATTTCACTGTTTGGGAGCAAGAAACAACCTATCGAAGACCGAACAACAACAAATTTCAAAGTTTGTTAATGGCTTACGTGATGACATAAAAGAGATAGTGAATCTGCACCCACTAGGCTTGCAGATGCAATAACTTTGGCCACCAAGATTGAACAAAATGATGTATATCAACTGATCAAGACTTACCAAAGCAAAAATACATGGGATCAACGACAATCTCAAAGAAAATTTTCCACCGATCCTATTAGAAACTTCCAACACAGCAACAAAAAAGATTGGAATTACCCAAGGTTAACCACTAATCCTACTACATTTTCAGTGGGAGATTTTTCTAATCGAAAGAAGTGCCATTAGAACAACAAGTTTTTGAAGAATGTTAGAAGACAACCTCTTATCATCGGAAGAAGTTTCCTGAAGCAAGATTTCCAACTTTTCTTTAGCTTAATAAACTCGAGGGTGAGGTTTTTTTGGGAGGGATAGAATTGATGCAGTAGGATTAGTGGTTAACCTTGGGTAATTCCAATCTTTTTAGTTTTCTATTTGGATTTTAATTATTTTTAGTTTCCTTTTAAGATTTTAGTTTACTTTCAATTCTCTATAAATAGAGACTATTCTTTTCATTCATAATAAACATTTGATTAATTCTTGGAGAGAATTTTCCTTTAAGTCACTTAGGCTACACCATTCTCAATTGTATAGTATGATCTCTAAATACACATATTTCCAAAAGTAATAAAACAGAGCTGGTAAGAATGAACATGATAGAAAATACGTTAAATTACAAATTTGGTCCATGAAAATTGAGGGTTGTGTCTAATATGTCTCAAAACTTTAAAAAGTGTCTAATAAATCCTTACGCTTTCTAGGTTATGTCTAATAGGTTAACTTTAAAAATTGTTTAATAAGTCTTTGAACTTTAAATAGTATATCAGAAATTAGGAATCTATTAGTCATAAAACTAAAAATTCATGAATGATGAACCTATTAAATACAAAATTGAAAGTTCAAAGACCTCCTAGACCCTTTTTAAAATTTATGACCAAGGACAAAACATTGAAAATTTCGGGAGATATTAGACACATTTTAAACTTTAGAAACACATTAGACACAAGACAAAAATTGTAATTAAACCTAAAAAGTATTTATAATCAAGTAGATGCACAATTTATTATATACCAGGTAAAATAAGAGAATATCAGCCACTCTTATTCTAAAACTGAGCAAGATTATTGTCATGTACACAAACTCACATCATTTTCAGTAAAGGCTCTGCAAGGAGCTTAACTCTTGACAAAATACAACACACGTTTACATAGTTAAGAAAAATAAAAAAGACAAGCTTACTCTTCTTTTGATTTAAGTTGTCTAGCAAGTACGATTAATCCCACAGTAGTGAAAGCAGACAAGACCGCCGATGAGTACGAAACCGCAAGTAGAGCGCCTCTCAAAGACTGTAATATATAAATCATCAAATTCCCATACGCAGCATTGAACTTAAGAATCAAAAAAATCATCACATTCAAATTGATGATTCAAGTACCTTTGCAAGAAGTAAAGCATTGTCATTTGCATACTGCAGAGAAGTCTCAGGAATGCTTTGGACGCCCTGACCCAGTTTCCATGAAATTACTCTGCATTTTACGTTTAAAACATGAATAGGGATATTCTTGCCATCTGATAAATGAATAAAGAATTGAAGAATGTAGTTAAACAGGGTGGTGATTTACCCAAAAAAGAAACCTATTGCTGCACCGATGTTCGCCTTATCTGCAGTCAGTTCAACTTGAAGCTCTCCAAACTGAAGAATGGAATGATTTTGCATAAATAAAGTTCAAGTTGGTTCAAATCTGCAAAAATAATGGTCTATCTGCAAAATATACCTTCCATCTAATGTAAAGTTCCAACCTACCTTAAACATTCTGGTTTCGTTCTTAGGCTGCTCAGCTACTTTAGGAGCAGAGGATGCAGACAGAAGGTTTCCAGTTGTATTCATTACTTTGGCAATCTATAATTGTGAAAACTTCCAAGAAAATTAGAAAAACTTGAATGATAAAATTTTGTACCGAAGAGAATTATGATTGATTTTCCATTTTCTTTAGAAGAAAATTACAGGGTAGAACCTAGTGTAGAGCAAAGTATAAAATATCCACCAACATGTTGATATTTCCTTGAGAAGGAAGACACGGTATAAACACAATTGACTTTCCAACATAGGATAAAATATCAACATTAAAAATTGACTTTCAAATTATTTCCTTAAATTTTGTACTGAAGAGAACTATAATTGACTTTCCTATTTCTTTAGAAGTAAATTGCAGGGTAGAACGTGTAGAGCATGGTATAAAATATCCACCAATATGTTGATATTTCTCTTTCCATTTTCTTTAGAAGAAAATTACAGGGTAGAACTTAGTGTAGAGCAAAGTATAAAATATCCACCAACATGTTGATATTTCCTTGAGAAGGAAGACACGGTATAAACACAATTGACTTTCCAACATAGGATAAAATATCAACATTAAAAATTGACTTTCAAATTATTTCCTTAAATTTTGTACTGAAGAGAACTATAATTGACTTTCCTATTTCTTTAGAAGTAAATTGCAGGGTAGAACGTGTAGAGCATGGTATAAAATATCCACCAATATGTTGATATTTCCTTGAGAAGGATGACACAGCGTAATTGTATCAACTAGTGAACAGAATCTCTAAGCAACCTCAAAGCTTTTATTCAGGGGTAGCTCATTACCCTTAAACTTCTTATAAAATGACTGATGTACATTAAAACTTTGACCATGAAAAAGATAGTTTTGAATTTACGAGGTACCTTCTGTAATTCACCCTGACCGTACTGTCCCATCGACTGGAACCTTCTTCCGGCAGATATCAAACGCTTGCCAAATCCTAAATAAGGAGACCAAACAAAGGTCACATTTATTTCTTCACAAAATACTTGAGCATCAATTTCCTTGAATCCTGTTCTTGCCTGACTTGTAACTGTCTGTCAAAGATTGCACCAACGTGGGGAACTTGCTTACTAAGGTATGTGAAGTAGAGGTGTCAGCTACTTCCCATGCTCGAGACAGATTTAACAATATTTCTCCCATCTCTTGACCACACTGAATCAGACATCCAACATTCTCAGTATCACACATGTTCATGGCAGATAATTCACGTTCATTCCGACTCGAAAATCAAAAAGTCCATCTTATTATGAAAGTTATACAATAAGAAAGAATTGAGAATCAACATTCGAAACAAACATGTGCAGCAAAGAGTGCCAACTTATGATGACCTCCTCCCCTAATAATGGTTTCTTTGTTTCTTCTTGATAATTTCTTTGTTACATTTTTCTATTTGAGTTCAACAATGTAGAGGTGAGGATTTGAACATCTTGTTAGGATTCTCCTACAAAGAAGTTACAATAAAACACAAAGATAAATCTATATTGCAATATCAAGAGAAATTACAGTACCAATAGTCTTTAAAGAGAGCTATCTCTCTCCCAAAGTCCTAACACTGGACAATACCCAAAATCATCCTCCTTCTAAGGTCCCTAACTCCCTCTATTTATAACCAAGGTACCCCTAGCTAATTATAGTGCCCTTACTAATATCCTACTAATATTCTCAATATATCCCCTACTAGTACTCTTACATATCTCTGATGTAACGCCCGAGTTCAGGAGGGGTATATGAATGAACCGAGACCACATCCAAATGAGAGGGATCTCGAGGATATGCAAGTATGGTTAAGATAAACTTAAAAGAATTGATAGTTACTACCTATACCAACAAAGTGCACCTTCCTTTTTCATTTTCTATGACTCCTGGTCCGAAACCTGGGCCTGGGACGTTACATCTGACAGTTGAGCAATGCTGAGGTTGACAATTTATTTGTTATATTTTCTACTTTCAAGAATACTTTTGAAATCCTAACTGTATTATACAGAGTCTGTGAGTTTGTGAAGCAACTTTAGAGTGTGTTTGGATAACATTTGAAAATATTGACTTTAAATGAAAGCATTTCTTTTCAAAAGTGCAGCTAAAAGCACTTCTAACCCTTCCAAAATTCATCCAAAAATACCCTTAATTCTAAAAATTTGGCTAGAACTCCAAATACAGAGTAAAGAAATCATTGATAAACATCATTTGTAATCAGACAATGGAAACAAAATGGTTGTAAACAGGCCTAAACGAGCAAAGAACAAAAGAAGTACCTCATCAATAACGGGTCCATTCGAAAGATCAAAAGCAGCATCATTCAGCTTCACATACAAAACAACATCATCAAAATTCACTACCAATCCCAAAAACGAAGAAGAACATTAACAACAATAACAACAAACAAAACAAAACACATTGAAATCAAAATCTTCCTTACATCAAGACGAAGATCACGGGGAAGTTTTTCAAAGTAATCTCGCGAGAGATCAAAACTGTCCTGCACATAAAATTACAACACCCACAAACAATGAATCAAAATCCAAGCAGAAAACTGGACATAAACTGAACGAAATTGAGAGGGAAAAGTTGAGATGAAGACCATACTTACGGCCAGTTCTTGAAGGAGGACCTGGTAGTCGGGTTCTAAGGACTTGGGGGAGTCCGATTCGGCGAGAGCAAAGGAAAGAGTGAGGGGTTTCAGTGGAAGGGGCTTCTTGGCAATGGAGGGTCTGAAACTGATCGAGGGATGGGAACATGGGGAAAAGAGAGGGGCAGAATGGGAAGAGAGAAAAGTGAGAGGTTGAAGAAGATGAAGAGAAGCCATTGGAGTGAGTAGGGAATCTGGTGTGTTGTGTTCACTGTCAGCCACTGGAATTTTTGGTTGTAGAAGAAGATTTTTATTCTTTTTGGATATATATTTTTTTATTAATTAGCTTTTATCATAATTGAGGTTTGAAATGTCTACATCCACATGATTTCTAAAAAAAAAGGAGAAGAAAAGTTTACATCCACATAAATATCAAGGTGCCAAATGCTATGAAAAATTTGATGTTGATGGAAGTTTCGAAAAACAAAATCTGAAAATCATGAAAATTATGTAAGTTATTGAATGAGACTTTGTGGCATAATCATGGTATAATTGATCATCTTAATTATCATATATCTAAAAATATAAGTAATATTTATATGAAAAATGTTGATGTTAATGGAAATTTCAAAAAAAATTGTGAATAACTTTGAAATGGATGGAAATTGTTTGAATTAATTAATAAGATTTTAATTTGATACAATTCATTATTTTTACTATTCATATTCATAAATCTAAGCAATATTTGTGTTGTTACATAATTAAGAGATATCAAATCCAATGTACGACAAATGGTTGTAAGAATCATATAATAATTTGATTATATTATAATTATATACATAGATAAATATCACAAACTTAATCTTTTATCAATATATATATATATATATATATATATATATATATATATATATATATATCACAAACTTAATACAATACTTCGTCAAAAGGATGTTAACTTCATATTATTATACTAAACTTTAAAACATAGGTATATAATTAAAAAAATAATGTCAGTAGGTTAGGAAGGAGAGAGAGAGGAACCAAGAGAGAGATTGAGAGATATCACAAACTTAATACAATACTTTGTAAAAGATGCATCACTTCGCAGTATTACATTAAACTTTAAAACGTAGATATATAATTAAAAAATAAGTAGGTCAGGAAGGAGAAAGAGGAGCCAAGAGAGAGATTGTAGAGATCATATAAACATTTTGACGAGATTCCTAATGTTTCTCAACATCTCACATTTTCTTAATATTGTCTTGACTTCTTGACATTTCTTTGTCACAATATCTTAGGAAAGCAATATTTTACCTCTCTTGAGATGTTGGATCCTCAACATCTCGAAATGCCAAGTGTTGTTGCCAAAATCCGAATAGGAAAAATGCACATGGCCATCACGTGACAACAACGGTGAATTTATTTGGAAGGGGCAAGAACGTGGCCTGTAAAAGAAGAAAGAAATTGCACACTGATAGCACTAATTTAGTGTTATATTTATCCTCATGTTTAGGCTAGTTTTGTATAGAAAATCTGAGCTTTGACGTTAATTTGTGTGTAATTTCAGGAACCAAGCAATTCGAGAGGATTTGGTGAATCTGAGAGAGTTTTGGTGTTTTGGAGTAAGAAATAACTCAATTTTGAGGCTAAGGATGATATTGAAGTCATTGGGGGAAGTTGGACTTGAAACCTAGGTGTCTAAATGGCCTACAATTGGTGTTAGACTCAAGAGCAAGTGTCAAGACGCTACCCTGCGGCGTCTTGATGCCAGAAAAATATAGAGTGCCGAAATATGTCCATAGCGTCAAGACGCTATGCCTAGTGTCTCAATGCAACCCTTGCATGCGCATTAGTGAAACGAAATGTTTCGACGACATCAAGACTTTACCTTCAATGTCTCGACGTTGTGTTAATAACATGTATAAAAAGATCACTTTCTTGTTCGAAAAAGGGAGTCAATTAGGGTTTTGGAGCTATGAATTGCATATTCAAGCCATTATGAGAGTTGTGGAGGCCATTTGAGGTGCTTTAAAGCGTGGAATGGGGTTCATGGAGCACGAAGTTTGAGGAAAAAATTACAATTTTGACACCGACGGTTTCTTTTCTACTTTATTTTCATTTTAGAATTTGTATTAGGCTTCCATGTTCGGTTATTGTATTGTTTTAATGACAATTAGAGGCTAAACCCATTAGTTTAGGGGGTTTGGTGAATCTATTTGGACCTTTGTTAATGTTTAATTGAATTTATTACCATATTGTCACTCTTTGATATTCATTTGTGCTTGATGTGTTTGATGCTTCTAAATTATCGGCCATAATTTAGTTGATCAATTGCTTAATCAGAACTTGAAAGAGAATGATTAGGTGTAGAATTAATCTTGCATGACGTTTAAAATTATCCTTGTAGAATTAATCTTGCATGACGTTTAAAATTCGCCTAAGCGACATAGGATTAACTGGTTCTAGGCGAGGCTAATAATGGGTGGGCTTAATAACCTAATTTAATTAATTAGAGCTAAGGTGATGACTGCTAAAGCGCAAGTGTATGCTGTCTCTCAAGTAATATATGGAAGTACTCCAAGTATTGAACCCAAGGGAATGGATGTAACAAACATTTCCAGCAAATAACAAAATTACTCAAAGTTGCAACCGAGGTGGTGACCAAGAAAATAAAGTGATTTTGGGAGTTTTGTAAACAATGAGTAAAAGTAACTAAAACTGAAAAAGTAACGAGAAAGCACCAATGAGAAAATAAGGGATTCAAATCTGGTTCAATCCTGAGGAAATGCGCCCACCATGCAACAGCATATTGCTCAACTAGGCAAAGAACATCTAGCGATTGTTGTCCATTTGCGTCCACAAATTGGCTCTTTCATGCTCTATACGGTTCAAACAGAATGATACCAAGATGCGCTCGCAACCTACCCTAATTGACACTCAACATCGTGAATCGAGTTCAACACCTATTCAACCCTTTTCTAAATACTTTTAGAAGCCTAAACAATTAAACACATATGTCTATGGCTAATTTTAACTTAGGTAATTAATGAACACAACTCAAAAGATTCTAGAGATTTTTGTCCTATGTCTAGGTACAAAAAGTGAAGGTCTATTTCAAGACTTTTCTCCTAGATTGCTTTTATGAAAATACGTTCTCGATCCAACATTTTCAGTATTGAATCTCACACAAACTATGCTAACTCAAGTTATCAGTTTAAGCTAATAATGAAACTTAAACTCAATAAAAGCAAACGGTGCTAAATGTTGAGCAAAGTTGCTAAAATCACATGGTGGGGCTTATCTCCTTTTTAGGGTATTCACTTCATTGAATCCTCTCCAAGGAGTTTAGCTACTCATCGAAAAGAAAACTAAAGTGCAGAAAATAAAGAGAAAACAAAAATGAGAAAGAATAAACTTCATTGAAATAATGAACTTGAATACACTTTGAAGCATGAAAACAAATAAAGAACTAATGGTATGAAGAACAAAACTAGAATTATAAATTAAAACTAGAATTCAAATGTAAAAACAGAACTTACAATGCTGAAACTAAGAACAAACAACAACTGGAAAACTGGAAAACATAAAGTATAAAACTTAGATGAAAACAATAAAAATCCTAAGCTTTTCCTCATTTCTAACATGTCCAACCTTTTTCAAGGAGAACAAGTCCTTACTCTTCCTTCTTTCGAAGTTAGAGTCCGAATGGAGTATGAACAGAACTTAGGGGAGACTTCGTATGATGGTTGAAAATTGAAGAGAAAATGGCAGAACTTTGGTGAAGAAAGTAGAAATCTGAGCTCCCTTGAAATTGAGGTCGAACTGCCTTTTATAGACTTTACGCTTAGGATTTGCTGCAGAGATCAGTGTGAGAGGCTTTGGTCGATCGTATCCCTTGATTTGAGGAGATTTGGTTGAGAATCTTTCATAAAATCTATCAAATCTACAAATCAGGAAAAATCTACCAAAATGGTCCAATTGCAGGCGCATTTGTGGGCACATTTGTTGTTTGTCGAAATGGTCTAAATGTTGTAGCATATATGGGCGCATTTCTCTGACTTTTCTGCTTGAATTTATCATCTGCCTTCAAATGTTGTCGTATTCAAGTCGCATTTTGTAAGGTTCAACACTTAAGCACATTTTCTTCTTCTCCAAATGCTACCTCAATGCTGGAGCATCTGGGCCATTTTTCTACAGCTGCACAAAAGCAACAAAAATCAACAAACTTTTAACAAAATGACTCTTTTTGTACCTAATTACTTACTTTTACAAAATCACTACTTCAAACACATGAAAATCTTGTTTTTACTTAAATTTACTCCAAATGACATGAAATATAATAATGAACGCTTTCTTTCTAAGCAAATAACTTAGTTTTTAGTGCTAAATAACACTCATAATGAGTGTTAGCATAGGGACACCTAGGTTAATTGGATTAATTAGGGAAATTGAAGGAGACCAAAAGAAGAATTCATGTTTTTAGTAACTCTAGGCTTATGAATTGGAAAAGTCGACAATTGGGTGCAATCAATTAGCACTAATATGGTCCAAATAGTGAAACCAGCCCCCTAAATGCCATTTTTCCTGATTTTTTTTCCACGTATATTGCATGCTTTATAGTTTTAAGTCTTTTCTAAGTACTGTTTTATTCCTTTCTCTAAATAATTTCAAGCGTGATTAATTTCAATAATCAATCTATTCATAAGTACAACTCCCTGTGAATTCAATACTCTGTAGGAATACCATTTAAATACTAGTGCCAAATGCTAACTCGAACACGTGTGCTTGTGTGATGTGCATCAAGTTTTTGGCACTGTTGCTAGGGAGTTGGCAACTTTTGATTGATTGATATTGAGAAAAAAGTGATTGAAATTAGTTTAGAGGTTTTTATTGCTTTTTCCTTTATTTTTACTGCTTTTCTATTTTTATTTTTATTTTTGGTTTATTGGAGGAGCCTAGTGGTAGTGCATACGAAGAGATAAGGAGGCTAATCTTTTACCTTTAGTTCTTAATACTAATAGGACTTGCATCCGACTTAAAAAGGAGAAGAAAGCCCAAACCTTTTCCATGGTTGAACCAAAACAAATCTAGGAGGAACAGAAAGCCATCCTTGAATATTTCCAGTTGGTATTCCCGACGAACCATTATGAACTAGTTTATGCGCCCATTCAGGCAAACAACTTTGAGCTCAAGACCAGACTAATACAAATGGCGCGAGATAACTCTTTTAAAGGCCATCCATTAGAGGATTCATATTCTCACTTGAGACCTGCGGTATAGTTAAGTTGAATGGAGTTTCTCCTGATGCGATGCACTTACGACTTTTTCCTTTCTCTTTACAAGATAATGCAAAAGAGTAACTCGAGTCCTTGGAACCTTGTAGCATATCATCGTGGGACGAGCTTGAGTCCCTGGAACCTAGTAGCATATCACTGTAGAGAAGCAATGTGCTCTACTTGAGGAAATGGTCATAACAAGTTATCAATGGCCTTCTAATCGCTCTTATTTTTCAAAAACCATTGCTGGAATCTATAAGATTGATGAGATAAGTGCATTAAAGGCACAAATGGCTTCGCTTACGAATGATATGAATAAATTGTCTACTATAGGAGCCACACCATCGATTGCCTCGCTTGTAGCGTTGAATTCGAGGAGCTTAGAGGATCAATCTATTAAGCAGTGCCAGTACGTGCAGAGTAGAGGATTTTGTTTCCAGGGAAATCAAAATCTAACCAACTATTATCACCCAAGTTTGTGTAATCATGAAAATTTTTCTTACGCTAACAAGAAGAATGTTTTGCAGCCACCACCAAGATTTGCATCATCTTCTCAGGAGAAGAAGCCTAACCTGGAGGAGATGTTCGGTACATTTATCAAGGAGTAGAGGGGAGTTAATCAACAATTGTAGACGTCGATTACTACCTTGACCACAATTGTGAGTGGCCACAACATGACGTTGAAGAACATGGAGGTTCAGATTGGACAAATAGTGAGCATTGTCAACACGCTTCAAAGAGAAAATTTCCCGAGCTATACTAAGACTAACCCAAGGGAGCAGTGTAAATCAATTACACTAAGAGTGGGACTCAATTAAGTGGGCCAATGAAGATGGTAGTAATTGAGAAGGAAATGACTAAGAGTGAATGGGTTATGAAAAAAAAAAAAAAACTACATCAAGAAAGCTTTCTTCCCCCATCTTTTTTTTTATTCCTGCTTATGAATCTAAGCCCTAGGAGCCTAGAAAGAAAGATGAGAAGAAAGATGAGAAGAAGTTTAAGAAAAAAAAGATGAAGAGCTAAAGAAGACCTTCCTGGAGTTAATCAGAGATGAGTCCCAAGAACTGGCAAGAGAGAAAGAGATTGAGGCACCTAGGTCCAGAACTGTAGATCGTGGAGCACACACACCCCTCGAAGGAGGCATAGTGAATGCCCTATGTTTGATTAAAAGGAGCTTCCTTTCTCCAGCGATTTAAGAATGTTAAATTAGATGCTCAATTTTCTGAATTTTTAGATATGTTCAAAAAGTTGCATATTAACATTCCTCTTGCAAATGCTCTTGCCAATATGCCTAACTATGGGAGGTTTATGAAGGAGATGTTGTTGAAGAAGAAAAGGTTCGAAGTTTATGCGGTGCTAAGTCTATCTAAGAAAAGTAGCACCATTTTGTAGAAGAAAATGCCCTGAAACAGAAAGATCTAGGGAGTATCACTATCCCTTGTACCATTAGTAACATGCATATAGATAGGGCATTGTATGACCTAGGGCAAGCATTAATTTAATGCTTTTTTCTGTGTATAGGAGACTTGATTTACAGGAAATCCAACCCACAAGTATCTCTCTTCAACTAGCTGATCGTTCGATTGCTTGATCGAAATGTATAGTTGAAGATGTTCTTGTTAAAGTTAACAAGTTTATTTTTCCTGTAGATTTTGTTGTCCTTGAGATTGAAGAGGATAAGGAGATCTCCATAATCCTAGGAAGGCCATTTCTAGCCACGATCAAAGCTGAGATTAGCATGCATAGAGGTAAGTTTACTCTGCAGGTAGATGATGAGAAGGTAAGATTTGACATCTTTGACCCTGATAATGCTTTTGAGAGTGTGAATAGTTGTTATAGGGTCGATAATATCGAGTCTTTTACTTCTGTTGATTAGCATGTCCATTGAGCCTGAAGATGTGGACATGCATGTTTCCCCAGGTGATCCTTTGATTTCTGATGTTTCTTTTGATGATTTTGTTAATTTGACTGGTTCTTCTTATTTTTCTGATGATTTGATGATAGATGTTATTGTTTGTTTTGGGAATTTGAGTAGATGAGAATGTTGTGAATCACTCTGACATTATGCTTCATGAGTATTCCTTTAGTGAAAAAATGTTTTATGCATATAGGTTACGCTAGTGTGTGAATAGATTTTTGAGTATCAAGCATGTTTTAGATGATATTTTGAATATGGAGCTTCTATCAAATATTCACATAGTAGCATGCATAGGAGAGATGAAAATTTGAATTTTGAGAATGAGTTTGAGAAGAAGTTTATGTTTTCCTCTATTGTGCCTAGTGATATTTTCCCCCCACGTTTGAATCCCATCCTTGATGGAAATCACGTGGGAAGGTCTGATATGATTTGTGAGCATGTAGAAAATAGGAGGGATGGCGAGTTCTTCATTTTTGAGCTACCTTGAAGAGTGTGGAGAACCCCTTCGAGCTAATGACGTTAAACAAGTGCTTCTTGGGAGGTAACCCAAGCTTAGTTGTTTTCTTTGTTTTGTTGTTTTTGTTTTGTTAGGTGAGTAATTGTGGCTTTATTTTTGGTTTCTGTATTTCAGGAACTCGAGATCCACGTTGCTCTTCACATTTTTCAAGATTGTTGGTTGTTCAGAGTTATTGGTTATCTCTCACATTCCAGGGCAATATCATTTTCCTTTATCCTTTTGATTGTCCCTTTGCATATTCAGCAAAGTTAGATTGGTTTAAACATTGTCTCAATGTTTAGTTTAAGTTTTGGGGAGAATGCATGCTACGCCTATTTTTAAGGATAAATTTGAAAATTTTTGGTTGTTTGTTTGAGTTTGTGTGCTGAATTGTGTTGATGATGAGTGTTACATTTTGTTGGTGATGAAGAAATCCTGTGATGTGATCTGTTAGTAGATTTATTTTTGCATGATTTTTGTGAAATTTTAAGCATGTTTGGATCTAAGATAATTTAAAATTGTTGCTTTAGAATCCTTACATATGTTGAGCACATACCCTGCTCTTGATGAGTTGAATGTTTAAAGTGGAGTTATGATTTCTAGAAGTTTCTTGTCACTCCAATAGGCTTAAAGCTTAGTTTGTAAGTGAACTTGCATGATAACTTGTAATGTTGAGCTTAGGAGAAAGAAAAAATATGTTATAAGCGTGCAAAGAAAAAAAAAAGGAGAAAAAAATAATTGAGCTCAAAAATAGAAAAGGAAAAAAAATAGAAAAGAAAAGTGAAAAACTTGTGCCAAGTAAAGATGATATGGGGTAAAAAGAGCTGTCTCTGACGTGATTAGTTAGGTCATCCATTGAGCGAGTGCTCTGGATAAGGATTCCTATGATAGTTGTGTTAAAGTTAGTGCCCCTAATTTAGTTAAATGCAAGTTTGGGGGAGTACTACCCCGTAGTTATTCAGACGCCTAGCTAAATATTACATGCTTGAGTGTGAGGGAGCTGAATTGAGTCTTAGGGTTAGTGTAGGGGGAAAACAAATGGAGGATTTCATAAACCTACTCCGAATTAGTAAAAACATCAATAGTTAGGCTATGCACACACTCACGCAAGGGATTCAAAGTTCTGTTTAAATTGCTTATCGTATGGATATGTTCCTTATTTCATTTTTACGTGTTTCTAAATCTGCTATTCAGATCGTTGATGATTGAGTCACTTATTATGCAATATTTGAGTCATTTATCTATTTGGTTTGTGTGTTTTGTTGTGTTTTGCTTGCAACTAACAAAAGTTTAAAGTTTGGGGGTATTTGATAGCAATAATTTAGTGTTATATTTATCCTCATTTTTAGGCTAGTTTTGTATAGAAAATGTGAGCTTTAACGTTAATTTGTGTATAATTTCAGGAACTGAGCAATTCAAGAGGATATTGTGAATTTGAGAGAGTTTTGGTGTTTTGAAGCAAGAAAGAAATCAATTTTGAAGCTAAAGATGGAATTGAAGCCATTGGGGGAAGTTGGACTCGAGGCCAGAGCATCTAGATGCCATTTTGGGTGTCTAAATGCCTGAAAATTGTTGTTAGACCCAAGAGCAAGCTGCAAGATGCAACCCTATAACATCTTGATTCTAGAAAAACACGAATTGGCAAGTTTTCATCCGTAGTGTCGAGATGCTACCCTCTCGCCCGCATTAGTGAAATGGAGCATTTCGACGGTGTCGAGACGTTGCCCTCAACGTCTCAATGCTGCGTCGATTGCAGGTATAAAAAGATCGCTTTCTTGTTTGAAAAGAGGGAGCCAATTAGGGTTTTGGAGGTCTGAATTGTGGATTCCAGCCATTTTGGAAGTTTTGAAGGCCATTTGAGGTACTTTGGAGCGTGGAACGTGATTCGTGGAGCATGAAGTTTGAGGCAAAAGTGGCGATTTCGACACCAACAGTCTATTTTCTATTTTGTTTCAATTTTAGAATTTGTATTAGGCTACCATGTTGGGTTATTATACTATTTTAATGACAATTAGAGGCTAAACACATTAGTTTAGGGGATTTGGTGAATCTATTTGGACCTTTGTTAATGTTTAACTGAATTTATTACCATATTGTCACTCTTTGATATTCATTCGTGCTTGATGTGTTTAATGCTTCTAAATTACTGGCCATAATTTAGTTGATCGATTGTTTGATCAGAACTTGAAAGAGAATGATTAGGTGTAGAATTAATCTTGCATGACGTTTAGAATTTGCCTAAGTGACATAAGACTAATAATGGGTGGGCTTAATAACCTAATTTAATTAATTAGGACTAGGGACACCTAGGTTAGTTGGATTAATTAGGAAAATTGAAGGAGACCAAAAGGAGAATTCAGTTTTAGTAACTCTAGGCTTATGAATTGGAAGAGTCAACAATTGGGTGTAATCAATTAACATAGCATGGTCCAAATAGTGAAACCAACCTCCTAAATGTCCTTTTCCCTTATCGTTCTCGCATTTCTTGCATGTTTTCTAGTATTAAGTCTTTCTAAGTACCGTTTTATTCCTTTCTCTAAATAATTTCGAGCACGATTAATTTCAATAATCAATCTATTCATAAGTACAACTCTTGTGGATTCGATACTCGATAGGAATATTGTTTTAATACTAATTGAACACATGCGCTTGCATGATGTGCATCACACACCAATGTGGTACTTGCCACACTAGCTCTAATGCTTAAGTTAGCACAAAGAATTTGAGTGTAGCAAGGGTTTTAGGTATGAGGAAGAGCTTACCTTCCCTAGGTTGAAGAAAAATATTTATATCAATAACCCCTAGAGTTATCATGTTTCCTTTGTGAATTAGGTGAAAGAAGAATCAAACCAAATTGAACCAAGATACCACGAGCTGGGGGCATGTATGGAACGTTCCCCCTGGAGAGGCTGAAGAGTTGAAATTGGGCTTCGACCCAATTTCTTTTCTTCTTCTTTGCTCCGTTGCTTTGTCTTTTATTGGCTTAAACTTGTCCTAAGTTGGACTTTCTGCTATTGATTTGGTTCCTGATTTCCCTCACAACTTGGATTTACCATTTGATCCAATTTTACACATAACATTAGCCTCCACTCCCTAATTGAGATTTATGGTTTGACTTATTATTATAAGGTGAATGTATGGAGCTCAATTTGAGAGTATTCCTTTGAATTTTAACTACCTCTTTCTCGAGACATTGTCTATTTGACCTAATTAGGTTGCTTTCCCTTCGACTTCAGTACCTGGGAAATATTTTAAAATCCCTAGGTTGAAGAAAAATATTTATATCAATACCCCTTAGAGTTATCATGTTTCCTTTGTGAATTAGGTGAAAGATGAATCAAACCAAATTGAACCAAGATACCACGAGCTGGGGGCATGTATGGAACGTTCCCCCTTGAGAGGTTGAGGAGTGGAAATTGGGCTTCGACCCAATTTCTTTTCTTTTTCTTTGCTCCGTTGCTTTGTCTTTTATTGGCTCAAATTTGTCCTAAGTTGGACTTTTTGCTATTGATTTGGTTCCTGATTTCCCTCACAACTTGGATTTACCATTTGATCCAATTTTACCCATAACATTAGCCTCCACTCCCTAATTGAGATTTATGGTTTGACTTATTATTATAAGGTGAATGTATGGAGCTCAATTTGAGAGTATTCCTTTGAATTTTAACTACCTCTTTCTCGAGACATTGTCTATTTGACCTAATTAGGTTGCTTTCCCTTCGACTTCAGTACTTGGGAAATATTTTAAAATCCCTAGGTTGAAGAAAAATATTTATATCAATACCCCTTAGAGTTATCATGTTTCCTTTATGAATTAGGTGAAAGATGAATCAAACCAAATTGAACCAAGATACCACGAGCTGGTGGCATCTATGGAACGTTCCCTCTTGACATGCTGAGGAGTTGAAATTGGGCTTCGACCCAATTTCTTTTCTTCTTCTTTGCTCCGTTGCTTTGACTTTTGTTGGCTCGAATTTGTCCTAAGTTGGACTTTCTGCTATTGATTTGGTTCCTGATTTTCCTCACAACTTGGATTTACCATTTGATCCAATTTTACTCATAACATTAGCCCCCACTCCCTAATTGAGATTTATGGTTTGACTTATTATTATAAGGTGAATGTATGGAGCTCAATTTGAGGGTAATCCTTTGAATTTTAACTACCTCTTTCTCGAGACATTGTCTATTTGACCTAATTGGGCTGCTTTCCCTTCGACTTATGTACCTGGGAAATATTTTAAAATCTACCTCAAAATAACTCATTACGCCTCTCATTTGGGCAAAATTGTGAGCTTCTTTAGGATTAAGTGTTTTGATGTAGGCGTTGGATTATCCTTAGGATCGCCTGTCCCCCCATAGGGATGACTTTTGGTTTCCACAGGTTTAAGAATCTCCTCTAGAAAGATGAATATCAATTTTATGGAGATAATTTTAAGTGCTCCAAGGTGTTTCTTGGATTATCCTTAGGATCGCCCGTCAAACTTCGTAGGGATGACTCTAGGTTTCCCTAGGTTTAAGAATCTCTTCTAGAAAGATGAATATCAATTTCTTGAAGATAGTTTTAAGTGCTCCAAGGTGTTCCTCCATAGGATCGCTCATCAAACCTCGTGGGGATGACTCTAGGTTTCCATAGGTTTAATAATCTCCTCCAGAAAGATGAATATCAATTTCTTGGAGATAATTTTAAGTGCTCCAAGGTGTTCTCCAAGGTGTTCCTTGGATTATCCTTAGGATCACCCATCAAACCCCATTGGGATGATTCTTGATTTCCATAGGTCTTCAAGAAAAATGAATATCGATTTCTTGGAGATAATTTTAAAAGCTCCAAGGTGTTCATTGGATTATTCTTAGGATCGTCCATCAAACCTCGTAGGGTTGACTCTAGGTTTCTATAGGTTTAAGAATCTTCTCTAGAAAGATGAATATCGATTTCTTAGAGATAATTTAAGTGCTCCAAGGTGGGCCTTGGATTATCCTTAGGATCACCCGTCAAATCTCATAGGGATGTCTCTAGGTTTCCACAGGTTTAAGAATCTTCGCTAGAAAGATGAATATCAATTTCTAGGAGATAATTTTTAACCATGAAGTGGTATTTGATTATTGCTTTCAAGTTGATCATTGTCGGGTCCATCTCGCCCTAGGGCTTCATTTCTTGTCTCAATCGGATTCTAGAAAAGGTAATTAGGCTAATCGAGGATGTCTTTGGGTTAGGGGCATGCAAGACACATGCCCATGGTATAAAGAGGTAGCCTTAGCCTCGGCCTCGACCTCATGCCTAGGTCGAGTTGGGAATTGGGCTTTGTGCTCAATTTCTCTCTTCCTCAAGACCTAATAGAGCCCTAGATTGCCTGTTGGCTTGGTTTCTCTTCCTTTTTAGTTCAAAATGTACTTATATGAAAATTCCCTTGGGTTTTCTGTTTCCTTCTTGGATTTGGACTTTGGGATGGAAAACTAACTCAACCAAAGTGTTGTGGGTTTGGAGCATGCAAGAAGAATCGCCTTTAATGATAATGGAAGGCCTTGACCTCGACCTCATGCCAAGGCCAAGATGAGGAATTGGGCCATGACCTAATTCTTTTCCATATCTAGGCCCATGTGGGGCCCTCTATTGCTTCTCAAATTGGACCTTTTCTATATTTCTCAAGCTTGATTATTATTAGACCCATATTGCCCTAGGATCTCCTCTTTCCTTCTTCCTTTTGAATTTCACAAAGGGTAACTAGGCTAACCGAGGGTATCTTGGGCCGAAGGCATGCAAGATGCATGCCCCTTACTATGAAGAGGTAGCCAATCGAGGACGAGGTGGAGATTAGGCTTTTGGTCCAATTCTTCTCTTCTCTCAGACTTGATGGAGCCCTCGATTGCCTCTTTTGTCTGATTAGGACTTGTTCTATAAGGATTCCTAGCCAATAATGAGGCATCTCTGCCTCTGCCTCTTCCTTGTAGAATTTTGAACTTTACTTTCATGTGTGATCTCATAAGCTTGATTTTGTGATGGATGAGTAATTTGCACTAGACTATTGTTGGTCAGTCTCGTCCTCAACCAACCTCCAATTTTAGGCCATTATGTAATTCCTCATTTCATTGATTCTTGTTTTGTGCATACTTGGGTTTTACTTGGGTTTGGGGCATGCATAACTTATACCTTGATAGTGAATTGCTCACCTTTAGCCTCGGCCTACCTCGGTTCAACCATTTATAGCTTTCAGAAAGCCCTCCTGTCTTTGCAGTGATCAGTTTTCATTTCAACATTGAATTTGTCCTTACCTAGGTAGGGTATGACCCTTTGGTCTGCCTCGACCAAGTATGACCCCATGGTTGGCCTTGGTCATTGCTTGCTTCAACCTTCAGAAGCCTTGCCTTCAATTACCTCTGTGATTCATAATCCAAAATCTTGTTTTTATTTTTTATTTTTTATAGGGAGGTCTATCCCTTTTTTTCTTGCTTTTTGTTTGATAAGGAGGCATATCTCCTCTTCTTGCATTTTGTTTGATAGGGAGGCATATCCCCTTTCCTTGCCTTTCATTTGATAAGGAGGCATATCCTTTTTTCTTGCTTTTTGTTTGATAGGGAGACATATCCCCTTTCCTTGTCTTTTGTTTGATAGAGAAGTATATCTTCTTTCCTTGCTTTTTGTTTGATAGGAAGGCATATCCCCTTTTCCTTGCTTTTTGTTTGATAGGGAGGCATATCCCTTATGTAGCCCCCTGCTCAAGGAGGATTTTGTTGTAAAAAAACTCATGCTTGAGTACAATAATTTAAAACTCCAAAGAGCTGTGGTCGGCCTCAAACTTGCTGAAGTGAGGGGGAGTGATCTCCTTTGGTCGCTTGACTTCTTTAAATGTTGTACCATAGCGTTCTCTTGAAGTCTCATGTTCACCTCTCACAATTCCAGTTTTATGTGGAGTTGGGAACTTCAATACCTGATGATAAGTTGAAGCTACTGCTATAAGCTCATGCAAAGTTGGTCTTCCTAGAATTGCATTTGTTCACACGTAATTTCAACAAAGAAATAAGACACATAGAATGAACTTGTATTTGTCTTAATTTGAATGTAGTGGAGTACAATCTCTAATTTGTTCCTCTGATTCTTTCTCTCTCATGCATAAATGTTTCGAGGGCTTTGCAGCTTGTTCTCGAACATAGACTTGTCTCGAGGGCTTTGCAACTTGTTCTCGAGGTTGGAGCTTCAATCAATCTTTAAGGTCTTGCAGCCTTCAAGTCTTGAAGAGTCTTTAGTCTTCAAAGAGTGTTCAGCACCTAAGAACTTCAAAGAGTGTTTGGCACCTAAGGACTTTAAGGAGTGCTCAACACCTAAGGACCTTAAGAATTCTCTTTGAATTCTCTAGAGAGTATAATTTTTGAACCCCTTGAAATGGAGGGAAGATCCTTTATTTATAGCGATCCCATGGGCATGTAGGCTTGGGCTTTTATGGCTTTTGGGCCCAACCACTTGAACTTGGGCTTTGCTGACTTTGGCTTGGACTTTGTTGGCCTTAGGCCTAGCCTTTCTGGCTTGAATATGTTGACTTTGACCCAAATTCCATGTGACCCAATTTAACCAAAATAAATTTAATTATTTGATTACATGATCATAATGAGAACATGTGGTCTTATAATTTAAAATCTGTCAACTTTTTCCTTCAAATTAAATTCAAAACGCATGTCAGTTTATAGGTGGTCCAAAATTTAATTATTTGTAACTTTGTCATTAATTTGGAATAATGACGTGGCGACTTGTGATTTGCCGAAATTTCTCATTCACCAACATTGTAGGCTGATGTGTAATCCACAACTAGGAAATTGATCATCTTTGTCATTGTATTATGTCCTCCAAAAGTTACTAGAAGCTTTATGTTGCTCTTTAGGGTTACTATTTCTCCTCCAAATCCCACTAAGGGTGTCAAGTCAAGTTAGCTTTTAATAGTTCTCTCCCTAGCTTCATGGCTTTGAATGCTTCTAAGGACAGAACATCAGCTGAGCTTCCACCATCAATTTGGATTCTATAAACTTTTTATATTGGCGATTGTCAGAGTAACCACTAGGGCATCATTGTGTGGCTGATGAATACTTCTTGCTTCAGCCTCAGTAAATTCTAGGGTTGGACTCACATCTTCAAGATGAACAGAATACATACCTTTATATTCGGTTCAAATCGGGCTTCTCTAGCCATAGCTTTTCTTTTTCTGCTCGATTCTCCCACTGCAGGACCTCCAAAGATAGTCCAAATCTCTCTTAGTGTCTCTTGATCTCCTCAGCCTCAGCCATCTCTAGTCAGCCTCTCATGCTAGCACAGCTATACGTTACGACAAGTGTACAGGCCCAAGTAATAAAATGGCATGAGTATACCAACTATCGTATCCACAGAGAAGCGAGATTGAAGTTCTTTTTAGCTAATTGATTACTAAGAATACTCGTGATTAGAATTATTTCTAGAACACAACTAACAGAAAGGTGCTGGGGAAAATAAACTAAACGAGAAAGAAATTAAAAGGTCAGAGATACCAATTAAGGGGTAGTTCAGGGGATTGAGAACAAATTAGGTTGTAATTACGAAATTGGATATGACATTTAATAATCTTGCTAATTCCATAAACCTAGAGCTAAATTGGTCGAAATCTCATGTCGGTCTCATTCGAACACGCTTATTAATTGCTTGCCTAAGTGTCTTTAGCTCTAATTGATTAATTAATTAGGATTCAGTCCGCTCATATTGAGTCTCACCCGTCAATTGTTAATCCTACGACACTTAGGCAATTTTAGGGTGTTAATTGGATTAGTTCAGTCCTAAATTTCCTTCGTCGAGCTCAATTTAAGACTAGGATCAACTAATTAATGGCCAATTAATTAGAGGCAATAAGAACAATCCAATTAAATGAAATTAAACAAGTAATTAAATGCCAATAAACACAATTAAACCGTAATTACAAACCTAAAGTGCTATTAACCCCTAAACAACTAGAGTTAGCCCATAAAAGACATTAAACCGTTGATAACTTGTAATAACAAGTTATTTGGGCACCTCAATTTGACTATTCTTGGTCTCAACACAATAAAAGAAAGCATAAATGGAAGAAGATAGAGCAAGAATTGCATAAGTAGGTGCAATGGGTGCATTACATGTCTAACGCAGTAAATTTATTGTAAACCTTCGAATTTCATCAATTATTGTGCCATTCTTAACAAGTGTTTGTGTAGGTGAATTCAAATCCAAGGCGCCAAAGTTTGGACGCATTCAATGGAGGTGAATTATGTAAAGAGTAGGCTTGAAGCACTGAAAGTGACGTATCAGAACATGATGCAGCCGAAAATAAGGCAGCTGAATGTTGAGGCACTGAAAGTGACGCATCAAAACATGACGCAGCTGAAAATGAGGCAGTTGAATGTTGAGGCGCCTGAAAGTGACGCAACTGAAGGTGACGCAGTCGGAACTGAGGCACCCGAAATGAGACACCGAGAATAGTAGAGGACCACTTTCATACAACACTCTTATTTAAGGCTGACCAAAAGGACGCCCTAGGTGGGGGATCACCGTATTTGCCTGGCTTTTAGCCTGCATAAAGCACTTTTGTCTGCTACCTCATTTTGATTGGTTAGAAAATATTTTAAATAGACCCCCCATCTCATTTTTATGGCATCTGGGCTTCCATCCCCATGATCACTGCCTCCCTTCCACCATTCTTTCATCTTCATCTTCAACCTCCAGAAGCTCACATGGTGGAGTGACAACACCATTGAAGAGTTGAATGAGGCCAGGCAGCAGCTCCAATTCTCCCACCATAGTTTTTCATATGCCTTAGTATTTTTACAGTTTTAGTTTATTTCTTTCAGCATGTTTTCATTTGTAGTTTTAGTTCCTTTACTTTTAAGCATGAGTTAGTTTACTTGTAAGGCTTGGTTAAAAGTCCTATGTTGTAGTCTCTCCTTTTGAACTGAAATTTCTATGAAACTTCTTTGGTATTCTTCTACTTTAGAGTTCTTTTGTTGAAATTGCTCTTGTCCCCCTGATCAACTGACGTAGAGTAGTAGCATGTTTTAGGGACCAAAAGGGTCAAGACATGTCGAAAAACTCATGTAGAGCAAGAGTGAACATATTTTGCTAGGTTGTTTTAGGGATAACTCAACCACTTGTAGGCTAAAAAGGGGCGGTGGTAATTGTTTAATGAGGGCACAGAGGAATCTAACCCAAGTTAACTGGGAATGCGATACCGAGAGGGAGGCATTCGAAGGTTCCCCTACCTAGAATCACCAAGTTGGGGAGTAGAAAGGAAGGTAAAACAATTAGGAGGAGGTTTAATATAGGGCAGCCGAACAACCAAGCCTTGCATTCTTTATGTTCACCTACCTTAGTTTATTTTATGTTCTTTACTTTCAAAAGCATCAACCATCCATCTCTTATTTTTGTATCTTGTGACCGCGTAGCAAGCATTCTACTTGCATAATTTCTCTTGCATCTCAATTATTAATCTGATCTATTCCCTGAGGATTTGACCCTGGAATGCTCCCAGGTATTACTTGCTAGCGCATCTGCTTATACTTGGATAGGTGCATTGGGTGATAAATGTTTGTGTGTTGTTCTTAATTTTCACCACGTCATTTTCATCTACCTATATTTTTCACTGACGTCGTTCACCACATCACATACAACATCATATTTCTCACATACATCAACCGTACATCAAACACTGTCTTAAAACCCTAGGATACATGAATTAAAATAGGAAACAGAAAACTCGACCCGTTGCTACTGTAATCTCGACTCCTACAATCCCAAGCCTTGAAATCTACTCTCGAGCACCTCCAATCACGCTCTAGAGTTCCCAAGAAGGTAAGTTATCGAAGTTTGGGCCAAAAACCCTAAAATGGCGTCTCCTAAATCAGTCCTAAAATGATGAATTTATAGCAATCTTCGACACAACATCGAGACGTTAGGCACAACGTCTCGATGCTATGTTGAACCCACCGTTTAACTAACGCTTATGTCTTTCAGGTCGAGACACTCCGAACGCAAATCCTCGTGAGCACCTTTTTCTAGTGTCGGACGCCACAGGACAACATCTCGACACTAGCGCTTGGGCTTTCAACATAATGGACAGCGTCTCAACGCTATTTTGGGCATCAAGACGTCGTCCCCTCGACCAAACAAGTTTGTGAAGCTCCTTTTCTCCATACTTAGCTCCATTTTGAGTCCTTTTATGCTCCACAAATGACCCGAAGCTCCAAAATCATCAATTTCGGACTCAACTCGGTTTCCTGAAAGATGCAAAATATCGACATAAAAGCTCACAATTATATGAAAAACTAGCAATTAAATAGGCATAAATATAGCACTAAATTAGTGCTATCAAATACCCCACACTTAACCTTTTTCTAGTCTCGAGCAAAACAAAATCAAACTCCCACTAGATGACAGATGCTTCAGAAAATTGTATGTAATAGTGACTCCATTCTCAATGTACTGAAAAGTGGATTTAGAGAAAGATAGTATGCAAAATAGTGCTATTTCTTGGCTTATTTTTATGCTAGTTTTGCTATAATTGTGTGCTTTCATGTGTTTTTATGTATACTTTGCAGAAACTGAGCATTTGGAGCAAAACCAGAGAAATGAAGACTATTGGGATGAATTTGAAGCAATCTAAGGCCAAAATTGAGGACCCAAGTGTTGAAGAAGCAGCAAGGCATTTGGACTCGAGAGGATGGCGATGCAACGACATTTTATAGCATTGCAACACTGATAATTCTCATTTATAAGGATTATTTGGCATTTATACTTAGTTATTCTTGTTATTTTGTTTGTGTTGTTAGATAAAAAGGCTAGCAAAAAGTTGGTTTGAGTTGAATCATTGTTGGAAGCCTTTTAAATTAAGTGAGTGGAGAAAAGAAAGAAAAAATATGAAAACTGTGCTTACTTAATGTTTTTGTGTAGGAAATTGAAGATTGCAATAGAACAACAATTGCATTGCAATTGCAATTCCATCAGATTTTGACTTTAAAGGAAAATCCACAAATCTCCAATAATCTAGGAATTTTGTGGGATCTTGTCTCCACTATTTTAGCTGCATTTTTGGCCATAATTGTGCATAGTTCAAGAAGGAAACCCTAGCCCAAATCCTCTATAAATATGGGAGGAGAAGCCACAAGAAGGATCATTATTTTTTGGTCGTTTTCAACCTCAAGAGTTGCTGCTTTCACGATTTTCTGCTGTATTTTTCTACTGTATTTTCTGTTGTTTTTATTTATTTCCACTACTGTTTTTTCTTCTGTTTTCCAGCCCTTTTCAACTTCGAAACTCAATCATTCCTCAATGAAAGTTGAAGGAAGTGAAGGCTCAATTCCCTTTGAAAAAAGTGGAGTTTTATTCTAAGAATAGAAATAAAGTTGTGTTCTTCCGTTTCTTAGAATTTTATTTTTATTTTATTTAAGTTATTTGCTTATGTTTTAAGAACTTAATTGCTACTGTAATTTTGAGTTTTTAGCTATTGTTTTATTCTTTCCCTTTGTAATTCCTTTTTGAAATTAAATAGTTGCTGAATTTATTTTGATTAATAGAATTTTGGTTGTTCTTTCATTATTTTGTTATTCAATTATTTATTAATTCTTGAATTTTTATCACCTACTGCTTCTATTTTAGTTATGCACTTTGATTCTTTTAATTCATTTTTTTTTTCATTCTTTCAATTATGAGGTAAGTCTTTCTTTGGGATTTAAGCATGTGAATGCCCTAGAAATAAGAATAAATACCTAATTGTGAGAGCAACCTTACTTACTCTATAGCTTGTTTACTTTTATTGATTTTTAATGTTCATTATTAGTCTAGATTGATCACCTAGATTAGTATACAAAAATTGAGTCTAATTCTGAAAAGGTTAGGAAAAATTGGATTTTCATAAAAGCAATAAAGGAAAAAAGCCTAGACATAGAACTCTGTTTTTGACCCTAGACATAGGGCAAAGCCTTTAAAACCAAAATATTTGTGTTTTAAAGTTAACTAAGTTCTTATTAGCCATAGAAATATCAGTTTAATCACTTAGCCCCCTAAAAATACTTCATAGAAGGTCGAATAGGTGTTGAATTCGGTTTACAAAGCTTAGGTGTTAAGTCGAAGGATTGCAATTGCAATTAGGCCGTAATTTCTTTCAATAGGGAAAAAGCATATTTGAATCCCTCTTTTATCATTTTCTTTTCAAAAAATAAAAATTATCCCAACTATTGTTTTACACCGGTTACCCACAATTGTAATTTGAAAATATCTTTGCTTATTTTCTTGAATTTTGTTGTATCCATTCCCTGTGGGATCGATTCTCTGGAATACTTCTAGTTTTATATTACTTGCATCGACAGTGTGCACTTGCACTGGACTGGAGCTTTGTTTTTAAACTAAAAATATTTCTTAAAGCCCCCACGTTTCTGTTCGATCAAGTTTTTGGCGCCGTTGCAAGGGACCCGAGGACCTGAGGGCACAATGTTGCAACGCCAGCCAAATTTTCTTTTTTCCTTTTTTGCAAAATGTGGAGGACAGCATTACAACGTTGTCTCAACACTATAAAAGGAATAGTTTGCTTTGTAAAAAAGGGAGTCGTTTTTTAAAGACGAAAACCCTAAATCGATTCATACACTGTCTAAGGGCTTAGAGGAGACCTTTGGAGAGCTAAGGAGGAGAATCAAAGCTTGAGATCGTGGACTTCACGCAGGAACGAATGTTGGCACACGACCTGAGTTTATTCTCTTTTTCCTTTATCTTTTCTTTTAGTTTTAGGAGTTTTGTAATGAGTTCATATGTTGAAGATCTCTATTTTTAGACAATGAATAGTTGTTATGTTTAAGGCTTTGTTTAATTTTGTGATTGTAGTATATATTTACATCTTTTGTGCATCTCAATTATATTGTCTAAACTCTTGGCCATGGTTTGCATGTTAGGCTAGATTTAGCTCGAGAGAGTAAATTTAGTTAAAGAACATTAGATGCATGACTAGATTTAGTTTATTACACGAGAGTGAGTAAACTAATTCTAGAAGCCTTAAGAGAATAACTTAGTGTCATGTTTAGTGGTTTAAACAGAACGAGAGGCTGATTTATTGCTATGCATGAGTTCAATTGGGCTTGAGAGAGTCAATTGATTCATTAGTAATTCTTTGATTAGGTTTGTTAATATAAAATCAATTATTTATTTAATAAAGTTGGGCTTAGTTTAATCAACCATTTATGTTTCTAAAAAATTGGACTCCAAAGCATATAACTATTAGTTTAGATTTTATTTGACTTTTAATCTCCTCTAAAGTTATGTTTCTCAAAATAAAATTGAATGAAAGTAACTATAGTACTTAATTAAGGGCTAAAGAAAACTAATCCCTGTGGAGACGATACTCAACTCACTACTATATTAAAACTTGACACCGTACACTTGTGGTTATTTGCGAGCACTTAGAAAACACACAATAGAGAACAAGAATAATGGAAGGAGAACATGCCTAAATCACAAGTAGTTTAAAAGAAACCCTGAACTCTTTATGTGTGTGTGCATAGCCTAATAATGACTCGTTTACTAATTTAGAGTAGCTTTATGCATTTCTCCATTCATCTTCCCCCTACACTGGCTCGAAAGACTCAATTCAGCTCCCTCACAGTTAAGAAAGTAATAAAAAGCTAGGTGCCTGAACTCACTATGGGGTAGCACTACCCCACACTTGTTCTTTACCACAATCAGGGGCACTAACTTTCACACAACTATTGCAGGGACCCTTATCTAGTGCACTCACTCGATCGATGGCCTAATTGATCATGATAGAGGTAGTTCTTTTTACCCCTGAATACCTAAAGCTCATGCAAGATACTTTTTTCTTTTCTTTACTCATTAATTAATTTTTCTGAGCTTAACTTTTCTTCTTTTCACAGGCAATTTTAAATTTTTTTTCTTACTCCTAAGCTTAATCTTACAAACTATCTTGGAAGTTCACTTACAAACCAAGCCTTAAGTCTATTGGAGTGACAACAAACTTCTAGAAAACATAAAACTCCTCTAAATGCTCAACTTATCAAAACTAGGCTAAGTGCTCAACATATGCAAAGAATTCAAAGCAAAAATTTTAAATTTACCCAGATTTCAGAATGCTTCAAATTCCACAATAAATACGTAAAAGAACAATCCACTAAAGAGCACCAATCATAGAATCTCTTCATTACTAAAGCATACAAAATCCTAAAATCTTTCTACGACACACAGTCTCAATCAATCATAAAAAAAATTTCAATTAAGCTTAAAAATCAACAAATACCATCATTCAAATCAAATTCTCTCTCATCCAAGCGTAGCACTATTCCCCCCACATTTAAACCAAACATTGTCCTCAATATTTACCCCAAGGCAATTAACATGCAAAAAGGACAAATAGAAAAATTAAGGGTAACAGTACTTCCTAGAAAAAAGTGAGAGACCTCCAACGATGAGCACAACTTTAGGGAACTGCCAAATACACAAGAGCCATTTATTCCACTAACAACTAAAACAAAAGCAAACTAAACAACAGATATAACCCTTGGGTCTCTACTTCATTGTCAACATGTACATTTGAGTTTTGCATTAATCTTTTCCTTCCAAGAATTGGGTGATTGTTGCCTTAGCTAGAGTGGTATTAATTTTGCAATGAAGCACTCCTAATGTGAAAGTATACACAGTCTAATGCAGCAAGTGATAAGTATATTTATATCGTTCTCCTCAAGGATTAGTCCATGAATTTTACCAAGCTTGAGCTTACTTTTAGTGATAAAGGGGTAACCAAACAAAAAAGAAACATTCAAGGGGGCTTTTTAAAGAAATAAAACAAACCTAACTTAACCAAATAACAAGCTTAGAATAATAGGCAAAAGAAGTAAAACAAGTAACAACAGGTGAAATTACTTAGAGTTAAAAGCAGGCTTGGATTAGGGGTTTCTTATACTGTTTTGAGGACTCAATGCTGTAGCAAAACTTATGCTAAATCACACCACACAGCATTCCAACACTGAATCTTCCTAGATTTCCTTAATTTGTAGCTAAATTCCCATTTAAACTACTCAAAATAAGCTCATTACTTGTGTGCACTAAGTGGGTGATTATCCCTAACCTACCCATTTCACTGCAAGCTTAACTTGTAATCAATCTTAATGAGATTTGAAGCAATCAATTTCCTATTCTTCTTCCCAAAAGTCAAGAAAATAGTTGATGAAAAAGGTTGGCCATACATAATTCATCATAAACATTAAAAGCACTGCAAATCAGTGTTCAACAGCATAAAACCACTTAGATTGAACCTCTCTACAATATAAGAGTTCCCTAATCCTTGCCTTAAGCTATTTAGTTCATAATGATAGAAATAAAACTCCTAAAAGCTACTGGAAACTCCATTATAGCAATAAAGAAAAATGGAAAAGCAATAAAAGGAAGAATAACAATAAAAAGAGAAGAGAAATTCTCAGGTGAAGCTTCTAAAGGACTCATTCTTCTTCCTCAACTCCTTTCCCTAGGTAGACAGCTTCCTTTTCAACCCTTCCTCTTCCTCTTTTCGTAAAACCTCCCTTTTTCAGCATCCCTTTTCAATTCCAACAAGCCAAGCTTAAATACTCCATCCTTTTCATCAAAATTAGGGTTGAATAGACAGGGAATAAAATATGGTAGTACTCTATTGGTCCACGTCTTTCCAGCTGGCTTAAATTGGACAGCTCAATTAATGAAAATCCTAGCACGTGTGAGATTAGGTGCTATACTGAGATAGATTGCTACAACATTTCAGCTCAGAAAGCTTCACTGTACTCATTTTCTCTATTCATTAATTCTGCTCTTACCTGAGGTACAAATTGCAACAATTCAGCTCACAAATTGCAAGAATTCAAACATTAGTCAAGGTTTCTTCAATACTTAGCCAAATAAGCAAGAAAGCATTGAATTAGGAACTTACGTAACCAAAAACTACCAAAATACCTTAAACAAGCAAGGTTTAGCAAGGGAATTCAAGTAAAAATAACTCTTCTATAAAGAGTTATCAAACCCCCAAACTTAAACCATTACTCGTCCCTCAGTATTGCACTATGAACACACAACCTCCTGACAAAGAAAATATGGGCTTTCATCACCAAGTCACTATCAAACAACAAGCAATTCTCATTAACTTTCAGAAATTAGCTTATGTACAAGTGGCTCAATTTTTTCTAAAAACATTCGTCAGAGCTCAACTAATTCCAATACACTCTCTAAAGCTACACTTCGTCCCACTTAAGCTTCAGCTCACACTGTCCTTTTAAGCTTACTGTATTAATACCTCGATCCTATAGCTCACTGTGTAGCTCCATTCTTTACTTCATAAAAAGCCTTTTAGAAACATGTATTCTTTACTCACCTCCTCACGTCCTTTATTTTTCATAACTCTTTATGCTAACTAACATTTCTTTCTTTCTTTCTTTCTTTCTTTCTTTTTTTTTTTTTTTTGAAGTTCTCAAAGGATCCTTAAGACTATGGCCCTTAGAATTGGAATGACCACATTTGTGATGCAGATCACCCTAGCTCCAAGGCTCATATCTACAAGGCCTCACACTCATTTTCCCAAAGCTCACCTTCACAGCTCTTTTCCCAAAGTTCTTAGAATGGCATCATTTGTTATGACACTCACCTAAGCAACAAGGGAAACTAAGCTTTGCATTGCACATTCGATTTAAGCACCCTCATTTGTGATGAGAATTGCCTAACAACGAGCACAACCCAAATCTTTGAGCATGAATTATTTTTACAAAGATTGTTTTTTTTTATTTGAGCTTCTAGGAAAAGAGGAGTGCCCTTTTTAAACCTTTTTCTTTTTTTCTTTTTTTTTTTCTTTCTAGGCTTGCCTTACCCCCCAAACTTGAACTACTCATTGTCCTCAATGCGTTTGGAAACAAGACTAAACCCCCAAACTTGAATGGTACAAAGGTGGACTAAAGAGCAAATAATATTAAGGGCTTTTCAATCTATAAAGTGTGAAGAGCAAACTCTCTTGAAGAACTAAAGAGCAAACTAAAAGAGCAGTTGTTAAACTTAAACTTAAACTTGAACTTTATGTAAATTAAAGACTGAATCAGAACATTTTGAGCCCATTTGGAATGATTTAGAACAAACTGAGCACAACCACATAAGATAATTTCTCCTATCACAACAACAGCTTGCTTTTGATTTTAAACATTTCACAGATAACAGCCAGACATGTGATTACAAACTGTCAATAAAAGCATAAAGAAATGGAACTTACTACATCCTACAAGTTGCAAAAAGTAGATAGCAACAAAGCAAAAATAAAGATTAACCAACAGCAACATAGTTCAAAAAGCAGAAAGTCAGAAAAGATCAGATTCTTCCCCCTTAGCATTGTCCTTGTGCATTTCAGTCTTCATCACTAGGGACATGGTCATGCTCTTCTTCTTCACTAGAAGGAGATGATGGATGCCAAGCTTGTAGAAGATGATCAAGGAACTTAGGAAAAGTTGCATAAGGCTTTGAGAAGTTAGCCTGCATGGCTTTCTTCATCGTGTGATCTTTTCGCTAAGCATACTCCCAATATGATCTGGTCTGGGATTAAGAATGCTGCAGCATTTGCAGCATTGTCTCCTGTTGACTCAATAGGTGATTAATTCCTACAGCCAAACCACTTCCTTGCTTGGATCCCTTTAGATTTTTAATTTGAGCTTCAGTGGAAGTATCCAATGCTCCCTTGCTTAAAACCATCTCTTCATCATTTGAATACTGCACCCCAGCCTTCAAGCACATCATGGTGATAAGGTTAGGAAAGAACAACTTTCCTGAATTTCTCTTGCAACAACCTTCAATATGTTGTGCAATGATTTGCCCCACATCAATGCTCAAACTCCTCATTATTGCAAATAACAGAAGCAACCTTGTCCCTTGAGACTATTGTGTCATGAGTGGTTGGAAGCAACTTAACCTTGATGAAAGATAGCCACACATGAGCTTCAGGCTTGAGGTAGGAAGCAAGCATGGTTCTGGCCCCAGTTCTACTCACCCTCCATTGAGCCCCTTCGATTCCTACTGTATTTAGAGCTGAATTTAGTTGGCAGTCAGAAGGTGCTACAACCATCTCATTATAGGTTGCATGAGGGAAGGAATCCAAGCTCAATACATCATTTATGGCCTCAGGGCTCCAATCCACTAGCTTACTGATAATTCTCAATTATGAGAATTATTCAACTCTAAAACCAAGTTGTTCTTGCTCATTTTGAGGATTTTGTTGATTACCGAGCAAGCTAAAAGTAATATTTTGTATAAATTCATGAAAGCTTGTTAAAACTTGATGAATAAAAGAATTTTAAAGAAAGTAGCTCAAGTTGTTGTCTTTTGTGCAGAATTGGTGACTTTGCGATTGGAATGCGATTGCAATCTATTTGCAATGTAACCAGAAGAACAGAGGAAGGGAGATTGCGATTGCAAAGTAATTGCATTCTCAGGAACGACGAGGAAAGTTCGAAAATCACGGAGATCTCCACGATTCACGCGATTCACATCAATTTTGGAGAAATTACAGCAAGATTATCTTCACCCACAAATCAAGGATCCAATTTTGGAAGGAGATGAACCCAAATTCGACTTTAAAAGGGAGAAGAAGTCGTGGAGGAAGACAAGTCTTTTTTAGGGTTTTTAGTTTCTGTTTGTTTTTCTTTTCTTTTCTCCTGAGAGCACGAGCTTCTGGGTTATTTATTTTTCTTCAAAGACAGTAGCTACCGAATTCATGTTGTTATGCGCTCAATCCATTTTCTTTCGTTGTTCTTTTCGAAATTCCTCTCTACATTGTAGCTCAATCACTTTTCGATTTAATTTCAATTAGCAATAAACCAGATTCGTTTACTGTTTTCCACTATTTTCCAGTTTCAGTTTTCGATCTCTGCAGTTTTGTAGTTCTGTTCTTGGTATCTTCTTTTCTTTTGGGTTTTGTCTTGCTATATTTCCGTGGGTTTCCTCTCCTTTTCTTTAGAAGTTATTTTCAGTATTTTTTCATTCCCGTGGGTTTTCTTTCATTGTTTTTACAGAAATTAATTCCAGAATTCTTTCCTTTAATTCTTATGGTTTTTCATTTAAAACAGAAACTTATTTCCAACATTTCTCTTTTCTTTACATATAGGATTTCCTTATTCCTTTTGGAAAACACAAGTTTGAACTCCAGTATTTAATTTTAGAAGAATTTGATATTTTTTGTTCGTAAGCTTAATTAGGTTTTCTTTTTAATTATTTTTCTCCACTTTAAACTATGAGTTTTTCAATAAATTATTTTGGGAATTTTACTTTTTCTACAATGAGCTAAATTTCTTCTAGGGGTTCAAGTTGGTGAATGCCCTAAGGAAAAATGTAAAGCTCTAAAGCATAAACAATCTAGTTAGCATGTGTACTTTGTTTGTTTTTGTTGAATTTAATTTTGGGTAAACCTAGCCGGCCAACTAGTGCTTGCTCATCTAGCTCGAACTTAATATCGAAAGAGTTAAGGGAAAGCCGATGTCACAAAAGCAATGGAGGAAAAGGCTTAGAAATAAGTCCTGAACATCGACCCTAGACATAGGGCGAGACTCCAAGACCACTAGGGTTGTGTGCGAAGAATCTAAGTTAGATTAGCCATAGACGTATAGGTTTAATCACTTAGTCTCCTAAAGGTTTTGAATCAAAACCGAATAGGAGTTGAACCCGGTTTACTTCGTTTCACATGTTAACTATGATTGCAATTGCAAAGTGAGTTGCATTCTTCCAAAGGTGCTTGCATCACTTGAATCCCTATTTTATTCTTTGAATTTTTACTCATTTGTTAAAACCAAACTCTCGCATTTTGAACTCTCGGTTACCCCTGTTGTGATTTGCAAACATACATTGTGACTTTCAAAATAGATTTTGTTAAACCCCGTTCCCTTGGGTTCGATACTCTGGAATACTTCCAGTTCTTTATTACTCGATCACGTGCACTTGCGTGTCGTCCGATCAAGTTTTTGGCGCCGTTGCCGGGGAACGGCATTTTTAACAAAGTTTATTTGTGGTACACAATTTGTGAGCAGATTGCAATTAGATTGCAATTGCATTGCAATTGCAATCCTCCTATTGCAGGAAAATCCAAACTGGAATTGCAGGTACTTGCAGGTTGAGCGTAGTGCATGCAAAAAGAGCTTCACATCTTGAAGATTGATCCTGAAATAGAGAGGACCTTCCACCAACGCCGCAGACAGCAGAGGAGGAAGAAAAAGGAATTGCAGGAGTTGATCGCACAGGAAGTCTATAAGGAAAGCAATTTGCAGGAAGTACAAATGGACCCACCTGTAGCTGATCCTCAAGCAAATCCAGCAAATGGAGGAAATCCACACAATGCAAATAATATGCAACAGCAAAGAGGAATTCCTCCAGGAAATCCCATCTTCATTGCAGAAGAAAGGGATAGAGCAATTAGAGATTATGCAGCTGCCACTTTTCAGAATCTGAATACAGGGATTGCAGAACCAGATATTGAAGCCAATCATTTTGAACTCAAACCGGTGATGTTCCAGATGTTGCAAACCATGGGCCAATTTGCAGGACTGCCCAACGAAGACCCCCACAAACACATCAAGATGTTTCTTAGAATTTGCAATTCATTTAAAATGAATGGGGTCTCAAGTGAAACATTGCGCCTAAAATTATTTCCATTTTCTCTACAGGGAAACGCAGAAGCATGGTTAGACTCTTTTCCCCCTGACTCCATAAGAACTTGGGATGAACTAGCAGAGAAATTCCTTCTCAAGTACTTTCCTCCCACAAAGAACGCGCAGATTAGAGGGGAGATAATTACATTCAAGCAAGGAACAAATGAAGCGGTAGACACTGCTTGGGAGCGTTTCAAGAAGTTGGTGAGAAGATGTCCACATCATGGATTGCCAGCTTGTCTCCTCATAGAGCATTTCTATAATGGATTGACACAGGCTTCAAAGACCCTAGTCAACGCATCTGCTAATGGATCCTTGCTGAGTAAGACGGTGAATGAAGCGAATGAAATCCTAGATGCTATGGTTTCAAACAACAGCCAGTGGGGAGAGGATGAATCTCACAATGCAAGGAATGTTGCAGGAATACACGAAGTAGACTCAATAGCAGCACTAAGCGCACAAATATCTGCAATGAACAACACATTGAAGAACCTTGCATTAGGGAATCAAGCGCCAATTGCAGCAATAAATCATATTCCTAACCCTTCTTGTGTTTATTGTAATGACAATCATATCTTTGATAACTTTCCTTACAATCCTGCTTCTGTGTATTATATAGGTCAAAACAGATCGAACCCATACTCGAATACATACAATCCGGGTTGGCGGCAGCACCCTAACTTTTCCTGGAGCGGACAAAATGCAGGAACTTCAAGTCAGACTCAATATGTGAAACAGGGAATGCCGCCGGGTTTCAACAATCAATCACAGCAGCAGTACACACAGAAGAATGCGAATCCAATGCAACAGCAATCAGCAGCTCATGGTTCATCCTTGGAAAATCTAATGAAGGAATTCATGGTGAAAAATGATGCAATCATCCAGAGTCAAGCAGCCACGTTGCGCAATCTGGAGATACAGGTTGGACAGCTAGCGAACGAGATGAAAAATAGGCCACAAGGAACATTACCAAGCTCCACAGAGAATCCACAACGCGAAGGCAAAGAACATTGCAAAGCAATAACCTTAAGAAGTGGATTAAACTATGAAGGCCCAGAGATGCCTAAGGAGCCCGAACATTCAAAAGAGACCAAAGATTCTGAAGAAGAAAGGGAGGAATGCATAAAGGAGAAATTGCAGGAACCAAGCAAGGAAAAATCCGGGGGAGAAATTGAAGAAATGATCACTAAACATCCGGAAGAGGAGAAGAAGAATGCAACAGCAAAGGAATCCACTTCTACCCATCAGGAATACAGACCACCACCACCCTTCCCACAGAGATTCAAGAAAAAGAATCAGGATGCTCAATTTAACAAATTTTTAGACATCCTTAAGCAACTCCATATTAATATTCCATTAGTGGAGGCGCTTGAACAGATGCCTAATTATGTTAAATTCCTGAAAGATATCTTAACAAAGAAACGCAGGTTGGGAGAATTTGAGACGGTGGCGTTAACTGAAAATTGCAGCGCTCTCATCACAAGTAAACTGCCTCTAAAGCTAAGAGATCCAGGAAGTTTCACGATCCCTTGCATGATCGGAAGCACGGATGTAGGAAGAGCACTATGCGATCTGGGCGCCAGTATCAACCTAATGCCACTATCAGTCTTCAAGAAACTGGGGATTGGCAAGGCCAGACCAACAACAGTAACATTACAATTGGCAGATAGATCGATAGCTCGACCGACAGGGAAGATTGAGGATGTGCTCGTTAAAGTAGATAAATTTGTTTTCCCTGCAGACTTCATCATCTTGGATTGCGAAGCAGATAGAGAAGTCCCAATCATTCTGGGAAGACCCTTCTTAGCAACAGGGAGGACGTTGATCGATGTGCAAAAAGGATAACTCACAATGAGAGTCAACGATCAACAAATTACGTTCAATGTTCTCAATGCGCTGAGATATCTAGGGGATCTAGAAGAATGTTCGAGAATTGAGATTGTAGATACCTTGCAGTTGCATGAATTTCGACACCTATCAAATAAGGATGAAAGCAATGAAGAAGAGATCGAAGAAGGAGAATTAACAAGTCCAGATGAACAGGAAGAAGTTGCTTATATTAGCCCCTTGAGATTAGCAGAAGAAAAGGCAATTCAGACTAAGCCATCTATTGAGGAACCGCCAGAGCTTGAGCTCAAACCATTGCCACCCCATTTGAAATATATTTTCCTTGGAAAGGGAGAGACTCTACCAGTGATCATCTCATCGACTCTCACTGACCAAGATGAATTTTCTCTGTTGCAGGTTCTTACACGACATAAGAAAGCAATCGGCTGGACAATTGCAGACATTAAAGGGATCAGTCCTTCATTCTGCATGCATAAGATCAACTTGGAAGAAGGAGCGAAAAATTCAATTGAAAGTCAAAGGCGGCTGAACCCTGTGATGAAAGAGGTGGTCCGGAAGGAAATCATAAAATGGATCGATGCAGGAATAATTTACCCTATTGCAGATAGCAGCTGGGTAAGTCCAGTACAATGCGTACCTAAAAAGGGCGGAATGACAATAATCCAGAATGAAAAGAATGAACTTATCCCAACAAGGACAGTTACTGGATGGAGAATCTGCATGGATTACCGTCGGCTGAACAAGGCAACCAGAAAGGACCATTTCCCTCTTCCATTTATCGATCAAATGCTTGATCGCTTGGCAGGAAAGGAATACTATTGCTTCTTGGACGGATATTCAGGATACAACCAGATAACGATTGCACCTGAGGATCAAGACAAGACAACTTTCACCTGCCCGTATGGGACCTTTGCATTTCGACGAATGCCGTTTGGACTATGCAATGCACCAGCAACATTCCAAAGATGTATGATGGCAATCTTCTCAGACATGGTGGAAAGGACGGTAGAAATCTTTATGGACGATTTCTCGGTGTTTGGAGAAACATATCAAAGTTGCCTTACAAATCTTGAACAGGTTTTGCAAAGATGTGAAGAAACCAATCTAGTCCTCAACTGGGAGAAGTGCCACTTCATGGTACAAGAAGGAATCGTGCTGGGACACCGGATTTCAAAGAAAGGCATTGAAGTGGATAGAGCAAAGGTGGAACTAATTTCTAAGTTACCACCACCAAAATCGGTTAAGGAAATACGAAGTTTCCTAGGACATGCGGGATTCTACCGCCGGTTCATTAAAAACTTCTCCCAGATTTCCAAACCTTTATGCAGATTATTGGAGAAGGACCAACCTTTTGTGTTTGATCAAGAATGTTCGATTGCACTTGAAAGACTCAAGGAAGCACTAAGCTCTGCACCTATCATGATAGAGCCCGATTGGACAAAACCATTCGAGCTGATGTGCGATGCCAGTGATTTTGCAGTAGGAGCTGTACTAGCACAGAGACGGGATAAGATGATCCATCCCATTTACTATGCCAGCAGAACAATGAACGAAGCACAAGTCAACTACACCACTACCGAAAAAGAACTTTTAGCAGTTGTCTTTGCTTTTGACAAGTTCAGATCTTACTTGGTCGGAACTAAAGTTGTGGTGCACACGGACCATTCAGCCCTAAAATACCTACTGACAAAAAAGGATGCAAAGCCAAGGTTGATCAGATGGATTCTCTTACTTCAGGAATTCGATCTAGAAATTCATGATAGAAAGGGGACTGAAAATCAAGTAGCTGATCACATGTCCAGACTAGGACAAGAGGCCAGAAAAGTAGAAATGGAGAAAATTCAAGATGACTTCATCGATGAAATGCTATTAGCAGTAGAAGAAAATGCAATACCTTGGTATGCAGATATAGCAAACTACCTGGTAAGTGGATTAGCTCCACCAGATGCAAATCCACAACAGCTGAAGAGATTTTTCCGTGACATGCGAAATTACTACTGGGATGAACCATACTTATACAAACTGGGACCAGATCAAATTTGGAGAAGATGTATAGCAGAGGAGGACATGCTGAAAGTGTTAGAAGCTTGTCATGCAGCCCCATATGGAGGACATTTTGCAGGCACTAAAACTGCAGCAAAGGTGCTCCAAAGTGGCTACTTTTGGCCCACATTGTTCAGAGATGCTCATGAGTTTGCAAAATGCTGTGATCGTTGCCAAAGGACAGGAAATATTTCTGCCCGAAATGAGATGCCAATGAACTACATACTCGAAGTAGAAATTTTCGATGTATGGGGGATTGACTTCATGGGGCCATTTCCCCCATCATATGGGAATATCTACATTTTACTTGCAGTGGATTATGTATCTAAGTGGATAGAAGCAGTGGCAACCACAACAAATGATGCAAAAGTGGTGAAGAAATTTTTACTTAAAAATATTTTCACCAGGTACGGGACTCCAAGAGTATTGATAAGCGATGAAGGGACACACTTTGTAAACAGAGCCATGGCTAGCCTCCTAGCAAAGTACAATGTCAAGCACAGGATTGCAACTGCCTACCATCCGCAAACAAATGGCAAGCAGAGGTTTCCAACAGAGAGATAAAAGCAATCTTAGAAAAGACAGTCGATCCATCAAGGAAAGACTGGTCTCTACGACTGGATGAAGCGCTATGGGCCCATAGAACTGCATTGAAAACACCTCTGGGAATGTCTCCATACAGAATAATCTTTGGGAAAGCATGTCATCTACCATTAGAGCTGGAGCATAAAGCATACTGGGCCATCAAGAGATTAAATCTGGATCTGACTCAGGCAGGTAACAGGAGGAAGCTTCAACTAAATGAGCTTGAGGAGTTGAGACTTTCATCTTATGAGAATGCAAAGCTATATAAAGAAAAGATGAAAAAATGGCATGATCAAAGAATCAAAGAAAAAGACCTGTACGCAGGACAACAAGTGCTGTTATTCAACTCGAGATTGAAGTTTTTTCCAGGTAAGCTAAAATCCAGATGGTCAGGACCATTCATCGTTGAAAAGGTGTATCAACATGGAGCTGTGGATCTAAGGGACAAGGAAGGCAATATCTTTAAAGTGAATGGCCAGAGAATCAAACCTTACTGGGGAGAAGGCATTAGTAGGGACAAGGTTTCTATTTCCTTAATAAAAATCGAATAAAGAAGGAATCAGGTAAAAAAAAAAAAAAAAAATAATAATAATAATAATAATAATAAATAATAAATAATAAAAAAATAATCATATTTTTTTTATTATTTCTATGAATTGATGAATGAATGAGCAAATTCTGTCTAAGGCTGAATTCTGTCTAGGCTGAGGTATTTAAGCTGACCGTTTAGGGAACACCTCTACCTGGGGATCTACCTGGGAAATTGCCCATAACATTCAAAATTCACATGGAAGTAAAAAAAAAAAAAAAAAAAAACTTTCAGCTTGAATTCATGTTACTTGTGTGAACTTTTTAACAATTTACTTGTGAGTTCAGATGAAAGGAAGAAAGGAAGAGCAAAAGGCAAAAAGCTAGGAAGATTGCAATTGCATATTGCAATTGCATTCTTCCTAAACAAAAACTCAAGGCAAGAGAAGAGAATGCAACAAGAATGTAGCGAGATTGCAATTGCAAAGTCCGCAACTAACAAGCAACAACCCGAAAGGCACAATGCGAGTAGAATGCAATCGCATTCTTAAGATAAAAAGAAAAGGGAACTTGGGCTGTACTGAAAAGGAAGGAAAGGGGCATAGACGACAATTCGCGATTTTTAAAAGGAATGTCAACCGTTTTCCTTGTATAATTGACCTAAAACGAATTGGTCTTTTGTCTTCCACCTTTTGTCTTTTTAATTCAGGCCGTACAACCTCTTCTTCAAGCCGTACAACTCTCTCAACTACCACCATGAGTGCTCCTGCAAATACTTACAAGCGCCGAACGAAGCAAGCGAAGAAGGAGGGAGATTCGGCACCACCCATCGTGAACCCACCATCGCATTCACCATCATCCACTGCGGCACACACAGAATCGATGGACGAAGACCTCTTCTCCATGAAGCCGGGTTCGAAAGAATGGAAAGAGCAGTTGCGCAAGCTCTCGGATGATCAATGGGAGCGACAAGCCATCTTGGAACAACCTCTCCAAATGGTGAAACCAATCGGGTCCTCATCAGAAGCCTCCTCATCCGAGCCGCGTGAAGCAAAAAGGGGAACCCGAGAGTGGCGTGACCAAGTAAAGCTGATGCATGAACGACGAAGAGCAGTGGAAATTGAGAAAAAGCTTCTAGGGCTCCATTATAGCTCTGAAGAGGAAGAAGAAGAACAACCCATGCCCAAATCAAACTCTTCATCTCAAACAATTGATTTGACCGAGGAGGAAGAAGAAGCTAAAGAAAACCCCTCACCAAAAGAGGTAAAAATTCAATCCTCCTCTGTTTCAAAAGGTTCAAGAATAAAGTGCTTAGCAAGGAAGAAAGTAAGGAACCCGAAGCAGTTGAAGAAAAAAGAGAAAAATGAAGGGGAAAAGAAGAGTAAGACAGTCGGCAAGGACAGTGACAAAATGCCACCTCCTCGAGCAAGAAGCAATGAGGAAATTTTGCCCTCCAACCATGAAGAATGGGTGAAGAATGCTGCTGAACGTGCCAAGGACCTAGCACAGAAATTCCATGAGGAGCACATGGCAGCCGGGGTAAGCTCCAAAAGACCCTCTAGATGGTCGGCAGCACCTGAACTAGAAAATGAAGAGGTACAAACTTCTAACTCAAATGAGTTTGAAAAATCTGCTGAGATAAATGAATTGGAGACTAGGAGGGATTCTCCTAGCACCCCATCACCTGAGATAGGGGATGTGATTGAGCAGGTGGATGAACAAGGGAGATGCTACCCAAATTTTGAACAAAACCAAAATTTTAGTGAAGAAGAAGACCAAGAGGAAACAGAAACTGAGGTGGACAGAGAAAATGAGCAACAAGACAGTGAAGAAGAAGAAATACGAGAAGATGAAAAAGAAGAAGAAGAAGTGGAAGAGATAGACGAATGGTTGCCCACCCCTAGGAGGAAGAGAAAAAGGACACGTTATGAACATGCAGAAGTATATGGTGTCCCGAAAGAGGAGGATGTGAACGAAAGAAGAAAACTCTTCTCAAAGATAGCTTTAGTAAGTGAGCGGGGCTTCTCTAACAATGCAGGAACCTTACCCCAGTTCATTACTTCAGTTATTAAAGCAAGAGGATGGGAAGAATTGTGCAAACATCCGACCCCAGCTTCCCACAGGATGGTGGTAGAATTCTATGCTCACATGGGAAGTGACCAAATGAATGAGCTCATCCTTGAAGGCAAAACAGTGAAATACTCCGCAAGGGACATAAACCTAGTTTACAAACTTAAGTCCCTGAGGAATCCAGCCGGGAATAATGCCATGGAGAATCCCACAGAGGAGCAATTGAAGGAGGCTTTACAGTTGGTAGCTAGGGAAGGGACGGAATGGACAATGGCTAGCTCAGAACGACGTCACCTCACAGCGGGAGATTTGAAAAATGAACCATCCGTTTGGCTAAACTTCATCAGAAATAGAATCATGCCCACATCTCACAGTTCAACAATCTCCCAAGACAGAATCATGCTATTATACAGCATTAAAGGGCTTGAACTCAATGTAGGGAGGATAATCAAGAAGGAGCTGGATTTGAGAAACAAGAAGAAAACAGGAAGACTTTTCTTCCCATCTCTCATTACCCAATTATGCAAACGGGCAAGCCTTCAATTTGAAGATGACTTCAAGGAGATTCAACCTTTAGATACAGCTGGAGTGCGATCCCTGATGATTCACAATGCTAGAACAGCAAAGAGGCACTCTCGGGTAACTGAAGGAAAGAAGAAAGCAAGCAGCGAAGATGACAATGCGATTGCAAACCAATCGCAATCTGACCATGCAATTGCAAACCAGTTGCATTCTGCTGAACTCCATTCCTTAAGGGCTGAACTACGAAAGATGAAGGAGAAAAACCAAAAATATTGGGCTTATGTCAAGAAGCGAGATGAAGCAATTGCCAGAACATTGATGGAACTATCTAAGGGCAAAGGACCAGCCTTCCCGGACTTCCCCAATGATCTACTTTGCAGCCCAACCCGCGAGGACGAGGAGGACAACACTTCTTATGATGAATAGGGAGTTCTAAACCTTACTTTTCTTTTCTGCAAAATGATTCAACTGCTGTTTTTTGATATTGATGTCTGAATTTAGTTTTTTTCTTTAAGTCTGTTGTTAGTCTTTGGTTGTCACTAGTGTTTTAATTCTTGTTAGGATCAATAGATGTGCATTTTTAGCTATGTCATATTTTCTTCTCTCATAAAAAAAAAAAAAAAATGTGTGAAAGAACAAAAACTCTCCATGATGAAACTTAGGACTCCACTCAGCTCATTAAACACCCACATTTGTCATACCAACTTCATAACTGCTTTACTTTCTAAAGTATTAACCCCATCACCCTTAGTTTACAACCACTAGAAATTAAGAAAGGTTTAGCTTGATGAATGTATAAGACCTGTGAAACCACCCTCCTATATCTAGCCAATGAGGACATTGTTTGATTTAAGTTTGGGGGGGATTGCAATTGCATTCCATTTGCAATCATCATGTATATACTCCACTTCTTTGATAAACTTCATTTATACTTTCAAATTGTTATCTAGGCTTTGTATATTGCTGCCAGTGCCAGTTCTTGTTCAAAAAAAAAAAAAAAAAAAAAAAAAAAGAAAAAGAAAAAGAAAAAGAAAAAGAAAAGTTTAAGAGGGCTACTCCTCTTTCTAAAAGCAACCAAGTAATCAGGGAAAGTCATGATACCCATGATTGCCTCTGCATGAAAGGTTGACTTAAGAAACGAGTAGGTAAAAGCGGTGATGTGTGCTCGTAGTTAACTACCTTCACCACAAAGTGTCGGTAAGTTAAAGCGAAGGCACAATTGACTAAAGGATGCCCCTCTAAAAGAAAATAAAGTATGAATAGACTGGCAGCATGAGAATAAGTTTGGGGGGGAGTTTTCTCTCAAGAATAGCTTATATAGGAAGCAAGTGAGACCAAACTAGAAGGAAAGTGGTGTGAACATAGTGGATGTGTGGGAGAAAAAGTACTGAGGTTAGAAAAAGCTAGGAATGAAGTTGGGAATCGATAGATAGTGTTATGAGCATGAGATATCCCCTGAGAAGAGTTATTGTTCTTTCCAAATAATTGTGATTTGATTTGAGTTCTACTAGTTGCTTGAGGACAAGCAACAACTTAAGTTTGGGGGTGTGATAATTCTCAATTATGAGAATTATTCAACTCTAAAACCAAGTTGTTCTTGCTCATTTTGAGGATTTTGTTGATTACCGAGCAAGCTAAAAGTAATATTTTGTATAAATTCATGAAAGCTTGTTAAAACTTGATGAATAAAAGAATTTTAAAGAAAGTAGCTCAAGTTGTTGTCTTTTGTGCAGAATTGGTGACTTTGCGATTGGAATGCGATTGCAATCTATTTGCAATGTAACCAGAAGAACAGAGGAAGGGAGATTGCGATTGCAAAGTAATTGCATTCTCAGGAACGACGAGGAAAGTTCGAAAATCACGGAGATCTCCACGATTCACGCGATTCACATCAATTTTGGAGAAATTACAGCAAGATTATCTTCACCCACAAATCAAGGATCCAATTTTGGAAGGAGATGAACCCAAATTCGACTTTAAAAGGGAGAAGAAGCCGTGGAGGAAGACAAGTCTTTTTTAGGGTTTTTAGTTTGTGTTTGTTTTTCTTTTCTTTTCTCCCGAGAGCACGAGCTTCTGGGTTATTTATTTTTCTTCAAAGACAGTAGCTACCGAATTCATGTTGTTATGCGCTCAATCCATTTTCTTTCGTTGTTCTTTTCGAAATTCCTCTCTACATTGTAGCTCAATCACTTTTCGATTTAATTTCAATTAGCAATAAACCAGATTCGTTTACTGTTTTCCACTATTTTCCAGTTTCAGTTTTCGATCTCTGCAGTTTTGTAGTTCTGTTCTTGGTATCTTCTTTTCTTTTGGGTTTTGTCTTGTTATATTTCCGTGGGTTTCCTCTCCTTTTCTTTAGAAGTTATTTTCAGTATTTTTTCATTCCCGTGGGTTTTCTTTCATTATTTTTACAGAAATTAATTCCAGAATTCTTTCCTTTAATTCTTATGGTTTTTCATTTAAAACAGAAACTTATTTCCAACATTTCTCTTTTCTTTACATATAGGATTTCCTTATTCCTTTTGGAAAACACAAGTTTGAACTCCAGTATTTAATTTTAGAAGAATTTGATATTTTTTGTTCGTAAGCTTAATTAGGTTTTCTTTTTAATTATTTTTCTCCACTTTAAACTATGAGTTTTTCAATAAATTATTTTGGGATTTTTACTTTTTCTACAATGAGCTAAATTTCTTCTAGGGGTTCAAGTTGGTGAATGCCCTAAGGAAAAATGTAAAGCTCTAAAGCATAAACAATCTAGTTAGCATGTGTACTTTGTTTGTTTTTGTTGAATTTAATTTTGGGTAAACCTAGCCGGCCAACTAGTGCTTGCTCATCTAGCTCGAACTTAATATCGAAAGAGTTAAGGGAAAGCCGATGTCACAAAAGCAATGGAGGAAAAGGCTTAGAAATAAGTCCTGAACATCGACCCTAGACATAGGGCGAGACTCCAAGACCACTAGGGTTGTGTGCGAAGAATCTAAGTTAGATTAGCCATAGACGTATAGGTTTAATCACTTAGTCTCCTAAAGGTTTTGAATCAAAACCGAATAGGAGTTGAACCCGGTTTACTTCGTTTCACATGTTAACTATGATTGCAATTGCAAAGTGAGTTGCATTCTTCCAAAGGTGCTTGCATCACTTGAATCCCTATTTTATTCTTTGAATTTTTACTCATTTGTTAAAACCAAACTCTCGCATTTTGAACTCTCGGTTACCCCCGTTGTGATTTGCAAACATACATTGTGACTTTCAAAATAGATTTTGTTAAACCCCGTTCCCTTGGGTTCGATACTCTGGAATACTTCCAGTTCTTTATTACTCGATCACGTGCACTTGCGTGTCGTCCGATCACTTACCCCTTACTATATACTGATTTTCAACTGGAATGTCAATATTTGCCTGAAATTCCTTGACCAGAGGTACAATCACTGGCTTGGGTTCTTGGCAAAAGATTTCCCAATCCAAATTAGTGATTCCAGCAATTAGAAAATGGGGGAGTTCACTATGAGAAGCCTTTCTAAAAAAGGAGACCTTTGGACTTGTACTCCTCAAAATTTTTCCTTGCTGCATCATTGATAAATCTCTCCACTTCTGCTTCGTCTTTCACAACCTTACCTTTCCCCTTTGTTTTCTTCTTTAAGACTTTTTGAACAAGAGGGGATGAACATGGACTCACCCCATGGTCACTGGTTGGTTCTGTAACTACAATGACTTGTTTTCCCTTGGACTTAGAAGATTTGGAGGATTTTGTCTTGGTCCTTACCTCAAGTGTAACTCTCTCCTCTTCAAAAACATGCTCTTCAATGCTTTCAACCTCTCTAACAATTTTTCCTCTTGATTTTGGAGGCATTGTTTTCGTTAACAACACTCTCGGGTTACAAAAGAAAGAAAGGCTAGGGATGGTCTTTGAAATATGAGGGAGAGTCTCAAATGTGACTTAACACTTGTAGTTTAAAAAAAAAAGGAGGCTTCAAATTTAAAACCATAAAGGTTGAGAATTCAAAGCTGCATGTGGGGTGGATCAAGGCAAATCAACTTCAATCTTTTCACAGTATCCTTTCTGTCAAATTTTCAGACTGCTATGACAGTCTATGTCAGTTTTCACCCCTAAATGTTGCAGCATTTCTGATCAATAACTCTTGAGCCACTCGAAATTGGACTTCTTTCTCTGTATATCTCTTTTTTTTTCAAGGCTGTCATATCACAGCAGCAAATTTCGTCCTTTTTCTGTACAGCCTACCCTTGATTGCTGATTAATGTAGCTTTTAGGTGCACCTACAAAACTTTAAAAACAAACTAAACTAACAACAAAGAAACTAAGTTAGTCTAAGGAAATAAAACAGAAAACTAAACCAACTAACTACAATTAAATTAAATGGAGCACACAGATTAAGCAATCCAATTCTAGCTCCCTAAAATAACATTTTCCTCAATTATCCTTCAATTTGATTGAGGCTATGCCTCTTTGGAATTCCTCTCCCCAATAGTGTTTTAGTCTTTGACCATTTACTTTAAACTCTCTCCCATCTTTATCATCTTTTATTTTAATTGAACCAAAAGGAGAGACTTCGGTTACCAAAAATGGTCCAAACCATTTTGATCTTAATTTACCAGGGAATAACTTCAGCCTTGAGTTGTATAACAACACCTTTTGGCCATCTTCAAACTGTTTGGGCAAAATCCTTTTATCATGCCATGCCTTGGTTTTTTCCTTATACAACTTGGCATTTTCATAAGAGAATCTCCTAAATTCATCAAGGTCATTAATCTGCAAAATTCTCAAATTTCCAGCAGCTTGCAAGTCTAAGTTCAACTCCTTTAAAGCCCAAAAAGCCTTGTGCTCTAACTCCAAAGGCAAGTGACATGCTTTACCAAACACTAGCCTATATGGGGACGTGCCCAAAGGAGTTTTAAAAGCTATTCTATAAACCCATAGAGAGTCTTCTAACCTGCTAGACCAGTCTTTCCTATTCGGCTTCACCACTTTCTCAAGAATTCCCTTAATTTCTCTATTTGAAATTTCAGCTTGGCCATTGGCTTGTGGGTGATAGGGAGTGGAGACCTTGTGTTTGACATTATACTTAGCCAATAATGAAGTCATTGCTCTATTCACAAAGTGAGAGCCTTCATCACTAATTAGAACTCTAGGAGTTCCAAATCTAGTGAAAATAAACTTGTGCAGAAACTTCATTACTGTCTTAGCATCATTTAAAGGACAAGCAAGAGCCTCAACCCACTTTGAGACATAATCCACAACCATTAAAATGTACGAATTACCTTTTGAATGAGGGAATGGTCCCATGAAATCGATTCCCCAAACATCAAAGAGTTCAACTTCTAAGATATAAGTGAGGGGAATTTCATCCCTTTTTCCAATGTTTCCCTTCCTTTGACATTTGTCACAAGCTTTGCTAAAGATATAGGCATCCTTGAAAATAGAAGGCCAATAGAATCCTGATTGAAATACTTTGGCTGCTATTCTTTGGCCACCAAAATGGCCTCCATATGGAGAAGAATGGCAATGCTCCAAAATAGAATGAACTTCACTTTCTGCCACACATCTTCTTAAAATACCATCAACAAACTGCCTATACAAAAATGGCTCATCCCATAGATAAAATTTAGCTTCATGAAAGAATCTCTTAAGCTATTGTTTGGAAAAGTCAGAGGGAAAAACATTGCTGGCCAGGTAATTTGCAAAATTATCAAACAAAGGGATCTCAACTTCCTGAATTTTAGCTACTGTGAGAAGCTGTTCATCAGGAAAGTCATCTTTGATATCAGATTGCTGAAGCAAATTTTTTGAATTTTCAATTTTGGACAGATGGTCTGCTACTAGATTTTCAGAACCTTTCTTGTCCTTAATTTCCAAATCAAACTCTTGTAAGAGCAACCCCACCTAATTAATCTTGGCTTAGCATCTTTCTTAGCTAGTAGGTACTTAATAGTAGCATGGCCTATGTAGACAACCACCTTAGACCCTACTAAATAAGACCTAAATTTCTCAAAAGCAAAAACTACTGCCAACAACTCTTTTTCTGTTCTGGTGTAGTTTAGTTGTGCTTCATTGAGAGTTTTGCTAGCATTATAGATTGGGTGAATGACCCTACCTTTCCTTTATCCTAATAAAGCACCTACAACATAGTCACTTGCATCACACATCAACTCAAATGGCAATTGCCAATTTGGAGAAGACATGATAGGAGCAGTAACAAAAGCTGTTTTCAGAATATTAAAGGCTCTAAGGCAGTCAGTAGTGAACTCAAATGGTCTATTTACCTCCAGCAATGAGCACGAGGGTTTTGATATTTTAGAGAAGTCCTTTATAAATCTCATATAAAACCTCGCATGTCCTAAGAAACTCCTTACACCCTTAACATTGGTAGGTGGTTCTAATTTCTCAATGATCTCAATTTTAGCTCTATCAACCTCAATCCCTTCTTTGAAAATCTTATGGCCTAACATTATGCCCTCTCTCACCATAAAGTGACTTTTTTCCCAATTTAAGACCAAATTTTTTTCCTCACACCTCTTTAATACCTTCCCTAAATTGCCTAAGCTTCAAATGAATCCCCAAAGACTGAGAAGTCATCCATGAAGACTTGCATGATGGATTCCACCATACCAGAGAATATGGTCATCATACATCTTTGAAAAGTGGTAGGGGCATTACAAAGGCCAAAGGGCATTCTCCTAAAGGCAAAAATTCCATAGGGGCAGGTAAAAGTGGTATTTTCTTGATCATGTGCGACTGTGGTGATCTGGTTATAACTAGAATACCCATCTAATAAGCAATAGTAATCATGACCAGCTAGTTTATCCAACATTTGGTCAATGAGGGGTAAAGGGAAATGGTCTTTACGAGTGGCTTTGTTCAGCCTCCTGTAATTAGGAATGGGGAATCCCTGTTTAGGCAGGGAATGGGGGAGGGAGTGGGGGAAAAATTCTCCGCAAGCTAAACGGGGATGGGGACGGGGAATGTATTCCCCGTCCCCGTTTCCTGTTCCCTGCCCCGTTTAATTTCTTTATATTTATATTTTATTTTTTAATATATATATGTATATATGTGTATAAGTATATATGTCATTTAAAAGTTTATTGTTAATGATTTAAATAATGGGATATGTTTGAATCTTATAGTTAAACATTTTAATGATATGTATGGATTAATTGGATAATTTGATATGTAATATTGTTTTGTTTTTACTAGGAGGTTCAAGAATTTTATCTTTAAATAGATATTTTTTAATAGAAAATTAACTATTTAAATTAAGATTTTTGGTAAATATTTAACAATGTAATTAAAAATTAATTGATATTTTCCATAGAAATCAACTATTTGAAAATTTATCAAAAGAATTATTTGATTCTTAAAAAAGAAAAAAAAATAAATGGGGAATAATTCCTCGAGGGGAACCCGATCCCCGCGAATTCCCTGTGGGGAATCCCTGCCCCGATCCCCACGAAATTTAACAGGAAATTTCACGGGGATGGGGACGGGGACGGGGAAGCCATCTCCTTCCTCGCCCCGCCCCATGGACATCTCTACCTGTAATCCATACATACCCACCAACCTATCGCTGTCCTAGTTGGAACTAACTCATTGGCCTCATTCACCACCACTAGCATGCCACCTTTTTTCGGCACACATTGGATAGGACTAACCCAATTGCTATCTGAAATAGGGTATATGATTCCATCATCCAACCATTTAATGATTTCCTTCTTCACAACCTCCTTCATAGCTAGATTAAGCCTTCTTTGCTGCTCAACAGTATTGAAATTTCCTTCTTCCAAATTGATTTTATGCATGCAAAAAGGACTTATACCTTGGATATAAGCCAAAGTCCACCCTATAGTCCTCTTATACTGTTTCAACAATTCTAGTAACATTAACTCATTTTCAGGTAGTAAGCTTGCTGAAATAATAATGGGAAGAGTCTTTGCCTCACCTAAATAGGCATATTTCAAGTGATTTGGCAATGGTTTCAGCTCAAGGGTAGTAGGTTCTTTAATGGAAGGCTTCACAGGTGGTGTTTTCCTATATCCTAACTCTAGAGATTCAAACAATCTCCCAAAACAAGAAACTTCAGCCAAACTCTCACCACCCCCTTCAAAACTGCTTTTTTTCAAATCCTTTACTGTTATTCCTCCAAAAGATTGAACATCTGATGCTGCAGCAATGCCTTTTCGGTATTCTCTTTCATAACTTCTTCCAGTACCTGAATTACAGAACACTCCTCCCTATCAGTTGGGTATTTCATTGTCCATGAACTTCTCAAAGTGAGCTTCTTCTTTTCTCTTTCTCAACCTTTGAGGAAAGGGTGGAGGAAGTGGTTTAAACTCATGAATAGGGATAGCTACACACTATTTTTCTTTAGAAAATTCAGCTATAGGTAGTATCTCAACTTCCTCCTTTTTCTTTCCTTCATTCTCATTTTGCTTTTCTTTCTTTTCTTCCTCAACTTGGACAGCAGTGTCTTTCACTTTCTGTTTTCTCTTGTGAACCTCTACTTCCTCAACTAATGGCTTTCCACTTCTCAACTCTATGGCTTGCACTTGCTCTTTCCCCATTAATTTTGCAATTAAGCACTCCTAATGTGCAAGTATACACAACATTCCAAATAACAAGCTTAGAATAACAGGCAAAAGAAGTAAAACAAGTAACAACATGTGAAATTACTTAGAGTTAAAAGCAGGCTTGGATTAGCGGTTTCTTATACTGTTTTGAGAACTCAATGTTGTGGCAAAACTTATGCTAAATCACACCACACAGCATTCCAACACTGAATCTTCCAAGATTTCCTTAATTTGTAGCTAAATTCCCATTTAAGCTACTCAAAATAAGCTCCTTACTTGTGGCACTAAGTGGGTGATTATCCCTAACCTACTCATTTCACTGCAAGCTTAACTTGTAATCAGTCTTAATGAGATTTGAAGCAATCAGTTTCCTATTCTTCTTCCCAAAAGTCAAGAAAACAATAGAGCCAACAAGCTTCTATGAGGAACTTTGAGGTACAGTTGGGACATTTAGCTAATGAATTAAAAGCTAGGCCTCAGGGTAAGCTTCCTGCTGACACTAAAAATCTGAAGAGGGAGGGAAAAGAGCAGATACAGGAAATTGAGCTTAGGAGTGGAAAGTCATTGGCTAAAAGTGAGGAAGAAAAACAGAAAAACCAGAAGGATAAAGTTTCTGTCCAAATTGATGAAAAGCAAACAGAGAAAGAAGTGGAATCCAAAGGAGTGGAAGATGAAAAAATTGAGGAGATACCTAGAGTACAACCCTTTAAGGCCCTTGAGAGCACATCTACTATTGTTCTTGCATTCAAACCCCCCCCCCCCCCCCACCCCACCCTTTCCTCCAAGGTTAAAAAAGAAGAAAAAAGAGGAAGCTCACTTTGAGAAGTTTTTGGACATTTTAAAGGAAATTCACATCAACATTCCTCTTATGGATGCCTTAAGACAAATGCCAAACTACATGAAGTTTCTTAAGGATGTGTCTTCGGAGAGGGAGAGATTTCAGGAATTCAAGGTAATGTCTTTGAATGAGTAGTGTAGTGTTGTTTTTAGGAGTAGGATTCCACATAAGGAGAAAGACCTAGGTTCCTTCACCATTCCAGTCTCTATTGGAGGGAAAGAGTTAGGTAGAGCTCTTTGTGACCTAGGGGCTAGTGTCAACCTTATGCACTTGTCCATTTACAAAGGATTAGGCATTAGGGAGGCTAGGCCTACTACAGTAACTCTGCAGCTTGCTGATAGGTCCATTACCCACCATGAAGATAAGATAGAGGACATTTTGGTTCAAGTGGGTAAATTCATTTTTCCTGCTGATTTTATTATATTGGACTATTAGGCTGACAAGAATGTGCCTATCATCCTTGGGAGACCCTTCCTAAAGACTAGCAGGACGGCGGTGGATGTTTATGAGGGCACTATCACCTTCAAAATGAATGACCAAGAGGTTAAATTCAGCATATATGACACAATGAAGTATCCAGCTGAGTTGGAAAATTGCATTGTCATTCATGTGTTAGAGGAAGTTATTGAGGAAACTATTGAATTGGAGTTGAGGGAGCAACACATTCAAACTTTTGGAGATATTAGAGGGGAAGACTTGGAATTTAGTGATCTGAGACAAGAATTTGAAATTTTTGCTGAAGTGGCAGTTTTAAAAGGGTTTTTGAGTCTTTGGACTTAGGGAAAGGAAAACTCCACCAATGCAACCTTCAATACAAGAACCCCCTACCCTTGAGTTAAAACCTCTGCCCAATCATTTAAAATATGCCTTTTTGGGAGAGAAAGAGACTCTTCCCATCATCATATCAGCAAGCTTACTACCCAAGAATGAAGAATTATTGCTTGATCTTTGGAGGCAATACAAAAGAGCTATAGGACGAACCTTGGCTGATATTAAGGGAATTAGTCCTTCCTTTTGCATGCATAAGATTAACTTGGAGGAGGGCACTTTCAAATCCATTGAGCAACAAAGAAGGCTCAACCCTGCTATGAAAGAGGTGGTCAAAAAGGAAGTGATCAAGTGGTTGGATGTTGGTATCATATACTCTATCTCTGCTAGTAGTTAGGTTAGTCCTATCCAATGTGTCCCTAAGAAAGGTGGGATGAAAGAAGTGACAAATGCAACTAATGAATTGATTTCCACAAGGACAATGACTAGGTGGAGAGTATGCATGGATTATAGAAGACTTAACAAAGCCACACGTAAAGAACACTTTCCCTTACCCTTCATTAACAAAATGTTAGATAGATTGGCTGGCCAAGCATATTACTGCTTCTTGGATGGGTACAATGGCCATAACCAAATCACCATAGCTCCCCAAGATCAAGAAAAAACCACTTTCACCTAGCCTTATGGAACTTTTGCCTTTAGGAGAATGCCCTTTGACCTATGTAATGCCCCTGCTACCTTTCAAAAGTGCATGATGGCTATTTTTTTTATTTAGTGGAAAACATCATGGAAGTCTCCATGGATGACTTCTCAATTTTTGGAGAATCCTTTGAGGTTTGCCTTAGAAACTTAGGAAAGGTTCTGAAGAGGTTTGAGGAGACTAATTTAGTACTGAATTGGGAAAAATGTTAGTTTATGGTAAAAGAATGCATTTTTCTTGGCCAAGAGGTCTCTAAAAGGGGAATTGAAGTAGATAGGGCTAAGGTGGAAATTATTGAGAAGCTTGAGCCACCAACTTCTGTAAAAGGGATTAAGAGGTTCTTAGGCCATGATGGTTTTTACAGGAGGTTCATAAGGGATTTTTCAAAAATTTCCAAACTTCTATGCACCTTATTGGAAATGAACAGACCATTTGAGTTCACCACTAAATGCCTAGCTGACTTTAAAACCTTGAAAGCTGCACTAATCACAACTCCCACCATTTCAGGACCCAATTGGGAGTTACCTTTTGAAGTGATGACTGATGTCAGTGATTATGCAATTGGGGCTATGTTAGGAAAAAGGCAAGGGAAGTTAATTCATCCTATTTATTATGCTAGCAGAACCCTTAATGATGCTCAACTGAATTATACTACCATAGAGAATGAGCTGCTAGCTATTGGTTTTGCCTTTGAAAAGTTTAAGGCTTATCTAGTGGGAGCTAAGGTAACTGTCTTCACAGATCATGCTGCTATAAAGTACCTTCTGGCCAAAAAGGATGCGAAACCAAGGCTGATCAGGTGGGTGCTGTTATTATAGGAATTTGATGTGGAAATCAAAGATAGGAAAGGTTCTGAGAATTAGGATGCAGATCACCTGTCTAGGATTGAGCCAGCAACAACAATGCCCCAGCAACCTTAGATCAGGGACACTTTTCCTGATGAGCAACTCCTCACAGTAGCTCAAGTGCAAGAAATTGAAACTCCTTGGTTTGCTAATTTTGCAAATTTTGTAACTTGTGGTATAGTGCCTGAGGACTTAAAAGGCCAGCAATTTAAGAAATTCTTCATGATTCTAAAGCTTACTTTTGGGATGAACCCTTTTTGTACAAAAAAATGTGCTAATGGAATTCTAAGGAGGTGTGCTGCTAAGAATGAAGTTTATTCCATTTTGGAGCACTGTCATGCTTCACCTTACGGAGGCCAATTTGGAGGCCAAAGAACAGTTGCAAAAGTGTTCCAAAGTGGACTTTATTGGCCCTCAATTTTTAGGGATGCTTACCTATTTAGTAAGGTTTGTGATAGATGTTAGAGGAAAGGAAACATTGGAAAAAGGGATGAGATTCCCCTAACATACATCTTGGCAGTGGAATTGTTTGATGTGTGGGGGATAGACTTCATGGGACCATTCCCTCCTTCCAAAGGTAATCTCTACATCTTAGTGGCTGTGAACTATGTCTCAAAACGGGTTGAGGCAATGGCTTGTCCAACAAGTGATGCTAATACAATTATGAGGTTTTTACATAGACACATCTTCACTAGATTTGGAACTCTTAGAGTTCTAATAAGTGATGAAGGGTCTCACTTTGTAAATAGAGCCATGAACTCTCTTTTGAGAAAATATAATTTCAAACACAAGGTTTCAACCCCGTACCATCCACTGGCCAATGGGCAAGCTGAGGTTTCAAATAGGGAGATAAAAAGGATTTTACAAAAAGTGGTGAATCCAAAAAGAAAAGATTGGTCAATGAGGCTGGAGGATTCTTTGTGGGCTTACAGGATAGCCTTTAAGACTCCCTTAGGTATGTCTCCTTACAAATTGGTGTATGGAAAAGCTTGTCGTTTTCCCCTGAACTTGAGCATAAAGCATTTTTGGCCCTTAAAGAACTGAATTTGGACAATTTTGCAACTGGAGCTCTTAGAATGCTACAACTTAATGACTTCGAGGAATTCAGGCAGTTTTCTTATGAGAATGCAAAGGTTTGTAAAGAAAAAACTAAGGCTTGGCATGATAAGAAAATTGTGCCTAAGGAATTTGAGAAAGGGCAAAGAGTACTGTTATACAATTTCAGGTTGAAGTTATTTTCTGGGAAGTTGAAATCAAAATGGTCGGCTCCTTCACAGTAATAGAGGATTTTCCACATGGTTCCATTACTGTGAGAGATGAAAAAAAAGGAAGAAAATTTAAAGTTAATGGCTAAAGACTTAAGCACTATTGGAGGGAGGAGTTTCAAAGGAAAATAGCCTTGAGGAGGCTATTGACGAGTTGAATTTCAGAACAAGTTTGGAAAAAAAAAAAGGGAGTTAGCTTAGTTGGTTATCATTTCTTTACTCCCAGCATTTATTCAGTTAATTTAGGACTAATTTAGTTGTTCTTTAATACTTATTTGTTTCAAGCAATTGGTTTCTTTTGTAGGTGAGCAGTGGTGTGACAGATAGCAATGACAAAATGGATGGCATGCAGAATCTTTTGCCTTCAGTCTGGACAGTTCTGAAAGTAAATTTGAATGACCAGCAGAAAGTACTTTGCACATCTCGAGATCTAAATTTCTTTTAAAGCTGAAGCAATCCATATCAGTGCAAGGTAATTCTGACAGGACAATAGTGTACAGTGGCACTACAAATGGTTGATTTAAAACTTGTTAGAAAAGACAAAAAGGGAGATATGGCAAAGATGTATCTTTGACTTTCACAAACCAGCATTGAAGACTTGGTCTACGAAAAATACCTTAAATTGGTAGCCTTAGAGGTGTAATTCTCATCCCAAACAGCAAACACAAGTGAAGGAAGAAATGGCTCATTCAAAGACCCGAGGGAAGAAATCAAGGGAGATTGAGAGTGTTGTGGCTGAGGAGGAGGAGCAAGGGTATGTTGAAGCCACTGAAGTTTCAAGATCTTCTCACTCGAAATTCAAGTCTAAATCTTCTAGGTCTTCTAAGTCCAAGGCAAAACAAAAAGTGGTTGAGGAAGAAGCTATTGAGGAGGAAGCTGTTGAGGAGGATGCCGAAGAAAACACTGAAGAAGATCATGAAGAGCCCTTGGACGCTTCTTCCCCAAGTAGAAAAATATCAAAGAGAAAAGGTAAGGAACCCTATCAAGCTCAAAGAGGTTCTCCTTTGGAGAGATTCATTAATGAAAAGGCTAGGCTCAGGTTTGAGTTAAAAGTTAAGGAGCTTTTCCCTGAGAAAAGCTTGCCCCATTGAGCAAGCTGCCTTTATTTGTGAGAGCTAACATCATCAACCATGGGTGGGAGGAATTTTGCCAGTAGCTAGAGCCAATCATAGTGCCCATTGTCAAGGAGTTTTATGTCAATTTGGAGGGGAATTCTGCATTTCAAGTGAGAGTCCGAGGCAAAGTGGTGGATTGGTCACCTACTGCTATAAATGAACTGTTTAACCTTACAGATATACCTCATGCAACTTTTAATTAGATTGAAGTCACAACACCTGAACACCACTTTAACAATGTTGTTAAAGTTGTGGGAGTGAAGGGTGCTTAGTGGAGGGTGTCACACACGGGTGTAAGAAGCTTTGAAGCAGCCTACCTTAATGATAAAGCCAATGTTTGGCTATCTTTTATGAAAAACAGGCTAATTCCCACCACTCATGATAACACAGTGTATAAAATTAGAATCCTTTTGACTTTTTCTATTCTAAAGGTGTTAAGCATTGGTGTAGGTAGAATAATAGCTCGAGAGATTCAAGCTGGTGCTAAAAAGGAAGTAGGGAAACTGTTTTTCCCCAACACCATCGCCATGTTGTGTTTAAGAGCTAGGGTTCCTTTTCAGCCATATGAGGACATCCTAAGTGACCAAGGGACTTTTGACCTAGTAAGCATTGACAGACTAAGAAGAGGGGAGAACAAAGGAAAATGTGGTCTAGTTGTGGGAGTTAACATGATGCTGGAGCAATAGGGCCAACTATTGTAGAGGTGGAAATATGCTGAAAATCAGTAAAGATCCTACTGGAATTATGCAAAAACTAGAGACATCTCTATGAAGAGAGCCATGCTAGCAAACTTCTCAAAACCTTATCCTTCCTTCCCTGCCTTTCCTGATGGTATTCTGAATCCCTGGAACCCTCCTTCACCAAATGAAGACCATGAAAATGATGAAGATGAAGAGCATATCCCTGGAGATGAGGAATGAAAAAAGGGAAGTTATATTCTAAGTGGTTAGCTATCAATAAATGTTGTTGTGCTGTGTCCTGTTTTTCTTTGTTGTTTGAGTTAGTGTCTATTGTTGAAGTTTAGCTATTGCTGTTAGTTTTTACTTAGTTTGGCTTATATCTCGTTTACCCTTTTTAATGGTTGTGTTGTGTGCTTAAGTCTAGGAAATGAAGATCAAAAAAAGAAAGAAAAAAAAAAGGTTTGTGTTGTGAAGCTACCTTGTTATGAATGAAAAGCAAGTGTCTGTTTTGTGGTTTAATTTCTCTTAAATTTCTGACAAGCTCAGTGGTACTGTGCTCATTCCCTTGACCCTCTTTCTTTTTAAGCCATTGGTTGTAGCAAACCTCAATGCCCCTTGCGGCTAGTTGTTAGATCTTGAGAGTTTTCTCCAATATGCTTAAATTTTGGAGTTGGGTGCTTGCTGTTGTTAGTTTCTGCCTAAAATAAGTTTGGGGGAATCTTATTCCACTTCTTTCACTCATTAGGGACAATGAGCAAGATAAGTTTGGGGGGGGGGGGGGGGGGGGTAAGGTTACCCGATGGATTTTTTTTTAGTTAGTTAAAAGTGTTGTTTCGAATAGTACCACCCCTAAGATCAATCATATTTTTCTTTAGCATTCAGGACCCCTTGTGGGAAGAAAAAAAAGAGAGAGAAGAAAAAGACAATAAGAGAATTATTCCTCTGTTAAAAGCTGCTTATTAAGGCAGGGCTAGACATGAAACCCATGTTTATCCTGGAGCTGAAAGATAGCTTGAGACATGAATATGCCTTGGCAGCCCAACTTAGTAACAAAGCTCGTTGTTAGGCAACCTTCATTACAAATGTTGGTGTTTAAATCAAATTCTTTGTGTACAAAGAGGGTTCTCTCGACAAAAAAAAAAAAAAGAGTGCAAAAATAGTTCCTTATTTCAAAATAAAGAAGTGCTAGAGTCTAGTTGTTAGAAGCTCTTTGATACTTAGGTGAGTTGCATCACAATGTGGCCATTCTAAGAACTAAGAAGGAGCTTAGCATAAGGTTAAGGGGGCCTGAAAAGATCAGAGAGATTGATTGATTCTTAGGGGAAGGTGACTTAAGGAAATTGTTTCTGGTTCTTAAAAAAAAAAAAAAAGAAAAGTAAGTAATTGGGAAACTAAAAGCAATACAACTAGCTCTCCTTTTTATGATCTGAAGGAATGCAAAGTGAACTTAAAGATGGAGCAAGGCAGTGGCTTAGTTGTGTAAAGGCTAAGATTATGCCTTTGGAGTAAAGAGAAACATGATGTAGGTAAATCTTTAGGATGCCAAGCTTTAATGAAATTTTGAAAAATTAAACTGGTACAATAGTATCTCTGCTTTTATCCAAGTGTTTAATAGGTTAATTTGATTGTTTGGTGGTTGTTTTTTTTTTGTTGAAGAATTTACTATTTGAGGCATTACTCAGGGACGAGTAATGATGTAAGTTTGGGGGCTTGTTAGCTTTTATAATAAGAGTTTTTTAGAATGTATTAATGAGATTTCTATGGCATGAAAATATTATTTTAGGCATTTTTGCAGTCAGGAATCTCCATGAATTGGTGTTTTAGTTGTTTAGTGTCCCAAGTGTGTGAAAAGTACCTTTAAGTCACTGAATGTATGATTATACTGATTTGTATCTATTTGTGTCTTGTGTAGATCATTACTGAAAGCTAAAAAAATGGTTATGTGTGAAAATCCAGCGTTATATGCTAGGGCTTTGCACTTGCTGAAGGATCAAGCCAGCTGGAGCATTTGCTAAGTATCTGCTGAAGCATCAGCTAAGCTAGAGCATTTACCTGGTCTTAGTTTATACAAGAACCATGTGGGAACTATTTCATTAAATGAGGTGGACAATTTATGACATATGTGCTGAGCTGAGCAAATGAGAGTTGGCCATTGGTATTCAAATGTCCACTCAACCCTGATTTTGATAAGGGAAGACATATAAAGGCCTTGCTTTGCCGTTTTAGAGGGAGAGGTTGGAGAGGAGACAATTTTGAGAAGGAAAAGAATATCAACTTTTAGGAGGTGATCTACTTCTAGAAAGGAGAGGAATCTGCCATAAAGAAGTTGCCCAACATCCATTTCTTGTCCATTTTTCTACTAGTTCTTTGTAGTATTTTTTTAATTCTAGCATTTCATATTGTAGACAGATTTTAGAATGTAGTTTAAGGCTTTCCTTATTATTTTGTTGCTATCATTTCTTTTAAATATGAACTAATCACCCTTTGGGTGACGGATTAGGGAATTTTATGTTGATTCAAGCTTATTGAAATAGCAAACACTTGCATATTCTTCATTCCTATTTCGTGTGTGCTTACTGTTAGCTTGGATTTGTTTGGCTAACTTGTCTTAGCTATGTTTATTCTAACTTTGGAAAAGGAAGGGATAAGCTGATTGCACAACATAGCATTAGTTTTAATTAGGAGCATGCTCTAAGGTAATTGGGGACACTAAGGATAGTAACTCACCTAATGTTTGTAGTTAAGGGCTTAAGTTGAGGTTAATGGGAGTTAATCCTTGTTTCTTTGAGAATTCTAGAAAGAATCTATGAGTTAGCTGCATTGAGTGTTAAAGAATGTTCTATGCTATAACATTTATTTTGATGAAGCATAATTTCACCCCTAATCCTGACCCCTCTTTATAGTATTTGTTTAATTTTATTTCATTTTATGTATTTATGTTTTTCAAGCATTTCAGCACCCTTATTTTTAATCTTGTTCCTATAGGCTTTTAAATTCCATGCACAAATTGATGTTGGATACTTGTCACCTCACTAATTTCAATTGAAGCATTGCAAAATTCAATTAACTAATCCCTGAGGAGAACGATATAAAATATACTTACCACTTGCTACATAGTATACGTACACTTGCACATTTATGGTGTTTTCATTCAAAAATTGCATACACTCTGCTAGGCAACAACTCTTCAACAAATCGGTTTCCAGAGAGGACTATCGGGCTCAATCTCAACAAGGAACCTTCACTTCTTCTCGATTAGGATTTGCAAGTATGATCCTAATATATCGTTGTTCTTATGATTTACGTGCAAGTCTTGACCTCGCCCTCGACCTTAGCTTAGGTGAGGTCGGTTCGGCTTGACCTCGACCTGTGCTGGTCTTCCTGTTTCTTTCGATCAAACTCCTCTTGTTAGCCCCCAACAAATCCTTAGCCTCAATTTTTCCACTTAATGAATAAATAGGGATCTTGGCCTTGGCTCTACACGATTGTGCATTCTTCAATTGTGATGTGCAAGTTTCACAAGCAAATTTTTTCATCCCACAGGCATTGCCAACTATTGTTACCAAAATCCGAATAGGGAAAACACACCTGGCTTTCACGTGACAACAATGTAAATTTTTTTGGAGGGGGGAAGAACGTGGCCTGCAAAAGAAGAAAGAAACTGCACACTGGTTTGGTGTTTATTACACCAACTCCGATTCTTAAGTTAGCATAGAGAATTTCAGTGTAGCAGGGTTTTTAAGTATGAGGAAGAGCTTGCCTTCCCTAGGTTGAAGAAAGGTATTTATATCAATACACCTTAGCGTTATCCTGTTTCCTTTGCTAATTAGGTTAAAGGTAAACCAAACTAGATTAAACTAGAATACCACGAGCCAAGGGCATGCATGGCACATGCCCCCTTGAGAGGCTGACCATATGGTTAGCCTCTGCCTTGTAGTCGTTATTGGCTATGTGATTGGGTGAAACTTGTGTGTTAAAAATAAAATAAAGAATTTCAACCTAGTGCAAGTACACACTATCGATGCAAGTAATAAAATTGGAAGTACTCCAAAGTATTGATCCCACAGGGAATTAATTTTAACAAAAAGATTGAAAATAGCAAAGATTGTTCAAATTTTGCAACTAGGGTAACTCAATTGCAAAATAGGATTGTGGTTGTGTGAAAAGTAAATAAAACAAAAGGCTAAGTGGTAAATTTATGAGAGTGAGATGGGGCTCAAGAATGTTCATTGCCCTTAAGTTGTGAATTACTATTTTAATTTTCAATTACAATCCGTACCTACACAAACAATTGTAAACTGAATTCAATTCCAATTTAATCTTGATTCCAAAATCTTTAGGAGATTAAGTGATTAGACCTATATGTCTATGGCCAATCGTACTTAGATAAATTTAGAACAAAATTCTAGTGGTTTTACAGTCTTTACCCTATGTCTAGTGTAAAGAATGGCTTATGTCTAAGCTCTTGTCTCCATTATTTGTGTGAAATATGCCCTTCACTAACCCTTTCGATATTAGCTTCAAGCTTAGTATGCAACCCTAGTTGATCAATCAAGAATTACAAATTCAATCAACTCAACACAAGCAAACAATTAAAATGTACGCTTGGTTGTTTTTACAATTTAAGTTCAATTCACTTCTTAGGGAATTCACATCCTTGAACTCCTAAAAAATACTTAGCTCCTAATTAACTTAAAAGAAACTAAGCAACAACAATGGCTAAACTTCATGCTAACCAAAAGGTAAATTAAAATCATTAACTTAAAAATAGAAATCTATGACTTAAATTAATTTTGCCCTAAGAGAAATGGTGAGAATGAAGAGCAGAAGCACCATTTAATACTTCAACCAATTAAAACAACCAAGTGGGAAGAAAATCCAAATACACGACTTTACTGGGAAATTAAACTCAAAACTTGCATGATAAAATTCTTCAATGAAATAATCTCAATTTCTTCAATAACAACATAATTGAAATAACAGTACTAAACCCAAATCTCAAGTACAACCAAAACTAAATTAAAACTAAAAACTAAAGAAAACAGAAACTAGAACTTATGTATGAACGTAAACGATTTCTAGTTCTTCTCCCTTATTTCTCAATCGATTAAATCCTCTTGTTCAAGCAGAAATTAATCTTGACAGCCCAGAACTTTCATTCAGAGTGGATCGAAAGCTAAGGAAGAAACTTGTTGGAATAAAAGAAGAAAAGAATAGCATAAAAAAGTCGGCAACAAAAAATGGTTATTTTTTAAGAAGAAAATCTGCCTTCTTTATGTGTTTTTCCCTCTATTTTATAGTCCATGGCGGCTAGGATTTTTTTCTCCTTCCATTGGCTAAAAAATCTCCATGGATTGTGCTAAAATCAAGCCAAAATCGTGGGTTTCCTTCCTTAAGAAACACAGCATATTTTTTTGGCTCTTTCCATATGTCATTGTCGGCCGATTGCCAAATCTGATTGCAATTGCAATCTAATATTGCAATTCTCCAATGCTCCCTTAATTCGTCCCAACATCTGTGCAGATATCAAGGCGATTGATCGCTTTCCTTAATTGGACAAGTTGTGGACTTAAATTCTTTCCTTATCTATAGCTGCTCAATTGCCAAATTAGATTGCAATTGCAATCTGAAATTGCTATTCTCCAATGCGCTGCATCAAACACAACTTTTACTGTTTCTTTCATTCTTTTTACTCTATTTTCATACCAAATACATTATTCACAGAACTCCTAATGTTTTCTAAGATTTTCTAACTTCTTCACATAATTTCAATGGATTACCAAGTATAATTTAAGCCTATTAAAGCTAAATAACCATCAATACTAAGGCTTATAACTATGCAACGCAAAAAGAAGTGCAAGTGCACATTGTCACAAACAAGTAATATATGGAGTATTCTAAGTATCAAACCCAAGGGAACGAACACATGTATTTTTTTTTCAAGTTACAACACAATTGATCACAAGTTGCAATCGAAAGTAACCAAGAAAAACAAAGTTGATTTTGGAGTTTTTGTGAATTAAAAAGTAAAAACAAATGAAAAAGTAATAGGAAAAACAAGGATGAGAAGAAGGGGATTCAATTCTGGTTTAACCCTGAGAATTGCACCCACCATTCGCCTGCAAACTGCCCAACTAAGTCCGACTAATTCAGAGATGTTGCCTCTTGCACCCACATATTGACTCTTTCGAGTTCTATACAGTTCAGACAAAATGCTACCAAATTGCGCCCGCAACTTACCCTAATTGACACTTAGCAAAGTAAATTAAGTTCAACACCTATTCGGCTCCTTTTCCAAGAACCTTTAGAAGGCTAAGCAATTTAAAACTCATATGTCTATGGCTAAATTCGCTTAGATGATGAAAAACTTAACTTCATGATCTTAAAGGTTTTTGTCATATGTCTAGGTACAAAAAGCAAAGTTCTATGTCTAGGCTCTTTTCCTATATTACTTTTAGGAAGACGCGTCTTGATTCCAACCTTTTTAGTATTGAAATCTTCACAAACTATGCTAACGCAAATGACCCATATTTAAGCTAACAATGAAACTTAAACTCACTAAAAGTAAAATTAGCTAAGTGATGAGCAAATTTATAAGAAACACATGGTGGGGCTTATCTCCTTTTTAGGGTATCCACATAATTGAATCCCCTACAAGGAGTTTAGCTACTCATTGAAGAGAAAAATAAAGTGCAAAAAATAAAAAGAAAATAAGTAGAAGAATTAACACAATTCATTTAAATAAGAAATTTGAATACACTTTGAAGTATGAAAACAAAGGAAGAACTAAATGAAATTGAATTAAAAGAAACTACTACTTGAATTCAAAGGAAAATTAGAAACTTATAACACTGAAAATAAAGATAAAACAACAAGTACAAATCTGGAAAATAAAAGAAATACAAAACTTAGATAAAAAACAATAAGAACCCTAAACTTGTTATTCCTTTCTAACTTGTTCAACATGTTTCAAGGAGAACAAGTACTTACTCTTCCTTCTTTCGAAGTTGGAGTCCGAATGGAATACGAATAGAACTTAGGGGAGACTCAGAGTGGCTGCTAAAACTAAAGAGAATACGACATAATTTTGGGATGATGAAAAATTCCCAACTCCAAGTTCTCTTTCGAATAGAAGTATAAGCTGCCTTTTATAGATTTCACACCTAGGGTTTGCTGCCAAGATCAATGTGAAGAAGCTTGGTCGATCATATCCCTTGATTTGAGGAGATTTGGTTGAAAATCTTCCATAAAATCTGCAAATCCAGCAAATCTTGAAGAATCTGTTGAAAAGGTCCAAATGTGGGCACATTTGTGGTCGCAATTGCTCTGTTGTCGGAATGGCATAAAATGAAGGCGCATTTCTGGGTGTATTTTGGCCTTTTTCGACAATACTTCGATTTTGGCTTCTACTTTCAAATGCTAGCACATCCTGGTCGATATCTCATGGATCATTTCTTCTTTGCTTCAATTACGGCCAAGATGTGGAGCATTTGGGTCCTTTTTCAGTCTCTACACAAAACCAACAAAAAATTAACACTTTTCTTTACAAAAATGACTCTAAATGCACCTAAAAACTTATGTTTACAAAATCAAGACTTTAAACTCATGCAAACTCGTTTTTACTTAAATTTTCCCTAAACGACGTGAAATATGACATTAAACACACGCTTTCTAAGCAAATAAGTTAGTTTTTTAGAGCTAAATAACACTCATAAATGAGTGTTATCAAGTTGAAATTGGGCTCCATGGCTTGATCTTTTTGTGTTGGCCAGATGAACGGATGCTCGTCACACACCGCCAAATAAATTTATAACCAACCATTAATTTGCAGTAATAGTGGTCAAGTCGAACACAAGGAGGCGAAACTTTGGTTATTTAATTTTCTCTCTTTGGATTTAAAAACTAATTGGGGGGAGTTTTCATGCAAAGAATTTGAAATTGCGGAAACATAAAATCATACGAGAATTAAAATGAGTTAGATTGGACAGAACGTGAAAACTAAATTAAAAACAGAGGAAACAAAACAGGATGCTCACAAATTAATTAAAGTGCTAATGCAAGGTAAATTGAAATTCGCTTTGCAACACTGATCATCGAATTACTCTAAACATGCGTTATTACAGGATTTTAAGACCGACCAGCCTCCTCGAGACACCGTAGGAGCCTTCCCAAAGAACTGAGATTCTAAGACTCGGGATAGGTCAGAATGCAACAAAATAAAACGACGAGCCCTTCGAATTAAACTATTCACGCGAATTGACTCTAGAGCCTACCATATACACGCAATTAAACAATTCTACTTAACTAACCGACATGACCACCTGCCCTTTTACTACTCTAATTAAGCTAGAGACCGAGGACACCTACAAGTACATCTAGCATAGTTAAGCAAACTCTAAATCAATTGATTTGTCAGTTCAATCAAAGAAGAGCAAGCTAGGATTAATCACGAGAGTCAACAGGCCATAAAATTATTATAATAAACTGAAATTAATAACAAAAATCTTCCAAGTGTTCCAAAACTAGTCCTTAATTACCTCGAATTAGCCGAGAAGCCTAGTTGAATATCGTTCTCATCAATCTCGAGCCAAAATACAAGCCCAAAATGAAATATCGAGCTAAGAAATGTCTAAAACAGTTAAAAGGGGGGAGAGAAATCAAAAAGTGAGGGTTGGAGTTGGAAGAAGATAACCCTAATTCCAAAAAGAGAATTTTATACTTGTTGTGACAGTATTGAAGTTGTCTTGTGGCGCGCAAGCTGTGACTTGCGACAACGTGGCAACACTGTGGGCAGCATGGCAACGTTGTCCTAACATTCAAATGTTGTTTTGTAGCATTGAGCTAGCATTTTCCATGGCGTTGCGATGCTCCTCAGGGGCATTTTGGTCAATTTGGACATATCTTTTAGCTCGAGCATCCGATTAACCTCTAGTTTGTCTCGTTTTCACCTTGATTCAGCACACTATTTCAAAATATGCCTTGAACTCAAATTCCCTACAAAATATACAATGAAGGTCATAAATAGAAAGGAATAAGCACGATTTAGGCACGAAATAGTAGAGACATTTAAGTCTCATCAAATACCCCCAACCTAACTCTTGCTAGTCCTCGAGCAAGACAATAACATACATAAGCAAATAAGACTTAGTGGAAGCATTATGCATGACTCGATCCTCAATGCTCATTAAACTAACTAAGAATGCATGAATAAGAGGCATTGAACAACGCACTATCCATTTATGAGAAAATTTAAAAACATTCTTGTCATTGCTTGAGTGGGTGTTTGCAACTAGCCATCCTAACATGCTTCCTACAAATGTGGAATAGGCTTATAAGGGCCTCACATTTGTCTTCCCTCTACACTAGCCAAAGAACTAACAAAAGAGTGAAGAACGATCGAACAAGTAATGCTTAGCTTAGGTGCCTACAACTTCAAACAACCCATTGGCTAAACTTGTATTCTTTTACCTGAAAGGTGCTAGCTTTCACACACCTATCGCACGGACCCTTATCCAGAGCACTCGCTCAATGGATGGCCTAGCTAATCACGACAGGGGTAGTTCTTTTCACCAATGATTCATTAAGCACATAACAAGTTTATTTTTTTCTTCCCTTTTTTTTTCAACAAGAATTTTCTTTTAAGCCCCTTTTTTTTTTTCTTTTCTCACTTCTTTCTTTTTCTAGGCAAATAAACACATTTTTTTCTCCTAAGCAAGGCATTACAAGTTTTCATACAAAAACTACCCTAAAGCTAGCCTAAGGCCTATCAAGGTGACAACGAATATCTAGCCCTTATAAGGCTCTCCCATGCCTTCAAAAACATGCAAGAAAGGCTAATTCGTGCTCTAAAGTGTTTAAGAATCACAAGAAATATTTTTAAAGAAGCTCAATTTCGGAAAACATGCTCAACTTCTCAAAACAATAAAACTTAGCTAGCAAAATGAGTAAATCCTAGGTTGTCATAGACATGCACAAAGCACCCACTTCATCCAACATTAAAGCAGAAAATTTATAAAAAAATCTAAAGATTTTCTACAAGCTTTGAAAACATATATACATCTCATCAATCAACTCATCAACAAAATCATTCTTAGCACAGCCATTCAAAAGTTTGAGCTCAGATGCTCAAGGACAACACAATAATACACAACTGTCAAACCTAAAGATATGTCCGAGCTCAGATGCTCAAAGACTTAATCAACTATGCTAAACAATTTATTATCCTTCAAAGCTCAACAATCAACTTCCACCCCCAACCTATTTCATGCATTGTCCCCAATGTATTTAGAACTAAAAAGTAGAGACAAGTAAGGGAATAAAAATACTTCCCTGACATTACAAGCACGTAGGCGGGTGGGAAGAATAACACCTCCTTCCAAGAATGATCCTTTCCAATTTGAGTCAAACCATCCCTCTACAAAAATTAGCCGAAGAACTTAAGAAAACAAAAAACTAAGCAAGCAAGCAAACAAACAAACAGGAAAAAAAACAAGACAGCATATAAAAAAATTTAAACGACTAGCTACCTCCAAGAAGCGCAAATTTTTAACTTCAATTACTCTACTGGCATTGTGGCACTTCTCTCAACTAGGATCCTCTAAACTCGATCCTACGCCATCCTCTATTCCTGACACAATAGACAATTCATCCTGCACCTCATCAGTTTCATACAAATAATCAAAAGAATCAAAACTTTCCACCATATTAACAACTTTAAATTCGACAACCCTCTCATTAAATCCAACAGACACAATCCCACCATCTACATCAATGTTAATTTTTGTTGTTTTAATGAAAGGCCTACCCAAAAGAATAGATGTCGATCCATGCTTGCGCCTATCGCCCATATCTATGACATAGAAATTTGCAGGAAACAACAAATCATTAACTTTAACTTGCAAATTCTCAACTATGCCTAGAGGTCGAATAGTGGAACGATCAGCTAGTTGAATCATAATGCTAGATTCATGCAAAGCATTCATTCTCAATTCCCGATATACAAACAAAGGCATAACATTAATAGATGCACCTAGGTTTAACATGGCATGTTTTATCTCTTTCCCTCTGATCATACATGGTAATGTAAACATGCTAGGGTAGGGACATTTTTCAGTCATTGATTCTAAAGCAATAGGTGAAACGTTTTTACTGACCTCTTTCTTCTTACTTCCCTGAGTCTTCTTGGTCGTACACCACTTCTTAAGAAAATTTGAAAATTTTGGGATCACCTTCATTTCCTCAAGAAGTGGTATGTTGACCTCCACCTTATTGAAGAGCTCGAACACCTCCTTTCCTGCTCCTCTTCTCTCGAAATCTTCTCTTCTCTCAAAGGAGCTAATCTAGATGGAAATGCCACATGAGGTGAATTAATAAGGAAATCAACAAGGGGGTCACATAAGTTACCTTTCGGTATTTCAAGGGTGGTCTCAACATTCTTCTTAATCCCAAGGTCGGGTGCTCCAGCAACCAACTTGCAACTGCGCAGAGCAATAACACTCACGTTCTCTTTCCTCTGAACTTCTAGCCGTGCAAGCAACGTACCAGAGCTTTGGCTATCCTCTAGTCTACTCACCATTGTGGCCAACTTAGTGAACTGGTTGCCAAGGTTCTGCATCCCAGCACGTGTCTCTTTTTGGAACTGCATTGAATCCTACGAAAGTTTGTTCGTGCTATCAGCTAAACTCTTGACTTGTCTTCTACAGACATACCTAAGCTCGAAGCCTAGTTTGAGTTAGATTGTTGTGGGGGTCTCTGAAAATTCTGATTCTGGTTTTGATTGTCTTGCGATCCTCTTTTTTGGAATTTGGGACAAGCATCTGCAATGTGACCCATTGTAGAATAGAGGTCACACGCCTTCATTGCACTTGATTGACCTACAACAATTTGCTTAACTAGGTTAGTGAGTTCAGACATTTGTGATTTAATATCACTAACCTCTTTCATCTAGCCAATGGATGTAGGTGTAGGGCCTTAAGTCCTAAACTCCTGGTCATTCTCTTCCATATTCGCTATCAATTGTTAGGCCTCCATGGGCGTCTTATTCACTAGAGCTCTGCCAGATGCGGCATCAATCATAGACCTATCTGTGGAGAGCAAGCCATCATAGAAATAGGTTATTAGCAATTGATTAGAATTTTGATGGTTAGTTAAACTAGCACATAACCATTTAAACCGTTCCCAATACTCGTGCAGCGTCTCCCCAGTCATCTGAGTAATTCCATATATCTCCTTCCTCAAGTGGATGACTCTAGATGCAGGGAAGAACTTCTCCCGGGGATCTACTTGGGAATCTACTCAGTAAATCTAGAAATTCAACAATAAATTAGTCAAAGTTTTTTTTAGAATAAAATAAAATAAAAAAATGTGTGAACTTTTTGATCAACTGTAATTACGAACAACTCGTGAATGATCGACTTGCATTTAGTGATTATATTCATGAACACAACTTGTCCTACAGTGAATAAGAGTGCAACTCCAAATCTACAGTGGAGTGACCCTAGAGTTAATGAATGAAAATTGATTAATTAAAGAGTTTAATTAATTAATTTTGTATCATTGAAGCTTATAATCTGTAGGTCCATAAGGTTCCCTTACTAGCTCATATGAACAAATAGGGATCAATTTTGTTGACAGAAAATTTTAAAATGTTCAAATTAAAATTTAATATATTTGATATATTAAATGAGGGAAAACATATTTAATGTATATGATACATTCAATATCAAATAAATAATTAACGTATTGAGATACATTAAAGAAAAGATATTTATTAAATATGAATTAGATTCAAATTAGGAAATAGATGTCGTAGGAGAATTTTAAAAGGTTTGAATAAGATTCAAATTGGTTAGATAAATATATTTTAATATATTAGATATTAAAATATATTATTTAATTATTTTCTCTAGGCCACTATAAATAGGACCCTAGGGGTGAACCATTATGTGCATTCTTCATAAGAGACACATCTCCTCTACAGAAAATTGTAGAATTCTCCATGAACTTCTCCTCTCTCCTTTTCTTTCAAGAGTCTCCCATAAGCCTTGATCCTGTGTTCAAGTCATAGTCAAGAAGACTTTGTGGAGGAGATAAAGACTCACCTGAAATATCTTCATATTTACTCCAAGTAAGTTTACTTGATCTTATTTTTTTAGCTTAATTTTAAATAAAATCAAAGACGATCCGACGCTTCCACTTTGGGTTTAATTCGATTATTCTTTTCAATTGGTATCAGAGCCTACTTTGATTTTTATTTAGAACTAAAAGTTTGTATGGTTGGTATTTTAAATGTGTTCATATATGTGATATGTGATTACAAAATTGATTGTAAGGGAATATTTGGCATTAGTTCTACATTGATTAGATCAAATGGAAAATCCTTCAATGTTAAGTTTTTTTCAATTAAAAAAAATCGTTCATGGTGGATTTCCCAATAAACAGCCAATTGATTTCAATTCAAATTCAAATTCAATACAATTGAAGTTGAGATTAGTTTTCAATTCAAATTGAGATAAGATTTCAATTCAAATTGAAATAAGATTTTTTTTTTTTTTTTTTAAAAAGTAGCCAACTTCATCGTAAAATTGAAAGCTTTTCGTTAATGGTTCCTCAAATTTTGGTCAATTGGTGGATGCAAAATTTCGAATGGTTGCTGCTATTTTTGGTTAACCTAAATTTGGATGGCCAAGAGAGGAAATTTTTTGAAGATCAAGATAGGTCTTCGATTTGAATTTTGCAATTTAAATTGTCTTCAATTTCCTAGGATATATCAAATATGCCGATCAATTTTTCTATTTTTTAATTTAATTATGCATGTGATGTATGTTTTAAAGTATTTGATTGCTGCATAAAGTATGTCATTTAGATTAGAATCCCACCATAGGTTAAGCATGATCATGCATCTTAATTATTTTTTAATATAATTGTTAGATTTGAAAATTTTTATTCGGATGTTTCCTAATAGAATTAAGATGTTTTCCTAATAAGTTTATATTTTCCATATCTTTTGAATATAATTTTTATATTTAGAAAATTAAATTAGGATATTTCCTTTCATAAATGAAATCCATGTTTTCCTGATAGGATTAGGATATTTCCTAATGAGATTAGGATTTTCTTAAAATAAAGATTTTTTTATTCATGCTTTAAATAGTTTAAAATTTGAATTTAATTTATCTTTATTTTTTTCTAATAAACTTATATTCTTTCGAAATAAGATTAGATCTTTTAATTTCAAAATAAGATTAGATCTTTTAATTTCCTAATAAGATTAGGTCTTCCATAAATAAAGATAATTTAATTCAAAGATAAAATAGTTTAATTTTTGAATTTAATTTATCTTATATTTTTTCTAATCGGATTGGAATAAACTATCTAGGATGATCTTTTAATTTGTTTTAAATAGTTTTAAATTGTAGAATTTCAAGATTATCCATAAAGTGAATTAGTTTTTAATAGGATTAAAAACATTACTTAAATTAACTTAAGTTCATTAATCTAGTAATTAATAGTTAATTAAACATTAAGGAATTTGAAAATAAAAATTGACTATAAGGGAACTCTGACTATGAAAGGTTCTGTCTAGACTGAGGTATACAAGTTGATTGAAAGGGAACACCTCTACTTGGAAATTGACCTGAGAGTTGAATTAATCAAGTTTTATTTATTTTATTTAATTTTATTAAGTAGGCTGATAATGTGATTAGTTTTAAATAGTTTAATACACTTGGCAATTCACATTAAAATTAATCTAACCAACATAAGAGTTATGAAATGGTAGATTGGAGAACTTAGATAAATGAGATTAGCCTAATTTGTCTAAGTAATAGAAAACTCTATGTCAAAATACTTAGTAGGAGAAGCACATATGTCGAGATATCATATGGTCTCTATTATTGATTCACATCGTGAGATTCATGTGGGGCCTCGTGACGGCTTTTGGATCGTCCTCCCTACGGAGGGCATTTGCATGGATCAATATCATGGTGAATATTTTGAGAAAGTATTATAGTAAGTGGGAGAAGGAAATGTGTTAACATATCCTATAGTCTCCATCATTGGTTTACATCTTGAGATTCATGCGGGGCCTCGTGGCGGCTTTTGGACCGTCTCCCTATGAAAGGTGTTTGCATGGGTCAATATTAGGGTGAACTCCTGAGAAGGATAGGATTGTAGTTTTGTTTCCAATACTTGACCTACCCTACGACAGCACTTGTTAGGATAAAACTACGAGATCTAAAATGATGCTTACAAATGGCTTATTGAGGTTGTTAATGATGTCCTTGATCAAATTAATGATAATTAAATATTATGGGAATAAGAGTTATTCTGGTATAATACTTGGTTGAGCTTGTCTCAGTTTAGTGAAGGAACACTTTACCTACCCTACAACGGCACTTGTTCTAACTCACTAAAGTACCATAGCATTAGAAATGATTTATAGGGTTCATTTTTTCAAATTGTTTGATTTCTATGCTAAAATTGAATGGATAATTGATTGAATGATGTTAAATAATATGTTTTATATATTTCAATATTATGACTATTTCTCTCAAATTTAATTTTATTACTGAAAAGTCAAAATTGAGAAAATTTTATTACTTGGAAAAGTAACATTAACACTATAATGGCAGTATAAAATTTTGAATTTGTCTTTATTGAGAAATGTTCTCAAAACCTGTTGTCAATGCTAATTGAATTGTTCGTGAAGCACATGATTAATGAATCAAAAGTAAACAGATAGCTTGTACATATCTCCTAGTTGACATGTTAGATGTCAAGCTTAGAAGATAAAGAAAATGATAACAACATATGAGATATTGAAGTCAATGAAAGCTAAATTTAGATAATTGTCTAAATGATCTCGAAATTAAGTATTACAAAAATTCAAGAAAAGAAACCAAATGACTGAAGTTATATAAAAGGAAATAGTTTCTAAATTAGATAGGACAGTCATAATAAGAGAAAATTTTTTAAATACCTCTACAGGAAGAAAATTTTAAATGAAAGTAAATTTGATATACTAGATTTTTTGTGGAGAATAAATAACGTCACTTGGATAGTTGATACAAGATCCACTATCAAGATTTATTTTTTATTACATTTAATATGTAATTCTTGAAAATTACTTAACATGTAGAATAGTTTATACATGTTGGCACTAGGAAGCTCATCTCAGTTAGTGTAGTGGGAGACATTAAGTTGTCATTAAGTAACGATTGTTATTCAATGCTGAATATGGTGTTTTTAGCAATCATAAGAGAAATTCAATTTCTCAAACTTTATTACTAAAATTTTCATATAGTATGAATTACTTTGAAGTATGAAAGTTTATATTTTCAAAATTGTTTGAAAATACATTCAGCTGAAAATAAGAACAATTTGTATATGTTAAAATGTTGACATATACTATACTACAAAATACTAAGATATTCAAGATTATAGAATCCAAAATAGAAAGACATTATTTTCTCCCAAAAGATGATACTTAACTTTAGCATTTAAGATTGATTGCTTGTCAAGCTTAACTTTAATACCGTAATGGTTAGAGGAAAGCAAATGTCACAAAAGAAATAGAGGAAAAGGCTTAGAAACAAGTCCTGAGCATCGACCACAGACAAAGGGAAGGGCTCCAAAACCACTAGAATTGCGTGCTAAATTTACCTAAGTTCGATCAGCCATAAACATATAGGTTTAATCATTTAGTCTTCTAAAGACTTCGAATCAAAGTTGAATAGGAGTTAAATTCGGTTTACAAGTTTTTCTTGTGTTAAGCTACGATTGCAATTGCAATGAAGTCACAATCTTTCCAAAGGGCATGATCAACTTGAATCCCTTCTTCATTTTCATTGATTTTTCACCTTATTTCTTTATCAAAATACCCATTTTTCATATTTTTATAACCTTGGTTACCTCAATTGTATTTTAAACACCATCTTGCATTTCTTGAACTTAGTTAAAACTCTATTCTCTTGGGACACAATATCTGAAATACGTTCCATTTACTACTTGCTTCGATAGTGTGCACTTGCATTGGGCTGAAATTAATTTTAACCCGCAAGTTTCACCTAATCAATAGGTCAGAATGCAACATAATAAAATGGCGGGCCCTTCAAATTAAACTATTACACTCAAATTGACTCTAGATCCTACCATACACACGCAATTAAGCATATCTACTTGGCTAAATTATAAAAAATACCCCTGAACTTTGTACTTTGTTTCAAAAATACCCCTGAACTTTCAAAAGTTTCAAAAATACCCTTGAACTTTCAAAAAAAGTTCAAAAATACCCTTACTGTTAGTTTTGGATGGAAACCGTTAGTACTTCGTTTCAAAAATACCCTTGAACTTTGTATTTTGTTTAAAAAATACCCCTAAACTTTCAAAAGTTTAATTAATACCCTTAAACTTTTAAAAAAAGTTCAAAAATACTCTTACCGTTAATATATGGATAGAAATCGTAAGTACTTTATTTTAAAAATACCTTTGAACTTTCACAATAATACCCAACCTTAAAAAAAGTTTAAAAAATATTCTTACCATTAGTATATGGACGAAAACTATTTATCTACACCTAATTACCTCTCTCTTCTATTTCTTCTTTCTCCTTATTTGCTTTAATCTATGGCTTAATACTTATCTATTTTTCCTCCTTTTTTTCCCTTTCTTTTTCAATACCCTCTTCTCTTTTCTTCCATTTTTCTATAAAACTTCTCTCATTTGTCCTATATTCTTAAATATTAGAACTTTAAATTAACATGAAGAGCTATCTCTCATTTCTAAGCATGCTCAAACATAAAATATAAGAAATTTCAACACTCAAATAGTCAATGTCTTTGAAGTTATTGTGAGTTGGAAAGAACTAATTTGAAAACAACTCATATAGATACCCTCATTTTTTTTCATATAAATACTCTCATCTTTTTCTCCATTTGTCTAATTCTCAATCATGAAGAACATTCTTAACTGACCACAACAAATAGACTAATTTGAATTGCAAAAAGAATTAATAAAACTTTCCTTTGCTACAAATTTAGTAATGCATATGTTTTATTTCTTTTCCATCCTTTTTTCCATCCCACTAGATGTCCTCAAAATTATGACCCAAATTGTCAACATGTTCCTCTCTTTGTGTATTAAACCCAAACATACTAACACAAATTACTAACATACAATTTTGTTAAAGCATTTAAGCCCTAAGTTTGCTTGGGTGGTTCAATTATTCTCCTTCTTCTCACTATAGTCTATATATCTTGATTGAAGGGGTAGTTTTAAAGATTGAAAAATGGAAGAATAGAGAAAAAATGGTATTGAAAAAGAAAGGGAAAAACAAGAGGAAAAATAGAGAAGTGTTAGGTCATAGATTGAAGCAAATCAAGAAAGAAAAGAAATTGAAGAGGGGGGAATCGAGTGTAGATAAATGTTTTTCGTCCATATACTAACAGTAAGGGTGTTTTTTGACCTTTTTTTAAGGTTAAGGGTATTAATACAATTTTTGAAAATTCAGGAGTATTTTAAAACGAGGTACTAACAATTTTTGTTAATATATTGGGTATTTTTGACATTTTAAAAAAGTTTTTAAGGGTATTTTTGCATTTTTTTTTTTAAAGTTTACGGGTATTAATGAAACTTTTGAAAGTTTAGGAGTATTTTTGAAACAAAGTACAAAGTTTAGGGGTATTTTTGAAACAAAGTACTAACTGTAACGACCGACATTTTCAAGTATTAATTAAAGTTTTAATTTTGAGATTTGAATTAATTGTAAGGCCAATTTCATGTTTAAAGTTGTGCTGAAAGTTAATTTTAGAAATTTGCATAATTAAAATTTGAGAAATTCGAGGGTGAATAGGGAAGAAAGAAGGGGAAAAGGGAATTAATTGGTTTGGGGGCAACTTTTGTTAATTAGGTGACTTTGAGCCAAGTCCAAGCCCAAGGAGAAGTCAAGCCCAAATATCACTCTCTATTATTTTTATAGAGCACGCAGCCCTAGGTCAAGCCAAGCCGTCATCTTCTTCAACCTTCTCCTCTTCCTCCATGAAAAACAGTCTCCACCATCAATCTCTCTCTCTCTTTCACCACCAAAAGACCCATCCATTCGAAGCTTCTTCTTCTTCAACAAACATACATCGCCGGATTTGTCCCTCACGTGCGATTACTGTTCATCGCGTACTGTTCACTGCGCGGTACTGTTCATCGCATACTGTTCACGGCACACTATTCATACCGCGAGTACTGTTCATACCCCGAGTACTGTTCATACCGAGAGTACTGTTCATATCGCGAATACTGTTCATACCGCGAGTACTGTTCATACCGCGGGGTACTGTTCACGACGCTGGTCTCCACGAACCGCCGCCCGATCTGCTGCAGTTTGATTTTTGGGTGATTTTCAGTACTGTACAGCCTCGTTTCAGCTTTGTTTTCGCGTGGAATACTCATTGTACGTAGAGGTTGGCTCGGCGAAATCAAATCAAATCGTCATCTATTCGGCAAGATTCGGTTCTGTTTTGGAGTCGGAATTCAGGTAAAATTCTCATTCTAAAATCAAGCAAATCCTTGGAGTTTTTGGATTTTTAGTAGATTAAACTTGAGGGTACAATTAAATCATGGACCTTGTAATTTGAATTTAGTTTTAACCACCAATTGGGAATAAGTTAAATGCTAAGGAATTATTTCTAATTTTGGAATTTAGTTGGTGGAATGAACTTTGGAATGAATTATGAATTTTAGGAATTTTTTTTTCTAACCTTAGGATGGTTTGAATTAGGCTCCAAATTGCTTGGCTAAGGTTCAAGGCGAAAAAAATTTTGGTGGGCAATTGAGTGATTGGATTCTTGAGCTTAGCCAAGGTAAGGGATCTTATGCCGGTATGCTTAAATGCAAGTTAGGAACTGAATTGAAAAAAAAAATTAATTATTTCAAATGAAAAGTTTTATAAATGTTTTTAGTTGTGATTTTTGATGAATTTTAAAATACTTTATTTTATATGAAAATGGAGTTGCACATGTATGATTGCCATATGTTCTTATGAATGTGATGCATGTTATATGATTTATGATATGAGGAATGACATGAGAACTTTGTCTTATGTTGCATCATGAAATGAAAAATTTTAAATGCTTTGGGACCTCATGCATACATTATGTTTTCATGATAAAAATGATTTCGAAGGCTGTGGCAATTACCCCCTAAATTTATTGATGTACATCTATATGAAAAGAAGCCTTACGAGGCTATATGAAAAGGAACCTGAAAAGGTTAGATGAAAAGGAACCTGAAAAGGTTAAATGAAAAGGAAAGGTTAGGTTGGGTTAATTGTCCACATTAAGCCGAAGAGAAAAGTTGAAAGAGAAACGTTTCCGCTATGAAAGGAATTTAGGTCCCACCAAAGGAAAGAAAGAAAATGTTTTCGAAAACTCATTATGTATGTGTATGCATATCCTGACCCGGTAGTGGGGTCACTTACTGAGTATTTTAAATACTCATCCTTTTTCAAAATGTTTTTCTTTTCAGGTAAAGGCAAGAACATATTTTAGGCGAGTGGCAAGGTGGTTTGCTGAAAGGTCATGGGTGTCATGAGGAGTATAGCTTCCGCATCTAGTTTATGTTTTAACTCAAATTATTTTGTTAAGTAAACTTAATTGAAGTGAACTATTTCATTTGATTTAACTTTTTGATTCACATTATGTTTTGCAATGGTTTTTAAAGGGATCCCGAACTAAAAGATTTTGATTGTTTAGCAAAAAAAGTTTAATTCTTTTTGTCTATTACCAAAGATTTCGAAATTCTACTAGCATGCATGTAGTAACGTCCCTAGAAAGTCTAATAGGATAAGTAGGGTCGTTACACTAACGGTTTCCATCCAAAACTAACGGTAAGGGTATTTTTGAAATTTTTTTGAAAGTTCAAGGGTATTTTTGAAACTTTTGAAAGTTCAGGGGTATTTTTGAAACAAAGTACAAAGATCAAGGGTATTTTTTATAAATTAGTCATTCTACTTAACTGACCAACGTGGCCACTGGCCTTTTACTACTCTAATTAAGCTAGAGACCAAGGCACCTACAAGTACATCTAGCATAGCTAAGCAAACTCTAAATCAATTGATTTGTCAGTTCAATCAAAGAAGAGCAAGCTAGGATTAATCCAAGAGTCAGCACGCCATAAAATTACTGTAATAAACTGAATTTAGTAATAAAAATCTCCTAAGTGTTGCAAAACTAGTCCCTAATTACCTTGAATTAGCTGAGAAGCCTAGTTGTGTTAGGGACAACCGACTCTCGACAGATCTCCACATTGGTATGATATTGTCCACTTTGGGCATAAGCCCTCATGGCTTTGTTTTTGGTTTTACCCAAAAGGATTCATACCAATGGAGATAGTGTCCCTCACTTATAAACCCATGATTTTTCCCTTATCTAGCCAATGTGGGACTTTGGTTGCACTTCCAACAATCCCAACAATCCTCCCCTCAAACAAAGTACCACCTTGAGCCTCCCCTCAAATAGTAATCCCTCCGAATTACACTCGAGCAAATTACTGACAACTCCTCACTGGAGTACACCGTGCTGTCAACTCCTCACTGGAGCACACCACATCCGAATGTTCAACCATGGATTCACTATGACTATGCCTTTGAAGCTCACATTCTTTGTTCGACACCCGAGGATTCTACCGACGTTGCTAAGTCAGGGGCCTGGCTCTGATACCACTTATTACGGACAACCGACTCTCGATAGATCTCCATATTGGTATGATATTGTCCACTTTGGGCATAAGCCCTCATGGATTTGTTTTTGGTTTCACCCAACAGACCTCATATCAATGAAGATAGTGTCCCTCACTTATAAACCCATGATCTTTCCCTTATCTAGCCAATGTGGGACTTTGGTTGCACTTCCAACAATCCCAACAAGTTGAATATCATTCTCATCAATCTCGAGCCCAAAATACAAGCCCAAAATGAAATATCGAGCTAAGAAATGTCTAAAACAGTGAAAAGGGGAGAGAGAAATCGAAAAGTGAGGGTTGGAGTCAGAAGAAGATAACCCTAATTCGAAAAGGAATGTTTTATACTTGCCACGACAGCGTTGCAACGCTGTCATGGCATGCGCGCTGGGACTTGCGACAGTGACGCTGTGGGCAGCATTGCAATGTTGTCCTTGTTGGGATTTATACCCTAAAGCCTCATAATTGATGATTTCTTTAATAATTAATAATATTTTTTATTATTTTATTTATAATATAATATTATCTATTATATGAAAAATTCAAGGTTATTAGTACAATATTGAACAGTATTTGGTTGACATACAGGAGGATCATGTTCAAGAAATAACTTAAAGGGTCATAGTATATAGATAAGGTTGGGTGCCTTATCCTAGTAACACTATTGATACGACCCACTTTGTAATAGTTACAAATGATTTGATCCAAATCGTTCATGTGGAGACATGTGAGTGGAGGTATCATATACAATGAGTTTGTATAAGACTAGACCACAAAATATTTAATCTCTCTTTATAAGTCCTTTAATTAAGAAGATTAATATTTCATCAAGATGATCATATGCGACTCGATCTTAATCCTAAGTGAGTTATGAATACCTGCCTGTGAGGGCTTGTCCTTTGATGTGCATGGATGAGAGTGGCTTTTGTAGTCAATTCAATAAGCCTACCATTTTGGGGACTTGACCAATTAGAGAGCTGGGAACATAATCTTACAAGATGGAATTCACTCCTTCCTATATAAGGTAAGTAGATGAGTAGTTTCCTTAAGTGCTGATTTCGGGACTTGAACAATGGGGCCCCACCCTCTCACTGGCCCAAGAGTGACTTAGTTTACAGTTGATTCATAAACAAATTGTTCATTATAGGATCAGTGGTACTTAAGGTGCAAGAAGTAATTACAAAAGTAAAATGGACTTTTGACTCAACTGTGATTATGAACAACTATTGAAGGATAGACTTGCATGTAATGGTTATATCCATGGACACAACTTATTCTACAGTGCATAAGAGTGCAACTCTAGATCTATAGTGGAGTGACCTAAAGTTAATGAATGAAAATTGATTAATTAAATAGTTTAATTAATTATTTTTGTTTCATTAGAGCTTATAATTTGTAGGTCCATAAGCTCTCCTTGCTAGCTCGTAGTAACACTAAAAGATCAATTTAGTTGAAAGAAAATTTTGAAATGTTTAAATTAATATTTAATTTGAAGTGTTCAAATTAATATTTAATATATTTTATATATTAAATATAAAAGAGGAAAATATATTTATTGTATTTAATACATTAAATGTTAAAATAATTAATGTATATTATATACATTAAAGAAAATATATTTATAAAATTTGAATAAGATTCAAATAAAGAAATAAATATCGTAGGAGAATTTAAAAGATTTGAATAAGATTCAAATAGATTAATATATGCATATATTAGATATTAAAATATATATTATTTAATTATAGCAAAGATTTGCCCCGAGTCTCTATGAATAGGACCTTTGGGTTGAGCCATTATAGCACACATCTTCTCAATAGAGAATTAGAGAATTCTCTCTAGACCTCTTTCTATCCAATCTCTTGTGGATTTTCTTTCAAGATGCTCCCACAAGCCTTGGTCTTGTGTTCGAGTCATAGCAAGTAGGCTTTATTGAATTGGAGTTTCAACCTTGTTGGAGTTGGAGTTGAAGTAAGAAGATTAAAGACCCGCCAGAAATATCTCCATAATATACAAAGGTATTTATTGTTTAACCTTAGTTTTTGTTTAATTCTAAGTAAAATCAAAGACGATCCAGTGCTTCTGTTGTGGGATGAAGTGTTAATTCCGATCAGTCCTCACATTTAGCTACTGTTTTCGTAGCATTGAGTCAGCGTTTTCCATGATGTTGCGGTGCTCCTCAGGGCATTTTGGTCAATTTGGCCATATTTTTTCACTCGAGCATCTGATTGACCTCCAATTTGGCTCGTTTTCACCCTAATTCCGCACACTATCTCAAAATACTCCTTGAACTCAAATTTCCTACAAAATATACAATGAAGCTCATAAAAAGAAAGGAATAAGCACGATTAAGGCACGAAATAGTAGAGACGTTTTAGGTCTCATCACCCAAATTTGTCATGCGTTGGATTTTTTGTTATTGATTTGGTTCATGATTTCCCTCACAACTTAGATTTACTCGTTTGGTCCAATTTCACCCATAACATCGAGCAACATTTGATATTTTGTACACTATCAAAGTCAATTTTAACATTTACTTTTAAAGAAAAAAGTTTAAAATCTAAGAGATAACATTAAAACTTTTTAAACCAGAGTGATTAAATTTAAAAACACAGTGCTTAGCCTATTTTTTAATCTGCCAACATATGAGCATAGCTCAGTAGTAATTGGCGCGTATTCCTTCCCTTGAGGTTTGAGGTTCAAATCCTCATACCTCACATTTGTTGTTCTCAAAAAACTATTTTTTAATCTCTTTAACAATAAACTTACGTCTTATTTGAATCATTCTAGAACGATTTCATTGGATGGGACCCACATCTTTATTAGTAAAAATTAGGACAAAAATAAATTTATACCCCAAAACTTTGGAGGTTATATCAATTAAAACCCTAGTATCAATTAAAACCCTGAACTTTTTTAAGTGTATCAATTTACACCATGCATTATATTCCATTTGAGAACTGTTAGTTCATACGTGTGGAGAATTGTAATTTTATCAATTAAACCTCTAAACTTTCATAAGTTAATCAATTTAGACCCTCCATTTGAAAATCGTTCATGCATTAATTCTCACACGTATGTTGATATCTTCAAACATTGGATTAACGAAATTAGCAATTTTTTATCTTCTCCTCTTCCTCTATTTTTCTGTACCAATTTATAAAGAATTATATATATACACTACTATTTTGGTAAGATTTTTGGAGAAGAACAATGTTATTTAAGTAAACTAGCTAAAACATACGTGCGATGCACATGAACTTTCACTAATTTAATTGAAAGTAAAAAAGTTAATAAAGATAGTGTTTACAATTATATATATTATTTATATTAATTTAAAATTAGTATGAAATATGTTGTATGGTTTAAAATCTTTGGAACATACATTTTTTATAGTGAAATTTCAATTTTGAATAAATATATTTTTCATTGAGATTAAATAGTAAATATTTGACATAAAATTAAAAAGTAATGGAAGAGAGAAAATTGATAAAGAACAAATGGATAATTAAAATTAAAATACATATAATGTAATTGAAATAAAAGTTGTGAAGAAATTTTTTTAAAGAAGTGATATAAGAAGATAGTTTATTACCTAAAGTGTAATTATTTGGTATTCTTCAAAGGGATTAATTTCTGAAATAAAAGATAGAAAGAAACATAAAGAAGTATATTTCATAAAATTATATAAGTTGAATATATGAAAATTGAAATAAGTATTAATAAATTGGATCTTGATTAAAGAAGAATGATCTCTTTATAAATAATAATTTTCATATTTTTGGAAGAATTTTGATTGATTCGATAAGAATTTTTGTTTATGACAATAAAACTCCTCTTGATAATGCAACATAGTGTTGTTCATGTGAAAATACATGTTGAGGAAGATATATTTTTTTAATTTACTTTTTTTTTGCTTGGACTTTTTATTATGTTTTTTTAAATGAAAAAAGCGGAATGATATTTCATTTATATAGTATAAATGTGCATATGAAAGTATAAGTCAAATTCCTTTGTTTTCAATCAATAATTGTGGTTTCCAATTTACATTTAATTGTTTGAGAATTTTCATGCTAAAAATGAAAAATGTAAAAGTTTGAGGCTTACCTTATTGCTCCTCAGTGAAAATCAAAAGCTTGGTCTTGAGAATAGTTGAAAATCCCCTTGTTTCAATTTCCAAAACAAAGTTTCTGATTCTCAATTCTTCATTATGATACAGTTCAATGTTTCCCTTACGAAAAACGAACACTTTTGATTCTAATTCTTTTTGAAAATATTTGAGATTTCCAACAAAAGAAGTTTTGCTATCACTTGACATTTTGATAGAAAAAATAAACAATATATGTATTGACAACCATGCTTATTTCTTTTTATACATGGATTGCACCTATACATGAATGGATGCATTGATTTGATGTGACACCTACACTTGAATAGTCATGTCCCGTTGAAATAAATTGCACCTATTCGACTTAAAATTTTAATTTTTAAATATACTTTGTAAAGTGAAAATTTGAACTACCTTCATTGTCCTAACATCTCTCAACGGACACCTAAACTCATAGAGTTACATCCCAAATATTGAAGAACCATCTCCAACTCCATTGTACAAATTTCTCTCAAGGACACCTCAACTCAAAGAGTTGTATCCCATCAACAAATAGTGAAGGCAAAATAGGAATTTAATAAGATTATAAAGGCAAAATAAGTATGTAAAGATTCGCCCCTCATAGCCCCTTTTATATATAGTATAGATTTGAGTCCATTTTAAATTGAATCAAGTGGAAATAGTTCTAGAAACATTTATTCTACAAAAATGATAAAATGTTTGTTCAATTTGAATGACATAGACTAATTCATCGATAAAATTACAAAAAGAGTTACAAAAAAACAACCATAAAATTTTAAGACTCGAATAAGTCGATGTCATCCAAATTGCACAAACATTTTATTATTTTCATGGAACAAATGTCTTTAAAACTATTTTCACTTGATTCCATTTACAATCAATTCAAATTTACTTAAACAACATTGTTCTTCTCCAAAAATCTTACTGAAATAGCAAACAAAAAAATAATAATTCTTTCTAAATTGGTAAAAAAAATAGAGGAAGAAAATAAGATAAAAATTTGCTCATTTCGTTAATCCGACATTTAAAGAAGTCTACACACGTGTAAGAATGGATGCAAAATTGATTCACTTATGAAAGTTTAGAGTTTTAATTGATACAATTATTAGTTTAGGGTACTAATTGATACAACCCCCAAAGTTAGTATAAACTGATTTTTGCTCTAAAAATTAATGTGTAACTTTTGTAACTCCATTAACCATCAAACTTTAATTATGAAATTCTATTATTATATTAGACCCCGTTTGATAACCATTTAATTTTTTGTTTTTGGTTTTTGAAAACTAAGGTTATATGCACTCCTTCCGCCTATGAGTTTCTTTGTTTTGTTATATACTTTTTCAAAATTCAAGCCAAATTTTGAAAACTAAAAAAAATCTGGCCCCGTTTGATAACCATTTGGTTTTTGGTTTTTGGTTTTTAAAAATTAAGCTTGTTTTCTCCCAATTTCTCTACAATGGTTTTCATCCCCCTTGAGGAAGTATTTGAATTCTTAGCCAAATTCTAAAAACAAAAACAAGTTTTTGAAAACGACTTTTTTTAGTTTTCAAAACATGGCTTGATTTTTGAAAACATAGGCAAAAAGTATATGATAAAACAAGTAAAACCATAGGTGGGAGTAGTATTTATAGGCTTAATTTTTAAAAACCAAAAACCAAAAACCAAATGGTTATCAAACGGGGCCGTAGTTTTTAAATTTTTGTTTTTGTTTTTGGAATTTAGCTAAGAAATTCAAATGTTTCCTTAACAAAGATGAAAAATGAAATCATTGTAAAGAAATGATGAGAAAACAAGCACAATTTTTACAAATTAAATAGTTATTAAACATGCCTTAATTTTTTTTTTATTTGTAACTAAAACTCCTCCCATGACTATATAAGGTTTCTTTCTCCTTCTTTACACATTTAACTCTCACATAATCTATTTTTTAAAGAAAACTCTCACAGGTTAAGACATATACTCTTGACGAAGAAGTCAAAGGTTCGAATTCTCAGCATGTTGAATCTAAAAAAAAAAAATAAATAAATAATAATAAAATGTCACATATCTAAGAGGTTAAAGGTGGCAAAATTGGTTGCCATATTTGCCAATATGCCACACAAATAAACAATTTGCAAATATGGAAATTTTTAAAATTTTTGGGTCTATCACTGATAGATCATTTTTGTAAGCCCTAAACTCTCTTTTGATCATATTGTGCTCATATATGATGTTTTGACATATGCAAATTGATATACGTTGCACTAAAAGATGTCGTGATGGGATTTGGGAATCTTTTGGATTGTGAACTATAATGTGTATAAAGCTTCATAAGGAGATATGTAAGCCATTGAATAAGCATATTAAGAGTTGAATTGAAGTAAGTTAAGGTCATTAACAAGTTGGGTAAATTTTAGGTGCATTATGTATTGAATGAAAGTTCTTATTTCTCACAAACTTAAGTAAAGTTGGCTAAATGTGTTAGGTGAATTTATTGGCTTGTTTTGGTGTTTTAAAAAAGGGGATTAAGATGTAAATGAGGAAGTAGGAGCTGGCAAAAATTTGTGGAGCCACGGATTTGTCTTTGGCAAGTAGGTGTTGTCCAGCTGGAAGCTTTTGGAAGAGGATCAACTTCAAACAGCCATATCTCTTAATTTACTGCACCAAATTCGATGATTTTTGAGTCAAAATCTCATAAATTGAGTGTAGAATACGACAGTGGGTGGATATTTTGAAAATACGAAGAGGAATGAGGTGAAAATTGCAGAAAATCGAGAGGTGTTCACAGTTCTCGGGTAGCAGAACAGTGTGAAGAAATCAGTTTCTTTTGAGCTCTTGAGGAGGAATTAGAAGCTGAAACTTTGAGGTAGGTAAGTTAAGATGTTGTACTTGAGGTTTATCAAAAAATATTAGGTGGTTGTTTTGCTAAATTTTGAGGAACCCAAGCTGAAAGTTGAACCTGGAATTTTAGGTGCAAGAAAAAAAAAACTGCTAGCAAGAGATTGAAGAAGATGTGCTTCCATTTCTATATACCTTACACCCAAGTGCGTATGGTTATTATGAATTGAGTTATGGGACTGAATTAGATATGTTTTTAATGTGTATAAGGAAAGGAATTAATGTTATTAATTTCTTTTTCAGGGCACACGGAGATAGGAATAGCTTATAATCCTTGGAACCCTTTTGGTGATTGTGAGTGACTCTATTTTAGAACTATACGTGACCTTTGTTTTTCTTCAAAAGCATAAATGTTGATCCTTGAGACATGCTTGACTTACTTTTGTATATTTTTCATGGAGCTTTTAATAGAATGTCATTGATGAAACTTAAGCATGATTTGAATTAGTTTGTAACTACACATTCAAGCATGGAAACTAAATTATAGAAGTATGACTTCCTCTAGAAAATGCCTTGTGTAAATCCACTTGGAAACATGTTTAGAAAGGAAAAGTGCAAATGTTGAGAATTTGTTGTTTGTGTTATCAAAACATGATTTCCAAGGTAATCAAAGTATGCCCCGGTATGTTGTTAACCCCCAGTACTGAAGGACATTGAGAAGGTACTTGGGAGGGAGGAATCATGATTTCCGATACTGAAGGACAAAGAGAAGGTATTCGGGTAGTAACTGGTCTAACCCCAATACTGAAAGACATAGAGAAGGTATTAGGGAAGTCCAGTGTGTTCAATGGCATTCCACGTGCACGTGAGAGAGGTATGAACGTTGTTGGTATAGAGATGACTCTACCACAGCTAAGGTTCGAAAGTGGTATCATGTTATGAGTTTTATTGTTATGAGCTTCTACGCTTTTGAAATGTCTATTCTTCAGTATGGTACTACATTATGAGTTTCTATGCTATACATAATGTGGTGACTTAAACCTGTAAATGGGTAGCATGGTTTGATTATGTTTACAAATAAGTGATAAGTTATATCTAACTTGTAGCTTGTCCATCATTATGCTTCACCTTTGAGCTTATAATGTTTTTAAGATAGACACTCACTGGGCTTCCCAGCTCACGTTTTCATTATGTTTTCTCTTTCCAGGTAGCAGACGAGTTCCCGGTGCTTAGCCTTGACAAGACCTGTTTGCCACCACGCCGTTTTAGCTCCTTGTATATACACTTTCTTATGTATATAGTTTGTAGTAAAAGCATTTTAGCGGGGTTGTAATAACTATAAAATGTTATGACTTGTTAAAGAACATAGTACTGAAAGTGAATGTGTCTTGCTCATATGTGTATTTGAGCGTTTTAAACTTACTTGTTCAAACGTGTTGTGTTGCCTTCATTTTCAGGTATATGTTGGGATGGTCAGGGAGAGCTAGTAAGAGGGTTTATTGTCTCTGTCTTTACATCTCTTCCTAGGTTAGGCAAGTGAGCTGGGAAGGGGTGTGACAATTTTTACGTATATCACTAATCGATAATTTTTATGTCTATTATCGATAGACCATTAATACGCCCATCAATGAAATTAATGATAAAATATTTTCATGTTTATCATTTATAAACCATTTCTACGTCTATCAATGATAGATATCTATCTTTGATGCACATCTACTGCTGATAAACATAAAAAAAAATGTGTAACAACCGGCACTTTCAGGTATTAATTAAGGCTTTAATTGTGGAATTTAAAATTTATAGTAAGGTTAATTTCATGCTTAAGGTTGTATTGAATTTAATTTTGAGGTTTAGCAAAATTTAAATTGGAAAATTTGAGGGTAATTTGAGAAGAATCGAGGGAAAAATGGGATTTATTTAATTTGGGGGCATTCTTGTAAATCAAGGGACATTTAAGCCAAGCCCAAGCCCAAGGAGAAGTCAAGCCCAAATATCCCTCTCTATTATTTTTATACTAGCCCTAGGTCAAGCCAAGCCATCATCTTCTCCAACCTTTTCCTCTTCCTCCATGAAAAACAACATCCACCATCAATCCCTCTCTCTCTCTTTCACCACCAAAAGACCCATCCATTCGAAAGTTTCTTCTCCTTCAACAAACATCAATCGCCAAATTTGTTCTTCACGTGAGGGTACTGTTCACGACCGTGATACTGTTCACGGCGATACTGTTCACGGGGGGCGGTACTGTTCACGCGCGGTACTGTTCATACCGCGAGTACTGTTCATACCGCGAGTACTGTTCATACCGCGGGTACTGTTCATACCGCGAGTACTGTTCACGACGCCGATCTGCTGCAGTTTGATTTTTCTGGCGGGTTTTTGGTACTGCACAGCGCTGTTTCGACTCCTTTTGCACGTGGGTAAACTTATTTTCACTATAATCTTACGGTTTTCAAATAATATATGTAGTTTTGGGCATTGATATGGAAGTTTGGAGATTTACCCATTGATTTTTGGGCTCTATTTTGGAATACCCATTGTAGGTGGAGGTTGGTGTGACAAGATCGAATCAAACCACCATTTATTTAGTAAAGCTTGGGTCGGTTTGGAGAAAGAACGGAGGTAAATTTTCCATCCTAAAATCAAGCAAATCCTTGGAGTTTTGGATTTTTGGTATATTAAATTTGAGAGTTCAATTAAATCAAGAACCTTGCGTTTTGAATTGAGTTTAACCACCAATTTGAGATTAAGTTAAATGTTAAGGAATTTATTCTAAATTTTGGAACTAAAGTGGAAGGAACTTTGGAATTTAATTATGGATTTTAGGAATTGTTTCTAACCTTAGGGATGGTTTGATTTAGGCTCCAAATTATTTGGTTGAGGTTCAAGGCGAAGGAATATTGGTGAGCAATTGGGTAATTGGATTCTTGAGCTTAGCCAAGGTAAGGGACTTTATGCCGGTATGCTTAAATGCAAGTCGGGAACTGAATTGAAAAAAAAAAAGAATTTACTTTTGAAATAAAAGGATTTTCATAAATGTTTTAGTTATGATTGTTGATGAATTTTGAAATGCTATGTATGAAAAATAATTCTCACATGTATGTTCTTATGAGTGTGATGCATGTTATATGATTTATGATATGATGAATGACATGAGAACTTTGTTTTATGTTGCATCATGAAATGAAAAATTAAAAATGCTTTGGGACCTCATGCATACATTATGTTTTCATGATAAAAATGATTTCGAAGGCTGTGGCAATTACCCCCAAACATTATTGATGTACATCTATATGAAAAGAAGCCTTACGAGGCTATATGAAAAGGAACCTGAAAAGGTTAAATGAAAAGGAAAGGTGAGGTTGGGTTAATTGTCCACATTAAGCCGAAGAGAAAAGTTGAAAGAGAAACGTTTATGCTATGAAAGGAATTTAGGACCCACCAAAGGAAAGAAAGAAAATGTTTTCGAAAACTCATTATGTGTGTGTATGCATATCCTGACCCGGTAGTGAGGTCACTTACTGAGTATTGTAAAATACTCACCCTTTTCAAAAAATGTTTTTCTTTTCAGGCAAACACAAAGACATATCATAGGCGATTGACAAGGCAGTTTGCTGAAAGGGTCATGGGTGACTTCGAAAATCATGACTTCCGCATTTAGATAGTGTGTTAGTTAAAACATACTTCGTTTAGTAAACAATGTGTTATGAAACTATTTCAAATGATTGAACGTTTTAATTCATATTGTGTTTTAAAATGATTTTTAAAGGGATCCCGAACTAAAAGTTTTGATTGTTTAACAAAAAGTTTAATTCTTTTTGTCTGTTATTAAAGAATTTTAAATTTCTTCAGCATGCATGTAGTAACGTCCCTAGAAAGTCTAATAAGAAAAAGTTGGGTCCTTACAAAATGTGTATTAGTAATACATTGCAATTAGTAAGTTATTGTTATTTGTTGTTAATTTTTTTGTTATTGATATTAAGTTATCACTGGTTTAGTATTTTTACTCTATTGATATGATATTTCGATGATAGACTAAATGAGCATGCAAACAATCAATAAAAGAAAAAAAAAAGAAAAAAAAAGGTATCAACTATCATTGATATACCTTTTTAAATCCTATTGATATATCAGTGATAGAATTAATAACAAATGTAATGACCCTACTTAACACAATAGACAAAATGCAAAAGCACGACTAAGTTATCCCACTCATGCCCAAAATTTTGGCAGCATGACGCCGTAACTAATAGAAAACCAAAATTTACAAATACCTCATATGAATAAAAACACTCCTATATCGCAGAGAAAACACTCAGCATCTACCAGACTACGATAAAATATGCTGAGATCAACCAACCAAACACAAGAATTGAAGAGATTCTAATCAAACACATGAAAACCAAAGAAATTTAAGATTTACAGACCAATACTTAACAACAACTGAAATTAAAAAAAAAATTGAACACTATACATAAGAAAGGACTTCAGTGGTGTCTCCATAGCTTCGTCAAGTCTCGCCTCTGTCACCCTCCTCGTGGTTGTACGTCATCTCCAAAGACACAAACAAAGTAGCACAAATGAGTATAAACATACTCAGTAAGTAGCCCACTTAAGGGTCCAAAGTTCACAATCATACATAGAAGAACTATGCCCTAACTCACAGGCTCTTGCAAAACTCAAACATTCACGTCCATTAACTAAGTGCCCACTCACCTTACCCTAAACCCCACCTCTCTCTGGTATAGCCTCACTGTTGGGATTTATGCCCTAAAGCCTCGTAATTAATAATTTTTTTAATAATTAATAATAATTTTGATTATTTTATTTGCAATATAATATTATCCATTATATGAAAAATCCAAGGTTATTAGTGAAATCTTAAACAGTATGTGGTTGACATATAGGAGGATCATGTTCAAGAAATAACCTAAAGAGTCATAGTATATGGATAAGGTTAGGTGCCTTATCCTGGTAATACTATTGATTCGACTCACTTTATAATAGTTACAAATGATTTGATCCAAATCCGTCATGTGGAGACATGTGAGTGGGGGTATCTTATACAATGAGCTTGTGTAAGACTGGACCATGAAATATTTAATTTCTCTTTATAAATCCGTTAATTGAGAAAATTAATATTTCATCAGGATGATCATATGCGACTAGATCTTAATCTTGAGTGAGTTATGAACTCCTGCCTTTGAGGACTTGTCCTTTGATTTGCATGAGTGAGAGTGGCTTTTATAGTTGATTCAATATGTCTACCATTTTGGAGACTTGACCAAATTGGGAGTTGGGAACATAATCTCACAAGATGGAATTCACTCCTTCCCATATAAGGTAAGTAGATGAGTAGTTCCCTTAAGTACTGATTTCGAGACTTGAATAATGGGGCCCCACCCTCTCACTGGCCCGAGAGGGACTTAGTTTATAATTAGATTATAAACAGATTGCTCATTAGAGGATCAGTGGTACTTAAGGTGCAAGATGTAATTATAGGGGTAAAACAGACTTTTGACTCAGCTGTAATTACGAACAACTAGTGAATGATCGACTTGCATGTAATGATTATATCTATGGACACAACTTGTCCTACACTACATAAGAGTGCAACTCTAAGTCTATAGTGGAGTGACCTATAGTTAATGAATGAAAATTAATTAATTAAAGAGTTTAATTAATTGATTTTGTATCATTGGAGCTTATAATCTGTAGGTCCATAAGGTCTCTTGCTAGCTCATTAGTAACACTAAAAGATCAATTTAGTTGAAAAAAAAATTTGAAATGTTCAAATTAATATTTAATATATTAGATATATTAAATATATAAGAGGAAAATATATTTATTGTATTTGATACATTAAAATGAAAATAATTAATGTATATTAGATACATTAAATAAAATATATTTATAGAATTTGAATAAGATTGAAGTAAATAAATATCGTAGGAGATTTGAATAAAATTCAAATAAATATAAGATATATTTTAATTATTATATATTAAAATATAATATTTTAATTATAGCAAAGACTTTCCCTTGGTCTCTATAAATAGAACCCTTGGGTTGAGCCATGAGACACAACATACATCTCCTCAATAGAGAATTAGAGAATTCTCTCTAAACTTCTTCCTCTCCAATCCCTTGTGGATTTTCTTTCAAGAAGTTCCCACAAGCCTTGGTCTTGTATTCGAGTCATAGCTAGGAAGACTTTGTGAAGGAGATAAAGACCCGCCAGAAATATCTTCATATTTACTCCAAGTAAGTTTGCTTAATCTGAATTTTTAGTTTAATTTTAAATAAAATCAAAGACGATCCAATGCTTCCGTTGCATAGTGAAACGTTCATTGCTTCAATTGGTATCAAAGAAATCTTTGAGTTTTATTTAGAATTAAAGTTTTGTGATGGTGGGTATTTTAATTTTGCATGTATGTGATATGTGGCTTGCAAATTGGTTGTTTAGGCTATTTGGCATATAGATTTATTACTTTAATTAGATCTTTTGTAAAACCTAAAAGGTTTAGGATTTTGTGTAATTTTATTTTCAATATCCTTGTATTTTTGGAGAGAGAAAGGAGAATTAAAAAAAAAAATCAGTACCCTCCCTCCAAATAGATCGCAATTTTGTCCCTATGTGGTTGTTGCTTTATTGGATTTTTGCATCCAAATTGCCCAAGTGTGAATCTGAAATTGAAGTCAAAAGAATAGATAGAAGATTGTTGGGCTTGGATTCATGCAATTATTTCACAATTGCAAGTTCAAATACAATTTTCTGGAGATCATTATGAATACAAAAGAAATTGAATTGGAAATTGAAATTTGATTACAATTATTTTTTATATTGAAAATCAAAATAAGCAATGTGAAATTAAAATTAGATTTCAATTGATTTTTAAATTGGATTTAAAAATAAGCCGCGTGAAATTGAAATATGATTTCAATTATTTTTTAAATTGGATTTCAAATAAGTAGCGTGAAATTGAAATTGAAATCTTAATTTGTAATGATACAAGAAACGAAAAGATATTGAAGACCAAGATATGTCTTCGATTTAAATTATTGTAATTTAATTTTTTTTCAATTTCTTAGGATATGCCAAATATGCCGGTCAATTTTGCTAGCCTTAATTTAATGATGCATGAGATGTATGTTTTAATTTGTTTGTTTGTTGCATAAAGTATGTCATTTAAATTAAAATCCCACCATAGATTAAGCATTATCATGCATCTTAATTAATTTTGAATATAATTGTTATATTTAAAAATTTTGATTATGTTGTTTCCTAATAGAATTAAAATTAATTTTTTAATATAATTGTTATATTGAAAATTTTGATTGGAAATCTTTGAGATATTTTCCTAATAAGTTTATATTTTCCATATCTTTGAATATAATTGTTATATTTGGAAAATTAAATTAGGATATTTTCTTTCATAAATGAAATCCATATTTTTCCTAATAAGATTAAGATTTCCTTAAAATAAAGATATTTATAATTCATGCTTTAAATAATTTAAAATTTGAATATAATATATCTTTATTTGTGTCTAATAAGATTAGAATTTAGGATAATCTTTTAATTTAGTTTTAAAGGGTTTTAAATTGTAGAATTTCAAGATTATCCATAGTTTAAAATTTTGAATTTAATTTATCTTTTATTTTTCTAATAGAGTTAGAATAAAATATCCAGGATGATCTTTTAATTTGTTTTAAAGGGTTTAAAATGATAGAATTGTAAGATTATCCAGTAATTCAATTATTTTAATAGGGCTAAAAATATTGTTTAAATTCACTTAGGTTCATTAATCTAGTAATTAATAGTTAATTAAAGATTAATCAATTTGAAATAAAAATTGACTATAACGGAACTTTGTCTATGGAATGTTCTGTAACACCCGAGACGTTTTGGGTAAGTTTAAAATGTTGTTTTGGTAAAGATTTATTAAGAATTTAATTGCTTTGAGGGTAATTTGGTGATTTTTGGAAAAGAAAAGGGTATTATGGTCTTTTAGAGAGAAGATATTTTGATTATATTATTTTATTTTTTTTTTATTTTTTTTTCTTTTTCTTTTTCTTTCTTCCCCTCCTTCTTCTTCCCGAAAACCCCTCTCCCTCCCGAACACTCTCTCTCTCTCTCCCTTTCCGTCGACCTCTCTCTCCCTTCCGCCGAGCAACTACGCGCAGCTCGTCCTCCGCCGTGCCGCCCAGCTTCGCCGCCGGCCTTCTCGTCTCTCTTCCTTTCGATCGTCTCTCTCTCTCCGTCTCACCGGCAGCTGCGTAGCTCCAGCGCCGATCAGCCCCAATCATCACCGGTTTTCTTCTTCTTCTTCCTCGTCTCCTGCAAGTCTCGCCGGAAAACCCACGCAAGCCGCACGCTGGAGTTGAAGACTCGCCGGCCGCCGGTTTTCGCATGAGCTTCAACTGATCATCGTCGGATCTGTATATCTAACCACCGATCAGCTCGCCGGAAGCTTCAATTCGCAACCCCCGCAGCACGCGCCGCCGAACGAGTGCCTCCTCGACGGTTCTGCAGCTCGTGAACCTCACTCCAACCGCCGCAGCTTCGCCGGAGTCCTTGAACGCGCCGGTGTTGCGGTTTCTGCCTCGCCGGAGTTCGTTTATTACAGGAAATCGTCGGTTTGCGAGTAGATCCGACCGGAAAGGGGCCGATTCTGTCCAAATTCGAAGTCCACGCGCCGTTTGGAAGCCCCACGCGCCGCCGTCAGCCGCTGCACGCGCCGTCGTGCTCCGGTCACGCGCCGCCGTTCGCCGGAGTTGGGTAAAAATTGCCATTTGGTCCGTTTCGTCGAGTTATTAATGTTAGAATGTGTTTTAGCGTAATTCAGATGGTTTAAGACACGTTTAGGAAACTTTTTAGGTGATTTGTCGAGGACCTTGGATTGTACTTGGAGTGGGGACTCGAGAAGCTCATTACTAGTGGAGAAAGGGTATTTTAGTAAGTAAAGATTTAAGGTAAGGGATCTCACAACGAAAGAAGTTTTCGAAACCTAAAGCTAGCTCTATATTTACTTTGAAAGTTTATGTTTTTCATGTTAAGTATTTAAGAAAGAAAGTGTTTTATATGTATATTCCTTTATACGCTAGTTTCATGAGTTCTATTTGAGTTTTCATGTTAAAAAGAATGGAAATGATATGTATGTCTTTGAAATGCGATTGTCTTGATTTATGCATTCATAACTATGTTCTAAAACGAATGGGACCTCATGCATGTGTTGTGTGCTCATGAAAAGATTTATGTAAGGCCGTGACGATAATTCTCCCAAAAGTTTTATGTGGGTTTTGAGGGAACCCGAGTCTTCGGACTCTCTATGCTCCCGGGGTTCGAGAGTGCCCCACGATGGTAGCCTTCGGGCTTGAGTCTTCGGACTCCACGATGGTAGCCTTCGGGTTGAGTCTTCGGACTCCACGATGGTAGCCTTCGGGCTTGAGTCTTCGGACTCCACGATGGTAGCCTTCGGGCTTGAGTCTTCGGACTCCACGATGTATGTTAGCTTTCGAGCTCAACTCTCAGAGTTAGGGGAGGACTCTATTCGATGGAAAAACTATGTCTTCGGACTATTCACGAGGCCCTCGGGAGAATTTAATCGTTCACGAGAGCCGCGAGGAAAAGTACATGGTTTATAAAACGAATTTTAGGTCCCCTACTAAAGTGATGGTTTACGATGGTTTTATGATTTAAAATGACATGTTGCATGCGATTGAAACTATGAGTTACTTACTGAGTATTATTCGTTAATACTCACCCTTTTCCTTTTTTAAAAAAAAATGTTTTCAGGTAAGGCTAAGATCGGCCCTAGCGCGTGACCGGAGATCAGCTACTCGAGTCATGGGAGCCGAGCGATCGTTATTCCGCTTCTTTTATGTTTCTGGATGTACATAGAACTCATGTCGAGTTTTTAAATGTTTAGGAGGATGTTTCAAAGTCTTTTAACCTTTCTTTGTAAATCGTGCACGTGTATTTGGCTTTCTATGTTTGAATTCACTTGGTCTATGCTATCTGAACCCTAGCATCATATTGAGAAGTTTGTCGGATGCTAGGAGGTTGTTAGAAAATCTTAGAAGTGTGTTTTTTTTTCTATGTCTTATCAGGTAAGGGTCCAAATTTTTGGTTTTCGCGTAGTTACGTCGTTATGCTGCCGAAATTTTCGGTAATATAGCGACGTGACTTAGTAATGACTCTTAGGTAGCGTGTTGAGCCTATAGGGTCGTTACATGTTCTGTTTAAACTAGGGTATTTAAGCGGACAGAAAGGGAACACATCTAACTGAGAATTGACCTTGGAGTTGAATTAGTCAAATTTTATTTAATTTCACTAAGCATGCTCATAATGTGATTAATTTTTTAAAATAATTTTAAAACTTGGTAATTAAAATCAATCTAACCAACATAAGAGTTATGAAAGGTATAGATTGAGGAATTTAGATAAATGAGATTAGCCTAATTTGTCTAAGAGAAACCCCTATTTCAAAATAGTAAGTGGGAGAAGGAAATGTGTCAACATATCCTACGGTCTCCATTATTGGTTCACATCATGAGATTCATGTGGGTCCTCGGGGCAGCTTTTGGACCGTCATGGAAGGTGTTTGCATGGGTCAATAGCAGGGTGAACTCCTGAGAATGATAGGATTGTAGTTTTGTTTCCAATACTTGACCTACCATACGGCGGCACTTGTTGGGATAAAACTACGGGATCTAAAATGATGGGTCACACTTACAAATGGATCATTAAGGTTGTTAATGATGTCCTTGACCAACCTAATAGTAATTAAATATTATAGGAATAAGAGTTATTCTAGTATAAAACTTGGTTGAGATTGTCTCAGTTTAGTGAATAAATACTTGACCTAACTTATGGCGGCACTTGTTCTAACTCACTAAAGTACCATAGCATTAAAAATGATTTATAGGGTTCATTTTTCAAATTGTTTGATTTCTGCTAAAATTGAATGGATAACTGTTTACATGATGTTAAATTATATATATATACATACTTCAATATTATGTAAGTTTCTCTCATAATTTTTAATTTTATTACTGAAAGTCAAAATTGAGAAATTGTATTACTTTGAAAAGTAACATTAACACTATAATGGTAGTGTAAAATTTTGAATTTGTCTTTATTGAGAAATGTTCTCAAAACCTGTTGCTATGTTATTCGAATTGTTCATGAAGGTCATGATTAATGAAGCAAAAGTAAACGAGATAGCTTGTACGTATTCTCCTAGTTGACATGTTAGATGTCAAGTTTAGAAGATAAAGAAAATTACAACAACATATAAGATGTTGAAGTCAACATAAGCTAAATTTAGAAAATTGTCTAAATGATCTCAAAGATTAAGTATTACAAAAATCCAAGAAAAGAAACCAAATGACTGAAACTATATAAAAGGAAATAATTCCTAAATTAGCTAGGACAGTCATAATGAGAGGAATTTTTGAAATATCTCTATGGGAAGAATAATGTAGATGAAAGTAAATTTGATTTACTAGATTTTTGGTAGAGAATAAACCACTCCACCTAGATAGTTGATACAAGATCCACTATCAAATTTTATTCTTTATGTAATTCTTGAAAAATACTTAACATGTAGAATAATTTCTACAGACTGACACCAGGAAGCCCATCTCAGTTAGTGTAGTGGGAGACATTAAGATGTCATTAAGTAATAATTGTTAATTAATGTTGAATGTGGTATTTTTTTACCACAAGAGAAATTCAATTTCTCAAACTTATTACTAAAAGGTTCATATAGTATGAATTATTTTTATTTTTCAAAATTGTTTGAAAATACATTCAGTTGAAAATAAAAACAATTTGTATATGTTAAAATGTTGACATATATCATACTACAAAATACTGAGATATTCTGGATTATAGAATCCATAATGGAAAGACAAATTGTTTTCTCATAAAAGATACTTGACTTTGGCAGTTCAGGTTGATAAACATCAACTTGAATAGAATGAAGACTTATAAGAGGTAATTCTCTAAAAATTAGAGTTAATTACTTTACATGTCTATAGATCTTGTCTTTCATGCAAAATAAGCATTTGACCTTTATTGGATAAGGCTACAAGGCCAAAAAACACTTTGGGCTTACACATGCTGACCCAAGTGGTCTGGTGAATATAAAGCTGTTACGACCCTGACCCACACAACTCTCTAAACGCGGAAGCACGACTAAGTTACCTCTCTCATGCTTGAAATTCCAGCAGCATGACAGCGTAACTACGAGAAAACCAAAATTTACGACGACCTGATAAGAATGAAAACACTTCTATATCTCATATATAGAAAGGAAATTTGGTGGAGTCTCCATAGCCTCGTCAAGTCATCGCTTTTGTCACCCGCCTCAGCATCCAACAAACTACGACAAGACATGTTGAGCTCAACCATCAGGCATAGGAATCTAAGAAACTCTAACCAAATACACGAAAACAAGAGATATTTAAGCTTTACAGACCAACACTACAACAAAGAACAAGACTACAAAACTAAAAGCTACTACATGGAAAGGAAATCTGGTGGAGTCTCCATAGCCTCGTCAAGTCATCGCTTCTGTCACCCGCCTCGAGAATGTGCACCATCTGCAAAACACAAATAAAGTAGCACGAGTGAGTATAAACATACTCAGTAAGTGGCCCACTTAAGGGTCTATAGTTCGAATCCATACAAAGAAGGGCATCGCCCTAACTCTCATACTCCAGCTCAGTCTCAAACATTCACCTTAGTTAGTTATGTGCCTACTCATCTTACTTCAGGCTCAATCCCTTCTGGTATTACACGTGATATACCTGCGAGTCATGTATTCTAGGCTGGTCTAATGCATAGAAGGAGAACAACTCTCACGCTCAACACTCTGGGGACATCGCCCCAATGCTAGCATCATCATCACTCTGGGGACATCGCCCCTATACTCATCACTCTAGGGGAATCGCCCCCTATGCTAAAATCATCATCACTCTCATCATTCTGGGAGAATCGCCCCCTATGCTAGCATCATCGTCACTCTCATCACTCTGGAGGAATCGCCCCATATGCTAGTATCATCATCACTCTGTGAGGCATCACGCCTTCACACTGATCACTCTGGGGGAATCGCCCCCTATACTAGCATCACTCGGTGAGGCACACAGCCCTCACGCTCACCACTCTGCCTCTTACTCACCTCTCTGTCTCAACCTCCTAGGAATACATGCTCGCATGGGGAAAACTAAGTGGCACTAGCCTCACAAGCTCTTGCCTAGCCACAACGCACTTAAATCGTCAAGGGATATACCACCCAAGAGATCATAAACTTCATTCTCACCTCAACCCATAAATCTTATGCATAACCATAAACACGAACTCAACACCACACATGCTTAAGTAAACAAACCTCAAATATGTACACTGAGCAATTCATGCACCACCAATGCCCATACGCATTCAAGAAAAGCATGTTTCATAACAACTCGAGCGAACATACTCCATATATAACCAAGCTAAGCATGCCTCAAATGAATTCTTCTCATACACGACCTTAACATGCTAGTCCAAATGATTATCTACCTCTTAGGCCAGTACGAAAGCCACCAACTTCTCCTTCCTTTAGGAAGTTACGAGCGGTATAAAGCCTGATGCAACTTCTTCCAATATTAATCCCTTAAACTAGGTAAGAACCATAATGCTCCCAATTCTCCCATTTACCCCCAAGCCTCACTAAAACATGTTAAGTGTAACATAATGCCTCAAACTATTTTAAACACACAAAAAAAACATAAGTAAGGATCCTGAAATCGTAAGCCCTTAAGGTGTTTTAGATTGTTAGCCATCCAGCCTAACAAGTCGAGCTTTTTGTATGCAGTCAACCAGCCGAGCGTTTCAAGCATATTGAAGTCTGACCACATCCAACCATTCAGTTTAAGTTAACTTTCCTTTGCATTTACGCTTATAGAGAAACTATAATCAAGGTCATACATGCATTCCAAGGCTCATCTCAATAACCAAGCTCTAACAAGTTAATTCCAAAACATATACATATGACCGAGACCCCTCGAATACTATACTAGCAACACAACTAAAGCAACCCACTCAATTCAATCTTTGACTTCCTTGAAATACTATGCTCTAGCACATATTAGAAAGTAGCATATTCACAGGCACCCAATCACAAACCTCGAGCACAAACTCATTCAAGGTCTTGCACGTGCTAACTACAATCAACTTGAAATTTTAAGCCCTATTTCAATAATAGCCACAAACTTAGGCCATTTTTAGCTTAATCAACCTCCACATTGATCCACTAGATAAAACATGCTTCATACACAAGTTCATGCACACTTTCACAATTCACAATTTTCAACATCAACCAAATCACAAATAAGGAACTTAAAGGGCTTAAATCCAAATGAGTACTTACCTTTTAAAATAACAATAATAGACACTTCCAAAGCATCCCAGATCGCCAAAAGAAGTCCCAAATAGCACCTTTACTTGTTGAATTGATGTCGAATTGGTCCGAACTTGACAACTCAACCTCCAAATGCAATGGGTAACCTTGAACAAAGTCCAACGCGTTATGGGTAAATTTTAAACTACCAAAACAACCCCTAAACTCAACAAAAGTACCAAACATGCGCACAATTAATTCCAATTCAAGCTTGGTGTTAATCGTGTTGAAAGATTACCAAAATTCCAATAAATCTTACCCAAACCAGAAATTCCACTTGCTGGATAGCAGCTTGAAATGTCCAATTTTGTCCCAATGGCCTCAAAAAAACAATGGGTGTCCTAAAATAAAATTCAACACATTAAGGATTTACTTCAAATCACCAAATTAGCACATAAAACCAACTTTACCATTAAAATCTACCTTAAGCCACAACCGGAAGACCTATCCATGCCAAAACGAGCACCTACCACAACTATACAATGCCAAATTCTCCAAAAACATATCTGAACTCGAGCAACTCCCCAGAGACGCCCAATACGCTGCAGAAAACGTGGTACCCTATCCCTCTCTTGCAGCACCGCCTGCCTGAAGCCAAAAGAGAGACCCACGCGAAGTAACCCAGATCTACACCCAAGCCGACGCTCGCAACTCGCAGGAAATAGAGAGGGCGTTCACCTAAGCCAACGCCCGCAGCTCGTCGAAAATGGAGAGGGAACGCCCGAATTTCGTTACTGCTGTCGTCGATCTGTTTAAGGCAAAGATAAGAAGAGGAAGGTGAGGACGATGGTAGGATGGGCTGTCGATGAGAGGGGCTATCGGTGGGATGAAAAATAAGAAGAAGAAGAAGAAGGAAGGAAGGAAGGAAGGAGAAGAAGAGAAGGAATGGGTTGTCTGGGAGAGAAAAGTGGTGGGGGAGAGAGAAGAGAAAAAAAATGGAGATGGGTTTTCAGTGAGGGAGGTATGAAAAAAAAAGAAGAAGAAGAACGTGATAAGGAAGAAGTCTTTTCTCTTTTTCTTTTTTTTTCCTCAAATAACCAAAAACCATATATGCCCTCAACCAACTTATTCATTTCCAAATATGCACCTTTCATCATTCCAAATTCTAAATTAACCTCAAAATTCAAAATACTTAATTTCTAAAATTTTGAAATTAATGCTTGTGAATAAGTCGGGTGTTACAAAAGGCCAAATAAAGTCATAAATATTTCATCACTCTAGTTGATGATCATTCAAGTATCTTTACGTAATACAACATAAGCCTAAATTTTTTGAAAAGTTCAAGAAAATTAAGATTAAAGTTGAAAATTAATTAGATAAATCTATCAAGATATTATGATCAGATCATAATAGAAAGTACAAGAACCTTACGTACTAAGATTAATTGATAGAAAATGAGTTTTTATCCCAATTATCTTAATACCAAGTACAATTGTGTGAAATTGTGCTGCAAGGGGAGAAACATGACTTTGTTAGACATGGTCACATCAGTAATGAGTTACACACCATTACCAAACTCTGGTTAGGAGATGCAATAGAGATTGCATAGTGAACATGATTCCCTCCAAAAGTGTCTACAAGACAATTTTAAGATTATAGAAGAGTAGTAAAACTGGTTTACAACACTTCACCATTTGGGAATGTTAAGTTCACATGCTGAAACAAGCCTTAAAAGCTTGTATATGTTCAAAGATAAGCCTAAGTGTAGGCCACCCCTAAGGAGTACAAGATGGTCTTTTATCTAGTCATAAAATGAATAAGGTATTTGTATGACAAATATCAATTTTATAAGGAATGTCAAATAAAAGACTACAAAACTTTAATAAGGTGAGATAGTGTTAATAAATTGGTTCCAAGTGAAGCCACTAAATAGTTAACAAAAGTTGTTAACAATTTAATTACATTTGAAAGTCAAATGGATCCTAGTCATTAATTGGATAAGCCTCATCATAGTGGAAGAGTTATGAGATGACTCAACCTTTACAAGGAATTAATTGAAGTCTCAATTGTCATGATAGATGAAAAAGTTGAAGGCTTATTGTCCTCAAAGTGAGACTAATGGCAAATGGTTAAACCTAATAGGAGAAAGTATACTGCGAGTAACCTTGCGAGTAAACTTTCTCACTTGTTGTCATACTGAAGCCTGTAAGCATTATTTAATTCGTTGTTGCATATGGGGTATGAAAATTAATGTTTAGAATTCTTTTATGAAAAGAAATCTTAGATAATGTATCTACACAAATCAATCAGAGTGATTTATTTTCAAAGATCAAAAGAATAAAGTTTTGCAAAATAATAAAGGTTCATTTATGAAATGAATTTTACCATTAGATCTTTGAATATAAGTTTTGATAAAAGTATCAAAATCCATGACTTTGGATAAATATTAATGAAGCTTGTATAGACAAGAAAATCATTAATTGCTTAGTGGATTTTTCTCATGTTTTATTTTGATAATGTTTTTAGCCATTATGAATGGTGTAAGATGTCTAACATAAAAAGTTGATTAAGTAAACAATTCCAAATAAGTGATTTGGAATGACTCAGTATATTTTGCATGTCCAAAATGGAGATTTTAAGGACAAAATGTTAACTTTGTCTCAAACATCTTATATTGACAAAATTATTGTCAAATATTTGATATTTATGTCTAAAGAAGGGTATCCTAAGACACCTCAAATGTTGAAAGTATATGATATGCATAAATGAGACTGAACATTTAATATACAATTGGTTAGCATATATCAGTTAAACGAATGGTTTATTTAATAATCAATAATAATTTGGATTATTTTATTTGCAATATAATATTATCCATTATATGAAAAATCTAAGGTTATTAGTTGACAGCATGCATAAATGTGCTATTTTTAGGCTTAGTTTTAGACTAGTTTTGCTATGATTTTGTACGTTTTCATGTATTTTTATGTTTATTTCTCAGAAATTAAGCATTTGGAGCAAAACCGGAGAATTGTGAGATAATTGGACAAATTTGAGCCACTTAAGGCTATATTTGAAGATTCAAGTGTTGAAGAAGAAGAACAAGCCATTTGGACCCAAGGGCATAACGTTGTAACACTCCTTATAGCATTGCAACGCCATTTGAGAAGCCTATCAACCTTGAAAAAATGCAGACATAGCGTTGCAACGCCACTCAAACCGATTTTTTCCCTTTTTACAAAATTCGAAGGGACAGCGTTGCAACACTGCCCCTAGCATTGCAACGTTGTCTCGACTCTATAAAAAGGAATGTTTCATTCGAGCAAAGGGAGTCATTTTGGAGAGACCTAAACCCTAATTTCAATAGAAGCATTGTTTGAGAGGTCTAGAGAGCAACTTGGAGAGCTAAGGAGGACACTCAAGGCTCGGGATCGCAGGACATCATGTCGGGAACAAGTGTTGGCACGCGTCGTCCAGTTTTTCTCTTTTCCCTTTCTTTTGCATTCTTAATTTTAGGATTTAGTGGACTGAAATTGCATGTATTTGAGTGTTTTAGACTTTTTAATTAATTGCTTGATTGTATAAAACTATGTGTTGATTGATTGAATGTCATTGTAACGTTTTTTATGCATCTTGATTTAATCTTCTAAGCTCTCGGCCATAACTTTGTATGTTAAGTTAAATTTAGCTTGAGAAAGGAAGTTTAACTAATAACCTAGATGCATAACTAGGATTAATCTATTGCATGAGAATGAATAGGTTAATACTAGAAGTTATTAAGAGAATTTCATAATGTCGTGCCTAGTCCTAAAAATAGACCAAAAGGTTGATTTACCTCTTGTATGAGTTCAATTGGGCTCGAGAGAGTCAATTGAATATTTTAGTAATTCTTGACTTAGAACTGTTGCATGATTCACAATTCGGTAGTCAATTTCATAGTTGGGCTTCACGAATGGCAATTAACGAATGTCTCTCTAAAATTGGACTCCAACTTTGTATATAATAGGATAGGTTTTATGTTTTTATATAAAAGAACCAATTCAAAAGTAGTTTTCTCTAAATAAAATTAGGCATAAGTAACTATGGTAATTAATTAAATCTAAGAAACCCAATCCTTGTGGATGACCATGGCCACTATTATTGCAAAATACTTAGAGGTCTAGTTTTATAAATGTAATCTTGATAGGACCCTCGACAAGTCCTATATCACTAGTATAATCTTGAACAGCATGTGGTTGACATACGGGAGGATCGTGTTCAAGAAATAACCTAAAGGGTCATAATATATGGATAAGGTTGGGTGCCTTATCCTGGTAATACTATTAATACGGCCCACTTTATAATAGTTACAAATGATTTGATCCAAATCGTTCATGTGGAGACAAGTGAGTGAGGGTATCTTATACAATGAGTTTGTGTAAGACTGGACTACGAAATATTTAATCTCTCTTTATAAATCCGTTAATTGAGAAGATTAATATTTCATTAGGATGATCATATGCGACTCGATTTTAATCTTGAGTGAGTTATGAACTCCTGCCTTTGAGGACTTGTCCTTTGATTTGCATGAGTGAGATTGGCTTTTGTAGTCGATTCAATATGCCTACCATTTTGGAGACTTGACCAAATAGGGAGCTGGGAACATAATCTCACAAGATGGAATTCACTCATTCCCATATAGGGTAAGTAGATTAGTAGTTCCCTTAAGTGCTCATTTCTGGACTTGAACAATGGGGCCCCACCCTCTCACTGGCCCGAGAGAGACTTAGTTTATAATTAGATTATAAATAGATTATTCATTAGAGGATCAGTGGTACTTAAGGTGTAAGATGTAATTATAGGGGTAAAACGGACTTTTGACCCAGCTGTAATTACAAACAACTCGTGAATAATCGACTTGCATGTAATGATTATATCTATGGACACAACTTGTCCTACACTACATAATAGTGCAACTCTAGGTCTATAGTACAGTGACGTATAGTTAATGAATGAAAATTAATTAATTAAAGAGTTTAATTAATTGATTTTGTATCATTGGAGCTTATAATCTGTAAGTCCATAAGGTCCCATTGCTAGCTCATAGTAACACTAAAAGATCAATTTAGTTGAAAAAAAAAATTGAAATGTTCAAATTAATATTTAATATATTAGATATATTAAATATATAAGAGGAAAATATATTTATTGTCTTTGATACATTAAATATTAAAATAATTAATGTATATTAGATACATTAAATAAAAGATATTTATAGAATTTGAATAAAATTCAAATAAATAAATATCGTAGGATATTTGAATGAAATTCAAATAAATATAAGATATATTTTAATTATTAGATATTAAAATATAATATTTTAATTATGGCAAAAAATTTTCCTTAGTCTCTATAAATACGACCCTTGGGTTGAGCCATTAGACACAACACACATCTCTTCAATAGAGAATTAGAGAATTCTCTCTAAACCTCTTCCTTTCCAATCCCTTTGTGGATTTTCTTTCAAGAGACTCCCACAAGCCTTGATCCTATGTTCGAGTCATAGCTAAGAAGACTTTATGGAGGAAATAAATACTGCCAGAAATATTTTCATATTTACTCTAAGTAAGTTTTCTTAATTTTATTTTTTAGTTTAATTTTAAATAAAAACAAAGACGATTCAATGCTTTCAAAAAAGAGTGAAACGTTCATTCCTTCTCTTGCACCATACCTACGAGTCGTGTAACCTAGATTGGTTCGATGTAGTGAAGGAAAGCAACCCTTACGCCTACAAATCTTGGGAGAATTACCCCCTTTGGCTAGCGCAACGCAACGAAGGAAAACAACCATCATGCTCGAAACAGTGGAGAACCGCCCTTAGGCTAGCATATCGAATGAAGGAAAGAAACCCTCATTCCAAATGTCGTGGGGAAATTTTCCCCTGAGATAACCAAGAAAAAAGGGAAAGCAACCCTCAGGCCCATCCTATCTCACATCATCCTAGAAATACATGCTCACACAAGGAGAAAGAAAAGGGTAAGTGGCACTAGCCTAACGGGCTTTTGTTCGTTCGGAACACTTTTGGAACCTTTAGGGTAACTCGTCATGTCAAACCCACTCATCATGTCAGAACCACAACCACAACCTAGCCCGAGGTTCCCAAGCACATCCAATGGGAGAATCGCCCTCTGAGCTAGCATACTGAATGAAGGAAAGCAACCATCATTCTAAATAAAGTGGGAGAATCGCCCCCTAAGCTAGCATCAGTCGGTGAAGGAAAACAACTCTCACGCTCATCACAATGGGGAATTACCCCCTAAGCCAGCATCACTCAGTGAAGGAAAACAACTCGCACGCTCATCATATCTCACAACACCTATGCCTCATATAGGGAAAGGGTAAGTGATGCTAACCAACTACCTTCTCACTAGCAACACATGTGGAACGCCACGAGGTATATCACCACACTTAACTACTCAACAAGTCACCAACCTTTCCCACAAATCCAACCCATAACTCTCAAATATGACCGAACCATGTGCACAACAACATACACACGTAGGTAGACATGATTCAGAAACAAACTCAAAACAACCACTCACTGACTACACCTGCTTAATCAAGAAAACATGCTACAAAAGCGTTCAGGTAATCATGCCCCAATCACACTTGAACCAAGGCCTTAAGGTCAGGTTCATCTACCAACACAGGATTCTTGGTCACCCCTCAACAAGCAACCAAAATTACTAATCGTGACTTTTCCACTAACCAACTTCGTGAATCTCGAATAGAGACTCGTGTATAAGCTTATCAACCATCTTAAACAAGACCTTTATTTAACCGTGGCTCCTACGCACGCGAGCGACATAAAGCCCCCAGCAAATTTCTTCAAAGTTAACCCCTTAACCAAGCTAGGAACCCAACGGTCACTACTCTCTCCGATCACGTTCACACCCTACTCCAGCAGTGTAACAAGTCGTCCTGATCCATTCTAATGCAAGGGTCATGGATAATGACCCGGATCATGGTATACTTATAGGGAGAGGTTCTAACCTGCCAACCAAACAACCCAAGGAGTCAAGCACCCTGCACGCAGTCAACTCGTCCAGCAACACAAGAATCTAAACCTCAGTCAACCGTTCAAGCGTTTCAAGCATACCATTCTCAAATGACATCCCAACATCTTAAGCAGACCCTACTTAACCTTTTATGTTCATTCAGGTTAATCAAATATCCAATACATTCACACTTTTAGTTAAACTACAGTCTTTTCCATTCATGTATTCTAAGGCTCATCCCAATGACCAATTTCTAACCATTGCTCTGAATTAACTACTTACAACAATAAACGTATGATCCCAACCCTTCTGAAAACCATAATAATGTTCAAGGATCTGTGTCAAACAACAATGTTTAACATTAACACAAGAATAGGATAATCCACCATAAGCACAAATCATAACCTTCAAGTACTACACTCAACCAATATGCTACACGTGCGAATGACAATTAGCTTATACAATAAGTCACCTTATCATCAATATAAAGCCATACTTGGCAACCTTAAGCTCACAAAACATACAAGAACAAGATAGTAAAAAATCGCATGCTTTACATATAAAATTTTAGAATGCTTCATCATTCACAACATTCCATGCATAAGCTAACTCAACGTAATCTTAATGGGATAATCCAAATGGCTACTTACCCAAATAACTCCAAGATTCAAGGTAGCCCATAAATTGAATACGTGATCCCAACAACACCTTCACTTACTGAAATTGATGCCAATTTGGTCCAAACTCGACAACCCGGCCTCCTAGCACAATTTGTAACCTTGAACAAAGTCCAAAGCTTTATGGGTAAATTTTAAAATACCAAAACATCCCCTAAACTCCTCGAAAAGGTCCTAAATCATGGCTATCTAAATCCTAACTCATGCTTAGCCTTAATTGTGTTGGAAAATTCGATACCCACGAAAAAAAACTTACCTCAAAATAGTGCTGGAATGCCGCCCAAATGATCCAACTTCGCCCAAAACGACCTTCAAACACGATGGGTGTTTTAAAACTAAGTCCAAAAATCCATAATTAACTCAAAATACTAAAAACAACAAAAATTCACCTTGTATTTGAAGGGAATGAACGTTTCACTCCGCAGCGGAAGCATTGGATCGTCTTTGATTTTATTTAATTAAACTAAAAATTAAAGTTAAGCAAAATATACCTTGAAAATAATATTATGGAGAATATTCTGGCATGTCTTTATCTCTTCCACAAAGTCTTCTTGGCTATGACTTGAACACAGGACCAAGGCTTGTGGGAGCCTCTTGAAAGAAAATCCACAAGGGATTGGAGAGGAAGAGATCTAGAGAAAATTCTCTAATTCTTTATTGAGAAGATATGTGTTGTGTCTAATGGCCCAACCCAAGGGTCCTATTTATAGAGACCAAGGGTAAATCTTTGCTATAATTAAAATATTATATTTTAATATCTAATATATTAAAATATGTCTTATACTTATTTGAATCTCATACATATCTCTTACGATATTTATTTATTTGAATCTTATTCAAAATTTATAAATATCTTTTATTTAATTTATCAAATATACATCAATTATTTTAATATTTAATGTATCAAATATAATAAATATATTTTCCTCTTTTATATTTAATACATCTAATATATTAAATATTAATTTGAACACTTCAAATTAAATATTAAATTTGAACATTTCAAATTTTAATATTTAATGTATCAAATACAATAAATATATTTTTCTCTTCTATATTTAATATATCTAATATATTAAATATTAATTTGAACACTTCAAAATTTTCTTTCAACTAAATTGATCTTTTAGTGTTACTATGAGCTAACAATGGGACCTTATGGACCTACAGATTATAAGCTTCAATGATACAAAATTAATTAATTAATTAATTTTCATTCATTAACTATAGGTCACTCCACTATAGACCTAGAGTTTCACTCTTATGTACTATAGGACAAGTTGTGTCCATAGATATAATCATTACATGCAAGTCGACCCTTTACGAGTTGTTCGTAATTACAGTTGGGTCAAAAGTCCGTTTTACCCCTATAATTACATCTTGCACCTTAAGTACCACTGATCCTCTAATGAACAATCTGTTTATAATCTAATTATAAACTAAGTCCCTCTTGGTCCAGTGAGAAGGTAGGGCCCCATTGTTCAAGTCTCGAAATCAGCACTTAAGGGAACTACTCATCTACTTACCCTATATGGGAATGAGTGAATTCCATCTTGTGAGATTATGTTCCCAACTCCCTATTTGGTCAAGTCCTTAAAATGTTATGCATATTGAATCGGCTACAAAAGTCACTCTCATGAAAATCAAAGGACAAGCCCTCATAGGTAGAAGTTCATAACTCACTCAAGATTAAGATCGAGTCGCATTTGATCATCCTGATGAAATATTAATCTTCTCAATCAACGGATTTATAAAGAGAGATTAAATATTTCGTGGTCCAATCTTACACAAACTCATTGTATAAAATACCTCCACTCACATGTCTCAACATGAATGATTTGGATCAAATCATTTGTAACTATTACAAAGTGGGCCGTATCAATAGTGCTACCAAGATAAGGCACCCAACCTTATCCATATACTACGACCTTTTAGGTTATTTCTTGAACATGATCCTCCCGTATGTCAACCACATATTGTTCAAGATTACACTAATAACCTTGGATTTTTCATATAATGGATAATATTATATTGCAAATAAAATAATCAAAATTATTATTAATTATTAAATAAATCATTAATTACGAGGATTTAAGGCATAAATCCTAACAGTATTGAAGTTGGGTGCTTACCCACTCCAAATCGAAACCAAACAAGGTTGTACAAACACTGAGCTTGTAGGAAATTAACCCTAAAACATCACTCCCTTACTGTCTGTGCAAACTGAGAAGGAGAGAAGGAGGTGCAGCTGGACGGACTGCAAGCAGTCGATGGTGGCAATGCAGCTTGCAACTGTTGTTCGATGAGCTGGGCTGCTTAGACGTGTGCGAACGGAAGAGTGTGGCTGCAGACGCAAGCAGATCGACAGCGTGGGTCAGGTTCATGGCAGATCTGGGCTAAGCGTGGTAGACAACGATGAATCAGAGCGATGAACGGCGTGGGTTTGTGCGTGCAGCAATTCGACGGGGAAGAGAGAGAGAAAGAGAGACTGTTGATGAGGGAGAGACATTTCCGAGAGAGAGAGAGAGGGAAAGGATAAATTAGAAGAAGAAAGAGATAAGGAAGAAGATGATGATGATGAAGGAGAAAGCTTTCACGATTTTTCCTTTTAAAAAAAAACAATTTAATCAAAAATACAACAATGCCCCTCTACCTAACAATTTCTTCCAAAAATCTCGTTCCAAGTTTCCTAAATCTCAATTTTCCCTTTTAAACTCTCAAATTTTTCAAATAACCCTAATCAAAATACTTATTTGAAAATTATTCAAATTTAATTCCAAAATTTCGAAATTAACGCCCCTAAATAAGTCGAGCGTTACAGCAAATAAGCATGTTAACTATCACAAATTCAAATGAAAGTTAAACGCCACTTATATACCATTTTTTTTTCCTATTGAAAGGTATATCAATAATAGACTTAATAGCAAATAAGCATGCAAATAACAATTGGTAGAAAACTAAGTAAAATATTACTTTATATACAATTTGTCGGCCCCTAAATTTGTCCGGTATTTTATTTCATCATTTTTACTTTTGTTAATTGTGTGTTTTTCCATCATTTAGAATTATTGTTATCCTTTTAAAAATAAACAAAAAAAAGTAAATATTTTGATTGATTCTTTTTTTTTTCCTTTGCGTAGTTAATAAAAATGAAAGAAAATAAAATAAAATATTTTTTTCATCTTTTTCGTTTTAGAGCGAATAAAATTTTGAAAAGATTAATGTTCAAATCTTTCTTGTATGGAAAATTATTTGATTTAGCCAATTTTTTGAAGGAACCAATTACGCCAAATATTCTTAAAATCAATTCAATCAAATTTCAATTATTTGTTCCTTTAAAATTTGGTTTGATTTATTTTTTTCCTAAATAAGAATGGTTTGAGATTTCTATAAATTGAAGGCCAAAAGACAAGTTAACTCTCTCACCATTGTTTTCCTCACGCATTCCCTCTTTCTCTCTCTCTCTCTAACTCCCACGTTTTTCTCCTCCCACAAACCTTTTCTTTTCTTCCCCCCTCTCCCGATTTCACCCTCTCTTTTTCTTTCTCCAACACTTTTTCTCAACTCTCTTTCTCCACTTTTTTTCTCACATTTTTTTTGTCTCTCTTTATTTCTTTACATTTTTTTCCACATCTTTACAAACAAATAAAAAAAAATTTCTTGCATTTTTTTTTTATTTCTCCAAATATATATTTAAACTTTATAGCAATTTTTCTCCTTTAACATTGAATTTTCTTTGCTCGTGAAACAAGATGACAAAATCAAGCGTTTTCTTCTAGTGGTAAGTTCTTTTGTGCTTCCTTGAATATATTTGAAAAAATTTTACTTTGATGTATCATTTACATTTACTCGTTGGCATAATTCATTAGCATAATTTCATATCGTAAAACATGTTTATGATTTTTTTTTTTTTTGCATTATTACAATTTTAGATTCATAGTCATTACTTGCATTTGAAATATTTGTGACAAGAAGTTCGATTAATAATGTTCTCAAATGTTGTTTGATGAATATGTGAAATGTATGCTATGTAGTTGTTCATGTTTTTTTATTGTTTTTTTATTTTATAGAGAATGTTTATGCATTTCCTTTTAGTTAATTTGCATCTCGATTCTTTTTGTCAAAACTTACAAAGGAAACTTTTCCAACGATGGAACCTTAAATCTTCGGGAGGCCGATAATTTGAGGTTCTTGAGGTAAAAAATCAAAATATTTGGATGACAAGATTTGATTTTAATATTTTTCCTTTAAAAAAATTGTGTTCAATAAAAAAAAAATTGTGCAATTACTTCTCTTTTCATGAATCCTTCCTTTTTTTTTTTATTACATTTCGTAAAAAATACAAAAAATCTTAAAATCTTTTCATAAAAAAGTTCATTAAAAAAAGGAAAATATTTGATTTTCTAAAATTGAAGTTTGCCTTCTTTAAAAACAAAAACTCTTTTTATAAAGAGTATAAAAAATATTTTCATAAAGGAAAGTTTTTTTAAGGAAACTTTGATTTTTCTAATTTTGAAGTGTTCCTTTGTAACACTCGGTTTATTTTATATATATATATATATATATATATATATATATATTATATTATTATTAAATAAATATTGTTATTATTATTATTAAATAAATAATAATAATAAAATATTAAAGATTTTTTTTAATTATTTTCATCCTTATCCCTCCTGTTTTGCTCTCCCTCCCCGAGCCCTCTCACTCCCTCTCCCTCTCAATCCCTCTCGTCTTTATCTCCCTCCCCAAACCCCCTCACCCTCTCACTCCCTCTTCCTCTCTATCCCTCCCATCTTTATCTCCCTCCCCGAACCCCCTCAGCCTCTCACTCCCTCTCCCTCTCTATTCCTCCCATTTTCATCTACCTATCTCCTTTCTGTTCTTCTCTCCCTCCCCGAGTTCTCTCTCTCTTTCTTTCTTTCATCTCTCTTTCTCTCACTTATTTGTTGGCATTTAGAAATTTTCCAGCAATTCTTCGCATGGACAACAACTTTGGAAGTTGAATTCAGGCGTTTTAGAGTTCGATTCGGTGTGGGCTTGGCTCGTTTGACAATGGGATTAACCATCATGGTTGGAGACTAAATTATCCAAATTGGGGGGTACTGAACATTAAACCAGCAGCTATTAGTTACTATGGTTGAAGTTGACATTAGAGGTGGTATATGCATGGGCGGTCTCTCTCATTTGTTAGGGGTAAAGCTAATGTAGTCCTAAAGAGACGAAATAATCGTTATTGAGTTGGCCAAAAAGGTAAGTAGCCATTTGGACTTACTTGTTAAGGTTTTTTATATAAATATTGTATGTGGGCCATGTATAGCTTGCTTGTTGAGACAATTTTTCTTGATTGTTGGTAAATTGTGTTTTGTTTGAATATGAATGAAAACTTTGGTAAAGTGGGATTCATTTGATCCTATACTTGAGCCGCGATTACTTAAATGTGTATGATGTTGAACTATATCTTTGGTTGAGTTTGTGAACTTCGGTTCAGGAAGTGGGTGTGGTTCGAACATGGTGAGTGGTTTGGTATTGTGAAGTATCTTAGAGTTTTCAAGAGTATTGTGAATGAACAAAGGTCTGTCAGTCTAGTGCCACCTGCCTTATTTTTTTTCCCCATGCGAGCATGTATTCCTAAGAGGTTGAGGCAGAGTGATGAGCATGAGGCAGAGTGAGGAGGTAAAGGGGATTCCCCCAGAGTGATGATGATGCTAGCATAGGGGGCAATTCCCCCAAAGTGAGAAGATAGGGGCGATTCGCCCAGAGTGATGAGATAGGGGACAATTCCCCCAGAGTGATGATGATGTTAACATAGGGGCGATTCCCCAGAGTGAGGAGATATGGGGCGATTCTCCTAGAGTGATAAGATAGGGGCGATTCCCCCAGAGTGATGATGATGCTAGCATAAGGAGCGATTCTCCCAGAGTGATGAGTTAGAGGGCGATTTGTCCAGAGTGATGAAAGTGATGATGATGCTCATAGGGGGAAATTCCCCCAGAGTGATGATGGGGAGATTCCCCAGAATTATGAGAGCAATGATGATGCTAGCATAAAGGGCAATTTCCCCCAGAGTGATGAGATAAGGGGCAATTCCCCCAGAGTGATGAGAGTGATGATGATGCTAGCATAATGGGTGATTTCCCCCAGAGTGATGAGATAGGGGCGATTCTCCCAGAGTGATGAGAGTGATGATGATGTTAGCATAGAGGCAATTCTCATAGAGTGATGAGATAGGGGACGATTCCTCAGAGTGATGAGAGTGATGATGATCCATAGGGGGTGGTTCCCCTAGAGTGATGAGTTAAGGGGCGATTTCCCCAGAGTAATGAGCATGAGAGTTATTCTTCTTCTTTGCATTAGACTAGCCTAGGATACATGACTCGCAGGAATAGCACGTGGTAATACCAAAGGGGAGTGAGTCTGGGGTAAGGTGAGTAAGCACATAGATAACTGAGGTGAATGTTTGAAACTGAACTGAAGTATGTAGGTTAGGATAATGTTCCCCTGTGTATGAGTTTAAGTTTTGGACCCTTAAGTGGGTTACTTACTGAGTATATTTATACTCACTCATGCTACTTTGTTCGTATCTTTTTAGGTGGCACTCATCAGCGAGGTAGGTGACGAGACGACGACCTGACGAGGCTATGTGGACACCACTAGATTTCTCCTAGGCTCCTTTTGTTGTATACTCTTTTGATAAGTCGTTTTCATGTTAGCTTGTAAACTCGGTTTGTAAGTTGTACTTTTGTCTTCCTTGTATATTCTGGATCTGAGATGTCTTTTGCATTCGTATCTGTGGTTGTGAACTCAGTCTCTTTTGTGTAGTTTGATGGGTGCTAAGTGTCCCATTGAAATCTTAGAAGTGTTATGTGTTTTCTTCCAAGATCTTGAAATTTTGGATTTCTTGTAGTTATGTCATTATGCTGCCGAAATTTCGAGCATAAGTGGAGTAAAACCCGTTGCACGTTCTAAGTAATCTACTCTGAGTTTTAGGGTCGTTACATCCTTCTTAAAAACAAAATATCTTTATCATACAAAAATTTTAAAAAAAAAATTATTTCCTTAAAGGAAACTTTGATTTTTTTTTTTTCTAAAAATATCCCATTAACTTTCTTTTCAAAACTTTAAATCAAATCTAAAATTGTTTTTCCATAAAAATTTCTCTTCTTTAAAAATAAAAAAATAATGAAGACTTTCCTTAAAAATAATTCTTTTCTCACACATGTTTTTAAATTAATAAACCAAACATTTTCGTTTAAAAAAAAAAAAAAAAAAAAAAAAAAAAAAAAAAAGACTTTCCTATGATGGAAATTGAAAAATCAAGATGTTGATTCTCCAATAATCTTGAGGTGATGAATTTATTTTGGGATGCCAAATTGAATTCAAATAAATTTTGAATAGCTTTATGTCACTCATACTTATTACTCATTATTTAATTTTAAAATAGTGATCAATAAAACATGAGACATTTAAAAAATCAAAACAATTTTTTTTCTACAAAGGCCGTTTTCGTTAAAATAACACAAGAAAAGTAAAATTCCGTCCCTTGACGAGTGTTGTGGGGTGCTAATACCTTTCCCATACACAAATGACCCCCAAACCCAAAATCTTTTATTTGCAGATCATAACACATTTTTGGGTGCCCAGTCACACCCTCTAAATAAAGACTGGTGGCGACTTCATTCGGCCACTCTACATCGCAAACCCGTAGCGACACATTTTGTTATTCTATTGATATAGTTATTAACGATATATCTAATAGTAAAGGCGCATGCAAATAATAGATAACAAATCCAAATATTACTAATATATATTTTTTGTAATTATTGATATGATATATCGGCAATAAACCTAATAACAAACGAGTATGCAAACAATCACTGATAGAAAACAAAAGTTAAATACCACAAATTTATCTTTTTTAGTCTATTGATATGATAAATCAAAGATAGACCTCATAACAAATGAGCATGCAAACAATCATGGATAGAAAACAATTTCAAATATCAATGCTATACCATATTTAATTTCATTGATTTGGTATATCAGTGATAAACCTTATAACAAATTAGCATACAAATAATCATAGATAGAAAACAAAAGTTAAATATCATTGACACATGGTATTTTTATTTTATTGATAATGTATATCTAACAATCATCTAATAGTAAATGAAGTAAAATATCACTTATATATCATTTATTATATTCTATTGATATGTTATATCAATAATAAACATAATAGAAAACGAGCATGCACACAATCAATGATAGACACCTATCACTGATAGATCTCAACCAGTGATTGGTCTATCATTGATAGACCTCAATTAGCGATAGATCTATCAGATAAGTTTATTGGTGATAGACTTCATTCATTGATAGGTCCATCATATATAGAGACCTCAGTTAGTGATAGGTTTGTCACTAACTTATAGGGCTTAAAATTTTTCCATATTTACAAATACTTTTAGATTGTGCTAGATTTGCTATTAGCTTGTTTGATTGCCATGTATGCAATTGCCTCAAAAATAAAATAAAATCTCACATATCTAAGAGGTCAAAGGTTAAGGCATACTCTCAACGACGAGGTCAGATGTTTAAATTCCCCACATGTTGTTAAACTCAGAAAAAAAAAAATCACATATCGATTTCTCTTTTTCATTTTCTCTCAAAGTCAGCCAATCAAAAAATAACTTAGTAGGTAAGACACCAATTATCTCAAAATGCGATTGGTTTGGTCTCTTACCCCACAATTGTTGGGAAAAAAATAAAAAATAAAAAAAACTCTATCTCTAAAAGTTAGTTTCAAGTGTGAAGTGTTCAAATTGTAGTTTGATTGTCACAGGAGTAGATCGAAATTCTCTTTAAACCTCAAACATAGGTCAGAAGCGAATCTACTCTAATGAACTATGTGACACACATGCCACGACTACATAAAGTTCTAACGGTTGTTTTAATATAGCATGATTTTAAATTCTGTTGTCCTAATTATTATGTAATTTGGAGTATAACAATTTCAGTTTGTTTATTTGTTTAACTTTCCAATACTTTTAATTATTTTACTAAAAAACTTAAACTAGATTATTATTTCTTAATAATTAAGAGTGTAGAAATTGTATGTTTTGATTTTTCTAGTCTGTTAAAGATTGCATGCTTCCTAACTTATGTTAAAAGGATATTGGAACTTTTTTTTAAAAAAAATCCAATTCTAATTTAGAATTGAAATTTGTATATATTAGTTTTAAATTGTCGCTTGTTCATGCATATTTAGAGAAGAAATTTGTTCAATTAAATGAAAGAATAACAGAGATAATAAGATAAACGGCTTAGAGAAACTCTATTAGGTACATTGTACTATGTATTTATTTTCCAAGAAAACTGTCAAAATAGCTATGAGATGCTTTGAATCACAAGTCAAAGCAAAAAATGTTGTAGCTAAGAAATTTGCAGTTGACCACTTCGTTGAATACAAATGGTGGACTCTAAAAATGTTAGTAGTCAAGTGTAGGAATTTCAAGTGATTTGTATAAGATTCATGTTCCAAGTAGCTATCATTATTGAAAAGCTACCTCCCACTTGGAATGATTTCAAAAATCGCCTTAAAAAGGAAACAAATGTTGAAGACAATAGAAGAAATGAAAATTAAAGCTTTCAATTCTATTTTAGTCAAGGCAACATAATAGACCATGGTGAAAGTTCAAGTGCCAAAAAGAAAACCAAGCAAGAGAAATGATCTCTATTGGAATCTAATGGTGGAATTTCAAAGTAAATGTTTCAAATGTGACAAGATGGATCACAAAGCATATGAATGCAAAATACCAAATACCAAAGAGGAACAAAAGTTTAGCTAATATGGTAGATGACATCACCCATGATGTATTTGGCATAGGCCTTTGCATTGTAGTTTTTGAGGTAAATTAACTTGGTCATGTCTAATCCAAGAAAATGGGGGATTAATTGACTCTAGAACCACTACAAATGTTTTTTTCAAACATGGAGTTGATTACCATCTTTTAACCAATAGAATATGGAGAGAAGTTATTCCTAAAAATGCCTACCATGTATAAAATCTAATAGTAAAGAGTTAGACTTTGTCCAACAATACTACTACACTGTGTTACAAAAGATTTTAGGTTAAAAAACACTTTTGATTCTAAACTTTCATGAAAATAACAATTTAATCTCTGAACTTTATTTAGTAATAATTTAGTCCTTGTACTTTCAAACTTGTAACAATTTAGTCTATGAACTTTAGTATGTAACAGTTTAGTCCAACAAATTTATATGATTTTTCACAAAATCTCCTTTAGACATTGACAATCTTATTAACATTGTAAAATTTGAACCTTGACATCAAATTCAGCTACTAGGGCAAAAAACATACTGCTTGCTACAAAGAAAAGTTTCTAGTCACCTAAGTTACATTGATATCAACCTTCAGTTACTCAATTTTTCATACAAAGAGTCATTCTTATAAGACACATTTTAATCTTAAAACAAGAATAGAAATTGAGACAAATTTTCATCCTAAAACAAGAATAGAAATCGAGACATTTTTTTTCTAGTTGAGGATGATGAAAGAATGCATTTCTCAACACCACACCCAACACCACACTCAACAACATTTGTAGGTGGAGGATTCGAATCTCGACCTCTTGGTCAAGAGTACGTGTCAATTACCGTTGAACTATACTCACGTTGGCATTAATATTTTTCTTAATATTATGGCACTACATGTTAATGCATATTTAAATATAAATTATGTATATAAATCACTCTAAATAAAAATTTAACACAAGCATATTATTTGATATTTGGTTAAATTACAAATTTAGTTCCTAAAGTTGTATGTTTATGTTTAATAGATCTCTAAAGTTTCATTTTGTGTCTATTAGTTCTCTTACATATTTGATCTTTTTTAAACTTACGGATCCAACATAAAATCAAATTTTGTATCTAATGAGCCGTAGGATTTACTTACCATGCAGCAAATATAGCCCAAGTCATTGTTATAAATATAGGTAAATCAATAGAGATGTATTACTAATGATTAATGAAGAATATAAAACAATATATAGGAACAAATTCTCCTTCTCTATATAATACAGATAGGTAAACTGCTCATATAATTTCATTCATACAAAATAAATGTTACAATTACAATAACAATCATCTATCTTCCTCCTATTCTGAATCAACAATCCTAAAGCATGCAATTACCATAGTCGAATGTGCGATTTTCTATATCCGATACCCGACATTATAAATGACAAACTAGTATCGAAAACGAAAAGAAAAACAAGATGATAAGGGACAAAGAGAAAAAGAAAAAGGAATAGCATTGTCCCAGTTAAGCAAGTCATCATCCTCCAACTTTGGCAACTTTTCTTTGCTGAATTTGACCTGTTAATGGACACTGCATTTCTGTCCAACTTATGGGAACCATTAGTGCACCTAAAATAACATTCAATCCATCATAATAAAGGGTTACAACCAAGTTCTTTCAAATAAGGAACTAAGTACACAAGACTAGCTTCATATAATATAATTCGAAAAAGCACGAGCAACAAGTCGAAGTAAATAGAATTTATTTGATCATCATAAAGATTGGCATTTTGAATAAGAGGCATGCTTTATAGAGATCAATATTCATAAATAATCAAGTAACAATAGAACGTTCAAAGTAAACTATTAAAGTACCAGAAAGAATTTATATTATGCTCCTATACTTAGTTAACGTCTTCATTTCATCAAATTAAACCTTAAATTTTAATGAACATTGAAATTGATATCTCTGGTTAATTTTTTTTATTTTTTTAACATCAAGGGTTATATGGATATGTTCAAATAGTTGGACATCTATGGCTCAAGCTCTTTCATGATGAGCCGTAGTCCGCTTTTAATGATCGATTTGCTACCCTATTTGTTTGAATTTGAAAGATATGAATAGAAAAAAAAAACACCCATATATCCCATACAACAGTATTGACTACTTTAAATGTCATCAAAGGAAACAATAACTCTTTAGGCTTCACAAAAGTACTGTACTCTTTACCTGCTGTACTTTCTGCAGAGACAACGCCGAGTTCGTTTTTTGCAGTTGATAGATGATAGGCCCTTGCATCTCCTAGAGAAAGCTTTCAGAGAGAACTTTGGTTAAGGAAAATGGTGGTAAGAAACACACTCAAATCAAAACCTCCAAGAAGATTTCTTTAGTGTGAGCAAAGAACTAAAATCCAGTAGCAAAAAGATGAAAATGCATAGATTCCTGGTCATGATGCATTTTCTTCATTTTCCTATTTGTGTTAGCTAAGATGCCCCAATACGATCATTATTATAATTTGACAAACAGCTTATAGATACTGTTGATTTCTTATGACTAGTTTTTGGTGCGAAGAAGTAGCAGCTTACCATTCCCATTGCATGAACCTATTTTAATGATAGGTTAAATTATAAGTTTAGTCCGTAAACTTTTAAGATTGTATCTAATAAATCTCTGAACTTTATAAAGTGTCTAATGAGACTTTCAATTTTGTGTCTAATAGATTGTTGAACTTTAAAAGTGTTAATAAGCTTATCAAAAAAAAGGTTAATAAAAAAAACAATAACAATTTACAAAAAGCCAAACCTATAGATACAAAATTGAACACTAATGGGCTTTTTTGTAAATTGCAAATCGGAACCTATAGATACAAAATTGAACTCTGACCATATCAAAAAAAGGTTAATAAAAATAATAATAATAAATAACTTGAACATTTGCGTCTAATAGAATTCTAACATTTCAATTTTGTGTTTAAAAAGTTAAAATCTATTAGACACAAAATTAAAAACCTATTAGGCATTTTTAAAGTTCAAGAGCCTATTAGACATAAAATTGAAAGTTTAGAAATCTATTAGACGTTTTTTAAAGTTTAGAGACCTATTAGACACAATTCTGAAATTTTAAGGGCTAAACTTGTCATTTGACCTTAACGATGTGATCTTAGCTATACCGAAAATCTACTAAATTGGTCTTTTGCATCCTTTATGGACATGCAACAGAGGAAATTCAAGCATAAAGGATACAACAAGAGCTTTGACGATGTCACCAGGACGAAATGACAAATGCATGTCTACTTTATCAATCTCTGTCGCTCGGACATCTTGTTGCCTACAGAAGTGATTTAAGACAGAAAGTATGAATGGTCTTCCAATGTAAAATATTTCCCAAACTGAACAGATTAAAAGACATTTCAACTAAAAGACAGATAATATGATGTATAAATATACCACTGATTAACAAAGCAGTGTAAAAAGGGCTTTCTCATGACAAAAGTGGATTGGATAAGCATGAGTCTTCCACCACCTTTGGATAAGCTAGACTCTTTCCATTTAAAATTGATTCAATTATTTAATTGCACCATTGTAACAAGATGAAAAACCAAAAACAAAAACGTTCCTAGAAACTATCTGTTTGCCACTTCCATCATTATAAGCAAATTTACACCTCTGAAAAAGCAAGTAATATGAAATAATTTCCTTAACATGTGTCTTCCATCTTTTCCAAAAATTTGTTAGTCGTAGTTAAATTTTCTAATAAAAATAGAAGAAGAAAAAGGTTACAGAAGAACCATAACAAATCAGGATGGAGAAAGGATGTCGCATGGGAATGAAATGGGCCTACTTCACGAACTTTCCACCACCACCAAGATCAAGTCATTCACTCCTGATTTAGACAAGCCTTCAATAAAATCTCTAGGGATGTCTTGCCAAATTCTGTTGGGAATTGGCAGAGGTCATAACGCGGCAAGAGCAATGGTAGGTGGCTCAGATGGCAATACTAGCTCTCTGTTGATCTTTGCCCATCTGTCCATTGATGCCACAGAGAGAGGTTCTCTCCAAATTCAGCCCTCATTAAATGATTCATTACAAAGTATTGTTCCACCCTACGTAGTCATCCATCTAAATTGTTACACCATTACAGATGGGGATCTCAAGTTTTCTCAAGCACATATCAATTATCAATACCATTCCCTCTGTTTTCTTTCCACTCTACATAGCTCCAAAGCCTCCACTACGCTCTCATTCAACCATCCTGATGAGGATCACACCCCATAGAGTCTTCCCATAATCCTCCTTAGCTTTCTCCACTATAATCATTAATCAATCCTTCCTTCGCATGCTAAATACATTCCAACTTCTTTACCACCAAGTCCTCTGTGGAACTCTTATCGAATCTACCCCAACTTCTCAATCTTCGCTTCCCTACACTAAGCCTTTGATTCCATATTTTAGCCACCATTCCAAAATTACAACAGCTCTTGTACCACTTTTGATAGAGAATCCACTAGGTTGAAAGAGCTTCAAAAAGTACAGCCTAAGAAGCACGGACATGGACACATGACGCAAATACGATATGACACGGACACGGCAACACGCCAATTTCTAAAAATGAGACACGGACACATCGAGGACACGTTATTATTTTTTTTTTATTAGATAATATTAAAAGATCAAACCCAAAATACTTTAGTTTTTTTTTACTAATAATTAAAATAAAATAATGTGAATGAAAATTTAATTGGCCATTGAATTTAGTTTAAAATTTAAATACATAAAACCCAATAAGTCATGAGTCTAAACCCAATAAAGACAAAAACCCAACGTGCCAAATACCCATTAAAAGCCCGAAAAAAAACTCCTTAATTATTTTCAACTTTCAACAAACCCTAACCCTAAAAACTCATTCCCTCCCCCCGTTTCAACTTTCTACTTTCCCTCCCTCCCTCCCCCCGTTTCAACTTTCTACTTTCCCTCCCTCCCTCCCTCCCCAATTCTTCTTTCCCTTCATCTCTCCCCACCTTCATTTGATCTCCCTCTACCTCCAACTTCGCCACCGACCATCTCTGCCAACGCCGCCATTCTGCAGTCGACAGATTTGTTTTTTTTTTTTTTTTAAGGAAAGGTTTGAGTTTTTGAATGGTGTGTTTGTGACGTGTCCATCACGTGTCCAAAATTAAAAATAGTAATAATAAATAGGGCATGGAATTTCACGTGTCGGACACGTGTCCGGAGCGTGTCCAGACGTATCCGTGTTCAACACGTGTCTGACATGGACGTGCTTCCTATACATCCTAAGTGTAACGACCCTAGGAACTACTTCAGCCTCGGACACTTTAAATTTAATACTGGGTTCTACTGGGAGTCTAAACACCACCTCCTTACAATGACAATCAATGATGGCATAATTCTCAGCTAACCAATCTGTCAATGCTAAAGGTTTGAGAGAATTAGAATACTCTATTCCATTCACTAAAGAGATATATATATACAAGTGTACAATGTTGACCTAAGTAGGAGAAAGTGAAATTACAATAAAGAACAACCCAATTAATATATTTACAAAAATGCAATTATACTAATATAAGAACTCTAACACTCCCCCTCAAGTTGGAGCATATATATTCATCATGCCCAACTTGTTAGAGAGGTAATCTATTCGTGCTCCATTCAATGCCTTGGTGAAGATGTCTCCTAATTGCTCTCTAGTCTTCACATATCCTGTTGATACCAAACCTTGTTGTATCTTCTCACGTACAAAATGGCAGTCAACCTCAATGTGTTTAGTACGCTCATGAAATACCGGATTAGATGCTATATGCAGAGCTGCTTGATTATCACACCATAATTTTGTTGGTGTTGTGACATCAAATCCCAATTCGATAAGAAGTTGACGTATCCAAACTAATTCACATACAAATTGTGCCATTACTCTATATTCTGATTCAGCACTTGACCGTGACACCACATTCTGTTTTTTACTCTTCCAAGAAACCAAATTACCACCCACGAATACACAATATCCTGAAGTTGATCTTCTATCTTCCTTAGCTCCTGCCCAATCAGCATCTGAGAAACATTCAATGTTAATATGCCCATAACTCTTATATAATAAACCACGCCCAGGAGCTGCCTTTAAATAACACAAAATTTGTTCCACTTCCACTGCAGCCCAATGGTCAACGGTAGGAGAAGACATATATTGGCTCACAATGCTCACTGAATAAGCTATGTCCGGTCGAGTTACTATAAGATAATTGAGTTTTCCCACTAACCTCCTATATTGTTCAAGATCTTTCAGTAATTCTCCCTCTTTTGTGAGCTGTAAATTAGGCATCATCGGGGTACTACATGGCTTAGCCCCTAACTTCCCTGTTTTAGTCAACAATTACATATTTTCTCTGTGATAACATGATTCCCTTCTTGCTTCTCATTACCTCGATTCCTAGAAAGTATTTTAACATTCCCAAATCTTTTGTGTGGAATTGACTATGGAGAAAGATCTTGAGTGATTGGATGCCCAATGTGTCATCGCCTGTAATAACAATATCATCAACATACACAACCAAGAGGATTACACCACTCTCAGACCGCTTATAAAAGACAAAATGATCTGACTTGCTCTTTCTCATTCCAAAGCTTTCAATCACCTAAGTGAATTTCCCAAACCATGCTCGTGGACTCTGCTTTAATCCATACAATGATTTACGAAGGCGACATACCTTTCCATTCTCCCCCTGAGCAACAAACCCTGGAGGTTGCTCCATATATACCTCCTCCCCAAGGTCACCATGAAGAAATGCATTTTTAATATCAAGCTGATGCAATGGCCATTGATGAATGGATGCTAAAGAAATGAATAACCTGACATAAGCCATTTTAGCAACAGGAGAGAAAGTGTCAGAATAGTCAACCCCATAAGTTTGTGAGTAGCCTTTAGCAACAAGGCGAGCTTTCAACCGAGCTACAGACCCATCTAGATTGACTTTAACTGCAAAGACCCACTTACAACCAATAGGCTTCTTTCCGGCAGAAAGAGAAACTAAATTCCAAGTACAATTGTCATCTAAAGCTATCATCTCTTCTACCATTGCAGTACGCCAACCAGGATGAGACAAAGCTTCATGAACAGTCTTAGGAACAGACAAAGACTGTAGGGATGCAATAAAGGAACAGGTAGAAGATGACAAATGGTTATATGAAACAAAAGAGGAAATAGGATATGTGCACTGGCGCTTACCTTTACGAAGAGAAATAGGAAGATCATCGCTTATACCTGGATCCAATGACGAAGAAGCCTCTGGTACAGGGCATGAAACTGAAGAGGGTGGTCGGCGAGAATAAACCTGAGTAATAGGTGGGTGAGTAGAAATAGGAACAGAAGGAGATGAATCGCTAGAGGGCCCACAAGAGGAGAGAATGGTATAAACAAGGAAATCATCCTCGTCCTCTTTATGCTCCCCCTTACTCTTACCCGAAGATAGAGAAAATAAAGAAGAATCTTCAAAGAATGTGACATCAGGAGAGACAAAGTAACAATCGAGACTAGGACAATAACACCGATACCCTTTTTGGACACGAGAATAACCAAGGAATACACATTTTAAGGACTTTGGATCTAGTTTGGTGAGTTGAGAGCGAACATCCCAAACAAAGCAAGTGCAACCAAAGATTTTGGGTGGAAGAGGAAATGAAGGGAGTTTGGGGCACAAAATACGATAAGGTATCTCACCCTTAAGAACCGAAGATGGCATGCGGTTTATTAAGAAACAAGCCGTCGAAATAGCATCAGCCCAAAAATATTTTGGGACATTCATCTAATGTAACAGTAAGGCTCTCGCGGTTTCAAGAAGATGGCGATTCTTTCGTTCTGCAACCCCATTTTGAGATGGAGTATAAACACACGAGGATTGATGGAGAATTCCATGTTCACTTAAATAGGAACTAAGAGCATGAGAGAAGTATTCTTTAGCATTATCACTCCGTAGAAATTTAAGAGAACCACTAAATTGAGTTCGAATTTCAGCATGAAAGTTACGAAAATGAGAAATCAACTCAAAACGATTTTTCATTAAATATAACCAAGTTACAAGTGAAAAATCGTCAACAAATGTAATAAAATATCGAAACCCTCTCTTGGACTCAACAGAACACGGAACCCAAATATCATAGTGAACTAATTCAAATGAAGCACTAGCTCGTTTATTGACTCTGGGATACAGACTCAGACGATGAAATTTAGCAAACTGACAAGACTCGCAATCTAAAGAAGACAAATGATTAAATTGAGAACAAAGACTCTTCAAGACAGAAATAGATGGATGACCCAAACGACAATGTTCTTCAAAGGGAGAGGACACTTGAGAACATGTAACAGCTGTGGGTATTTGTGGTTCAAAAATATAGAGACCTCCAGATTCACACCCTTTACCAATAGTCCTCTTCGTCAAAAGATCCTGAAATAAACAATAACCAGGAAAGAATAAGACACGGCAATTAAGATCGCGAGTGAGTTTACTAACTGAAATCAAGTTAAAGGAGAACTGTGGCAAACTTAAGACAGAAGACAGTGAAATGGAGTTGGTTCTGAGAGTGGGTAAGAGTTTTTCTTCTTCAAAAATCATCATTCTTCATCAACTGCTTGTTTCTTCTCCATCGGGTTAGCAGTAGATGTACTGTACTTATTTCATTCTCTTCTTCATCGGGTACTTTCAAACTTCAACTGTTTCTTTCTTCTACTTAAATCATCAGCTACTTCTTCTTCTTCTTCTTCAATCTTTGGCTTCTCCTTGGATAATTATTCTGCTTCAACAATTCTCCTTGGCTGGGTATCCTCCATTTCGTGAGGTGAAGTGAGAATTTAAAATTTTTTTTTTTCCTAAGTTTAACATTTATGTATTCCTATTCCATTAGTAATTTAGAACCATTCAAATATAAATTATATTATTATATTAATTATTTTGACATTTGATTGATATTTTAGTCTTTTAGACTAGTTTTACTTTTATTATTTTTTGTTCATTGATTCATTCTTAATGACTTGATTGGGTTGGGTCGGGTTGGGTTGGGTTGGGTCGGGCCAACCCGAGCCTAAACAGGCCAACCCGAGAACCAACCCGAAAATTCGATTCTCCAAAATTTTAACCCAATCCAAATCGAAAAAAAACCTAACCCAACCCAACCCTTATGGTTTGGGTTGGGTAGTCCGAGTTGCTCGAGTTGCTCGGGTTACTGGGTTGTTGGTACACCCCTAGATATAACTACGTCTAGCATGCTCCAAACACATTTCCAACATGCAAAAAAGTATTCTCTATCATTTTTAAATCCAACACACATGGGACATATCTAAACATGAGGAGACACTTGGACACTTACCGAGACCATTACTATTCCCAATACCCAAGACATAAAGCCCATTATGACCAGCCCTAAAACCCCATCAGAAAGACTTAACAAAATCGTGAGGAGAGGTCCTTGCCACTCACCACTATGCTACAAGCACGTTTCAAATTTTTATGTTAAATTTACATGTTTTATCTATTTTGAAGTATTAAATATATCAATATAAAAACATATACTCTTTTTTAAAATTTTTAATTTAAAAAGAAAAAAATATCCCAACTCCTTGTCTAACTTTTTCAGAAATTTAATTGTCATGTCGTCATGTCAGTGTTGTGTTGTATCCATGTCATGTGTCTATATCTATGCTCATATTTTTCCTAGTATGGTTTGCACCAAGAGATATACAACGGGTAGGAAAGGCAATGACGCAGCTCTGGTTGCTAATCGAGATAGGAGGGTTTCAAAACTTGTTACAAGGCAGGCATTATCATTGAGGTTGACTACGAAAGCATCTATGATCAAGGACATTGAACTTTCCCGAACAATATCCTTTAGAAGAAAATATTTGGGATGAAGCAGGCTTTAGGTAACTGCTTTTTGCACATTGCAAGTTGTTCACCGTTTATGATGGGAGGCCAAAGAGTGATGTCAGAGGTACTATAGAAACATTAGACAATGCACGAAGAATCAACTATTAATGACAGATAAAGTTCAACTTCAAAAAAGTCCACAACATCCTAAAAATAGACTACAAAATCACGTTGCAAAGACAAAAAACTTAAAATCCATCATCACTATATAAGTTTTCATCTCCATAGTTCCAATCATTAGACTTATAGCCCTCTACATTTTTCCTATTTAGTTTCAATAAAAAAATCCTATTTAATTTAGTATTATTTCCATGTACCTCACACTTGCATGCTTCAACAGAGGTCATATGAAGGAGATGAACAATATTTTCTAAATTGTCTTTTAACTTAATTTAATCCTAATTTATTAAAAAAAATGTTGCATTTAAGCCAGAAGCACGTGCTCAACAATGTGAGCTGCTTTACGTAGCCAAGGCTCAAAACAGGTGCATATTTTTTAGGCTTCCCGAAACAATGTTTCCATCAACATAACTTTTGTCCTAATTTACATAAAATTTAATTTTTTGATTTCCATGGAACAGAAATTATTAAGATGGTGTAAAAGTTGGGAAGAAAATGCAAAATATATATTAAACGAAAGATAGAATATGGTAGAAGAGCTTTCTACACCAAAGAAAGTAATATATTAAAAAATAAAAAATAACGAAAAAAGAAAAAACTGAATAAATAAAAGCTTCGCAAAAGAATGTTTCAAACCTTATAATTCCAGTAAACTTTTCCTTCACAGACTTCGGACCAACACACATGATATCAGCTGATGCCATTCTAGGCATTACTTTTGTGACCTACAATTAATGGAAAGAATAATAAAAAAAAATAATGGCTGAGACAACCATAGAATAACAATCTAAACATCAATTAAAACAGATACTAAGACGGGGAAAAAACTACTAACTTAAAGAGTCAAAAGAAAGAACATAGCAAATAGAATTCAGTGGAGGCTTACACCCTTGAGGCTTTAAAGCCGTAAGCCTCAGTTTGCAGTGCACAAAAATGCAAAAGGATAACAATACATCCTCAGCAAAAGAAATTATGTACCAGGCAAGAAAAGAAAAGGTTAAATTTAAATTGGGTCCCATGGTTTGGGCAATGTTTCAATTTAATCGCTACGGTCTTAAAACTTTCAATTTAGCCTCATGGTTTGGGTTTAACTTCAATTTTATTCTTTTAAAAGTTTCAATTTGATCCCTATGATTTGGACTTAGTTTCAATTTCGCGCCTATGGTTTGGTTAAATCTCACAAATTGTCCCTAAATTGCATATTTTACCCACTTGAAAATTCCACCTATTTTCTTTTATTTTTTACTTAGCCCTAAACCCTAATATATTTAACTAACACAATTACCCACATAGAGAATAAGTGGGAAAAAAAATTGTCCATATGATAACGGCAAGGCCGATTTGTGAAATTTGACTAAATCATAAAGAACAAATTGAAACTTTTGAAACCATAAGGATTAAACTGAAACTAAGCCTAAACCATATGGACTAAATTGAAACTTTTAAAATCATTATGGACCAAATTGAAACCATAAAAAATGTGGCCAAATCTTCAATTCGCTGCTCCTCCAGCTCCGATTCCAAAAAAGCATTATGCTGATTATAATTATAAATTATGATGTAACCGGAAAGACAAAACTCGTTTGATTTCAGTTAGCTCAAAACTGCTTTGTCTAAACAAACTCAGCAGATCTAAAGGCATACACAGTTGAACCTGAAAACAATTAGTTATGCTACAGCATCAACAATAAGGAAGCCAGAGCCAATGAACAACCAGCTAAGGTCTAACTACCTCCAACTAACTTCAATCTAATTACCAAACTAACTAAAATGAGCAGCCTGAAGAAGCAGTAGTAAAATACGGTAAAAAATAGTAAAAGAATTTCAAAAACCAACTATCATCAAATTCTTTTGTGTATACTACTTGTGGCTTGACTAAGAGCTTAGCACATCATCGATGTAGAATTACTTTTGCTAACAGGATTACCATAGCAAAATTAAAAGATGATGAGGAAAGGTAAAAAAAGGGGTGGAAGCAGCTATAACCTACATCAGCAGGCGCTAGACCTAAAGAATGATGGCATTTTAAATATCAGCACATACAGATGACACAGTAAGCAACTTACTCGAGCAATGACGGTAGATCCAGGAGCTGGAACAGCACCATGGGCCTTATGACCAGTCACTTCCACAGTTGGTCTCTAACAATGCAAATCAGCCATAATGTAAACAACATCCAAGGCCAGTTAGACATAAAAATTGAAGATACAGATATTGAAAAGAACTAATAATTGAAAATAGCCATTACAACATGCTTCTATGGCTAGTATTAAGTAGAGGTTAAGATCTCATACAGAATAGTTATGCTTAAAAGCAAGGGAAAGAAAACCAAATAAATGGGTTTAAAACTCTCCCCTGTTTTATTCACTCTGAGTTGTAAGAGAAAACAAGATAAAAATGTTACCTTTTGTCCTGTCCGTAATAAAAAACACTAATACACCAAGCCAAGGTAATAGTTTCTTCACCAAATACCAAAACCACCAAAGAGAAATAGTTTTTTCAATTATTCTTTTAGGATTAATTATCCAGCTCTCCACTATATTTTCTTATAGTCGAGAATAAAACTATCTATGAGTATGTTAAGGATGCGAAATTAAGCCCTACCTCGACTAGAAGAGAGGGAGATTCATTCATGTTATATAAGTAGAGGACAATATAGATATGAAGTAGTTTGGGTGAACCCAAAAGCAAATCCATAGAGGCTTAGACCCAAAGTAGATAATATCATACCATTGTAGAAATATAGAAAAGTATGTTTTTTTTATGAAAAACCAACCTTTCATTGAGAAAAAATGGAAGAATACAAGGGGCATACAAAAAGAAAGCTCCCACCAAATAGAGCCAAAATAAGACAAAAAAGGGCTCCAATCAAACAAAATAAGACCTAAAGGATAATTATAATTTACAAAAATCCTTAAAGACGGAAGCCCATAGGGCAACATGGAACATAACAAGGGACCACGCCTCCTCCTTAGGCCTCTCAATCCCCCTAAAGATTCTATTGTTCCTCTCAACTCAAAGGCCCCACAAAATCCCACAAACCCCATAAGCCACAAAAAACACCCCTTTTCACAAAGAGGGCGGGCATAGAAGGAGCTCCTCGGTCATAAAGCTACACACTCTAAGCCAGGCAAGATGAAAATCGAACACCCGAAAGAAGCGGCTCCAAATTGAAAAAATGTAGTCATAACTCCCAAAAAGGTGGTTGAGATCCTCAACCACACCCCTCCTAAGGGTACAACATTGCGACCTTATCAAGCCCGTCAACTTCCTCGAAACATGATCCAAGGTATTAACTCTTCTGTGAAGGACTTACCCCACAAAGAATTTAACCTTCTCGGAGATTTTAACCTTCTACAAAGAGGAAAAGATGGAGGAACAAGATGGGCGAGGGTCCTCCAAACAACAAAAGAAGGAACTGCAAGAAAACCCTTCAGAAGGGCTGGGACTCCACAGACGATAATCCCCTCTCCTAGGGCTAACCAAAAATTCCCCAATCAAGGATAAAAAGGATCACGATATCAATCATTTTCCTATCGAACAAAGGACGAAGAAAACCAAGAGAAAGAGAGTAAATGCTCCTTGACGTCAGGAGGATAGAAGTCATCAAACAGTTCCTCGAGGAAGCAGAGAGCAGAGGAGTCTATCCCTCAACCACTTATCCTTCCAAAAGTAAGTATCCAACCCATCTCCCATTGAACACTGAACAAAAAGGTATGTCATCCCAACAAAGAAAATGTTCATGGGCTTTGAAAATGCAGTTTCATGGGAAGCTTCCCGCCCAAGGGCAAAGCAAAGAAGGAAGGAGGATGTAAGCCTCCTATTATTCACAATTATGTAAGAAAGGGTAAAGGGGGAACAAAAGAATGAATGGGAGCTTTTGTAGTGGGGACCAGAGAGTGGATCGTGCTTGTATGGTCTGGTTGTGAGAAGGTTTATGTAGGGGTTTGTTTGTGCAGGGTTAGGTGGGTATTTTTGTGGACAAAGTGTCTGGAGAGGAGAGGACCAGCTCTCTAACAGCTGAGTAGACTTATTTTGTGTTTGCTTGCCTTATTCTCAATTCACTCAGTTAAAAACCCATTGTCTGTTGAAGAACTCTCAATAGAACAGTGTTGGTTTATCCATATTATCTTGTGTTGTGTGTTTTTCTACTTGACAAATAGGTTCTTCACGTTAGGATACCTAACAACTGGTATCAGAGCACATTTCGCCCTGGGGAGAACATGGAGTATGGTGCAAAAACAAGTAGAAGAACGACTGGATGGAACGGAAAAAGGAATATCTGAGATGAAAGAAGCCATACAGATCTTGGGAAAGAATATGGAACGAATATCGATGGATATGCACAAAAGTCAGAGAGAGTACGGGAAGAATATGGAAAGGTTATTGCTAGATATGCGCGAAAATCAGAAGGCATTGATTATGAAGATGGTTGAAAGCTCTGGAAGTAAGGGACAAGCAACTTCGGTAGTGTCTAATCAATCAGTACCAAAAATGAAAGAAAGCGAGAAGATGGAGTTAACCCCTCGGAGTGGTAGTACTAATGAAGGCGAATCCTCCCAAGGCAGAAGGGAGCCACAGAACACTGATCGTAGTAAGTTTAAAAAGTTGGAAATGCCAGTTTTCTCAGGATCAAACCCGAATTTATGGTTGTTTAGAGCCAAGACTTACTTTGAGGTTCATCAGCTAAGCGATGGACAGAAAATAGAGGTATCCATAGTAAGCTTCCAGCAACCAGTAGTCGACTGGTACAGATGGACAAATAACCAGAAGAAAATCTCATCAAGGGCAAATTTGAATGACAGATTGTTTACTAGATACAGGCCATCGCAAGAAGGTAGTCTATGTGCAAGGTTCTTGGCTATTAAGCAAGAAGGCACCGTCGCAGATTTCATAGCTCAATTTGAAACCTACTCAGCTCCATTGCTAGAGTTACCGGAAGACGTCTTGGAGAACACGTTTCTCAATGGGCTCAAACCACCCATTAAGGTTGAGGTTGTTAGTAGACAACCTGTCAAGATGGAGGAAATCATGAAGAAGGCCCCCAAATAGTGGAAGACAAAGATGTGGCTATTAAAATGGCCACAGAAGAAATGGGCTCGAGCCCACAAACGAATTTTAAAAAGAGTGGTCGAGGAATCTCGAATAAAAATGAGGGAAATCAGGCGCTAAAAGCAAGAAACAAGTCATTTGAAAATACAAGCTCAGTGACGATACTCGAGAAGAGGGAAAAATTGCATTGGAAAGATTCACCATCTAGAAGGCTATCTAACGCAGAGCTCCAAGCCTAGAGAGAGAAGGGCATGTGTTTTAGATGTGATGAGAAATACACCAAAAATCACTGTTGCAAAAAATAAGGAAGTGAGGGAGCTTCATGTGTTGCTAGTCAGTGAGTTTGGGGGCATCGAGTTGATACAAGACGATTTCATGGAAGAAGGTTGCGAACCAGTGGAAGTTGAGGCCAATACATTAGAACTTGCAGACGCGGTCGAGTTAAACCTGAAATCAGTGATTGGTTTTTCAACACCTGGAACATTGAAGGTGCGAGGTAAAGTGGGAGGTAAAGACGTGGTGATCCTGATAGATTGTGGAGCCCCCACAATTTTATTTCCCGAAGGCTGGTCGAGGAACTAAAACTCCCCAAATCTGAGATAACAAACTATAGCATAGTCATGGGCAATGGGCTTGCCGTGAAGGGGAAGGGGGTCTGTAGAGAGGTGGTTGTGCACCTACCAGAACTATCGATCTTAGAGGACTTTCTACCCCTCGAGCTGGGGGGAGTAGACGTCATCTAGGGAATGCAATGGCTGCAAACGATGGGCTTCATGGGGGTGAATTGGACGTAAGTGACGATGTTGTTCGAGGTAGGAGGACATAAGATAACGATAAGGGGAGACCCATCCTGGACAAAAGCAGAAGTTTCCTTGAAGATGATGGCCAAATCTTGGTGTGAGTCCGACCAGGGGTTCCTTATTGAGTTACGAAGGCTGACAATGAAGGAACAAGTTGATGACTATATGGAGGGCAATGATCCTAAGTCTGAGAACGTACCCTCGGGGGTATTAGATCTTCTCATGGAGTATAAGGATGTTTTTGAACTCCCAGCTCATCTACCACCTAAACAACAGATAGACCATCGAATCGAACTCAAGGAAGGACAATCCCCGATCAATATGCGGCCATATAAGTATGCCCATGTGCAGAAGTTAGAGATTGAGAAACTTATCAATGAAATGTTAGCATCTGGTATTATTCGACCCAGCACCGGCCCTTTTTCAAGCCCTGTTTTATTAGTCAAAAAGAAGGATGGGGGATGGCATTTTTGTGTGCATTACAGAGCTCTAAATCAAGTGACCATTCCAGATAAGTTTCTGATCCCTGTTATTGAAGAACTTCTAGACGAACTCCATGGATCCATGGTGTACTCTAAGCTGGATCTCAAATCAGGGTACCACCAAATAAGAATGCATGAGGGAGATATTCCAAAAACAACTTTTAGAACCCACAAAGGCCACTACGAGTTTCTGGTAATGCCTTCCGGGTTAACTAATGCTTCGGCCACCTTCCAGTCGTTAATGAACCAGGTATTCCGCCCCTTCTTGAGACGATTTTTGTTAGTTTTCTTTGATGATATATTGGTATATAGTCCAAATTACTTTACTCATTTGAAACACTTGAGGGTAGTATTCAACATTTTGCATGATAACTCGCTATTTGCTAATCAATCCAAGTGTGTTTTTGCTCAAGATAGAGTTGAATACCTAGGTCACTAAGTTTCGATCAAAGGTGTAGAGGCTAACCAAGGCAAGATTAAAGCCATGGTTGATTGGCCCAAGCCTAAATCGATCAAAGAGTTACATGGATTCCTGGGATTAACCGATTATTACCAAAGATTTGTGTTGAATTACGGCTTTCTTGCCACTCCCTTAAATCAGTTGGCAAGGAAGGACAATTTTGTGTGGACAGAAGAAGCTTCCAAAGCTTTTGACTCATTGAAATCATCCATGATCACGCTGCCAGTATTGGCTCTACCCAATTTCTCCCTTCCTTGTGTGATCGAAACCGATGCATCGGGAACAAGGCTTGGGGCGGTATTATCACAAAAACAGAGGCCCATTACGTACTTCAGTCAAACTCTGTCTGATCGGGCTCATACTAAATCAATGTATGGAAGAGAATTGATGGTCATTGCGTTTGCTATCCAAAAGTGATGCCATTATTTACTCGGCCAGAAGTTTATTGTCCTCACAAATTAGAGATCACTGAAACACTTGCTGGAACAGGGAGAGATTCAACTGGAGTACCAAAAAAGGCTCACCAAGCTGCTTGACTATGACTTTGAAATCAAGTACCACCCGAGTTTGCTGAACAAAGCAGTGGATGCATTATCTCGGAAGCCCCCAGTTATAGAATTATCTATTATATCGATCCCATCGATTATTGATACCACGGTGGTGCAAAGGGAGGTTGAATCCGATATGGATTTACAAAAGCTTGTAACTAATATCCAGAAGGATCATCTCAGTCATCCCAAGTTCTCTGTCCAACAAGGGCAGCTACGCTATAAAGATAGGTTGGTGTTGTCTAGTAAGTCCACAATGATCCCATCAATCTTATGCGTTTTTCATGACTCCGTGGTTGGGGGACACTCGGGTTTTCTTCGGACATATAAAAGATTGACTAGGGAGTTGTTTTGGAAGGGGATGAAGGCGGATGGCAAAGCATATCTGGAACAGTGTTCAATTTGTCAGCAAAATAAATTTGAATCGGTCTCACCAGCTAGTTTACTTCAGCCCATGCCAACCCTTGATCGCGTTTGGGAAGATATAGCCATGGATTTCATCGAAGGATTGCCCAAATCCAATGAGACAGACACCATTCTGGGAGTAGTTGATCGTTTGAGTAAATATGCTCACTTCATCCCCCTCAAACACCCATTTTCAGCCAATGATGTGGTCGGCCGCTTCATTCGTGAGATTGTTCGTCTTCATGGTTTTCCCCAATCCATTGTGTCGGATAGGGATAAGATTTTTATTAGCCATTTCTAGAATGAAATGTTCAGATTGCAGGGTACCCAAATGAAGATGAGCACTGCATTCCACCCGCAAACTGATGGGCAATCTGAGAGGGTAAATCGTTGTGTGGAAACCTACCTTAGGTGTTTTTGTTGTGAACAGCCAAAGAAGTGGAAGCAGTAGTTGTCTTGGGCCGAGTATTGGTATAACACTGCTTTCCATGTCTCTATTAACACCACTCCATTCAATGTAGTCTACGGACAACAACCCCCTCCCTTAATCTCATATGGTGACCGGAAGACATCCAACAATACGTTGGAACAGCAGTTAATTGACAGGGACCACGCCTTGGTAAACCTCAAAGAACATCTTGGTATTGCTCAAGAAAGAATGAAGAAACAAGCAGATCAGAGACGAAGAGATGTTGAGTTTTAGGTGGGAGACATGGTCTACTTGAAGTTACGATCTTATCGCCAAAAATCAGTAGCTAAACGACGATGTGAAAAGCTCTCTCTTAAGTTTTTTGGACCTTATCGGGCTGTGGAATGCATTGGTCCCGTAGCTTACAGATTGGGACTGCCTCCTACCACCTCGATCCACACCGTGTTTCATGTCTCTCAGCTAAAGAAGGTACTTGGACCAAATACTTTAATTCAATATAAACCTCTAGTGTTTACTAAGGAGTTGAATGGCAATCTAAGCTTGAAGATGTGTTGGGACTTCGATGGAATGATGGGAACAAAAGAATGAATGGGAGCTTTTGTAGTGGGGACCAGGGAGTGGATCGTGCTTGTACGGTATGGTTGTGAGGGAGGTTTATGTAGGGGTTTGTTTGTGCAGGGTTAGGTGGGTATTTTTGTGGACAAAGTGTCTGGAGAGGAGAGGACCAGCTCTCTAACAGCTGGGTAGACTTATTTTGTGTTTGCTTGCCTTATTCTCAATTCACTCGGTTAATAACCCACTGCCTATTGAAGAACTCTCAATAGAACAGTGTTGGTATATCCATATTATCTTGTGTTGTGTGTTTTTCTGCTTGCCAAACAGGTTCTTCACGTTAGGATACCTAACAGAGGAAGGGCAACTTAATTTGTCCTAGGTTAAGAATATTACATAAAATCATTACGATTTTAAATTTTTCTTTCTATTTTTCCCCTTTAAATTTTTAGAATTAAAAGATTATATACATAAAAAGTTAAAATATGAAAATTTCCCTCTACAGAAAATCTTTGGCTCTGCCCCTATTCACTTCTGTCCATATTCAACATAGTTAAGGGGTGAATTTCAATTCTGGATCCAACCATGGTTGGATCCATGAGACGGGAAGACTAACACTTTGCCAAAAAGACTTTCTTCCCACACCTCAAACTTCAAGGAAAACTCCCCCACATCAATCATCCTGTATCTATACATAAAAAGAGAGCTTCTTCCAGTCAACTATACTTTGTCACGGTGGAAAGGATTCAATATGCATTTTGAACTGATATTCTTCTTAAGCATGCTCCAAACTTTGCACCATTGACCATGGAAACACAATCTCAAAACATTTATAGTATAGTTTCCTCCAACACTATCACGCTAACCTTTGGTAGGGAAAGAGTCCCAAGCATTTCCTTAACCAACCCAATAAGAAACCTAGTCACCAACCTGAACCTAGATCTAACAATTAAGGCATTAGTAACATTCCCCACACGTTGAAAGTTTGAATCCCCATCCCTACAATAGTGTAATGCTACATTAAGAACCTTGCTAACCTAGTATTTTTCATGGCTAAATCTTATCTTTCTGGAGAGCTTGTAGTTAGAAGGCATCAAAATTAAACCAAGAAAGTATCACCTAACCAAGAAACTACAGCAGGGTTTGAAGGAAAGCACATTACGTGTTGAACCTCCCCACATCCACAACACATACTTTCCTTCCTTCAGACTTACAAAATCGAAATCCATCGTATAGAATTCCCTTCCTTTGCTAAAGCACCACAAAACCACCTTAAATTCCAAAACAAACATCACATGGGGTTCAAAGAAAACAATTCCTTATCATCCCAAGACCAACCAATAACAAGGAAGCAAAAAGAAACCCCCAAATCCCAACACATCAAAAGATCAAGCAAAAAAAACACAAACAGTAAAGAGAAGTAAAAGAGTATACCGAGTCCGAAGAGTCAGTTGGAGGGGGAATAATGCGGCGAAAACCAGAAAGAGAAGCATAAACAGTGTTATTGGCGACATAAGCGCCTTTCCCAGGTTTCAAATCCGAAAATTTTCCGAGAACTTCACCTGGAGTGACGAACTCAGTCTCTTCCTCGCCTTCTTTCATTGTGTCTCTCTCAAACTCTGTAGAACTCGCACTGTGGCCGTCGCTAAGTCGTATCGTAGTATAGGTTTTAAGATTGGAACAGTGAGTCTTCAATTCAAACTGGGCGGGTACACTCTGCTTTACGTAGAAATTTTTCGTGAGAATGCAGCGGGATATTTGAAGGCTAAAATTATAGAAAAGTTTAAAATAGCATTTTGGACCGTGTATTTTTTACTTTGTTCTATTTTGGTTCGAGGTGTTTATGGGTTGGGTTGGGTTGGGTCGAGTTGATGTTGTAATGACCGACACTTTTAGGTATTAATTAAAGTTTCAATTTTGAAATTTTACTTAGTTGTGGGACCAATTTCATGTTTTGTGTGGTGTATTGAAGTTAAATTTGAAGTTTTGCATAGTTGTAAATTAGAGAATTTGAAGAATAAAAGAATTAATTGGGTTTGGGGCATTTTTGTTAATTAGGTAAGTTTAAACCAAGCCCAAGCCCAAGAGAAGCCAAGCCCCAATTTTTTACTCTTCTATTTAAATGGACGCAGCCCTAGGTTTGAGTCAAGCCTCCAAGCCAAGCCAAGTCACCATCATTTTCTCCACATTCTTCTTCTTCCTTGGGTGTTCGACAGCCCTATCTTGCAGGAAAAAAAAATACAGTAGCTCTTCGCCGCCCACACCCAAGTTGTCGAGTCGCCACTCAACCTCGCCTTGCCGAACGCCCCGTAACCCCGCCCCATCGAGCCGCCGCCACAACTCGTGTCTATCCGCCGCTCACCACACGCGTAGATCCTCGAACCCGAATCGCCGCCTCACAGATCCGCAGAGAACGCCACCGCTAGCCGCTTCCCAAACCACGTCGCTACTGCAGATCCGTTTTCCGGCGGGATTGCTCTGTTTTTAGGCTTTTTTTTTTTGCTATTTTCGATACTGTACAGCCACGATTAGACTCTGTTTTCACGTGGGTAAGTCTATTCGTGTTGTATCCTTATGGTTTTCATATTGAAATTTTGGTCTTGGGCATTGGTTTGGTAATTTGAAGGTTGACCCATTGATTTTCGGGCTCTATTTTAGAATATCTGTCATATGTGGAGGTCGACTCGGCGAAATCGAATCGAATCATCATCTAATTGGCAAAGTTTGGTTTTGTTATGGGGAAGGAACGGAGGTAAAACTTTCATCCTAAACTCAAGCAAATCCTGGATTATGTGCTAGGCTTCAATTCTAAGTATTGGAATATGTTGGAAAATTTTTTGTTTTTGGGGGGGGGGGGGGGGGGGGGGGGGGGGGGGGGGGGGGGGGGTTGATAGTCCTTATTCTTTTCTTGAGGCTCTATAACCTTGTAAGTAGCCAATTTGAACAATTTCTCTAAGTCTTGAATATGAAGTATGAGCTTTGGAACAGATGTATGACTATGACTATGAGTTCCTTTTTATTATGAGTTTCTTTGAGATAAGTTAAATTATTAAACCAACGTCTTAGGTTGATTGTTAGAATTAGAATTTAAAGGCTATGGATGTCAAGCATGATCTTCTGAAAATTTTTATAGGTTTGCCAAGGGAATTCTAAAATAGGAATTTGAGGACCCTTTGTTGAGCTTAGTCAAGGTAAGGGACTTTATGTCGGTATGCTTAAATGCAAGTTGGGAATTGAATTGAAAAAAAAAATTAAATTCAAAATGAAAAGTTTTATAAACGTTTTATTTATGATTTTCGATGAATTTTAAAAATGCTTTATTTTATATGAAAATGAATTTTCACATGTATGATTGTCAAATAATCTTATGAATGTGATGCATGATTTATGATTTATGATGAATGATATGAGAATGTTACTTTGTGTTGCATCATGGAATGAAGATTTAAAATGCTTTGGGACCTCATGCATACATGTGTATTTTCATGATAAAATGATTTCGAAGGTTGTGGCAATTACCCTCTAAAATTATTGATGTACATCTAAATGAAAATGAACCTGAAAATGTTAAATAGAAAGGAACCTGAAAATGTTAGAGGAAAAGGGAGGGTTAGATTGGGTTAATTGTCCACATTAAGCCGAAAAGAAAGGTTAAAAGGGAAACGTTTCCACTATGAAAATGTTTTAGGTCCCACTAGAGGAAAAATGTTTTTTTTTTTTTTAAAAAAAGTCACTTTGTATGTGTTGGCATATCCTGACCCTGGTAGTGAGGTCACTTACTGAGTATTTTAAGTACTCACCCTTTTCAAAATGTTTTTTTTTCAGGTAAAGGCAAAGGCATCCTAGGCAAATGACATGATAGTTTCCGCAATTTTTTCTTCATTGTTAGCATTTTTTTTTTTGGAATATTTTTTAGTGGAAGTATTTTGAAAATTATTTCAACTGTTAAACATTTTAATTTATTCTTATGCTTTGAAACAAATTTAAAGGGATCCCCAGGTAAAGGCTTTTGAACGTTTAGCAAGAGTTTATTTCTTTTTCTATGGTTATTTAAGTTTTTTTTTTTTGTATTTTCATTAGCATGCATGTAGTAATGTCCTTAGAAAGTCCAATAAGAAAAGTTAGGTCGTTACAGATGTACTTTTTAAATCCAATCGAAATGTTTGAATGGTAAGTTTTTTCAACCCAAACAACCCTTATTAAATAATGAGCTCAATCCAATCATGAAACATATGGGTTGGGTTGGGTCGGGTTATTCAGGTCATTTATTCAAAATTTTAGTTTTAAGAAAAAGTAAAATGTTAATATGTAAATCATCTATTTATTTATTTTTAAATATTGAATTACAATTAGGATCTGAAAAATTACCCTCTAAAGATTCAAAAATGTATTTTTAAGAGTTATTGACTAATAAATAATTCAAAAATAATTATGGAATTAATAAAAATAAAATAAATACATGTATATATAATTGTGTAGTAGGAAAAGGAATAATTTTAAAAATTAATAACAAGTTCAGGTTGATTCGGGTCAACCCAAACCAATTTTAGGTGCACTCATGAACCAACCCATAAAACTTTCATTTATTTGAACTCAACCCAACCCAAATAAGTTAATAATCCAACCCAAACCATACAAGTTAGGTTGGGTTGATCTAGTTGTTCGGGTAATCGAATTTTTTTAACACCCCTACCTCGGGTAATCGGATTTTTTGAACACCCCTACGTGTACTTTCAAATGTTCGATTTTAGTCCATATACTTTCAATAAAGCTTAAGATTGGCCCCTACTATTAGTTTATTGTTAATTTTTCTTCAAAAAAATTAGTCTCTATTAGCTTTTCTTCTATAACTTTTGAAAGTATGTTCACATTGTATCTTTTCTTACATTAAAATTATTATTATTATTATTTAACCAATTTTGATAAAAAAAAAAAAAATTAACTTCAAACTTATTATAGGGGGCCAATTTTAAGCTTTATTGACAGTACATTGACTAAAATTGGATATTTGAAAGTACAGAGATCAAAATGGAGCAAAACCCAAAGTACAGAGACCAAAATGGTATTTTAACCTATAGAAAATACCTCTAAACTATGAGTTTTGTTTCAATAATACCCCGAAATTTTAAGGGGGTGTTTGGCCCATGGATAAGACTTGTGGGGAGTTGGGTGGGTTATTTTAACCCTCGTTTGGCCACGATTTTGAACAGCCCACCGGCTTTTAGTTAACAAAACATGGACTTCAACATTGTTTACTGTTGGAGTCCGCACGCTATCCAACCTCAACCTCGCGTACACCTCATTCGACTTATCTCCTTTTCTCTTTACGATGCTCTCTTCTCTCTCTCAAGTTTGTCTCACCGACCTTCTTTCATCTTCTTCGACTCTCCTCCATTCATCTTCTCCCCCTCTTCTTCGATTGTTCCTCCATTTAAGTTGACAGTCGTCGTGGGTCACCGTCTTCATCTTCGATTAGTCTTCCGTTAGCCTTTTTTTCTGTTTCACAATCGAAAACCCTAGCCCCAAAAGACTGAATTTGTGACCCACGATAGATATGAACACCCTAAACCTCCTTCCATCCCTGATTATGCACCCTTGCATGTTCCTTTTTCCCACATTCGAACATCAAATGCTGGTTGTTGACATTTTTTTTTTTTTCAGATTTGAAACCCTAACTGAAACCCCTCGCTGCTTCAGACCAAACAACCCTTGTCGCCATATCTGTTATCCTTTTTATCCACAATAGCCTCCTCTTTGGGGTTGGTAGGTAGGCTTGGTAGGGGCTTTTGATGTATTGGAGCTTGGTGGGGGGAGGGGATGGAGGGCTTTTCCAACAGGTTTGATCTCCCATACCCTAAGGCGATGATGATCACCCTTTATTTTTTTCTTTTTTTTTTACATGTCTTCTGATCTGTCTGTTTTTAGTTAATTCATTTTTTTTTGGTTAATTCATTGTTATGTATTGCAATTTCCATAATTAACTAGTTAATTCGGGCTTTTCCACTTAGACTTGCAATTTCCATTTTTAGTTAATTCATTTTTTTTTATGTATATTGTTATGTATATAAAAAATGAATTAACTAAAAATAATATTTTATATATACTTTTTGAAATATTTTCTTTAAAAGAAATGCAATTTCTTTTATTATGTACTATATAATTTAGAAGCCACATGGATTTATATTTTCGTTCATTAATTATATTTTATAAAAATGTGATTTATTGTTTGGTGAAAATTTTTATATTTAAATACATATAACTACAACACAATATTTAAATTAGTCAAATAAAATATTTTACAAAAAATGAGAGGTTGAAAATATGGAGTTAAAAAAACTCTAAGGTTTTGTCTTTTCATTTTCTATAACATTTAAAGCTTGGCTTTTAATTAGAATTAATTCTAAAAGTTAATGCTTTTGGAATTTCAAAAGTCTTTGTAACTTTTTCAGAATTTCAAAAGTTTTTGTAACTTTTCCATCACCTTCAACTATAAAAATGGAGTTTCTTTCACCATTTTTTTCATTACCAACCTAAAACTCCTTTTTAGCTGTGTGTGAATGTATGAATATGAATATATTGAGTGACTTGACTCCAAATAGATATAGAAAAATGAGGTCGTCCACTTGCTTGCTTCGATGGCACTAGAAGATGGAATGGATTTGGCATGGATGGAAGATTTTTCCAAGAATGTAACGACCGACACCTTCAGGTATTAATTAAAATTTTAATTTTGGGATTTAACGTAATTGTGGGACCAATTCCATGTTTGTATGGTGTCTTGAAGTTAACTTTGGAGGTTTGCATAATTGTGAAATTAGAGAATTTGAAGAAAAAAAAAATTAATTGATTTGGGGGCATTTTTGTTAATTAGGTGACTTTGAGCCAAGCCCAAGCCCAAGGAGAAGCCAAGCCCAATTTTCCCTCTATATTATTTTATACTGCACGCAGCCCTAGGTTCAAGCCAAGCCTTTAAGCCAACTCTCAAGCCAAGTTGTCATCTTCTCCAACTCTTTCTTCTTCTTCCTTTGTGATCGACAACCACCTCTTGAAGCAGAATTTTTTTTCTTCTTTCTCTTATGCATCTCACCCCCGCCGACCACACCACCTCCAGCCGAACCGCCGTAGCGCCGCCGCTGCAGACCGCCTCCCGAACGCCACGAACTGTCGCCGTCTTCGACCCGATCTGCTCGATCCGCCGTGCCTCTGACCCAATCTGCTGCAGATCAAACGCCACGAACCGCCGACCGTAGCACAACCACCACTCAACCACCGCCCGAACGCCGTGCAAACCGAGCCAAGCTTCTGCAGATCTACGAACCCGAGCTGTAGATCCAAGTACCCCGAGCCGCCACCGCCTCACGCTTTTGCTGCCGCTGCTTGCAGTCCACTTCAGACCGTTGTTCGCTGCCCGCGCCACGTCGACGAACACCCCACCGCAGACCTAAGTGCCGCCGCTGTTACAGTTCGTGTACAGCGAGATTGCTCTACTTTTTTTGGGCTATTTTTCTTGTGATTTTTGACACTGTACAGCCCCAATTTGGCTCCGTTTTCACGTGGGTAAGCTTATTCTCATTGTATTCTTATGGTTTTCAGATGGTAGATTTAGTTTTGGGCACTGTTTTGGTAATTTGGAGGTTGATCCATTGATTTTGGGCTCTATTTTGGAATACCCATTGTAGGTGGAGGTTGGTTTGACAAAATCGAATCAAACCATCATTTAATCGGCAAAGCTCGGTTCTGTTTTGGAGAAGAACATAGGTAAAATTCCCATTCTAAAATCAAGCAAATCCTTGAGTATATGCTAGGCTTCAATTCTAAGATTTAGGTTGTTTGGCTTTTCTCTAAGTGTCATAGGAAGTTTTAGGTGAATTAAATTTAGTTTGGTGGGAGAAACTTTGGGATTTAATTATGGATTTTAGGAATTTTTTCTAACCTTAGGGATGGTTTGAATTAGGCTCCAAATCGTTTGACTAAGGTTCAAGACAGTGGAATTTTGGTGAGCATTTGGGTGATTTGGATTCTTGAGCTTAGCCAAGGTAAGGGACTTTATGCCGATATGCTTAAATGCAAGTTAGGAACTGAATTGAAAAAAAAAATTAATTACATTTGAAATGAAAGGCTTTTATAAAAGTTTTATTATGATTTTTGGTGAATCTTAAAATGCTTTATTTTATATGAAAATGGATTTTTACTTGTTGATCGCCAATTATTCTTGTGAATGTGATGCATGGGTTATGGTTTATGACTTATGAAAATGTTGCCTTATGATGCATCATGGAATGAAAATTTAAAATGCTTGGGACTTCATGCATACATGTGAATTTTCATGATAAAATGATTTCGAAGGCTGTGGCAATTACCCCCTAAATTTAAGATGTACATCTAAATGAAAAGGAACCTGAAAAGGTTAAACGGAAAGGAATATGAAAAGGTTAAATTGAAAAGGAACCTGAAAATGTTAAATGGAAAGGAAATGTTAGGTTGAGTTAATTGTCCACATTAAGCCGAAGAGAAAAGTAAAAGAGAAACGTTTCCACTATGAAAATGTTTTAGGTCCCACAAGAGAAAAAAGTTTTAAAAATCATTTTGCATGCGTTTGCATATCCTGACTCCAGTAGTGAGGTCACTTATTGAGTATTTTAATTACTCACCCTTTTCAAAAAATGTTTTTTTCTTTTCAGGTAAAGGAAATGGTATCCTAGGCGAATGACAGGATAGTTGCTGCAAGAGGCCATGGGTGACCTATAGGAGCTTAATTTCTGCAATTTTTATTCATTGTTAGCACTGTTGTAATTGTTTTTTTTTTTTAAGTAGAAGTATTTTGAAAATCATTTAAATTCTAAAAATATTTTAGATTATGTTTATGCTTTGAAATAAAAGGGATCCCGAGGTAAAGGTTTATGATTGTTTAGCAAAGGTATTCTTTTTGAGTTGTTATTTAAGTTTTTTTTTTAAAAAAAAATTCATTAGCATGCATGTAGGAACGTCTCTAGAAAGTCTAATAGGAAAAGTAGAGTCCTTACAAAGAACTTCTACAAACGGTCCTTGAACTTGAAGCTAGACGAAAACTCCAACAGTTTTAATTTGCTTTTGTTTGTTGTTTTGAATAATTATTACTATTTTGGTGTATTCCAAACAAAATAGGAAAAAGAAAACTTAGAGTGCTTTTTTTTCCCTAGTACTTTTAGTCCTCTTTCATTGCTTTTTAAATCACTTCAATCTTAAAAATACTTCCAAATGTTACAAGATTCATTTAGAGAGTATAGAATGCACGTGTCGGATGAACCATATCCATATTCTCAATTCTTATTTTGATGAATTATATGATCTTTGATTCTTACCATTATTAAATAAAATGTATATTAATTTTAAGGAAGTTGTGTATTGACATATCTTCATTTTCTTCTTCATTAATTTTTTTTTGGTGTTATTTTGTAGTTACTGTTAGTTTGTTTTTTTTTTTAAATTTGGAATATTTGTGTTTTTTAATTTACTAATTTAATTTTCAGTAGATTCAAATTCTATACAAATTTTAATTGGTTTATTAAATTGTTTCCCACTAATTTTATAACAATTTTTTTCTTTCTCTCAAAAAATAATATATAGCAATTTTTTTTCTTTCTAAAAAACATATATAAGTTTTGTTTGGGTAATGGATTTACACTATAACCTATAATCCATATCTACAATCCTATAATATTATCTATATCTATATCTATCTCTATACTCTATTAGAAAGTAAGAATCTTTGAAAAACATTTTTAGACTATCTTATCTATTTAGTTTTTGTTAGATTACAAATGTACTATTTCCATTTAGACCATCTTATCTCTTTTATTCTTACGTTTTTTTTTTTTTGAGTTCAATAACTATCTTTCCTCTTTCAGTCTTAATAAATTTAGACATCATTTACATTAATAAAAAAATATATAACTTTTTTTTTTTGAAATATATAACTCAAATATCAAATTTAAGTGCATTAAAGTTAATTATTTAATGTAATGTACTTAATAAATCAAATGAAATTTAAAAAACAAACAAACAAACAAACGTAACCTCTTTTCTTTTAGACTATCTTTTTTTTTTTGGAGATTAATAAACGTAACTTGTATATCATTCTTTTCGGATAATATATTTATTAATCTTAACTATCATTTCATTTTTAAAATTTTGAAAATCAAAATAAATTTAATATTTTGTATTTTAATTTTAAGCTAGGGTTCTAATTTTAATTAGAACTCTAAGATTTTATATTATAATAAATAAATAAATATTCATATTATTTGTAAATCTACTAATTAATTACTCTTACATGAGGGTTCAATTTTTGTAGGTTATAAATTTAGTTTTTATTATGATCATTATTAACATAAAACGGTCAACCATTAGAATTCCAATCATTAACAAAAGAAAGTTAATTATTCTTTTTTTTAAAAATAAAGTTAATTATTCATGGTAAAGTACTTAATTTTAAGCCATGGTTTTTCTAGTTTTAAATTAAAATTATAATGTGTCAAAAAATAATTATAAAAGTCATATTCTATTAATAAATAAATAATAAAATTATTTTGTAACCGACTAATGAAAATACAAAATATTAAATTTATTTTGAATTTCAAATTTTAAAAAATGAAATGACAATTAAGATTAATAAATATATTCAAATTGTTTGTAAATCTACTAATTAATTAGTCTTACATGAGGGTTCAATTTTTGTAGGTTATAACTTTAGTTTTTATTATGATCATTATTAACATAAAACGGTTAACCATTAGAATTCCAATCGTTAACAAAAGAAAGTTAATTATTCTTTTTTTTTTAAAATAAAATTAATTATTCATGGTAAAGTACTTAATGAATCAAATGAATTAATCATTTTTAACTATCTCAATTTTTTTATAACAAACTTAACATGTATATTATTTCTTATAAAATATATTTTAAGACTCATTTTTTTTTTAATTTCAAAATATATATTCAATTTATTTTAAAATACTATATTTGAATTTTAAGCAATGGTTCTAAACTAAAATTATAATGTGTCAAAAAAAAAAGAATTATAAAAGTCATATTCTATTAATAAATAAATAATAAAATTATTTTGTAACCGACTAATGAATTACTTTTAATAAGTTATAAGTTTAATTTTTTTTATTATGGTTATTATTAAAATAAAACATTCATCTATGACTTTAACACTTGGCCATGGTTTCCTTACCTCGATCAGCGACCCATTGGCAGCAATTGGGTCTTTAAAATCAAGTATCACGCTGATGATATTATTGAGCGTTACAAAGCTCAGCTTGATGCAAAAGGGTTCAACCAACGCAAAGACATTGATTATAAAGATACATTTGCTTCTGTTGCAAAATTGATTACAGTTTGTTGCTTACTCACAATTGCAACAATATGCAATTGGTCTATGGATGTGCAGAATGCATTTCTTCATGGTGACTTGATTGAGGAAGTATACGTGTTATCTCCACCCAGTTACTGTTGACAGAGAGAGAATGCAGTTTGTCAACTGCACAAATCATTTAATTTATGACCTTAAGCAAGCACCGCGTAATTAGATTCAACGATTCTCTTGTGCAATTCATTAAATTGGATTTTAGCAATCAAAAGCTTAGTACTCATTATTTACATAGGTTCATGGAGATTCTATTACCATTGTATTACTTTATGTTGATGACATGAGTATTACAGACAATAATGAGGAGGCTATTAGCAATCGTAAGAAATTTTCTGTTGGAAATACGATTCGACGAAACTGCTAACGCCATAAAAGCGCAAGTGCACGCTATCTCTCAAGTAATATATGGAAGTACTCCAAGTATCAAACCCAAGGGAATTGATGTAACAAAACTTTCCAATCATAACAAGATTTCTCAAAGTTTGCAACCGAAGTGGTAACTAAGAAACAAAGTGATTTTGAAGTTTTTGTGAACAAACAAGTAAAACCAAACTAAACTAAAAAGGGAATGAGAAAACATTGATAAGAAAGCAGAGAATTCAATTCTGGTTCAACCCTGAGGAAATGCGCCCACCATGCGCCGACATTTTGCTTAACTAGGCGAAGAACATATGGCGATTATTGCCATTTGTGCCTGCAATCTGGCTCTTTCGAACTCTGTACAGTACAAACAGAATGCTACCAAGATGCGCTCCAACCTATCCTAATCAACACTTAACACTGTGAATTGAGTTCAACACCTACTCAACTCTTTTCTAAGTACTTTTAGGAGCCTAAGCAATTAAACACATATGTCTATGACTAATTTTAACTTAGGTAAATAAATAACACAATTCAAAAGACTCCAGAGGTTTTTGTCCTATGTCTAGGTACAAAAAGCGAAGTTCTATTTCTAGACTATTTTCCTAGATTGCTTGTATGAAAACAGGTGCTCGATCCAACATTTTCTCTATTGAATCTCACACAAACTATATTAACTCAAGTGATCCGTTTAAGCTAACAATGAAACTTAAACTCAATAAAAAAAAACGGTGCTAAATGTTGAGCAAAGTTGCTAAAATCACATGGTGGGGCTTATCTCTTTTTTAGGGTATTCACTTCTTTGAATTCCCTCCAAAGAGTCTAGCTACTCATTGAAAAGAAAACTAAAGTGCAGAAAATAAAGAATAAACAAGAATGAGAAAGAATAAACTTCATTGAAATAATGGACTTGAATACACTTTGAAGTATGAAAACAAAGAAAAAACTAATGGTATGAAGAACAAAACTGGAATTATAACTTAGAACTAGAATTCAAATGTAAAAACAGAACTTACAACGCTGAAACTAAGAACAAACACAACCACAAAACTGGAAAAGAGAGTACAAAACTTAGATGAAAACAATAAAAATCCTAAGCTCGTTCCTCCTTTCTAACTTGTCCAAACTTTTTCAAGGAGAATAAGTCCTTACTCTTCCTTCTTTCGAAATTAGAGTCCAAATGGAGTATGAACAGAAGTTAGGGGAGACTCGGTGTGATGACTGAAAAATAAAGAGAAAACGACAGAACTTTGGTGAAGAAAGTAGAAATTTGAGCTCTCTTGAAATTGAGGTCTAAGTTGCCTTTTATAGACTCCACTCCTATAGTTTGCTATCGAGATCAGTGTGAGAGGCTTTGGTTGACCATATCCCTTGATTTAAGGAGATTTGGTCGAGAATCTGCCATAAAATCTGTCAAATCCGCAAATCTGGGGGAATCTATAGAAATGGTCTAATTGTTGGCCCATTTGTGAGCACATTTGCTATCTGTCGAAATGGTCTGAATGCAATCGCATATCTGGGTGCATTTTTATGACTTTTCTGCTTTGCTTGGAATTTTTCTTCTGCCTTCAAATGATGTCGCATTTAGGTCGCATTTTGTAAGGTTCAACACTTAAGCATATTTTCTTCTTCTCCAAATGCTACCTCAATGTTGGTGCATCTTGGTCCATTTTCTACCTCTGCATAAAAGCAACAAAAATCAAACAAACTCTCAACAAAAATGACTTTTTTTACAACTAATTATTTATTTTCACAAAATCAAGACTTCAAACACATGCAAAACTTGTTTTTACTAAAATTTACTCTAAATGACATGAAATATAACAATAAACACTCGCTTTCTAAGCAAATAACTTAGTTTTTAGGGTTAAATAATACTCATAAATGAGTGATATCAACGATGTATATAACAACTGAGTAACAGTAGCAAACATATTATACCTTAACTGCTACAAACAATTACAGTGTAAATAATTGTTGTTGACTGAGAAATTTCGGTCAATCCTCAATTGCCATGTCATTATTCCAAATTAATGACAAAACTACAAATAATTAAATTTGAGACCAATTATAAATTTACATGTATCCCAAATTTAATTTGAAGACAAAAATTGACAAATTCTAAAAATTAAAAGGCCACATGTCTTCATTATGACAATTTAACCACACAATTAAATTTAATTTGGTCAAATTGAGTTATATGGAATTTGGGTCAAAGTTAAATAAAACTCAAATACAAATGATTAAGCCCAAAGCTAACCAAAGCCCAAGTTCATGGTTGGGCCCAAAGGCCATTATGGTCCAAGCCCACATACCCATGGAAAGCTCTATAAATAGAAAAGCCCCCCTTCATTTGAAAAATCTTATTCTCCAGAGAACTTAGAGAGAATTGAGAGCAAAGAGGGCCAAAGTCCTTAGGTGTTGAATGCTCCCTAAAGTCCTTAGGTACTGAATGCTTCAAGACAAGTCCTTAGGTGTTGAACACTCCTTGAGGTGTTGAACACTCTTGGAAGACCAAAGACCCTCCAAGATAAGTCCCTAGGTGTTGAACACTCTTAGAAGACCAAAGGCCCTCCAAGACAAGTCCTTAAGTGCTAAACGGTCCTTGAAGACTGAAGACTCTTCGAAGATGATCATTACTACATGCAAGTGCACATGATTGAAGTAATAAGAAACTGGAAGTACTCAAGAGTATCGTACTTAAGGGAACAAATTTTAACAAAATCTATGAGGATGACACAAATTTGTTTACAAAATACAATTGTGGTAATCGATGGTGTAAAAAATGTTGAGAGGTTGTTTTTGCTAAAGGAAATAAACGAAAATCAATAATTAAGAAAAATGAGATCCAAGTTGCTTATGCCCCTTTGGAAAGAAATGCCACTAAAATGCAATTGCAATCGTAGTTAACACAAGAAAACTAAGTAAACCGAATTCGAATCCTATTCAATTTTGCTTCAAAATCTTTAGGAGACTAAGTGATTAAACCTATATTTCTATGACTAATCTAACTTAGATAATTTAGTGCACAATTCTAGCGGTTTTGGAGTTTCGCTCTATGTCTAGGGTCGATGTTCAGGACTTATGTCTAAGCCTTCTCCTCCATTGCTTTTGTGACATTCGCTTTCTCTTAACCCTTTCGGTATTAAGTTCAAGCTTGACAAGCAATCACTAGTTGGCCAGCTAGGTTTACCCACGTTATTTCAACAAAAACAAACAAAGTCTCGAGTGTTAACTAGATTGAATATGATTTTAAGCTTTATATCTCTCCTCTAGGGCATTCACTAACTTGAATCCCTAAGGAGGAATGAGCTCATTATAGAAGAAATGAAAACCCACAATTTAATTGCTATAAATCTCATATTTAATAACCAAAATTCAAAAATTAAATTCCAGAATAATGGGGCAAATCAAGCTGAAATTTTCTAAGAATACTTTAATAGGAACCACAGCCAATAACTTAAAATACTCACAAAGGAGATCAAAAACAGTGCTGAAATTTACTAACTTAAAACTAGAAATTCATATATAATACTACTAGAAAATTCAAAACTTGTGGAAATGCACTCCCAATTAACCAACCGACCTTTTAAAACTAAGAATAATGAAAATCAAAGGACTTAATAGTTGGCAACAACTTACAAAATAAAGAACAAAACAAAATCTAGCTTATGGAATTAAAATGAACAAAAACAGAGAAACAACGCTAGTGTATTTTTCCTTGCTTTGATCGAACCACACACACCTTCAAGGCTCTTGGATCTTCACCTCCTCGAACTTTCGTTGAGGGGGGATCAAACTCGAAAATTAGAGAGTACAAACGAAGCATGAATTGCTGGAAAAATGACAGCAAACGTGAACTAAAGATTGCAGTCCGAAAATTGAAAAACAGAAAAACCCATTGCCTTTTTTGCTTCGTTCTCCTCGTTTTTATAAGCATTGAGGGCTAGAGTTTCCATCTTTGTGCTCTTTCAATCATGCGTCAAGGTTTGGGCATGAGTTCGGGCTGAAAAATCTCCTAAAAATCGTAAACATCTCCTTCAATCTCGTGATTTCCATGATTTTCGCAACTTCCAGATTTTTCAGAAAATGCAATTGCATTTCAAAAGTGGAATGCAATTGCATTTTTCCCTTTGTTCACCACCTTACTTTTCTCAAGGAAATGCAATTGCATTTCAAAAGTAGAATGTAATTGCATTTTCTTCATTGCTCCAAATCTGCACAAAAACAACAATTTGGCTTAATTTCCATTATTTTTTCAACTTCTTTCTTCTTTTTCAATACTCCGACAAGCTTACATGAATTTATCTCATAAACATTATTTTTAGTTTGCTCGTTATTCAACAAAACATGCAAAAATGACAAGAACAACTTAGTTTAGGGTTAAATAATCCTCATAAACGAGAATTATCAGAAGACCAAAAACGCTTTGAAGACTAGAAGACTTGAAGACTTTAAAGACCAAAATATCTTTGAAGACAAGTCGAAGGCATTCGAAGCGTACAAGACTCTAAGACTTCGATTGTATCTTCAAGAGGATCAACAAGCCAAGGGCTGATCCAATGATCAACAAGCTAAGGGCCGATCCAACGATCAACAAGCCAAAGGCCGATCCAACAATCAACAAGCCAAAGGTCGATCCAAAGTGAAGGGAATAATCGAATTAAACCCACAGCGGAAGCATAAGAATCGTCTTTGATTTATTTAGAATTAAACTAAAATACGAGGGTTAAGCAGTAAATACCTTCCAAATATGGAGATTCTTATGGCGGATCTTTATCTTTTCCACAAAGTCTTCATGACTATGACTCGAACACAGTACCAAGGCTTGTGGGAGCCTCTTGAAAGAAAATCCACAAGGGATTGGAGAGGAAGAGGTCTAGAGAGAATTCTCTAATTCTCTCTATTGAGGAGTGTGTTGTATAGAATGCACAATGGCTCACCTCTAGGGTCCTATTTATAGTGGTCTAGGGAAAATAATTAAATAATATATTTTAATATCTAATATATTAAAATATATTTATCTAACCAATTTGAATCTTATTCAAACCATTTAAAATTCTCCTACAACATTTATTTCATAATTTGAATCCAATTCAAATTTAATAAATATATTTTATTTAATGTATCTAATATACATTAATTATTTTAATATTTAATGTATCAAATACAATAAATATATTTTCCTCTTTTATTTAATATATCTAATATATTAAATATTAATTTGAACACTTCAAATTAAATATTAATTTGAACATTTCAAATTTTAATATTTAATGTACCAAATACAATAAATATATTTTCCTCTTTTATATTTAATATATCTAATATATTAAATATTAATTTGAACACTTCAAATTAAATATTAATTTGAATATTTCAATTTTTTCTTTCAACTAAATTGATCTTTTAGTGTTACTATGAGCTAGCAAGGGGACCTTATGGACCTACAGATTATAAGCTCCAATGATACAAAATTAATTAATTAAACTCTTTAATTAATTAATTTTCATTCATTAACTATAGGTCACTCCACTATAGACCTAGAGTTGCACTCTTATGCACTGCAGGACAAGTTGTGTCCATAGATATAATCATTACATGCAAGTCGATTATTCACGAGTTGTTTGTAATTACAGATGGGTCAAAAGTTCGTTTTACCCCTATAATTATATCTTGCACCTTAAGTACCACTGATCCTCTAATGAACAATATGTTTATAATCTAATTATAAACTAAGTCCCTCTTGGGCCAATGAAAGGGTGGGGCCCCATTGTTCAAGTCCCGAAATCAGCACTTAAGGGAACTACTCATCTACTTACCCTATATGGGAAGGAGTGAATTCCATCTTGTGAGATTATGTTCCCAGCTCCCTATTTGGTCAAGTCCCCAAAATGGTAGATATATTGAATCGGCTACAAAAGTCACTTTCACTCATGCAAATCAAAGGACAAGCCTTCACAGGCAGGAGTTCATAACTCACTCAGGATTAAGATCGAGTCGCATATGATCATTCTGATGAAATATTAATATTCTCAATTAACGGATTTATAAAGAGAGATTAAATATTTCGTGGTCCAGTCTTATACAAACTCATTGTATAAGATACCCCCACTCACATGTCTCCACATGAATGATTTGGATCAAATCATTTGTAACTATTACAAAGTGGGCTGTATCAATAGTGTTACTAGGATAAGGCACCCAACCTTATCCATATACTATGACCCTTTAGGTTATTTCTTGAACATGATTCTCTCGTATGTCAACCACATACTGTTCAAGATTACACTAATAACCTTGGATTTTTCATATAATGGATAATATTATATTGCAAATAAAATAATCAAAATTATTATTCATTATTAAATAAATTATTAATTACGAGACTTTAGGGCATAAATCCCAACACAAAGATCAACAAGCCAAATGCCAATCTAACAAGACCAACAAGCCAAAGGCCGATCCAACAATCATCAAGCCAAAGGTTGATCAAAAGATCAACAAGCCAAAGGCCGATCATAAAAGACCAACAAGCATGCTCGAAAACACGCTTTTAGCCCTCGAGACATTTGTTTATGAGAGAGAAAGAATTAGAGGAACAAATTAGATATTGTACCACAACCACAACATTAATACAAATTCAAGTTCATTACACGTGTCTGATTTCTCTTTCTTTGTTGAAATCACATGTGAACAATCGTACAGACACCATATATAACAACAATTTCCAAACTTAAGAAGTAAACTAGATGGAAAACAAAGGTTATAAATTGCAATAACCATAAATGAACAAAACCTCAAGATCTTGTGATAAAGTAGTCGAGGCACACTTACAAAGCACTGTCCTGAAGACAATTATTCGCTCTGCACAAGTTGCAAGTCGACTACAACGATCATCTCAGCAAGATAGAACGATTAATTTTGGTAGAACAACAACCTCGAACTACCCGAATCTGACAGAACTCTTGGATACTTGCTCTCAACTCAACTCAAAATCAAAAGAAAGAAAGAAAGGAGAACTCTTTAAATGGAATGAGATACTCCAAATGAAGAAACAAGTTACTATTTATAAGCTAGCAACTTAGTAACTCTCCAAAAATAAAATAAAAATAAACATTGTAACATATGTCAAATGTAACTCAATTGCGTAGTTACTTGCAAAATTCAAACATAACTCTTCAAATTAGAAGTAACAACAAATTTAACTTCCATATGTTAAATTTGTAAATGAAACAATCAATCTATTTTGATGTTTCAAATCATTTTGAAACTTTTGAGATTCAAACCAACACTTTCTTTCACAAATTTACTACAAAATTTAACATTTTCCACTTAATTTGATTGGATACTGTGATGCTGATTGGGCTAGATGTCCAATTACATGAAGGTCCATAACAAGATATTGCATTTTCCTTGGTAAATCTCTAATATCATGGAAGAGTACAAAGTAGACAACAGTTTCAAGGTCATCAGCAGAAGCAGAATAGTGATCCATGGCTGTAATTACTTGCAAGCTTTCTTGGTTGAAGTATCTTTTAAAAGACTTACAGGTACAACATCCATATTCAACAAGATTATTCTATGACAATCAAGAAGTCTTACACATTGCTGCAAATCCTATTTACCATTATCAGACAAAGTACATTGAATTAGATTGTCATACTGTTCATGAGAGAATCCAAATAGGAGAAATCATAAAACACAGCCTATGTACAAACATGAAATCAAATTCCATATATATACAAAGCCATTGCAATCACTGATAACTTGTGAATACAAGTTATTTAGGCTCATGAAATTGGTTGTTGAATGCCTCGGTGCACTAGGAATCTATTAAAAGAAGGCAGAATCACGCGATAAAATGCATAAATAGAAAGGCATGCTAAATTGAGCATGCACATCGTCAACGCATGCCCAGATCATCTATTTTGTATATTAAGTGATGTGTTGATCTCTTTTCTAGTGTCATGTGCAGGCAAAGGTGGAATTGAGGCAAGCAAGGCAAGGCGCCGTGTCAGAATTGTTAACCCTTTGAGGTGTTGGACTCAAACGCAATGGAAAATGGAAAGGAGAGCGACGTGCCTAGAGAATGTCAGAGAACAGGTAGTAGAGAGACATGGTCGTACAAGTTCAGGCACATAGCTGACAAAAAAAGAGACATGGCAGTGGGGGACTCCGACGCACATTCACCTGTAATCTGCAGAGATATCTGACCTGCATAGGCCTGCTCATCTGCCTCCTTTGTCTCTTACATATATATATCATCACATTCTCATTTGAAAGGGAGATTGTTGCGAGAGAGACCATACTAAGAAGAAAAGAGAAAAGCTGAGAGAATTATCCAATCAGAGTCCGGTGAAGAAGAGTGACAACCTTTGACAAAGGACGACGAGGAAGAAGGAACTTCACCACACCACCTCTCCCACTTACGTGCATTTGTAAATTTACCTTGCATTCACCTTATATTTTCTTTTATTGTATTTTTGCTCTTTTCTTTTAGCATAAGCTAAACACATCCTCAAGACTTGGCCTGTGGGTCTTTTGTTGACAATGTTTTCGTTGCATTAAGTGTAGTAATGGATGAAGTATATTTTTGAACCTTCTTAGAAAGCTCATTTAGATTGCTTGGGTCTGTTTGGCCAACGACTTTGAGTAATAGCATGCTTTAGGCACCGGGAGGGTCAAGGCATGTGGAAACATTTAAGAAGAACAAGAGTGAATTTAGGTTGCTTGGTTGTCTTAGGGATAATACAACCATTTGTAGGCTAGAGAGGGGCGGTGATAATTGATTAACAAGGAATCTAACCATAGTTAAGTGGGAATGCGATACAATGAGGGAGGCATTTGTAGGTACCCTTGCTTAGGTTCATAAGTAGCTTCATCATTAATCTCGTATTTGCATGGAAATAGCATTAACACTAGGTTGTCTCAATCAAGTCTTGACATGTCATTAGTGGACGCAGCTCAGTTATTTGTACTGTTTATTTTATTTTCACGCAATTCAGTTCTTCTTTCTTGGCACTATTATTTTCTTGCATTTTTATGTTTACGCACCTCAACTTAAAATATCACTCCTATAGCTGGTTGTCCCACCTTTTGCTGCTAACGGGTTAGTAATGTTGCTTGTGCACCTCATCTTTGCATTGCCTTCCCTGTGGACTTGACCATGGAGTGCTCCAGGTATTGCTTGTCAGCGCGTCTGATGTATGCTTGCGCTAAAGTGCTGAGTGACAAAAGTTAGAAGAAGCCATCATTCATTTGCCTTAGCTCATTTCCTCCACTCATTTTATCACCCTCATCTATATTTTTTTCTCCTAACTTGCATTATTTTCACATAGTGGTAATTAGCCACAAATCACCAACATTTTGATAGCATGCATAAATGTGCTATTTATAGGCTTGATTTTACGCTAGTTTTGCTATGATCGTGTGTGCTTTCATGTGTTTTTATGTATATTTCTTAGAAATCGAGCATTTGGAGCAAAACTGGAGAATGGAGAGATATTTGGACACATTTGAGCAACTTAAGGCTATATTTGAGGATTCAAGTGTTGAAGAACAACAAAAAGGCATTTGAACCCGAGGGCATAGTGTTGCAACACTGTTTATAGCGTTGCAATGCCATTTGAAAAGCTTTTCAATCTTGAAAAATTGTAGACATAGCGTTGCAACGCTACTCAAACATATTTTTTTCCTTTTGTATAAAATTCGAAGGGACAGTGTTGCAACGCTGTCACGACTCTATAAAAAGGAAGTTTTGCTATTTGCAAAGGGGAGCCGTTTTTGAGAGACCAAAACCCTAAATCAATTCATACATTGTCTAAGGGCTTAGAGGAGACCTTTGGAGAGCTAAGGAGGAGACACAAGTCTCGAGATCGTGGACTTCATGATGGGAACAAGTGTTGGCACACGATCTTAGTTTATTATCTTTTTCCTTTACTTTTCTTTTAGTTTTTAGGAGTTTTGTTATGGACTATAATGTTTTTTATCTCTATATTTAGACAAGATTGGTTGTATGTTTTAGACCTTTGTTGATTTTGTAATTGAATGATTGTAATTATAACTTTTATGCATCTCGATTTTTATTGTTTAAACCTTTAGCCATGGTTTTGCATGTTAGGCTAGATTTAGCTCGAGAGAGTAAATTTATCCATAGAACAATAGATGCATGACTAGATTTAGTTTATTGCACGAGAGTGAGTAAATTAATTCTAGAAGCCTTAAGAGAATCGCCTAATGTCATGTTTAGTAGTAGAAATAGATCGAGGCATTGATTTATTGCTAGGCATGAGATCAATTGAGTTCGAGAGAGGATATTGATCACTTAGTAATTCTTGGCTTAAGATTAATTGCATGAAATCAATTTTTTATCTCAAAGATGTGCTTAATTTACTCAACCATTATGTTTCTAAAAAATTGGACTCCAATCTTGTAAATAGTAGTTTAGATTTTATTTGTCTTTTTTATCACTCTAAAGTTTTGTTTCTCTAAATAAAATTGGGCATAATTAACTATGGCACTTAATTAATCTAAGAACTCCAATCCCTATATATGACCTTGACCACTATTATTGCAAAATATTTAGAGGTCCGATTTTTATAAATTTAATCTTGATAGGACCTTCGACAAGTCCTTTATCACATTTCATACACATCTCGGCAAGTTCAGTATTATTAACATTCATGCTCCAACTTGAGAAGGAATGTTAAAGGAGTGAAAATCAATCCCAACAATTAGCAATAATTTAGATTCAAGATGGAGCAAATTGTGGATATAGATTATTTTCATTAGAGTAATTGTGGGATCTTGATATTGTACATAATTATTTTCCTTAATTGTTGAATTAGCTAAAATAGCTTTCTGCCATCTATATATAATGGCATATGTATAGTCAGAAATATATACAAAAAATATTCTTCTATCTCCCATTTGTTTATTATACAATAAAACATTATGGAATTTGTAATAGGAATTTTAACTAGTTAAAATCACTTTTCATCATTGTAAAAATTATCACAAACTCACATTAAATTAATGAAGGTCGTAAATGATCTCCCTCCAACTTTCTCCTCTTGATTTTAGCTTTTATTAGTCCTAAATATAACCCAACAATCGTGTCTTGGGATTAACTAGTGATGATTTATCATTATGTTGTGATGGATAGCTAGATAAATGATTAAGGGTTAAAGAAGTTAAAAACTTCTGATTTAAAACATTTTCTGCTCGCTTGTCTAAACAAATTTCTTAGCCCATCCTCACTTATTTTATTTACTTGAGCTACTCTTTTATTAGTCTAACTAGTACACCATGTTAACATTTTAAGCAGCAGTGTTAACAACATAGATTTATCGAAATCAAAATCGAAATTTCTAGAATATAATCTAAATTACTTTTCAAAAAGACCAATAAAAATGAAGTAAAACCACATTTCATGAACTATTTATAAATGAAGTGGGAAGATTGTGCATACAAAATAGTGCTATTTTCTGGCATGTTTAAGCAGATACAATAAGTGTATGGTTCTTTATTGGAATGGTACAAATTCATTTCTCTCTCGAGATAATAGGCACCAAAAGAACACCTTGAAAGTGAAGCAAAACAAGAGAGGAAATAGCTACCCACATTGATCATTAATTACACAATTAAAGAATTAATTTCACTTACTAATAGCCCTTAAAAGACTTATAATATAGAGAGAGAAAAAATAAAATTCAATTCCGTACCCCTAAATCACAACGCAAACCAATATTTATCCTAAACTTTCAATTCCATCCTTGATGGTATTGAAAGTTTAGGATAAAAATTGATTCGTTTTGTCGAATTTAGAAGTAAGAATGAACTTTCCTTGTGACGTACCCAGCACGACCAACATGGAGTCATCATGGTTGCAGGAGCGATGTTGCTGATCATTGACATTCGGGATTTCTACCCGGGCCACCGTAGTAGAAGTGAGTGCCCCACTGGTCGTTGTAGGAGCTCATAATGTTGTAACAATTGGTGTTCTCGGCCAAGGTCGAGATCTCTTGAATGGCACTGAGGCTGTTGTCGGAGTCCACGATCTCGAGGTTTCGGAAGTAGCTAGCTTTGCCAAAGCCGTCGTCGGCAAACTTGCCGGAGCCCATTTGGGTGGAAGTGTGCTGGCCATTGGCCCTTGAGTTGACGACCTCGCCGCCCCACTCCACCATGGTGGCATGGTCGGCCAGGTGAGTGAACAGCTCCGCCGGCCAGTACCCCACCAGTGTGTTGTCTCCAAATCCCAACCACCAGTTTCCCAACTTTGGATCCTGTTTTTTTTTTTTTTTAATACAAAAACTAATATTTTTAAGAATACTTGCATATATAGCAATTTAACCCTTGTATTAGTACAACAAATATGAGAGTAGAGATTAAACTTTTCATCTCGAAAAAAAATAGATATCGTAACTGATTAGTTATGTTTATATTATGTATTGATTTGATCGTTGATTTATAAAAAGAATAGTAAGAAAAACAATTGCAAAATTGGTTGATTTATATGCTCATTATGTAAATTAATTACTAATATAATGACTACGACTTGTCAAAGATAAAATTAACTAATTTTTACTGCCATTAAATTACTTAAAAATGAAAAACTAGAAACAAAAACGAGAGGAAGTAGGAAATAAAAAGAATGTACCTTCCAAATGAGAATGGTAATGTCATATTGGCTGCCGGTAAAAGAAGAGATGGGAGAAATGGCGGCTCCGATCGCGATTTTGCTGTTTGTTTGAACAAATCCAGCACATAAGAGATTATAGCAACCAGTTGCCTGATACGCATCACTCTGCAAGAAAATTGTTGTTATAATTATTAATAATAAATTAAATTTTTATTTATAGGTAAGTTAGTTCAAGCTCCGGTAATTTTTCTCACATAGGTTCAAATTTTTATCCATCTTAAAAGAATAGTACACATTTGGCCTCTGCAATTTAGAGCAGGTGTCTTTCTGAAGTTTCAACATAGACATTTTTAGTTTCTCAAATTTAGAAAATCGTTCTTTCTGAACTTGTCAAGTTTGACAGTAGAAAAAGATGGTTGAATTTGACAAAATATCATTTTTTTTGTCATGAAAGTTGAAACTTCGTATAAAAGCATGCCTTGATTTTTTTTTGTTAATTTTTTTTATTGTGTTTAACGTTATAAAATTTAAAGAATTTTTTTTATAAAAAAAACTAGTGAGTTAATTTCAAATTTCAGCTTTTAATTTTATCGAATTGAAGCTTAAATGAGTGATTGAGCTATGATTTTCCTTCATTTTTTTTGAGGTATTAGTCTAATATCAGTTTGAATTATAAAATTAATTATTAATTAAAAACAAAAATAATCTAGTAAACTAGCTTTTTTTTCTAAATTTTAATTTCAAATATTATTTAATACGTAATTAAAAAAAACAATTAATAGGGAATCTCTAATATCGGCATCCAATATTTTGAAATCAAGGATGAAGACAGGAAGAGGAATAAAACCCCTAACCTGGATAGCGATGCAGAAAGCATTCTGACTCCCCCGTTTGTTAACATCTCTAGTAAATGTTATAGATTTAAATTTTCAGTACTCTCTCATTTGAATTATACTATTCTTTTAATAAAATTAAGGTGTTACTTGTTCAAGTTGATATAAATTAAGAGCTTTCTAATTTTTTTTTTAAATTATATATTTATAAAATCCAAGCTAAAAATATTTTTTAATACAATTTTTAGATAACACCTCTAAACAATCAAATCCCTACAGTGATACTTGTCATAAGGAGACATGAAAAATAAAATATCAAAAGTCTTAATCTTGAAGATTACACTTAAATCTTAATCAATATCTTGCTTGTAATTTAAGTTGTAATGTCACATGCATTGTTTCTAAACCTGGTCTTCTTCTAAATATATGTGCTAATGTAATTAAATGTTGTGCAATTTTCAAAGTCAATAGAAAGAGAATAAGCTAAGCCATTAAGTAATATAATTTCCCAATATCCCAAAACCCTATTATTTATTTATTTATGTTCTTGTGATTTTTCATTATTTATGGTAAAATATAATAAATAATTATAATTACTTATTTATTAAAATTATTAGTGATGAAGACATGAAACTCATTATTTCATGTCACGTGAAGTTGTTCAAATTGAAATAAATAATTTTAAATATGACATAGAATATGTTGTGATTAGTTTTCACTTTTAAAATTTATTATTCATATAAAATTAAAAAATGTGCTACTAGAAATAGAAAAAGAAAAATCGATCCATTCCAATTGTAAACACTAAACATTTGAAAAACTCAATCCGAACTAGAAGAATTGGGTTGTGTTATAAATTTGTTTGGTTATTCAGTCGAATTCATCAAATAAATTGAAACTTTAAGATTTAGAGTTGGTTCGTAGATTCTTCCAAAATTAGTTTGAGGTACACTGAATCAACTGGTTATTATAAATTAAATTATTTTAAAGATTATATTATATATGCCTATACTTATTTTAATTCTATTTCGTTCCATTATTCTTTTTAGACTTTTACTCTCCAACAAGTCATAGAAAATAATTTCCTCAAAAGAACAAAAATATAAAGAAAATAGAGATCTGACCGTCCAATATGTGAATAATCTAGGTCTGCTGTCACCATAAAGCTCCGGACTGACCTGACTAGTAGAATAATCAAAACTTTAGAAAATTCAATAAACCCTAAAAATACATATTAAATAATTATTTAGAATGTCCTGACTAATAAATAATAATAATTCAATTATCAATTTATTCTTTGAATTTTGATAATTGTGTTTTCCTAATCTTTGAACTTTTGATTTTGATTCCAATAAATTTCTAGTCTTAACATTGTTATTTAATTGTTGATTTAGAATGTTGATTAGATAGTAAGTGATGATTTGACATAGTGTAATATTAGAAAGTAAACTAATGGAATAAAATAAGGACAGACAAACTAAAAAATTTACATAATACATTTTAAAGATAATTTTTTGGCATTTTAGTTTGTTTTAATCTAATTGGCATACTTACTCAAGCCGATTTATTGTCACATCTTGTCAAATCATATTAATCAAATAAACACGCTACCTCCACATTTAATATGGCAGTGTTAACGATGTAGGCTTATTAACAATCAAAATAAAAAAGTTCAATGGCATCATTATAATTTTTTGAAATTCAAAGACTAAGGCCCCGTTTGATAACCATTTGGTTTTTGAAAATTGTGTTTGTTTTCTCATTATTTTTCTACAATAGATTTCATATTTCTTAAGAAACATTAGAATTCTTAGTCAAATTCGAAAAACAAAAATAAGTTTTTGAAAACTACGGTCCCGTTTGATAATCATTTAATTTTTTATTTTTGGATTTTGAAAATTAAGTCTATAAATACTACTTTCACCTATGAGTTTCCTTGCTTTGTTATCAACTTTTTACCTATGTTTTCAAATACAAAGCCATGTTTTGAAAACTAAAAATAATAGTTTTCAAAAACTTGTTTTTGTTTTTAGAATTCAGCTAAGAATTCAAATGCTTCCTTAAGGCAGATGAAAACAATTGTAGAGAAATTGAAAGAAAATAAGCTTAATTTTCAAAAACCAAAAATCAAAAACCAAAAACCAAAGATCAAATGGTTATCAAACGGGGCCTAAAAAAGCGGTTTTCAATTTTTTTTTTTTTTTTTTGGAATTTGGTTAAGAATTCAAATGTTTTGTTAAGAAAAATGAAACATATTGTAGAGAATTGATGAGAAAACAAACACAATTTTCAAAAACTAAAAACCAAATAGTAATCAAATGGGGCCTACTTTTTCTACCTTTCAAACCTTTGTTTGGTTTTTGAAAACATATGTAAAAAATAGATAACAAAACAAAGAAATCTATAGGTTGAAGTATTATTTATAGGCTAAATTTTCAAAAATAAAAAACTATAAATTAAATGGTTATCAAATGAAGTCTAAGAGTTTGTTTGACAAATCTTTTAAAGTATTTATGAATGATTAAAAGTATTTTTTTTTAAAAAAAAATTGTGGTGTTTGGTTAAAATTCTAAAATTTTGTGAAAAAAAAAGAACAAACACGTCTTAAAATTTTCAATAGATGTATCGGGGGTGTGGTAAAATCAATTTTTTAAATTTTGTTAGGTCTCAACGAGGGGAGACTCACAATCCAAGATTTCAAAAAGGAAGAAAAATCAGGGAAGGAAGCTTCTAAATGGGAGTTTCCTAAAAACATGTAAAACTCACTTAAAAAAGTGTTTAGACGTGAAACATTTTAACTAATTTCTTTCCAAAAGCATTTGTGCAACAAAATCTATAATTATAAGAAAAATAAATTCAATGAAACTTCTAGAAAATTGGAGCCGAAAAAAAGGACAAGGAGGGGAAAAGCAAATAAACAGCTTTGGATTCAACAAACTATAGAAATCTTGGAAGTTGCATTAAAATCAACAAGCTTATTAAAAAAAGCAAACAAACAAAATCAAAATCACAAAAACAAATGTTAATTAATTAATTTTTTAAAGAAAAATATGTTATAAAAAAGGGGGAGGGGTATGGGATTGTGTGCGGGAGGGTGTAGGAAATGGAAAAAAATACCTGCCAACCAGCTTCTATGCTGTTGAGATCTGAGCCGTCGAATGATCCCGAGAGGATCCAAATCTGAGAGAGGCTGAACTCGTTGACCACTTGGATTGACGGCTCCCACACGTTTATTGTCGCCTTCGCTCCGTACATCTCTTCCGACGATCCAGTGTACGCGATTGCATGCTATTTTATATGCAATCATTAGTTAAATTATTAGTTTAGTCCTTAATTAAATTTGTGTTTAATAGGTCTCTAAACTTTTAATTTCTTATTTAATATATACATATGAATTTTGTTTAAAAAATGTTGAATTGGTCAATAATTTGACATAAAATTGAAAATTTAGACACGTATTAAACCATTTTTAAAATTTAGAGACTATCTAGACACAAAATTAGAAGTTTAAGTATATATTTGACATTTTTTAAAATTTAGGAACTAATTAGACATAAAATAATTAGTAAGGACAAGAGTTCAAATTTAAAGATTAATTAAACTAATTCGATGATAAAGCCTAACTTTCCCTATTTGGAGATGAATTCCAACATGTTATGAATGTGTTTACAAGATCAAATATACTATAATCTATTGGAAATATTTTTAATATTATGATGGTATGAATATTATTTTCATTCATTTTTAGTCAAGCTAGCATGGTAGGATTTAGCAGTATTAAAAAATTATTTATGAAGAAAATTTTATAATATAAATTGAGAGAGTATGTGATATAGAAGTACTAGAAATTTTCTTGTCATTAATTAGTATAAGCTTTTAGATTTAGTGGTAGTTTAATATATAACATTAAAACATGAGTTTAATTGTCATCTTTACTTAAATTAATGGTCCACACTAACTCCTTTGACCAGTCAAATTATAAATTATTTTTGAAGGTAGGTTTTTAAAATTTTATTTTTTGAAGTTGGGATATTTTTAGGGTGGTCTCCAATTGATATATCCATTATTTTTTTAGGAAGAAATGATTTTTAGATTTTGAAATTTACAAAAAGTGAATATTATATTTTTTGACACTAACATTTTAACTCCTAAGAAATATTTTTAATTACCTTGTGAAATGATTGAAATGAAAATCTAGCCTAGACTAGTTAAATGACAATGAAATTTATATTGTTAGTTAATATTACATAATGTACCTAATTTTCAAGTGACATATTGTATTAAATCATCAATAAACCAATCACTAAACCATTAATTCAGTGTGTCCACACTTACTAAAATTGAAATTTAAAAATATAAATAAAAACTTTTTAAAGCTTAGAAACAACCATCAAAATTGGACGACTAAAAAACTTTACTCAAAATAAAATAAACATCCAAAAGTGTATTTATTTATTATTTTTTAATTGAACGAGAGGTTTAATGATAAACCTAAAACATAGAGTTGAAGTGAAGAAAAAGAATCCATTCATAAAGACTCCCACCTCTCAACTTAAATGCTTTGAAAAAGGAGAAAAAAGGAACAAAAAAAAGATAGCGTACCTCGTGACCATTCCCGCTGACCACATCAGGAGCGTCCATTCGTCGATCAAGGAGAATCGGTCGTTTTTTCTTCCCAAAGTCAAACAAAGACTTGGCTCTTAGCACGTCGTTCACTGTGCTGCGTCGCACTGGAATAGTTCCCTTTGGACAGCGTGTCCCGTTCACACGCCAAGTTTGAAATGCACCTCCCGCACCTGATCCCACCCTCCTTTCACTTCCATCTTCATTATTCTCAATCACCTTCTTCAGTTTTGGCCACTCTGTTGGCCCTCTCTGCACAAATAAATTAATAATATTAATTATTTTTTAATTTAATATAATTCGTTCCTGAATTTTAAACAGTCTATTTTAGTCACTACACTTAAAAAAAAATAATTTTCTTTTGTTGATGGCATTAATTTGTCATAGATTTCTACCTATTATTCGCATTGGACCCAACCTATATGATCAAATTTAATATATGCCCACATTAACACGTTAAAGTACGCATTTGAGTTTGATATTATCTATTTGTTAAAACAATATAGAAAAATGACAATAAGAGTTAAAATATATATATTTTTTCCTAAATTTAGAGACTTTAATTATTAAATTTAATATGAAGATGTAGGGAATAAGTAGAGATTTATTATAATTATAATAATAATTCTACTTTATACTTTATTATTTTTAATTGAGAGAGTGTGTTTTGGACCTGAATCTTGTGGTTCTTCAAGAGGGGATGATCCAGAGCTGGCTGTTTTCTTTTATGAACACAATCTATAATATCACCATCTGGGCTCTGAATAAAAAAAGAAGTGGAAAAACTCAGATCAGACATGTGAAAAAATATTAGTGAAAATGAAAGAATAAACCATTTTTTTTATTTAACATTCTGCAAAAACAAATCCCATTTATCAAAGACGTGGAAAATATAAGAGAGCTGGAAAAAAACAAAACCTGTCATTTTCCTTAAAAAAAAGAAGGGGAAATCCCATAAATATATAAGTTATTATATACATATTTTACGTAAATTTTAATAATAGTGAAAATCAAAATAAAAATAAAACTGAAAACGAACCATTTTCTTCAAGAAAATCAGCAGAAAAATGCCGATTTTCTTGAAGATTATACATTTGACATACCCATTACATAAAATTTAAATTTTTGGAAACCCAAATAAAAAAAAAAATGGAAGATATAAGAGAAAAAAGAAAAATCCAAAAATTTTCTTCAAAAACTCAACAGAAAAATGCCACAAACATATAGAAAGCTTATAAATTTGACATACCCATTACAACAAATTGAAAGTTTTAGAAACCCAAATAAGAAAAAAATAATATATAAGAGAAAAACAGAAAAACCCAAAAAAAAAAAAGCATAAACATATAGGAGATCATACATTAAACATACACATTATATAAGAATTGAAAACTATAGAAACCCAAATAAAAAAAATGGAAAAAAAAAATATATATATAAATGTATATATTGACCTGAATGGTGAGAAGAGGTGGCTTGTTAATGTTGTCCAAATGCCTTTGAATCCTGTCCAATCTCAAGCTACTAACTTGTTTATAAGTATAATTGAGGCCACAAACCAAAGTAAATCTTTGAAGAACAACAAGACAGCAAAGCAAAGCAAAAAGAAGAGGTAATGAAATTGAAATTGAAACTGTTCTTTTTGTTCCCATAATTTCTCTCACAAACTGCATAGAAAGAGAGAAAAAAAGGAATATCTAAATTCTATTTGGGTAGGTTTGAAAATGAAGAAGAAGAAGAAGAAGAAGAAGATCCATGGAGGGTTTTTTTAAAAAGAAGAAGAGCATTAAGGACTTTCAGCATCCAGATCATGATTGTCTGCATTGGATTCAGATAAATAGAAGGGAGAAGAAGAAAAAGAAAAGAAGAGAGAGAAAGAGGGGGTTGAAATTTAATTTAATTTGTTGTAAGGGCATATTATATATTATTATATATTATAAAAACTCAGACCTACCAAACTGATACAGTCCCCTCCTCCTTTTATTACACACTTTCTCATCCCTTCTTCAATGTGCATTATCTGTCATCTCTTTGCCATTAATACTTTCTTCAAATTGCACACCTTCCCACTTTTTTCCCCTTCCTTTCCTTTCCTTTCCTTCTCACTTTCTCCATTTCCTTCTCGATCCCTCTCTAAAATAACTAGTGTCATGTAGGAGACGAGTGAAAAAGGAAGGAGAGAGACAATTACCCCTAACATTACCGATTCGTTTGAGATTAAGAAACTTCGGCGTAAAACAATATTAGGGTAAATGTATGTTTTAGATGTTGTTGATGTTTGAGTGTTTTTTTTTTGTTTGGAAGTTTCGCAATTTAATCTCTTGCATTTTAATTTTATGTTTTTTAATTATACTTTTTTTTTTTGGTAAATGTTTGAATTGACTAACAATAAATTTATGTGACTTACGCTATTTAGTGCGTAGGCAAAAATTTGGAGAAGAAATTTAGGCATTTAAGAAAAGAAAGTTGAAATTTCAGCCAACTTCCTCAAAATTTGGAATAGGAATTAGAAACTTCTCTCTATTAGTTAGTCTAATTCATTCTCTAATTTCTAGAGCCAATTCAAAGAATCATGTTAGATAAGTTTATCCTTAGTCAATTTTTTCATTCACAAACAAAAATAGTAAAATAAAATAAAAATAGTAAAATGTAAGGGATTGTATTGGAAGTTTTTGAACAACAAAGACTAAATAAAAAAAAAAAAATCTAAACATTAGGAACTAAAACATATATTTAAGACAAAAATTTAGATTTTAAAATTTTCTTTTTAATTTACCTTTAAAATTTTTAAATTGAAATATTATATACATCACGTAATTTCCTCTCTTAAATGCCTAATTCTTCTTTTAAAGTTTTTCAACGCACTAAGCATCATACCATTTAAGTTTATCATCAGCCGATTTTAGCATTCATCAATAAAAATGTTTTTAATTAAAAGATGTTAAAATGTAAGGAACTAAATTGAAACTTTTTAAACATCATGAACTATTAAAAATATATATAAAGATCAGGATTAAAATATATATTTAACCTAAAATTTAACGCCTTAAAATTTTCATTTTGATTTAATTCTAAATTTTTAGAATCGGAATATTATATACATAAAAAGTTTAGAACATTTTCCTTAAAAAAAAAAAAATAGAACATAGAATTTTCTTCGTTTGTAAGAAAATTTTTTGGCTCCCCTCCCCGGGCCCCAACTTTAGTGGAAAACCACCCAAGTTGCACTGATTTATAATGGTTTAAATTTCTTTGTGGTGCCACGTGCAATTGTCACATTGTTCAATATATCAAACTCTCTCTCTCTCTCTCTCTCTCTCTCTCTCTCTCTCTCTATATATATATATATATATATATAAATGAGTATAACTCAGCGATAATTGATATGTATTCTCGATTAAGAGGTCAAAAGCATGAACCTCTTATTCGTTGAACTCAAAAAAACAAATATATATATATATATATATATATATATATATATATATATATATATATATATATATATATATATGATATGTTACCATCTCTTCATCACGATCCCCTTCTCATGCGTATTTAATTTATTTTTTGTCTTTTTGCTGTTACTCTAATTCAAAGGCAAGGTTTACATATACAAATTAAAAGAAATTGACTAAATTACTCTATATTTTTGCTATTAGTAAATATTACGTCATCTTTAAAAGTGGTTTGATCATCATTTCTTCTAAGAATAGTGGTTCTGTTGGCCATGTTGTATTTAATTTTTTTTTTGAGAGTTTAAAAAGATAGGGAGGAGAGAGAATTTGAATTTTTAACCTCTTAGTCGAAGACATTTACCTTAACTAATTAAAATATGCTCAAGTTTTTGACTACTTAACGTAATTTATAAAGAACATGGATGAAACATTAAAGTAAAGTAAAATTAACTAGAACCATTCACCCCTCCCTTTAAGTAGATAGTATAATATTTTTTTTTTAAGGATCTCGTGTGTGGAAGTTCAATTAATACTTATATGATGTTTATCAATGTGTTAATTCAAATGACTAATAACAAATGAGGAGATTATTAACAAGAGAGTGTAATTGTGTGAAGTGAATATGCACCTTGAATGGTCGTGATAAAGGTCTCCAATTCTTAAAAGAATTTGTCGATAATAACCTAGCCAGGATCGCTACTACAAAACTGACTAATTTATCTCAAAAATTTATATTCATTTCACAATGTTATAATTAAAAAAAAAATATTGAAGAATATTTTTTCTGAAATTTTCTAATGACTTTGAAGAAAATGAAATATTTAAATGAAGATATATATACAAAACTATTTTTATAAGACCATTATTGAGAATTATATATATAGAGAGAGTTCAACAACTATGGAAGTGAGAGATTCAAATCTCTAACTTCTTGGTCGAAGATATATGTCTTAACCAATTGAGTTATGCTAACTTATATATATGTATATATATATATATATATATATACACACACACACATACATACACACATACACACACACACACATACACACATAATATTTATTACGAGCCACTCTAAAATTTAAGATTTTTAGTATAATAACCAACTTTAAGATTTAGTATTGATAAAAACAAAACTTTGAAATTAATGATCATGAATGAATTAATTAAAGATTTAAAGATTATTATTCTCACTTAAATTTATTTGAAATTTTGATACATGACCTATTTTAGTAGATGAGCATGTAGTGCACACATAGATTATATATTATATGTTGTTAGCAACTTTCTAAGAATATATATTACATTTTTTAAACAACTTTCTAACCCTACTTCTATTAAGATTCTTTGAAGCCAAAATTAGTAAGGGATTTAATTATTCAAATTTAATTAACAATTGCCAATGCCTCTGTGACTTTATCAAATTAATTAATTGACTAATTTTTATCTACTCTCATTTGATAATTATCTTTAACTTTTCTTAATCTGTATATTTTAAATTTAACTGATTCATTCCATTAACAAGTGATCATTTATAATATAGAGAATAGTATATTCTCATAGCCTTAGTATTTTATTTATTGATGTGAATTATAAATATGTATCATATTTATTTATTCAAAGATGAGAGTTTGACTTTGACCTCTAAAAAAAAGTTACATATCCTTTAACTAGCTACTAAGACTATGTTATAATTGGTTTTATTAAATTTATTTTATCTCTGAAAACTACTAAATTATTACCAAAGGACATCAGCCTATAGGCTTGAAATTAAATAACAAAAATGTGTGATTTCTTTAAAAAAAATTAAAATAATTTTTCTTTAAAATTGTGTGTGTATATATATATATATTGCATTATAATTTGAAGGTGTAATTGTAACTATTTTCTTTTTAAAAAAGTTTTACTTTATATTGGTCTTTAAAAATCAAAATATCTATTCTACTCGATGAACGTAATTAACTTTAAAAAAAAAGCTAAACACATAAAAGTGATCCCCAATCTTTTAAGAAATTGTCAATTTCATCTGAAGCATTAAAAATTGTCACTTTTGCTCCTAATATATTGATTTTTCTCAATCAAATCCCTCCATTAGAAAAAAAAGTTAAAATATGTTAATAGAAAAATAAGTTGTCATTTAAGTTATTATTTATTGATATACTTGAATCCAAATGAAACATAGACTCACCCAAAGTTTGATCATTATTTAGTTAAAGCTGGTTTTCTCTCAATTTCTCTACCTTGATTTTCATCTTTCTTAAAGAAAAACATTTGAATTCTTAGTAAAAAATTTTTAAAAAAAAAAAGAAAAAACAAGTTTTTGAAAACTACGGCCTCCGTTTGATAACTGTTTGGTTTTTAGTTTTGGTTTTTGAAAAATAAGCTTGTTTTCTTCCAATTTTTCTACAATGGTTTTTAGCTCCCTTAAAGAAGAATTTGAATTCTTAGCCAAATTCTAAAAGCAAAAACAAGTTTTTAAAAATTACTTTTTTTAGTTTTCAAAATATGACTTGGTTTTTGAAAATACAGGTAAAAAGTCGATAACAAAACAAGTAAATTCATAGGTGAGAGTAGTATTTATATGCTTAATGTGCAAAAACTAAAAACCAAAAACTAAGGTCCCGTTTGATAACCATTTGGTTTTTTGTTTTTTTGTTTTTGAAAATTATGCTTGTTTTCAAACAATTTCTCTACATGGTTTTCATCTTTTCTATAATGGTATCCATCTTTCTTAAGGAAACATTTGAGTTTCAAGTCAAATTCCAAAACAAAAACAAGTTTTTGAAAACTACTTTTTTTAGTTTTCAAAACTTGGCTTGATTTTTGAAAATATATGTATAAAGTAGATAACAAAACATGAAAACTCAGAAGTGAAAGTAGTATTTATAGGCTTAATTTTCAGAAACAAAAAACCAAAAACCAAAAACCAAATGGTTATCAAACGGGGCCTAAATGGTTATCAAATGGAGCCTACATTTTTTAGTTTTCAAAATATGGTTTGGTTTTTGAAAACATAGGTAAAAAGAAGATAACAAAACAAGGAAATTCATAGGTGTAAGTAATATTATAGGTTTAATTTTTAAAAACCAAAAAAAAAAAATAAAGGTTATCAAATGGGGCAAGTAACTCATTTTTTCCATGACAACTGAGGCTGATCATCAAACAAACTTCAATATATCTACATCGTCGAGAGTTCTATCTAGATATATCCAGTGACACTGGTGGTTTTCAAGTGAAACAAATCTGAAAAATCAGGGTGAATTAGACCTCTATGTTATGGGTAAAGACTATAGGAACAAGCAAAGGGGAATTGAGGAAACTTAGGTTTGTTTAATAACCATTTGGTTTTTAGTTTTTAAAAATTAAGCTTATAAATACTACTTCCACCTATGACGTTCCATGTTTTATTATCTACTTTCTAGATGTGTTTTCAAAAACCAAGCCAAGTTTTGAAAACTAAAAAAATTAGGCCCCGTTTGATAACCATTTGGTTTTTGAAAATTAAGCCTATAAATACTACTTCCACCATTGGATTTACTTATTTTGTTATCTACCTTTTACCTATGTTTTCAAAAACCAAACCATGTTTTGAAAACTAAAAAAAGTAGTTTTCAAAAAGTAGTTTTTGTTTTTAGAATTTAGTTAAAAAGTCAAATACTTCCTTAAGGGAGATGAAAACCATTGTAGAAAAATTGAGAGAAAACAAGCTTAATTTTCAAAAACCAAAAACTAAAAACCAAATGGTTATCAAACGGGGCCTTAGTTTTCAAAAACTTGATTTTGTTTTTGGAAATTGGCTAAGAATTCAAGTGTTTTCTTAAGAAAGATGGAAACCATTGTAGAGAAGATAAAAACCATTGTAGAGAAATGATGAGAAATCAAACACAATTTTTAAAAACCAAAAATCAAATGATTATCAAACAGGGCCTTAGGAATAAAACAGGGTTAAACATATCCCAGGGCATCATAGAGCCTAGGTAAGACGAGATTTGGGCTAAAAAGCCCAAATGCTCATCTCGACCTGACCTGAGGTGAGCAGTTTGTCTTGTGGGCGTGCATTTCACATGCTCACGACCCAAAGAGACCTGGTTCAACCCTTTCTCAAACTAATCCGAAGGAAAGGAGGAAAATCTTAAATTAATCCACATATAAATACGTCATGATAACTTCATTAGAGGCAACTTCATCCTCATTCTCTAAACCCTAGCTTGCTACACTTTTCTTCCTCACTGACTTAAACATTGGAGTGTGTGTGGCAAGCACCACACCGGTGTGCCATTCTCACTATTTTGTAGGTCACCTTTTTTCCTAGCAAACAAATTTACCGTTGAAGCACGTGCAAGTCAAGTGCGTACCTTTTGCTTGGATTTGCCCATCAACACTCTTAAAATGACATTAAGCTTGGTCCTAATTTCTTTAACATGAAGCTTATAGCTTTTGAGGTGTACTTTCAACCTAAAATATTTTTCACTTTCTTGTGGAAGGGGCAATTCAACGAGGATGATGAAGCAATGAACAATTTCAAGTTGTCTAAGTTATTAGACCATGTAAGTCGTCATACAAAATGAGTTAGTTTTTAATTTTATAGGTGAGTTATATATATCTATTTCATTAAATTAAAACACATTGTATTTTTAAGTCAATTACTAAAATTTATTTTGACATTACATCATCATTTTTTTCAATTAATTTTAATATTGTGTGACAATAAGAACTCAATTGAAAAAAATAAATAACAATGTATAAGGGGTGACATTGAAACTAAATTTATATTTAGCCTTTAAATTACAAGGTTAGAGAAATTTTAATAAATAAATAAACTATTATTGAAGCCAAGCCATGGAAGAAGGAACACGTGGGTTGAAATAATATTAAATGAGAATAAGCTTCTATTCTCGAATCTCTCACACATTGATAAGTGAGGGAAATTTTGTAGTCAGCCCCTCATTAACTTCAATGCCTGAAAATTTGGGTAACACTTTAATTACAATATATGGTCAAGATCTATACTTGAATTTTCCAAGAAACTCCTATCTCTCTAGTCCTTTTCTTCTCCCCTAGGTTTTTTTTTTTGAAAAAAAAAATGTTGTTAATTGAAAACGAGTCTAAGTTTTTGAGACCCGGCAAAGTACAAAGATCAACCACTCACCGAAAAAGTAGTAGGTATGCCAAAAGACTTGAAAATAATGGTCCATGACCTTTTCATTTAACGTGAGAGAGTGCATTGTGATGTTTAGCATTCTATTTATGAAATTATATTTTGTTGGAACATTTTAATATATAATTGATTTTAAATATGAGTTTTTTTTTTTTTTTTTTTTTGTTTTTTGTTTTTTTGTTTTTATATTTTAAATTTTGAGGGTTTTCATCCATTTAAAGGAGAAAACGTATTTGTTAGAGAGATTTTAAGTATTTACTTTTTGGTTACTTATGTTTGTATTAAATCCTTAGATCTAAAATTCTCCTATAAATACCTCGTTTACCACACCTTCATCACACAACATTTTCAATATTATCTTCTTTCTATTTTGTCATATTTCTCCTACTTTGCTCTTTTAAGAGCAATTGACCAAAAGAGGGGTCTTTCTTGTTGTGGAGCTTTGAGCTCAACCTTCTAACATATAGTGATTTGAGCTACATAACGTTTCAGTTGAGTTGTTGTATCCTGTAGAGGGCATATGCTAGAGAAAACTTGCTGCACTGGTGGTTGATAAAGAAATATACACCGCAGGGGGCTTGAATCTCCTTAAAGAGACGAGATAACCGTGCCTCAACCCAATTGTCTACGTATTTGTTTCTCAATATTTACTCAATTTTCTCTGTTTATTTGTAACTTCCCCAACATATTGCAAATTGAACATTTTTATTAAAGATTTGGTTTCTAGTGTCATTATGCCAACTCTTATAAGGTTTTCTTCTTCATCTTTTTAAGGGCATGTTTGGGAGTGATTTTGGAATGGCCAAAATCACTTTTGACATGCCTAAAATCACATCTCTTCCAAAATTGTGATGTTTGGCAATGATGAGTAAGTGATTTTTGAAGTATCCAAAATCACTTGAAGTGATTTCTGGTCAATCACTTGGGAGGTGATTCCCAAGTGATTTCTGGTCAATCACTTGGGAGGTGATTCCCAAGTGATTTTTGTCAAGTGATTGTGATTTAAAATGACTATTATTTGAATTTTTAAAAAAGTATACTTTTGGTGACGGGTAACAACCGTCATCTTTGGTAAAAATTCATAAATTTCCATCAAAAAGTGTGTTTTCTCAAAACCGTCACCATTGAGTTCACTGTCATTGTTTACAAAATGACAATTTTTCTCTCTCTAAAATTTTTATAATGTGTATCTCTTATTTTATTATCCTTTTAAATTTTTATTCATTTTTCTCACTTTTTCTCTCTCTAATGGTTTTAACTCTCTTTGAGTTTTTTTTATTTCTAAATTTTTTGTTCCTCTCTATAATTTTTGCATCTTTTTGACTTTTTTTCTCTCTAATTTTTTACCTCGTGCTCTACTTTTTTGTCCCCAACTCTTAACTTTTTTCTCCTCATTAAAGTTTTTCTTCCTAAAATTTTCTGCTCAATTTTTTTTGTTTATCTCTCTATTTTTATTTCTCTATCTTTGAATTTCGCTCTCTTTATTAAATTTCTCTCTCTAAATTTTTTGTCCCTCCCTCTTGAATTTTTATTCCTCCATGTCTCTAACATTTTTTTTTCTCTTTGAAAATTTTCTCTAGCTTTATATTTTCTCTCTCTTAATTTTTAGTTTTCTCTATATAACTTTTGTCTACTACCTTCTATTTTTTAAAAATCTCAAATGCAATATTTTTTTTAGTAGCTTGATGATTCTAAAATCACATTTGAAAACAAACATTAATCATTTTTTTAAAAAAATACTTTTAATTAAATTTAAATCACTTTTACAAGTGTTGGATCAAATATTAAAATGATTTATAACTAAATACTTTTAAAAAATTAATTGTAATTAAATCACTTAGCTTAAAATACTTTGTTGACAGAGAAATTTTGGCCAATCCCCAATTGCCACGTCGTTATTCCAAATTAATGACGAAACTACAAATAATTAAATTTGGGACCAATTATAAGATGACATGTGTACCAAATTTAATTTGAAGACAAAAATTGGCAAATTCTAAAAATTAAAAGGCCACATGTCTTCATTATGACAATTTGACCAAACAATTAAATTTAATTTAGTCAAATTGGGTTATATAGAATTTTGATCAAATTAAATAAAACCCAAATCCAAATGGTTAAGTCCAAAGCCAACCAAAGCCCAAGTCCATGGTTGGGTCCAAAAAGCCATTATGGCCCAAGCCCACATGCCCATGGAAAGCTCTATAAATAGACGAGCTCTTCTTCATTTTGAGGTTCAAAAATTTTATTCTCCAGAGAACTCAAAGACAATTGAGAGCAAAGAAGGCCAAAATCCTTAGGTGCTGAATGTTCCCTCAAGTCCTTAGGTGCTGCATGCTTCTTCAAGTCCTTAGGTACTGAATGCTTCAAGACAAATCCTTAGGTGCTGAACCCTCTTTGAAGACCAAAGACTTTTTAAGACCAGTCCTTAGGTGTTGAACACTCTTTGAAGTGCTAAACACTCTTGGAAGACTAGAGACCCTCCAAGACAAGTCCCTAGGTGCTGAACACTCTTGGAAGACCAAAGACCCTCCAAGACAAGTCCTTAGGTGTTAAACGTTCCTTGAAGACTGAAGACTCTTCAAAGACCAAAGACTCTTTGAAAATCAGAAGACTTGAAGACTTTTAAGACCAAAATATCTTTGAAGACAAGTTGAAGGCATTTGAAGCGTACAAGACTCCAAGACTTTGATTGTATCTTTAAGAGGTTCAACAAGCTAGGGCCGATCCAACAATCAACAAGCCCAAGGGCGATCCAAAGATCAACAAACCAAAGGCTGCTCCAAAATCAACAAGCCAAAGACCAATCCAACAAGGTCAACAAGCCAAAGGCCGATTAGAAAAGACCAACAAGCGCACTTGAGAACAAGCCTTTCAGCCTTCGAGACATTTGTACATGAGAGAGAAAGAGAATCAAAGGAATAAATATTAGAGATTGTACTCCACTAAACTCAAATTAAATTCATTTACACATTTCTCTTTCTTTATTGAAATCTCATGTGAACACACTTATTTTAAAGTCGCTCCCAAACATACCTTTTGAAAATTACTTTTAATTGTATGAAAATCACTATTGAAGGTGTAGAACCAAACATTAAAATGACTAAATGAAAATTACTTTTAATAAATTAATTTTAAACAAATCAATTGTGCTAAAATCAATATTTCTAAAATTATCTCCAAACATGTCCTAAGAGTCATTGCCACTAGTCAATTGGAATACATTTTCCAACGTAATCCCACTTGGCTGACAGGTAAGACTATCTCGAATGGCCATTGCTTTAGCCATCAAAGTACTTTATAACGTTTTTCTAATAGAACTGGTCTTTGGAGTTGTGTGCATAAATTATTGTGTTTTGATGCAAGTAAATTTGATATGAGTGCTTGAGACGAAAATATGTTTAAACATTAAACTTATCTTAATTAATTTATTCAAGTTTCAAATTTATCATGGCTAATCTGAACATAGATTAATGTATAAGATATTTAATACATTTTTTGAAGTTGAAGGTTCAATATCTCTCCCTACATTTATTGAGCTAAAAAAAAAGTTTTAAGTTATCATTAATAAAACAGGTTCATTGTGTGATAGATAGAGAATCTTTCAATTTTATTTAACAATATGGAAAAATAAAGTTTAATAAATATAATTATTAAATGGCAATTATTAAAAGGTTAAAAAAGTTAGAATATAATTTTTAATAATTAAAGTTTACTTATGTAATAAATAGACATTAATTACTAAAAATTCTCTTTGCAATCATTTGAAATAGTGTAACATTTATTCTCCATCATGCTACATATAATAAATCGTTTTGTCTAATATAAATTATTTTAACTTCTACCAAATTTGTTGTATATCTCATTTAGAAATCAAAACTTTGCATTCAGAAGTAAGATTTTGTCATTTTAAGAGAATTGATAGCAAAAATCAAACTATACTCTCATTTAGTATCACGCTATTATTTTTATGCAAGGGTAGCTAACTTGAGTATAACTCAATTAATTTTTTTTTTTTTAAATTCATAATTCAATTGGTTAAGATATTATATACTCGACTAAATGGTCAAAATTTTGAATACCCTATCTTATATGTTGTTGAACTAAAAAAAATCATGCAATGATAACTAGCAATATGAATATAGCTTAACAGATTAAGGCATGATCACTTCCTTTCCTTGAGGCTGGAAGTTCAAATTCTCACTCCCATCCACAAGTTGAGTGTATATATATAATCCATTTCAATTTATACCAACATCATTTTAAATACTTTGGTCGAGAAAACTGAAAGGCTTTCTAATTATAGACTAAAAACTAAAATATTGAAAAAGAAATAGGAAAAAAAGGAAGAAAAAATAGAAAATACCATCTATTTATATTTTTAAAATTATAGATGACTTGTTATCAATCTAAAAGTTCGTGAATAAAAGGTAGATGTGAAAATATTTGAAAAGGAAATTGAAATAGATAATTTTATGTATTAAATGTCATAGTTTAATTCAAGAAAAATGAAAGTACAAAGTGGAAACTATATAGAAAATGAAAGGCCAAATGATGACATAAAGTTTCTATTAAATTGCACTACTTATATATTCATTTTGTATTAATAAATCTATAGGGTGGTTATGCTAACATGAGTACAGCTCAGCTGTTAAAGTACTTATTCATTTCCTTGACATTATCGAAGGTTCAAATTTTTACTTGTACATTTGTTGTATTAAAAAAAAAAGTCTATAGGGTGAATCTCATGCATATATTTGAAGGCTAAATTATAGAAAATACCCTAGTACTTTTTACTTTGTTTCAAAAATATCCCTGAACTTTTAAAAGTTTTATTAATACCGTTAAACTTTAAAAAAAAATTCAAAAATACACTTACTGTTAGTTTTGAATGGAAATCGTTAGTACTTTGTTTCATTAATACTCTTAAACTTTCAAAAAAAGCTAAAAAATACTCTTACTGTTAATATATGGACAAAAATCATTAGTACCTCATTTTAAAAATACCCCTAAACTTTCAAAAGTTGCATCAATATCCTTAACCTTAAAAAAAAAGTTAAAAAATGTCCTTACCATTAGTATATGGACGAAAACCGTTTCTCTACACCCCATTACCTCTCTCTTCTATTTCACCTCTCTCCTGATTTGCTTAAATCTATGACCTAACACTTCTCTATTTTTCCTCTTTTTTTCCCTTTCTTTTTCAATACTTTCTTAATTAGTCTCTTCTTACATTTTTCAATCTCTAAAATTTCTCCCCTTTCTCCTATCTTCTTAAATATTAGAACTTTAAATAAACAGGAGAAGCTTTCTCTCATTTCTAAGCATGCCAAACATAAATATAAGAAATTTTAACACCCAAATAGTGAATGTCCTTGAAGTTATCTTGAGTTGGAAAAAAACAATTTAAAAAACAACTCATATAGATACCCTCATTTTTTTTTCATATAGATACTCTCATTTTTCTTCTATTTGTCTAATTTTTAATCATGAGGAACCTTCTTAACTGATCACAATAAATATACTAATTTGAACTAAAAAAGGATAAATAAATATTCATCTACTACAAATTTGATAATTGATATGTTTTCTCTCTTTTCCTTCCCACTAGATGTCCTCAAAATTATGACTCAAATTCTCAACATGTCTCTTTTTTGTGTATTAAACCTACACGTACTAACTCAAATTATTAATGTACAACCTTGTTAAAACATTTAAGTCTTAAGGTCTCTTGGTGGTTCCATTATTCTCCTTTCTTCTTATTATAGTTTATATACCCTGATTGAAGGGGTTAGTTTTAGAGTTTGGAAAATGGAAGAAGAAAGTAAAGAGAGTATTGGAAAGGAAAAAAAGGAGGAAAAATAAAGAAGTGTTAGGCCATAGATTGAAACAAATCAGGAGAGAGAAGAAATGGAAGAGGGAGGTAATAAGGTGTAGATAAATATTTTTCGTTCATATACTAATGGTAAGGACATGTTTTGACTTTTTTTTAAAGGTCGATATTAATACAACATTTGAAAGTTCAGGGGTGTTTTAAAACAAGGTACTAATGATTTCTGTCCATATATTAATGATAAGGGTATTTTTGAACTTTTTTTTGAAAGTTTAAGGGTATTAATGAAATTTTTAAAAGTTCAGAAGTATTTTTGAAATAAAGTACTAACGGTTTCCATCCAAAACTAACGGTAAAGGTATTTTTGAACTTTTTTTTTGAAAGTTTAAGGGTATTAATGAAACTTTTGAAATTTCAAGGATATTTTTGAAATAAAAGTACAAAATTTAGGGGTATTTTCTATAATTTAACCATATTTAAACTCATGTAGAAGAGAAGGTTCAAAATAATTAAAAAAAAATATTGATATTTACTTAAATTTATTGAAGTCCAAATTGTTTATAAATTATATCCCATATACCATAACGGAAAATCACATTGCACAGTACATACAACAACTCACCATTTTAATTGAGATATGAAAAGATTCAAAGACAAATAACTCAAATTTTTTATCAATAATATTTTTACGTTAATCTGAACATAACTCAATTGGTTAAAACATATATTATCGATTAAGATATAAGAAAATCTTTCACCTCACATGTTTGAACTCAATAAAAAAATCAATAACATTTTTGTAATCAATAACGTATAATGTTTTGCATGCTTAAAAATCTTTAATGATAAACACATTTGAAAGCTTAAATATTAATAAAGTAAATGAAAATTATCCACATTTATGCTATCTTAACATAACTAAGTGGAGAATACACCAATTACCATTCTAAAGTTGATGGTTCGATCTCTCACCCTCTGTAATTATTGAACTAAAAAAAATAATAAAGAAAAGAGCAAAATGCACTTTTGGTCCCTGAGGTTTGGAGTTGATGTCTATTTTGTCCATGATGTTTCAAAAGAGACACTTTAGTCTCTTAGATTTGCAAAATGATTCTAAACGGTCCCCAACTTAACTTTAACCTAACAGAATGATGATTAGACTGTTATATGTTTACGTGGAATGAGTGACATGTCAAATTTATTTGATTATTTGGCAAAAAAAATTGAAAAAAGATGAAAAGAAAATAAAAGTTAAAATGGTTTAAAATACTCCAAAAATCTATTTATCTTCAGCCCTTAGACATTGATTGCTTCTACCCCATTCCAGACCGTTGCCATCGCCGCCCGTCGCAACTTGCAGGTTGTCCTAGCCCACCGCCTATCTCGTTCAGTCCACTCGTTGCGGTTGCAGCCCAGATTGTTGGAACTAACATAGGTTTTTGTCATTAATCTAAGATTGGAGTTAATGTTCTGCTCCTACCACTCTCTTCACCATTCTCTTTGATTGAAATAAAGATCGATTTATAGTGTCGGACTCATCAATTTGGGATCTCAAAATCTGCTATCTATTATGATTTAGAAAGAGTGACTCATTGTAATGCATCTCTCAAAACTTTGTATTAAATTCTAATGTTAAAATTAATCCAAATGGGTAAATAACTAAAAAATTTCCTTGAAACGATCCCTGTTTTGAAACCGTTTAAAACCCATACCATTGAAAACAATCTTTCCCCCATTTTTTGAGAATCCAGTGAGTCATGACAAGCATTTTGATCAAAAGAATTGAACCAGAGTTTCTTCAACATGAATGGGAACCAACAGCAAAACAAGGTCTTCGAATTTCACTTTATTTTCCTATTAATTCATCTGCAAGTCTGCATTTGGAAACAATAAAAAATCGTCAGGCTGTGATGGGCGGGACGACGATGGCTGGTCTGGTATGGGCAGAATCAATCGACACCTAGGGCACGAAAGAGATGAAGAGATTTTTTTTAATATTTTAAAATATTTTAAATCATTTTAACTTTGGTTTACTTTTTTAATTATTATTTTTTATTTTATTTGTCAAGTAATGAAAAAAATTGACATGTCAATCATTCCACGTCAGCAAATAATAGTCTAATCATCATTAAAGTTAAGTTAAGAACTATTTAAAATCATTTTACAAATCTGGAGGACTAAGTGTCTCTTTTGGAACTTTAAGGACTAATAGACATTAGTCACAAACCTCAAGGACCAAAAGTGCATTTTGTCTTAAAGAAAATTATCCATGCTTCCACATATGATATATGATGTAATATTTTTAGAAAAACAAAAAAGTAATAAAAGTTTTATGAAAATATTCCACACTACACAGTGAAGGATATAATTCTGATGCTTGCCATGGGTGAAATTTGTTATATTATATTTTTTAGAATGTTATATTTTTTTTTTTTAAAAAGAGGTCTAGTTTATATTTGAATTAAATTTACATCATACTTTTTTTATTTAAATTGTGATTTACATTTTTTTCTAAAAAAAAATTGTGATTTAAAGTTTATTTTTCATATAAAGAGTAGATTAGTCATTTAATTACCAACCTAAACAATAGTTTAACTTGTTAAGACATATGTATTAAAAAAAAAAAGTGAGAAAATATATCATGAATTAAGAAGTTAGGAGTTCGAATTTCTATTCCCACGTGTTAGCATTAAAAAAAAGGTCTTTTGATTAGAAAAAACCATTTAAAAAGAAAGTGTCCCTTTCAAGGATAGGTACTAAATATCAAATTCTTAAGCTGCATTTAATTTCTTAACTCTATTTCTTAACCTGTGCTTACATATTCTGGATTTCTCTCATTTCGATATATATAAATAAATCAATTCCTATTCTTTTTTTAAAAAATTTAAATCATTTAAACTTCAATTAAAATACAATTTTTGGGATAAGAAGTAAAAAAAAAACCATTCATAAGTTCCAACAATTCATTAACCTAAACATACTTTTGTTGGCATTTAGTCTTGATTTAATTAAGGTCTTAATTTTCAAAATATCCAAGTATCCTTGAATCAAGTATTAATATATCCACATCAATATTGAGATTTCAATTATATATACATATTGATGAATATGTTGATAAAATATCGATATCAAAACATCTTTCTATAAAAAAAATTATAAAAATGATTTTAATTAATTAATAATAATATACTTTTTTTTTCACTTATAGAATAAGTTATAGATATTATAATTTATATTTATATTTATATAATGACTGATTTATGATATATTTTTTTAATTATATTTTATGAATATTTACACAAAATATTAAAAGGATATTGATAATCTTTAATATCGATGTCGAATCCTCTCATTTACGAACATATGATATATCGAAATATCCACAAATATTTTAATTCTCGCAATTAATGCAAACCACCGTATGTTGGCTCAACTTCCTTAATTTATTGCTATCAGAACCATTTAAAAAATTTGAACAAAAAAGTTTTCTAATTTAAGGAGGCATTTATAATTTGGAATCTCAAAACCCTAAGACCAATGCCACTAGCTATACCCTTCCTCATGCATCCTTGTCTTTTTTAAGTCTGATCATATCTTCATGAATTGAACTGACTGATCAGCAGTCCAAGGAGACTTGTTATTTCACTTCATTCAAACCAACTTCAATTAATTTTCATTTCAAGAATAAATGTCATAGCTTTAACTTAATTAGGGAGTATTTGACGCGCAGAGTTGAATTGAGTTGGACAGAGTTAATTTGTCAGTAAGTTTAGAAGTCTGTATTTTGGGGTGTAGAGTTGAATTGAGTTGAGTCAGAAAATCTGTATTTGGGGTGCAGAGTTGAGTTGTGTCATGGGATGATGCAGTTTTTTTATAACTTGAAGTAGACTGATTTTTAGCTGACTGTTTTTGTTTCCTTTATTTTTATTTTTTCAAATCATTCATCTAGAAACATATTTTCCTAACTTTCCAACACTTAATTCAGATGTCCACTTAAATATATATATATATATATATATATATATATATATATATATATATATATATATATATATATATATATTTCAACATTGATTTAAAAAAAAATCATTCTTTATCTTTTTTTTAGAAATTGACTTTTTCTAAACTATAGGCAATGTAGCCTTGTTTTCTCTTTCTACTACACATTGAACTTCTTTCAATTTATAGAAATCAAATATTTGCATTACATATTGAATTTCTTTCAATTTATAGAAATAAAATGTTGTATTCTTTCTAACAACAAATAGCAATTGATGAATGAAATTAAGGCAATGTACCTGTATTTTTTTTTTCTTTAAACACAAATTGAACTTCTATCAAAATATAGAAATCTAAGGTTTCATTTTCTAAACACACATTGAACTTCTTTGAAACTTACTAAACACAAATTGAACTTATATCAAAATATAGAAATCTAAGGTTTTATTTTCTAAACACACATTGAACTTCTTTGAAACTTACAAATGAGGACCTTATTATGATCTTTTTCAATTACTAACAGGGTTTTCATTATGAGGGAGGTTTTTTTAAAAAAAAAAAAAATACATTGACCATTACGTATTCTTTTTTTTCTTTTTTTTGCAAAGGAACATTGTTTGTTTACATTTGTTTAAACACATGTACTAAATTGAACATCTTTGGAAAAGAGAATTCCAATATTTGATTTTTTCAAGATGACAAGAAAACGACAATATATTTCAACATTAATGTCATGTAGGAGTAGAATATTCACAAAATATTAGTAGGTCATCAAGGCCTATTTACATGATTCACAAAACATAATTATGTTTCACAAAATATAAGTAATGGCCAATATTGGGTCGAGTTCGTAAGTTCGAAGAAAGATTGTTGGTGCAGAGAGTCAGACCAACTAACTACATGTGCATTTCATACTATTTTGAACCATGGGAATGTCGTCGGTCGCTGGAAATTGTTGTCGGTGATAGTCGCTTGAGATGGTGCAAGCAGTGAACGCCAGTTGCTGAATATGTTCACCAACGATTGCCGTTGATCGTCAGAGAAAAGGTAGTCGGAAGTGGCTGTCAGTTGCTGCATATGGCTGTCGATCGTTCGAGAAGGTTGATGGCGGTGGTTGTTGGTTGTCGGAGGTGGCTGTCGGTCGCTGGAGAAGGTCGTCGGTGATCGTCGGAGGTGGCCACCGGTCGTTGGAGAAGCGGTGATAAAATATGTTAATATGGTTACTGTACAAGTCGATGAAGTTAATATCCTAACACTGTAGCAAGTTGGTAGAGTTGAGTTTTTTTGTAGGGAGTTATTTTCTCCATAGGCCAAACGGTGTGTTGGGTTTAAAACCCAACTCAACTCAACTTAGGGGGCCAAATGCCCCCTTAAATATTGATTCACTAAACAACTATATAGTAATTCCATGTTTTTGTTTTTCTTTAAGTTATTATTTTTTAGCAAAAATTACAAAAACTATTCTTGAGAGATTGAGATTATTACCAAATCACACACCATCAAACTTTTAATTTGATCAATCACCCTCCTACATGTATGAAATTATTGCAATTAAATCCTTAAATATTGCAAAATGCACAAACAACCATTCAAATATAAGTGTTGTTTCAATCAAACTTTCGAACTATAAGATGGTTAAAATCAAACCCAAAGATAAGTTATTTTCTATTCAATATCACTATTCACAACTTTTTGCAGTAAAAAAACTTTAGCTAAAGAAAAGTCATGTGTAAAAATAAATTAAAGAAAACAATTTTTAAAAACATGTTAGTTAGCCTAATTTGAGCATAGTTCAACTGGTTGAAGACATATATCATCGACTAAGAGGTTAGAGATTTGAATCCCTAACTCCATGTATTGTTGAGTTCTAAAAAAAAAACGCTAGCCAAACATAGTCTTACTAAATCTTTATTTTAAAAGACAAAAGAATTATTTCTCAATATAAAAAAGCTCCTAAACAAAGCAATTATTAAGAGCTCATTTCATAATTGTTACTTTTTCTTCATAAAAGTAGTTATATTTAGTCCTGACTAATATCGTTTATTTAACCTCTAATTCTTAAGAAGCAGTTTTGAAACCCTAGATCAAATTAAGAAAAAAAAAACATTAATATTATTGAAAATTACGTCTATCAATTTTCAAAATTTGGCTAATATTTCAAAACCAATTTCCAACCACAAGTTATACATATATATAAAAAAGAGATATTCACATAAATAATGACATAAAATAAATATGTATTTTCACCTATAGCAAAAGGCTTAAAATTTTACAAAAATGACATAATTCAAATCATAGTCAAACTCAAATGTAATGTAACACACACACACAAAAGTCAGATTTATGCTACATTATTAAAAAAAAAGTTGTAACATTTTAGAAAATACATATTAATTTTATGCCAAGGAGTGGAATTTCCCTTTTTTTTTTTTTTTTGGAAAAAAGCAATTTATACCCATGACTTTGGGGGTTGTATCAATTAAAACCCTAAACTAATAATTGTATCAATTTAAATCATGAATTTTTATAGTTGTATTAATTTACACACTCTACTAGATTCCGTTTGAAAAACGGTAGTTCACACATGTGCAGACTTATAATTGTATCAATTAAACTAATAAACTTTCATAATTGAATCAATTTAGATCATCTGTTTCAAATGCATGGACAATTTTTAAATGGAGGGTCAAAATTTTTTAAGAAGTTTACACACATGTGAGAATTGATGCATGAACAATTTTTAAATTGAGGGTCTAAATTATTGATTAATTTATGAAAATTTGGGAGTTTTGATACAATTATAAGTTTGCACACATGTGAACTAGCATTTTTCAAACGAAATCTAACGGAGGGTGTAAATTGATACAATTATGAAAGTTTAGGATTTAAATTGATACAATTATTAGTTTAGAGTTTTAATTGATACAACCAAGTTTAGGTATGTGGTATAAATTGATTTTTGCCCTTTTTTTTTCTTCAGAAAAGAAAAGTGGCATCATTTTCATTGAAAAAAGTTGTACAATCATGAAGATAATACAACAATACCCAACATTGCCTAACTTTTATTGGGACATACCAAATCAAATCCTCAATCCAAAGCAATAATCAAACAATCTTATGTATATAATATAATATAATATAATATTGAGATATTGGTTCAATATATATATATATTTATTGAGATATGAAAAGGTGGGCTTTTTGCTTACCTTTTTGAGGTTATACATATTTCTTTGGAGTCATTTATTTCAGACGGTGATTGGCTTTAAAGCAAACAAAAGAAGGTGGGTTTGAAATAGTGACCAATCGTATAAATTTTCCATTATTGTTTTCACCTAACAATTACAAATGCCTTTAATAATCTCTCTCTCTCTCTCTTTAGATTGTAACTTGTAAAGAGGAACTGTTTGGTTTGGTGTAGCTTTTTGTGTACATTGACGGCTAAGGGAAGAGAAGTAAAGACCAAAAAACAATACACACCAAATATTAGTTTTTAATTTTTGAAAAAAAAAAAATCAATTTCTACCTTTAAACTTGTCAAGTTATATCAATTTTTACCATAAACTTTCAATTTTATCAATTTGTATTGGTTTTTGTGTACATTGACGTCTAAGGGAAGAGAGGTAAAGACTAATAAGAAACAATACACATCAAATATTAGTTAAGCTTTTTATTTTTTTTATACTTCAGATTAATTATTTTACCGACGTCCACATGAGCATAACTTAACTGGTTAAGGCATATACATTGACTAAAAGGTCAGATGTTTGAATCTCCCTACTTCACATGTTGTTGAACTCTAAAAAAAAAAACTTTCTTTATACTACCAAAGGAATAGACTGATTTTGTTCACTCTTCTTCCTTGTTAGAGGTCTAAAGTGTTAGTTTTTGTGCTTCAATCAAACCAAATATTTTGATGATAACAAACACAAATTTTTGTACTGACCTTTTTAGTGGTTCAAAAGAGTCTATCTTGTAGAACTCAGAAAGACAATTTTAACGCATTATGAATTGTTCAAATCGAAGTTCAAACGAGGGAGATATGAATCAAAAGAAGATTTGAAGAAAAAGCCAATAAAACAATGACACACGTTGGCACTGTGCTGATGTAGCATCTAACGGTTAGATTTGGTGATGCGGCAGTTGACGTGTGCTGATGTGGCATTTAACGGTCAGCTATTGGTGACGTGGCAGCTGATGTGTCATCCAACAACTAGATTTTAATGACGTGGCGATGATGTGTCTGAGTGACGTGGCGATGACGTGGCGCACGTGGACAAATGGTATGTGGACATGTGGTAAGCGAGCTATTTCAAAATGCAAATTAAAAAAAAAGGAGGAAATGTCGTGCGTGTGCGTTACACGCGCCTGACGCCCAGCACAGTGATGCGAGAGTTTTTCCTGCCAGCATAAATTGCAACTATTCGCTATTTTTCTCAACAAACATGTCAACTCGAAGAGTCGTGTCCCAAAGATAGAAGGGCAAAATAAGAATTTATTAAAATTGTAAGGGCAAAAGAGGGAAGCAAAGATTCTCTTCCATAGCCCCATTTATGTATATTATAGATAGATTATGTATATATGTTATAGTAGTTAAGGACATATAGAATAAAAACACTAAAGTTTGTTTTAAATGTAGTTTGTTTTCTTCAAATCTACATTTATGGGTCCTATTGTTAGGGGTGTATTTCATTTCGGTAAGGAGAGAACTACAAATATACAGTAAGAAATTGACTTGTGTAAATATATATAAGAAGTCCTTTCTAATTGTATACGAGTTTGATTTTTATATTCTTACCAAAGATTTACGGCACATTTACAATACTCTTTTTCAAAGAATTGGAAGCCTCTCTCACAAAACAAATTACAAAACAACTTCTTTACAAATAATGCAAAACTTCACCAGAGCGAATGAGAGACATATTACAGCCTGTTTAGATCATGGGTTTTATTTTATAAATATAAATATTAAATATCTGAGATATTAAATATATGTATTTAAATGTACAGGATAATTAATGTTGGAAAATTAAATATTTTGTTTGTTTTACAATTTTGTTCATGAGAATTTTATATAATTAATTAATTAAATGTAAGGAATAAATTAATGTAATCCTAAATTAAAATTAGTATTATTTAATGTATTGTTAATTTAATTAATTAATCTATTAAAATTAAAATAAATAAATATTTTCACATTAAAACATTAATTAAAAGTAATACTGAAAATTAAATAATTTAATTTAATTTGATAAAAAATAATTAAAATAATAATAATAATTTATATTAAATAGTTAAGATAATATAAAATATTAATTATAAATATATTAGTTTAAATAAATTAAGTCTAAATAATTAATTAAAAATAATTAGCTAGGATCAATTAATATTAATTAATTATGTTACATTTTACTATTCATCTCCCACATGTATAAAAGCCTCACTTATATGGAGTATATTGGAAAATTCATGTTGGATGGATTTTCAAGTTCTTTGAATAATAATATTTTGAATTTTAAAAGGTGAAGATACGTGAAACAAACAAAGATATTTAATATTTGTCTCAAAATTCATGATCAAACCCATAAAACAAATAGTCCCTATAGATTACCAAGATAGTGGACTTTGAAAAGACTCCATTGATAAAAATCTATTACACTCTTGAAATTGCTAACTAGAGATGTCTAGGGGTGGGGCGGGACGGGCCTAGGGAATGCCTTCCCCGTCCCCGTCCCTATCCTCGTCCCCCATTTCATTCCCTGTTCCAATAAAATTCCACATTTTATTTTGTGGGCGGAGATTGGGTTCCTCACGGAGAATTATTCATTGTTTATGATTTTTATTTTGATTAAATAAAATATATTTTTTAAAAATTTCTATTTAAAGAGAGATTTTTTTTTAATTTCCTTAGAAAAACAAAACAATATTTCATAAAAGTTTGAATTTATGGTTTATTATATCTATATATATATATATAATTAAAGAAATCGAGGCGGGGATAGAGAATGCATTCTCCATCCTTGTTTAGCTAACATGAATTTTTTTTCCCACTCTCTCTCACATTCCTCACCTGAACGGGGATTCTTCGCCCCGTTAGGAGCGGAAAATGAACATCTCTATTGCTAACCCATATTTTTCATGTGTCAACAACATTAGCTCATCAAATTTGACATTGAAAACTTGCCAAACACTTTGAGTAATTTCGTTCTCAAAAGGTCCATTCTTATATCTTTCCAAGTAAATGTTACTTTTTCATCATTTTAATTGATTATTTTTTAATATAACTAAATGCAATCTAAGAAGTTTTCTAAAAGTATCTTTTAGAAAATCTATGTAACATGAACGGTCTATCCTAACAAATAATCAAGGAAGGATCGTCATAAATGTAGTTGTATACTTTACTTGTTTTGTTTTGTTTTGTTTTGTTTTTTTTTTCATTTTTTAAAAATCAACCGTGTGGAAGTAGCTTTTTTTTTAATTGTTTTTTTAAGAGAATATAGAATTGCATTAATCATAAGGAAACCCAATGGGCTACATAAGATGGATCCTCACGCGACAGTAAATGCGTGATCTATAATGGAAAATTTCATGTCCACAAAACTTGTTGACCCAATACACCCGGTCTAGCTAAACTATGTGTTAGCTCATTTTGTTCTCTAGGAACATGAGTGAACTTAGATTTCCTGGAAATCCTTCGTAAGGGCACCAATATCGTTAACAATGGTTGTAACATCAGACATGATCTCACAAAAACCATTCATCATTGAGACCATAGATAGAGAATCAGAAAAAAGATGGACTTTAATTTCTGGAACCCCCATTTGCTTTGCCAATCAGATCCCTTCTTTTATAGCACAAGCCTCTGCGCATAAAGAAGAAATAAAAGTAGGAGAGAAATTCTCCATTGCCGCCAATACTTCTCTTGCATGATTACGAATTGAGACGTCGAATCCTGAAACACGCTCTTGTTCCTTACACGTAGCATCCACAACCAACATAATCCAATCATTTCCCAGGGAAGTACTAGAGGTGGGCTTCTCACCGTTCACCACCATAACCAAACTGACATTTGTATGTTGAAATTTTTGTAAATAATCCAGTATCCAAATGCCCCTATCCTCAATCATCTGAATAGGCCTATTATGAACAACATTATTTCTATCATTCCATATAGTCCAAACTCCCACACACATTAAATCTAACTTCTCTCCCGGAACCATGTCTAAAATTTCCAACCATCGCTCCTAAATATGATATGAATTTAATCTTTCCAAATTTAAATTTGGAAACAAACTATTCCTTATAGCTTCTGCTCTAGCACAATTAAATAAAGCATGGTTTGTTAACTCATCTCTCTTTCTACACAATGGGCAAACCATGAAAACATCCATCCTTTTGTGATGTAAATTCGTCATTATAGGAATACAATTATGGAAAGACCGCCACACAAATAATTTGATTTTTGTTGGAACATTTGCTTTCCATAAAGTTTTCCACCATCTCCTGTGCTTGTTATCACTTGAAGACGTCTCATATTGCCTCGATAACATAACAACCTTATATCCTCTTCTAACCGAATATTTTTCATATTGATCAAAATACCAGATCCAACTATTCTTTACCCCAGTCAAAGAAATAAATAAATTAATAATTTCATTCACATTCTGTACCAAGAGAATCTGATTTAATTTTCTCACATCCTACTGATAAGATGGTGTAATGAACTCAACCATTCTCATCTTATCCAAATCTTGTCGTCAAAATATAACTTTAAGGGACTATTTGGGGCGTGGGTTATAATAGTTTAAGTTATAATAGTCTATGGAATACTGTGCACTTCAAACATAGATTATTATAACCCAAACTAAATAACTATGCATCATAAACACATATTATATAACTCCACAAATTATTATAACCAACAAACTATTATAACCTAGATTATTATAACTCACTCAGCGCCTAAGCAGCCCCTAAAAGACCAGGATCTTGGTATCTATAGATCTTTAAAGATGCGAATTGACTCCCCATTTCCTATGTTCCATCTTACTCCCCTTTTAAATAGATCCAGTCTCAATAAAAAAAAACTTTCCAAAAAAATGAGGATGAAGAGGACAAATTATCAAGATGAATTTCCATGAGATCATCATTTGGAAAATAGCAGCCCTTTATTACCTTTGCTATCGTCAGATCAGGATTATTCAAAACCCTCCAAACCTGTTTAGCAATCAATGCTTGATTAAATCCTTTTAGATCTCTGAAATTTAAACCGCCTACCTCCTTTGCCTAGGAGTTCAAACATCTCAAACACATCTCCTTTGGCTAGGAGTAGCTAGGATCACAACAATTTAGTATTGATTTGTCATATTTGTCATATTCGTAATTCATATATTTAAAGTCACATTACCTATTGCTAACTAACGACAATAAATAATGATAACGAGGGACAAAATGACTATTTTTTAAAAAAGTTTAAAGGCTAAAATAAATATTTTAAGGATTAGCATGATTCAAACCTTTATTCTTTTTCCTTGGCCTTTCTAGAGAGATAAAATATTTTTGTTGAATTATTGTTTCTAATATTTGAGAAAGAACATTATTGGCTTTTATAATGGAATTTGTCGATGGTATAAGAGAGGAAAATACATTTGCTTAAATTTCTCAAAAAGAAAAAACTTAAAAAATATATATATAAAACACGTTTACTATATTAAAAGATGGAATAGTATTTAATGATATGATAATTTATGCGCTTTATTTATTCTATTACTTTTCTTAAAATTAAAATATACATTTATGTTCTAAAAGAATAATGAATCATGTTAAACTAAACATGTCCTTGAAATTTTAATCAAATTTTAAAAATTAAAAAAAAATAGTTTTTAAAACTTATGTTTTTTTTAAAAAAAAAAAATTAAACTGACTAAGATTTTCAAAATTATTATTATTTTTTAAAAATAACATAAAATTGTTATCAAAGGGAGTCTTAAAATTTTAAAGTATATATTAAATGAATTTCAAGTAACGCCTTGATTGATGACATATGGCTTAACTAGCTGAGCTATGTTCAGGTTGGCAGTAAAAATTGTATAGTTTACTACTACTGAAGCTTTATTAGAGTATTTTCGTACATGGTAGCAATAAATGGAGTTTTTTTTTTTTAAATTCTACACGCAACTTGATATGGAAGATAGAAGATGACTGTGAATTGAGGATATAGATATGGACACAGTGATTGTGAAGTTATTAAATTTAAGTTCTTCATGTAAATTTAGAGGACATACAGATAGTGACTAATTAACTAGATGAGTAGTGGCACATTTTCATAATAGCTAAGTTAATACTAAAAATAGAGAGGCCATCCCAAAAAATATATATTTTTTGAGTACAGGCATCCCAAAATATTTAATAGATATTAAAGAGAAAGTACTTTGACATCCCAAAATATTCTAGAGATAATAAAAGGGTGCTTCTAGAAAACGTATTTTTATTATAAATACTTTAGTTTAAAATTTTTTAATAACAAACTATATACCTTTGATATTTATGATTATATTTTAAAAAATGCTTTCGAAATGTTCTTCAATCCAACACTTGAGCCAAAAGTATTCTGAAGCACAGTTTAAGTCTTGACAACAAGTTTTTCTTGCTATTTTTCTCCTCAGTTCACGACAGTATTTCTTTCCACTCTTTTGGGAAACTTTGTTCATGATACCGCTTGTAAAATGGATATTTGATTCTCCTATTCTTTCCTTTTTAACCGTTACATAATTCTTTGCTTTTTAAGACATTTGTTAAGGGTAAATTTGGACCAACTGATCAACCCATGACTAAAGGAGGAGCCAAGATACGAAGAATAGAGTGGAAACAGGTGTAGGCCAAATTTGGCCTGGACAAGGCTGAGCCGAGTCGAGTTGAGTTGACCTGGTTCGACCAAACTACTCTAGGGTCCATTTAGGCACTAGGAGAAGGGCTATTGGGCCAAAAGCCCAATAACCCACCTTGGCCTGGGCCGAGGCAAGCCAACCCTTCGGGTTAAGTACACTTGGGCAGGTCACAACCTAATAGCCCCTTTTGGATCCAATTGAGCCCCCTCTTAATCTGATTCCTAAAAGAAGACGGAAAATCCTAGGTTGAATTGTGATATAAATACCTTATTATAATTCTAAAAAAGATAATGTCATTATGATACTCTAAACTCTTGCTACACTCTCATAACTTTGATCTAACTTAAGCATTGAAGCCAGTGTGGCAAGCACCACACATGTGTGTGCAGTTCTCTTTATTTTATAGGCCACATCTTTCTCCCGAATTACAAATTTATTGTTGAATCACGTGCAGATTAGGTGTGTTCTCTTTGTCTAGATTTGTGCATTAACAGTTGGCGCCATCTGTATAGAACGAGAGTATTCTATCAAAAAATCTGACGAAAGAACTTGCACATAGAAATCAGGAATGAGCAAGTGGATAAATGATTCAAGACATGTCCTTGAAAGAGATAATTTCAACCAGAATTGCCATCAACGAAGAGTTTGAATCAGAGGATAAATCCCTCAAATCACCATGCTCCATTCATCTTTGATGAGGTCACCTTGTCCCCTTTCAAAGGAAGGGAGACCCGTAGCAATGTTCATAGAGGTTCAGGGAGCAACTAACAAGACAAGAGGCGTTGCAGAAGAAACTTGGGTCAGCCTACCTAATGTGGCTACGACCGACCTGACCTTCTTGGTTGAGAAGCGACACAAATATTAAGTTGCCTATGATTTTACAAAAGAAGACGAGATTGATCAAATCCTTGATCATCAACAGGAAGACCTCATTTGTGATCTCCTCACATAAAAAGTTTTGATGGCAGGAGGCTTGAGTAGATCATATGCTCATTGTCAGAATTCAAAAGTAAGACTAATCCTAGGTGGAACAAACGAGAAAGGCTGCAAGTAAGTCATTATAGTTATACTAGCCAAGGCTGAGGTCAAACTTAGAACTAAATGGGAAGACTGAGGTTGACCCGAGCCTAGCTGAGGCTGACTTGAGTATTTTTTTTAAGGACCAATGTGTATATGAAGGAATGCTCGATGGTACCAAAGAGGAGAAGACTGACCAACATCTCAACCGACAAGAAGGGTTCAAGGCTGACTAGAGAAGCCAACTAGTAAAAGAACTAGAATCCATCCCACTCACATATGATGATAGACGAGTAAACATTGAGACTATGTTGGAGGCTGAACAAAGAGAAAGTCTGATCAGTTTTCTCAGGGCCAATACTAACATATTCGCTTGGTCACATGAAGACATGCTAGAAATTGATCCCAGCATAATGGTACACCAATTGAATGTTGATAGAGACTTCAAACCTATAAAGTAGAGGCGAAGATCATTTAACCAGGAGCGAAACGAGATCATAGTTAACTAGGTCGATGACTTGCTTGAAGCAAAATTTAGTAGAGAAGTCCATTATCTCCAATGGCCATATAAGGTATTATTGGTAAAGAAAGCTAATGGTAAATGGTAGATGTGCATTGACTTCACTAATCTAAATAAAACGTGTTCTAAGGACAGTTTCCCTCTTCCTATGATTGATCGGTTGGTAGATGTGACAGTTGGACATGAGATGTTGAGTTTCATGGACGCCTATTCTGGATACAATCCGATTAAGATGCATGGACTTAAACAAGAGAGGACTTCTTTCATTATAAGTAGAGGACTCTATTACTATACAACCATGTCATTTGGCCTTAAGAACGTGGAAGGTATCTATCAAAGGATGGTGAATCATATGTTTGCTCCCTTTCTTGGAAAGAACATGGAGGTGTATGTGGATCACATGCTTGTAAAATGTATCAAGGATGACCGACATGAGGCCGACCTCAACAATGCATTTCAAATGCTTCGTAAGTATAACATGAAGCTGAATCCAAGTAAGTGTGCATTTGGAGTAACATCAGAAAAATTTCTAGGATTCATGGTTTACCAAAGAGGAATAGAAGCTAATCCTGATAAAATCTAAGCCATTCTAAAGATGTCATCCCCAACCAACCTCAAGCAACTTCAATGTCTCAATGGAAGAATAGTAGCATTAAACAGATTTGTCAGTAGATCAACAGATAAATGTTTACCTTTCTTTAAGGTTTTAAATAAAGGGTCCTAATTTGAATGGACAAAGAAATGTGAGAGAGCTTTCCAAGAATTGAAAACATATTTAAGTTCAGCTCCCCTCCTTGCAAAATCAATTTTAGGAGATGAATGGCTACTTTATCTAGCAACCTTTGATACTGGAGTAAGCTTTGCCCTAATTAAGGAGGAAAATGGTCATTAACGACCAGCTTACTACACTAGCAAAATAATGGTGGGAACTTGTTGCCAAATGGAGTGAAGCTAAATTCGCAATCAAAACACTCCTAACATGTGCATGCATACACAATCTAAAGCAGCAAGTGATAAGTATTTCAATTTTTTTCCACAGGGATTAGTTGAAGAAATTAACAAAACTTGAATCAACTTTTAATGAACTAAAATGATAACGAAAGAAAAATAAGGAATCACAAGGTTGAAATGAGTAACTTAAAGCTAAATAGCATGCATTGAACTTAAAACAAGCAGCACAAATAAATAGATGCAAGAGATTAAAGCGTGTTTTGACACAAAAGATAAAAGTAGGCTCAGATTAGGGGTTCACTATACTGTTTTGAGACCAATTTGCTAAAGCAAAACCTATGTTTACTTGAACCACACAACACTAAACATGGGATTCTTCCTAGAATTTCCTAATTAGCAACCCAATCCCCATTAAGCTACTCAGTTTTAAGCAGTGTTTGTATGCATTAGGTGAGTGATTATCCCTAATCTCCCCATTTCACTGCAAGCTAAACTTGGAATCAGTCCTAATGTGATTAATAAACAATCGATTTCCCTTTCTTTTTTTTTTTTCAAAATAGAAGAAGACATAGAATGAATAAGCTGGCCACACTTAATCCATACATTAACAATAAATTCACTCAAAATAAAATTAGATAAATATAACAAACTTCATTACCAACCTCTCTACAATATAGTTGATAACATGCATAAGTGTGCTATCCCTAGGCTTATTTTTATACTAGTTTTGCTATGATTGTGTGTACTTTCATGTATTTTTATGTATATTTTGCAGAAACCGAGCAATTGGATCAATACCGAAGTTTTGAGAAGTATTTAGATGAATTTGGAGCAAATTAAGGTCATAATCGAGTATCCAAGCGTTGAAGAGGAAGAATAAAGCTTTAGAGCCCGAGAGCATAGTGTTGCAACGCTACAACAACAACCATTCAACATTGGAAACCAGAAGACATAGCGTTGCAACACTACTTACAGCGTTGCAATGCCATCTAAATAAATATTTTCCCTTTTTAAAAAATTCGAAGGGACAACATTGCAACGTTGCCCCTAGCGTTGCAATGCTGTCTCGACTCTATAAAAAAGAAGTTTGTATTTTGAGTAAGGGGAGCCGTTTTGAGAGACCAAAAACCCTAAACTCGATTCAAGCAATGTCTAAGGATATAGAGGAAACCTTTGGAGAGTTAAGGAGGAAACTCAAAGCTCGAGATCGTGGACATCATGTCGGAGACGAGTGTTGGCTCACGACCTAAGTTTCTTCTCTCTTTCTTTTCATTTTCTCTTGAATTTAGGTGTTTTTGTGGGCTGTACTCATGTTGTAAATATGTGTTTAGACCCTTGCTTGGTTGTAGTTGTTGAATATTTGGTTGATTTTTAGTTTAATTTATATATTGACGTCTTTTATGCATATCTTTATATTGTCTTAAACTTTGACCATGGTTTTGCATGTTTGACTAAATTTAGCTTGAGAGAGTAAGCTTTGTTGTAGAACACTAGATGCATGACTAGGTTTAATCTATTGCACGAGAGTGAGTAGATTAATTCTAGAAGCCTTAAGAGAATCGCCTAATGCCCTGTTTAGTAATAGAAATAAACCGAGAGCTTGATTTATTGCTAAGCATGAGTTTAATTGTAAACCCGGAGTTCCTCCTTGAAACTTCTTAAAAATTAAAAGGAAAGAAGGAAAGGAGGTTGGTATATTGTTTTGGGAAGGAAAAAGAAGAAAAAAAAAAAAGAAAGAAAGGAAAAATGAAAATGAGAGGAAAAGGGCCCCACCATCAAACTCTTTCTCTTTAATTATTGTCCATCCATTTTGCTACCCATTTTGGTGAAATAATTAGGGTTCTTCGTGGGAGAGAATACGAGAAAGAAGAAAGGTGATGCTGGAGTTGTAATTGAAGAAGAAAAGGAGGGAAGATCAATCCAAGTTGCATGGAAGATTTTGCGTTCAACCCTGACTACCTCTGATATTTGGAACGTTTTAAGCTCCACAAGAGGTATTAAGAGGTGAGATTTGATTTCCTTGAAATTTAACTCATTTTAGAACAATTTTCGTGAAGGAAGCTCGAGCAAAATCTGAATTTATGTTATGGGTTTTTGAAAGGGAAGTCAGAGGAGTGTTTTTGCTGTCAAATCCGGGGAACCTCTGGTTTTTGAGATGTGCTGATCTGTAGACTTCGAATTAGAAGCTGTATTAGGTATGGATGGAAAGCTGATTTAAATTCATATAACTTTCATGAATAAGTCGTGGTTAGAAATTGAATGGAAGTTGCCTTAAAATTCATGTTAAGTTCAGGGTGCAGCAGGAAAACGAGTCTGGAAAGTGCAGAAACCGATTTTGTAGGAAGTGGCTTTCGAGGTATTTACGGACATATCCTTTAGGAATTTCAATTTCATTCCTTCAGATAAGTTTTAGAGGGTTCAAAAAGGAAGAGTTTGGTATAAAGTACATCATTTGTGAGCAAGTAATGGAAAAGTTATAGGTGTGTGAGTTTAAGGTATAAAATCTGTAAAGTGCAGGAAATTAATGGGGTGGTTTTTGCAACCCTAGGCCTTAAGTTCGTGAGGTCAAGATTCTAATGCTTGGTTTTGTTTTGTTTGACAGGCCAAGAAGAAATAGGACAAATTTACGGACCAAGAATCTATTATTAACGCTGTGAGTGACAAAATGAATTCTGAAAATAAATTCTATGCTTGAACTTGTGTTCATGAAAAGAAAAGACTTCCTAAGAATGATGTAGCTTAAAGATTTATGGTCTCTTGAACACATATTCATAAGCATATATGGTTTCCTAAAAATGATTTAAATTGTTTGTTGTGAGCATGTTTACTGATTTTCTGAAATTAGAAGAAATACCTTAATTCCAAGTCTACATGTGTTAGCAAGAACTGTTAAAGGTTTTCATGTGTTTCTCTGAGACCTGAATGAGTTAATGGTTGAGATACTGAGCCCGAGGTTGTATAGTACCGTGTGTACACAGGTCATTTTCTGTTGTCGACGTTAAGTGTACTCCCTGACAACAATGCTGTCGTGAGTGCTGGGCGAGCCCCACTACGACAAAGACGATGGGAGTGCTGGGCGGGCCCCACTACATCGTAGAATGAACATTGATTGTACTGAGCGTGTCTTAAACAACCTAGTTTATTATATGTTTTAGATGATGAATACTCTGGATATGCTAGCGAGATTTAAATGACATACTTGCTGGATTTATGGAAGAAGCTATTGTCCTTATAAGTTTATATTTCACGCTTGTCTGACGACACATATGCTTGTAGTTTGCCAAATGTTATGATTTATGAGATAATTACTTTAAACTCAGTCACTCACTGAGCTTTCCAGCTCATTCTTTCAATGTTTTCCAACTTTCCAGGTAGAGATCGAGTTCCCGGTGCCTGAGATCCTGCCACAGCCTGCTGAACGCTCTACGAGTCTGATATTTTTGTACGTGGTTGGCGTAGTATAGCAAGTCTGCTAGTATTGTACATAACTTAATAGGGATGTGTAGTTATGTTGTATATGGAACTAGTGGTCTTGGGTGTATAAAGCACGTCTGGTCGTGTCTGGCTTGTTCAAGTTAAGTTTAACCAGAACCGCTCCGTATGTATGTGTAATAAGATTCCTAATTTCTTGCTGTGTGGTATGTATAGTATCTCGTATACAGGTATGGATTGTTTATCAGGAATTAAAAGGGTCATAGGTATCGTTAAGAAGTAAAACGATGCCTGTTGGCTTCACGCCTTCCTCCGGGCTAAGATAACAGGTAGTCGGGAGGGGGTTTGACATTAATTGAGCTCGAGACAGGATATTGATAACTTAGTAATTCTTGGTTTAAGATTGTTAATATAAAATAAAGTTATTAATCAATTAAAGTTGGACTTAAGGTAATCAACCATGCATGTTTCTCAAGATTGGACTCCAAAGCATGTACATATTAGTTTAGATTTTATTTCTCCTTGATACCAAAGTTATATTTCTTTAAATCAAATTAGGTGTGAGTAACTATGGTACTTAATTAAATCTAAGAACTCCAATATTTGTGAATGACCCTGGCCACTACTATTGCAAAATATTTAGAGGTCCGGTTTATAAATTTAATCTTGATAGGGCATTCGACAAGTCCACTATCAATAGTGTTCCCTAATCCTTGCCTAAAAGTAATTAATTCATAGCTAAGGAATTAAAACAACTAGAATGAAATGCTAAAGCCATTACAAAAGTTTGTCTACTCTTAATGGTACAAAAGAAGAAGGAAAAACAAGAAGAAGAAAAAATTCCAGCTGTAGAAGTTTTCAAAGGTCTTCCTCCCTTGTCGACAGATCATTTTCCCCAAAAATGCTCTTCAAAACCTTTCTCTCCTTTTCCTTACTGCAAACTTTCCCTTTTCAGACCACCCCCTTCAAATTCAACTAACAATGCATTTTATACTCCACCCTTTTTCATCAATTCCAGGGATGAATAGATAGGACATAAGAAATTGCAGCTTTTAATTGTCCCATTTCAGTCTTGTTGGCTCCATTTGGACAACTCATTTAATGACAGTCCTTGCATGTGAGCTTTAGGTGACTATTTACTCAGAGATTTAATGACAGTCCATGCATGTGAGCTTTAGGTGATTACTTACTCAGAGAATGCTTCAATAATACTACTCAATCAGCCACATTTTAGCTTCTAGCTCCTTAACCCTTAAGTCTGCTTTCACCTGAGGTATAAATTGAAAAAATTAAGCTCACTAATGACAAAGAATTTGCCACTTAGCTCAACTTTTAGACTAAACAATCAATTAAGTAAAATGACAATGAATTTAGGGACTTACACAACTAAAAGCTACCAATTCATTTAAAAACCATAGGATTATAAAAATAATTTGGACAACAATAACTCTTTTATGAAGAGTTATCAGACCCTCAAACTTAAACCATTACTTGTCTCTGAGTAATGACCTAAAGACTTAAGCACTACCTTGAAATAACAAAGCTAATCCTCACATGTGCCACTGCCGAATAACCTACTATAAACTTCAAATAACTGATCAATGCCAAATCAATCCATTCTTTATGCATTTCATCAGAGCTCAGCCAATTCCTACACAAACTTCCCATTCCAGCTTGTTCACAACACAAGGTTCAACTCACACTCATCATGACCTTTAGTCTTGGAGTGCCCATATTTGTGATATGGATCACCCTAGCTTTCAGGCTTGTCATCTAATAGGAAAACACTCATTTTCCTAAGGCTCATCCTTCCTAACTCATATCCTAAAGTTCTTAGAATGGTAACATTTGTGATGAAACTCATTTGAGCTAAGGAGAAAATTTTCTTTGGTGCTTGTACCCTCGATTTAAACGCCCTCATTTTTGGTGAAGATCGCCTAACAACCAGCAAAAAGACCAAACATTCTCTTTTTTATTAGAAGGCATACATGAGTTCTTAAGAAAAGAGGAGTGCTCTTTGAGACCATTATTTCATAAACTCACTCTTTTTCTACTCTTTTTTTTTTACTAGGCCTACCTTACTCCCAAACTTGAACTACTCATTGGCCTCAATGAGTTGGCTGCTATGGTAAAGACTCCCAAACTTAAATTCAAAAGTGATAAGCTAAAGGCAAAAGTCTTAATAACTTTAAAACATGATTATAGAGAGTGAGCTTTCCTGATCAACTAACTAGCAAGCATGCAAGATAGAGGCTTTCCTAAGACTTGAGCTAAGAACAAGAGGAAAAGGCAAAATATATAAACTAGGTTGAACTCTTTTAGAAATGCTTAAAAACTGAACGAAATAAAGCACAATAACATAATCATTTCATTAAGAGAAGACTATTACAACCTTACTGAGATCAGAGGATTATAGCAGTATTTCACTCAAAAGGATGATCATAAACTCTTAAGATTCACCAGCTAACTATATTGAAAGAAAACTAAAAGCAGATAACTTCTTAATTGACAAAACAACAACAACAAGACTTTAATAACAAGAAAATGACCTTAAAACACTTTCAAGAGATAGAAAAAACATATTGATACCACAAATAAACATCGAGACTTCATAAAATAGATGAGCATAAAGGATAATACTAGCTCCCAAAAGGACTACACTTCCCTTCTAATCTGCATCTCCATGGTCTTAACCTTGCTCTTCTTCTTCTTCTGAAGGTGATGGGGGGCTTTAAGCATGCAAAATATCATTAGGGTAGGGTGGAAAAGCAACATATGGCTTTGAGAAGTTGGCTTACATTGCTTTCTTGAGAGTCACATCCCTCATTTTTGCATAATCCCAACAGGTCCTACTTTGGGATTCAGATTGCTTCAGCATCCTCAACATCACTTCTTGTTGGTTTAGCAACTGGTCAATTCCTATAACTAGGCCTCCTTCTTTTTGAGAACCACTTACCCCTTGATTTTTGTTTCACTTGTTGTATCTAGCATCCCTTTGTTCTTCAAGGGGCTATTTGGGGCAGAGAGTTGCAGGGAGTAGGAGTTAGTAAGTTTGAGGAGTTATGAAGTATGTGTTTGGGTGCGACGTTGTTTAGTATGTGTAGATTTGTTAAACCTGGAGTTTTGAAGTTTGAGATTTTTTTATTTATTAATTTATGTATATTTTACAAATTCTTTTAAAGAAAAAAAAAAGAATTTTGAACAAAATATCCCACATTCTTTTTTCAATATCTCTCACATTAATTATTCATTTGCCTTGATAATATTCAAATAAAAGAAAGTCTTATAATAATTTTTTAAATATTACATGTGATTTAAAAAGATTTCAATCCATTAATTTAAATGGATTCAAATAAACTTCAACATTTTTATGTTTTTATTCTCTCAATTCTAGAAATAATATAGATTTGTTTATGTTATTCCTAAAATTGAGATTTTAAATTATATTATTTTATAAATATTTTACAATTTTCTTCAATACGTGTTTTCGTCAATTTTAAATTTTATTTTAAGATTTGTTTTCCAAGCTTAAAAGTTATAATTTAAGATTTAAGATTTAAGATTTTATTTTTCTAACTAATCAATGTAATGAATTATCTAAAGTTTGATTAATTTGAAAATAATATATTCTTTGAAGTTTTAAAATAAATAAGTTAAAAATAAAATGTTGAATATTTGTGCTATTTTAAAATAATTAAGTTCAAAATGAATATATATAATTTTAACACCATTCAAAATAAATATCATACATATTTTTGTTCAAAATACTATATATTTATGTTATTTATTGTAATAATTGTATTTTATTATGTTTGGAAGGAGAAATCATTTATCTTTTTACTTTGAATATGGTTAATTTGAAAATAATTTTTTTTAATACATTAACTTTTTCAAAATACTAATTTCTTAAATTGTATAGTTTAAAATATGTTTTTCTTATCTTCAAATCATAAAATTATATATATTTTTGAGCTATTAATATAAAAAAATAAGCTAAAAAAAGATAAGATTGTTATTTGTTATAAGTAACTCTAGCTTAAACTTTATATAAAGATTGTAGACGACATGTGGAAGAAGTGAGATAGAGAGATTTTTATCAATTAAAAAAATTGTTATGCAGTACTCTAATTTACATTAAGAATTTTAATTTAAATAATAGTATCATATCCAAAACATTCTTATATAATTTATATTTAAAAAATAAAATTATAGAATAAAAAGAAATATTTTTGTTAAAAAATTTATTAAAATTATACGATAAAAATACAAATATTTTTTAATAATTAATTATGTCTAATTATTAATTAGCAATAATGATGAGAAAATTTATATAAAAAAGAAAGAAAAATATGTAAATTAAGAAATTTAAAAAAATAATGTTAAAAAAATGGAGAGATAGAGGAGAGAAGAGAGAATGAGGTAGGAGTGAGGTAAGGTGAAGAAAAGAGGAGATATGAAAGTTATGGGGCCCACAATGGGGAGTTAGAGTAGGAGTTAATAAGTTTGTGGGCCCACAATAGGGAGGTGGATGATGAGTTAATAAGTTTGTGGGGCCCACAATTGGAGTTAAAATATCCTCCCAACTCCTACTCCCCAACTAACTAATCCAAACACAACCCAATACTTTTTCGTTTGATTGAAATGAAATTCCACCTTTTACACATAGCATAGTGATAATGTTGGGAAAGAAAAGCTTGCATGATTTCTTTCTAAAACAACTCGACATCTCCTTTAAAATGATTATGCCCACATCAATGCTTAGACTTGATTGCAAAGATTAGGAGAACTTTATCCCTTGATACGGTTGTTGATGGGATTGCTAATGCAAAAACAAAGCGCAAGTGCACGCTGTCTAACAAGTAATATATGGAAGTATTCTAAGTATCGAACCCAAGGGAATGATTAACAAAGAGCTTTTCAGTTAACAACACAAGTGCTTTCAAGTTGCAAGTAACCAAGTAAATAAATATTTTGGGGTTTTTGTGCAATAAAAATAAAGAAAAGTAAATAAAAGATATGAAAACAGTAATGAGAAGTATGAGGTTCAAATATGTTTCAACCCAAAGGAAATGCACCCACCATGCGCCCGCATACTTGCTTAACTAGGTTCGGCTATTTCAGAGATTTACCTATTGCGCCCCCATACTGCCTCTTTCGAGTTCTGTGCGTTTAGACAAAATGCTACTAAAATGCGCCCGCAACCTACCTTAATCGATACTTAACACCATGAATCGAGTTCAACACCTATTCAACCCTTTTCTAAGTGCTTTTAGGAGACTAAGTAATTAAACACATATGTCTATGGCTAATTTTAACTTAGATAAATAAGGAACACAACTCAATGATTCTATAGGTTTTTGTTCTATGTCTAGGTACAAAAAATGAAGTTATATGTCTAGACTCTTCTCCTAGATTGCTTTTATGAAAACTCGTGCTCGATCCAACCCTTTCAGTATTGAATCTCACACAAATTATGCTAACTCAAGTGATCAGTTTAAGCTAACAATGAAACTTAAACTCAATAAAAGCAAATGGTGTTAAATGTTAAGCAAAGTTACTCGAATCACGTGGCGTGGCTTATCTCATTTTTAGGGTATCCACTTCATTGAATCCCCTCCATGGAGTTTAGCTATTCATTGAAAAGAAAACTAAAATGCATAAAATAAAGAGAAAACTTGAATGAGAAAAGAGAAACTTCATTGAATTAAAAGTGCGGAATTGAAACAATGATAAACTAGAACAAAACGTGAATTACAACTTTAAGAATTGAATTTAAATAGATAAAACAGAACTTACAGCTTGACGAATGAATAAAAAAAGCAACAAAACTTTAAAGAAAAAATAGAACGTACAAAACTTAAATGAAAGCAGTAAAGAACTTGAAGTTTGTTCCTTTTTTCTAACTTTGTTCAACATCTTTCGAGGAGAACAAGTACTCCATTCTTTCTAAGTTTGTGTCCGAATGAAGTATGAACAAAACTTGGGGGAGACTCGGTATGGCGGCTGGAAAGAAAAACTACAGAATTTGGAGAAGAAAATAGAAATTCGAGCTCTCTTGAAATTGAAGCTTGAACCTCCTTTTATAGACCTCAAGGTCTAGGGTTTTCTGTTGAGATCAGTGTGGAGAGGCTTGGCCGATCATATCCCTTGATCCACGAAGATTTGATTGAGAATATTTGATTTTATTTGATTTTATCTGCAAATCTCGCGAATGTGGGAGAATCGCGGCCGCATAGTTGGGCGCATTTTGAGTCTTTCCTGCAACAGTTGGAACTTGGCTTCTGCTCTCAATTGTTGGCGCATCCTAGTCGGTAATATAAAATGATATGCGATAATGAAAATATTCTTAAACTATTTTTGGTAATGAAAATATTTTTGATGAAAACCCATAAAATTCACTCCTCAAAACGCCTCTCAAAACCTATCCATAGCTCCTCATCTTCTTCCCCATTTATAGGCATTCATTAGGGTTGAAGATTGCCCAAAAATCGTGCTCCAATTCCACCAATTTAGGCGGTAATTTGGTTTTCCATATATGGGTTTCTTTACTTGCGACGAGTCTTTTTTTTTTTCTTTCAATTTTCATACTTTCCTTGCCATTCCTTGCTGCCCAGAATTGCAGAATCTGATTTTGCAATTTGATTTTGCAATTTCCATAATTTCTGCAAACAAGATCAATTTACGTAGAATTTTATTCCACATGCTATCATATTCATTTCTTCCTTAAATTTAAGCAATCTTTCGACTATTTTCAAATGGTCTTAAGTCAAAACAAGAATATTTTAAGCAATTGAGAGTTAAATAAGCCTTAATTCTAAGGCTTATCACATATATCTTGCATCCTCTTTCTTTTGCCTCAGTTGCAGCCAAAATGTGGGCACATTTGGGTCCTTTTTCAGCATCTACACAAAACCAACAAAAATTAACATTTTCTTAACAAAAATGACTCTAAATACACCTAAAAACTTATTTTTATCAAATAAATACTTCAGACTCATGCAAAACTTGTTTTTACTTAAATTTTCTCTAAATGACATGAATTATAACATTAAACACTCACTTTCTAAGCAAATAGCTTAGTTTTTAGAGCCAAATAACACTCATAAATGAGCGTTATCAGTTGTGTCATGAGTTGTTGTCATCAATCTCACCTTCACAAATGAGAGCCATACATGAGCTTTAGACTTTAAATAGAAGGCTAGCATTATTCGTGCTTGATAATTCTTATTTTTTGAGAATTATTTAGCCTCTAAATGCAAGTTATTCTTGAAAACTCATTTATGTAGATCCACAAAGTTTAGCAAAATGAAGTAAGTTTAAATAAAATCACTTGGGCATGCTAGAAATATCTCAAAATGATAGAAAAGAGGTTAAAATATAAAAATCTAGTTAATTTCCTTGTTTTTGGTGCATATTTGAGCAAAAATGGAAAAATTACAACTCAATTGTAATTGTAGTTCTAGGGCAGTAGCAGAAAAAGGGAGAAAACAAAGATTTAACTCAATTTAGAAGATTCCAGCGAGATTTTCTCCTTATTTCCAGCAAGATTGTCATGCAACAAGTTACACATGGAAGGAGGAAGAAACTCTAGTTGCTCACGGTCTATAAAAGTAGTAGAACAACTCGAGAGAAGCATCAATTATCTACATACAAACATTCTACCGTTTTTCTTTTCTTTACGTGTTGTTCATTCCTCTTCATCACCTACAACCCTTCATACTCGATCCAATATGGGTGAAAACCTGAGATTGTCAAGACAAATTTTACCTTGAAAAAGGTTAAAGTGAGTTTGATTGAAAAAGAGGGCATTAGAAGGTGTTGAGTTTTGCATCTCTTGTTTTATTTCAACGCTATTTTTAGCATTAGATGTTGTTTCAATTCTATTTTAGCTGTTGTTTTTCCCTTCGTCGAAGTATTATATCGCTTTCTTTTTATTTTTAGTTTTGTAATTTTAGTTTTGTGACGTTTCAATTTTGCAAGGTTCTTTAATGAAGTCAATTCAAATTTCCAGCATTTAGCCTTCTATTTTGAGATTTATTTTGGTCCTCTCAGTTTTACAAGTTTACCTTCCTTAAGTTATGAAGTTTATTTTAATCCAAGCTTGTTTATATATTTTTTTATAGGAATGAACACTTCATCCTGCAGCGGAAGTATTAGATCGTCTTTGATTTTACTTAGAATTAAACAAAAACTAAGGTTAAGCAATAAATACCTTGATATTATATATTATGGAGATATTTCTAGTGGGTCTTTAATCTTCTTGCTCTAACTCCAACGAGGTTGAAACTCCAATTCCATAAAGCCTACTTGCTACGACTCGAACATAGGAGCATAACTCCAATTCCATAAAGCGTACTTGTTATGACTCGAACATAGCAACAAGGCTTGTGGGAGCTGCTTGAGAGAAAATCCACAAGGGATTGGAGAGGAAGAGGTCTAGAGAGAATTATACTAATTCTCTATTGAGGAGATGTCTACTATAATGGCTCAAACCAAAGGTCCTATTTAAAGAGACTTGGGGCAAATCTTTGGCATAATTAAATAATATATATTTTAATATCTAATATATTAAAAAATATATATTTAATCTATTTGAATCTTTATTCAAATCTTTTAAATTCTCCTACGATATTTATTTATTTGGATCTTATTCAAATTTTATAAATATATTTTCTTTAATGTATCTAATATACATTAATTATTTTAGTATTTAATGTATCAAATACAATAAATATATTTTCCTATTTTATATTTAATATATCTAATATATTAAATATTAATTTGAACACTTCAAATTAAATATTAATTTGAACATTTCAAAATTTTCTTTCCACTAAATTGATCTTTTAGTATTACTATGAGCTAGCAAGGGGACCTTATGGACCTATAGATTATAAGCTCTAATGATACAAAAATAATTAATTAAACTATTTAATTAATCAATTTTCATTCATTAACTCTAAGTCACTCCACTATAGACCTAGAGTTGCACTCTTATGCACTGTAGGACAAGTTGTGTTCATGGATATAATCATTACATGCAAGTTGATTATTCTCGAGTTGTTCGTAATTATAGCTGGGCCAAAAGTCCGTTTTACCTCTGTAATTACATCTTGCACCTTAAGTACCACTGATCCTTTAATGAACAATTTGTTTATGATCCAACCATAAACTAAGTCATTCTTGTGCCAGTGAGATGGTGGGGCTCCATTATTCAAGTCCCAAAATCAGCACGTAAGGGAACTACTCATCTACTTACCCTATATGGGAATGAGTGAATTCTATCTTGTGAGTGAATCCTATTTGGTCAAGTCCCCAAAATGGTAGGCTTATTGAATTGGCTATAAAAGCCACTCTCACCCATGCAAATTAAAGGACAAGCCCTCACAGGACAAAGTTCATAACTCACTCAGGATTAAGATTGAGTCACATATGATCATCCTAATGAAATATATTAATCTTCTCAATTAACAGATTTATAAAGAGAAATTAAATATTTCGTGGTCCAGTCTTATACAAACTCATTGTATAAGATACCCCCACTCATATGTCTCCACATGAATGATTTGGATCAAATCATTTGTAACTATTACAAAGTGGGTTGTATCAATAGTGTTACCAGGATAAGGCACCTAACCTTATCCATATACTATGACCCTTTAATTATTAAATAAATCACTAATTACGAGGCTTTAGGGCATAAATCCCAATAATTTTCCCATTCAATCATGAGCTACTCCTTTCTTTGGGATTCAAAAATGTGAATTCCCTAGAGAAAGGAATTAAGGCCTAAGTGTAGAAGCAATCTTTCTTAACTCTAGCTTGTTTGCTTTTATTGACTAAAATGTTCATTGTAAGTCTAGATTGATCACCTAGCTCTACATATAATACTTGAATCTAATAATGAAAGGGTTAGATGAAAGTGGTTTTCATAAAAGCAATGGAGGAAAAAGATTAGAAGTAAGACTTTAACTTGACCCTAGACATAGGCCAAGACTCCAAAACCAATAGGATTGTGTTTTTATTTGTCACACCCCCTCCCGACTACCTGTTATCTTAGCCTGGAGGAAGGCGTGAAGCCAACAGGCATCGTTTCACTTCTTAACGATACCTATGACCCTTTTAATTCCTGATAAACAATCCATACCTGTATACGAGATACTATACATACCACACAGCAGGAAATTAGGAATCTTATTACACATACATACGGAGCGGTTCTGGTTAAACCTAACTTGAACAAGCCAAACACGACCAGACGTGCTTTATACACCCAAGACCACTAGTTCCATATACAACATAACTACACATCCCTATTAAGTTATGTACAATACGAGCAGACTTGCTATACTACGCCAACCACGTACAAAAATATCAGACTCGTAGAGCGTTCAGCAGGCTGTGGCAGGATCTCAGGCACCGGGAACTCGATCTCTACCTGGAAAGTTGGAAAACATTGAAAGAATGAGCTGGAAAGCTCAGTGAGTGACTGAGTTTAAATCTATTAACTCGTAAATCATAACATATAACATCAATAGCTTTTACAGAAGTCCAGCAAGTGTGTCAAAAATATTAACCATTTTAAACATATGACAAACTAGTTTGTGTAAGCCTCTCCCAGTACAATCAACACTCATTCTACGATGTAGTGGGGCCCTCCCAGCACTCCCATCGTCTTTGTCGTAGTGGGGCTCGCCCAGCACTCACGACAGCATTGTTGTCACGGAGTACACTCAACGTCGACAACAGAAAATGACCTGTGTGCACACGGTACTATACAGCCTTGGGCTCAGAATCTCAAACATTTACTCATTCGGGTCTCATAGAAACACATGAAAACCTTTGACACTACTTGCTAACACATGTTGGCCCGAAATTATGGTATTTTCACTAGTTCGGGTAAAATAGTAAACATATGCTCACAACGAACAATTAAATCATTTCTAGGAAACCATATATGCTCATAAATACGTGTTCAAGAGACATAAAGTCTTTAAGTAAAATTACTCTTAGAAAGTCTTTTATTTTCGTAAGCATAAGTTCAAGCATAGAATACACTTCCGAAATTCGTTTTGTCACTCACAGCGTTAATAATAGATTCTTGGTCCGTAAATTTGTCCTATTTCTTCTTGGCCTGTCAAACAAAACAAAACCAAGCATTAGAATCTTGACCTCACGAACTTAAGGCCTAGGGTTGCAAAAACCACCCCATCAATTTTCTGCACTTTACAGATTTTATACCTTAAACTCACACACCTATAACTTTTCCATTACTTGCTCAAAAATGATGTAATTTATACCAAACTCTTCCTTTTTGAACCCTCTAAAACTCATCTGAAGGAATGAAATTGAAATTCCTAAAGGATATGTCCGTAAATACCTCGAAAGCCTCTTCCTACAAAATCGGTTTCTGCACTTTCCAGACTCGTTTTCCTGCTGCACCCTGAACTTAACATGAATTTTAAGGCAACTTCCAGTCAATTTCTAACCACGACTTCTTCATGAAAGTTATAGGAAATTAAATCATCTTTCCATCCGTACCTAATACAGATTCTAATTCGAAGTCTACAGATCAGCACATCTCAAAAACCAGAGGTTCCCCGGATTTGACAGCAAAAACACTCCTCTGACTTCCCTTTCAAAAACCCATAACATAAATTCAGATTTTGCTCGAGTTTCCTTCACGAAAATTGTTCTAAAATGAGTTAACTTTCAAGGAAATCAAATCTCACCTCTTAATACCTCTTGTGGAGCTCAAAACGTTCCAAATATCAGAGGTAGTCAGGGTTGAACGCAAAATCTTCCATGCAACTTGGATTGGATTTTTCCCTTTCTTCTTCAACTTCAACTTCAGCAGAACACTTTTCTTCTTCCTTTCACCCTCTCTCACGAAAATTCTGCTTCTTTTGATGAATAATGACAGAATGGGTAAGACTTTTAGATAAGGTTTAAAAAAAGAAAATGGAAATGACAATGGAGCCCTTTTCCTTTCATTTTCATTTTTCTTTTCTTTTTTTTTTTTTTAGGAAAAACAATACAACACATTCCACCTTTCTTTCTCTTTTTTTTTTTTTTTTTTATAACAAGCTTACCAATACATTTTTCTTAAGAATTTTCAAGGAGGGATTCCGGGTTTACATTATTTATCTAAGTTCTAGTTAGCCATAGAAATATAGGTTAATCACTTAGTCTTCTAGAGATGCTCGTGATCAAGGTCGAATAGGACTTGAATCCAGTTTACATCTTTTATGTGTTAAGTCAACAATTGCAATTACAATTAGGCCACTGATCGGTGCTTTTCGCTACACGCAAGTGCACGTGATCGAAGTAATAAAGAAACTGAAGTATTCTAGAGTATCGTACCCAAGGGAACGGAGTTTGATAAAACGAATTTTAGTTTGCACAAATCGTTGACAAATTGCACTTAAGAGTAACTGTGGGTGAAAATGATTTGAAGGGTGTTTTGACTAAAAAAAAATTTGTTTGAAAAATCAATGGAAATGAAAAGGGATTCAAGAATGCTAATGCCCCTTTTGAAAGAAAATGCAACAAGAAGGCAATTGCAATCGTAGCTAACTCAAGAACTAAGTAAACCGAATTCAACTCCTATTCGACCTTCTATGAAGTATCTTTAGGAGACTAAGTGATTAAACCTATATTTCTATGGCTAATCTAACTTAGATATTTTTACGCACAATTCTAGTGGTTTTGGAGTCTCGCCCTATGTCTAGGGTCGATGTTTCAGAACTTATGTCTAAGCCTTTTCCCCCATTGCTTTTGCGACATCCGCTTCCCTTAACCCTTTCGATATTAAGTTTAGCTTGGCGAGCAATACTAGATGGCCAACTAGAGTTTACCCAATATTAATTTCACCAAAAACAAACACTAGTTCAAGAATTAGGTAGATTGTGTTGCTATCGAGCCTTACATCTTTCCTCTAGGGCATTCACAAACTTGAATCCCAAAGGAAAATTAGCTCCTCATAATTAAATTAACAAAAACCGTAAGATTAAAAATGATAAAATTCATTGTTACAACAAGAATGGCGCTCTACAAATTGCAAATGCAACTCACTGCCAAGATTTTGTTATAACAATTAATGAAGAAATTAGCAACTTAAAGAAACCTCTAGTTATACAAGCGAGTGCACAATTACAAAAACCTCATTAAAGAAACCAGTAGATGTATGGGCAAAATTAAAGAAACTTGTAGGCAAAATTCAAATTCCAGTAGGCTTCCAAAAATTCAAATATCAGAAAATAAAATTACCAAATACTTAAATTGAGACGCTGTAATCAAAGTTGTAATCAAAGTTCCATAACAGAAAGTAAGGTTGCTGAAATTACAAGATAAAACAGTAGCTATTCTAACCCAATTACAGAAATTCAAAGTGCAGAAATCAAAACTTCAACCATCCTAAAAACCCATTCTCCGTATCTCAATCGAACCAAGTCGTTGTCCATAACCATCCCCAATTCTTAGGTGAATGGGATTGAGAAAAGGATTCTGGAGGTTAAGAGGAAGAACAATGGAAAAATACAATCCAGAAAATGAATAACAAAATTGCTACTGTCGGGGACAAAACCCAAAACGAAACAAACTTTCCTCCAAAAAATAATCGTCCCCTCCTTCGGCTTTTTCCTTAATCTTTTATAGGGACTTCGAGCTAGGGCTTCTCTCTTAGTTAATGATCAATCACAGCTCATTATCTTGCTGAAATCATGGGTGATTTTAGCTCAAAATTCCCGAAATTAGCGTTTTTTTCCTTTACTTCTAGATCTGCCGAAAATGCAATTGCCTTGCAATTGCATAGTTGTTGAATTCCATCAAAAATCTGCATAAAGACATTAAGTAAGTGTGAGATTTTTTTCTTCTTTTGTTTTGTTTTCTTAACTTACTTAAATTAGAGGTCTTCCATCAATCATGTGATTAAATTCAAGCAAATATTTTTATTTTCATCAAATAATATGAATAAAATCACGAATATAACTAAGTTTAAAGGCCAAATAATCCTCATGAATGAGAATTATCAGCCACAATTCTAATCAAAGGGGCATAATCATACTTGAATCCCTCTTTTCATTATCTTTGTTAATTCAATTTATTTTCTAGCAAACAACCTTCCCAATTATTTCATATTGATTATCGAGGTTGCGTTGTGAACACTTTCTTGCTATTTTCTTGAATTTTGTTTCTATCCGCTCCCTTGGGACACGATATCTGGAATATTTTCAATTTACTACTTGCTTGACATTGTGTACTTGCACTGAATTGAAGCTTTTCTTAACCCTAAAAAGTTTCCTACCAAAGCCTACAAGTTTTAGTTGATCAAGTTTTTGGCGCAGTTGCTGGGGAATGACATTACTAACAAAATTCAATTTTGCTGCCCAGATTGTGAACATATTGCAACAATAATTTCTTCTATTGCAGGAGGGACCAAATCTCATTTGTAACAATTGCAGGTTTGGTGCATGCCAAAGGAGCTTCATATCTTGGAGCAAGATCTTGAAATAGAAAGAAATTTCCACCGGCGTCGTAGACAACAAAGGCGAAAAAAGAAGGAGCAACAAGAGTTGAACACATAGGAGAATCTTTTAAGAACTATTTTGTAGGAGCCTCAAATGAATCCACCTGTAGCTGATCCTCGAGTTAATCCCCAAGGAGAAAGGAATCAACAAGCAAATGTAAGGCATAATAATATGCAGAATGACATGTAGCCGCAACAAGCAACCCCTTCATAAAATTCCATCTTCATTGCAGAAGAATGGGATAGAGTAATTAGAGACTATGCAACCACTACTTTCCAGAATCTAAACTCAGGAACTCGAAACCTAACATCGAGGCTACTCATTTTGAGTTAAAGCCAGTGATGTTCCAAATGCTCTAAATAATGGGCCAATTTGCAGGATTGCAAAATGAAGATCCTCACAAGCATATAAAGATGTTTTTAAGGATCTGCAATTCTTTCAAAATAAATGGAGTCTCAAATGAAACATTGCGACTAAAATTATTCCCTTTCTCGTTGCAGGAAAATGTAGAAGCTTAGTTGGATTCCTTTCTCCCATGTTCCATTACAACGTGGGATGACCTAACGCAAAAATTTCTCTTGAAGTACTTTTCGTCCACAAAAAAAAAAAGCACAAATCAAATGAGAGATCGTCACCTTCAAATAGGGATCAAATGAAGGAGTAGACACTGTCTGGGAGCGTTTCAAGAAATTAGTGAGGAAATGCCTGCATCATAGCTTACATGCTTGTCTTCTCATATAACACTTCTATAACGAATTGACTCATGCTTTGAAAACCTTAATCAATGCTTCAGCAAATGGATCCTTGTTGAAGAAAACAATAAATGAAGAAATGAAATTTTGGATGCTATGGTGTCTAATAACAGTCAATAGGGAGAAGACGAATCACATTCCACGAGAAATGTAGTAGGAATCCATGAAGTCAATGCTTTGGCAACAATAAGTGCACAAATATCCACCATGAACAACACATTAAGACTTTTACTTTGGGGAATCAGGCCCTGTTGCTGCAATAAATTAGATTTCTACCATTATCTGTGTCTATTGTAATGATAACCACATCTTTGACAATTGTCCTTACAATCATGCTTTTGTGTATTATATAGTGCAAAACAGATCGAATCCATATTCCAACACGTACAACCTAGTTGAAGGTAGCATCCTACCTTCTCGTGGGGAGGATAGAATGTGAACACATCAAATACACATCAGTATGTGAAGCAAGGAATTCCACTAGGATTCAACAACCAACCATAACAACCTTATACACAGAAGAATGCTATACAATTGCAATCAGAATCATCAAAACAGAGTCCTTCATTGGAAACTCTAATGAAGGAGTTCATGGCAAAAAATGATGTTATCATTCAAGGTCAAGTTGCATCGTTGCGTAATCTTGAAATACATGTTGGACAACTGGCAAGTGAAATGAAAAATAGGCCATAAGGACATTACCAAGCACTACGGAGAATCCACAATGCGAAGAAAAGGAGCATTGAAAAGCAATCACATTAAGAAGTGGACTAAATTATGAAGGCCCAAAAAATGTCAAAAGAGTAAGAAAGCGCAACAACTACCAAAAATACAAATGAAGGAAAGAAGGAATATATAAATGAAGAGAAAGAAGAGATAGTCAAAGAAAAATCAGGTGAAGCGATTGAGGTAGTAATTGCAAAGCACCTAGAACCAGAAAAGAAAGCCATAGCAGCAAAGATTCCAAACCAATAATCCAGAATTATAGACCACCACCTCCTTTTCTCCAGAGGCCCAAGAAAAAGAACCTAGAAGCACAATTTAACAAGTTTTTAGACATGATCAAGCAACTCCACATTAACATTTCGTTAGTGGAAACACTTGAGTAAATGTCTAACTATGTTAAATTCTTGAAGGACATTTTGACAAAGGAGCGTAGGCTAGGGGAGTTTGAAACAATGGCACTTACTGAGAATTGCAACGTGATATTGAAAGGTAAAGTACCACCAAAGTTGCAAGACCTAGGAAGTTTCACAATAGCTTGCATGATTGGAGGAACAGATGTTGGACGTGCACTATGTGATCTTGGAGCAAGCATCAACTTGATGCCCTTGTCAGTTTTCAAATAGTTAGGAATTGACGAGGCTAGACCTACCACAATGACATTGCAATTAGCAGACATGTCCATAGCTCGACCAACAGGGAAGATTGAAGATGTGCTAGTCAAAGTAGACAAATTTGTCCAAAAGTAGACATTTTGGGAAGACGTTCCTAACGACAGGCAGAACCTTAATTGATGTCCAAAAAGGAGAACTCACTATGCGAGTAAATGATCAAGAAATCAAATTCAATGTACTATGATAGAACCAACATAGTTCTATATTTTCATACTTAAATCATGTTAGTTTGGAGGTTTTAATGTAATTAATTGATCATTTTGTAGGGATTTGAGCATAAGGCATGTTCCGAGAGATTTTACGTTGAATCACGATTCCAACGCATCAAACCGGAGGTCATTCGGACACCTGAGCGAAAAGTTAGAGCAAAAATAAGCAGTGCTGCGTGCTGGGTAGCGTCTAGATGCTGTCCAGAGCGTCTAGACGCTCCGTCTATTCCTATATATAGATTTTTTCGTCCTCTAGGTCATTTGTCTCCGATTTTCAGCCGTCATGAGACCAATTTAGGCTTTCTCCTCTCTGTTTTTCAGTAGTTTAGTATAGATTATGAGTTTTTCATCAAACCTCGGTGTCGGGCTACATCGTTTCGATAGATTGCTAGACTTTTGTCTCCGTTTTGGGGTTGTAAATACGGTATTATGCATTTTATTGTGAGATTTGGTTGTTAATTTCAATTTCCAACACTGTTTTATGGCTTGCAAATTCTTGTGCTTATTCCTAGTTATTTCTACTTTGATTGAACAGACAAATCAATTAGTTTAGAGATTTCTTAGCTATGCTAGATGTATTTGTAGGGTCCTTGGTCTCTAGCTTAATTTGAGTAGTAAATAGGCTGGTAGCCACGTCGGTTAAATTAAGTAGAATTGCTTAATTACGAGTACATGGTAGGCCTTAGAATTGTTAGCGTGGGCTTAGTTAATTTAGATCGACCAGTCTTAATTAATTAACTCGTTTCAGCTTATCCCTCGAGTGTAATGCGTTTAATTAATTCTTTTGGTATTGGTTGTGCCAAATTAGTTGATTAAATTAGAACCAATTAAGCGTTTGTAAATTGGTTTAATTAAGGGAGGCTCCTACGGTGTCCCGAGGAGTTCAGTCGGTCTTAAAACATAGGAAATTGCCTGTTAGGTTAGTTTCAATGATCGATAATTTGCATAACTACCTGTTTACCCCTGATTCGGTGCCCAAGGTGAGATCTTTATTTTTGCTACTCTTTGTTTAGTCCTTCTGTCTCTATTTTATGCCTAACTCCCCCCCAGTTCGTGTCAGTCCGTGTCATTAAGAAAACCAGTTAATTGAAACCAATTTATTCGGTTCCCTGTGGTTCGACCCGGTCCACTATTAATTACTACAAGTAGTTAATTTTAGATCAGTATTATAAATTGTATTTGATTGAGCCCTCGACAAGCTCGCTTCAATGCATTAATTAAGGTACCCAAGGGAGATGGAAGAATGTTCAAGAATTGAAATTACAGAATCTTTGCAATTGCATAAGCTCAAAAAGAAATCCGAAGAGGAAAAAGACTCGAAGGAGGGGAGACATCAGAGAATGACCAATTGGAAGAACTACATACATTAGTCCTTTGAAGGCCATTGAAGATAAGATGGCACATATACAACCATCTATAGTAGAACCACTCGAGCTTGAGCCTAAAACACTATCTCTGCACTTAAAATATGTCTTTTTGAAAAAAATAAAACCTTACTTGTAATCATATGAACTGCCCTAACTGACTAAGATGAATCTTCTTTGTTACAGGTCCTTGAAAGGCACAAAAGATCAATTGGCTGGATAATAGCAGAATTCAAGAAATCAACCCATCATTCTGTATGGACAAAATCAACTTAGAAGAAGGGTAAAAAAATTTAGTGGAAGGTCAGCGGAGGGTAAACACAGTAATGAAAGAGGTAGTGCGAAAAGAGATTATCAAATAGATTGACCTAGAGGTAATCTATCCCATAACATATAGCAGTTGGGTGAGTCTTGTGTAGTGTGTACCAAAGAAGGGAGGAATGACGCTTGTCTAAAATGACAAGAATGAATCAATTCGAACACGGACAATCATATTTCTCTTCTATTATGTTTCCATTTATCTTTTGCTTTATAGGTTAACTCTTTAATTTAGCTTGTTTGCATCTGATTTCTTCTCTAAATAAAGTTATGTGAGAGTAATTGCAGTACTTAAGTGAACTAAGAAATCCAATCCTTGTGATCGACCCTGACCATATTGCAAATTTTAGAGGTTTAGGTTTATAAATATATTTGATTGAGTCTTCGACAAGCTCTTTAGCAATGAACCATCGCAAGATCTATCTCAAAATCTAAGTCATGCTGATCGGTGTTCACGCAAGCGCACGCGATCGAAGTAATATAAAATGGTATCTGAGTACCAAGTATCGAATCCCACAGGGAACGGAGTAACAAAGATTTTGTTTTGCAAAAGTGTAAGGCAAATTGCAAGTTTGAAAAGTAAAAATGCAAAAATCAAGTTGTTGGTGGAAAATCGAAATTGCTAATTCAATTGCTAATCCAGAATGGCAATGTTGGAAATAACAGAAATTGCTAATCCAATTGCTAATCCGGAATGGCAATGTGCGAAAAGACTAAAATTGCATAATTAAATTGCTAATCTAAATTGGCAATATGAAATGGCAATTTGAATGAACTTAAGAATGAAATGATAAAGGATGGGGCTCAAGAATGTCATTGCCCTAAGTCGTAATTGCAAACCAAAATTGCAATTCCAACCTACTCCACACTCAATTGTAAACCAAAATTGCATCTCCTATTACCTCAAAATTGGGTTTTTTAGAAGGCTAAGTGGGGGCTCTATATGTCTATAGTCCCTCCATCTTAGATAATTTTTGGCTCACAACTTTATGGGTCTTGGAGTCCTTAATCCCTATGTCTAGGGTAAGGAATGGCTTATGTCTAAGCTCTTTTACTCAATTACTTGTGTGAAATCTGCTTGTCACTAACCCTGTCGGTATTAGATCTAAGCTTGAGTTGAAACCCTAGTTGATCAATCTAGGATCTCAACGGAAATAAAATCAACACAAGCAAACAATTGAGATGTAGGCTTGGTTTTTATTGAAATTTTGGCTACATTTACTTCTTAGGGAATTCACATCCTTGAACCCCCTAAAAAGTTTAGCTCATATTTTTAATGAAAAACATAAAACTAATTTTAAAGAAAGATTTCGTAATGAAATTTAATTAAAAAAAAAAAAAAAACTAACTTATGAATTGTAATTGGGTTTTCCTAGGAATTCAAGCAAGACTAAATAATAGAACTAAGCAAGGTGGCTAGGGTAAATAATTAATTTTCCTTATCTTCTCCCTTCTGCCATGCCTTCCTACCACTTTAAATTGAAAGTTTCTTTCTGTACAGCAACTAAACAAAACATAAAGGAAAAACAGAGCATACTTTCTGCAAAAAAAAAGAAAACAGAGGAAGGAAAAACCACGAAATTAACTCAAGAAAATGCCTCCAAAAACCGAATTAAAACTTCAACTTATTCACTTGAATTAGATGGGATAATTTGAAGGAAAACAAAACTACATTACAGCAATAACAAAACAAAAACATAAACGAAAAGAAACAATGCAGAAAACTGCAGAAAACAGAAAGAAAACCGGCTCCAAAACGTCCTCCAATTCGCCTTCACATCGACTTCTTTTCACTTGAATTGGACTAGAAAGATTGAAGGACAAATGGAACTACATTGCATCAGAATTTTGGTAAAAAAAAACAGCAGAAAAATGCAGAAAACAGAGGCCAAAAACGTGAAAAAACCCAAGAGCAAAAACTCCCAAAAACGCCTCCCAATCGACTTCTCTTGCTCCTCCTCTTCTTCCCTATTTATATGCCTTCATTAGGGTTGAAGAATGCCCAAATTTCGTGCTTAATTTCCTCCAAATCGGGCTGTAATTGAAGAATATCGAAATGGGTTTAATGCAGAATTTTTTTCCTTTTTTAAAACCCAAAAACCCACGAAAATTGGTCCTTCAATTCGCCCTCAAAATCCGATTAATGGCTCCTCTTCTTCTTCCTCATTTGTAGGCATTCATTAGGGTTGAAGATTGCCCAAAAATCATGCTCCAATTCCCTTGATTCGTGCGAAATTTTCTCTTCCCATTTATGGGTTTTTCGTTCGCGCCCAGAAGTTTCTGCCCAGAACACAAATTGCCAATCAAATTGCTAAACCAGATTGGCAATCTGATTTAGCAATTTCACATTCCCTGCTCCAGGATTGCCAATTCGCCGGTTTGGCAATGGTCTGGCAATTGGTTTGGCAATTCCTGCAAAAGAATCACAATACTTAGAAATCTTTTCCAATTGCTATCAAATTTCATTTTTTTCCTAATTTCAAACAATTTTCCACCATTTTCAATTAATATTAGGACAAACAAGAGTTTTTTTGAGCACTTTAGGATTTAAATAAGCCTTAATTTCAAGGCTTATCACATGCCTTGACCAATTAACCAAGCCCCTTTTGGAGACCCAATTAACCACCTCCAAGTTTTGCATCCTCCACACCTAAGCAGAGTTTTGCACGTCACGTTCTACAATGCTTTAAAAGCTTGTTTTGTTATGCTCAATTGGGACCCTTCATGAGGCATACCTCAAATTTTTGGGCTGCCAAAATTAGCAATCAAACCCTTTTGGGGTTTAATCAACCCTCTTGGTCGCTTCCTGTACACCTAAGTACTCAAGAGTTTTGCATGTTTCGTGCTTTAATTGCACGACATATTGGCTGTATTTTAGAGTGGACTCTTAGATTTTGGCTCCAAATTTACTTTATCTAGAATTAATTTTACATTTCAGTATTAATAATCAAACAATTATTCTAAGTTTAATAAAAAAAAAAAACTAAGTAGGAGAGAGGGAATTTCACCAAAATATCTTCAAAAAAGAATTAAAAAAAACCTTTTTAGGACACGTGGCAAGTCAAGATTGGGCTACGAAGTGTGCTGACGTGTGCCTGACATAGGTTGGCACACGCCAGACGACTTCCATGTGAAGGCCGACTGGAGGTTAGCCTCAATCATGCTGCTGCTCTGCCACCTACCACTTGCTATTGGCAGGTGGGTCAATGATGGTGAGCTTGTCGAAGGCTCAATCAAATACAATTTATAATACCGATCTAAAATTAACTTCTTGTAGTACTTAATAGTGGATCGAGTGGAACCATAGGGAGCCGAACTAAAATTAATTTCTATTAATTGGTTTTCTTATTAACATGGATTGACACAGACAAGGGGGATTAAACATAAAAACAGATAGAAGGACCGAATGTAGTAAAGATAAAGATTATGTTCTCACCTTAGGCACCAATTCGGGGTTAAGCTAGGTAACAATGCAATTTTCGTTCACAGATAACTAACAAGATATCTAGTTAGCAGTTTATCACCTAATCGACTCGTCGATAAAGTCAGTTAAGCCTCTAAGCAAATTTAGATCCCCTAATCCCAATTAATTTAACCTAACATCAAGTAAATTAGCCTAATTAGCTAGCTGGGTATGATAGCGTTCCATACTAATGTAGCTAATCACTTTAAGCTCTAGGGATTGATCAAGAAAAGCTAATTAAACTAGGCATGCATTCCTAATTTAACTAATTTGCTTTCTTGATTCTTAAGTCCTAGTGTGCAAACTACACGAGAGACTAGCCTCTACGTTGCAAACACAATCCGATCTTATTGCTACCTCAGACTAGCAATTACAAGCACATTCGACAATAAGGGGTTGTAAGGCTATCAACGAACATGCTCATACTCTAAGCATTAAAGCAAGAATCAAGAGATAATAAACATGCTAAATGATATTCAAGCTACTTGCTACTTTAAACTAGCCTAAAGCACATACTCGATGCGTATAGAGCGTCAATCTAACTACGAGCATGCATGATAATAAGCAAGGATAAAGAGAAGCAAAAAGCTACTGAAAAGCATAAGGAAATTAAGCATAATCTCACAAAAATTACATTGTACCATAGTTTACAACCCAAATCAACGTCGAATGTTTAGCAATACATCGAACCGAGCCTTCCAAACATCGAGGATCGATCTCCTAAACTAATCTATCCTAAAACTACGAAAAACAGTAAAGGATGGAGGGAGAGAAGCCCATGGCGCCTGTACAAAACGAGGCTTAATGACCTAGAAGGAGAAAAAAAAATGCTTTTATAGAAATTGCGGCAGTGTCGAAATGCAACAAGCAGAGTCGAGACACTGCCCTTAATTGGACCAGCTCAATGGGGGCTCGCCACAACGTCTTGGGACGCTTACTATTACAGCATTGAGATGCTTGGGACAACGTTGAGATGCTGTCCTGCATCCTTGCATTTTGTCCTATTTGCAGCGTCTTGACGCTCCAAGTAATGTCGAGACACTATTGTCTGAGGCATTTTAGTCAATTTGCTTATAATCTTCACTCAATTGCTGAAATGGCATTCAAATTGACTCGTTTTAACCCCAATTGGGTGCAAATACTCCAAATTACACTTCTTGCTCAAATACCTACAAAATAAACAAATAAACACATAATTTTAACCAACCAAAAAGAATTAGGCATAATAAATTAGGACTATTTTGGTCCTATCAATCGAGCAATGCCTGCCACGTGCAGGCCGGCTTGACCAATTATCTTTTTTTTTTTTAATTTGAAATTTGAAATTTAAAATTTTGAAATTTAAAATTTATATTTTGGCTTTTTCCTCCCATTTTTTCCTATGAATAAGAAGTTTGGGTTGAAGTTTTCTTCACACTTCACTCTCCTCCTTTCCCAAATTTCTTATAGGTAAGGCTTTATCAGTTTTCTTCATCTTCTTCCATAATGTCTAGTGAAGAAAATTGTAGCTCTTATAGAACTTCATTTGAGGATGAGGAATTTTCTTCTAATGAAGAGGGTTCCTATCACTTCTTTCTATGAGCCACATTCTTCTTCACACAATTCTAATGAAGAGCCCAGTGTTTCTGGTAGGGGCTTGCCATCCTTAATGATCGTAGCTCAACTCAATAAGCCTCGATATGAGTATGGTATTCCTAAGAGTGTTCACATGAGAGTTTTCGGTCCTAATGATAAAATTGACAATCCTCTTTCTGGTGAAGTTTCTTTCTATTTAAGCATGTTCTATTTTGGTGTTCGTCTTCCACTTCCCCTATTTCTTCAAACTTTTTAAACTTTAGTCCAACTTGCTACGACTCAAATTCTCCCAAATAGATGGGTCATCTCATTGGCTGTTATATCCTTTGGAGAGAATATGAGGATGGGTCACCTATGGACATCAAAACTTTTTTTTTATCTCCTCATCAAATAACTCATGTCCCTCATATGGTGATTTATTTTATTACATTATGGCTAAAGATCGAACACTTGTTGGTGGCCCTGTTTTAGTAAAAAAAAACGGAAAAAACAATGGTTTTTTTATCAGTGAAAACCAATTAGTGAAAACCAATTGGCTCTTAATTCTTCTAGTCACTTTTATGTACTTCCACTGAGTTTCAGGAATATAGTTAGTATTCTTTTTCCCTTTTTCTCATTTGGGATTGCTCTTGGCCTATGTGTTTGCTAATTTCTTCTTATCGTTTTCCATTTTAATTCCTCTTCACTTTGAACACACTAGAGCTGCTGAAGGTTTGCAAGGGCCGTTGGGAGATTGGATCCTAAATTCTGCTTTGGTCTAAAATTTATCACTCAAGACAATCTTATTTCCATTGGCCTTGTATCTCCTATCCCCTCTTCAAGTAAAGTAGCTCACGAAAAGTATCTCACGGTGCATAATTCATACCTTTCCAAACCATATTTGGGTCGACTCAGCTCGACCTCTACTCAAGTCAGGTCGGCTCGGATTTTTTGTTTGCTTATTTTTTTCTTTTCTATTTTCGAAAATGGATGGATGTGCTCCCTATGTTATTTAGCTCATAAAAAGAAGTGCTAGACTCGCTGGTGAGTCCTCTAAAGTCGCAATTGTTGAGCCTGACCTAACCGACCTGACAAAGGATGAGGTGATTCCTATAAGACCTCCGATGGGACCCCAAGGCAACAATCAGACAACACGATCCCCAACTGAGCCAAACTCAGATCAGGGTAGGAGTTGTGAATCCTCAAGCACATTTACCCGAATTCGTGCCTTTGTTCTCCCTGAAGACTACCCTGAATCAATGATAGCATGCATAATGTGCTATTTCTAGGCTTAGTTTTCTACTAGTTTTGCTACGATTGTGTGTGCTTTCATGTATTTTTATGTATATTTTACATAAATCGAGCAATTGGAGCAAAACTGAAGAATTGTGGAGTATTTGGAGCAATTTAAGGCTATAATTAAGGATCCAAGTGTTGAAGAGGAAGAAAAAAGCATTTGAACTCGAGAGCATAGCGTTGCAATGCTACATCAGCAGCCATTCAACATTGGAAACCAGAAGGCATAACGTTGCAACGCCAGCCAAATTGATTTTTTCCTTTTTTTAGAAAATTCAAGGGATAACGTTACAACGCTGTCTCGATATCTATAAAGGAAAATTTTTCATTCATCAAAGAAGAGCCGTTTTAGAGAGACTTAAACCCTAATTTCGATAGAGGCATTGTTTTTAGTTCTAGAGGTCATATTGGAGAGCTAAGGAGGAAACTCAAGGCTCGAGATCATGAGACATCACGTCGGGAACGAGTGTTGGCACGCGTTATCCAGTTTTTTCTCTATATTCTCTTTACTTTTTTTCTTTAATTTTAGGATTTTTTGGACTGTATATGAATGTAATTGAGTATTGTAGACTCATGGTTGATTGTATAATTTTTGGAAGACTATGTTTGATTTATTGATTTGTGTTTTTGTAACGTCTTTTATGCATCTTAAATCAATCTTCTAAGCTTTTGGCCATAGCTTTGTATGTTGAGTTAAGTTTTGCTTGAGAAAGTAAATTTAACTAAGGACTTAGATGCATGACTAGGATTGGCCAATTGCATGAGAATGAATAGGTTAATGTTAGAAGCCCTTAAGAGAATGTCATAATGCCATGTTTATTGATAGAAATACACTGGGAGGTTGATTTACTTCTTTACATGAGTTCAATTGAGCTTGAGAGAGTTAATTGAATACCTTAATAATTCTTGGCTTAGGACTGCTGCATGTTTCATAATTTTTTAATCAATTTCATAGTTGTGCTTCATGGATTGCAATTTCCAAATAGCTCTCTAAAATTGGACTCCAACTTTGTAAATAATAGTTTAGGTTCTATTTATTTGTAAAAAAAATCAAACCAAAGTTATATTTCTCTAAATAAAGTTGGGCATAATTAACTATGGTACTTAATTAAATCTAAGAACTCCAATTCTTTTGGATGACTTTGGCCACTATTATTGCAAAATATTTAGAGGTCCAATTTTTATAAATTTGATCTTGATAGGGCCTTCGACAAGCCCACTTATCAAATTTGGCTCTGTTGTTGGGGATTGACATATTTATTTTAATTAATATCGTGGTGAAAGTGCATGATCTTAATTTGGAGTGTAAATAGGGTATATTTTTAGTTTCCTTCTTTTTGCTTTAATTTTGAGGTTTATCTTTGTTTTTGTTTTTTTTATCCTTCTTGTTGTTGTTTTCTTTTGAGTCATGGTTCATTATTTCTAGTTGTTTGATTATTTGGTATTGCTTGAGAGCCTGTGATTATTTGTTGTTTTGTTTAATGGCTTCTAATAGATTTGGGTGACTCTTTACAGAATCTGAACCCGAAGAACCAACACCTCTTTCTAGTTCTTTTTCCATTAGTTATCCCTCTTTTAATCATGAGACTGTTATTGAAGATTATGTGTTTCATGGTTATCAAATGCCTAGTTATTATCATACCAAATCTATGAGTTATGGAAATCCCATGTATGGTGATGTGAATTCAACCTCTAATCCATTGCATGTACCTGAAGGAGCAATAACAAGGAGCAAGGCAAAGAAGATTCAAGAGGCTTTCACATTACATCTTCAAAAGCTAGCTAATGCACAAGAAGAGACAAAGATTTTTAAGCACAAATTTCTTTATAATGTTAGTTCAACAAGTCAAGATTAAAGTTGACCATGGAGTTCACTTAAGTAGGGGAATCTATTTGAGTAATTCATTGTTACTTTAAGTTTCATGAACTTTGACATTGTAATTTTAAGTTTCAAAGTTTAGACATTTATTAGTTGGGGAATTTACTAAGGAAGTTGGGAAGTTAATTTAATAAGGTAGTTGGGAAGTTAATTAATGAGGTAGTTGGGAACTTCATTAAATGAGTGGTTGGGAAGTTCATTTAGGGCACGTTTGGGCCGAGGGTTTGGAGTTGGGGGAGTAGACTTCATTTGTCTACTCCTCGTTTGGGCCGAGGGTTTTTTAAGCCCGTGGATATTTTGAACATCATACGCAGACTTCAACAGTAACCAAAGGGGTCTCAGTTCCACGTGGTAATTCATTTTCATTTCTCACCTTCTCTCTTCCTCTCGTCTGTCTCTCTCCCTTCCCGAGGTTTGTTTCTTCCCGACTCTTCATCCCATCTTCTCCGATTCTTCTTCCCTTCATCTTCTCGATTCTTCTTCCGTTCATCTTCTCCGATCTTCTGTTCCACGAGGTATATCACTTTTCATTTCTCACCTTCTCTCTTCCTCTCGCTATCTCTTTTCCTTCCCGGGGTTTGTTTCTTCCCGACTCTTCATCCCATCTTCTCCGATTACTCTTCCCTTCATCTTCTCGATTTTTCTTCCGTTCATCTTCTCCGATCTTCTGTGGTAGTATCGTCCTTTGATCTGCTTTTTTTTTTTGTTGAGCATCTAAAATCGACAAGCCCAAATCAGATTTTTAACTCAGATCTGTAACCTAGATCTTTAACCCAGATCTGTAATCTCTCCACCTTGCATGTCCTTTTCCCTCAACTAACGATCCCGAAACTGTGGTTGTTGACTGTTTTCTTGTTTTTGTTTTTCAGATCTGAAAGTCTCCCCTTGACGCTTCAGCTGTGAGGTCAGCCCTTGTCGCCGTCGTTGCTATTTCGTCTTCCACACCAGCATCCTCTCAGTTGATGCTTGTTCTTGTGAGTTTCCATGCCCAATCCGAGAAAAAATGGCAAGGAAGTGCTTGGTAGGGGCTTTCGACACGTCCTGAAGCCTGGTGGGGGGAGCTTCATTGAGGTTTGTTTTCTTTTCCCTCAAGGCCGATGATGAGCATGGATTTTTTTTGTGTATTTCTTTCATTCCAAAGGCCTACGATGAGCATATTTTTTTTTGTATTTCTTTCATTCCGAAGGCCTATGATGAGCATATTTTTTTGTGTGTTTTTTTTATTCTGAAGGTCGATGAAGATTGACGATGAGCACTGAGTTTTTTTTTTTTTTAAATGAGTATTTGTATTTTGAAGTTGATGATGAGCACATTGTTTTTTAAATGCATTTCTCTGTATTTTTTTTCATGTTATTTGTTTCTGACCTTCATGTTCATAATTCGTTTTTCCTGTTCGATTCATTTTATCTGTTTCTGACCGTCAGTTCATAAATGGGTTTTCATTTTCGATTCTTCTTCTCCGTGTCTCACCCTCAATTCATATTTCTGTTCTACCTTTACGAGACTTTTTTTTTTCTGTTTCTCACCGTCAGTTCGTAATTTTGTTATATATTTTTCATTCCGATTTCTCTGATTTATTAACTGTGTTTTCCTCACTTCAATTTTGATGGATAAAACCGTGTGTTTCTGAGGCCAAGTTTAATATACCATATTTTGATGGATGAACCTTGTATCTCTGAGGCCAAGTTTAATATACCATATTTTGATGGATGAACCTTGTATCTCTAAGGCCAAGTTGAATATACAATGCTTTATTTTCATTAATAAAACCTGTCCTTCAATTTTTTGTTTGGTTTGATTGTGTTAATTCTACAAAACTCTCTCTCTCTGTTTAATGGTGTTTTAAATGCCGTCAGATATGTTGTTGTTACAATATTATGCTGCTGTCTTTGGTTTAAATGACCTGGTGAGTATTAAATGCTATTTTCCTTTCCCACTTGCATATCTGAGGCCAAGTTTAATTTTGGATGTGTGTTAGGTTGGTATTGGGTTTAAATCTACTTTCATTTCAATCTATTCTAATTAATGGTGGTGGGTACAATAAGTTCACTCAACTACCTTTCATCTACTCTATATATACACAATAGCACACATTAGGACTCTTTGAGCACAACTCCACAGCCTCATCACCTGTACAAGTTTGTGGGTACTTTCTTTTCTCTTCATTCTCTCTTTTATATATGTATTTTATGATAATGCATTTGTTTTGGTCACGTATTTTATGATAATTCAAATGCTACAGCACTCAGTTCATTTTCCAGCCACACATCCCTTCGACCTGAGCACTGTAACTAAGGTGCTCGTTCCCTCTTCATCACTTTCATGTTTTTTATGATATAAGTTGATATTCTCATACTAATATAGTTTTTACTCTTACTATTTGCAGGGTACAAACACCTATACCATAAATCTTAGTTCGAGGTTCGCAATTTTTTTTTTATTTACAACATGTACCATATTGGTACTACTTGTTCGTTCTGTAAATTACTCACATTGGTCTTTATAAATTAGTTGTGAACATTTTTTTTAATTGACTGATTAATACATTATTTTTTTCATGTGTTGTGATTTTTTTCAATACATAATGGAATGTTAGCAATAAGATATTCAACATAAGCTCAACTTTTTAGTTTTATTTCTTTTATCAGTGACACAAGTATGTATTACTTCCAAATCAATTAACTGGTAGATAAAAAATTATCTTTTAAGTTAGATCCAACGAAATAAAATTAGAAAATCAATAATTGCGTACTATAAGTATATATAACTAAAAAAAAGTAAAGTATTATTTTAAAGTATTCAACTATATATAATATATAAGTGGAGCATTTAAAAATTTGAAAACGATATTGAATTCGTGGCATAGTATATTATTTATGTATATTATTTTTTATTCGTAAGTTGGACAAGAAAACGAACATACAAATTGTAGATAAAAAAAAAAGAAAGTAAATTTTTGGCATAATATTGTTAAGTACATAGTATTGGCACAAAATTTTTGGTCATGTTACTAATTTATAAAGATAACAAGAAGGTAATTGATTTAGGTTTATATGAGGAAATTATTGCACTAGACAAAGATATTAACAACTTCAATGGAAATTGAGGAAATTGAGGAAAGATAATAACAATATAAGTTGAATTGAAATTGATTTTGGATCATATGAGGAAATTATTATTATAAGTTGAATGTTAGGAATAACAAATTGAAATTCATAAGTTGATTTGAAATTGAAATTTATAAGTTGAATTAAACCGTAAACAAATTTACCATAACTCAAAACACCCTAAAATAACCCAACCCCTAAAAAACCCCTAAAATTACCTAACCACTAAACTACTCTAAACCCTAAACCCCTAAACTACCCTAAACCATTTAAACCCCTAAAATAACCTAAACCACTAAATAACCTAACCCCTAAAATACCCCAACCCCTAAACTACTCTAAACCCTAAACCCCTAAAATACCCCAAAATATTAAAACCCCTAAAATAACCTAACCCCTAAACTACCCTAAATTACCCTAAAATACCCTAACCCCTAAACTACTCTAAACCCTAAACCCCTAAAATACCCCAAAATATTAAAACCCCTAAAATAACCTAACCCCTAAACTACCCTAAACTAACCTAACCCCTAAAATACTCTAAACCCTAAACCCCTAAAATACCCCATAATATTAAAACCCCTAAAATAACCTAACCCCTAAAAAAACCTAGCCCCTAAAATACCCTAAAGTACCCTAAAATACCCTAACCCCTAAACTACTCTAACCCCTAAACCCCTAAAATACCCCAAAATATTAAAACCCCTAAAATAACCTAACCCCTAAACTACCCTACACTAACCTAACCCCTAAAATACTCTAAACCCTAAACCCCTAAAATACCCCAAACTATTAAAACCCCTAAAATAACCTAACCCCTAAATTACCCTAAATTACCCTAAAATACCCTAACCCCTAAACTACTATAAACCCTAAACCCCTAAAATACCCCAAAATATTAAAACTCCTAAAATAACCTAACCCCTAAAATACTACAAACTATTAAAACCCCTAAAATACCCTAACCCCTAAACTACTCTAAACCCTAAACCCCTAAAATACCCCAAAATAACCTAAACTAAGCAAAATACCCTAAACCTACTAACCTCAAAAATACCCTAAACCACTAACGAATATCATGTTACTGACTTGTAGTAGTACTAAGTGTAACCCATGATATATGTAATCATGGACTGGAATGAATAACAAATGACAACCTTTGTGTTTCAGGAAACAAACATTCGTGTATCCATCATAATATGGACACTCACGAACTAATCACCGTTTTGTCAGCTATTACATCAACCCAACGTCAAACATTACTGTTGTTAGAACTTCTACTTAATGACCATCGTAGGATAGAACACCACTCACCGTATATTAGACATCAAATTAGGCAACTAACTTTCTTCCGCATGATCTAAGAAAGTGACCTGGGTTGTCGAGAGAGTACGAGGATGGATAGAAGATGTTTTACCATCCTTTGTAGTATGTTAAGAACAACAGGCGGTTTAGTAGGGACCGAATATGTAGACGTCGAGGAGATGGTCGCAATGTTTTTGCATATCCTAGCCCACGATGTTAAGAATCGAATAATACGTACACAGTTCGCAAGGTCCGGCGAGACGGTATCTAGGCAAAATTGTAAGCCCTAAACTCTCTTTTGTTCATATTGTGCTCATATATGATGTTTTGACATATGCAAATTGATATAGGTTGCACTAAACGATGTCGTGGTAGAATTTGGGAATCTCCTAAGTTATGGATATTAACGTACACAAAGCTTCATAAGGAGACAGGTTACGCATTGGGATAAGCATATTAAAAGTTGAATTGAAGTAAGTTAAGGTCATGAGCAAGTTGGGTACACATTAGGTGTATGTTGTGTTGAATACAAAAGCTGTAATTTCTAATTAATTTAGTTAAAATTTCTTTACAATTTAGGTGGATTGAAAGGGGCTTAAAGTCTAAAGAGAGAAGGAGGAGCTGGCCATTTTAGTTACATTTTCGTTGGAGATTTTTTTGTTATAGTGGAAGGATGAGCTGTCCAACACTTGTGACTGCAGTAGACAGCTGGAAGCTCTAGGAAGTGGATAAACTTAAAACAGTCATATCTCTCAATCCACTTGAGCAAATTCGATGATTCTTGAGCCAAAATCTCAGAAATTGAATGAATATTAGGTCTGGAAAATTTTGTGAGAAAATATGAAGAATAAGGTCGTGAAAATGTAAGAAAACCGAGAGGTGTTCTCAGTTTTTTGGCCAACAGAACAGTGTGAAGAAATCAGTTTCTTTTGAACTCTTGAGGAGGAATTAGAAGCTGAAACTCTGAGGTAAGTAAGCTAAGATGTTTTACTTGAGGTTTATCAAAAAATATTAGGTGGTTGTTTTGCTAAAGTTTGAGGAACCCAAGCTGAAAGTTGAACCTGGAATTTAACAGTTTTCGGGTAGCAGAACAGTGTGAAGAAATCAGTTTCTTTTCAACTCTTGAGGAGGAATTAGAAGCTGAGACTTTGAGGTAAGTAATCTAAGATGTTTTACTTGAGGTTTATCAAAAAATATTAGGTGGTTGTTTTGCTAAATTTTGAGGAACCCAAGCTGAAAGTTGAACCTGGAATTTAACAGTTTTCGGGTAGGAGAACAGTGTGAAGAAATCAGTTTCTTTTCAACTTTTGAGGAGGAATTAGAAGTTGAAACTTTGAGGTAAGTAAGCTAAGATGTTGTACTTGAGGTTTATCAAATAAAATTTGGTGGTTGTTTTGCTAAATTTTGAGAAACTCATGCTGGAAGTCAAATCTGTAATTTTTGGCTCAAAACAGAGGGGTCTAGAGAGCTTAAGGAAGTTGTGTTCCAATTTGTTATACCCTATTGCCAAGTGTGTGCAATTACTATCCTATGAGTTATGTGACTGAGTTAGATCAATTTTTGGGCCAAGTAGCAAAAGGGATTAATGTTATGGAATTCATTTTCAGGGCAAACGAAGATAGGAGAAGCTTATAAGCCTTGGAAGCCTTCCGGTGTTTGTGAGTAATTTTGTTTGAAAACCTTTGCGTTGATCTTTATTTATTCAAAAGCTTACTAGTGATGGATATTGAAGCATGCTTAAACTAAGTTATATTCATTTTTCATTGAATTCCTACTAACAAATGTCGGTGTTGAAAGTTAAGCATAATTGTAACTAGTTTGTTACTCTGCGTTCAAGCATGAAACCTAAGTTTGGAAGTAGGGTTTTTCTTGGAAGTACCATGCATTAATCCACTCTAAAACATGTTTTAATTGCTTGAAACTTAAAGTATGATGGTTTGGCTATGTTAAAGAATTTATGCGTTGAGAACACGAAAAATGAGTTTGGTTAATGAGTTCTCTTTTAATCATACGATGAACTACACTTGAAGTTGGAAGCTTGTTTAATGATGAAAGTTTGTGTTTATGTTGAGAATTTGATGAATGTGATTCCAAAACATGTTTCCTAACTATTTAAAGCATGCCCTTGTATATTATTAACCCCCGGTACTGAAGGACACGGAGAAGGTACCTGGGAGGGAGAAAACTTGACCCCCGATACTGAAGGACAGTGAGAAGGTATTCGGGTGGTAGTTGGTCTGACCCCAATACTGAAGGACATGGAGAAGGTATTAGGGGAGACCAGTGAGCCTAAATGGCATACCACGTGCACGTGAGAGAGAGATATTGAAGTTGTTGGTTAGAGAGGACTCTACCATAGCTAGGGTATCATTAGAGAGGACTTTACCATAGCTAGGGTATCATGCTACAAGTTTTCTTTATCATGAGTTTTGATGCATTGATTATCGTGGTGCTTAAAGCCTATAATTTGGCGACATTGTTTAATTACTTTTGATACTTTACCTATGAACGCATAACTTATTAAATAGTCACTCACTGGGCTTCCCAGCTCACATTTTCAACATGTTTTCTCTCCCCAGGTAGAAAACGAGTTCCCGGTGCTTAGCCTCGACAAGACCTGCTTGCCACCACGCCACTTAGCTCCTTGTATATATACTTCCACATGTATATAGTTTTGAAATAAAAGCATTCTAGTCGGGGTGTAATACTTAAGTATGTTATGACTTGTTATGAAAACCTAGTATGGAAAAATGATTGCATCTTATTCAGGTGTGCAACTGTGCGCTCAATTTTACTAGTTCATATATGCTTCGTTGTATACAATTTCAGGTTAATGTTAGGTTGGGCAGGGAGTGGCAGTAAGAGGGCTGCTATTCTCTGTCTTCGCATTCCTTCCTAGGATTAGGCAAGTGAGCTGGGAGGGGGTGTGACACTTCAACTCTGTACTTAGCGCAGTATTGCGACTCCATGAGATTCTACTGAAGAAACCAGAGCCAATCACGAACTCTTGTACTGATCCAAAGTGGAAATGGTTTGAGGTATACATATTTTTAACGTCCCTCCATTATATGGTGATGGTTGTTTTAGGATGATATACATAACCCATGTACCATTTCCATTTCCAATACAGAATTGTTTGGGTGCATTGGATGGCACATACATTAAAGTTAATGTTAGTGCTGCTGATCGCCCAAGATATAGGACAAGGAAAGGTGATATCGCAACAAACGTGCTTGCTGTTTGTTCACCCAGTGGAGAGTTCATATTCGTTATGCCAAGGTGGGAAGGGTCTGCAGCTGATTAACGAGTTCTTAGGGATGCAATATCAAGACCTAATGGGTTGAAGGTCCCCAAGGGTAAGAAAACAAAACAATAAACCCCCGATACATTCAATTCTTTTAACTGCACCACTAACACGGTCATGTGTTCAATGGTTCACATTCAACATGATATTATTACCTATGTGATGCTGGGTACCCAAATGCAGAGGGATTCTTGGCAACATATAGAGGGGAGCGATACCATCTCTCTGACTGGCGTGGATCAGGGAATGCACGGACTACTCCGAGGGAATTTTTTAACATGAAGCATTCCTCTGCACGGAACATAATAGAGAGGGCATTCGGTGTGTTGAAAGGGAGATGTGCCATTCTGCGGGGGAAATCATTCTACTCTGTTCGGACGCAATGTCGAACAATTACAGCATGCTGCCTCATCCATAATCTCATCAGTTAGGAGATGGGTTCTAGTATAGGGTATGAAGAATGGGGAGATGAAAATGCATCATCTACTGCCTTAAGTGAAGATAATATAAGTTTTATTGAAAGTTCTGACGAATGGGGCCACCGTCGGGACGAAATGGCTGAACGAATGTTTCTGAATGGACACAAGCATGATCATGGAGGATGACAATTATTATTATTTTATGAACTAAACTCGATCATTTGTACTTTCTGTCAAGTAGTTTATGTACTTATGTTGCATGTTAACTTTTGCATTAAACTTTTTAACTTATTTTATTGAATTTATGTTTTATTCCATTTACGATCGTACATACTTATTGCCATACGACCCCACAAAGCTAATTTCGAGGTGATGTGTATAAATGCATGTAGACAAATGGCAGGTACTGAAAGAATTAGAAAGCACTGCTGGTCTAAGTTCGAGGACGCCAAGCTGGTGGAGTGCCTCGTTCATATGGTCCAGGAGGGAGGTTGGAGGTCAGACAATGGCACCTTCAGGCCTGGCTACCTAGCGCATCTACTGCGAATGTTGAAAGGAAGAATACAAAACTGTAGTGTTGAATCAACAAACACAATAGATTGCAGGGTTAAGACCTTTAAGCGGCAATACACAGCCATTGCTGAGATGCTAGGATCTGGGTGTAGTGGCTTTGGATGGAATGAAGAATTCAAGTGCGTAGATGTGGAGAGGGACATCTTTGACTCATGGGTCAGGGTAAGACAACATATTCAAATCATGCATATTAGTTACACTACCAACTAGGAATAAAAATATATTTGTTTAGGAATGTAGAGTCATCCTGGTGCAAAAGGACTCCGAAATAAGCCATTCCCCCATTTTGATGAGTTGGCATTCGTATTCGGCAAGGATCGTGCGACGGGTGCAGCTGCAGAGACTCCTGGTGACATGGCATCCAATGATGCCGAGCCACTGGATGCAGACGTAGAGATCGAAGTATCCCAAGAACATCATGTACCAGAACCCCCAATCTTCGATGGAGCGACCAATCTGAATGATGAAGAAAATCCAGGGACACCAACTAGCAGGCTTCAAAGATCAGCCACGATGTCACATGGAAGTAAAAGGAAACGTTCATCATATCAATCTGAAATGTTAGACATCTTTCGCTCAGCAATGGACATGCAGAACACCCAACTAGAGCAGATTGCATCCTGGCCTCAATTGAACTTTACTCTGGATGATAGCCGGCGCACGAATGTGTCAGACACTCTAAAACAATTGACACCACCGTTGTCACAACAAGACCGAATAACGCTAATGGACATCATATTCACAAATCCAATGAAGACATCCAGCTTCTTGTCTGTCCCAATGGAAGACAAACGAGATTACTGCATGTTCCTTCTAGGAAGAAGGGAATGACCTATCTTAATTCACCCTATTTTGTGCTCCAATGAATATCGTTGTTATATCGTTTACCACGTTTGTTATTTGTAATTAACGATCCTGATCGGTCTTAGGAAACGTGTTTAACTCCTTGGCCACTAACTATTATTTTTGTTGTAACCAAGAAATTGGCCTTTATTGGCCATTAACTATATTTTTGTTGTAACCATGAATGTGGCCTTTATTGACCACTCACTATTATTTTGTTGAAACAATTAAATTTACCATTGTTGCCATATAAATTCCGTCATGTTCGATTATATTTGTGTAATGTTCTTAATGTCATACATCTAACTTATGTTGGTCCTTGAAAAAAAATTGACATTGATGTGAGGGATATTGAAAACATAATATCTGATTTTTCAGTGTAAGTAATTTTTTTCTTATCCAAGTTTAATTTATGAATGAAACATACAATAAGGTGCACACATTAATGTCCCAAATCCAAACTAATTATTTTTTGTCCATTTTAACAAAAAATGACATTAATGTGAAAATATTGAAACATAATACAAGGTTTTATTTGAAAGTTGATTTTCTATTCTTCAACCAAATTTGTGAAGGATACGTACAATAAGAAGCAAAAATCTCATTATTAGGATTCATATAAAGAGGTCCCTAATAATGAAATTGTGAAAAGTTGTAGAAAAAAACTGTAAAAAAAAAAAAAAAACAGACTTCAGAACTCCAGACTAAACAACTCTGCACCCCAAACACAGACTTTCTAACTCCAGACTAAACAACTCTGCACCCCAAACACAGACTTCCTAACTCCCCAGACTTATTAACTCCAGACTTCCTAACTCCTACTCCCTGCGCCAAACAGCCCCTTAATGAAGTAGTTGGGGAAGTGTTCATTTGCATAGAATTCCTTGTCTTTAAAAGGAATTTGTATTGCTAATGAGAGAAACAACATTTGATTATCAAAACTTGTGTTTTTATTGAAACCCATTTGGTATTACTTTTCTTTCAAATCTTGCTTTAGATTTGATGTTAAATCGATTCATTGGATTAGTCTTGATCAAGCTAATTCTGGAGTGAGTCGTCTTAGGATCTAGGAGTGACCATCATAGATTCTAAGTTTGATCCAAGAGTGATTCATCTTCTAACCATACTCTTGGTTTGAATCAATTCGTTAAGTTAGCCTTATTCGCGAATATTTACAAAGATCCTAGAAGGACCCCTAGCTTTGTAAATTCAGCATCTTTTGCGCTTATCATTTGGTATCAGAGCGCATTTGGTTGACATCCTTTGGCCGTCTCTAGAGGTGCAATATCTTCACTTTGTGTTATTATTATTATTTTTTTTTTCTGTCATTTTTTTTCCGTAAGCAATTACAAAGTTCAATACAAGGCATACTACAACTTTTCTTTAAAATTCTTTGAGTCTTGGATGATAAAAAAAAAAAAACCAGTAGCAAAAAAAAAAAACAGTAGCAAAAAAAAAATCAGTAAAAAAAAAACTTATTCAAAGATCCAAGGCACACGAAAAGTTCTTGTCATTAAATTTTGTTTTGTTCGAAATTTTTGAGTTTTTTTTTTATCCTAAGGTTGAGATACTCTATTTTTTAGCTTGTGAAAGTTGCTTATTGAATTGGTTATATATCAAGTTTAAAAGCAAGGTTGCACCAAAATTTTTATTTAAACCAACCCTTACATCTTTGACCTAGTACCAAAAGCCTACCCTTGAGTGATAAACACGAGTGTCCTTGAGTGAAATCTTGGTGAGAAGTGTGGAAAGGTCCTTATTACAAACTGTCACATGATGGAGAAGAAGCACCACAAATGGCAGATCCGACTATGGCCATTCTTCAAGCAATTCAAGGTATGATGGAATTGATGATGGAAGATAGACAAGAAATGAGGGCACAATAACAAAGAGAAGAATGAGTCTTACAAGGAGATGAAGGCATGTTTGACTTACCGGTACAAGAAAGACACTTTGAAGGAAGAGGAAATGTGAGGGGAAGAGGAAGAAATAATCTTGCAAACATCATGCAACCTAGAAGATTGGAAAGAGTGAATGAAGATAGAAACGGCGGAGTGAAACTCAAAATTCCACCCTTTAGTGGAATGGCGGACTCTGAAGCATAATTACAATGGGAAAGAAAAATTGAACATGTGTTTGATTGCAATACATATAGCGAGAATATGAAGATGAAACTTGCCATTGCAGAATTCACAATCATGCAGGTGAATGGTATCAACATCTCAAATCTGAAAGAAGAAGGAAAGAGGAGAATCCAATAGAAACGTGGGAAGAACTTAAAGAAATCATCAGAAAGAGGTATGTTCCAAAATATTATGAAAGAGATTTAAAAACTAAATTGCAAGCTTTGAGGCAGAGAACAAAAAGTGTTGCTGAATATTATCAAGAGATGGAGTCCTTGATGGAAAGAGCAAAAATTCGAGAAGAGAAAGACACCATGTCTAGATTCCTTGGAGGTTTGAATCGAGAAATTACACATTTGGTTGATAGAAATCCACTGCCATACCTTGACGATATGTATCATTATGCTATCAAAATTGAAGCACAATTGAAGGAAGAAAGGGAGCATTAAAAAAGGTATACACCTAAAGCTAACCCCTTTTCAAATGCTAATGGAGGCTGAGAGTTCCAATGCTAAAAAGAATGAAGTTTCAAAAGAGGTAAGGGAGAAGTCTAGTTCTATTCAATGTTGAAAGTGTAAAGGGTTTGGACACATGAGCAAAGAATGTGTCAATAAAAGAGTTATTGTGATAAGAAATGGTGTACTTGATTCGGATGATGAATGTGAGGAACATGATGCACAACTTGAGGAAGAATTTGAAATCCATGATGATGAGTATGTTGAAGAAGGTAACTTCATATCCTTGATTACAAGAAGGGTACTTAATGTGCAAATCAAGGAAGCCAAAGTTGAAGATCAAAAGGAAAACTTGTTTCACACAAGATGCCTAATTAATGGAAACCCGTGTAGTTTGGTGATTGATAGTGGAAGTTACACAAATGTGGTAAGTAGTTTTCTTGTAAAAAGACTTCAACTTACTACCCGTCCACATCCTAAACCATACAAACTTCAATGGTTGACCAACAAAGGAGAACTTAAGGTAAACTCTCAAGTTCTTATTCCTTTTACTTTGGGAAGATATAAGGATGAAGTCCTTTCTGATGTTGTACCTATGCATGCTGGGGATATATTGTTAGGCCGACCTTGGCAATATGATAGAGAGGTGACATTTGATGGATTGAAGAACAAGTATACTTTTACCTTGAATGGAAAGAAGTTTACTTTACTTCCATTGTCTCCATATGAAGTACATTGTGATCACTTGAAATTAGAGAAGAAAAGAAAGGAATTCGAAGAAAAAGAGAGGAGAGAAGAAAGTAAGTTAGAAGAGAAAGAGATGAGTGAAAAAAAAAAAAGAAAAGTGAGGGGCAAAAGGTGAGTGAAAACCAAGAAAGAAAAAAAAGGTGATTTTGAGGGAAAAAGAAAGAATGTGACGGTTATAAGAAAGGGAGAAGTGAGGAATGTGTTGTTAACACAAGAACCAAAATTTGTACTTATGTGCAAAGGAATGTGTTTAGCAACTGAACCAGAATATGATGATGTTTTGCCAAGTGCTTTTAAGTCTCTTTTGCAGGAATTTAACGACATGTTTCCACATGAAGATGCACCTACGGGTTTACCTCCTTTAAGAGGAATTGAACATCAAATTAACTTCATACCCGGGGCAACTCTTCCAAATATGGCTGCCTATAGGACCAATCCAACCGAAACTAAGGAGATTCAAAGACAAGTGGAAGAACTCATGGATAAAGGTTATGTTAGAGAAAGCATGAGTCCTTGTTCGGTTCCAGTGATTTTGGTACCTAAGAAGGATGGCACATGGAGGATGTGTGTTGATTGTCGAGCCATTAACAAGATAACGGTAAAGTATTGACATCCCATTCCTAGATTAGATGACATGTTAGATGAATTATATGGTGCTAATCTGTTTTCAAAAATAGATCTTAAAAGTGGTTATCATCAAATTCGAATGCATGTGGAAGATGAGTGGAAAACGGCTTTCAAAACTAAGTGTGGACTTTATGAGTGGGTTGTTATGTCAGTTGGCCTTACTAATGCACCAAGTACTTTTATGAGACTAATGAATCATGTTTTGAGAGAGTACATTGGAAAATTTGTAGTTGTATACATTGATGATATCCTTGTTTATTCCAAAAGCTTGAATGATCATATTTGGCATGTTAAGACAATTTTACTTAAACTTAGAGAAGAGAAGCTTTATGCCAACTTCAAAAAGTGTAGTTTTTGTCTAGACCAAGTCAATTTCCTAGGGTTCATTGTTGAAAAAAATGGGGTGCAAGTTGATGAAGAAAAGGTAAAGGCTATCCGAGAGTGGCCAACACCTACCAATGCAAACGAGGTTAGATCATTTCATGGTTTGGCTAGTTTTTATAGGGGGTTTATTAAGAATTTCAGTAGTATAGCCTCACCATTGAATGAACTTGTTAAAAAGCATGAGACGTTTGAATGGAAGGAAAAACAAGAGAATGCATTCAATGAATTAAAAGATAAATTGATCAATGCACCTTGTCTTGCTTTACCGGACTTTGATAAATCTTTTGAGATTGAATGTGATGCAAGTGGGATAGGTATAGGAGCTGTGTCGATGCAAGAAAGAAGGCCAATCATGTTCTTTATTGAAAAGCTAAATGGAGCACAACTCAACTACCCGACTTATGACAAAGAACTACATGCACTTGTGAGGGTTTTGCAAGTTTGGCAACATTACTTGTGGCCAAAAGAGTTTGTTATCCATACTGATCATGAAAGTTTGAAGCATCTCAAAAGCCAAATAAAGCTAAATAGGAGGCATGCTAAATGGTTAGAATTCATCAAGACATTTTCTTATGTCATTCATTACAAAAAAGGTAAGGACAATGTGGTGGCCGATGCTTTGTCAAGAAGGTATGCATTATTAGGACAATGTGGTGGCCGATGCTTTGTCAAGAAGGTATGCATTATTTTCTTCTCTTAGTGCAAAGATTCTTGGTTTTGAACACATGATTGAATTGTACATAGTTGAGAAGTCTGAATTTTATGACGTGTATATGCAATGTTTAGGCGGGAAAAACGTACATGATCATATTGTGTTTAATGGCATGCTCTTTAGGAAGGGTAAACTTTGTATTCCTAAGTGTTCCGTTCGAGAGTTACTTGTGAAGGAGGCTTATGGAGGAGGACTTATGGGGCATTTTGGAGAATTTAAAACATACAGCATGTTGTGTGAACACTTTTATTGGTTGAAAATGAGGAAGGATGTGAACAAAGTGTGCAAGCAATGTTTAAAATGTAAGGAGTCCGAGTCTAAAACACAACCACCTGGTCTTTACACACCTTTAGATGTTCCTAGTGAACCATGGGTTGACATTAGCATCGATTTTATTCTAGGATTACCAAATACTAGGAGACATCATGATAGCATTTTTGTGGTGGTTGATAGGTTTAGTAAAATGGCACATTTCATTCCATGTAATAAAACAGATGATGCCACTAACATAGCTAATCTATTATGTAGGGAAGTAGTTAGATTGCATGGCATTCCAAAAACCATTGTAAGTGATAGAGATGTCAAATTTTAAGTCATTTTTGGAAAGTTTTGTGGGGAAAATTGGGAACTAAGCTTTTGTTTTCTACAACTTGTCATCCCCAAATCGATGGGCAGACCGAGGTGGTTAATAGAACATTGGGGGCCTTGCTTAGATCGCTAATTTCTAAAAATCTTAAGTCGTGGGAAGAGACACTACCTTTTGTGGAGTTTGCATACAATAGAGCGATACATAGCACCACTCATCATTCACCATTTGATATTGTGTATGGATTTAATCCTTTAACTCTTCTAGATTTATTACCTTTGCCACCTAATATGTTTACTAGTGATGAAACTATTTCTAAGGCCGAATACATCAAAACTTTGCACAAAGAAATCAAAGAAAGGATTGAAAAGAAGAATGAAAAGCTAGTGACTCAAAAGCACCAAGGGAGAAAGAAATTGATTCTTAAATCAGGTGATTGGGTTTGGGTTCATCTACGAAAGGAAAGATTTCCAGATCAAAGGAAGTCCAAACTTCAACCAAGGGGAGATGGTCCATTTCAAGTAGTAGAGCGAATTAATGACAATGCATACAAACTAGATCTTCGAGGTGAGTATAATGTAAGTTCTACTTTTAATGTGGCTGATTTGACTCCTTTTGATGTAGGAAATGAAGACCTTGATTTGAGGACAAATCCTTTTAAAGAAAGGGGGGATGATGTGAATCCAACCTCTAATCCATTGCATGTACCTGAAGGAGCAATAACAAGGAGCAAGGCAAAGAAGATTCAAGAGGCTTTCACATTACATCTTCAAAAGCTAGCTAATGCAGAAGAAGAGACAAAGATTTTTTAGCACAAATTTCTTTATAATGTTAGTTCAACAAGTCAAGATTAAAGTTGACCATGGAGTTCACTTAAGTAGGGGAATCTATTTGAGTAATTCATTGTTACTTTAAGTTTCATGAACTTTGACATTGTAATTTTAAGTTTCAAAGTTTAGACATTTATTAGTTGGAGAATTTACTAAGGAAGTTGGGAAGTTAATTTAATAAGGTAGTTGGGAAGTTAATTAATGAGGTAGTTGGGAACTTCATTAAATGAGTGGTTGGGAAGTTCATTTAATGAAGTAGTTGGGGAAGTGTTCATTTGCATAGAATTCCTTGTCTTTAAAAGGAATTTGTATTGCTAATGAGAGAAACAACATTTGATTATCAAAACTTGTGTTTTTATTGAAACCCATTCGATATTACTTTTCTTTCAAATCTTGCTTTAGATTTGATGTTAAATCGATTCATTGGATTAGTCTTGATCAAGCTAATTCTGGAGTGAGTCGTCTTAGGATCTAGGAGTGACCATCATAGATTCTAAGTTTGATCCAAGAGTGATTCATCTTCTAACCATACTCTTGGTTGGAATCAATTCGTTAAGTTAGCCTTATTCGCGAATATTTGCAAAGATCCTAGAAAGACCCCTAGCTTTTGTAAATTCAGCATCTTGGGCGCTTATCATATGGTAATTTCTTTCAAGAAACCCAATTAGAGGAAGGATCCTCCTTAAAGAAAATTTATAGAGGAGACTAGATTAGGAAGTTACAGTTTGATGAGAGGTTTAAGAGACTCCAGACCCCTAGGGAGGTTAGTGAAGTGAAAACCACTTCTGTAGGATATCCAGTGAGGCACTTGATCACTGATTCACTGATAGCTTTTCAATAGCATAATTCTTTCGATTCTACTGAGGTTGGACAATCGAGGGAGTGGATTATTGATATTGGGGAAGAGTAGAGTATTTAGACATACTCTAGGATCGACTCAGTGAGGATGAGAGCGAGGATGAGCTTTTCTTAGTTGAGGAGGTTCAAGAGATAGAGTTTGAGGCTATAAGGCCTTTGTCTATTTTATCTTCTGATTCATCTCTTATCCTTGAGTGTTCTTCTTATTCTCACGAGTTTTTGTTTGAGTCTTTGCATTTTGATCTTTCTCCTTTTATGCTTTTCCTATTCAAAAATACCAAAAATCTACTTCAGGGTCCGATGAGAAGCTAGTGTGTCTGCTAGCTTTGGTTTATTTTGTAGACTACAGAAAGAGGGGTCCGAAGAAATGGGAGAATTTCTATGTAACTTGAGAGACCACTTGAGTCTAGTCTAGCTGAAGATGTTAAAGAAAGATCTTCTTGGGAGTCAACCCAAGCTTTTTCTTTCCCTATCTTATTTACTTTGATTGTTGTTTTTCTCTTCTAGTATAGGTTGTTTTTGAAAAAGAGTGGCAAGTAAACATCGTTCCCATTTTGCAGGACCTTGATTGTAATGAGTAACCTCTTGGTCAATTCAAGAAACTCTCATGGAATAGTCTCTCATCTTATCAGGATAGTATCATTCACTCATTCTATTTTTGCCTTTATTTAGTTTATCGAGTATGTTACATTCAGGGCAATGTAAGTTTTAAGTGTGAGGGTGGATAGTGCTGTACAATCCTGATAATTCTGAGCAATTTATGAGCAAATTTTTTTCAACCTTAAGCATGTTGAATGATTTATAATGCATGATGATTGATTAAGATAGCCAAGGAAGTAATCTAAGTGATTTTTTTCCAATTGAATGATTCATGTCCTGAATCGAGTATATTTAAAATTTATATGTAATTTCCTTGTAACACATGAGCACATAACTGACTTTCTATTATGTTCGAATGCTAGGATACTTTTGTTGTGTCTAGAGGTTGTTGTCACCTTGATAGGCTTAAGAACTAATTGTTGACTTGCATGAAAGTCAGTGATTGAAATTTGTTGAAATAAGAAAATCTCTTATCTTTATTAATTTTTTAGCATGTTTAAAGAAAACCAAAGCATGTTCCATCAATATTGTGTGCTTAATATGTGGGGATCAAAAGAGCTACCTCTATTGTGATTAGTTAGGCCATCCATTGAGTGAGTGCTCTAGATAAGGGGTCCCTACAGTGGATGTGTGAAAGCTAAGATCTCTGTAAGAAGGAAAAAGATAAGTGGATATGTAGAGAAAAAAAATGAATGAATGCTTAAGTAGATTGCTAGTTTTAGTGTGAGAAGGCTTGAGATTGGAACTTAGGGCCAGTGTAGGGGGAAAATGAAGGAAAGTCTTGGTAAAAGTGTCTTAAGCTAGTAGACAATGATAGAAAGGAAGTTAAACACACACACACACGCAAGAAATGAGATAAATAGAATTTAAATTGTTTGAGGAAGGGTGTGTTAAGACTTTATTCTATTGTTTCAGGTCAATTAGATAACTGAGGCTTGAGTCATGAATCTTATGCATTTGTTATTTTGGTTTTGTTTTCCTCGAGGACTAGCAAAAATATAAGTTTGGGGGTACTTGATAGAATGCATAAGTGTGCTATTTCTAGGCTTAGTTTTATGCTAGTTTTGCTATGATTGTGTGTGCTTTCATGTATTTTTATGTATATTTTGTAGAAATCGAGCAATTGAAACAAAACTGAAGAATTGTGGAGTATTTGGACAAATTTGGAACAATTTGAGGCTATAATTGAGGATCTAAGTGTTGAAGAGGAAAAACAAAGCATTTGAACCCTAAAGCATAGCGTTGCAATGCTACATCAGCAGCCATTCAACATTGGAACCTAGAAGGTGATAAACATTAGAATTAAGGCTTTATTAATGATCACAAGCTTAAAATATGTTTGCTTTGCTTTAGAAATCATATGAGAAATTTGGTAAAATGCTTGAAAAACATCAATAACTTATGAGAAGTGTATGTGAAAGAAAGAATGAGGAAAAGAGAAGATAAACTAAGAAGAGTTTCATTTGTGTAGAAATTGTGGAAATTGCAGAACCGAAATTGTAAGATGAAGTTGCAATTCTAGAGCAGTGGAAAAAAAAATTCAAAAAGGGAGAAATATGCATTCGACCCATATATGGAAATCTTCATTTGCTGCACAATTTGGGGGATTTTGAGCACTAATTCTGGGCATTATTCAAGCCTAATGAAGGCCTACAAAATGAGAGAAGAGAAGTGGAGAACGGTGGTGGGTTTTAGGGCATTTTTTTTGGAGTTTTGCTCGTGGGTTTTCTTCCAATTATTTCCTCTGTTTTTCTTTCAATCCCTCATCTATTTTCACGAAAAAGCTGCTGCAAGTTTGCTGCTAATTTTTTTTTTATCCAATCCAAATGAAATTTTGGGTTGTGATGATTCATTCTTTCCTGGAAATAGTGGGAGTTGAATCGATTGAAATTTAAAGAAGAACAATGGGTTTTTGTTCAAGTTTTCTATTTTTCAGTTGGTTCTTAGTTTAGGTGAATTTAATTTTTATTTTAGTTCATTTGGGTTCTAATTTTTCATGTTTTTTGTTCCTTACCTATTGTATTAAGCATTGGAATTGAGTTAAGATTGTTGAAACAATTGAAAGCAATTTTCTTGAATTTTTTCGTCATGGGTATTGCTTCTAGGAGCTTTTTCTTTTCTTTTCTTATATTCATGGGTTTGTCCAGAGGTTTGGTAAATGATTATCTACTGCTCTAAGTGCTTCATGTTTCAATTCTGATTAGGATAGAAAATTTTATTTCATTATCTTAGATTATGGTTGCAAATAGGTTTTTAAGTAATTCTCTTAAGCATGTATTTTAATTCTAGAGTTTGTTGTAGGATTTTTACTTTTAATATGAGCTAAACTTCTTAGGGGGTTCAAGGATGTAAATTTCCTAAGAAGTAATTGTAGCCAAAATTCCAACTAAGCCTATATCTCAATTGTTTGCTCGTGTTGAATAAAATTCTGTTAAGATCCTAGCTTGATCAACTAGGGTAGCAACTCGAGCTTAGATATAATATCGACAGGGTTAGTGATAAGCAGATTTTGCACAAGTGATGGAGACAAGAGCGTTAACATAAGCCAATTCTTTACCCTAGACATAGGGATCAAAGATTCTAAAACCTAAGAAATTATTGAGTCAAAATTACCTAAGATAGAGGGACTATAGACACATAGGTCACTCACTTAGTCTTTTAAAACCTAATTTCAAGGTGAATAGGAGTAGTAATTTCGGTTTACAATTGAATGTAGAATAGGTTGGAATTGTAATTTTGGTTTGCAATTTACAACATAAGGCAATGACATTCTTGAGCCCCTCCTTTCTCTAAGGAATTTTACTTGCAATTTTCATTAGTTGGTTAACATTCTGCTATGGTCAGTTTTTGTTCAATTTACCATTTCTTTTATCAAGTCTGTTTTGTTTTGCTATTCAATATTGTAATTTTTGATTATGCAATTCAGTTATGCAATCTTTGTCACTTTAACTTACAATTAGATTATGTAATTATTTTGTTTTTACCAAACACATCTTCCCAACATTGTTTTTGCCATTTTAGTTTTCAAGTTGCAATTCTCCTTACATTTTGCTCTGCAATATTTTTGTTACACTGTTCCCTATGGGATCGACACTCAGGAATACTCCTGTTTTATTACTTGCATCGAATGTGTGCACTTGCACTAAGGTTGAACGTATTTATTTATTTTTCTTCACCCAAAGTTCACCCGATCAGAATGCATAGTGTTGCAACACCAGCCAAATTGGTTTTTTTCTTTTTTTATAAAATTCGAGGGACAGCGTTGCAATGCTGCCCCTAGCATTGCAATGCTGTCTCAATGTCTGTAAAGGAAAAATTTTCATTCGTCAAATGAGAGCTGTTTTAGAGAAACTTGAACCCTAATTTCGATAGAGGCATTGTTTTTAGTTCTAGAGGTCATATTGGAGAGCTAAGGAGGAGACTCAAGCCTCGGGATCGTGGGACATCACGTCGGGAACAAGTGTTGGCACGTGTCATCCAGTTTTTTTTCTATATATTCTCTTTACTTTGTTTTCTTTAATTTTAGGATTTTTTGGACTGTATTTGAATGTAATTGAGTATTGTATACTCATGGTTGATTCTATAATTTTTGTAAGACTATGTTTGATTTATTCATTTGTGTTTTTGTAACGTCTTTTATGCATCTTGAATCAATCTTCTAAGCTTTTGGCCATAACTTTGTATGTTAAGTTAAGTTTAGCTTGAGAAAGTAAATTTAACTAAGGACTTAGATGCATGACTAGGATTGGCCTATTGCATGAAAATGAATAGGTTAATGTTAGAAGCCCTAAAGAGAATGTCATAATGCCATGTTTAGTTGTAGAAATAGACTGAGAGGTTGATTTACTTCATTGCATGAGTTCAATTGGGCTCGAGAGAGTCAATTGAATACCTTAGTAATTCTTAGCTTAGGACTGTTGCATGTTTCATAATTTTTTAATCAATTTCATAGTTCTGCTCCATTGATTACAATTTCCAAATATCTATCTAAAATTGGACTCCAACTTTGTAAATAATGGTTTAGGTTCTATTTGTTTGTAAAAATAATCAAACCAAAGTTATATTTCTCTATATAAAATTGGGTATAATTAACTATGGTACTTAATTAAATCTAAGAACTCCAATCCTTGTGGATGACACTGACCACTATTATTACAAAATATTTAGAGGTCCAATTTTTATAAATTTAATCTTGATAGGGCATTCGACAAGCCCTCTTATCAATCAACTAATGAAGTTGAATTGCTGAGCCAAAGTTTTCGCTTATGGCAGGGTGTTGGGGATGGCTCTGTTGGAGGCGAGTATGGCGCCTCTAATCCTTCAGAGGATATTACTTAGGCCCTCTATCATCTTCACGAGGTAATTATTTTTTATTCTTATACATTGAGAGAAGATTAAATTGAAACAAAATCTCGCTTAACTTCTTTCACTTTTCTTCCCAGGCTTTCAGGAAGGTTTATGTTTCCTCTCTTGGCATGGCCAACTACATCACTCATCTCCAACAAAACTTCATCCCTCGGGTTGAGCTGACACAAGCCCCTGAACCACGCCAATCACCCTCTTGACTGGGGTTCAAGCGAGCTAGCAATTGTTTAATCTAGTTCTGAAGTTCAGATTTCTGAGTTCCAATGTTGATTAGTGATGCATGCACAACTATGCGTCACCGCAAGTGTACAAGCCCAAGTAGTAAAATGGTATGAGTATATCAAGTATCGTATCCACAAGAAATTGTTTAGGTTGGTTGAGTACTGAAAATAATTGATATTGATTAACGTTTAGAGAAATAAACTGAATGGCACTTGATTAAAACAAATAAAAAACATGCAAGGGAAGCTAACGATTGAGAACAATAGTGTTAAAGACGTTTAGGGAATTAATTTCACTAATGGGATCTTGCAATTAATTAATTTGGGCAATCGATACTATTATGTCATTTAATAACTAGGCTTAAAAGTCTAATTTCAGGGAATTCTCTGTCGAGCTCATCCAATTCTCGGGTGTAATTAATTAAATCTTGTGTTCATCTCATTAATTAACTCTCACCCAGCATTAATGAATCTTCATTTTAAGCCTCAATTAATTTTCATTGTCCCTATGTCACTTAGGCGGATTTTAATTGTTATGCAATGTTTTTATAAGTTTAAACCTCCTCTGTCGAGCTTAGTTTAAACAAACGATCAATAAAACTATGGCCAGTAGTTTCAAAGCATTACGAACCCAATGCACTATTGGGATTTATGCCCTAAAGCCTCGTAATTAATTAATTATTTAATAATTAATAATAATTTTGATTATTTTATTTGCAATATAATATTATCCATTATATGAAAAATTCAAGGTTATTAGTGTAATCTTGAACAATATGTGGTTGACATACAGAAGGATCGTGTTCAAGAAATAACCTAAAGAGTCATAGTATATGGATAAGGTTGGGTGCTTTATCCTAGTAACACTATTGATACGACCCACTTTGTAATAGTTACAAATGATTTGATCCAAATCATTCATGTGGAGACATGTGAGTGAGGGTATCTTGTACAATGAGTTTGTATAAGACTGGACCAAGAAATATTTAATCTCTCTTTATAAATCCGTTAATTGAGAAGATTAATATTTCACCAGGATGATCATATGCGACTCGATCTTAATCCTGAGTGAGTTATGAACTCCTGCATGTGAGGGCTTGTCCTTTGATTTGCATGGGTGAGAGTGGCTTTTATAGCCGATTCAATATGCCTACCATTTTGGGGACTTGACCAAATAGGGAGCTGGAAACATAATCTCACAAGATGGAATTCACTCATTCCCATATAGGGTAAGTAGATGAGTAGTTCCCTTAAGTGTTGATTTCGGGACTTGAACAATGGGGCCCAACCCTCTCACTGGCCCGAGAGGGACTTAGTTTATAATTATATTATAAATATATTGTTCATTAGAGGATCAGTGGTACTTAAGGTGCAAGATGTAATTATAGGGGTAAAACGGACTTTTGACCCAATTGTAATTACGAACAACTCGTGAAGGATCGACTTGCATGTAATGATTATATCTATGGATACAACTTGTCCTGCAGTGCATAAGAGTCCAACTCTAGGTCTATAGTGGAGTGACCTATAGTTAATGAATGAAAATTAATTAATTAAAGAGTTTAATTAATTAATTCTGCATCATTGGAGCTTATAATCTGTAGGTCCATAAAGTCCCCTTGCTAGCTCATAGTAACACTAAAAGATCAATTTAGTTGAAAGAAAAATTTGAAATGTTCAAATTAATATTAATTTGAAGTGTTCAAATTAATATTTAATATAAAAGAGAAAAATATATTTATTGTATTTGATACATTAAATATTAAAATTTGAAATGTTCAAATTTAATATTTAATTTGAAGTGTTCAAATTAATATTTAATATATTAGATATATTAAATATAAAAGAGGAAAATATATTTATTGTATTTGATACATTAAGTATTAAAATAATTAATGTATATTTGATATATTAAATAAAAGATATTTATAGAATTTGAATAATATTCAAATAAATAAATATAGTAGAAGATTTGAATGAGATTCAAATAAATACAAGATATATTTTAATATATTAGATATTAAAATATAATATTTTAATTATGGCAAAGATTTTCCCTTGGTCACTATAAATAGGACCCTTGGGTTGAGCCCTTCTACACAACACACATCTCCTTAATAGAGAGAATTAGAGAATTCTCTCTAGACCTCTTTCTCTTTAATCCCTTGTAGATTTTCTTTCAAGAAGCTCCCACAAGCTTAGTTATGTGTTCGAGTCATAGCTAGAAAGACTTTGTGGAAGAGATAAAGAAGAATCTCCATATTTTAAAGGTATGTTATGCTTAACCATAATATTATTATTTAATTCTAAATAAACTCAAACCAATTCCTGCGCTTCTGCTTGGGTTTAATTAGATTATTCCCTTCATGCACAAAGTTATTGGAATGAGATAAAATATCAATTAACTTTAATTAACTAATGACAAAGATCCATTAGCTACATTAATTCCCCAAATTAATGAAATTAGCTACTAAACATGATCAACATAGGCTCAATAGCAGTCATTACAACCCAATTACAGTAACTAAAATGAAAAAATAAGGGAAGAAAACTAAAACCACGTCGATCCTCAAATTTTGCCTCAATCTCCATGATCCCAAGCCTCGAACTTTCACCGAACAGGCTCCAAAAGCTCCCCAGCTATCCCAATTCGGTCTGTTTCTGTAAAAGGGGTCTAAAATCCTAAGAGTTCTCCCCCAAATTGAGCAAAGAAGCGAAATACTTAAAGCTACTATCGCGACAGCGCTGCAACGTTGTCCAAAACGATGTTTTATTCATGTGCGCATGAAGGCAGCGTTGCAACGCTATTAGTAGCACTGAAACACTTTGGAAGGATTGCTTCTCCTTAGCGTGATTCTAGCGTTGCAACGTCACAGGGTAGCATTGCAACGCTAGCTTTCTGGTTTGCTCAATACAAATGGGCGTTGCAACGCCATCCCCACAGCTACAACAGCTTATACTTCAACTCTTCCTCTACTTAGCTTCACAAATTGCTCTAAAATGGTTTTATATTCAACACAAAGGTCTAACTTCATCCATTTCTCTTGGAATTGCTCGATTTCATAAAATTTGTAAATAATCAACATGAAAGCTCACATTTAAACCATAAAGCTAGCTAAATAAAGGTATGAGTATAACACTAAATTAATGTTATCAATTAGCTACTGCCGAAGGACACTTAAGTGTTGTTGGATATTTGGCAAAGGCATTCAAGTAGACACGAGAGTATTTTGCTATGCAGAATGAGATAATGGAAGATGGAGTTACCTAGTCATTGAGGAAGCATCTACACAATATCCTGACCACAGTTATGACTTCCTGAAAAGTCGTTTTTCATTTTTTCGAGATAACCCAAATGCATTTTCAAGAGGTTCTATTGTTGAGCCCTCAAGCGCTGGAGGTTAGAATATAGATGTTAGGGACAACAAACCCTCCACATATCTCCACAATGGTATGATATTGTCCACTTTGGGCATAAGCCCTCATGGCTTTACTTTTGGTTCCCCCAAAAGGCCTCATACCAATGGAGATAGTGTCCCTCACTTATAAACCCATGATCTTCCCCTTATCTAGCCGATGTGGGACTTTGGTCGCACTCCCAACAATAGAGACCTATCAAACTCATAATGATGAATGATATGCTTTCTTTACTTCCTATGTTCTTTTATGCTTTTCTTATGTCCCTATGCGTATTTAATTTTGCAATATATTTTAAGCATTTCAACAAAGAACTTCATGTACTTTGTATCAACATTTAATAGTTAAATGAAGTTGAGTATATTCGTCGAATACCTGGTTTGCACAATTGGAATATCTGATCTGACTAAATTGCTTTTGTCTGAGGCCTAAAGTTGCCAAATATTCTTGCATTGGCTCGGCTTGGGAAGAGCTTTCCTCGGCTCGGCCAGGCTTGACTTGGTTCAGTTAGGTTTTAGTTTTTATCTTCTTGCTTCATCCCTTTAGACCATCTTTTGAATTGATTCTTGCTTTTTGTTTGATCGGAAGGCATATCCTCTGTGTTTGCTTTTTGTTTAATAGGGAGGAACATCCCTTATTGAGCCCTCTGCTCAAGGAGGATGTTGCTTTGAGGAAAAACTTGATCGAATACAAATGAATGTGCCAAAACAAAAGCTATACTTTACTATTCTAAATTGAATAACAACTTTGACAAATTTCCATAGAAAAGCAAATCTAACCTACCAAATGAAAATTTCTAACCTATTGAGTAAACTTTCATTGACTTTTGTAGAGGTCAATTACAGAGCAAAAAAAAAGCAAAAATTAAAATAAAATAAAAACTCAAGGCATGAGGCAAGCTCGACTCGACCTCAGCCATGTCTTGTCTCAGCTTGTAACTTACAGTCAGGTTCTGCCCAAAAAATCTTGTCCTGGTTTGCATTTTTTCATAGCTATGCAGTAGGATTCCCTTGAAGTTTTTTGCTCTCTTTTGACCATTCCAATTCCAATTGGTGTTGGAAATTTCATAACTTGGTGATAAGTTGATGGTACTGTTTTCAACTCATGCAACGTCGATCTTCCTTTGATAGCATTATATGCAGAAAAGCAGTTCACAACTAAGAAGTTTATCATCCTTGTTACTGAGTTAGGATTTTCTCCAAAGACCACAAGTAATTCAAAGCTACTCTCAGGATTAACCCTTTCTCCTCTAAATCCAACTAAAGGTGTTGGACTACTCCTTATTTGTTCTCTGCCTAGTTTCATAACATTGAGAGCAGCTAAAGATAGGACATCTGCTGAACTACCTCCATATATCAAGATACGATATACTGGACATTTGCAATGGTCAGAGCAATCACCAAGGTATCGGTGTGTGGTTGATGGAGATTTTGTGCTTCAATTTCTATGAACTTTACATTTAGAACTGACTTACTTACTTGGACAGACTACATTCCATAGTCTTCTGGAGAATGCCATGCCTTACGAGTTCTAGGTTTTCTCTTTCAGTTTGATTCTCCTCCGGTCAGTCCTCCACATATGATTTTAATTTCATGAGGTGGTGGAGAAGCTCTATCATCTTTGTAATGGTCACGTCGGGCGGCCTCGGCCTTCTCTCGGTGTCTCCATCTCTGTATTCTTTCAAGAAGTCATTCAGTATAAGGGCTTTGATATCTTCTTTTAGCTGATAATAGTCTTTGGTCAGATGTCCATGGTTTTCATCATAGAGACAATACTTCTGCTTATCCTTTTTACTTGGTACTGTCTTCATCTTATCAAGTCATTTTAACAAATTTAGATGGCGTACCTCCATTAAAATCTACTTAGGTGGGATAGTTGTTGGAGTATACTTTTAAAATCTACCAGTTGGTTGACCTAGCCGAGGTGACCTCAAGTCATCCCTATTTTGTCTTTTGGGATCCTGGTCTGATTTATAGCTGGTTCTTCATCTATGAAGTCGATTAGCTTCATTCTTGATTTCATATGCTACTCCTTTTGAATGAAGTAGCTTTTTTGCACTCATGTACTTCTGCACCCAAGTAATGAGTTCTACATATGATTTTGGCTCATTCTTTCCCAAAGATCATATGAATCCTCGATCTCTGAGTCCATTAACCACAATCATTAACGCAGCTCCATCAGTGTAGCCCTCAACTTGCAGAGCGTCACTATTATAGCGAGTTATGTATTCTCTCAAGGTCTCTCTTTACCCTAGCTTAATAATGAGCAAGTGAGTTGAAGGCTTCTTCTAATTTCTTCCTCCCAGGAACTATATCACGAACGCTCGAGCTAATTCTTTGAAGGAGCCTATTGACTTCCTTTTGATCTTTAGGAATCAATCCACGCTGCTCCTATTAAGGTAAAAGAGAAAACCCTAGCTCTGATGGCGTCTTGTACACAATGGAGTTTAATCCACGATCTATTTAAATTCTCTATGGGATCCCTTTTACCATCATAGGGCTTCATTCATGGAACCTTGAATTTTGGAGGGAGTTGTAATTCCGTAATGTTGTTAATAAAGGGAGAATCTACTTGTTCCAACAAAGCATCAAGATCAAAGTCAGTATCTTTTACCTTTTGTATGTTTCGGCCTATTTCACTCTATAATTTCTGCAAATTAGACTTCCATGGTGATCTCTCCACCTCGACCTCGGCCAAGGCTTTCCCCTGTTTCTTCTTCTCGATCATGCTTCGCAAATCCGAGCCCTCAGTGTACTGATACACTATTAGATTTTTTTCTTCCCCTCAGCCTTAGCATCAGCTCTAACTCTCTTGGTGATAATTCTCATTTATGAGAAAAATATGACCCTAAACTAGGTTGTTCTTGTCATTTTTGTGTGTTTTGTTGTATGACGAGAAAACTAAAACTAGTGTTTATTAGTTAAATTCATAAAAGCTCGTTGGACTAATGAAAAAGAGGAAAGAAGTTGAAAAGAGATTGGAAATTACACTAATTTGATATTATTGTGTAGGTTTGGAGCTGTTGGGATTTATGCCCTAAAGCCTCATAATTAATAATATATTTAATAATTAATAATAATTTTGATTATTTTATTTGCAATATAATATTATCCATTATATGAAAAATCTAAGGTTATTATTGTAATCTTGAACAGTATGTGGTTGACATACGAGAGGATCATGTTCAAGAAATAACCTAAAGGGTCATAATATATGGATAAAGTTGGGTGCCTTATCCTGGTAACACTATTGATATGACCCACTTTATAATAATTACAAATGATTTGATCCAAATCATTCATGTAGAGACATGTGAGTGGAAGTATCTTATACAATGAGTTTGTATAAGACTGGACCACAAAATATTTAATCTCTCCTTATAAATCCATTAATTGAGAAGATTAATATTTCATCAGGATGATCATATGCGATTCGATCTTAATCCTGAGTGAGTTATGAACTTTTGCCTGTGAGGGCTTGTCCTTTGATTTGCATGGGTGAGAGTGGCTTTTGTAGCCGATTCAATATATCTACCATTTTGGGGACTTGACCAAATAGGGAGTTGGGAACATAATCTCACAAGATGGAATTCACTCATTCCCATATAAGGTAAGTAGATGAGTAGTTCCCTTAAGTGCTGATTTCGGGACTTAAACAATGGGGCCCCACCTCACTGGCCCGAGAGGGACTTAGTTTATAATTAGATTATAAACAGATTGCTCATTAGAGAATCAATGGTACTTGAGGTGCAAGATGTAATTATAGGGGTAAAACAGACTTTTGACCCAGCTGTAATTACGAACAACTCGTGAAGGATCGACTTGCATGTAATGATTATATCTATGGACACAACTTGTCCTACATTGCATAAGAGTGCAACTCTAGGTCTATAGTGGAGTGACCCTAGAGTTAATGAATGGAAATTGATTAATTAAAGAGTTTAATTAATTAACTTTGTATCATTGGAGCTTATAATCTGTAAGTCCATAAGGTCCCCTTGCTAGCTCATAGTAACACTAAAAGATCAATTTAGTTGAAAGAAAAATTTGAAATGTTCAAATTAATATTTAATTTGAAGTGTTCAAATTAATATTTAATATATTATATATATTAAATATAAAAGAGGAAAATATATTTATTGTATTTGATACATTGAATATTAAAAATAATTAATGTATATTAGATACATTAAAGAAAAGATATTTATTAAATTTGAATTGGATTCAAATTAGGAAATAGATGTCGTAGGAGAATTTTAAAAGTTTGAATAAGATTCAAATTGGTTAGATAAATATATTTTAATATATTAGATATTAAAATATATTATTTAATTATCTTTCCTAGACCACTATAAATAGGATCCTAGGAGTGAGCCATTGGGCATTCTTCATAACACACATCTCTTCAATAAAGAGAATTAGAGAATTCTCTCTAGACCTCTTCCTCTCCAATCCCTTGGAGATTTTCTTTCAAGAGGCTCCCACAAGCCTTAGTCTTGTGTTTGATTCATAGCCAGGAAAACTTTGTGGAAGAGATAAAGATCCACCAGAATATTCTCCATAATATTATTTTCAAGGTATTTATTGCTTAACCCTTGTATTTTAGTTTAATTCTAAATAAATCAAAGACGATTCCTATGCTTCCGCTGTGCGTTTAGTTCAATTATTCCCTTCAGGAGCAAGTACAAAAATGCAATTGCATTCAATTTTGGAAATGCAATTGCATTTCTTGGGGAAAACAAGTTTGTGAACAAGCAAAAAAATGCAATTGCATTCCAGAATGGAAATGCAATGGCATTTCTAGGCAGATGCAGAAAAAATGGATTTTTTGAATTTTTAGCAATTTTGAAGATATTCTCTCCGATTCTCAACATTAATGGATGGGTCTTTCCATACACTAAAGTTGACAAAAATCCTAGCTTATGGAGGCCTATAAAATGGACAAAGAAGCCAAATCAAAAGGGAAGTCCACTCTAACAAAGATGCTGTTTTCTTGCATTTTTCTACTGTTTTTCTTCTTTTTTTTTCCAGAACCTTCAAACCTCGATAATTAGTCCAATCTAGATGAAAATCTCAGATTGTAAAGATCCGATTCCCTTTGAAAGAAGTGGGATCGAGTTCGATTGATGAAAGGGGCGAGAATGGTGCTTTATTGCACTATATTTCAAGTACTTTGTTAGCATCAATTTCAGTTTTTTTTTCTTCTGTTTTGTTTAGTTTTGGTGGCTGTAATTTTAGCTTTAAGCTACTGTTCTTTCTTTCTTTTCATTCCAGCTTTTGAACTCAAGTTGTATTGTTAATTCCTTTGGCTAGTTAGTCTTGCAAGTTAATTCAATAAGATTTATTTTAGTTTTATCTCAATTCCTTCTTTTTTTTGAGTTGGGTTTCTTTACAACACTTTACTTTTCCTTTAACTATGAATTTTCTCTCATCTAAATCATTCTTTTTCTTTTCTTTAATTATGAGCTAAGCCTATCTTTGAGATTCAAGTATGTTAATGCCCCGGAGAAAGGAATAAAGGCTTAATATGTAAGAGCAACCTTGCTTAATCTTATAGCATTTTATGCTTTTATTGATTAAAATTTTCATTACTAGTTTAGATTGATCACCTAGATTAGTATACAATAATTTGAGTCTAATTCTAAAAATGTTAGATAAAAATTGGGTTTTCAGAAAAGTAATAAAGGAAAATAGCCTAGATGATCGAACTGAAACGTGGGGCTTAAAGAAAATATTTGTAAATTAAAACAAAGCTCCAGTTCAGTGCAAGTGCACACTGTCGATGCAAGTAATATAAAACTGGAAGTATTCCAGAGTATTGATCCCACAGGGAACGGATACAACAAAATTCAAATGATAGCGAAGACGTTTTCAAATTGCAATTTCGGTAACCAAGGTTATAAAAATAAGTGGGATGATTTTTGTTGTTTTCGAAAAGAAGAAATAAAAATGATAAAAGAGGGATTCAAATATGCTTTTGCTCTATTGAAAGAAATTGCGGCCTAATTGCAATTGCAATCCTTTGACTCAATACTTAAGCTTTGTAAACCGAATTCAACACCTATTCGACCTTCTATGAAGTATCTTTAGGAGGCTAAGCGATTAAACCGATATTTCTATGGCTAATACGAACTTAGTTAATTTTGAAACACAATTCTTTTGGTTTTAAAGGTTTTGCCCTATGTCTAGGGTCAAAAACAAATTCCTATGTCTAGGCTATTTTCCTTTATTGCTTTTATGAAAACCCAATTTTTATCTAACCTTTTCAGTATTAGACTCAAATTGTTGTATACTAATCTAGGTGATCAATCTAAACTAGTAATGAAAATTTCAATCAATAAAAGCAAACAATGCTATAAGATTAAGCAAAGTTGCTATTACATATTAGGCCTTTATTCCTTTCTCTAGGGCATTCACATGCTTGAATCCCAAAGAAAGACTTAGCTCATAATTAAAAGAACGAAAAACAATGAATGAAAAGAATTAAAGTGCATAACTAAAATAGAAGCAATATGTGATAAAAATTTCAGAGTTAATAAATAATTGAATAACAACTTAATAATAAGGAAAGAACAACTAAAATTCCATTAATCGAAATAAATTCAGAAACTATTTAGTCTCGTAAACAAAAGGAAAGAAAAAAACAGTAGCTAAAAGCTTGAAATTACAGCAACAATTAAATTCCTAAAACTGAAGCAAATAAACAGAAAATAAATTCTAAGAACGGGAAGAACACAGCCCCTTTTCCACTTTTTATTCAATCGACTCAACTCCACTTTTTTCAAAGGGAATTGAGCATTCACTTCCTTCAATTTTCATTGAGGAAGGATTGAATTTCGAAGTTGAAAGGGGCTGGAAAATAGAAGAAAAACAGCAGCAAACAGAAATAAAACAGTAGAAAATTGACAGCGGAAATTTTGACAGCAGAACTTTGACAGCTGAAAATCGTGGACAGCAGCAACTGTGGCCGAAAATGGCAGAAAACTCTCTCCCCTCTTGAGGCTTCTTCTCCAATATTTATAGATGAATTGGCTAGGGTTTCCTTCTTGAATGAGGCACAATTATGGCTAAAATCTCAGCTAAAATCGTGGAGCCAATATCTCACAAAATTCCTAGATTTTAGGAGATTTGTAGATTTTCCTTTAATTTTCAGATCTATCAAAATTGCAATTGCATTTCTATTGCATTCTTCAAATTCCTGCACAAAAACATCAAGTAAGTGTGTTTTCATTTTCTTTTGCTTTATTTTCTCCATTTACTTAATTTAAAAGGCTTCCAACAATAATTCAATTTAAACCAATTATTTGCTAGCCTTTATATCTAATAACACACATAAAATAACAAGAATAACTAAGTATAAAGGCCAAATAATTCTCATAAATGAAAATTATCACTAGACATAGGTGATAAAGGAGCTTTCGGGCCCTATCAAGATTAAATTTATAAAAATCGAACCTCTAAGTATTTTGCAATAATAGTGACCAGGGTCACCCACAGAGATTGGAGTTCTTAGATTAATTAATTACCATAGTTAATTATGCCCAATTTTATTTAGAGAAACAAAACTTTAGAGTGATAAAAAAGAAAAATAAAATCTAAACTACTATTTACAAGGTTGGAGTCCAATTTTTTAGAAACATAATGATTGATTAAATTAAGCACAACCTTTTAGATAAAGAATTGATTTCATGCAATTAATCTTAAGCCAAGAATTACTAAGTGATCAATATCCTTTCTGGAGCTCAATTGAACTCATGCCTAGCGACAAATCAACATCTCGGTCTATTTTCATTACAAAACATGGCATTAGGCTATTCTCTTAAGACGTCTAGAATTAATCTACTCACTCTCGTGCAATAAATTAAATCTAGTCATGCATATTTGGTCTAAGGATAAATTTACTCTTTCGAGCTAAATCTAGCCTAACATGCAAAACCATGACCAGAGGTTTAGACAATAATAACAAGATACATGAAAGATGTAAAAAAAACATGTATTCAATTACAAAATCAGCAAAAGTCTAAAACATACAACCATTACTTGTCTAAATACAGAGATATACAACAATTGAGTCCATAACAAAACTCCTGAAAACCAAAGAAAAGTAAGGGGAAAAGAGAATAAACTAAGGTTTGGTGCCAACACTCGTTCCCGACGTGAAGTCCACGATCTCGAGCCTTGAGTCTCCTCCTTAGCTCTCCAAAGGTCTCCTCTAAGCCCTTAGACAGTGTATGAATTGATTTTAGGGTTGGTCTCTAAAAAACGACTCTCCTTTGCGAATAGAAAAACTTCCTTTTTATAGAGTCGAGACAACGTTGCAACGCTAGGGGCAGTGTTGTAACGTTGTCCCTTTGAATTTCTTAAAGAAGGAAAATATAAATTTGGATGGCGTTGCAATGCTGTAAGTAGCGTTGCAACGCTATGTCTTATGGTTTCCAATGTTGAATGGTTGTTGATGTAGCATTGCAACACTACAAGTGGCTTTGCAATGCTATGCTCTCGGGTTCTAATGCTATATTCTTCCTCTTCAACACTTGGATACTCAATTATGGCCTTAATTTGCTCCAAATTCATCCAAATATTTTTCAAAACTTCGGTTTTGCTCCAATTGCTCAGTTTTTGCAAAATATACATAAAAATACATGAAAGCACACACAATCATAGCAAAATTAGCATAAAACTAAGCCTAGAAATAGCACACTTATGCATGCTATCAAATACCCCCAAACTTAGATTTTTGCTCGTTCTCAAGCAAAACAAAACCAAAATAACAGTTTCACAAGATTTCAATGCAAGATTCATGACTCGAGCCTCAGTTTTCTAATTGATATAAAACAACAAAATAGGGTCGTAACACATCCTTCCTTAAGCAATCTAAATTCTATGTATCTCATTCCTTGCGTGTGTGTATGTTTAACTTCCTTTCTATTATTTTATACTAGCTTAAGACACTTTTACCAACACTTTCTTTCGTTTTCCCCCTACACTTGCCCTAAGTTCCAATTTTCAAGGTTTCTCACACTACAGAGAGCAAACTACTTAAGCACTCATTCTTCTTCTTCTTTTTTTTTTCACAAGGGTTACTAACCCTCAAACTTATATTTTTCCTAATTATGGAGACCCTAGCTTTCACACTTCCACTGTAGGGACCCTTATCCAGAGCACTCGCTCAATGGATGGCCTAACTGATCACAATGAAGGTAGCTCTTTTGATCCCCACACATTAAGCACACAATATTGATGGAACATGCTTTGGTTTTCTTTAAACCTGCTAAAAAATCAATAAAGATACAAGATTTTCTTATTTTAACAAATTTCAATCACTGACTTTCATGCAAGTCAACTATCAATTAGTTCTTAAGTCTATCGGGGTGACAACAATCTCTAAACTCAACAAAAGCATCCTAGTGTTCGAACATAATAGAAAGTCAGTTATATGCACATGTGTTGCAAGGAAGTTACAGATAAAATTTAAATGCACTAAATTCATGACATGCTTCAAATGTCATTCTATTGCAAAAAAATCACTCATATTACGTTCTAGGCTACCCTAATCAATCATCATGCATTATAAGTCATTCAATCATTCTTAAGATCGAAAAAAGTTTTGCTCAGAATTTTTAGGACTGCAAAGTACTACCCACCCCCAAACTTAAAGTTTATATGGCCCTCAATGTAACATAATTAGTGAAATAAATAAGGACAAAGGTAGAATGAGTGAATAATACTGGCTTGATAAGATGAGAGTGTTAGGAATAAATGTTTCACTCTGCAGTGGAAGCATTAGATCGTCTTTGATTTTATTTAAAATTAAACTAAAAACAATCAGATTAAGCAAACTTACCTGGAGTAAATATGGAGATATTTCTGGTGGATTTTTATCTCCTCCATAAAGTCTTCATGGCTATAAATCAAACACAGGACCAAGGCTTGTGGGAGTCTCTTGAAAGAAAATCCACAAGGGATTGGAGAGGAAGAGATCTAGAGAGAATTCTCTAATTCTCTATTGAGGAGATGTGTGTTATATCTAATTGCTCAACCCAAGGGTTCTATTTATAGAGACCAATGGAAAATCTTTGCCATAATTAAAATATTATATTTTAATATCTAATATATTAAAATATATCTTATACTTATTTGAATCTCATTCAAATCTCTTACGATATTTATTTATTTAAATCTTATTCAAATTTTATAAAGATCTTTTATTTAATGTATCTAATATACATTAATTATTTTAATATTTAATGTATCAAATACAATATATATTTTTTTCTTTTTTATATTTAATATATTTAATATATTAAATATTAATTTGAACACTTCAAATTAAATATTAATTTGAACATTTCAAATTTTTCTTTCAACTAGATTGATATTTTAGTGTTACTATGAGCTAGTAAGGAGACCTTATGGACGTACAAATTATAAGCTCCAATAATACAAAATTAATTAATTAAACTCTTTAATTAATCAATTTTCATTCATTAACTCTAGGGTCCATCCACTATAAACCTAGAGTTGCACTCTTATGCACTATATGACAAGTTGTTTCCATGGATATAATCACTACATGCAAGTCGATCCTTCACGAGTTGTTCGTAATTACAACTGGGTCAAAAGTCCGTTTTACTCCTGTAATTACATCTTGCACCTTAAGTACCACTGATCCTCTAATGAACAATTTGTTTATGATCCAACCATAAAATAAGTCCCTTTCGGGCTAGTGAGAGGGTGGGGCCCTATTGTTCAAGTCCTGAAATCAGCACTTAAGGGAACTACTCATCTACTTACCTTATATCGGAATGAGTGAATTCCATCTTGTGAGATTATGTTCTCAGCTCTCTATTTGGTCAAGTAGCCAAAATGGTAGGCATATTGAATCGGCTACAAAATTCACTCACCCTTGCATAAATCAAAGAACAAGCCTTCACAAGCAGGAATTCATAACTCACTCAGGATTAAGATCGAGTCGCATATGATCATCTTGATGAAATATTAATCTTCTCAATTAATGGATTTATAAAGAGAAATTAAATATTTCGTGGTCCAATCTTATACAAACTCATTGTATAAGATACATGCACTCACATGTCTCAACATGAACGATTTGGATCAAATCATTTGTAACTATTACAAAGTGGGTCGTATTAATAGTGTTACCAAGATAAGACACCCAACCTTATCCATATACTATGACCCTTTAGGTTATTTCTTGAACATGATCTGTCCATATGTCAACCACATACTGTTCAAGATTACACTAATAACCTTGAATTTTCCATATAATAGATAATATTATATTGTAAATAAAATAATCAAAATTATTATTAATTATTAAATAAATCATTAATTACGAGGCTTTAGGGCATAAATTCTAACACCATCTACTACGCAAGTAAAACACTTAACGAAACTCAGAGAGAAGAAATATAGATATATTAATAATTAGAACGATGTCAAATTGGAGAGTTGCATACACTCTTATGATTTGGCAACAATGAAACACAAAACTAAACATACAACAAAGCAAATGTAACATTAAAAAAGACATAATTCAAAGCCACTAGGGCTTTGAGAGGGAAGGGGGGTGGTAAAAAGAACACATTAGGTCATTTTTCTTGTTTGTGAGAGACAAAGAAGATTATATCTTTTCTCTCCTGTCCTTTTTTTTTTTGGTAGTGTTTTGAAATGATTTCAAGTCCTAGAATCCAATTCAAGGATGGTGGTGAGGTTCATAGGGTACATGTATTGGGTTGTGCCTGAAAACATTTGTTTGACTATGATCCCATTTGCCTTTTGAGAAGGATGAAAGGCATCCCAAAAGGCATATGCATCTCTGTTGGAACATAAGTCTGATGCCACTGTGCAAAGCCCTAATCCATTGTATGGCCCTTGTCCACAACATGCCACTTTTGATGTTTGAAACCCTGTATATATCAATTAATATTTAACAGTATATTACTCTAAAATTTCTTTTTTAAATGAAGTATTTAATTAGTATTATTTTTCTTTTTTCTTTTTTTAAAAAAACTCTAAGAAATATTTCCAAACTTAATTAGAGTGAATTTGAAATAGTTAACTTGAGCATAGCTCAACTGGTTAAAGCAAATCTTTGATAAAAGAAAAGTCAGAAGTTCGAATCTCTGCCCACATGTTGAATTCAAAAAAAGAAAAAGAAAAAAGAAAAAGAATTCAAAATAATTTTTTAAAGTAGTGTTTTGAAGTGAAACATTTTTTCTTTAAGTATTTTTGGGAAGAGTATACTAATTAAATAATCTATAAAAAAGTTAGGTAACCAAACAAGATAAAAATAGTGAAAAGTGCTTTTAATTGGTTTATATTTATATATTTATGACATGTTGGGAGTGATTTTTGAATGACCAAAATCACTTTTGTCAAGCCAAAATAAAGAAAAAGGACATGACAAAATGATTTTGATTATTCCAAAAAACTACTTTTATCATGTTAAAATATCCGGTCCAAACTCACTTTTCATTTAGTTTCTACTTTCATCACTTGATTCAAAAGTTCACTAATTTAATTTTTTCCTTAACCATTCTCTAATAGTAAACTCCAATAATCACTTATAATGGGTCTCATGGATGGATATTTAAAGAAGGTTGGTTTGTTTGAAATTTACAAAAACAATATATTTTTTATCATGAAAAGATAAAGAGACTTTTTGAGAAAAAAGTTCCTCAAAATCTTATGGAGTAGCCACCATCTACTTAAAATATTAAAATATTATGAGTTTTCTAATAACCAAACACTTTGGAGTTTGAAAAAGTGCGTATGCTTATACATATACTAATCAACACAGCCAATATATTTTTAAATTTTTTTTACTATTTTAAATTCTATCAACAATGGTAAATATCATATTGATAATAAGGCAAATGAATGATTTCAAATAATTAAAAATATAACATAATAATTCTTTACAATAATAAAAATTAGTGAGTCAATAATTTATAATTGGTGAGAGAGATATACCAAATGCTTGAGGATTGGAGACGAAATCACTGTGCATTTGTTGAGTATTAACAGCCACGAACACATTGGAACCAATTTGGCTGTTGAGCCCTTTGATCATCTGAAGAAGCTGTGGATTATACAATGCCGCCGCCCGCTGCAGCTCCGTCGAGCACTGCCCTCCGCTGCTTCCCCGCATCGCCAATTCTGCAGGGACGCACCCAAGCGGCCCCGTCCCCGTCACCAAAACTCGTCGTGCCCCGAGCTCATATAACCTCTGCATTATAATCACACCCATATAATCGTCGTTACTTCATAAGTTCAACAATCACTAATCCAATTTTATTGAAGATTGCAAACAAGACTACTAAAGACAACTTGAATTCTTGTACAGTACCTAAATTTTGTTCTATTTTATATTATGTTGGTCTCTAGCAACAAATTTATCTAGGTTTCTTTTAATATCAAATCAATATATTTGATCTATGCTATGTATAAATTAACCCCAAAAAGAATCCTCTTCCTATTTGATCATTTTCTCTCTCCTTTTTTTAATTAAAAATTATTTATTGATTTTTTAGGAATATTGAAATTTACTATACATTCGTAGACTCCACATTGTTTCTCTTTTTTTTTTGCCTTTTTTTAATATTTATAATACTATAATTTTAAAATAATAATACACTTTATTTCAAGAATTAATTATTAGTAAATTCTACAGATTAATTTTTAAATCCTACCTAATTCAGGAAAAAAATTAAATCTTGCCATCAATTTTTCTTTTTTATAAAAAGAAGCATAAAAATCATTGCAAAGTGCGTGCTAATTTGTGCATCTAAAAGTCTTTTTCCTACGTCAATTGAAGTTTTGAGCCTTCTAATACTATGGAGTCATAGGCAACCGTCTCATTTATATCAATCTTAGTTTGTAGAATGAAATGAGATTTATAAAGATTACCAGGAGAAGTTTTTGATACTCGACGATGAGGAGCTTTACGTAATTAGGGAGAGTGTATTGCCTCGATCGGGCGGAGAAGGGAACGAGATAGTAATTGTTGACGAAATCATTGCCGCCAACGGTAATGAGAACCAAGGCTCCATTGACAAGTTGAGTTGTTCTCTCAGCTCCAATTAGACCTGTCACTCTTTTTTGGTACTCTTCAAAGTACTCCAATTGCCTGAACATTCTTATTATGTTGATCTGCACCATGTATAATTTAAAGATTCAAATCCTAAAAAACTAATCATATAAAAGTTTCGTCCACGAGCTGTTATTTTCATAATATTTCTACATTTTTATGCATTGACAAAAAGAAGTGAATGGAAAAATCCATTATTTCTAGAAACGTGGGCAAAAAGATACTACAAAAGTCAAACTTTTTTTAATCATCAACAAGATTGTTTTGTTTTGTGCTTTCTACATTTTTTGAAAAATTATTATTTCAGATTAATTTCAAAAAATAAAAAAATATATTTGAAAACTATAGGATTTTATTTGGGAAAATTGTGTTGAGTCTATATGATTTTGGATGAAATAATTGGGGGGGGGGGGGGGGGGGGGGGGTGATTTATGAGAATATTCTAAAAACAAACCTTTTTTTTTTAAAGAAATACGCTACAACAAATTTGGCCTTCTTCAATAATTATATAAACTGTCATCGTTTATATATATAAGACGAGTCCTTAGTTAATGTCATCTATCATGGTGTTATTGTCGAAAGAGGCACATTTTTTTAAATATAAAACTCACATTTTAAAGTTCAATTGAAAGCAAAAGGTCTCCAAAGAACCATAAGTGGAAACATATTTAGACAACAATATTTTTCAAAAACTATTTTCTCTTTCTTTTATATTTTGTTTTCCATAAATTGTCTATTTTTAGAACAATTAAAATTATTCTTCCTATGAAAAGCATGACTCTGGTAAAAAATAAATCAAATAATCTTTACAAGTTATTTATCACAGTTATAAAAAAATATTTTTGAAAAAAAAAACTATCTTTAGCTTCTATTTTCATTATTTATTTGTATCTTCATCCAAATATTTTTTTTCACCAAAATAAAAAAAAAATGAAAACACATTGTCATTTTTCTATATAAATTATAGCAGGCTTAGACAATAATAATAATATAAAAAAACTTAATTAAAGGATTGAACACATCAAAATCACTGTCCATCATCAGTTAGAGAGAAAGGAAATTAATTTGGTCATACAAACTGAATTCCAGTGTCATTCAGAATGCCAATGCCGGCAGAAGCAAAGTTCGCGCCGTTGAGCAACCTCCGACCGTTGAGCTCCGGGCTCAAATACGGCATCAAGAACTCCGAACCGAGTTGCTGACCTGAAAATCGTGTGTTAAGAATATATATAAAAGATCAAAAGAAAAAAAAAACTCGAATGGAAAGAAAGAAAGAGAGAATCAAATGAACCCAACTGATATAGTCAGGGATGTTAAGGCCATTGGAGAAGCGGCCAGTCGGGCGGTGCGTCGGGAAATCAATGCCATACGGGTACGCATCCGCTCGGGCAGTGGTGGCAAGGTAGTTGTTGTTGCCATTGTCAACCAAAGAGTCTCCGAACACGAAAAATGTCCTCCCCGCCTTCGCTCGGGAGCTTAAAGCTCCCAATGCCAAGACGATGCCGAGAACTACCCATGAACGTGCAGCCATTGGAACCCGACTCGAAAGGGAAAGTTTGAAATGAAAGAATTTGGATGTGAAAAATGGAGGGGAGTTGAAAGGGTGTTATATAGAAAGGAGAGGATGGGACTGTTTGATCTGTGAGAGTTTAAGGGCTGTGTTTTTTTTCCTGTGTTTTCTTCTTTACATTTCACTGCCAGCTCAAAAAGGGCATAGTGTGTGAGTGAGCTGAAAAATTGGGTGTGATGTGGCTAAAGAAAGGATCTTTAAACAGTTTTAAGGTTGTGGTTTTATTTAATAGCTAGAGTTTTTGGATGGGTAATTATTATACAAACATTCGCAACCAATACCTAAATTATAATATTGTTATAATTGAATTCACAAACTTTTAATGATAAAAATTAAGGTTCCGTTTGATAACTTCTTTCTTTTGTAACTTTTTATTTTTAGGAGTTATGCTTGTTTTCTTGCAATTTTGTTGGGAAGTACGCTTTTCACCTTTCTTAAAAACATATTTGAATTCTATGCCAAAATTTAAAATCAAAATTAAGTTTTTAAAAGCTACTTTTTGCTAAGATTTTGAAAACTTTTTTAAAAAGTAGGTAGAAATTAAAATGAATAAACTATAAATGGGAGTAGTGTTATTCAACTTAATTTTCAAGACTAAACAAAAGTAAAATAGTTTCTCTAATGATGCCTAATAAACTTCCAAATTTATATACTTGAAAATAGTGGATCATACTTTTTTTTTTTTTTTGAATTCAACAAGTGGGATGAAAGGATTTGAACCTCATACCTCTTGATTGAAGATATATTCTTTAACCCTCATGTTTGCAAATCATGCATCTCTTTCCACAAATTAAAAATAAGACAATGAATAATATAATTATAACCTATTACAAATAAAGCATATATTCAACATTTGTAATCATAAAACAATATGGACAATCCAATTAATTATAACCCATTAAGAAAATACCTTCTAATTGAGTGGTTTTTGTTATTTGTCCTTCTTAATTCTAGGTACATGAACTACCCCTTGGTGCATGACTGATTCCACTTGGAGGAGATCTTGTTGGGGTTTTGTGGTCAAAATTGGTTCTCATTTAAAAATTTTATTGCAATTTCTCACCACTTTCATTCATATAAATTAAAAGTCCGTTTGATATTAATTTTACTTTTTAAAACTATTCATATTCGTTAAACTTTTTTTATTTTTTCTTTTAATTTTGCAATCAATTTTAAAACTTTCCTAAAATATAATTCATAGTCAAATATGAATCTTTCCCTTCAATTATTGTCACATAATTACTTTTTTTTAGTACAACAAATGTGTAGAATGTTTCTAAAAAAATGTAGAAAGTGAGAATTTGAACCTCGAACTTCAAATGAGATAGTTCATGCTAGTTTTATAGCTGAAGCTATATATGCTCACTTTAGCTTATAACAAAATTACTTGGAGGTGTAGGACTATCATTTGTTTAGTACTACGTCTTATGTAGCTAACAAATAGTATTAATTAACCATTTATTCAAATTTTAAAAGGTCACCATGATTTAAAAAAACGAAGTCTAGATATACATTCTAGATCCTAATGTTTGAGTGTTTTCAATTTAATCTCTATTGTTTAAAAACTTCCAGTTTAGTCCTTACGTTGTAATATTTTTCAATTATATCATTTTTATTGATTAATTTTAAAATTAGATGATGATAAACTTATACATGATATATGATACTTAGTGAGTTGGTAGAAATATAGAAGAAGAATTAAGACACTTAAAAGAGAAAAGTTTCTGATTTTTTATTTTTAAGAAATTGAGAGGAATTTTTAATTTTCCTCTCTCAAATGAGATTCCTCATCTGAATTTCTGCAAACTCATTAAGTATATATAATTCTATGCACATTTACCATCAGTTAATTTTAACATTCACCAATGAAAAAAAAGATATAATTAACAAAATATAAGGGACTAAATTAAAGCTATTTTAAATAATAGGGATTGAATTGAAAAAATATTTAAACATAAATTCACAATAGGCCCGAATTGTTGTCTTTCTTTTAAAGGAAGAGAAAAACAACGGTTCACTTTTCAAAGACTTTATTTTGATGGAATCAACATTAAGAAAATATCTTTAATATCTTTAATGCATCAAATCTTTATCTTAATCTTATAGCTAAATATAAACATTAATTTCATTAGATACTTTAGAAGATGGTGGATGTCACACGCGAGACAAGGGAAATTTTAGCATTAAATTCCCATATCCTCTCCATCTAAGTTAGCCAATATTTCATTTCAATAAAACCCGAAATTGACCACCTATAATTATAGATTTATTAATTCCATCTATTATACGAAGTGTTCAGATATAATAATAATAATTGGTGGGGTTGCCAAATCAACCACTCTTAACAGCTTTTAAATATGCCCATTTAAAAATTTTAATGGGATGAGATTTGTTGTTAATAGATTGGTTATAACAACATTTATATGGGTTTACGCATCTATAATTCTTTTTTTTACATATGTGAGGTGGGAGATTTAAATCTCTAATTTCTTGGTCGGAGGTACATACTTTATGTTAATTGAGTTATGCTTATGTTGGCGGGTTTATCTACGTATATGTTTATATATCATGAATGCACCAACTTGAATACATTTTATTTGGTTAAGACATTATATATTTGTTTTAAAGGTCAGGTGTTCAAATCTCCACCACGCATTGTTGAACTAGAAAAAGAAACTATATAAATGCTATTATAATATTTATTTTTTCCAACATGTTAAAATAATGTATGAGTTTGAAAGAAATTATCAATTTACTGGAGCTTAGTTTAATCACTTAATAAGTAGATTTGAATCCTCATCCATTTTTTTAATGATAATTCTTTAAAACAAAAAAAAATTAAAAGGAGGGTAATTGTAAAATTTTCATTTTTTGTATCTAGTTTTTGAGATGTTTATACTTGTTAATGTTTTGTGGGGGGTTTTATGATTATTATTATTTCTTTAGGAAGGATTTTCAATTTGGAAAGGTAATTTTTTTTTAATGAAATGGAACTTTGTAAATAAATTTAAAAACGAAAAGACATCATTGTCTTTTCTATAAAACTCTATCAAATTTCCTATATGGTTTCTGTAATTTATTGAATGCATGTGAGAATATATTTTTAAAAATTGAAATTTTATCATTTTTTAGTAACAAATAAAAAATTAAAAATAAGAAATAATTACCGAGTATTATATTTTTCAAAAAAATATTTTTAATTTGAAAATTGGCTGAAAATAAAAAAAATGTCCAAAAAAAAAGTAATAAAAAAAATGAAATATTAAGAATAATTTTTGAAACCATAAAAAATTGTTATCAAATAATACTCATATTCTTTTTTTCTAGTTTTCAAATTTGGGATACAATTTTGAAAATATTTTTTAAAATAAGAACAAAGAAACAACCACTTATCTGAATTAAATATTTGTCTCATCTAAAAAGTATTCAAGTCTCAAAAATGTTTGAATTTATTCATACTAGTTTTTTCTTTTTTCCCTTGGGGGGAGGGGGTGGCTCTAGAAACTAGGCTTTTTGTTTTTGAAATATCAATCAACCTTCCAAATAAGATTAAGGGTTTGTTTAGATTGCTCGCAAAAAAAAAGTATTTTTTGAAATGTATTTCTTTTTAAACATTTTTTTATAAATAGATTTAGAATAATTAAAACACTCATACGTTTGATTACATATTCTGAAAAGTGTTTTTATACACAAATTTATTTGATTTGTTCAACATTCAAAATACTTCTATAAATGTCAAATTATAATAAAAGACGACTATTAAACATTATGAACTAATAACTTCAAATTTGTATTTAAAATACCATGACTGGCCGTGGTGATCGGCGGAGTGGTCGTTAGCGGTGAGGTGACAGTGGACCGCAAGTGGTGGTTGCCTGCAACGGCGGCTGCTGACAATGAAGTGGTGGTGGAATCTGGTGGTTAATGCAGTGACGGTGGCGACAGTGAGGTGGCAATGGACAACAGTGAAATCTGGTGGTCGCCGGTGGTCGCTGGTGGTGGTTGCCAGTAGCGACAGTAGCTGGCGATTAGGTGGCAGTAGTCGCTGGTGGTTACTGGTGGTGGGCGGCGACAACCATGGAGAAATGAAGGTTGCGAGGGTATTTTGTTCATTTTCATATATCATGAAAATTTGGGAGGAATTTCCAATTAAACATTTAAAAACATTTTTTCAAGAATTTGGATTAAATGTTTCACTCAAAATAGCTTATTTTCCAAACTCATTTTTTAAAAAGTCATTTTAAGTGGTTGTCAACACTACAAATTTTAAGAAAATGACTTTTTTTTTCAAAATTAAATGCTTGAAAAGTCAATCCAAACACACCCTAAATGTCTCATTGATACTTATTTAGTTTTTTTTTTCCTACAAAAATTAAGCTTACTTACCAACCAAATTTTAATATAGTTTTTCACTACTTAAAAATAATTTGAAAGATTCTCGATCCTATTTTAATTCTTGAAATTTTAAAATTAATTTATTTTGGTCATTGAAAATTTAAAATTCCTATTTAAGTTTTATATTATGATCAGGTTTATTCAATTTTTGTTTCTAAGCATTTAAATTATTTATTTTAAAATTTAAACTTTAAGACATAACCATTTTAGTTCTCACCGTTAGTTTGTTCAACCATTAAGAAATAGATAATATAGTTTTAAATATGTGCATCAATAATCTGACAAGGGTATGTACTGGAGCTACATAAATTGGCTGAAGAAAGTAGTAGGATTGTAAGGATTTTATTGAATTCGGTAAATTAAAATAAACATTTTAAAATTTTAAAAATCAAAATGGTTACTTTGTAAAAATTTTGTGGCTAAAATAAACCTTTTAAAATTTCAAAACCAAAATAGAATAAACTAGAAAACTCAAGGACCAAAACAAGGTTTAATCCTTCTGATATCTTAGACAAATTTCAAGTAAAATAATTTTTCAAAAATTACACTTCTTCACTTAAAAAAAAAACTATGCATATATAAGCAATAATTTTTAAAGATATAATTACTATTAAATGGAACAAAAATGTTTCAAATCCCCTTAAAACGAATAATCCAATTATGTTCTATTTTTCTCTTTTTTTCTAATTAAGTCGAACCTACCGCTCAGTTGAAGAAGTATTAAGGTCTAACTACTTAAACTATATTTAGATTGACAATATTCTATTAATATCTTACTATTTAAATTATGTTCAACTCGACAATAATCCAACGATTACTGATAAAAGAAATGAGGCATTTATGCTAGCCAACCACTCTACAACCATGCACTTCACCTCAATTAACTTTGGTTGGAAAAACAGTTCAACTAACCCATATAATTACCACAACCTGTGTATGAAATGTCTCCAAAAAAAACAAAAAGTGTATGAAATATTTGGAACTGATTTTTCAGGCTCATAAATTTGCTCACCAAAATAATGCTGGTAGTAATAACAATAAACAAGAGGTTTGAAAAAGTCATTGTAACCACATATGCCAACAAAGACCACATCACACACAAGTCTAGCAAAACTCTAAAAATTGATCTTCCAACTACTACTTAGAATCATGCAAGTTTAATTTCTTTTGTTTTGTTTAGGTATGTTCGGGATAGACTTTTTTGACATGCCCAAAATTACTAGTTGCTCAAGATTTTTATGGTTGGAAGTAATATAAAGTGTTTTAAGAAAAAGCCATAACCACTTCAAATTGCTACTAGTGCGTGATCAGGGAGTACTTCTAAAGTATTTTAAAGGAGTGCAGAACCCTTGTATGAAAATACTTTGTTATTAAGAACTTTAGCAAAAGAGTGCTTATAATAATAATAATTTCTTTTTTTTTTTTGCTAAAAATCATTTATTTTGAAAGCACTCTTAAACACATTTTTTTAAGTGACTTCAAAATTTTCTTGATTGGAAGTAATATAAAGTGTTTTGCATATAAGTAGTTTAGAGTGCTACAATTGCTACACCAAGTAGTACTTCAAAAGCACTTTGCAAAGAGCGGTAGAACAAAAAAAATTAAATTAATAATTATTTGTTATTGAGAGAATTATACTAAAACAATGCTTATAGTTAAAGTACCCTTTCTGTACTTATTTATTTTGAATGTATACTCCAAGTTAAGGAAAATTTGCATGGAAGACTCATTTTTACGCACCTTGATTCCATTTGACCCGTGTTCTGAAATTAATGACATAAGACCATTTTCGTACTCTGCATCCCATCTAAATTATCATGAGGGCATCGTACTCTAACTCTTGCTCTAACTCTAGCTCTCTAGTTCTCGATCTAGCTCTCTCTCGCTCTCGCTCATGATAGTAATGAGTAGTCGAAAATTTGGAGAAAATAAAGAGATAAGGAAAATCGCTCTCTAGTTCTCGCTCTAGCTCTCTCGCTCTCGCTTTTGCTCATAATAGTAATGAGTGGTCGAAATTCTGGAGAAAAGAAAGAGACAAGGAAAATCGCTCTCTAGTTCTCGCTCTCGCTTTTGCTCATAATAGTAATGAGTGGTCGAAATTCTGGAGAAAAGAAAGAGACAAGGAAAATCTCTCTCTAGTTCTCGCTCTCGCTCTCGCTCTAGCTCTACTGTTTTAGGTCTCGCTCTAGTTCTTCTCTGACTTAATTTTTCCTCGTCTCTTTTTTTTTCTCCAGATTTTTTATCTCTCATTTGAGCGAGAGCGAGAGTGAGAGAGCTAGAGCAATAACGTTTCCACGTACGAGAGTGTGAACAAACAAGACCACCTCATACTACCCTCTTGGGTAATTTTGCGGACATTGCCACGTCAAAATGAGTCATATTTTATTATTTTCAAAACGCAGGTCATTAGTCATTAAAGTGCTGGAAAATGCGTTGTCCGTACAAAAAATCCCACAAAATGGTGAGTTAGGATTAACTTTTAAAAGTAGTGCTCACTTCTAAAAGAAACAATATTTAAACCTTTTGTAAAAAAAAAAAAAAAACTCCAAGTGTTTTTAAATATTTTTAAATCATTTTATCTATGTAATTAAATACAGCTGAAATTTAGAAAACTACTTTTAATGAATAAGAGTGGTTTGTCATTCCGAAAGTTATACTAAAGTCGTACTTAATTTAGAAGCCTAAGTTTTGAGGGCATGAATTTGAATGTAGAAAGAGAAATTTATATTCTCTGCTTTTAAGTTTTAAACAGGTTGTTCAAAGTGATTTCAATAACTACATGTCCTATAGGATTTAAGCCAGAAGTTTCTCTTTTTTCCTTAACCTCAAAAATACTGCCCTATGCTAAGGGCAATTCACTAGGGCCAATACCCCAGGGACTAGATGTCACATGATCCTTCAATGTTTGAAATCCTTTTCTTTTATAGAAAAAATATAGTTGGGAATTTGAGATTTATTTTTTTATGGGTCCTTTAAGCCCTTGGCCATTTTCTTTGTAATTCATGTAGTAGAGTTGTAGTGGCTTAGGTCCCTAACTTTTCAATACCTCACAAGTACTTTCTTACTAATAAAAAGTGCTTCCACTTTTCAATCTTTTTCTTGTAAATTTAGTTGTTCTTTTTTTTTTTTTTTTTTTTTTTTTTTTTTTTTTTTTGTGAAAATGCTAAAGAACTTTAGAAGGTTATTGAATAATTCTGGGTGAATTAACAATCTATTAGTGCTTTTTTTAATATATTTATTTAAACAATGTTAACATAAAAAATTATAGCACCGCATTCTCGTAGGGTGTTTGGGGCTTGGGTTGAAGTTAAGTAGCCTCGGTCTAGGTAGGTTGTGGTTTTAGATGGCCTAAATTTAAGAAAAACTATTTTTAAAGTGTAGGTTTTGGTAAGTCTGAGCGTAGAAAGTATTGATTTAAGAAGCTTGGGTTTGTGAAATATTTAATTTTATTAAATCAATGTTATAATTTAGATTTATTTAAACTAATTTAATTATTTACTTTTGTTATTTTAATATATTTAATTTAATAAAATATTTTTCTTATTATTTAAATATAACTCAATTCAGATTTATCACAATTTCTTTATACTTTTTGTTATTTTAATTTGATTTACTTAAAAATAAAATGCATTCTCTAAATTATTTTATAATGATAAGTTAAAAATAAAGTACTATATATTTATGTTATTTTAATATACCTAATTTTAAATTGAATATCACTTTAAATGTGGCTAATTTGAAATTAAATATTGTTTTTAGCATAACTAATTTACAACAAAATACTATTTATTGTCCAATAGTACACCTTTCTTTATCGTAAAATCAAAATATTATATAGATTTTTTAAGTATGGTTAGTTAAATATGGATAAACGTAAAGAATATTTTTGTAAAAAACATAACAGTCTTATTTGTTAAAAGAAACTATAGTTTAAAATAAAATATTGTGCAAGTGAGAGAGGGAGAGGGTTTTCTAAAAATTATATTAATTTTATAAATTTTCTAATTTTCATCAAATGAATATTGTGGTTCATATTACAATTTCTAATATCATATTAATTTCATGAAAGTCAAATTCAAATTTCAAAATAATATAAACTTAAAATTTTATTATTCTATAAAATTATAAGATTTTTCTTTTCAAATAAAAAAATTGTTACGTAGTGGTATAATTTATATTACAATTTTAATTTCAACAATAATATTACATCTAAAATATTTTTATATTTTAAAAATACGATTATAAAATAAAAACACTAACAGTTTTGTTAAAAAATTTAATTGCCAAGTTTTCATTTTTATAAACTATTTATATTTTAATAAAATAATTAATTATCAATAATGGAAAATTTTATACATAAATGAATAATGGAAAATTTTGTTAAAAAAAGGAGATGAAAAATAGTGCAAAAGAATGGAAAGAGAGGAGAGATGAGAGAAGTAGGAGTGACAGTGGATTCGATTTTAGAACCAATTGAGTACTGAATCGAATCGACTAGCTTTATAAAAATAGGAACCGAACCAATGTCCAATAAGGTGCAAAACTAATCAGTTCAGTTTTGCTCGATTCAATTGTTCATTGGTTTGGTTCTTTGATTTTGGGCTCTATTTGACTTCTCTATTTTTTCTATGAGAAATTGGAATAGATGGCCAAAATGACACCGTAATTTTGGAAAATGGCCAACACTAATTTTTAATAACAAATGGCTGACAGAGGTTTCAGTGGGACTCAACTTACTCTACGATGTTCCACATTTATCCCTGCACGCTCTTCACCTATTTTTCCCCTTTTATGGAAATTGTATTGGTACTCTTTCTCCCCCTTTTTTGGGCATACAAATTTTTTCTAAGATTATCTCTTATTATATTTTATTATCTTTTTCAATTTTGAATTTATAAGATTTTGGTCTGTTTTGTTTCATGATCTTACTTTATACGATAATTTGAATTTCAAAATATTTATATTTTTGTCTTTTTAATTAATAAAGATAATTTTTCTCATGATTTGATCAATTCTATTGTAATGCTCATTGACAATGTGTTTTTGGCAAGTTTTTAGAGTTTTACATTGAAGAGTGGGATCCTTACCAAAATCCTTATCTACTGTCAATACTAGGTATGTTATGTTCTCTTATATGTTATTTATATTACAAAATTAACTCTTGTGTTTCACCTTTAGTGATCTTAATATTTTCAAGTTCTTTTCAATTGAGATGTCCCTTCGGCACATTAAGGTATTGTACGATGGAAGGTGGGAGGAACATAAAAGGTACTGTGACTTCAAACTGGCCGATGTACAAGGTCCACCTAATTCTAGCCTATAACATTTCACTGAGTGCATTAGGAACAAATTTTACCTTAGTGGCAAACACATTGTCTCCCATTTGACCATGTATAGGAATTAGTCAAATAAATCTAACCTTATTAGAATTGCAGAAGATAGGGACGTTGTAACGCCTGAAAATTTTTGAATTTAATTAATCCTTGAATTTAAGTAATTTTGGAGATAAAATTTGGTTTATTTGGTTGATTGATTAAAATGGAAATTTGAAAAGTTTGAAGGGGTAATTTTAGAAAGAAATTTCAAGGGTAAAGTAGTTATTGAAAGAACTTGGAAGAGCATTTTTGGAAGAAATGGTTAGGTAGAGGGGTATTTTTGGTATTTTGCTATTTTGTTAAAAAAAAGAAAAAAAAGAAAACAACCTAAAATTTTCTTCTCTCTCCCCAAACACCCATCTTCTTCATCCTCTTTCTTATTCTTCTTCTTCCCTCTACCGCCGTATCTCTCTCTCTTTCTCCTCCGAAACACCCATCCATCTTTGTGAGCTTCTTCTTCTTCTTCCTTTTTCGGCAACCATCGAACAGCACACCTCGCAGGAGGTCCAGCCCGACCCGAGATCCGCCGTCGCACGTTGCCACAGATCTCACCACACGAAGCTCTCTTCATCGGCTTCTATTTCGCGTAACCAGAGCATCTGGCCTGGCCGCTAGAACTACAAATCCTCGCTGGAAGGTCCACCAGCAATCCTCACAGCAGACCCACGCCCAGATCTGCTCGCTGGAGAAGCCTTGAACGGAACACATGTTGTCGAATCAACTCGGATCCAACCCGCCAGAACCAGATCTGCCCAAATCTAGCGTAAATGTGCATGCACGTGCCATCCGAGAGCACCCACGCGTCGTCGTGCCGCCTCCCTCCTGATCCGCCTTTCGAAACCCGAACAGTCACGCTCCCGATCGTGTTCTGATTTGGGTAATCTTGATCATTGATCTAATTTTGGATTAAGATTTAGAGTTTTGACTGATCTTTAATTATTGGGCTAGATTTCAGGATAACCATAATCGAATTTGAGTGAATTCGATAAAATTCCAGCAAGGAATCCGTACCGCACAGCCACCTCATGGGTTTGATTATTTTGGGATAAGCAGGAAGCCAGAGTTTGGAGAAGACTTTGCTGCCCAGAATAATAATAATTATTCTGTTCGAGGTAAGTGGTTATTTAGATTAAGCCCTTTAAGTTATATATGACTTGGTTATTATTGTGAATTTTAGAAGGTATGCATGAAATTCATAATTATGAAGCATGCTATGTTGGAGAAATCTTACTAAGGGTAATTTTGAATTAAATTTGGACTGAGCTTATGGTTGTGTTAGAATAGGGAGCTCAAAGATTAGAGTTTATTATGAGAAACGTGTGTAGTATCTAAAGAACTTACCTAAGTTAATGGATGGATGAATTTAGATTATCCTGGTAACTATTGGTGGATAAACTTAGTTACCTAAGCATGTGAATATTCTTGTTGAAGAATTTAATGTTGTAAACCCATGGTGGGTTCGTATGATCAGTATACAGTACCTCGAGTTAGTTTTTGCCTAAGGTTCATGAATTGGGTTTGTCAAGTAATAAGTTCTTTTGAAATCATTATAGGCTGAGGTGAAAGATCTCCATAAAAGGAGAAAGCAAGCTATTTTTAGCCAAGGTAAGGGACGTTATGCCGGTACGCTTAAATGCAAGTTGGGAACTGAATTGAAAAAAAAAACTTTTGAAATGAAAATATTTTTTATAAATGTTTTATTTATGATTGTTGATGAATTTTGAAATGCTATGTATGAAAAATAATTCTCACATATATGTTTGCCAAATACTCTTACAAATGTTATGCATGATTATGATTTATGATGATCAATGTGAGAATGTTACTATATGTTGCATCACTGAATGAAAATGAAAGATGCTTTGGGACCTCATGCATACATGTGTATTTTCATGACAAAATGATTTCGAAGGCTGTGGCAATTACCCTCCTAAAATTTCAGATGTACATCTAAATGAAAATGAGCCTAAAAAGGCTAATTAAAAAGGAGCCTTATAAGGCTAAATGAAAAGAAGCCTGAAAAGGCTAAATAAAAAGGAGCCTGACAAGGCTAAATGAAAAGGAACCTGAACAGGTTAAATGAAAATGCATTGTTAGGTTGGGTTAATTGTCCACATTAAGCAGAAAGAAAAGTTAAAGGGAAACGTTTCCACTATGAAAAGGTTTTAGGTCCCACTAAAGGAAAAATAAATTCATTATGTATGTGTATGCATATCTTGACCCCGGTAGTGAGGTCACTTACTGAGTATTTTAAATACTCACCCTTTTTCAAAATGTTTTTCTTTTCAGGCAAGGGCAAAGACATATCTTGCAAGGCAGTTTGCTGAAAGGGTCATGGGTGACTTTGAAGATCATGACTTCCGCATTTAGTTAGTGTGTTAGTTAAAAATATTTTGTTAAGTAAACAATGGGTTGTGAAACTATTTCAGCTGATTGAACGTTTTAATTCATATTATGTTTTGAAATGATTTTTAAAAGGATCCTGAATTAAAAGATCTTTAACTGTTTAGCAAAAAGTTTAATTTTTTTTGTCTAGTATCAAAGATTTCAAATTTTCATTAGCATGCATGTAGTAACTTCCCCAAAAAGTTTAATAGGAAAAGTTGGGTCTTTACAAACGTCTTATGGTGCCTCTATATTATATCTGCACCATTGACTACTGTGAGAAAGATAATGCAAATAGTTCAAATACTAGGTCTATGCATATTAACAATGGCAACATTATTCACAAATCTTCAAGCAGTAGAAAAGACTTTAGATTTGTTGATTTTGTTGATGTTGGTTCTATGTCGTCTGACTTCTTCCTTAAAGAAGACTTCATATTTCAAAGAGCTAAAAAAGGATGTGTATATACTTGCTTTGAAAGGTATTTTTCAAAATCAAATTGGGCGCAATTAGTAATTAGATGCAAGGAAGATTGCTGCAACTAGTATCTTTGAGCCTTTCCATTTATGAATCGTGGACTGTGGGTAGTTCACAAATTTGTTGACAAACATGAATGTTCCATTGATGTTGTTAATAATGATCACATGCAAGCTACTTCATCTATTGTAAGCGAGTGTGTTAGATCCATCATAAAAATTAATGATAGGATTCATTGTCGACCTAGCTATGTTAGTCACATGAGGAGAAAACATGAGGTTAGCATTAGCTATGAAAAAGCCTGGAAAGGCCATGAATTTTCTTGTAAATTCATTAAAAGAGTCGCTAGAAGATTGATATGCTCTCATACCCTCATTCTTCGTTGCTATAATTGAGAAAAATCAAGGTACAAAATTATACTGTCAATATATACAGAGTATTTGTTCATACATCTTACTAATTGTTTCTCATGTTCAGGAACATATACACAACATATGAAGTTGATGACGAAGGTAAGTTCAAATATTTTTCTATGTCTCTATCTGCTTCCATTAATGCGTGGAAATATTGTTTCTCTATTATTTGATGGGACATCTTAAAGAATAAGATTTTTGGCACTTTACTCTACGCCTACACACTTGATGAAAATTCTCAAATGATACCCCTAGCATTTTTGATAGTTGACTCAAAGAACGCGCCTCATGGGATTGGTTCTTTCACAACCTTTGAAAAAGAACATTCAAGGAGAAGTCAACTATATGACAATAAAACAAGACTAAGTTTATGTAACGCCCGACTTATTCAGGGGAGTTATTTTCAAAATTTTGGAAATTAAGTTGAATTTAATTCTCAAACAAGTATTTTGATATTGGGGTTTAATTTGAAAATTTGAGAGTTAAAAAGGGGCAAAATTGGAAGGAAAAGTTTGATCAAAAAGCATTTTTGGAATTTAAAAAAATATATAAACAAACATTTTTTTCTCTCCTTATCTTCTTTTTCTTCCTTATCCTCTTTTTCTCTCCCTGACAGCCTCTCTTTCTTCTTCTTCTTCTTTTTCCCGCTGTCTGCCATGCCCAGTCCGATCTGCCTCCGTTTGCACCATTCAACACGCCGTCCAACTCGCCTCATGCACAGACCCACGCCATCTTGAACCGCCATCACTTGCTATTTCGTCGTGTCGCCTAGTCCCGCCATCGTCCCGCTGCAGCAGTTGCTAGAGCCTGCCTGCCAATCACATCAGCCAACCTCCTGTTCGCGCAGAATTTGTGGCCGTCGTCTGCATGCCACCGTCCTGTTCCACTCATAGGTCTCTCTCCCTAGTTTGTGTCGTGCGGCTGGTGATAAGAGGGGTATCCCACACCTGATTTCTGGTGCGTGTGGCTGCGTTTCATGAGGATCGAAAGTGTGTTCTTTGTTCTAGCCTCGAGCAACAACATATTTCGACCCTTGGACATCAATTTGACAAGTTTTGATTGGATTAGAAGTAAGATTCGTTTTTCTTTTAGTTAAATTCCAAATTAACTATTGGATTTAAAGATCTACCCATAATGTTTTGGGACTTAGTTTTCGAACACCGGTGTGTTTGGAGGTCGGATCATCGACTCGAGGCCACTTCGACATCAAAACCAGCAGGCTTTTGGTTCGTTTCGTTGTGGGTAACGCTTCTTTTGTCGTGGTTACCCATTGTGTTAGGAGGTGGATTGTTGAGTTCGGATCAATTCGACATCAATTCAGCAAGTAAATGTGATGTTTGGGGTCAAGCATTCGATTTCCAAGTTATTTGAGTAAGTAGTCGTTGGATCTAAGCCCCTTTAAGTTATTGTTTGATTTGGTTGATGTTTGCAAATTTGTAAATTGTGAATGCATGACTAAAATTGTGTTTTATGATGCATGTGAAGTTTAGTGCATATGTGTGGAGGTTGTTTTGAGCTAAAAATGGCCTGATTATATGGCTATAAAGGAAATAGGGTCTTAAAGTTTTGAGTTTACTGTTGCTAGCATGTGTAGTACGTTAAGAATTTGCCTAAGGTTGTGATTGGATGAGTTTGGTTTATGCTTGTTTCGGATGGTTGGATGTTGTCAGAGTATAGTGTGCCTGAATCGCTTGAATGATCGGCTGAGGTTTGGTTATCTTGGTAGATTGGATGAGTTGTCTGTGTGTAGGGTGCTTGACTTATTGGATTTGGCTAGCAGACTACTTAGAATACCTTAGAAGTATATAGTGTTAAGGTTTCGTATGTTCATAATGGTGTAGATGATTGGACATGTGTACCATGTTTTAGACGGGTTTGAATGTGAGTGGAAGGTTAATGGCCGTCATGACTTCTAGCGTGATTAGGGGGCTAAATTTTTGGGTTAAATGGTTTGAGGGCTATATGTCGTTAGCACACGTATGGGCTACCGTTAAGTGAAGTTCTTGTTTAGGAACATTGTTGAACTAGGGCATGAGTCTATACTCAAGATTTGTGTTTGTGGTCAGTGGGAAAAAGGGTCACAATGTTGTGATTGTTATGGTTTGTTGATGTGTGGCCTTGGATTATATGTCGCTAGTAACTTTCTAAAAGAGAAAGAAGTTGGTTGCCTTAGTGTTACCCTAGAAGGTAAATAGATAGTTAGATTACCTTGTTAAAGGTCGGTTTTGTGAAAAGTTTAGGTGAGCCTTGGTTCAAGTGTGATTGGGGCATGATTATCTGAACTCTTCTGTAGCATGTTTGCTTAAATAAGCAAGAGGTGTAGTCGGTTATTGGTTGTTTTGAGTTGGTGCCTGAACTATATCGACCTACGTGTGTTTGTTGTTGCGCTCGTATTTTTCGGTTATACTTGAGAGCTATGGGTTGGATTTGTGGGAAAGGTTGGTGACTTGTTGAATGGCTAGGCGCCCTTGGCGTTTTAAGCGTGTTGAAAATGAGGGAATATAGTTGGTTGGCATTACTAACTTTTTTTTTCCATATGAGGTATAGGTGTAGTGATATAGGATGGGCATGAGGGTTGCTTTCGCTCTTTGTTCTTGCGAATTGGGGTGATTCTCCCACTTTATTTAGATAAGTGTTGCTTTTCCTCTTTGCTTTTGCTAGCTTGGCGATTTCCCCACTTTATTTAGAATGAGGGTTGCTTTCCTTCATTTAGTATGCTAGCTTAGAGGACAGTTTTCCCCTTTGGATGTGCTTGGAAGCCTCGAGCCAGGTTGTGGATGTGGTTCTAACTTGATGAGTGGGTTTGGCATGGTAAGTTACCCTGGAGGTTCTGAGAGCGTTGTGAACGAACAAAGGTCGTTAGGCTAGTGCCACTTACCCTATTCTTTCTCCCCGTGTGAGCATGTATTTCTAGGATGTCATGAGATAGGATGGGCCTGAGGGTTGCTTTTTCTTTTTTGCTTGTGCTATTTTAGGGGGGCGATTCCTCCACGATATATAGAATGAGGGTTGCTTTCCTTCATTCGATATGCTAGTATAGGGCAGTTCTCCACCGTTTCGAGCATGAGGGTTGCTTTCCTTCATTGCATTGCGCTAACCAGAAGGGATGGTTCCCCCAAGATTGTAGGCGTGAGGGTTGCTTTCCTTCACTGCATTAGACTAGTCTAGGTTACATGACTTGTAGGTATGGCACAGGGCTATACTAGAGAGGGGTGGGGCTTAGGGTAAGGTAAGTGAGCACTTAGCTAAGGGATGTGAATGTTCGAGTTGAACAAGAGCCTGTGAGTTAGGGCAGAGCTTTTTTGTGTATGATTGTGAACTTTAGACTTTTAAGTGGGTTGCTTATTGAGTATGTTTATACTCATTCGTGCTATTTTGTTTGTCTTTGAAGATTATGCACATCCTCGAGGTGGGTGACGAAGGCGATGACTTGATGGGACTATGGAGATTCCACCAAAGTTTCTTCCCTTGTATTTAGCTTTCAGTTGTGTATCTTAGTGTTTATAATGTGTTGGTCTGTAAATTTTAAATATTCTTTAGTTTTCGTGTATTTGATTAGAATCTCTTCGATTCTTGTGTCTGGTTGGTTGAGCTCAACATATTTTATCGTAGTTTGGTGGATATTGAGTGGTTTCTTTGAGATATAGAAGTGTTTTTATTCCTATCATGTCTTTGTAAATTTTGATTTTCTCGTAGTTACATCGTCATGTTGCCGAAATTTCGGGCATGAACGAGGTAACTCAATCGTGCTTCCGCATTTAGAGAGTCATGTGGGTTAGGGTCGTCTCTTCTTCGCACGAGCAACAACGACGAAACGGAGGGGAATCAGTGGCGATTTAAGGCGGTGGCGGTAGTGCGCGAACATCGGAGGGTTCCGCAAGTGGGTGTCAATTGGAGTGGCAGTGACGGCGGAGCACGCATAGAGTGTTGGCTTTGAAGCTTTCCAAAGGCTCCTTGAGAGGATAGCAACTGTAGAGGCTGTATTTGGGCTTATTCAACTCGATTCGACGTGGGCAACGTTCGGTTGGCTGTGGGTCGCCCATTAAGGTTGGAGGTCGAATCGTTGAATTGAGGCTACTTTAACATCAAATTAGCAAGTGTAGGTGTTGTTTTGTTTGGATCAATCATTCACCACTTGAAGTTGGCTTTGACCTTCAGATCACTTAGGTACTTATGGACTAGTTGCCAGTCCGTTCAGTTAAGGACTTTGTTTGGAGATTCAGGATCAAGTATTTGAGTTTTGGGCTACCTTGAATCTTGGTATTGTTTGGGTAAGTAGCTTAATTAGATAACCCTTTAATGCTTTGGACTTGGAGATTATGGATCTTGTATGCATGTGTGGTTGAGTGCTTAAGAGTATGATTTTTTTTTAGTATATTGATCGATGCTTTTCGCTACACGTAAGTGCACGTGATCGAAGTAATAAAAATTGGAGTATTCCAGAGTATCGTACCCAAGGGGACGGGTTTTAACAAAATCTATTGAGACGACACAAAATTTGTTTGCAAAAATGCAATTGTGGTAACTGAGGGTGTAAAAGTGCTTGAGTGATTGTTTTTGGCTAAAGAAAACAACAAAAAGTCAATAGTAAAAAGAATGGGATCCAAGTAGCTTATGCCCCTTTGGAAAGAAATATTGATAAAAATGCAACTGCAATCATAGTTAACACAAGAGAACTAAGTAAACCGAATTCAACTCCCATTCAATTTTTGCTCCCAAAATCTTTAGGAGACTAAGTGATTAAACCTATATTTCTATGGCTAATCTAACTTAGATGAATTTGCCCACAATTCTAGCGATTTTGGAGTCTCGCCCTATGTCTAGGGTCGATGTTCAGGACTTATTTCTAAGCCTTTTCCTCCATTGCTTTTGTGACATCCGCTTTCCCTTAACCCTCTTGGTATTAAGTTCAAGCTCAACAAGCAATCACTAGTTGACCAACTAGGTTTACCCACGTTAATTCAACAAAAGCAAACAAAGTCTCGATTATTAACTATATTGAACACGCTTTTAAGCTTCACATCTCTCCTCTAGGGCATTTACTAACTTGAATCCCTAAGGAGAAATTAGCTCATTATGGAGATAATGAAAACCCAAAACTTACTTTGTGTAAAATTCATAATTAATACAATAAAATAAGGGAATTAACCATAAGGCAACCAATGGTAATTATTAATTACGAATACCCACAAAGAAATAACAATGCTAGAGTTACTAAATTTAAATCAAAATTACATAAAACATGATACTGATTTTTGTAAACAATAAAAACCCATAAATGAACAAGCTTTTATACGGAGGGAAAGAGTTTGAAATCTGGAATTCAATTGTTTATTTCAATCTCGCCACATACAGGAAATGGAATTTAACCAATACCCATTCAAGAAATTAAGCAAAACTTGTAACATTAAACAGAATGGTATTAAACCCAAAATAGAACAAAGCTACCGAAACTCCTTACTGTGATCGATTCAGAATTCTTTTTCAAACTCTTGATTCTTTACCTCCTCAACCTTTGTTGAGGAGAGATCTAATTCAGGGTTTTAGGAGCAACCATAAACTAAAAACAGAAAAATAGAGAATGAAAGTTGAAACAGCAGCTGTTCGAAGACTTAGGAAAACAGAGAAACCCACAAAAATAAAGTGCAGAAAAACCCATTCCCGTTTTGCTTGGTTTTCTCCATTTTTATAGGCATTGAGGGCTAGGGTTTCCATCTTTGTGCTCCTTCAATCATGGGTCAAGGTTTGGGCATGAGTTCGGGCTTGAAATTCTCCCATAAATCAAGCAAAATGAGTGAATCTTGGTAAATTTTCGTAATTTCCGTAATGAATGATAGGTCCAGAAAATGCAATTGCATTGCAATTGCATTTTCCCTCTTGTTCACCACCTTGCCTTCTCAAGGAAATGCAATTGCATTTCATTTGCATTTTCTTCATTGCTTCAAATATGCACAAAAACAACAATGTAGCCAACTTTTCTTTATTTTTTTCAACTTATTTCTTCTTTGTCCATACTCCGACAAGGTTGCATGAATTTATCTTATAAATGCTATATTTAGTTTGCTCGTTATTAGATAAAATATGCAAAAATGGCAAGAACAACTTAGTTTTAGGGTTAAATAATCCTCATAACTGAGAATTATCATATATGCTTGAGCTTGGTTGATGTTGGATAGGTTTAGTAAAGGTCTCAAGTAGGAGGCTCACTTTATTATATTTTAGCATGGTAGCTAAGGAGTTATTAATTTACACTGAATGCACACAAATGTTTGGATTGTCTGAGATGTTTTGGTTAAGCTGAAGAATTCATATTGCTTTAGCTATTGGACTAAATGGTTAAGTAGTGTCTGTTTGAAATGTTTGGATAATTGTTTGAGTACAGCATGTTAGAAACGTTTGCATAATTGGTTGAGTGTTAGTTTCTTATAGTGTTGGATAAGTTAATTGCGTGCAGATCTGTTCACTCGTTAGGTTGACTAGTTTGGCGATTCAGAACCACCCCTAAAAGTAAATAAGGTTTCAGGTCATTATCCATGACTTTTGTGTTAGATTGATTCAGGATGACTTATGTGGGGCTTGAACGTGAATGGGGAGAATAATGACCGTTAGGATTCCTAGCGTGGTTAAACGGTAGCTTCGAAGGGAACTACTTAGGGCAATATGCCGCTAGTTGTTAGGATTTATGCCTTAAAGCCTCGTAATTAATAATTTATTTAATAATTAATAATAATTTTGATTATTTTATTTGTAATATAATATTATCCATAATATGAAAAATCCAAGGTTAATAGTGTAATCTTGAACAGTATGTGGTTGACATATGATAGGATCATGTTCAAGAAATAACCTAAAGAGTCATAGTATATGGATAAGATTGGGTGCCTTATCCTGGTAACACTATTGATATGGCCCATTTTGTAATAGTTACAAATGATTTGATCCAAATCGTTCATGTGGAGACATGTGAGTGATGGTATCTTATACAATGTGTTTGTATAAGACTGGACCACGAAATATTTAATCTCTCTTTATAAATTCGTTAATTGAGAAGATTAATATTTCATCAGGATGATCATATGCGACTCGATCTTAATCCTGAGTGAGTTATGAACTCCAGCTTGTGAGGGCTTGTCCTTTGATTTGTATGAGTGAGAGTGGGTTTTGTAACCGATTCAATAAGCCTACCATTTTGGGGACTTGATCAAATAGGGAATTGTGAACATAATCTCACAAGATGGAATTCACTCATTCCCATATAGGATAAGTTGATGAGTAGTTCCCTTAAGTGTTGATTTCGGGACTTGAACAATGGAGCCCTACCCTCTCACTGGCCCGAGAGGGATTTAGTTTATGGTTGGATCATAAACAAATTGTTCATTAGAGGATCAATGGTACTTAAGGTGCAAGATGAAATTATAGGGGTAAAACAGACTTTTGACCCAGTTGTAAATACGAACAACTCGTGAAGGATCGACTTGCATGTAATGATTATATCCATGGACACAACGTGTCCTATAGTGCATAAGAGTGTAACTCTAAGTCTATAGTGGAGTGACCCTAGAGTTAATGAATGAAAATTAATTAATTAAAGAGTTTAATTAATTAATTTTGTATCATTGGAGCTTATAATCTGTAGGTCCATAAGGTCCCATTGTTAGCTCATATTAACACTAAAAGATCAATTTAGTTGAAAGAAAAATTTGAAATGTTCAAATTAATATTTAATTTGAAGTGTTCAAATTAATATTTAATATATTAGATATATTAAATATAAAAGAGGAAAATATATTTATTGTATTTGATACATTAAATATGAAAATAATTAATGTATATTAGATACATTAAATAAAAGATATTTAAAAAATTTGAATAAGATTTAAATAAATAAATATCGTAGGAGATTTGAATGAGATTCAAATCAGTATAAGACATATTTTAATATATTAGATATTAAAATATAATATTTTAATTATGGCAACGATTTGCCCTTGGTCCCTATAAATAGGACCTTGGGTTGAGCCATTAGAGATAACACACATCTCCTCAATAGAGAATTAGAAAATTCTCTCTAGATCTCTTCCTCTCCAATCCCTTGTGGATTTTCTTTCAAGAGGCTCTCACAAGCCTTGGTCATGTGTTTGAGTCATAGCCAGGAAGACTTTGTGGAGAAGATAAAGACCGGCCAAAAATATCTCTATATTTACTCCAAGTAAGTTTGCTTAATCTTATTTTTTTTAGTTTAATTTTAAATAAAATCAAAGACGATCCAATGGTTTCGTTGCGGAGTGAAACGTTCATTCCTTCACCAGTGTGGTAGGAGCCACGACTAAGTGAAGGTCTTGTGTAAATATGTTGTTGAGCTTATGCACGAGTCTATGCTCGAGATTCATGATTGATGGTTAGTGGAAAAGTCATGATTAGTGATTTTGTTGCTTGTCGAAGCGTGGCCTTAGAATATTTTGATGATAGATGAACTTAACGTAAAGCCCTGGTTGCCTCAACTTGTACTCGAACCATGTTTACCTAATATGTTCATTGTTGAGTTCGTGTTTACGGTTATGCTTAGGATCCATAGGTTGGATTTTTGGGAGAGGTTTATAACCTGTTGAGTGGCTAGGCATGGTGATATACCCCTTGGTGTTCTAAGTATGTTGCGAGTAAGAAAAAGGTCGTTAGGCTAGCATCACTTACCCTTTTCTCATACAAGCATACTTCTTAAGGTGTTGTGAGATGTGACTGGCATGAGGGTTGCTTTCCCTTTGTCATTTTAAGAGCTCTGGGGCGATTTTTCATTGTATTTAGTGTGAAGGTTGCATTCCTTCTTGTTGTATGCTAGCTTAGGGGCGATTCCCCACTGTATTTAGTGTGAATGTTGATTTCCTTCCTATTGTTGGCTAGCTTAGGGGTGATTCCCCACTGTTTTTAGTGTGAAGGTTGCTTTCCTTCTTGTTGTTGGCTAGCTTAGGGACAATTCCCCACTATATTTAGTATGAAGGTTGCTTTCCTTCCTATTGTGTGCTAGCTTAGGGACGATTCCTTATTGTATTTAGAGTGAAGGTTGCTTTCCTTCATGATGTGTGCTAATTTATGTATCGGGCTTGAGGGTTGCGTTCCTTCATTGCAATATGCTAGCTTAGGGAAAAATGGTACCCAGTGGATGAGTTGTGTGGCTCATAAATATAATATGAAGAATCGAGCGAGATGAGCAGGCACTTAGCAGGGTGTTGGGTTCGTTTGGGAATGAGGAGGACTTAGTGAGCTTGGGATAGGGATGTTCATTGGTTAATTCTGATACTATTCGAATTGTTCGTGAAGCTCATGATTAATGAATCAAAAGTAAACGAGATAGCTTGTATGTATTCTCCTAGTTGACATTTTAGATGTCAAATGTAGAAGATAAAGAAAATGACAATAACATATGAGATGTTGAAGTCAACATAAGCTAAATTTAGAAAATTATCTAGATGATCTCGAATTTAAGTATTATGAAATTCCAAGAAAACAAACCAAATGACTGAAGCTATATACAAGGAAATAGTTCCTAAATTAGTCAAGACAGTCACAATGAGAGGAATTTTTGAAATACCTCTACGAGAAGAATAATATAGATGAAAGTAAATTTGATTTACTAGATTTTTGGTGGAGAATAAATAACGCCACCTAGATAGTTGATACAAGATCCACTATCAAGATTAATTCTTCATTACATTTAATATGTAATTCTTGGAAAATACTTAACATGTAGAATAATTTCTACAAGTTAGCACCAGGAAGCCTATCTCAGTTAGTGTAGCGGGAGACATTAAGATGTCATTAAGTAAAAATTGTTACATAATGCTGAATATGGTGTTTTTAGTAACCATAAGATAAATTCAATTTCTTGAACTTTATTACAAAAATGTTCATATAGTATGAATTACTTTGAAGTATTAAAGTTTATATTTTCAAAATTGTTTGAAGATACATTCAGCTGAAAATAAGAACAATTTGTATATGTTAAAATTGTTAATATATACTATACTACAAAATACTGAGATATTCAGGATTATAGAATCCAAAATAGAAAGACATTGTTTTCTCCTAAAAGATGATACTTGACTTTGGCTGTTAAGGTTGATTAACATCAACTTGAATAGAATGAAAAGACTAGTAACAGGTAATTCTCTAAAAAGTTAGTTAATTACTTTACATGTCTATAGATCTTGCCTTTCATGCAAGATAATCATTGGGCCTTTATTAGATAGGGCTAGAACGCCAAAGAATACTTTGGGCTTACACATTATAACCCAAGTGGTCTGGTGAATATAAAGGTCAAATAAAGTCATGAATATTTCGTCACTCTAGTTGATGATCATTCAAGGTACAAATATCTTTACCTAATACAACATAAGTCTAAATTTTTGAAATGTTCAAGAAAATTAAGACTAAAGTTAAAAAATCGATTAGGTAATTAAATCTATCAAGATATTATGATCAGATCATAATAGAAAGTACAGGAACCTTACGTACTAAAACTAATTGATAGAAAATGGGTTTTTATCCCAATTATCTTAATACCAAGTGCAATTTTGTGAAATTGTGTTGCAAGAGGAGAAACATGACCTTGTTAGACATGGTCACATCAGTAATGAGTTACACACCATTACCATACTCCGGTTAGGAAATGCAATAGAGATTGCATGGTGAACGTGATTCCCTCGAAAAGTGTCTACGAGACAATTTTAAGACTATAAATGAGTAGTAAAGCTAGTTTACAACACTTCACTATTTGGGAATGTTAAGCTCACATGCTGATACGAGCTTAAAAAACTTATATATGTTCAAAGATAAGCCTAAGTGTAGGTCACCCCTAAGGAGTATAAAGTGGTCTTTTATGTAGTCCTAAAACGAATAAGGTATTTGTATGACAAATATCAATTTTATAATAAATGTCAAATAAAAGACTACAAACCTTTAATAAGGTGAGATAGTGTTAATTAATTGGTTCCAAGTGAAGCCACTAAATAGTTAACAAAAGTTGTTAACAATTTAACTATATTTGAAAGTCAAATGGATCCTAGTTATGAATTGGATAAGCCTCATTATAGTGGGAGAGTTATGAGATGACTCAACCTTTACAAGGACTTAATTGAAGCCCAAATTGTCATGTTAGATGACAAAGTTGAAGGCTTATTACTTGCAAAGTGAGACTAATGGCAAAGGGTTAAACCTAATAGGAGAAAGTAGACTGCGAGTAAATTTTCTCACTTGTTGCCATACTGAAGTCTGTAAGCATTATATAATTCAATGTTGCATATGTGATATAAAAAAAAAAAGAATGTTTAGAATTCTTTTATGAAAAGAAATCTTAGATAATGTATCTACACAAATCAATCAGATATGTTTATTTTCACAAATCAAAAGCAAAAGGTTTGCGAAATAGTAAAGGTTCATTTATGAAATGAATTTTACCATTAGATATGTGAATATAAGGTTTGATAAAAGTATCAAAATCTATGACTTTGGATAAATATTAATGAAGCTTGTATAGACAAGAAAATCATTAATTGCTTAGTGGATTTTTCTCATGTTTTATGTTGGTGATATTTTTACCCATTATGAATGATGTAAGATGTCTAACATAAAACGTTGATTAAGTAACCAATTTCAAATAAGTGATTTGAATGACTTAGTATATTTTGCATGTCCAAAATGAAGATTTTAAGGACAAAATGTTAACTTTGTCTCAAACATCTTATATTGACAAAATTGTTGTCAAATATTTGATATTTATGTCTAAGGAAGTGTATCCTAAGACACCTCAAATGTTGAGAGTATATGATATGCATAAATGAGACTAAACATTTAATATACAATTATATTGGTTAGCATATATCAGTTACACGAATGGTATGACCATTGAGTAGAAAATTAAAAACTTTCTCAAATTATCTATGGATGATGAGAAATTTTTGTGTATAGAGTTAAAGATTTGATCTTTACAAGATACACTAGTTCTTAAAAAGATTTCGGAAATCTATATAAGGATAAATTTTACCCTAAGTGGTGGAGTATGATATACAAGTTAAATTGTTTTGCTTGTGAAGCAACAAAAAGACTTGTCTGACTCAAATAGTTCCTTGAAGATCTGAAAGGTGTTTCAAATATGATTTAGTCTATCCTCTTTATTATGATAATAGCAGTGCAAAGACTAATATTAAGGAAATTACAAAACACCAATGTATAGGGAATCATATTGAGAGAGAGAAAGCATCATGGTAGTGACTAAGATGGTTTTTTAATGGCAGTCCTTTGGATCTATATAAAGAGACTCTCCAGGCTAAAGTGTTTGAGGGTCACCTAGAATGTCTAGGATTACGAGACATGTCTCATCTTTGCTAGGGCAAGTGGGAGAACATGTTGGGTATAGAGTATGTTCTAGGATACATGTCTCGCCGGCTTTAGTGCAAGTGGGAGATTGTTGGGATTTATGCCCTAAAGCCTCGTAATTAATAATATATTTAATAATTAATAATAATTTTGATTATATTATTTGCAATATAATATTATCCATTATATGAAAATTCCAAGGTTATTATTGTAATCTTGAACAGTATGTGATTGACATACGAGAGGATCATGTTCAAGAAATAACCTAAAGAGTCATAGTATATGGATAAGGTTGGGTGTCTTATCTTGATAACACTATTGATACTGCTCACTTTGTAATAGTTACAAATGATTTGATCTAAATCATTCATGTGGAGACATGTGAGTGGGAGTATCTTATACAATGAGTTTGTATAAGACTGGACCACGAAATATTTAATCTCTCTTTGTAAATCTGTTAATTGAGAAGATTAATATTTCATCAAGATGATCATATGCGACTCGATCTTAATCCTGAGTGAGTTATGAACTCTTGCCTGTGAGAGCTTGTCCTTTGATTTGCATGGGTGAGAGTGGCTTTTATAGCAGATTTAATATGCCTACCATTTTGGGGACTTGACCAAATAGGGAGCTGAGAACATAATCTCACAAGATGGAATTCACTCATTCCCATATAGAGTAAGTAGATGAGTAGTTCCCTTAAGTGCTGATTTCGAGACTTGAACAATGGGGCCCCACCCTCTCACTGGCCCGAGAGGGACTTAGTTTATAATTAGATTATAAACAGATTGTTCATTAGAGGATCAGTGGTACTTAAGGTGCAAGATGTAATTATAGGGGTAAAACGGACTTTTGACCCAACTATAATTACGAACAACTCGTGAAGGATCGACTTGCATGTAATGATTATATCTATGGACACAACTTGTCCTACAGTGCATAAGTGTGCAACTCTAAGTCTATAGTGGAGTGACCTAGAGTTAATGAATAAAAATTAATTAATTAAAGAGTTTAATTAATTAATTTTGTATCATTGGAGCTTATAATCTGTAGGTCCATAAGGTCACATTGCTAGCTCATAGTAACACTAAAAAGATCAATTTAGTTGAAAGAAAAATTTGAAATGTTCAAATTAATATTTAATATATTAGATATATTAAATATAAAAGAGGAAAATATATTTATTGTATTTGATAAATTAAATATTAAAATAATTAATGTATATTAAATACATTAAATAAAAGATATTTATTAAATTTGAATTGGATTCAAATTAGGAAATAAATGTCGTAGGAAAATTTTAAACGGTTTGAATAAGATTCAAATTAATTAGATAAATGTATTTTTAATATATTAGATATTAAAATATATTATTTAATTATTTTCCCTAGACCATAAATATGATCCTAGGGGTGAGCCATTGTGCATTCTACACAACACACATCTCCTCAATAGAGAGAATTAGAAAATTCTCTCTAGACTTCTACCTCTCCAATCCCTTGGGGATTTTCTTTCAAGAGGCTCCCACAAGCCTTGGTCCTGTGTTCGAGTCATAGCGAGGAAGACTTTGTGGAAGAGATAAAGATCAGCCAGAATATTCTCCATATTTATCTCAAAAGTAAGCTTTCTTAACTCATATTATTTTTAGTTTAATTTTAAATAAAATCAAAGACGATCCAATGCTTCCGCTGCAGGATGAAGAGTTCATTCCTTCAGTAAGTGCATAGTGCATGAAATATTGTGGGGAATACATCTTGGACTACATTCGAGATAGTGATGTGATGGTAAAAAAGAATCTCTTAGGAACCTTTCCAATTGCAACCTTCAAATTTGTCATGAACTATTTCCATGATTGATTTATCTCATTGTCCATGATTATGTATGCCAGAGGATATACTTGATTATTACCATCCATAGCTACATGGCCAACATGGTTCCTTTGTACTTTCTTCTTAAATGGGCCCCATTAACAACAATGAAAGGACAACAATTCGCATAACCTTTAATGGAAGGTCCTAATGTTATGAACATGTACTTGAAATGCATGGAATCTTAAATTCAATCTCAAATATGGTACCTGGATTCTCTATCATCAGTGCTTCTCCATAACCATGCAGCATTACGTACGAGTCTTCTAGAGACCCATTTTCAACAGCGTGTGTCGCTTCCCTTGCATGCCATACTTTGTCGTAGCTTATATTTACACTATACTCTTATATAATGTCCTCAATAATATGTCGAGGTTTATAGACACGACCAACTCCTCTGAACTTGTCTTTGATTAAAGTGCCCAATTACCTCAGCACTCGCTTGCTTGTAATCATGATTTAACAACTCGATCAAGCATGTTTGCACATTTGCATACTTTAAGATCCTAAAGATCTCACAACTCTGCATCCTACCTGCACAAAATCTCCACTTACAAGTCTCGTCAAAACATCACATAGTGTATATATCTTTAGTTGATTTCTTAAAATTGTTGTTCATTGCCAACATTGATAGTCTCATTGTTAAGTCCTTCTTGCAGAGGCATATTTAGCATACTTCAATGTAAGCCTCAAAAGAGGACTGGTCATGCAAAATGATGTCCCCCGTGCTTCCATTAGATAATGATGGTCTAACTTTTGAAAGACCATACTCAATTACAATTGGAGCTGGTTGAGTCTCATTCTCCACAACTAAACGATTCACTTTTTTCCTTTGCACTCATTCAATTACTATCTATTCAGGGTCTACAACTGTTTGAGGTTCAAGTACCTCCCTAACAGGCTCAGTGTCTACATTTGTCTCATTTTTTACGTCCTACACATATTATACATTTGCATACATTGCTCTATGTGAGTCCCATGTATCATTTTCTCCCCACTAATGTTTAGTATTGATTGGTCGAGCAGACGATTTCAATATGTTGATGTTGTCATTGCCCAAAAAGAGCTCTGATGGTGCGTTATTTATTTGAGTACTCTCATACAAAGGGATCTCATCCTCCTCTTGATGCAAGTTGAACGATTTTGTATTTTGCATCTCATAACCCACATGGTCCACCCTCATGTGTTCATTGATATTATAAATTTGCATATTCTCTTCATCATGCTGCTTTTGTTCAGTCATTATGAATAGTTGGACTCTTGAGAGATCTTGATGTTCAAGGAGACATCGAACATTGTTGTTTTCATTGACGTATAGTGGAGGGAATTCATAGTCCAACTTATATTTCACCCTCATTACAATGTCAAACTTTGACGAACTAACTTTTGTAATCTCATATATGGAACCTTTTAGTTTGTCGTATTTCAATGTGCTTGGCATGACAATCCCTTTCAAGCGACCTCCCCTATAACAGTTATCCTCCTCATCCCAAGTACCTCCATATCGAATCAACAAACATTTCTTCTTCATCCTTCAAATTAAATAAATAAATAAATAAAAGTATTAGTAATAGACAAATAACAAAATCAACAAATTAAAAATAAACAATTTTCTATTTGTATTTTGTCTTCACTCTCGCTCTCGATGTGGCTCTCACTTTCGATGTGGATTTAGCTCTTGCTCTCAATGTGGCTTTGGCTCTCGCTCTTGACGTGACTTTAGCTCTCGCTCTCGATATGGATTTTTCTTTGGCTCACTATACCGCTAGTTAAATCTCTTGATATCGCTTGCACTATGGGTCTATCCCTAACCCTAGCTATACTCTTGCTTCATCTTTCGCTATGATAACATTGTAACTTTAAATTGTTCCCTCACTCCAACAAAACACCTATACTGCTACTTGTTGCCTTAGTTATAGTGCAATTAATTTTGCAATTAAGCACTCCTAATGTGCAAGTATATACAACCTATGCAGCAAGTGATAAGTATATTTATATCGTTATTCTCAGCAATTAGTTCAATAAATTTTTACCAAGCTGAGCTAAATTTTTAATGAATAAAGTGGTAAACAATAAAGAACAACAAGTGGGGGTTTCCAAAAGAGTAAACTAAACTGAAATAAGCGACAATGAGTAAACAAAATGCTAAAGGAGCAAAAATAGACAAACAATAGGTAATTTCAATTAAGGATAAAAGTAGGCTTGGATTAGAGAGTGCTCTACACTGTTCTGAGACTAAAATGTGGAAGCAAAAATCATGAAAAACTTGCACCACCCAACATTCTAACACGAGATCTTTCCAAATTACCTAAAAAATGTAGCTAAATTCCCATTTAAACTACATCTTTGTATTCCATGCTTTGTGTGCTTTAGGTGAGTGATTATCCCTAACCTACCAAATTCACTGCAAGCATGCTTGTAATCAGTCCTAAAGTTAATTTAAGCAATCGGCTTCCTCTTCTTTTTCCCAAAAGGCAAGAAAACAATGAATGAATAAGCTGGCCAAACTCAATCCAAACATTAGAATTAAAACAACTTAAATTCAGTACAAATGTGTATAATATCACCTCAACTCAAGCCTCGTTATAATATAGAGGTCCCTAATCCTTGCCTAAAACTACTTAGCTCATAATGAAAGAAATGAAACTAAAAACAACTAATGATAGTTCCATTACAAAAGCTTCTAATTAAACAGCAAGAGAAAGGAAGATAGACAATGAGAAGAGAAGAATTATCAAGGAAGCAAACTTCTGAGGATTCCTCCTTTTTCTTCAGCTTCTTTCCCACAATGGAATAACCTTCTCAGCTTCCTTATACAAATTTGTAGCTCTTCCCTTTTTAGCCCCATTTTCCATTCGAAAACAACAGCTTAAATACTCCCCTTTTGTCAATCAAAATCAGGGTTGAATAGACAGGGAATAAATTTGGCAGCCTTCCATTGGTACTGATAGCATGCATAAGTATGCTATTTCTAGGCTTTATTTTTATCCTAGTTTGGATATGATTTTGTGTACTTTCATGTATTTTTATGTTTATTTCTCAGAAATCGAGCATTTTGAGTAAAACTGAAAAATTGTGAGATAATCAGACAAATTTGAGTAACTTAAGGCTATATTTGAGGATTTAAGTGTTGAAGAATAAGAACAAGGCATTTGGACCCGAGGGCATAGCGTTGCAACGCCATTTGAAGAGCCTTTCAACCTTGAAAAATCGCAGGCATAGCATTGCAACGTTGTCTATAGCGTTGCAACGCTACTCAAACAAATATTTTCCTTTTTTATAAAATTCGAAGGGACAACGTTGCAATGCTGCCCTTAACATTGCAACGCTGTCTCGACACTATAACAAGAAAGTTTGTATTTCAAGGAAAGGGAGCCGTTATGAGAGACTTAAACCCTAATTTCTATAGAAGCATTGTTTGGAGGTCTAAAGAGTATATTGGAGAGCTAAAGAGTTGACTCAAGGCTTGAGAACGTGGGACATCACGTCGGGAATGAGTGTTGGAACGCGTCGTCCAGTCTTTTCTCTATTTCCTTTACTCTGTGTCTTTAGTTTTAGGATTTAGTGGACTATATTTGAATGTATTCAAGTATTATAGACTATTTGTTGATTGCATTATTGTTATAAAACTATGTTTGACTTATTGAATGTGTTTGTAAAGTCTTTTATGCATCTTGAATTAATCTTCTAAGCTCCCGGCCATAGCTTTGTATGTGAAGTTAAATTTAGCTTGAGAAAGTAAATTTAGCTAAGAACTTAGATGCATAACTATGATTAATCGATTGCATGAGAATGAATAGGTTAAGACTAGAAGTAATTAAGAGAATTTCATAATGCCATGTCTAGTTGTGGAAATAGACCGAGAGGTTGATTTACATCTTGCATGAGTTCAATTGGGCTCGAGAGAGTCAATTGGATATTTTAGTAATTCTTGGCTTAGGATTGTTTCATGTTTAGTAATTCTTTAGTCAATTTCATAGTTGAACTTCATGAATTGCAATTAATGAATGTCTCTCTAAAATTGGACTCCAACTTTGTACATAATAGGTTAGGTTTTATTTTTTTGTTAAAAGAACCAAATCAAAGTTAGTTTTCTCTAAATAAAATTAGGCATAATTAACTGTGGTACTTAATTAAATCTAAGAACCCCAATCCCTGTAGATGACCCTAGCCTCTATTATTGCAAAATATTTAGAGGTCTGGTTTTTATAAATGTAATCCTTATGGGGCTGTTTGGCGCGCTGGTTTGGAATCAGGAACCCTGGGAATCCTTGGCTGGAATCATAAACCCTGGGGTTCCTGATTACTGTGTTTGGGGTGCAGGGTTGGGTTGGGCTGGGCTGGGTTTGTTTAGGCTGTTTTTTTAAACAATTTTGTTAGGTTTTTTTTTAGATCCATTTTTTTACTTGATAATTGTTTACTGAATTGCATATCAATATTTTAACCAATTATGTGGATCAATTGTTTCAAGCATAGTTAATTATGAATGTGTAGTTTGTACAAGTATCTAATTCACTCCATTCATGATGATGTAAAATTAAATAACATGAGTAAGGACATATATTTTAAATAATTAATACGTGGGAAAGAAGAATGATGTTGCTGGAGTAAAGGAAATCCATAATGAAAATGAAGGTCCGAAGTTCATAATATCATAATACATAAGCTGAAAGGAATGAAGAAAAGAAATAGCAATAGTTGTCCAAAACACAAAATGAATTAAAATTAAGTAGTAGCTGAAGGTGATGAAGGCATCGAGTTGTCGTCCATGGGGGTTGGAAGTCTATTTAAAAAATTAGGGAATTTAAAACTCTATTTCACAAAGTATTCAGAAAACTATTTTAGGAACTCTATTTTAGAAATTAAAAAATTAGAAGTTTATTTAATAAATTAAGGAATCTAAAACTCTATTTCACAAAGTATTCCGAAACCTATTTTTGGAACTTTATTTTAGAAATTAAAAAATTGGAAGTCTATCTAAGAAATTAGGAAATTTAAAACTCTATTTACAAAGTATTCATAAACATATTTTTGGAATTCTATTTTAAAAAAATAAAATATTGGAGGTCTATTTAAGAAATTTAAGAAATTAGTTTTATTTTAACCTTTTAAAAAATTGACTACGTGGTCGAGTCGCTGGAATGATCGTTGGAGTGGTTGTTGGGGTGATCAGGTTGATGGGGTGGTTGGGTTGCCGAGGTCGTCGCCGGTGGTGGTTGCACGGTGGTCAGGTCGCAGGAGTGATTGTTGGGTGGTTGTCGACAGTAGTTGTTGGGTGGTCGGGTCGCTGGAGTGGTCATATGATTGATTAAGTCATTTGAGTGGTCGCTGGGTGGTTGTCTGGTTGTCGAGACATTGGAGTCGTTGTCGGAGTGGTCATTAGGGTGGTCGGGTTGCCTGGGTGGTCACTAGAGTGGTCACCAGGTGGTCGTCAACGGTGGTTTTGGGTGGTTGAGTTTGTCAGGTTGTTAGGGTAATCGTCGAAGTAGTCATTGAGGTGGTCGGATTGTGGAGTGGTCGGGTCATCGGAGTGGTCACTAGGTGGTTGTCAGAGGCAGTTGCTAGATGGTTGGGTTGTCGGAGTGGTTGTCAGATGGTCATTGGCGATGGTTCGGGCAAGTCGGGTTGTCAGGGTGATTAGGTTGTTAACGTTGGAGTGGTGTTGGGATGATCAAGTTGATAGGGTGGTTGGGTTGTCGAGGTGGTCGTCGGTGGTGGTTGCACGGTGGTCAGGTCGTCGAAGTGATCGTTGGGTGGTTGTTGACAGTAGTTGTTGGGAGGTCGGGTCGCTGTAGTGGTCATATGATTGGTTAGGTCGTCCGAGTGGTTGCTGGGTGGTTGTCTGGTGGTCTAGTCATTGGAGTCGTTGTGGAGTGGTCATTAGGGTGGTCGGGTTGCTAGGTGGTCGAGTCGCTAGGGTGGTCACCAAGTGGTCGTCAACGGTGGTTTTGGTTGGTTGAGTTTGTCAGGGTAATCGCCAAAGTAGTCATCGGGGTGGTCGGGTCATCAAAGTGGTCACTAGGTGGTTATCGGTGATGGTTGCTAAGGGTCGGGGTTGTCGGAGTGGTTGTCATATGGTCATTGGCGGTGGTTTAGGCAAGTCGGGTTGTCAGGGTGGTTGGGTCATCGAGGTGTCAAGTTGTTGGGGTGGTTAGGTAGCAGGGGTGGTCGTCAGATTGGTCTCTAGAGTTCTCATCGTGTGGTCACCGGAGGTAGTCGTCAGCGGTGGTCGGGTCGCCGGTGTGGTCGTCGGAGTTGTCGTTGTCAGTGGTCGTCGGAGTTGTCACCGGAGTTGTTGTCGAAGTGGTTGTCGGAAATGGAAACGACAAGTGGAAGAGGAAAACATGGCACAAACCCATGGGGTTGCACTGTTGTAACCCATGGGGTTGTGTTTCAAAACCAAGGGTTTTGAACACCTTGTGCCAAACATGGGCAAAACCCATGGGCCAAACGCCCCCTATAGGATCTTCGACAAGTCATCTATCAAATTTAGCGTCGTTGCCGGGGATTGGAATATTTTTAGTTTAATTAATATCGTGGTGAAAGTGCTTGATTTTAATTTAGAGTGTAAATAGTATAAATTTGTATAAATTTTTCTTCTTTTATTTTTCCTTATATATTTGTATAATTGTGTAATTGTATAGTTTTCTTTTCTTATTTTAGTTTTTCTTCTTTTTGTAAATTATGTATATGTTGTATACTAGTGTAATTTTTGGTTCTTGTTGTATGCTTATGTATTTTTTTTGTGTTGTATTTCCTTGTTGTGGTAGTTTGTGTACTATATGTTAAATATTTTGTATCATTGTTGTTTGTACTTTATGTATGTCTCTTTGTTTTCTTTTTCTTTTTAGTTTGTTTAGTTTTGCTCTTTACTTGTGTCCTTTATTCTTCTTTTGATTAGTCCTCCATAGTGTATGCCTAGCATTCGAGATACTTTGGTCCTTTTCGACCCTGAGATTGAGCGCACTTAAACTAGACTTACCAATGGCAGAGGAGCAGATCGATGGACAGAAGGCGATTAGGGACTACTTTAAACCTGTGTTCCCCGTAGAGAGTTCAGAGATAGTCCACACACCTATAGCAGCAAACAACTTTGAATTGAAAACTGGTCTCATTCAGATGGCCAGAGACAACCCATTTAGAGGACATCCTACAGAAGATCCCAATTCTCATTTGAAATATTTTCTTTCTCTTTGTGAAACTGTTAAAATCAATGGTGTTTCATGTGATGCTATTCACTTACGTTTGTTTCCTTTCACTTTACAGGATAAAGCTAGAGATTGGCTGGAAAGCTTAGAGCCACAAAGCATCTCCACCTAGGAGGAGCTTGCTCAAGCATCCTATCAAAATTCTTCTTACCTGCTAAGATTGTCAGGTTCAGAACTGAAATTGGAACATTTAGGCAACTTGAAGGAGAACAGATGTTTGAGGCCTGAGAGAGATATAAGGACCTCTTGAGGAAGTGCCCACAACATGGGTACCCTGATTGGCTACAAATCCAGTTGTTCTACAATGGGTTGAACGGAAACACCAAGACAATACTGGATGCAGTAGCGGGAGGGACAATTTTATCTAAAATCGTGGCTGAAGCTAAGACTTTAATGGAGGAGATGACGGCCATGAGCTATCAATGGCCTACAGAACGATCGATGGTAAAGCCAGTGGCAAGCATTTATGAAATCAGTGAGGTAAGCGTCCTAAAAGCACAAATGGCTTCTTTAACCAATCCTTTAATCTCATTTGACAAGTTTAGGAAGCAGTACTTCTATTGTATCATTGGCAGCATCTCAACAACCACAATTTGGGGGACATTCGAATATGGAGTAGATGAATTATGTGAACAATAAAGGTTATAACCGAGGGGGAAATCACATGCACAATACAATTCCTACTCATTACCACCCAGGTTTGAGGTATCATGAAAATTTATCTTATGCAAATAATAGGAATGTTTTGCAGCCTTCTTCAGGTTTACCCTCAAGTTCACAACAAGCTGAAAAGAAATCCTCTCTTGAGGATCTGATTGGAAACTTCATTACTGAATCAAATAAGAGGACGAATTAGCTGGAGCAGAAAATTGAAGGCATTGTTTATGGACAGGGAAGTGCAATTAAAAGTCTGGAAGTGCAGATGAGTCAGTTGGTTTCCTCCCTAAATGCTTTGCATAAAGGGAGTTTCCAAGTGACACTAAAGTCAACCCTAGAGAACAATGTAAGGCAATATTTTTGAGGAGTGGGAAATAGCTGGAAGGATCGATGAGACAATTATATGATGAAGATGAGAAAACCATAGAGATTGGAGATAAATAAGCTGAAACTGTACCTGAGGCCGAAAAGTTCCCTACTCCAACCATACCTATTGTGCCAAACAATATCCCTTATCCTCAAACATTCAAGAAGAAAAGTCTCAGCAATGAGTTCTCTAAATTTTTGGACATGTTGAAAAAGCTTAATGTTACTATTCCTTTTGCAGAGGCACTAGAGATGATTCCAAGCTATACAATGTTCATGAAGGACATTCTGACTAAAAAGAAGAAATATGGGACTCTAGAGACAGTACACATGATGAAAGAGTACATTAATGTACTACATAAAAAGTTGCCAACCAAACTAAAAGATCTAGGGAGTTTTACTGTTCCCTGCACTATTGACAATTCATATTTTCACAAGGCTTTATGTGATTTAGGTGCTTCTATTAACTTGATGCCTTTCTGTGTGTACGGAACCTTAGGTCTTAAGGAGCTCAAATCAACCAACATCTCTTTACAACTTGTAAATCATTCATTTGCTTTTCCTAGGGGTATAGTAGAAGATGTTATTGTCAAGGTTGATAAATTCTTTATTCCTACAGACTTTGTGGTGCTTGACATGGAAGGGGATGATGATATCCCATCATTCTTGGACGTCTTTTCCTCGCTATAGGGGAAGCTTCTATTAGAGTGAAAGACTATAAGTTAGGTAACTTTTGACATGCATAACGCAATGAGGTATCCCTTAGAGGTAAATCCAGTTATGGCCACTGACACTCGATTGTTTAGCTAATGAATTTTCTGAATTGATGGTGACAAAAGATCCATTAGAAGAAGTATTGACAATGAATTTCAGTATTAAGGACTCCAACTCTAATTGATCTACAACAGGAGTCTAGTCTAGCTAAAGACGTTAAAGAAAGCACTTCTTAGGAGGCAACCTAAGTTTTCTTTCACTTCTTTACTTGTCTTGTTTGTCTTTCTTTCCTAGTTTAGGTTGTTTTGAAAAAAAGAGTGCCAAGTAAATCTCGTTCCCATTTTGCTGGACCTCGACCACACTGAGTAACCTCTTAGTCAATTCATGGAATTCTCATGGAACCGTCTCTCATCTTATCAGGCCAGTATCATTCACTCACTCTATCTTTGTCCTTATTTACTTTATTGAGCATGTTACATTGAGGGCAATGTAAGTTTTAAGTTTGGGGGTGGATAGTACTGTGCAGTCCTGATAATTCTGAGCAAATTCTGAGAAAATTTTATAATGCCTTTATAATGCATGATGATTGATTAGAATAACCTAGGAAGTAATCTAAGTGATTTTTTTTGCAATAGAATGACTTCTGAAGCATATCCTGAATCAAGTATATTTGAATTGTATCTTTGATTTCCATGCAACACATGAGCACATAACTAACCTTTTATTATGTTCAAATGCTAAGATGCTTTGTTGTTGTTACCCCGATAGGCTTAAGAAATAATTGATAGTGAACTTACATGAAAGTTAGTGATTGAAATTTGTTGAAATAAGAAAATCTTTTCTCTTTATTGATTTTTTGCATGTTTAATGATAACCAAAGCATGTTCCATCAATAATTTTTGTGCCTAATGTGTTGAGATCAAAAGAGCTACCTCCATTGTGATCAGTTAGGCCATCCATTGAGCGAGTGCTCTAGATAAGGGTCCCTACAATGGAAGTGTGAAAGCTAGGATCTCTATAAGAAGGGAAAAAATAAGTTTGGGGGTTAGTAACCCTTGTAAAATGAAAATGAAAGAATGCTTAAGGAGATTGCTCTATGTAGTGTGAGAAAGCCTAAAAATTGGAACTTAGGGCCAGTGTGGGGGGAAAACGAAGGAAAGTCTTGGTAAGAGTATCTTAAGCTAGTAGAAAATGATAGAAAGGAAGTTAAACACACACACACACACACACACAAGGAATAAGATAAATAGAATTTAAATTGCTAAGACTTCATTTTTTGGTTTTATGTCAATTAGATAACTGAGGTTTGAGTCATGATTCTTGTATTAAAATCTTGTGAAATTGTTGTTGTGGTTTTGTTTTGCCAAGGACTAGCAAAAATCTAAGTTTGGGGGTATTTGATAGCATGCATAAGTGTGTTATTTCTAGGCTTGTTTTTATGCTAGTTTCACTATGATTTTGTTTGCTTTCATGTATTTTTATGTTTATTTCTTAGAAATTGTGCATTTTGAGCAAAATCGGAGAATTGTGAGATAATCAGACAAATTTGAGCAACTTAAGGCTATATTTGAGGATTTAAGTGTTGAAGAAGAAGAACAAGGCTTTTGAACCTGAGGGCATAGCGTTGCAACGCCCCTTATAGCGTTGCAACGCCGTTTGAAGAGCCTTTCAACCTTGAAAAACTGCAGGCATAGCGTTGCAACGCTATCTATAGCATTGCAACGCTACTCAAACAAATATTTTCCTTTTTTATAAAATTTGAAGGGACAACGTTGCAACGCTGCCCCTATCGTTGCAACGTTGTCTCGATGCTATAACAAGAAAGTTTGTATTTCGAGGACAGGGAGTCGTTATGGAGAGACCTAAACCCTAATTTTGATAGAAACATTGTTTGGAGGTCTAAAGAGCATATTGAAGAACTAAGGAGGAAACTTAAGGCTCGAGATCGTGGGACATCACGTCGGGAACGAGTGTTGGCACGCATCGTCTAGTTTTTTCTCTATTTCCTTTACTTTGTGTCTTTAGTTTTAGGATTTAGTGGACTGTATTTGAATGTATTCGAGTATTATAGACTCTTTGTTGATTGCATTATTGTTATAGAACTATGTTTGACTTATTAATGTGTATGTAACGTCTTTTATACATCTTGAATTAATCTTCTAAGCTCTCGGCCATAACTTTGTATGTTAAGTTAAATTTAGCTTGAGAAAGTAAATTTAGCTAAAAACTTAGATGCATAACTAGGATTAATCAATTGCATGAGAATGAATAGGTTAAGACTAGAAGTTATTAAGAGAATTTCATAATGTCATGTCTAGTTGCAGAAATAGACCGAGAGGTTGATTTACATCTTGCATGAGTTCAATTGGGCTCGAGAGAGTTAATTGGATATTTTAGTAATTCTTGACTTAAGATTGTTGCATGTTTAGTAATTCTTTAGTCAATTTCATAGTTGAACTTCACGAATTGCAATTAACGAATGTCTCTCTAAAATTGGACTCCAACTTTGTACATAATAGGTTAGGTTTTATGTTTTTGTCAAAATGACCAAATCAAAGTTAGTTTTCTCTAAATAAAATTAGGCATAATTAACTGTGGTACTTAATTAAATCTAAGTAATCCCTGTGGATGACCTTGGCCACTATTATTGCAAAATACTTAGAAGTCTGGTTTTTATAAATATAATCTTGATAGGGCCTTCGACAAGTCATCTATCAAATTTGGCTTTGAAAATTTAATGTAATCTTGATGGGGATGGGGGATGCCAAGCTTGAAGGAGATGATCAGGCAATCCAGCGAAAGCTATATAGGGCTTTGAAAAATTAGCCTGCATGGCCTTCTTGATGGTATTGTCCCTTCTCTGTGCATAATCCAAGTAGGTTCTATTCTGAGCTTCAAAATGCTCCAGCATTTGGAGCATGACCTTCTGTTGCCTTAGAAAATGATCAATTCCTACAGTTAGGCCACTTCTTCGCTTGGACCCCTTCAAACTTTTAATTGGTGCTTTAGTGGAAAATCCAATAGCCCCTTGCCTCTTAACACTTCATCATCATTAGAGTATTGCACCCCAGCCTTTAAACACATAATAGTGATGAGGTTAGGAAAAAAACAGCTTACCTGATTTCTTCTTAAAATAGTTTTCAATCTCTTTTGCAATGATATTGCCCACGTCAATACTTAGGCTTTTCATTATAGAAAATAGAAAAAGTACCCTATCCCTTAATACTGTGGTATCATGAGTGGTTGGAAGCAACTTCGCCTTAATGAAATACAACCAAACATGAGTTTCTGGCTTTAGGTAAGAAGCAAGCATTATTTTAGCCCAAGTTTTGGTAACTCTCCATTAAGCCCCTTCTATTCCAATTGTCGTGAGAGCTGAATTCAATTAGGATTCAAAAGGTGCTAGGGCCATCTCATTATAGGTTGCATGTGGGAAAGACTCCAAACTTAGAGCATCATTAATGGTTTCAAGGCTCCAATCCACTAGCTTTCCTCTCACCACATCCTAATTTCAGTAGGGATATCAATATTAGCATAAAATTCTTTGACCAAGGGTTCAATCACTGATTCTGGCTCTTGACATAATACTTCCCATCCCAAATTAGTGATTCCAGCCATGAAGAAATGGGAAAGTTCACTGCTAGGAGATGAGAAACATTTTTCATGGAAAAGAGCCTTGGATTTGTACTCTTCCAACCTCCTTCTTGTTGCCTCATTAATAAATCGTTCCGCCTCCACCTTTTTTTCAATAGCTTTATTTTTTCCCTTGACTTTCTTTTTTGACATCTTTGAAATAGGAGGAGATACCCATGGGCTCACCAATTGTTCTTCAGGTTGATTTTCTATTGTAAGAACTTGCTTGCCCTTAGATTTTGAGGATTTGGAGGACTTAGACTTAGTTCTTGATTTTGTGGTCACTTTTTCCTCTTCAATGAATTTCTCTTTAGTGCTCTCAATCTCCCTAGCCATCTGTTCTATTGTCCTTGGAGGCATTTTTCTCTTCATACAAAGCTTTTGGATTAACAAAGGGAAGAAAGGATTGAGGGTGGCCTTGGAAATACGAGGGAAAAACTCAAATGTGTTTTAGCACTTGCGGTTTAAACGCCAAAGAGAAGCTTCGAATTTAAAGACACAAAGGTTGAGAATTGAAAGCTGTAGGTGGGGTGGATCAAAGAAAATAAATTCAATCTTACCACAATGTACAATCTGTCAGAAAATTCAGATTGGCATGACAAGTTATATCAAATCCCATCCAACAATGCTACAACACTCTGAATACAAATTATTGAGCCTCCCAAAACTGCACCTCTTTCCTTTTTGTCCCCCTTCTAAAACTGTCATCTCCCTATAACTGATATTTTTTTTTCTCTTTTAATGCAAACTCGTGACTTCCTAGGTGAAGAGATTTAATGAGCACCTACAAAACTGACAAGTAAACAAACTAGCAATAAAGAAACTAAGTTAGACTATGGAAATAAGGCAGTAAAATAACCACTAATTACAAAAGAAAAACGAATGGAGCACAAAAAAATGGGCCTACAACTTCTAGCTCCTTAAACACATGTTGTCTTCAAGCAATTTTCAGATTGACAGAGGCTATGCCTCTTTGAAACTCTTTCCCATAATAATGTTTTAGTCTTTGCCCATTTACCTTAAACTCCCTCCCATCTCTATCACCCCTAATCATAATTGCACCAAAAGATGCGACATTTCTTACTGAAAATGGGCCAGGCCATTTGAATTTTAATTTTCTAGGGAATAATCTTAGCCTTGAGTCGTATAGCAACACCCTTTGTCCAATTTCAAATTGTTTAGACATAATTCTCTCGTCATGCCATGCTTTCATTTTCTCCTTATACAGCTTGACATTTTCATAAGAGAACCTCCTAAATTCATCTAAGTCATGCTGTTGAAGCATTCTCAAATTTTTAGTAGCTTTTAAATCCAAATTCAACTCTTTTAAGGCCCAAAAATTCTTATGCTCTAATTCCAAGACAAGTGACATTCCTTTCCAAACACTAGCCTATATGGTGACATCCTCATAGGAGTTTTAAAGGCTGTTTTGTGGGCCCATAAAGAATCATCTAACTTGTTGGACCAATCTTTTCTATTAGGCTTCACCACTTTTTCAAGAATCCCCTTGATTTACCTATTTGTGATTTCATCTTGCCATTAGGGTGATAGGGAGTAGAGACTCTATGATTAACATTATATTTGGCCAAAAGTGAACTCATTGCCTTGTTCACAAAATGAGAACTTTCATCACATATTAAAATTCTAGGGGTCCTAAACCTAGTAAAGACGTGTTTGTGCAAAAATCTCATGACTGTTTTGGCATCATTCACTGGACAATCCATTTCCTCAACCCACTTTGAGACATAATTCATAGCCACCAAGATATATAGGTTCCCCTTGGAATGAGGAAATGAGCCCATGAAATCTATCCCCCACACATCAAACAACTCAACCTCTAGAATATATGTAAGGGGCATCTCATCTCTTTTCCTAGGTTTCATCTTCTTTGACAACTATCACAAGCCTTACTAAACATGTGAGCATCCCTAAAAATGGAAGGCCAATAATATCCAGATTGAAACACCTTAGATGTTGTCCTTTGGCCACCAAAATGGCCTCCATAAGGTGAAGCATGACAATGTTCCAAAATAGAATTAAACTCACTTTCAGCAACACACCTTCTCAACAACCCATCAGCACACTGTTTATAAAGGTAAGACTCGTCCCAAAAGTAAGTCCTTGAATCATGAATGAATTTTTTAACTGCTGCCTTGTTAAGTCCAAAGGTAAAATGCCACTAGCTGCATAATTGGCAAAATCTGCATACCAAGGGACTTCAACTTCTTGAACTTGAGCTACTGTAAGAAGTTGCTCATCAGGGAATTCTTCTCTAATTTCAGATTGCTGAGGCATTATTTTTGTTGGTTCAAGCCTGGAGAGATGGTCTGCTACCTGATTCTCAGAACCTTTTCTATCTTTAATATCCACATCAATCTCTTGCAATAACAGTACCCACTTAATCAACCTAGGCTTTGCCTCTTTCTTAGCCAAAAGGTACTTAATAGCAGCATGATCAATAAAAATGGTGACTCTAGTTCCAACCAAATAAGCTCTAAATTTCTCAAGGGCAAACACTATGGCTAGCAACTCTTTTTCTGTAGTTGTATAATTCAACTTAGCATCATTGAGAGTTCTGCTAGCATAGTATACAAGATGTATAAGCTTCCCATGCCTTTGACTCAACATGGCTCCAACTGCATCATCACTTAAATCAGTCATAACCTCAAAAGGCAATTGCCAATTAGATCCTGACATGATGGGGGTTGTGGTTAAGCCAGTTTTTAAAGCCTTAAAAGCAGCTAAATGCTCATAACTGAATTGAAAAAGCCTATTTTCTTCCAAAAGAGTACACAAAGGCTTGGATATCTTAGAAAAATCCTTGATAAACCTCCTATAGAAGCCTGATATGCCCTAAAAACTCCTTATGCCCTTAACTGATATTGGTGGCTCAAGTTTCTCAATAATCTCCACTTTCACTCTATCTACTTCAATGCCCTTTCTGAAATCCTATGACCTAACACAATGCCCTCTCTCACCATAAATTGGCATTTACCCCAATTTAATACTAAATGAGTTTCTTCACATCTCTTTAACACTCTTTCCAAATTCACTAGGCAAGCCTCAAATGATTCTCCAAAGACTGAGAAGTCATCCTTGAAGACTTCCATGATATTCTTAACTATATCAGAAAAAAAATAGCTATCATACACCTTTGAAAGGTTGTGGGACATTGCAAGGACCAAAAAGCATCCTCCTAAAGGCAAAAGTCCCATAAGGGCAAGTAAAAGTAATTTTTTTATTTATTATCTTGGGGAGCTATTTTGATTTGTTTATAGCCACTATACCCATCCAAAAAATATAGTAGGCTTGGCCAACTAGCCTATCCAACATTTGGTCAATAAAGGGTAAGGGAAAGTGATCTTTACGAGTGCCTTTATTAAGCCTCCTATAGTTCATGCACACTCTCCACCCAGTCACTGTCCTAGTGGGAATTAGCTCACTTGCCTCATTAGTCACAACTGTCATCCCACCCTTCTTAGGTACACATTGGACAAGGCTAACCGAACTACTATCAGCTATAGGATATATGATACCAGCATCAAGCCACTTAATTACTTCCTTTTTGACAACTTCTTTCATGGCTGACTTGAGTCTCCTTTGATGCTCAATGGACTTGAAATTTCCTTCCTCCAAATTAATTTTGTGCATTACCCAGCATGCAGCACTAGTTATTTTTGCTCTAACTTTTCGCTCTAGTGTTCAAATGACCTCCAATTTGATGCATTGGAATCGTGATTAGACGTAGAATCTCTCGGAACGTGCCTTGTACTCAAATCCCTACAAAATGATCAATTAATTACATTAAAACCTCCAAACTAACATGATTTAAGCATAAAAATATAGAACTATGTTGGTCCTATCATGCATGCAAAAGGAAAGGCTTATACCTTGAATATCAACCAAAGTCCAACCTATTGATGCTTTATCTTGCTTCAATAGATTCAACAACATTTCTTCATCCCTTGGTAACAAACTTGCTGACAGGATAATAATGTTTCTTTTTCTCCCAGAAAGGCATATTTCAAATGGTTTGGCAAAGACTTTAGCTCGAGGGTGAGAGGATCTTTGATAGATGGTTGCATTTGTGGTGTTTTCCTCTCCCCCAAATCTAAAGACTCAAACACTCTTTTGAAGCTAGTTACTTTAACCAAGTTTTCATACTCCTCTTTTAATTCACAACATTCCAAGTCTTCCCCTATAATCTATCCAAAAAACTGACTGTGATGCTCCAGCAGTTCTTGCTTAGCAGTGTCACTGATTACTTCTTCCAGCACCTAAATCACAAAACATTCTTCCAAATTAGTGGGATACTTCATTGTGTCACAGATGCTGAATTGAATCTTTTGGCCATTCATTTTCAAGGTAATAATGGTTCATTCATAAACATCCACCATTGTTCTCCCTGTTTTTAGGAAAGGTCTCCCTAAGATTATTGGCACTTCTTTGTCTGCTTCAAAATCTAGGATTTTGAAGTCAGGAGGGAAAATGAATTTGTCCATCTGAACTAGAATGTCCTCTATTTTTCCTTCAGGGTGGGTTATGAAGCTATCAGCTAGTTGCAAGGTGACTGCTGTGGGCCTCGCTTCACCTATGCCTAATTTCTTGTAAATTGACAAAGGCATAAGGTTTATACTAGCTCCCAAGTCACAGAGATCTCGTCTTAATTCATTTCCTCCAATAGAAACAGGAATGGTGAAGGATCCAGGGTCTTTCTCTTTGTTTGGAATCCTTTTTTCTCAAAATGGCACTACACTCCTCATTTAAGGAAACTACCATAAATTCCCTAAACCTTTCTCTTCCTGTCAGTACATCTTTAAGAAATTTCATATAATTAGGCATTTGCCTCAAAACATCCACCAGTGGTATGTTTATATGAATTTCTTTCAAAATGTCCATGAACTTCTCAAAGTGAACATTTTCTTTTTTCTTTCTCAACCTTTGAGGAAAAGGTGGGGGAGTTGGTTTAAATTCAAGAACAGTGGTAGGTACACCCTGCTTTTCTCTTGAAGGTTCAGCTCTAGGCATACTCTCAACTTCCTCATCCTCTACTCATTTAGACTCAATCTGACCTTCTTTCTTTTCTTCCTCAACTTGGACAACAATGTCTTTCACTTTCTGTTTTCTCTTGTTAACCTCTATTTCCTCAATTAATGGCTTCCCACTTCTCAATTCTATGGCATGCACTTGCTCCTTCCCTTCTCTTTTTGGGTTTTCAGTGTCAAAGGGTAGTTTTCCTTGAGGCCTTGCCCTTAGCTCATTAGCTAGTTGACCCATTTGCAATTCCATATTTCTCAATGAGGCTTGTTGACTTTGAATAATAACATCACTTTTTGCCATGTATACTTTCATCAAGCTTTCAAGAGATGTACCTAGAATATGCTGAGGGGGTATTGCTTTTTGCTGCTTTTGAGGCATAGGTTGTTGATTTCCAAAGGCCTAATAATTTTGATGCCCAACACGTGGTAGATAATTCACCTTTTGCTGCACTTGAGGGACTTGAGAATTACTTCCTTGGCCTCCCCAAGCAAAGTTAGGGTGATTTCTTCAACCTGGATTATAGGTATTAGAGTAAGGATTGTTCCTCTTATTACTCTGATTTCCTATATAGCAGACTGAAGCTGGATTGCTGGGGCAAACTCAAAGGAATGACCCTCACCATAGTAAACACAGGACTCTGTACTTACTTGGTTTACCACATATGCATTCTGTACATTAAGGGCATTCTGAACCACATTTCCCATAGTTATAATTTTCAGCATGTTGGCCATGGATGAGATTTGGGCATTGATAGAGGTTAGAGCATCCAATTCCAAAACTCCTTTATTTTTCTTACTTAGGTTACTTCTTAAATCAACCCATTGGCAGTTGTTTGATGATATCCTTTCAAGGATTTCATGGGCTTCATTATAGGTCTTTAATAAAAGAGCTCCAATAGCTGAAGCATCCACAACTTGCTTAGTGGTTGTGTTTAACCCATGGTAGAATGTTTCCATTTGTATACAATGAGGGAGTCCATGGTGAGGGCATTTCCTAAGAAATTCTTTGAATCTCTCCCATGCCTCACTCAAGGTCTCATCATCAAACTATTGAAAAGCCACAATTTCATTTCTAAATCTAGCATTCCTAGTAGATTGGAGGTATTTAACAAGAAATCATTCAGTTAGACTGTTCCAAGAATCTACTGCCCTTGGAGGAAGTGCATTCAACCATGTTTTGGCTGCATCTCTAAGAGAGTAAGGAAACAAACTCAACCTTAAGGCATCCTTAGACATTCCTGGCATTATAAAAGAATCACTAACCCCTAAAAAGGATTTCAAATGCAAATGAGGATCCTCATATGATAGTCCATGAAACTGACCTATGGTCTAGAGCATTTGAAACATAACTGGTTTAAGCTCAAAAGTAGGGCTTGAATTTCTAGTCTAATTATTCCTGGATTTAGCTCATCAACCAAGGGATTGACATATGTTCTAATGGTTCTCTCTCTGTCATCTGCTAAAAGAAGGACATTAGTAGAAATTTTAGCCTAATCAACCATTAAAGTTGGCCTATTCATTTCAGGAATTGGTTGTTGTCTATTTTCAAGGTTAGTTATCTACTGATCTAAAGGATCCCTAGAAACGTGTGGATCTTCCATAGTTGCTCTTTTATCTCTCAATCTTCGCCTAAAAGTCCTTTCTATTTCTAGATCTTAAATGAACTCTAACCCAGGATGTTCATTCATACACAATCAATGTACCTGAAACAAAGGAAATCAGCCTTAGTTAGTTCTGTCTTAAGCTCAAATTCACTAAAAATCAACTCAAACAAGGTAAAAATTAAACTAATCCCCTACAACGACGCCAAAAACTTGTTGCCTTAGCTAAAGTGAAATTAATTTTGCAATTAAGCACTCCTAATGTGCAAGTATACACAACCTATGCAGCAAGTGATAAGTATATTTATATCATTCTTCTCAGGGATTAGTTCAAGCAATTTTACCAAGTTGAGCTAAATTTTTAATGAATAAAGTGGTAAACAGTAAAGAACAATAAGTGGGGGTTTTCAAAAGAGTAAACTAAACTGAAATAAGCAACAACAAGAAATAAACAAAATGTTAAAGGAGCAACAACAGAAAAACAACAAGTAATTTCAATCAAGGATAAAAGCAGGCTTGGATTAGGGGGTGCTCTATACTGTTCTAAGACTAAAATGCTTAAGTAAAAATCATGCAAAACTTGCACCACCTAGCATTCTAACACGGGATCTTTCCAGATTACCTCAAAATGTAGCTAAATTCCCATTTAAACTACTTTTTTTTACTCCATGCTTTGTGTACTTTAGGTGGAAGATTATCCCTAACCTACCCAACTCACTACAAACATGCTTGTAATTAGTCCTAAATTTAATTTAAGCAATTGGCTTCCACTTCTTTTTCCCAAAAGGCAAGAAAACAGTGAATGAATAAGCTGGCCAAACTCAATCCAAACATTAGCATTAAAATAACTTAAATTCTGTACAAATGTGCATAATATCACCTCAACTCAAGCCTCGTTACAATATAGAGGTCCCTAATCCTTGCCTAAAACTACTTAGCTCATAATAAAAGAAATGAAACTAAAAACAACTAATGAAAGTTCCATAACAAAAGCTTCTAATTAAACAGCAAAAGAAAGGAAGAGAGACAATGAGAAGAGAAGAAATATCAGGGAAGCAAACTTCTGACGATTCCTCCTTTTTCTTCAGCTTCTTTCCCACAATGGAATAACCCACTCGGCTCTCCTTATCCAAATATGTAGCTCTTCCCTTTTCTAGCCCCATTTTTCCATTCAAAAACAACAGCTTAAATACTCCCATTTTGTCCATCAACATTAGGGCTGAATAGATAGGGAATAAAATTGGCAGCCTCCCATTGGTCCACTTTATTCCAACTGGCTCTTTTTGGATAGCTAAATTAATAAAAAGATTCCTTGTACATGTGAATTAATTGGCTTCTCTATGAAGAATTGCTATAGCAAGCTAACTCAATTAGCTACACTGTACTCCAACTCTCTACTCATTAAGTCTGCTCTTACCTGAGGCATAAATTACAACAATTAAGCTCACAAATTGCAAGAATCCAAAATTAATCAAGGTTTTCTTATTACTTAGCAAAATAAGCAAGAAAGCACTAAATTAGGAACTTAAGTTACAAAAAGGCTACCAAAACACCTTAGAGCATAACCTCTCCCAGTAAGATGTGGTTTGGGGATGAACCAAGGTAGAAGCTGGTGGGCATGTGACACCCGAGTTTAGGAGGGGTACATGAATGAACTGAGACCACATCCGACTGAGAAGGAATCTTGAGACTATGCAAGCATGGTTAAGACAAGATTAAAAGAATTGATAGTTACTACCTATACCAACAAGGTGCACCTTCATTTTCGGTGGCCCAATCGTAGGAACTCTATAATTAAGCGTACTTAGCTTGGAGCAATCCCATGTTGGGTGACCTCCTGGAAATTTTCATAGAAGGCATGTGAGTGAGAACAAGTGGGGACAATCTTCACTCTTAGAAGCAGTTCAAGACAAGTAAGGTGGTGTGCTAGGTCATAGGGGATGCAGGAGAATGTCGGGGTCACCAGGTGCCGAATTTAGATTTTGAATCCTTGGCTTGGAGCGTTATAGTGCGGGTCAGTCCTGTAAGGCCAAGCGCCACCAGAGGTTAGTTGGTGAACCTCTAGTGGTACTAAGCCTATCCCAAATAGTACCTTATAAAAACATTTTGACTATACAAATAGGGGAGCTACCCCAAAGCTATACCAACTATGATGCCTATGTGGGTGACTGCTGTAAGGCAAAGCGCCATTAGAGGCTAGTTGGCGACCCTCTAATAGAACTAGGCCCATCCAAACATAGTACCTCATGAAAACATTCATGATATGCGGGGAAAGGTAATTGTCACTAGAAACCTCATGAACTTAGGAATAAACATACATTTAACTAAGGCCCTCTAGTTATCATGCAAAGGATTATAATCACTAAAAACCAGTCCATGCCACATAACTGAGACCCCTAATCCTCATGCGAGACCACATACTTAACAAAATCACTGGTCATCCTGTACAGATCATCCAATAATCATCATGCTAAATCACATACTTAAGAGAATCACAGATCATCCAATCAAACATGCATTCCAAATTTTATGTACTCCTTACTTACGATTTTAAGGAGTTGATCCAATTAGGCTACTTACCTTAAAAAGTGATTGCAAGCAAAACTAGTCCTGTCTATAGTAGTTCTTGCCCAAACCTGAATAATTTTTAAGCAATCAATAATAATCCAACATTAAAAATTAAGGACCTAATTCTTTAAGTTGAGGGTTTACCCAAGGATGCTAAGGGGAAAACACCCAAATGACTTTGTCCCCAATGCCAAATCTCAACAACTAATCTGCCAGTTGAAAACTACACATCGAACAATTTCAAGGGTCATAATCTAAATCAAGGCATTCAATCAAGTGCTCGAATAAGTTAGGAACGAACTTTACCCACAACTCCTTACCAACACGGCTCGAAACCTTGTTGGTTTTGACTTCAAATGGACTCCAACTTTGAAAATTCGAGATCTAAAAGTTATGGGTATTCTAAAACGGAGTCCAAAAATCCATGGGAATGTTGGGCCCATTAGGTGCTGAATTCAGATTTCGAATCCTAGGTCTGAGGCATTATAGATAGTATCAGAGCAAAACCTCTCTTAGTAAGATGTGGTTCGGGGACGAACCGAAGCGAAAGATGGTGGGCATGCAATGCTCAAATTCAGGAGGGGTACATGAATGAACCGTGACCACATCTAAATGAGAGGGATCCTGAAGATATGCAATTATGGTTAAGAAAGGCTTAAAAGAATTGATAGTTACTATCTATACCAACAAGGTGCACCTTCCTTTTTGGTGGCTCAATTGTAGGAACTCCAAAGTTAAGTGTGCTTGGCTTGAAACATTCCTATGATGGGTGATCGCTTGAGAATTTTCCTACGAAGCATGTGAGTGAAGACAAAGCATGTTGAAAGGATCCGTGTACGTCTGTGGGGACAATCTTCAGTATTAGAAGCAGTTCAAAACAAGTAGGTAGCATGACTAGGTCATAGGAGATGCATGAGAATGCTGGGGCCATCAGGTGTGGAATTTGGATTCCAAATCCTGGTCTGAATCCTAAGCCTGGGGCATTACATCTCAAGTCACCTCAACATATTTTATTCATACAACTAACATGAACAATGAAAAGGAAAATAAATAAATAAATTTAAGAGTGAGAGTGAGAGGCTGATGTCATACGAGCTAACGAACGACATCAAGAATCATGTTTGGCTAATTTCTCACCTACATTATTTTATTGAGAGTGAGAGTTGGGTGAGGTAATAACCAACAAGAAGGAGAACGTTTGATAACTTTTGATAACGTTCATGTTTCATGTTTCTTATTTTTCAAGAAACAGATATGTTTGATAAACCATATTGTTTCTTGTTTCAAAATTTTTTAGAAACGTTCCTAAAAAAAGAGCAGATTTTGAGAAACTTCAAAAAGTAGTTTCTCAAATTCTGTTTCTGTTTTTTTTTTTAGGTTTCATGCATGTATTCCTATTTCTCTTTTTACCCATCTCTCCCATCTCTTTTCTTTCTCTCTCTTCCATTTTATTTTTTTCTTTTAATACTTTTTAATCTTTTTGTTTTTCTTATTTTTTATTTTTATTTTTTGATTTATTTATTTCTATTCGTTCTCGCTCTTTCATCATATATTTTTTTTTATTTTAATAGTTTATTATTTTTTTCTGTTTTCCTTTTTACTTTCCTCTTTTCATTTATGTTTTTCTCTTCTCTCTTATTTTCTTATTTTCTTTTACTTTACATTAACGAGCTTATAGTTATTATTTTCTATTTAATTCTCTATTATTTTTCCTTTTGGTACGATTTTATTTTTTTATTAAATAAATAAACTAATAATGTATTTCATGTTTACCATTAAATGTAAAAAAAAATATACATTCTCTCTCTTTTTCTGATTTTACTTGCGTGTATTATTGGCTAATGCATTTTTAAAGAAAAAATTTAAAAAAAAGTTTATTATTAAATTAAAGAAATGTGGATATGTTTGATTGTCTGACCTTAGACAATTTACAAATTCGTCTAATTGAACTAACTCTTGTAAGTCAAAATCGTTCAAGGTGAATTGATTGAAGTGAAAAATAACATTGCAAATCAAATTTGAACAACATTTGAAGGATAAAATTTATTATTATTATTATTATTATTATTAATTAGGTGTTGGGCCTTAATAAAATACTATAACCTCTTTATAATTGTTTTATATTTATTTTAATGCATGTTATATGTTTTATTATAGTATATGTACTAAAATTTATTTTTACCAAAAAACAAGAAACAAGAAACAAGAAACAAGAAACAAAAATAGTTATCAAACATGTTTCTGTTTTTAGCTTTTAAGAAACAGAAACAAGAAACGAGAAATAGAAACAGAAAACAAGAAACGAGAAAGTTATTAAACGGGGCCTAACATACTATCTCTACTAGGCATTGAGGTAATTTCAGTAAGACGCTGATGAAAGCAAAAGGTTATATAAGCTTACTTAAAAATTGTGGTACATGTATTATTTGAATTTTGGGTCATCCCTAAAAGAAAAATCCGTTTACAACTTCTAGCACATTACTAGGCAGAGGAGTAACAAAAAGGAGATTGCACCCAATTCATCCGATTTCGATCCCAAATGCTCCATTTCAAAATTTTCACGACCAAATCCATCATCTTCCCCAAACCCTACAGAATCACAGGCACAATCCAATTCCAATACATTTCTCTCGTCCGCCACTTCAGTACCTCGAATTCCTCCTTCAATGGCTCCGTCACCCCTTCCAAAGACGACTATTTCGCCGCAATCCACCATATCTCCCACATTGTCCGCCGAGACTTCTACATGGAGCGAACTCTCAACAAGCTCCGAATCTCATACCTCAATTCCGAGCTCGTTTTCAGAGTCCTTCGTGCTTGCTCCAACTCTGGTACCGAGTCCTTCCGTTTCTTCGACTGGGCTTGCACTCAAAACCCCTCTTACCAACCCACCACTCTCGAATTCGAAGAGCTCGTCAAAACCCTAGCTCGGACCAGAAAGTATGTGACGATGTGGAAAGTTCTTCACCAGATGAAGACGCAGAATCTCAAAATTTCACCGGAAACGATATCGTTCATCATCGAAGAGTACGGTAAGCAGGGCCTTGTCGATAATGCGGTTACGATATTCAATCAATGCTCTAAATCTATCGATTGTCCACAAACGGTTGAGGTCTATAATGCGTTACTTTTTGCACTTTGTGAGGTTAAGATGTTTCATGGGGCTTATGCGTTGATTCGGAGGATGATTAGAAAAGGGGTAACTCCTGATAAAAAGACCTATGGAATTCTTGTAAATGGGTGGTGCTCAGCAGGGAAGATGAGGGAAGCTCAGGAGTTCTTGGAGGAAATGAGCCAGAAGGGGTTCAATCCTCCTTTGCGAGGTCGTGATCTTTTGGTTGAAGGATTGTTGAATGCGGGGTACTTAGAATCTGCCAAGAATATGGTTAGGAAAATGACTAAAGAAGGATCTGTTCCTGATATAGGGACTTTTAATTCTCTGATTGATGTTATATGTAACTCTGGAGAAATTGATTTTTGCATCAATATTTATCATGAGGTGTGCAAGTTGGGGCTTTGCCCTGATATAAATACTTACAAGATCTTGATTCCAGCAACTTCGAAAGTAGGTAGGATTGATGAAGCATTCAGGCTTTTGCATTGCTGTATTGAGGATGGACATAAACCGTTTCCAAGTCTTTATGGACCAATAATTAAGGGAATGTGTAAAAGAGGTCAGTTTGATGATGCATTTTGCTTTTTCACTGATATGAAACTTAAGGGGCATCCGCCAAATCGGCCAGTGTACACAATGTTGATAACAATGTGTGGGCGTGGAGGGAGGTTTGTTGATGCTGCTAATTACTTGATGGAAATGGCTGAATTTGGTTTACTGCCAATTTCAAGGTGCTTTGATATGGTTACTGATGGATTGAAGAACTGTGGAAAGCATGATTTAGCTAAGAAGATTGAGCAGCTTGAATTTTCTATTCGAGGCATTTGATCTTGTAGTAAAATGATAAACAAGCACTTCTTCTGCTTGAGGGACGCTGTTTTAACGAAGACGGATTGCCTAGGATTGTGGCTGAGACTACTGCTATCTAGGTACCATATACTACTTCTAATTCTTCATTGAAAAGATAATCTAATCGTTTGGTTCATGATTTGCTTGGTCATCTAAACCTGTTTCATGAAACTTATATTTCGAATGTGATATTGCTATTAAAATATGTGCCTTTTGTGCTGTTATCTGTTTTAACTATAAACAATTTCCGTTGAGTTGAGAAGACCACATGGTTATATCCTTGCACTTTTCCACTTTGTTTGTTAAAAGTTAGGGTGCTATTTGGCTTGAAAACGTTTGGAGGTTTTTTATCATTTGCTCAGAGAATTGTTTGAGTTCAAAGGAGAATAATTTTCTCTCTTGCTTCAAGGTGGCGTCCTTTGTATATAGAATGTAGTGGCTGTTCTCTTTTCCAATCCATATCAATTGGACAGTTTTTCTTATAATGTATTCTGATTGTGGAAGGAAGAGGATTTTGTTCCTCTTATTTTTGTTGATCTTTATTTTTTGATGAAATTTCTTTATATAAAAGAAGGAAAAGCTTGAAGATTATGTGACTTATGAAACTATGATTATTTGCCATGTCTTTCTTTTTAAAGTCAAATCATTATTCTCTGACTCGTACTAATTTGAGTTATGTAGCAAGAGGGAGAGAATCCAAATAATTAGGCTGAGAATGAGAGAGGACTGTGAGAGGAGGTGGTCTGACTGGGAGAGAAAAGGCACTCATTTATAAAATGGGTTGTTTTGCAGTCTCCTTAGATTTCCCTATGCTCATCTTTTGCAAGCCTGTGATCATTCAATCTTCAAGTATATGTTTGTTTTTTTCTTTATAGTCAAGTGACGTACGATATTCCTATTGAAAAAAATGACAAAGCCATCCTCCCATTTTGTTATGAAAACAGGGCTAATGCTTGGAAAGTAATCCTTATGGTTGTACTTGGTGTTCTCATTGTTCGTTATCCTCATTCGGTGCTGATGCAACTGCACGAGAAATACGGATCTTGCAATTCGTTACTGTTTGGTCTGCCATCGAGGTTTGTTACGACCCCTGATCCCTTCTCATGAAAGAGTGATGTTGATTTAATTGGTATTGACAATGACCATGAATACATGTAATTTACTTCTCTTATATTTAGTTCTAGGGTTCTGTGAATCTTCTTGTGTATAATGTACATGCATAATATGTAACTGGACCATGCAAGCATTTTTGTTGATCTCATCAACTGTGCAAGTAATTGCATTGAGAGTGGTTATATTAGATTTTAAACATATACTTTTTAGTTCAATATCTTTTTTTGGTTTTTTTTTTTTGATAAGACGGAGCTTTTATGGACAAAAAAAAAAAGAAGAAAGAATACAAAGGGCATAAAAAAAAACCTTCCAAAAGGAGCCAAACTAAAGAAAAGGGCTCTAGTCAAGCAAGATGAAACCTAACAAATAATTACAGGAGTCCTTACATACAAAAGCATACAAAAGCACAAAGAGGGAGGAACCAAACTAAAGAAAAGGACTCTAGTCAAGCAAGATGAAACCTAATGGATATTTACAGAAGTCCTTACATACAAAAGTACAAAGGGGGAGGTATGGAACGTAACAAGGGACCAAACTTCCTCACTAGATTGCTTCACACCTCTAAATACTATTCTTCCTCTTTCTCCAAGACCCAAAACAATATCATCTGTTACTTTTGGTGAACTGTTATAATTTAAGAGTTGTACTTGTGGGCCTTGTGAACTGTTATAATTTGACATTTTAGCCATGCAAACGTTTCTTTGATAAACTCTCATCAACTGCACAAGTAATTAATTGCATTGAGACTCATCATTTAACATGCTAAATATTGCTTTTGTCATCTTGAGTTTTGATTGAGCATATTAAAGTGTGCCCAGTTTTCTAGGTTTCTTGGTCTAAATAGTAGGTATGTTTATAACATTTTTGTTTATGGTTTTCCTTTTCCAAAAGTGATTCTTATTTACTAACATTTTTTTTTTCCAAGTTTTCTAATGTAATCTGAAATTTTACTTTAAAAACTAGAAAAGAGTAGTTTTTTTTTTTTTGAACTAGTTGGTAACACGTGCGATGCACGTGAAAATTCTTAGTTTCTTTTTGGAATATTAAAAAATTATAGTTTCGTAAATTTAATTAAATATTAAAGAATTATCTAAAAAATTAGTATACAATAAAATTTTATAGTATCTATTGAATATCTAGTAAGTATTGCATGGATAGTAAGTAAATAAGTTGTCTATGTCCTTATTTGAAAAAGTCATAATGGAACTGAAAAAAAAAACATGTAATGATAATTTTAGTGGAGTCAGTTAAAATACCATACTTTGGGCTTTGTTCCATTTTGATTTTTGTACTTTCAAATGTCCAATTTTAGTTCCTGCATTTTCAATAAATCTTACAATTGGTCCCTACTATTAGTTGATTGTATTTTTTATTTTAAAAATTTAGTCTCTATTAACTTTCTCTCTATAAATTTTAGAAGTATGTTCACATTGTGTCTATTCTTGTATTACAATTATTATTATTATTTAACCAATTTTGATAAAAATTAACTTCAAACTTATCATAGGAACTAATTTTAAGCTTTATTGAAACTATAGGGACTAAAATTGAACATTTGAAAGTACATGGACCAAAATGAAACAAAGTCCAAAGTATAGGGACAAAAATGGTATTTTAACCAAACAAGAATTTTTCAGTTTTTAAAGAAGGTATATATCATCCTATTTTGAAAAAAAAAACATAATTAGAAAAATATAATCTATTTACACCATTACACTTATTGATTTATTTTATTAGAAATGTAAAAGATTTATCTAATTATAGAGATGAAGCCACATTAGAATTTTTTTTTAAAAAAAAAGTTTAAATATATATAATTTAATTTATTTATTTGAAGAGAAACAATAACTAAAACAACAAAACCCAATATATTTTTGGTAATTTTCAAGCATGATTGTAATTTAGTACAAATTAAAATAATTATAAAATGAATATTTTTTTTAAAAAAAAAAATTGGTATTTGGAGACTAAGCTTCCATATAAACTAGTTGTAAACCAGTTGCACAGTAGTTTAGGCCCTATTTGATAACCATTTGGTTTTTGAAAATTGTGTTTATTTTATCACAATTTCTCTATAATAGTTTTCGTCTTCTCCGCAACGGTTTTCATCTTTTTTAAGGAAACATTTGAGTTTCTAGTCAAATTCCCAAAAAAAAAAAACAAGTTTTTGAAAACTACTTTTTTTAGTTTTCGAAACTTGGCTTGGTTTTTGAAAACATATGAAAAAAGTAGATACAAAAACATGAAAACCCATAGGTAGAAGTAGTATTTATAACCTTAATTTTCAAAAACCAAAAACTAAAAACCAAATGGTTATCAAACGGGGCTTTAGTTAAACCCATGAAGCCCCTTACTCTAGTGACAATTCATACCCATGTACATAGCTTCAGTAATGTAATACCCACAGCCGTAATAATACATCAATGTCGCTCCGACGCCATAGGTGCAAAATTTGACACTCCTTCATACCCAACCACGACTACTCACACGTTCGACGCTAGATCTACTACAAGGAGTCGTGACATTATTCACCACACTACTCGTAAGATCAACATCTACGCAGCTCCTCCCTCAATCAATGCAGTAGATCAAATGTGAACACCAAAGATATAGGTTGTTTTTTTTTTTTTAATTCACAACATTTGGGAGTGAAAGGATTCGAATCTATGACCTCTTGATCATAAATTCATACTTTATGTCAGTTAAACTATGCTCTTGTTTGCCGAAAGATATACGTTGTTGTAGAGATGGGAAAGAAAGTAAAGGGATGTAGAAATGAATAGAGAATGCAGAAGAGCAAAGTATAAAATATTAAAATTGTATTGAAAATTGAACTTTATTAACTCCCAATGGTAGATTTCTCAGGCATTCATCCTCAGTAAACGATACAAAAGGTCTAATTAAATTAAAAACAACTATTAATAATTAAATTAAAAGATAAAAAAAAATGTTATTAACACATTTCTCATTAAAAGGGGAAAAAAATCAAAAGTTTCTTTCTTTTAAGTCCCTTTTATATATTATAGATTATAGATATTGATTTGACTGAGATTAGTTTTCTAAATTGTGAAAAAACTCAACAAAGAATACACAATCCTTATCAACTGAAATTTAAAAAATAGAATACTGAAAACAAAATAAATATCAAACAAAGCTTACAATTTAGAATACTGAAGGAAATGAATAAGGACTAGGCTCGACAAAGACAGTCATGGTTTGTTATCGTGTGGTTCTATTGTAGATGTTGAGAAGGATGAACGTCAAGAGAAGACCACACTTTGGCACACCAAGAGATTGAAGAACCTAATGACCAAGGTATATGCTTGATTTTGATTCTTTTTTACTCTTGTTAATTTGATTATTTCTTTTGCAGGTTGTCTAGATTTGAGGATGAATCCTTTCAACAAGGAGAGGATGATACGAACATGGAGAGTATGTGCGTGCCAAGTTTCACGGTCATGCTTGTCCAGGGCATGTTGCCCGTGGCCGCATGCTCATTTCAACCCCTTTTTATCATGTTTTCATTTTGTATTGTTCATATTGTATGTTAGTTTAATTTTCTTGCACTTTTGTAAGCGTATGACTCCTCGCCATTTTGACGTGCATGGGTGACAAACTAAATATGCCTCAAAATATACTATAGGGGGATATGACTAGTTGTTAATTCTTCCTACCCGAATTATATGCTATCAAGACTAGTGTGTTGCCTTATTGCTTGCTAGCTTATAATAATTGCTTTCTCAAAAATGCTTTTCAAAACTCTCTAACCTTGTTTTTTTAAAACCATTTTTCAAGAACGGGGGTGGAGGTTGCAAGATAGGCCCTTTGTGCCACCAGCGATCCGAAATTGAGTTGGTTGACTTACTCGTGGGCGAGAGTAAGTGTTGCACAATTGCCATGTGAGACCCAAAGAAGTGCGATTGTGACAGTTGGTATCAGAGCCGAGTCAGCTTCTAAAATTGGATTCAGTGATCATGTTTACGACCAATCAGTTGGGCAAGTCCCATGTTGACCGATTGGTTGAGATCAAAGAGCAAATGCTCTTCTTGATAGAAGTCCCGATAGTGTTCGATTTTTGGAATCTCGCTTGGATGAGATTGCTGCCAAAGCCGATAAGATTGACGTGGTAGCTAGCCACCTAGATGGGATGCTCGTCCAAGAGTTGATGGTGAGGGTTGAGGCCCTAAAGGACAAAGTCACATGATATGGTGGCTTCGAGCGAGGTGATAGCTCGTCGGGCTCTATTGCTCACATGGAGGAGCGTGTCGAAGGTTTAGACAGCTCCCAAAAAATGATTGCTTAGATGGTGTCAGACTTGTCTGAATATGCTAGAGCTGCTCTAAATGTTGTGAGGGCAGAGATGGCAGATTTGAGCACTCGCGTTAATTTCACTATGAGAGTGGTGGGAAACCAAGCCCCGACTGAGGGTGTATTCCAAGTCAACAAGGTTAAAGTGCCTGAACCTAAGCCCTTCTGTGGGGCTTGTAATGCGAAAGCCCTGGAGAATTTCATATTTGACATGAAACGATACTTTAGGGCCATAAGTACAATATCAGAAGATTCAAAAGTTACCTTGGGACAATGCATTTGGTGGATGACTCCAAGCTATGGTGGAGATCATGTTATATGGACATCCAAGAGGGGCGATGTATCATTGATACGTGGGAAAAGTTGAAACAAGAGGTGCGCTCTTAGTTCTTCCCAGAAAATGTTGAAATATTAGCAAGATGCAATTGTTGAAATATTAAAAACACTGGGACAATTTGAGAGTACGTCAAGCAGTCTGCTGGGCTGATTTGGACATTCGAGACATGTTAGAGAAATACAAGGTCTTCTATTTTGTTGAAGGGTTGCAATCGTGGGCCCAGTCCAAGATTTATGAACAAATAGTACAAAGCTTGTCAGAAGCTTATGCGGCTGCAGAACGGCTGTAGAACGTTTGTTCGATCTCACCAACAACCTAAGTAACGAGCAATCTCAAGATGTGAGATGAAGCCAAACTTCCCCAAGTAGAGACAATAGAAATTATCGACCTAGCTCTCCCAAGATTGGAGGAAGGGACGAGCCGAGAATTGAGGTGGGAGTGCGAAGACCTTTCCAACAAAGGGATGGGAGATACATGGCGAGGGTTAGCTTAGCAGTATAGCACTGGTCAAAAGCCCCTTTCTTATTATTTGTGTCGAGGCCCTATCGAGTTTACGAATGCCTAAACAAAGCCACCCTGAAAGGTTTTCAAGGATCGTTGAAAAGTACTTTAGGGATCAAGGCTGAAACCTCCGAAGCAGAGAGACCCCACATCAGAGCCTTGAATTTCTATCGGCCTTGCAGAAGAAAGTGGAAGGGACCGAGGAATCTACACCATGTGGTCGTATGTATGTCGACACATGGATTAATTAGAAACCCATGAAAAGCATCATGGTCGAATCAGGAGCAACACATAACTTATGATCAAAGTAGAAGCCTGACAGTTGAACTTATGTTGGGTTAGAGACGTGGAAAAAATAAAAGCTGTCAATTTGGCAGCCTTAGCCATCTTGGGGGTTGCACGAAGGATGACAGTGAAGCTAGGTGGTTGGACAGAATAAGCAGATTTTGTAGTTGTCAAGATGAACGACTTCGACATTGTGTTGGGAATAGAGTTTCTCCTTGAGCACAAGGTCATATTGATACCACTGACAGAATGTTTAGTAATCACGAGTTCTAATCCCACCATAGTCCAGACCAAACTCAAACAACCGAATGAGGTGAAATTGTTATCAGCCCTCCAGCTGAATAAGAGCCAAGACAAGTGTTGTGACGTTAGGTCCCATGTGGTTGACCAACCTTGTGGGAGAAAGAATCATCAAGTTTATAACTCCTCTAAGGAGTGGAGGCCAAATCCAGAAGTTGCTAGGAAGTATTCAAAAGAAGCACCGAAGTGCATGAAGGAGTGGGTCAACCAGAAACGATCCCCTTTGATGAGATGGTACGAAGTGTTGATTCCACCAATCACCCTGAAGAACGCCTTTGAGGTATTGGTTGAGAGAACGTCTCAAGAAGACAATCAAAGTAGGGACATGAAGGAGTTCCTAGAAGAGTGGACACAGAAGTTTGCTGGAACCACATTGGAGATTTGAAGATAGTTGCTCATGAGACCGCCGAGCTCGAGTAGAGTTGGTTGATAGGGATGTTAACCATTTAAGTGGGGGAGATTGTCACTGTAATGCTTGTCCAGGGTGTATTGTCAGTGGTCGCATGCCCATTTCAACCTCTTTTTATCATGCTTTCATTTGTATTGTTCATATTGTATGTTAGTTTAGTTTCCTTGCACTTTTGTAAGCATATGACTCCTCACTATTTTGACTTGCATGGGTGACAGACCAAATATACCTTAAAATGTACTATAGGGAGATATGACTAGTTGTCAATTCTTCCTACTCGGATTATATGCTATCAAGACTGTTGTGTTGCCTTATTGCTTGCTAGCTTATAATACTTGCTTTCTCAAAATGTTTTCCAAAACTCTTTAACCTTGTTTTTTTTTTTTTATAAATATTTTCCAAGAATGAGGGTGGATGTTGTGAGATAAACCCTTTATGCCACCAGCGATCCAGAATTGAGTTGACTAACTTACTCATGGAAGAGAGTAAGTGTCACACAGATTGAAAGAAGTGCGATTGTGACACCAAGCATGACCCTTGGCCAACCACAACGTGTGGAAGCCCAATCTATAGTGCCACAAGAACGTCTTAAGAGGTTATTTGGGCATTCATAGGCACCCAAGCCATGCATCAAAGGAAGACAATGCACATGCCCACATCGCGCATGCATTTGCATTCGATGCTTGCACTTACGGCATCATGTGCGCACTTGATGTTGACACTGCACTCTCAAGTGCCCTTGCCTGTGCACCATGTCGCTCAACAAATCCACCCACGTGTGCCAGACCTTCAACAATGCCTTCCTTGTTTGCGCCCACGGTCGGCCCCACCTACAACCATAACTAGAGAACCTCGCTTATGCCAACCCACACACCCATGCTTATTGATGTCACTATCCTCAAAATTTCCCTACTTTTCATATTTGTTTTTCTTTATTTTTTTATTTTCATTTTAGGAATAGATTGGATCTTTAGGAGAACTTGTTGGATTTGGAAAAAATTTCAGCATATTTTATTTTTAGAATAGGAAGAAAATTTTTATTACTTATTTTCTTTAATTATTTGCAAATTAGGGTTTCCATAATTTTGCCTTTACCTTGGTTCTATAAAATCCAAGGTTGTCTTATACTCTTGGATAGTTTATGATAAATAATAGTTGATATTTTTTAGAATTCTTTTGCCTTTGTGCAAGTCTTTGGAAGCCTTGATTTAGCTAGGTTTCATATTTTGAAACTTTCAAGTTTGGTTGATCACCAAACTTGTAGATTGTTTTCAACTTTGAGGTAAGAATGAGTTTTCTTATCTTTTGTTCTTTGTCCATAAGATAATCTGCTTTCTAACTTCTCACCTTAGTTGATTTTCATTTCACATTTTGACTCTTTTGGTTGGTGTGCTATAGGTATAAGAGGATGCATGCCAACGATTGCTAGTGTTGATTACCTAAGGTTCGTACACAACGTCCCTTTATTTTTTAAAACCAACTGCTCAACTATCCAGACTAAGCCTTGTATCATTATTTTTAGGATTGGACTCAGGCTTTTTCAACTATGGCATTATAACTTACCAACTCAGTTAATGAATTGCTTCTTCTTTCATCAGGGCTTTGATGCTACAACATTCCTCATAGAAAATATCTGTGTTAAACGTTACGCCCCCAAAATTTTGACAGCATCATGGGGTATGCTTCGAAAACTACCCATTTACTTCACATGATAAACAATACATCTAAACTTATCCATAAAGAATCTCTTAAAAACAAAGTTCATTATACCTGGAAACAAGAATCCAATCCCACAATGTAAGGCCTTGTTTTTAATAACCATTTAATTTTTGGTTTTTGAAAATTAAGCCTTGTTTTTAATAACCATTTAATTTTTGGTTTTTGAAAATTAAGCCTTGTTTTTAATAACCATTTAATTTTTGGTTTTTGAAAATTAAGCCTTGTTTTTAATAACCATTTAATTTTTGGTTTTTGAAACTTAAGCCTATAAATGCTACTTCCACACTTATGGGTTTCCTTGATTTATTATCTACTTTTTACATATGTTTATTGTTTTCAAAAACCAAGCCAAGTTTTGAAAACTAAAAAAAGTAGTTTTCAAATTTTATTTTTGTTTTTGGAATTGGGTTAAGAATTCAAATGTTTTCTTAAGAGAGATAGAACCCATTTGAGAGAAATGATGAAAAAACAAACACAATTTTCAAAAATCAAAAATCAAAAACCAAATAGTTGCCTAAATATATCAACATCAACTAAATTCAGTAGCTCACATCAAGCTCCAAATAACTCTCAAAACATAAAGATAGTCTAAGTCTATTACAACCACAACATGAAATAAAATACCTAAAATAAACCAAACTAAAATAAGAGTAAACATAAGCCTCTAAATACAACTCAACCTCCAAAAAACAAACTCTAACAATGACCTCCAACTCAAACTTCCCAACAGGTTTATAACTCTAACTATAAAGAAATGAAACAATGACTATATTAAAAAAAATAAAAATAATAACTAAGCCAATGGTCTCTTCCATCATGCCTCCTCTTGCTCATCACCTAGCTCATAAAGGTTTCCACACTTGCAAAATCTGGTAGTGGGTTAGTTCATAACCTGTACTAAGTACTATACACTTGAGGAACCATCAAACAATATACAACATACAAGTCAAAAATCATGCTTCACACATACAACCAAACGTGCTCTTTAAGCATAAAACAAGTAAAACATCAAACATGCTCAACACATGAATCAACACATCATGCAACATACTTATGACATGCACTCACATCCACTAACTCAAGCTCAATGAGCTCTCTCAACTCCACTGAGTCTCTCAACACTCATATTTAGCTCTCACAAAGCTCTCTGAGACTGACTCCTTTGAGTTGCTCGACCCCCAACCATTTATACCCAGGGCTCAACGCTTCTCTACAGCGCTCAACATTCGACCCTTGACCATTTATGAGTTGCCTCAAAATATGCATTGTCCCTTGACCATTTTTACCCAAGGTGCATCGATGCCTTAGCAACGTATTGACCCTTCCCTAGGCATCCCCATAGTTGCTTTTCAGACTCATCACATTGACCCTGGACCATTTTTACCCAAGGCATCAATATTCCTCCTAATCTAATGGTGACATACCATCCCTCTACCATTTGTACCTGAGGCGCACTGGTATTCACCCTATTTTCCTTTTTCACACACAAGGACCTCCGACCTTACAGTTTCTCTAGAATGCATGAATCCTAAACATCATGCTTCTAAACCATGCTTATGCCAAAACTGCATGACACATAACCAATGCCAACAACTCAGCATCATAAACATCACAAGATCAAATCACATCGCACATAGCATGCTAGGTGTCACAACCATACTGAGAAGAGAGTAGGTTGTGACCCCCACAAGTACAGACAAAGAAAAGGCGTCACACGAGTGGTGTCTATTGGACCACGTGAGGGCCAAAGAGAGACAAGTGCCATGATGTGACTGAGGAGAACAGTGCATCATCTAACACACCAAGAACAGTGGGCATGAATGTCAAGTTGAGGTGCAAGCAAAATGAGAAGCAACTATTGGGGGTCAAATGGGGCCCCGGGCCATAGCCTCAAAAGTTGGGATTCCGTCATGATTTTTGACAAGCAGCTCTGGAGTTAACTCCGTATATGGGCAAGATTTAAGCTCACAAAATTTCGTGTCAATTGGAGTCCAAACGTGCATGGGTGGTAGAACCAAAAAGCCTCATTATCTACCTCAAGAGGAGGCATGGTGTTAGGCTCTCCACCACCCTTGGGCCTCATGGCCTAAGTGAGCCACCCCATGGAACATGCGTGTGTCATGGCGTGGGTGAGCGTTGCAAGACGAGTGTCTTGGGAGTCTTTCTTTGGAATGAGTTTTCCTAGGATAGTGTTGGACGACACGGGTGTGCAGACATTGCGCCCCCTTCTCATGGGTCGGAGGATCTAATATAGGGTCCGGTAGCGGCCCGCGATGCGAGAATGACTCGACATGGACACGAAAGAGTTCATGTCTTGATATGACTCTGATGGATGGATGTCCGAAAGGCCCCAAATATGAAGACGACTTATGGGTAGGATCTCAAGAAGCATGTCCGAACGAGTAGCTAAGTCTGATGACTTCTTGATGCTCGGGATGGCATCACTATTCATCAGTGGGACCTGATAGTTTCTAATTTGGATGGTATTTGTCTGATATGTCTCGCTTTGCATTATAATGTCCTGAAAAGCTCTAGTTGGCATAGTTTGCACCTGGTAAGCGTTATAATGCCCTGATAAGTCTCGGTAAGTGTTAGAATCACCCAATTAAGTGTTTGAAGGCCGTTTTGACCCAACAAAGGGTCCGAACACATCCTGGTGAAGTTCTAGACTGATTTAGAAGCATTGTGGACACGTTAATGAGTTCGAAGATGATGAAAAATGGAGCGACTAAGTGTTTAAATGACCTTGGCCTAGTGTAGAGGCAATGTTGAGCCTTGGGACTTGGCCTAGAGTAGAGGCAAGTCGGCTAAAGTTGCGTTTGAGCGAAAATACACGTACGGGCGACGTGTATGACCAAGTTAACTTTCGCTGCATAACAAATGAAGCTTGATAGATCGAAAAGAACCTTGCCTAAGGTCCGACGAAGCCACAAAGGGTTGCGAAAAATGAATTGGGGCTTGAGTTCCCCTTAAGGCTAGCCATGATCTCGTGTAAAGTCATGGTGTTGCACAGTTGGAGATCGACCGTGACACTAGGCACACAACAAATAAACTCCACAAGTAGAAACTACTTATGAAACGTCCTAAAACGCTCCTAAGTCGATTAAAAAAGGTTCCTAAATAAGAAAAACAACATTTTGTAGGTTAAACTTAATTTAGAAACCTTAATTGAATCTGATCAAATTTTCAGAAAGGTTGTTCTTACCCAAAATCACTCTTAAGCTGAGTTTGAACACTCTGAAACTTATTCGAATCCTAAAACAAAGAGTATTCAAGGTTAGAGACCTATCTAAAGTACTTTAATGGAGTTCGAAAGGGTCCAATAGAAACTTTACCACTTAAACTCACTAAAAAAAAATTGAGTCTTTGCTAAAAGGTGATCAAAGAGGTTTGATTTTGCCAATCTAAACTTTACAAGATGTGGGTAAACCAATTTGAGGTCGTTCGGGTTGTGGGTAATAGCTGAAAGCTAACTTTGAGTCTAAAATCATTGCTGGTTGGTGATCAAATCAGTTCAAACCTAAATACTGAAGAGCTCCAAGAGTTAAAATCTAATCCAACCACTTAAATCTAATCTAAAAGGAGTTTAGGCAAGCCAAAAACCAACCGATTCTTACCGAAGAGTTGCTAATCACTTGGGTCTTTATCGAATTAGTGTCGAAAGACTTTAACGCTGCAGTGGTTGCTGGAGTGCATGGGTTTGCTCGCATGGGTCGCCGGCGTTGTAGACCACATCTTGGAGGGTCGTCGAGGTGTTTCTCGTTTGCTAGTTTTTGGGGAGAAGTCGCGTTGCTTGCTGAGTAGTCGATTGGAGTAAAATAATCGTCGAAGGAGTTTGTACGTCATTGCTCATCTTCGCCGAAAGGGCCACCAAAGAAGAGCTCGTGGGTAGCGGTGTTGGACAGCCGCTGGAGTTGCATTGGTATGGGTAGCAGCGTGAGAGAGGGGGAGATCGTCGCAAAGCTATGACCGCCGTCATTCGTGCTCGTCAAGTGGTGTTTGAACTCGCCACCGGAGAATGTGTGAGTTTGTCAGAGGTGTGCTGTCTGGAGAAGATAAACAACAATGGGGAATCTAAACCCCTTGTTTGGAACCAATGGATTTGAAAGAATTTCAAATCATGATTTGAAATCATTTATCGCGTGTGGATGCAAAAGATTTCAAAGGAATTTGAAATCAATTGTGATTTGAAATCGTGTTTTTCTTTAAAAAAAAATTTCATTCCAAATAGGTCGGATTTGGTAGGATTCTGAACTAAAAAAAATATATGTTACCAATTTTACTCCATATAGGTTAAAAAAAAAATTACACCTCCCTATGCTAGTTATACCTATCCATAGTATCTTCTTTTGATTTTCTTTTTTCTTGGTGAAGAGAAAAAATCAACATAAATACATGAAACAAAAAAAAAAAAAAATGATTGCTTTGAGAGGTGAGAGAGTGTGAGACGGAGCAACGGTGAATTCATTGGGAGGTGAGATGGTGTCAGGCAGGAGCCTCAAGCTGGGAGGGAAGGGTCATTGAGCATGAAATAGACTTTAGAAAAAAGAAGCAAATTTAAAATAAACAAAAAAAGTTGTTGAGTGCATACGAATAGGTAGAAAAAATCTAATATACATTTTTTTGAAAAATAAATATAATGTAGTTTGTTGTAGATTTTTTTTTGAAAATGGTTGTAGATTTGTTGGTAAAGTTTATTTTTTAATATATAAAATTATATGAAAAACTATAATAAATATATGAAAAAAATATTAATTAGGTTATTTTTAAATTTTAATATACAACAAATATAAATATATAGATAAATAAGGGTTTTGTTCTTTTTTAATACATAATAAATATATGGAAAAAATGAGTGTAGGATTGTAATGTATTTTTATTAAAACCGTAAATAAACATATTCTCTATTTTAATTTAATTTAGAAGGTTCAAAACATAATTGTAATTGACATTGTTATTTGATATTAAAATATTTTATTATCATTAATATAATTTTCTGCAAAATTAGAAGGGCATAACAATAAAATATTATACTTTCTTTTCATTTCTCGTGAGCATCCAAACAAGAAAATTTATTTTTTGTGATTTTAAACTCAAATAAGAAAACGAAATCATTTCCATTTTCTAAAATCCTAGAAATGAAATAATTTGGAATCAAATCCATTCGCCAACGGAGCATTAGGGCTATCTTAATTCATTTTCTTTTTCTCTTTTTTCCATAATTAAAACGCCAAATAAGGAACCTAAAAGATTTGAAGAAAAATATAATTAAAAGGGATTTGGGTTCCTTTTTGAACTTGGAAAAATAAAATCTAAAATTAAATTCTCAAATCATGGAATTAAAGATTTAATTAAAAATCTCATTTTCCAAAATTATAGAAATTTAATTCATCGAACTTAAGGATTAAACTAAAATTCTAAACTCCCAAATTCAAACTCAAGAACAACTAAGTCTAATTGATCCATAATTAATGGACTAGAATAAATTCAAGGCATAACGTAACTCCAAAAATAGTCTAAATTTATAATGTGAGACGTTACATTAAAACAACGCCATTGCCTTAATTCCTTGTTCCTTACCTTTTCTTCTTAGATTTTTTGTATCTCTAGGCAATGATCCTTGAGTCTATCTTTGATTTCATTAGCTAATGGACCCATACGAACCTCTAGGTTCCTAAGGGATTGTATCACCTGGACAATTTAATATTATTTTAGTTGATTATATTTAGGGTTTTTGAAAAAAAAAAGAGAATTCAGATTTAGATAAATATCTTTCTTTCTTCTTTATTTTTGAATTTGAATTAAGGATAAAAGAAAAAGATAGGATAATTTGGCCTACCCTATCAGACCTAACCTCTTCTTCCCTGATCTATAATTAAGTACCTAAATGAGGGTGGTGTCGTAGAGCCATAAAACAAAAAGAAAGTCTACCAGTAGAATTCTTCTAGGATATCGTTGAGGAGTCTTAAAAAAAAGGTCTAGCAGTAGAATTCTTCTAGGGGCTGTTTGGGGCACAAAGTTGGTTATAATAGTCTGTGGATTATAATAGTCTGCAGGTTATTATAGTATGTGTTTGGGGTGCAGATTATTTGAGTCTGGGTTATAATAGTCGGTGTTTGGGGTGCAGATTATTATAACATGGAGTTTTTAATGCTATGTTTAGGCTGACAGTATTTTTTTCCAACATTTTCAGGATTTCACAAGTAATTTTATATTAAAATTTCAATATTCCAAATTTTAAATAAAAAAAATTGTTCCATACTTTGACCATTTTGGAGTTTGAAATGCACAAAAGAATGGCTACCATTCCTTATGTAATATCCATGTTCGGAGTTGTACAACTACAATATTATATCTAACTCCCTAGGTACACAAAAAATAGTTTTTGTATGAGTGAGAATTGTCAATCATGATCCACTACCATGATGGCACAAAATATATGATACTACATACATACTTCAAACAAAATAAGATAATTTTTCTAAAGAAGGGTTGATCAGGCGCTTTTCTCGTTGAGAATCTGACAGTATTCCAGTTGCAACTCTGGAGAAACAGACAAAAAGCTCTCCAACACTTGGACATCATGGAAGAGGATATTCATTACCTGTGCTTTGCCCCAGTTATCCAACTCTGGGATATTGTACAGGTGGGCCACAATTTTTTAGGTACTTCGACCTCCACTGCACGTTTCTCTTTGGGCCACTCTGCAATCATCTTTAAGTGGGACGAATTCACATCCATAGCATCTCATACCACATCAACCATCTCAGAGTGATAATGAGATCGTTTCCTCTTGCTACCCCTAGATGGTAAAGCACCTGCTACGTTGTTCCGACTGGTGGGTATTCCATGCATCTAGTCTTGAGGCATGTCCATTCGTTGGGTTGAAACTGGCAGTATTGGGACATAGTATTCCTGGGAGCCATCCAAGTGAATATCTTTGTCCATATGCTCTCCTACATTTGATGCCATGTCTGTAGGGGTCTCCACAGTTGTTCTTGTAGCTCGGTCTTTGCCAAAGACAAGGGCTAAATCATCAAAGTGGGGGAACGACTTGTTGCGCAACCCCTTTGCAGCTGGATGACCCTACATGAAGATCAAAGTATCTGTTATACAATGTCACGAAACAGTTATATATAAGAGGATTATGCAACCTTACCTTTACCCATCTGTCAAAGTCTCATTCTTCACCTCCACGCATTTAAATTTGTCATTCCAACCAAATCCACTACAGCCTGCTCTAGCATCTCTGCAATCGCATGATATTGTTTTTTTAGGGTTCGAATTCTGCAATCGATGGTGGTTGATTGAATTTCAGTGCCTTGTATCCTCTCTCTCATCATACGTTACAGTTGCATCAAGTACCCAGGTTGAAATGTCCCATTGTCTGATCTCCACTCGCCAGACTGGACCAAGTACAGAAGGCACTCCACCAACTTTGCATCCTCATGCTTCGTCCATGAGTGCTTTGGGGCTCTCGGTGCACCTGACATTCTGCTAAATGCATACGTTTATCGTTATAGGGTTTCTAAGACAATGGTTTGTTTGCTTGTTGAAATAAAATACATAACATACTTAATTATAGTCCAACACTGTGATTCCAAAGCAATAGTTAAATTCAATTACATCCAATAACATAAAAGAAAAAGTCCTAATACAACAAAACAACCAATAACGCATCAATTATTACGTAACTCCCAATCGGAAAACATTTTTTGGCCCAAATCATCTCTCCACTTGCTCCATTCATTAGAAGTCTCAATGAAATTGATGTGGTCTCCCCCAATCATAGCTGAATCTGAGTCAACCTCATCCAAGTCATTGTTCATCTCACTTTCTCCCATCTCACGGTTAATAAGGTTGTGAATGATGCAACACGCCGTGATAGTTCGACATTGAATTTATACCGAATAGTATGATTTTCCTCGAAGAATGGCCCATCTATTTAGCAGTCCGAATGCCATCTCAATCACATTCCTTGCAGAAGAATGTTTCATGTTAAAAAATTATCTTGGAGTAGTCGATGCATTCCCTCCTCCACCCCATTCGGAAAGATGGTAGTGTTTGCCTCTATACGGTGCCAAAAATCCCTCTGCATTAGGGTACCCAACATCGCATAGATAACAATATCCTGTACAACGTGTAACTTTTTAATCAATTGTTCTAGTATTATGAAGGTTAACTAAGAAAGTGCTCATTTACCCTTCGAAACTTTCAGTCCGTTCGGTCGTGCTATTGCATCTCTAAGCACCCGAGAATCAGCTATGGACCCTTCCCACCCTGGTAAAATGAATACGAATTCCCCATTCGTATCGCAAACAACAAGCACATTGGTTGCAATGTCACCCTTCCTCGTCCTATACCTTGGTCGATCAGTGGCACTAACATTGACCTTGATGTACATACCATCTAACGCACTCAGACAATTCTATGGTCACACAAGAAGAGGAATATGCACCTACGTGGATAACTCTAAAGACTCCAAATCATGATTACAATTGTTGGATGAAAAAGTGATATGTACCTCAAACCATTTCCATTTCTCATCCGTACAGGTGTTAGTGATTGGCTCCAGTTTCTTCAGCAGCACATCGTATAGCCGCATCACTGCGTTAAGGACAGATTTGAAATGCCTAGAAACGGTCTCACCAGAACTTGCAAATTGCCTACGAACTACATGATTCTTAACGTCGTGGGCTAAGATGTGCAAGAACATGGCCACCATTTCCTCCACATCTACGATTTCTATACCGACTAAACCGCCTATAGTCTTAAGTAAGGTACAGAGTATGGCGAAACATCTCTTGTCCATCCTTGTACTCTCATGACAATATAAGTCAGACTCGTGGATGAGTCGAAAGAATGCTAGTTGCCTAATGTGATGTCTGCGAGTAAGGGTGATTGGTGTTCTATTCTCCTATGGTCGTTCATATACATGTCCAATATCATAAGTAACTGATGTTGTATTGAGGTGAAGACTGCTAATATGGAAATTAGTTTGCATGGGTTCATAATATAACAAAGGATTTAACTTTGCTTCTGAAAGACAAACAATGATATAATATTTACTACCCTTGAAAATTATAGGTCACATGAAAATCACTTACTATTGAACATAATTCATAAACTATACATTACGACTATTCCAGTAATGAACCCTACTATGACATGTTACTATGTGATCTTGGTTCCCGACTTGTACTAAGGTGTGGTGTACCACATAGAACTTACTAGGAAAATATGCTAGTATTCTTGGAGAATATACTATACATTGTGGGTTTAATTAGAGGTTTGTGGGTTGGGTTTAAAATAATTGGAGAATATACTATTATTATTAAAAAAAAAAAAAGTGATTGAAATATAGATTACTAGGATTTGTACTTGAAAAAACATACTTCAAACCATCTATAGACTTGAAAAAAAAAACCCCTCTTGTTTTCTAAAAATATAAACAACTCTACACTTGAAAATAATTTTGATGTTTGGAAAAAACATACTAAAGAAATATATCGTATTAAAAACAATAAGTTGAGGACATAGGTAAATTATATTTTTTTGCCTATTGTTACTCTGTTTAGGAAAAATTGATTGCACTAATAAACCATATATTTTTTTGCTTATTGTTGCTTTGTTTATAAAAATGGATTGCACAAATGAACCAAATTTTTTTTGTCCTCCAAGACATTACTTAAAAATACATTTATTGTCTGTGTTAAAAAAAAAAACGTTTGTTTCCTTTTCATTTGAAGTTCAATTTATCTTGTTGGACTGATTAACAAATCATGTTAAATCATAATATTTCTCAGTGATTATCATATTTAATTTTTATTTGTACTCATTAAAAAATCATCATATTTTGTATCAAAATTCTATACTTAATTGAAATAAAGCATCATGTCTCATTCAAATAGTTATTTGCTTAAAAATTTATTTGTTTAAAAAATGATGTGAAAAAGAGTGATGTCTCATCCATTTTTATATTTTTAAAAGTACATTCATTTTTAAATATTTTTAGAAATTGCATTAAAATTAAACAAATGAGATCTAAAAAATGGATAAAGTACATTTCTAGTCATTCAAATTCCAGCTATAATTTTATTTGATCTCTACACTGAAAAAAAAATGACATCTTAAAATTCAATAAACTTTTTATCAACCTGTATAACCAATGCAATAAGCTTGTTACAATTATTTTTAGACAATTTTAGTTTAAAATATTTTCATTTCTAAATTGTAGGACCAAAAACTTCCAACTTAAACCTCAATATCTTTTTTGTACAATTTGTGCTAAAAAAACTCAATATCACATTGAAAAGATAAATAAAAATACACCGCTAACCAACCTCACAAATTAAAAGAAATTATTTTTTTCATAGACCATATGAAACATGTGTTGTGATATCCAATCTAATCGTGAAAACATAAAAAAATGACGCTAGTTAAATAATTTAAATTATATTCTTCATCATATATTCTACCTTTCATACTTTTAAAATTTTTATTTTAATTTCTGTATTTTCATTAAATCTTATCAATGATGAAAAATTAACATTAATAAAAAGAATTAGTAAGTCCAAATCAATTAATTGAATGATATATAGTTTTTCATTAGTATATAATATTTTTTAAATATATGTATAAAGTTTTCATCCAGTTTTGATTTCTTTTTTGAACAAAAAAAATCCAATTTTGGTTATTGAAATTTACAAAAGCAATTTTTCATGTAAACAGTCCAACAAATACACAATAAACCAAATGTTCACATACATACACAAGTGTTCTTAGTCTTGTAAACAAAATAGAATATACAAAAGCGAATCTTCGTGCTTTAAAATAAACAAACCTCAAACTAAGGTCGACCAATGTTTTAATTCAAACCTGTGAATAAACAAAAAAGAGAAATTACTACTTAACTTTACTATAATCAACGTCGTACAAGAAGAAGACACATCACCTTGAAAGGGGTAATGGTCGATCAACAATGACGAGAATGTGCAGGATGCCAACAAATGTCCCTAGATTTTAAATAAGTGGACCCTAACATGTGAGATAATATATCGTTATAAGACACTCATAAATATGAAATAGTTAAGCGTGCACACGCGCACACACATATACATATATGAAAGAAGTGGATAGCGAAGAGGTAAGAAGAAACTCACCAATCAGAGCATGGAAAGTGAGTGTCGAGTTCTCCTGAAAATATAGGATAAGTGTGAGGCCGTATATAAAGAAGGAAGGATGGAAGAGGGTTGTAAGCAAAGGGTTAAGTGCACTTATTAGTGCACCTAACAAATTTAAAAGTACCAATGAGACAAGACAACAACATTAACACCACTTCAACCATCCACTTAAAAAAAAAGACAAATTGAAATAAAAATAATCTTATTTAAGTAGTGGTATGGTGGAGTATTAACACCACTTCAACCATCCACTTAAAAAAAAAAGACAAATTGAAATAAAAATAATCTTATTTAAGTAGTGGTACGGTGGAGTATTAACACCACTTCAACCATCCACTTAAAAAAAAAGACAAATTGAAATAGTGGTACAGTGGTTTAGTAAGGAATAAATACATCCACCGCATTAAAGGCCAACCATAAATCAGAGAAGTAATGACACATTTAATTAAATCAGACTGGCCTTAGAGATGTTGCACGAACTTCATTCATATAAATGAAATTTCAAAGAACATATTTATCCCACAAACAATGATCGAACATCAAATACAACAAAATGACAAAAAAAAAAAAACCGAGACCAAATACAACAATAATCAAATACAACAAAGTGATAAAAAAAAAAACAGAAGGTTGGCATTGAACATTAGAGAAAAAGTTCATCAAAATTTTACATAAGCGAAATTGAGATCAAAATCAGTAGTAGTTATAAATCATAAAACATATCAAAAGTTGAATCAGCCAAGAGATATAGGCCAGCCAAGAGGTATAGTACAACTAAGAGATGGATTATACCAAAAACAAGGGAACAAAATTTAAATCAGAAAAAAAAAATGGCCACAAACATTGAACTGTGTATTGAAAATTAATCAGAATGAAGAATTTCGTAAAATCTATGTCAATCTCAGCAAATAATGTCTATGGGAACTCATAAAAAAAATCAGCACAGAACGAATATTACAGTGGGTAACAAAGAAAATATATTGTAGTGAGTTGTAAAAGAAGCACAAAGAGAATGTGCAAATCTCAGCAAATAAACGCGCTAAGAACTCATCATCGGCCGGTGCAAAAGAAAAGAGAACAAACCTTCAGCGATTGGCTCCCCCCACCAAGCTTTCGGATGTCCCCTACCTGAAAATTCCATGCCCGATTCCATCAAATGGAGCATGCAGCTTTACAGACGGAAACAAATGAATGGAGATGAAGATACATAGGATGAGAGAACGGCAATGGAAGCGGCAAGGGACTTGAAGCGGTGAGGAGAGTGAGTGATCAGGATTTCGAATCTGAAAAAAAAAAAAACACACGAGGGTGAAACATCATTTGTGGATCTAAAAAAATTGCATAGGTGAAAGATGAAATGGCATTTGAAGATGGTTTTATGGTTTTAGGTCTAGAAAAAAAGGTTAGGGTTTCAGTCGTCAATTAAAAAAGGAAGTGATGAGATTGAGTGTTGAGATCTAAAAAAGGTTAGGGTTTAAGATTTGGTTTCATCGGTGGAGAAAAAAAGACCCAGTGTTGAGATCTAAAAAAGGGATCAAGAAATCAAAAAACAAACCTCAGACCACAAAAAGATGAAAGATTGTGAAGGAAATGGACCAAAACGAAGTAGATGAAACAAACAAAAGAGAATAAAATCACCAAAACTCCATCGGTGAAGAAGGTGAAAGAGAAGAGAGGAAAGGAAAACGGATGAAGATGGAAAAATTCACAAACCTTGCATAGTGACGCTTGGAGAGCAGTGAACATACGTATGGAGTTGAATAGGAATTCGTGCAGAGTAAAACAGTGGGCACTGATCCAAAATGGGGGTTATGTTTATTCAACCCATTAGTTATAATAATGGACGGGCCAAACGGGGAGTGGGCTATTTTAGCCCACTCAACCCAACTCATTATTGGGCCCCAAACATGCCCCTAGAGATTAGTTTCATTTCCTTCATAGTGTAAGTTTTCTTCACATTATCCACTTTACCCATAATTTTTTTCAGATATGTTATTAAGTTGCCATATTTTGATGTTTTTTGGTAAAACCTATTTTCTATGAAATGTTTTATATTGAATTTTATGAACTTTGTTGAAAAGCTTTAGACCTTGAACTTTACCCCAAAAGTTCATATTTTAAAGAATTTTATTTGTAAATTTGATTATTATAATTGTGAATAGTTATTTTATTTTGTTGTTTTATCATTGCCAAATTTGTAAATAAATTTCGGTTTATCTTTTTAAAATATTTGATGATTTGATTTTTTTGAATTCTTAAATGGAGGGTAAGAAAACTATTTTTGTTTTGAAAGTGTTTATTTTGATGTTATTCTTCTATATTTGAATTGTTTAACAAGATTTGTGGATAAATTTTAAATTATCTCTACAAAATATTTGACATCTTATTTGATTTTCTTTTGAAAAGAACTAGCTATCTCAATAACTAGGATTTCAATTTATGGATTTTGATTTTCAAAAGTACATATGCATATTTTATTGGATATTTTGAGACAAAAGTGTTATATCAAATGTATTTGGTAAAAAAGAATATTGGTTGTGTTTGTTTTTTTAAAAAATTGTATTTTGATATGGTAGTTCAATTGGAATTGACGGATGTGAAACTTATTAGTGTGAAGACTTTATGCCATGTTATTGCTATGTGAATGAAAGATTGGTGTGTGTGAAGATAGTAACTCACATGAATGCCCCACTAATAAGTACTTGGCCTCACAGGGCTAAAATTGAAATGATGCAAAACTTGTTAGTGGGAATACTTTATCCAATATTATTCCTATGTGAATGATAGATTGGTGTGTGTGAAGATAATCACTCACATGGATGCTCCATTAATAAGTAATTGGCCTTACAAGGCTAAAATCGAAATGATGTGAAACTTGTCAATGGGAAGGCTTTATGCAATGTTATTCCTATGTGAATGACAAAATAGGGTGTGTGAATTCAATAACTCACATAAATGCCCATTAACGAGTATTTGACCTTAAATAGCTAAAATCGAAAGGATATGAAACTTGTTAGTGGGAAGACTTTATGCAATGTTATTCCTATGTAAATGATAGATTGGTGTGTGTGAAGACAGTCACTCACATGGATTCTCCATTAATAAGCTTTTTGCCTTACAAGACTAAAATTGAAAGGATGTGAAGCTTGTTAGTAGAAAGACTTTATGCAATGTTATTCCTTTTTGAATGATTGATTGGTGTGTGTAGAGGCCATCACTCACATAGATGTCCCATTAATAAGTATTTGCCCTTTAGGACTAAAATTGAAAACATGTGATTTGTGAATTAATGAGTTTTACCTTTTGAAAAATCTTTTATTGTAATTGAAGACTAATATTGAAAGTTTTAATTAGAAATTTTTTTTTTTGAGGATTGATATTTGATTTAATTTTTCTTAAAAGTGTTTTTAAAAGAAAATGAATTTCATGAATGTGAGATTGCTTACCGAGTGTTTTTGTACTCATCCATTTGTTTTTAAACATTTTTACGATGATTCCTCAAGTGGTGGATAGAATAGTGTTTGGTAGAGTTTCTGGCTTTGATTTTGAGTATTTTTAGGAGAAATTCTCTAAGTTGTTTGTTAATTATTGGACAAATTATGCTTGTTATCTTTATAGAGAATACTATTTGTTTGTTTGTGTTTTTTCTTCCGTTGGAAAAGAAAATTTTAGTAGTTATCCAAAAAGTCGGGCTGTTATAGAGATGTTGCTTGACTTTGGATAACAACATCATTTTTAACCATATACTCTTTCATTAGATTTTCTAAGGAATTACTTGGTGGTTGAATTGCAGGCTTCTATTGCTACTACACCGGGCACTATATTCTAGGGGATAATCATTCATCCTTTATGGTATTGGTACGATATTTGTATTACCACCTCAGTCAATCCAAGAAAAATTTGGATTGTATGAGTTTGCATGAGTGTTGTGCCTATTCACATTATGATTCCTAATATAGCATAATCAAGCAGGATTTGCCAGACATAAATTAAAAGTGTGTCCATAGTATACACATGATACAATATTTTCTTGGTTTATTGCAACTGCTTGATTCCCCTCCAAGGATCATAATCTTGAGGATGTTTGACAAAGAAGCAATTTTTGCACCAGGTGTTGTTAATGCATCCACTTCTGGCACTCATTTTGATTTCTTTCATTACCACTGATAATTATTTATAGAAATCCTTTCCAAAATCTAGTAAGCTTCATTATAGGATTTAGATTAAATTTTCCCGTATAGCTGAAGCATCCACCACCATTCTTATGGCCTGATTGCATGCAATAATCCATGGTAAAAGGTCTCCATTTGGAGATATAGTGGAGAATTCCATGATGAGAGCACTTCCTTAAAAAATTTTAAACTTCTCCCGAGCTTCACTCAGGGTTCATTTGATAATGTTTCTGTTTCCTGTTTATCATTTTTTAAGAAACAGATATGTTTGATAAACCATCATGTTTCTTCTTTCTAAAATTTTTAGAAACGTTTCTAAAAAAATGTTGATTTTGAGAAACTTCAAAAAGTAGTTTCTCAAATTATGTTTCTGTTTTTTTTCCAGGTTTCATGCATGTATTCTTATTTCTCTTTTTACCCATCTCTCCCCTCTCTCTTATTTCTCTCTCTTCCATTATATTTTTTTTTCTTTTAATATTTTTTAATCTTTTTTGTTTTTTTCTTCTTTTTTATTATTATTTTTTTATTTATTTCTTTCTATTCGTTCTCTCTCTTTCATCATAATCTTTTTTCTTTTAATAGTTCATTATCCTTTTTTTTCTTTTTTCCTTTTTGCTTTTCTCTTTTCGTTTATGTTCTATTCTCTCTTATTTTATTTTACTTTACATTAACGAGCTTATAGTTATTATTTTCTATTTAATTCTCTATTATTTTTCCTTTTGGTACGATTTTATTTTTTTATTAAATAAATAAACTAATAATGTATTTCATGTTTACCATTAAATGTAAAAAAATATATACATTCTCTCCCTTTTTCTAATCTTACATGCGTGTATTATTGGCTAGTGCATTTTTAAAGAAAAAATAAAAATAAAGTTTATTATTAAATTAAATAAATGTGGGTATGTTCGATTGTCTAACCTTAGATAATTTACAAATTTGTCTAATTGAACTAACTCTTGTAAGTCAAAATCGTTCAAGGTGAATTGATTGAAGTGAGAAATAACATTGCAAATCAAATTTGAATAACATTTGAATGATAAAATTTCTTATTATTATTATTAATTAGGTGTTGGGCCTTAATAAAATACTATAACCTCTTTATAATTATTTTATATTTATTTTAATGCATGTTATATGTTTTATTATAGTATATGTACTAAATTTTATTTTTACCAAAAAATAAAAAACAGAAATAGTTATCAAACATGTTTCTATTTTTAGTTTTTAAGAAACATAAATAAGAAACGAGAAACAGAAACAGGAAACAAGAAACGAGAACGTTATCAAACGGAGCCTCACTAACTTATTTTCAAACTATTTTGGAAAGAGATAATCTCATTTTTAAATTTGGCATTCTTGGTAGGTGGAAAGTACTTCATGAGGAATTTCTTAGCCTAACTCGTTCCATGTAGTGAAATCAGATGAAAGAGTTTAAGCCGTGTCTTTGCTCTATTTCTTAATGAGTGTGAGAATAACTTCAACCTCAATGCTTCTGGAGTAACCCACTGGATATTAAAAGAGTCCCTAGCCTCAACAAAGGACATTAAATGTAGGTGGAGGTCCTTAGAACGTAGTTCGTTAAACTTGCTAACAATTTGCAACATCTGAAATTACATGACAGGCTTCATCGTCTCAAACTGTGCTGCTTCTATCTCTGACCTTAATGTGTCTGGATTCAGCTCATTAAACATAGGAGCAACATATTCTTTGAAGGCTATCTCCCTATCAGCTGCCAACTAAATGGAGTTTGTAGGGTTTTTAGCCAGATTGAATTCATCCACTGGTTAGTTTTCAAGATTAGGTGAATCTGCCATATCATACTCTTTTGCCCTTTGCTGATCTCTTAACCTTCTTCTAAATGTTCATTCACTCGTTGGATCAAAGCAAGAATTCTCCATGCCTTCAAAATCGTTCATACAAAGCTATCACCTATTGAAAATTAACACACCAGTAGTAGATTCGACACATTTGAACTCACCAATTCACCTAATCGCAACTTACATTTTGACTTAAACTACTCTAATTCCCGACAACGACAGAAAAAACTTGTTAACCAATCAATGTCAATGTGCAAGTGTACACATTATAAGATTATAGCAAGTGAAAAGCAAATATTCTCTCCTCAGGGATTAAACTTAATTATCAATTAGGACATACATATCTGCGTTAAGTGAGCTTAATGACACAAATTGCGAACTATAGAGGAGAAATGTAGAAGTAAGATGTATCTCTAAGATAGGAAAATTGAGAGGTAATTAAACTAAGTAGAAATGATAAATAGGCTTGGATTAGGGGGTTCAATTGCATTTCACTGTGTGAACTTATGCTATAGGATAATCTTGGCTACATCTTACTAACGAAATTTGTCTTGCAATTAGTAACACAAATTTCCATTTGAGTTAGTTCTTTCTAACTAACAAATTCATCTTAGCTGTACTAGGTGGTAGGTTATCCCTAATTCCCTCACTTAACTAACTTAATAAATAAATCAGTGCTAGTATTATTTAAGGGGGTTTTCATTTTCTCTTAACCTTTTCAACTTAAAAGAAAACTAGTATTTAGACGATGTTGGTCAGACGATTACCAAATAATCAAGTATTTAGACAATGTTTGCTAATTTCCTTTGCTTTCTTCTTACTACTTGCTTCGCAGTTGGATCTTACCATTTTCCCATTACTTCTGATGTCTAACATCACTGTTAAGAAAATGCTTCAGGACAGAAACATGGCCACATGTGTTAATTTTGTTAAGTTGATTGTGTCAAAGTTTGTTCCTATTCTTTAGGAATTAGTAGTTTGTTCCTATTCTTTAGGAATTAGTAGTTTGTTCCTATTCTTTAGGAATTAGTTATTTTGTTATTCATGCCTTGAAATGTGGAGCAAGTTTAGGATCATGTAGTTAGTGGGTTGTTATTTTCCAAACTTTAAATATTGTAATGTTTTGATGTTTCAACATAGTGGTTTTTATTGTTCTTTGTCTTAACAATTCTGCATTATTATTTTCATTGTTAAAAAAACAACAATTGGTATCAGAGCCTTATTCTTAAGGGATCTGTGAATGAGTGTGTGAGGTTGTTGTGTCATGGACATCGAAGCAAGTTCCAGTTTCTCTTCAATTTCTCCACCGGTGTTTGATGGAGACAACTACCAGGTTTGGGCAGTTCGTATGAGTCGTATATGGAAGCTTTGGATATTTGGGAAGCTGTGGAAGAGGATTATGAAATTCCTGCTCTCCCAAACAATCCTACCATGGCACAAATCAAATTGCAGAAGGAGAAGAAAACAAAGAAATCCAAGGCAAAGGCTTGTTTGTTCGCTGCAGTCTCATCTACTATCTTCACTCGGATTATGACTCTGAAATCAGCATATGAGATATGGAATTATCTCAAGTCAGAGTATGAGGGAGATGAAAGAATCAAAGGAATGCGTGTGCTAAACTTGATTCGAGAATTCGAGTTGCAGAAGATGAAGGAAACAGAATCAATTAAACAATATTCTGATAGGTTATTGGACATTGCAAACCGAATCAGATTACTTGGTTCTGCGTTCAAGGATTCAAGAATTGTTGAAAAAATTCTTGTAACAGTGCCTGAAAGATTTGAGGCATCTATTTCAGCCTTGGAAAATACCAAGGATTTGACTCCAATCACTCTTGTTGAGATTCTCAATGCTTTGCAAGCACAGGAGCAAAGAAGAGCCATGAGGCAAGAAGGTGCTGTTGAAGGAGCCTTGCTAGCCAAGCATCATGAGATTGCAAAGAACAACAAGAAGAAAAAGTTTTTCAAGAAGAATCAAAATCCTACCAGAGAATCTTCAGCCAACAACAAAATAGGAGTCAATAAGGGATCCTACCCTCCATGTCAACATTGTAATAGAAAGGGCCATCCTCCTTTCAAATGCTGGAGAAGACCAGACGCCAAATGCACAAAATGTAACCAAATTGGGCATGAAGCCGTAATTTGCAGAAGCAAGAATCAACAGCTAGGTGAAGAGGCTAAGATTGCTGATTAGGAGGAGGAGGATCAACTGTTTGTGGCTACATGCTTCGTGGGCAGTCAATCAAATGAAAGCTGGCTGATTGACGTGGCTGCACCAACCATATGACTCATGACAAGGAGTTGTTTAGAGATTTGAAGCCAACTAACATCACCAAAGTCAAAATTGGCAATGGGGATTACATCTCTGTCAAATGAAAATGGACTATTGCGATTGCAAGCAGTACAGGTACAAAACATATTCAGGATGTTCTTTTTGTTCCTGACATTGACCAAAATCTGTTGAGTGTGGGTTAACTTATTGAAAAAGGCTTTAAAGTTACTTTTGAATATGAATATTGTCTGATTAAGGATGCAGCTAATCAAGATATCTTCAGAGTAAAAATGAAAGGAAAGAGTTTTTCACTCAATCCTTTAGAGGATGAGCAATCTGCTTTTCTTCTCAAAGAGGATGTCACACAAATTTGGCACAAGAGAGTCGGACACTATCATCATCAAGGGTTGCTGCAACTTAGAGAAAAAGAGTTGGCACTTGATGTACCCAAGCTTAGTGATGCAATCTCAAGTTGCAAAGCGTGTCAGTTTGGAAAGAAAAATAGGAAGCCATTCCCGAAGTGAACCTGGAGAGCCACTCACAAATTGCAGCTTATCCACACGAATGTTGCAGGCCCTCAAAGAACCCCTTCTTTAAAAGGTAGTCTTTATTATATTGCTTTTATTGATGACTTCACCAGAATGTGTTGGATTTTTTTCTTGAAGTTTAAATCAGAAGTAGCTCAAGTTTTTTGGAAGTTTAAGGCAAGAGTTGAGAATGAAAGTGGCTGCAAAATTTAGATTGTAAGGTTTGATAATGGGAAAGAATACACTTCGGCAGAATTTGACAAGTTTTGTGAAGATTCAGGCTTAGAGCATCAACTTACAGCTCCTTACACACCTCAACAAAATGGAGTTAGTGAGAGGAGAAATAGATACATCATGGAGATGTCAAGATGAATGCTGCATGAGAAGAATTTGCCAAAGAAGTTTTGGGCAGAGGCAACAAATATGACTGTGTTTCTTCAAAACAGGCTTCCCACAAAGGCAGTGAAGGAACATACACCATTTGAGGCATGGTATGGTTACAAACCATCTCTGAAATTCCTTAAAGTATTTGGTTGTTTGTGTTTCACTCATGTTCCACAGAGCAAGCGTGACAAGCTTGATAAGAGAGCTTCACCAGGTATCTTTATAGGCTATAGTACTGTCAGCAATGCCTATAAAATTTTCCAACCACAAACTGGAAATATTGTTGTTAGTAGGGATGTTCACTTCCTGGAGGATGAAGAGTGGAACTGGGATGATGAAGAGAATAAAGGTCAGACCATGGCAGAGTTGAAACTCAAGTTTTCTGGTTCAAGCATCGAAGAAGAAGATGACTGGCAGAATGAAACAGTGGATGATGCTCCCTGTGTGGAAGAAGGTTGCTTTTAGATGTCTATGAAAGGTGCAATGTTGCTGTGTGTGAACCTGTTGACTATATAGAAGCAAAAAAGGATCAAAGGTGGATAGCTGCAATGGAGGAGGAGCTATCAATGATTGAAAAGAACAAGACTTGGATCCTTGTGGACAAACCTCAAGGCAGAAAGGTAATTGGAGTTAAGTGGGTGTTTAGAACCAAGCTTAACGCTGATGGCTCGATCAACAAGCACAAAGCCAGGCTTGTGGTTAGAGGGTATGCCCAAATCTTTGGTGTTGATTACTCTAACACTTTTGCTCATGTTGCTAGATTGGACACAATCAGGTTACTGCTTGCAATAGCTGCACAAAAGGGCTGGAAAGTGTTCCAGTTAGATGTCAAATAAGCTTTTTTAAATGGTGTCTTACAGGAAGAAATTTATGTTGAGCAGCCCCAAGGTTTTGTGAAGGAAGGTGAAGGAGATAAAGTCTATCTTCTCAAGAAGGCCCTTTATGGTCTAAAACAAGTTCCAAGAGCTTGGTATAGCACAATTGATGAACATTTGCTGAATTTGGGATTTGTGAAAAGTCTATCAGAAACAACCTTATATGTCAAGCACAAAGGTACTGACATTCTTATTGTTTCACTGTATGTTGATGACCTACTGGTTACAAGAAATAATGCAGATCATATTCAAAATTTCAAACAGGAGATGATGAAGGTGTTTGAAATGACAGATCTCGGGTTCATGTCCTACTTTCTTGCCTTGGAGATCAAGCAAGGACAAGGTGAAGCTTTCATCTGCCAGAAAAAGTATGCAAAGGAAATACTGAAGAAGTTTCAGATGGATGAGTGCAAGGCAACAAGCACTCCAATGAATCAAAAAGAGAAGTTGTGCAAAGAAGATGGTACTGACAAAGTTGATGAAGGATATTTCAGAAGTTTGATTGGTTGTTTAATGTATCTCACAGCAACAAGACCTAATATTTTAAATGCTGTAAGTATTTTGTCTCGATTCATGCATTGTGCAAGTGAATTACATCTCAAGGCTGCTAAAAGAGTGATTCGATATGTCAAAGGCACAAGTGATTTTGGTGTTAAGTTCACAAGGAGCAAAGAGTTCAAGCTGGTTAGTTTTTCTGACAGTGATTGGGGAGGTTCCATTGATGATATGAGGAGTACTCAGGCTACTGTTTTACTCTTGGCTATGGTGTTTTCTCATGGAGCTCGAAGAAGCAAGAAACTGTAGCCCAATCCACTGCCGAAGCAGAGTTTATTGCTGCAACAGCTACTGTTAATCAAGCTTTATGGCTGAGGAAAATTTTACTTGATCTTGATCTAGAGCAGAAGGAAAGCACAGAGATTCTTGTTGACAACCAAGCTGCTATTGCTATCTCTCATAATCCCGTATTTCATGGGAAGACTAAACATTTTAACATCAAGTTATTATTCCTAAGGGAAGTTTAGAAACATGGAGATGTGACTCTTGTCTACTGCAAAACAGAAGATCAAGTTGCAGACATTTTAACCAAACCATTGCCTGCTTGCAAGTTCGAGTTTCTGAGGTCAAGACTTGGTGTTTGCAGCTTCTAAAGCAAGGAGGAGTGTTAAGAAAATGCTTCAGGAAAGAAACATGGCCACATGTGTTGATTTTGTTAAGTTGATTGTGTCAAAGTTTGTTCCTATTCTTTAGGAATTAGTAGTTTGTTCCTATTCTTTAGGAATTAGTTATTTTGTTATTCATGCCTTGAAATGTGGAGCAAGTTTAGGATCATGTAGTTAGTGGGTTGTTATTTTCCAAACTTTAAATATTGTAATGTTTTGATGTTTCAACATAGTGGTTTTTATTGTTCTTTGTCTTAACAATTCTGCATTATTATTTTCATTGTTAAAAAAACAACAATTGGTATCAGAGCCTTATTCTTAAGGGATCTGTGCGTGAGTGTGTGAGGTTGTTGTGTCATGGACGTCGAAGCAAGTTCCAGTTTCTCTTCAATTTTCATATAATGGATAATATTATATTGCAAATAAAATAATCAAAACTATTATTAATTAGTAAATAAATCATTAATTACAAGGCTTTAAGGCATAAATCCCAATATATGGAGTCTTCAATCTATCTTCTCCCTTCATTGGCCTGAGGAACCAATTATTTTGGCTTCCTAACAATCAAGAAAGTAATAGGCTACTAGGTGCCTAAAACAAATACAACGTGGCTAAACTTGCATCACTTTGACTTTAAGGGCACCAACTTTCATAAAACTTTTGTAGGGACCCTTACCTAGAGTACTTGCTCGATAGGTTGCCTAACTGATCAAGACAACAACAACTCTTTTTACCCTCGACTCTTTTTAACACATTACAAGTCTTTTTTTTTTCTCTTCTTTTTTTTTTCTTTCAAGAATGATTTTTTCTTTTTTAGCTTAATTTTCTATTCTTCCAGGTGAATAAAACACTTTTTCTCCCTAAGCAATACATTACTAACCATCATACTAAGTTACCGTCAAACTAGGACCTAAGCCTATCGAGGTGACAAGAGACATATGAACCCCATAAAATTATACTAGGATTTCAAAACAAAAACAAGGTAGGTTTATGTGCTAAAACATGCAAGAAAATCAAGGAAGAATTTTTAAATATGCTCACATCAAGACAACTTGCTTCATGCTTCATCAACTTACAATTAAACAAGTTATGGAAAACATCTCATACATTGTTATAATCATGCAACATACATCCAATTCTTCCATCAAGATAAGCTCAAAATTTTTAAGATTTTCAACAAATGCTCAAATTTTACAAAATCCAACAAAATATCACACAAGAATCATGCTTAACATAATCGATCAAAAGTCCAAACTCAGGTGCTCAAGGACACAATCAACATGCTCGACAACATTTCAATCAAAAGTCCGAGCTCACATACTCAAGGACTCAATCAATCAATCAAGTTAAACATTCTATATAAGCTCAGAATCAGACTAAATCTCCACCCCAACCTAAATCATACATTTTCCCCAATGTATCTTAAAATAAAGCACAAGGACAAAGTAAGAGAACTAAAACTTCCATGAAACTCAAAGTACGTAGGTGGGTGTGGTGGCAAGCTCCCTCCAAGAAAATGATCAATCTTCTTCTCATCTTTGGTTCATTCAAAACATTCACAACAAGCAGCAAACTAACTAAAACCAACACAAAAAAAGCAACTAAAAATAGAAAGAGAAAATAAACAATCCAACGCCTAGCTGACTTCAGGAAGTAGAAATTTTTAACATCGATTGTTCGATGGGGTCTTTTCTCCCTAAACTCAACCAATATCCTCCAAACTCGATCTTGCTCCATCCATCAAACTCAATTCACATGAATATAAATCCTCCAAACTAAGATCAAGATTATCCAAATCATTCACAGAATACAGACCAATAGAAGAATTCTCATCATCATAGACTTTAAATTCAGCCATTCTACCATTAAAACCAATAAAGACAAGTCCACCATCAACATTGATTTTTGTTTTTGTTGTTTTCATAAAGGGCCTACCTAAAAGTATGGATGCAGATGCATGAAGAGGTCTATTACCCATATCAATAACATAGAAATCAGTAGGAAAAAGAAAATCATTGATCTTTACAAGCACATTCTCAACAATTCCAAGAGGTTTAATAATATAATTATCGGCTAATTGAATACACACGCCATTCTCATGCAGACCATTCAAGTTTTAACTCTTTATAGACAGACAAGGGCATAACGTTAATTGATATATCTAAGTCTAACATGGCATGTTTGATTTTATTTTCTCATATCATGCACGGTAATGTGAACATGCCAGGGTCAGAGCATTTTTTAAGCAGATTATGTAAACTAATAGCAGAAACACTTATCTCCTTCCTACCTTTACCTTTTGAGGCTATCTTTACTGTACACCACTTCTTCAGAAATTTAGTGAACTTCGGGATATTCTTATAGCATCAAGAAGCGAGATATTCACCTCCACCTTCTTAAAGACCTCAAGCACGTCGTTCTCCTGCTATTCTTCTTTCTCGATCTTCTCTTTCTTTCTAGGAGCTGATCTGGATGGAAGAGGCACACGAGGAATGTAAGTATTTAAACCCAAATGTGGATTGAATACAATACCTCTTGTAGGCTTGGGGGTAGGATCTTCCACTTTCTTCTTCAAATTCTTCTCAATCTTAGGAGTGGTTGGTCCAACAATCTTTTTTCCACTACACAACGTGATGGCATTGACGTTCTATTTCCTCTGCACTTTAGGCTGTGCAAGAAACTTTCTTGTGCTCTGATATGCCTTGAGTTTGCTGACTTGGGTGGCGAGTTGAGTAATTTGGTTTTCCAGATTTTGCATACTGGCATGAGTTTCCTTCTGAAACTGGATCATGTCTTGAGACAATTTAAATGTATTGTTAGCCAGATTTTTTACATAGTCCTTGAGAGGCATACTTGAGCAAGAAGCCTGATTCTGAGATTGTTGTGAGGGTCTCTGAAAATTTTGGTTCTGGTTCTGATTGTAGCTGAAATTCGAGTAGTCTCGCCAACCTGAGTTATAGGTGCAACTGTATGGGTCGTACTATTGCTCGCATATCCTCTGATAGCATTCACCTCGGGCATAGTCCATTGCTACAACTGCGGACATGCATCTATGGTATGGCGCACAGTCGAAACACAGGCCACATGCCTTGGCCATTTAACCTATAGCCAACAGTTTAACTAGGTTAGTATGTTCGAAAATTTGGAATTTGAGATCACTAACATCTTTCACCTATGCGAGTCATCCTAAAGGTGTTGGTCCTCTAGTTTCGAATTGTTGGGAATTCTCGAACATGTTCGAGATGAGATGCTTCATTTTGGTGGGAGTTTTGTTCACTAGAGCTCAACCACTCGCTGCATCCACCATGCCTCTGTCTGCTAGAAGCAATCGCTCGTAGAAATACTGAATTAACAACTCGTCGAAGATTTGATGACGTGGGAAGCTCGCACATAGATGTTTAAACCGCTCCTAATACTCGTATAGGGTCTCCCCGGTCATCTGGGTGATCTCGTAAATCTTCTTCCTCAAGTTCATTGCTTAATATGCAGGGAAGAACTTCTCTAGAAACAGGCATTTCAAGTCACTCCAAGTTGTGATTGTCCCAAATGGCAAGTAATATAACCAGTTTTTGGCCTGGTCCTTCAATGAAAAAGGGAATACCCTCAGGTTGATTTGTTCCTCTGTGACACCGTGGGGTTTCATACTCGAGCACACAATGTGGTATTCTTTTAAGTGCTTGTACTACCACGAAACAAAGGTAATAAATGAATTAAACTTGATTTAAGCTCGAAATCACCTTGAGTCTTCGGACAGGTGATGCAAAGAGACTGCTGATTTAGGTCAGGGACGGCTAGTTGTTTCAGAGTGCGCTCGGCCATAACTTCCTCCTCCTCTATTTTTTCTTCTTCTTGTGGTTCCTCACCAAGAATGACAATGATTTCTTCGTTGCGCTCTATATCACTCTCCAATGCTTGTCTCCGTAAGAGCCTTTTCTCTCTCGCGATTTCAGGAAAGAATTGAAGTCCAATTTCCTGCAAGGATCGAGTATACATGCACAAGCAAAGGAAAGTGGTTAGAAATCTAAATAAAAAGAAAAAAAAAACCAAATTGGCTTCCCCGGCAATGACGCCAATTTGATCGAGAGCTTTAGTGCAGGCTTCGTCAAATAAATTATAAGCCAGACCTCCTAAAAGTTTGCAGTTATAGTTGGCCGAGTCAAACCACAAGGAAGCCTTCTTATTGGTAATTTCTTGTTTTTTTTAATTGGATTATGTAACATAATTGGGGGGGGGGGGGGGGGTTAAATGCGAGAAATGTAAATTGCACTGAATTAAAATTTGATGTGAGCTTGTCGAAGACTCGCCAAATAATATTTATAAACTGAACCAACTAATATTTTGCAATATAGTGGCCATGTCAATCCATATGGAGGTGTGCACGTAATTTGGTGATTAACTTGTTAGATTTGGATTAATTGGTAACTGGAGGGAGGTTGGTGTTTAAAAGCAGAAATTATGTAAGGAAACTTTAAATTGCAAAGAAAATAATGAGAGTAAAAGTATATCAAACAAACTGAACACCGATTCGAAAGGTTCACATCAGGATAGGATTCGGTAATGCCAATCATAGGTATCAAAAATAAAGAAACACTTGAAAATACTCACATGTCCAAGCGAGACCGTAAAAATATCTAAATAATCCTAGAACAATTTTACCAAGCCTAATAGCTAATTAGACCCAAAACCAATCTAGAACTGGGGACGGTACTAATCCTAGCCACAGATCATAACATGCCATGTTTTAGACTAGTCGTTTAAGCCCAAGATTAACTAGAAATAGCTAGTTGCTCGTACTAACTTAAGTGGCAAGCTTAGGTTAATCCTCACACTTTTTACCTCTTTAGGACTTAGCTCTTTTAGTCGTTCATGACCGCGTCAAGCTCACGAACTCACCGATTCTAAGGCCTATTGATACTGAAAGTAAACACACTCTTGAAATTGTAAAGTCCATACAATAACGTATTTAGTAAAGCTAAGCTCATTCGACATGCATAGGGTTGTCAATCCTAACTACGAACATGCTTAGGAATAGAAATAAAGAGGTACAAGATAATCAAGTAGAAAATTAAATGCATTAAGAGAAAAAAAACTCATGGCGTTACATAAGAATCCTGACGATCACCTCTAAATCGATGTTTCCACTTAGTTGGAGCCCGAAATCTTCATACAAACATCCATAGAAATGATTATCTAACCTAAACTAAGCTAAGAGTAAGAGAATTAAAGGAAAATATAGAGAACTAGACAAAAAACAGGGGGAAAACGGATGTCTCATCAAGTGGGGTTTCCCTAAAGAGGAAAGAGAACCCTTTTGTAAAACTCGAAGTAGCGTCAAGATGCTACAGCCAATTAGACCAGCGTCTTTGGGGCTCGTTGTAGCATTGACTGACACTCACTGTAGTTGCGTCGAGACGCTGCTGCTATCCTATTTCGCATCAATCCGTCTTCAGTGTCTTTTGAGCATTTTTTGGGCGTTTAGACACTTCCTTCAAGGGAAAAACAGTCATTTATCCTCCAAATCTTTAATTAGGGCTCATGTGACCTCCAATTGAGTTCAAAATTTCCTCGAACACTCTAAATAGCTCCAAAAACATGTAAAATGCATCCAAATGCTCCTCGGACTAATTCTCTTACAAAATAGGAAATTAAGCACGTAAAATAACTAAAAACTACATGATTTAGGCTTATAAAATAAGAACTAATTTGGTCTCATCAAAATTGCATTGAATTAAATGACAAAAAATGTAAATGAAAGCTAAGGATAGAATTAGACTAACTGAGCACCAATTCGAGGTCACGTTGGGATTAACATTTGCAACGCCAATCACAGGTTTCACATAATACAATTTCAGAATCAAACGTACTCAATTAGCTTTGTTGGAAAAGCCAACAAAGCCTGTAACATTCCCTTAGAACAGTTTAATCAATTCAACAATAATTAAACACAAAACAAATCCTAAGCTGGGGACGATAGCATGCCCTATTCACAACCGGTCGATTAAGCACTTAGAGACTATTAGAATTCAAGAGACAATTAAACTAATATGGGTTTATCGATCCTAAATTAATTCTACCACTCTTTTGCTTTCAAAGACCTAGCTTCTTTAAGTCATTTATGGGAGCATAAACTCACCGACGCATCCACCTTATGCTATTGAAATTAAGCTTGATCTCAATGTGATTAAACAATCTAAAGAACGTGCATAGCTAAGTTAAACACACTCGATGCATATAGGCTGTCAAACTACCTATGAGCATGCTTAAGAATTAACACAAGAAAGAAAACAGACATTCAATACTTAAATTAATGCAAAAATGTACAGAACCTCATGGCGTTATGATGTAAAACCCGAGGATATCCCTAAATTGGCATTTTCGCTTAGCGGGACATCAAAATCTCTAACACCAAGCCTATAATTCTACCATACTCTATCCTAAAGTGATTGAAAATTCTATAAACAGAAGAGAATAGAGAGAATTTCATAAAGGACGGTTGTCTATAAGCTTAGAATGACCTAAAAATGGAAATATAAGCATTTATATTCCTCAAAGTAGCGTCAAGATGATATAGGCAGCGTCTCAATGTTGTCACCAATTAGACCAGTGTTTTTAGGGCTCACTGTAGAGTCGACTTGCCATCATTGTTACAGCGTCAATACGCTATCCTGTTCCATTAGCTACTACCTCACGCATCCGTGTATATGGCGTCTCGACACTCTCGCTAGGGGTATTTTGATAATTTTTTCTCGTCTTCTCGTCCGTTGCTCGAATGATATCTGGTTTGCCCCAAATTAGCTATGAACTGACAGAAAAGCTCCGAAATGCTTCTTACACTCGATAACCTAATAAATAGGTAAAAATTCTCATAAAAACCATCCAAACTAGCCTGAATTAGTGGAGTCATGATAGGCCTTTTCTAGTTCTATTACCTTGCAGTCATAATTGGCCGAGTCAATCTATAAGAAAGTCCTCTATTGGTAATTTTCTCTTTCAATTTGATATGGTAACGTAACGTGGGGGCAGGGGGGGAGGGAGGGGGTTGATGCGTAAAATAAGATTACAAGAAATTAAATGGCATAAAAGTAAAGAAGAGCACGAGATAGAATTAGACAAACCAGCCACCAATCTAGGGTCACGTCGGGATTTACTTGCATAATATCAACCATAGGTATCTAGATGTAATTTTAGAAGAAATGCACTTAATAGACATTATCGGTAAAGCCGGCAAAATCCATAACGGTACCTTAAAACAATAAATTAACCTAGCATTAATCAGGTCCTAAATTAACTTGATTAGAGCTGGGCACAATAGCATTCCATACTCCTCGAATTAGTCGTATTAAGTACTAGGGATTAGTCGAGACGATTAAACTAACTTAGGTTGGCCATCCTAAACTAATTTAAGCATATTTTTACTCTTAGAACCTAGTGATAACTTGTGAATACAAGTTATTTAGGCAACTATAATTGGCCATTGAATGCCTCGATGGGCTAGGAAAGCATAAAAGCAAGGCAGATTTGTGCAGAAAGGTAGTTAAATAGAGATGCATCTCAGTTTGAGCGCGTATAACTTCAATGTATAACATGAGCATTAAATTTTAGTATAAAATGATGCGTTGATCTCTTTTCTAGTGTCATGTGTGCAGGCAAACTAGAATGGAGGAAAGCATATACGAGGGTCGCGTCTAAGGGGAGGAATATTTGAGGCGCCGAGTGTGAAAGTGATATAAAATGGGATCAAGGAATGCCTGCCTGAGTTCTCAGAGAACGAATAGTGCAACGGCGCAGTTGTACAATGCTCAGGCGTATAGCTGACAGAAAAGTAGAATGTCAGGAAGGACCACTGACCAGAGTGCATTTGCCTGTTGAGTGTAGAAGATATTTTGACTTGTGGTCCCACCCATCTGCACGGTGTTCTCTCATAAAAATAGGAGCCCTTGTCCATTTGAAATATACAAAGATAGACATATACATGCAAAGATAGAAAAATACAAAGAGAAGGGAAGAAGAGAGTGGTCGGAGAAAGGATTTTTGGTGGAATCTAGAGACGAAGAGTGTGATGATTCTCATAATTAAGAATTATTTAGCTCATAAATGGAGGTTATGCTAGGGTTTATTAGCAATTCCTTTTATAAAATCATTTAAATTCCAAGAAAAGTATCATGAATCTTCCAAAGTAAATTAAAATCAATAAATGAAAGGAAAAGAAAAGATTTGCACTAATAAAGTATTTTTTTTCCTACGGTTTTGATGAAAAAGTATGATTGCCATAGGACTGCTAATGAATTGCTATAGCAATCGGACAAGGAAGGCAGAAAAACGGGATATTTAGAATTTGTCAAATTTGGAAGATTCCAACATTTATTTCTCCTTAAATCAAGCAATGATTTCATACATCAAGTCGTATATGGAGTGTGAAGAAACCTTAGCCACCATTGTCTATAAAAAGGAAGAAAAAAACACAAAAAGGTAGAATTCCCCCTAGGAAGAAAGCTCATTTTTCTACATTTTTTCTATCTTCATCTTGTTGTTTTTCTTCTCCATTCAACTGTTTTTTTATTTTGCACTTTGTTTTTCCAATTCTATTTCGAGAAAAATCTGAAGTCCAATCGAAGGCTCTTCCTTGGGTTGTGAAGATCTTCCCGAACTCGAAAGAGAAAAGGGGAATCGAATAAGGGTTGTCTGGATTTATTGTAGTTGTTATGTTTTGTGATTTTTCCATTCTGTCTCTTATCTTTCATAACTCTAGCTTAATTTTTACTTTATGTTCTTAAGAAGTTCTTCACCTGTATTGTTTGATTTTTTTTTATTTATTTACCATTATTTGATTCAGTATTAATATCTCCCTCTGTGTTCTTTAGTTTCTGCCTCAAGTAAATTGTCTTTTGATTGATTTCATGGATTTTCACTTTAATTCAGTACTGTTTTTATTCTTAACTATGAGCTAAACCTTCCAAAGGGATTCTTTAACATGAATGCCCTAAGGTAAGGATACTTAGCTAATAAAACCAAAAGCAATCGACATTAACTTAAACGTGGTTTGTTTTTACTGATTTTATTTCTTTGTTGGAACCCTTGAATGATCAACTTAGGTTGCTTTGAAGTCCAATCTAGTGTCAAAAGGCTTAGAAGAAGACTAATTTCGTAAAAGTAATGAGACAAGAGTTTAGACATAAGCCAAACACGATGTTAGACATAGGACGAGCCCGTGAAAACAAGGAATGCAATTTCAATCTACCTAAGTACGATTTTCCATAGACATATAGGTTCAATCACTTAGTCTCCCAAAGGTTTTGAATCAAAACTGAATGGGAGTTGATTCTGTTTACCACGTTTCTCTAAAATTCCTGATTGCTATAGCAATTGGTTGGCAATCGATTCTGTAAAATGTTCGATTGTTGTTGCAATTGGTTGACAATCTTACCAACGGGAAGGAATGGGTTTGAATCCCTACATTTTTCTAAGTATCCTTTAAATCAGTTTTAAGTCTTGTTTTTCAGTTCTGTTGTTACTTTCACATTCAAAATATTTGTGTTTTCAGATTTTTGGCTACTAAAGTTGTTATTGTTCACAATCTTGTTACACATTAATTTTGTAGTGTCTGTTCCCTTGTGATTCGATAACTTGGAATATTTTCCTTATTACTTGCATTGGCAGTGTATAATTGCACTAAGATTGAGCTTTATTTTTATTAAATTTTATCCACAAGTGTAACGACCCTATAGGCTCAACACGCTACCTAAGAGTCATTACTAAGTCACGTCGCTATATTACCGAAAATTTCGGCAACATAACGATGTAACTACGCGAAAACCAAAAATTTGACCCTTCCTGATAAGACATAGAAAAACACACTTCTAAGATTTTCAAACAACCTCCTAGCATCCAACAAACTTCTCAATATGATGCTAGGGTTCAAACAGCAGAAACCAGGTGAATTCAAACATAGAAAGTCAAATACACGTGCACGATTTACAAAGAAAGGTTAAAAGATTTTGAAACATTCTCCTAACCATTTAAAAACTTGACATGAGATCTATGTACATCTAGAAACATAAAAGAAGCGGAATAGCGGTCGCTCGGCTCCCATGACTCGAGTAGCTGATCTCCGGTCACGCGCTAGGGCCGATCTTAGCCTTACCTGAAAACATTTTAAAAAGGAAAAGGGTGAGTATTAACGAATAATACTCAGTAAGTCAATCATAGTTTCAAAATAAGAGTTTCAATCACATGCAACATGTCATTTTAAATCATAAAACCATCGTAAACCATCGCTTTAGTAGGGGACCTAAAATTCATTTTATAAACCATGTACTTTTCCTCGCGGCTCTTGTGAACGATTAAATTCTCCCGAGGGCCTCTGAATAGTCCGAAGACATAGTTTTTCCATCGAATAGAGTCCTCCCTACCTCTGAGAGTTAAGCTCGAAAGCTAACATATATCATGGAGTCCGAAGACTCAGCCCGAAGGCTACCATCGTGGAGTCCGAAGACTCAAGCCCGTCGGCTACAGTCGTGGGGGCACTCTCGAACCCCGGGAGCATATAGAGTCCGAAGACTCGGGTTCCCTCAAAACCCACATAAAACTTTTGGGAGAATTATCGTCACAGCCTATATAAATCTTTTCATGAGCACACAACACATGCATGAGGTCCCATTCGTTTTAGAACATAGTTATGAATGCATAAGTCATAGCAATCGCATTTCAAAAACATACATATAATACACTTTCTTTCTTAAATACTTAACATGAAAAACATATACTTTCAAAGTAAACATAGAGCTCGCTCAAGGTTTTTGAAAACTTCTTTCGTTGTGAGATCCCTTACCTTATGTCTTTACTTACTAAAATACTCTTTCTTCACTAGAAATGAGCTTCTCGAGTTCCCACTCCAAGTACGATCCAATGTCCTCGACAAATCACCTAAAAAGTGTCCTAAACGCGTCTTAAACCATCTGAATTACGCTAAAACACATTCTAACATTAATAACTCGACGAAACGGACCAAATGGCAATTTTTTACCCAACTCCGGCGAGCGGCGGCGCGTGACCGGAGCACGGCGGCGCGTGCAGCGGCGGACGGCGGCGCGTGGCCGGCGCGTGGGGCTTCCTATCGGCGCGTGAGGGCGCGTGGAGGCTCGTTTTCGTGCGAGGCTCTCGGATCTGGACAGATCTGGTGTTTTCCGGTGAGTTTCGAGGCGTGCAGGCTATAAATCCGGCGAGCTTTGCGAAAAAATCAGGTTGCTGGGCGTGCGCCGGCGGCGGAGCTGCGTTCGCGTGAAGGAGTCGTTCGACGAAGAAACTCACGGCGAGGAAGAAGAAGAAGCTCCGTTCGGCGAGGCTAGGCGTGCAGGTCGACGGCTTCAGGCGAGACGTAGCTCGCGAATTTCCGGCGAGATGACTTCTACGGATCCGACACCGGCGGGGCTGACGCAGACCGGCGTTCGTGAAGCTGATCGGAGAAGAAGAAAAGAAATCGCGAGCTGGGTTTCGATCAGAGAGAGGAAGAGAGAGAGAGAGATCGGGAAGGAGACCGGCGGCGTGCGGGTGTCGAACGGCGAGAGAGAGAGAAAAATTTTCGGGAAGGGGGGGCTGTCGCGAGGAAGAAGAAAGGGAAAAGAAAAAAAAATAAAATAAAATAAAATAAAATTAAATTAAATTAAAATAAAATAAAATAAATTAAAATAATAATAAAATAATATTATATTAAAAAAAATCAAAAATATCTTCTCTAAAAGACCATAATACCCTTTTTTTTTTTTTTTTCTCATTCCAAATTTCAATTAAACCTTCAAATTTAAATTACCTAATGAAAAATCATTCCACTAAATTTCAAAAATTAAAATTTAAACTCCTAAATAAGCCGGGCGTTACAACAAGTCTCACCTGACCAAGTTTTTGGTGTCGTTGCCAGGGAACGACAAAACTAACAAAAAAAGTTGTAGCTAAGATTAGAAGAGAATTGCAACTACGATTCTTTTCTATTGTAGATTGTGAGAAGATTGCAACTAAAATTTCTTCTATTTCAAGAGGAGTTGGATTTCACTTCCAATACTTATAGTACAGATTGTAATCAGATTGCAACTGCAATTGTCATCTTTCTAAGAGAGAGCTCGACTTTTGTTACATTGTTTTGCAAGTTGAGGGAAAGTAATTGCAAGAGAAAAAAGACACAACATAGGGTTTGATTGCTTAAGATAATCCATAGGATGGAAGTAGACATCATTGCAGCATTGAGTGCACAAGCTTCATCTTTAAGCTACATGATGGAAACTTTGATGATGAGAAATCTCATCGCTCCTTTTAACCATATCTCTTATAGTTCTAGTGTTTATTGTAAAGGAAGTCATTTATTTGAAAATTGTCCTTATAATCCTGATTCTTTGTGTTATGGATTTCTACCCAGCTTTGCAAATCAACATTAGTACCAGTGTTTCTAGCAAGGAAAAATGATTCCAAAAGAGCCTAGCATTGAAGAGCATGTGAGAGAATATAGGGAAAATAATGATGTTGTGATGCAAAGACAAACCCCATCTCTACGAAGTTTGGAAATCCAAGTGGAACAAATTGTAGATGAATTGAAGAACAGGTCCCAAGGAATTTTTCTCGAGACCATAGAGACTTCAAAATAAGAAGAAAAAGAACAATAAAAGGTGGTGACACTTAGAGCTGAATTGGAACATGAAGACCTTGAACTCCCAATAGAAGTAGAAAGTGCTCTAACACTTGACAACATTTAGGAGCCAAAAGTGAGAGAAGAGATCAAAGAAGAACCACCTCAAGAAGAGAAGGAATAACAAAAGGAGGTTGTAGTGAGCTATGAAGTCGCAACTTCACAGCAAATGTCGCTTTAACACTTGACAACATTTAGGAGCCAAAAAGGATAGAAGAGATCAAAGAAGAACCACTTCAAGAAGAGAATGAATATCAAAAGAAGGTTGCAGTGAGCTATGAAGTCGCAACTTCATAGCAAATGTCGGCCTAAGTGCTCCAAATATTAGAATACCCTACTTTCACTTGTTGTATCTTTCAGGAAACATTAGATGAAGAAGAATGTAGAGAGCAGAGCATGAAGGATGGCAATATGCAGTATGCGACACAAATCGAACCCACAATTTTTACTTCCAAAGACATATATAAATCTCTCGAGTCATCAAAGCCCGCTGTGATCAAGGCACCTCATCTATGACTGAAATCTCATCTATCATCGAGACCTAGGTGAAAAATGAAAGAACATGGTTGCGGTCTCCCTACTGGAACATGATAAATTTATCTTTTCTTTCATTTTCTTTATAAAAAAAAGGAAAAAAAATAAAAAGAAAAAGAAAAATATTTTGGTGTGGCTGATAGGACATGAATTCAAATAAAAAGTTTATGATCAAGAGGGAACTCGGTCTAAGAAAGGTCCTAACTAGGTTGAGGTACTTAAGTTGACCGTTAGGGAACACCTCTACATGGGGACTTACCTAGGAGTTGAATTGATCAAGCTTTTAATTTGAAATTTGGTTTTTTATTTTATTTTATTTTTATTTTCTTAAAGTTCATGAAGTTTTTGATGAATTACTTGTGAGTTTTAGGAAAGAGCAAGTACGAAAAGAGAAAAGAAAATTGTAGCCCAGCTTGCAGCTGCAATATCAGAGCCAAAAGAAAATGCATAAGAATATGCACCTGCAATTGGGACACAATCCAATCGTCCTCACTACCATCACCAATAGGTGAAGAGCTAACTGAGGTTTCATAGGAAAATGAAGTTTCATCTCCTCCTATGCATAATTCAAACCTGAGCTTGTTTACATAAAGGGCAGGATGAGACTTATTGGACATACAATCATATCTTTCAATGTTATCTAAGCAAAAAGTGCCCACATTTCATGACTTTCCTGTCCATCCTCCTCAATGAGCAACAAGACTTTCTTCATAAGGACATCATTTTTGAGACCTAGAGGAAGTTCTTTCTTCAACTCTATCTTAACTTACTTTTGATTAGATTAGATTTATTTGCTTTCTTTGGTTTGTTTTGTTAGTCTTGTTTGTTGTGTTTGTTGTTTGTTTGCTTTTACTTTTGAGTACCCTTTCTAAAAAAAAAGAAAAAAAAGATTTGTTTCACACCTTGCGCAAGCATGCTATAAAAATCAGGTTTCAAAAATAAATCTACAAATTGTTTTCTTTGGTGTGATGTTAAAAAAATCCTTGATGATGATACCTAGAGCTTTCTTAACTTTCAAGTGCTTTTACACACAACTTTGAGTTTTCAAAGTCATAAACTTGATAAATTATTTTGCTCCATAAAATATTCAAACCCAAACTCCCCTTGTGTTTATCCCATCTAATGTACTTAGGAGAGTTTAGCTTCGATGCTTAGCATGTTAAGTGACCCAATTATGTACCCCAACCCTTTATTCTTCTACTTCTTCGTCAATGGGGATATTGACACATTTAAGTTTGGGGGGTGAGTTTTGTAATAGTACTGTTGTAATAGTATGTTGTGTAACAAGCTGTTAGGATTAAAAATAATAATAATAAATAGAGATATTCATCCTTCTAGAGTTAACTTAGTTACCGGGGGCAGTCATGACAACCATGATTTCCTTAGCATGAAATGCTAGCTTAGGAAGTGAGTATGTGAAAACGATCTTAGCAGTGACTTGTGCTCATAGTCAACTACCTTCACCACAAAGTGTTAGTAACCTAGAACGAAGGTACAAGTGACAGTGAGACTCTCTCTAAAAAAAAGAAAAAAAATGAGGCCTAGCAGCAACTTTGTATAAGTTTGGGGGGAAAGAAAAAAAAAATGCTTGTAGTGTGAATAAGCTAGCTTGTTGAACAAAGAAGATCATCTTAGACTTTGTGACTAAGACTTAGGTAGGATAATCATAATAGGTGGGTTTGCATAAGAATATTTTTTCTTGAAAAAGAAAAGTAAAAGTTTTATGTGAGAAAATCTTGGAGTTGTGTAAAGTATTAAGAGTTTGAAACCTCTTTTGAAAGACAACATTTTTTTTTTACAAAACACCATTTGAAAGCATTTTGTGAAGTGTTTGCTTGTGTATTTTAGAGCTCAGGACTCAACATTATGCTCAAAAACAACAAACTCTACCCCCAACCTAAAATCTACATTGTCCTTAATGTATAAATATCTAAAAAGAACTAGGACAAAGAAAAGAAGGGGGAATAGAAAAACTTGCTTGAAATCTCAGCACGTAGGTGGGTGGTGGTGCATCTCTACCCTCCAAGCATAATAAAATTTCTTCCCAAAGGTCAACTTATTACCTACAAACAAAAACTAAACAAACTAAGTAATGAAAAGCCAAAAAAAAAAAAGCAATAAAAGAAAGTAAGTAAATTTTAAACGCCTCACTGCCTCTAGGAAGAGAAAATTTTTATAGTCAATTGCTCAACTTGCAATGTGGCACTCGTCGGGGCACATAGAAGTTTTCTTATTTCTTCGGCCCTTTCTTTCTCGAATCCACAAAGCCCACTGCACAAAACAATCTCTTCAACATCTGATGGGCTCTAGAAATGCAGATCTCTTTAAGATTTTTTGACTCTAAAAGCATAAAAACAAAAAGATCAAAGAAAACAAACTCTAACTCTAACTCTAACTCTAACTCGAAAGATAAAGAAGAACATTCACAAAATAAAGAAGGACCAAATGACAGAACAGACGCAAGTCTTTCAACCTCTAACTCTATCACCTAGACCTCCTCATCGAATGGAAGCTCAACTACTTCCCTTACTTCACATATCTATTCTTCACGTGGCAAACAAATTTCATCGTTAGTTTCTAAAACAACCTCACAACTTCATACCTCAGGAATGTCGACAGGCAGTTGCTCTTGAGGACTCTATAGACTCATCACTGGATCAACCATCTGGACGACGGGGTCACCTAGTAACTAGGGCATCCCTCTCAAAAACAGAGATTTTTCTACTGACGTTGGAGTTTTTCCTACTACAACTAAAGAGTATTCTTATTAACTACATTAATTAACTCCTCTATAGACATGCATGAAATTGAAGACTATGGGCTCGGGCTCTACGGCTCCTCTTGATATTGATATGTGTTGGAATTTATGCCCTAAAGCCTCGCAATTAATTAATTATTTAATAATTAATATAAATTTTGATTATTTTATTCGCAATATAATATTATCCATTATATGAAAAATCCAAGGTTATTAGTGTAGTCTTGAACAGTATGTGGCTGACATACAGGAGTATCATGTTCAAGAAATAACCTAAAGAGTCATAGTATATGGATAAGGTTGGGTGCCTTATCCTGGTAACACTATTGATACGGCCCACTTTGTAATAGTTACAAATGATTTGGTCCAAATCGTTCATGTAGAGACATGTGAGTGGGGGTATCTTATACAATGAGTTTGTTTAAGACTGGACCACGAAATATTTAATCTCTCTATATAAATCCGTTAATTGAGAAGATTAATACTTCATCAAGATGATCATATGCGACTCGATATTAATCCTGAGTGAGTTATGAACTCCTGCTTGTGAGGACTTGTCCTTTGATTTGCATGGGTGAGAGTGGCTTTTATAGCCGATTCAATATGCCTACCATTTTGGGGACTTGACCAAATAGGGAGCTGAGAACATAATCTCACAAAATGGATTTCACTTCTTCCCATATAGGGTAAGTAGATGAGTAGGTCCCTTAAGTGTTGATTTCGGGGCTTGAACAATGGGGCCCCACCCTTTCATTGGCCCAAGAGGGACTTAGTTTATAATTAGATTATAAGCGAATTGTTCATTAGAGAATCAATGGTACTTAAGGTGCAAGATGTAATTATAGGGGTAAAACGAACTTTTGACCCAGCTGTAATTACGAACAACTCGTGAAGGATCGACTTGCATGTAATGATTATATCTATGGACACAACTTGTCCTACAGTGCATAAGAGTGCAACTCTAAGTCTATAGTGAAGTGACCTAGAGTTACTGAATGAAAATTAATTAATTAAAGAGTTTAATTAATTAATTTTGTATCATTGGAGACTATAATTTGTAGGTTCATAAAGTCCCCTTGCTAGCTCATAGTAACACTAAAAGATCAATTTAGTTGAAAGAAAATTTTAAAATGTTCAAATTAATATTAATTTGAAGTGTTCAAATTAATATTTAATATATTATATATATTAAATATAAAAGAGAAAAATATATTTATTGTCTTTGATACATTAAATATTAAAATTTTGAAATGTTCAAATTAATATTTAATTTGAAGTGTTCAAATTAATATTTAATATATTATATATATTAAATATAAAAGAGAAAAATATATTTATTGTATTTGATACATTAAATATTAAAATTTTGAAATGTTCAAATTAATATTTAATTTGAATTGTTAAAATATATTAGATATATTAAATATAAAAGAGGAAAAAATATTTATTGTATTTGATACATTAAATATTAAAATAATTAATGTATATTATATACATTAAAGAAAAGATATTTATTAAATTTGAATTGGATTCAAATTAAGAAATAGATGTCGTGGGAGAATTTTAAAAGATTTGAGTAAGATTCAAATTGGTTAGATAAATATATTTTAATTATCTTTCCTAGCCCACTATAAATAGGACCCTAGGGGTGAGCAATTATGCATTCTTTACAACACACATCTTCTCAATAGAGAGAATTAGAGAATTCTCTCTAGACTTCTTCCTCTCCAATCCCTTGTGGATTTTCTTTCAAGAGGCTCCCACAAGCCTTAGTCTTGTGTTTGAGTCATAGTCAGGAAGACTTTGTGGAAGAGATAAAGATCCGCCAGAAGAATCTTCATATTTTCAAGGTATGTTATGCTTAACCATAATATTATTATTTAATTCTAAATAAACTCAAACTGATTCCTACGCTTCCGCTTGGGTTTAATTAGATTATTCCCTTCATTATGAACTATCCCACTAAAGACTGTGAGAATCGTGATTCGTCTGGTGCTAGCATGGAACTCCTCCACGGTTGTAGGGACGTGAAAACAAACGCTCTAGCACTTAAAACAACCAAGAAGTTGAAGACACTAGTTTAGAAATTCCAGAATTTAAATCACTAACCTCATCATCGTGCGAGGCATCTCCACTAAAATTTTTGAAATTGTCAGCCATAAAAAGAAAACCAATGTAGATTTTTTTTTTAAATTTTGTATTTATCAATAAGAAAGGACAAAATCAAGGAATCAAATTAATTGGCGGTTCCTCGGCAACAACGCCAATTTGATGTAAAGCTTGTCGAAATCTCATCAAATATATTTATAATTACCGATCTAAAATTAACTACTTTAGTGATTAACAGTGGATTGGGTCGAATCACTGGGATCCAAATAATCATTTCTATCAAATGAAGTTCTTATTCACACAGACTGGGGGGGGGGGGGGGGGGTTTGAAATAAAGTGTAAAAGAGACCGAAGGACTAAAAATGGAAGCGTAAAGATAACAATCTCACCTTAGGCACAGATTCGGGGTAAAACTAGCAATGATGTAATTTTCGATCACAGATAACCGACATGAAATCCAAATAGCAATTTATCACCTAATCGACTTTATCAGAACAATCGATGATAGCCTCGAAGCAAACTTAGGTCCCCTAAACCAATTAACTCAACCTAGCATCAAGTTAACAACCTAACTAGCCCTAATTTGTTGGGCACGATAGCGTTCCTTACTAACATCACTAGCCACCTTATGCTTTAGGGATTGATTAAGATGAATCGATTAAACTAGATTGGCTTATTTAATATGACTAACCCGTTTTCTTAATTCTAAGATCCCATCATGCAAACTACACGGGGAGGAAGCTCCCTATTATGCAAACATGAGCCGGACCTAGTATTATTTAAACTAGCAATCATAAACTTATTGGACGTGAATAGGTTGTTAGGCTATCTATGAATAAATTCATGCTTTAGAGTGAGAATCAAGAAATAATAAACATGCTGGAAAGATATTCGGCCTATTTTTTACTTTAAACTAGCCTAAAGAACATACTTGATGCGATTTGAGTGTCAATCTACCTATGACATGCACGTAATCAAGCTAAGATAAAGGAACAACAAGCTATTGATATGCATAGAGAAATTAAGAATAAATCTCACAAAATTATAAAGTACTATTGTTTACACTTGAATCAGTGTTGAAACTCTAGCCGAACATCAAATCGATGTAGCGCGACATCGAGGATCGATCAACACTCCAACACCAAGGATTGATCAACACTACCTATCTAAGCCTAAAACTATTAAAAATAGAAAGTAAATGCTAAGGTGGTCTCATTACAACGGACAAAAACGGAGACAAATGACCTAGAGTGCTAAATTTTCCTTTTATACAAATAGCGATAGTGTCAAGACGCTGCCAACATTTTGAGGGGCTCGCCACAGCGTCTTGTTAAGGTACTCGATGCTTGCTTATGACAACGTCAAGATACTTTCATGTTCTCATGCATTCTGTCTTCTATCAAAGGCTTAATACTCTCAGCGGCGTTGAAATGCTCTCGTTAGGGGCAAAATGGTCATTTAACTTCATCTTCTTGCTCGATTGCTCAATGACTGTAACGCCCGGCTTATTTAGGAGTTTAAATTTTAATTTTGGAATTAAGTGGAATAATTTTTCATTGGGTAATTTAAATTTGAAGGTTTAATTGAAATTTGGAATGAGAAAAAGGGTATTATGGTCTTTTAGAGAAAAGATATTTTGATTTTTTTATTATTATTATTATTATTATTATTATTTAAAAAAAAAATAAATAAATAAATTTTCTTCTCTCCCTCGCGCAGCCCTCTCCCTCCGGAACGCTCTCTCTCTCTCTCTCTCTCTCTCTCTCTCTCTCCCTCCGACCGAACGCCCATCCTTCACCGCCGGTCTTCTTCTTCCTCGCCGGGAACTTCTTCGCCGAACCTTAACCTCGCCGTGAGCTTCTCCGCCGGACGGTTTCTTCTTCACGCAAACCCGATCGCCGTCAACCGAGAGCTCCAGCTGCGTTTTCCCTCCGATCAGCTTCGCGAACGCCGGTCGACGTCGTCCGCGTTAGCCTCACCGGAGTCGATCCTCGCCGATGGGCCTTTTCTTCCTTCTTCCTCGTCTTCGTCGAGCAGCAGCCGCGAGTAGCTCACCGAAGGCTGATTCCGTTCGCCGGATTCTGCAAGTTTGAAACCCAGATCCGTTGAAGCTCACCCTCGCGCAGCAAGTCTGAAGAATTCGCCGGTTTTCGCTCGAAACCGACTCACAGAGAGAGATTCTGCCCAGCACGCGCCCTCACGCGCCGATTGGAATCCCCACGCGCCGCCGTCCGCCGCTGCACGCGTCGCCGTGCTACGGTCACGCGCCGCCGCTCGCCGGAGTTGGGTAAAAATTGCCATTTGGTCCGTTTCGTCGAGTTATTAATGTTAGAATGTGTTTTAGCGTAATTCGGATGGTTTAAGACACGTTTAGGAAACTTTTTAGGTGATTTGTCGAGGACCTTGGATCGTACTTGGAGTGGGAACTCGAGAAGCTCATTACTAGTGAAGAAAGGGTATTTTAGTAAGTAAAGACTTCAGGTAAGGGATCTCACAACGAAAGAAGTTTTCAAAACCTTGAGCTAGCTCTATGTTTACTTTGAAAGTTTATGTTTTTCGTGTAAGTATTTAAGAAAGAAAGTGTTTTATATGTATATTCCTTTATACGCTATTTCCATGAGTTCTATTTGAGTTTTCATGTTAAAAAGAATGGAAATGATATGTATGTCTTTGAAATGCGATTGTCTTGATTTATGCATTCATAACTATGTTCTAAAACGAATGGGACCTCATGCATGTGTTGTGTGTTCATGAAAAGATTTATGTAGGCCGTGACGATAATTCTCCCAAAAGTTTTATGTGGGTTTTGAGGGAACCCGAGTCTTCGGACTCTCTATGCTCCCGGGGTTCGAGAGTGCCCCCACGATGGTAGCCGACGGGCTTGAGTCTTCGGACTCCACGATGGTAGCCTTCGGGCTGAGTCTTCGGACTCCACGATGTATGTTAGCTTTCGAGCTTAACTCTCAGAGTTAGGGAGGACTCTATTCGATGGAAAAACTGTCTTCGGACTGTTCACGAGGCCCTCGGGAGAATTTAATTGTTCACGAGAGCCGCGAGGAAAAGTACATAGTTTATAAAATGAATTTTAGGTCCCCTACTAAAGCGATGGTTTACGATGGTTTTATGATTTAAAATGACATGTTGCATGTGATTGAAACTCTTATTTTGAAACTATGATGGACTTACTGAGTATTATTCGTTAATACTCACCCTTTTCCTTTTTAAAATGTTTTTAGGTAAGGCTAAGATCGGCCCTAGCGCGTGACCGGAGATCAGCTACTCGAGTCATGGGAGCCGATCGATCGCTATTCCGCTTCTTTTATGTTTATAGATGTACATAGAACTCATGTCAAGTTTTTAAATGTTTAGGAGGATGTTTCAAAATCTTTTAACCTTTCTTTGTAAATCGTGCACGTGTATTTGGTTTTCTACTGTTTGAACCCTAGCATCATATTGAGAAGTTTGTTGGATGCTAGGAGGTTGTTTGAAAATCTTAGAAGTGCGTTTTTCTATGTCTTATCAGGTAAGGGTCAAATTTTTGGTTTTCGCGTAGTTACGTCGTTATGCTGCCGAAATTATTGGTAATATAGCGACGTGACTTAGTAATGACTCTTAGGTAGCGTGTTGAGCCTATAGGGTCGTTACAATGACCTCCAAATTGGCTTGAATTAACTCCAATTGGATGCAAATGCTCCAAAATATTTCTCTTGCTTGAATACCTACAAAATAAACAATTAAACGCAAAAAAACTATTGAACTAGCATGAATTAGCATGAATAAAATAGGACTATTTTGGTCTTATCACTAGTACAAAATTGACTTTTAATGGCGGGCAATGCGCGTCATTAAAAGGAAACGATGACGGGCGCGCGTCCGACATCTTTTCGAGTGTCATCGTAAGCTACGATGACGGACACCTTTTAATGACGGGCATTGCCCGTCATTAAAAGTGTGCGTCATCATAGCCTATAATGACGGTCAACTTTTAATGTCGGTCAATGTATGACATCAAAAGTCAATGTGCGTCATTAAATGAATGTTTTAATGACGGTTATTGCCCGTCATTGTTTCATTAATAATTTAATAAAAAAAAATTATATTGTTGGTTGCAAGCATGACTAACCAACAATATTTCTCTCTCAATCTAATAAAAAAGTCAAAATAGTATTATACTTTTATACAACAATTAACTCAAAAAACAAAACTTCAATTAATTAAATATAACATATAACATATACTCCTAAGTTTTAAAATGTTAGGGATTACCCTTAACAAAAATTAATTAATTAACAATTTACAGCATAGAAAGTAATATATCGTTTAATTTGTAACCTATCAACAAGGTACATCAATCAATATATACGTAGAGCTTCGAAGTCTAAAGAATGAGAACTTGATGCATCTACGTTCCCCATCGATCTATTTCAAACTCTTTATCAAACTCTTCCAAAACCTAAGAAACTCTTCTTATCTGATTAACAAAGAAAGACAACAAAATCAGCCAAAATTAAAGTTGTGCTTTGTACAACCTATGCACTCTCTTCTAGAATTCTCCATGTCAATCTTTATTCAAAATAAAATTAAGTTGTTCCAATCATCTCTAGTACAATAGCTAAAACCTCTATTTACAGAGAAATAATAAGCTAACTATAAACTAAAACAATTCTACCAAAAACTATAATACTGAGCTGAATTAGAACTACATACAAGTGCCTAATAGCAGATAAAAATTTAAAATATTTTGGCAGAGTACTTACATTATGAACAAACATTCATGTAAGCTGGTAAGATTGTTCCTCCCCTTGGTAGAAATTAAGTAAACGAAAAAAAAATAAAAAACCAAGAGAAAAACAAACTAACCCATCAAGAAATACAAACATTCTAAATCAAATTCATCCAGATTTATTCAACCTACATCAGTGAGACATTATCACAAACAAATGGCAGACATTCAACAAAAGAACCAAAAGAAAAACAAACCAGCCCATCAAAAGACATATCTCATTCCTTTTATTATTTTTCTACATGCAAGTGTTTAAACTTAAAAGACAGACTTCTATTCGTGGCATTACCAAACAATTCACAATTCATTCTTGCATTTGGAAGCAGAGAAAACTTTTTTTTTTTTTTATAAAAAAGCGATTGCTAGAAATAAAAATGGGAAGAAATAATTACTATTCCTACCTTTCTACTTGTTCAAATAAACATGGTGAAAGTAGGTGCAGAAGCATACCTGGCGCTAGAAGGATAAACGCAACCTGAAATGCCTGAAAAGACACCAAGAAAGAAATAAATATTCCTCAACATGAAAGAAAAGATGAAACCAGGACATATTTTAATTTAGTAGCTAAAATAAATAGAAGGCCAATGAACTTTGAAATCAGTATCTTAGATAATGTTCTTCTCTCAATCCAGCTTCCATACTTCTTTTGACTCAAAACTTTTAGGAGGAAGTTTCAACAATAGAAGACCAAGCTTGAGCAAATGGGATGTTTTGGTAACTAATATGGGAAGATTATTTAGAGAGAATTTAAAGGAAGCAAAGTTTGAATAACAAAGGCAGGACAACAGAAAAAAGTTTGCTTAAAAATGCTCAAAATAAGTTAAAAGAGTTTCAAAAAGTTTGAAAAAAACTTTCACAACAAGCTTAAACTTGAAAAAAAAAAACTTTCACAACAACCTTAAATTCTTTGTCGCTACCAAAATTTGGATTAAAAACTAAAGAACCTTCTCATTATTTGTTTAAATTCCAAGTGTTATACGGTTATTAAGTCTAATTTAGCAGCTTTTGTTGAATCTAAAGGCTAGAGCATTTATATTACTTATGCCTAAAAACTCAACTTCATTGATGAAAAGACCTTAGAAAAATCAAAACTCCACTTAGAAAAGAAAAAAAAACATTCTATCTTATAATATTTAACAACACCATACTATTAATTCAATATCTTGCTTCATTCAATATGACTATTGCAAAATTATAAAATTTCCATCATAGAAAGTTACTATAGAAACAATCAAAGAAGGAAAGTAGAGCTAGAACAAAAGCGTTCTGTCTAACTCATAGGTTGGTCACTGATTTGCCACAACTTCCTCCATCTAATTCTCTCAACAAATACCTTTTGAGCAACACAAATAGATCCTAGTCATGCAAAGATTAGATATTATCGAAATAGTTGTTTAGACTATCAATTTCTAATACAATATCATATTCACTTTTTCCTTGAACACTCACGAGCACAAACACTGGTATATCATTTTATCAGCTTCTGAAAGAAAAGATAATAATCCCATATGATAAATTATATCAAATGCTTTAAATGTAAAGCTGAGATGTCTAAAGGCAGCACAACTCATCAAGATGGCAGAAACTCAATATGCACTATTATTTCAATTAGAAAAGAACCATCATACCAATGTTACTACAATTCAGTAACACTTTTCAAGATCAGAAGTTGCATGATAATATAATTTACTCAAAGCATCAAAGATTAAACCATAAACAACACTTCCTAAGATTATAGATTGTGGTGGTTGTTGTGGGGGTTTCTCTAAATGTGTTTGGGAAAATTGATTTTAAATAATTCAGAGGAAAAAAAGGCATGTCACTTTTTACTCTCACATAGACCTTTTCATTTTCATCATGCTCATTGTTCTTTTGCCTCATTTAGATCTCAATTTCTCAAGTCAAACTCATATAATTCACAATCTTTTGATAATTGAATGATTGATTGCATTTCTCAACAGGCTTGCTAAGGTAATGTTTCACCAGATTAAACATAAAACACCAAAAAAGAAAAGAAAGAAAAGTGTGCATAACCCATGAACCAATAATTAGATTATCCCAAGTGAAGATGGATAAGATGTGTTTCCTTCTAGTGGCCTTAGCATGAGAGAGATTCGTGTTAAAACTTAACCGACAAGATTGATAAATTCAGTAGCAAATGTATGATTCAAACATCAAATTGAGATTGGGGAAGTAAAATGAACCTGAATCAAAGATGAGTCCAGGATCCAGTTTTGCTCTTGAGTTTACATGACCACTCCCGTAATCAAAAGGTGTTGAAGGTATGGTTGAGAGCCACGGCTGATAGAAAAGATAGAAAAGAAAAGAAAAGAAAATTAAAGAAATTGAATTTGGAGTGTAAATTTTGAGAGTTGACTAAGGGAGACAAATTGGTACATTGTTAGTTTCTTAGATCTGATTTTTTTTTTCCTTCAGCAGCAGAATGGTGATATTAGCTGAGGAATTCAAAATCCGAAAAAAGAAAATAAAAATTTTTGCCAAATAACCCCACAAAAGAAAAAAAAAAGTATGGTCTTTTCCCCAGGTATGGTTTCGTTTCCTTTACGACAAAAGCAAAAAGCTCCAACCAAAAGACATTCATTTTGAAAATAAGAAACAAAAAACAAAACCCACTCACCTTTAGGATAATTGAACGAAATGGGTAACATTGAAGATGGGTTAGTTCCTTTTCTTCCTTCTATATGGCATTCTCTGCAACAAAAAGGAAAAAAAAAGAAGAAGATAGATTTGAGATAAAAGAACAGAGAAACCTAGATTTGAGATAAAAGAACAGAGTAAGCCATGCACCAAGAAGCAGTGAAGTACACAACAATCTACAAAAATAGATTAGTTGATTAGAACGAATTACAAAACAATCTCCCATCAAAATAGACCAAATCTTTCATTATACCTTATACCCATTTCACCCAATCTCAACTATTCCTCATTTTCAATACGAACAACAGAACTTCATGGTCGTAACAGCTAGAACAACTTAGATCTACCACCTCACGAACACAAGACCTCAGATCTACCACCCCACGAACACACGACCTCAGATCTACCACATCACGAACACCCGACCTCAGATCTACAACCCACGAACAACTATAAACCTCCCCTGCCTCAGATCTACAACCCACGGCGAACAAAGTGGCTGACCCACAACAACCCACTCGACAAAAATGCATGGAGAACAGTGTTTGCGTGAAGATGAGGGAGGAAGAGCGTTGTTGGCGAGAGTGGGAGAGAACTGGAATGAGTTTTTGAGGAGATAGTGAATTGTGAGAGGAGATAAGATGCTAAAAGGTAAAGTAAAAAATGGGCCTTTAATGTCGGTCAATGACCGACATTGTATGTGAATTATTATTTTTTTTTAAATTTTCCGTGTTTTTCTATTGTCCGTCATCATTTCCACCCGCGTTTTTTTGTTGACTGTCATTGTATCCTTAATTTGTTGTAGTGTATCAACACCCTTGCCACACACCTCGTAAGTCTAAGCACCATTTGAAAAGGAAAACAAGGTCGTATGGGTGACTATAAAAATATACTCAATAAATAGCTCCACTTGAGGAGTTTGAGCTACAAACATTTATATCATTCATGAAACTTGAACACTTGTGCGGTCCTAACTAACTTTTTCATTTGAGTTCTGATATATTAAGGCCTAAACTGAATACATAGAATTTTTCTATCGAAGTGAACAAATTAACCTATCCCCAAACCTTAACCAACTATGTTGCTTATGCAGGTCAGAGACCAAGCACCACTAGAGTAGTGGTACTAAGTTTATCCCAACACAGTACCTCGTGAAAAACATACTAAACATGAGGGGAGCGACCCCGAAGCTGTACCAATTATGCTGCCTATGTGGGTCAGTCCTATCAGACAAAGCACCACTAGAGATTAATTGGCGACCCTCTAATAGAACTAGGCCTATCCCAATATAGTACCTGATGAAAACATATGTGAAAAACATACATGAAATATCCATGGAATCATACATGAAACATACTTGTAAGCATACTTAAAACATACATGACATGGGGAAGATAATTATCACTAACATACATGAACTTTAATAATCTTACATCTAACTGAGGCCCTCAAACATGTTAGGAGTCAAACATTCGTAACCAGTCCATTCCATAGTCAAACTCCTCTAATCACCATGCTAAAACATACGTAGGCAACCTCATGCTTAAGAAAATTGTAGTTTATCCTAAATAGATCACCCTATTCCATCACGCTTCGCATACATAAGAGAAATTCACATCATGATCATTCAGTCAATAATGCTCTAACATTCATGTATGCATATTCAAGACTATAGGGAGATCTATCCAAAATGGCTATATACCTTTTATGCAAGCTCAAAGAGTCAAAAACCCCATCTCCTAGAAATACTTTGCACCACCTAGAATAATCCCAAAGGAGAAAAATGAATTTTTGGCATTCAAACTCTTTGAACCAAATCCTCCAAAGTTAACTTATAGCCGCCTCCAAGCCTTAATTGAACCAATTTGCAATCTGTCAAAAAGTTTCTAAATTAGAGATAAATCTAAAATCCACCATTAATCTTGAAAGCTTATGGGACTTCAATACTCACCAAAACTTACCACAAAGGTCTAAATACTGACTGGACAATGACCAAAATTACAAAGATTTTGTGGTTTCGAAGCTGGAATATAGTGGGTATCCTTGAAACGAAGCCAAAATTCATGGATTAGTCTTACCCATAACAAAAAACATCAAAAACACCACCAAAATTAGTTGAAAACAGAAAGTTCTCATCACACACAATCAAATACATTTATAAACTGGACCACGAATAATTTGCTGTATAAGTGGCCAGGGTCGATCATAGGGAATCGAATTAATTGATTTCTTAATTCTAGATTTCTTATTTGACACAGACTAAGAGGGGGAGTTAAACATAACACAAAGACAGAAGGACTAAAACAAAAAGTGATAAAGATAAAGATCTCACCTCGAGCATTGAATCGGGGGCAAACAGATAATTATGAAAATTATTGATATTATTGAAACTATCCTAACAGGCAATTCCCAATGTTTTAAGACCGACTGAACTCCTCGGGACACTGTAAGAGCCTCCGTTAATTAGACCAATTTACAAACGCCTAATTAGTTCTAATTTAATTAATTAGTTTGGCACGGCCAATACCAAAAGAATTAACTAAACGCATTACACAAGGGATAAGTCAAAACAAATTAATTAATTAAGAATGATCAATCAAAATTAACTAAGCTCAAGCTAACAATTCTAATGCCTGCCTTGTACTCATAATTAAGCAATTCTACTTAATTTAACCAACGTGGCAACCAGCCTATTTACTACTCAAATTAAGCTAGAGACCGATGACACCTACGAGTACATCTAGCATAGCTAAGAGATTTCTAAATTAATTGATTTGTCAGTTCAATCAAAGTAGAAATAACTAGGAATAAGGACAAGAGTTTGCAAGCAGTAAAACAATGCTGGAAAATGAAATTAACAACTAAATCTCATAATAAAATAAATAATACCGTATTTACAACTGCAAAATTGTGTTGAAAGTCTAGCAATCCATCGTATCGACATTGCGTGACACCAAAAATTGATCTAAAACACATAAACTAGCCTAAAACTATGAAAAACAAAGAGGAAACTATCTAAAATAACCTCATTTCAGCGAAAAAACGAGAGCTCATTAACCTAGTGTCGAAAAATAACATTATATACTCCAAGCGACAGCATTGCAATGCTACTAGCATAAGGCGCACGCATTTTGGGCTTGCGACAGCGTCACAATACTATAGGTAGCGTCACGACGCTACTCCCTAAATAACACTTGTCATTTTTGCTCTAACTCTTCGCTCGGGTGTTTGAATGACCTCCGATTTGATATGTTGGAACTCTGATTCAACCTAGAATCTCTCAGAACATGCCTTATGCTCAAATTCCCACAAAATAGTCAATTAATCACATAAAAACCTCAAATCAACATACTATCTAAAAAATGTGTCTTGCACTCAATTTACCTATAAAATACGCAATATACTTATAAAATCAATGGAACAAGCATAATTTAGTCGTGAAATAATCGAAACTTTTTAGGTCTCATCAAAAACTATCCACCACTGGTCGGTACCGAAAAACGAGCCCCAAATCAAAACAAAAACTACAATCTCACCTTAATTGTCGTTGGAACAACGAGCCGCGCCAGAAACACCCACACCCAACTAGAGCTGTCGGAACTCAAGAGGAAGAGGGAGGGTTCACTGGAAAACGCATCGGACGGAGTTGGATCGTGCCATTAAGATGTTAGCAACAGCGCTAGAGCACCGTTGCTCATGGGTTTCGTCCAACGATGCTCCTTGGACCAAATCTTTGCCATGCCACCGCTGCAAGATAACGCCGAAGAAGCTATCAACGTGGGCTGATCTTAAGGGAGACAATGATTGAACTAGCTGTCGTGAAAGAGGAGAAGAAATAGAGGAGATAATGATTGGGAAAAGGCTGAAACATGAAGGACAATGAAGAAGAAGATGGGTTTGTTTGGTGAGGGGTTGAAATCGTAAGAAGATGAAGACAATGGTTTCACCTAGGGCTATGTATGCTCATTAAAAAGAGGAAATTAGGGTTGGCTTGGATTGAACAAAAAGCACTTGAGGCGAAAGGAAGAATAACTCTAGCAATGAATACCCTAATAGAGGAGTAGATCTTTGTTTGAGGGGAGGAGTAGGTGGATGGTGCAATAGGTGATTGCCGCCATCAAAGAATATCCCACAATGTGATCTATTGCGGGATAGTGGATGGATCAAATCAACAGGGGAAGCTTAAGTGGTACTTTGTTTGACAAGAGGATTGTTAGGAGTGCAAACAAAGTCCTGCATTGGTTTGAGAAGGGAATGATCATGGGTATACAAGTAGGACAATTATCTCCATTAGTATAAGGCCTTTTGGAGGGAACCAAAAGTAAAACCATGAGGGCTTATGTCCAAAGTGGATTGGTTGGATTGTCGAGACCTACTAAAATAAAATTGATCTCACTAGTTTGTTGGACAAGTGGTACCAAGTCGATTTCCCAAGGGAACCATTTAATTAATTTCTTATAATTAAATTTCAAAAAGAAAATAAAACAAGGGGGTTTGGTTTTGGTGAATAGTAATGAAGTAAAACAAAGCAAATTAAAATAGGTAGAAAGAAAATCTTACCAAGGTTTCCAATTCCAGGGCAATGGTCTCATCCAATTCTAACTCTGATCACAGGTATATGAAAAGAATTCAATTAATCTATTTAAGCGCTTAGTCTACCTAGTTGGAAAAGCCGAATTAAGTTTAATTCTCCTAAGATAATTGATTCTAACAAAGCATTAAAACCAATTCTTATTACCTAATTAACTGGGCAGGATAGTGTTCCATATTAACTCAATAATAGTATGAAATTCGTGAGATGATCAAGACAAATTAACTAGGTGAGATAGCTACACCTAATTGATTTTGTTCCTTTTATTCTAGAATCTATCATGCAAGCTATGTAGTCATGAAAAATCCATATAAAACACACACATGAGATCATTCTTATACTACTAAAATAAAGCACTCGATCATGACAATTATAGTTACAAAATTTGTGCATAGCAGACAAATAAGCAAGTAATATAATATTCTATCATCACATGCTCATAAGAATCAACCAAAAGATAAAAGAACACTTGAATTAATTAAAAGCAATTACTTTAAGCTTGAAACCTCACAGTTCTACAATTGGACTCAACCAACCCTTGAATTAGAAAAACGAACTCTAGCCACTCATGACGATATAGCAAGAATTCGACATGGTTTGATCATACAAAAGTAGAATTGAAGGATACAAGGAAAAGCTTAAAAGAGTGTCTAAAAATAAAGTCTACAATGTCTAACAACGTTTGCCCTTAGAGAAAAAAAGATATTTATATGTAGGGGGTAGCATCAAGACGCCAAGGGTAGCGTCGAGACAATGCCCTTTTAGAAGGAAAATATCGCAGAATATCAAGTAGCGTTGAGATGCTGTCGATAGCGTCGAAACGCTACCAGCATTGAGCTTTCTTCCCTGCAGCGTTGTGTGATTTTTCGTAGAATCAAGACGCTACAAGCAACATCTCGAAGCTACCTGTGCAGCTCAAATGGCTTGATAGGCTTGTATAGTAGCATTTCGACTCTCCTTTTGGGGTTGAGACACTATCTGTAACGCCTAACATTTTTTAACTTAATTAACCCTTGATTTTGAGTTAATTTTGGGGTTAAATATTTGTTTATTTGGTTGATAGGCTAATTTGAAATTAAGAGGGTTTGAAATGGCAAAATGGGAAGGAACTGGTAGGTATGAGGGCATTTTTGGTTTTTAAAAGAAAAGGAAATAAATAAAAGTAATAAATAAATTATCATCCCTCTCTCTCTTTCCCTGAAATGAACTCCACTAAAACCCCCATCTTCTTCTTCTCATTTTTCTTATTTTCTTCTTTTTTTCTTATTTTCTTCTTCTTCTTCTTCTTTCTCGTCGATGCAGCTCCCCGATCCGTGCCCATCCATTGTAGTCGTTACCCGAGCTCGTCGCGCCACCGCTGTTCGTGTGAAACATGTCTCGCAAGTAGTAGCAACTCACGGGTCCCTTCTCCAGCGTCATCTCATGCAAATAATTTGTACAACACGCAAATCAACCTCGTTTCTGTCCTCGTTGCTGCATTTTTTCTACGACCCACGACATGATCTAGCAACTGTTAGGCGCGGGTGTTCTATTCCTCGCGCTTTCAGCCGTATCATTGCAGATTCGACGATATTTTTTCTCTCATATTCGAGATTCAGATGTAGCAGCATGTGATTCTACATGTTTAGGTCTAGTTTCTTGCATCCCCAGTGCCGTCGTTGGTGAGTGCAGTATTTGGTTAATTTTTGCGGTGTTTTTGTGTTTCAAATTTGACCCATGGTATATTGGACTACATTTCAGATCACCAACAACCATTGGGTATTGGATCCACAAAATCAACCCAGTCGGAGCCAAAACTAGCAAGCTTTTGGTTTGTTTCGAAGTGGGTAATGCTTCTTTTGTCGTGTATAAGTGCTCCGACAATGATTCAAAGTGATTGATGGGTTGTAAAACTGAATTAAATGGTTGATTTGGTGATTCGAAACTAACCCACAAAGTTTTCGACTCCGTTTTAGATTACCCACAACATGTGGACTTAGGAACTGCAACTTTGAGCCTATGCAAAGTCGAACCAGCAAGGTTAGGGGTTGTTCGAAGCAAGGTTAGTGAGTAATGTTCTTCTGACCACACTCCGAACACTTTAGTAAATGCTATGAATTAGATCTTGACCTGTGGTTTTGTTCAATATGTAGACTTAGGACTCATTAGTTGAGTTTTGTGGTCGGCTGGGGTTATAGAATTTCTTGGGTTTTCCCCTTGAGTTGGTTATGTTATGCAAGAATGTTGATTGCAGGAGCCAAGATTGCTTTATGGTCACTTTTTGAGGTAAGTAGCCTAGTTGGATGCTCTCTAATACCTTGGGTTTGGAATTCATGGATTTTGTAATGTATGTATAAAATTGCATGATTATGAGTATGTTTCTTCTAAGTATGTGCTTGAGCATGCCTGTCATTGGAGGATATGTATAGTAAATTTCTCCAAGTAGGAAACTTTATTATGTTTTGGCATGGTATTTCAAGCAGTTCGATGATTGAATTGAGTGGGTTGCAATAGTCGTTATTGCTAGTATGATATTCAAGGGGTCTCAACAGTATGTACGTTTTCTGGAATTAACTTGTTAGAGCTTGGTTATTGAGATGAACCTTGGAATGCATGAATGACTTTAATTGTAGTTCCTCTATAAGCATGAATGTGTGGATAATTGATTTAAACTGAATGAACATAAGTGTTTGGACTGTTTGAGATGTCTGGTTAGCTGCAGAATGCAGATTGCTTGAGCTATTAGACTGAATAGTAAGTAATGTCTGTTCAGGATGGTTAGATGTTGTTTGAGTACAGCATGCCTAAAATGCTCGAATGGTTGACTGAGGTTTAGCTTCTTGAGATGTTGGAGGGGTTGACTGCATGCAGTATGCTTAACTTGTCAGGGTGGTAGTTTAGAACACCTTAAAGGTATTCAATGATCAGGGTCATTACCCAAGTTCCTTGTGTTTAGAGTAGTTCAGAACGACTAGTTGTGTTTAACATGTTTAATTGGCCTTGGATATAGATGGGAGAGTAATGACCATTATGATTCCTAGCGTGTTTAGGGGGTTGATAACTCTTTATAAAAGAGTTATTTTTACTTGAATTATCTTGCTAAACCTTGCTTGTTTAAGGTATTTTGGTAGTTTTTTGGTTGTTCAAGTCCCTAAGTTAGTGTACTTTTGCTTGTTTGGTTGGGCTGAACTAACAATATTGATAAATGGCTTAATTCTGGTTAATTGGGAGCTTAATCTTACAATTTATGCCTCAGGTGAAAGCAGACTTAATTATTAAAGAGTTGGAAGCTACAGTGTGGCTAATAGAGTAGGATTGCTGCAGCAATCTATCATAGAGAAGCCAATTAATTCACACGTGCAAGGATTCTCATTAATTGAGCTATTCAAAAAGAGCCAGCTGGACCACGTGGACCAATAAGATGCTGCCATATTTTATTCCCTGTCTATCCAACCCTGATTTTGATGAAAAGGATTGAGTATTTAAGCTTGGCATTTTGGAATTGAAGAGGAGGCTGGAAAAGGGAGGTTTTACGAAAAGGGGAAGAGGAAGGGCTGAAAAGGAAGCTCTCTACTTAGGGAAAGGAGCTGAGGAAGAAGGAGGAGTCCTTCAGAAGCTTCACCTGAGAATTTCTCTTCTCTTCTTATTGTTATTATTCCTTTTTAGCTTTTCCATTTTTCTTGATTGTTGTAATGAAGTTTCCAGTATTTTTTAGGAGTTTTATTTCTATCATTATGAACTAAATAGCTTAAGGCAAGGATTAGGGAACTCTTATATTGTAGAGAGGTTCAAGCTATGTGGTTTTATGCTATTGAACACTGATTTGAAGTGCTTTTAATGTTTATGATGAATTACGTTTGGCCAACCTTTTTCATCTACTGTTTTCTTGACTTTTAGGAAGAAGAATAGAAAACTGGTTGCTTCAATTCTCACTAAGACTAATTACAAGTTAAGCTTGCAGTGAAATGGGTAGGTTATGGATAATCACCCACTTAGTGCACACAAGTATTGAGCTTATTTTGAGTAGTTTAAATGGGAATTTAGCTACAATTTAAGGAAATCTGGGAAGATTCCGTGTTGGAATGCTATGTGGTGTGATTTAGCATAAGTTTTGCTACAACATTGAGTCCTCAAAATAGTATAAGAAACCCCTAATCCAAGCCTACTTTTAACCCTAAGTAATTTCGTCTGATGTTACTTGTTTTACTTCTTTTGCCTATTATTCTAAGCTTGTTATTGGTTAATTTAGGTTTGTTTTATTTCTTTAAAAAATCCCCTTGAATGTTGTTTTTGTTTGGTTACCCCTTTTATCACTTAAAGTAAGCTTAGCTTGGTAAAATTCATGGACTAATCCCTGAAGAGAACGATATAAATATACTTATCACTTGCTGCATTGGACTGTGTATACTTACACATTAGGAGTGCTTAATTACAAAATTAATACCACTCTAGCTAAGGCAACAAGGGTTAGCATTGGAAGGAACTGCTTAAGGTTGTACGTTGCCAGTAACTTCTTAGGAAAAAGGGAGAAGTTGGTTGCCCTCATGCTAGCCTAGAAGGTAAATAGCCAATTAGACTAACTTGTTAAAGGTCGGGTTCGTGAAAAGTTATGTGAGCCTCGGTTCAAGTGTAATTGAAGCATGATTACCTGAAAGCTTATGTAGCATGTTTGCTTGAATAAGCAAGAGGTATAGTCGGTAAGTGGTTGTTTCGAGTTTGTGCCTGAACCATGTCTACCTACGTGTGTTTGTTGTTATGCTCATGTTTTCGGTTATACTTGAGAGCTACAGGTTGGATTTGTGGGAGAGGTTAGTGACCTGTTGAGTGGCTAGGCGTGGTGATGTACCTCTTGGCATTCTAAGTGTGTCGCGTGTAAGAAGAAGGTCGTTGGTTGACATCACTTACCCTTTCCCCACTATGTTTAGTATGAAGGTTGCTTTCCTTCATGCTGTGTGCTAGCTTAGGGGCGATTCCCCCATTGTATGTGCTTGAAAACCTCGAGCCAAGTTGTGGGTGTAGTTCTGACACGGTGGGTGGTTTTGGCATAGTGAGTTACCCTGGAGATTTCAAGCGTGTTGCAAATGAACAAAAGTCTATTAGGCTAGTGCTACCTATCCTTTCATTTCTCCCCTGCGAGCATGTATTCCTAAGACGTTGTAAGATATGATGCTTTCCCTTTTTTCTTATGCTAGCTTAGGGGCGATTCCCCCACAGTGTTTAGAATGATGGTTGTTTTCCTTCATTCAGTGTGCTAACTTAGGGGGTGATTTACCCTCAGTGTTTAGAATGAGGGTTGCTTTCCTTCATTCAGTGTGCTAGCTTAGAGGCGATTCCCCACCGTTTCGAGCATGACGATTGCTTTCCTTCATTGCGTTGTGCTAGCCAGAGGAGATGATTCCCCCAAGATTTTAGGCATGAGGGTTTCTTTCCTTCACTGCATTGGGCCTAGGTTACATGACTTGCAGGTATAGCACGAGGCAATACCAGAGAGGGATGGATTTGGGGTAAGGTGAGTCGGCACTTAAATAACTGAAGTAAATGTTTGAGACTGAGTAGGAGCCTGTGAGTTAGGGTAGAGCCCTCTGTGTATGGTTGTGAACTTTGGACCCTTATAAGTGGGCTGTTTACTGAGTATGTTTATACTAACTCGTGTTGCTTTGTTTGTGTTTTTTTGCAGATGGTGCACAACCACAAGGCGGGTGACGGAGGCAATGACTTGACGAGGCTATGGAGAACCACCGTAGTCCCTCCCTATATTTAGTGTTTAGTTTTGTATCTTGGTTCTTGTCGTGTGGTTGGCATGTAAATCCTAAATTCTTTTTGCTTCCTGTTTCGGTAGAATTTCTTAGTTATCGTGCTTGCTGTGGTTAAACTCAACATGTTATTCGTAGTTTGGTGGATGCTGAGAAGTCTCTCTTAAATATAGAAATGTTTATATCCCTTTCAGGTCCTTGAAAAATTTTGGTTTCCTTGTAGTTACGCCGTTATGCTACATAAATTTCGGGCATGAACGGGATAGCTTAGTTGTGCTTCCGCGTTAGTCTGTTCAGTTTTTAGGATCGTTACACTATCCTCTCGGGAATTTTAGCTAGATCTTCAATTCTTCATGTCTTGGTTGCTCAATTTAGGTCCAACTAGCTCTTTTTAATCCCGAATTATCTAAAATGCTCTAAACCACTATGAATCGCTCGATCTCTACAAAATAACCAATCAAGCATGTGAGAGTAATAGAATTAACAAGAAATAAGATAGATAAATAGCACATTTTAGGTGCAATCATGGACAATATCATACCATTTTGGAGATAGGTGGAGGTTCTGTTGTCCTTATCAAATCCCTCCATGATACATTTTATAAAAATTTTGGCTAGCTAGTAAAGGGGTCAAATGATATATTTTGTTTGTAGATTGGAGGATTAGAAACATGACTATTACTTTCCAATTGGCTGTTTTTGAATTAATTGTTAATTCATCAATCTTACTGAGGAATTCATGAGAGGAATGTTTCCAATAAACATTGTTTGTTCTTGAATATCCCTACGGGTTTTCCAAATTAATCCTGCATAGATGTTATGCGATGTTATAGCTTTGTGCAATAATATTACACTGTGTACTAAGGAAAAACCTAAGAATCATACCCAAAATTTATTTCTAATTCTCTAATTTTAGTTCTTAAGAAGAGTTTAGCATATGTATGTGGAAACCCAACCTTCAAACACATGATTAGCCCAATTTTCCTAAGTTTACAAGCCAAAGGTATATGTCTATACCCTTGAATTCATGCTTAAATCAATACATGAACCTACTTGTATTGCTTATGTTAATTCCACTAATTTTAACCTTTTTAGTATTAAAACAAGCTAAAATCCCATCCTAAGTTGATCACTATGAAGAAGGACAATAACAAATGATGCACACATAAGCAAACTACACCACTTAGCATTCATATAACAAAAGAGGTCTAAAAATAGTGTTATAGTTCCATAAATTCCAGCCTAGGAAATTAATTCATGACTTTTACAAGGAAAATAAACAAAAACAAGTCATTACTCATAAGCATCTTGGTTTCGAAACAAGGTTCACAAACTAATATCACTAAAAACTACTCAACCTAGCTAAAATCTCAAGAAACTAAGAGCAAAGATACATCTATAGAACAAAACTGGAAAATAAGAAGAAAAAGACAAGAACAGGTAATTGAAGAAAATTGATGAAGAAGCCCCCTTTGATTACCTCATCTTCTACGATTCTTTTTCTTCTTTCTTTCTTTCTAGTTTTGCTCTTCTTCTCGTCTCACTTGGGGTTTCTTCTTTTTCTTTTTAGCAACCATCCCTTGGGTTTTTTTCTTTTTCATTTTTAGCCCATCTAAATGGGTTTACCTGTTGCTGTAACTCTCCTCCTATAAGTTACCAAAAGTGAGCACAGATTTCTGTTTTCAATTAGGTTGCCAATGTTGCATGATGCTACGTGATGCTACAACAACAGCACCTTAACATACTTTTCTTTCTATCCTTGGACTTCAAAACAAGGGGCAAACAAACTAAAATTAACCAAACTACACTTAAAGATTAAATGAGTAAAAGAAATAAGAAAAAGACAAACTAAACAAAAAATCCATTCCTAATTAAACTTAACAAGAAAATTACTCAAACCAAGGTAAGAGTGTGCTTTTCACTCAACTTTAGCCGAGAATAAGTAAGAAAATATGTTAAATTAATCCCATTTCATGGGATTATCACTAGTTCAAGCCCCGCTCAAGGTAAATGTTTGACCGGTTTGATCCATCCCAACCTAACCCTTTCATAAATTGGATTGAATTGGATATTTGTTAGATAGTAATTTTTTTTCATTTTTTAATATAAACTTTTCTATAAATATTAACTCCTTTTTCTTTTCTCCACTCTAATTCTCAATCTCAATTTATCTCTAATTCTCAATTTCAATTTCTCTCAAGTCTCAACCCTAAGAGTTTATGCCCTCAATTTTTCTCAAGCTTTGTGTTTAATAATCATGGTTCTTGATCTCAATTATATTTTCAAACTTTTATGTCTTCTTAATTTCAAATTTTCAATTTTTTCAACAATTTTCATTATCTTTAAATACTTTTGAAATTTGTTTCTGTTCCAATTTATTTTTCTTCTATTTTAGATTTTAAAAAAAATGACTCGGCCAAGGAGATAATCTTCCTCTCCCTATCTTTAGTGATGATAATCTTCCTCTCACAGGCTCTTGCTCAACGCAAACATTCATGTCCATTAGCTAAGTACCGACTCACCTTACCCTAAGCCCCACCCCTCTTTGGTATAGCATCATGTCGTACCTACGAGTCATGTAACCTAGATTGGTCTAATGCAGTGAAGGAAAGCAACCCTCACGCTTAAAATCTTGGGGGAATCGCCCCTCTGGCTAGCACAACGCAATGAAGGAAAGCAACCCTCATGCTCGAAACGGTGGAGAACTGCCCCTAGACTAGCATACCGAATGAAGGAAATCAACCCTCATTCTAAATATCGTGGGGGAATTGTCCCCTAAGATATCATAGGAAAAAAGGGAAAGCAACCCTCATGTCCGTCCTATCACACAACATCCTAGGAATACATGCTCGCACGGGTAGAAAGAATAGGGTAAGTGGCACTAGCCTAACGGGCTTTCGTTCATTCGCAACACTCTTGAAACCTCTAGGGTAATTCACAATGTCAAACCCACTCATCATATTAGAACCACACCCACAATCTGGCCTGAGGCTCCCAAGCACATCCAATGAGGAAACCGCTCTCTAAGCTAGCATACTTAATGAAGGAAAGAAACATTCATTCTAAATAAAGTGGGAGAATCGCCTCCTAAGCTAGCAAGAGAAAAAAGGGAAAGCAACCCTCATGTTGTATATATCTCACAACACATATGCCTCATATGGGGAAAGGGTAAGTGATGCTAACCAACGACCTTCTTTTCACTTACAGCACACTTAGAACGTCAAAAGGTATATCACCATGCCTAGCCACTCAACAAGTCACCAACCTTTCCCATAAATCCAATCCATAGCTCTCAAGTATAACTGATAAAGAGCTTGTTGAAGGCTCTATCAAATAAAATTATTAACCAGACCTTTACAATTTGCAGTAGTAATGGCCAGGGTCGATCTCATGGATTGGATTTCTTAGCTTAATTAAGTATTATAATTACTAATGCTCAAATTTTATCTAAAGAACCAACAAGAGAAGAAAAATCATATTAAAACCTAATTAATTATATTTACATGGTTGGAGACATTTAGAGGGAACCTTCTTGAAACAAATATTTAATTTCAACAAACCAATTTGGCCCTATGGAAGAGAGAATTTACAGCAATAATAGTTATAAGCCAAGAAATTACCCAATTCATTGGTTGACTTTTCGAAACCCAACTAAACCTCATGCTTAGTGATAAATCAACATTCCAGTCTATTTTTATAACTACACATGGCATTGAATAAAATTCTATTGTAGCTTCTATCAGCGAAAATTCCATTCCCATGCAAAAATTCACCAACAGTTATACATTCATATCTAAATTCGAGTTCTTCTTTCCCAAGCAAAAATTCAATATTCTCATAGTTAAACGTTGACCAAACGATTAAACAATAATGTCTAGAATGCATAAATAACTTGCTACAATATAAACGTCTCTAAAATTAAACCAAACAGGTGAAATCAAACAAGTACAAGACATTTAATCTCTAAAGATTCGTTACAAAATAAAACTTAAGCAACATCTAAAAACAAAAACTACAAAATAAATAAGAATAAGGGAAGAACTCTCTGACGCGTGCCACTCTCGTTTCCCGCGATCTCAAGCCTTGAATGTCTTACTCGGCTCTCAAAAGTGCTCCCTTGGTTCCAAATATGAGGTAGAAATCGATTCTAGACTGGTCCCTCTCCAAATGGTCTCCCCAAAATCGAAGCCAAAATGTTACTTTTATAAACCTCGGGACAGCATCGAGACGCTAGGGACAGCGTCGAGACGTTGTATCCTAATTCACAGAATAAAAACGAAAAAATGGGGTAGCATTGAGACGCTATGGACAGCGTCTCAACGCTACGGACAGAAATCTTATGGCGCGAGCGTTTCTGGCGTCAAGACGCTATAAAGTAGTGTCTCGACGCTACTTCAGCGGAAAGTATAACTTGGATAGCTGCACCATAGCGTTGAGACGCTATAGACAACGTCTCAATGCTATCTTCTCAGGTCTTCTCACTTGTAATGCTTCTTCTACTTGTCTTCTTTGCCCCAAAGTGTGTCTTTAAGCTCTAATTAAGCTCAAATAGCTTCAAAAGTCTGGTTTAGCTCTAATTGCTCGAAATCTACAATATAGATAAATAAATGCTTGAAAGTTCACTATAAACAAACAAAACCAACACAAATCTAAGCCTAGAAATAGCACACATTTGAGTGCTATCAATAACCAAAAACATGAGCACAACAAAAAATACACATAGCTAGACATGGTTCAGGCACAAACTCGAAACAACAACTCACCGACTACACCTATTGCTTATTTAAGCAAACATGCTACAAAAGCGTTCAGGAAATCAGGACCCAATCACTCTTGACCCAAGGCTCACCTAAAATTTTCACAAACATGAATCTTTAACAAGGTAGTCTAACTGGCTATTTACCTTCTATGCTAGCACCAAGGCAACCAACTTCTCTCTCTTTTAGGAAGTTACTAGCGGCAGATAACCCAGGGTCACTCATTAACATGCAACAACAATTGTAGGAGCGTGACCCCTTTTTCTACTAACCACAAATCACGAACCTCGAGCATAGATTCATGCACAAGCTCGACGACACTCTTAAACCTGAACTTCACTTAACCGTAGCCCCTATGCATGCTGGCGATATATAGCCCTCAAACCATACCACTCAAACTTCAACTCCCTAAGCATACTAGGAACCATAATGGTCATTATACCATGTTTACATCCAAGCAAAATTAAAACATATTAAACACCACAAAACATTTCAAACCATTCTAAACTCATGAAACATGAACAATGGCCCTGAACATAGTATATATATATATATATCTAAAGTGTTCTACTTTGCCAACTCCAGCCAATCATTCGAGCTTTTAGGCATGTTGCACTCAGACAACATCCAATCATCCCGAGCAGACATTACATACTATTTAGCTAATAACTCAAGCACTCTGAATCCTACAACCTAACCAAGCATCTCTGACTGTCCAAACATTTGTGTGCACTCCAAGTAAATCAATAATCCATGCGTAAGTACTTTTAGAGAACTACAATAAGATTCATAAACATTGCAAACCACTCTCATACACGAACACAGATACCATTCATAACCTCGGGCACAAACTCATCCAAGGTTCTACACACAATCATAAATGCCATTCATAAACCTCGACCACAAACTAATTCAAGGTTCTACACATTGATCACAATAACCAACCATTAGTTTGTAACTTTGAATCCTTAACAACAATAGCCATGTGATTAGGCAACCTTTAGCTCATCACGATAAATGTCAGATTAAATCAGACAAACACTCCATGTCTCACGTACACATATTTAGGCATTACACATGCTTCATAAACACAACTTAGGCATGCTTGCACAATTCACAAATTTCCAAACATAAACCAAATTCAAATAATAACGTAAAGGGCTAGTCCAAAAGCTACTTAAAAAAAAAAACGACTACGAGGCAACCTCGGCCTATTTAGAAAAGCTCTCGCCCACTTGAAAAGTTTCGAATAACATTCGATAATTTAAACACCCAAACTGAAGATTAATTTAATTGATTTATTTTATTGATTTTTCTAAAACCTTTTTGAATTAGGATTTTATCTTCTTTTTAAATTAGGAAATAAATATTTTATTTTTATTTAAAAAGAAAGAAGATAATTTTATCAAGGGTCTTGATTAGAGTTCTTTTAAAAAGGGGTCTTTTAAGCCCTAACCTTTTTGATCAAAAGTTTTGACGGCAAAAAGAGGGAAACAAAGAAGTCAGTTATGCAGTTTCCTTTATAAAGAAAAAGCAGTAAGTTTTCTTCCCTTCTATTTTTAAGTTTGTTTTATATCTTGATTGAATATTTCTTGAAAAATTTTGGGTTTTGTTTTCATTCTTGATTGTTTAGAATGAAAAGATTCTTGAAATCTTTTGTCCTAAAAAGTTTTTAGGTTTTTGGTTTGCGTAATTCTTTATCAAAGTTTTTCATCTTATGGATTTTGGATTAAATTAAAGGTTTGATAATGGAAGATTTTTCAGAAATTTCCAGCTTTTATTTTCTTCAAATTTGGGACTGTTTTTGTAATGTTTTTGGGTTCTTTTTGTACAAGAAAGTTTACCAAATGTTTGTTTTTGAAGTGTAATTTATACATTTGATTTCTACATGAAAAGAGTATGTTTTAAAGGTTTTTACAGCAGTTTTATCTAGATTTTTCAGATCTGATTTTGATGTTAAAAAGTGGCAAATCTTGATTCTTTTAATGTTAAAATCTTGAAGAATTTTGTTTTATGAAGCATAAAATTTTCTGGGTTATTTGTCTATAATTTATGATAGTTCTGAAGGTTTTAAAAGTTGTAGGATTGAAAATTTGTTTGGTATTTATATCGTATTGAAAAGTATTGATCTTACCGATTTTAATACATTTTTAATTGGGTTTTAAATTGCTTTTAACCCAGTTTTTCAGTGCTGTTTTTTTGGTCCAAGAACCCTATTTTTCTTAACTTTTTATGCAGAAAATTGTTTTGAATGGGAAAAATTGGGTAGATAAGATTGTCTATATTTTAGATAAGCTTTTGGACCCTTAAGATAGAATTTTGGTTTTTAATCAGTGTAGTATTGGATATGTTTGGACTTCTAGGAAAAGTTGATGATTGTTCAAGAAAGTGGACAAGATTTGGAATTGAGATTGAGATTGAGAATTGTAGGATTATCGATCGAGGTAAGTAGTTTCCACATCCCTTCCAAAATATAAATTTTGGTACAATTATGTTTTGAATATTGTTTATTTGACAAATGTTTGAAAGTACGTTTTGTATGATTTGAAATTGACCAAAATTGTTTTGTATGTTTTAAAGTGTTTTTCTATTTAAAAGTATGTTTGTCGTTTTGGATAATTTGAAATAAATGTGTTTTAATTGATTTTGAATTGAAAGTAAGTTTGTTTTGTTTTTGAATTTTAATGGTTGATTTGATGAATCTTTATTGAAATTGTTATTTGAAACTATATGTTTTGTTTCAAATGTTTTCGAAAGAATTTTTGATCAATTTGATAAGGACTATTCAAATATGCCAATTTTCTGTTTTGGGAATACTTTGTTTATTTGTGGTAGTAGCCTAAATTGGAATTGATGGAATTGGAATTGACGGAATTGTTCTGGCTTATTTGTGAGAAGACACATTTGTGGGAAGGCACATTTGTGGTTTGGCATTCCTTTGGAATGAAGATTCATGTGTGTGTTTTTCACTCACGTGGCCTCACACTTAAGTAATTATATTGATTGTTCTGGTCGATTTTATCTACATCTCTGACTGATTGAAGCTTATTTGTGGGAAGACACAGTTTGTGGTTTGGCATTCCTTTGGAATGAAGATTCATGTGTGTGTTTCACTCACATGGCCTCACACTTAGGTAATTGAATTGAATGTTCTGGTCAATTTTTATCGACAACTCTGATTGAATGTTCTGATTGATTGATTGGTGTTACCGAAGGGTAACCATCATATATTTTCTGAAGGCTACCCAAATAATGCATATTCCCACTTTGATATTTGAAAGTATTGATTGATTGAAAGTATTGTTTGAATTGAAAGTTTTGATATTTGAAAGTTTTGGTTAAATGAAAGTTTAGTTCAATTGAAAGATTTTTGTTTCCTGAAAGTTTTGACTGAAAGTTTTTAATAGTTGTTTTAAAAGTTTTGCAAGGATATTAGTATTTTGTTTATGATTGTTTTAAAATAAAATGATCAAATGAATATTTGACTTTTGATTCAACTATTGAAATGATTTGTTAAACTGAATTTCTATGTTTTGTTTTGAAGAAAATGAATTTCTGAACTTGATGTTGAAATTCCTTGTTGAGTATTTTTGTACTCATTTTTGTTTTTCCAAAATGTTTTCAGATGAAGGATCAAGTGATAAACTTGAAAGAAATGAAGTTTAGTGTTCTGGCACAAGACTTTGAAAGTTGTTGTTAAGAATTCGTTAGTTTTTTTTAGAAATTCTTTGTAAGAAATTACTTCTGCTAAATTTGTTTAAGTCTATTTTAGTTTTAATTGTTACGCTTCCACAATATTGTTAGAATGGCCGTATTGGAAAATCCGGGCTGTTACAATTTAGGTGCTTGCAAGTTAGAAACTTACACCAGAGTATTCAGAAGCATTACCCAGTCAATTCTTCATCCCAAAATCGCCTTCACACCTTGGCCAACTAGCCCAAACTACACATATGAGTTCTCCAAGAATTAGGACCTATAATTCAACTTCTAAATTGAAGCCAAAATGGTTAAACAGAGCATTACCCACTCAATCACATCAAATGCAAACCTCAAATATCCTTGCTAGTTTGATTCCAAATAAGCTCGATTTTGCAAATCTACGACCCAAAGGTTATGAGTATTTTTAAATTAAGTCCGACGAACAAAAGTTAGCTTTTGAATACCGAAACAGCACCATAAATCCCCTTTAAAAATAAAAAACCACCTTGAATCAACACCGGAACACTTATCCACTCCAATTCGAGATTGTACACAGTTGTATGAATGTTGGGCTTGTCGGAAAACGTCCCCAAAATGCCACCCACATGTTGTCTATACAAATCGAGAGGGATAGTGGGAGTTGCGGCATGCTTTGACTATTGAACGGTGACAGAGGTGTGGCTACTTGTCTGGTGAGTGACAGCAAATCTGGCGCGCGACGTGTAGATCGATTGCTTGAAGGATCTAATGGCGAGCGGCGCGTAGGTGCAAGCAGAAGCTTCAGTTAGGCGCAACAGACGAGGTTGCGGCGAGGTTGCGGCAGAGGGAAAACGGCAGGGAGAGAGAGAGAGAAGAAGAAGATGAAGATGATGAAGAAGATGAAATCGAGGAGAGAGAAGAGAGAACTATCTCTTTTATTTTTCTTTTTTTTAAAAAAATTCAACTTCCAAAATTACCCTCACACCAACCTTTTCATTCCAACATTGTCCCTTTCAAACTCACTAAATTTTTATTTAGCCCAACAATTAAACAAATCAATTTTTAACTCCAAAATTACTTTAAAAAAGAAAGGTTAATTAAGTTCAAAAAATGTTGGACGTTACATAACTTTCGTTGAAAGTGGTGTCCCTTATAATGTTATCCCCATTCTCTTTTCTAAGTAGATATTTGAATCATTGTATGTAGTGTCATGGTGGAAATTTCTAATATTCTCTTTATCTTTCCTTTTCTAAATCACTCCATATATTGAAATATTACTTCTTGACATTATTTTCTCTAAGTAAAAATGATTAGTTCATCACATAATTATATTACGGCACGAGCAACAAAATTATAAAATATTATAGATTCTCTTATTCATAGTTTTAATACATATAATAAAATTTGCATGGATACACAAGAATAAGTTCAAAGCTATAATTAGTTAATTACTTTTCCACTAAAAAACCGATTTTGAATCTTAAATAGGTAGTTACCATGTAAAACAATTTCACTCCAAATAAAGAAAACCACCTTAACAAATTTAGGTCATCTCCCCCTCTCTCTAACTTCCTTTAGCTATAAATAAAGAGGGAAAGAAAAAGAGAAGTCATAAAGAAGCAGCCATTAAAGAGGGAAAAAGCTGTGATTGTAAAGAAAGAAGATGAAGCAGTCATGGGTGATATGTTTAGTTTTAATTAGCATGTTGGTGACGGGCCAAGAAGTTGCAGCAGAGAAACAATATCTTAAATTTTTTGATTGCAATCAGCCTAACCCACCTCCTGGCTGTTCTTCATCTGAAAGCAAGGTTTCTACACCTGTTCCTGCTAATCCCTATAGTAGAGGCTGCTCTGCTATCCATCGTTGTCGTGGAGGATGATGATGTCAATCAATATTTTACATTCTATTTATCCCTTAATATATGAAGGGTACAAAAATAATATCATAAAAGATAAGCCAATTATATTGTGTTTACGTTTCGTGAATGATGTGTGTAATTTGGTTACAATGAGGCCATTCAACAAAGAGTTTGGTTTCTAGTATACAATATGTGTAATCCCAATGACAATTTAATTGTAATTATAGAATAAATATGTCTTTTTTCTTTTAAGATATATATTACATTATCATAAACATGAGGTTGGAAATTTGAACTAATGGTTGTGCCCTTTAAAAAATATAAGCATTCTTTAACCATTGAATTCTATTTAGGGAAATTAAGGTCTCGTTTGGGATTGTGTTTAAACAAATTATTTATTGATCTACATCTACCAACAATCACTTTTCAATTTACTTGCAAAAGCTAACAAATACCAGCTTATAGATTTAGCTTTTCTAAAAAATTTTCCACATCCTCTAACCATTTACAAATCTCAAATTTATCTTTCCCATATTTATATATTTTTTCACATCTATTCTCTCTTCTCTTATATCAATGAAATTTTGATTGAACAATTATTTTTCTTAAACTTTTATCAAGTAATTTAGATTAACAAAATTAGATGCAATTTAAATCATATAAACTTTTAAATAATTATTTTATAAATTATAAACTAAATATCGATATGAATATAATTAAAATAATAAGCCTATTTTGATCATTATAACTAAATCATAACAATTTAGCATTAATTTACCAAACATGGTAACAAACTTTTTGTAATTTAAATTTGAAATTTATCAAACACTATTTAATTCATTTCACAGTACCGTCCATATTATAACATTTAGTTAAATACTAATTAACAAATAATTTGATAAATTACGTAAAGGAAAAACATTTAATAAAAAAGATTTTGTATTGATTAAATTTTTTTTATATTTAATTCGTAGTAAATTAAAAACAATTTAATTTTAATTGTTAATGTTTTCATGTAAGCGGAGTAATAATATGAAATATATAATAATTGGCAACGAAGCCTAAAATTTTTGTTATTAAAAATTCCAGTCAATTTTCTATTACTCTAGCTATCAAAAAGTTGAAAAGTAGGGCCAAAGTCAGCATAGCTCAAAATTGGAAAAAAAAAAAAAAAAGTTGAAAGTAGGTACCAATTTTGTAAAAACCCTCGTGGGTAAAATATTGAATTTTAAATTTAACCGATGACTGCAATTTTTAAAAAAATAATAATAATAACCAAGTAAGAACATTTTAATGTGTCGTTGTTGTGTTTTTTTTTTCGTATTTTTAGATAAATATAAAAACAAATTCCAAATGTTAAATTACAGATTTGGTTGAAAAAGTTAGAGTTTAGTTCATATGATTTTAAATGTTAAAATTAGTCCATATAATTTGATAAAACCATTATAAATAGTCCTTAAGAATTTTATCAAACTATAAGGACTATTTATAAGGTTTTATCAAACAATAAGGACGAAATTCAAACTTTTAAAACTATAGAGACTAAATTCTAACTTTTTCCAAACCATAGAAACCAAATTTATAATTTAACCAATTCGAAACAATGAGAACTGAAAAGAGGTGGAAAGAGTTCATTAGAATGTGCAAATTTTTAGGGCACATTTTTTCTCTCACAAGTTACATCCAACAACACAAAAACACCCAAAATCTTCCTTTTAGACAAGTTTCGAAATGTTGATGCCAACGAAAATGTCGAGGTCTTAATTTTACGAAAGCGATGATGGAAATGTCGATGTCAACAGAAATTTTGAGAAAAAAATTTGAAAATCATGGAAATTTATGAAAATATTTTGAGTTAGTCAATGAAACTTTAGTTGTGACTTAATTAGGCTATAATTGATCCTTTTAACGCATCATATCTAACAATTAAAATAATTTTATATGAAAATGTCGATATGGATAAAAAAAAATTGAACAAAAGGACGGAAAATATAAAATTATGATAAACATTTTTCATATTAGTTAATAGGAATTTCATTATGACTTAATTAAATTATAATTAATCATTTTTAATTACTAAATAGATGTGGAACTAATATGACACAAAGGTATAAAAAGAAAAGAAAAGAATAAAATTATATCATTTTAATTAAAATGCATTAATAAAACAAAATAAAAAATTAAAGGAAATGTGTGGCCTCAGGAGAGAAGGGAGAGTGGAGAGAGAAGAGAGAAGCAGAATGAGAGAGGCATTGATGATACTTAAAAATAAAAAGAAAAAGAAAAAGAAAAGACTATTTTTTTCTTGTTCCAAATCTGTAAGGCTGAGGGAGTTTGAGCAAAACTTTATCTATAAATTATTTACTTCCACGCCCTCTTTGTTTCAAAATATTGGCCTCATATTATTTCTTTGGGCAACAAGACAAAGGCTAAATATTAATAGGTCAACTTGAAAAATAACAAATCTATTAGTTTTGTAGCAATGTCTAAACCTACCTTTTCTATTTTTAATAATACGTTTTTATAATTAGTTGCAGATGTAAATGTCCTTTAACTTTTCTAGTTTTTAAACAACTAAAATAAAGCTTAAAAAAAAAACATTATAAAGAGGAGAGAGATTTTATTTGTCTTCAATAAAATGTAGCAACTTTGAATAAAATCTAAATTCTTAAATTAACATGACTTCAAAACAAATCTAAACCCTTAATATTGCATAACGAAAGAGTACAAAAAATGCATAAATTGCACAAATCAATAAGCATAGTGATCAAAACGATGAACTATCTAAGTACTTGAATCTACCTAAGTATATATATTGGAAAATATATCTGAAGTGATTTTTCTAAAAGATTTAGACAATGAACATATGTTTAAGGACCCATTAAGCGTGATAAAAATGGTGTCCTGGATAATTTCTAGTGTTTGTATATATTCGTAGTTACACTAATAACTACGTATATGCAACTATAACATATGAAGTATATGGATCTATATACCCTAAAGCCTTAGTCCGTGAGTATTGGATAACTGACAATAAAAAATTGAAACTAATTACACCTAAAATTTGTGACGTTAGTTCAAATGAATTGCTAGTATAATGGTAATGTAAATTCAACGGCTAAAATATGCATAGATACTTATGACAGCAGTTTATGAGACCAGTAGTAATAATTACAGATAAACACACTCATAAAAATGATACCTTGTATAGCTTATATTGTGAGTATATAGTTGCAATTAAACCTATGATTACATGGTGGTAGGTTTAAATATGAGTATATTAGAATATATACAATCACAAGAATAAATAGTAACCTGTGACATTAATTCAAATTGATTGCTAATATAATGGTATTACAGATTCAACAATGTGCACAAAGACTTATGAAAATAGTTTCTAGGATCAATAATGGCAATTACAAATAAATACACTGATAAAAACAATGTCCTAGATAGTTTCTATCGTCCGTATATATAATTGTAATTAGACCTAATGATTATATGATGGTAGGTTTAAATATGAGTATCTTTGAATATATACATCTATCTGTTGAACATGAAAATGAGTAACCCTAACTTGTCAATGTAAAATGAACAACATGTAGGATCGTATGACAACACTAGAGAGAGGTGAATAGAGTTGTTTAATAAAATTTAAAACTTTTTCAATAAATTAAACTAAAATAATTCAATGAAAAATTAATCGAATAAGCACCCAAAAATGCTAGAAATATAGAATAATTTTTCTATGTATACAATCTAGTCAAATAAATAATTAAATAGCGATAATTAAAGAGTAGAGAAAACAAACGACACCAAAGATTTTTATAGTGGTTCAGAAATCCCAATTCCAACCCCGAAGACACCTTCCTGAGTATTTTACTGTGATAGTCCTCATACGGGTGAGAATCAAACCAATTTGTCACTCTTTTTAAGGGTTCAAGAGTCAACCCCCAACCGATCTTTTTGCAAGTTAAAGATCCAACCTATATCCATCTTTTTAACATGTTCAAACTCTCCTTTTACTGGGTTCATAATCAAACTACTACAAATCCTTTTTCGGATTCAGGATTAAACCATTATAAATTCTTTTTTTAGAATCGTTCATTCAAAATCCCAAGATGTACCCACACTTTAAACACAAAACCCACTTGAAAGATGAAATTAAAACCCTACAAAAATAAATGCTCTCATAAGAGTAGATACACAAGTTTGAAGCACTCAAAATTATCTAATCTTCACAAAAAGAAAATCTCACACAAAAAGATTATAATAAAAATGAAGCTTTGAAGACTGGCTAATATGGAGTATTGGAGAGAACCTTTCAATAAGTTTGGGAGAGGAGAGATTATGAAAAGATGGGGAAAAAGATGTTTAAATAAGGTTCAAAGTTAGGGTAAAATTTAGGTCATTGAATCTAGGTTAAATAGATCGAGGGTGGAGAAAATTTGGAAGGAAAATGGTAAAAGAATTATTAAAAAATAATTTTAAAAATAGTTCAAACAGTCTTAAAGAATGGTCACGTATCACAATGTTATTTGTCTGTGTCATTGCAAAATAGCAGTTTTTTCCAATCTTCTTTTGGTCATAACTTTCTTGTTTGACATCCAATTTTCAAAGTGTGTTGGAATCGTATTTTGGAGCTCTACACTATGGATACTTTAAAATACTAAAATCATTAGCAATTTAAAAGTTTGTTATCATCAAAACATATAGCCATAATATTGAAGCTCGTAAAGCTAACAATCTCCCCCTTTTTTTATGATGACAAACTACTCAAGAAAAATATTCTCAATGTAGATGAATAACAATATCAAAAGTATTGAATTAGTAAACATCATATTTAATAACTAGACATCACATATATTTTTCTAATTAAATTCTCCCCCTTTTGTTATCATCAAAAGATAACAATCAATGGCATAAGCTCTCCCTTTAATAAAGTAATTACAACAAGTAATAAGGAATAGATAAAGCTCCCCCTTAGAACAAGAATCAAGCAAAATAATAATAGTTTCATTTACGCTCCCCTAATAAATGAAGTCAATCAATTTTAGCAAAAATGATCAAGAAATATAATAAACTCAATAACACATCAAGGATGGAATCAATAAAAGCATTAAAGCACATAATCCCAATTTCAAAGTAACAATAAGTTATCTCAATAAATCAATGAGTATTACGCTACACAAAGATATGCAATCATGATAATTTCACAAGAAAATATGTAGCTCCCCATAAACATGTGAGTCATATAAAGATTGCAAAAGAAAGAACCACAGACATCAACGATTTATTCAACAATTGAAATTCTCATAATGAGATCATAATTAACAATAAACAAGCCATGATTAATAAATCATAATCAATCACAAATATATCAAGATAAATAGTCCACAATTAAGCAAACAAAGATTTCTCATTTTTAAGAGGTATTGCTCCCCCTAAAAAAAAGCATGCTCCACAAGGACAATCAACAACTTTCATGGAGAATCATAAATCAACATAAGGAAAAAAAATTATTTCTAATCACATATCAGTTACTCAATTATCCACCACAGGTAGGCATGGGACAAGATATTTCAAAAACAATAGTAGATTTTAAAACATGCCAAATATAGAATTCAAACCAAAGTATCTATCAACACACAATCAATAACATAAGAAAAATCAAACATTTACGCATTATGAGATACCAATTAAAAAAAAAAAAGATACATAAATAAAGACACTTTAACACCAGAATAATTTGTAAGGATCAAAACACTATATATTAATCCAATGAATCAAATTCAAGAGAATTGGGCACTATATTAATTTTAATTCATGTAAAGGATATTACACCCAAAAAAATAACAAGATACCAATAATGACTCTCTATATAAAAAGATACTAATATGAGACACGAAATAAACATCAACAACATAATTAATGCATTTTTCTTCATACATAGAACTCAATAAGATATGAATAAATAAAACACATCAGTGAACATTAACAGCAAGTCAAATTTCATTTAAGGAAAAAATTAAATTCAATTTCACAACTAATAAGATTTAAGAAAAGATAAATAAATTAAAGCATTTTCTCTATTAAAAGAGATTTAACAACTCTTTTCCATGTCTCATAAAAACATTAAATAAATCATCGAAACATAATGATTTAATTAAGGAATAAATATTCAAGCTCAAAATATTTTCAAACTAACAAAACTTAATACCAATGTAAGAGTGAAACTCAAACAACAAAGTATCAAGTAAGATAGTTAAAAAAAATATTTTTAAACAATTTCTTTCACAAACTAATGATGATAAACAATTCAAACCAATTTCAATAATCATGCAATAAGTAAATGACACAAGTTTCCAAAAAAAATTTCAATCAATAAATATTCAATAGTACAATTCAAAGACCAAAAAAGATACTATCTTTAAAGAAGCACATCAAAGTCCAATAACAAATAATATGCTAGAATAGATTTTCAAAAAATTCAATGACATGTAAATTTTATAAACCAAATAAAAAAACCAATAGAGAATATGAAACAATTTTAAAGTAATCAATTTTAATTTTCTTGGGAGCCAATACATAATCATGTATTCTATAAATAGACAAACAATAAAGATAAATGTCAAATAAAATATTCATAAATATCTCATATACATTTAATCTAATAATTAATCAAGCTCAATCATCAATTCAAAGAGATTTAATGCCAATATAGTAAGTAAATAACAATTCAATAATGACAAAGTTTCAAAACTATCAACATTTCAAATGTTCAACAACAATAATAAAAGAAATTTATCTTATCAATAAAACAAAATTTTAAATTTTAAATTCAATATGCAAAAAAAAATGTATTCAATTCTCCCAAAACAACATTAATAAGAAAATCATATTCAAATTTCAATTTCACAAAATATCACAATAAAGAAAAAAATAACCTTCCATTCAAACACTTCAAAAAATATCAATTTCAAATTCCAAATATAAAAAATTTCTAATAAAACAATCCAAGAATATCAAAAACAATTTCAAACTTTCAATTCTATATCATATCACAATACAAATAAAACAAATCAATTCAAACTATCCAAGAATCTCAAATTTTAAATTCAATTCAAAGATAATATTATAAGATATCTCAAATTAACTAAATAATCATTTAAAAGATAAAGTTACCAAATATGGATATCTCCTTTTGAAGCACTGTGAGAGCTATGAATGTTCTATTTGAATTTTGAATAATTTCCATTTGAAACTCAATCAATCCTTTGAAATTGAACTTTTGGAGCACACCTACAAAATAAAATTAGCAAGTAATTTTTGGTACCCATACTTGTTTGGGTCCACGTAGGTTAGTCTCAATTTTTGGAACTCATTTCTTTTTAGTTCCAACATTCATACCATTTGATTTAGGCAAATTATAACATGAATTTGATTTATGACCGAATTTGCCACAAGAGAAACAATAAACATTTTGCATAAACTTTTCATTCACATAATATCTATGCATGTTCTTTGTAACGACCGGACTTAAAACTTAACCTAATTTGGGCCTCTACCCCATGCATGCTATGGAGGCCTTACAAGTTTTCAATCAAGAACGAAATAAATACCAGAAAACTCTTTAATGAAGTCATGCTTTTATTTAGGGATCCCAAAACAGAGTTTAAAGCATTTACCACCAGTTAGGCCTCAAAATATAATAACCCTCTTAAAAGAAACACAACTTTACACATGACTTAATAGATCAACATGAAATCGGGAGAAGAAAGAAAATGTCTAATATGGAAGAATAAAATTCTATCTTGACTCTCTCATGGCCTTTATAGCAAGCATTGTCACCTGTCAAGGGTGCCCTTGCCCTTACCTGAAAAATAAATTTTGTAAAAGGTTGAGTATTTTAAAAAAATACCTAGTAAGTGACCCCACACTAGGGTCGGTACATGTAATCACATGCAACATAACTACACTTTTCTGACTGTAGTGAGACCCAAAACGTTACTATCATCATTCTTTCCTTAGTTTCCTCGAGAAGTGCATCACTTTCATGCACATGGCTCAATGTACATCACTTTCATGTACACCAAACCCCTAGGCGTGCACCACTTTCGTACACCCTAGGTCTCTCCCTGTAGGTATGTATCACTTTCATACATAGGTGTGTTCACTTTCACACACACCGACGCTAAGCACATCACTTTCATGCACCTAGAGCCCCTGAACATGCATCACTTTCATGCAGTCAAAATTTAGCAGGGTAACGAGGGAATCTAATTAACATTTTCTGATTTTTAAGATCATACACACATGCATGAGGTCCCACCAAACATTAGTACACATCATGATGTGATAAAGAGATGACTTAAAAAAAATAAAAATAAGAAAATAACTCATGCCTTTAAATAAAGCAACCCTTAACTTTAAATAAGTAAATCCATGACTTAGATAAACATTTCATGACTTTAAAAAATATATAAAAAAAAAAAACCATAAATAGTTGGCGACTTAAAATAAAACTAAATCATGAATTTACTAATAAAAGAATGATAATAATAATAAAATAATGATTCATGGCTTTAATTAAACTAATTCATGCATTTAATAACCATAATAATTCATAACTTTACTAAAAATAACTTATGAGTTACTAAAAACATTAGTTCATGGCTTAAATAACTTGACCCATGAATTTAGCAAGATTAATTTGTGAATCTTAAAGGTAGCCCTAAGGCCAACTAGCAGTACGGCCACTTACCTTGATAGAACGCACAACTCGCTTGGCTTAACTTTAAGGTCCTTGGATCAACTAACAAATTCTCAATTAGTATCGTTCTCCAAGTTTTTTTTTCTTCTAGTCCAAGAACGAAACCCCTGACCAATTTATCACAAATTCTTCCATAATTTAGCATAACAATACAGCCCACGAATTTCAATAATTTTTCCTTCCAATCACTTTGTAGTAATCTTAATTTATAACTCATCTTACTTTGAATCAAAACTAAAACCTTGTTGGTTCAATCACGCTTAGGTCCAACTTCACGAAACTAAACTCCAATTGTTGTTGGTAATCTCTGCACAATTAAAATTTCATGGGTCCTCTTAACTACATCCAAGATCAAACATGAAACTTCAAGGAAAATGAAATTCATCTCATACCGCTACTAGACAGAGACCGAAAATGCCCAAATTTATGATCTTGATGCTGAAAAGAGGGGAAATCTTGAAATGGAGTCGGAAATAAGTATGTTTGGCTTTTCCTTAATGAATCAAGTAATCAAATTTATGAGGATCAATAATTCATTGTTATTGCATTCAAGAATTTGTATCTTTTGATTATTTTTCGTTCTGGCATTCAAAAATTTTATATCTTGATTGATTTTCATTCGTGTATTCAAGAATTCATTGTTATTGCATTCAAGAATCGAGTTTTTCTTGATTGATTTATATTAATATTTAAGTTTTAATGTACCATGTGAGATGAATCGGTCGACGGCCATGAGTTTCTTGATTGATTTGTCTTTCTGCATTCAAAATTGATTTTACATTCATCGCATGATCAAGATTTCAAATTCCATAAGATTCTAGATTGAATTTTGTTTGAGTTCAATCATGTTATTGATTTCAAACACTTCAAATTCTAATAAGGGATGGGTCCCACAAGTTTTCAAAGATTCAATAGACTTCAATGTACACATTTGAATTTCAAAGCTTCAAATTCCAGTAATTCAAACAAGTTTTATTAGTATTATTATTATTATTTTCCAATCAAAAAAAATATTTATAATATAATATATTTGTGTTTGATTGTTTTAAAATTACTACTACTAGTAATCCATTATCGATTTTGGTTTAAAATTACTAGTATTAAATTTTTAAATTGTAGGATGCGAATTACTTGCCATTATTTTATTATGATATCTATATTGTGATACTTTGTTAGCCATCAAAGTGGTCGAATTAGTAAGTTTTATAGATATTGAATTAAAGTTAATTCAATTACACAATTTGAAATCTACGAAGTTTTCCTAAATTGTCTATTGATAAAATTATTTGTCATATTAATGTTTTACAAACTGTGTAATGTAAATTACTTTTCATTATTTTATCATGATATCTATGTTATAAATAATTTTGTTAGCTAACAAAGTGACCGAATTAGTAAGTTTTATAGATATCAAATTAAAGTTAATTCAATTACTCATGCTTATGCGATGCTAATAAATGAGATGATATTATAAAATACTAAAGATTTCATCATGAGTATATTGATATTCATTATTATAAAACATTTTGAATTGCCCAAAGGTTAATTAGTAGTTTTATAATTTTAAACTTTATCATGGTAAATTGTGATGCTTGATTAGGTATTTTTAGTATATCCAAAGATAACTAATGTATCTAATTTGATCATTTTAATTACCAATTATGTGAAATTAAATCTAGCATCAATTATATTTGAATGTTGTATATTGTTGTATCTCCCAAAGGAGAACTTCAACGTATTCTTAATGTTTGTTTAATGTTTTATGAATATGCATTATATATTTAAGTTTATTTTTCAAAGCAATAACGCGTAAGCATATTTTATGTATTTGCAAGTAACTGCTTCAGTTTCTCTACATTTGCAAGCCATATCTATTATTAAATTTAATTGACTCAATTTCTCTGAATATTGGTGTGAACAAATCCTATTCCATCCTAGTTTTTGGATCTTGATTTGGTACTCTTAAATAAAAAACTTGTTGCACTTACTAAGGCTAGCAGTGTTGAGGAAAGATCATTCTATAAAGTTTGGAAAAGATCAAATAGGTTGAGCTTAATGTTTATGCTAATGAATGTAGCAAACAATGTCAAGTCCACAATTGCAAAAATCGAAAGTGCTAAAGAATTTATGAAATTTGTGAAAAATTATTTCCAGTCTGAGTCGGCTAATAAGTCACTTGTTAGGACACTTATGAGTACCTTAGCCACCATTAAGTTTGATGATTCTCGTACTATGCATGAGCATATCCTTGAAGTGACAAACTTAGCAGTAAGGCTAAAGACCATATGGGATTGGAAGTTAATGGAAATTTTCTAGTAACGTTTATCCTTAACTAACCTCTAGAGTATGGTTCATTCCATATGAACTATAATACTCTGAAAGATAAATGGAATGTGCATGAATTGTAAAGTATGCTCATTCAAAAAGAAGCGAGGCTTAAGAAATTGGTAATTCACTATGGTAATCTCATGGTCATAAAGGAGCTGGAAAGAAACTAGAAAAGACGTATGGAAAGGGCAATTACGGACAACTAAAGATAAATTAGTCGTCTGCCCAAATCCACAAAAGGAACAAATTAAGGATAAGTGTCATTTCTGCAACAAGCTAGGACACTATCAGAAAGAGTGCTTAAACAGTAAGGCATGGTTCAAAAGTATAGGTAAGCATAATGCCTTGCCATGTTTTGAATCAAATTTGACTAAAGTTCCTTAAAATACATGATTGATTGATCCTGGTCGTACCATTCAAGTTCCATATAATAAATCATTACTTGTGGCATAAACGTTTAGGTCACATGTCCAAAGAAAGAATTGAAAGATTGGTAAAAAAATGAAATACTTCCAAACTTGAATTTTACTGATCTCGAAACTTGTGTGGGTTGTATGAAAGGGAAAACAAACAAATACACAGTCGAGAAAAAAACCACAAGAAGCTCACAGCTCCTTGAAATTGTACACACTGATTTTTGTGGGCTTTTGGATGTTCCAATAGAAAAACGTATTTCATTACCTTTATTGATGATTTTTTACATTATGGATATATATACTTGTTGCATGAAAAGTGTCAAGTGATAGATACTCATAAGATATTTATCGATGAAGTTGAAAGACAATTGGACAGAAAAGTAAAAATTGTAAGGTTTGATAGAGGTGATGAATATTATAGAAAATATGGTGAGAATGGACAATGCCTTGGTCCATTTGCTAAATTTCTAGAAAGTCATGGCATATGTAGTCAATACACAATGTCAGGAACACCGCAACAAAATGGAGTTGTGGAAAGACATAATCGTACTTTAATGAACATGGTTAGGAGTATGTTAATTAATTTATCTTAACCCATATCGTTGTGGATGTATGCTCTAAGAACCGCTCAATACTTATTAAACATGGTTCCTAGTAAGTAAGTTCCAAAGACACCTTTTGAACCATGGACATGAAGGAAACCCAATTTAAGGCACGTGCATGTTTGGGGTTGCCAAGTAGAAGTGAGAATTTATAACCCACACGAAAAGAAACTAGATTCAAGAACAACCAATGGTTTCTTCATTGGTTATCCAGAAAAATATAAAGGGTATAGATTTTATTGTCCTAGCCAAAAGACGAGAATAGTTGAAACTAGAAATGCTAGGTTCATTGAGAATGGTGAAATTGATGGGAGTTTAGAACCACATAAAGTGGACATTCAAGAAGTTAGGGTGCAAATTTCATCAACTATAACTTCTTCTTAAGTTGTTATTCATGTAGTTGTTGACTCTATTAACAATTCACAAGAAGAACAAATTAATGATCAAACACCACATAATAAATTTTAATAGAGGAATCTACAGTGGAAGAACCCCTAGAAACAGAATTAAGAAGATCTGTAAGACAAAGAAAATCAACTATTTCTGATAATTATGTGGTTTATTTGCACAAGTCAGAATTTGACTTAAGCATTGATAATGATCCAGTTTCATTTTCCCAAACCATAGAAAGTGATAGCTCTGCTAAATGGTTAGATGTCATGAAAGAAGAGTTAAAATCAATGGACAACAATGGGGTTTGCGACCTTGTAAAATTGCCTGAAGGAAGCAAAAGAGTCGGATGTAAATGGGTCTTTAAGACCAAACGTAACTCAAATGGAAATATTGAACAGCACAAGACTAAACTCGTTGCAAAAGGTTTTACTCAGAAAGATGGTATTGAATATAAGGAGGCTTTTCTCCTGTCTCTAAAAAAATGATTCATTAAGAATTATTATGGCATTAGTAGCTTATTATGACTTAGAACTTCATCAAATGAATGTGAAAACTGCTTTTGTTCAGTAATTCCCAAGATTTAGATCTAACAACCTTTGTTGAGGAACAAGACCTTTAGATCTAAAACCCAAAAACTCCAAAACGATATGGAATCAACCCAAGGGAAAGTTTATGAACGGATTACCTTGATGATCAAGATCAAGAGTAAAGAAAACTCGTTTCTAAACTCGTGATTCGAATCACTCCACAAGAAGTATGATCAATACCACTTGAATGACTCTAGCATGCAAATTCTAAACACAAGAAATTGCAATATGAAAAACTTAGCTCTCAACAAAGCTAAAAGAAAACTCACTTCTATTATCCAAGTTGTGTTTTTACAAGCAATATAAATCCCTTTTTATAGGCAAGGAATGCACATTAACACTTCCCCAACTACCTCATTTAATGAGTTTTCCAACTACCTCATTAAATGAACCTCCCAACTACCTTATTAATGAGCTTCTCAACCATATCATTAATACAAGGGTTAAATGATAAACCAAAAAAACAACTAAAATTACATGTTTGGACTTGAACTTAAGTTCCATGAATTCAACTATGAGTTCCTTAAATGCAAGTTAGAATGCATTTAATGTGTCTCCATCTTGAAGCTCAACTTTGCACAACATGTAGGGAAATACTCCATCATCTTCTAGAACCTCCTTTGTTGAGCTCACCATAGCTTGAATATAAGTGATTAAAGCTTGTTGTACATTTTTGGCTCTTGACCTTGTAATTGGACCTTCAGGCATGACAATAGATGTTCCTTGGTTCACATCAGCTTTTCTAAATGGAAATTTAGATGAAGAAGTGTTCATGGATCAACTTAAAGGTTTTGTGGTTGAAGGAAATGAACATAAAATGTGTAAGCTAAAGAGGTCAATATACATACTTAAACAAGTTTACCAACAATAGTATCTCAAGTTTAATGATACCATCACATCTTTTGGATTTAAAAAAAAAATGTCATTGATCAATGTATATATCTAAAAATCATTGGGAGTAAGTTTATATTTCTTGTTCTGTATGTTGATGGCATCTTGTTGGCTATTAATGACTTTGGTTTATTATGTCAAACCAAGGAATTTCTCTCTAAGAACTTTGAAATGAAAGATATGAGTGAGACATCCTATGTGATTGGAATAGAAATATGTTGTAATCGAACACGTGAATTGTTAAGATTGTCTCAGAAAGCATATATTAATAAAGTTCTAGAGAGATTTAAGATGGATAAATATTTTTCAAGTGTTGTTCCAATTCAGAAGGGAGATAGGTATAGTCTCATGCAATGTTCAAAGAATGAATTGGAACACAATCAAAGAATAATTTGTAGCATGCTTTGAGGCTACAGTTTATGGTTTATGGCTGCAGTATTTTAGGACTTATAATTGTTGACAGTATTGCCAAGTGATAACTCTTCATAAAAGAGTTATAATTGTCAAATTTTCTTCTTAATTCCATGTTTTTTAGTGAATTGGAAGCTATTTGGTTGTGAAAGTCCCTAAATTCATTATCATTCTAATTAAATCGTTGTTTTAGTCTAAAAGTTGAGCTAAGTAATAAATTCTTTATTATAAGTGAGCTTAATTTTGCAATTTATGTCTCAGGTGAAAGCAGACTTAGAGATTGAAGAGCTAGAAGCTACAATGTGGCTAATAGAGCAGTATTGTTGAAGCATTCCTGAGTAAGTTATCACCTGAAGCTCACGTGCAAAGATTGTCATTGATTGAGCTATCCAAATGGAGCCAGTTGGATTGAAGTGGACTAATAGGATGCTGCCATGTTTTATTCCTAGTCTATTCAACCTTAATTTGATGAAAAAGATAAAGTATTTAAGCTTGACATTTTGGAATGAAATAGAGAGGCTAAAAAAGAAGAAAGACTATGGAAAAGAGAAGAGAGAGCTGAAAAAGATTATCTACGTGTCTTGGGAAAGGTGCTGAAGAGAAAAGAGGGAGACCTTTGGAAGCTTCTTGAACTGGAGTTTTCTTCCCTTTTTGCTTTTCCTTATTCTTTTTGTACCTCTAGAGTAAAGAACTTCACTGTAATGGATTTGATTTTGCTGTTTAGTAGTTTTATTTTTGTCATTATGAGCTAAATAGTTTTAGGCAAGGATTAGGGAACTCTATATTGTAGAGAGAATTAAGCTTAGTTGAATTTATGTTTAGTTGTGCTGATTTGGAGTTGTTTTCATGTTAATGTATGGATTGAGTTTGGCCAACTTATTCATTAACTATTTTTTTGCATTTTGGAAAAAAGAATAGGAAACTGATTACTTCAAATCACATTAGGACTAATTACAAGTACGCTTGCAATGAAATGGGTAGGTTAGGGATAATCACCCACCTAATGCACACAAAGCATGGAGTAAATTTGAGTAGTTTAAATGGGAATTTAGCTACTAATTAGGGAAATCTGGGAAGATTTCTTGTTAGATTGCGTGTGGTATAAATTTGCATAAGTTTTGCCCCATAATTCTAGTCTCAATACAGTATAGTGAACCCCTAATCCAAGCCTCCTTTTATTTTTATAGTGCAATTATCTGTTGTGCTCCTTGTCCTTGCTTCTTTTACCTACTGCTTAAGCTTTGTTGTTGTTTTGTCTAGTTTAAATTACTCCTTTGAGAGCCATCATTTGTTGTTTTTGTTTGGTTAGCTTTTTAATTCATTAAAAGTCGATCTCAAACTTGGTGAATTTCCTGAACTAATCCCTGAGGAAACAATTAAATTATTTATCACTTGTTGCATGAGTTGTGTATACTTGCACAAATTAGGAGTGATTAATTGCATATTAATTCCATTCTAGCTAAGGCAACACCAAGCCGCTGAAAATTTATTGTGATAATTTTGTAGCAGTCTTCTTCTCACGAAATGAGGAGTATTGAGAAGGTGCTAAACATATGAAATTGAAAGATTTTGTCCTTAAATAAGAAGTTCAGAAACAAAGAGTGTCAATCGAATAGATTAGCAGTAACCTCAGGATAGTGGATCCACTAACAAAAGGATTGTCATCTAAGATATTTAAGGAACATGTCGAACCTATGGGCATTAATAGATACCATTATTGATATTATGATTATGTTATTTGACACTCTGAGCTCATTTATTTATTGTTTCTGATTTTTATTATGTCACTCCTGTTTCTTATGATTGGTATATACATAAATGAATTACGTAAATTAAACAAGACCTTGTCTTTGACAAAGACAATTATTGTTGGACCATTATTGAATACCTTTATTATAGATCATTTTAGCTAAAGAATTAATTTAGTGATACATAGAAGGGATTATGTCGATGCAATGACGTATGACCGCCATGATCCTTATCAGTTTCTAGACTTGACATTAATATCATGTTATGAAGATGAAATTTATCTTCTATGCGTATTATGTTAACGTATATGAAAAAATATTGTCATATGGGCCAAGTGGGAGAATGTTAGATTTTTAAATCTAATATAATCATTAATGTGGCCCATATACATTTATTTCTATTTAATGTTTTAGGTCCACTACATTAGTGGGCCAATTAATGAAAAGGTAATTTCTCAAATTAATGAAAAGGTGATTTCTCAAATTAACAGACTGATGGAAGGTGTATATATATTAAATAAAATCATAGGGATTGGTCCTCTTTCTACCTCATGAAGTAGAATTTTCTCTCCATCAAAAAGACCTAATCAAGCTCTAAAGGAAGGCCAAGAGAGAGAAAAACAATCATTCTTTACAAGATCAATGTCATGGATCAAGGTATGTTACACTAACTCATGTTATTGTGAAAATCATCTAGTTCAAAGATCTTGACTTTTATTGAATCATACAATGTTAGGGTTTTTATTGTATAATCATGTAATTTAAAATTTACAAATAAGAACCAATATCAATAAATATTAAGAAAAATAACTTCAACTAGACATAATCAATGAATACAAAATTCATTTATCAGAGGCAAATTAGCTAGGAGACAAAAAGATGTTTTGTTGTACTAGGATCGAAAAAGATTTTTGGGTTAAGTGATATAAAAGATGACTTATGTAATAAATTACTCTGTGTAAAAAGAAACACTTGCATTATGGTTTACCAGTCTGACTTAAAATAATACATTTATAGTTACTCATCAACTAAGCGTTTGGTGCGCAGGTTTAGAATTTTAACCCCAAAAATATTAAGTTAGGAGGTTTAGATATGCTAAATTTAAGAAAAGGTTTCACGTTTAAGAAGTCTAGGTTTAGAAAGCATGTGTTTGGAGTGCTGATTTAGGAAAATCTGAATTTGAAATGTAGATTTAAAAATCTTGGAATTGTGAAATATTTAATTATATTTAATCAATTGTTAGATTTATGATTAGTTTAAATTTTTTATTTTTATTTGTTATTTTTGTTATTTTAATATAGTTAAGTTAAAAATAAATTAATTTTCTTATTCTTCAAAAATAACTAAAGTCGAAATTAAATTTTTTTTCTTATATTTTAGTTATTTTAAAGTGACTAATTTAACTATTAAAAAATGACTAACTTAAGAATAAAATATATTAGATAGGTTTTTCTTTTAAAAAAAAATGGTTACGTCAAAAATAAAAACATATATTTTATTTTTATATGACTAGGTTTAAATTGAATATCAATTTTTTTTTTACCTTGAATATGACTAATTCATAAATTAAATATTTTTTAACATGGCTATTTTAAATTAAATACTATTTATTTTATTTTAGTGAGTTTGAAATTGGAATTCAACTCAATTTCAATTACTTTCCAATATTTTTTAAACAAATTTTTGTTTATGTCAATTTTTAAATTGAGATTTGGCTAATATTAGAATATATTTTTTTTTCATAATTTGAGATTTTAATTTTATTGATTAACTATTTATTTTGTTATTCATTTTGTTTTTAGATAACTAAATTAAAAATAAAGACATTGATTTAGAGGTTCGATTCTAATGTAAATTATGTTTGATTATTCGTCTCACATAGTTCAACTCAATAAATGAAAAAAGAAAGGGAGAATACTAATTTTATTATTATTTGCAAAAAGTAGAAAATAAGAAAATAAATAATTTTTTAATATGGCTAATTAAAAACTTTTTTTTTTATTTTACTAAGTTTCAAAATAAAATATCATATACTTTTGTTACTTTAACTAATTTGAAAGTGATTTTTTTTTTTTACTTTAATATGCTAACTTAAAATTAAATACTATTTTTTATTTTAATATTAGTAAGTTCAAAATAAATGGATAGTTTTATCTTAAAATTAGTTACTAAAAATTATATATTTTTGTCAAACTACACTTTTAATTCGAGTTAAATTGGTCTCTGAATTTTCAAAAACGTTTTAATCCTTCAAGTTTAAAAAAGTTTTCAAGTTAAATTGACTAACGAAAAAAATTATCAGGAGAAAGGAAGAAGAAGAAAGAAAATGAAAGAGAGAGTTTAAAAAGATAAACTAATAATAACAATTAAAAAAAAATCCAAAAGGAAGAAAAGAGAAGAGATAAAAAGAATAGTTCAACTAGGAGTGTGCAGAAATCGACAAAAATCGAAGAACTAGACCGAACCGACTGGTTCGTTTTGGTTTTCTTTCTATTTTCTATTTTCTCGATTTGTCTTTTTAAAAAAAACTGAGTTTTTCAGTTCAGTCTTCGGTTTAACTCTTAAAAAAACTAGGGAAAATTCTATGAATGGCTAAAAAGAATGAGTTGTTTTGGTTAATGGCCATCCAATTTTTCTTTTTAATTATGGCCACATGTGAGGTGCACGTGTGGCGTTTCTTTTTTCAAATTTCCGTTTTGCCCTCATACACTAAATCTCTCTCCTATTTTATTTAAACTGTATTTAATCTGTATTTTGAAAAATTTACATTGCAGTTATTATATTTATACTTATTTTTCTGATTATCTCTCCCCAAGAAAATCCTCTTCTCTCCGAAATTTTCTCCCCCAAGACAATCCTCCTCTCTTCAAATCTAAATATCTCTCTCCTATTTTATTTAAACTATATCTAATTTGTATTTTGAAAGATTGAAAGATTTACATTAGAGTTAGTATCTTTATACTTATTTTTTCGATTCTCTCTCCCCAAGACAATCTCCTCTCTTCGAATCTTAAGCCATCGGTATTTTTTCGGTAACCATCGCTGCTGCACAAGCCAATTTCATGTGCATAATTGTTCAGTCGCTTCCTTCTCCACTCTCCGAAATTCTCTTTCCCTAAGACAATCATCCTCTCTCCTCTCTCTGAATCTTAAGCCATCGGTATTTTTCCGATTTTCTCTCCCCAAGACAATTCTCCTCTCTCCGAATCTCAAATCTCAAGCCATCGAGACCGTCGCTACTGCACAAGCCAATTTCATGCGCGTAATTGTTCAGTCGCTTACTTCTCAACTTTCTGACAGTTCGAACAACGATTCGGAACTTTTTGGAAGCTTAGAAGGTGATTCGTAGAAATCTTCGAGGCTTGGAGTTGAGTTGCTATGCGTGGTGAAAGCGGTGCTGAAGAAGATGAAGAGCATAGTGTTAGTCGGGGACAAGGTGGTTGTTGGTTCCATTGATGGGGAAGGCATAGAGGGGTCGCGAACTTGCCTTGGATTCTATTCATGGTCCACCTGCAGCCTTCTATTCGCTTATTATTTATGTTGCTCTTATTGAAAAAAATCTAGGTTCGTACTTTTTATTTTTATTTTTATTTATAGTGTATTTCTCTATAGGTATTTTGTTCCGTTGATTTTTACTCTATATTTATTTCAGACACATACACAGCTCAAGAGGTAAATGAGTTCGTGGTAGTGTTCGAACTTTTTATTTTTTTTATGTACGGTGTATTTCTCTGTAGGTATTTTATTCCGTTGATTTTTACTCTATATTTATTTCATGCACATACACAGATCAAGAGATAGATGACAATGGTAAGTTTAGGTATAACAAACTACCTAATTTAAACTATAGAATAAAGAAACCGAATCTATTTATATTTTATTATATTTGTACCTTGTATCTTCTCAAAATATCGGATTATATTTTTAAAAAAATGTGTAAATACGTTAATCTTTGTTATTTTTGGGTTACTTTTATTTTTTAGTTTAGTATTTCATATTGCATGTCATTTTATTGGTTTGTTAATCTATTATTTTAACTAATTTTTTAATCTTTTTTTTTATGCAATCAATTTTTAATTGCTGTGTATTTTTGTTTGAATTGTAGATAATCTGTTTGAATTAGGTATTTTATTCAGTTGATTTTTACTCTATATTTATTTCAGGCACATACACATCTCAAGAGATAGATGACAATGGTAGGTTTAGGTATAATAAACTATCTAATTTAAACTCTAGAATAAAGAAACCGAATCTATTTATATTTTATTATATTTGTACCTTGTATCTTCTCAAAATATCATATTATATTTTAATAAAATGTGTAAATACGTTAATCTTCGTTATTTTTGGGTTACTTTTATTTTTTAGTTTAGTATTTTATATTGCATGTCATTTTATTGGTTTGTTAATCTATTATTTTAACTATTATTTTAATCTTTTTGTTATGCAATCAATTTTTAATTGATGTATATTTTTGTTTGAATTGTAGATAATCTGTTTGAATTTTGAATTTTTGTTTGGTTTATGAATCCGAACAACTTTTGTTGTTTAGATTACTGAATTTATCTATTCAAATTTAGATTTTAATTTTAAATTAAATTTAATTACACGATAATTAGGGAATCTTAGTCATGGAAGTGGTTAGGGGTAGTCTGGTCATTTAATAATTACTAATTAAAATTATGAATAATGATTTGGCCATTTTTAAAAAATTAAGATGACTCGGCCATTTTTCAAAACATGAAATAAAAAATAGCCATTTGCGTAGTTAGCCCAAAAAACTAAATAAAATCGAACCAAACTAAATTCTTATAACTTTAAATAATAGGCCCAAACCAAATAGAATTTAAGTCTTAGCCCACCACAAAAATACCCCAAAATAGTCCATGTCAAGCCCAATCATTATGTTTTCCCTCTCCTCTCCTCTTTCTCCTGCCGTTTTCCCCCAACTCTCCCCCTCACTTTTCTTCCTCTCTCATTCTTGCATGGTCTTCTAGCCACCTCGTCATCCTCTTGCCGGACGATTTCATCATCGCCCTTTCAGTGCCATTGTCATCGTCGCTCTCCCTCTCGCAGTAGCCACCGTATCTCTTCCTTCATCACCACCGTCTCTCTTCCTTCACCATGGTCATCGCCGTCACTTTTTCACCGTACAATTTCATTTCTTTGCTGGTTCTTTTTTTCTTAGAGGTACTGTTATTTTCTTCTTAGAGGTATTGTTTTTTTTTTTTTTGGGGGGGGGGGGGGGGGGGGGGGGGGGGGGGGTTTAGGCCTCCCCCTCACTCTTTCTCTTACGTCTCTGTAAGATAAGCTGATCGAGATTTGGGTTTTTTCTTCTTTTAAGAAAAAAGAAGTAACTTGAATGAAATTATTTTGTAAAAAAAAAAAAGACAAAAATCTGTTTAAAATCGAACCGAACCATTTGAAAATTGAAATCGACTAGTTCGGTTTTAAACCAAAATAGAAAAATATTCGGTTTACTCGGTTTGCAATTCTTCCAAACCTAAAGGTTTGGTTCGATCATTGATTTTGGTCAAAATTGGACTGAACCTAACCGTGCACACTCCTAAGTTGAACTACTCCATGGTTTGGGATTAGAAAACTAAGACTTCCTAAACTCTTCCCACAAACAATGGTTGAGCTTAGGATGTCTAACCTATCCCAAGCCTGACCTATAAAACAAACACCACCTTAGCTTATATTTATGAAAAATTAATTATTTTCTATATATTTGAATAGTTACTCATTTTTCACCAATCCAAACATAGTTCAGAAGATAAGGTACAGTTTATCACTACAAAGGTCAATGGTTCGATCTTCCATCTTACAATTATTGAACTAAAACAATAATTACTCATTTTTCCAGCATAGAAGTTGAGTGCTCTTTTAAAAAAAATACATTGAGAAAATAAAAGGTTTCATATCGATATGTAACCTTTTATTTACTAAATAAAAGTATTTTTTTAAAAAAAGATTACTTGACCAGATGTGAGTGTCATTGAACTTTTAGAAATGTATATTTATCCTTGTGTTTTAAAATAGTTTTAATTTGTACTTGAGCTTTCAAACTTGAAATTTAAAAAAAAATAATAATAAGAATGCATTTGGTTGGTGATCTAAAAATAGAAATTTGAAAACAATGGATTAAATAAAAATAGAGTTGTATTTCATATTTTCAGAATGTATTTGCTAGCAGATTTAGAAATTGAATTCCAATTTAAGAAATTGTTTAAAGTGTATTCAATAATATATTTATAAACCATAAAAGTAATTATAGTTACCAACTAAGTATTAGGTTGAATGTAAAAAATTATTAATTAATTTATGATCATGTTTTATGTTATAAATTTTGTATAATTATTATTTTACAATATTATATAATTTATAACATATTATATTATACACATTTTAACTTAACAAAAATGAATTTAATTTATAACATGAAATACTATATTTATCCAAGATTTTATCTTTTTTTAATAAAATTCTGCATTTTAAAATTTTAAATTCAAAATCTGAATATACTAAAAACATTAAAAATGTTGTTTTCAGAATTCCACTATTTGGATCACAGAATTCAAAAACAGTTTTCAAAAACACATTTGTCAAACGCATATTTACTGAGCTCAGTAAATTCGGAAACATAAAACAAAGGGTTAACTACATAAATAGCCCATTTGAGACCTCAAATTACACAAATGTCAAGATTTAAAATAAATTTCAATTTTGTCTTAAGCCAAGCTATTTGAAATAAAATAGATAGTTAAATTGACATATATACCCATTATATTTTGTTGTAATAAATGTAAATTTGTGAGATAAAAAAGGAAAAAAATAAAGATGAATATTTTCCATAACCGTTCCAGAATAAATTTGAAAATATCACCCATAACTTCCCTCCAAATCATTAATGTCTATTCAACCAGTCTCTTGAGCTTCGTCTCTCCTATTTCAACGGCCAAAAAAATTGAGAGTGTGAGAGGGTTTACGTAGACAGTTTGAGAGCGTTTCAAAAATTCGGCGGCAGTTTTGTTTCTCCTCCAGCGAAAGTTCAACGTGGTTCAAAAATTCGGCGACGATTCGAAATCTTTAGTTTTAGCATTCTCCTCCAAAAAACTATAGTCCATTATACCCTCAAAATCCAATCGTTTTCGTTGTTGAAGGACAGTCTTGCTAGTTCCCAACATGAAAGATATGAATTCCAAAACTTCAATGTTGGTGGTTATAAATGGTGGGTTATGTTAAATAACTTCCATTAAACTTTTTACATTGCAATTGAAAGAATGGGCCATAACTCCAGTTTCTTGATTAATTTTCCTATTGGATGATGTTGGTTGTTTTTGTGGCCATTTTGTTTGCTACGGCAGAAAATTAAATCTCTATCCCAATGGAGATGAGAGCAGAAATAAGTCTTGAGCCTTTTTTCCCTCTATATATTTATCAATTTATGTTTGAAAGCGTGTTGCATGAACAAAGAGTTAGTGTGTCTATATATATATATATATATATATTATACAATGCAATGAAAAGAGTAATTTTACTTATAGAAAATATAGGATGATTATATATAGACGTGTATATATGATATGTAGGAGTCAATATATACTATTAACATTATATGAGAATATAGTCCATAGTGTTTATCATTTTCTTATGTAAGTTAATCTTGAACCATACAAAATTGTTTCATACACGATTATATATTATATATCTTATTCTTCAATATGAAAAACATAAATGATTGTATATATCAAAATAGAGAGACACAAACTTCTTCCATTCATTCATACTTGATTATGTACCCTTATTACATAGAAAAAAAATTAATTGTGTTACGGGAAAAAATTAACCTTCGACCAGCCTTGGCCGATTTCTCGAGGGGTCGGCCAAGAGGCTGAACCTGCCATGGTCGACTCCTCGAGCGATCGGCCTAGATCGGCCTTGACCGACCCCTCAAAGGGTCAGCCAAGAAGCCATTTGGCCGACCCCTCAGAGGGTCGACCTAGACCGGTGAAACCATTGCACTGGCTTCTAGCGGTTGACCGAAGAGATCACTTGGCCGAAGAGTTGACCGAAAGGCAACAAGGACAAAATTGTCAAGAGAGTAGCCTGGTCCAACTTCGCTTTATCCCGAACAGACAAGCAAAAGGCTTGGAGTGGGAACATCTTTCGGGGAAGCATTGAATGATCCATTAAGATTTTAATTAAATGAGTAACGGTCAGAGCAATGAAAACGATCCATAATCGAGCTAAATTCTCGAATATCGTAATAATACAGGACTGATGGTTACAATTAATTGCATGAAAATATAAAATGCAAAAGATAACAATGTTGAGAGGTATGCAATCATCACTTAGCTCTTACAGTCTAAGTTTTTCTAAGTAAAAACCCTGATTTCTAACTTGAGCGTCGGAGTTTAAGTGGCTTAGCACTACACTGGTGTTAGTTCTCTATTTTGTAGGCATCTTCACTCCCGGTGATATAAATTTACCGTTCATCCGGCGATCCAAATTTTGGTATCAACAGTTGGCGTCGTCTGTGAGGAGACACGATTTGTTGCTTGTTTGAGAATTAAAACATCGGGAAGATCATGAATATCAACATGAACCGTGAAAATAGAATGATAGATGGAGACGATTCGGACCGAGAACACCACCCAAGGCGATCACGTGAGCAAGCTACACCAATTAAGGAAACCCACCTACAAACGGTTAGGCAAGAAGAAGAGCGGGTACGCTGGAGCATGTGGAATTAGCAGAGAAGGTCCAAAAGATAGATCAGGACTTGGCTCGTATCATGGATATCTTGAGCAAGCCCAATGCCATCATGGAGGTGCTGGCAAAGATTGCTAGGAAAATTCTAGGATCTAGCAAAGGAAAGGAAGGTGTGAGCTTGTATCCACCTTTGCTAGTCAACAACTCTACCCAGGTCGTACGGGATCATGCCAAAGGGAAGAAACCTGCAGAAAAAGAGATAGGTGAATCCCAAGTTAGGTGATAAGGATCATGGAGATCAAGCCATTATCATGAAAACTAATTATTTATGGTATTAATATGCAAATTTAGTTTCCATTTTGTATTCATTAAAAGTCCAACCAAATCCTAGAATCCATTTAATTTGGTAGTTGGGGAGTTCCTTAAATGAGGTGGTTGGGAAACTCATTAAATGAGGTAGTTGGGGAAGTGTTAATGTACATTCCTTGCCTATAAAAAGGGATTTGTATTGCTTGTAATAGAACAACTTTGATGATGTTTCAATGAAATTGAGTCTTTTGAGCTTAAAGGTCATGAGCAACTTTCTTTGCATATCTTGTGTTTAGTTGTGCATGCTAGGATCATTCAAGTAGCATTGATCAAACTACTTGTGGAGTGATTCGAATCTTGAGTTTAGAAATGAGTTTTCTCTACTCTTGATCTTGATCATCGAGGTTCTATCTTCTTCCTTGGGATGAAATCATCTTGATTTGGGGTTTTTGGGTCTTAGATCTAAAGGTGTTGTTTATTGGCAAGGTTGTTAGATCTAATTTCCTGGGAGTTTCGTATCATTTGGTATCAAAGCTTTAGGCTCTAGATCGGATATATGTTTCTGTTGTTTCTGTTCTTATCTTCATTTTGATTCTGAAATTTTGTTATTTTTGTTCATCTCGTCACATTCTGTCCAAAAAGTTAAATACCAAAAAACGTTTCATTTTCATTCTTCATTTCGTGTTGACTTCTTCTACAATCTTTTAGATCTGTGTCTGTTCTTTAACTTTGTCTTTTATGAGATCATGAAATTCGGTTTGTTTCTTGGTGAAAAATCTGCCGTTTAAAAGTATGTTCTGGAAAACCGAGAAATCCGTGATTGTGTATCACAAAAGAACGTGAGGAAACTTTCTTGTCACTTTGCATCTTTTTTTTTTCAAGCATGTATCACAAAAGAAGTTCAACCAAATCCATGTTTCATCAAGCACAAAGACGTTGTGAGAACCACATCAATGGTGATCCATTTTGGAAGAATTTTTGAAATAATTTGGCTGAGTTGCGGCAATCCATAAATCACATGGTTGAATTAAATAAAGAGATGACTTTGATAGACCAAGCCATGAAGGGTCAAGTTGCACAATCCAATCAAAATGGTGAAGATTGTCCAATGCCTCAAGAGCATGACCAACAAATTCAAATTGAAGGCGATCATCCAAAAGAGGAAGAGACAAATGGTGAGATAATAGAAGACACAGAGATACTTGAAGTATGTGTTGAGAATGATGTGAAGACAAAATCTCTTGAGAAATGTGTAAAAAGTGAGAAGAGTAACAAAATAGAAAAAAAATGAGAGTAGAGGCTAAGAAAAATGAGAAAGAGGGTAAAACTATTTTGAGTGGGAAAAGCAAACAAGAAAAGAATTTGAAAGAAAAAGAGAAGAATTCTAGTGACGGTGAGAAAAGCAATGTTGGAGAAAAAGAAAAGAGTGAATGTGACAAGAAGATTAATCTACAAAGAAAGTTCACATATGATCCAAGGGAAGATGTTGCAATCCAAATATTAGAACGAGCTCGAGATGATGACTACAAATCTGCTTTGCAAGGAGATCCTTTAGATTCGAGGACGAATCTTCTTGAAGAAGGGGAGAATGATAAGGATAATGGAGATCAAACCATTACCATGAAGACTAATTATTTATACCTTTAGTATTCATATATGGTTTCCATTTTGTATTCATTTTGTTCAACCAAATCCTAGAATCCATTTAATTAGGTTGTTAGATAGGTACTGTAATGAGGTAGTTGGAAAGTACATTAATTAGGTGGTTGGGAAGTTCATTAAATGTGGTAGTTGGGAAGTCCATTTAATGATGTAGTTGGGAAAATGTTAATTTACATAGAATTCCTTGTCTATAAAAGGAATTGATCTTGTTAGTGAAGAGAACAACTTTGATGATGTTTCAATGAAATTGAGTCTTTTGAGCTTAAAGGCCATGAGCAACTTTCTTTGCATATCTTGTGTTTAGATGTGCATGCTAGGATCATTCAAGTAGCATTGATCGAACTACTTGTGAAGTGATTCGAATCTTGAGTTTAGAAATGAGTTTTCTCTACTCTTGATCTTGATCATCGAGCTAAATCTGTTTCTATCTTCTTCCTTGGGATGAAATCATCTTGATTTGGGGTTTTTGGGTCTTAAATCTAAAGGTGTTGTTTATTGGCAAGGTTGTTAGATCTAATTTCCTAGGATCATTCGTCACATTCCTCACGTTCTTTTATGATACACAATCACGGTTTTCTCGATTTTCCAAAACATACTTTTAAACGGTAGACTTTTCACCAAGAAACAGACCGAATTTCATGATCTCATAAAAGACAAAGTTAAAGAACAGACACAGATCTAAAAGATTGTAGAAGAAGTCAACACGAAATGAAGAATGAAAATGAAACTTTTTTGGGTATTTATCTTTTTGGACAGAATGTGACGAGATGAACAAAAATAACAAAATTTCAGAATCAAAATGAAGATAAGAACAGAAACAACGAAAATATATATCCGATCTAGAGCCTAAAGCTCTGATACCAAATGATACGAAACTCCTAGGAAATTAGATCTAACAACCTTGCCAATAAACAACACCTTTAGATCTAAGACCCAAAAACCCCAAATCAAGATGATTTCATCCCAAGGAAGAAGATAGAAACGGATTTACCTCGATGATCAAGATCAAGAGTAGAGAAAACTCATTTCTAAACTTAAGATTCGAAACACTCCACAAGTAGTTCGATCAATGCTACTTGAATGATCTTAGCATGCACATCTAAACACAAGATATGCAAAGAAAGTTGCTCATGGCCTTTAAGCTCAAAAGACTCAATTTCATTGAAACATCATCAAAGTTGTTCTATTACAAGCAATACAAATCCCTTTTTATAGGCAAGGAATGTACATTAACACTTCCTCAACTACCTCATTTAATGAGTTTCCTAACCACCTCATTTAAGGAACTCCCCGACTACCAAATTAAATGGATTCTAGGATTTGGTTGGACTTTTAATGAATACAAAATGGAAACTAAATTCGCATATTAATACCATAAATAATTAGTTTTCATGATAATGGCTTGATCTCCATGATCCTTATCATTAGGGGTCCGTACACGAGGGTAAGGCTAAAAATATGAGGGAATGACAAAAGGCTAGCACGCCTAGATTTGAAGAAACCAGAAGTAACGGCCCATCAGTCTCAGGCGCGTACGGTTCGACTCCATAGTGAAATAAGGGGCTCTGTTAGAGAGTCACGTGGGCATCATGATCAGTCTATGGCTCGAAAGGCTGGTTGGCAAGAAAAATCTGACCTTGGCATGAACCTGCGAGACTTGATCAATCACAAGAGAAATGAGCAGGCTAACGACAAAGAGGTAGAGAGTCAACCCTGGGCAATTGAGTTACGAAGAATCCAGAACGAGCTTGGAGACATGAAGAAAGCTCAAGATCATGAGGGGTTAGATCTGGAGAACTTGTAGACCAGGTTGACCCACCTTTCACCGATGAGATTATGCAAGAAAATGTACCTCCCAAGTTTAAGTTGCTTACTATGAAGGCGTATGATGGATCCAAAGATCCTGTAGAGCATTTAGATACTTTCCAGTCATGGATGGAACTCCACAGAGTCTGGGATGCTATTAAGTGCCGAGCATTTTCATTCAGTCTTGCAAGACCAGCCCGAAAGTGGTCAGACAGTAGAAGCGAAGATCGATAGGTTCCTTTCGCGAACTAGCACGAGCGTTTATTACCTAGTTTTTGGGGGGACGAGACCAGCGAAAGCCCCCGACGCACCTGCTTACTATCAAGCAAGGAAGAAATGAAACATTGAGGGAGTATGTCTCAAGGTTCAATAGTGAAGCTCTCCAAATTGAGGGTTACACTGATGGAGCGACTCTCACTGCTATAATAGCGGGTCTCATATATGAGAAGTTCCTTTGGTCCTTAGGTAAGAAAGCTGCAACTACTTATGTGGATCTTCTTTTCAGGGCATAAAAATACATGAGTGCAGGGGAATTACTTCGTTCTAGAGGAGCTCCAGAAGAGAAGATTACTCGCCCCGATCATCAATAGGTCAGGGGACGAAACAAAGAGAAGCGCTCTGAATCGAAGAAAATAAGACTGGAGGAACACAATATCCCGCAAGAGCAAATGGGTGGCAAAGGTTTACCTCCAAGCAAGTTTGAGCGGTATATGCCAATAGTAGTTCTTGTAGAGCAGATTCTGATGGAGATCTAGGACAAAGAAATACTAAAGTGGCCAGCCAAATTGAAAGCATGTTTGCATCGGAGAAACAAGGATAAGTATTGTCTCTTTCATAGAGACCACGGTCACACCATTGCTGATTGCTTCGATTTAAAGGAGGCAATAGAGTCTCTAATCCAGACAGGACATCTAAAGGAATATGTGGGAGGAAAGAATGCATCAAATGTTGATCGACCGTCACGGAGTAAAAAAGATCGAACCCCTACGCCACCCAGAGAGATAAGGACAATTTTTGGGGGCCCAGTAGGTAGAGAATCTGGAAGGAAGGGGAAGGCAAGAGTAAGAGAGGCTCGAGTTACTCCGGAGAATTATGAGGTATGTTTTACTTTGTCTGCTACTCAAGTTGTGAGCTTTACAGAGGAAGATGCAGTGGACCTGCATCAATCTCATAATGATGCTTCAGTTGTGTCTCTGGTAATAGCAAATGTCAAGGTGCATCGCATCTTGGTAGACTGTGGAAGTTCAGCCGATATACTTTCCCTTTATGCATTTAATGCTATGAAGATAAGGCGTGAACGATTGAAAAGCCGTCCAGACCCACTAATTGGATTTGGCGGCCAGGTCGTATATTTAGAAGGAAGTATAGAGTTACCAGTAACCTTTGGCAATGGCATGACCAATGTAACGGCGATGGTAAACTTCCTAGTGGTAGATGATAAGTCAATCTACAACGCCATCCTAGGGAGACCGGCTCTACATTAATTAAAGGTTGTTCCATCTACCTATCACCAGGTAATGAAGTTTCCTACCCCTAGTGGGATTGGAGTGATCCGAGGAGAACAATTGACTTCACGAGAATGTTATCGGACGGCCTTAAAAGATTCGACCAACAATGTTGGAGATGTGCAGGTCATTCAGGAAAATCCACAGGTTGAGGGAGAGGCCAAGGTCGATTTTCAAACCTCGGCACCCGAGATAGTGGAAAAACAGATAGTTGATACGGAAGCGGAAGAGATGGTTGAACTCGGAGGTAAGACTGAGCAAATAGGTGAACCGGCAGATTCATTGGAGACTGTTCTGCTACTGTCGGACTCTCAAAGAGTCAATATCGGAGCCAAGTTGAAAGCCACCAAAAGGGAGAGTCTTATATCTTTCCTAAGGAAAAATGCAAATGTGTTCGCCTGGTCAGCAAATGATATGTCTGGAGTAGACCCACAAGTAATGGTGCACCGACTTAATATCAACCCAAATTTTAAGCCAGTTCGGCAGAAAAGACGAGCTTTTAACCATGCCCGAAATGAGGTGATTGTCGAGCAGGTTAAGGAGTTGCTGAAGACCAAATTCATACGCGAGGTCAACTATCCTCAATGGCTTTCCAACGTCGTACTTGTTAAGAAGACCAATGGCAAGTAGAGAATGTGTATCGACTTCACAGATCTGAATAAAGCATGCCCAAAGGATAGTTTTCCATTACCACGAATAGACCAACTGGTAGATGCAACAGCCGGTCACGAACTGCTAAGCTTCATGGACTCTTATTCTTAGTATAATCAAATCTGAATGCATGTTCCAGATCAAGAAAAAACTTCATTTGTCACCAGTAGAGGATTATATTGCTACAATGTTATGCCTTTCGGTTTGAAAAACGCTAGCGCCACTTACCATCGTTTAGTTAACAAAATGTTTGCTCATCTTATTGGCAAGAATATGGAGGTATACGTCGACAACATGTTAGTAAAGAGCAAGAAATCTAATCAACACCAAGATGACTTAACCGACACGTTTGAAACTCTACGAAAATACCAGATGAAGTTGAATCCAAACAAGTGTGCTTTCGAAGTCACTTCAGGTAAATTCTTAGGTTTCATAGTCAACCAACGTGGTATTGAAGCAAATCCAGACAAGATATGAGCTGTACTCGAGATGGAATCTCCGAAGACAATGAAGCAGTTGCAAAGCTTGAATGGGAAAATTGCTTCTTTGAACCGATTTGTAAGTAGAGCAACTGATAAGTGTCTTCCATTTTTCAAAATGCTAAGGAAAAAGGCTAACTTCGTATGGACGGAGGAGTGTGAGCAGGCTTTCAAACTATTGAAAAAATACCTTAGTTTAGCCCCATTCCTCTCCAAGCCTGTTCCAGGAGAAGAGCTTTTCCTGTACTTGGCGACTTCTGACACTGCAGTCAGCTCGGTGCTGATTAAGGAAGTTGATGGACGAAAATCGCCTATCTACTACACAAGCAAAGCTATGCTGGGAGCAGAGTCAAGATACCCACAGATAGAAAAGTTGGCTTTGGCTCTCATGGTCTCAGCCCGCAGATTACGCCCGTATTTTCAAGCGCATAAGGTAACTGTCTTAACCAATTTTCCATTAAGACAGGTATTGCAAAAGCCTGAGACGTCAGGTCGGTTAATGAAGTGAGCGATAGAGCTAGGAGAGTATGATATTCAATTCTGACCCCGAACAGTAATGAAAGGGCAAACGGTAGCCGATTTCGTGGCTGAGATGACTCCTCAAGCAAAAGTATGCGTAGCGCAATTCCATTCCCAAGGTTTGACTAAGGATGACCTCCCTTGGACACTCTATGTGAATGGGTCATTCAGTCATCAAGGGTGCGGAGCTGGGTTGCTACTAGTGTCACCAGACAGAGAGAGATTCAAGTATGCACTGAGGTTCAAATTTCGAGCTTCCAATAATGAGGCTGAGTATGAGGCGTTATTGGCTGGGTTGAGGGTTGCTAAGATGTTTGAGATCAGCAATTTGATTATTCTTAGTGACTCTCAACTCATTGTGAACCAAGTGGCAGAAACGTATCAGGCCAAAGAACAACGGATGGCTGTGTATTTGGCAAAAGTGAAGCAACACTTGGGATCCTTTGTCAAGTTTGAGATCAAGCAAATCCCTCGATCTCAAAATGTTAATACAGACTCATTAGCTAAGTTGGCAGCCGCTTACAAGACAAAATTGGGACGAACTGTCCCTGTCGAGATCCTATATGAGCCAAGTGTTCGAGAAAGTGAAGTGATGGAACTCAATGACCCTCCGCTAGGTAATGAGCGCACTTGGATTGATCCGCTAATTAATTTCCTCACAAGTGCCGAACTCCCTTCTGATAAAAATGAAGCGCAACGACTGAGGTACAGAGCGGCCAGATATGTCTTGCGAGAAGGTCAGTTGTACAAGAGAAGCTACTCTTTACCTCTTCTCAAGTGTCTTACACCTACTGAAGCTAAGTATGTCATGCGAGAAATACACGAGGGCGTATTCAGAAACCACTTAGGCGCACGGTCTCTCGCGCAGAAAGTGGTAAGGCAAGGGTATTATTGGCCTACTATATTTGCAGATGCACGTATTTTTGTTAGGTCATGCGATCGGTGTCAACGTTTTTCTACAATACAGAGACAACCTTTTGAACCACTCACAGGCGTTATGAGCCCATGACCGTTCGCACAATGGGGAGTAAACCTCATAGGACCCCTTCCTCAAGGTCGAGGGCAAACAAAGTTTGCTATAGTGGCGGTTGATTATTTTACAAAATGGGCAGAGGCAGAGGCCCTAGCAACCATAACAAAGAAGAAAGTTACCGACTTTGTTTGGAGAGGTATAATATGTCGTTTTGGTATACCATATGCTCTTGTCACTGACAATGGTCGACAGTTTGATAATGCAGCTTTTCGAAAAATTTGTGATGATTTGAGCATCAAACATTTCTTCTTTTCTCCGGCTCATCCGCAAGCGAATGGTCAAGTGGAAGTAGTGAATAAAATCATTAAGCGAAATCTAAAGACAAAATTGGAAGGGCTGAAAAGGCTTTGGGCAGAAGAATTACCAAATGTTTTATGGACCTATAGGACAACCCCTCGGACATCGACTGGTGAGACTCCTTTCTCACTTTCATTTGGATCCAAAGCAATTATTCCAGTAGAAGTCGGCCTCCCGTCGCCAAGAGTTGAACAGTTCAATCCTGAGAATAACACTGATTCACTTAGCTTACACCTCGACCTGTTAGAGGAGCAAAGAGAGACAACAAGATTGAGGATAGTTGAGTACAAGAACAGAGTAGCTCGATACTACAATTCTCGTGTGAAGCGGTGAAGTTTTAAAGAAGGAGATTTAGTTCTTCGAAGGGTTATGCCAAACACTAAAGACTCAAATAGTGGAGTATTAGGCCCAACGTGGGAAGGTCTGTATCGAGTTATGAAAATTGTTCGGCCAGGAACATATGAGATAGCTGATCTTGGAGGTCGACAGATGCCTCATCCATGGAATGCTGAACATTTGAAAATTTACTTTCAGTAAAGTTGGTGTTTTAATTTTTCATTGTAATTTCTAAGTTAGGGGTCATTTCTTTAATTTCAATTTTTAATGAAGGCATATTTTTTACTCAAGCAAGTTATTTATAAAATAAAACCAACCCTGTGTGAGTGGGGAGCATGGTCCATCGAGAAACAAACAAGCAACTAGATTAACCTTTGAAGATTCGTGAGTAGATCAGCAAAGCAATATAACATAAATGATCATTAATACATAAGTACGTAAAGTCATCGATCCATTAAAGTCAAGGAGCTTGTTCATCATTTGAGAGAATACCATGAAGAAAACCTTCTCCTAAAACTTCGTTCTCCAGTCTGGAAGTCTAACCAAGATCGAAGCCTCCTCCTAAGGCTTCGGGTCCAGAGGTTTGACCAAGATCAAACCCTGGAGGATTGCAATACTCTTTGAAAGAAGTTTTGAGCCATCCAAGATCCAGGTCAGGATGACGTTCCTTAGTAGTCTGAATTGACCAGTTCACTCCACAACGCATAGCTTGATTCTGAAAAGCGACATATTCGTCAGAAAGTTTGAATGCCTCGGTCAAATATTTGAAGTCAGCAAGCTTAGCTTCGGCCTCTTTCAGTTTAGCCTGAGTCTCTGACAATTGAAGCTGGAGAGCAGATATATCACTTTCAGAGCGAACTCAATGGTCATCAAACTGAGCCTGCAGACTCTGCAAAGATTGGTTCGCTTGGGCATGTAGGGCAAACGCTTGGTTCAATTCTTCTCTAGCCACGTGACTTCGGCAAAGATGAGTGAGTTCTCCACGAAGATGAGTGCGTTCTCCAGACATCCGACTAGAAGCTAAAGTTGCATGACCAAAAGCCTACACGCAGAACATACAATGAGAAAATTAAGGCTTACAACAATCAATTTTGGAGACTAGATAAATGCTTCACCTCACGAAGATGATGCATCATAACTATGATAGCAAGTTTGGGTCCCGTAAACCACAATGACAGTCAACCCGTTCTTGAGAAGAGCTACTTTCAGATAAACCAGCCCACATAGAAAATGAGTGCTCAAGTTCAGCAGTCTCGTCAATAGGAGAATCATAAGGATCGGTATAGTCAAAGGGTAGAATAGTTCCATGGCTGGACCTGCCAAATGATGGAGGAGCATTATGGCTGGCCCCTCCTACAGAATGAGTAGTAGGGAGTACCGGAGTAGGAGAAATGCCTAATCTGCCGGATCCTTAAGGAGGGGTTCAGAAAGTCATACGCATAGGAGAGGCCCGAGTGCACTGTCTTCGAGAAGGTCATCTTTCGTGCCCTTCATTGTTAATGGGAGAGGTGACCATAGGGGCAGTCTCTACAGGTTCAAAATCTGAGTTGTCAGACATCATTTCCAACTCACGGTTCATGGCTCTGAATTGGGGGCGTGAAGCCATATCTAAAAAAAAAACCAAAGTTAAAGTCCAAACTCGACCGACAAGGTACTTATGACTTAATATCTAACTCAAAAAGTAATACCTAAAAAGTTCGACGATGGGGTCGAAATGGGATGATATTCAGCAAGGAGATCAGGGTGAACCAAATCAGGACCTTAGCGCAGAAGTCCACTGATCCTCCAAGCGAGATCACGAAAGGCGACGGCTCTTGATTGATGTTAGCTACAAAAACAATGATAAAGTAAGAACAGTATGATATACATAAAGAAAAAGAGAGAGCGTCTCGATCGGAAGGGAAAGAGCGGACTCGCCTATCACCCTGAAATCAGTTGGAACCGGGAGGATAAAGCCAAAACTATCAGGAGCAAGCCATGAACCACTAATGAAGAACCAATACTTCTTCCATTTTTTTACTGATGAAGGCTCTCTCACTATAGGTTCATGGGTGGATAACGGACTGATATAATAGAACGGTTGCAATTTATCTTTTTGTTTGAAAGTATGCAAGGATAGAAAGTCGGTGCAGTCATGGGAATATGGTTCCCGACCTGAAGCCAAAGAATGTAACACCCAATAAAGGAGCACCAAGCATTGGGAAGAAGCTGACAGGGGACAAGATTGATAAGGGTCAGGAAATTCTGAATCACAGGTAGCAAAAGGAGCCGAACACCACTAGCGAGCATATCAGGATAGAATACCACCTCTCCAGGAGGGGGGGAGGCTGGATCTTCTCCGCGATTTGGGACTCGCATATGAATAGAAGAAGGGATATTAAATTGAACCCTAAGGTCATCTAGGGACCCTTGAGTTAGAGGCCCTTTCAAACAAATCCTAGTAGGCTCTTTCCGTGTTTGGGCCCCAGATTTTCGTCGACTGCAGACCTTTTGGGGAGGGTTGGGAACGAAATCTTCATCATTAGGGTCCGACAAGTCACCAGTTTCGAAATGAATAGCTCTAGAAAAACCCGCCATAAGGAAAAGAAGTCAAAGAAAAAGAAGTTACTTGAAAAAATGGAGGAGAGACAAGGACTTGAAAGCAAAGGAGTGAGAGAAGGGAGAGTTCGAGAAGTTGTGAGAATTTTGAGTTCAGAATAAGCCCTTATATAAACAGGGCTGACACGATTTTCAAGATGTGGAGTGACGCCAACAACAGAATACCGGTGAGCAACACCCGTAGACTTCCAAGTGAAACCCAGGCGAATACGCTTAGAGGGTTTGCATTGGAAGTGGGGACAACTGTTACGGGAAAAAATTAACCTTCGACCAGCCTTGGCCAACCCCTCGAGAAGCCTTTTTGGACAACCCCTAGAGGGGTTGGCCTAGACCGGTTTTGGCCGACCCCTCGAGGGGCCAGCCTAGACCGACCTTGCTTGGCCCCTCGAGGGGTCGGCCAAGAGGCCTCTTTGGCCAACCCCTCTAGGGGTCGGCCTAGACCGGCCTTGGCTGATTCCTCAAGGGGTCGGCCAAGAGGCCGAACCGGCCATGGTTGACTCCTCCAGCGGTCGGCCTAGACCGGCCTTGACCGACCCCTCATGGGGTCAGCCAAGAAGCCATTTGGCCGACCCCTCAAGGGGTCTACCTAGACCGGTGAGACCATTGCACCGGCTTCTAGGGGTTGACCAAAAGGCAACAAGGACAAAAATCGTCAAGAGAGTAGCCTGGTCCAACTTCGCTTTATCCCGAACGAACAAGCAAAATGCTTGGAGTGGGAACATCTTTCGGGGAAGCATTGAATGATCCATTAAGATTTTAATTAAACGAGTAACGGTTAGAGCAATGAAAACAATCCATAATCGAACTAAATTCTCGAAGATCGTAATAATACAGGATTGACGGTTACAATTGCATGAAAATATAAAATGCAAAGGGCAGCAATGTTGAGAGGTACGCAATCATCACTTAGGTCTTACAGTCTAAGTTTTTCTAAGTAAGAAGCCCGATTTCTAACTTGAGCGTCGGAGTTTAAGTGGCTTAGCACCACACCGGTGTTAGTTCTCTATTTTGCAGGCATCTTCAACTCCCGGTGATACAAATTTACCGTTGATCTAGCGATCCAAATTCCAGTATTAACAAATTGTTTCAAAAAAAAAAAATTAACCTTATAAAACTTTAAAATAGTGAAAAGAAAAACCAGACGAAAGATACAGAAGCAAACAAAAATATATGTGAAAAACAAATGAAGGAGAATTGACAGCAAAAACAATAAAATCGAAGGAAGTGACAACGAAATGAAAAGAACAATGTGCAGACAAAGTTTATAATAAATAAATAAATAAGTTGTCAGTACATCTAATGAGAATAATCGAAATACAACGAAAACAATTTGACGAAGAAAAAAAATTAAACCTACTCATTTTCTTGACAAAAATCAAAAGGCAGTAACAGAAAGCTTCAATTTGGTGGAAGAATGAAAAATGTGGAGATTGAAATGTAATTAATGGTAAAGTTATTTACCTAAATGGAATAATTTCACTAGGAAAACAATAAATGACAATAATAACATTACTATAAAGAAATGCAAAAATTGTAAAGACATAAATGAAATAAAATAATTTCATAAATGAGTCATGATAGAGCTGATATTTTTTTAATAAAATGAGTCATTTGTGAAATACATGATTAAAAACGTACTCTTTGGCATAATTTTCCTAAAACAAAATTCATATTGCTTACCAAACAGACCCTGATAAATTTTCTAAACTTTCAATTCATATCTAATAAACAAATACTAATCCTTCACTTAAGACAGAACTAAGTCAGCTAAATCTCTCCTTTCAAATTATTTATCTATTTAAGCTTCTACATCGTCTCTGATTTTTTTTTTTTCCTTTTTCTATTTTTTGAAAAAAGCAACTAAATTTAATGGATGGTCGAAATAGGTGCTAAAAAGAATGATGAAATTTTCATTCATAAATTATTTTCTTGATATTTCAAACTACATTTATGGAGATTTTAGGTACAACAAATATTACAAAATCCTGTGGTTTGCCAAGGAAAAATGTTGCCTCTTCTCACCCAAAAACCTTGTTCTACATACCAAGATTACAGTGTCTCCACGCTCAACATATCTAGATTACATCATATCTCTACATTCCCAACTAATTATAAGATGTAAAATGACAATGAAAAAAACAAAAAGAACTTCTGTTCTCTCATTCTAATGATTTCATTCTAGATCGCACTCGTTTTTATCTTGTTCTACGTTGCTTGACTTAAAAGAGCAGTTCCCGTTGAATTCCCGCTTTCAAGAAATCCACGAGTCAATGGCTACAATCAAGGGAAAAGATGTTAGTGTATTTCATGAATGATGTAAATATATAAAAGTTTTGGAAGACACCCACAGAAATTCTCAAATTTTTATCAAATGCCACATCATCAAAGAATACTGCAAATTTCCAACCACCGCGATAAGAATACTTGCCACCTTTCTTCTGAAATTAGAATAAATGTGCATGTACAATAAAGCAGTAGGTTCCTAGATCATCAATCAAGCCAAAAACCTAAGCTGATGGGTTCGGTGAATTTAATTATATATCAATACTTTAACACTCCCTCATTAGTGGGTTTGAAAATTTGTAGAAGACCCAACAAGTGGAAATCAATATTAAATAGAGAAGAAATGACATTAAAGAGACTCAAACACAGGACCTCCTGCTCTAATACCATATTAAATCACCAATCAACCCAAAAATTTAAGTAGATGGGTTCGGTAAATTTAATTACATATCAATCTTTAACAATTACTATATGCTGAGAGTCTCACTTGTCTCTAGGTGATGGAGCAACCGATAGCCAACAACATGAGTCCTAGAACACCTCCAACCACCATCAACATCAACTACAAAAGTATATGCAGTGGGAACGATGGATCGAGAAAACGTTCAACGTGTTGTGGACTAAGACCGGTTTTGAAAAGGGAAAATAGCACTAGACAGGTAGTGAAAAGAAGCAGAAAAATTTAAGCAGGGAATAGTATTACAAATCAACTCTAAAGAAATAATTATATGACTATTCCTAAATTGTTTTTTTTTCTTAGTGAAGAAACCGTGCGGCAAAATTCCTAAATTGATACTATGTAAAGCTAATATGATAATGGTTTTTTCTTATTCCCTACGACAGCCATAGTTTATAAAAGAGTAGGTATTTGTTCGTAGTCTATAAAAGAGTAGGTATTTGTTCTTTTCTTTTCTTTCCTCTTGTCTGTTTTCTGTCTAACAATTTATAGTGACAACCATAGCTGATGCAGCAGCTGTAGCCAGTAGCCGTTTATATTAGAAAGTTGTTGCCTGTTATTGTTGCTTTGCTTTGAATTTTGCTTTGTCGATTTTACATTTTTTTAAATTTTTTCTCAGGTTGAATGTAATGTTTTAGGCCACAAATTCAAAACTTGGATTCAGCACCTATTTGTCCAAACATTCTCTGTATCCCCTACGACGTAAACATGCCATACAATGTCTTTAAGCTTCTTTCAACACTAAAGACTATTCCAACAAACAAACATGGATTCTTTCAACATGCTTTGTCCCCACTAATGTGCTTCCTAGAAAAAGTTTCATATGAGATCACATAACCTAGAACTGGTTCAAACCAAAGCACCCTTGGCTATAGAGTTCTTAGAATTGGCTACCATTGGTACACCTAATTGATGGATTGTTCATATCCAGTTCATCCACGTACTACATATAAGTTCTTTTAACCTTTCCTCAACGATGTTGCTCTCTAATTGCATTTTCCTAGCATCTCTCTTCTCTATGTTGTATTGGTTCATTCATGTTCTATTTGCTTAGAAGCCCAAAAAGACACATTAAACTTTTGGATTTTCAGTGAAGTTGAAAAGAAAAACTACTATGGAACAGCCATAACAATTAACAATATCAAGAACAAATTCAACTTAATGTTGCTTGAATCTATGTTTCTGGTGTTTGATATCAGAAATCACATAGATTATGTTATGTAAAGGACAACACTCAGCAATCAATGTTTTAGCAGCAAGAACTATAAAAATCAAGGTGTCCTGTTATAACTGCAAGCAACAAGTCAATTAAAGATATTTCAAAACCAAAACAATTGAGCAGGCTAGAGTTGTGAATTTACATGCTAAATCCTAAAAACATCAATCTAGTTTCAATAGCAATTCACCAAGAAAGAAAAAAAAAAGTTAAAATCATATATAGACTGAAACAAACATAACCTAATATACCTCTCTATCATAATATTCAGAAAGAAAAAATGGCTCTTTTTCCTTAATTCCTCCATTCGTTTCAATTAATCTTTCCAAGACCTGCCAAGGAGAAGGTTAGTCATAAGCATAATAAAATAAAATGTCATCAGTGTCATGCAGAACAACAACCATGTCAAGCTGAAAAGCAGATTAATGAACAAATAATGACGTTTTGATCCAGATTGGTACCAAGAAGATTAATAAGGCCCTTTCCACAGAACTAATGGCTTAAAATTATAATATAGGTTTTACTCTTCCTAAACTCAAATGAAATAAGTAGATGCAAAAATCTCCTCAACTTGGATCTTGTTATTGAGACCAACTATGAGAGAATTCTATATCATTCTATACAGTAGAGCCAAATATATATAGGCATACATGAAAGCCCTAAACTAGTATGGTAAAATTACAATAAAAGACAAAAGACTAATAAGTTCTTAAATCTACATATATACTATAACAGATCTAACACAATTTAGATAAGCCAACGAACTAATTCAGTCACATGTATAGAATCTCAATTTAAGTCAATAGTCAAGAGAGTTAATCCTACTTTGCATCAAGTTGATTAAGAAAAGAACTCGGTGCAAGACTTATCATATTTGTAACCCTACAAATTATTTTTCAATCAGGATTTTAAGTGTCATCTTAGCACTGAACTGTGTGGAAGAAAACTTATCATTCAAAGAATGGAAATGGACCCCAGCATTTCCCATAAGCTATCGATAGTTATACTCTCGTATTTTCTCTTTTCACTTGTGCAAATATCTTAAACAGTCTACTGGGTGACTAATAGAATAATAGGTATGGAATCCAATGGATCAAGAACCCAATTCAAAGAAAACATCAAATAGGATTCAAATAATTATTAAAAGATTGAGAACTTACCTTTCCAGTAAGAATTTCAAACTCTAGTAATTCTTCAACAAACTTTTCGAGAACTTGATGGTTTTTCTCCAGCATTTCCTTTGCTCTACAATATGCTAAATCATAGATCTAGAAAAGTAAAGTGAGAGCAAGATTAATTAAATAATCCTAAGCCAATTAAGTAGGTGTTTTTCCCCAAGTAGGAATCAAATAAGATTAACTTAGTCTATGTTTGTAAATATGAGGCACAATTGAAAATATACCTTCTCAACTTTAGCTGCCACCTCATATTCATAGCTATCGCCCATACTCAAAGAGGTAACCTATGTCATTGCCAAAGGTGTATGACATCACTAAATGAGAGTCATTTGAAGCCGCTTGAGCAGATAATAAATAACAATGAAAAGTTCTTTGAGCAGATTACAAATAAAAATGAAAGAGGTAACCTATGTCATTGCCAAAGGTGTATGACATCACTAAATGAGAGCCATTTAAAGCCGCTTGAGCAGATAATATATAACAATGAAAAGTTCTTTGAGCAGATTACAAATAACAATGAAAGAGTGAACTTTGGAAGAAGAAAAGTAGCAATATTTATGCAATATATATGTGTGTACATATCTTAAAAGAATATGATGCTGAAAGATATATCGATAAGGACCCATCTGAGTATAGCTCAGTGGATACAACTTCAATTACCATTCCAAAGGTCAATGGTTCAACCCCCGGGGAATTCAAAAAAAGATGTTGATAAGAGAAAAGGTTTTTCTTTAATGTTATTGTGCATGTGGTCAGATAAAGGTTATTGCCCATTGGGTCAGTCGGGTTGAACATGTTAAGACATGATCGTTACTGTTGTTGTACTTCTCTACTTTTCCATTACTTCAATAATTAGAGTAGGTGAGGTTACCGTGTAAATCTGTTTTCTCACCTAATCTTTTCCTAAATCTGTTTTCTCACCTAATCTTTTCCTAGTTTTATGGTGTTTACATCTTTCAATCTTATCTTCATTAACTTCAGTCTGTATCAAGCTCCTCTCCTATGTAAGAGCAGACGCTCATTGAGGAAATATAAGTCTCTTCCACATGGTCAACTACTGCTCTCTCTCGTGCTCTGTTTTATGAGTTTCCACTTTGCTTCATTTTCCTTGTTGGTATCGGAGCAAACAATGGCTAAGCCCACAAATACGATCCCTGGAAATGTCTCACCCAAAACAACAGACCCAGTCACCCCCACATAAACAAAAACTGAAGCAAAAAAGGAAGCTTACCTGAGAGTAGCTAACTCCAACTGAGACCCAAAAAGAAAACGTGTTTGAAAACAATTGATACCAAGTAAAGTCTAGGACATGTCCTGTTAGAAACCCAAGTTTCACAAACCTCCTGAATCAGATGACATCCATCAAGTTAGACAGAGGAAACTTTCCTCCTATGGCAGAACATCGTGATCCCAATACTTGAGAGTTACAAGCTGGAAGACCATCTAACGAGAAAAACTCCACCTCTAGAGATGTCTATCATCCTAACACCTTCTGAAGATGAACCCCAAGGCCTCTTCCTAATCCCGAGTACAACGTCTAGTCAGCTGCAGACCAACTCCTAGTGGGGTCACTCTACAACTCCATGACACCGGATGTAGTTGCTCAAGTCATGGGACACGACAAGGCCAAACCGCTCTGAGACTCCATCCTAGAATATTTTGGTGTTCAATCTAGATCAAGAGGATCACAATCGGAAAATGCTCCAACAAACCAAAAGGGAGCAATGAAAATGAGCGAGTACCTATCAACCATGAAGAAATACTTCGACAATCTCACACTTGTTGGATTCCCAATGGATATGAGAAGCTTCATCTCATATATGTTTGCTGATCCTGATGATGAGCACACTCCCATAGGCTATGCTATCCAAAATCAAAATGTGTTTTGGAGTGAAATTCAATTTGAGTTGTTGTCATTTGAACAAAGACATGAAAGGCTACAAGCTTTGAAAGGAAATGTGTCCATCAACTTCGCTGTTAGCACAAACAAGACCAAGACCACTGCAGGAATCAAGGAACCAATCCTTCAAACTCCAGAGGAGGAAGGTACTCTCCATATCCTCCTAACAACCGACCTACTTGCCAAATCTGTGGCAAAATGGGGCACACTACCGTAATATGCCACCATAGATACGACAAAGGTGATCCTCTAGTCGCAACCAACAGCTCTTCAAACTCTCCTGCAACAACTACTCCAACCCGAGAAGTTCCTACGGCTTTGATGGCCTATCCTAAAACTCTCCAAGATCCAGCCTGGTATCTTGACAGTCGAGCTAGCAACCATGCAACATCCGACATGGGAAAACTAACACTCAAAGGTGAGCACTCAAGTATAACAAACATCATGGTTGGTAATGGTAGTAAGCTATACGTGATGAATATTGGTACTGCTTTGCTGAAGTCCAAACTCAGCAGTTTTTCAGAAGTTTTGTAGTCATTTGGGTCTGATTTCGTGGTTTCAGATTTGATTTTGTGGTTTTAGATTCGTTATTGATCTATGGCAGAACGAGAACTCAAAGTGATGTCTAATGTAGTTCAATCGCAGCCTCAATCCACCTATGGTTCATCTAAGAAGCCATTTGTTAATTCTATTGCCGAGTTTGCTAAATTTCAACAATACCAGAAATCATCGAAAGCATCTTCTTCATCATTTGCGCTTACCCCTATTACAACCATTACTGGGTCAGGTAACATGAATCATTGTCTTCTCTCATCTTCTACCAAATGGGTCATAGACTCTGGTGCTACCGATCATATGACAGGTAATCCCAATTTGTTTTCCACCCTTTCTTCATCTACATCCCTTGCTAATGTTACTTTGGCAGATGGATCAAAATCGTCTGTCCTTGGATCTGGCACAGTAAATCTAACCCCATCTCTTTCTTTATCATATGTTCTACATTTACCTCAACTTTCCTTTAATTTGATCTCTATTAGTAAACTCACTCATGACCTTAATTGTTGTGTCTTATTCTATCCTGGCTATTGCTTGTTTCAAGATCTTGTGACAAAGAAGATTATTGGTAAAAGACATGAATCTGGAGGACTTTACACTTTTGATCATCAAGTACCAAAAGTTTTCTGCTCTGGAGTCGTTTCTCCTTTTGATGCCTATTGTCGTTTAGGTCATCTATCTCTTTCAGTATTAAGAAAGCTTTGTCCTCAATTTCATAACTTGTCTTCATTAAATTGTGACTCATGTCAATTTGCCAAACTTCATCGTCTTAGTTCGAACCCTAGAATCGATAACCAAGCAAGTGCACCTTTCGAATTAGTTCATTCTGATATTTGGGGTCCTTGTCCAGTTGTGTCCAAATATGGATTTCGATATTTCGTTACCTTTGTTGATGATTACTCTCGCATGACTTGGTTATATTTTATGAAGAATCATTCTAAGTTACTTTCTCATTTTTGTAACTTTCATGCTGAAATTCAAACTCAGTTTGGTGTTTCCCTTAAAATCTTGAGAAGTGACAATGCTGGTGAGTACTTTTCTGAAGCACTTAGTGCATACCTTTGTAAGCATGGAATTCTTCATCAATCATCTTGTGCTGATACTCCATCACAAAATGGAGTTGCTGAACGAAAGAATAGGCATCTTATTGAAACTGCAAGAGCATTATCATTTCAAATGCGTGTTCCAAAGCATTTTTGGGTTGATGCAATTTCCACAGCCTACTTCTTGATTAATCGTATGCCTTCATCTGTTCTTAAAGGTCAAATTCCCTATCATGTTTTATTCCCAACAAAACCTTTGTTTCCTCTTAAGTCGAAAATATTTGGTTGTACTTGTTTTGTTCGAGATGTTCGTCCTAATCTGACAAAATTAGACCCCAAATCTTTGAAGTGCATTTTCGTAGGCTATTCTCGTGTTCAAAAAGGATATAGATGCTTTTGTCCTAGTTCGAATAGGTATCTTGTATCTCGCGATGCTACTTTCTTTGAGGACAAACCTTTCGGTTCATCTTTGCCCAGTACGAGTCAGAGGGAGGATGACGATCTTTTTATCTACACACTTGTGTCTCCTACACCTTCTTCCAATCCATCTCCTTTGACATCTGCCCCTACTCGCCCACCTATTACTCAAGTCTACTCTAGACGGCAACAACCTCCAAGTGAATGTCTTGTACCAAAAGATTCTTCGTCATCAGATCCAGGACCAAGTGACGAGCTTCCTATTGCTTTTCGTAAAGGTAAACGTTCATGTACTTTTCCTATTTCTTCTTTTGTCTCTTATGACCACTTGTCATCTTCTACATGTTCGTTTATTGCATCTCTTGAATCTATCTCGATCCCTAAAACTATTCATGAAGCCTTGTCCCATCCTAGTTGGCACAATGCAATGATAGAAGAGATGAATGCCTTAGATGATAATGGTACCTGGGATTTAGTATCTCGTCCTGTAGGAAATAAAGCTATTGGATGTAAATGGGTGTTTGCAGTTAAGGTCAATCCGGATGGTTCAGTTGCTCGATTAAAAGTCCGCCTTGTTGCCAAAGGCTATGCTCAGACCTATGGGGTTGATTACTTTGATACATTTTCTCCTGTCGCTAAATTAACTTCTGTCAGGTTATTCATTTCCATGGCTGCTTCTCAATGTTGGCCTTTGCATCAGCTTGACATTAAAAATGTTTTTCTCCATGGTGATCTTGAGGAGGAAGTTTATATGCAGCAACCAACAGGGTTTGTTGCTCAGGGGGAGAATGATAAAGTTTGTCGCCTTCGTAAATCTTTGTATGGGTTGAAACAAAGTCCACGAGCATGGTTTGGAAAATTTAGTCAAGCACTTGAGCAGTTTGGAATGAAGAAAAGCAAGTCAGATCACTCTGTCTTCTACCGACGAACTAAGAGTGGTATTATTCTACTTGCCCTTTATGTTGATGATATTGTTATTACCGGAAATGATACATCTGACATTTTATCTCTCAAAACTTTCCTCCAAAGTCAATTTCATACTAAAGACTTGGGCACATTAAAGTACTTCTTGGGTATTGAAGTAATGAGAAACAAGAAGGGTATCTTTATGTCACAAAGGAAATATGTGCTTGATTTGCTATCTGAGACGGGAAAATTGGGAGCCAAGCCATGTAATACTCCAATGATGCCTAATCTGCAACTTACAAAAGATGGAGAACCATTTAAGGACCCTGAGAGGTATAGAAGATTGGTTGGAAAGTTGAATTATCTTACAGTGACACGACCAGACATAGCTTATTCAGTAAGCATTGTGAATCAGTTTATGTCTTCACCCACGGTGGATCATTGAGCTGCAGTACAACAAATTCTATGTTCTTTGAAGACTGCACCTAGACGTGGGATCTTATATAAAGATCATGGTCAAATGAAGCTCGAGTGTTTTTCTGACATCGATTGGGTAAGTTTAAGAGAAGATAGAAGATCAACTTCTGGCTATTGTGTTTTTGTTGGAGGTAATTTGGTTTCATGGAAAAGTAAGAAACAAAATGTAGTCTCACGATCAAGTGTTGCATCAGAATACAGAGCTATGGCACAATCAGTACGTGAAATAATGTGGGTACATCAACTCTTGATCGAATTAGGCTTCAATATTATAGTTCCAACCAAGTTGTGGTGTGACAACCAAGCTGCCCATCATATTGCATCAAATCCAGTATTTCATGAACGAACTAAACATATTGAAATTGATTGTCATTTTGTTTGTGAGAAAATACAACAAAGTTGGGTGTCTACTGGATACGTGAAGACCGGAGAACAATTAGGAGATATTTTCACGAAAGCTTTAAATGGAGTTAGAATAGATTATCTTTGTAACAAGCTGAGCATGATTAACATATATGCTCCAGCTTGAGGGGGAGTGTTATAGTATATATATATGTGGATTTAGGAGTTTATTAGTCTTTTGTCCTTTATTGTAATTTACTATTATTAGTTTAGGGATCCCATGTATGCCTCTTTATATTTGGCTCTATTGTATAGAATTGTATAAGGATTCTCTCATATTTGATCTCACAACAACAATACCAATGTGGAGATACGTGAAGGGTCGTCGTCCCTAACAAGTGGTATCACTACAAGAGTTTGATGATGCCTCAGTAACAGACAAGGCAAATAAAGAAGCTAAGAAGGGAGTCTACATGGCTGCAACCACAACCGTGGCGACTCTAGGAACCAACTTTTTCAAAGATCTTACAAGTGTTGGAAATTTTCCTATTTTGACCTATTTTGTATTCTACTATGGATGTATGGCACCAACGTTTGGGCCACTCTGCTCCTAGAGTTTTGAGTCAGATTTTGCAAAAGTGTAAAGCTTCTACTAAAAGAAATTATAAGATGAATTTTCGTGAGGCATGTAAATTTGAAAAATCCCATGAGCTGCCTTTCAACCTCTCTGATTCTCATGCCTCAAAACCACTTAAACTGATACCGACCTATGGGGATCCACCCCAGTTAAATCAATGGATGGTTTTAGTTATTACATAGCCTTTTTAGATGACTATAGCCGTCATGCCTGGATTTGTCCATTAAAATTGAAGAGTGAAGCCACACAAGTGTTCAAACAATTCAAAAGCCTAGTTGAAAAGCAACAAAATGCTCACATTAAAACCATCCGATGTGGTGGAGGTGGTGAGTACAAGCCTCCATTTAGTTTGCACAAGAACAATCAATTAAAATACAAATGTCATGACCCTATACTTCTCCACAAAATGGTCACATTGAAAGGAAGCATCGACACTTGGTTGAAACGAGTCTTGCTCTTCTTGCCCAAGCTCGCATGCATTTGTTTGCCCTCTCCTGTGATCAATCACAAAACACCCTTCTATCTCCTCCATCAATGTATACCTAAGCATGATGAACTAAGGTCCTTTGGAGCTGCATGTTATCCATGTCTTCGGCCCTACCAACACTAGAAATTCAACTTTCACACTGAGAAATGTATTTTTATTGGCTATAGAGACTCTCACAAGGGCTACAAATGCTTGAATTCCTCTGGCCGCATTTATGTTTCAAGGTATGTATGTCTTAATGAAACTGAATTTCCTTATCAGCCCTTATTCTCTTGTCATGCAGCTGATGCAGCTGATCAAGAGACTCCCATTTTGAACTGGCTCCCATTTCAGCAACCTGAATCTACCAAACCTTCACCTCCCTGTCCTCCATCCAGCCACCATAAATCTCCCGAGCAATCATCTGTTTCTCTTGCCTCCAGCCCACTAGATATTAATACCCCTATTAATGTGCATGGCTCTACTTTAAATGCCCTGTCCTCCCCCTTATTACATTGAATTACCCTTATCTACCTTCTCCACCTTCCATTACCTACACTCCCAATTCGTCTCAACCATCCATACAACCCTTTAACACCTCGAACCCTCCTATTTCACTACCACCACTAATACCCACAACATGATCACCTGGGCCAAGGAAGGCATTCACAAACCCAAACAACCCTTTAGCGGCCTGACCCAGATATCCTCCCCCATTGATTGGTCTACCCATGAACCCTCTACCTTCCATGATGTTGTTACCAGTCCAGCGTGGAAATCGGCCTGGACGAAGAGTTCTCTACCCTCCAATGCAATCGCATGAGGACCCTGGTCCCTCCTCATCCTAGCCCGAACTTAGTTGCCTTGCTACTGAGTGGATCTACAAAATCAAGCAGGATGCTGATGGGAACATCCAACGCTACAAGGCTCGATTTGTGGCCAATAGCTACCTTCAAAAGCCTGGCATTGATTATGGTATTTTTTTTTTTTTTTTTTTTTTTTTTTTTTTTTATATCGGTGAGTGTCCGGGCCTGCTTACGCGCACCTCGACTAATCTCACCAGACAACCTCCTGACCCTACTACATTTGGTTGACAAGGAAACACGTAGGATATTTAATCCTAGGTAGGTGGCCACCATGGATTGAACCCATTCCCTCTTAGTTCCCCAAGGCCCTTTGACCACTAGGCCAACCCATGATGGTTTATTATGGTGAAATGTATAGCCCAGTTATCAAACCATCTTCTATTCAAATTGTTCTCACTCTTGCAACTACGTGGAAGTGGCCCATCAAACAGCTAGATGTTGGTAATGTGTTCCTTCATGGTTCGTTGAAAGAGGAAGTTTTCATTCCCCAACCCACTAGATATACCGATCCTTCACATCCTAATTACAAACTCAACAAAGCTCTCTAGGGCTCAAGCAAGCCCCTCGTACCTGGTATGAGAAACTACATTCATTTCTTATTGCTTGGCACTTTGTTCAGTCCAAATCCAATATCTCTATTTAAATTCTCATCACCACATGGTTGTCTCCTACTACTTATCTATGTCGATGACTTACTCATCAAAGGCTCGAATTCTCAACTCATCATTGCTATCATCACCAAACTTCAATCTACCTTCGTCGTTAAAGATCTTGGTGCTCTATATTACTTCTTAGCCATTCAAGTTCACACTACACCCTAGGGGCTCATACATACTCAGACCAAGTATATAAAAGATTTGATTGCCAAACTCCACTTGTAGCATCTCAAATCGTCACCCAATCACATGGTCTTAGGCAAACAACTCTCACAATTTGATGGTTATCCTATGGCTGAGCTACAATTATACAGAAGCACTCTTGGATCTCTTCAATATCTCCTTCATACTCGGGGACATTGCCTATGATGTCAACAAACTAAGTCAATTCAATCAGGCTCCCACGGTCGTTCATTGGCAAGCTCTCAAACGTGTTTTACAATATCTCTTTTCTTTTTTTTCAATGAAAGTTGTTTCTTGTTCAAAAAAAAAAACTTGGCTTTCAGTTTGCACCCTCGCTTTGTTTGAGGGGGGATGTTAAGACATGATAGTTACTTTTGTTGTACTTCTCTGCTTTTACATTACTTCATTAATTAGAGTAGGTGAGGTTACCGTGTAAATCTATTTTCTCACCTAATCTTCTCCTAGTTTCATGGTGTTCACATCTTTCAATCTTATCTTCATTAACTTCAATCTGTATCAAGCTCCTCTCCAATTTAAGAGAGGAAGCTCATTGAGGAAATATAAGGAAAATCACTTTCTCTTCCACTGGGTCTGCTACTTCTCTGTCTCGTGCTCTGTTTTTACAAGTTTTCACTTTGCTTCATTTTCCTTGTGAACATTACCAATTGTTTGGGATATGAAGATTATGGTTGAATGGATTATTTGCTTTTAAACAATCAGATTTTACATGAATACATTTTGCATGTTAGTCTTCTCTCTTCTGCATCATAATAATAGGACTATAAGTCCATGAGTTCTTAAGTTGAACATAAGAACTCCCGCTCCCTGCCAGACCACCAATCATAAGATGACATATACCTAATATCAAAGACCTGCAGCCACTATAATTTGACAGTTCCGATATCAGAAACACTCGTTAAGTTCCTGGAGGGAACTCAATCTGTTCAACAATAATGGAAGAATCACACAATAAGATTTGGATATGAAGAAAGAAGTATACCGCATTATTTCGGCAGTAAATTGCTGGACTATCATCTGGCCCCCAGCCATATTGAATCACCATTCTCGTTGCAATCTACCATAGATCAGATTTGGTAGGGGGTGTTATGTAAAAGATAGATAGCATATACGATCATTGACAAATATTCTAGAGAGCTTTATGAAACAAACCTCTTGTGCCTGCTTCAATTCAGACGAAGATAGGAAATTTTCTTCTCCAAAAGGAAGTAGCATTTGAGCTGCAACATATGAACCAAAGCAAAAAACAAGCTTCTTTTCAAGGTACGATCTTGATTCTGAATCCCCATTAATGGAACCTTCATTTTTCCGTTTACTGATCTTTGTACACCCAATGCCCTACAAAGAGACACAAGTTCAAAGGCAATAATCACCATGATGCCTTCAAAACTCAAACAAAATTCTCCAAGATAACACACATTTGCCCAATGATTTTTTCTTATTAATAAATAATTTTAGGTGCTTGGGCCAACTGATGCACGCATCAACTAATCTGACGAGAAATCAGATCTCACACACCATTTACTGTCATGAGGTTTATTGGATATTTTAATATTCTAGCTGGATGGTAGCCGTACCATGCTTTCAACTTGCAACCTTAAAGCTATCTGGCCTCTCTCTCTCTTTGAAATTAGTATTACTTTGGTCTCTGTATTCTAGATAATCAATCTTTTCCACAGGCTTTTAATTTTGACTTTCTTTCCTTCAAAAAAACATATAATAAAAATCCCATATTCTTCTTCTCTTGTATATTTTCTTTTTTTATTATTATTCTACATATTTCATATCAAAAAAGTTTAAAGTTGATACTAAATTAATAAAATTTGAATACTTTCCCACAATCAAATGACCTTTAGACCATCCGAGGTCATCATCATGCTGCTAATTTATACCAGTTGACCAGTTGAAGAATGAAAAATCCTGGTATTTAGTTTTTTTTTGGCGCGGGGGGTGGAGATCTTATTGTTGAACCTTTTTATTACAATCTTCCGATCATTTATACATTTATTAATTAATGTAACTGATATCGAAAATAATAAGCAGCAAGAACTGTATAACAAATTAAGAGAACGGAGCAAGAACTGTATAACAAATTAAGACAACGGTGGAAATAACAAATAAGCAGGGAACTTATCAAATATTACCCAAAAATGTAAGAGTAATGTAACCATACCAGCATCATACCACAAATCTCTTTATTACTATGTTGGAGACAACCGTTTTTATGCAAAAGAACTTATTAGCACTTTTGGATAGGAAAATGCCTAACCTGCCAAGATAATGGCTCAAGCCATAGATTATCCACAACATCAAAATTCGGTAATAGAAGAGCAATAAGACCACGACCAGCTGCCCAAACAGCATGTGGAAACTTCGTCTCCCTTGTCCACTAGAGAATAAACCTCAATTAATTAGTTCATATTAAAATGGCAGAACTAGATTATGGTGTGTATGCTTATTGGTAACAGGATAAAAGTGACTATCTCCGTAAATAACTATCAAGGTTCAAAGAGATTTGAAGGAACGGTCAAATATCAACATCTATATATTGAACCCCAAACAAGTACATCTTTAGATTCAACACATAAAATATACTTCGACATACAATATGGTTGATGAGGAAAGGTAGCTTTACTTTCTATTTACAAGAAACGTGGGCACAGTTGTACAACCTATAAAACAAATTCAGTTCAAGTAAGTAGGTTAAGGACCTATTAGACATATCCCTAAAAGTTCAAATGCCTATTAGACACAATATTGAAAAAGTTCAAAGATCTAGTATACACCTTTTAACTCCTGGGACCTATTAGACATAAAATTGAATGTTTAGGGACCAATTAGATACTTTATAAGTTCAAGAACCTATTAGACATGATCTTAAAAGTTCAGGGACTAAGCTTATAATTTAGTCCAAATTTTTCTTTAGCAATAACTATCATGCGAATTACAAATTGTACATAAAAGTAATAATTTCTATTTTTAACTTAGATTGTAATGAGAAAAATAAACAGTGGCATAGTATTACTCATGACACTAATTCTATACCCTTAATTATTCAGACTCCATATTTCATACGTTAATTGTACACCATTAATGTTTCTTCGGGCACGTTTGGGAATGAATTTAGAAATAGTGATTTTAGCACAAATAATTTATTTATAATCGATTTATTAAAAGTGATTTTCATATAATCACTTTAATGTTTGGTTCTACATTTTTAATAGTGATTTGCCATGACTAACGGCATGTTTGGGACTGACTTTAGAATAAGTGTTTTAAGCTAAGTGATTTAATTATAATTAATTAATTTTGTAAAAGTGTTCAGTTATAAATCATTTGAATATTTGGTTCCACACTTGTAAAAGTGATTTTAATTTAATTAAAAGTATTTTTTTAAAATGATTAATCTTGTTTTCAAATGTGGTTTTAGAATCATCAAATTACTAAAAAGAGTATGAAATTTGAGATTAAAAACAATTCGAAGGTGGTAGACAAAAGTTATATAGAGAGAAATAAATATTTAAGAGAGAAAAAATAGAAAGAAGTTTCAAACAGAAAAAAATGTTAGAGACAGAGAGGGATAAAAATTTAAGAGGGGCAAAAATTTTAAGAGAGAAAAAAATTAATAGTTAGAGAAATAAAGTTAAGAGATAAAAAAATTATGGGGAGAATGACAAAAATTTTAGGGAGAAACTTTAACGAGGGAAAAAAAAGTTAAAGAGTCATAAACAAAAAGTTCAAGAGCAAAAAGTTAGAGATCAAGGTAAAAAATTAAAGAGAAAAAAGTTAAAAAGATACAAAAATTATAGAGAGGAACAAAAAAATTTAGAGATAAAAAAAGTTAGAGAGTTAAAAACCATTGGAGAGAGAAAAAGTGAGAAAAATGAATAAAAATTTTAAAAAGAGAATAAAGGTAGAGATAGACATTATAAAAACTGTAGAGGGAGAAAATCAGAGAGCGGTAAAAATTAGAGATAAATAAAGTTAGAGATGGACAACAATTTTAGAAAGGAAAAAAACAACTTTGCTGAAAATTTTAGGACAAAATAAAGTGAAATAGGAGAAGATTTTTTTAATATGAATTAATAGCATTTTAAAACTAAAATCACTCACAATCACTTGACAAAAAACACTTGAAAATCACCTCTCAAGTGATTGACCGGGAATCGCTTAAAGTGATTTTGGATGCTTCCAAAATCACTTACAATTGCCAAACAACACAATTTCGAAACATAAGTAATTTTGGGCAAGTGAAAAGTGATTTTGGTCATTCCAAAATCACTCCCAAACATGCCCTTCATCCTTTAATGTATCAAAAAGTGATTCCTAAATACTTGAAAACTTGTAGAAGTCAAGTAATGAATTGCAACTGGTTCTATCCAAAATACTAAATCTGTAACTTTAAGTTGATAATAACGAACTCATATGGCTAAACACTTAAAAATAGATGTGAAGTAGTTTCTTACATCAAGAGGAGGGTTAAGAAGTTCAATTCCATTGCTTATTTGACCATATGGTTCCATCAGATCAACCACATTTTGAAGATCTTCTTTAGACAGTGTTAATCCAAGATGATTCACCAGCATTTTGTTTAGCTTTTTGACTGTTCTGGTTTTCTGCACCCACTTAGGAACAATACCACCGAAAGTCTGTAAAATAAAGATTTCCCACAGAACCATTAGGAAAAAGTATCTAGAAAAAGGAAACAGATACCTCAAATGAACAAGAAAGAAAATATGCATTATGTGATCATTTATATCCTCAAGAAGGTATGCAGTTGGAAAAGTCACATGTACCAGTAAAAGAACGAAAAAAGTGCATACACCATTCTGATTCTCTCTTTTTCCTCTCCTTTACAATAAGGGTTCAAAAAGCGGAAGCATGTAAGAGTACATTTATTTGCAACTCAATTGGCATACGGTTTTAATTAACATCAACGTGGTGATTGGAACTCATAAAATATAAACATCTTCCTACATATTTCTTCTTCAGCGGTTATAGATGAAATTAGGATGGAGAACATATTTGTACAAGATACAAAAAAAAATACTTGTTTCTTTTTCAGTGTTTTGTCTAGAATTAACAGTATCTAGTTAATTCTAAACAACACATGATAGCACAAAATGCAAAATATATAGATCATCGTGTTCATCTAATATTGCAAACCTATCCAATCCAGAAGGAAAACGAATCTGAGAAGTTTACCGAACAACTAGTTTCCAAATTCAGAAACCAAACTTTCATTAAGAAAAATGAAAAAATACCAGATACAAAAAAAAACAACAGCTCTACAAAAGGAGTCTAAACCTACTGTATTGTCTAGAATTAACAGTAGCGAGTTAATTTTAAACAAAACATGATAGCACGAAATGCAAAATATAGATCATCATGTTCATCTAATATTGCAAACCTATCCAATACCGAAGGAAAAAGAATCTGAAAAGGTAACTGAACTAGTTTTCAAATTCAGAAACCAAACTTTCATTAATAAAAATGAAAGAATATAATATACAAAAAAAACAACAGCCCTACAAAAGGAGTCTTACTAAAAGGGGCTCCAATCCAAAAGAATAACCTAACTAATATTTACAAAAATCCTTAGAAACAAACGCACATAAAGAGGTATTAAATCTAATGATATTCCAAATCTTCTTCCAAGACCTCCCAACCCCTCTAAAAACTTTATTATTTCTCTCCAACCAAATACCCCACAAAACGGTGAAGAAACAAGCCTGCTAGAGAACGTTGCCCTTATCCCAAAAGGGGGATACAACATAACCTCCTCCAACATCACCCAACAATCTTTGTTACGTGCCAAAGAAACCTCAAAGGACTCCAAAAGGAAAAACCATATTGACTGCACAAACTAATAGCTCCAAAGGTTATGATCGAGATCTTCTGATGAACTTTTGCAAAGGATGCACCACTGAGACCCCAAAAAGAAGAAAGAGCACCTTTGAATACAATCCAAGGTATTGACTTTCCCAAGCAAGACCTGCCAAGCAAGGAATTTGATCTTCTTGGGAATTTTAACCTTCGAGAGCAAAGAGAACACAAGGGCATCAGGGGCACTCAAGAGAGACGGAAAAGAGAGCTACAAGAAAAACCTTTCACAGGCTTGGGGGCAAGACGCGAATGTCCCACCTCCATTGATGATTGCAAACATCCCTCTGCAACAAAAGTAAGGCTAAAACTTCTATCACCTCCCTATCCGTCAAAGGACGAGAGAACCCTAAAGAAATGGAGGAAGAACTAGCCAAGGGCAACAAAATAGAGGCCACAGTATGTAGTCTCATGTCAAAAAGATGGTAAAGATTGGGAAATAAAAGGAAAAGGGGTTTGTCCCCCGCAATAATCCTCCCGGAAGTATCTCAGCCATCCCCAATGGAATATTTAACAATTTGGGAAAAGAAGGGGAAAATAGCAGAAATAGCTTTCCAGGGGATTCTAGCAAAACCCTTAAACCCACTAGCTGCATATCTATCCCCCTTCAAATGTATGTTCACGAAGGCAATTATGGAACATGCTATAGAATGACGACGTACATTCACAAGGCAGAATAAGATGATCCAACAAATTTGTCTTTAGTGATAGAGGCAATCAGTAGCTAATGGAGTAAACCTTGATAGGAAGCGATTACATTTCTTCATTGATTTATGGATTTGATCAACCCTTCAAATAAACCTTTCCCAATGTGAGTTTCCAACAGCACCATTAACACTTCTTCATTTTGAACAGATACCTTTTTTGCTGACCTCAACAAATAAAGAAAAATTTGTCCATAATGATGTGACACACAATGATACAGCCTATTGTGATTTTAAAACATAAAAGCTAATGAGCATGAAAAATTTTAAAAAGAAAAATTGTCTCTAGCAATAATAACAATAAAAACAAACTTATTTTAACGAGCAAAGCAGTATTTCTTACAGCAAACCAGCTAGAGTAGCCCATCAATTCATCAGTGTCAAGGAATTTGCTCCGAAAAGCACTTCCTTCCAAGGCAAGTGGGACAAGTTTTAGTTCCACCGGTCGTAAAAGGGCTGTCTTCTCAGCAACCTAAAAGTAAAATATCCCAATAAGTGACAAAAATAAATAAATGAAATTGAAGTGTAATGAAGAAGGAAAACAGTCTATGAGATTAGTCGAATTGCGTGTAAACTGATCCATACCAAAAACTCATGGATATCAAAAAATGAAGAAGGAAAATAGAGAAAATTGTTTGAATGATCTTATTGTTGTATATATTTTGAATATTAGGGCCTTTATAAGTTAATTCACAAATATGCCTTATCAATCAAACTTTTTTTTTTTAAATAATAAAAAAAATACATTGATGGATGAAAAGATACAAAAATTTTAGGGAAACAACCTCCCAAAAGAGAGAAAAGTGTGCAGTTTTTCCATTTCATCAACCTGAAAAAGTTGGTGTCTTCTCACCAACCTAAATCCTAGAATTCTGTCAGCTTTCTGGGTTTCGAAAGTGCAGTTTTCCCATTTCATCAAGGAGTTCTACAACCAAGACATTTTAAAAAGAAAAGTGCAGTTTTTTCAAAAAGGAAATCTTACAATTCTTTTTTTTTTTTTGGGTAAAGAAACAAACTTTTCATTGATATTTAAAAAGTTAAAGCAGTCAACAAAGTAGAAACTTAGAAGTTTACAAATAACCCCTCAACGAAAAAATACAATTGAAATGATAGAACCTATGAAGTGTCCATGTCCAATGCAGGCACAATAGACGTGTCAGATACTAGCTGAATAAATTAAATATGAGTTTGACACTTTTTGGGCATGTTTGCTGTTTTTTGTGGTATTTTCATTAAGAAGCTCAAAAGTTTATCAGAAATCATCCTCTATTTATAAAGAGAATACTAACAAAAGCCTTTATTGATATTCAAATAAGTAGAAAGAAAACAATAGATTGTCCCCTATTTATAAAGAGGATGACACCCACGAACTAAACCATTTATTAACAAAATAATCAACAGACAAACGATCAACCCAATTAGCAACTAAACCCAAGTAAAACTTAACAATTAACAAACTCAAACTAAAATTACAAGATTAACCCTAATCATACTACATCAAACTATGTAACAACTACTAAAATCAAATTACTGACTAGAAACCACTAGAATCCAACCATCAAAAAGTGCTGTCTTCAATCAGCAAATATCACAAGCAAACAATAAACTAGTTTCCTGACCTTCATTATCAGCAACAATCATCCTTAAAGTTCACTGGTGTCATATTAACCTTCAATGCAAACACTTACCATATTACGCACAAAAGAAGGCTGTATACAAATTACCTTTTTCCAATCTACATAATCAATGAGCTCCTCATCCATGGATCCTTTTGCAGCAATTTGTAGTATCTTCTCTCTTTCGGATTGAGTTGGTCTTTGAAGATGAAATACTCGATCCATCCGGCCAGGGCGCTGTAGAGCCTCATCAATTTGCTTCAAATTCCGAGTGGTAGCCATCAAAACTACTCCATCTTGTTTCTCAAACCTACACATATGCTCAACATGCTGTAAGAGGAAATAGTGTGGCGTGTACTTTACATCAACTTGTCTAGTCATTGTAAGCAACATATATGTTAAATGTATTAACACGTTACCGTTTTTTTTTTTTAAACAAGAAACGAAACAAAAGTAAAGCACTAGGGGCCAAAAATGAACCAAAAAACCAAAGATCCAAGACAAAAAAGCCAATGAACACAAGACAAACACACCAAAGAAAACTTAAAAAAAAAAAAAAAAAAACCTGAGAAGCCACACACAAAGCCAGAGGCAGCCCACCAAAAACCACACTAAAGACCAACTAAAACTCAAAGAAAACACCACCAAAGTGCCAAGAAAATACAGAAGATCAAAGGGCAAGAACTGAGAAAAGCGACAAAAAGCCAAGCACCAATCAGCAAGCTTTCAGTAATCCCAAACAAGGATTCCATCTTAATTCAAGGGAGGGATTTCACATAACTCAAAACCACAAGCTTCAATAGGAGAGGCAAATTTGCCAGGTACTGAGGATGGAAGATGAGAGATCTCTTTGTCACAATCCTGAAATAAAGAAGCTAGATCTTCAATGAAAGAATCTTGAACCACAAAATCTTAAACGTTATTTTCCATAGGCAGTAAGGAGTCCACAGTACTCAGACTAACTTCAAAATCCGCATCTGAATCATCATCACCGCCTAAGAGAGTTTGAGAAGAACTGGGAGCTTTTGTCAAATGAAAGACAACTTTAGTGAGGCCAAAATTTGAATCTGATGGAGGGAAGACTTTGTGAAATACGAGAACGGGAGAGAGGAGACCGAGAATGAACATTTGATGAAATATTCTAATTGGTTGCTTGCTTGGTGGAGGAGACCAAAAGATGTGAAGCATTTTCTTCGACTAAATATGAATTTCGACGTATCAGTCTCAAGGGTTGGAAGGAATGAGGGATGCAACACTTTTCTTCGAGTATAGAACAAAGAGCAGGTTGCAATAAAATCGTTCTTAACTTCTTTAACACTAAAGGGCTAGGCTCAAGGGAAATGGATTCACCAAAGACATCTATGTGGCCTCAAAAGGCACCTCTTGGATGTGCTTAGGAGCATTAAAGGCCAATAGATAAAGGTTTGGGCCTATTTCTTTCTGAAATCCAACAGCTACTCTTTCTTGAACCGGATATGTTCAAACTCCTTTTGTTCCACTCTTGAAGAATGAACTTAAGCCCTTTCAGGTTACTCGTGACAGAAAAACCCAGCTTGCCTCTACCTCTCAAAACTTTCCACCATGAGGCACAATTGTCCAATAAATTAGGCACATCAAGCCAGCAATTCTCAGGCCCGAAGGGAGTAAGGCCCATTTCATGTTACCATAATAGATAACACTTGAAGGATTTGGACTTGAGAGCCCACAGAGCCATAGAATAAGTAACAGATTCTCCAATACAAATCTCTTGGCTTCTCTTTCCGAGCAAAGATTCTTATGTTCCAACAAAATAACCCAAAGGATGGCCAGCCTTTTCAATCACAATATAGAATTTAAGAATTTTTATTAGGCGAACACTCACTTCTGCCACAATAATTAGTGCATTAGTACCAACCTTGAAAAGAGATTTCCTAAGCTTTTCTCTTTGGCCATCCAAAAAGGCATCTCAATAAGAGAAGCTCCAGGCCACAAAAATAATTGCTGGAACATTTTTTAAAAGTCTCCCATTAATAGTGAACCAGGCGATTGGATTCAATGCAAGAATTTAATCAAAGGAGTTACCTTATCCCAGGTGTTTAGGTAAAGACGCCAAGCTGTGGCTTCTTGATCTTCCATTCCCAAAAACTACAAATTCCTTTTGTGGTCCACAGCCATGGAGGCTTAACACCAAAGAAAAAACCAAAGAAAGACCTTAGCTCCTGCATCAATCCTAATTGATGTCATCTTAGTAAAAAAAAATGGGACCCACTTCACATCTCTTACTCGATTGTCCCTTCACTACCAGACTATGGAGTTTGTTCCTAGTATCTTCTAACCAATGATGAAAATATCAATGTCAATGTCAATATTGATGGATATTTGGATATTATATTGATGGGTATTTGGATATCAATGGATATTCCAGGAAAAATCATGGATTTTGCAAACAATTTATAGAAATTTTGTGAATTTTTTAATGAAAAATTAGCAATAGCTTATTTAAGTTATAAATTATCCTTTCAAGCACATGTATTAATAACTTAAAAGTCAAACATGTGCATTAATATATGAATAGACGATAATGATTGTTGAGAAATGAACAAGTATCAGACTAATTCATTTATAAATAGACGTGTCAATACAAACAAATACACCATCTAATAATAATAGCCAGAAAATTATTAGTTAAAAATAAATAAATAACGTGTTGGATGACTCTAATAATGAGTCCATTTGAGAAGGAACCTTAATAAAATTGAAATTGAGGAATGGGCTGCACTTTCCCACCACCTTTCTCTGGTTGTTACCTCTGATGGAGAGGATCTTTGGTGCTGGGAATTGGAAGATGATGGTCTTTTTTCAACCCGATCCCTATCCAAGCGGCTTGCTTCTTTGGGCACACTTGACAATGCTGGTTTTTATCAACAAATATGGAAGGGACCCTATCCGAGAAAGGTCAGATTTTTTATTTGGGAGCTTAGACACTCTTGTATCAACACATATGACAAGTTGCAAAAAAGATCTCCTTGGTTGACCATATCCCCACACTGTTGCAGCATGTGCATGGCTAACCAAGAGTCTCAAATCCACATTTTCAGCAATTGTCCCTTTGCCTCAAATTTCTGGAATTTCCTTCGGTAAGCTTTTGGTTGGAATTTTGCAAGGCCAGGGAATGTTTTCTCTCTGATGTCCTATATCCTCACAGGGCATCCTTTATTCGCGAGAAAAAGATCCTTTGGCAGAATTTTGTTTCGACTTTTATATGGAATCTTTGGTTGGAACGAAATGCTCGTATCTTCTCTGATAAGAAACAAAGTTAGTGCTCTTTTGTTGTATCTACTTGTTTATTAGCCTTGTCTTGGAGCAAGTTATCTCCTCCCTTATGTAATTATAGTCTTACTACTCTCATGTCTCAATAGAGATGCTTTCTTTAATTACTTGATAGGACCTTCTTTTGTACATCTATTGCATATATCAATGAAATGGTTTTCTGTTTCCTATCAAATATACTTTAAAAAAAATGAATCAGAAGTGCGTTTAAGTAGTATGGAATTGGAAAATCCTCTCCTAACCAATCATTTGCAAGTTGACGACATTATTGAGGATTCGTTCAAAGAGGCTATTGGTTCCTTATTCAAAGAGGAAGATCTAATTACTGCTTCAAAAGAGAGATATTTCTGATTTGGGGGTTTCAAAAAGCCCTAATAACAATAGTGATCTTTCTTCCTCTCCTTCCACATTGGAACAAAGGAAATTCTCATCCTTTCTTGAAGTTTGTGGTCTTCAAGTTCGTGAAATTATTCCATCATCAGTGTAAAGGTCTAATTTAAGGGTTCTGAATATGATCGTTCTCTCTCTTGGTTTTCTAATGATGATCAATCCACAGTTCACAAGAAGCTGAAGTATTTGCTCCAAAAGTTGATTGTGTTTGGCCTTTGGGTTCCCTCTAGCCTTTCATGGCTCTTATTTTTCGAATTCAGTTAAAAGGAAAGGAAAATAGATGTGAATATGGTTTTTAGCTGCTTCGGGAGTTTATTTGGAGTTATGGTTGAAAAGGCTTCAAAGTTTCTTTGTTAGCAAGCTGCTTCTTTGGCTAGTTCGCTTTGATTTCGCTAGTTTAAAGGCTTCTTCTTGGTGCTCTCTTTCCTCGTTGTTTGTTGGTTTTTTCTTTTCATATTATTTGTTTAATTTAGGTTATTTTTATCATTCTAATTTTTAGTTTTTTGCTTTCACTCCCTTGTGGAGTTTGTATCTTTTGAGCATTAGTCTCTTTTCATTTTATCAATGAAAAGTTTCGTTTCTTATTAAAAAAATTAGCCAGAAAATTAATAAATAATTAAATAATTTGATATTATTTAATATAAAAGAGCAAAATAAATAAGAAAATATAAGTTTATAAATTAGAGGGTGATGGTAAGAAATAATTTTATAAAATGATCCAAAGAATAATACATTATATAATATTATTGTACAACTTATATAATATATTATATCAATCTTATACAATCTTAATTTTATATTCCATTCTGAATATTATTATATAATTTAATTAAAAGATGTTAACAAAATAAATTAAGATTTTTTAAATTAAGAGTGGTGGTGTGAGAGTAAGAAAAAGGGATTGGAAAAAAGAAGAGAGGAAGAAAAATAGAGAGATAATATAAATTTAAAAATAAAAATAAAAAAGAGGAGAGAGATAGGTGAAGTGATTCCTGAAGGGAAAAAATACAATAAAGTGGAGTAGGGAGGAATGAGAGAGGAGAGTGGATGAAAATGAGAAGGGCCATTGGAGGCACATCAAGGAAGGTGATAGTTTAGGCCCCATTTGATAACCATTTGGTTTTTGGTTTTTGGTGTTTGAAAATTAAGCCTATAAATACTACTTCCACCTATGGTTTTCCTCGTTTTGTTATCTACTTCTTACATATGTTTTCAAAAATCAAGCCAAGTTTGGAAAACTAAAAAAAGTAGTTTTCAAAAACTTATTTTTGTTTTTGGAATTTGGCTAAGAACTCAAATGTTTTCTTAAGAAAGATGAAATCCATTGTAGAGAAATGATGAGAAAACAAGTACAATTTTCAAAAACCAAATAGTTATCAAATGGGCCTTAAGAATTAAGAAACGACTTAATAGAGGGCTTCTCAATCAGAAAATATCATATTGAAGTTTCCTGTCTTCAAATTTGCATATGACACTTTGCAATTCTCAGGGTTATGAGCATATATTAGCCAATCTTTTTAACTTAGGACCTTTGAATAGCACATATGAGCATATATTAGCCAATTCTTATCTATAAAAATAATAATAATAATAATAATTAAAAAAATGAATAGGCTCCCTTTTTAAAAATATTTTTTTCCAAATTTTCAGGGATGTGAATCAACTTGAATGAGCTGAGAATCTCTCTTCTTTTTTTTTTTTTTTGGTTTTGTTGTTATAATTTGAGAATCTCTCTTGTTGAAAATTGAAATTTGAAAAGGAGCTCTAATTGGTACAAATAACAAGAGAATTTTAAGAATCAAAATCCTTAGAAACAGCACACCACAACAACATGAGGTCAACCTTTTCGTAAATCTCACACCCCCTTCCACCTCTAGATTTAATATTGGAAATCCTAAGGTTCCTATCCGCTCAAACTTCTCACAACACATGCCTGCATTAAAGCATAGGATTTTCATCTCACATTTGAGGTTGTGACTGCATAGAATATACATTAAAGTGCTCCGTAGATAAAGGAAAACCCCACAAGCTGATCCAATTTCTTTCCCGTTTACAACGTAGAATTGTCTAGAATGACTTTACTTCATTTTATTTCCTCGTGAATAGGTTTTGTTATGTTTCAAGACACCCAGAGGAAGAGCACTAGAATATTGGATGGTCAAAATAACTAAAAGAAATTTAAGCTTACCCATCAAGCTCCACAAGAAGTTGGTTAATGAAAGCCTCGTGATCCTGTTCTTTAGTATGAATGAACTTGCCGCGAACTCCAGCAAAGAGGTCAAAATCCTCCACAAATATGATCACAGGTGCCTAGAGATACCACTCTAGAACTAAAATTAGACGTGGAAGATTGCAAAAATTAACCATCTAATCTTTTCTAGCATAAAAACCAAGGAAAAAGTTGCAGGTTAAAAAGCTTTCACAGTAATATTACCAGAAAGAAACAACCACAAATGTGTATAACAAGTAAGATTGAATGCATAAGTTGCACATTGAAAAAAAAAAATTGATGGGAAACAAGGAAATCGAATAAACATCAAAAGAGGAAAAACACAGCCTATAGGCCTAAGGGATGAGGAATCCCTAAGCCTAAAACGGAGGATCAAAAAATACAATTAAAAATTGAAAGAGAATAGTGTAGATTGTTTAAAGAAAAAAAAAAGGTGATAGGAATTTACAAAGCACAAAAGCAAAGGCCATGATGTCAACCAAAAACCATCCTATTGACATATAGAGCCCCAAACATAGGTCAAATCCTTCTCCTATTCATTGAAGATCCTTCTATCCCTATCAAGCCAAACTCACCACATCAATGGCTCTAGTTGCATTAACCCAAAGGACTTTAGCTTTTCCTCTCTAGAGAATAACAGCACTAAAAGATAGGGAAGAGGCTGCCCAACATTCCCGAAAGAACCAAATTAAGGTCTAAAAACAGGGAAACTGTGCCAAAGACTAGAAGCAAAATGCACTCCAAGAGCCTTTTATATCATATTGAAATGGATTATATGATATAAAAGGCTCTTGGAGTGCATTTTGCTTCTAGATATAAGAGGCTCCAAGAGCCTTTTTAAATTAATCTTTTTCAGTTTTGCTGACCAATTAGAGAGCCTTTTCTAATCTCCTTTGTAATTGTGCATCCTTCTCATGTAACTTCCTATATCTTAATAGAAAGTCCTTCGGCAAGGCTAGAGCCTTTTGGGTAGTGGTTTCTCGCGCAATCCTTTGGGAGATTTGGATTTCAAGGAACTAAAAGAGTATTTTACAGCCTTGAGAGGAATATGATGAGAAAGTTGGGAGATCTTTTCCTTTTTTTAAAGTTCCTCTCGCTGTTATTTTGCTAAAGCTCTTTTATAATCACTTTATTTCTTCTACTATTGCTAATTGAAGAGCTTCTACAGCAATCTAGGCTTGGAGTTTATTCTTACCTATTGTACATTCATTTACTAAAGAAATTGTTTCATATCAAACTAATAAAAATTGTTAAATCACCAATCAACCCAAAAGCTTAAGCTGATGGGTTATGGTAAATTTAATTATATCAATACTCTAACACTCCCCCTCATTTGTGGGCTTGGAAATTTGTAAGAGGTCCAACAAGTGGAGATCAATATTAATTGGGGAGGAAATGACATTACAAGGGTTCGAACTTATGACCTCCTGCTCTGATACCATGTTAAATCACCAATCAGCCCAAAAGCTTAAGCTGATGGGTTATGGTAAATTTAATTATACCAACACTCTAACAAAAATAACAATATATCTACCAATACGTGCAAGTCCAGATATGCATATTTCAAGAGTAAAGGTTCAAGAGAACAACCAAATCTCTTGCAGTTTGAAATAATTCTCGAACATTGGATGCACTCTGCCCAACCCATAGTCCAGGCTCTAATTCTTGGGCTTCAACTGTAACAACTGGTACTTTTGCTTCTGCAGCTATGGCCAGTGCAAGAGATGTCTTTCCTGTTCCCCTCTCACCAACAATCAAGACCCCCTGAAATAAGACGAGCAAACAAAAATTTCGAAGCTCCTCAAACCATGCGGAGAAACATAAGAATTGTTTTAGTAAACACTGCAACCGAATGTGTGCTATCCAAACTGGAAGGAAATCTCATTGATATAATGTAATAAAAACGCAGAACAAAAAATAAGAAAAAATTTCATTGAAGATAATGAAATTACAAAAGTAAGTCATAAGACTTACAAAATCACTCTCTAATTTATTTTTTTTTAATAAGAAACCAGGCTTTCATTGAGAAAAAAATGAAAGAATACAAGGGTATACAAAAAAAGAGAGCCCAGAAAAAAATGAGGCAACCTACAAGAAAGGCCTCCAATCAAGCAAAATAAGACCTAAAGAATAATTACATAAAGGCTTCGCCACCAAAGCCCAAAGAAAAATATAAAATCTAATAAGGGACCAAACATCACACGAAGACCACTCCAATCCTCAAAGTTTCTATTGTTTCTCTCTCCCCAAAGCCCCCACAAGATAGCACACACCCCATCTTGCCACAAAAATTTTCCTTTCTCACGAAAGGGGATGAAGGATAAACTCCACAATCATCTCTCTACAATCCCCCTGCCTGGCAAGAGCAAGACCAAACTCTGCAGAGAACTAACTCCAAACACCATAAGCCACATCACAACTCCAAAGAACGTGATCAAGATCCTCAGCAACCCTCCATCAAAGAATGCAACACCAAGGCCCCACCAAGGTAGGCACCTTCCTCAACACCCTGTCTAGGTGTTAACTCTTCTATGAAGAACCAGCCAAGCAAAAAACTTAACCTTCTTTGGGATTTTCACCTTCCACAACGAGGCAAAGACAAAAACCCTCGACGGAGAAGGGGGAGAGGTATTAACCAGACAAAGAAAAAATGACTTGCAAGAAAAGCTTGTGGCAAGACTAGGGCTACAACAATGAACATCCCTCCTCTCCGGATTACAACAAAACTCCCCCAACAAAGAAAGAAGGTCGACAATATCCAACATTTTCCTATCGGGTAAAGTACGCCAGAAACCCAACAAGGGCAAGGGACAAGGCCCAGGATGAGACAAAATATCGACCACCGAACGATTCTTCATTAGGGATAAATGATAAAGACGAGGAAACGCAAAGCAGAATGGTCTATCCCACTACCACTTATCTTCCTAGAAAAAAGTGTCCCTCCCTCACAGAACAATGAACAAAGCAAGAAAAGAAGGGATACTCCTCAACAATACCTTTCTAAGGGTTTCTAGACGTGCCTTGACCCTCACACGAGGTCCACTCAAAAGGGAGCGAACCATACTTGCTCACAATGACATTATGCCAAAGGGAAGCAGACTCATGAAGAAAACGCCACAACCATTTCACCAATAAGGCCCTATTGCGGGCTCTTAAATTACCAATCCCTAAACCCCCAAAGTCCAAAGCTTCGTAACCTTTTCCCATTTAACAAGGTGAACTCCTTTCCCCTCCTCAACCCCCTCCCAGAGGAAATCCCTCATAAGCTTCTCCAAACTCTTACTCACAGACACAAAAATCCTAAAAAGTGAAAGGAAATAGATAGGGATCCCACTTAAGACCGATTGAATTAGAGTATGTCTGCCACCTTTCAAAAAAAACTCCTCTTCCAAGTTGAAAGCCTCTTGCGAACCTTACCCACAACTGAGTCCCGAAATGAAAGAGACCTAGGATTATGCCCTAAAGAAAGACCTAGATAGGAGGAAGGAAACGAGCCAACTTCACACCCTACCATAGCGGCCCATTAGTTCAACTTTCCTAGATCACAATTCAAACCCAACAACTGACACTTGCCTCTATTGATCTTCAACCCTGCCTCTATTGTCTATTGATCTTCAACCCAGAAATTGCCTCAAAGAAAGCTAAAAAGTTGTTCAGAGTAACGAACGATTCCTCATCACCGAACAAAAAAGGATAGTATCGTTTGCAAACTGGAGATGAGACAAAAGCAAAGTATCCTTCCCGACCTTGAAACCCTCAATAACCCTACACTCAACCCCTCGCAAAATGATCCTACTTAAAATATCCACCACGAGCAGGAAAATAAAGGGCGATAGAGGACCCTCTTGCCAAAGCCCTCTTGAAGCACAAATCCTACCCCTTGGTCTACCATTCACAAGATTGCTCCGTGTTCGAGAAAATTCTCTGATTTCTCTCCTTCCAAAGCACCCAAAAAGAGTTTTGTTTCGGATGTTACTTTTATAACTTTTCGTGAAAAGTTTTGTTTCGGATGTTACTTTTATAACTTTTCGTGAAAAGTTCTATTTCAGATGTTACTTTTATAACTTTTCGTCAGTGTTTTTGAGGCGGCCCCAAGCGATGCCTAAGGCTAGAGGCAAGGCATTTTCAAGCTTTTGCGCCTCAACATTAGTCTGGGCGAGCACCTTCAATCAGGCGCTCGCCCAACAGTGCCTCTTGTCGCCTATCAGCACCTTCGTCTTGACGAAGGCGCGCGCTTGTTTAATTTTGCTGCTTCTTATTATTATTTTTTAAAATATAATTAAAACCCACGAAACTTAATTGACTAAGCCCACGAAAAAGCCCATGAAAGGCCATGCAAATATTGTTGATTCTAATTCTCTTCATTCTTCAATAAAATTCAATTATTCAGCGGCAGCTTTTGTCTTTTCTTTCCCTTCTCATGCAAAGTTTTCTTCTTGAACTTCTTTGGCGGCAACTTCTTTCATTTTCTTTTCTTCATCTATTGACTTCTTCAGTGGCTTCTATCGTCTTCGTCTTCTTCTTCTTCTTCTTCTTCTTTCGATTATTTTCTTCGGCTACTTCGGCTTCTTTTTCTTCTTCGGTTTATCCAGTAATGTGAGGTTTAATAACTTTTAATTTGTTTTCTTTCATTTTTTTTCTAAGTTTGTTATTTTAATATTCTTTTTAATTTGTTTTACTTATTCATTCTTAATGACTTCATGGTGTTTTGGAACTACTAGAACTTGATTATTGTGTGATGTTTTTTACATTTTGATGTTTTTACTATTTAGTATTAATCTTTTGATTTGACATTTTCTGTGAATATATTTAATATATAAATTTATGCTCATATATATTATTTATTTATGTATTTATTCATTGCGCCTTGCTTCACTCAGGCGTTGCCTTTTTGTCGCCTCTCGCCTTGAGGATATCAAGGTGCTCGTCGCCTTGAGGTGCGCCTTGCGTTTTGAAAACACTGCTTTTCGTGAAAAGTTCTGTTTCTTTCCCCCAAGAAGAAAAGAAGGGTTGAAGAACGGGAAGGGAAATCCCCTCTAAAATCATCGACAGATTCAGTCTTCCTAATGGATACCAACCACGGAAGCCACCAAACTGAACTTTAATCAAGTATACAGTAAAACTATGGCTTAATTCAGCAAAAATAATTCTGTTGAATTAGAAATATAAAAGGGAAATACATCAGAGAGGAATTTGAACTTGAAGAACTGCATATCTACCATCAGTTAAACATACCCGAGGAGCACGTGCACCCATTTCTTGAAATGCGCGAGGATTTTGTAGAAATGCCACAACTTCATTGATCTCCTCTCTCATTGACTCAATACTAGCAAAGTCTTTCAAAGGTATTGGTGGATTTTTCACTCTCTGCAAACCACACACGGATCATAAATATATTTAAGCAGTTCCTTATCACAGAAAAAATGTAGAAACTCTAACATTTGTGTCTAACCTTCATTCTATCAAATGCACGTGTAATTGGGTCAACACCTGCCCGCTTCTTATGTTTGACTTTCCTCATCCTATAATTAAGATAGGATTTCTGCAGAATAGCACTGAAATTAGAATTGTCAACTGAATGTCCAATACCAAAGAGAGATTTTATTGTGGTCTAATTCTAAAGAAAATAGTAGGAAAGATCTCATTGAGTACAACCAACTCGGCGACTAAAAAGGTTAATCACACAACACTTATCATCAAATATTCTTTGTAATTTGCATGCAGCAAGAGAACTTCAATATAAACTTTGATAGTACACAGACCCATTAAGTTATGGTCCAGGACATAGACACACAGCAACAACAAAATCCATGAAAGAGAACTTGTTCGTAGCCAGCAAATATTAAAAAGTAAAACAGTCATCTCAATCTCAACACTCGTTGGGCATTAGCACAGAACATAATAGTAGCCAGCAAAAATTAAAAAGTGAAAGTGTTTGACACGTGTTCAAAGAAGTATCGGATTGTCCAACACTAGTCATCGACTCATCAATGTGAAGGATATCAATATTCCTATCATAAAAAATGTAATGGCATGATTCTAATATCCCGAATGCATTCTCAAACAATGTCGTAAAAGCAATTCTGTATACTCATCACATGAGCATGAAATGATAGTGACAATGAGATATTGGCACCACGCTATGCATCATCATGATGAAAAAGGCAACAGAAAGGAAATTTACAGTCCTACATGTTGCCTTAAGCAACACCATATCCAGATCATAAGCACCATATCTGTAGCTAACAGTCAATAAGGAGCAGTAAGTTACCACTCTCCCCAACTTCCGAAAATTTGGATTCCTACGAACTGGTCCATAGCCAAGAAACCTTGGCACTTTTCTCTTTATAAAGAAGAATATATGAAACAAAATACATCCGTATATAGCACTTCTAATCATAAACCAAAAAAACCACTGGAAATCATCTGTTTTTCTAGATCTAAAACTCATTTCTGACTCAGATTGCCATTTCAAGTACCATGTGGAACCAACTGTTTGATCTATTTCCTCTGGCCATGCCATCCCTAACCGGAGTCTTATCTGTAATAGAAAAATAGTAATAGTTGGAAACATAAAACAAAAACAAATATTTTGAATAACAAATAGTCTCCAACAATTAAATTGAAAGATCTAATACCGGATAAGGGACTAAAAACTCCACAGTGGGAAATACAATCATCGTCATTAAGTCGTCATTTATATTTTTTATTTTCTCGAAAGCCCAACTTCTCCCATATGAAACAACTCTAGTCTTCCACAATGCATTCAAGCAACTCTGAGACAACCTTAAGCTCAGGATGAACTGTTGATAGATATCCAACTCTGAGAATGGGATCCACATCAGGTGAATAGTAGTTGGTATACCACAGGCAAGCATTTTCACATATAGCCCATCAAAACCTCCAAAATCTTCAAATAGCATTTCAAATTCCTAAAGAAGATTGCAGAATTAGAATTAAATAGAAATAAGTTACAAATAAAGAGAGTATAATTTATGTGTGGATTGCCTTAATGTCCAAGAAAAATTCCTTGTCGTCCCCCTTTAGTGTAATATACATGGCAGCCCAATCATGCCGTATTCGAGTATGATCTACTAGCCTATTTGCCACGGCATATGGAACAGCCACTGGATCAATTTCCCACCGTTTCTTTTCTTCATTGTACCAAGTATTTGCTACAACTCTATCTCGGTCAAGAAGAATACGTTCCTGCAATTAGAATACAGCTGCTTACAGCAATAGCAAGGGTAACAGAAAATCTGAAAGTCAACAAAAAAAAGTTTACCATAAATATTCAGGGTAGCTAAGTTAGAATAAAATATTTCACAGAAAAATAATGGCAATATAAAGTTCTACTATGAAATCCAAAGATCCCAAACACATCAACTAAGTACATGATTTAACAGTACCTGTCTCTGGGCCACATATTTTTTACCAAATTCCTCATTTTCTAACAGCTTTCTTTTCAAATCTGCCTTAGCTTCTTCACGCCACTTCTTCCAGCCATGGAATAACTGGAGACTAACAGCCTTAGGAACCACAACTTCCTTATCACCAAACATCCACTTCAACTCAACTTCTGGAAAACCCTTTACCACCTCATCCTCTGGGGTGTTGACAACAAAACGTTTTTCATCACCAAACTTCTTCATATTCTTCCTCATACGAGCCTCCATGTTCTTCTGTAGCCCCCTAGAATCTTTAAGACCTTGACTTATACGTCGAGCAAACTCAATTGCTTCTTGATCTAAAAAATTTCCAAGACTGTCACCTTCCACGACCGTAGGAAGAATACTTTGCTCCAACTTTTTTCTTTGCATATTTTCCAAATCTTTTTTAATATAATCTTTAGATAGCTTTGTAAGAGATTGTTTTGGCATTCTGCAACCAAGAAGCAAAAACTGATAATAAAATTTAAATCTTTTATTTGTATTTCAAAAGAGTTGCATCAAGGGGAAACACAAGTATCACAAACTTCAGGAAAATGAAATCATGTGACAAGAATCAGTAAGACAAAAGTACATATTATCATACAAATATAGTATGTTGGATGGCTAAAAATCATGGAAAATACTTCATGGTATATGCAGTAACATATTGCTGAAATATAAATCATTTACAATGCAAAGGACCACTGTCAATTCAAAAACAATAAATTCCTATGCAAAGTTTTCCTAAAATGTTTGCCTCGTATGCAAACTTTTCTTAGAATTTTTGCAGTTGCAAAGGGTTACATTTTTGTTGCCAAATTTCCTATCCCCAGACCGCCCTCCTCTATAGCTTTCGACACAAGATCTCAATTTACTAAATCAGACCCACCACCTTCCTTAAGTTCCACAAAAAGTCTCTCATGATCTTTTGATTATTTTCTAATTGAGCTTTAATCATACCAAGAATCCTAAGCAGAAAATGATAATGAGAGAGGATTCACTCAAGACCAGCTGAGTTAACATAAGTCTTCCCCCTATAGAGAAGCAAGTTTTTCTCCAAGAGAGAGAGGGGGGAAAAAAAGAATAATCTGTTCTGAACCTTTTCAAAAACTGAAACCCAAGATGAAGCCCTAGGAACATGTCCAAGGGTAAACCTAAATACAACATAGGAAGGGAAGCGACTTCACACTAAAAAGCCTGACCCACTTTCTAAGTCTGCCTTCTTCACAAATCACACCTAATTCCTCTTATAGAGCATTTACGTCAATTAACCTTAAGGTCCAGCATAAGCTCAAAATCTGCAAAATGAGAAAAATGTTCCGAAACAACTCATTTCTTTCTAAGCAAAAGAAAATGGTGTCATCGACAAACAATAAATGAGAAACATGAACACTTTCCTCGCTGATTTTGAAACCTTCAATAACTGAGAAAAAAAGATAAAATTAAAAACCTTCAATAACTTTTTTTCCATTCCTCTCATCAGTAAACGACTTGGGATAATAACCATTATGATGAACACAAAAGGAAATACACAATCTCCAGCTTTTTTTTTTTTTTTTTTTTGGTAAGAAACCGAGTTTTCACTGAGAAAAATGAAAGAATCTCTGGCTTGATTATATTCCCCTAGATCTACCATACATCAAAATAGGAAGATTCGTAGACCTCAAACAATGCCCCACACCCACGTCCTGCATTTGAAGCCAAAACCTTTCTTCTAAAAAACTTTATCCAAGAACTCCCAGCTCATGTGGTTATACACTTTTTCAAAATCAATCTTAAAGATGACACCTTCCTTCTTCTTAAACATATGTTCTTCTAAATAAAGCCTTATTAGCTATTAGAAGTTGATTGAGGGTTTATCTACTGCACCCAAATGCCTCTTGAGATGAAGAAATGGTGCTATGAAAGACCTTTTTTATCCTCTACACCAAAGTTTTAGATATAATCTCGTAGAGGCTAATTACAAGCTAATCAGCCCTATATCCTTAATTTTCCTGACATCAGACTTCTGAGGAATCGAGCAAATAAAGGCTTATTCTATGAATGGCTAAATTATATTGTTCTTCGTGATATTTCCTATCAAATTCTTTTTTTAATTTTACTTGTTTTATAATTAGTTCTAATTAGGGAGTATTTTCGTGAGCTTCAATTTGGAAAAGTAACATTTTACATGAATTTACACTACATCAATGAAAAGTAAGTGTCCTTCCTAAGAGAAAGAGAGAGAGAGTGAGAGAAGGAGTAAACTCATATTCAGGACCCATATCATTTTCACTGTCAGTATTGTAATCCATAAGAAAACCAAAAAAATACAGAAAAACTTAAAGGTCATCCGACAAGGAGGCAGAAGGCCAACATCCTACAAATAAGGAAGAAAAACCTCATTAAGAATTTAAGGTAGAATATCTAGTTAATAGGCTGAAGATGAGGAGGGATTTGCTCCAGGACATGTTTTGTCTAAGAAATCTGCACATGGGAAGTAACCCGTAAAAGTTACAACACACTTCCAACACATGAGTTCTTTGAAAGTATTAGAGGAACAAGCATCGCATGAAGTCTATAAATTTGTGCTCGTACCTGTTAGTACCCTTCCCTCTGGCTCTCATTTCCCGGGCAAACCTCTTCACCAGTTGGTCACATTCCCGCTCAATGAAGCATAGCTCCCTCACCCCAAAACTTAGTGCCACAGTCTCTCTCCTCAAAATATTATCCCCAATCTCCCCTACTCTCTCCCATTTCTCATTATACTCCACCTCTAACCTTCTCAATATCTGCTCCAACCTGCCTATCCTCTCCCTCTCCTCCTCCCCACCACTAACCCCCTTCTCCACCAACCTCTCATACTCCCCCTTAGCCTTTAGCACCTCATCAACAACCTCCTCCAATCTCTTTTCCAGAGCCACCTTCTCCCTCTTTAGTTCTCTCAGTTGTATATAAAGCTCATTCAAAATCCCTTCCTGCAGTTCCTCTTTCTTCAACTTCACAGCCTTCAATGCCCCCTCCACTTCTTCTACACTGCAATTACCCTTTCTAGCCTGTTCTATACTCCTCAATACACCCGACACCGCCTCAAGCAACCGCCTCGGGCAGTCTGAGTACTCATGACCCCTCAAGTTCGATTCATCCTCCTCCCCAGTGGTTTTCTTATCCACCCTCTCCCCAACTACCTGAGCTGCAATTGCAGGAGCTTTAACTGTCCTAAAAGGAACAAATCCAACAGCAATACAGAACAATGTATAAACAATTGGCTTGACAAAACAACTGAGCATAGTCCCATCATTATTCTTATCATGTACAGACAAGCTAACCAAATTTGAGATACCAAAATCCTTTAAAATCGGTTTTTCATGTTCTCCACTTTCTTGTAGAGCCTTCGAGCTTCTGGGAGCTCTTGGAAAGCCAAGTAATTGCACCCGGTTCCCATTGGAGACGGAATTGACGCATGTTCTCGTGAATATGAAACTCCATCTGCGAGTGTTGGCTCGGAACCTGGTTCTGAAAGGAGTTGAGGGATGGGGACAATATGCGGATAAGAATTGAGAGTCGGATTTGTTGGGTAATGGGAAAGAAGCAAAAATGGCGTCCATAGGGATGGAATTGTCGGAATTAGGTGCAGAAAAAGGAAATGGATGAGGAAGAAATGAAGAGGGTTATCATTTGGGAAGGTAAATGATGAGTGAGAGAGGGAAATAAGTGCAGGGATTAGCTAATGAGAGTGGGGAAATGGATGAAGGAAGTAAGAGGGGTTTGGGTTTATGGTTTTCCGGTCTTTCCCATGAGGATCTCAAAAAATAAATTAAAAATATATTAAAAAAATTAAACTACAAATTTAGTCCCTTTAATTTTAAGAAAGTTAAAAATATAGTCATATAGTTTTAAAAGTTAGAATTTTATTATTATAGTTTGATAAAACTTTATAGATAGTTCTACTATGATTTGATAACATCTTATGAGTTGATCGAGATACTGAGTGAATTATAATAGTCTGAGTTATAATAGTCTGTGAGTCATAATAGTTTGTTGGGTTATATAATATATATTTAGGGTGCAGAGTTATTTAATTCTACATACTATTATAACTCAAACTATTATAATTCACTCAACACCACATACAGACCCTTACATACTATTATAAAAGTTTTATCATACCATATTTAGGAATTCTAATTTTTAAAACTATAAGGATAGGGACTAAATTCTAACTTTCTCAAAATAATAGGGACCAATTTTATAATTTAATCAACAAAATTTAGGGGTTATGTCCATTAGAATCTTAAATTAATAATTTCATGAATTAAAATCTTGAACTTTACTGAGTTGATTAAAATCCTAAACTACTCTATTCAAACTCTAAACTTGCTTAAGTGCATCCCTTACTTATATCCTCTATTAAATTTTGTTCGAAAAGATAGTTAAATTGAAAGTGAAAGTTATTATTTAATACTTTATTTTATATTACAAGTGAAGGAAATTAATGACCAAATGTAAGTTGCTTTTGTTTGTAACTCCTTAAATTAATATAAAAAGAGAAAAAATCAATTTTGACCCCTAAACTTGTCGAGTTGTATTAATTTTAACCCCAAACTTTCAATTTCATCAAATTGCACCTCAAACTTAAATAAGTGTTGCAATCTTAACCTTAAACTTTAAAAAGTGTTGTAATGTTAACCTTGATAACTCTCATTTATGAGGGTTATTTAGCTCTAAAATCTAAGTTTAATATTGAGAAATTATGTGTTTATTGTGTCAAATCATGTCATATAGAGCAAGTTTAAGTAAAAACAAGTCAAGTACGAGTTTCAACCATGAGTTGTTAAAAGAACGAATTAGGTGTAAAAGGAACCAATTATTAAAGGATTTAATATATTTTTATGGTTTTGTATAGAAACTATCAAATTGCCCATAATTGTGAAAAGTAATTGCAATTGCAATTTTAAATAGCAACAGAATTACGAAAAATTCAGATTTGGACGATTTTGAAGATATTTTTTGAAGATATTCTCCTTGATTCTCAGCATTGATAGCAAAGATCTTTCCATACATTAATTTCAACCAAAACCTAGAGTTTGGAGGCTATAAATAATGGCTAGGGCTCTCAAATCATCATCTTGATTCCTCCACAATCTTAGATCCTTGGAGTAGAATTCTGCTTTTATTTTACATTGTTCATACCGATTCTAGAGGAACCCGAGCTACTGCACTTGTGTTCAGTCTGATCCCATTTGAAAGTCTAGGATTGTAACAACTTGATTCTCCTTGAACACGGTAGAATTGGGTTAGATTGAGAAAAGCTTTGGGTTTCACTCCAAGTTCTATCATTTTCAACTTGTTTATTTGTTGTTTTTCCAAATTTGTTTACTCCACTTTAGTTTTTAGTTTTTCTTCTCTATTTCAGTTTTTAAGTTTCAGTTTTGTTGTTGCACTTTAATCTTTTAGTTTTTCTTTCTTTTCGTCTAGATTTCAGTTATTTGTAATTCCATTCTTTACTTTACAGCATTTGAAATAATAAAGTTTGGTGTTTAAGTTTAAATTCCAACAAGTGTATTTTCTCTTTTGAAGTTTAGTTTTAATTCTTTTGCTAATTAGTTTGTAACTCTTTCTTTAAGTTTATTTATCCCAATTTTTGTTATTTTCTTCTTTCAATATGAGCTAAACTTATCTTTGGGATTCGAATATGTGGATGCCCTAGAGAAAGGAAGCAATGCTTAATATGTAAAAAGTAACTCTGCTTAAAACTGTAGCATTGTTTGCTTTTATTGATTTAATTTCTTATTGTGAGTCTATATTGATCACCTAGGTTAACATACAAAAATCGAGTTTAATACTGAAAGGGTTATACAAGATTTGGTTAAGGGTTAGACAAGATTTGGTTTTCATAAAAGTAATGGAGGAAAAGAGTTTAGACATAAGACTTTGTTTTTTACCCTGGACATAGGGCAAAACCTCTAAAACCAAAAGAGTTGTGTTTTGATTTAACTAAGTTCGTATCAACCATAGACATATCGGTTTAATCGCTTAGGCTTCTAAAGATTTTTCCAGTAAGGTCGAATAAAGTTGAACCTGAATTACAAAGTTTTGGCATTAAGTCAAGATTGCAATTGTATATTAGGCCACAATTCTATTCAATGGAGCAAAAGTATGTTTGAATCTCTCTTTTCCCATTTCTATTTCTTATTTTAAAAAACAACAATCATCACAACTATTCTTTTACACTAGTTACCTAAGTTGCACTCTTGAGGAAATATTTTCTTTATTTTGAATTTTGTTACATCTATTCTCTGTGGGATCGATACTTTGGAATACTTAAAATTTATTACTTGTTGACAATGTACACTTACACTAGACTGAAAGTTTTTACATTTAAAAGTTTTCTACTAAAACATACACATTTTAAGTCGATCAAACCCTCTAATAAGTTCTCGATCCAAATATCCTTAAAAGAAATTTTCTCTTATGCATTCAATGAATTATAAAACATATGTACGATATGAAATTGATAATTTTAGAGAAAACTTACATTAAAGCTACATTTTTTTTTTGTTGAAATTTATGAATTTTGGCAAAGTTATTTAATGGTTAATTTGTGCATTGGTCAAACTTATTTTTGGGCAAAACTTTATTTTATTGAAATTAATGAGTTTATAAAGATTTTTATACTGTTTTTTGTTAAAATTAGTGGGCAAATTAACAAACCAATCATGTGGACGATACTTTGAACACTTCGATTTCTTTCTCTAAATAAAATTGAGTGATTGTATTTGCGGTACTTAAGTGAACTAGAAAACCAATCTTGTGGACGATACTCTGAACACTCGATCGCTATATTAAAACTTGACCAGTACACTTGCGGTATTTCATTTTACGCAACAATGCAATCGAGGTCTAATCTAAACTACCATTTTTCAAGTGTAAATATAGACTAACAAGACAAATTAATTTTGATCAAGAGTTCATAAGCATTAAAAACACAATTGCATGAATGGAATTAAGGTACAATAGTTCAAATCATTCAAACAAATAAATTACTCAGTCTAACGGCTACATCTATCCCTAAGATAATAAGTTTAGCCACTCATGCCCACTATTAAGGTCTCTAAAGTTAAATACAAAGCTATAACGATATCACAAAGTAAAGGAAAAAGGAAAGAACTAGTGTGACGTGTCAAGCTCCATCTCCATTGAAAGATCACAAACTCGAGCCTCGAAATCTCTTCCTTTTGCTCCAAAGAATCCCCTCACACGTCCTTCAAACTTTTGTTTTCAAAAGTGGACTTTGTCTCTCCAAGATGGCTTCCCAAATCCGTAGCCAAAATGTTGGTTTTATAGCAATCGAAGCAGCATTGAGACGCTAGGGGGCATCATCGAGACTTTGTGCCCTATTTCACATGATAAAAATAGAAATTCCAAGTAGCGTCGAGACGCTATACTGCAGCGTCTCAATGCTACAAACGAAGCACCCCAACGAGCGTGTTTATTGTGATAGGAGACTTGCGCAATGAAAATCTGAAGCGTCTCGACGCATCCAAGTGCGTCGAAACGTTATCCATATGGGTTAAGAGGCTTGAACAAGCTGCATATCAGAGTCTTGACGCTCTATAGGTGTTGAGATGCCATCCTATCGAGTTTTTGAGCTTCTTTTGCTTATCCTCTTGACTTGGCCTCTCAAATTAATGCTCAATTAGCTCCTTTTCATCCCGATAACTCCAAAAGCTCCGGTTTACTTCAATTGCTCAATTTCTATAAAATAGACAAAAAAATACGTGAAAGCAACCAATAATGTCATAAAACTAGCAATAAGTTAAGCCTAAGGATAGCACATTTTGTGTGTTATCACCCACTCGAGCCTTCTCTAGCCAATTCATTGGGTCTTGCAAAATTACCAATAACAATATACGTGTTGTAGCTTGATATGGGTCTTTTCTAATCAATAATAAATGTCAATAATATATACATGAATTGTAAGGCATTTATATGTCATGCTTGAAAATCTAAATATTTATCATGGGTAGATGATTTTGTATATCATTGAAATTTTTGTGTACTTTATCTTAAGTTATAGTACTAGACCATTGGTATCATGACAAAATGAATTGACATATTCCATTTAAATAAATTGACATCAATGAACAACCAAAAGGAGAACACATCACTATGCTAAATATTCCTTCAAATGTTATAGCCTAGGTAATATAAATATATGACCAATAAAAATGTTGAAAATAATTCATTAGTTGTCTATAAGTTACAATTACATATCATATATACAATTATAAACTTTTTTTTAATCTATCATTATTATTAGGAGTATGCACAGTTCGGTTCAGTTTGATTTTAGCCAAAATTAGTGACTGAACCGAACTCCTCGATTCTAAAAGACCCTAAACCAAGAAGAAATCAAAGATTCTTCAGTTTTTGGTTAAAAACCAAACCAATCGATTTCAATTCTAACTAGACCAGTTCAATTTTTAACCGATTTTTCTTTCCTTTTATAGTGATAGCACCGGGAGATAGATTGTGAAGAGTAAAAGTGAGAGAGGTGGCAACAAACATGGATGTTGTGAGAAACTAAGAGAACAAAATCATCCATATATTCCGGCAGATGAAGAAGAGAGGCAAATAGTAAAAGATGAGGTGATTGTCGATGGGCGAGAGGTGGAGGCATTGTCCACATATTTCCAGCAGATGAAGCAAGAAGGGTGGCAGCGATAGGTGATCGTGAGAGAGTGATGAGTGACATGGGTCGCTAGCCGTAAGAGAGTGAAGGGCGATGGAGGAGAATTTTGGGGAAGAATGAGAGATAGAGGGAGGAGGAGAGAGAGGGAGAGGGATGAAGGGAGGGGAGGGTTTGAGGTGGGCTAAAGTAATGAGATGGGTCAAACTAATGAGGTGGGCTAGTTCTTTTTTTTAATTTATTTAAGGGGTAACTACATGGTTAGCCCATATGTGAGGCCCATATTTCATTTTTGTTCAAACTCCCATTTTTTATACAGATAGCCAATGAGCCTAGAGCTTTTACATATAAGTTGTGATTCAATTACTTTTATGTCATCTTCCATAATCTGACAGTAAAAAAGAAAGATGGTTTCAAATAAGAAAACATAAGGTATTTTTTTTTCTTTATAATAAATATCCCTATTATTGGGACTTAAAATAAGAAAAGAAACAATTCCTTTTCTAAAAAATAGAAAAACAAAATCTGCATTCATTTGTATTCTTTTATTCTTCCTCCCTCACATGTATTCCTTTCTTCTTCCTCTCTCTTGCCATAACCCTCTGCTGCTCGCCCTCCTCGTCCATTTACTGCAGATCGTTGGAAACATCCGTCACTACTCGTCGCTCACCCTCCTTAGCCACTAACCGCCAATTGTTAGAAACATTGACAGAGTCGCATTACCTCACAAAAACTTCCCCTAATGGCTATGACGTTGGATTGTGAAGATGCCATCGGTGATGTTGGATTGAGCCGCTACTACTCATGGGTGTCGTGAGTAATAGTACAGTCACTGGAGAATAGGTTTTTTTTCTAAGTAGTTGGGTTTTTTATGGTTATACATTGGTTTCATACCATGTATATATTTTTTAAAATGTATGGGATATTTAACAATATGAGATATATATTTTGTTAATTTTTTGAGTATATATTTGCAAATGACATGATAGTGGTGATGAACAAATATACCAAATATATATTTTTTAAAAATATATATATATATATATATATATATATATACATACACCAAGTGTATATGAAGAAATCTATAATAGGTGGAATACATGATGGTGGTGAAGAACAAATGTATATGTATTTGCAAATAACTAAATATACTGAGTGTATATGACGAAATTCGTAAGAGGTGGAATACATATCTCAATAAAGATGAAATAATGGATATACACGTAGTATAAATGTTAGAATATATCAATTTAATACTATCACTCATATTGTTGTGTTTGCGACTATATGTATGACAAAAAAAATCCCAATATATATAATGAGCAAAACAAAAACTTGTGTACATGGTATATATGAAGTATTCATGGAGTTATATACATGTTGAATAGTAGACATAATGACATAAAAATTGTCAGATGAAAATCGATGTGAGAGAGAAATTTGAAAAAAACTGAGAAAGGGAAGATATGTTTCGGTGAAATGTGTGGCCAGAAGTTGACAACGATTCTGTGAAAGATAATTGCTAAAATCATGGAAAAAATCGTGTGAAGAAAATGGATAAATAGAATAAAATATAAGCTAAAATTGTGGGGATATCACAATAAAGAAAATATCGAGAATGTAATTTATTATTAAAATTACAATATATGATTACTATATGTAATTTAGAAAAGAAAAAAAGGGAGTGAATACTTGTATTCATTAGGGAGAGAGAAATGTAATAAATAGTATAATGGTCAGAAAATACACATCGAATCTATTAATGAACCTTTTCAAATACTTGGTCATTTTTGAAAATATGATCTTTAAATAACCTATTCGGCATAATTTTCGTTTATTTAGTAATTTCGGTTCGGTTCAATTTTTTTAGTTTTTTAAAGTGTCAAACCGTAGACCGAACCGAAAATATCGATGTTTTAAAGGATTAAACCAACAAAACCGAAAAATTTATAAAATCTAGATCGAACCAGTCGGTTCGGTGCAGTTCATATTGGTTTATCGATAAGAGTCTATTTTGCACACCCTTAATTGTTATAATCTAAACCTATTTGAATTTCTAATGCATTATGGTCACACAGTTAGCCTTACCTAAGATTGATTGGGTGGAAAAAGCCAAAGTATTTATCAGGTCAAAACTATCAAGAATAGCTTTCATAAAATAAAAATTCCAACCACATCAACTAGATATCATGGAAGATAGTTGTTTAGGATCCCTCCTAAATATGAACATAACAATTTTCCATGGCTACTATATCTATACTTTACTTGACACCAATGTATCACTAATAGAAATGATGGGATTGTTTCTATGTAAAAGGACATTACTTAAAATTCACCTTAATAGGTTTTGCATTAATTACATACCTCAATTGTGGGAAGAAAAGGATTTGTAGATAAGACGAAGTTGATACTTGGATCATTAAAGTCAAGATTTGTTATAACTAAAAAAGGAGTAGACAAGAGATATTACTTTTGAAGCTTATAACTTGGAAGAAGATCATGTGGCAATAAAACTTATAAAACAACATCTATTAGAGGTCGTTTGGTTTTAGGTTCTTATATGTCTGGTGGTGAACGTACTGGCTAATGCAACGCCAAAAGAAGCAAGTGCACACTGTCACAAACAAGTCATATATGAAGTAATCCAAGTATCGAACTCAAGGAATCAGATTTAACAAAGGCATTTTTTAGTTTAAAACACACTTGTTCACAAGTTGCAACGCTGAAGATAACCAAGAAAAACAAAGTTGCTTTTCGGGTTTTTTGTGTAATAAAAAATAAAAATAACTGAAAAAGTAATGAGCAAAACAAGAATGAGAAGTAGGGGATTCAATTCTGATTCAACCATGAGAAATGCGCCCACCATGTGCCCACAAACTAGCCAACTAAGTCCGGCTAATTCAGAGATGCTGCCTCTTGTGCCCGCATACTGACTCTTTTGAGTTTTGTACAGTTCAAACAGAATGCTACCGAATTGTGCTTGCAACTTACCCTAATTAACACTTACCAAAGTAAATCAAGTTCAACACCTATTCGGTTCCTTTTCCAAGAACCTTTAGGAGACTAAGCAATTTAAAACTCATATGTCTATGGTTAAATTCGCTTAGATGATGAAAAACACAACTTCATGATTTTAAAGGTTTTTGTCCTATATCTAGGTACAAAAAGCAAAGTTCTATGTCTAGGCTTTTTTCCTAGATTACTTTTAGGAAACGCATGTTGACTCCAACCTTTTCAATATTGAATCTTCACAAACTATGCTAACTCAAATGGCTAGTTTAAGCTAACAACGAAACTTAAACTCACTAAAAGTAAACTTAGCTAAATGTTGAGCAAATTTATAAGAAACACATGGTGGTACTTATCTCCCTATTAGGGTATCCACATGATTGAATCTCCTCAAGGAATTTAGCTACCCATCGAAGGGCGAAATAAAGTGCAGAAATTAAAAAGAAAATAAGTAGATGAGCTAACACAATTCATTGAAATAAGAAATTTGAATACACTTTGAAGTATGAAAACAAAGGAAGAACTAAATGAGATTGAATTAGAAGAAACTACTACTTGAATTCAAAGGAAAAATAAAAACTTACAATGCTAAAAATAAAGATAAAACAACAAGTACAACACTGAAAAATAAAAGAATTACAAAACTTAGATGAAAAGCAATAAGAACCCTAAGCTTGTTCTTCCTTTCTAACATGTTCAACCTTTTTCAAGGAGAACAAGTATTTACTCTTCCTTCTTTCAAAGTTGGAGTCTGAATGGAATACGAACAAAACTTAGGGGAGACTCGAAGGGGCGGCTAAAACTAAAGAGAAAAATGACAGAATTTTAGGATGAAGAAGAATTTCTAACTTCGAGCTCTCTTTCAAATGGAGGTATGAGCCGCCTTTCATAAACTTCACGCCTAGGGTTTATGCCGAGATTAGTGTGAAGAAGCTTGGTCGAACATATCCCTTGATTTGAGGACATTTGGTTGAGAATCCATAACATCTGTAAATCCATCAAATCTTGGAGAATCTGTCGAAAAGGTTCAGATGCGAGCGCATTTGTGGTCGCTATTGCTCTGTTGTCGAAATGGCCTAAATGGGGGCGCATTTCTGGGTGTATTTTGGCTCTTTTCTACAACACCTGGATTTTGGTTTTTGCTCTCAAATGATGGCGTATCCTGATCGCATATCTCATGGATCATTTCTTCTTTGCTTCAATTGCGACTGGGATGTGGGTGCATTTGGGTCTTTTTTCAGCCTCTACACAAAACCAACAAAATGAACACTTTCTTTACAAAAATGACTCTAAATACACCCAAAAACTCATTTTTACAAAATCATGACTTCAAACTCATGCAAAACTTGTTTTTACTTAAACTTGCCCTAAATGACATGAAATATAACTTTAAACACTCATTTTCTAAGCAAATAGCTTAGTTTTTAGAGCTAAATAACACTCATTTCACACCCCAAACTTAGCTTATTGCTTATTCTCAAGCAATTTTAAGCAAAAACAAACAAGCAAACAAGTAACAACTTGCATCCTAAGGTAGTTTTTGAAAAAAATGTGCCTATCAGGAGAGATCTAAATTCTTAGTACTTACACAACCTTGAAGTTTCAGCCCATGAGACTTTAACTTTTTCTTTTCAAGACAAACCATTCGCATGCAAACCCGACTACCTTGTTTATTCCACCTAAGGCTCAGTCATAAAGTTTAGGGTGATTTTTTTGTCTAGCAAGCTAGGTCTAAGTCTTTCTAAGTACAAAATACTATAACTTCCCCCAAACTTATTCAATGCTACTGCTAGGCTCTTTTCTTTTCTTTTTTTTTTCTCTTTTTTTAAAGAGAGTCTTTTTGTCACATTGTACCTTCATTCCAACTTACTAATACTTTATGGTGAAAGTAGCTGAATACGAGCACAAGTCACTGCTAAGACTGTTTTCACATACTCATTTCCTAAGTTAACCTTTCATACAAAGGAAATCATGGGTATCATGACCACCCCTGGTTACTCAGTTAACTCTAGAATGAGGAGTATCTCCCTTTTCTTTTTCTTTTTCTTTCTTTTTTTTTCACGAGTCCTTAGTAGTAATGTAGTACATGGTACATCAACATAATGGCATTACAAGCTCAAAACTACAAATACAACTTACCTTGCAAACTTAAATGGGTTAATGTCCCCATTGACTAAAAACATAAGGCATTAAAAGGGGTTAGGATACAAATTTTGTGGTGACTAGACTTGTTAAGTATCGAACTAAACTCTCCCAAACACACTAAGTAGTCTAAATACAAGCAGAATTCAGATTTGACTGGTTTATGAAGAAAAGTAATTGATAAGGTACATGAAACTTAAATCCAAGTTTGCATAAAGTATGTGGAAGTTGAGAGAGCTCTAAGTATCATCATAAAAGACTTTTTAACTCAACAACCAAGGAAAGCAAATTGAAAACTTGTTTTTGAAATTTGATTTTTATTCATGCATGTGCAAGGTGTAAGAAAATCATGTGAGCAAAAAGTGTTTTTAACAAGAGCAAAACAACCAAAAGCAACTAACCTATACTAAAAAGCATCAAATCTAACCTAAGAAATCAAGTAAACTACCTATACTAAAAGGCAAGTAAAACTAACTTGAAGAAAGAAAATAAAGATGCATGAGAAAGACAATAATCCCCTAAGATGTGGAGGATGAATCATCTCTTTGCTCGTCCACAAAATCCAAGAGAATGGCAGGAAAATTTGAAAGTGTAGAGGCCTTGTCCGTTTCTCGTGCATAGGCCCCAATAAGCCCTGTTCTACTTCTAAATTAAATCTAACTGAGCCTGGATGTCTGCATGTGGTGGCTCATATGGTCTTGAAGTGGCTGGTGGAGGAGGAGATGCGACTACATTCTGTTGAGTGGTCGTTTGCTTCTTAGTGAAGCCAGCTTTTGAGCATGCAAGGCCTTCAACTTGTAGATGGCCACTAAATCCATGGTTGGCTTGCGCCTATCAATCTCCTCTCCATCAGTTGGATATAACCCCGCACTCTTACAAAGTTTAGTAATTAGGGCGGGGAAGAAAAAACATCCTATGTTCCTTCGAGCATAGGCCACGATCTCTTCTCTCAGGATTCTACCTAGATTGATGTCTAGGCCTTTGAAAATACTATACAACAACATGAACCTCTTCTGTGAGATAGTGGTGTCATGTGTTGTGGGCAGAATCCTATTCTTCAAGAAGTGGAGCCACACGTACGACTCCATCTTGATGTTTGCAGGCACCAAGGTTCCCACTCCCTGTTGCGAAACTCTCCATTTGGTGCCTTCATGTGCAATGAACTCTAGAGCCTCCTACAGTTGCTCCTCAATTGGATTATCCATAACTTCATTACCTGCAGAGTTCCTCAAGAGGGGAGCATATAAATCATGTTGATGTACAGTGCAGAGTACCACACTGTCCTTCTTCTGAGTTTAAGATTGTTCCTTGTTTCATCCCCCAGGTGCGCATAAAACTCTCGAACTAGTAGTACGGCCACTTTGTTGGGCTGTTCACAGAACCTCTCCCATCCCAACTTGCGAATAACGTCTATAATGAACTCTGGGATAGGGCTTGTCTTGTTGGTGAAGCCTTTTTCGCACATCAACGCTCCGTCCCTCATGATGATTTTGCATTTGTTGAGGTTGAATGGGGTAGAGCGTTTAACCACAGGACTTTCTACAGTGACGTGACGTCTTTGGCTCAGGAGTAGTTTAAGGCCTACTCCTTTTTTTCTTCTCAACCCTTCTCTTAGAGAGGCTAGGCATCTCACTCTCTGAGATTTCCTGCAAATCACTCTCAGAGAGGGGAGCTTTAAATTGCTTATGGCTTTCCTCTTCATCTTCTCTCTCAAGACTCTAATCAGGAGTGAGCTCCATTGTCTTGTACTCGAACAGGTCGTCAAATTCAAATCTCTCTGCCTCTGTTAGTCCGTATGCAACCTGGATGACGTCGCATATGTGGAATTTGCCTTAGATGGCCTTTGCTGGTCTTTTGGTAGTGGTGTTGTCTAGTCTAAATACAGTCTGGATGCGGCTACATTTGATTCCTGCATAGTTTCTTCAGTTGTAGCCACATTCTTATACGCATTTTCTTCCTTTTCTTCTTTCAATCTTATCTCAGCCTCTTCACGGAGCTTTTCAGCAAGCTCCACAGCCTTGGCCTTTCTAGTAGCAACCATCCGTCGACTCAGGTGTGGCAATGTCCTCATGAGTAACATATTCATCATTTGGGGTTCGATTTGGCTCTACAGCTGCCTCTCCTTTTTCAGTTGGTGAGATATCCCACCTTGATTTCCTCTTGTGTGTGGAGAGGCTCTTTATCTTGCGCTTTTGAGGTGAAGGGCTTAAAGTAGATACCTGAATAATGGCAGAGGTAATAGAGTTGGTGGGAGTGGCATGAGTTGCCATTGCCATTGGTCCTCCTTCAGCATCTGGACGATTTTCGTGTTGCTGATGCAGGCGCATTTGAGCCTTTCATCTTCTCCTCGCCACTTGGCGCGAAATTCTTCTCTATCTTCTTCTTCTTCGTGTGCCATGCACTGCCTTGAGTCCTTTGTACCTGCATCAAAATGTAAACCCGAGATTTTTCCTTGAAATTTCTTTACAAAAAGAAACAAAAAAAAATAATAATAAAAATAATAAATAAAATAATTGTTAAAACTTTTTTTTTTGGGAAATTGTTGTATAAGAAAAAGAGGAATAAAAAAAAAAGGAAAAAGAAATGTGGGAATGGATAAGCTTTGGAGCACTCACCACTAACTCCACTTTCTACCCCATTTTCTCCCATTTGCTTCTCTTTTATTAAAGAAAAACAGAGCATTTCGTGGGAGAAGGTGGAAGAAAGAGGAAAAGAGAGCTTGCTGGGGTTGGAAGTTGAAGAAGAAGGGGGGGAAACTCAGCACAAGAAGAAGGGAAGTAGTTTTCGAGGTATTTACGGACACATCCTTTGGGAATTTCGATTCCATTCCTTCAGATAAGTTTTAGAGGGTTCAAAAAGGAAGAGTTTTGTATAAAGTACATCATTTTTGGCCAAGTAATGAAGAAGTTATGAGTATGTGAGGTTAGAGTATGAAATTTGCAGAATGCTGGGAAATAGATGGAGGGATATTTGTAATCTTAAGTTTGAAAGTCATGAGATTGAAGTTCTAATGCTTGGTTTTGGTTTTTTTTGACAGGCCAGGAGGGAGTAGGTCAAGTTTACGGGCCGATGATCTAGTTTTAACACTGTGAGTGACAAAACGAATTTCGAAAACGATTTCTATGCCTGAATTTATGCTTATGGAAATATAAGACTTCCTAAGAATGAATTAGTTTAAATGCTTTATGTTTTTTCTTAAACATTGAACACATACTTAAGAGCATACATGGTTTCCTAGGAAATGATTAAGATATTGAGCCGAGGCTGTATAGTACCGTGTGCACACAGGTCATTTTCTGTTGTCGACGTTGAGTGTACTCCGTGACAATAATGCTGTCGTGAGTGCTGGGCGGGGCCCACTACGACAAAGACGATGGGAGTGCTGGGCGGGCCCCACTACATCGTAGAATGAATGTTGGTTGTACTCGGCGTGCCCTACACAACGTAGATCGTCACATGGTTTTTCCTTAAATGGTTAATATTCTTGATATGCCTTGTGAAATTTTAATGACATACCTGCTGGAGTGCTGAAAAGAAAAACTATTGTGACTATACATTTATATTTAACGCTTGAATACAGATTCATATGCTCATAGATTATCAGGTGATATGATTTGCGAGTTAGTAGCTTTAACTAAGTCACTCGCTGAGCCTCATAGCTCATTCTTTCAATGTTTTCCAACTTTTCAGGTAGAGATCGAGCTCCCGGTGCCTGAGATCCTGCCATAGTCTGCCGAGCACTCTCTAAGTTTGATATTTTGTTGATATTTTGTACGTGGGTGGGGTTTTGTAGCGAGTCCGTATATACATTGTAGATATTTTGGAAGGAACGTATAGTCATGTTCATGTATGCACTAGTGGTGGTGGTTGTGTAAATCATGGTTGGGTATATTTTGGGTTGTAGTGCTCTCTACCCGTTCTAATTTTCAAGTGAGGTTTAAGTAGAGCCACTTCTTACGTACGTATAGTAATTAACAAAGTTTCGCTGTGTTGTGTTAAAAGTATTTCATATGCCAGCATAGTATGTTTATCAGATGTTACAAAGTCACAGGTATCGTTAGAAAGGTAAACGATGTCTAATGGCTTCACGCTATCTTCCGGGCTAAGTTAGCGGTTAGTTCGGGAGGGGGTGTGACACAAAATCAATGGCCTTTAGCATACCTTCCGATCATTTCACTGCCCTTCGCACGAGCAAAGCTAACTTCTTATTCTTCTAAATTTAGTCCCATACTCTTGATTGCTTCCTTGTTGAGCTGGGCTATTTTTCGAATATCCTTTTCCCACTACTTTGACGTTTGGACAGTGGAGAGATAGTGGGAAAAGTGTTCGAAATTGCGTTACCCTTTCCTTTTTTGTGACTGGAATTGAGAAAGGCATGCGGGCGTGTTGCTAGTGCTTCGGCTATGGTTGGCAAAGGAGCTTGCTCCTTTTTTAGCCTCCGTCTTTTGTATGCTACTTGACTCTTCTCCATTGCACTGGAAAATATCTATAAAAGAAAAGAGCAGAGGGAGTCGGTTTTTTCCATGAAGGAATGAGGTGAATTTGCTGGCGGGTTTGGTCGGAGAAGATGATCGGAAATCTCACTGGAGTGAAACCTTGAGTTGTAAGAAAACGACAAAGGACTTGGGTGTTTTGAAATTTCGAATAAGTTGACCTAGGTCAAATATGCGTCCAATTTATACGTTTTGAAATTTCCAAAAACAACCCTATTTCCTTTTTGAATTTTTTTTAATGACATTGTTGAGATTTATGCCTTAAAACCTTGTAATTAATGATTTATTCAATAATTAATAATAATTTTGATTATTTTATTTACAATATAATATTATCCATTATATGAAAAATCTAAGGTTATTAGTGTAATCTTGAACAATATGTGGTTGACATACGGGAGGATCATGTTCAAGAAATAACCTAACAAGTCATAGTATATGGATAAGGTTGGGTGCCTTATCTTGGTAACACTATTGATACGACTCGCTTTGTAATAGTTACAAATGATTTGATCCAAATCGTTCATGTGGAGACATATGAGTGAGGGTATCTTATACAATGAGTTTGTATAAGACTAGACCACGAATATTTAATTTTTCTTTATAAATTCGTGAATTGAGAAGATTAATTTTTCATCAAGATGATCATATGCGACTCGATCTTAATCCTGAGTGAATTATGAACTCCTGCCTGTGAGTGCTTGTCCTTTGATTTGCATGGGTGAGAGTGGCTTTTGTAGCCGATTCAATATGCCTACCATTTTGGGGATTTGACCAAATAGGGAGCTGGGAATATAATCTCACAAGATGAAATTCACTCTTTCTCATATAAGGTAAGTAGATGAGTAGTTCCCTTAAGTGCTGATTTCGGGACTTGAACAATGAGACCCCACCCTCTCACTAGCCCAAGAGAGACTTAGTTTATGGTTAGATCATAAACAAATTGTTCATTAGAGGATCAGTGGTACTTAAGATGCAAAATGTAAGTACAGGAGTAAAACGGACTTTTGACCCAGCTGTAATTACGAACAACTCGTGAAGGATCGACTTGCATGTAGTGATTATATCCATGGACACAACTTGTCCTACAGTGCATAAAAGTGCAACTCTAGGTCTATAATGGAGTAACCTATAGTTAATGAACGAAAATTAATTAATTAAAAAGTTTAATTAATTGATTTTGTATCATTGGAGCTTAATCTGTAGGTCCATAAGGTCCCTTTGCTAGATGATATGAACAAATAGGGATCAATTTCGTTGAGAGAAAGTTTTTAAATGTTCAAATTAAAATTTAATATATTTGATATATTAAATGAGGGAAAACATATTTATTGTATATGATACATTAAATATTAAAGAAATTATTAATGTATTAAGATACATTAAAGAAAATATATTTATTAAATTTGAATTAGATTCAAATAAGGAAAAAGATATCGTAGGAGAATTTGGAAATGTTTGAATAAGATTTAAACTGGTTAGATAAATATATTTTAATATATTATATATTAAAATATATTATTTAATTATTTTCCCTAGACCACTATAAATAGGACCATGGGGTTGAGTCATTGTGAGCATTCCAAATAAGAGAAAGAAACTCTACAGAATTCTCCTCTCATTATCTCATTCTATTTTCTAGAAGGTTCCCACAAACCTCTTTGATCCTTTGTTCGAGTCATAACAAGGAAGACTTTGTGGAAGTCTTGAAATTCAACTTCATTGGAGTTGGAGCACACGGAGAAAAAGATCCTCTAGAATATTCTCTATATTTACTCTAAGTAAGTTTGCTTAATCTACTTTTTTAGTTTAATTTTAAATAAAATCAAGGACGATCCAATGCTTCAGTTGCAGGATGAAGTGTTCATTCGTAACAGACATCACTCCTAGAACTTTCGATATGCGGCTGCAATTCTAGTCGCATCGCACTCCATAAGCCATTCCTGTAAATAACCTGCAAAATAAAGGAATTAGGGCCAAATGAGCCCGCATGCAGGCTGCATTTGCCCTCTGTGCAATTCTTAAAATGCGAGCACAATTCCAAACTCATTTCTCTTTGTTGAAACTTGCAAAATAACATAATGCGTTTGGAGTGCAGTCGCATTTGGACCTTCATTTCCAACTTTCATCTTAAGTTCTCATGTTTCACAAATATGTCAAAGTTTCCTGCACACTAACTCAAAGTATCAAAAAGTTCACACATTAAAGTACAAGTAAGATGTTAACATCTTAGGCTTACAAGCTTAATTAATTCAAATCCTAGGTAGGTCCCTAGGTAGAGGCATTTCCTTTCGGTCAGCTTAAGTATCTCAACCTAGACATGACCCTCCTATGACAAAGTTCCATCTTAATTAAAACTTATAGTTCTAATGCATTAAGTCACCATTTACACCAAAAATTATTTTTGAAGTTTTTCTGAATTTTCTATATATATATATAGAGATAAATAGATAGATAGATAGATATTAAAGTAAAACAAAAGCAATATGTACATATTTACAACACATCACATGACTTCCTTAATCCAGTTCCACTAGGGATACTGAGCCCCTATTCCTACTTAGGCCCTCTCCCCAGTATGGTTTTACTCTCTGTCCGTTCACTTTGAAAATGATCACTTTGCTATCCTGCAAATAAATTGCTTCGTGTGGATACACTTTAGCAATCGTGAAAGTTTCGTACCATCTGGATCTTAGCTTTTCTGGAAAAAGTTTAAGTCTCGAATTTAATAGCAACAATTGTTGTCCTTCATGTAGTCGTTTGTCATAGATCTTCTTGTCAAGCCATCTTTTCACCTTCTCCTTATAAAGTTTAGCATTTTCATAGGAGAAGTGCCTCAGTTCTTCAATCTCATTCAACTGCAACTTCCTCCATACAGTTGCATTATTTAAATTAAAATTCAGCATTCTTAGAGCCCAATAGGCTTTGTGCTCCAATTCTAAGGGTAAGTGGCAAGCTTTTCCAAAGATAATTCTCTATGGAGACATTCCCAGTAGAGCTTTAAAAGCTGTCCTGTGTGCCCATAGTGCATCATCGAGCCTGAGAGACCAATCCCTTCATGATGGATCAACTGTCTTTTCTAGGATTATCTTGATCTCCCTATTCGATAATTAAGCATGTCCATTCATTTGTGGATGATATGTAGTCGCAATCCTGTGCCTTATGTTGTACCTTGCAAGTAAATTTTCTATGACCCTGTTCACAAAATGAGTTCCCTCGTCGCTTACTAACACCCTTGGTGTACCAAAATGAGTGAAGATGTTCCTGTGAAGAAACTTCTTCATTGTCTTAGCATCATTGGCAAATGTTGCCACAACCTCGATCCACTTGGACACATAGTCCACTGCAAGCAAGATATACACATTCCCAAAGGATGACGAGAAAGGTCCCATGAAATATATGCCCTACACATCAAAGATTTCCACCTCTAACATGTAATGCATTAGCATTTCATGTCTTTCTGTTAAGTTCCCAGTTCTTTGGCATTGATCACATCTTTAGCAAACAAATTTGCATCCCTGAGAAGAGTTCGCCAAAAGTATCCACATTGGAGCACTTTAGCCACCATCTTTGCTCATGCAAAATGTCTTCCATATAGGGCTGTGTGACATGCTTCAAGTATCTTTGGGAATCCTCCTCCACAACACATCTCCTGAGCATCTGATCTGATCTGGTCCCAACCTGTAAAGATAGGGTTCATCCCAACAGTAATATTTACTGTTGTGGAAGAACTTCTTCAATTGTTGCAATGTCGTACCTAGTGGAGTAAACCCACTAACTAGGTAGTTAGCTATGTCAGCATACCATGGTAACTCAATTTTAGTTGTTTAGGTGTTAAGAGCACATTTAGGATTGCTTTTATGAACTAATTGTTATTATTGTCATTAATTGCTTTATTAGAAGTCATTTAATTGAGTTGTGTTTAATGCCTCTAATTAATTGGCCATTAATTAGTTGATTCTAGTTTTGAATTGAGCTGAACGGAGGAAATTTAGGACCGAACTAATTCAATCAATGACCTAATATTTCCTAAGTGACATAGGATTAACAATTGACGAGTGAGACTAATGACGAGCAGACTTCATTCAATCAATTAATTAAATTGATGCTAAGGACACTTAGGTTAATACTTAATTGAGTGTGTTCAATTGAGACCGACAGGAGATTTCGATTGTTTTTGTTCAAGGTTTATGAATTCGATAGGGTAGATTAATTGGCAATTCCAATTAACCATAATTGTGTCCAAATGTGTGCCCGGTCCCCTAAACTTTCCCTTAATTGTCTTCTGCACCATTTTTAATTGCTTTATAGTTTAGAATTTGTTTCCAAGCTTTCCCTTGTTTTAGTTTGTTCCCTAAATAATTCCAAGCACAATTATTCTTAATAATTAATTAATTTGACAGAGCTCCAATTTCATTTCCTCGTGGGATACGATACTCAATACTTTTGATCCGTTTTATTATTAGTTCGATCGTGTGCGCTTGCATGTGCAATTAGCAAAACACATGTAAAGATTTGTCTTGAAGCGTTCAGTACCTAAGGACTTCAGCGATCATTAAAGCCTAAGGACTTTGCTCTGAATCTCTCTGAGTTCTCTTGGAGGAGAGCTCCTCTATTTATTGAGTTTTCCATAGGCATGTGGGTTTGGTGTTGCGTGAATTTAATTCGCTCGCGCAAATAATCGCAAGTGTACGGTGTCAAAGTTTTAATATAGTGATAAGTATAGAGTATCTTCCCTATAGGGATTAGTTTTCTTTAAACCTTAATTAAGTACCGTAGTTATTTTTACCCAATTTTATTTCGAGAACCAAACTTTGTAATCAAGGAAAAATAAAATCTAAACTAATATGTACATGCTTTGGAGTACAATTTTGAGAAACATGAATAGTTGATTAAATTAAGCCCAACCTTGATTGATTAGAGAATTGCATTATAAACCAACAATCTTAAGCCAAGAATTTCTAATGTAATCAATTGACTCTCTCAAGCCCAATTGAACTCATGCAAAGGAATAAATCAACCTCTCGGTCTATTTCTATTACTAAGCATGGCATTAAGTTATTCTCTTAAGGCTTCTAGAATTAACCTCCCCATTCTCATGGAATAGATTAACCCTAGTCATGCATCTAATGTTCTTTAACTAAATTTACTCTCTCGGGCTAAATCTAGTCTAACATGCAAAACCTGTTGAGATTTATACCATAAATCCTCGTAATTAATGATTTATTTAATAATTAATAATAATTTTGATTATTTTATTTGCAATAAATATTATCCATTATATGAAAAATTCAATGTTATTAGTGTAATCTTGAACAGTATGTGGTTGACATGAGGGAGAATCATGTTTAAAAGATAACCTAAATGGACATAGTATATGGATAAGGTTGGGTGTCTTATTGTGGTAACCTTATTGATACAACCCACTTTGTAATAGTTACAAATAATTTGATCCAAATCGTTCATGTGGAGACATGTGAGTGAGGGTATCTTATACAATGAGTTTGTGTAAGACTGAACCATGAAATATTTAATCTCTCTTTATAAATTCGTTAATTGAAAAGATTAATATTTCATCAAGATGATCATATGCGACTTGATATTGCTAATATTTTACATATTTCTAGTCCTTTTTACTTAAGCTATATGCACAAATGCACGCTTCTATGTCTAATTGATAGCATGCATAAGTGTGCTATTTATAGGCTTGATTTTACGCTAGTGTTGCTATGATTGTGTGTGCTTTCATGTGTTTTTATGTATATTTCTCATAAATCGAGCATTTGGAGCAAAACTGTAGAATGGAAAAGTATTTGGATGAATATGGAGAAAATTAGAGCTACAATTGAAGATCCAAGTGTTGAAGAGAAGGAAACAAGCTTGTGAACTCAAGAGTATAGCGTTGCAACGCCATCTGTAGTGTTGTAAAGCCACTTCAGCAGCCTTTCAGCCTTGGAGACCAGCAGACATAAGGTTGCAACACTATATAGTGTTGCCACGCTACTAAGCAGATTTTTTCCTTTTGTATAAAATTCAAAAGGACAGCTTTGCAACGCTGCCCTAGCGTTGCAACGCTGTCTCGACTCTATAAAAAGGAAGTTTTGCTATTCGACAAGGGGAGCCATTTTGAGAGACCAAAAACCCTAAACTCGATTCAAGCACTGTCTAAGGACATAGAGGAGACCTTTGGAGAGCCGAGGAGGAAACTCAAAGCTCGAGATCGTGGACATCACATCGGAGACGAGTGTTGGCATGAGACCTAAGTTTTTTCTCTATTTCTTTTACTTTTCTCTTGAATTTAGGAGTTTTTGTGGGATGTACTTATGTTGTAACTATGTGTTTAGACCCTTGCTTGGTTGTAGTTGTTGAACATTTTGTTGATTTTTAGTCTAATTTATATATTGACGTCTTTTATGCATCTTGCTATATTGTCTTAACCTTTGGTCATGGTTTTGCATGTTTAACTAAATTTAGCTTGAGAGAGTAAGTTTAGATATAAAACATTAGATTTATGACTAAATTTAATTGCACGAGAGTGAGTAGATTAATTCTAGAAGCCTTAAGAGAATAACTTAATGCCATGTTTAGTAATGAAAATAGACCGAGAGGTTGATTTGTTACTAGGCATGAGTTCAATTGAGCTAGAGAGAGGATATTGATTATTTAGAAATTCTTGGCTGAAGATTGTTAGTATAAAATCAAGTTATTAATCAATTCAAGTTGGGCTTAAGATAATCAATCATGCATGTTTCTCAAAATTGGACTCCAAAACATGTACATATTAGTTTAGATTTTATTTGTCTTTTTGATCATCCCAAAGTTTGTTTTTCTAAATAAAATTAGGCATAATTAATTATGGTATTTAATTAAATCTAAGAACTCCAATCCCTATGGATGACCCTGGCCACTATTATTGCAAAATACTTAGAGGTCCGGTTTTTATATATTTAATCTTGATAGGTTATTCGACATGTCGACTATCACTAATAAATACATTCAATTAATGAGAAAATAGCAAAAATTAGTTAAGAGATTGTTGTGAGCTAAGAAATAGGAAATAAGAGGAAAAAAGTTGATTTTTAATGAGTTTTGATGTTTTTATGCAGAAAAGTGAAAACTGCCAGAATTGCAACTCCAATTGCAATTGCAATTTCATTTGGGAGACAGAATTCCAAAAAATCAAGAAAAAATCTAGAAGCTCGATTTGATGCTGATATTTGAAGATATTTCCACGAATCAAACTCATAAAGATTTAATTCTTGCCTTAAACATCTAAGAAGCAAACCCTAGCATTTGGAGGCTATAAATATGAAGATTCAAACCACAAAAGGGCAGTCCACGATCGGCCATACTCGATTGAAGACCCATTATTTTTTTGCACTTTAGTTTTTTGTTTTCTTGACAAAAAGGAGAAGAAACACCACCCAAACTTCAATCTAGCGTTGTCGAAAGTCTAGGGTTGTGAAGATTTTACTCTCCTTGAAAGAGGTTGAGTTTAGATTGATTGAAGAGGTGATAATTCTCTCCTTGAAGTTCGACTTTACCCTTGTAATTGCAAGATTCAGTTTTCTGTTTTAGTTTAATTTCCAACAGCTTTAGTTTTCTGTTGTAGTTTAATTTCTAGGAACTTTATTTATGTTTCTTTGACTTCAGTTTACTTCTAGTCTTTTGTCCTTAACTATTGTAGTTCTTTACTTTATAGCAAGTTTACTTTTAATAAAGTTCAATATTCTTTCTTCACAACATTCTTTAAGTTTATTGCTCATTTAATTTTCAGTTTCTGTTTTCCATTTTTTATAAATCAGTATGTATTTTCTTTCTTTTAATGTTTTTCTATTTATTTTCTCCATCATGAGCTAATTCTATCCTTGAGATTCGGATATGTGGATGCCCTAAGGATTGAAAGCTTGGCCTAAGATGTAAGAGTAATTTTGCTCGATTCCATAGCATTGTTTGCTTTTATTGACTATCTTCTTATTGTGAATCTAGCTTGATCACCTAGGTGAACATACAGAGATCGAGTTTAATACTTAAAGGGTTAAATGAGATTACGTGTTCATAAAAAGAAATAGAGGAAAGGAGCTTAGACATAAGCACTTGTTTTTGACCCTAGGCATAGGGCGAAACTTCTAAGACCAAGCGTTGTGTTCTCATTAAACTAAGTTCGTATTAGCCATAGACATATGGTTTAATCACTTAGGCTTCTAAAGGTTTTTCCATTAAAATCGAATAGAAGTTGAACCCGGTTTACATTGCTTGGTGCTTGAGTAAAGATTGCAATTGCATTTTAGGTCACAATTCTTTTCTAAGGGGCAAAAGCATGTTTGGATTCCATCTTTTTATCATTTGATTTTTAGTACACTCACAACCTTTTCGATTTATTAATATTAGTTGCCGAGGTTGCTTTGTGTGAACATCTTAGCCTTAATATTGGATTTCTTTGAATCCGTTCTCTGTGGGATCGATACTATGGAATATTTCTTATTACTACTTGTTTGACAATGTGCACATGCACTAGACTGGATACTTTTTCTATTCAAAAGTTTTCTTCTAAAAGCCCACACGTTTTCAGTCGACCACGACTCAATCTTAATTCTGAGTGAGTTATGAACTCCTGCCTGTGAGGGCTTGTCCTTTGATTTGCATGGGTGAGAGTGGCTTTTGTAGCTGATTCAATATGTCTATCATTTTGGGGACTTGACCAAATAGGGAGCTGGGAACATAATCTCACAAGATGAAATTCACTCCTTCCCATATAGGATATGTAGATAAGTAGTTCCCTTAAGTGCTGGTTTCAAGACTTGAACAATGGGGCCCCACCCTCTCACTAGCCCGAGAGGGACTTCATTTATGGTTGGATCATAAACAAATTGTTCATTAGAGGATCAATGGTACTTAAGGTGCAAGATGTCATTACAGGAGTAAAATAGACTTTTGACTCAGTTGTAATTATGAACAACTCGTGAAGGATCAACTTGCATATAGTGATTATTATATCTATGGACACAACTTGTCCTACATTGCATAAGAGTGCAACTCTAGGTCTATAGTGGAGTGACCCTAAAGTTAATGAATGAAAATTGATTAATTAAAGAGTTTAATTAATTAATTTTGTATCATTGGAGCTTATAATCTATAGGTCCATAGGGTCCCCTTGCTAGCTCATAATAATACTAAAAGATCAATTAAGAAAAATTTGAAATGTTCAAATTAATATTTAATTTGAAGTGTTCAAATTAATATTTAATATATTATATGTATTAAATATAAAAGAGAAAAATATATTTATTGTATTTGATACATTAAATATTAAAATAATTAATGTATATTAGATACATTAAATAAAAGATATTTATAAAATTTGAATAACATTCAAATAAATAAATATAGTAGGAGATTTGAATGAAATTCAAATAAATATAAGATATATTTTAATATATTAGATATTAAATATAATATTTTAATTATGGCAAAAATCTACCCTTGGACTCTATAAATAGGACCCTTGGGTTGAGTCATTAGAAATAATACACATCTCCTCAATAGAGAATTAAAGAATTCTCTCTAGACCCATTCCTCTCCAATCCCTTGTGAATTTTCTTTCAAGAGACTCCCACAAGCTTTAATCCTGTGTTCGAGTCATAGCCATGAAGACTTTGTGGAGGAGATAAGGATGCACCAGAAATATCTCCATATTTACTCCAAGTAAGTTTGCTTGAATCTTATTTTTTTTAGCTTAATTTTAAACAAAATTAAAGACGATCCAATACTTCCGCTGCGAAGTGAAACGTTCATTCTTTCAATTTCTTTCAGAGCACTCTTTGATGTTTATTTAGAATTAAAGTTGGTGGGTACTTTAATTTCATATATTTGATATATGTGGTGGCTTGAAAATTGACTGTTTAGACTATTTGGAATAAGATTTATGCTTTGTTTAGATAATTTGTAAAACCCTTTATGGGTTTTGGTTCTTTGTAAACCTTTATATACATAGTTTAAAATTTTCAACTAGCGAGAATCCAAAGTTGTTATCCATGATAAAATATAATCAACATGGTAGTGTGTGGAAAATCCACCGAAGACTTAAGTTCCTTTTTGATGTTACCGACCATTTATTTGAACTTCAGTAACTAAATCGGGCAAAGTTTTAGTCGGTGCATGTTACAGAATTCAACATTGTGTTGCTGGCAAAGAGATTAATATTGTCGACACTAAAAATTTGGAATTCAAGTTTACGAATCCAAGTGCTGCAATAACTAAATTTTTTTGAGGAATCAATTTTGGGCTAAGGCCCACAACTTCATTAATTTGTTTTTGCATCATGTGAGATGAAGCAACTTTAATTTGTGCAAAAAGAGATAATCGACAAGTACTTTGTCGATGGAGTGTTTTGTTGGCTTTGTTGGCTGAAGGAGAAATCCAACTGAAGCAAAGTTTTGAATGTTGTCTCACTGTCGGCAAACACCTGGTCGTCGGCAATCAATTGTTTAGCCGATAACAATATTCAACTTTTGGTAAATTGAAGCCAAGATTCAAGGGACGAAGACTATTGCAAAGGAAAAGATAAATTTAGGGTTCTTTAACCCTAAATTTGGATGGCTAAAAAGGAAAAGATTTTGAATACCAAGATATGTCTTGATTTACATTATTATAATTTAAATTGTTTTCAATTTCTTAGGATATGCCGGTCAATTTTGCTAATTTTAATTTAATTATGCATGAGATATATGTTTTAAATTAATTGATTGTTGCATAAAGTATACCATTTAGATTAAAATCTCACCATAGGTTAAGCATGATCATGCATCTTAATTACTTTTGAATATAATTGTTATATTTGGAAAATTTGATTATGATGTTTTTCCTAATAGAATTAAGATGTTTTCCTAATAAGTTTATATTTTCCATATCTTTGAACATAATTGTTATATTTGGAAAATTAAATTAGGATATTTTCTTTCATAAATGAAATCCATGTTTTCCTAATAGGATTAGGATATTTTCTAATAAGAATAGGTTTCATTTAATTAAAGATATTCTTTATTCTTGTTTTAAATAATTTAAAATCTGAATTTAATTTATCTTTATTGGTTTCTAATGAGATTAGAATTTAGGATAATCTTTTATTTTTGTTTTAAAGGGTTTAAAATGGTATAATTTCAAGATTATCTCTGAAGTGAATTTTTTAATAGGATTAGAAACATTGCTTAAATTCACTTAGGTTCATTAATCTAGTACTTAATTGTTAATTAAAGATTAATAAATTTGAAATAAAAATTGAATATAAGGAAACTCTGTCTATGGAAAGTTATGTCTAAATTGGGGTATTTAAGTTGACCGAAGGGAAACACCTCTAACTGGGAACTGACCTGGGAGTTGAATTAGTCAAATTTTATTTAATTTCACTAAGCATGCTCATAATGTGATTAATTTTTTTAAATAGTTTAAAAACTTGGTAATTCACATTAAAATCAATCTAACTAACATAAGGGTTATGAAGGCTAGATTAAGGAACTTAGATAAATGAGGTTAGCCTAATTTGTCTAAGTAAGAGAAAACCTTATTTCAAAATAGTAAGTGGGAGAAGGAAATGTGTCAACATATCCTACGGTCTCCATCATTGGTTCACATCGTGAGATTCATGCGGGCCCTCATGGCGGCTTTTGAACCGTCCTCTACGAAAGGTATTTGCATGGGTCAATATCAAGGTGAACTCCTGAGAAGGATAAGCTTGTAGTTTTGTTTCCAATACTTGACCTACCCTACGACGACACTTGTTGGGATAAAACTATGAGATCTAAAATGATGGGTCACACTTACAAAGGGCTTATTAAGGTTGTTAATAATGTTCTTGACCAAACTAATGGTAACTAAATATTATAAGAATAAGAGTTATTCTAGTATAATACTTGGGTGAGATTGTCTCAGTTTAGTGAAGGAACACTTGACCTACCCTACGACGACAGTTGTTCTAGCTCACTAAAGTACCATAGCATTAGAAATGATTTATAGGATTCATTTTTCAAATCGTTTGATTTCTATGCTAAAATTGAATGGATAATTGTTTGCATGATGTTAAATAATATATTTTATATTATGTCAATTTCTCTCATAATTTTAATTTTGAATATTGATTTGTCAAGTTGAGAAAATTTTATTACTTAGAAAAGTAACGTTAACACTATAATGACAATGTAAAATTTTGAATTTGTCTTTATTTAGATATGTTCTCAAAACCTGTTGTCAATGTTAATCGAATTGTTCGAGAACCACATGATTAATGAATCAAAAGTAAACAAGATAGCTTGTATGTATCTCCTAGTTGACATGTTAGATGTCAAGCTTAGAAGATAAAGAAAATGACAACAACATATGAGATGTTGAAGTCATTAGAAACTAAATTTATATAATTGTCTAAATGATCTCGAAATCAAGCATTACAAAAATCCAAGAAAAGAAATCAAATAACTGAAGCTACATAAAAGGAAACAGTTCCTAAATTAGACAGGACAGTCGTAATGAGAGGAATTTTTTGAAATACCTCTATGGGAAGAAAAATATAAATGAAAGTAAATTTGATTTACTAGATTTTTGGTGGAGAATAAATAACGACACCTAGATAGTTGATACAAGATCCACTATCAAGATTTATTTTTTATTACATTTAATATATAATCTTGGAAAAATACTTAACATGTATAATAGTTTTTATAGGTTGGCACCAGGAAGCCCATCTCAGTTAGTATAGTGGGAGACATTAAGATGTCAATAAGTAATTTTTTTTACTTAATGCTGAATATGATGTTTTCAGTAACCATAAAAGAAATTCAATTTCTCGAACTTTTTACTAAAATGTTCATATAGTATGAATTACTTTGAAGTATGAAAGTTTATATTTTCAAATTTGTTTAAAAATACATTTAGCTGAAAATAAGAACAATTTGTATATGTTAAAATGTTGACGTATACTATACTACAAAATACTGAGATATTCAGGATTATAGAATCCAGATAGAAAGACATTGTTTTCTCCTAAAAGATGATACTTGACTTTGGTTGTTAAGGTTGATTAATATTAACTTGAATAGAATGAAAAGACTAGTAAGAAGTAATTCTCTAAAAAGTTAGTTAATTACTTTACCTATTTGTAGATCTTGCATTTCATGATAATCATTGGGCCTTTATTAGATAGCTACAAGGCCAAAGAATACTTTGAACTTACACATTTTGACCCAAGTGATTTGGTGAATTTAAAGGCCAAATAAAGTGATGAAAATTTCATCCCTTTAATTGATGATCATTCATGGTACAAGTATCTTTACCTAATACAACATAAGTCTAAATTTTTTGAAAAGTTCAAGAAAATTAAGATTAAAGTTGAAAATTAATTAGGTAAATCTATCAAGATATTATGATCAGATCATAATAGAAATTACAAGAATCTTATGTACTAAGATTAACTGATAGAAAATGGGCTTTTATCCCTACTCTTAATACCAAGTACAATTGTGTGAAATTGTGCTGTAATAGGGGAAACAAGACCTTGTTAGACATGGTCACATCAATAATGAGTTACACACCATTACCAAACTCTAGTTAGGATATGCAACGGAGATTGCATAGTGAACATTATTCCCTCCAAAAGTGTTTACGAGACAATTTTGGGATTATAGAAGAGTAGTAAAGTTAATTTACAACACTTCAATATTTAGGATTGTTAAGCATACGTGCTGAAACAAATCTAAAGAGGCTGAATGTGTTAAAAAAATATGCCTAAGTGTAGGTCACCCCTAAGGAGTACAAAATGGTCTTTTATCTAGTCCTAAAACGAGTAATGTATTTGTATGACAAATATCAAATTTATAAAGAATGTCAAATAAAAGACTACAAACCTTTAATAATGTGAGATAGTGTTAATAAATTGGTTCCAAGTGAAGCCACTAAATAGTTAACAAAAGTTGTTAATTAATTACATTTGAAAGTCAAATGGATCCTAGTCATGAATTGGATAAGCCTCATCGTAGTAGGAGAGTTATGAGATTACTCAACCTTTACAAGGACTTAATTGAAGCCCAAATTGTCATGTTAGATGACAAAATTAAAGGCTTATTGCCCTCACTAATGACAAATGGTTAAACTTAATAGGAGAAAGTAGACTGCGAGTAAACTTTCTCACTTGTTGCCATATTGAAGTTTGTAAGCATTATTTAATTCACTTTTGCATATGGGATATGAAAAATGAATGTTTAGAATTCTTTTATGAAAAGAAATCTTAGATAATGCATCTACACAAATCAATCAGAGAGGTTTATTTTCAAAAATCAAAAGCAAAAAGTTTGTGAAATAGTAAAGGTTCATTTATGAAATGAATTTTAAAATTAGATCTTTGAATATAAGGTTTGATAAAAATATCAAAATTTATGACTTTGGATAAATATTAATAAGCTTGTATAAACAAGAAAATCATTAATTGCTTAGTGGATTTTTCTCATGTTTTATGTTGATGATATTTTACTCATTATGAATGATGTAAAATGTCCATCTAACATAAAAAGTTGACTAAGTAACCAATTCTAAATGAGTGATTTGTAATGATACGGTATATTTTACATGTCCAAAATTGAGATTTTAAGGACAAAATGTTAACTTTGTCTCAAACATCTTATATTGACAAAATTGTTGTCAAATATTTGATATTTATGTCTAAGGAATAGTATCCTAAGACACCTCAAATGTTGAGAGCATATGATTAATTATCTACTTTAAGTGGGAGACAATTAATGCATAAATGAGACTTAGCAATTAATATACAGTTGGTTAACATATATCAGTTAAACGAATGGTATGACCATTGAATAGAAAATTAAAAACTTTCTCAAATTATCTATGAATAATGAGAATTTTTTGTGTATGGAGTTAAAGATCAAACACTGGTTCTTACAAAGATTTAAGAAATCTATGTTAAGATAATTTTTACCTTAGATGGTGGAGTATGATATACAAGTTAATTTTTTTTGCTTGTGAAACAACAAAATGACTTATATGACTCAAATAGTTCCTTGAAGATCTGAAACGAAGATCTGAAAGGTGTTTCAGATATGATTTAGTCTATCCTATTTATTATGATAATAGTGGTGCAAAGCCTAATATTAAAGAAATTAAAAAACACCAACGTATAGGGAATCATATCGAGAGAGAGAAAATATCATGGTAGTGACTAAGATGACTTTTAATGACAGTCGTTTGGATCTATATAAAAAGACTCTCCAGGCTAAAGTGTTTGAGAGTCACCTAGAATGTCTAAGATTAAGAGACATGTCTTGTCTTTGCTAGGGCAAGTAGGAGAACATGTTGGGTATAAAGTATGCCCTAGGATACATGTCTCGTCGGCTATAGTGCAAGTGGGAGATTGTTGGGATTTATGCCCTAAAGCCTCGTAATTAATTAATAGTTAATTAATAATAATTTTGATTATTTTATTTGCAATATAGTATTATCCATTATATGAAAATCCAAGGTTATTAGTGTAATCTTGAACAGTACGTGGTTGAGATACGGGAGGATCATGTTCAAGAAATAACCTAAATGGTCATAGTATATGGATAAGGTTGGGTGCTTTATCCTGGTAACACTATTGATACGACCTACTTTGTAATAGTTACAAATGATTTGATCCAAATCGTTCATGTGTAGACATGTAAGTGGGGGTATTTTATATAATGAGTTTGTGTAAGATTGGACCACGAAATATTTAATCTCTCTTTATAAATTCGTTAATTGAGAAGATTAATATTTCATCAGGATGATCATATGCAACTTGGTCTTAATCCTGAGTGAGTTATGAACTCTTGCCTGTGAGGACTTGTCCTTTGATTTGCATGGGTAAGAGTGGCTTTTGTAGCCAATTTAATATGCATACCATTTTGGGGACTTGACCAAATAGGGAGTTGGGAACATAATCTCACAAGATGGAATTCACTCATTTCCATATATGGTAAGTAGATAAGTAGTTCCCTTAAGTGCTGATTTCAAGACTTGAACAATAGGGCCCCAGCCTATAACTGGCCTAAGAGGGTGATAAAGAGCTTGTCGAAGGCTCTATCAAATATATTTATAAACCTAAACCTCTAAATATTTGCAATAATAGTGGCCAGGGTCATCCACAGGGATTGAAGTTCTTAGATTTAATTAAGTACCATAGTTACTCACGCCTAATTTTATTTAGAGAACCTAAACTTAGATTGAAACAAGAATATAAAACTAAGCTAAATATTTACAAGGTTGGAGTCCATTTAGAGACACATTGGAGATTGAATTTACATGAAGCACAAACTGAATTCGACTATGAAAAGTTATAACATGCAACACTATAAGTCAAGAATTTCTAATTTATCTAATTGACTTTTTCAAGCTCAATTGAACTTATCCATAAGTAATAAATCACCCTTTCAGTCTATTTTTACTATTGATGCATGACATTAATAGAATTCTATAACGACATCTAATAACAAAATATTCATTCTCATGCAATACTCTGTTATTAGTTATGCAACCACATCTCAATTCAAGTTCTACTCTTTCAAGCTAAAACTCAAATTCTAATAATTCACTTTGGCCAAAAGTTATGAGCATAAACACAAGGATGCATAAATAGTGTTACGATATATATAACAACTCAAACTCAAATGTAAGTTCTACAATCACAACCATCCAAGAGTCTAAAAATATTCAAATTAATACAGCTCAAAGAATCCTAAATTAAAGGAAAGGGAAAAGAGAAAAACTGGACGATGTGTGCCAACACTCGTTCCCAACGTGATGTCCTGCGATCTCGAGCCTCGAGTCTCCTATTTAGCTCTCCAAAGTGCTCTTTAGGTCCCAAAACAGTGCTCCTTATTGAAATTAGGGTTCTAGTCTCCAAATTGTGTCACACCCCCTCCCGAACCACCTGCTAACTTAGCCCGGAAGATGGCGTGAAGCCAACAGACATCGTTTCCTCCCTAACGATACCTGTGACCCTGTTATACCTGATAAACATACTATACTTGAAATATAAGTTACTCAAACACAACACAGCGGAAACTTGGTAAACGTTACCAAGTATACATATAGGGCGGTTCTGGTAAAGACCCCTGTGGAACAACCAACACGGGTAGGGGTACTACAACTCAATATATCACGAACCAAGATTTACATAACCAAGACCCCTAGCTTCGTACACGCACATAACTACACATCCCTATTACGATATGTACATTACGAGCAGACTTGCTGTACTACACCATCCACATACAAAAATATCAGACTCGTAGAGCTTCCAGCAGGCTGTGGCAGGATCTCAGGCACCAGGAGCTCGATCTCTACCTGAAAAGTTGGAAAACATTGAAAGAATGAGCTGGGAAGCTCAATGAGTGACTGGGTTTAAAGCAATTATCTCATAAATCATAACATTTGGCAAACTACAAGCATATGTGTCGGCAGACAAGCGTTAAATATAAACTTATAAGGACAATAGCTTCTTCCATAAATCCAGCAAGTATGTCATTTAAATCTCGCTAGCATATCCAGAGTATTCATCATCTAAAACATATAATAAACTAGGTTGTGTAAGACACGCTCAGTACAATCCAACAATCACTCTACGATGTAGTGGGGCCCGCCCAGCACTCCCATCGTCTTTGTCGTAGTGGGGCCCGCCCGGCACTCACGACAGCATTGTTGTCACGGAGTACACTCAACGTCGACAACAGGAAATGACCTGTGTGCACACGGTACTATACAGCCTCGGGCTCAGAATCTCAAACATTTACTCATTCGGGTCTCATAGAAACACATGAAAACCTTTGACGCTACTTGCTAACACATGTTGGCCCGAAATTATGGTATTCTCACTAGTTCAGGTAAAATAGTAAACATATGCTCACAACGAACAATTAAATCATTTCTAGGAAACCATATATGCTCATAAATACGTGTTCAAGAGACATAAAGTCTTTAAGTAAAATTACTCTTAGAAAGTCTTTTATTTTCGTAAGCATAAGTTCAATCATAGAATACACTTTCGAAATTCGTTTTGTCACTCACAGCGTTAAAAGTTAGAACCTCGGCTCGTACACTTGACCTATTTCCTCTTGGCCTGCCAAATAACCAGAAACCAGGCATTAGAACACAATTCCTTGCACTTCAAACTTAAGATTATACATATCCCCTAACTAATTCCAGCATATCACAGATTTCATACCCTAAGCTCCCTTACTCATATCTTTTTCATTACTTGGCCAAAGATGATGTACTTTATACCAAACTCTTCCTTTTTGAACCCTCTAAAACTTATCTGAAGGAATTAATTCCTAAAGGATATGTCCGTAAATACCTCGAAAGCTACTTCCTACAAAATAGGTTTCTGCACTTTCCAGACTCGTTTCCCTGCTGCACCCTGAACTTAACATGAATTTTAAAGCAACTTCTAGTCAATTTCTAACCACGACTTCTTAATGAAAGTTATAGGACATTAAATCATCTTTCCAACCATACCTAATACAGCTTCTAATTCGAAGTCCACAGATCAGAACATCCCAAAAACCAGAGGTTCCCCGGATTTGACAGCAAAAACATTCCTTCAAATCCCTCTTCACAAATCATTAACATAACATCAGATTTTGCTCGAGCTTCCTTCACGAAAATTGTTCTAAAATGTGTTAACTTTCAAGGAAATCAAACCTCACCTCTTAATACTTCTTGTGGAGCTCAGAATGATCCAAACATCAGATGTAGTCAGGATTGATCACAAACTTTGTCATGCAACTTGAATTGGACTTTTCCCTTTCTTCTTCAACTTCAACTTCAGCAAAACACCTTTTTTCTTCCTCTCACCCTCTCCCACGAAACCCTCTTCTTCTCCTTGGTAAATAAGATGCAAAATGGGTAGATAAATGTATATTTGTAAAATGAATATAAAAAAAAACTCACACTTTCTTTCTTTTTTTTTTTTTTTTTCCCTTTTTCCTATTTCCTCCTTTTTTTTTTAAAACAAAACCCCACACATTTTATCCCAAACAAATGTTTTAAACACATTTTTTTTTTAGAAAAAATTCAAGGATAAATCTCGTGAAATCTCGGTTTTACAAATTGACTCTCCCAACTCGTATGTACAACTTCATATTTATAAACAGGGGACAACGTTACAACGCTAGGGGCAGCGTTGCACGCTGTCCCTTTCCATATTTACAAGTTGTGGTAGTGTTGCAACTCTACCAACGGCATTGCAACGCTACCCTCACGGGTTTGCAACCTTGTTCTTCAATCATTTCGTTGCCCAAATGCCAAATTAAGCCTACAAATGACTCTTTTGCCCTCGTTTCTTCTCCTTGGACAATTTTACCCTTGATTTCTCGATTCCTGCAAAATAAACACTTAATTGCATGAAAGTATTCGATTATGTCTTTAAAAGTGCAATAAAACATCCCTAAAATTGCATCATGAATTACTCCTATTAGAGGGATTTCATTTATGGTTTGATCATAAACAAATTGGTCATTAGAGGATCATTGGTACTTAAGGTGCAACACATAATTACAGGGGTAAAACGAACTTTTGACCCAGCTATAATTACGAACGCCTCGTGAAGGATCAACTTGCATGTAGTGATTATATCCATAGACACAATTTGTCCTACAGTGCATAAAAGTGCAATTCTAGGTCTATAATGGAGTTACCCTAGAGTTAATGAATGAAAATTGATTAATTAAAGATTTTAATTAATTAATTTTGTATCATTGGAGCTTATAATCTATAGGTCCATAAGGTCTCATTGCTAGCTCATAATAACACTAAAAGATCAATTTAGTTGAAAGAAAAATTTGAAATTTTCAAATTAATATTTAATTTGAAGTGTTCAAATTAATATTTAATATATTATATATATTAAATATAAAAGAGGAAAATCTATTTATTGTATTTGATACATTAAATAAAAGATATTTAGAAAATTTGAATAAAATTCAAATAAATAAATATTGTAGGAGATTTGAATGAAATTTAAATAAGTATAAGATATATTTTAATATATTAGATATTAAAGTATAATATTTTAATTATGACAAAGATTTTCCCTTGGTCTCTATAAATAGGACCATTGGGTTGAGTCATTAGAAATAACACACATCTCCTCAATAGAGAATTAGAGAATTCCCTCTAGACCTCTTCCTCTCCAATCCCTTGTAGATTTTCTTTCAAGAGGCTCCCACAAGCCTTGGTACAGGGTTCGAGTCATAACCAGGAAGACTTTGTGGAGGAGATAAAGATCCGCTAGAAATATCTCCATATATTACTCAAAGCAAGTTTGCTTAATCTTTTTTTTTATTTTAATTTTAAATAAAATCAAAGACGATCCAATGTTTCCGCTGCAGAGTGAAACTTTCATTCCTTCAAAACCATGGCCAAAGGTTTAGACAATATAAATAAGATGCATAAAATATGTCAATATATAAACTACAACTAAAAATCAACCAAGTGTTCAACATTACAATCATACAAATATATATAGCATAAATATACAATACATGAACAGTCCACAAAAAGAAAAATAAAGGAAGCATAGAATAAACTTAGGTCGCGTTCCCGACGTGATGTTCACGATCTCAAGCTTTGAGTCTCCTCCTTAGCTCTCCAAGAGTCTCTTCTAGGTCCTTAGACAGTGCTTGAATCGAAAATAAGGTTTTTGGTCTTTCAAAACGATTCTATTTGCTCGAAAGAAAACTTCCCTTTTATAGACAAGAGACAATGTTGCAACGCTGCCCCTTTATTCAAAAAATGATATAGCTATAGCGTTGCAACGCTATAAGTAGCGTTTCAACGCTATCCCCTCGACAATCTTCTTTTTCACTTCCCTTCTCGTTCAATCTTCAATTCATGCTCAATTTATGACTCTTTTGCCCTCTTTTCTTCTCCTTTGTCACGTTTACCCTTTATTGCTTGATTCCTACAAAATAAACATTTAAGTGCGTGAAAGTATTCGATAAGGCCTCTAAATTTGCACTAATTAACCACTCAAATTTGCTCATAAAATACACTTATCACTTGGGCTTTAACGGCCTTTGGGCCCAACCATTGAACTTGGGCTTTGTTGGCTTTGGACCTAACCATTTAGATTAGGATTTGGTTTAACTTTGATCCAATTTCCATACCTTTGACCTTAAATTCTATATGACCCAATTTGACCAAATTAATTTAATTATTTGGTAAAAATGGTCATGAAGACATGTGGCTTCTATTTTTACGATTTGCTCATTCTTGCCTACAAATTAAGTTTCAGACACGTGTCAATTTATAATTGGTTCCAAATTTAATTATTAATAATTTTATCATTAATTTGGTATAATGACATGTCAATTGGAGATTGACTGAAATTTCTCATTCAACAGATGCCCCTTTTCGAGATTGATGCACAAGTATGGATGGATGAATCTCGAAAAAAGAAGAAGATAATTTTGAGTCCAAATGTAAAATGTTTGGACATGATTTTGACTTCATGGGTCAATTCAATCAAAATATGAATTTAGCTTAAAATTTTGATTTTTTTTTACACAATTAATCAAAATCTGAATTTCGAACAAATTTTGATTTTCTTGTCTAGTACCATCTTTAACACTGAATCTCAATTGGATTTTAATTCCAAATAGTACTTCATGCAAATGTCCGAATTCCACCCAATTTTGATACAAATTTGAAGCATAACTTCTTTTCTCCTTTGAATTTCACTCAAACATGATTTGTGGTTGAATTATAATTTCATCCAAACTTTCTTGATTTGGAGCTGATGGCTTGAATTTGAAATTTATTTGGGATAAGAAATTTTATTATGCCCAAATTTTGACAACAATTCTCATGAAGAATTAATTCAAATTGAATTAAATTCAAAATTTATCCAATTTAACTGTTAATTTAAAATTGGACCATTTTAAATTTAATTTGCAAATCGATTTGAATCAAATTCCCTATTTTATCACAATTCGATTTGATTTAAAATGCGAATGATGATATTGAGATCATCTAAATTAAAACCTTAATTTGATAAGGATTTTGGAATATGATTTTCCTTGAAACTAAGTCAAACTAGGTTTGGATTTACCTCCATAAATTGGACCAAGCTATACTTCTATATATATATATATTTTTGCAACCCTCTATTCACGGTTGAATCCTCTTCTTCCTCTTCCTCTTCCCCTTTTTTTCCTCTTGTAATTGGACCAAGTTGTCTTTCGTCTTCACAGAGTGTTTGACACCTAAGAACTTGTATTGAAGTGCTCAGTACTTAAGGACTTCAGGGAGCATTCAACACCTAAGAATTTTCCTATGAATTCTCTCTAAGTTCTCTCGAGAGTTTTTAATTTTTGAACCCCTCAAATGGAGGAGATCTCTTCTATTTATAGAGTTTTCTATGGGCATGTAGGCTTGGGCTTTAATGGCCTTTAGGCCCAATCATTGAACTTGGGCTTTGTTGGCTTTAGCCCTAAGCATTTATATTTGGATTTGGTTTAACTTTGATCCAATTTCCATAACTTTAACCCTAAATTTCATATGACCCAATTTGACCAAATTAATTTATTTATTTAGTAAAAATGGTTATGAAGACATGTGGCTTCTATTTTTAGGATTTGCTCATTTTTGTCTTCAAATTAAATTTTGGACACGTGTCAATTTATAATTGGTCCCAAATTTAATTATTCATAAATTGTCATTAATTTGGTATAACGACGTGACAATTGGGGATTGGTCGAAATTTCTCATTCAACAATTATTATTAATTTATTACAATTGAATAATTAATTAGGTTAATTGATACAACTGGACAAGCTTAGGAGTAAAAATTGATTTTTTTTTCTTTTTATAAATGGGAATTCGCTAAGTATATTTTTAATCAATAAATTAGTTATTATTAATTTATTACAAATGAATAATTAATTAGATTAATTCAATACAATAACATAAAATAATTTTATATAATCTGGTTGATTATAAAATTAATTTTCATAAAATAAATAAATGTATTTAAAAGAAAGAAAGATATTAACAAAATAAAAGAGAAAAAGAGAAGGGCATGAAGAAAACTCATGCTTTTTTAAGGGTATACAAAAAGCATGGGAATGACTCATTTCCATGCCCAATCCTCCAAACCTTGTACCAAACAAGCTTTTCTCATTTCCATCTTTATTCTCATTTCCAAACCCTCAATCCAAACTAAAAGTAGTTTTAATGGCTTGTCAAGACCACAACAAGATTTCAAAAATGCACATGTCAATGCTCGATGATGGCTATTTTGCAACTATCCTTGGGGTCATCTCTCATTTGACATGACTTTGTTCTAATAGTCCTATCAACCAAAATAAGTTGCCCATTTAAAAAAGAAAAAAATACATCATATGTGGAGATATAGATTTAGACAAAGTACAAATATCTTAATCACTGAGTTATGCTCAAATTAGGGGTGCAAATAGCTAAATTTAGTCATAGTCTCATATTTACTAAATAGTGGGTTTAAATTATGATTTATAATTAAAATAGTTTGGAAACAACCCTATTTTAAAAATTATTTTTAAAAAATCACAATTAAATAAATGGGCTTTTTGTACGGATGACCCCATTTTCAATGGTTTAATGCGATCTGACCTGTCATCCCATTTCAATGAAAAATGACCCATTCTGACGTGGCAACGCGCGCAAAATTACCTAGAAGGGCAGTTTAGGACCGGCTCGTCGTTCACGCTCTCGGATAGAGTTTCGCTATCGCTGAATATTCTCGTTCTCGGTCGCCCCCGGGTACTCGTTCTCGCTATACGTTGTACTCGTTCTCGTAGTACTCGTTCTCGCTCGAACGGGGGCCACATATTTTCTCGCACATGCTGACTCGTTCTCGCACTACTTATTCTCGCTCTCGTCCTCGTTCGGATAGCTCTCGCACTCGAACATTATTTGTCGAGTATAGAATGCTGTACTCGTTCTCGTTCGGTTACGTCACTCGTTCCCTCGTTGCCCTACACGTTCTCGCTCTCGCTAAACGTTGTACTCGTTCTCGTAGTACTCGTTCTTGCTCTCACGTTGAACGTTGTACTCGTTCTCGTAGTACTCGTTCTCGCTCTCACGTTGACATTTCTCGCAGTACTCGTTCTCACTCGTCACTCTACCAATGTTCTGCTCGCTCTCGCATTGAACTTTATTTGCCGTGGCTCGAACGTTGTACTCGTTCTCGCTCTCACGTTGACTCGTTATCCTTCCCGCTTTTAACAACATTTTTCTTTAATTATTCCTCCCAGGTTTGTTTCTATTGTTAGTTTAATGTGAATCCATGCACGACGACAATAAAGTTGCAAAATATAAAATTTCATTGTCTGTTTGGGAGTTCATACAAAGAAATTCAAAAAAAAAAAAACGCCATTCCCGAACCTACTCGGAGTCGGATGATGATATTATCACCAGTGGCAGCCTTTTGTCATCAACTCTCCTCCTTTTTTGCCTAGCGAGCGGGCGGCTGGACCCTTCATCAGCAGAAGGGGATTTCTTTTTCTTCTTTCTCCGTTCGCCACCATCCTTATGCAAGTTCACAGAACATGCCGAAGGGGCCGGTTGCGGTGCGGGAGGATGGGAAGTAGGTGGTGGTGTCTTCTGGCAAGGCCGTTCTTCATTCAGCCAATCAGCCATGAAGTCCTCCAAATCGTGCTCTTCCTCCGCTTCGGTGGAGGACATGGTTGTCGTGGCTGGCGTTGGCGGGGTTGGCGGGTCTGACTCCTCCGACAACGGTGCAGATGGGTATTCTAGAAAATCGTCATCGGATGAGTAGTCCATTGTATTGACTGTGTTTAGTGAATAAACCATTTTAGGGGCTGGTTTATTAATAGGTAAAACGTAATGAAATGCCAACGGTCACCATTAATGGATTGACACCACTGCAAGTCACCCTTCCGTTTCCCCAATCACGAATAACGAGCATGCAAGATAACCGTGAAAATACGAGAACGAGAACGAGAATGAGAACGAGAGCCCAATTACGAGAGCGAGAGCGGGGATATATATTACGCTCGTGCACGTTCTCGCGCTCGCTATCGTAAATGACAATCGTTTTAATTAATTAATTAATTGGAATGGATTGACATGACTGCATGTCACAATTCCGTCTACCTAGCTCAAATCACGAGGATGCATGATTACCGTGAAACGGCGCGCGCGAGAACGAGATCCCAACTACGAACTGCGAGAACGGGATCCCACTACGAGAGCGAGCACAAGACGAGACCGAGAGCGATATTATACTTTTTTTTATCGCTAATCATCGTTCTCGCTCTCGTAGTTTAAACTCGCTAATCATCGTTCTCGTCGCTCTCGCTCTCGTTCTCCACCGTTCTATCACGCTCTCGATTCAGTGGTCGGAGACATCATTTAAAAAAAGAAACGAACATTATTTCTCTCACTTCTTTTACTTTACATTCGAAACTCACTCTCTCTCCGTCGATAGAGGCTCCTGACCGCCATATTGCTTTGTCACCGCCGTCCATCTTCACCAGTGACTCGTCGTTTCTCTGAAACAGTAAGCCTAAACCGACAAGTTCCCTCGTTTATTGTTTCGTTCGTGGTTTTTCTGGTTTTGTTGATGTTTGCGATATAGGGCGAGGTTATGGTTGTTTTAGTTTTGTGCATGTTAGCGATTGTTTGTGGATTTGGTGGAGGAAGTTGCAGAGCTAGAGCGAGCGTACAGGGACGAGAGCGATAGAACTAGAGCGAGAATGCATGGACGAGAGCGATAGAACTAGAGCGAGTAGTTAGGGTTATGAGTCGAAATGGATAGATTTGGTGAACGAGTGCGCGAATACTATAGTTATAGAGCTAGTAGGGTTTCTGCAGACGGAAGCTTAGGTTCCGAGAACGAAATGAAGGACGTGAGCCGTAGGGATAGCGACACTACGATAGCACGAGCGAAACTACGCGAGAGAGAGCGAAACTGCGAGAGCGAAACTACGGGAGCGAGAGCGACACTGTGAGAGCGAATCTGCGAGAACGAAATTTCGAGAGCGAGAGCGGGAACTGAGATTCAAGATGCCATACTATGCTGTGTGTTTGTATTTTTTCCCTTCTGTGTTATGTCTTTCTGATTGTTTGTGCAATTGATGCAGTACCGAGATGGCAGCGATTCTAAGCATCCCCAAGGAGGATTGGTTCCCTGGCCAGGCTTCTAGCCTTGCCCACATAAGTTCTGCTAATAAAGTGGTGAAGGAGAAGTTGACCGTTGGGCAGTTGGAAATGTTCAAGAGGACCGTATTTGGGCGGTTCGTGGATGTTGAATTGGTTTTCAATAGCCCGTTGGTCCATCACATCCTATTGAGGGAGGTTGTTGACGGTCCGGATGATGCAATGAGGTTCGACCTTAAAGGTATAGTCGTGCAATTTTCGAAGGCCGAATTCAGCTTGATGACTGGGTTGTGGCCATCACCAGAGAGACGACACGAGGCAGGGGCATCAAATGAAGTCCTACGACACAAGTACTTTGCAGGCATGGGCACTGAAATCCGTCTGGATAATTATGAAGCTGCATATAAGAGATTGCAGTTTGAGACAGACGAGGATGCAGTGAAGGTGTCCTTGATTTACTACACCGAGATGGCCATGATGGGTAAGACTAAAACAAAGGCCGTGGTTGATAGGTCCCTATATCGGGAAGTTGAAGACCTGGAGTACTTCAATAGTTTGGACTGGGGGAGCAGACTTTGGGATAGGACATTGCGTGGACTTAAGGCAGCCTTGCGAGACAAGGTTGCAACCTACAAGTTGAAATTTCGGACGAATAAGAACTATATTGTTAAGTACAACCTCCCTGGATTCCCTCCTGCTTTTCAGGTATGTATTTCACTTTATATAATAAAGTAAAATGAGCTTGTTATTTTTATGTCGCATATTGTAAACTAACTATGGCTATTTGGTTATAGGTATGGGCGTATGAGACACTTTCGTCGTCAGCGGGTCACTTTGCGACTCGACTTAATAATGATGCAGTGCCTCGACTGTTGAGATGGTCATGTTCCCACTCAGCTTCATATAGGGTGTTGGAACGAGATGTATTCGACTCCCCTGAGGTTAGAATGCACTCATTTCGGTATTACACAACGTAGTTTCATGTAGTTGTATTATATTAACATGTACTTGTTTGTGACAGACGGTAATCACGTCGGTACTGGTCATGTCAGAGGCCGAGATACAGTACCGCGATACTCAGGTCGGGCAGAGGGTCCATGACGACGACGACGACGACGACCGAGAGTTTGAGATGAATTTTGAGGGTCAGACCGGAGAGGGGCATGTTGACCCTCAAATCATAGAGGATACCGGTGAAATTCAGACTGTAGAACGTCAACCCGACCCTCAAGTTAGGGAGGATACCATAGATGGTCAATCTGATCCTCGTACGAGGGACGAGACTGAGAGTGATCGCTCCTCTCCCCATTCGCGACCTAGACACGATGGTTCATCTAGTTTAAGTTATCTTCGGAGCATCGATGCTCGTGTCTATAGAGTAGAGCAGTCTGTGGATGAATTGAAGTCGCAAATGGGAGAATTGAAGTCGGAGATGGGAGAGGTGAAGTCCCATTTGATCACCGTATCTATGTTACTTCGCAAACTGTCCAAGGTATGTGATACAACATGTAGACAATATTTGGATTATTCTCATGATCTCGACTAACTTTGATTATTTGTTTAATACAGGATGCGGGCCACGAATGGGTTGAGTCACCAAACGTACGTGTCGATCAGTCGATGGAGGCCACCACTACTACCACCTCGCCCACCGAGTCCCTCCCCATTCCTTCCACCATCACCACCGAGTCCACCCTATCCATTCCTTCCACCTCCACCACCGAGTCCACCCTCTCCATTCCTTCCACTTCCACCACCGAGCCCACCCTCCCCATTCCTTTCACCACCACCACCACCGAGCCTACCCTCCCCATTCCTTTCACCACCACCACCACCGAGTCCACCCTCTCCATTCCTTTCACCACCTCCACCACCGAGTCCACCCTCCCCATTCCTTTCACCACCACCACCACCGAGTCCACCCTCTCCATTCCTTTCACCACCTCCACCACTGAGTCCACCCTCTCCATTCCTTTCACCACCTCCACCACCGAGTCCATTCTCCACATTCCTTCCACTACCACTGAGCCCACCCTCCCCATTATCACCATCACCACCACCGAGTCCACCCTCCCCATTATCCCCATCACCACCACCGAGTCCACATTCTCCATTCCTTTCACCACCTCCACCACCAAGTCCACCCTCCCCATTATCCCCATCACCATCTCTCTCCCCACTCCCACTTCCACTGCGACATTCACAGACCTCATCACATCATCCTCACGTATATCAGGCATCCCTGACTCCGACCTCCCTGACTCGGTGATCGCGGCCACCCTACAGAGCCTTAAGTCGATCGCCTCCATCGACTACGACACTAGTGACATAGTGGTTGTTGACACTGAACCCACTGGTCTCGCCGACTTCACTGGCCTCTCCGACTCCACGGCCATTGTAGATGTCACCATTCCCATTGCCAGCGAGAGCCCAACTTGCTCGGTCCCATCTGAACATGATCTTCTCCCTCGAAAGGGTAACCGGAAGCGAAAGGCATCGGAACGGTATACGCCTTCAGAGGAGGCAAAGAAACTGAAGGAGGAACCGCCGAGACCGCGAACGGAGAGTAGATATCCCCTTCCTGGTTTGATTACCACCCTCCATAAGCCGTTGATCGTTTACAATCCGGCGCACGATGTTGACTCCCGCATCTTCGACGCGATGATGCATTGGATCGGGGATCAGAGCACGGACGCGGAGGTTTGACCTGGCCCCATTACCACGGCAACAGGAATGGGGAAGAAATTCTTTAGAGACTTATTAACACCAAGCTATTGGGTCGAGTGCGATGTAAGTACCTTTTCTTCCATAGTTGGTTTATTATTTAATTATGTCTACTTTCACATGTAATGACTAATGGCTCGGTTCATTCAGACTATAAACACGTTGTTCATGTTTATCAAGAGGAAGCTATCTGCTCGACCGGATATGTGCATACATCGATTCACTATATTGCCAACGGGGATCCTGGTATGTATTGTCTTTTGCGAACTCATTAAACTTGCGAACTAACTCACATTTATATTTGCGTTGGCTTTTGCACGTGTTGGTTTTTTCAGGCCCATTTAAATTTGCGAACCAAAGAGAGCATATACAACAGGATCAGAAGAAAGCAGTTGTTCAAGGCCGCGTTGATATGGGGATCAGAGGATACGTATAGCGAATACGTGAATGGAGTTCATGAGGACTACAAACCTGCTTGGCAGGATGTTGACTTCATGTACTGCCCCGTCAACATGAATGAGCATTGGTTCCTGTTGGCCATGGACATTAACAGGGGACAGTTGTTGGTGTACGATTCATACCCCTCGTACATCGACATGGAGCGCGTCGCGAAGTTTCTAGAGCCCCTCACGCACACTCTACCCTCGCTGCTATACTTTTGTGATGTCACTCGCACCAAGCCAGGTATGCGAACATCCGCGTGGCCCATCTATCGTGCAAAGAACCGCGACATACAGCATGATTCATTGGACTGCGGGATATTCTGTGCTAAATGGTTCGAGTACTTGGTGACAGGCGCAGATACGGCCGGTCTTGTTCAGGAGCGGATGACGGACTACAGGACACAGTATGCATGTCAACTGTGGTCTAACACAGATGCATTTTGATGTCATTTTGATGGGGGGATGTGTGTTTTCATTTTTTGGTACATTACTGTAATTCTTTCGTTTTTCTATTTATACAGAACAGTATGAATAAAACGTGACCTGTAGTTCATTTGGATTCTGCATTTACACGTGTTTGAGTATAAGAACCTAAGCAACTACGAGAGCGAGAGCGAGAGCGATTACACAACTGCGAGTGCGAGAAACGAGAGAGCGTGTAAGCAACTACGAGAGCGAGAAGAGCGAGAACGAGAAGAGCGAAGCGCGAGAGTGAGAGCGAGAGCGAGAAACGAGAGAGCGTGTAAGCAACTACGATAGCGAGAAGAGTGAGAGCGAGAATAGCGAAGCGCGAGAGCGAGAAGAGCGAGAGCGAGTACAGCGATAGTGAGAAGAGCGAGAGCGAGAGCGAAAAGTATATCTATTCACTTACACAACATACAACCCGGTACAATTACATACATAAATATACATAAATATAGTATACAGAAAAAAGCATTTATACTAATCCGGTTGGTTGAATATTGTGGTTGACAATGGTTGATTGCATGACTGCCGGTTGTGTCCGACATTACCACACCTACCACATTTCCGTGTTCGAATGTGTTCGCCTGCAGAAGGGATTCTTTGTACCCTTCTCCGTCCAACTCGAGTAACTCTCTTCGGTGGAAGTATTTGCATTTCCACATATCCAGGTGGTTGCGGCCATTCTGATATATGCCCAACTGGGTATATAGGCTCCGCATATACTGCCTGAAGAGCTTCAACGGTATAGCACTTATTACACAGGCTAGATGGGGTGACGTTGCGTTCCCTAGCAGAGACAATAGCATGGGAACAGGGTATTTCGTACGATTCGAACTCTTTGCACGTGCATTGTCGAGTTTGAAGATTAACAATACCATCGAACCGACCGTCTCTTACATGAGAATTGTAACAATCAATTGGGTCGACTCGGTATCGTCTACCTTTATCGCAATCCTTGCTCATTCGTTGCTCAGCATAGTCGGACATCAATGTAGTGCGCGAAAACCAATAGTTTCGCCTTTCATAAAACCACCCCTGTAGATGCCCTCTTATAAAATCGAGCAACGGAACGATGGGGAGTAGTCGTGCTTCTGCAGTCAACGAATTGAAGCACTCGGCACTGTTCGAAGTCATATTGTCATAACGTTTATTTCTCTGAAAACATCGTGCCCACCGTTCAATACCAACGCTCTCCAAATATCGAGCTACAGCACCTCCACGCAAGTGAAGAAGTTGATCCCAATATATCTTGAATTCTGACTCGCGGAACGCCCTAGCAGCCTTTTTGAACAATTCCACTGCCGCCTTGTCCTTGAAATTGTTCAACACATTAGACTGTAGATGGTAGGTGCACACTCCATGAAAAGCTGTGGGAAATACAGCTTGAACACTATGCGCAATACTCGCGTGACGGTCTGAAACAATAACCAAGTTCGGGGAGTCTCCAATGGCTAGCTTCAGTTTCGTCATGAACCATGTCCATGACTGATCGTTCTCATTGTCCACGATCGCATATGCCAATGGATAAAGTTGATTATTTCCATCCCTTCCTACACCAACCAACATGCATCCTTTGTACTTTCCCTTTAAATGGGTTCCATCAACAACGATGACATCCTGCATGCGCGCATAACCTCTGATGCAAGGCCCCAATGCCATGAATGCATATTTGAAATAGAGGGAGTCTTCAATTTCTACTTCAAACATAGTGCCTGGGTTAGCAATTTTCAGTGCTTCTCCATACTCATGAATCATTGTGTACGAGTCTTCTGGAGTCCCCCTAGCAAATGCATGTGCCATTTCCCTAGCACGCCATGCTTTGTCGTAACTTATATTCACTCCATACTCTTGCCTGACATCCTCAATGATGTGCTTTGGCTTGTACACACGACCGACTCCTTCAAACTTCTGTTTAATTATGTGTCCGATCACTTCAGCACTCGCTTGCCGATGGTCGTGATTTAACAGTTCAATGGAGCATGTGTGTGTGCTCACATACTTGTTTATCTTAAACATTTCAATTCCCGCCATCTTCACCGCCCGGAGCCTCCATGTACAAGCCTTGTCAATGCATCCCACAGTGTACAATTCCTTTCTGGACTTCTTTACTCTAAACTCAAAATTCTTGCTCATGGCCAGCAGCGACAGTCTGTTCTTTAAGTCCTTCTTACAAACAAACAACTCACCAACCTCAATATCAACACCAATAGCAGAGCCAGAAGTAGATGGACAGGTCAAAGAAGTGCTCGTCGGTTTAACTTGAGAATGGGCATAATTTTGTGTCCTTGGAGTTGGAGTGTATCTTATCTCATTCTCAACAACTGGACGTTGACTTTGGACTCCTTCATTTCGACTGGCATGCATTGCTCTATGTAAGTCCCATGCTTCATTTCGGTCAATGTGATGATCTTGAGAACTATGATGAGTATAATATGAATCCCATGGGTTATTACTGTCGGTTCCTAGGGACACCCCCGTCTCATATAATGGTATACCTGCCTCCTCTGTATACCCACCCATTGATTCAAAAATCCCCCCCCCCCCATCTGTAACATCGTTCTGCACTGTCACATGAGAATTGTCGTCATAAGCTTGCTGCACATCCTCATCCAGCCGTATGTTCCCACCATTCTTTTGTACATTTGTTATAAATACTTGCAACCTTGAAACATTTTCTTGAAAGAGGATAAATTCTACATCACGATCATTCCTTATGTACATCGGAGGGGATTGTTCTTCCAAGTGCACTTTCACCATCATTATAATGTCAAACATCACCGGACTAATGTTTGTAACTTCATATATCAGACCTTTCAACTCATCGTATCTGACATTGCTCGGCACGACTACTCCTGTTAGCAAACCTCCAATGTAACAGTCACCAGTCTCATTCCAACTGCCACCGTATCGAATGAATAGTGATTTCCTTTCCATCCTGAAAAAAAAACGTAATAACTAATAAGTAGCGGTAAGTAATTAAAGCGCATTCTCGCTCTCGTTCTCGCTCATTTTGCGATGACTCTCGCTCACGCTCTCGCTCTCGCTCACGCTATCGTTCACGTTCACGCTCACGCTATCGTTCACGTTCACGTTCACGCTCACGCTCACGCTCATGCTCATGCTCACGCTCACGCTATTGCTCTCGCTTTAATACTATCGCTCCAGTTCAACCAGTATCGCTCCAATGCCAATGACATAGTAACCAACTTTCTGAAACTAAAAAAAAAACTTTCAAAACATAACACGTTTATTTATACCATAAGACATAAGACGTTTGTTCAATGTCTCAAAACCATGAAACGTAAGACGAGTTTTCAATGTTTGAAATGTAGAAATATGTCTTCCAAAAATATAAAACAAGTATTAGATCGTACCTATTTTTTGAATGTGGATTGGTTGCTGCTCGGACATTCAACACTTGAAAGGAGAAAAAGTTTTAAAGTAAAGTAAGTTTGAACAAATGAGAAAACGAAGGAAGCCAATGAATACAATCCATAAAAAATTATGTTTGTTACACATATAAACCGTAGTAATTTTCTTTAATTTATTTATTTAAAAGGTTTATTGGGAAATGTTGATGTTGAAAGTAGGTGTAGAACTGATTGCGGTCTTTTCTTTGTCAGTATTTTCGGCGGATAAACCACCAGTGTACGAAATTGACGTAAAAGATCGACCACGAGAGCGAGAACGAGTACAGCGTTCGCGTGAGGTAGAGTGACGAGTGACAACGTTCAACGTGAGAGCAAGAACGAGTCAACGTGAGAGCGAGAAAGAGTACAACGTTCGAGCAACAGCAAATAAAGTTCAATGCGAGAGCGAGCAGAACATTGGTAGAGTGACGAGTGAGAACGAGTACGGCGAGAAATGTCAACGTGAGAGCGAGAACGAGTACTACGAGAACGAGTACAACGTTCAACGTGAGAGCAAGAACGAGTACTACGAGAACGAGTACAACGTTTAGCGAGAGAGAGAACGAGTAGGGCAACGCGGGAACGAGTGACGTAACCGAACGAGAACGAGTACAGCGTTCTATACTCGGCAAATAATGTTCGAGTGCGAGAGCGATCCGAACGAGCACGAGAGCGAGAATAAGTAGTGCGAAAACGAGTCAGCATGTGCGAGAAAATATGTGGCCCCCGTTCGAGCGAGAACGAGTACTACGAGAACGAGTACAACGTATAGCGAGAACGAGTACCCGGGGGCGACCGAGAACGAGAATATTCAGCGATAGCGAAACTCTATCCGAGAGCGTGAACGACGAGCCGGTCCTAAACTGCCCTTCTGGGTAATTTTGCGCGCGTTGCCACGTCAGAATGGGTCATTTTTCATTGAAATGGGATGACAGGTCAGATGACATTAAACCATTGAAAACGGGGTCATCCGTACAAAAACCCCTAAATAAATCTTGATTAAATTATAAATTTGATCCTATAATTTAGGCATAATTTCAATTTGGTTCTTGCGATTAATTTTTTTTTAAAATTTAGTTCCTATGATTCATTTGGACTTTGTTTTAATTTGATATCTATGATTTTAAAATTTTCAATTTGATTCCTACGGTTTAGTTAGACCTCATAAATTTGGATAATTATACTAGAACTTTCAAATGATATGTGAGCTTGGACTAAATTATAGATCAAATTGAAATTAAGCCCAAACCATAAGAATTAAATTGTAACTTTTAAAATCATATAATCCAAATTGAAATCAAATCAAATCCTACATACAAAATTCATAATTTAACCATAAATCTATTATAAAATATAATTTCCAATTTAGTGGTTTCCTCTCCTTTTTCATGTACTAATTTCCAAAAAAAAAAAAAAGAAGACAAAATAACATAGTGAGATCCACTCCACCTAAGTTAATCTTAAATTTAAAACTCTTGGACGAGATTTCGGAAGAAATTTAATTCGTGGAATAAAACTTTGATTTTTATTAATTTGTGTAATATAATGGAGTATAATCTCTATCATATGGTCATTTGATTCTTTCTCTCACAAATTCAAGGAAGTTTTACTCTTCAAAGTCTTCAGGATGCTTTTGATCTTCGAAGACTTCAAGAAGCTTTTAATCTTCGAAGGCTTCAAGGTCTTTCACTCTTCAGAAGGATTTAAGTTAACCTCAGTCTTCAGGAAGATTTAAGTTAGAAGATATAAGTTAATTTTGGTCTTCAAGTCTTTATTTTTTAGGAAGATTTAATTTAATTTCGGTCTTCATGTCTTCAGTCTTCAGAGTCTTCTTGAAGCTTCAATCTTCTGACCTCCTCAAATGAAGAGGAGCCCTCTATTTATAGAGTTTTCTCAATGCTCTATGTGTGCTTAGGCCTAATTGCTTTTGGGCCCATCCTTTGGACTTGGATTTGTTTGGACAAAATCTAGTCTTCAGACCCAATTAGCTTAATGCATTTGGATTTATTTGAGCCCAACCCAATTTAATTTGATAAACTTAAATTAAATTGGACTTTAGGCCAAATTATCATTTGATCTCGGACTTGACAATTGTTGGATTTGATCAGGCCTATTAGTCTGATCAGATGTCATAAGGAAGACATGTGGCATGTTTGAATTTGTCATAATTTAATTTGGGGACCCGTGTTAATTTGTAATTGGTCCTTAATTAAACAATTTTGTCATTAATTTTAAATAATGTCATGACAATTTATAATTGGTCGAAAATTCTATTTCAACAAAAACAGTGTAAAATATTATTATAAAGAAAACATAATATATCTTTAATATATGCATTAAATCTTAAAAAAACACACCCACATATGTGTGCATTAAAATCAATTATGTTTATGTCGAAGTAAACTTAGCTCAGTGATAATTAGCATGTATCTTTGACCAAGAAGTCAGAAATTCGATTATGAGTGATTTTTATTTGTACTTATTCCTTCTAAATCTTTTTTATTCTTTTAGGCTCAATAATGATTTGAAATACCAAATTTTAAGATATAATATGTGTCTAATCTATTTAGTATTTTGGATCAGCTTTTCAATCTCTTTCAAAGAAAGAATTTTACATTTTTTTAAATTTAAGAAAAAGACATATCACGCGAAAAGGAGTTTAAATGGTATTTAAGAATATGAAGAAAAGTCACGTGGACATTTTAAAGTCATACAAATGACTTCAATCAACAAGTGATGTTGAAAACATGAAAAAAGTCGTACAAATGAATTCAATTCAAAGACGTTAATTAACCATTGTTTACTAAAACTTGAAAGCATATTTTTCTTTCCTTCCATGTGCAAGACACAGATGTGTTTATATTGTTCTAACCTTTGTCAAATTATTTAGGCTCGTTTGATAACTATTTAGTTTTTTATTTTTAAAAATTGTGTTTATTTTTTCATCATTTCTCTATAATGAGCTTCATTTTTCTTAAGAAAATATTTGAATTCTTAGCCAAATTCCAAAAATAAAACACAAGTTTTTAAAAACTATTTTTTAGTTTTCAAAACTTAGCTTGGTTTTTGAAACATACGTAAAAAGTAGATAACGAAATGAGAAAATACATAGGTGGAAGTGTTAGGTTTTTAATGTGTAGTCAATAGATTTAAAACAATATAAATCACAAGCAAAAAATAGAGAAAAATAGTGACACCAAGATTTATGTGGAAACCCCCTTAGTGTAAGAAAAAACCACGGGACAGCTCCAAAAATCTTCCGCTATAAGAAAATAATGGATTACAAGAGTTTCTTCCCTAGTTGTAACTAGAGGATACAACAACTGTCAACAAAATACATCACTGGCAAGAAAAACGGTACATAAAAATATCCTTCATCAAGAACAAATGGAACATAAACGTAAAGAGATGTCTCACTGGTGAGGATGACTCAAATAAACCAACTGAAAAAAGAAACAAACTTTCCTTCTTCTTCGGCTGCTACACAGACTGACCCCAATGCCGCAAATCATGCTGAAACTTCTTCTCTCCAAAGCATCAAACACTCTCAAGTTCTTACTAAACTCGCTTGTTTGAGTGCTTTTGGTGATTTTTGGTTGTTAAAGCCCCAAGTTCTGTATGTGTTTGCTGTTAAGAGTGATATTCTTTTAAAATGTGAAAATGATATGCTTTTGGCTAAGACATGGGCTTAATTTATTGAATTTTTCTTCAGGTGAAGTGCTCGCAAATAACCGTAAGTGTAAGGTGTCAAGTTTTAATATAGTGATAGAGTATAGAGTATAGAGTATCGTCTCCACAGAGATTAGTTTTATTTAGACTTAATTAAGTACCATAGTTACTTTTGCCCAATTTTATTTAGAGAAACAAACTTTGGAATTAAGAAGAAAAATAAATCTAAACTACTATGTACATGCTTTGGAGTCCCATTTTGAGAAACATGAATGATTGATTTCATTAAGGCCAACTTTGAATTGATTAATGAATTGAGTTATAAACTGCGATCCTAGGCCAAGAATTACTAAACTATCCAATTGACTCTCTCAAGCCCAATTGAACTCATGCAAAGGAGCAAATCAACCTCTCAATCTATTTCTAGTACTAAGCACGACATTAAGACATTCTTTTTGAGGCCTCTAGCATTAACGTACTCATTCTCATGCAATAGATTAACCCTAGTCATGCATCTAATGTTCTTTAACTAAATCTACTCTCTCAAGCTAAATTTAGTTTAACAAGCAAGACCATGACCAAAGGTTTAGACAACTAAAGCAAGATGCATAAAAGACGTTACTAAATACTACAACTCAAAACCTAACAAAGTCTTACAAAAATAAAACCATCCACAAGTCTAAAATTGAAATATACAGTACATGTGATCGAACTGAAACGTGGGGCTTAAAGAAAATATTAAAACACGCTTCAGTCTAGTGCAAGTGCACACTGTCGATGCAAATAATATAAAACTGGAAGTATTTCAGAGTATCGATCCCACAGGGAATGGATACAACAAAATTCAAGAGAATAAGCAAAGACGTTTTCAAATTGCAATTGTGGGTAGCTAGTGTAAAACAATAGGTGAGATGATTTTTTGGTCTTTGAAAAGAATAAATAAAAATGATAAAAGAGGGATTCAAACGTGTTTTTGCTCCATTGAAAGAAATTGTAGCCTAATTGCAATTGCAATCCTTTGACTCAACACTTAGCTTTGTAAACCGAATTCAACACCTATTCGACCTTCTATGAAGTATCTTTAGGAGGCTAAGCGATTAAACCGATATTTCTATGGCTAATACGAACTTAGTTAATTTTGAAACACAATTCTTTTGGTTTTAAAGGTTTTGCCCTATGTCTAGGGTCAAAAACAAATTCCTATGTCTAGACTATTTTCCTTTATTGCTTTTATGAAATCTAAATTTTTATCTAACCTTTTCAGAATTAGACTCAATTTTTGTATACTAATCTAGGTGATCAATCTAGACTAATAATAAGCATTAAAATCAATAAAATCAAACAAGCTATAGAGGAAGCAAGGTTGCTCTCACAATTAGGCTTATATTCCTATCTCTAGGGCATTCACATGCTTGAATCCCAAAGAAAAAATTAGCTCATTATGATGGGGATGAAAAACAGTAAATTAAAGTGTAGAAAATCCATAACAAGCTTAGATAAAGAGAAATTGAGAGATCAACTAAATTATGTGATAAAACTAAAATAAATCTTATTGAATTTAACTTGCAAGACTAACTAGCCAAAGGAATTAACCATATAACTTGAGTTCAAAAGGAAAAATGAAAAGAAAGATAGAAGAATAACTTAAAGCTAAAATTACAGCCATTAAACTAAACAAAACAGAGGAAAAAAACTGAAGTTTATGCTAACAAAGTGCTTGAAATACAGTGCAATAAAGCATCGTTGTTGCCCCTTTCATCAATCGAACTTAATCCCACTTCTTTCAAAGGGAATCGGGTCTTTACAATCTGAGATTTTCGTCTAGATTGAATTGATTTTTGGGGCTTGAAGGTGTTGGAAAAAAGAAGAAAAATAGCAGAAAAAAAAAGAAAGAAAATAGCAGAAAAATGGACTGGGGTGAGCAGTAAAACTCATTCACGTTTTGCTTCATTTTCTCCATTTTTATAGGCATTGAGGGCTAGGGTTTCCATATAAATCATCCTCAATCCATGGGCTAACTTCTAGGAATCAAATGGGGATGAGAATCTCCCAAAATCGTGCAAAAATCCCATAAAATTGCTTGCTTTCTGTCATTCTCGGATTTTCCAGATTTTCCAGAAATGCAATTGCATTTCAATTGTATTTCTGTTTTTCAGATCTACCAAAATTTTCTAGAAATGCAATTGCATTTCATTTGCATTTTCTTCATTTCTTTAAATCTGCACAAAAACAATAATTTAGCCAACTTTCCATTATCTTTTCAACTTATTTCTTCTTTTTCCATACTCCGACAAGCTTACATGAATTTATCTTATAAATGCTATTTTTAGCTTGCTCGTTATTCGATAAAATGTGAAAAAATGGCAAGAACAACTTAGTTTTAAGGTTAAATAATCCTCATAAATGAGAATTATCAATATGACCAGTCCACAAAAATCCTAAATTCAACAGACAAAGTAAAGGAAAAAATAGAAAAAACTAAGGGACATGTGCCAACACTCGTTCCTGTCGTGATGTCCGTGATCTCGAGTTTCGAGTCTCCTCCTTAGCTCTACAAAAGATCTCTTCTAGGTCCCAAGACAATGTTTGAATCGTGTTTAGAGTTTTTGGTCTCTCAAAACGACTCCATTTGCATGAAATAGCAACTTCCTTTAAATACTATCAAGATAGCATTGCAACGCTAGGGGCAGCGTTGCAATGCTCCCTTCAAGGACACCCCACATAAACATGCCCTCAGCTACAACGGAACTTTATTCCAAACACCTACATCTTGAGAGAATTTTCTAGTCATCAAGTGAACTACGACTCTTATGATCCCTATTGTCCTAAATGGGATCAATCCAATTATGACTATAGATACCAGAAGGAGAAACAAAGCCAGTACTATAAAATTTTAGACTTACGTATGTCTTTAGAGACTTTAGTGCATGAACTTGCTAATAGTAATCTCCATTTTCAGTAGGAAAATCTCCAATTTCAAAAGGAGACATGAGCTGGAATGTGAAGCCTTGGTGAACAAATTACTCTGTTGGCTGATTAAGTGAGAAGATTGGAGAGTTTACAGGAGCAACACTCTTTTGAGGGAAGAATTTATAAGGAGATCGACATAGGCAATGACGAAGAGGTTGTGAATTTTGCGTCATGCCAAGAACAGGTAATTTGTGAGGTTAAGGAGGAGTCTGAGCTTACACCCAAAGAGAAGATTCATGTGATAGAGTTGGAGGCTAACAAGACTTCACCTGTGCTATTCCCTTGCATTTCTCTTGATTTTGAATTGCCTTTTCGTTATTCTCACGAGTTTGTAGAGTCTTTTATTTCTTTTAAGTTAGTTGAGTCTTAATTTATGCCCTTCATGGTTTATATAAAAAATCTCAAAAATAATGATATGTCTGATATCCTAGAGAAGCAGGTGAGCCTTTTAGACTTGGAAGGCTATATTGATTTGAGAAAGAAGGGACCAATGAAAATAGAAGATTTTATGTGCTTTGACCGTTGGGATTTATGCCCTAAAGCCTCGTAATTAATGATTTATTTAATAATTAATAATTATTTTGATTATTTTATTTGCAATATAATATTATCCATTATATGAAAAATCTAAGGTTATTAGTGTAATCTTAAACAATATGTGGTTGACATACGAGATGATCATGTTCAAGAAATAACCTAAATGGTCATAGTATATGGATAATGTTGAGTGCCTTATTCTGGTAACACTATTGATATGACCCACTATGTAATAGTTACGAATGATTTGATCCAAATCGTTCATGTGGAGCATGTGAGTGGGGGTATCTTATACAATGAGTTTGTGTAAGACTAGACCATGAAATATTTAATCTCTCTTTATAAATCCATTAATTGAGAAGATTAATATTTCATCAGGATGAACATATGCGACTCGATCTTAATCCTGAATGAGTTATGAACTTCTGCCTGTGAAAGTTTGTCCTTTGATTTTCATGGGTAAGAGTGACTTTTGTAGCCGATTCAATATGCCTACCATTTTGGGGACTTGACCAAATAGGGAGCTGGGAACATAATCTCACAAGATGGAATTCACTCCTTCCATATAGGGTAAGTAGATAAGTAGATCACTTAAGTGCTGATTTTGAGACTTGAACAATGGGGCCCCACCCTCTCACTGGCTCGGGAGGGACTTAGTTTATGGTTGGATCATGAACTAATTGTTTATTAGAGGATCAGTGGTACTTAAGGTGTAAGATGTAATTACAAGGGTAAAACGGACTTTTGACCCAGCTGTAATTACGAACAACTCGTGAAGGATAGACTTGCATGTAGTGATTATATCTATGGACACAACTTGTCTTACAGTAGATAAGAGTGCAACTTCAGGTTTATAGTGGAGTGACCCTAGAGTTAATGAATGAAAATTGATTAATTAAAGAGTTTAATTAATTAATTTTGTATTATTGGAGCTTATAATCTGTAACACTAAAAGATCAATTTAGTTGAAAGAAAAATTTGAAATGTTCAAATTAATATTTAATTAGAAGTATTCAATTAATATTTAATATTAAATATAAAAGAGGAAAATATATTTATTATATTTGATACATTAAATATTAAAATAATTAATATATATTAGATACATTAAATAAAAGATATTTATAAAATTTGAATAAGATTTAAATAAATAAATATCTTAGGAGATTTGAATGAGATTCAAATAAGTATAAGATATATTTTAATATATTAAATATTAAATTATAATAATTTAATTATGGCAAAGATTTGCCCTTGGTCTCTATAAATAGGACCCCTAGGTTGAGCCATTAAAGAAACATATCTCCTCAATAGAGAATTAGATAATTCTCTCTAGACTTTTTCCTCTCCAATCCCTTGTGGATTTTCTTTCAAGAGGTTCCCACAAGCCTTGATCATGTGTTCGAGTCGTAGCTAGGAAGACTTTGTAGAGGAGATAATGACTCACCTAAAATATTTTCATAATATCTCAAAGGTATGTTTTGCTTAGCCTAAAATTATATTATGTTTAATTCTAAATAAATCAAATGCAATCTAATGCATCCGCTATGAGTTTAATTTGATTATTTCTTTCACCTTTGTCATCATATCTGAGTCATTATCATCAGTGTATATCTTTTCAATATCTTACAACTTCTCATTCAACATGCACTCTTGAATCCAATGATATATGACATCAATATGCTTGGACTTCGAGTGGAAGGTCGGATTCTTGCTGACATGAATAGCACTTTGATTGTCACAGTACAAACACATATCTTTGTTGTTCAATGCCCAATTCTTGCAAGAACTTCATCATCCAAAGCATTTCTTTGCAAGCTTCAGTTGCTGTTATAAACTCAACTTTTGTAGTTGAAAGAGCAACACACTTTTGTAACTTGGATTGCCATGATACAACTCCTCCTACAAAAGTAATTAGACACCTTGTAGTAGATTTTCTAGCATCATCATCGGCCATGTCTGCATATGTAAACCAATTAAACACAGTTTTATTATTCTTAAAGCATAAACATACTCCAGATGTACTTCTAAGATATCTGAAAATTCATTTCACTGCTTCCCAATGTGCTCTGCTCAGATTGGAAAGGAATCGACTGACAATACCAATTGCGTGAGCTATATCTAGCTTGGTACAAACCATCGCATACATCAAGCTTCGAACGGCTAAGGAGTAGGGAACTCCTCTCATATCTTCCTTCTCTTTCTCATTCGAAGGGCCTTGTTTCGAATTGAGAGTGAAGTGACTATCAAGCAGAGCACCTATTGGCTTTGTTTTGTCCATACGAAACCTCTCAAGCACCTTCTCAATATATTTCTCTTGTGATAACCACAACTTTTTTTTGAGATTTATGTCATAAAGCCTCGTAATTAATATTTTTATTTGCAATATAATATTATCCATTATATGAAAAATCCAAGGTTATTAGTGTAATCTTGAACAGTATGTGGTTGACATACGGGAGGAGCATGTTCAAGAAATAACCTAAAGGGTCATAGTATATGGATAAGGTTAGGTGTCTTATCCTGACAACACTATTGATACGACCCACTTTGTAATAGTTACAAATGATTTGATTCAAATCGTTCTGTAGAGACATGTGAGTGGGGGTATCTTATACAATGAGTTTATAAAAGACTGGACCACAAAATATTTAATCTATCTTTATAAATATGTTAATTGAGAAGATTAATATTTCATCAAGATGATCAGATGCAACTCGATCTTAATCCTGAGTGAGTTATGAACTCCTGTTTGTGAGAGTTTGTCCTTTGATTTGCATGGGTGAGAGTGGCTTTTGTAGCCGATTCAATATGCTTACCATTTTGGGGACTTGACTAAATAAATAGGTAGTTGGGAACATAATCTCACAAGATAGAATTCACTCATTCTCATATACGGTAAGTAGATGAGTAGTTCCCTTAAGTGTTGATTTTGGGACTTGAACAATGGGGTCCCACCCTTTCACTGGCCCTAGAGGGACTTAGTTTATGGTTAGATCATAAACAAATTGTTCATTAGAGAACCAGTTGTACTTACGGTGCAAGATGTAATTATAGGGGTAAAACAGACTTTTGACCCAGCTGTAATTGCGAATAATTGGTGAAGGATCGACTTGCATGTAGTGATTATATTCATGGACACAACTTGTCCTACAGTGCATAAGAGTGCAACTCTAGGTCTATAGTGGAGGGACTCTAGAGTTAATGAATGAAAATTGATTAATTAATTAATTTTGTATCATTGGAGTTTATAATCTATAGGTCCATAAGGTCTCATTGCCAGCTCATAGTAACACTAAAATATCAATCTAGTAGAAAGAAAAATTTGAAATGTTCAAATTAATATTTAATTTGAAGTGTTCAAATTAATATTTAATATATTAGATATATTAAATATAAAAGAGGAAAATATATTTATTGTATTTGATACATTAAATATTAAAATAATTAATGTATATTAGATACATTAAAGAAAAGATATTTATAAAATTTGAATAAGATTCAAATAAATAAATATCATAGGAGATTTGAATGAGATTCAAATAAGTATAAGATATATTTTAATATATAAATATATTAAAATATAATATTTTAATTATGACAAAGATTTGACCTTGGTCTCTATAAATAAGACCCATGGGTTGAGCCATTAGATATGACACACACATCCTCAATAGAGAATTAGAGAATTCTCTATAGACTTCTTCCTCTCCAATCCCTTGTGGATTTTCTTGCAAGAGGCTCCCACAAGCCTTAGTCTTGTGTTCGAGTCATAGCTAGGAAGACTTTGTGGAGGAGATAAAGACCTGTCAGAAATATCTCCATATTTACTCCAAGTAAGTTTGCTTAATCTTATTTTTTTAATTTAATTTTAAATAAAATAAAAGACGATCCAATGCTTCCGCTGCGGAGTGAAACGTTCGTCCTTCACTTTTGAGTTTTCCTATCACAAAATTCTTATGCCAAGAATTTGTTTCGTTGGCCCCAAATCCTTCATAGCAAAAGATTTATTCAGTTCTTTCTTGAGTTCACTAATCTTTTTGCTATCAACACCAACATTTAACATGTCATTGATAGTGCACAAATGTGTGCTATTTCTTAGGCTGTGATTATTGCTAGTTTATGGTTTTAAAGTATATTTTTATGCTCTTTGTGTGTATCATGTAGATTTTAAGCTAATAAAACAAAATTGAGCAAAGGAAAGTGTTAAGAGGAAAAAGGAAACAATTTGATTTCAATTGGAGAAATCAAATGAAAAGGAGAAGAGAATTGAGTCAAAGAGCCTGAGGCCATAGCATCGAGACTCGACGCTCTGGAGAGCATTGAGATACCATGTATGCAGCTTGACAAGTCAAGTTTTCCTCATGAGCAGTGTCAAGAGCTACTTTATGGCGTCTCAACTCCATAAACACATTAACAAGGATTTAATTTTACGTTGTGTTGAGACGCTGTGTAATAGCATTTCGATTCACAGTAAGTATTTGGGACCTAGAGAGCCCTTTTGAGAGCAAGGAAAGGATTCTAAGCTCAAGATCGTAGGACATCACGATGAGGATGAGGATTAGCACGCGTCCAAGAGTTTCTCTCTCTTTCTTTTCTACTTTGTTGTTGTTTCTAGATTTTTTTTAGAGTTTAGATTTTGTTATAGTGAATTTTGAGTGGTTGGACTCTTGTAGCTTATAATTATTGAAGCTTGGCTTTAATTTTGATTTTTAGTAAATTGCAACGTTATTTATGCTTCTATGTTTGCATTGTCTAAACTCGTGGCCGAAGTTTAGTTGCTTTTAATTTGAGTTTTAGCTTGGAAAAGTAGAACTTGAATTTAGGTGTGGATGCATGACTAATAGTTTATTATTGCATGGGAATGAATAATTTATTATCAGAAAGCGTAAAAGATTCACTTTGTTGGCATGCTGAATTTGAGAATTAGATTGGAAAGTTGAGGATTCAATTTTGCATGAAATTATTTGGGCTTGGAAAGGTCACTTAACTAATTTAGTGATTTTCTTGGCTTATAATAGCTGCATGCATTTAAGTCTCTTAATTAAACCAAGTAGTGCTTCATGACTAAGAAATCCAATCCTATGGACGACACTCTCACTCATCACTATATTAAAACATGACGTTGTACACTTGCAGTTTTGCGACCACATAAAATCACGCAACACGAATTTTGTCTACGTATAGTAGAAGAATAATGAAATTGCCATCAGCAAATTTCTTAACAAAAATACAGTGATCAAAAGTTGTCTTCTTATGTCCACGCTCTCCCATGAACGAATTAAACTTCTTATACCATTGCATCGGTGCTTGCTTTAGCCCATACAGACTCTTCTTTAGTTTGCACACAAGTGTTCCTTGCCTTCTACTTGGAATCCCTTTGGTTATTCCATATAGATTTCTTTCTCCAAATCACCATGAAGGAATGCAGTTTTCACATCAAGCTTCTCAATTTCCAAATTCAAGCTGGCTGCTAGTCCTAGCCTAACTCAAATAGATGACATATTCACCATTGGTGAGAAAATTTCTTTAAAATCTACACCATTAATCTAATTAAACCCTTTCACAACCAATCTCATTTTGTAACTTGGTTGAGTTATTCTCATTTGTTCTTTAATGCTCTCTTGCCCTTAGGCAACTTCACCAGCTCGTATGTATGGTTCGCGTGTAGTGACTTCATCTCATCTTGCATTGCTTCGAACCATTTCTCTTTACCATCATCACTTATTACTTCCTCATAACTTTTATGGTTCTGCCCCATCAGTAAGCAATACATATTCATGTGGAGAGTACATTCTAAAGGGTTGACGATCCCTGGTGGATCTTCTAACTTGGACAGTTTCTTGAAATGGTGGCTCTAGAACTAGTATCTCATCAAAGGGCACTATATCATCAATACTGTTTGAAGGTGTATGATTATCTCCATTACCATCTTCCATATCTAAAGAAGAAGGACCCATATCTATTAAATCACATGTTTCAGGTTCTAGTTTCTTCACAGTCTCTATATCTTCAATGGTTTCATCCTTGAGAAATACAATATATGGGCTTCTAATCAGCTTCTTTTCAACTAGATCCCACAAATGATAGCCAAACTCATCATATCCATAGCCCAAAAATATGCACCGTTTGGTTTTATAGTCAAGCTTTGATCTCTCATCTTTGGGAATATGAACAAATGCTTTACATCCAAAGACCTTAAGATAATCATTACTTTCCTATCCAGATCTTATGTGGCATATTACATTTCAAAGAAACAGTAGGAGAGAGATTTATCAAGTCCATCGCAGTTTTCACTACTTCACTCCAAAAACATCTTGGCAATTTTGCATTTGACAACATGTATCTGGCTCTTTCTACAATGGTACGATTTGCTCATTCAGCCGCACTATTATACTGAGGAGTCTTAGGAAATGTCATTTGATGCCTAATCCCATGCCTTTTACTATACTCATCAAATGAACCTAGACTCACCACCATTGTCTGTTCTGATACATTTTAATTGTCTCCATGTCTCTCTTTTTGCCTTGACTTGAAACTCTTTAAACACGTTTAATAGAGGTGTTCACTAGAAGACTGAAAACCTATTCGACCGACAGAAACCGACCGAACTAACATCGGTTGGTCGGTTTTCATACACCATTGGTCGCATTCGGTTTTGCCCAATGGCAAAACCTTCGGTCGGTCGGCGGCGATCTGTAGGTTGAAAAAATCGACCTACCGACCGACCAAATAATGTCTTACTTTATATGTATATAAATTATTCAAAACACGTGTTTCATCCTCACCACTTACTTATGAAACCCTATCTCTACATCGCACCCACCCACCTTCGTTCTTCATCTTCTCACTCTCATCTCAATTCTCTCCCTCCAAGTTGTCGTGCCCACTGATAGCCATTCCCTCCTTCTCAGGACCCAGTTCTCTCATTCTAAGTCTCAGTTTTCTCTCCCTCGCAGTCGCCGACGGCCTGACGGCTTCAAGTTCATGCCCGCAGGCTCACAACTTCTTCTTCATTATTCGACTCGCAGCCCTCTCTTTCCCTCCAACGCCGTCCTCTCCCTTTCATATCCTACTCCAAGCTGCTGCCTCATCCTTTTTTCCTCTCGATTCAAAATGGAGTATGATAGGATGACTTGTCGAAGGTCGTATCAAGATTAAATTTATAAAACCAGACGTCTAAGTATTTTGCAATATTAGTGGCTAGTGTCATCCACATGGATTGGAATTCTTTAGATTTAATTAAGTACCACAGTTAATTGTGCCTAATTTTATTTAGAGAAAAACTAACATGGATTTGGTTTGAAAACATAAAATCTATCCTATTATTTACAAAGTTGGAGTCCAATTTTAGAGAGACATTCGTTAATTGATATTCGTGAAGCCCGACTATGAAATTGATTATTGAATTGTGATTCATGCAACCGTTCTAAGTCAAGAATTACTAAAGTATTCAATTGACTCTCTCGAGCCCAATTGAACTCATGCAAGAGGTAAATCAACCTATCGGTCTATTTCTACAACTAAGCACAACATTATGAAATTCTTTTATCAACTTCTAGTTTTAACCTATTCATTCTCATGCAATAGATTAAACCTAGTTATGCATCCAAGTTCATGGTTAAATTTACTTTCTCAAGCTATGGCCAATAGCTAAGAAAACTAAATCAAGATGCATAAAAAACGTCACAATCACATTCAACAATCAAACATAGTTCATACAATCTTACAATTAACTAGAAAGTCTAAAAAGTACTCAATTACATGCAAATTCAGTTCACTAAATCCTAAAATTGAGAAAGCAAGAGAAAGGAAAAAGAGAAAAACTGGACGACGCGTGCCAACACTCGTTCCCGACGTGATGTCCCGCGATCCTGAGCCTTGAGTCTCCTCCTTAGCTCTCCAATATGCTCTCTAAACCTCTCAAACACTGCCTCTATCGAAATTAAGGTTTAAGTCTCTCCAAAATGGCTCATTTTGCTCGAAGTATAACATTCCCTTATATAGAGTCGAGACAGCGTTGCAACGCTGTCCATAGCATTTTTTTAAAAAGGAAAAAATCTTCTTCGGCCAGCGTTGCAACGCTATAAACATCATTGCAACATTGTGCCCTCGGATCTTCAAGGTTGAAAGGCTTCTTCTTTGGAGTTGCAATGCTATAAGTAGCGTTGCAACGCTATACTCTCGGGTCCAATTGCCTTGTCCTTCTCCTTCAACACTTGAATCTTCAAATATAGCCTTAAGTTACTCAAATTTGTCTAATTATCTCACAGTTCTCCGGTTTTGCTCTAAATGCTCGATTTTTGAGAAATAAACATAGAAATACATGAAAGAATACGAAATCATAGTAAAACTAGCAAAAAACTAAGCCTAAAAATAGTACACTTATGCATGCTATCAGAGTCCTCTGATTTTGAAGGGTAAGGATTCAAGAACTCAATGACCTTCTATTTTAAGTTTTTTTTTTTAGTTTAAATTTGTTGAGAATTTGAGAACAAATCACATGTGAAGTAAAAAAAAAAAAAGCTAACTTATTGGATTTTAGGTTTTAAAAGTTCCAATTCGCACAACAAGTAAAATTTAAAAAATTGAAATTATATGGTAACCTCAATTCTAATTACTACCATCCTTCCAAATATTTGGAGAGAAAACATTGGAATGTTTGAGTGTTTCATAAAAAAGGGGAAAAAGAATAAGAATTTGTTTGAAGAAAACAGGGTGTAGAAAGAGAAGATGAAGAAGCAAAAGCATAATAAAGTTTCAAAACATAACGAGTTTGGTTTGTAATTTGTACTTGGTTTTATTTAATATTTCTTCTGTGTATTTGACCATAAGAAAGCTAGTTTGGAATGTGTTCTCCTATGTGTATTTCTTTGTTTATGTAATATTTAATTATTTTTTCCTAAAGATAAAGAGAGAGAGTTTGTAAGGTTTGGTATAAATATTGTATTGGGTATGAGGTTATACTTGAATGTATCGTATAATATAAGGATATTGAAGAAGATGAAAGAAAGAGAGAGAGAGAAAGAGGGCCACAAAAGTATGTATAAATAAAAACAAATGACAGTCCATAATGTTTGTGGTTTCATTATTTATTAATTTAATTTAATTTCTTGTTCTACAGAGGAAATAGTTTGGATAGTTCTCTTGTTGGTAAGAATACATCTAAATTCAAGAAAACTAAAAGCAAGGGCAAGGCTAGTTGCTCGAGTCCAACAAAAAAGCGTAAGAATACTAAAACCTCTATAGTTTGGGATCATTTTGTAAAAATTGAAGATTGTGATCTTGATGATCTGTATGCTAAGTGTAAATATTGTGGGGTTAAGTATGCATGTCATCCTAAGCGTAATGGTACTAGGACTTTGAAACACCATTTAGAAAATTATAAGAAATGCCCTTACCAAAGGAAGAAAGATTCAAGACAACAACAATTAGTTTTCAAACATAAAGAAGTTATTTGTGTTGAGAATTCAAAACTTGGTTGTGATTCATTTAATTTGGAGAGTTGTTGAAGAGCTCTTGCTGAGATGCTTATTTTAGATGAATTACCTTTTAGGTTTGTGGAGGGTATAGGCTTTATAAGATTCATCAACAAATCAATAGCTTTGCATGAGCCTAAGTTTCTCATTCCATCTTGCATAACTATGGCTAGGGATGTGATTAAGATATATGTTAGTGAGAAAACACATTTGAGGGGCATGTTTAAGACAAAGCGATATACAGTTTCCCTCACTACTAATTGTTAAACTTCTGCACAAAACTTAAATTATATGGTATGACAACACATTTCATTGATTTTGATTTGAAATTACACAAGAGGATTCTTAGTTTTTCTACCATTGAGAATCATAAAGGAGAAACCATTGGTGAGACCATTGAAAGGAATTTAAAGAACTGGGGTATTGGTAAAGTTATGACTTTGACAGTTGATAATGCAAGTTCGAATGATACAACTGTGGCTTTTTTTATTAAGAGATTTGATAGTGGGTTATTGCTTAATGGTGAATTTTTGCATGTTAGATGTTGTGCCCACATATTAAATCTTATTATTTGTGATGCTTTCAAAGAGCATTATGAGTGCATTAGTAGGATTCACAATGTTGTAAGATTTGTGAGGCCTTCTCTCCTGCACGTTCTAAGAAATTTAAGAAGTGTATAGAAAGTCAAAAGATTTCTTGTAAGAGTTTGGTGTGTCTTGATATTACCACTAGATGGAACTCTACATATCTTATGCTTGAGGCAGCTACGAAGTTTCAAAAAGCTTTTGAGATATTAGTGGATAAAAAACCTACTTATGCAAATGAAGAACAACCTACTGAAGAAGATTGGGAGAATGCTGGGATGTTGCTTAGGTTCTTGGAAGTGTTTTATAATGTCACTTTAAAATTTTCAGGCTCTTTGTATACCACTTCTAATATGGTTTTCTACCAAATTACCACAATTCAAAATTGCTTACATAAGAATTCTGAGGTTACTGGAAATAAAATTCTTAATGATGTGGCTAAGAGCATGGAGGCTAAATTTGATAAGTATTGGGGAAATAATGAGAAGACCAATTTATTATTGTATGTTTCTGTTGTGTTGGATCCACAGTACAAGTTAAAGTTTTTGTCATTTTGTTTGAACAACTTCTTAGGTCCAGTTGAGACTAAAAAAATGACTGATAAAGTAGAGCATCTTTTGAGGCGTCTATTCCATGCATATAGTTTATCTTCTTCTTCTAGTGGTAGTGGCAGTGGTAGTGCCACTATTAATAATATGAACGAAGTTAAAAGAATAGATGTTGGTGTGGATGATAAATATGGATTTGCACATTCATTCGAAAGTGTCGAGATTACTAATTTTGATAGGGAGTCAGAGATTGATGTGTATCTACTAGAAACTTTTATTAAGGTGAAGGATGAAAGTACTTTTGACATACTAGCTTGGTGGAAGAAAATGGTCATCAGTTTGAGGTTCTTAGTGCAATAAGCAAAGATATTTTGGCAATTCTAGTATCAACTGTAGCATTTGAGTAAGCTTTTACTACTGGAGGACGTATAGTTGACTCTTCTCGCTCTTCATTGGCTCCAAAAACAGTTGAGGCTCTTATATGCACTCAGAATTGGCTCAATTCTAACCCGATAGATTTGGAATTTTACAAAGAATTGGAGGAAGATGCAACGATTGAAGAAGGTATGAGTTTGGTTGTACTTTGCTTTTTTGTTTTTTGCTTTGCTTTTCTAGTATTATTGAATCATAAAAGTATTAACTTTTTTTGTTCTTATATCAAATTTGTAGGATTCAGAGCAATCATGGAAGAAGAAAAGACCTTGAAGACTTTTTGAAATTGGCATCTACATCTGGCAATTAGATTTTAGATTTTCGTCATTTGAATTTGAAATTATGTTTTCTTTTGTAATGAAACTTATTTTGTATTAGACTACTTAATGACTTATGTTCTCTTTTGTGATGAAGACTTATGTTAATATTGTTGTTTCATATATTTGGAGTTTGGACTTAAGTTATATAATGATTAAATATTGGTGAAAACTTATGTTATTTCATATGTTTGGAAATTTGGGCTTTGTAATATGCATATCGTATTTGAATCTTTAATGTTTAGTATTTATTCAATTTATAGGTAAGTAAATGGGCAAATGAAAATTATTCATTTCATTTCACAGGCCAAATAAAAATTTCCGTTCATTATCAATGAAAATTGAAATAGATGGATAATTATTCATGTTATGAGAGACTAAAAATTTGTTGTTCATTATCAATGAAAATAATTTATATTGCCATGATTATTAAAAATAAAAATATATGCACTAAAAAAAATCGGATAAAAGAAAAAGAAGGGTTAAGAAAACCAACTTATTAGGTTAGGTATATATTTTTTCCTATTATTATTAAGTATAAAATTATTATTATTAAAAAAAAAAAAAAGAAAACCGATGAAACCGATCAACTGAACCGACCGACTGTTGATCGGTTTCTTCATCACATGAAGGAATAGTAGGTTTTCGGGATAGATTTTCTACCAAAACTATCCCCAACCGACCGACGAACACCCCTAACGTTTAAGACTTGGTCCTTAGATTTCAGAATATGCACCCACATCTTTCTGGAGTGATCGTTGATAAATGTGGCAAAATACAATGCACTACCTAGAGATTTCTCTCTCATAGGACCACAAACATCGAAGTACACTATATTCAACACATTGGAACTTCTTTGTGTATGGGCTTTGAATGATACTCTATGTTGTTTACCAGCTAGACAGTGTGAACAAGTTTTAAGAGTTGTGTCCCTTGCTTGCAGTATGAGATGCTTTTTCGCAAGAATGTCCAATCCTTTTTGACTCATATGACCAAGTCGCTTATACCATAACTCCATCAACGATTCCTTTTCGACTGCATTTATGGCACTCTTTGCAAGCTTTGCATTCATCACATACATTGTGGAGTTTCTATCTCCTCTGACTACTACCAACGAGCCTCTAATGAGTTTCCACTAATTATCACCAAATTGACAATGAGACAATGATAGCCATCGTTGTCAAGTTGTCCAATGGAAATGAGATTCAACTGCATATCCAGAACATGTCTGACATTTTTCAGATGTAAATGACAACCATTGTTGGTCTCCAAGCATATCTCCAATACCTATGATTTTTGATGTATCATAATTTCCCATCTTTACTATTCCAAATTCACATGACTTGTAGGATGAGAAGAATTCACACCCAGAGATAACATGGATTGTCGCACTACTATCTACCACCCAATCAATATCCTGGCATGCGAAATTAACTACATTTTCATCACAAATTATCAATACATCAACATTTGTGGCTACTGCAACATCATTTCCTTCATTTCATTTGTCATTCTTTTCTTTGTTTTGTTCTCTTTTCCATTTTCGACAGTGGATCTTCTTATGACCCATCTTCTTGTAATGGAAGCACTCAATTTCTTTGATCGATGTACTCCCATATCCCCATCTATTTTTTTTTATTCTTGTTGTGACTATGGCTTCTCCCTCGATTTTCTGTGACAAGAGCTTTTGACTGGCTTGATGAAGAATTTGTTGTTTTTCTTCTCACTTCTTTATTTAGAAGACTACTCTTGACAATACTCATAGTGGCCTTGCCATCGGGTGAACAATTACTCAAAGCATCGACAGATCCAGCATGTGCCCAGGGGGATAGATCCCTCATCAACTATAAACTATTATATATTAGTACTAAAATAGTTAACTATATGTATTAAATTTGGTATTTGGTTTAGTGGTTTATGCATCTAAGCACCCCCTCAAAGGCCCGAGTTCAAGCTAGCAAAGAGGGTGCTTTGGGGTTTTTTTTTTTTTGTTATTGCTACGTATATAGCAACCTTCCAAGGGGCACAACCGAAAACAAGTATCTAGACTCTAAATCACGATCTTTAATGAAGAAGTCATTATTTATAATATATATTCAACAAAAAAAAAGTTATTATTTTTATTTATTTAAAAATATATACCAAGAGGTTCAAGACTTATAAAAAAAATAAAAATAATTTAGGTTTTTATATTTTATTAATTTAAATTGTAAAGTTGCAAACCATATTTTCTTTGTAAAATTCTATATATAAAGTATCTAAAAACATAAAATAACAATAAAAATATATATTTTTCAAAAATTAATCTCATAAAAATATAATTTTATAATTGAATGAAAAAAAAATTAACTTATTATTTCAAAGTTTCATTATTTTTCTCGTATATTTAAATAAAAAATCACTTATACTTCTTATTAAGCAAATTAATATTAAAATATATAAACATATATCAACACATATCATCATTCAAAATTCTCTTTATAGAATTCGTCTTTGACATAAAGTTTTGGTTTTGCCTCCGGTGGTGGATTCACCATGGGTCAAAAGGGGTCTGCTCTCTTCATTTTCAAAATTTTAAAATATACCTATTTAAAACATACCTACTATGTTTTATTTAATGTTTATGTTTAAAAAGATTTATTTGATAAGGTAGAGAATTTTTTTTAACAAGGATAGACAATGACAGTCTTATAGCATAACATTAAAAAAAACGATAAAATAGATAATGAAGATATTATGCATCGATTTCATAATATAAAAACTTGTATGAGACAATTCAATATACTAAATTAATAGTTCTGTTTCATTTATAAATTTTTTATATTGCTCGCTTGAAATTTTTTTACAAAATTTTAAATGAAGCCCCACTGAATAAAAATTCTAAATCCGCCACTGACTCAAAGAGACCACTAATGTCTCATAGCTATCTAGTAACGAATTTAGGAGCCATAATGCTTGAAGTTCATATTCCAAGTTCATCTGCATATTTGATAGCTGATCCACAATGCTCTGCATTTCATTCAAATGCTCTGCAATTGGAGTCCCTTCTTTGTATTTCAAATTTACTAGCCTCCGTATCAAGAAAGCTTTGTTGCCTGCAATCTTTCTGTTGGAATAGAAATTTTGACCAACCAGAAATTGCCACATCATTACCCAACATTGATGGTGAAATTATATTTAATTAGAGATTATTAAAATTTGCAAAGATCCCTAAATTAAATTATGGAAAATCCAAGTACACAATTGGGTTCTTTGAAATTTAAACTGACTCTAGACAAAGGCCTGAATTGAAAGCCCCAATTAGCAAAGTCCAGGCCTAGTTCAGAGATTAGTCCCAAAGTCAACAAGGCCCAATCTAAAAGGGTTGGCTCAAGATCAACAAGGCCCAGTACAAATGGCTAGGCCCAAAGTCAACATGGTCGAGTCCAAAAGGGTTGGCCCAAGGTCAACCAGGCTCAGTCCAAATGGCTAGCCCAGAGTCAACATGGCCCAGTCTAAAAGGGTTGGCCCAAGATCAACCAGGCCCAGTCCTACAGACAAGCTAAAGCCCACCTAGAGGCCCTGAGGAACTCTATAAATAGTGAGCTCCCTCCTTCATTTTAGGGGTTCAAAAATTAGAGATCTCATAAAGAATTCAGAAAAAATAATAATAATAAAAAGACCATAAGACTCCTTGAGCTCTTAAAGATCAAATACTTCCTGAACAAAGAACACTCCTTGAAGATCAAGAACACTTCAACACTCGAGGATTTCAAGACCCCAAGAATCAATTGAAGCTTCAATCTCAAGAACAAGCTCTTTAGCCCTTAAGTGAACATACAAGTAGGAGAGAGAATCAGAGGATCAAATACTAGAGATTGTACTCACTATATTGAAATTAATACAAATATACGTTCATTATACGTGTTCTTATTTCTATATTGAAATCTCGTGTGAAAAAATTGGCATGCCCATGTGGGAGAGGGAAGTACCTCATTAGCTTAAACTTCTGATACCACTTGACCCTCGGCTCTTCAAAGGTTAAATATGCTTGCAGGAGAAGAAAAGAGTACCTCATCAACCCCAACTTTGGTGCGATCATTAGCCTTCCAGAGATTAGGTGTGCTCATGAATGAGGGGCCTACTACATCAGTCTTCGATCGATTTCAACCTGAAAGCTGGGTGGAGACTTCAAAAGATTCGTCATTCGTAGTGTTGTTCCCTCTCAAATGAAAAGAAAAAACTTTGTTACCGTCAACAAGGAAGGTTCGTTAAAGGTAAAGCGACGTGATGTAGTCATCACCAATCCCTCAAAGGAAGATTTAGAGCAAGACGAAGGTAAAACCTCTTGCCACCACATCACAATTGAAGAAGAGATGGAGGTTGAGATGTCCGAAGAGGATGCAGATGAAGCCCCACTGCCTCTTGAAGATGGTAGTCAGTCGACAGTGAACGAACTTAAAGAAGTGAATCTTGGCACAGCTGAAGAACCACACCCCACTTTTATAAGTTCGTCACTTACTCATGAAGATGAGGGCGATTATATGAGCCTTCTCAATGAATATAAGGACATATTTTCTTGGTCATACAAGGAAATGGCAGGGCTTGACCTAAAAGTAGCAGGCCATCACCTCGCCATTAAACAAGGATACCGACTCACCAAGCAAGCTCAAATACGCTTTTGGCTGGAGCTCATCCCTCAAATTGAAGTGGAAGTCAATAAACTAATCGAGGAAGGATTCGTACGCGAAGTAAAATATCTGACATGGATAGAAAATATCGTCTCTGTCAAAAAAAGAATAGGCAACTTCGTATTTGTGTCAGTTTTAATGATTTGAACAACGATGTCCGAAAGATGATTTTCCACTACCTATTACAGAAATCATGGTGGATGCCACTATGGGTCACGAAGCTTTATCCTTCATGGATGGATCATCAGGATACAATCAAATTCGAATGGCTCTCGAAGATGAGGAGAATATAGCATTTCGAACCCCAAAAAGGATATATTGCTACAAGGTGATGCCTTTTGGATTAAAAACGCTGGTGCCACTTATCAACATGCCATGCAGAAAATATTTGATGTTATGTTAATAAACATATTGAATGTTATGTTGATGACCTCATGGTTAAGTCCAAAAAATGATAAGATCACCTGTGGGACCTGAAAGTAGTCTTTGATCGCTTGAGGAGATATCAATTGAGAATGATCCTTCTCAAATGCGCGTTTTGTGTGACTTCAGGAAGTTCCTTGGTTATGTTGTAAGGCATCGGAGAATTAAGATAGATCAATCTAAAATTGACGTCATCCAGAAAATGCCAAGCCCTAGAAACTTGCATGAGTTGAGAAGCCTTCAAGGTTGTTTGGCCTACATTAAAAGGTTCATTTCCAATTTAGCTGGTAGATGTCATTCCTTTCAAAGATTGATGAGGAAGAATGCAATTTTCGAGTGGGATCAAGCTTGTCAAATTGCTTTAGACAGCATAAAAAAGTACCTGCTCAACCCTTCTGTCTTAGGTGCCCCAACACTTTGGAAGTCGATGATATTATATATTGTTGTGCAGGAAAGATATGTTGGAGAGTTATTAGCACAAGAAAGAGAAAAGCATAAGGAACAAGCTCTCTACTACTTAAGTAGAACTCTAACGGCCATTGAGCTGAATTACTCTCCAATTGAGAAAATGTGTCTCACTTTGTTCTTTTCCATTGATAAGTTGAAGCATTATATGCAAGCCTTCACTGTACACTTAGTGGCAAAAGTTGATCCTATCAAATATATTCTATCTAGGACTATCATTTTGGGGTGCCTAGCTAAATAGGCATTCATACTACAACAATATGATATTATGTATATACACCAAAAGGCAGTGAAACAACAAGCAGGTGGCAGATTTCTTAGCCAATCATCTAACTTCCTCATACTGAAAATTATGTGAAGATCTTCCTGATGAGGAAACATTCTATATTGAATTCACAAAACCTTGGACTATGTACTTTGATGGCCCAGCACGAAGGAGTGGAGCATGCGTCAGGATCGTCTTCATCTCACCTGAGAAGCACATGTTGCCTTATAGCTTCCCTTTGGGTGAATTATGTTCGAATAATGTGGCGGAGTATCAAACACTTATCATCGGCCTTCAAATGGCTTTAGAGTTTGGGATTGCATACATGAAAGTATATTGTGATTCAAAGCTGATAATAAATCAACTTTTACTCCAATACGATGTGAAGCATGAGGATTTAAAGCCTTACTTCGTCTACTCCATAAACTATTGGAGAAATTTGATAGCATAATACTGGAGCACGTCTCAAGATTAGAAAACATGAAGGTAGACGCATTGGCAAATTTAGCTACTGCTTTGACTATTTCGGACAATGTTGCTATAAACATCACTCTTTGCCAAAAGTGGATAGTTCCACCAAGAGAAGGTTAATGTGAATAAGTCGATATGATATCAGTCTATGTAATTGAAGAGGAAGATTGGCGACAATCTATTATAGATTACCTGCAGCACAGAAAGCTTACTGCAGAACTTCGGCATAAGGTTAAGATACGAAGGAAAGTTACACGATTTATCTCTTATAAAGATACTCTTTATCGACATTCGTATGAAGGTCTTTTCCTCCAATGCTTAGGAAAGGAAGAATAACTAAAAGCATTAGAGGAGGCACATTCAGGAATTTGCGGTGCTCATCAGTCCGAACCGAAGCTTTAGTTCCAATTAAAAAGGATGGGCTACTATTGGCCTACAATGATCCATGATTCAATGGAGTATGCAAAGAAGTGAGAAGCTTTCCATTTCCATGCAAACTTCATCCATTAGCTGTTAGAACCTTTACATCCAACTGTTGCTTCATGGCCTTTCAAAGCTTGGGGGCTCGATCTTGTTGGACCCATAATGCCTAAGTCATCAGCAGGTCACTCTTATATCTTTGCAACAACGGAATACATTTCAAGATGGGCTGAAGCAGTCGCACTGGGAGAAGCCAAGAAGGAACATATTGCAGACTTCGTTCGGACTCATATCATCTGATGGACAAATTATGTGAAAAGTTTAAGTTTAGGCAACATAAATCATCCATGTATAACGCTGCAGCAAATGGGTTGGCAGAGGCGTTCAACAAGACATTGTCTAACTTGCTGAAGAAAGTGGTCTCCAAGACAAAAAGAGACTGACAAGAAAGGATTGGTGAAACACCTTGGGCTTACTGGACTACATATCGCACTCCCACAGGAGTTACACTATATTCCCTTGTCTATGGGGCAGAGGTCGTGCTCCATTTGTAGAGAGAGGTTCCGTCATTAAGGATGGTTGTACAAGAAAGATTTATAACAGAAGACAATGCGAAGTTACGTCTCCAAGAATTAGAAGCTCTTGATGAAAAAATGTTAGATGCTCAACAAGCATTAGAGTGTACCAGGTGCGAATGACCAAAGCTTTCAACAAGAGTCTCAAACCTCGGACATTTCAGGTGGTGATCTAGTACTTGTTGTTCGACGATCGATTATCACGACGCAACATACAAGAAATAAGTTTACGCCCAAGTGGGATGATCTCTACATTGTTAAAGAAGTTTACACAAATGGAGCATACAAGGTCGTTGATAAAGACGACTTAAGGATAGGCCCCATCAATGGAAAGTTTCTTAAAAAAATTTATGCATGAAATTTAAACACTCCTTATCGTAAGAGTCTAAACTGCATGTTGCTTCTGACTTGCATGAGCATAAATAGTGAACTACCCTAAATAAATAAATAAATAAATAAACACTTTTGAACTACGTTATGACTTGATCCCTCTTCATCATAAGGCACGTAGGCAGCTTAAATGAAATTTTAAGTTTAGTCAGAAAATTTTTTTAAAAAAAATATCCATGAATAAGGCTTTAATATTTTATTGATTGAACAAATAGATGATTCGCCTAACATGATCAAGGAAAAAAATGGAGTTAACAAGAAAAAAATACATTTACATGAGCAAAAGAACATAAACTAATCAAATCAAGGCTTCCACTTGAAGTTCCTCAGCTCTTCACGCGTAGCCTCTAAGTTTTCATGTATTAGCGCCAAGGTTTTGGCATCTTCCTCATCCATAATGGGGGCACACTCAATACTACCGATTTCATCACGAATCTGGGTCACTTTGAGCCCCTGTTGTTCTAAGGTTTTATCCTTCTCATGAATCAAACTAGAAAGCTTCTCGGACTTGGCTTTTTCATTTTGTAACTTAGCTTCTAATTTCTTTAACTCCAGTGATGATTGTGTAAATTGTTGTCGCAGTGCATCCTTTTCATCAAGTAATGGACTTTCCACAAGTTGTACTTTCTCTAATTCGGAAAATTTCTCCCCTAGTTGGTGATCTCGACTTGTCGAAGTCAATTGGGTGGAATATGTGAGCACAAGTTTGTTGTATGTCTCCACCCTCTTGAAATAATCACCTACGAACTTCTGGAGGAAAGTCAAATTGTTCATCCGAGTCCCTAACATGGCATCGAGTATCTTATGCGTTTCGAGCACAAAACTAGCTACATTTTCAAAAGATGTGAGTACAATTTTTTGTTGCACAGCTTCCCACATGCCTTTAGCTGCCTGTTGTTTGAAACTGGGAATCACAAGGTCAGCACAAAACTGGTAAGCTTCAGGATCTCCAGCAGTGGTTTTCTTTTGGTTTTGTTGAGAGCGCTCGAAAATTTGGAGAGGACGATAAGAGTTTATAGCTTGTTCTGATGATATCACTTTGGAAGTGCTCGCACAACCGACAACATTATCGACAACATCAAGGCCCGTTAATGACTCCTTGCTATGCTGCTCCTCAATTTTGTGAAGGACATCATTTAGAGGAGATTACAAAAAAAATGCATATATAATGAGAGCAAGAAAAACACTAAATAATCATTTGATTGGAAAGAAAAAAAAATCACTAACCAAAAGCATAGGTTGATTGGAAAATTGCAAAGCACTTGTGACCCCTTCAAAAAAGTAATCTATATCTGTAAGAGACACTTTCGACTTTTTCGGCGCCCTTTTCCAACAATGGTCTTGGGTACTACTGTGGCTTGATTCACAATGTGTTGAATTATCTTGTTCAGGGGCGATGGCATCATCCTCAGGCAAGCGTATCTTCTTACCCCCATGATTAAACCCCAGTACTCTTGGGTAACTTATGACGGGTTGGAGAAGGAATTGCACTACCTACTAACTTATGCGCGTTCTCCTCAAAGTAATCACCATGCTTCTCTAACCACCAGCTCTTATACTGCGGGGAAACCTGCGTATGTGGGTCTAACGTGCCAGCTGGTAAATACACATGAGACAGTGTGTTACCCTTGGTGTAGATTCTCCAGTGGCGTAAAATATTTTTCAAGCTAAGGACACATGAGTCTCCTCCTAAATCATTTGGCACATCTTGGTAAAAGCCAAACAGCCGATCAAATCGATAAGGACTGTAAGATTCGATAATTAATAGGTCCCTGCACCGCGATGATAAGTATGACAAGCGAAGGCTAGGATAATATGAAGATTGAGAAAAGGATAGGACGTTGTTGTCTTCCAAAAGCTCGTGCTTATTTCTACCTTGAACATGCACATGCCATATGATGGTTGCACTCTTGTGGATTAATTCGCAAGCATCGAAGTCCCTAAAGCATCTTGAGCTGCCATTGCTAGAAAAATCAACCATCTTAGGGCCCAAAACCTCCACTGGGACCAAGTAGTGCGTGTTGAAGTAATGGGCTAGCCAACCATAAATATAGTGCATAAGTAAGCAGCCTTCCATGCTCCAGATCAGATTGGAAGTCTCCGTTATTCTGCCTAGTCCATGATATATATTAGCCAAAGTCAGGACGACAAAGCTAAAGATCTGTCCTTTAGCCATCAGACTAGCAACCCTAAAGATTGCGGAGCGAAGAAGGTGAACTCCCTTACGAGGGAACACGAAGATACACAACTAGTAGGACAGAAAAGCAGCTAGATATGTCTTTTCATGCCATTCATCTGCCACACCAAGATCATAAAATAATTTGTACTCTTTGCTCGTCCAGTCGTGAGGTTTGATCTTGGTACCATTCGAATTGTGAGTAAGTTTGGAACGAGAAGCCTTTTTCTATTTTCGTGGGGGAGGTTTCTCGTACCTCAAAATGCCTTTAAGCCAAAAGGAAATTGAAGACCCTATATACACATGAGCATCGGTCTTTGAAGATGACCCTCGTTCATTCTTCGAAGAGACTATTAGATGGTATGCTTCAAAAAGATGCTCACAGCTCTTTGGAAGGTACCTATGCTTGCTTCGCGACTTAGTCAATTCTTTCAGGAAAAGAATAACCTCCTCGTAAAACTTGCCTTTAAGTGGGAAATCGCCAAAAGTCCATAAATCCGACAGAGAGATAGACAATTCACCTGCCGTAGTATGGAGAGTATTTGTTGTAGGACACCAACCTTCAAGGAAAGCTCGAACCACGTCATTATTGCAGTCGTAAGTATAGAGGGAGGCCATCACCACGTTAAAAGGCGAGCCTCATAAAGTAGTTATTCATTTCAACCAACTACAAATTTGAGCCACTCCCAATAACATGGAGTGAGTAAATTCTTCATAAATCTTCATTATGGGGTTCCAATGAGTTTGGCCTTCTATCAAGCGACACCCTAAGGTTAACTTTGGGCCTCGATTATGGGCTTTATTGTGGATGGAAGATTTCAAAATCTAGACCTTAGTATCTGGATTTAAAGACTTCTTTGTTCAAAGTTCAAGTGGAAAGACAACACCCAAGTTAGGCCATAAAGGTGAAAGAGGATCATAGATTGGCTCCTTACCGAAAAAGGTAAGCCCATTTTTAATCCGTTGATCCTTATCCTTCAGAATGACAAGATGTTTCTGCCCCGAAGAGATATGTTCGACAAAATGCACCATGGTTCTATAAAAAAAGGAAAGGAAGAAAAGCTTAGCCATACAAAAGAAGATAAAAAAAAGGTAAAAAGAAAAGAAATTATAAATGGACTATAAAAAAGGAAAGAAAGAAACAAAAAAATGGGAGAGTTCCATTTTGATGCAAAGTAAGGGATGAACACTGAGGGCACAATCACCATTACTCGCGATGGCCCTACTATGTGTCACCTCTACACTTGCTTTTGCCTTCGAGTTGGAGGTTTTGAGGCTGCATAATGTTTTGTTGTGAAGTAAGGGATGAACACGAAGGGCACAATCACCATTATTTGTGTTGGCCCTACTATAAGTGTCACCCCTACACATGCTTCTGTCTTTGAGTCGGAGGTTATGAGGCTACATAATGTTCTGTTGGGAAGTAAAAGATGAACACCGAAGGCACAATCACCGTTACTCGTGATGACCCTACTATGTGACACCCCTACACTTGCTTCTGGTTTCGAGTTGGTGGTTTTCAAGCTGCATAATGTTTTATTACGAAGTAAGGGATGAACACTGAGGGCACAATCACCGTTACTCATGTTGGCCCTAGTATAAATGTCACCCCTACACTTGCTTCTATCGTCAAGTCGGAGGTTTTGAGGCTGCATAATGTTCTGTTACGAAGTAAGAGATGAACATTGAGGGTGAAGGGAATGAATGTTTCACTACGTAGCGGTAGCATTGGATCGTTTATGATTTTATTTAAAATTAAACTAAAAAAAATAAAATTAAGCAAACTTACTTTGAGTAAATATGGAGATATTTCTAACAGGTCTTTACCTCCTCCACAAAGTCTTCCTGTCTATGACTCAAACACAGGACCAAGGCTTGTGAGAGCCTCTTGAAAGAAAATTCACAAGGGATTGGAGAGGAAGAGGTCTAGAGAGAATTCTCTAATCTCTATTGAGGAGATGTGTGTTATTTCTAATGACTCAACCCAAGTGTCCTATTTATAGAGACCAAGGTCAAATCTTTTTCATAATTATAATATTATATTTTAATATCCAATATATTAAAATATATCTTATACTTATTTGAATCTCATTCAAATCTCCTACGATATTTATTTATTTGAATCTTATTCAAATTTTATAAATATCTTTTATTTAATGTATCTAATATACATTAATTATTTTAATATTTAATGTATCAAATACAATAAATATATTTTTCTCTTTTATATTTAATATATATAATATATTAAATATTAATTTGAGCACTTCACATGAAATATTAATTTGAACATTTCAAATTTTTCTTTCAACTAAATTGATCTTTTAGTGTTACTATGAGCTAGAAATAGGACCTTATGGATTTACATATTATAAGCTCCAATGATACAAAATTAATTAATTAAACTCTTTAATTAATCAATTTTCAATTATTAACTCTAGAGTCACTCTACTATAGACCTAGAGTTACACTCTTATGCACTGTAGGACCAGTTGTGTCCATGGATATAATCACTACATGCAAGTCGATCCTTCACGAGTTGTTCGTAATTATAGCTAGGTCAAAAGTCCGTTTTACCCCTGTAATTACATCTTGCACCTTAAGTACCACTGATCCTCTAATGAACAATTTGTTTATGATCCAACCATAAATGATGTCCCTCTCAGTCCAGTGAGAGGGTGGGGCCCCATGAGATTATGTTCCCAGCTCTCTATTTGGTCAAGTTCTCAAAATGGTAGGCATATTGAATCAGCTACAAAAGCCACTCTCACCTTTGCAAATCAACAGGACAAGCCCTCAGAGGCAAGAGTTCATAACTCATTCAGGATTAAGATCAAGTCTCATATGATCATCCTGATGAAATATTAATATTCTCAATTAACGGATTTATAAATAGAGATTAAATATTTTGTTGTCCAGTCTTATACAAACTCATTGTATAAGATACCCCCACTCACATGCCTCCACACGAATGATTTATATCAAATCATTTGTAACTATTACAAAGTAGGCCGTATCAATAGTGTTATCAGGATAAGACACCCAATCTTATCCATATACTATGACCCTTTAGGTTATTTATTGAACATGATCCTCCCGTATGTCAACCACATACTGTTCAAGATTACACTAATAACCTTAGATTTTTCATATAATGGATAATATTATATTGCAAATAAAATAATAAAAATTATTATTAATTATTAAATAAATCATTAATTATGAGGCTTTAGAGCATAAATCCCAACAGATGGTACAATCACCGTTACTCGTGTTGGCCTTACTATGTGTCACCCCTACACTTGCTTCTATCTTCGAGTTGGAGGTTCTAAGGTTGCATAATATTTTGTTGCGAAGTAAAAGATGAACACTGAGGGCACAATCACTGTTACTAATGTTGGCCCTACTATAAGTGTCACCGCTACACTTGCTTCTATCTTCAAGTTGGAGGCTTTGAGGCTGCATAATGTTCTGTTGAGAATTAAGAGATGAACACTAAGGGCACAATCACCGTTAGTCGTGATGGCCCTACTATGTGTTACCCTTACACTTGCTTCTATCTTTAAGTTGAAGGTTCTGAGGCTGCATAATGTTCTGTTGTGAAGTAAGGGATGAACACTGAGGGCACAATCATCGTTACTCGTGTTGGCCCTACTATAAGTGTCACCCCAACACTTGCTTCTACCTTCGAGTCGGAGGTTTTGAGGCTGAATAATGTTTTGTTGTGAAGTAAGAGATGAACACTGAGGGCACAATCATTGTTACTCGTGTTGGCCCTACTATAAGTGTCACCCCTACACTAACTTCTATCTTCGAGTAGGAGGTTCTGAGGTTGCACAATGTTCTACTGCAAAGTAAGGGATGGACACTGAAGGCACAATCACCGTTACTCATGTTGGCCCTACTAAGTGCCACCTTGTACTCGCTTTAAAAAAGTTTCACTAGATGCATCCTGGCTACAAGCAAAATAGAAAAAAAAAATCCACAAAAAAACTAAATCTTTATTTTCCTGAGTGGTGGATGAGAACTGTTGAGAGAAGTTGCAAATAAAGTTTTATGAAAAAAAAAAAAAAAGAAAGAAAAAAGTCAGCAAAAAAAAAGTCTTTAAAAAAATTAGGCCAAAGTTTTATTCACCTTTCACTTGCAAGGGCAGATAAAAGTTTTGAGCACAAGTTGTTCCTGTAAAAATAAAGTTAGAAAAAAAGGTGAACTGAAAAAAATTATCGGAAAATAATTGAAAAAATAAGTTAGCAAAAAAGTAGGGGAATTAAAAAATTAGAAAAAAAGGGAAAAAAAAAAAAAGAAAAACCAACTTTTGGCCTTTAACCCATTTTGGGCCATACATGGGTTGCTCAAAAGGAAAAAAGAAAAAAAAAAGGAACTCTTGTCTCAAATAAGGAGTAATTTTTTTTTAAGAAAAAAAAAGAAGAAAATGAGAAAAAAATGTAAACCCCCCTGTTTCTCTCACTCCCTTGCTCTCTCTCCCAGACTCTATCTCTCTCACCTTCTCCCTCCCTCTCTCACTGCCCCCTTCACCCTTTCTGGTCCTCTCTCTCTCCGAATCTCTCCACCTCACTCTCTCCAGCCAGCCTCGCGAACTTGGCAACTGCGACAAGCTCCGGGACTGTGCTTGCAAGCCCACGGTGGCGACTGAAGCTACAACCCAACCTCCAGCGACGCTCTAATTCAAATCAACAACATATAGAGCGACTCACGATTTTGGCGATGGAGACAGAGGCGTGATGGCTCCAGCTCGACGGCAACAAGCTCCGCGCCAACACAGTGGCTGCTACTTCGCTATAGGAATCTTCGCCCCAACTCCAGCGACGCTTCAACTCGACTCACAGTAGCGCGAACGAATGGTGATAAAGCTCATTTATGAGTGTTATTTGACTCTAAAAACTAAGTTGTCTGCTTAGAAAGTGAGTGTTTAACGTTATAATTCATGTCATTTAGAACAAATCTAAGTAAAAACAAGTTTTGCATGTGTCTGAAGTTTTGATTTGATAAAAATAAGTTTTTATGTGTATTTAGAGTCATTTTTGTTAAGAAAGTGTTAATTTTTGTTGATTTTGTGTAGAGGCTGAAAAAGGACTCAAATGCGCCCACATTCTGGCTGCAACTAAGGCAAAAGAAAGATGATTCAGGAGATATGCGACCAGGATGTGCCAGCAATTGAGAGCATAAGCAAAATTCCAACTGTTGCAGAAAAAACTCAAAATGCGCCCAACTATGTGGCCGCATTTAGGCTATTTTGACAACAACACAATTGCGCTCAACTATGCGGCCGCATCTGGACCTTTTCAGCAGATTCTCCCGATTCGCAAGATTTGTAGATAAAATCAAATATTCTCAATCAAATCTCTGAGGATCAAGGGATATGATCAACCAAGCCTCTCCACACTGATCTCGGCAGCAAACCCTAGACCTTGAGGTCTATAAAAGGCGGATCAAGCTTCAGTTTCAAGAGAGCTCAGATTTCTATCTTCTTCTCCAAATTCTGCAGTTTTCTTTTCTTTTCAGTCGCCATACTGAGTCTCTCCCAAGTTCTGTTCATACTTCATTCAGACACGAACTTCGAAAGAAGGGAGTGTAAGAACTTGTTCTCCTCGAAAGAGGTTGAATAAAGTCAGAAAGAAGGAACAAACTTTGGGTCATTTATCGCTGTCATTTAAGTTTTGTACTTTCTATTTTTCTTTAAAGTTTAGCTACTATTTTTATTCGTTCATTTAAGTTGTAAGTTTTTGTTCTTATTTAAATTTCAATTCTTCAAGTTGTAAATCAAGTTTTGTTTCAATTCCGCACTTTTATTTCAATGAAGTTTATCTTTCCTTATTTAAGTTTTCTTTTTATTTTCTGTACTTTAGTTTTCTTTTTAATGAATAGCTAAATCCTTGGAAGGGATTCAATGAAGTACATACCCTAAAAAGGAGATAAGCCTCGCCATGTGAGTCGAGTAACTTTGCTTAACATTTAGCATCGTTTGCTTTTATTGAGTTTAAGTTTCATTGTTAGCTTAAACTGATCACTTGAGTTAGCATAGTCTGTGTGAGATTCAATACTGAAAGGGTTGGATCGAGCATGCGTTTTCATAAAAGCAATCTAAGAGAGAGTCTAAACATAGAACTTCATTTTTTGTACCTAGACATAGGACAAAAACCTTTAGAATCATTGAGTTGCATTCTTTAATTATCTAAGTTAAAATTAGCCATAGACATATGTGTTTAATTGATTAGTCTCCTAAAAGCACTTAGAAAAGTGTTGAATAGGTGTTGAACTTGATCCATGGTGGTAAGTGTTGGTTAGGGTAGGCTACGGGCGCATTTCAGTAGCATTTTGTCTGAATCGCACAGAACTTGAAAGAGGCAGTATGCGGGCGCATGGTGGGCGCATTTCCTTAGGGTTGAAACAGGTTTGAACTCCATGCTTCTCATTACTGTTTTCTTATCTTTTCTTTAGTTTTCTTTATTTTATTGCACGAAAAAACCCCCAAAATATTTTATTTACTTGGTTACCTTCAGTTGCAACTTAAAAGAATTTGTGTTGTTAACTGAAAAGACTCTTTGTTAACCATTTCCTTGGGTTCTATACTTGGAATACTTCCATATATTACTTGTTGGACAACGTGCACTTCCACTTTGCTTTGGCAACATCCCACTAGATGGCAACACGACAACCCATCGGCGAACTCATAGTGGCCAACTGTTTGGCAAACGTGCAAAACGAGCTTATGAATTCTCTCTGCAAGGACTGCCAAACACTACTACAAGCTTGACTCGGGACTTGAAGGGTGAGCCCTCCCTCTTTGCGATATTTATAGGGAAGGTTTGGAAGATTTGGAGATCGAGATCTTCATTAGATCTTTTATTGAATCTGGATTTGAAAGTTGTAGTTTCATATGTGAATTTTGTTAAGGAAAATTCATTCCTGTACATGTACAAGTTGGTTATTCAGCTTTAGGGGTGTACAAATAAACCGATAACTCGAACAACCCGGACTACCCAACCCAAATCATAAGAGTTGGGTTGGGTCAGGTTTTTTTTTTGGGTTGGGTTGGGTTATTTTTTAGGTAACCTGAATTTTCGGTTTGGTTCTCGGGTTAGCCATTTTTTGGCTCGGTTTAACCCAAACCGAACCAAAAATGGAGTTTTTTTTTAATATATATATATATATATATATAACTCTTACTCAGTTAACGTAACTTCAGTGTGCGCCGCATATCCCATCCTCCCTCTCCTCTCGCGTGTTGCATCTTTCCGTAACACCCAATCCTGTCATCTTGTCGCCGGTCGTCTAGTCTCTGGTTGTCGCTCATCTGGTAGTCAATCGCTGCTTGTCTGGTCGCCAGTCACCACTCGCCTCGCCTCTAATCTCCTTCTCGATTCTCTTCTATCCGACATCGTCTTCAATTGATCATCGCTTGTTTGGTGGCCGGTCTCTGGTCACCGCTTGCCTCGTCGCTAATCTCCTTCTCAATTCTCTTCTGCCCAACATCATCTTCAATCGCTCGTCGCTCGTCTGGTCGCTGGTAGTCGTTCGCCTTGTTGGCCACCACTCTCGACTCAGTGGAGCATACCATCGCAAAACAAATTTGGCTGTGAAGTATGCAGATGTGATTAATTGAATGATTTTGTAGGTAATGGATGAGTTTTGTTGAAACCCCCTTTGAATTTTTGGTTGGTCAATAGTGATTTTGATACGTTTGTTGCTCCTTTTTAAAGTCTGAATTGATTTCTTCATATTCTATGGTATTTAGCTCTATTTGTTTTCGACAGATTTTGAGTGTTGTTCACTGTTTGGATTTTCTGATTTTCATTTTATTCATTGTAGTTCTTGCTCCATCTTGGGATCATGAGCATGATCCCAAAATTGAAGGTGCACAATCAAATTTAAATTTATATTCAAAATAAAGGAAATTAAAAAAAAAAAAAAAATACACACACTCAACCTGATGACCCAACCCGACCCAACCCGAAAATATATGGGTTGGGTTGGGTTGGGTTGCTCTCATGAATAGGGTTGAGTGGGTTGGAGGATTGACCAACCCGAATTTTCGGGTTTGTCCAAAAAACCCCCCTAACCCGACCCAACCCAACCCATGTACACCCCTATTCAGCTTAGTGATAATTGAGGAGGATTTTGATTTTTGATTTTTATCAAACTACCTTGTCTTATATCCAAATCTAAATTTAGGAGCAGAGTTAAAAAAATTCCGAATAAGGTGGATTTAAGTCATTTCAATTTTGATTTATATCATTTTGAGGAAAAGAAAATCTCACTCAGAGGAAGGTTTGGCAAAATAATGGGTTAAATAATTTCAATAAGGACGAAAAAACTGGACTTCAGGTTTGTGAAATTGAAAATCAAATCTGAAATGTTTTTTTACCTTTAAATCCAAAGGCTCAGCTATAATTAAGTTCGAATTTTGAATTATCTTGAAGCCCTTTGTCAAATCAAAATTTGGGACATATTTCAAATTTTATCAAATCAGAATAAATTTTAATTTCAGAATGTTATTCTAAATTCTAGTCAAGTTTTGATTTGAATCCAGTCCAAAATCCTATTTTTTGGATTCAGATCAATTTCAAGATAAATCCAAATGCTTGTTTGCCTTTAAGTCAAAGGGGCAAGTTTCACCTTAACTTCAAACTATCTTAGAACTTTTGGCTAGATTAAAATTTGGGCACATTCAAATTTCTCCAAATTCAAGCCAAAATGGGATAAAATAAAAATTTTATCCAAAAAATAAAATTTCATTAGAAGTTAAGTCTTATCTCAAATTAAAGTTTGAGCATAACTCAAATTTTGTCCCAAACCAATTTTGGCCAAAATTCAAATTAAGCTCCTCAAACCAATATTTGGGTATAGTCTAAATTTTATCCCAATCCAAAATTGGAGTAAGTTTCAAATTTTATTCCAAATTTAAATAAATTTGGGTAGAATTTTAACCTCGCCCCAAGTTTAGATTTTGAATTAAGGTAGAGCATAAATTCTGCTAAATTGAAATTGAAATTTCATGCCAGAAAAGAAAATCAAAATATTGACTCAAATTCATATTTTGATAAATTGGCATAAAAAGTGTGTAAAAAATCAAAATTATGAGGGAAATTCATATTTTGATTAAATTGACGCATCAAATGGAGTCCAAGTAAGGAACAAGCCTCCTAAATTTTGATTCCAAACTATCTTTTTCGAGATTCACACACATATACTTGTGTATAAATCTCGAAAATGGGGCATATGCTAGAATATAAATTTTGACTAACTAAAAATTGCCACGTCATTACCCAACATTGATGGAGAAATTATATTTAATTAGGGATTAATTAAATTTGCGAGGATCCCTAAATTAAATTGTGGCAAATCCAAATACACAATTGGGTTCTTTGAAATTTGCACTGACTCTAGACAAAGGCCCGAATTGAAAGGCCCCAATTAGCAAAGTCCAGGCCTAGTTTAGAAGCTAGTCCCAAAGTCAACCAAGCCCAGTCCAAAAAGGTGGCCCAAGGTCAACCAGGCCCAGTCCAAACGGCTAGGCCCAAAGTCAACATGGTCCAGTTCAAAGGGGTTGGCCCAATGTCAACTAGGCCCAGAGTCAACATGGCCCAGTCCAAAAGGGCTAGCTCAAGATCAACCAGGCCCAGTTCTACAAACAGGCTCAAGCCCACCTAGAAGCCTTGAGGAACTCTATAAATATAGAGCTCTCTCCTTCATTTCAAGGGTTCAAAATTGGAGATCTTAGAGAAAATTCAGGAAAAAAAAAAAAAAAAAAAAAAAAAAAAGACCAGAATACTCCTTGAGCTCTTGAAGATCAAATACCTACTGAACAAAGAACACTCCTTGAAGATCAAGAACACTTCAAGACTCGAAGACTTCAAGACCCCAAGAATCAATTGAAGCTTCAATCTCAAGAACAAGTTCTTTAGGCCTTGTGTGAACATACAAACAGGAGAGAGAATCAGATGATCAAATACTAGAGATTGTACTTACTATATTGAAATTAATACAAATATACGTTCATTACACGTGTTCTTATTTCTTTATTGAAATCTCTTATGAACACTTTCTTTCATACAATTCTTCCAACTTTGTCCATAAAGAGTGTGCCTCTGTCTCCTTAACAATGTGATAATACACGCTATCATCACTCCACTGACGTATATATCTCACAACTTGCCTATTTAAGAGTTTCCAATCCTTTTTGGACATTTTTTCTGGTTTAGCCGAGTCTCCCATAATCAGAGCATGAAAATTTTTGCAATAAAGCAAGTCCTCCATTTTTCCCTTCCATAATTGCTAATATGTTGCATTCAAACTTATCATTTAGCTTATGTTCACATCCATGGCTACACACTAAAAATTAACCAACTAACTTGAACCAACAAAAATAACTCCAACTTTGTTAGCTTGCCAACTTTGCACTAGCCTAAGCTCTGATACCACTTGTTGGCTTTTTAATGTGTAGTAAATAGATTTAAAGCCATATAAACCACAAGCACAAAGTAGAGAACTTCAGTGTAAGGGGAAAAACCAAAGTCAACTTCGAATAATGGATTACAAGAGTTTCTTCCCTAGTCGCAACTAGAGGATACAATAACCATCAGTAAAATACATAACTGGCAAGCAAAACGGTACATAAAAATAACTTTCATCAAGAAAGGATAAAACATAAACATAAGGAGAGGTCTCATCGACGAGGACGATGAGGCCTACAATTTACATTTCTGCAAGCACACGGGTCAAGTAATATAAAACAGTATTCCTATCGAGTATCGAATCCACAGAGATTGATTTTAATTTAATTAAGTATCGTAAATAGTCTCACTTAGCTTTATTTGGAGAAAACAACTAGAGAAAGATAAACCAAAATAACAACAAGAAAATAAAAGTGTAGAAAATAAATGGGAGACTCAAACCTAAGGGATGAACTTAGGTAAAAGATTAATTATTTAATTAAACAGACAATTATGACTAAATCAGCAATAAACTCATAAGTTCGGAAACTCTAAAGGCATGGACTCTCTTGTTGATCTCCTCCAATCTCAAGTATTAATTAACTAACCTAGGTGTCCTTATTGCTAGCTTACTCGTACAAGGCATTAAGACTCTTCATTACAGACCTATATTGATTAATTATTGACCTCGGTGTCACTCAGATAATTAACCAATAGTCATACATTCGGTTATCGCCTAAGTTTCTCTTTGTCGAGTTTTCACTTAGTAACAATTCAATTAAACAGTGTCCAATTAATTAATTTTCAGCACAAACGAAAACTAATTAACCTCTAGTCCCGCCGTCACTCGAATAGCTAATTAATCGCTCATTAAGCTAACTATGTATCCTCTGTCGAGATTAACCTAGTTCTACCTCAATTAATTAACGAACACTATTTAATAGCATTAAGCCTTAAATGCATGAATGAATTCAGAATCTCAATGGTCATGAATATCCATAAAAATAAGTAATTAGTCCAAGTCAATCAACAACTAAGCATATATCAATAAGCTATAATTGAATCCCAAGAATTTAAGGGCTAATCAATACATAAACAATCATTGCAACACCAAATTTCCTAAATTAAAACCTATACAGAAGCTAAATTGAAAGGAAAAGAGAAAAATGAAAATGAAAGGTCGATCTCGTGTTCCAGTCATGATCTCTTTGGTACTCGAGCTCCAAATCTTCAATTCTGCTCCAAATCTGCTCACAAATGCTCCCAAAACCTTAAGTAAGCTTGGAATCGAAATTAGGGCTTTCCCAATTGGTTTGGCCTTATTTTGGACAAAGAGAAAGCGAAGAATAAATACTACCCATCGTTGCAGTGTTGAGACGCTATACGTTGCCAACACTACATCATTTTTCCTTTAGCGTGCAGAGTTTGAGTCGAGACGCTATAAGTAACGTCTCGATGCTACGGACGAAAATCACCTCCTCCGTGTTTCTAGTGTTGAGCACGGTGTTGCAATGCTACTTGATGGCATTGAAATGCTATGGATAGCGTTTCAACGCTGTCCTCTCAGTTTTGACTTCTAATTTGAGCTACAACACGGCGTTGAGATGATCTAGACAACATCTCAACGCTCTCCCCTATTCTCAACACTTTATTCTTCATCTTTTCTCTTCTTGGCTCTAAAAAACGGCCCAAATTAGCTTCAAAGTCATCAAAATACTCTTAAACACTCTAGTTTTGCTTCCCAAGCTCGGTTTCTACAAAATAAACATAAAAATACTTAAAAGCTCACCAAATCATAATAAAACTAACATAATTCATAGGAAATAAGATAGCATAATTGCATGCTATCAGACGACTCATATAAACCAACCGAAAAGAGAAACAAACTGATTCGACCACAAACCGACAAAGAAAACAGAGTTTTCTTCTTCTTCTTTGCTGCTACATGGACTGACCCTAGCGCCACAAACCACGCTGAAACTTCTTCTCTCCAAAGCATCAAACACTCTCAGCTTGCAAGATCTTTCACTCTCGGACTCTCTGCCTTTTTCGTTCTCATCCAAATGCAAATTTAAATTTTTAAAAAAAAAAAAAAAAGAAAAAAAAAAAGAAAAAAAAAAGTCAAGATTGCTGTGCAAGCTTTTTTGTTTTTTTCTTAATTAAATGGCCATACTGGGCCTAAATACATATGGGCCCTTATGCAGATGGAACTCACATGAAGTATTATTTATAAGCTTAATTTTTAAAAATTAAATTGTTATCAAACAAGGCTTTAGATTTAAATTTTTTTTTAATTCTTGAACTTTTAAGATTATTCTATTCTCACTTATGAACTAATTTTAAATATCTTTGACCAAAAAAAAAAATTTAAAGTATCTATTTTGGTATCTAATCTTTCAAAATATCTATTTTAGTCTCTAAATTTTCAAAGTTATTCTAATTTTTTGGTATTTGAATTTTTAAAATTTCTATTTTAATTTTCAAACTTCTAGAAAATAATTGTTTTGGTTCTTTCTATTACTTTGCCTTTAATTGTTTAAAAAGTTAATCTGACTTTAAATATGTATGTACACGTGCAAGCGTAGGGGTGTATGTTGGAACTATTGAGGTACTGGATGGACAAATATTAAGGGGCTTAACAATAGCAAGGACCAAAATAATTCTTTTAAAAAAAATTGAAAACAAAAACAGACATTTGAAATTTTAAGGGTTCAAACAAACTGATTATTTTCTTACACTTCAAAAACTAAAATAGACATTTTGAAATTAGGAACCAATATAAAATCCATGTAAAAGTTCAAAAACTAAAATAACATTTAAATTAATAATTTATTTCCCCAATGAACTTTATAAATATAGGTTTCAATTGCATGGGTGGAGATTGAACCTTGGACCTTAAAAGAAGTATCGGTGTCTTAACCACTAAGTAATGCTTATGATCCATTCTCTCCCACTGTTATAACTTTTATTTTCTTGATAAATATAGCAAAAATGTGACTTTTCTCATTGTATTTTACATTATATTTGAATCTAAATTGGACTTTTGGTGATGCTATTTTTGTAAAATTTAAACTTAATGTCACATTTGTATTTATGTCAATACCTCAATCGTGTGAGCATTTTTTCCACAATAATTGCACAAATTGAAGGTTGGTTTGGTTTAACTTTTCAAGTGTCTAATTTTGAAAAAAAAAATCATTTTTATAAATTTTGTAGTGTTTGACAACAACTTAAAATGATTTTTTTTAAAATGAGTTTGAGAAATAAGTCATTTTAAGAGAAACATTTGAAATCAAATTTGAGAAAAAATGTTTTTAAGTACAACTTGTAATTCCTAACAAATTTTCATGATATATGAAAATGGCCAAAATACCCTCACAATACCCCACTCACCGCCCCCCTCTACTAGCGACCACTCCGGCAACCATTGTCGCACGACCACTTCGATGACAACTCCGACAACCACACGACAACAACTGCTAGCAACAACTCTGACGACCACCCCAGTGACCGAACCAGTTGACGACCACCTACAGCGACCGACCAGGCAACAACTTTGGAGACCACTCTGGCAACCACCCCGGCAACCCAACCACCATCAACGACCATCTGGTGACCACTCCAGCAATCCGACCACCCCGATGTCCACTCTAACAATCACCCCAATGACCCAACCACCCCAATAACCACTCTAGTTGCCCGACCACTCGACAACCACCGTCTACAATCACCCTCAGACCCAACCACCTGGAAACCACCGCTGATGACCACCCCGACGACCCGACCACCTGAAAACCACCACCACTGACCACCTCGACAACTCAACCACTCCGGCAACCATCGTCGACAACCACCCTGGCAACAACTTCGTTGATCACTCCGGTGACAACTTCAACAACTCCTCTGGTGACATCCTCCGACGGTGGCCAACGGTAGTCAGGTCATTCATACAAGTGTTTTAAATAAAAATTTGAACTTATTAGTTCATAATTTTAATAGTCGTCATTTATAGTAATTTGACATTAGTATAAGCATTTTGAGTGTAGAGCAAACCAAACAAACTTGTGTATAAGAACACTTTTGAGAAAAATGTAACCAAACATACAAGTATTTTTACTTTAAATGGTTTTTATTAAAAAAAAATGTTTAAAAGAAAATGTATTTTTGAAAAACACTTTTTTCACGGGCAATCCAAACAGGCCATGACTGTATTTCAAATTATTGTGTATTTTTTTTATTGAATGCAATTATTTGGAAAAATGTGACGTGAGCCAGTATATATCATGACTAAACGTAGTTCATTCTGAAAAGAGTGTTAAATTATGTTATTTTGAATTGGGATGATTTTGTATTCAAATTGTAACTGTACATCAAAATATATTATTATATTGTGTATCTATAAGAAGTATCCAAAGGAATATGCCAAAGTGAGTATAGTTCAGCAGTAATTGACACGTGCTCTTTCCTTGAGGTTGTAAGTTCAAATCTCCATACCTTCACATATGTTGTATGAAAAAAAGAGACCGGAGTTTCTCGCAGAGAATTATTCTTGTTTAATTTTTTTTAGAAAAAATTTATTAAATGATTTCTTAAGAAAAATTTCAATTAAATAGTTAATTCTCCAACATGAGTGTTCATTTAAATGGTTAATTTCTCGTGAAAATTCCTTAAATCTCTAAAATGAAATAAAATAATATTTCGTATTAAGTTATTTAATTATCCATACATAAGAATTTAAAATGGTTCAAACATATCAAATTATTCATACAATATCTCATATATCATTAAACAATTAATAAAAACTTAAATTTAAATATTACAATTCATAATCAAAGTGATTCAAACGTATACATGTCTTTGTATGAATTAATATATGTATATAATTTCTTTAAAAAAATAATAAAAATAAATGAGGGGAGAACGGGTATTCTCCGTCCCCGTCCCCGTCCATGTCCACTCCCCCATTCCTTGAAACTTCCCCACCCTGTTCTGCAGAGAAAATAGACACCTCTAATCTCATCCCTTGGACAACTAAAATTCAGTACTTTTACAATGAATTATATATAATAGACTTTTTTCTGCGAGTCGACACTACACACACTCGATGATCTCAATCCAAACTCGTAAGTCGTATCTGCAGCAAGAACAGTAACAGAATGATCAAGCTAAACATTTTGACCAATCTGCTCACTTTCACCATGATCTGATGAAGAAATGACCATTTTAAAAGAGTTAACTGATAGCTATTCATGTTGTGGTGTTGTTAATTGATGAATTTGTATGGTATATTTCTAGCATCTTTCATCTCCAAACCAGTTGTTTTTCTCCTTTGGTCCAGTTGGTCCTTCTTCCCCATAGAGCTCGGTCGGGAACAGAGCAAGTAGATCTTCCAAGGAAAACTGGACAAACAGAGGAAGGAGATCGATCAGTTTTTCAATCTCTGATCTCGAATTGTACACAACGGTTGGACCCCACTCTCTCATGTACTGTAACCAATCTGGTTCAGTAATGATGCCATCGCCAAGATATTCAGCAGCAATGATTTCGTATTTGACGCTTGAATCGACAAAAAACTTGCTCCGAGCTGCATCATTCCTCACTCCAATTCCAGCTACTGACCCCTGAAGATAGCTCCCAGGATGAGGGTAACTAGCATGACCGTGTTTCGACGAATACACGATCGGCTTATTGCCTTGAATGAATTCCAAGTCAGAAGCATCGATCCATTTCCCACCGCTATGCTCCGAGAAGTACACTTGCCATAGCTCCCCGGAAAAGTTGCTGATTCGAAGTGTGAAGTGTTCCCAATCACTAACATGCTCCCCAACCTTTTTCAGATTGATATTCAGAAAACTAACTTTGATGGCTGCTGGTCCATTAAAGGGGCAGAAAACCCACATCACAATATCAGTAAAAGTTCCTCCTAGTGCTGGCTTAACATGAACATAGAGTCTTGCAGTTTCGATGTTGCCGCTCTTCAAAGTTTGCCTAGCATTTTTGTTCGTTGGCAGACCTATCCAATACTCACCATCATTTTCCCCTCCACAAGGAAGATTGGAACCTCTAATGTCAATGGGCTCACCCTCTGTGTCACCATTTCGATACAAAAGAGCACCGTTTTTGAAAAACCATGGCACCGATGATGGGAAATACGCCTCGTCGGGATGAAAGATGACGGTTGGCCCGTAATGCCCAATGAGTGCCTGAACCTGGTTCAGATTTGGCATTCCTTCAAATGTGGGATTGAGATTCTTCAGACAGGAAATATCCAAATACTCTTTCAATGAAGTGCAGCAAAAGAATGTGCCCACAGAAACACCTCTCTGGTAGATTCCCCTTTCAAAGGGTCTTGTTTTCCAAACATGGAACGATTGAGATTTGGACTTAACGGTAACGATTAAGTCATTAGTCTCGCATCTCTCAGTAAGATCAGCTCGCACGCATCGAATATCGTCGGGTGCAGGCTCCTCTGGCTTGTTAGTAACCAAGTATCCCATGGCTCTATAACCTTCTGGAGCATTAGGCAGCCAAATGAAACCAGAATCCACTCCATGTAAACCAGAACTCCAGATTAATGTATAGTTTACAGGTCGCTTCAATGCCGGAGAATCACTGACCGAGTTGTCGACATGACTAACTTCCAATGCATCACGAGCAACCAGAACATAACCTCTCAATGACTGGTCACTGGGCTGGCAGTAGTGACCAAGGCAGAAAAAGCCATTCGGGATTGCCAGAGGCCTGTAAAATATGGCACCCTGGCTGCATCTCCAAACTTTCTTAAATTTTGTGATCTTGGAAACTTCTATCTCTCCAAGGCTTATTCTTCCAGTGGCGAAACCTTTTCCTAGTGAACAAATTCACAAAAAGAAGCTTCATATGGCTGCAAAAGTAGATGGTATTAAGAACATAAATAAAACATCAAACACATCACAACCTAACAACTAAAGCTAAGCTTTTGAGCTTAGAAGTACTTAATATGGTATCAGAGAAGTCCTGTTACACTCTTTGCAATGTCATTTTTCCCGATTTATATTAATGGTTCACGTGTTAAGACTTCTTGAAAGTATTAAGAATATAAATGAAAGATCAAATATACCCTAACCAATTAGCTTAGTTTTTGAGTTCAATAGAAATGTTAATACTTTGACTGATCTAGTTATGCTCAAGCTGATGGGTCTAATGGTAGTTTAACGGATGGAACTTGAGAAATTCTTATAACGATCACTACTCTCAAATCTCAAAACAAAGAGAAATTCTTCACCCCATGAAAACAACTAAGTTTTTTTTTTTTTTCCCTCTTCTGTGTGTGGATACAAATTTGACATGGCTATAACTTATAAGCAGCACGAAAAAACAACAGAGAAGTACGTTCTCTCACATGTGGAAAGATGCTAGGCGTTGAAAGAAAAGAACGAAAAAATAATACCCAAAAACAAGCAAGGACAAAGCACTCAACATTTTTTCTTTATCATCCCAATATGCCGAAGTTGCTAACTTTGGTATTCATTTATTTTGTCTTTACAAATTGGACATAGCTACAAGCATCACAAGAAAGAGAAAGGTAAAACAATAGAAAGATATTTTTAAAAAATCCACCAAAGGGTTGAAAGAAAAGAACCAAAACAGAAAGCCCAGAAAGAAACCAGCACAAAAATAAGCAAACAAATAAATAAAATTAAAAAAAAAAAAAAACAGTAATCCAAACAACATCCAAGGACAGTTTAATCATCCCAATATGAAAAAACTAGCTAAATTTGGCTCTTCTTAAGAGAAAGACAAAACAATAACTTAAAAATATCCACTAAAGGGTTGAAAGAAAGAACCCAAAACAGAGAACCCAGAAAGAAATCAGCAGAAAAAACAGTAATCCAAGAAACTTACAACATCAGTTTGATCATCCAGGTATACAAAAACTAGCTAAATTTGATTCTTCTAAAGAGAAAGCTAAAACAACAAATAAAAGAAAATTTCCACCAAAGGGTTGAAAGAAAAGAACCCAAAACAGAGAACCCAGAAAGAAACCAACATAAAAAACCAGCAATCCAAACAAACAGCTTCCAAGTTCCAACATCAGTTTGATCATCCCAATATACAAAACTAGCTAAATTTAATTTTTCTAAAGAGAAAGGCAAAGCAACAAACAAACAAACAAACAAAAATCCACCAAAGAGTTGAAAGAAAAAGAACCCAAAACAGAGAACCCAGAAAGAAACCAGCAATCCAAAGTTACAACTTTCAACATCAATCAGACCATTTCAATATGCAGAAACTTTCCCAATTTGGCTCTTCTAATCAGCCAGAAAGCAACAATTAATACCTGGAGGCCAATTTGGAAGAGGCGAAGGCAGAGAGAAGGGTTGAGGCTCAGAAAGGAACAAGTCTAGAGGATCAACGACGCCATTCCAGCACCAACACTCGCACCCGAACATCCTTCAACGATCTTCTCGAAAACCCTTCAAAGCCCCAAAAATTTATGGCCAAACCCACAAAATTTCGGCCAGAGATTTTGCCTCTTTCTTCCCCTCTCCCAATTCCTCTGTTATCTTCGAGGAATACCCATATGGACCAGAGAGAAAATGAGAAAGAAAAAGCGAGGCTGCTCCAACAAAATTGTTGTTGGTTCTTTTCTGAACTTGAAGGAGTTGAACAAGTTTGAAAAACTGTACCCAGATACTGAGAGTTAAGGGAGGAGTTCGTTTAATCCATTATTTATTGCCACTCTTTTTCTTTATGACTTAAAGTCAGGGGGTTTGTTCTATCCCCATTTTTTAAGGTAACTTTTATTTAGGTTCGTTGGGTGAGTAGAGTTGAGTAGAGTTGAGTTAAGTTGAGTTGAGTTGGGTAGAATTAGTTTGTCGTTGAGTTCAAAAGTTATGTTTGGAGTGCAGAGTTGAGTCAAGTTGAGTCAGAAAGTCTATGTTTGGAGTACAGAGTTAGTTGAGTTGTCAGGAGTATCTAATGTAGTTTTTTATAACTCGAAGTAGACTGATTTTTAACTGACTATTTTTGTGTCCTTTATTTTTATTTTTTCAAATCATTAATCTAGAAACATTTTCCCAACTTTCCAACAGATGTCCACTTAACTATATATATATATCAACATTGATTTTTTTAAAAAAAATCATTCTTTATTTTTTTTTTTAGAAATTGACTTCTTCCAAACTATAGGCAATGTAGCATTGTTTTCTCTTTCTGCTACACATTGAACTTCTTTCAATTTATAGAAATCAAATATTTGCATTACACATTAAATTTCTTTCAATTTATAGAAATCAAATGTTGTATTCTTTCTAACAACAAATAACAATCGACGAATGAAAAAAAAAAAGCAATGTACTTGTTTGTTTTTTTTCTTTAAACACAAATTGAACTTCTATCAAAATATAGAAATCTAAGGTTTCATTTTCTAAACACACATTGAACTTCTTTGAAACTTACAAATGATAACCTTATTATGATCTTTTTCAATCACTAACAGGGTCTTCATTATGAGGGAGTTTTTGTTTTAAAAAATACATTGACCATTATGTTTTTTTTTTTTTTTTTTTTTTTTTTTTTTTTTTTTTTTTTTGCAAATGAACATTGTTTGTTTATATTTGTTTAAACACATGTACTAAATTGAACATCTTTGGAAAGGAGAATGCCAATATTTTACTTTTTCAAGATGGCAAGAAAATGATAATATATTTCAACATTAGTGTCATGTAGGAGTAGAACATTCACAAAATATTAGTAGGTCATCAATGGCCTATTTACATTATTCACAAAACATAATTATGGTTAACAAAATTTAAGTAATGGCCAACAATGGCTCGAGTTCGTAAGTCCGAAGAAAGATTGTTGGAGCAGAAAGCCAGATCAACTAAGTACATGTGCATTTCATATTATTTTGAACCATGGGAATGCGTCAGTCGCTGGAAATTGTTGTGGGCATTAGTCGCTGGAGACGGTGCAGGCGGTGAACGCTGGTTGCTGAATATGGTTGCCAACGATTGTCGTTGATCGTTGGAGAAGGTAGTCAGCAGTGGTCGTTAGTTGTTGCATATGGCCGTCGGTCGTCAGAGAAGGTCGCCGATGGTGGTCGTTGGTCGTCGAAGAGGGTTGTCAGTCGGAGGAGAAGGTCGTCGTTTGTCGTCGGAGGTGGCTGTCGGTCGCCAGAGAAGGTTGTCGGTTGTCGAAGGTGGGCATCGATCGTTAGAGAAGCGATGATAAAATATGTTAATAGGGTTACTGTACAAGTCGGTGGAGTTAATATCCTAATACTGTAGCAAGTTGGTAGAGTTGAGTTTTTTTGTGGAGAGTTAATTTCTCTATGGGCCACATGGTGAGTTGAGTTTAAAATCCAACTCAATTCAACTCAACTCAGGGGGCCAAACGCCCCCTTATTTTGTTTTAATATTTTTTAGTTTAGACTTTAAAGAACCTTCGAGAGATCAAACCTTTTTATCTTATAAAAATAATAATTGTGAATCCCATTGTGTTATTTGGATTTACTTTTTTGTTCTAATTTTATTATCTGAGTTTTTGTCATTAACTTTTTTATTAATTAAGTGCACACTATTAATGTTTTACAAGATTATTTAATAAAAATATTAAAATAGGATATAACTATTTTTTTGGTTGTTTATTAGAGAAAAGTTTAAAGACTAAAATAAAATATTTTTTTTTTAAGTTCAACAACATTTGGAGGTGGGGATTCAAACTCTTACCTCTTGGTCGAAGGTACATGTTAATTACCACTAAATTAAAATAAAAGAAATTTGTTCGATGACTTGAATAGATGTTTTAATATCTTAAAATTTTTTTATTTAACATGAAAGTCTAGAAACAAAAATAGAATGATCATGAAAATACATGAACTATAATAAAATATTATTTTTTTAAAAAAAATAATGATAAACCCTAAAATAATTTTTTATATAAATTACATGGACTAGAATTAGAAGATTTGAAAATTAAAGTGGCTAAAATAAAATACTTAAAAATTTTAAATTTGGAAATGAAATACTATATAAAAATGCAATAACCAAAATAATAGTTAAATTATAAAGGTTTAACTTTTATTTGGTCTTTGAATTTTCAAACTTATTCTATTTTAGTACATGAACTTTGAATTTTCAAACTTATTCTATTTTAGTACGTGAACTTTTATATATGTTTGTTACATATTTTACCCTAAATTTTCAAATTTTCTATTTTAAACTTATTATTTTTTCATCTAATATCTACTTGTTCAATGATCATCTGTCTCTAAACTATGCGGCTCGAAATCATGTTTATATTAACATGCTAACACACATACCCAAAGTTAATTTGTTAAAAACAATGATTTTCTTTTTTTTTTTAAAGCTCAAAAATTAAAATAGACATTTAAAAATTCATGAATCAAAATGAAACAAACATGAAAGTTTAGGTATCAAAATAATTTTAACACAAAATTTAAATATAAAACTAAGCAGACCAACTTATAAATAAATTTATAAACTCAAGAATGTTATTATTTTTAAAATACAAATAAGCACATAATTTACCATTATCTCTCAATATTATACTTGAAAGTGTAAAGGTAAATTTTTTAAAAATAAATAAATAAATAATAATAATAATAATACTGAAAGCGTAAAGGAGGAAGGTGGCGTGCAAATGCGGGAAAGTGTCTGGATGTGGATCATATGACGATGTCTTGCTTTCGTTTTATTCTAAAGATTCCTAATTTATTTATGTTAATTTTGTTAGGTTAAATTACAAGTTTAATCTTCAAATCTTTGAGTGTGTCTAATAGATCTTTAAACTTTAAAAAGTATTTAATAAATACTTAAATTTTTAATTTTGTATTTAATGAGTCTTTAAACTTTTGAAGTTTTTAATACGTCTCTAAACTTTGAATTTTGTATTTAATGGATTCCTAACATATTTGAAATTCTTTAAAATTAATGGATCTAGTAGACATAAAATTGATTTTCTTTTAAAAATAGAACCTTAAATTTTAAATTTTGTATATAATAGATTCGTAAATTTTAAGAAATGTCGAATAGGTCATTAAACATGAAATTGAAAGTTTGACTTTTAAGGACCTATTGGCTATCAGACACAATTGAAAGTTAAGAGCACATTTTTTTAAAAGTTAAAAAACTAAACTAACACAAAGTAGAAAGTTTAGGGACTAAACTTGTAATTTAATCATTTTCTTTTGTGAACGTAATAATCAAAGAAATCATTTATGTATATTTTTTGGACAAAGAAATTAAGAAGTGATCTTGAAGACCTAAAGATATTAGGTCAAAAGATGCAATATAAGTTATATTGAGTTGGGCAAGCACTTAGAACCTTGGCCACATCAACACCCAAGATCCATCTCAGTCAAGAATAAAATGATTATTCTATGGATAAATTATAAGTGTAGTCCCTCAACTTTGAGATTTGTGTCTATTCAGTCATTGAATTTTCAAAAGTGTCTAATAGTTCCAAAATTTTTAATTTTGTGTATAATAAGTCTCTAAACTTTCAACTTTGTATCTTATAGGTCCTTGACAAATTAGACATTTTTAAAAATTAATTGATCTCTTAAATATAAATTTGAATTTTATGTCTAATGGAACCTTAAAATTTCAATTTTGTATCTAGATTCGTGAATTTTAAAAAAATTCGTAAGTTCAGGGACTAAATTTGTAATTTTGAAAGTTTAGGGACCAAATAAACATAAACTTAAAAATTTAGGGACTAAATTTATAATTTAACCTTATTCTTTTAAAATAAAAACGACATAAACCCCACGAATTATCTATATTGTAACAATTATATCTACAAACTTTTAATGGTAAAAATTAACACTCAAATTTACATAATTGGAAAGTTCTTAGTGAATTGAACTTTAAACATGAAATAGATAGTGAAATTAATATTTTCTCAAAACTAAATTAAAAATTTCTTATGAACTAATAAATCACATTATTTTGTACCAAAAAAAGTTCAAAGTCAAGCTAAGAATATGCTTAAAAGTTAAAACACAAACTTAGAAAATAGTTGAACCTAACTACAAACACCTACAAACACAAGTGGGCTCAAAATGGATAATAAAATATTTAAGTCCAACTAAAGATAATCTAGTAAAATCAAAAAGTTCTAGTACCAACCAGTCTTGTTGATTGAGTCGTCACAAGACAGTTTATAGTTAGCCATAATTTTTCAAAAGGATAGAAACTAAAATTAACTGAAGATGTATAATTGCTTATTCAAATGTAAGGTTTAGGTTTAATTTGAAAGAATTTAAAATCTAATGTCAAATTTGATTTACTTAGCCAAATTAGCCAAATACATATATTAAAAACGATTTTTTTTTCTTCACCTTTTTAATAGTTCTATATCAACAAAAAGTATTTGCAATTTTTATAGGATTAATGAGTGTTGTTGCTAAAATCTAGACAGAATAACATTTTTGACTTTTACGTGACAGCAACGGTAAAATTTGTATTGAAGGGAAAGAACGTGGCCTGCAAAACAAGTGAAAATCTGAGTACCGGTGTGGTACTTGCCACATGCAGGTTCTTATGCTTAAGTTAGCTAAGAGTTTTTGGAGTGTAGCAAGAGTTTAGGAGGGAATTGGAACTTACCTTCTTCAAGGGTATTTATACGACCCTTTTAGGATTTTTGTCTATTCCTTGACGAATTAGGAATAGGGCGAACTGAATCGGGTTGGACCAAGAACCCCAAGCACGGGGCACGTAGGCGCATGCCCCTCATGGGGTCAGATTCATTCTGGGCTTCGGTCCAAACTCACCTCTTCTCTTTTGCTTGGTGGTCCAGTCCTTTTTGTGTTTGGGTCCATTTTCGTTTGTGTTGGACCTTTTTGACATATTTGACCTTTGATTTTTCTTGCAATTTGGTTTATTCTCTTGGTCTAATTTCACCCATAACAATGAGTAAAAATTACTTTATTATTATTTAAGTACAAAAAATCAGGATAAAGATAAGCATATCCTATACGAAAAAGTGGTTAAAGGATGAATGAGATTTCTGTCTTATAATTAGATTTAGTTCCATAAAAATCCATCCTAATAAAAGAAATTGTACGTCTGTGACTCTGTCTTTATATTCTAAATTAGGTAAAAACATAAAATCAAGAAATTTACTGTATGCCAAAATAATAGAATGTGTATTTTTTTTTTTAATTTTAACTTACTAGAATGTGCATTTTTTAAATTTTAACTTATTATTTACCTATAATAATAAGTTACTTAGATTTTGTTTTTTGAAATGAGGATTTTGTTAATAACACATCTTATAAAATCATATAAAAGTATTTATTTAAGAGATGATTGTTGATATTGTATTCCTAGATCACTTATTCTCGCTAAACAAATTAAAAAAAAAAAATTGCTAGTATCCTAATATCTGGACAACAATGTGCAATAATTTTGAGCCAAGTAAGTTGTTGCATAAGTTTTTTTTTGGGAAAAAATCATTTTTGACCCTAAACTATGCATGTTGTATCAATTTTAACCCTAAACTTTCAATTTCATCAATTTAAACCTCAAACTTTGCAAATTGTACCAATTTTAACCCTAAACTTTTAATTGTATCAATTTAAACCTCAAACTTGAATAAGTGTATCAATTTACACCATCGGTTAAGTTTTCATTTCAATTCCTATTAGAAAAGTTTTCCACATATATCCAAAGTCACGTGTTGCTCTATAATAGGTACGTATTTGTTATTTTTTTTAAAAAAAATTAAAATTGCTGAAGAAAATTAGAGTAGACTCTCCATAATGTCTTTCAATTTAAAGCATGACTTTTTTTTTTTTTTTTTTACTTCTTATCTTATCTTATTCTACTGCTTTTTTTTTTCCATTTAATTAATTGATGGTATTTCAATTGTAAGGCATGATTCTACTCGATCCACCGACTTTTAGTAGAAACAAAGCTTATTTGTACCATTTTTTTTTCTCAATAGAGTACTCTCCTTCTTGAATCGTTTGCCATTAATTTTTTTTAATTTCTCATCGGCCTTTAGCTTAATTTGTCCTCCATCCACTACAATGGACGTGGAACTTTCAGAATCATCACCCTTGTTAGAATTTTTGTCTTTTTCTCTCCAGCATCGATGTCACTTTAATTCTCTGTAAGATTATTGATGGGGCTGACAAGGTCGGCTAGACCAGTTCATTGTGTTCATAGGCGTCATTTTGTCTGTCATCGCTTTTCCTGTTCTCTTCTGCACTTTGGCTAAGCTCAATCTTCTTTATACTTGTCGTCATTGGTATCGACACCAATGGCGAGGGAGACACACACATGTTCATTTTGTGTGAGTCCTACTTTCAAAAGTCGAGTTTGTAGTTTTCATGATGGTGGCGATTCGATTTGGAATTGTTTAATTATTCTTTTAGTAAATTTATTTTTTAAAAAATAACAAATAAGTACTCATCATAGAGCAACATGTGGCTTTGGACATATGTGGGAAATATTTCTAATAGTGATTGAAAAGAAAATTTAAACGAATGTGTAAATTGATACACTTATTCAAGTTTGAGATTTAAATTGACGAAATTAAAAGTTTAGGGTTAAAATTGATACAATTTGCAAAGTTTGAGGTTGAAATTGATGCAATTAAAAGTTTAGGGTTAAAATTGATACAATTTGTAAAGTTTGAGGTTTAAATTGATGAAATTGAAAGTTCAGGGTTAAAATTGATACAACATGCAAAGTTTAGGGGTCAAAATTGATTTTTTCCCTTTTTTTTTTAATTTTAGTTGATGGGTAAGTGGATTGTCTATTTCATCAAATTAAATTATACTTGGTTTTAAAAAAACAAAAAGTTAAATTATACCTCTTCAGCTCGATTAATAAAGTGTATTTTTACATAATGTTATTATTTTGTTAGTGAATCTTATCATTTTGTAACGATAAAGATTCAACTAAAAAAAATCTACATATAACTTATAAGTGATAAAATTTGAACTATTAAAAGATTTGACATTTAATGAAAAAAATACTTAAAGTTAGAAACTAAAATATATATTTAGCATATATATAATCAAAATTATTGCACATTGTTGTATAACTGGTATATATTATCAACACAATAAAATATTAGGATACTATTAATTGACAAATTCATGTCAATCCGAGTATAGTTGAATGTTTATTACCATTTCAAAGGTCGATAGTTTAATCTTCACCCTACTATTCTTGAACTTTAGAGGGGAAAAAAAAAACATTGACAATTGGATTTTTTAATTTTTATAAAGATTTTTTAGATATATTTTTCTTTTATTATTATTTTTTTAAGATGTAAAACATTTTGTAGTTTACTTAATTGAATTTTGGATGTTTTTTTAAAGATTTATTTAATGCATTTTTTTTTAAAGATTTGTTAGACGTGTTTTTTTTTCAAGACTTGTTAGTTGTGTGTGAGTTTTTTTTTTCAAGACTTTGATTTTTTTTTGTTTAATTTGTTGTGTTTAAATTTATTTTAAAAGATTTGGTTTTAATTTTTATAAAGATTTTTTAGATGTATTTTTCTTTTATTATTATTATTTTTTTAAGATGTAAAACATTTTGTAGTTTACTTAATTGAATTTTAGTTTACTTAAAATTGAGTTTAATATAGGAATTAGTTATTATATTCTATGAAGTTTATATTATATGAAATATATATAGGAATTAGTTTTAATTTATATATTGTTTATTTTTTCATAGAAAATGGGAGATAAGTGTTTGAGATTTGTTTTGCATACCAATGGTTGTATGATTGATGGAGTAGATAGAGTTGATTATGACCGACCAGCCTGTGGAGGTTTTTCTGTTAACGTTAATAGTGGAGTTGTGTTTGAATAGTTTGTTGAAATGGTAGGATTGTCACTTGGTGTAGATGTGAGGGCAAATTAGTTAGAGATAGTGTATAGACACCATGAATTAACACTATCAAGATCAGTAAGGTATATGCCAATACCAATTCCTAACCATCAAGCAATGAACCTAATGTTTTCAATTGCGATACCAATTTCGAATTTAGTGCATTTATATGTCACTGTGCCAAGGGTGGACATGAATGTACAAAATTTAGGAGAAACCCCTATCCAATGTGGCACTAGCCAGTGTGTTGATCTTAGCCAATGTGTTGACCCCGACCCTGAATCAGTTGCCCCACCATGTCATGACGAAGATATGGTGGTAGATAATACATATAAAGAGTTTAGAACTGAAACAGATGATGAATTTGAAGACTTGGACTTTGAGGGTAGTGAACATGTTATCCCTTCAAATACATTCAGGGAGTTAGATAACGGTGTAGTAGATAGCACTATCGAACATGATCCCATCCAAGAACCAGTGGTCGTTGAAGGGAACCTATTATATATGGGGTTAGTCTGCAACAACAAAGAAATTCTCCAACATGTGGTGAAATGTTTTGCTGTTAAGTGTCACGCATCGTATGAGGTCATAGAGTCAATACCTGCGATATGGGCAATACGATACAGAAAGTGAGAAGATGGGTGTAGATGGCGACTTCGTGCCACTAAAAAAAAATCTCATGGCTTTTTTGAAATCACCAAATATATTGAACAACATACTTGTTTTTATTCAAAATTAAATCAAAGCCATGTGCAACTAGACTCTTCAATGATTGCCATCGAATTTTGTGAAACTGTGAAAAATAAGCCATCAGTTAGTGTATCACAACTACAAACTGACATAAAAAGTAAGTTTGGGTACCACGTTCCTTACTCTAGGGTGTGGGAAGGAAAAAGAAAAGCTTTGGCTAGAGTGTTTGGTGATTGGGATGATTCCTACAAGCTTTTACCTAAGTGGATGTACATGGTGAAACATACCAATCCTGGCACACGTGTGGAGTGGAAAATAAAGTATTTTGGTGAAAGTGCAGGTCATGTCATCCTTATTTCTGTGTTTTGGGCTTTTGGTCCTTGTATAGAGGCTTTCAAAAAATGTCGTGGACTCTAATGGAAAATTGTTTCCACTTGCATTTTCCATTGTAGACAAGGAGTGTCGTGAAACTTGGGGCTGGTTTTTGAAATAATTGAGAAAACTTGTCACACATGAAGAAGTGTGTTTGATCTCAGATCGACATGGTGGCATAATTTCTGTTGTTAACATGCCACAGAATGGTTGGGCAGACGATAAATCTCATCATAGGTTTTGCTTACGACACATTGCTAGCAACTTCAATAAATAAATATAAGTCTAAGAAGTTGAAAGACTTGGTTTATCGTGCTGAGTGTCAACACCAAATTCGTAAGTATAACAAATGTGTTGAAGAGATTAAAGTAATAAATAGCTCATGTATGGGTTTTTTCAACAACATTAGTGTTGAGAAATGGACTCAATCCCATGATGGAGGACTTAGGTATGGGTGGATGACCACTAACCTGTCAGCGAGCATAAATGGAGTTCTTAAAGGAGGTCGCATGTTGCCAATTACTGCACTTGCTTAACTTACCTTTTATAGGTGTGTAGATTGCTTTGAGAAGAGAAGAGAAGAAATAAGAAGTGATTTGCAGCAACAAGCGAAATATACCAGGTAATAACGCAACTTATTTTCGTATTAATCAAATTACCTTATTTCAATATACTCATCATCCTCAATCAAATATATATTAGGTATGCTCTTGATAAGATTGTGAGGTGGGCATCAAGATCTAGTAAGCATGAAGTAGTGTCCTATGATCGAGAAAGTGGTGTGTTTCACGTGAAAACTGGGCTACATTACTTCAATGCTAAAGGAGGAAGTATTCAATCTCGGAGATTAATTCGAGAAGAAAATAGAGAAGTTCATTATTATTCATGCAAAAAGTGGCAATCTTATGGCATATGCTCACATTTCATGACAGTTTGCTCACACCTAAAATTGAACTTTGGAGATTTCATTGAGGACACATATAAGCTTTCAACATATATTGCATGCTACTCTCCTCAATTCCAACCGATTCCACATGAAGATTATTGGATCACACCTCCTAACGTGTCCATTTTATATGCTGACCTAAAGTTGTTGAGAGAATCTGGTAGACCAAAAAGTTCCTGCTACCATAATGAGATTGATTGGAGAGAATCAAGTAATCAACAACGTTGTGATTTATGTAATCAATTGGGTCACAATCGAAGGAGTTGTCCTTCGAGACAAAGAAAATCACCTTAGGGAACTTTTTTTTTTTTTTGGTTTTTGTTGTAATTTTTTATTTAATGATATTATATATGTTCAATATGGATTGAATCTCCATTTTTTTGTGTTTCTTTTTAATTATTTTATAATTTAGAAGTTTATTTTGAATTTGTTATTTAATGATATTATTTATGTTCAATATGGATTGAATCTCCATTTTTTGTGTTTTTTTTTAATTATTTTATAATTTAGAATTTTATTTAGAATTTGTTATTTAATGATATTATTTATGTTCAATATGGATTGACTCTCCATTTTTTGTGTTTCTTTTGAATTATTTTATAATTTAGAAGTTTATTTTGAATTTGTTATTTAATGATATTATTTATGTTCAATATGGATTGACTCTCAATTTTTTGTTTCTTTTTAGATAATGGATGTCAATCCAGGACCAATTGATACATCTGTCTTATATGCTCAACAGTCTCATCGATCAGAGCTTATTTGGCAAAATCGGAATTTGGAAGAGCTACATTGTAGACGTTGGGAAGCAATTGTTCAGCGCACTATCCCACTGCATCGTCTTATATTGCCACATCTTTGGGTTGTAGGGTTGGAGAGAGTAGCAAGATTAGGGTTCACTCAATTAGATTGGCACTTCATCACTACACTCGTAGAAAGATGGTGGCCGGAAACACATACATTTCACGAGCTTGGAGGGGAGTGCACTATCACTCTAGAGGACGTTGCAGTATTACTTGGATTATCAGTGGATAAAGAGCCTCTCACTAGACCGATGAGCTACAACTGGAAGCAGACTTGTGCATTGTTACTCGGGGTGACTCCAGACAACAACCATATTAAGGGCTCTAGATTAAGCTTACCCTGGTTAACATCTCAATTTCTAGGGTTGAACGATAATGCAAATGAGGTTATTGTAGCGAGGCATGCCCGGGCATACATTTTGCAGCTATTTGGTGGGAGCTTATTATGCGACAAATCTGGGGATAAGGTGCACTTAATGTTCTTGCCACTCCTGACAGACTTTGAGGTTGCAGGAAGATATTCCTGGGGTGGTGCCTACTTAGCATGGTTATACAGGCAGCTTTGTAAGGCGAGTTGATTAGATTCGCATGAGATTGTTGGGACTATCATCCTTCTCCAGCTATGGGGTTGGGAACGATTCCCAACGATGGCTCCTCAGCGTTGCCACACCAATGATGCTGGGTATGTGAATTGATTTTTAATTTAATGTTGTTTTCTGTATGATTGACATAATTTAAATTTAATATTTTAACATTAATATAAGTGGAGAGACCAATTTTGTGTCACTGGATCAGCTACGCATGTGCTCGTACAATATAGATATATGTTTGACCTCTTAAAACCCGACCTGGTACTAGTGCAGTGATTTATTTTACTTTTGATTTATTTTATAAGACAATCATCTATATTTTGATATTTTAGATGATTTGGGAACCATACACCGATGTCATGGCCACATTACCTCATTATTGTAGAAATGGTGGTGGTATCTGGCGTTCAATAACTCCATTCATTTGTTTTCATATTATTGAGTGACACTACCAAATAGAGTGATGAGACAGTTTGGGATGAAACAAGCTATCCCAAAAGTGTGCAACACAGACCCAAACCTACATGTCATAGACCTCCAACTTCAAGATTGGTCAGTTATGCTAGCACCGTATGTAGAGCGATGACATATGCACCGACAGGTCGTGCTCCTCCAATTGATGAATATGGACATACGACTCCAGACTATATGAATTGGTATCAGAGTATTACCAGACGCTACATCACTCGTGAGGAAGCCTCCTATGGTCAAGTGGTACAAGTTTCATTTAAATTGTAAAAATTTTTTACTTTAAAAAATTCATTTTACATGTTGTCTAATTTTTCTTATCGTTTGTAGAGGTTTTGCTTTAGACAAATTCGAAATCTCTCACAAAATTTGGAGATTCTTCAGTTGTGCGATAGTGGGGAACAAAATATGGACCAGTTACATTATATGTATAACATTCCTATTGCTCCTCCTCCTGGTTCTAGACATAGAAGACGTGTTCGAGGACAGAACATTGCTCAGTAGGAAGACATTGAAGAAGAGGAGCAATTGCCCCGAGCTGTACCAGATGAGGTTGACCATGACGTCGATGCAAATGCCTCCCATCGGTTAGATGCAGGACAATGCAGTTCCACTCTAATGATGATGATGATACCGACTCCTGGTTCACGATATCTGTATACACCAGACGCACATGCTTCTGAGGCTGGTCTCTCATCATCACATGCTGGTCCATCATCATCACATGTTTGCGTAGGTGGACGTGGACGTGGAGAGCAGTATCAGTATTTGTATCCTACTGGAGCACAAGAGAAATCAGATGAACTGGAAGCACAAGAGGAACAAGATCAAGCACCAAGGGGTTGTCGTCGACAACCCCCTCATAATTGGCGACGTCCCCCTTGTGGCATGCACTAAATTTTATATTTTTAAACTTGTATTCATACATTAATTACTTTGGTTTTAAGTTTTCTTTTTTTAGTATTTAATTAATTTAATTTTAAGTTTTTGTTCCTTGTTTTCACACATTAATTACTTACCAATTAAAATGAATATTATGTAAACACATTAATTTTTTTTTTTTTTTTAAATTTGGAAACAAACATCTTTCAAAACCTTTATAAAACATTTTTCAAAAAACTAAATATTCGTACAACAATTATTTGAATTAATATTTGAAACTTAAATTTATATTATAGGACTTTTATTATAATAAAAAATGGCATGCTGCCACTTGGACTCGAATCGAGTTGCTCTTGTTTTGCATCCTAAGAGTAGTGTGTCTATCGGTTTCACCATAGCAACCTCTCGAAATAACCTATTATTATTCAATTGTCGAGATCAAAAAATAGAAGAATTTTCAATTCAATTTTCTTAATTTAAGTAATTTATGATTAAAAAAATTATGCTTAAAAACTTAACTTAAAAAAAAACAAACTTAAAAAGAAAAAGAACAAGAGAGACGACCTTATTGTTTTTAATGAGACAACCTTCTATCGAAATATATATATATTTAAATTGTGAAGGTCGTCTCTTCGTCCACGCTTGTGCAGGTTGTCTCAGGCGACCTGCTTCCACGACAAAGAGACGACCTTATCCCAGCTAATTAAAACTACAATATTTCTTTAAATAGTTTAAAATATGCAATATTTGCCTAATAAGTTTGGATTTTTACAATATTAATAAAAAAAGTCCTTGACAATCTCATAAAATTAATCATCACTAAATTCATATATCATTATTCTTTAGTTAAAATTATACAAAATACTTATAAACTTTGAAGTAGGTTTCATTTATGCCCCTAAACTTTGAAAAGTTTCATTTTAACTTTTTTTTACTCAAAAAAAGGGTTAAAATGAAACTTTGAAATTGTTGAACATTGAAATTATTTCAAAAAGTATCATTGGAGTGTATTTTTTGTTAAAATGAAAGACATAAATTAATGCAACAACTTGTTGTAAAGATTGGAAAGTGTACATAACGTCAATCACAACTCAATTTCAACTATATAGAAGATTAAGACCGTTGTTACTATTCATTTCAATTCAAAAGATATCGTTGATATTGTTGGAAATGACTTGGGGCCCAACAACTCACATATAGGAAATGGCAAAGCTTTTGTGCCACATTGGAAAGTTTAAAGATGTGGAGGTAGTTTATATAGTAAAACTTATATGTAGGTTGGTAAAAAATGGTTATAATGGCATTAAAATCTCTCCCCACAAGCAAGCCATTGTTTGTTTGGTTGGATGGGCGAGCGGTTTGGGTAATTGTGCTTGCGCATTAAAGAAAATAATTTTTATTTCTTTTTCCTTCTAAAATTAAAACAAAACGTTTTCTTTCTAAAACCGTTTGCTTTTAATTTCTTACCATTTATTGAAAAACAAATGATTTCTCCTTAATGGTGTTGCAAAATTTGTGGATCCGAGATTTGGAAAAGAAGTTTTTTGTTTTTCTTTTTACTGGCTTGTTTCGAACTAGAATCAGGGATTTTTTTCTTCTTCTTGGCATTCTACTTTCCCGATTATTGTCATTTCTTGATTCCAATCCTTCATTGACGAGTGCACGTCCGTGAAGGGTGTTGTGTTAACCTTGGGGAGTAACCGACATAAAACGATTTAGCACCGAGGTCATGCCTAAATTTCTTTCAAGGCAGTGATACTCCACGACACAACAATGATCTGTTTCACATCTATTTCATCAGATGTCCATATCAATTTATATGAATGACGTTGTAAATAATGTCATATATGTGTTTCAATTTTTACACATTAGCTATCGTGTCAATTTTCATAATCATTTTAATAGAAAATCTCTAAGAGCATTTTTTCGGAAGAATTTCATATTCAAGGATTAAAATGAAACTTTTTAAAATACAAGAGCATGATTAAGATCTATTCCAAAGTTTAGAGGTTTTTGTATAACTTAATCTTATTCTTTTAACATCTAGTGATGACAAGGACTTCACCAAAAGGAAAAACAATACATAAGAGATGAAATTGAAACTTTTAAAATATTGAGAATAAATTGAAGAAAATACTCAAACAGCACTCACTTTTTCTTTTCTTTTTGAATTCAACAAATTGCAAGTGTGGAGATCGAATTATCAACTTTTGAGATTGTAATCGATGCTTTATTTACTAATTTATGCTCGGATTGACCTAATATCAACGACTAAATCATATATTTTGTAATTTCCATATAATCTAAAAATGGATAAAGGTATAGGTTGGGTGGGTGGAGTAGGCGTCGCAATCCGATTGAAGGGTCGTCGATGGCTTTGTTTGGATGCTTCGAATATGCTTTTTGAATGATTGCTAGAAAAGTTCTTTACACGTGGAAAATGACGGCTGCCGGCCGGCTGCTGAGAGACGGATCGATGGCTGACAAACATTTTCTTTTTTTATTGAAAGAAAAACAAAAAAAACACAATTATTGATTTTTGTCTTTGATTGTTTGTTACATGGTAACCATTTTAATGTTGGATTTTTTTTTTTAATAAATGAGAGGAATAAATGGAAGATAAGATAACCCAACTTTTCAAAACTAGTTAGGAGAGACGTGTGTTGCACGTGTTTTTCGATGTTTGAAAATAGTTCTCAACGGTAATGTTTTAAAAATTATTGAATCAAATAAAATAATTAAAAAATTGTACTAACAATTACATTTTGATATTATTGTTTTTAATTTTTTTAATGGAAAATTTTCAGTGTTGAAGTAAAAAATAAAACAATAAAAAAAACTATATGAAGGGTACAAAATTTTCAGATAATTAATACCATAATCATTTTTTTTATTAAATTTAATTTCATAAAGTTCAAAGTTACAATTAAAGTTTATTGTATATATTAAAATATAATAAATTAAATTAAAGTATGTAATTGAAGAAATCAAATTGTCAAAACATTCATTATAAGCTAACATTAGAATATGAAATATTAAATCAGAGACAAAAAAAAAAAAAAAGGAAAGATCATAAGTTTTCCCCCTTAAACCATTTTTTAAATTTGAATAATTACAGCCTTTACAAAATTAAGATTACAAACACTACTTCACCTATAAGCTTCTTTATTTTGTATTGTACTTCTTAAACATGTTTTCAAAATTCAAGCCAAATTGTAAAAACTAATTAAAAAAAATAGTTTTCAAAAACTTATTTTTGTTTTTAAAACTTGGTTAAGAATTCTAATATTTCTTTAAGAAGTGTGAAAATCATAGTAAAAAGATGGTAAGAAAATAAGCATAATTTTTTAAAACAAAAAACAAAGTCCATTATCAAAACGGGCTTAAAAAGACATTTTTTTTTTCAAAAGATAAGAATACAAGTACACTTTGGAGCAAAAAAAGAAGTTCTGTCTAGGTTTTCATCATTCATTGTACATTAAGTCTTACAAGAAGCATCCTTAAGTTTGCATACTCAAGTGACTTGCCATGAGTGTTAAAAGAAAGCGTGAAATGAACATAACCCCTAAACCCTAAAAGTAAGGCCTGTTTGGTCCAAGGAGATGCTAAATCTGGATAAAAAATATTAAACTCCACAGACTTCTACATTTTTCACTGTTGAAGTTGCACACCGCCCCAAGGATTCATTACTCTCATATTCTCTCACTTCTCGCATGCGAGATGCGTTTTACAACCCTTCACTTCTCTCATCTTCTCTCATGTAAGAAGCGTTTTGCAACTCTTCACTTCTCTCATCTTCTCTGATCTTCTTTCACGAGGTTTGTTTCCTTCTCTTCTCTAAATGCTCTGCGATTGTCATTGAGTCCTCTTCATCGTTTTTCCTCTTCATCATTCTTCCATCTTCTGGTACGAGGTCCTGTCTCTCTTCATCTTTTTGTTTTTTTCTTCTTCTGTAACGAGACTATTTGAAACCCTAACCATACCTTCCTTAATCTGTCAATTTCAACCTTTTTTCCCTCCAAAAGATGAAACCTTGACCATATCTAGATCTTCAACCCACTAAGTTTGTGGTTTTTTCCTTAAGAGATGAAACCCTAACAATATCCTTTTGTTTTTTTTTTTCAAATCTCTAACTAAAACTCACTTGCCACTTTAAAAAACCACCATAGAGTCCCTTGTTGCTTTTCTGTTTTTATTCCCTCATCTATAGTTTCTTGGCTTGTTTGTTTTGGTTTGTGACGTTGCATGTTCCATAGGGTGAAGTTGCTTGGTAGGGGACTTCTACACTAGTTTGAAGCTTGGTGGAGGGAGCCTACTCACTACAGGTTTGTTCTCTATCCCTTCTTTAGCTGGCCGATGATGAGTTCAACCATTCCATCCTTTTTTTTTTCCTATGAAACTGATTTCGCTAAGGCTCTTTTTCATATCAAATAATTTTCACTGTCTACATTTCGTTAGGACTTTTTTTTTTTTTAATGAAATTGATTTCGTTAGAATTTTTTTATAAAACTGATTTCATTACTTCTACATTAGTTTGGAGCTTGGTGATTTCCCTCTTTCGTTTCTCTATTTTTTATTATTCTTCTTTGTTTTTTACCCTCAATTCATAATTTACTTTCTCTCTATTTTTCTCACGGTGTTTTGCTTAGTTTGTTGGTTAAAATGACATACCATGTTGTTTATTCCTTTGGAATCTCATTCTCATGGATGAAACACATGTATCTCTAAAGCTGATTTGGATATACTCCTATGTTTAGTCTCTGTTTCATGTTTGCTATAACATGTTATTCATTTCCTATGTACGTGTGATTAAGATCACTGGTTATTCGAATGTGATTAAAATTACTGAGGTGCTGTCTCTAAGGACATACTTCTTACTTGGGATATGTGGTTAATTTGAAAATAACCTTATGTTTAGTGGTTGGTATGGTTTATTTAATGAGCTGCTGTATATTCAATGTGAATAAATATAATGATGCTATGACATTTCGTTTATTATATGTAATGTTGTGTATTGAATGCTCTTTTGCCAACCCAACCAACTTTTTTCAACATGTGTTATAAAGTTTTCTACCTCCTCCCCTTTAATTAATGTTGTTAGGTGCACCTATGACAATAAGTGCACCCAACTACTATGCTAACAACCATGTTTATTGGATGATACTTCCCCTATATATACAATCTCATGCATGAGGATCATTTAAGCACACCTCAACGACCTGAAAACCATCCACTTCATCCTTGAGTACCTCATTTTCCCTTTTTTCTTTACCTCATATCTATGTTATGATAGTAGCTTTGCTTTCTTCTTTTATTCATTTATGTTCTTCAAATTTTACAATGTTCCGATTGTTCGATTTCCAGCCACATCTTCAACCTCTTCAACCTCAAACTTCTAACTAAGGTGATCGTTCCTTGTTCCTCTTCTTTCATTTCCTTATGCTTTAAGTTGACTTTGCCATTCTAATATAGTTTTCCTTTCTATCATTTGCAGGGTAGAACTCTCTATATCATAGACCTTAGTTCGAGGTTCAAAATATTATTCTTTTATATGTGTATCGTATTGGAATGTTATGCAACACTCTTTCGTTTTGTATATTATTCACACTTTGAACACTATTTTTTTACACATTGTTCTTGTTTATATACATTATTAAGTCTTGGACATGTGTTTTGACACTTTTTTGAAGAATGCAATATTAGTTATTTTTTAAACATTTTTTTTTGATAATTTCTTTGTCAACATACACATAGCCATAATTCTACATGGAATAAATTTATGTTACAAATGTTTTAAAAAGCTAGTGTTAAGCAAAAAAAAAAAAAAAAAAAAGAAATTAAAAATACTTTGAAAACCACTTTTTTAAACAAGTATTATTTTTTAATTGAATTCACATTTATGAAAGATATAAAATACATTTTTTTTACTAGCCTACTTGGTAAAAAAAAACTGCCAACCTCACTGTTTTGCAATTTTTTTTTTTTTTTTTTAAATTTGAATTGGAGTTGTAAAAAAATAAAGTGTCACGTCTTTTTCCTAACGCACATGCAAACATAAATATTAACCAAATATTTTTTCAAACTTGAATTGGAATAATGAGACCTCAATAAATTAGAATATTGATCTCTATAAAAACAAATGTTTTTTCAATCTACTGCTTTTTTCCTTAAAAACTTGAATTGAAATATTATTGTTGGAATGTTGATTGATATAATTACATTTACCATAACCTATCAACTTAAGCTTTTGAGTTGATTGGTGATTTAACATGGTATCAGAGCAGAAGATCTGAGTTTGAAACCTTTAATGTCATTTCCTCTCCAATTAATATTGATTTCCACTTGTTGGGTCTTTCTACAAACTTTCAAGCTCACAAGTGAGGGGGAGTGTTGGAATGTTGATTGATACAATTAAATTTACCATAACCTATCAACTTAAACTTTTGAGTTGATTGGTGATTTAACAATTACATCTCTATAAAAACAAAGGTTTTTTTTAATCTACTGTTTTTTCTTCTTAAAACTTGAATTGGAATATTAGATCTCTATAAAAACAAAGGTTCATTAAATAATGCATTGGAATATCATAGCTCTATAAAAACGCTACGTTTTCTTGGACTAACATACTTGGAAAAAAATGCTTGTTGGAATAGAAATTTTGGTCTATTAGAAATTGTCATGTCATTATTTAAAGTTAATGAAAAAATTATTTATTTAATTAAGATCGATTGCAAATTTCTAAGAATCCCCAAATTAAATTATGACAATTCCAAATGTATAATTTGGGTCAATTTTTAGACACATAACCCAAATGAGAGGCCTTAGTCCAACAAAATGCAAGCCCAAAGGGCTAGCCCAAGTTTAGCAGAACCCAAGTCTAATGGTTGGACCCAAAAGCCTAAAAGGCCCAAGCTCGCATGCCCAAGGGAGTTCTATAAATAGAGAAGCTCTCCTATATTTGAAGGGTTCAAAAATTTGAGATCTTAGACAGAATTCAGAAACAAAGATTAGAAGACTCCTTAAGCTCTTGAAGATCAAATACCTCATGAACACAGAACACTCATTGAAGATCAAGAACACTTTAAGACTCAAAAACTTCAAGACTTGAAAACTTTAAGATTCCAAGAATCAATTAAAGCTTCAATCTCGAGAACAAGCTCTTCAGCCCTCGAGTGAAACATACAAATAGGAGAAAGAATCAAATGATCAAATTCTAGAGATTGTACTCCGCTATGTACAAATCAATACAAATACAAAGTTTATTTATATGTTCTTATTTCTTTATTGAAATTACGTGTGAACGATACCAACCAAGCTACTATTTTTTTTTCTAAACAATGTTTTTTTTTTTTTAATTTGAATAGAGCTCTATAAGAAGTTTTTTTTTTTTTTTGCCAAGTAATGTACTTTGAAAAACAAAAAGGCAATATATATTTCAGGTTAATCTCAATTGAAATGTAAGATGTAAAAAAAAGATTTTTTTTTGGGTATAAACTAATCTAATTTGAATTAAAATTTAGACAAGCATGTAAAAATTAACCAAAGAGGCCATAGGGGATTCCAAATCTTGGTCCGAATCCTGGGCCTGGAGCGTTACAGATGGTATTAGAGCAGAATCTCTTTGGTGGGCATGTAATGCCCGAGTTCAAGAGGGGTACATGAATGAACCGAGACCACATCCGAATGAGAAGGATCCTGAGGCTATGCAAGGAATGGTTAAGAAAATGCTTAAAAGAATTGATAGCTACTGCCACCTTCCTTTTCGGTGGCTCAATCATAGGAACTCCAAAGTTATGTGTGCTTGGCTTGGAGCAATCCTATGTTGGGTGAACTCCTAGAAATTTTCCTATGATGCATGTGAGTGAAGACAAAGCATGCTAAAAGGACCCGTGTTAGTTTGTGGGGACAATCTTCACTCTCGCAAGCAGCTCAAGACAAGTAGGTAGCGTGGTCATTCCACGGGGGATGTAGGGGAATGCTAGGGCTATTAGGTGCCAAATTCGGATTCCAAATCCTGGTTCGAATCTTGAGACTGGGGCGTTACATATGGTATCAGAGCGGAACCTCTCTCAGTAAGATTTGGACCAGATAGCCCTAAATCCCATTGTCCTAAACTGTAAAAGCTATAACCCTAAACTTAATACCCTAAAATACCCTACAACCCCCCCCCCCCCCCCCCCCCCCCCCCCCCCCCCCCCCAAAATCCAAAATACCCTAAACCCTAAAATCTCTAAATCCTAAACCCTAAACCTTAAAAATACCCTAAAATACCATAAACTCTAAACCCCTAATACCACCCTAACTCAAAAAATACCCTAAATCTTAAACCCTTATAAAATTCTAAACCCTAAACCCTAATACCCTAAACTCAAAATACCCTAACTCCTAAAGTATGCAAAATCCTAAAATACCCTAAACTCTAAACCTACAATACTTTAAACCCCAAACCCAAAATACCCTACCCTAAACCCAAAAATACAAAATACCCTAATCCCTAAAATACCCAAAATCTTAAATCCAAATTACCCTATCCCCTAAAATACCCAAAACTCTAAACCCTAAACTCTAGAATGAATGACAGAAAAAAGGAAATATGCTTTTAATATTTTTCATTCAATTCTCATGTTGTTATAGGTGATATGTTAGCATTTAACTGATTACATTTTGAATTTAGGGTTATGGAGAATTCAGAATTCTATATGGTATCATTGGTCGTGACCTAGGGATTTACACATCGTGGGTTGATGCCACAAAGAATTAAATGAATTTAGGGGAGCAGTTCACAAGTCATATACAACCTTTGCGAAAGTAGAGTATGCATTTAGGCAATATGTAGTGGCAACAAGCGGCCAGTCAGTTATGATTGTACCGCAAGAAGTTGGTCTGTAGCATCCCTTCAATGAATGTTGGTCATGTAGGAGAATTTCATAGTATCATGCAACTACTGATAGGGTTCATTGGGGGAATGATCATAATCATGTGCATTATAGGAATGACTTATAGCAGTACTTAAGTGATACCCATGAGATATATAATCGTGGACGGAAATAAATAACAAATAACAACTTTTGTGTTTCAGGAACACATATTTGTTATGGTCGAAACAAGTTTGAATGAAAAATACCCATGGCAGATGACGTGAAAATTGACGAATCAAAGGCTGAAATGTGGAGCACTTGATGGGTAACATGTGGTGGGCTTTAATCTTATAAAAAAAAAAGGAAAAATTTTCAAATAGTTTTTTTTGTTGTTTTAATATTATTGGACAAATTGCAAAAACCACTCCTGAAGTATGGTAGTTGTAACAATTGCACCCTTAAATTTTCAAGGTGTAAAAATTAAACCCTCAAACATTCAAAAGTGTAAAAATTGGACCCCTAAACTTTCAAGCTTAAAAATTAAACCCTCAAATGCTAGGATAAATGTAAAAATTGAATCTATTTTACTCAATTTCTCAACAATATTTCATCTTCCTCTCTCCTCCTTCCACTCTCTCCACTTTCTACCTCTATCTCCTTTGGTCAAATCAATACTATCTTTTTTGTTGTATTGGTATGTTGCGCACCTCAATTTGGGTGTATTATATATATTTCTTTTATGTATGGTTGATTGTTTAAAATTTTGAGTTATAATAATCAGAATTTTACAGAGTGTTCCAATTCTGTTTTCTTGTGAGTTCAAACTTCAAACTCAAACCTAAGTGCAAATTTGATTAATAATGGTTGTGCAGAGGCTGTGGAGGTACGAAATTTCTTCCACTAACTTTGATGATTTCAATAAAATATGTATGAGATATCAGATATAGGGTTGCGAAATTTTTATTTCTTTATCTGTCTATTATGGTAATTTGAGGTTGAATTTTCTTAGAAGTGATGTTATCTGCTTGATCCAATACATTTCGTTTCCTGAAGCTCGTATGTTTCAAAGGAAATAGATTATTTCTCACTCACCGTTATTCCCCCATCTTCACTGCTCTCGTTGCGCTCAGACTGATAATTACTCAAAATTTTCGAGGTTGGAGTTAAATAGAGTAAATAGAAACAGGAGAGAGAGAGGACGGGAATGGGTGATTGAAGAGAGAGGAATGACTAAAAGAAAGACAAATTATTTAATGAGGCAGCCACAAACGACAGAAATGGGTAATTGAAGTGAGGGGAATGACTAAAAGAAGGAGAGTTATAAAGTAGAGTGTGGAAGGAAAGAGAGAGAAAATAGAGAGAGATGAAATATGATCGAGAAATTGAGTAAAATGGATTTAATTTTTACATTTATCATAGTTTGAGGATTTGATTTTTATATTTAATATAGTTTGAGGATTTAATTTTTACACTTGAAAGTTTAGGCCCCGTTTGATAATCATTTGGTTTTTGGTTTTTGGTTTTTGAAAATTAATCTTGTTTTCTCCCAATTTCTCTACCATGGTTTTCATCTCCCTTAAGGAAGCATTTGAATTCTTAGCCAAATTCTAAAAACAAAAACAAGTTTTTGAAAACTACTTTTTTTAGTTTTCAAAACATGGCTTGATTTTTGAAAATATAGGTAAAAGGTAGATAACAAAACAAGTAAATCCATAGATTGGAGTAGTATTTATAGACTTAATTTTCAAAAACCAAAAACCAAAAACTAAGGCCCCGTTTGATAACCATTTGGTTTTTGATTTTTGATTTTTAAAAATTAAGCCTATAAATACTACTCTCATCTATGGTTTTACTTGTTTTATCATATACTTTTTGTCTATGTTTTAAAAAATCAAGCCATATTTTGAAAACTGAAAAAAGTAGTTTTCAAAAACTTGTTTTTGTTTTTAGAATTTGGCTAAGAATTCAAATACTTCCTTAAGGGAGATGAAAATCATTGTAGAGAAATTGGGAGAAAACAAGCTTAATTTTCAAAAACCAAAAACCAAAAACCAAATGGTTATCACACGGGGCCTAAATGGTTATCAAATGGGGCCTTAGGGGTCCAATTTTTACATTTTTGAAAGTTTAAGTCTTGTTTGATGACTATTTAGTTTTTGAAAATTAAGCTTATAAATACTACTTTCACTTTTGGATTTTCTTGTTTTATTATCTACTTTTTACATATATTTCAAAAACCAAGTCAAGTTTTCAAAAACTTGTTGTTTTTTTTTTTTTTTTTTTTTTTTTTTGGAATTTGACTAAAAACTCAAATGTTTCTTTAAGAAAGATGAAAACTATTGTAGAAAAGATGAAAACTTTTGTAGAGAAATTGTGACAAAACAAGCCTAATTTTCAAAAACTAAAAACCAAAAACCAAATGGTTATCAAACGGGGCTTTACAGATCAAATTTTTAAACTTGAAGGTTTAGGGGTCTAATTGTTACAACTACCATACTTCAAGGGTAGTTTGTGCAATTTGTCCAATTAAATTCTGATTTTTACCCCATGTCTCTCTCTTTTTAATCCATTCTTCTTCTCCAATTTTTTCCACCAATTTTTTTACATTTTTTTTAATTTGCCAAAAATCTCAAAGCCCCCTATTGTTGGATCCGTAGGAAAAGTTTGAGAGATTTTATTCAAATTTCCAAGATGTACTTGGAGAGTGGAGTAGGTCGAGTTTGATATAATTAATTTCTATACTTTTTACCTATGTTGCTTTTTGTATTAATTAGATTTTTTTTGACAACATGTGGGATGGGAGATTCGAACCTCTAACCTCTTGATTGAGAGTGTATACACTTTATGCCAGTTGAGCCGTGCTCATGTTAGCAATTAGATTTATATTAATTGTCTATAAAATGTTTATTAATTAGATTAATTGAGCATACTTAGGAAAAAGTTTAATTAAATCCTATTCACCCCCTCCTCTAGGGTTGCTATACGATCCAACAAAATCTCGTATAAATGTCCAGGAAACATAAAAAAGATCATTAATTAGTCACCAATATGAATATATACACTAATAAAAAGATTTGTAACTTATTTTGAAAGTGACAAATTTTACTTATTAGTTTATATAGTTTTTATTAATTTTTTTAATTTATAGGAATATCTAGATATCAATATATTTGTAAAATTGAAATCTCGATATCAACATCGATATCAATATTTTAATTCTTGATAACCCTAATCCTCAAATTTGTTCCCCTATCCTCAAATTATATAACGTGCATTTCGAATGTGACTAGGATTCTTTGATATTTTTTTTTTTTGCAGCTCATCACTACTTCAGATTTCATCTTCATTTTACGTGAAGAAGCTAATGAAATGGTTGTTTTCAAATAATTTCAAAGGTTAAGACTTAAAATGAACCTTTTGAAATGATAAGAGTATAATTGAAACATATTTTAAAGTTTAGAGGCATAATTGAAATTAACGACCTTTTGCCACGTGAACCATATTTTACAAGTCACTGCCACATCACTTTTCCATCTTCATTTTAATGAAAAAGTTGATAGAAGGATAATTTTGAAACAAATTTAAAGTTCAAGGATAAAAATGAAACTTTTGAAAGTTGAGGGACATTATTATTAAAACTAACCCTAAAGTTCAAGAATATTTTGTATAATTCAAGCAAAATTAAATTACTTGGATATTAGAGTACCGTAGGCTCTAGGAGTGTGCATGGTTCGGTTTGGTCCGGTTTTGACCTGGACCGATGGCCAAACTGAACACATCGGTTATGACATATCATAAACCAAGGAAACCAATGTTTTCCTTGGTTTCAGTTAAAAACCAAACCAATCAATTTCGGTTCCAATCGGTTTGGTTCGTTTTTTAACCGACTTTTACTTACACGCCCATTTTACCAGTAGACAGAGTGAGAAAGAGAAGCGACGAGAGATGAGGGCAAGGGAAAGGGGCAGCAACAAGTTGAAAGGTGAGGTTAACGGCGGTGAGAAACAAAGAAAATAAGTAGCATAGTTGTTGGTTGTAGGTGGTTGTGTGAGTGAGATGTTGGCGGTAGTTAGTGATTGCGAGAGTGAGACATAGGCGGTGGTAGGGTCAAAGATGGAGAGGAAAAAAAGAAAATGAGATTAAGTTGGAGAGAAAAAAAATGAAAGGAAAAGAAGAATATGAGATTAAGTTGGAGAGAAAAAAAATGAAAGGAAAAGAAGAATATGAGATTAAGTTGGAGAGAAAAAAAATGAAAGGAAAAGAAGAAGAGATTGTAAGAGAAAAAAATGAGAGGAAAAGAAGAAAAAGAAGAGATTGTAAGAGAAAAAAATGAGAGGAAAAGAAGAAGATGAGAAAGTGAGAAAGGAAGAGTTCGTATGGGGAAAGAGAAGAGAGAGAAAGAGAAGAAGTGAGGGAGATTGATGGTTGATTGAAATGAAGAGTGCAATTAATATTTGAAAGTGACATCTTAAACTTTGGGCTTTGGGTATTAACCATTTGATGGTAGGTTGGATTAAAGGATTTTTAAGTTAATTATAAAGTTTGGTTCGGTTTGATTTTTTCTAATTTTTAAAAGGATGAACTGAAGGCCGAACCGAAAATATCGGTTCGGCTCGGTTCGTCGGTTTGGGTGGTTTTTGCACACCCCTAGTAGGCTCCCCTACCAAAACAAACTGGATGGTGAGAAACATAATTTAAAATAAGTAAATTTTTTATATGTTGATTTGGCTACTTTCATAGAGAAAGTTCAGTAATACCCTAGCCATATAATTGATTATTTTAAAAGAAGAATCATTCTAAAATAATTACCCAATTGTACTCGTACTAAATTTTATACAACAAATTACATTTATAGTCTCTAAATTTCAAAATTTCTTTTTATTTAATTCCTAAAATACTAAAAAAACAGTCCCTGAAAATTTAAAATTATTAAGTTAAAGGAGTAGAAACAGAAAACTAAGATTAATTATATTTGGCAACAGTAGGCTCTAGTTTTTATTTAGTTAAAGGATTACTGAGGCGTACATAAAGTGGATAGTTCGAGTTCAGCCAATGGTAGGAACCTTCTTCACCTTAGAATCATCGTCAAGGAAGACTCGAACTCGAAAGAATGAGTAGTCTGCAGGAAGGTATTTGATAGTCCCACATTCGGGTTCTCTTCCTCTATTATCTTTGCTGCCTCCTCCCCATCTTTTCCTACCAGCTCACGCCAAGATCTCTAATTCAACAAAAAAAAAAAAAACAAACAAACAAAATCTTGTTGTAAAATTGAGAGGCGAAACCGGACACCAAAACTTTATCAAATAATATAATAATAACAATAATAATAATAATAATAATAATAATAATACAAGTGGAGTATATATATATAATATAAACAAATAATACAAGTGGAGTATATATATATAATATAAACAAATAATAGGGATTTATGGCAAATTAAAAGCAAATGAAATTAGAGAGGTTTATTTTCCAAAAATCTATATCTTTATTTATCCACCAAAAACCACTATTTATAGGCAATTTGGAGAGCATGATGTGGTACATATGGACACCAATCTATGGCCTTTGTTGGACACATAGAAGACACTTTGGCTATGGAGAAAATGCCACTTGACATGGATATTAAGTGGGCATGTGGAATGGGCATTTACATGTGCTATATTTACAATACTCCCCCTTAAATGCCCATTTATAAAATATGCCTCGTTAAAACCTTACTAGGGAAAAACCCAATGGGAGAGGAAAAAAAAACCCTAGTGAAGGAAAAAGAGTACATATTTTATATAGTTTACTATAATATATTCACTCCCCCTCATGGAGACATCACTTAAAGTCTTTGAGTCGTCGCATTCCAATGCTATATACTAATTTATCGAAGGTTGCAGTTGGTAATGCCTTTGTAAATAAGTCAGCCAGGTTATCTTTTGAACAAATTTATTGTACAGTGATATCGCCATTTTCTTCAAGATCATGAGTATAGAAGAGCTTTGGTGAGATATGCTTTGTTCTATCTCCTTTGATATATCCTCCCTTGATTTGAGCTATACATGCTGTGTTGTCTTCGTATAACATCGTTGGAAGAGGTTTACTTGAAGACAAGCCACATGTCTCATGAATGTGTTGTGTCATCGATCTTAGCCATACACATTCTCGACTTGCTTCATGAATAGCGAGGATTTCAGCATGATTTGAAGAAGTGGCCGTTATAGTCTGTTTCACTGATCGCCACGATATAGCAGTTCCTCCACATGTGAATAGATAACCTGTCTGAGATCTAGCTTTGTGTGGATCAGATAGATAACCAGAATCTGCATAACCAACTAGATCATACTTTGATTTGTTAGAATAAAATAAACCCATATCAATTGTCCCTCGAAGATATCGGAGTACATGCTTAACTCCGTTCCAATGTCTTTTTGTAGGACATGAACTATATCTAGCTAATAAATTTACTGAAAATGCAATATCTGGTCTTGTGTTATTAGCCAAATACATAAGTGCACCAATTGCACTAAGATATGGTACTTCAGGACCAAGTAGTTCTTCATTGTCATCTCGAGGTCGAAATATATCTTTCTTTATATCCAGTGAACGAACTTCCATTGGAATGTTCAATGGATGTGCTTTATCCATATAGAATCTTTTTAAGATTTTCTCTGTATAAGTTGATTGATGAACAAATATCCCATCTGCTAAATGTTCAATTTGCAAACCAAGGCAAAATTTTGTTTTTCCAAGATCTTTCATCTCGAATTCTTTCTTAAGATATTCTATTGCCTTGGATAACTCTTCAGGAGTTCCAATTATATTTAAGTCATCAACATATACAGTTATAATAGCAAATCTTGACTGAGATTTCTTTATAAAAACGCACGGACATATTGGATTATTTTGGTATCCTTCTTTCAACAGATATTCACTCAGGCGATTATACCACATTCGTCTTGATTGTTTTAATCCATATAATGATCTCTGTAACTTTATGGAATACAATTCCCGAGAACTTGATTCATATGTTTCTGGTATTTTAAATCCTTCCGGGATTTTCATATAAATGTCATTATCGAGAGATCCATATAAATACACCGTGACTACATCCATTAGATGCATATCAAGCTTTTCATATACAATCAGACCAATCAAATATCTTAGCGTTATTGCATCCACCACAGGAGAATATGTCTCCTCATAATCAATACCAGGCCTTTGCGAGAATCCTTGTGCAACAAGTCTCGCTTTATATCTTGTGACTTCATTCTTTTCATTTCTTTTCCTTACAAATACCCATTTATATCCCACAGGTTTGACGTTTTCCGGTGTTGGGACTACTGGTCCAAAAACCTCACGTTTTGAAAGTGAGTTCAACTCTGCTTGGATTGCTTCTTTCCACTTCGGCCAATCCTTTCTACGTTGACACTCTTTGATAGATTTTGGGTCAAAATCGTCACTTTCATGAATAATATCGTGAGCAACATTATAAGAAAAAATGTTGTCAATAATAATATCATTTCGGTTCCATCTCTTTCCTGTTGTAACATAGTTTATAGAAATTTCATTATTATCCTCAAGCGTTTGATTTTCACCAATACTCTTTTGAGTAGTTGTATTCTGGATTTCTTCTGGAACATCCATACCTTTTATTGAATCATTTTGATTCTTAACTACTTTTTTTTTCGAGGATTTTTATCTTTAGAACCTATTGGTCTACCACGCTTCTGGCGTGCTCCAGACTCATTATTGATAACTTGTTCCTTTAGGATATCAATTTTTGATGGAGCATTTGCAGCTGGTATATATGATTTAGTCACACTTTTAGTATCTGTGAATGCATCTGGTAGTTGATTTGCTATATTTTGCAAAAGAATTATCTTTTGAACTTCAAGTTCACATTGATCTCTACGAGAATCTAAATGAGATAATAACGATGCATTCCATGTAATTTCTTTTTCCAACTTCTTAATTCCTCCCCCTAATGTTGGAAAATTTGTCTCATTAAAATGACAATCAGCAAATCGTGCAATAAATACATCACCCGTCAGGGGTTCAAGATATTTGATAATTGATGGGGAATCAAAACCAACATATATTCCTAACCTCCTTTGAGGACCCATCTTAGTACGTTGTGGTGGAGCAATCGGTACATATACTGCACATCCAAAAATTCTTAGATGGGAAATATTTGGCTGCTGGCCATAAGCTAATTGCATTGGGGAGTATTTATTATAAGCTACTGGCCTAATACGTGCCAGTGATGCAGCATGCAAAATAGCATGACCCCATACCGATGTAGGAAGTTTAGCTCTCATAAGCAATGGTCTTGCAATTAGTTGCAGACGTTTTATAAATGATTATGCTAGACCATTTTGTGTATGAACGTGAGCTACAGGATGTTCAACACTTATCCCAATTGACATACAATAATTTTTAAAAGTTTGGGATGTAAATTCACCAGCATTATCAAGTCGAATGGTTTTAATTGCATTATCAGGAAATTGTGCTTTTAACTTAATTATTTGAGCAAGTAATCTTGCAAATGCAAGATTTCGACTTGATAATAAGCATACATGTGACCATCTGCTGGATGCGTCAATTAATACCATAAAATATCTAAATGGACCACTTGGTGGGTTAATAGGTCCACAAATATCACCTTGAATTCGCTCTAAAAATGCAGGTGATTCAATCCCCACTTTAGCTGGTGATGGTCTAATAATTAATTTCCCTTGAGAACAAGCATCACATGACAACTCATTGGATTGAAGAATCTTCTGGCTTTTTAAAGGATGTCCATGTGAATTCTCAATAATTTTTCTCATCATTATCGACCCTGGATGACCCAATCGATCATGCCAAACACTGAATATTTCTGGATTCATGAACTTCGGGTTCATTATTGCATAACTTTCGATTACTCGTATATGAGTATAGTATAATCTAGAAGAAAAAGCAGGCAGTGTTTCTAATATACGTTTTTCATGTGAAACAATAGATGTTATATAGAGACACTCTATATTATTTTTACAATCAGTTTCAACATGATAATCATTTTCACGTATATCTTTAAAACTTAATAAGTTTCTTTTTGATTTGCTAGAGAACAGAGCATTATTGATTGTAAATCTTGTTCCTCTAGGCAAAATAAAGTTTGCATTTCCAAAACCTTCAATCAGATTTACAGAACCTGATATAGTATTGACTTTTGCTTCCAGCATTGTCAATCTAGTAAAATATTTTATATTTATGAGTATCGTGTGCGTAGTTGCGCAGTCTGCCAGACATAAATCCTCATTGCTCATTTTCGAGTTACTCAACATATTGAAATTGTTCATATTTCTTCATTGAAAAGAAAATAAAAACGATTACAAAGAGTCTTAAATATATATACAAACAAAACAACAACAAAAACATACTAAACAGTATTTAAGTATATATTTTCATACAAATCATCATCTACTTGTTTGATTGCATCAATTCTCTCTCCAGGAGATTCAAAATAATCAGCTACATCAAGATGCATCATATTGGAGGGGTCAAACACATCATCTTCTTGAATGGCAAGATTTACCTCCACATTCTTTCCTTTTCCTTTTTCCTTCAGGGAAGCTTGATAGAGATCAACAAGGTGTTTTGACGTACGACAGGTACGTGACCAGTGCCCAGTCATTCCGCACCGGAAACATTTATGTTCATCACCTTTCGAACTTCTATCTTGTGGAGCATTTCCTTTATGATCATCACTTCGTGTGGGTTTCTTAAAATTATAATGCCCACCACGAAAATAGGTATTTCTTCCTCTACCGCGGTCCCGACCTCGACCACGACCACGACCTCGACCACGGTTATTAAAATTCACAGCATTCACTTCAGGGAATGATGTTGCTCCAGTTGGTCGGGATTCGTGATTTTTCATCAATAACTCGTTATTTTGTTCAGCAACAAGAAGACATGAGATAAGTTCAGAATATTTTGCAAAACCCTTCTCTCGATATTGCTGCTGCAGGAGCATATTCGAGACATGAAAAGTAGAAAATGTCTTCTCTAACATATCAACATCAGTAATCTTTTCTCCGCATAATTTTAATTTTGAACTAATTCTGAAGAGTGCGGAATTATACTCACTTACTGATTTAAAGTCCTGCAACCTCAGGTGCATCCAATCATAACGAGCTTTTGGAAGAATAACTGTTTTTTGATGATCGTACCTTTCTTTCAAACCTTGCCATAGAACGTAGGGATTTTTTATTGTAAGATACTCCATTTTCAATCCCTCGTGAAGATGATGGCGAAGGAAGATCAGGGCTTTTGCTTTTTCTTGATTTGATGCATCATTTCCTTCTTTAATTGTTTCTCCAAGATTCATAGAATCTAAATGGATCTCAGCGTCAAGGACCCATGACAAGTAGTTATTTCCATTAATATCCAGGGCCGCAAATTCTAGCTTTGTAAGGTTTGTCATAATAACACTATAAAAAATAATAATATATTCATATTAGAAATTTAACATAAACCAAATGCGTAAAAATGGCTTACCTATAAGACTTACCTTTAGCGGGAAAAATGACAGAGTCTCGTGCTGATAATGTGTTGTAAAATTGAGAGGCGAAACCGGGAACCAAAACTTTACCAAATAATATAATAATAATAATAATAATAATAATAATAATAATAATACAAGTGGAGTATATATATATAATATAAACAAATAATAGGGATTTATGGCAAATTAAAAGCAAATGAAATTAGAGAGGTTTATTTTCCAAAAATCTATATCTTTATTTATCCACCAAAAACCACTATTTATAGGCAATTTGGAGAGCATGATGTGGTACATATGGACACCAATCTATGGCCTTTGTTGGACACATAGAAGACACTTTGGCTATGGAGAAAATGCCACTTGACATGGATATTAAGTGGGCATGTGGAATGGGCATTTACATGTGCCATATTTACAATAAATCTATAATTTTCTATAAACCAATACATATTATAGGAACCAAATCTATTTATGTCATGTCAAAATATAATTTATTAATCAAGTTGACAACACTTCATATTTTAATTTGAATGGGGTAGACATATACCCTTCTCATCTATAAAATTTTAAAACTTACCCATTTTATATGACTTAGGCTTCGTTTGGGATTGCTGTAACTTTTAAAATAATTGATGGAAACTTTGCTTTTAAGAAAATCAACTGTTAAATGAAGTAAAATAGTGTTTGGTAAATTTTAGTTTTAAATTAGATCAAAAAACTAGTTACAATGTTTTGTAGATTTAATTATAATGACCAAAGTAGGCTTATTAGTTCAATTATTTTCATATTGATATTTAATTTATAATTTGTTATAAGATAATTATTTAAAAATTTATATGATTTAAATTGTATTTAATTTTGTTTAATCTAAATTATTTTATATAAAGTCAAAAATAATAATTGTTATAAAAATTGAATCAATCAAAATTTCATTAATATAAGAGAATATAAGAAAGAATAGATGTAAAACATATATATATATGCGCATGCGATATGTAAAGGTTAGAACTGTGACAGATTTTAAAAAAAGCTAAATCTAGAAGCTGTATCTATCAATTTTTGCACATAGAGTAAATTAAAGAGTGATTCTTAATAGATTAATAAATAATTTATTTTACCATACATAGGCACAATTAAGATTCTCCTATAATCATTTTACCTTGCAAATACAATTCCAAACGGAGTCTTAATTGGCTTAAAATTTAGTTTGGAAATGGCTTCTTTAATTTGAAGTTAATTTAAGGCTTTAATTTAAGGCTTCAATTAAGACTCTCTGACGTCTTCTTTCTTCCTAATTAATTTAAGGCTTCTATGTTTATGTGAGCTTGAATTTGTTGTTTACGTTAACGAAAATCATTATATATATATATATATGCGATTTTGGAATAATTTAATGTAGCTCTTTTCTTCTATTGGTTAGAGAATATATTCTGATTGCACGAACTAACTTTATGAGAATTATGGTCGTTTATTTATTATTTATTTATTTAATTTAATTTTTAAAAATTAAGAATGCCTGAAGGACATTTGGATGACCACAACATGGGCCCACTTCTAGAAGCCTCTTTTGCAAGAAGGTATGCAGCTTAGTTAGAACTCATTCGAACATGGCGAATTCATGTTTCCATTCTGTAGCTGAATCAAAGTAAGTGAGTCAGATTAAGGCCAACCATTAACAAAAGTAACATAAGGGTTTAATATTTGCAAATTGGTAACTTTGGAAATGGCTTATGCCATAACGTCTCGTGTAGGACTAATTTTAATCTTTTGGAGATTAATTTGAATTTGATTTGGTTATTTGAAATTGTTACTTAAAATCTAATTTTAGTAAATTAGAGTTAAGTGGATTAAATTAAAATAATTAATTTTTTGATTTTCTGGATGAGGGATTTTAATTAAGTCTCAAATTTAATATTTTGAAATTTTAATTCTTAATTGGATCTTAGGGCGCGTTTACATACCCACAAACGTAATGGATCAAACATAATTTGAAAATGTGAGTCCTGCTTTATTACGATTTAATGTATTTACTGGGTCCTGTAAACATAATGACCTATGAGACCTACCTCTGACACCGTACATCGTCTCCGTAATTGGATTACGGGTATGTAATCAGATTACGGATGTGTATTTCGTGGGACCCACAATTTTTTAAAATAAAGATTCCAATATTTTCCCTTACTCCCTCGTCGACGTGGTTATTTTTACGCATACAAGTGGCTACAATAATTACTGACAATTAACTCTATTACCATCGTAATTGCATTGATATGTAAATCTATATGTTATAGTCGGTAACAATATGGATAACTTTACTCGTAATGGTAACGGTCTCAATAGCGGTATTGCAAATGTCAATTTATCGGTATATTGTTTTACCGTTGTTCACTGGAACTCGTCTTGCTGTTTTTATTTGTTTCATTTTTCTGTTAATTATTTTCCCTCGGGTTTTCCATCTTTTATTCTACTATGAAACCATGCACGATGTGAAATAAATGGATTTCCACTTTTTAATATTAATTGAGATGGTCATACAACAACAATAAATATAATAATAATATAATATTAATAATTATAAAGAAAATGAAAGAGGAAGTAGATCGGCCATCACCTTAGAGATGAATCTACTCCGAGTCAAAGGATATGACCACCAGTGGCAGCCTTCAATCATCTCTCTTCCTCTTCTCAGCAGGTGCGCGGCTGGGCCCTTCACCAGCATGGCGGGATGTATTCTTCTTCCCCCCCTCCCTCCATCCACCGCCTTTGTTTTCCCTTTCTAGTCCCTAGGCATGTTAACAGAACATTCTGAAGGTGCTTGCAATTGCATTTTTCCCTTTGTTCACCATCTTGTTCTCCCACGGAAATGCAATTGCATTTTAAAAGTGGAATGCAATTGCATTTTCGTACATTCTCGAAATCTACATAAAAACAACCAATTAGCTTAAATTCCATTCTCTTTTCCATTTCTTTTCTCCTTTTCAATATTTTGACAAGCTTTAATGAATTTATCTCATAAACACTATTTTTAGCTTGCTCGTTATTTAATAAAACATATAAACATGACAAGAACGACCTAGTTTAGGGTTAAATAATCCTCATAAATGAGAATTATCACACCCCCAAACTTTAGTTATTGCTTGTCCTCAAGCAATCAGAATCACAATATTCAAACATCAGTTGCAATAAATATCCAAGGTTCTTGACATAACAGATGATCCTCTCAGGAGACATCTTAAACTCATAACACATGTTTATCACAACCAACTTTAATCCAACCTTAGTCTTGAGACTTAGCACTTTTCACCCATAGTTCCCTATAAATTGTATCCCTACTCTTCTAGTTTCATCTTGCTTACTTCCTACATAGGCCATCTTTTGAAAAACAACTTGACTAAACAAAAGAAAAACTCTCCCAAACTTATTTCTTTTTACTGCCAAGTTATTCAAACTTGATTTTTTTTTCTTTCTTCTTTTGTTTTTTTTGTAGAAGGGTTCCTTAGTCAATTGTACCTTCGTTCCAACTTACCGACAATTTGTAGTGAGGGTAGTTGACTGCGAGCACACATCACTACTTGAAACAGTTTTTAATCTACTCATTTCCTGAATCAACCTTTCATGCAGAAGCAATCATGGGTGTCATGACTTTCCCTAGTTACTCGATTATTTCTTGGAAAGAGGAGTATCCCTCTATCTTTTTTTTTTAAAAAAAAACTTGGCAGCCTTCATACAACAACTCACAACATGTTTATATTTCATGAATTGCAAAAAATGAATATACAACGATGTGGGGTCAACAAAAGTAATGTAAGGTGTCTATCCCCCCCAAACTTAAGATGCAACAATGTCCACATTGACTAGTTTTGCTCTTGGGTGGTTGAGATGACCATACATATTAACAAGCTTAATAACCCTAGAATTATAGAAACACAAGCTAGGGTGAATGGGTGGTGGGGTGCTAAGGAAAGTATAGAAGTCATAAAGTTTGGTGGATAACTGAGAAGTGTTTAATGAGTCGAGCCTATTCCAAATATCATCATCAAAGATTTTTTAAATTTTGATGAGACACACATTTGGTAAACTTACAAAAACAAGAGATCAAATTAACTGACACTGAAATTCAAACAACTTGGAAGTCAATCATAACAGCATGACAAAATTCAATGAACAAAGACAAGCACAAAAATTTAAGACAATAACATCACAATCTAACTATTACAAACTTAATGAGTAAAATTTAAGGTGCAAAGAACAACTCTTCCAATCATTGGAGGCTGAGTCACCATCTTCTTGGCGTGTTGGATGTTTTGCTTTGTTTTGCAATTGCATTCAATTTGCATTCTTGTCCCTCGACTTTGCCTCATTTTTTGCGAATGCAATTGCAATTCCTTGTGATTGGCGTTTGATTTTACCTTCTCCTTTTCATCTGAACTCAAAAGCGAATTGTTAAAAAGTTCACACAGACTCGAAAAAGAGTTCATGCCTTAAAATAAATTTTTATTTTTTATTTTTTTATTTTTTTATTTATTTTTTAATTTCTTAAACAATTTCCCAAGTAGATCCTCAGGTAGAGGTGTTCCCTAAACGGTCAACTTAAATACCTCAGCCTAGACAGGATTCTGCCTTAGATAGAAATTGCTTAGTCATTTCAGAATTCATAGAAATAAGTTTTTTTTTTTAGGGTCTCTTACTCAAATTTGATCAGGGGGATTGACCTTTTCCTCCTTAGGTCTTCTCCCCAATAAGGCTCGATGCTTTAACCAATGACTTTGAAAATGCTTTCTGTTCCATCTTGTAAATCCATAGCTCCATATTGAATCACAATAGGTTCTGTCCATTTCGACTTCATTTTTGTAGGGAAGATCTTCCATTGGGGGTCGAACAATAACACTTGTTGTCTTTCTGTTAAATTCTTCATTCAGATTCTCTGGTAGTGTTATTTCTTCATCTTCTCCATCAGAATCTTCTTCCTCTTCTAATTGCTCTTGAAACTCATGCAATTGCGAAGATTCTTCAATATCAACCCTTGAACATCCTGTTGGGATTTATATCTTAAAGCCTCGTAATTAATAATTTATTTAATAATTAATAATTATTTTTATTATTTTATTTGCAATATAATATTATCCATTATATGAAAAATTCAAGGTTATTAGTGTAATCTTGAACAATATATGGTTGACATACGAGAGGATCATGTTCAAGAAATAACCTAAAGGGTCATAGTATATGGATAAGGTTGGGTGCCTTATCCTGACAATACTATTGATATGACCCACTTTGTAATAGTTACAAATGATTGATCCAAATCGTTCATGTGGAGACATGTGAGTAGGGGTATCTTATACAATGAGTTTGTGTAAGACTAGACCACGAAATATTTAATCTCTCTTTATAAATTTGTTAATCGAAAAGATTAATATTTCATCAGGATGATCATATGCGATTCGATCTTAATTCTGAGTGAGTTATGAACTCCTGCCTGTGAGGACTTATCCTTTGATTTGCATGGGTGATAGTGGCTTTTGTAGCCGATTCAATATGCCATCATTTTGGGGACTTGACCAAATAGGGAGCTGGGAACATAATCTCACAAAATGGAATTCACTCCTTCCCATATAGGGTAAGTAGATGAGTAGTTCCCTTAAGTGCTGATTCCGGGACTTGAACAATGGGGCCCCACCGTCTCATTTGCCTGAGAGGGACTCAGTTTATAATTAGATTATAAACAGATTGTTCATTAGAGGATCGGTGGTACTTAAGGAACAAGATGTAATTATAGGGGTAAAACGGACTTTTAACCCAGCTATAGTTACGAACAACTCGTGAAGGATCGACTCGCATGTAATGATTATATCTATGGACACAACTTGTCCTATAGTGCATAAGAGTACAACTTTAGGTCTATAGTGAAATGACCTATAGTTAATGAATGAAAATTAATTAATTAAAGAGTTTAATTAATTGATTTTGTATCATTGGAGCTTATAATCTGTAGGTCCATAAGGTCCCCCTGCTAGCTCATAGTAATACTAAATGCTAGCTTATAGTAATACTAAAAGATCAATTTAGTTGAAAGAAAAATTTGAAATGTTCAAATTAATATTTAATATATTATATATATTAAATATATAAGAGAAAAATATATTTATTGTATTTGGTACATTAAATATTAAAATAATTAATGTATATTAGATACATTAAATAAAAGATATTTATAGAAATTGAATAAGATTCAAATAAATAAATATCGTAGGAGATTTGAATGAGATTCAAATAAATATAAGATATATTTTAATATATTAGATATTAAAATATAATATTTTAATTATGGCAAAGATTTTCCCTTGGTCTCTATAAATAGGACCCTTGGGTTGAACCATTAGACACAACACATATCTCCTCAATAGAGAATTAGAGAATTCTCTCTAGACATCCTTCTCTCCAATCCTTTGTGGATTTTCTTTCAAGAGGCTCCCACAATCCTTTGTCATGTGTTCGAGTCATAGCTAGGAATACTTTATGGAGGAGATAAAGACATGCCATAAATATCTCCATATTTACTCCAAGTAAGTTTGCTTAATCTTATTTTTTTTAGTTTAATTTTAAAGAAAATCAAAGGCGATCCAATGTTTTCGCTGTGGAGTGAAACGTTTATTCCTTCACATCCTTCCATCTCCCCTGGGTATCTTAATGCATTGAGTACGTTGAATTTGATTTCTTGACCATTTACTCGCATTGTGAGTTCTCCTTTTTCAACATCGATTAATGTTCTACCAGTGGCTAGTAATGACCTTCCTAGAATGATTGGGACATCTTTATTAGTTTCACAGTCGAGGATGATGAAATCAGTTGGGAAAAAAAATTTATCTACGTTAACCAACACATCTTCGGTCTTTCTTATTGGACGAGCTATCGACCTGTCTGCCAATTGCAATGTTACCATCGTAGGTCTTGCGTTGCCAATTCCTAACTTCCTAAAAACAGATAATGGCATTAGATTGATGCTCGCTCCTAGATCGCATAGTGCCTTTCCTACATCTGTGTTTCCAATCATGCAAGGGATCGTGAAACTCTCTGGATCTCTCAGCTTTGGTGGCAATTTACTCGTGATTAGAGCGCTGCAATTTTCTATTAGGACTACAGTTTCAAACTCTCCCAATCTGTGCTTATTTATTAAGGTATCCTTAAGAATTTTAATAATTAGGCATTTTCTCGAGCACCTCCACTAACGGAATGTTAATGTGGAGTTGCTTGAGAATATCTAAAAACTTGTTAAATTGTGTCTTGATTCTTCTTCTTGAATATTTGAGAATATACTCCTGACTGGTTGAGATTGAACTCTTTGTTGTTGGAGTTTTCTTTTCCTGTTGTGGGTGCATAGCAATCACTTTCTATATCGCTTCACCTTATTTTTCTTCAATTGGTTCCTGATATTTTTTTTCTTCTATGCATTCCTTCTTTTTCTCTTCAGAACTCTTGGCTTTCTTTGAACTTTCTTGCTCCTTGCACATTACTGAGCCTTCATAATTGAGTCCACTTCTTAACGTGATCGCCTTGCAATGCTCCTTGCCCTCGCATTGTGGATTCTCTGTAGTGCTTGTGATGGGGCGTCTGCTATACGCCAAAAGTAAGTGCAAGTGCATGTTGTCCAACAAGTAATATATGGAAGTATTCCAAGTATCGAACCCAAGGGAATAGTTAACAAAGAGATTTTCAATTAACAACACAAGTACTTTCAAGTTGCAACCAAAGGTAACCAAATAAATAAGATGTTTTTGGGGGTTTTATGCAATGAAAATAAAGAAAACTAAAAGAATAGATAAGAAAACAATAATGAGAAGTAGGGGGTTCAAATCTGTTTCAACCCTGAGGAAATGCAACCACCATGCGTCTGTATACTTGCTTAACTAGGTCTTGCTATTTTAGAGATTCTGCCTCTGGTGCCCGCATACTGCCTCTTTCGAGTTCCGTGTGATTCAGACAAAATGTTACCGAAATGCTCTCGCAACCTACCCTAACCGACACTTAATACCATGAATCGAGTTCAACACCTATTCAGCCATTTTCTAAGTGCTTTTAGGAGACTAAGTAATTAAACACATATGTCTATGGCTAATTTTAACTTAGATAAATAAGGAACACAACTCAATGATTCTAAAGGTTTTTGTCCTATGTCTAGGTACAAAAAGCGAAGTTCTATGTCTAGACTCTTCTCCTAGATTGCTTTTATGAAAACGCGTGCTCGATCCAACCTTTTCAGTATTGACTCTAACACAAACTATGCTAACTCAAGTTATCAGTTTAAGCTAACAATGAAACTTAAACTCAATAAAAGAAAATGATGCTAAATGTTAAGCAAAGTTACTCGAATCACATGGCATGACTTATCTCCTTTTTAGGGTATCCACTTCATTGAATCCCATCCAAGGATTTAGCTACTCATTGAAAAGAAAACTAAAGTGTAGAAAATAAAAAGAAAACTTGAATGAGAAAAGATAGACTTCATTGAAATAAAAGTGCAGAATTTCAACAAAACTTGAATTATAACTTGAAGTATTGAAATTTAATAGATAAAATAGAAACTTACAGCTTGATGAAAGAATAAAAATAGTAGCTAAACTTTAAAGAAAAACAGAACGTACAAAACTTAAATGAAAGCGATAAAGAACCCTAAGTTTGTTCCTTCTTTCTGACTTTGTTCAACCTCTTTCGAGGAGAACAAGTACTTACACTCTCTTCTTTCGAAGTTTGTGTCCGAATGAAGTATGAACAGAACTTGGGGGAGACTTGGTATGGCGGTTGAAAAAAAAAAGAAAACTCCAGAATTTGGAGAAGAAGATAGAAATCCAAGCTCTCCTGAAACTGAAGCTTGAACTGCATTTTATAGACCTCAAGGTCTAGGGTTTGCTGCTGAGATCAGTGTGGAGAGGCTTGACCGATCATATCCCTTGATCATCGGAGATTTGATTGAGAATATTTGATTTTATCTGATTTTATCTGCAAATCTCGTGAATCTGGGAGAATTTGCCAAAAAGGTTTAGATGCGGACGCATAGTTGAGCGCAATTGTGCTATTGTCGAAATGGCCTAAATGCAGCCATATAGTTGGGCACATTTTGAGTTTTCCTGCAACAGTTGGAATTTGGCTTCTACTCTCAATTGCTGGCGCATCCTAGTCGCATATCTCTTGCATCATCTTTCTTTTGCCTCAGTTGCGGCCAAAATGTGGGCTCATTTGGACCCTTTTTCAGTCTCTACACAAAATCAACAAACATTAACACTTTCTTAACAAAAATTACTCTAAATATACCCAAAAACTTATTTTTATCAAATCAAGACTTCAGACACATGCACAACTTGTTTTTACTTACATTTTCTCTAAATGACATGAATTATAACATTAAACACTCACTTTCTAAGCAAATAGCTTAGGCCCCGTTTGATAACCATTTGGTTTTTGGTTTTTTGTTTTTATAATTGTGCTTGTTTTCTCACAATTTCTCTACAATGGGTTTCATCTTTTCTACAACGGTTTCTATCTTTCTTAAGAAAACACTTGAATTCTTAGCCAAATTCTAAAAACAAAAACAAGTTTTTGAAAACTACTTTTTTTAGTTTTCAAAACTTGGTTTAGTTTTGGAAAACACATCTAAAAAGTAGATAAGAAAACATGGAAAGTCATAGGTAGAAGTAGTATTTATAGGCTTTATTTCCAAAAACCAAAAACCAAAAACCAAATGGTTATCAAACGGGGCCTTAGTTTTTAGAGCCAAATAACACTCATAAATGAGCATTATCATTCATCACCTGTCACAACTCACGATAAGGCCTTCTTTTTTAAGCCTACAGAAGCTTGTGATCTTTCTTAATTTCTTTCAGGAATGAGTGGGACTTTCTTGACTATTTTAGAGTATCCCTCATGTAGTATGAAATTCTTAGTGTACCATAGGCGGTAATCTGGCTTTAATCAATTTCCTTCCTCTAGTTAAAGATTGAAATATGGATACTAGCTCTGCTATATGCTAGTTGGTAGCTCACCTGGCTCTTTTGTTATACTCTCGAGAGCCTTCTCTCTATGCCTCATTTTTTTTAAGCTACAAGCCTCTGAAAAAGATCAGATAGGAACTAGTTCACCTCTAATAACTATAAAAAAAGGCTTTCTTTAAGGGTGTAGGATTTAAATATCGACTTTCATTCCACTTTAGAGAAGTCTAGTCCTTATGCGCTAGGGCGCTCATCCGTTACTTCAAGTGCTTTTCCTTGAGCTAATCCTCTTGCACGAGCTCGAACAGTTCAAGCGTTAGAAGTAGCATAGTCAAGGTATCATTCCCTGTAGCAGCACTCTTGTATTTAGTAAATTCTTTGACTAAGGCCTAGAAGAACTCTCGATAAAAGCCTGATTTACATATGTGTGTATGCAAGACCGCTCCTGTAGTTCAAGGCAGGTAAGGGTTGGTTGCTCATGAGGGGGGGCACCATCACTCTGTCTTGAAGGCAGGTTAAGTAAAGTACCAAGTTTGGGTAGTGCATTAAGGAGCTGCAACTATCGCACCAGCTAGAGCTGCATTAGGCATTGGAAGGGTGTTTAATTCTGAGAGCGCTTTTAGGCTTGAAGAGTAGGAGAGGGAACCATATGTAGGACAGTAGGCCCAAAAGCTATTAGCAAGTAGGCATTACACTGTATTGTTAAGAGGCGAACCTTGTTTTCACTTGTTCAATACCGGTCTGCTATGAGCAAAGCAAATAGAGGAAGACCCAGACCGTTCTGGGAGTACCAACTACCATGTAATGTCGTAGAAATTATGTTGTAGTGAGGGGTAGTTGACTTTGTCATGTATTCTATCGGAGGTAGGTAGTTCCTTTTGAGGAAGCCCAATGCAATGCGTATATATCAAGAGGACTACTGGTGCTCATCCTCCACTAAAAGCTTTGAAGCCCCAACTTTTTTTTGGTATTCTAAGTCAATTAGCTATACATCCTCCTTGCATGTTGGTATGGTACAAATCGATTAGGAATGAGCGTAGCACAGTAGCTATTGTTCATGTGGTATGTATAGTAGCATCAATAGAGTAGTGATCTCTTCTCACAACCGTCTATCCATCTTCTTAGTTTAGTTTTCCTGTTGTATGTCTAGCTATCTGTCACATTATGTTACTGTGTTCTGCGAGCTTCCTTGCTTCCTTAAGCCACCATTCAGTAGTCGAGGTTGAGTTGTGGGAGATCCGTTGAGGCGAAGACTCTATAGTGCCTGAAGAGGGAAAAGAGAGTTCAGTGTTTGCAGTCTTAAAGCCTTAAAGAAGGGAAAGAAGGTTTTCTTCCCGAAATGTCTTCAACCTTGGCTTGGGCTAGACAAGAACTTCATTGGAAAAATGTACTGGATTTGGCTTTTGCGATTATTGTTGCAGAAATAATGGTAGATGCCATGGAAAAACCTACTCATTTGCACAAACAAAGGGGAAACTTCTTCGAGGCAACAAGATGGGTGGAGTGGAGAGCAAAAGAAAGGGGAAGAACATGCTACCAAAGAGCTAGGAATAAGCCTGGTAAACCTACCAAAGGATTGGGGTTGTTTCATTTGTGGAGGACCTCAAAGAGCCCATGACTGCCCAAATCAAGAGAAATTGAGTGCATTGATCACAGATGACAGATAGGGGGAGAAGTTCCCTTCTTACCCGTATGCTTCACACATTCAGTCTTTCTTCTCCCTTATGTGATAGGGCTCTAAAGCCAAGTGCTTGCTTCAGTTATAGCCCATAATTGAATGGGTGGGAAAGAAAGGTTTGAAAATCGAGTTTTTTGCTCAAGTCTAGTGGCAATGAGAAAATGAACTAACTACGGAAGCAGGTTAGTCTAAGCTTAAAGTAAAGGAAAGGCCCTGTTCCAGTATTGGAGGAAGCATGGCATATAAAGCTGGGTATGTCATGGGTTGTAGGGAAAAGGTAACACGTGTACATGAAAGCAAGCGAGAGTAGAGCGAGGGGTGCCCATGGAGAAACCACTCCAAAGTCATAATGTCTCAAAATGAGGAGGCCATATGGAAACAAGTTGTTAAACTTCCAAGAGAAAGAAGATTGACCCAATCAAACAGGCGATAAAATCTCTTGATTCTTGATCTTCTACAAATTTACCAGCCTCAGTATCTCTATTTGTCTAATTCGTAGTCTCTGCCCATCGATCTTTCCTATTTGTGACTCTATAATGCATTCTCCTGATGTTTGACTCTTTTGGAGCCATTTCTTTTTCTTTTTCAGTTTCAATATTCCCACGCTTTGTACACCTTTCTTGCCTGCAAAGAATGTCACCCACTTTGGTGATGCTTACTTCAGAAACAAAGCAATTAGTCTCACTCAAGAAGTCAGTTGCCTATCTTCTTCTTCTTCCTTTGCTTCAGGCATGGGTAGAGCTTTTTATGTCTACCCTATTCGGTTTCTTGATTCCGAGACAAACTCCACCGTATCTTTCTCATGTCGTTTCTCATTCTCAAAACTATTTTCCCCACTGTGTCCTTCTGGAGATGGGATTGCATTTCTAATCACCTCTAATGTGGATTCTTTTTGCCCTGGGTATATGGGTCTCCCAGAAGTGACCTTAGATGGGGAAGATTCATTCATTGTTGTGGAATCAATCCCCCTTCGCTTGTTGACATCAATGGGAATCATATAGGTATTAATGTCAACCATATGGGTATATAAGCGAAGGCATATCTTTGGCTTTCATTAATGTTATTTTAAGGGGGATTGATTTGACCAGTGGGAGACAGATAACAGTTTGGATTGAGTACAGAGGTGCAATGCAAATGATCCAGGTGTGAATCAGGTACTCGCCAATTAGGCATCCAAGTCCTCTTCTTGTTGCCCAAATTTACCTCTCCAAGCAATTAAAAGATTTCATGCATGTTGGTTTCTCTGCCGCTAACGGACATTGTTGATTGGTGGAAATTCAAGACCTTTGGGTTTCTTCTCTCGATGATTCCTATGGATACTATCGAAGAGGGGGACTTCTTTTGGTGCTATTATGAGGATGAAAGCATCAACGATTACCCCTTTCCCTTTGATCCTCATGAAAGAAGAAAAAAGGCAGTAGAGATGGCTATTGGATTGGGAGGTTTAACTGCATTCTTCTTCTTCATATTTGACTTGTTGTAATCTCTTATTTCTTGATAAAGAAGAAAAGTCTGACGGTCAGAAGAAAGAGAAAAAGCCTCACATGTAGAGTTCAAACGAGTAGAGTACCCTTGCACTTGCGGGGATAAGATTAGCCCTTTAACATGTTTACAAAGCCCTCCGACTTATTAGAGAAAAGGGGGTTCGATCGAAACATAATTGTTGGTGAAGGGGCATCAACGACCGTTGAGAAAGGGTTTCTTCCATCTGGTGGAGAAGTGGCTATTAAAAGGGTTGAGAGGGCCAATGGAATTGATTGCTTGCGCAATCCTTTCACCATAGAGTTTGAAACAATGGTGGGTTGTTTATGGCATAAGAATTTGGTTTAGCTCCAAGGATGGTGTTGTGAAGATACTAAGTTAGTCCTGATTTATTATTACTTACCCAATGGAAGCCTCAACAATATTCTCCACAGAAACTCTAATTCGACGAGAGTCCTGTCATGGAAGCAAAGATTTCATATCTATTTGGGGCTTGGTTATGCTCTTACTTATCTGAATGAAGAATGAAAAAGGAAAATAATTAAAAGAAATGTTCAGACTTGCAATATATTGCTTGATGCGAAGTTCAATGCTAAGCTTGGGGATTTGGGTTTGGCAGAAATTTATGAACACAGCTTGAATACAAGAGAAGCTACTATACCGACAGGAACAATGGGATATCTTGCACCTGAGTATGTTTATTCGGGTATTCCCACTGAGAAGACAAATGTTTACAACTTTGGTGTGGTAGTGTTAGAGGTGGCAACGAGGAGAAGGCCTCTTGATGATAATGGAATTGTGGTTGTTGACTGGGTTTTGGACTTGTGGAAAAAGGGGAAACTAATTAGGGCTGTTGATTCGACGGTTGATGGGCAAGTTTGAAAGGGTGGAAATGGAAAGGACGTTGATGATGGGACTTTCTTGTGTGCACTCAGACAAAAAAGGTGAGTGCCAGTGAAGGAAGCTACAAGTATTCTTAGAGGTGAAGCTCCACTCTGTGTTGCCGGTGAGTAAACCAAGAGTGGGCATTTGACCAGTTTTACCTGAATCTGAAGAAATATTGAATCTCAGTGGAGATCGTCCCAGTCTTGATGATGCACTGTATATGACCCCTAGGGGCTAATTTAGCTAAGACTTGCTCACGAAAGGCCACATTACTTCAAATGGTTGTCAATATGGGGTCCAGTCTAATTTCATAACAAAGCACGACATTACTAAACTTCTCCTAACGGATTCTATTAGCAAGCAATTCATTCTCATGCATGATAATTCTCATTTATGAGGATTATTTGACCCTAAACTAGGTCATTCTTGTCATGTTTATATGTTTTGTTAAATAACGAGCAAGATAAAAATAGTGTTTATGAGATAAATTCATTAAAGCTTGTCGAAGTATTGAAAAGGAGAAAACAAATGGAAAAGAGAATGGAATTTAAGATAATTGGTTGTTTTTGTGTAGATTTGGAGCATGTACGAAAATGCAATTGCATTCTACTTTCAAAATGCAATTGCATTTCCGTGGGAGAACAAGATGGTGAACAAAGGAAAAAATGCAATTGCATTCCACTTTTGAAATGCAATTGCATGTTCTAGAATTCTCACAAGTTGTGGGAATCACAGGAAATCACCAAAATTCATGGAGTTTATTCAATTTTGAAGAGATTTTTTAGCCCGATGTCATGCCTTAAAGTTGACCCAAGATTGAAGGAGCACAAAGATGGAAACCCAAGCCCTCAATGCCTATAAAAATGGGGAGAACGAAGCAAAACAGATCGTGAGTTTTTCTGTTTTCATTTTTGGACAACAACAGTTTAATCTTCGTGTTTCTGTTTTTCCTCCAACAGATTGATTTTTGTTTTCTCTGTAATTTCTGAGTTTGATCCCCTCTCAACGAAAGTTCAAGGAGGTGAAGATCCAAAAACCTTTGATGGTGTTCGTGGTTCAATCAATGCAAGGAAACATACATTAGTGTGTTCCTCTATTTTTGTCCAAATTTTATTTCTACAGTTTGGTTCTATTTTAATCTTAATTTTGTAAGCAATTGCTGACCATCGAGTCTTTTAATTTCGTTATTCTTATTATAAAATGTTAGTAGATTAAGTGGAATTGTATCTCCACAAGAGTTTGAAATGTCCAGTGGGTTGTTCTCAAATTTCTAACTTAAGTTAGTAAAAGAGTTATCATTGAATTTAAGCTCTATTTTTTATTCCTTTTGTGAGTATTTGAGTTATTGGTTGTGGTTCATCTAAAATTATTCTTAGAAAAATTCAGTTTGTTTTGCTCCATAATCACGAAATTTAGTTTCTGTATTTTGGTTATTAATTATGAGATTTATAGCAATTAAATTGTGGCTTTTTCATTTCTTTCATAATGAGCTACTTCCTCCTTAGGGATTCAAGTAAATGAATGCCCTAGAGGATAGATGTAAAGCTTAAAAGTATATTCAATCTAGTTAACACTCGAGACTTTGTTTGTTTTTGTTGAAATAACGTGGGTAAACCTAGCTGGCCAACTAGTGATTACTTGTCAAGCTTGAACTTAATACCGAAAGAGTTAAGGGAAAGCGAATGTCACAAAAGCAATGGAGGAAAAGGCCTAGAAATAAGTCCTAAACATCGACCCTAGACATAGGGCGAGACTCCAAAACCGCTAGAATTGTGCGCGAAATTACCTAAGTTAGATTAGCCATAGAAATATAGGTTTAATCACTTAACCTCCTAAAGATTTTGAAGCAAAATTGAATAGGAGTCGAATTTGGTTTACTTAGTTCTCTTGTGTTAACTACGATTGCAATTGCATTTTAGTGGCATTTCTTTCCAAAGGGGCATAAGCAACTTGGAACCCATTTCTTTTAATTATTGACTTTTCGATTATTTCCTTTAGCAAAACAACATCTCAACAATTTTACACCCTTGGTTACTACAATTTCATTTTGCAAACAACTTTTGTGTCATCTTCATAGATTTTGTTAAAATCCATTCCCTTGGATACGATGCTCTGGAGTACTTCTAGTTTCTTATTACTTCGATCATGCACTTGCGTGTAGCATCGATCAATGCACATGTTTACTAATAGTTATACAAACGAATATGAATTTAAGTCTATTTTCTCAAGCTAAACTCAAACTATACTAAGCTAACCTTTGGCTAAAAGATTACACAATGATTATGAGTATGTATAAATATGTGTTGAAATATAACAAGTTCAAGGATTAAACCAATCGTCCAAAAATACCAAGTCTAAAACTAAGTTCAGTCACTCAAATTCACAATTACAACTCTAAACTCATACAGAAGTCTAAAAACAAAAGCTACGAAATAAATGAAAAAAGAAAGAAAAAACTCTCTGACGCGTGCCACACTCGTTCTCGTTGTGATATGTCGCAATCTTGAGCCTTGAATGTCTTCTTTGGCTCTCAAGATTGCTCCTTTAGTCCCAAATATGAGGTAAAAATTGACTCTAGGCTGGTCCTTCTCCAAATGGTCTCCCCGAATCCGTAGCTAAAATTTCCTTTTTATAATATCGTTGCAGCGTCATGAAGCTAGGGATAGTGTCTCGACGCTGTGACATAATTCATAAAGTAAAGAAGGAAAATCGGGGTAGCGTAGAGACGCTATACGCAGTGTCTCAATGCTACAGACGAAGAATGCCTTGTGTGCACGTTTTGGGCATTGAGACGCTTAAAAGTGGCGTCTAAACACCACTCTTGCAGATTGTATAGCTCGTTGGCAGCATTGAAGTGCTATAGACACCATCTCAACGTTGTCCTCTCGGGTGCCAATGCTGCAGCTTGTGTTCTTTTTAACTCCATTGCTTCAAAACACGCCTTTATGCTCCAAATACTCCAATATCTTCCTCACATGCTCAATTTCACCATATTTGCTCGAACCCTACAAAATGAATTAATTAAGTAAATGAAAGTACACTTTAGAGCCATAAACTAGTAAGAATATAAACTTAGAAATAGCATACTTTTGTTTGCTATCAAGGAGATTTCATGAAAATAGGCTTCTAGACTTATGAATTAAGTGTCTAATTAATCCTAATAAGTGTCTAATTAATTAAGTAATTAAGGTCCAATTAATTAAATCAATACTCCCAAATTATCCATCGTGATTGTGTCTCAATTTATCTTTTGTTTTCTAGTTTAGCTTGTTAGTTTAGCGTATTCTGCATTAGATTATATTCTCTAAATAAAACTAAAGTAAGAGTATTCTTAGTAATTAAACAAATTAAGAAACCAATCCCTGTGGAGACGACACTCTTTACTCGAAATCACTATATTAAAACTTGACCCGTGTGCTTGCGAATTTTGAAAATTAAAATATTGTGCAACAGCTAGCTCGATTATGCTAACCGGATTCCAACTAGACATCATCTGGTTAAAGTCTCAACTGGGGCCCATTAAGCACCGAGGAGTTGAAGGAAAAGTTATGAGAGGTTGGGTTAATTGTCCACATTAGGCTGAAAAGAAAGGGTTAAAGGAAAATTGTTTTTAATGATGAAAATGTTTAGATCCCACCAAATAAAGTATCGTGTCTCATGTTATGTGTGTGTTTGATTGTACCGACCTTAGTAGCTGAGTTAATGGATATTTTTAATACTCAACCTTTTCTTTTAAATATTTTTTTTAGGTATTAACAGAGAGGTGAAAGATGAGTGGTAGGATCGTTTGCTGCTTGTGCCATGAGGTCAATGTTAGCATGACTTTTGCATTTTTGATATTTGTGTTTCAAATGTTTAATTCTAGAGGCTATGTTATGAAATTATTTAAACTGGTTTATCGATTTATTTTATATTATGTTTTACAATGTTTTCAGTGGGATCCCAAATAATGAATTTTAGTATATTTATAGAAAAATATTCTTTTTGATATCTTTCCTTAAGATTTTTTAAATGTCATTAGCATACATGTAGTAACGTCCTTAGGTAGACCAAGTTTAAAAAGTCGGGTTGTTACACCTTATTTGATAACTATTTCAGTTTTTTTTAGATTTTGGTTTTTATGTTTTATGTTTTTTAAAAGAAAAACCGTATGTGTTTGGTAACTATTTTTTGTTTTTTGTTTTTAAAAAATAGAAAACCAAACTTGTGTTGGTACCTGTTTTTGGTTTTGGCTTTTTTAAAAATTATAGAGATGAATAAATCATAGATTGATGTTTAGAGAAAAAAAAATATGGGGAGACATGGGAACAAAAATTTAGAGACATAGATGTGTCTTAGAGAGAAAAGTTAAACAAAGTAAATTTTGGAGAAATGGAAGAAAAATATTTAAAGAAAGAAAAATTAGAGAGAGAATATTAGTTAGACTTGGAGGGAAAGATGAATTTTAGAGAGACAAAAGTTAAACACAAAGATAAATTTTTTAGAGAAAGCAAAGTTCTTTTTTTTTTTTTTTTTTCTTTTTCAAATGAGAGAGTAAACTTAAGAGTAAAAGATATGTTAATTTGAAGAAAATAAAGAAATGTTGCAGTGAGAGAAAATTTTGAGAAAAAAATTCAAGAGAAAAGTTAGATATGTACTATTAGAGAGAGAAAGTTAAGAGAAGTTTTAGAAATGAATAAGTTAGAGAGAAAGAAAAGTTCAGAGAGGGAAATTTTTGGGCAAAATACTTAATTTTTAGAGAGAGAAAAAGGAGACATGTGTTTAACTAAGGTTTAAAATGTCGATGTCGATGGAAATATCGTTGTCTCAATTTTATGGAAATGTTGGTAGAAACATCAATATAATGTCGATGTTGATGGATATTTCTGGAAAAATCATAAAAATTATTTTTTTCAAAAAATATTTAAATTAATAAATCAACATTTTACACATTTTAAATGAGTTAAAATGCATTACTAATATAATGTTCACATTAATGATTTTTTGTTGCTATTTTTTTAGTATTTCATGAATTTTTTTATGGTATGATAGAAATGTCGATTCACCTCTTACGTTGATGTAGAACCCATGAACATGTGAAAATGTCAATGAAAATTTAACTATTGTTATAACTTATAAGAGAAAAAAAATGAAAGTTATATAAAGATAAACATTTTAGAGAGATAACAAAAAGTTATGTAGAGACAGAATTTTAGAGAGAGAGAAATAAAATGTATATATATATAGATGAACATTATAGAGAGAAAAAAGTTAAAAAAAGAAATTTGTTAGAGAAAGATATGTAAAATAAAAAAAAATGATCATTAGAAGGAAATATGAGTTTTTGAAAAACAAAATCTGTTTTTAAAAACTATGGCCTGGTTTGTTGAGGATCCCACATCTGCAAAATGTAGAGAGACCTCACAATTTATAAGATACATGGGCCACTCCTCTCATTGCAAATTGGTTTTGAGATGGAACCCCATGTAATCTTGATATGGTATCAGAGCCCATAAAACTCAAACGGGTATTCGGTCCAATAAATAATAAAAAAAATGAAAATATAAAAACTCAAACGGGTATTCAGTTCAAAAAATTAAAATTGGGATCCGATTAAAGAATGGTGAACCCAAAGAGGCACCATCTTAAACCCAAATGGGTATTCGGTCTAAAACAAAAAATTAAAATTAAAATTGAGATCCGATTCAAGAATTGTGAATCCAAAGAGACACCATCTTGAGGGGGTATGTTGAGGATCCCACATTGGAAAAATGTAGAGAGACCTCATAATTTATAAGATACATGGGCTACTCTTCTCATTGCCAATTGGTTTTGAGATGGAACCCCATGTAATCCTGATATTATTTAGTTTTTTGTTTTGAAAATTAAGCTTATAAATACTATTTCTACCCATAAATTTCTTTGTTTTGTTATCTACTTTTTATATATGTTTTCAAAAATCAAGCTACATTTTGAAAATTAAAAAAAATAGTTTTCAAAACTTGTTTTTGTTTTTGGAATTTGGCTAAGTATTCAAATATATATTTTAAAGAAAAATGAAAGCCATGATAAAGAAATGACGAGAAAACAAGCATACTTTTCAAAAACTAAAAACCAAAAACCAAATATATATCAAACGGGACATTTGTTTTTAGTTTCTGTTTTAAAAAATTATGTCTACTTCCTCTCAATTTCTATATTATGTTTTTCACCATTCTTGCAAATACATTAGAATTTCTAGTCACATTTTGTAACGACCGACACTTTCAGGTATTAATTAAGGCATTAAATTTTTGATTTAATTTAATTGAAAGGCCAATTTTATGTTTAAGGTGTATTGGTGTTTAATTTTTAACATTTGCATTTTTGAAATTAGAGAATTTGAGAGTAAAATGAGAAGAAAGAAGAAAAAAGGGAATTAATTGAGGTTTGAGGCATTCTTGTAATTCAAGAGTGATTAAGCCAAGCCCAAGCCCATAGTAAGCCAAGCCCCAAATAACTCTCTCTCTTATTTTAATGGGCATGCAGCCCTAGGTCAAGCCAAGCTCTTGAAGCCACTCCCAAAGCCAGCCATCATCTTCATCTTCTTCTTCCTTCCCTTTGTGTTTCGATAACCACCATTGTAGCAAGAAAAAGAAGAAAAGTTTTCCAGCACCCCTCTCCATCAGACCGTCGCTCGCCGCCACAGACTCGCCACCGCCGCCTTGCAGATCCGATCGCCGCCGCTGTAGATCGCTGAACCGTCGCACAGACCACCAACCAAACCATACCTCTGCAGATTCGCGAACCGCCGAGCCGTCGCGCGACCACCGCCGTCCCACACGCCGAAGCTTTGCTCGAACCGCAGACTGCCCAAACCGCTGCTCACCGTCGCGGCGAACCGCTGCCGGACTCCACGAACCGCCGCTCGGATCCGTGTACGCCGCCCTTTAGACCGCCGCCTGCTGTTCACAAACCGCCGCCAGATCTGTCGCCCACCTCACGCCGGCCGCCATACGCGCAAACCACGAGACCGGACGCCGTTGCTGCTGATCGGTGTACCCGACGAGTTTGCTCTGTTTTGGGCTATTTTTTCGGTGATTTTTGATACTGTACAGCCCCGTTTCGGCTTCGTTTTCGCGTGGGTAAGCTTACTTGTGTTGTTTACTCATGGTTTTTCATATTGGCATTTGATTTTGGGCACTGTTTTAGTAATTTAGAGGTTGATTTTCGGGCTCAATTTTAGAATACCCATCGTATGTAGAGGTTGGCTCGGCGAAATCGAATCAAATCGTCATCTATTCGGCAAGATTCGGTTCTGTTTTGGGGTCGGGATTGAGGTAAAATTCTCATTCTAAAAATCAAGCAAATCCTTGGAGTTTTTGGATTTTTAGTAGATTAAACTTGGGGGTACAATTAAATCATGGACCTTGTAATTTGAATTTAGTTTTAACCACCAATTTGGGATTAAGTTAAATGCTAAGGAATTATTTCTAAGATTGGAATTTAGTTGGTGGAAGAAACTTTGGAATGAATTATGAATTTTAGGAATTTTTTTCTAACCTTAGGATGGTTTGAATTAGGCTCCAAATTGTTTGGCTGAGGTTCAAGGTGAAGGAATTTTTGGTGGGCAATTGGGTGATTGGATTCTTGAGCTTAGCCAAGGTAAGGGACTTTATGCCGGTATGCTTAAATGCAAGTCAGGAACTGAATTGAAAAAAAAATATATATTTGAATTAAAAAATTTTATAAATATTTTATTATGAATTTTTATAGATTTCAAAATGCTTGTTATAAAAAAAAAAAAGAAAGGATTTTCACTTGTTGATTGCCAAATCTTCTCATGAATGTTATGCATGATTTATGATTTTGATTTATGATAAATGATTGAGAATGTTGCTTGTGTTTCATCATGGAATGAAAAAAAAAATTAAAATGTTTTGGGACCTCATGCATACATTATGTTTTCATGATAAAAATGATTTCGAAGGCTGTGGCAATTACCCCCTAAAATTATTGATGTACATCTATATGAAAATGAGCCTTACGGGGCTATATGAAAAGGAACCTGAAAAGGTTAAATGAAAAGGAGAGGTTAGGTTGGGTTAATTGTCCACATTAAGCCGAAGAGAAAAGTTGAAAGAGAAACGTTTCCGCTATGAAAAGAATTTAGGTCCCATCAAAGGAAAGAAAGAAAATGTTTTCGAAAACTCATTATGTGTGTGTATGCATATCCTGACCCGGTAGTGAGGTCACTTACTGAGTATTGTAAAATACTCACCCTTTTCAAAAATATTTTTCTTTTCAGGTAAAGGCAAAGGCATCATGGGCGAATGACTTGATAGTTGCTGCAGAGGCCATGGGTGACGTAGAAAAGTTTTACTTCCGCAAACTCTTATAGGCTAGCATTTTATTTATTTATTTTTTTATGACCTTTTAACTGTCGAGTTCTACAAATTATTTTTTTGATTTTAAATGTTTTGATTTATTCTTATGTTTTGAAATAAAGGGATCCTGAGCTAAAGTTTTTGATTGTTTAATAAATGATTGGATCTTTTTGTGTCTTTATTAAAGATTTCTGAATTTATAGTAGAATGTATGTGGTAGCGTCCCTAGGAAGTCTAAATTGATAAGTAGGGTTGTTACACATTTTAAAAATAAAAATAAATTCTTAAAAACTACTTTTTCTTTTTGAAAATTTTGCATAGATTTTAAAAACATTTTTAAAAGTAGATAACAAAGTAAAGAAATACATAGGTGAAATTAGTGTTTATAAGCTAAAATTTCAAAACAGAAAACAAAAAATATAATGGTTATCAAACAATGCATATATATATATATTTGAAATTTACTTGTAATTTCAAAAAGGTTTTTAAAAAACAGAAAACAAAAAGTAGAATTAATTAACAAACAAGTTTTTCTTTTAAAAATAAAAAAGCATAAAACCAAATAGTTACCAAACGGTCCCTTAGTTTTTTAAGATTAAAAGTTTAATGATGCTGTTGTAACAACAACCACTATGAGATGGTTTGTCAAATTTTCTCATAGGAATAAAATAATGATAATAATAACATCTTTATTTCTTTTTTGTTTTGTTTTATTTTTTTTTACATAATTTGAATTGCATCTTTCAAATTCCTTTTCATCCTTTTTTGTATTCTTCATTCCTAAAAATAATGTGATAACCTAACTCAATCTTCCTAAAAAAGAAACATATAATTCAAAAGTAAAATTTATAAAGAAACTTTTTTGTGAGTGATAAAATAGAATCTGATGTAGAGTTATTTATATTTAGATTAAAAATTTCCCACATTCTAATTTATGCAAGAAATAAGAAAAATAAAAGAAAAAAAAAGAGGAGAAAAGGAGGGTTCCATTTCCGTTGGCATTTTTGATGTACATGTATCTTACTTCTTTCTTATCTTAACATTGTTTTTAGTAAACTTTCTTATCTCAACTTAGTTTGGGACAAAACATATATTGCCATCTATCTTTTATTATAATAACTAATACCACTAGCTAAAGTGAGCTTAGCTCAACGATAATTGGTATGGAAAAAACTAACAACCATGCTTTGGTTGACATTACCAATATATATATTTTTCTTTTAAAAGGTTTTATCTTATATTCTAAAGTCAAATAGCTTATTTTAGATAAGATTTCACTTTTTAATAAAATATTATGTATGAAAAATGTTAAATTTCACATCTTACTTTTTTCTTTAAAGAAATTCTACCATAGAAATTGCTACATATACATTATTCAAAACATTAATTTTTTTTTTTTGAATTCGATAACATTTGGGGGTAGGGGGATTTGAACTCATGACCTCTTGGTCATAGGTACATACTTCATGCCAATTGAGCTATGCTCTTATTGACTTCAAAACAAAACAAGAGCTTTTGAATGAATTTGTTTTTCGTTGAATTTAAGCAAGTAATAGATAATATAATATTGGATATGGTGGACGAGCTTTTTCTTACCTCTTTCACAATTGAGGGATTAATTCAAGTACTCATTTTTTGACAAGTCATTTAGATTTTTTTAAATAATAGTTAAAACATACGTGCGATGCATGTGGTTAAGAATTTTTAGAACATATAGTTTAGTGAAATGAACATTTTGAATGAATTTGTTTTTCATTGAAGTTAAGCAGGTAAATTTTTGACATGGAATTAAAAAAGAATGAAAGAAATGGTGGCTAAAATTGTATATATCTAGTTTTAAGTTAATTTGCAATGAATATGAAATGAGTTGGACGTGGTTAAAAATCTTTGGAACATAATTTTTTATGGTGAAATATAAATTTTGAATAAATAGACTTTTCATTCAATTTAAATTGTAAACATTTAAAATGAAATTTAAAAATGAAAAAAAAATTAAAATGAAAAAAAAAAGATGGATGAATAAAATTAAAATATATATGATATAATTGAAATAAAAGTTGTAAACTAAAATTGATAAAGAAGCGGCATAATAAGATAACTTATTACCTTACGTAATTCTTTAGTGGTTCTCGAAGAGATTCATTTATGGAGGAAAAGAAAGAAAATAATTAGATAGGAAATTTGTTATATAATTGAATATATTTTATTTTCATTGCTTATATTCTAATACTCAGAATAGTTTTTTCTCGTGCTTTGTTTATCGTTATCGCAAAACATAATTGGATAGAAAATTACTTCATTCTGATCTTGAATTATGTGGATTTAAAGATGTGTAAACAACTCTCTTTCGTCAATAGGTAGATATAAAGTTGTGTAAGGAACCTACCGTCCTTTTTGGAAGAACGGAATTATGTGGAGTTGAGATAAATTTGGTTATAGGTGGTAAGGCATAAGTTTAGTACATTTTGAAAGTAGAAAAGTAATTGATGAACGTGGTTAAGATGATAGGTTTGTTAGTGCATGGTGATGAATATTAGAATTGGTGAAAAATATATTTATTGATTCATATCATAATAAAAGAGGGTTTATTACTAAGGATGTGTTAAAAATTAAGAAAGCCTGGAAAAGCAAAATCTTTTTCCACCAAAATTTTGTCCCTCTCCTTTGCTAACTTTTTTTTTTTTTTTTTGCCTCTCTTACTTTTTTCTCTAAAAGTTTTTCTTCCCTCTTTTTAATTTTTTTTTTTCTATCATTATATGTATATTTTTTTCTCTTAAAAAACTTTCTCCCTCTTTCTAACTTTTTAATTTTATCTTTTGAACTTTTATCTCTGTCCCTTTACCCAAATTCTTTTCTAATTTTTTTCTCTCCAAAATTTGTATTTCACTCTCTTTTTCCTCTATAAATTCTTTGTGGCATCATTTTCTAGACTCTATTTTTTAAATTTACTTACAATTTTAGAATGAAATTTGAAAACTTTGGTTCTTCTTTGTAAATTTATTTCCAATTTTTTTCATTCTAATTTTTTTTTTGTTTTCAAAGTTTTGGCTCTCTAAAGTGTTTGTCATTTTATCTTTCCAACTATTTTTTGTTTCCAAAATATTTTTCTTTCATTCTCTAACTTTTCTCTCTCTAAAATGTGTCACTCAATCTATTTCTAACTTTCTTTTATCCTAAAATTTTGTATCTCATGTCTATTAACTTTTCTCCCTATAAAATTTGTTCCTTCTCCTTTTTTCTTTTGAATTTTTTTTGGTCACTCTCTTAACATTTTTCTCTAAAATTTGTGTACCTTTCTAACTTATTTTCTCTCTCTAACTTTTGTTTCTCTCCCTAAAACTTTTCTTCATTTCTTACTAAATATTTCTTTCTCCAAAAGTTTTATCCATTTCTAACTTTTTTGGTTCTAAATTTTATGTTCTCCCAAATTCTCCTTTCTTACTAAAGGATTTACATGTTTATTTCAATTCTCAAGTTTTTTTTTTTTAAAAAAATTAAAAATAGTTAAATAAATATATAATTTATGAAGGGATATTTGGTCTTCTTTCAGTTGATAGTCGACTAGCAGGATATACATTTATTTTTTGTGACAAACTAAAACTATAATGCAATAGTATTTCAAAAAAAAAAAAAAAAGCAATAAGTAAAACAAAAACTTGCTCATAGATATATATAACAAGCAACCAATGTTCTAGTATTGCAGAAAGCATAAACCTCAATATTGAAATGTAACGCCTCACGTTTTTAGGTACGACTAATTTTGTCATTTGGAGTTATTTTAGAATTTGGAATTAAGTGATTGAATTGAGATAATTAAGTTCTTTTTGGATTATTGGACGAGCTTATTTTAAAGTCCCAAATTCAATAATTTGGGAACTTAGTATATGTTGAATTTTAGATTTAAGTTTGAAAACCCAAAGAATTACCCAAAGATTTTCTCCTTAAATTCACCTAGATTTAGGAGATAATTTAGGGGTTTTTATGGACTTTATTTGGGCTTTATGTTGGTCTATTAAAGAGTAAAAAGGAATAAAAAAGAAAGAAAGAAAGAAAGAAAGAAAGAAAGCCCTAGCCTCCAACACATTCTCATCTTCTTCTTCCCCATCTCCCTCTCATGTTTGTGCATCCAACAAGACCCATCTCCCAACGATTATTCTTTTCCTCCTTCAGCGACACCTCACGCTAAAAGAAGCTTCACCCCCCCGTCGAAGATTTGTGGCCACGCCATCACTGTTGCTCGAGGTTGTCATCGATTGAAGCTTGGACTCGAGACCCACGCTATTTCTCTCCAATCACAAGGTTTGTCACATACCCATGCCAAATCAACCTTGGTTTTGGATTACCCATACCTTAAACACCTTTGGTTTGTAATTTTAGCTTGTTTGGACTCCGTACAGCCCATATTCGAAGTCGTTTACAGCTAAAAACAGGATTTCCAGCATTGCCCACATGAGGATTTGCGTTTTCCAGCAGTACCCACACGAATCGGACCTCGAATCACCTTAGTCTCGTGACCCACGCTTCCTTTGGCCTTGGATCTAAATACCCATGGTTTGACCACTTCAGATCTGCAATTTCAAGGCCATTCGATCACCAACCAGCAAGCTTTTCCATCCTTTAAGCGCTATTTGGTAAGTTTTAACATGTTTTAAACCTTTTGCAAATCCGTCTAAGTATTGTAACTCTAGTTCTAACATGTAGGAACCTTCAGTTTGCAGTTCAGGATTGATTCGAACACCTTCAAACTCGACCAGCAAGGTGCAAATCTCGTTTCAGTAAGTTTTAATGCATTTTAGACCTTTCACAAATCACTTTAGGTGTTATAGGTTAGGTTCTAAAGCGTGGGAGCCTTCTATTTGCATTTTCAAACCAATTTGACCTTATTCGAACACTCTCGAATTAGAACCAGCAGGGTATTGGGCTTGTTTTGGTAAGCTTACTGCGCTTTAAACTCACTCGAACTCGATTAAAGCACTTTGGATGAATCTCTAACTCTTGGATACTTTTTACTTGTAGTTTTGAACCGCTTTGGAGTCCCTTCGAACACCTTACAGCAAGTATTTGAGCCCATTTGGGTGAGTTTAAGTGGTAAGACCTAGTTTAGGTCCTTTTAAATCAAGTGTTAGGTGTTGTCCAATTAGTTGCTAACTATTTGGTACTCTCGTTTGTAGTTTGGGTGAGTTCTGGGGTGCTTTTTTTAGCTCTTAAGGTTGTATCCAAGTAAGTTAACTTTTCCTTGAGCCTATTGTAATTGTTTAAGGGATTTTGAACTAAGTATAACCTCTAAAGATTATTCTCTTGGTTTAGGAACTCTTGGAATATTTTTAGGAGTGCTTTAGGTAAGTTTCTACTTGGTGGGTTTGTTTGATTGTGTGCAGCATGTTCTATGTTTCTTATTTGATTTGTGTGCGTTATATATATTCTATGCTTTGTTGTACCTTTTGATGAGCATGTTTATATGTGGATTTGTGAAGTTTACATGATGTTAACATGTTGATTAATTGAACTTGAAAGTATGTATGAGCATGTGTGGTTTGGCATGAGACATGGTTTAGTAACATGCTTAGGTAACATGCATGTGGTGAGGTTGTGAGGAGGTCAGCGAACCTTGTGAGTTTACTAAGGATTATAGGATGAGTACCAGTGCACCTCGAGTACAAATGGTTGAGGGGTGGTATTGTCACCATTGGAATAAGATGAGCATCGAGGCCTTAGGTACAAATGGTCAAGTGTAGGTGTGATGAGTCTAAAAAGCATACGTTGGGCGCCTGGGATAGGGTCAATCCATTGCTAAGTCATTAGTGCACCTTGGGTACAAGTGGTCAAGGGGCGATGTATAGTTCGAGGCCTTAGTAAACTTTGGTCAAGGGTCGAACATCGAGCTCCGTAGAGAAGTATTGAGGCTATGGTAACAGTGGTCAGGGGTCGATGCTTCTCGAAGGGTCAGTCTTGGAGAGCTTTGGTGAGGGCTAAACATGAGTGTTGAGTAGAACCGAGTGAGCATGGCATGATGTGAGAATTCATGTGTTAGTTGCATGGCATGATGCAAGAATTTATGTGTTAGTTGCATAGCATGGTGCGAGAATCATGTATTAAGTGAATCTTATGCATAGTTTACTTGTTTATGTATGCATGGTATGATATTGGTGAATTTACTTTAAATAAGCATGTTTGGGTGCGTGTGGATAGCATGTTGTTTGTTGTTTGATGTTTGGTGGCTCACCAGGTGTGAGCTACTTACTGAGTACTTTTGTATTGACTCCCCTCAAACCATTAGATTTTGTAGGTGAGGAGAGCTCTATGAAACTGGTGATGCAGACGATGAGACCTGATGAGAGGACACCATTAGTATTATGTGCTTTCTTAGTATTGACTTTCTTTGAATTGAATAGATAGGATTCTAGTTGTTTTGTATAGGTGCTTGGTATAGATCTTCCCATTCTTTATTGTTTCTAAAGAATAGATAGGTTCTTTTGGTAGAACTAGGTTAGGAATTGAAAGTCCTAGTTGTTAAAACTTCCTTTTGTTTATGCTAATCTATTTGAATTAAGTATGTTTTGAGTTGATGAGATTTTGTTTATTCTGGGAGTTTGGGTGTGTTGAACTGTAGCCAGGAGATGTCACTAGTACAAATTTGACTTTTAATGACGGGCAATGCGCGTCATTAAAAGGAAACGATGTCGGGCGCACGTGCGTCATCTTTTCGAGTGTCATCGTAGGCTACGATGACGGACACTTTTTAATGACGGGCAATGCCCGTCATTAAAAAGTGTGCGTCATCATAACCTACAATGACGGTCAACTTTTAATGTCGGTCAATGTATGACATTAAAAGTCAATGTGCGTCATTAAATGAATGTTTTAATGACGGTTATTGCCCGTCATTGTTTCATTAATAATTTAATAAAAAAAAATTATATTGTTGGTTGCAATCATGACTAACCAACAATATTTCTCTCTCAATCTAATAAAAAATTCAAAATAGTATTATACTTTTATACAACAATTAACTCAAAAAACAAAACTTCAATTAATTAAATATAACATTAACATATACTCCTAAGTTTTAAAATGTTAGGCATTACCTTAACAAAAATTAATTAACAGCTTACAACATAGAAAGTAATAATTAATATATACATAGAGCTTCGAAGTCTGAAGAATGAGAACTTGTTGCGTCTACCTCCCCATCGATCTATTTCAAACTCTTCCAAAACCTAAGAAACTCTTCTTATCTGATTAACAAAGAAAAACAACAAAATCAGCCAAAATTAATTTAAAGTCCTCAGCTACAAGGAAAATATGGAATGAGTGGAAAATCAAAGTCATGCAACTTTTCAAATAAAGGCTTTCCATTAACACAGTAAATTGCATATTTGGTCCATTTCCTATTTTCTTTAGATTTTGTTTTCTGCGCATAACATGCTTTAGAGAGTACTCAAATTAACAACTTTATTTTCCTTTATATATAATCAGGCTGCTGTAGACAATGCATCCATACCTCTAGGATGAAACAATTGAAAGAAAATGGAAACAAAGCAGATGCTAGTCTTAGAATCATGTCACAATCCAATTCTCCAGAGAGTAGAGCCAAGCACATTAGACGTCTATGCACTGCAAAAATTTAGTATGAAGCAAAAATTTATTCAATGAAGACTACAAGTAACAAACAAAATATTGTATGCATGCATTTAGATGGGGGAAAGATTTAGTGAAACAAAAGCACTAGATTAAGAATACAAAGTCCTGAAAAATGTTACTATAACAGATTTCATATTCTATTTGACTTTTTACGAAGCATTACATCTTACTCCGTTGGATACTTGCAATGATTTCTAAAACAGAACGACTTCTAGGTGAAATTTGATTTTGAATTTCATCCCCTGTAAGCCACAAAAACTTTATTAGCCTCCAAGACTATAACTTAGACACAGCCTGGAACTTTTAAAAAGAACATGAGAAGAGCAAAAATAAAATGCATATAGTATATAGGCCACCATCTGTTCCAAGAAATATGAAGCTTCTTATCCAACAATTATTTTCAACACACAAAATGTCATGTATTTAAAAATGCAAGTCATATTACCATGACCTTGTTCTTGACTAAAATGAGCCTATAAACAAGAACTAGCAGGATTACCTCTACAAGCTTCACAATAGTATCATAATCAATCTTGCCATGCTTGGAAATTCCAGCAGCATGAATCTTAAATTTAAAATCTCACCTATTTCTAGCAAGGTGTTCAAACTAGTAACAGTCAATCCTCAGCAATCTTTGAAAAGGTAACAAAAGCATTTGAAGATAAATCTCTACACAGTTAGCTATCAGATGAAAAATTATGTAGCACCAGATTCCATTACATCACCAACAACCACTAATTTTGCAACAAACCAAACAAATATAAATGAAGGTCACCCTAAAGTAGGTAAAACAGTCTGCCAATACTTGGTCAGTTAGCTATCAGATGAAAAATTATGTCACTGCACCAAACAGTTGCACATCAATTTAAACTAAATCAACAAGTACGTCTTCCCAAGTTCTCCAAAAATGGATAACGATAACAAACAAAATTAGTACCTAAACTTATACAGCAAATTAACTCGCCTGGAATAAGAAGAAAGGTATTTGAAGCGTTTCTTCAAGATCATGTTGAAGTTGTTGCAACATGATCTAAACTTATACAGCAAATTAACTCGCCTGGAACAAGAAGAAAGGTACTGGACCCTATTCACTAGGCAAGCCTTCTACAGAATGAAAAAACAACAAATTATCCATTTTGCAATCCAAAAATTTAATAATAAATATATAAATAAATACAGTAGCTAGGACATGTCATTACCTCCCTCATAGTCATACTCTGCAAATGTTTTCACCCGCTCAATAGGAAGTGAAGGTTGGTACCTAAGGCAACAGTAACTTGTGACAAAATTGTTCATTTGTTGAAGAGCATTATGGCTTACTTACGGTCAAAATTTGTGTTGCCAACTGCTCTCTTGCGAGGGGATCATGTAAAAGGACCACTAAGCGAGCAAAAAGTTCCTAAAACATGGCAACCACAGATTAAACATTAAAGAAGGAAAGTTGGCAGATACCTCAGGATTTGGAATATTAGCACGAGTTTTACATTCACTTAACATACTATCACAGTAAGATCCATGACTGTATAATTCTGAAATGCATCTGCATGCCTGCATAATTTAGTATGAAGCAAAAATTTATTCAATGAAGAATACAAGTAACAAACAACACGTTGTAGGCATGCAAAAAAAAAAATCAATATCAATCCAAAGGAAAAAACAATCGGTCTTTGACAACTAGATCATTAATCTTGGGTAAATATTAAACAAATGCAGTTGGCTTCAAGTTAAACTAATGTTTAAATTAGTTTAGCCTTCAAGCATGGCAACAGAATAATAGATCAAGAGACAAAATCAATGGTATCAATCAATAGAATCGACAATCAAATAATGAGGAAATGGTTTAGCATTTAGATGGGTAAAGATTTAGAGAAACAAAAAGCACTGGATTAAGAATTCAAAGTCCTAAAAAATGTTACTATAACAGATTTCATATTCTAAAAGTATTCAACTTGTATTACAGGATATATTCCATCAAAACAAAAAAGAGAAGGGAAAAAAATACCCTTGCAGATCGCAGCTAGCTCCACATGGAAGAGATTCTGAAATACTCATGATTTAATGCATTTTGCTACTATAATTAAGAATTCCTCTAGAGTTAGGAATTACACAACCAAGTCCACCTTCTGAAGAATTTGAGAACGATGAACTATCCGCGTTGAGCTTGAACTTGAACCATCCCGAAGGAGGAGGGAGAGCCAATTTTCAGTCTGGGTTAGAGGATCTCTGGTATACAAAGAGGAATGGGGGTAGCTCTTTGAAGTATTCAATGATCCAGAAGCATTTTTCAGACACATCAGATCAAAACACACCTTGATTAGCGATATTCCTGTCATTTCATATCATATAGCCCAACAAATAATACAAGCTAAAGTCAATTTTGTAATTTTGTTCGTCAAATTTCTATCATTCAAATCATACATTAGAACGAACTAAAATGACAACGAAATCCCTTTAAAAACAAATCATACATCAGAACAAATTAAATGAAAACGAGCTGTGAAAAAACAATCTCCAAAACATGCAATAACAATGAGATTTTGAAGCATATTAGCTAACACAGTTTTGGATTTTTCTTTTTAAGTTGTCAAAATTTGACTAGGATTTCAGACATGCATGTGATTGAAAGTTTATTAAAAAAAACAAATAAAAGTACTAACAAATAAAAATCGAAGAAATCAAAATAGTGTAGAGTTGTTATCTTTTCTCAAAACTACCAAATCAAGAGTTGAAATCTTTCTTCTCAAAGGCTAAAAGTGGGAATAATATATTTTAGAAAAGTAAGACTTCAAGAAAAACAAATGAAAGACTTTCATGGATTGCTCTTTCATAGATGTTTTTGAAGAATTGTTAGAGTATTTAATATTATGTATTAGAATATTTAATATTATGTCTTAAATAAACGCATAATGCAACCATGTATACAAGAGTTTTCTTCACAATGACGAGAAGAATATGATCTTTCCCACTTTCCCAACTGACATATACCATAACAGAATAAGAGATCAAGCCCAAGTAAAATGGACCTTAGTCACCAAACTAATTAGGACAACATACACACCCAAGAAGCTACACTTAATTGGAATTCACGAGCGCTATACACATTGTACCAGTGCAGGAGGATGTGAAAGTTAATTTTTTAAATAAGAGATCATTGAAGCCACAAGTGGCAAACCAAACATCCTACATGCTTCATCATGAAATCAAGATCCAGTAAATTTTCATACTACTGAAGTTATATAACTTACCGCTCATTGCGGTTGAGTTGAGCACCAAAGTAAAACGCCACAGAAAGCAACCAATAATCACTGTGCACAGCCACCAATGAAAGCCAGTCTCTGCGCTTCATCCCATCTCTTGCAAAATTGATCCCCAACGCAGGCTCAGGGAGCTTAGATGGAACTTCCTCGGCAGGCAAAGTCACCTCCCAAGACTCATTCGGGTGTCCGTACAAACACAAATTCTCCTTCTCTGGAAGCGAAGAACAAAAAGAATCATCATAAAAAAAAACCCCAAAATTAGGTCAAAAGCCGCACAAATTCCGAGTAATACCCACCAAACGCTCACCAAGAACATGGCAAAACAAAACAAAAACCTATTTCCACAAAAGCAAAACATAACCCTCATCGCAAAACTTCGTAACAACGCAATCATTCACTCTCTTTCTCAGGCCAACCAAACATAAACTAACGAAATCAAAAGAACAAACACTCACCAGGATCGCAAAGCGAGTAGAACTCATCGACATCTGCAAGAGAAGAAACAATCGGCAGATCAAAATCAAAACCCAATTCCTCAAACACATTCACAAAAGAAAGAGAGAGATCAAGATCACCATAAGCGAGGGCTCGCACAAGGCCAGTGCGTCGAGCTGTAATCCTTGAAGATGTCTTCGACGGTGCGAGAGCTGGAAAAGATTGAAGCCATTGATTGATTGAGTGAATTCGAGCGAAGCTTATGTGTTCGCCAGAGAAAAAGTCTGAGCGAGAAGGTGGTTAGCCGGCGGGTTGAACACATGTGAGAGAGGGAGGGAGAAAATATTAGGGCTAGAGAGAATAAAGGAGCTCTCGATCAAAATGTAAAAAATAAAAAGTAATGTAAAAATGTTAAAAAAAACAAGCTGCTAAATAAATGATATAATGTCGGTCAATGACTGACATTGAAGCTTAAATTTTTAGTTTTTTTTTTCCTGCACGTTTTTTCTTTTGTCTGTCATTGTTTCTATTCCTGGATTTTTTTTAGACTGTCATTAAAAGCCAGATTTGTTGTAGTGTGTGGAGGTTGTTCTTAGTTACTTTGGTTGGTTGAAGTGTGGTTTTCTTGTCTAACAGGTGCCAGGAAAAATTTGGTTATCTTGTAGTTACGCCGTTATGCTGCCGAAATTTTTGGGGCATATTGGTTGTAAGTTTTGTAATGTCCTTAAGTTAGGTTAAAATTTGGGGGCGTTACATGAGAATTGTAAGAAAATTATTTTTGGTATAAGCATTCCAAATTCAATATGCACTCAACAAAAGTAATCTCTAAGATAATGCATTCAAATTCTTTGCTATAATTTTAAATAACTAATTTTGTTGAAAATATAACTAAATTCTATTGGATACAAAATTTAAAATGTTGAGATCTAGAAACGTGCAATGCAACCTTTAAAAAGTTATATTTACTTGAAGGAATTCAAGGAATTTATGATTTATAAAAAATTAGACTTACTCCAAGGAATTATTGTGGAATGTAAATAAACATTTGATGACATAAGGAAAAAAAAAAAGAGAGGATAGATAACAGTACCTCTTCATCGACTAAAATAAGTTTATGAATTCTCAAGGTTTCATTGTGACATGATTCAATTTTTTCCTAATGAAGAAACACACAAAATTTTAAACATGGATCACATGAAATAATTTTTTAAAATAATGTAAACACAATGATTTTTTTTTTATTTATTTATAAATGGATTGCATTCCATTCGTGAATGAATGCACCTATTCAATTTGTAACCACCTCTACTCAAACAATTGCATCCCTCGACATTACTTGTATCTATTGGACTCAATAGACACCTACATTTGAAAAGTCGTGCCCTGTCAACAAAGGGCAAAATATAAATTTACTGGAAATGCAAGGGCAAAAGAGAAAACAAAAGATTCTTCTCTATAGCCCCATTTATATATACTAGTAAATTCTCACATGCGATGCACGTGTTTATGAATTGTTTTTTTATTCATTGTGTTATTTGACATAGTTTTTTTTAAAATGTATATTATAATTGTTTAAATATATATATTTTTAAAAAATGTTATTTACTTAACTAAAGAAAACCAAAATGTAAATTTTGATACTGATTTAAAATATAAAATGATAGAATGATATGAACAAAAAACTAAAATGAAAATATAAAGTAAAAAAATCATTATAATAAATAAATATGATCTAAGAATTTGCATGTGTTTTTTAATGTTTGAAAATAGTCCTTTGCAGCAAGGTTTAAAAATTATTATTAAATATTAAAAAATACTTTGATTTTCAAATAGTAATAATATTTAATTTTTAGATGTGTGATTTTTTTTAATACATTAAAACTTAATAAAATTAACTTATTAGAACAACCGAAGCATACTTCCACAAGTTAGGGGATTATAAATTCGATGAATTAAAAGATTAGAGGTCTAAATCTCCAACTCTATTGAACTAAAAAGAAATTAATTAATTAACTTATTAATATTTCACTTAAATTAAAATTTTCCCATTATTTTATTAATTTAAATTGAAAATCTCATTATTTTATTAAACTTATTTTACTTAATAACTTATTTAAAAACTCAATGAGAATAATACAACAACCGAAGTAATGGTAGAGTTTTGGATACATGTGCATTATGTATTAAAGGACAAAAAGAGAGAGAAAAACAAAGAAAAAACTCTTAAACACTAACCTACCTACTCGTTTGCCATACACTTTTTTCTTCTTATTTCTCCCTCCTTTTTTTTTGCTGCAGCAACACACACCCACCTCTTTTGTTTCATCTCTCATAGCACCATCTCGCCCATCGAACTGTCTTTTTCATGGCTCAATCTCTTCATTCATCCACAAAAATAGGTTAAAATTAAAAGTTGAACATAACGTGAGAAAAAATATTCCTTTGAGAAAAAAAATTATGAACTAATAAAAAAAAAGTAAGATATCCCTACGTCCATGATTTTTTAACCTATGTGTATCTGTTTTCCTATAAGCAAAATGTTATGGACTAATTATAATGAGAAAAAAAAAAGTAACAATCTGGTGGTTTTTTTTTACAGAATATGAGTGATGCTTGTTGCACATCTTAAAATACTTAGAAAACATTTTTTTTTTTGCTTCAGAACTCACTATTACTTTACTCAAAATATAATATATTTTAATTATATTTACTTGAAGGAATTTATAATTTATCAAAAAATATATTTACCTCAAGGAATTAATATGGAACATAAATAACTTTGAGAAATTAATGTACAAAAAGATAGATAACAGTTACCTCTATCAACTAAAATAAGTTTCTAAATTCTCAAGACTTCATTGTGACACAGTTCAATGCTTCCCTTACAAAGAACAAAAACATTAGTTTTCTATCCTTTTGGAAAGCTTAAGTTCTTTGATAAAAGAAGAATTTTTTATATCACTTTGACATTTTGATAACTAAAAATTGACAATATAAGTATTGACAATCATTTTTTTTTCTTTTTATACATGAATCACACACTGATACACGAATGGATGCACCACTTCGATTTGTAACCACCTCCACCCAAACAGTTGCGTCCCATCGACTTTAATTGCACCTATTGGACTCAACAGACACCTAGACTCAAAGAGTCGCGTCCCAACAATAAAGGGCAAAATAAGAATTTACTAAAAATGTAAGGGCAAAAGAGGGAATAAAAGATTCTCCTCCATAGCCCAATTTATATATACTAGTCTTTTAGCACGTGCGTTGCACGTGACATTTCTATTAATTTTATATATTATATATGTATAATAGCATGTTAATTATGTGAGATATATTAAATTTTTCTTTATCATAAACCTATAAAAATAAATGAACTGGAAGATTACTTCTTCCATCCACATGACAATGAATTTTAGTGCTTCTAGAAGTTATTCTTTCTTAGTTTGGTACTTCACAACACAAATTTTTCCACTAACACCTAATTTGAAACTCCAATTATTCTGTAAAGATTATCTTTAGCAAATACTCTATTACGCCTACAATTTTGCAACCACAACTATGAAATATAATTAGATTGGAAAATATTTTTTAAAAAAATATTTGCAATATGTGGATCCAACAATGGTTGAAATTAAAAAAAATGAAATTTAAATAAACTATCACAATTAAAAAAATATAGTCTAAAAAAATCTTGAATCAATCTCGTACAAATTAACACATAAAAAAAAATACTTATAATCCTAGCATTATTTTCTTTACAAATAAAAGTAATTTGGTACCAAAAGAATGTCATAAGATTGAGAGAGATGTGAAATTGATTTTGTACAAAAGAAAATCAAAATGTTGCATTCAGTTAATTAACATGACTTTGCAAATGATATACAATGCAACAATTTAAGTTTACAATAAAATAAAGACAAAAGGAATAATAACATTAGTATATGCCTTGAATCAATCAATTTGTTGAACTCAAAAAAAAAAATCAATCAATTTGTTAGGAAGGAAAACAATTACTCTTTTCTCTCAATAAATGCATGAAAATATTTAGAAGATGGTCCAGATTCTTTTTTTTTTTTTTTTTTTTTGAGAAAATAGAGCTATTAGTTATAAAAACAAAAGTTTTGATTCTTAAGGTAGATAGGTTTATTTTTATTTTTTGAAATATGGTAGATAAATTTATTTTGTAGCTTAATAATAATAAAGAAAACATGCATGTATATTCTTAGAGTGTGGGAATGCTAAAAGGCGTCCAAGTTATTAAATTTAATTACTCAAATTAAACATGTATACGTAAATGGGGTGTGAGAATATTAAGAGATTGAGAGCCACTATTACTCAATTACCTTATTTAAATTGTTAAAATAATTATGATAAGTTTGATAAATTTCAAAATACTTATGCACAATAATTTTTTTTAATCTTAACATTAATATTAAGTTATGTGGGGTTTTTTACTAATTTAAAGAAAAAAAAAAGGTCATGTTGGGTGTGATTGGCATTAATAGCCCATTCATTAAAAAAGTAGGTAATTAATTGTGGTGTAACAATGCTGATATTTCCACTCTTTATACTTGGGAATTATTTAAATGTAAAGATATTTAAAGGCCAATTTAGGTATTATATTCAAATTTAAAATAAAATTTAAATAGAATATTATAATTCTAAATTGTAGGTTAAAAAAACCTTATTTTTTTAGAATATTATATCATATATGTGGTGAAAATTGAAACCTACAACTTATCAAAAAAAGAAGAATCAATTTGATACAAATTTAAAGAAACACAATAATTGTATGCTTAGCATGATTTGCTTTAAATAAAAACAATTTAACCCCAAAAAAATTATATGTAACGCCCCGCGTTTTCAGGTTCGACTAATTTTGTCATTTGGAGTTATTTTGGAATTTGGAATTAAGTGATTGAATTAAGTTAATTAATTTCTTTTTGGATTATTGGGTAATGCTTTTTTTTTAAAGTCCCAAATTAAGTATATGTTGAATTTTAGATTTAAGTTTGAAAACCCAAAGATTTACCCAAAGATTTCCTCCTTAAATTTACCTAGATTAGAAGATAAATTATTTGTTTTATGGTTTTTAATTGGATTTTATGTTGGCCTATTAAAGAAAATGAAAGTAAAAGAAAAAGAAAAATATCCCTAGTCTTCCATCTTCTTCCTCTCTCCCTTTCACGTTTTTTTCTTTTGGAGCAACACATACCCATCTTCTTCTTCTTCTTCTTCTTTGACCAAGCCGACACCATCTCACCCCTCTCTCCGGCGACGTCACACGACAAGCACCACGACGCCGGCGACCTCTTCGGCTGCCAACGAACTCACAGACGCGAGACCCACGCTTTTTCCTTCAATTCGACGAGGTATAACTCATACCCTTGCTAAATAAACTTTAGTTTTGGATTACCCATACCCTAAACACATTTGATTTACAATTTTAGCTTGTTTGGAGTCAAAACAACCCTCATTTGAAGCAATTTTCTGTAAAAAAACGGGATTTACAGCAGACTTACCCGAATTTCTTCCTGTTTGACGAGGTTTGTCTCTCACCCATGCTTAATCGACTTTATTTTTGGATTACCCATGCCTTAAGCATCTCTTATTTGCGATTTTAGCTTGTTTGGACCTCGAATGGTCCACATTCGAAGCCATTTACTGTAAAAAAACGGGTTTTACAGCAGAATATCAGTCAATTTGGCACTGTTGGGTAAGTTTTATCATGTTTTGGACTTTTCGCAAATCACTTTAAGTGTTATGGCTTAAGTCCTAACATGTAGGAACCTTGCGTTGCAGTTTTGGGTTGATGCGAACACTCTCAAACACCAACTAACAGTAATTCGAGCTCGTTTGGAGTAGTTCAGTAAGTTCGAATAAGTTTCAGCAAGTCTTTAAATCATTCGAACTAAAATAAGATGCGTTAGATTAATTTCTAATTCTTGTAAACTTGCGTTCGTAGATTAGGCTTAATTTGGAGTATTCGAGTAAAGCTCAAAGTTCTCTTTAGGTAAGAAAACCCTTCCAAACACTCATCTAGTTTCAATCTAGGCTTTGGAATTGTTTTCTAACTTCTAAATCTTTAACATATCGTGTAGGAATACCTTGGAATATCCTAGGAACGTTGTAAGTAGAATTCTACCTGATGAGTCTGTTTGATTGTGTGCATCATGTTCTATGTTTCTTGTTTAATTTGTGCCAGTTATGTATATTTTGTACTTTGTTGTATCTTTTGATGAGCATGTTTATATGTGGATTTGTGAAGTTTACATGATGTTGGTATGTTGATTAAATGAGTTTGAAAGTATGTATGAGCATGTTTGTTGGGCATGAGACATGGTTTAGTAGCATGCTTAGGGAACATGCATAGGGTGAGGTTGTGAGGAGGTCAGTGGACCTTGTGAGTTTTACAAAGAAGTATAGGGTGAGTACCAGTGAGCCTCGAGTACAAATGGTCGAGGGGTGGTATTGTCACCATTGGAATAAGAGGAGCATCGAGGCCTTGGGTACAAATGGTCAAGGGTCGGTGTGATGAATCTAAAAAGCATGTGTTGGGTGCCGGGATTGGGCCAATGCATTGCTAAGTCATCGATGCACCTTGGGTACAAATGGTCAAGGGGCGATGCACAGTTCGAGACCTTGGTAACATTGGACAAGGGTCGAATACCGAGCTCCATAGAGAAGTATTGAGGCTTTGCTAACAGTGGTCAGGAGTCGATGCTTCTCGAAGGGTCAGTCTTGGAGAGCTTTGGTGAGGGCTAAACATGAGTGTTGAGTATAACCGAGTGAGCATGGCATGATGCAGAAATTCATGTGTTAAGTGAATCTGTTGCATAGTTTACTTGTTTATGTAAGCATGACATAATGATGCATAGTTTACTTGTTTATGTATGCATGGCATGATGTTGGTTAATTTACTTTGGATAAGCATGTTTGAATGTTGTGTATAGCATGTTGTTTGCTGCTCGATGTTTGGTGGCTCACCAGGTGTGAGCTACTTACTGAGTACTTTTGTACTGACTCCCCCCCAACCAAAAGATTTTGCAGGTGAGGAGAAGCTCTACGAAACTGGTGATGCAGACGAGGAGACGTGATGAGAGGACACTATTAGATTTACGTGCTTTCTTAGTGTTGATTTTCTTTGAGTTGCATAAATAGGATTCTAGTTGTTTTGTATAGGTGTTTGGCGTAAGCCTTTCCATTCTTTATTGTTTTCGAAGAATAGGTAGGTTCTTTTGGTAGAATTAGGTTACGAGCTGAAAGTCCTAGTTGCTAAAACTTTCTTTTGTTTCTGCTAATCTATTTGATTTAAGTTTGTTCTAAGTTGTTGAGATTCTGTTTATTCTGGGAGTTTGGGTGTGCTGAACTGTAGCCAGAGGATGTGGATGTTGTTCTTAGTTACTTTGGATGGTTGAAGTGTAGATTTCTTGTTTAACAGGAGCCAGAAAAAAAAATTGGTTATCTTGTAGTTACGCCGTTATGCTGCCGAAATTTTCGGGGCATATAGGTTGTAAGTTCAGTAATGTCCCTAAGTTAGGCCGAAATTTGGGGTCGTTACATTATAAGATCAAGAGAGATGCTTTATTGATTTGGTAACAAAAAAAAATACGACAATTACATTTTGTTAACATAACTTTGCAAATATAATGCAGTGCAACAATTTAAATTTTAAAATAAAATGAAGTTAAGAAAAATCATATAAGATTGAGACTTACCTTAAATCAATCGATTTGGCACAAATGAAAAACAAAGATTCTTGGCTTAGTAATGAGGTTTCTTTGCATGAACTATTTATAGAGAATTGATAGAAATCTAATATAATGGATCATTTATAATTATTTGTTATGGAATTGGAAAAAGTTTGTTATGGAATTGAAAAGTTTAATTTTTTCAAATGCACTTTAATATATTATTTTCTTATGTGCTTTAAATGTGGATGATTGAAAAACTCTATATCTTCCTTGCCTTTAGTGAATGAATGGAAAACTCTATAATAAATGCAAAACTTTTTATATTTCACACCTTTTTACAGTCCTTCCATTTATCAACCATTATTAGTGCATTTAAATTTTCATTAACTCAATATAATTTTCAATCAATTATAATTTGTTTAGGGTAAGATTTAATAAATTATCAAGGTAATTTTAATTATTTTCGACCTCTAAAAATGAGATGGGACAATAACCTTTTTCTTTTGTTGTAGGAAATTGAAGAGTTTCAACGCTTTTTGAAATTCCAAAACTTCATTTTAAATTCCCTAAGGCCATCTTTGAATTTTTATAAAATGAATCTAAAACTTTTATATTTTACATCTTCACATTCCTTTATCCATTAACAATTATGAGTGTATTTAAATTTTCATTGATATAATCACAAGAATAATTTTTAATGTCGTCATATGATGCTTATGACAATTATTCTAAATATATGGAGATTGTAAATACAATAGAATAATCTTACCTTCAAGATTTTGCATCAAATTCTCAAGTTGTAAGTACTCCATCATTTTCAAACATTTGTCTTACTACTTCAAGATATTTTGAAATAAATTTTTGAAATACCGAGGCTAGGTTTGGTATAATTTTATTTTTAGTATTCTACATCTCAAAATTAGGCTTGCATCCTTACCATTTATTTTGTATGTTTTTCACTTAGAAACACATATGAACTACTTTTTGGAAGCTATTTTTCTTATAAACTTTAAAAATTTTACTTAGATTTCATTTCTCCATTAACAATTATGAATGTATTTAAATTTTCATTGATCTAATCTAAATTTGTATAAATTATAATTTTTTTAGTATAAGATTTAAGAAATCATTAAGTTCACATTTTCATTATTTTCACCATCTATTTTTTTTAAAAAAAATAGGTATTCTCGTATATGCATTTTTTAAATAGTTGGTTAATTAATCAAAATATTGTGTTTATTTTAGTTCATCTAAATATTGTGTTATAGTTATGTGTATTTAAATATGCATTTTTATATAATACAATTTATGGATAATAATAATTTTTTTAAATGGATAACAATAACTTATTCCAAGCCAAATGTACCAAATAAAATATTATATTATATAAAACAATAGCTTTATATCATATGAATTTTTTATTTTTACTTTTTGTTCGATTTAATTAAAAAATATAACTAAAGAATAATTTTTTAAAACTAAAATTTTTAAATAGAATAATATATTATTATGAAACAATAACATTGTATTACATGTAATTATTTATTAATTTAATTTTCATTTATATCTTTTTGTGTTAATTTAATTTTTAGTTTAATTTTTATATTCAAAACTTAAGAACACCATATAATTTTTCCAAAAAAACAAACCTTCACGTGATGTTTGTTTAATTTTGTTTATTTATAATTAGATTTAAGTAATTCATTTATTAATTGTTAATGGCACAATTTGTAAATTTAGGGCTTAAATAAGGACAATAAATAATAGTCCAAAAATAAATTGAGGGACATATTTGGAATTAGAAAATTAATATTTAGACATAATAGTCCAAAAATGATTCTTCCACTAAGCCACTTTTTAAGATAGTATGATTATAGATTATAGATTATCGATTTGATTTAATAAGTGTATATTGGCATAATTTCAAATTAGGAAAATTATCATGTTGGCCCATACTCATTTTAGTTGGAAGCTTGGATTGAAACAAATATCATAGGGAAAATTTCTAATGGGTAGGGCAACTTTGCAATTAGCAAGATCTTTTGTCAGTTTTAATTTAAGATGAGATCTAATTTTTTACTAATGTAAATTATGTCATTGAGGTTATTGTACTTTTGAAAATACTAGTTGGATACTACGTGCGATGCACACGTTTCATAATGTTGAAAATGCAAATGTACATATAAAAGTTGAATGTAGGGTCTTATACATATGAAAAATGAAGAATTACGCTCTAATATTGTTTTTTATTTTGAGTAGCATCATTTGATTACCCACTTATTTTAAGACTTTAATTTAAACCAAAATATTATTTTTTATTTTGATTTGCATCATTTGATTACCTACTTAATTTGAAACTTTAATTTAAACCAAAATATTATTCTTTTTCTATTATTTTTAAATTTCTTATTATCTTGTAATTGAAAAAATCTTTTTTGCAAATGACTTTGGGAATTCAAGGGAATCATTAATTAGACAGTAGTTCTCAATTTTAGAATTCTTTGAATCTACGAAAGAAGTTTCGAGGAGATCTATTGGTTAATTTATTTTTATTTACAAAAGTTCACTAAATCGAGAAGATCTATTAATAAATTTATTTTTGTTTACAAAAGTTTGATTTCAAACTTTAGTTTAAACCAAAATATTGTTTTTTATTTGATTTACATCATTTGATTACCCACTTAATTTCAAACTTTAATTTAAACCAAAATATTATTATTTCCTTTTTTTTTAAATCGTATTAATTATCTAGTAATTGAAAAAATCTTTTTTGCAATGATGTTTAGAATTCAAGGGAATCATTAATTAAATACGCGGTTCCCAATTTTAGAATTCTTCTAATCTATGAAAGAATTTTCGAAGAGGCTTATTGGTCAATTTATTTTTGTTTACAAAAGTTCAATGAACCGAGAAAATCTATTAATAAATTAATTTAAACAAAAAAATATTTTTTTATTTCAAACTTTAATAATAATAAATTAAGAAGTATTGAGTTTATTTTTTTTATCATAAAATTGAGAGATATAGAATTCAATCTTCCATCGAATAAAATAACTTATACCATAGTATTGAAAATTGCAATGACATTATATTTTTAGTAACTATTAGTAATTATATTTAAATATAATAAATTACATAAATAAGAAAAAATACAAAATTGTGATCAGAGCTCCCTAAATTCTAGCCTAGTAAATTCCAATTTATCCCAAACAAAAAAAGAAACAAAAAGAAATTAAAAAGAATTAAAAGAAAATAATATAATTAAATCGCATTGTCTTTCGTTTCCTACTTCTCCTTCTACCTTAAGGCACCAGAGTTGCAATCATTTTCTTCTCCACCCTCCTCAATATGCTAAGGATTAGTAGATGAATTGGTGTGGATTTACAAATTTGAAAAGAGAAAAAGAAAACTACAAAAATAGTAAATTACATTAAATCACTCTTCTTGCCATCCAAAGAAAAAAAACTACAAAAACATGTAAGCTGCAAATTACATTAAATTACTCTTCTTGACATTCGCCAAAGCAAAAAAAACTACAAAAACATGTAAGTTGCAAATTACATTAAATTACCCTCTTTCTCTGCCATTTGCAACCAAAAAAAAAACTACGGAAACACGTAAAAAGCACTAAATTACATTAAATCACTCCCTCTCTTTATCTATCATTTGCAAAAAAATTGGAGGGGTACCGGCCCATGACCTCTAACATCGTCATATCGAAGTCTCTTCACTAATAAATTGAAAAATTGGATACGAATGATCTGGTTTATTGAAAAGAAAGATTAGACTTATATAGTCATAGTCATCAAATGAAAATGGGAGAAATCAAAATTTCTCCCCTACATTGTTTTTGGAATCACTTTAGAAGACATGGAAGAATTCAGTTGTAGCATGTACATAGACCGATGATGTATGCCATTTAATTTATGTGTATTAATCACAATATATCATAATCTAATATTTTGTTAATATACTTATTCAAAAAATCTTATTTTTATTTTTTAAAAAAGTATTTCAGCATTATTTTAATTTCATATTCTCGAAAAACAATTGTTCAATTTTTTTAAAGTATTTGTTCTTAACCTTTTAAATATGCATTAATTTTTTTAATATTAGTTTATTTTTTTTTAAAAAATCTTTCATAATAATTTCATATTCTCGAAAACACATAGGTTTAAAAATATTATTTTATTTTTTGTTATTAATTTTTTATATACTCATTAAAAAATCTTTAAATATTACTTTTTTTTAAAAACTATTTTTAAATATGCAGTAAATATTATTTAATATATAATAAAAAAATAAGTATTGTTGTATCATTTTATTATTCAAATTATTCAAATACGCATTAGTTAGTTGGAAGATTGGATATAAGTATTATTTTATCATTTTATTATTCAAATATGTTTAATATTTGTTTAATATTAGATTTTTATCATTTTATTATTCAAATGTGTTTAATTTAACATTTTATTATTCAAATTATTCAAATATGCATTAGTTAGTTAGAAGATTGGAGGTCGTAGAGATCTTAGAACTTTTATTTAAATTAGAGATCACATGCGTAGAGATTTTAGAATCTTTATTCAAATTGAGGCCGGTAGAAGGGAAAATCTTTAAATTAAGAAAGGCAAAATGGGAAGTCTATAAATTAAGGAGGGGTAAAAAGGGAAATCAAAAGTTTCTCCCCTCAAGCGCCATTTAGATAGTATAGATTTATAAATATGTATTTTCTTTGATACAGACAAAGCAACCATTTGAAGGCATGTTTTTATTTTTATTTTTAATAATTAACCCAAATTGTATAATAGACTCAATTTGCATATTTATTTATCAAAAGTGAAGTTTATGGATGGCTTAATTTCTCTAAAATATTTGTAAGTACATATTGTTATAATTAAGAAATAGTTATGTTATGGGTAAAATTGGACCACAAGGATAAACTGAGAAAAATGTGACAATTAAAGGCTAAACAGAGTAAAGAAGCCCAATTTGGATCAAGAAGGACCAAAATTGAGCGAGAACTGGACCGGGGAGCAAAGAAAAAGAGCGACTTGGCCTCAACCTCAGCCTAGGACTAGGCCGACCTCAGCCCAGGACTAGGGGCAATGAAGGCCCCATTTGGAGCCTTGTCTCCATATTCCTTTGGCCTGTGCAACCCCACTCCAACCTGTTCTGATCCTCTTTTGCTCAATTCCATAAAGAAACCCACGAAAATCCTAGGAAGGAAGTATTTAAGCTCTCTCCCAAGGAGAGATAGGGGTAAGTATTCTAGCCACCTAAATACTCTCCAAACCCTAATTCTCTCTCAACTCTCATTGACTTAAGCATTAGAGTCAGTGTAGCCTACACCACTTCGGTGTGCAAGTTTTTCTTGTCTTTTAGACCGTTTTTTTCCTTTTAAACAAATTTACTGATGTTGTCACGTGGAGGTCAAGTGAGATTCTCTTGTCTAAAATTTAGCAATAATAGTTGGTGCCGTCTGTGGAAAGACTATATTTACTTCAAGGATCTATTTGCTTTGCTTAGTAAAGAGATGAGCAGAAATATGGAAAAACAAAAGTGGAACAAAGATGGAGATGATTTAGATCAGGATCGTCACCCACGATGAACACAAGAAGTCACACCTCATATGCCTCATAGGTAGGACGACCAGAGGAAGAGATAGTTGAGCTCAAAAAGAAGGTGAGTAACATAAACTAATATCTTAAGATACTGGAACAATTGGACAAGAAGGTTACTCAGAAAGAAATTAAAGATGAGGAACCACCACTGATTAGAGACTCGAGGAAAATAAAAGCCATGATGGGTGAGGAGATGGGAGAAACAAAATCTCACACCAAGAAGAAAAATTGATCATCGAAGGAAATGATAAACAATGTCGACCAGAAGAAAAAATCGTGACAAGTAGAGTCTACAAAGTAAAGTCTGTCATGCAGATCACTCCAGGAAACTCCAACCGAGGTCGACCAGATGAAGACGAAGTGATTAAGATACACGGAAGACGGAAGCTACAAGATCAGACTTGATGGTTGGGTGAAACTTGTGGGTAAAAATTAATAAGAATAAAAGCTTAACCCTAGTGCAAGTATACACTGCTGATGCAAGTAATATAAAATTAGAATTATTAGAAAGTATAGAATCCCAAGGGAATGGGAACAACAAAATTAATGTGCAACAAGATTGTAAACAACGACAACTTTTAGTAGCCAAAAATCTAAAAGCAAAAATATTTTTGTGAATAAAGAATTGCAATAAAGAAATATGAAAACTTATGCATGATCACTTAAGAGAATGAGGGGATTTAAGTTCATTCATGCCCTTTTGGTAAGATTGCCAACCAATTGCCATAGCAATCGGACATTTCACAGAAATGTTGTAAACCGAATCAACTCCTATTTAGTTTTGATTTAAAACCTGAGGAGACTAAGTGATTGGACCTATACATCTATGGCGAATCGTACTTAGGTCATTAAGACCACATTATTGGTTTTGAGGAGCCCGTTTTATGTCTTGGATCAAGCGTGGCTTATGTCTAAGCTCCTTGCCTCATTGCTTTTACGAAATCCATCTTCTTCTAACCCTTTCGATATTAGATTGGACTTAAAAGCAACCCAAGTTGATCATTCATAAAATCATTAAAAATAAACAATGTTTATGCTAATGCCGATTGCTTTCGGTTTATTAGCTAAGCATACTCATCTTAGGGCATTCATGTTCTTGAATCCCTATGTGGAATTTAGCTCATGATTGGGAATAAAAACATAACTGAAATAAGATGAGAAATCATGAGAAACATAGTTGAAACAGAATATGGGTTTAATCGAGAGATAGAACTTTTATTCGATAATGTAAAACTCGTAAAACAAGAGAAACATCTCAAGAACACAAATCGAAATACTATAAATCAACTTCAATACAAAAGAAACTACTAAAGACAAAATGCAAATGATGAAGGTCTTTAATACTAGAGAAAACATAATTGGAATTGTAAAGCTAATAATTCTAAGCTAGACTCGATTACAACCCTTCAATTGAATTCCTTTCTTCTCCTTCGAGCTAGGGGAAATCTTCAAAACCAAGGAAAAACCAAAGGTTGGATTTTGGGTTTTTCTCAAGAACAAAACAAGACAAAAAGGAAGAAAAATAGAATTCTCATCCAGCTCTTTTTCCTTCCCTTTAATCGAACTCAATTCAATCTTTTTAAAGATGGATTGGGTCTTAAAAATCTTAGGTTTTCGCCTAGATTGGACTGAGTATGGAGGAAAAGAGAGGAAGATGAAAATTGGACAACATGTAAAAATACAGAAAAAGTGCATAAATGGGTTTTCATCCAAGGAGGAATTCAGCCTTTTTGTGTATTTTTTCTTCCTTTTTATAGACAATGGAAACTACTTCACACTCCATATACGGCTAGATGTATGAAATCATAGCTTAATTTAAGGAGAAATAAATTTTGGAATCTTCCAAATTTGGTCAATCTTGAAAATTCGATTTTTCCTTTCTTGGTTCCAGATTGCCATAGCAATTGATTAGCAATCGTGTGGCAGTAGTGCCTTTTTGTCAAAACTACAGCCAAAAACACTTTATTAATGCAATTCTTTTATTTTTCTTCCATTTTATTGATTTTAATTTACTTTGGAAGATTAATGCTACTTTTCTTGGAATTTAAATGAATGTATAAAGAATAATGGGACGAATGGGTTTTGCTGACCGTTGAATTTATCTTGTAATGAAGTGTGTTGAATCTATTTGTTTCTTCGTGTTGACTAATGGAATTCCATAGGAAACTTTCACTTCGAAACGTGGTTGTAGGCAAGGAGACCCGCTTTCTCCTTATCTCTTTTTGCTGTGTGCTGAAGGTTTTTCAGCACTTTTACATAAGGAACAAAGTCTTCGAAATTTTGTTGGCCTACAAATTAATAGATACTACCCAACACTAACCCATCTTTTCTATGTAGATGATAGTCTTATTTTATTTCAGGCGACGCAAGAGGGAAGTCAGACAATTCGGCGTATTCTAAAGGATTATGAATTCGCTTCAGGAAAAATAATTAATTTTGAGAAGTTAGTTTTTCTGGTAAGCAAAAACACGAGGCCTGAAATGATAGAGTCCAAAGAACGGATGTTCCAGATCAATCATGTGGACACCTTAGGAAATTATTTAGGCCTTCCTTCTCAAACATCCCAAAATGAGTCTCAAATCTTTAGGTCTATCAAGGATCATGTTTGGAAGGCTCTCCAAGGATGGAAAGGTAAACTTTTTTCCATGGGAGGAAAAGAAGTTTTAATCAAATCAATTGCTTATGCCATACCAATTTTTGCTATGAGTTGTTTCCAACTTCCAAAAGGTTTTTGTGATGAGCTAAATTTGATGTGTGCGAAATTTTGGTGGGGTTTGGGGGACAATGATCGAAAAATACATTGGCGAAGTTTTGAATGGTTGTGTTAACCAAAGGTGTGCGGGGGTGGGTTTTTGAGACATAGCACTTTTTAATCAGACTATGTTGGCCATGGAAAGCTGGAGACTACTTAGAAATTAAGGCAACTTACCTTATAAGGTTTATAGAGGACGTTATTTTCAAGCAGGGAATTATCTTACCGCCACTTTGGGTTCTAATCGGTCTTTTACCTAGCGTAGTATACTTTGGGTCAGAACTTTGTTCAAGTAAGGGTGTAGATGGAAAATATGAAATGGAATGCAAGTTAGCATTAAGGATGACCCTTTGCTTGTAACGGAAGGACGAAGTAAGCCCATATTTGTTGATCTGGCTCTGGCTCATAGACAGGTGACTTATCTCCTACGTTCTGATGGTTCTTGGAATGATGAGTTGATAAGACATTATTTTTTACATGATGATGTACAAAATATTTTTAAAATCCCACGTAGAAGAATGAAGGGTGAAGATGAAATAGTGTGGAAGAATAACAGTCGAGGTATCTTTACGATGAAAAGTACATATTATTTGGGAATGTAGGCTCAAAAACTCCAGGATGCCTCTAGCTCTAGTAAGGAAGCTTCAAGTATTATGTGGAAAGTGTTATGGAAGGCATTAATTCCTAATACAGTGACAATTTGCTGCTGAAAAGTTTTTCAAGATCTTCTGCCAACTAAAACCAATTTGGCTAGAAAAGGGCTCAGAGTGGATTAGTGGTGTCCTTTCTGCCTTAAATATCCTGAAACTACAAATCACATCTTTTAGGGTTGTAAGGTAACAAAACAATTTTGGAATCGTTTTCTCCCCTCTAATACAAATTTTTATTTTCATTTCAGGGATACGTGGGACAAAGCAGATTTTTTCGAGTGGACTCGACTGAATGCTGCTAGCAACGATTTGCATATTTTCGTAGTCATCTTGTGGAGAATTTGGACTTGCAAAAATTTGAAGGTTCATGGGCATATTGGTGATGACCTACAATGGGATAGAATTATGAATGTCACAGAACTTGAACTTAAAGATTTTTCATTGTCTTCTACCATTGAGGGCCCACTTATTATGGTTGCTCAGGTGCCACCTATTACTAGAATCCTCTAGCTAATGGGTGGTGGAAGCTAAATATAGATGCTTCAAGGTGCCTAAACACAAATTCTGGAGGACTAGGTTGGATCATTCGAGATTGGGACAGACGCATTATAAGTGCATGCCATTAGTTTATCAGAGACGACTGGCCAATCCTGATCCTTGAACTTCGTGCTATTATTCACGGATTAGAGTTTGTCCTAGACAAAATATATCCCCTAGAAGTGGAATCTAATTTGCTAGTGGGTATTCAAATCATTAATGATAAGTTGATGGATTATATTGAGGCTCGGGATTTCGCACAGGGTGTTTTACAATTGGCAGGTGGGTGGCCTTCGACTACCAATATCTCAAGATTAAAGAATCTGGAAGCACACAAGCTGGCTCAAAGAGTGAAGATGCTTAGGATGGATGAATCCTGGACTACTGAGCCTTTTACGTCCATTTATCATTTCTTATTTTAGTTGTGTTGTAACTTGATTTGTTCTAAAAAAAAATAAAATAAAATAAAACCAAGCATAACCTAAATTTATGAGCTAGATAATTCTCAATTATGATAATTATCACTTGTAGAGTTTGATCCAGGCCATGGAGGCCGAGGCCAAGGACAAGATGGTTGACCATGAGGATCACCATGGAAGCCTTCCTTGGAAAACAGATATCCTCAGGATCCAAAGGGAGTTTGACAACCTACAGGGGAACATCTTAGAAAACTTGAATTTTCTAAAACCTCGTGAGATTGTGGGGACTGGATTTGGAAGCTCTCATTGAGCAAGTCGATCCTCCCCTATCATGAGGAAAAAAGTTCTCCAAAAGTTCAAGGTGTCAACCATCACCTCATACGATGGTAGTATAGATCCTGTTGAGCATCTTAATACTTACAGATTGCTGATGGAACTTTATGGAGCTTCAGAGGCAATAAGGTGTAGGGCATTGTCTTCAACCCTAATAGGACCTGCAAGAGATTGGTTCAGGAAAATCAAGAGAAAGTTGATAAGCCCATTCAAGGAATTAGCACAAGCCTTCGTCACTCAATTATTAGGAGGCAGAGATCAGCGCAAGCCCCAAATGCATTTGCTAAACATAAAGCATGGGCAAAAAGAGACCCTGTGTGATTATGTCTCACGTTTCAACAAAGAGGCATTATAGGTAGGAGGATTCACTGATTCCACAACCCTGATCGCATTAGCAACAAGACTATAGGATAAGAATCTACTCAAATCAATAGGTAAGAAAGAACCAACCTCTTATGTTGAATTTATCACTAGGGCACATAAATACATGAGTGTAGAAGAATTGCTGAGATCGAAGGAAGCTACAACTGACAAAGGAAGAAGCAACAGAACATCAGATCATGAAAGAGTTAGAGAAAACCGCTTTCTTATCTCAAAAAGGAGGAAGGTTGAGGAGGTTGGTTGAGTCCGACCCACCCTAGGGCTATCCCCAGTCAAAGGTACAATAAGTACACCTCCACTACGCTCCCTTCCGAAAACGTTCTGATGGATATTCTCCATTTGAACCTAGTAAAATTTCCAAGAAGGATGAGAACTCCTTCAGAAAAGAAGAACAAGGATAAATATTGCTTCTTTCATAGAGATAATGGTCATGCAACTCACAATTGTTTTTCAGTTAAGAGATGAGATCGAATCTTTAATCAGAGAGAGCTATCTAAAGGAAAACATCAGAGACGAGCAGAAAAATAGGCCAACCAAGGATGGCCAAGGCCGATCAGATGAGGAGCCTCTAAGAGAGATCATGACCATATTTAGAGGATTAGCAGGTGGAGAATCAAGACGGAAATGAAAAGTCATCGCTCGAGAAGCTCGATATGGTCTATAATTTAGAGGTATGTATTTTGTCCACCCTGAAACTGTAGACCAAACTCTAGAATTCACTCAGGCCGAGGCTAGAGCCATTAATCAACCTCATAATGATGCTTTAGTTGTAATACTAGCCATAGCCAATATGATGGTTTACAGAGTTCATATAGATGGAGGAAGTTCAACTGATGTCTTGTCTCTAGCTGCATTTGGAGCTATGAGACTAGATAGAAAACTACTCAAGGAAAATTAAACACCTTTGGTTGGATTTGGAGGAAAGAGAGTAACTCCTTAAAGTAGTATTAAACTTCTTATCACCTTCGAGGAAGAACAAAATACAACCACTAAAATGATTAACTTCTTAGTAGTAGATTTCAATCGGCCTATAATGCAATTCTAGGAAGGCCAACACTACATGAGCTCAAGGCAGTAGTCTCCACCTACCATCAGCTAATGAAGTTCCCAACTCTAAATGGGACTAGAATTGTGAAGGGAGAATAGAAAGTTCAAGAGAATGTTACTACACAACACTCAAAAAAATGAAAAAATCAAGCAATAAGCAACCTTCACACTTTGGCAAGGTCGAGGCCAACCACACCCCAATGGAGCATTACGGGACTGATAAGACTTAAATAGTCCTATTTATTCTTGTCTAACTTATGCTCGTTCGTGTGATTTTTATGTGTTTATTGGCTATTTTGTAGGAAATTGAGCATTTGGAGCTTCAGAGTGGGTTTGTAGCTGTTCAAAGTTAAAACGAGGGTAACCAAAGGTCATTAGGGCATTCAAGTGAGACTTAAGGCAGTGTTGCGATGCTGTTATGACATTGGTCGTGACGCTGAAAGGTAGTTGATAAGCCTTAGAATTAAGGCTTATGTAACTCCTAATTACTTAAAATATTCTTGTTTTTATCTTAAGATCATTTGAAAATAGTTGAAAGTTGCTTGAAAATAAGAAAGAAATAAGAATGAAGGCAATTGGATAAGATTCTAAAAAAGTTAAGTTTGTTTGCAGGGAATGTGTAAATTGCAAATTCGTGATTCTGCAATTGTTTCTGGAGCAGGGAATGTAGAAATTGCAAAATCGTGATTATGCAATTTGGAGCAATACAAAAGTTTAAAAAAGGAAAAAATATGCATTTAACTCATTCCGAAAATCTTCAATTACAGCATGATTTGGGGGATTTTGAGCACGAAATTTGGGCATTCTTCAACCCTAATGAAGGCCTATAAAGGGGGAAGAAGAGGAGGAGCGAAGACATTCGTTTTTTAGGATGTTTTGGAGTTGTTTTTTGTTTTTTTTCCCTCTATTTTCTGCAGTTTTTCATTTTCTATTTTTACCGAGACTGCTGCAAGTTATCTTCTATTTTTCCCTCAATTTATTGAATCCTATTCAAGTGAAGAAGAGTAGGGCGTTTTGGAGGCGAATTTTAGTAGAAATTTCGTGGGTTTTCGTCCAAAATTTCCTCTGTTCTGCCCAGTTTTCCTCCTCTGTTTTCTATTTTCTGTCAAGTTTAGTTTTATTTTCTGTATTATCAAAATTTGCAAGTTTAGTTTCTGTTTTAATACAGTGAAGTGATGTTCTTTTCAAGCTTTATTCATAGTTGTATTATGTTTTATTTTGAATAAGAACACTTGGATTATGAGTTGTCCAGCTTATTGCATATTTTTTTCTTTTGGATGAGGGTTGTTTTATTTTTTCTCTTCATGCAAGTGTAATTCAGTTTGTTCTTTTTTTTTTTTTTTTTTTTTTTTTTTTGTGTTTTTGTTTGTATTTGGCTTGTCTTTTAATGTTATGTTTTCCTTTGTAGTGTAGCAAAATAGCTATCATTTCCCTTCAAGTTTAGCACACCAATTTTGGTTCTTTTGAGTTTAATTTCTAGAATAATACATTAGTCAATTTATTTTTACAGAGTTGGTTTTGATTTTTAGCTTAGTTTCTTATAGATTTTAATATGAGCTAAACTTCTTAGGGGTTCAAGGATGTGAATTCCCTAAGAAGTAATTGTAGCGTAAATTTCAATAAAAACCAATCCTACATCTCAATTGTTTGCTTGTGTTGAACAAATTTCCGTTGAGATCCTAGATTGATCAACTAGGGTAGCAACTCAAGCTTAGATCTAATACCGACGGGGTTAGTGATAAGCGAATTTCGCACAAGTGATGGAGAAAAGAGCTTAGACTTAAGCCAATCCTTACCCTAGACATAGAGATTAAGGACTCCAAAGCCCATAAAATTGTTGAACCGAATTATCTAAGATAGAGGGACTATAGACATATAAGTCACTCACTTAGCCTCCTAAAAACCTAAAAACATGGTGAATAGGAGTAGCAATTTTGGTTTACAATTGAGTGTAGAATAGGTTGGAATTGTAATTTTGGTTTGCAATTACAACTTAGGGCAATGACATTCTTGAGCCCCTCCTTTATTTAAAATTTCCTTTGAATTTTCATTCACTAAGTCTATCTAGTTTGCTATCAAACATTGCCATTTCTAGATTTTGCAATTCAATTATGCAATTTTCATTATTCCAACATTGCCATTTCTTGATTCTGCAATTAGATTCTGCAATTTTTCTTAACACACCAACCAACCTTATTTTTGCATTTTTAATTTTCAAGTTGCAATTTCCCTTACACTTTGCTTACAATATTTTTGTTACTCCGTTCCCTTGGGATTCGATACTTGGTACTCACATACCATTTTATATTACTTATATCGAGTGCGCTTGCATGTACAACCAATCAGTAGTAGCATCGATTTGAGGATAGTGTTGAGACACTATGAAGAAGAGCATCCAGATGCTGTCGCGAGACGCTATGGAATGCTGGTCCAAGCATCTCGACATTGCCTGTAGCATTGATAGCACTCAAAAGTGTGCTATTTCTAGGCTTAGATTTGTGTTGGTTTTATATGTTTACAGTGAGCTTTCATGCATTTTTTTTTTATCTATTTTGTAGATTTTGAGCAATTGGAGCTAATCGGGCTTTTTGGAGCATAATTAAAGCTTAAAGACAAACTTTGGAGTAAAGAAGATAAGTAGAAGAAGTGTTACAAGTGAGAAAGCCCGAAAGGATAGCGTTGAGACGCTGTCCATAGCGTCTCAACGCTATAAGTGAAGCCTTCCAATCTCGAATTCCCGCAGAAGCAGCGTCGAGAGGCTGCTTTATAGCGTCTCGACGCCAGAAACGCGCGCGCAAGAGAATTTCCGTCCGTAGCATCGAGACGCTGTCTACAGCGTCTCAACGCTACCCCGACTCTCCGTGTTTATCATGCGAATTAGGGTACAGCGTCGAGACGCTGTCCCTAGCGTCTCGACGCTGTCCTGAGGATTATAAAAACAAGGTTTTGGCTTCAATCTAAGGGGGGGCATTTTTGAGAGTCTAGAACCCTAATTTCGACAAGAACCATTGTTTTGGGACCTAGAGAGCACTTTGGAGAGCTAAGGAGGAGACTCAAAGCTCGAGATCGCGGGACATCACGACGGGAACGAGTGTTGGCACGCGACGTCCAGTTTTCTTTCTTTTCCCTTTACTTGTTTCTTGAACTTTAGGATTTATTGGACTGAATATTGACTGTAATTTTAAGTATCTTAGACTCTTGGATGATTGTACTTTTAAACTTTGTTTGGTTCTTTGAATTGTATTATATTGTAATGCCTTTTATGCATCTCGAATCAATTTTCTAAGCTTTTGGCCATAGCTTTGCATGTTAGGTTAAATTTAGCTTGAGAAAGTAAATTTAACTAAAGAACTTCGATGCATGACTAGAATTAATCTATTGCATGAGAATGAATAGGTTAATATTAGAAGCCATTAAAAGAATTTTATAATGCCATGTTTAAGTGTAGAAATATACCGAGAGGATGATTTACAACTTTACATGAGTTCAATTGGGATTGAGAGAGTCAATTGCATATTTTAGTAATTCTTGGCTTAAGGTTGTTGCATAGTTTACAATTCTTTAATCAAATTAATAGTTGCACTTCATGTAATGCAATCTTCACTAGTCTCTCTAAATGGTCTCTAACCCTTGTAAATAGTTAACTTAGTTTAATCTTGTTCCAATCTAAAGTTAGGTTCTCTAAATAAAAATAAGCAATAGTAACTGTGATACTTAATTAATCTAAGAAATCCAATCTCTGAGATCGATCCTGGCCATTACTACTGCAAATTGTAAAGGTCTGGTCAATAATTTTATTTGATAGAGCCTTCGACAAGCTCTTTTATCAAATTGGCGCCGTTGTCGGGGATTGGCGTATTTTAGTTTAATTAATATTGTGGTAAAAATGCTTAATTTTAATTTAGAGTGTAATTAGTGTAGATAATCTATATTTGGAAAATTATATATGTCCTCTTTTGTGTTTATTCTTATTTTTTACTCTTAATTTTGTCTTTTATTTACTTTTTACTTTGGTCTTGTTGTATTTTGTTCAGGTTCACTTGATTTATGCCCAGAGCTAGGGAGAATTTGGAACCCTTTGATCCAGAGATAGAGCGTACCTGCAGACGAAATCGTCAAATTCAAAGAGAAATGCAAAATCAACAAATGGCGGGTGCACAAGCAGAGGAGCAAAAGGCTATCAGGGACTACTTTAAACCTGTCTTCCCTGCAGAGAGCTCTAGAATAGTTCATGCACCCATCGCTGCAAATAATTTAGAGTTAAAAACTGGCCTGATTCAGATGGCGAGGGATAGTGCTTTTCGAGGACATCCTACAGAGGACCCAAACTCACATCTAAAATCTTTCCTTGCTTTATGTGGAACTGTTAAGATTAATGGTGTATCCAACGATTCTATTCGCTTACGTTTGTTTCCCTTTACCTTGCAGGACAAAGCTCGGGATTGGTTGGAGAGCTTAGAGCCTCAGAGTATCACCACGTGGGACGAGCTGGCCCAAGCTTTCCTTACAAAAATTTTTCCACCAGCCAAGACTGCCAGACTTAGAACAGAGATTGGGACATTCAGGCAGTTTGAAGGTGAGCAAATGTTCGAGGCTTGGGAACGATACAAGGAGCTGCTCAGAAGATGCCAACAGCACGGTTATCCTGACTGGCTGCAAATACAGTTGTTTTACAATGGACTGAACGGAACTACAAAAACAATCTTGGATGCAGCAGCTGGAGGAACGATTTTATCAAAGACAGTCACGGAGGCAAGGAATCTACTTGAGGAGATGGCGACCACTAGCTATCAGTGGCCCACCGAGCGCTCAATTACAAAGCCAGTGGCTGGAATCTATGAAATCAATGAGGTAAATGCTCTAAAAGCACAGATGGCTTCTTTGACTAACGCTTTGTCTCAATTATCAGGTCTGGGGAACAATTCTTCGTTTGCCTCATTAGCAGCTGCCCAACATCCACAATATGGAGGAGATTTAAGCATGGAGCAAGTCAACTATGTAAACAACCGGGGGTACAACCAGGGCAGCAATCACATGCATAATTCATTACCTACACATTACCACCCAGGTTTGAGGAATCATGAGAATTTTTCATATGCTAACAATAGGAATGTTTTGCAGCCATCTTCGAACTATGCTTCCACGTCTCAATCAACAGAAAAGAAGCCATCTTTGGAAGACATGATTGGAGCTTTCATTGCTGAATCGAATAAGAGGACGACTCAGTTGGAGGAGAAAATGGAAGGCATTGCTTCTGGACATGGGAAGGCTATACAGAACCTAGAAGTTCAGATGAGTCAGATAGCCACCTCTCTGAATGCACTACATAAAGGGAAATTCCCCAGTGACACAGAAGTGAATCCTAGGGAGCAATGTAAAGCTATAAGTCTGAGGAGTGGAAAGAATTTGGGAGGACCTGTAAGGCGCCACAACGATGAGGATGAAGAATCACTAGAAAATGAAGACAAGGAAGATACACCTGCACAGGAGGCTGCAAAGACCTCGAGTCCAATTCTTCCATCTATCCTGAATCAGATTCCTTACCCTCAACATTTCAAGAAGAAAATTTTGAATGCTGAGTTTTCTAAATTTCTCGATTTATTTAAAAATCTTCAAATAACCATTCCTTTTGCAGATGCCTTGGAGAAAATACCGAGTTACTCAAAGTTCATGAAGGAGATCTTAACCAACAAAAGGAAGTTCGAGGCCCCTGAAACTGTATGCATGATAGAAGAGTGCAGTAATGCACTCCACAAGAAGCTACCACCCAAGTTGAAGGATCCAGGGAGTTTTACTGTTCCATGCACTATTGGTAGTTCTTATTTTCATAGGGCATTATGTGATCTAGGTGCCTCTATTAACTTGATGCCTTATTCTGTGTACAGGACACTAGGTCTTAAGGAACTAAAGCCCACAGGAATCTCTCTTCAATTAGCAGATCGCTCCATCACCCACCCTAGAGGTATAGTAGAGGATGTCATGGTAAAGGTAGATAAATTCTTAATTCCTGCAGACTTCGTGGTGCTCGATATGGAGGGCGACGATGACATTCCCATCATCCTAGGGCGACCTTTCCTGGCCACAGGGGAAGCTTCCATTAAGGTGAAGGAAGGAAAGATATCTTTTCAGGTAAAAGACGAAAAGGTAACTTTCGACATGAGCAAAGTGTTGAAATACCCCTGCGAAATGAGCCAAGGTATGTTTGTAGATGATATGGATAATTTGATTAATGACTTTCAAGAAGTGATGTTAAACAGGGATCCGTTGGAGTGGGTGCTCACCAAGGTTGTCGGCGTGGATTCGTGCAATAATTGATTAACCATTTGAGCCTCGTCTAGCTAAAGACTTTAAAGAAAGCGCTTCTTGGAAGGCAACCCAAGTTTCTTTTTAATTGTTTTTCATTCTAGTATAGGTAGTTGAGTGCCATTTAAATCTTGTTCCCGTTTTGCAGGACCTCGATCGTTTTGGTGCTCTCTTTGTCCCATCTCATGGATCTCGAATGAAGCGATTTTCCCTTCATATCAGGCCAGTATTGTTCACTCATTTTGTCATTGTTCTTGCATGCTTTAGATTATTTTCTTTTACATTGAGGACAATGTTGAGTCTAAGTTTGGGGGTGGGCAGTACTTAGTAGTCCTGATAATTTTGAGCTTATTTTTTCGATTCTGGAGCATGTTCTAGATGATTTCTATTGCATAATCATGACTAAGACAACTTAAGAATTGGTTTAGATGATAGTTTTTGCAATTTTTTCTTAATTCTGAAAGCATGCCCTGAATTGAGTATATTTAAATTTGTCTTAAAATTCCTTGCAACACATTGAGCACATAACCGACTGTCTATTATGTTCGAATGCTTGGGATGATATTATTGAGTCTAGAGGTCGTTGTCACCCCGATAGGCTTAAGAACTGATTACAAGTCGATCTGCATGATGGTTCGTGATTGAAATCTGTGAATGAAAAAAATATATTTGTCCATATTGATTTTTTTGCATGTTTAAAGAAATATTTTTGCATGTTTCATCAATAAGCTTTGTTTGAAGTATGGGGATCAAAAGAGCTACCTCCGCTGTGATCAGTTAGGCCATCCATTGAGCAAAAGCTCTGGGTAAGGGTCCCTGCAGTGGAAGTGTGAAAGCTAGGGTCCTTAAGAAAGAAAAAGACAAGTGTGGGAGTTAGTAACTCCTGGTTAAAATATGCTTAAGTAGATTGCTCACTTGACTGTGGGGATGCTAGAAATTGGGACTTAGAGCCAGTGTAGGGGGAAAACGAATTAAAGATTCTTTGAAATTGTCAAAAGCTAGTAGAAACTAATAGAGAGGAGGTTAGACACACACACACGCAAGGGATGAACCAGTTTAAATTTAAATTACTTGATGAAAGGGTGTGTTGATGTTTCATTTCCTTGTTTTCTATTATTTGGACCATTCAAGTTAAAGTTGTGATTATGCAATAGAAATTCATTATGTGGTTTTACTCTGTTTTGCTCGAGGACTAGCAAAAATCTAAGTTTGGGGGTATTTGATAGCACTCAAAAGTGTGCTATTTCTAGGCTTAGATTTGTATTGGTTTTATATGTTTACAGTGAGCTTTCATGCATTTTTTTTTTTATCTATTTTGTAGATTTTGAGCAATTGGAGCTAATCGGGCTTTCTGGAGCATAATTAAAGCTTAAAGACAAACTTTGGAGCAAAGAAGATAAGTAGAAGAAGTGTTACAAGTGAGAAAGCCCGAAAGGATAGCGTTGAGACGCTGTCCATAGCGTCTCAACGCTATAAGTGAAGCCTTCCAATCTCGAATTCCCGCAGAAGCAGCGTCGAGACGCTGCTTTATAGCGTCTTGACGCCAGAAACGCGCGCGCAAGAGAATTTCCGTCCGTAGCGTCTCAACGCTGTCTACAGCGTCTCAACGCTACCCCGACTCTCCGTGTTTATCATGCGAATTAGGGTACAGCGTCTCGACGCTGTCCCTAGCGTCTCGACGCTGTCCCGAGGATTATAAAAACAAGGTTTTGGCTTCGATCTAAGGGGGGGGGGCATTTTTGAGAGTCTAGAACCCTAATTTCGACAAGAACCATTGTTTTGGGACCTAGAGAGCACTTTGGAGAGCTAAGGAGGAAACTCAAAGCTCGAGATCGCGGGACATCACGACGGGAACGAGTGTTGGCATGCCGTCCAGTTTTCTTTCTTTTCCCTTTACTTGTTTCTTGAACTTTAGGATTTATTGGACTGAATATTGACTGTAATTTTAAGTATCTTAGACTCTTGGATGATTGTACTTTTAAACTTTGTTTGGTTCTTTGAATTGTATTATATTGTAATGCCTTTTATGCATCTCGAATCAATTTTCTAAGCTTTTGGCCATAGCTTTGCATGTTAGGTTAAATTTAGCTTGAGAAAGTAAATTTAACTAAAGAACTTCGATGCATGACTAGAATTAATCTATTGCATGAGAATGAATAGGTTAATATTAGAAGCCATTAAAAGAATTTTATAATGCAATGTTTAGGTGTAGAAATATACCGAGAGGATGATTTACAACTTTACATGAGTTCAATTGGGCTTGAGAGAGTCAATTGCATATTTTAGTAATTCTTGGCTTAAGGTTGTTGCATAGTTTACAATTCTTTAATCAAATTAATAGTTGCACTTCATGTAATGCAATCTTCACTAGTCTCTCTAAATGGTCTCCAACCCTTGTAAATAGTTAACTTAGTTTAATCTTGTTCCAATCTAAAGTTAGGTTCTCTAAATAAAAATAAGCAATAGTAACTGTGATACTTAATTAATCTAAGAAATCCAATCTCTGAGATCGATCCTGGCCATTACTACTGCAAATTGTAAAGGTTTGGTCAATAATTTTATTTGATAGAGCCTTCGACAAGCTCTTTTATCAAGCATCTCGACGCTACTTCGAGAAATATGAAAAGAATTTCCTCATTAGGGAAATTTTTCATAGACATTTTGAGACTGCCATTTAGACTTTTTGCTTGAGTTTTGTCTATACTTTTGCGATCTTTCTACCTGGGGGATGACTTTGCCTCAATTCATGAGATTGGAGCGGATTTTGAGATTGTTGGCTAGTTTGTAATGCCGTTTCAGGGCATAATCGGATCGAATTTGTACTTTGGGAGGATTTGTGTTTAATTTGAACCTTACTTTCAGTTTAGTATGCGTGATTCTCTGTTTTTCTTCTTAAGAACGCTTATGCATATTAGTAGCAAAAGAATCGGCTCGTGCTTGCATAGAAAGGGACTTTTCCTCTTCGTGTAGTTTGCAAGATAGGTTTTGATATTAGAGCAACTTATTAATTAAATTATGCTTTCTAAATTAATTGTTGAGGTCTAACCAACTCTCGTGCTTAATACGTTTGACCTAACAAGTATGGAACACTATTGTGCCAGCTCGGAGAGGTAGCTAGTCTGGGAGCCTTCTAGGGGCTCATCCGACTTTACCAAATGGGCTGGTTAGTTGTTAAACTCTAAAATTGAGCTATACTATGAAAATCAGTGAACAAAGTGCAAAAGTGATCTGACAACCCCCGATCCAGTGTTTGGTAACGTAATTTCAATCTCCTTAGTTGATTAATTTTTCTTTTAATTTCTTGCAATTTTAAATTAAGCATACCCCCCCCCCCCCCCCATGTTATGTTTTAGGTTCGATAGTTCAAATTAAATTAGAAAATAATCAGTTGCCTCCGTAAGTTCGACCCGACCACTTTTACAACATATAATTGTGGTTTTGGACTATAAAATTATTTGACGGCCTTGACGCAGCCGATCATATACTTTTTTCTTTTTCTCATTAGCAGTAGATAGTTTTGCTTTAAATTGTTTTAAGAAGTTTATGTAAAATATTCAATTTATCATCAATAAAGATTGTCCTTTTCAAGCTACAAAGTTAGTGTATACTCAAACATGATTTCAACAACAAAACTCCTACTTGAGTAGGAGACTACTAAGGGGATATGCCTCATTAAACAAAAGGCAAGAAGCTACTAAGGAGATATGCCTCTCTGTTAAACAAAAGGCAAGAAGCTACTAAGGAGATATGCCTCTCTGTTAAACAAAAGGCAAGAAGCTACTAAGGAGATATGCCTCTCTGTTAAACAAAAGGCAACATACTACTTAAAAAATGCATAAGGAAATGTCCCATACATTAGAGAATTACAGTGGAGGCCGAGGCCGAGGCCGAGCATCCTTCAAGTAAGTTGTCCCCAAATTTTTTGTTGTAGGTGCATAGACAGGGGGCTTTTTCTTAATTGAAAATTTTATTTAGTAAGACTTAAGTTTATTTTACTTATTAGAGTTTTCTTTTTTGAATGAAAAATCATTAAAGTAAAACAAGGAAGATAAGTAGAAAGAAATAGGTGAACATTGCATTAATTTAGAAGAAATCTTACAAGTTAAATAAAAAATTAAGCAAATACAAGAGAAGCTTAACAAAAAAAACTAGCCCTTGTTCATGTCTCCTTCGTCACTTCTATTAGAATCATTTTAATCAGGGAAAGAAGAAAAATCCTCTCGAACAATCCCACAATCAACATCTTAGTGATGCTTGGAGACACATTTAAGAGTTGAGTTGAATCCACTATCAAAAACTTCATTTTGCACTGTAGTGTATTATTTTATCTTCTTAAACTCTTCCGCCAAGTATTTAGCATTCGTTAAGTGAGCTTTCGCCTCATCCAATTGGGAGAGAACTGACTCAACTTGACCTTTCTAGATTTCAGTTCGGCCCTAACTTCAAATAAGAGGTGATTGGCTTGATTTAGACTTGCTTGAGCTTGAGCTAGCTCTTTCCTTGAAACAGTAGTTTGTTCGAAAGAGCTAATCTTCTCAACCATCATGGCTGATATGGAAATCCGGCCAAAAGCCTGAAAGAGAATAAAAAGGAAGTAAGTTATGAAGATAAAATAAAGAGATTGAAGAAAATAATTATATAACGAAACTCACGTGTTGAAGCTCACATACACCTTGAACAAAAGAAGAACAATCCATAATCGAGAAAAGTGAAGGAAGCTGAGGCCGACCTTCTCTAGGGCAGAGGCCAACCCTTCCTCGGCTAACCAGGTCTAGTCCAACCGATTGGACCGGACACGTGTCCCTTTCTACCAAAAAGATCATCTAGTGTGTTTTTTTCTTGAAATTTGATGGGACTAAAATAGTTCCTGTTTTCTATGCCTAAATCTTGTAGTTCTTAGTGATTTTACGAGCTTAATTCTTTATTTTATAGGTAAATTAGTTCAAGGAGCATTTTGGAGCGTCTTGAATGTTTTTAGAGCTTTTTAAAGCGTCTGGGGTTAGTTTGAACTCAACCAAAGGTAATCTGAGCCCTAATTGAAGAAAAGGAGGACAAATGACCATTTTTTCCTTGAAGGGAGCGTCTAGACGTCGTGATGACGCTCAAAAGACGCTGAAGATAGAATGCTGAAAACAAGACAATGTCGAGACACTTTCCATAGCGTCTCGAAGTTGATACAGTGAGCGTCGAGCGACACTGCGATGGGCCCCTGTGACGCTGGTCTAATTGGGTGTAGCATCGAGATGCTGCTCATAGCATCTTGACACTACTTTGAGAATTATAAAAGGAATTTTCCTTTTAGGACAACCTATCTTCAACCTTTTCCGGCCGACATGCTGACCTTCCCTTTCTATTTTATACCCATAAATAGTCCCTTACCATTTTTGGGTTGAATTGGTACTAATTAATGTCGTCAGGAGCGAATTTCGAAGCTACCAACTAGTTTACAATGTTGTTTCGGGGCGAATTCAGATTGGATTAATACTTTGGGAGGTTTAGTTCTTAATTTCTAGTTAAATTTTATCTAGGAAAGTGGGAACACACGAATTCAGAGGAGAATTTTACCAACTAGGAAAGACCAAAATGTTCCCTACGGGGTTGGACGACAAACCTGGGGATGATCTGAGGTGTGCCTCAGAACCATTAAATTCCTACGTGAAAATGGAGAAATCGACACTTTAGGAAGACTGAAATATTCTCTACGGGGTCAAACAATAATCCTAGAGATAATTCAAGGCATACCTTGAAATATCATAATGACTCTAAACTTTAATAGGATACCCCCAAGTCAGGCTCCAAGCAATTAGCTCACATTTTCACATATGGAATCCTAACTAGGGAGTGGGGGCCAATGTTATGGGTAGATGGATTGAGAAAAATGTGGCAATTAAAGGCTAAACGGAGTAAAGAAGCCCAATTCGGATCAAGACGGACCAAAATTGAGTGAGAACCGGACTAGGGAGCAAGGAAAAGGAGGAGGGACTTGGGTTGCTCGAGTCCTTAGTCGGCTTAGGTGACCACAATAAAGGCCCCATTTGGGGCCTTGTCTCCATCTTTCCATGGCCCGTGCAATCCTGCTCCAGCCTAATCCAGTCCTCTTTTGCCCAGTTCCACAAGGAAACCCACGAAAACACTAGGAATGACGCATTTAAGCTCTCTCTCGTGGAGAGAGGGGTAAGTTCATTCTAGCTACCTAAACACTCTCCAAACCCTAATTCTCTCTCAACTCTCACTGACTTAAGCATCAGAGCCTATGTGGCCTACACCATAATGGTGTGTAGGTTTTTCTTGTCTTACAGGCTGCTTTTCTCCCTTTTAAACAAATTTACCCTTGTTGTCACGTGTAGGTCAGGTGAGATTCTCCTGTCCAAAATTTGGCAACAACAAGTTACAAATAATTTGTTTAATTTTTATTGATTTATATAATTTTTTTAATTATTATTTTTATAATATTATGTTGCTATTTTCCTATATATGCAAATCTATCAAAATGATAAAAGTCCATTCTCAACAAAATGTGGTTTCTCTCTCTCCCACAAGAAGGATTGAGTTGGCAACAAAAACTCACCAACATGAAATTTTATATATTTATTTATTTAATCGATTGAACTCAAAAGATTTTTTTTTAAATGTTCACACGTAATTTTGAAAGAAATTTGACATGTGTAAATGAACTTAAATTGTATTGATTTTGTGTAGTGGAGTACAACTTCTAATGTTTGATCCTTTGATTCTTTCTCTCAAATGTACATTTGTCTCAAGAACTTTGCAGCTTGTTATTGAATGTGAATTTGTCTCGAGAGCTTTGCAGCATGTTCTCGAATGTGAAGTTGTGATCAAACTGAAATGTAGGGTCTTTAAGAAAAGATTTTTAGTTTAACAATAAAGCTCCAGTCCAGTGCAAGTGCACATTGTCGATGCAAGTAATATAAAACTGGAAGTATTCCAGAGTATTGATCCACAGGGAACGGATACAACAAAATTCAAAAGATAGTAAAAATTGTTTTCAAATTGCAAGTTCGATAACCAAGGTTATAAAAATGCTGGTAGGTATTTTTGGCAAAAGAAAATAAATAAAATAATAAATATGAAAAAGGGGAATTCAAATTGTTCATGCCCCTTTTGGAGAGAAATGCAACTAAAATGCAATTGCAATCATAACTAACACAAGAAACTAAGTAAACCGAATTCAACTCCTATTTGACATTCTATGAAGCATCTTTAGGAGGCTAAGTGATTAAACCTATATTTCTATGGCTAATCTAACTTAGATATATCCGCGCACAACTCTAGTGGTTTTGGAGTCTCGACCTATGTCTAGGGTCGATGTTTAGGACTTATGTCTAAGCCTTTTCCTCCATTGCTTTTGCAACATCCGCCTTCCCTTAAACCATTCGGTATTAAAGTCAAGCTTGACAGCAATACTAGTTGGCCGACTAGGGTTACCCAACATCAAACTCACCAAAAACAAACAAAGTTCAAGTGTTAACTAGATTGTTTTTGCTATCGAGTCTTACATCTTTCCTCTAGGGCATTCACAAACTTGAATCCCTAAGAAAATTTAGCTCATCATTGCAAAAGCGAAAAACAAATCTTTAAAGTAATAAAAATGCATAACTGTTAATGAAAGAAAGAATAGATAAAGTTCTAGAATGTAGAAGTAAAAATAAATTAACCAAAACTTAAAGAACATAAACTAGAATAAAATGTTGGTAGAAGAAAATTAATTCGAACAAGCTGGAAATTTTATTAAGAACTAAGAACTCAATGCCGAAAATGCAATAAAAACTTAAACAACTAACTTGAATCTTGAAATAAAACTAAATGAATGAAAATACAGCAGCAACTAAGTTCCTAAAACAGAAGAAAATAACTCAAATAAAACAATAAATAAATTTTAAGAAATGGAAGAACACAACCCCTTTTTCACTTCTTAGTCAATCGATTCAACTCCACTTTTTTCAAAGGGAATTGAGCCTTCACTTCCTTCAACTTTCGTTGAGGAATGATTGAGTTTAGAAGTTGAAAGGGGTTGGGAAACGGAGGAAAAAACAGTAGCAAAAACTGAAGAAAAAACAGCAGCCCGAAGGTATGTTTGTGTGAGAAAAACCCATATACTTTGCCTCCATTTCATCCTTATTTTATAAGCTTCATGGGCTAGGCTTTTCATATTTGTTCATGTTCATCTTGTGTCAACTTGCCTTGCTGAATTTGTGGAGAATAATGGCACAAAATTCCCAAAATTTCGCTAATCCAATATTTGGTGCATTTTCCAGATTTTTGCAGAAATGCAATTGCATTTCTGTTGCATTGTTTTCCAAATCTGCCAGAATTGCAATTGCAATGCAATTGCATTTCTGTTGCATTCTTCAAATTCCTGCACAAAAACATCAAGTGTGGTTTTCATTTTCTTTTGCTTTCTTTTCTCCACTTAATTTAAAAGGCTTCCAACAATAATTCAATTAAACCAACTTTTTGCTAGCCTTTTTATCTAATAACACACATAAAATAACAAGAATAACTAAGTATAAAGGCCAAATAATTCTCATAAATGAGAATTATCAAGTTGTCTCGAGAGTTTTACAACTTGTTCTCGAATGTGAATTTATCTCGAAGGCTTTGCAGCTTGTTCTCGAACGTGAATTTGTCTCGAGGGCTACACATATTAATTATTAAAAGGAAATTTCCACATGTTAGATGTGATATATAAAGAGACATTAGTCTTGTACCTGTCGTATATTTAAGTTATTTTTTTAATTTTAAAAGCCTTAATAATGAAAAGGGATCAATGTGTGGAAATAAACTTTGCAAATTTGTATGAATCTCTTGAAGAGATAATTAATCTTAAATTTGACATATTTTGATGTTACAAATTTTTTTGAATCTCATGAAGAGATAATTAATCTTTTTGACCTCCTGAATATGACACATTTATATGTTTAAATCTCCTGGATAGACAATTAATCTTTTTGACTCCCTGAATATGATATATCTAGATGTTACAATTTTTTTTAATCTTTTGAAGAGATAATTAATCTTTTTGACCCGCTCAAATATGACATATTTGAATTTTGCAAATTCTTTTGAATCTCTTGAAGAGAATATAAATTATGAAGATTTATGCTTGGCAAATAAGTGCAACTACACACACTATATTTAAAAGTAAAAAATAATTTTTTCAAAATTAACAATGCTATAAGCAAAAATGAGTCCTATAGACTTGATAGAAATTTTTGGAAAAATAAATATTGTTTTTTCTAGAGGAGAAAAATTTACAATTGGGGACATTGACCAACATTAAGCTAGACTCTCCTAAGGAGATTCAGTGTACAAACTTAGGTGAGTTAGTCTTGGGTGTTTTATAAAGACAAGAAATCATGAAGTTGTTTGCTCGGGAAGCATCTACGTAATGTTTCTAAGCATTTAATAAACCAGGCATACTCCAAATTTTCATCATTAAGGGTATTGAACAAGAACACAACTCAAATAATTCATACGAGAGATGTATCGGTCAATTTAAACAAGTTAAAAGCATTCACAGTTTTTTTTTTCAGAGTTCACGAAAGCAATTAAACTAGAGAAGCATAAAAGAACTTAAGTAAACCTCAAACCAAAAGAAACAACAAAACTAACAATTAGCAAAGCTAGAGAGATAGGTTAACGAGAAACTCTCCTATGTAGAGAAAAATGTGTCGTCATTGCTATTACTGTCCTCGGGGCTTTTGGAGTCTTGAGGAAGAATTGTTGGAAAGTCTGGAAGACGTGACCCACTTCCCTTGACATGTTTCCAATATGTCCTATTTGGCTGAATTCTCCTGACATTGCAATTGCAATTTGCTTTCGTAATTGCGACTGCAATTTTTTTCCACCCACTCCTTATATTTTTCCTGTTTTTCAACCTAAAACTCAAAAGTAGAGCATCAAAAATTTCACAAAATTTTTCCTAATGCAAAATTAACTTTTTGGAAATTCCAATTTTTGAACTTAAAGTTGATTCATCAAACTCTCAAGTGAATCCCCAGGTAGAGTTGTTCCCTTAGTGGTCAACTTAAATACCTCAACCTTGTAGGATTCTCCGTAGACAGAGATTTTTTAAATCAACTTCTTCATTCGGATTGGAATTTCAAAAGTTGAAAGTTTCTCTTTGTTTTTGTTTTTTAAATTTATTATTATTTTTTTTTTTGGTGTCTCTTACTCAAAATTGATTAGGGATATTTATCCTTCTTTCCTCCTTAGGTCTTCTCCCTAATAGGTCTTGACTGTTTAACAATTGACTTTGAAATTGTTGCCTTGTCCATCTTGTAAATCCACAGCTCCATATTGAATCATAATAGGTCATGACCATTTAGACTTCAGTTTTGCATGGAAGAGCTTCCATTGGGAGTTGAACAATAACACTTGTTGTACTTCCATTAAGTTTTTTATTCAGATTCCCTGATAGTGCCAATTCATCTTCTCCTTTATAGTCTTCTTCCTTTTCTGATTTCTCTTGTGACTCATGCAATTGCGAATATTCTTCAATTTTGACCTTTGAACATTCTTCCATCTCCCCTAGATATCTTAATGCATTGAGTGCGTTGAATTTGATTTCTTGATCATTTACTCGCATTATGAGTTATCCTTTTTGGACATCAATCAAAGTTCTGCCTGTATTTAGGAACGGTCTTCCTAAAAGGATTGGAACGTCTCACAATCTAGAATGATGAAGTCTGCAGGGAAGACAAATTTTTCTACTTTAACTAACACGTCTTCAATCTTCCCTACAGGTTGAGCTATTTACCTATCTTCTAATTGCAATGTTACTGTGGTAGGCCTTGCCTCGCTAATTCATAACTTTTAAAAAACTGACAAGGGCATCAAGTTGATACTTGCTCCAAGATCACATAGTGCACATCCAACATCCATTCCTTCAATCTTATAGGGGATTGTGAAACTTCCTAGGACTTGCAGCTTTGTTGGTACTTTACTTTTCAATAATGTGCTGCAATTCTCCATCAGTGCCATTGTTCCAAACTCCCCTAACCTACGCTTCTTCATCAGGATGTCCTTTAAGAATTTAACGTAGTTAGGCACTTGTTCAAGTGCCTCCACTAACGGAATGTTAGTGTGGAGTTGATTGAGAATGTCTAAAAGCTTATTAAATTACGTGTCTTGGTTCTTCTTCTTGAGTCTTTGGGGAAAAGGAGGTGGTGGTCTATAATTTTGAATTGTTGATTCTGAAATCTTTACTGTTGATCGGTATGTGTACACTCAAGCGCACGCGATCGAAGTAATAATAAAATGGCGCAAGAGTACCGAGTATCGTATCCACTAGGATTGATTTTTAATTCAATTAATTACTGCGAATAATCTCATTTTACTTTATTTAGAGAATGGAAAACAAGAGGAAACAAGGAAATAAACACTAATCCTAGAATGCAAAATAAACAGGAGATACAAATCGAAAGGTAATTCTATGGGTGTTGATTGTACTATTGGACCTTAATTTACTTAATTAAGCTAAAAATTAGGCATAACCAAGTGTTCGATTCATAAATCTAGAAGCCTAAATTTATGGAATCTCCTGTCAGTCTCCTCCAAACCTCAGGTGTAATTAATTAAATCTTGTGTCCGTCGCATTAATTAATTCTCACTCGGCATTACTACCCATCATCACCGACCTCTATAAATTAATTATTACTCCTGCTGTCACTTAGGTAATTAATCTATAGTCATGCATCCAGTTCTAGTCTAAGCTTTATCTCTATTGAGCGTCCACTTAGTAACTAATCAATTAGACGATGCCCAATTAATTAACCAATTATCCCTCTGTCACTCGGGTAGCTAACAATTGTGCATTAAGCTAACTAGGAATCTCCTATCGGTCTCCTCCTAGTCCTACCTCAATTAATTAACGAACACAATCTAAGGTCAATAAGGCTAAAATGCATAAATGAACGTAAACACTTAATCAAACCAAAATGACAAACTAAATTAAGTAAAATTAAGTGCAATGATCTAAGAATTACAGCAACGCATAGAATTTAGGGATTTAACTAAACATATTCAACAATTACAAACAAAAAAACCCCAATTACAGCCACTAAAATAACTATAAATGAAAGGAAAAGGGAAAGAAAATGCAAACGAAGAACGATCCTGCGTTCTTGAGGTGATCAATCTCGAACCCGAGCTCCAAGGTCTTCAATTCCTCTCCAAAACGCTCACAAATTCTCCCAAATACCCTCAAATATGGTTTGGAATCGAGATTAGGGCTAAAACCCTTGAATTAGCCTCCTCTTGGACAAAGAAGAAGCGATGAACTTATACTGCCCATCGAGACATCGTTGTAATGCTAGAGACAGCGTTGCAACGCTGTCCAAAACATGGTCATTTTGCAGCTGCGTGCAAGGTAGCATTGCAACGCTGTAAGTAGCGTTGCAATGGTAAGGACGGAACATTTCCTCTTCGTGTGTTTCTAGCATTGCAACGCCATAGGACAGCGTTGCAACACTAGCTCTCGGGTCCAAATTCTAAATTATGGTGTTGCAATGCCAATTGTAAGGTTGCAACGCCATCCTCTCGGCCCAACAACTTGACTCTTCAACTTTTCTCTTCTTGGCTCTCCAAAATGGCCCAAAATAGCTCTATAATGACTAAAATACCTCCGAACACTCCAAGTTTGCTTTTTATGCTCGATTTCTGCAATTTAACCACAAATAGGCATCAAAGCACACAAAATCATTGTAAAACTAACTAAAATAATAGGAAATAAGATAGCATAATTGCATGCTATCAACCGCTGTGGTTTTTTTTCTCTAGTTCTAGGTGCTTCGTGACCACTTCCTCTGTCACTTCACTTGATTTTTCCTTGATAGGCTCTTGTACCTTTTCTTCGATGCAATCCTTCTTTTCATCTTCTGAACTCCTGGTCTTCTTGGAACTCTCTTGTGCCTTATGCATTTCTGGACTTTCATAATTGAGTCAACTTCTTAATGTAATCACTTTGCAATGCTTTTTCCCTTTGCGTTGTGGATTCTCTATAGTGCTTGGTAATGCCCCTTGTGGCCTATTTTTCATCTCATTTGCCAGTTGTCCAACTTGTATTTTAAGATTACTCAACGATGTAGCTTGGCTCTGAATGATGGTAGCTTAACTCTCAAAGATGGAATCATTTTTACTCATGATGACCTCATTTTTATCCATGAATTCTTTCATTAGAGTTTCCAATGAAGAATTATGTATTGAGGATTGCAGTTGCAATTGTAGAGCATTCTTTTGTGTGTAAAGCTGTGGTGGTTAATTGTTGAATCCTGGTGAAGTTTCTTGCTTCACATAATGGTTTGAATTTGATGTGCTTGTGCTCTGCCCGCTCCAAGAGAAGTTTGGGTGCTGCCTCCAACCTGGGTTGTATGTGTTTGAGTACATATTTGACCCATTTTACCCTACATGAAGTAATGAACATTTCACTCCACAGCAGAAACATTGGATCGTCTTTGATTTTATTTAAAATTAAACTAAAAAATAAGATTAAGCAAACTTACTTGGAGTAAAAATGGAAAAATTTCTGGAGGGTCTTTATCTCCTCCACAAAGTCTTTCGGGCTATGAGTCGAACACAGGACCAAGGCTTGTGAGAGCCTCTTGAAAGAAAACCCACAAGGGATTGAAGAGGAAGAGGTTTAGAGAGAATTCTCTAATTCTCTATTGAGGAGATGTGTGTTATCTCTAATGGCTCAACTCAAGGATCCTATTTATAAAGACCAAGGGCAAATCTTTGCCATAATTAAAATAATATATTTTAATATCTAATATATTAAAATATATCTTATATTTATTTAAATCTCATTCAAATCTCCTACGATATTTATTTATTTGAATCTTATTCAAATTTTATAAATATCTTTTATTTAATGTATCTAATATACATTAATTATTTTAATATTTAATGTATCAAATACAATAAATATATTTTCCTCTTTTATATTTAATATATCTAATATATTAAATATTAATTTGAACACTTCAAATTAAATATTAATTTGAACATTTCAAATTTTTCTTTCAACTAAATTGATCTTTTAGTGTTACCATGAGCTAGCAAGGGGACCTTATGGACTTACAGATTACAAGCTCCAATGATACAAAATTAATTAATTAAACTCTTTAATTAATTAATTTTCATTAATTAACTCTAGGGTCACTCCACTATAGACCTAGAGTTGCACTCTTATGCACTGTAGGACAAGTTGTCTGCATAGATATAATCATTACATGCAAGTCGGTCTTTCATGAGTTGTTCGTAATTACAACTGTATCAAAAGTTCGATTTACCCCTATAATTACATCTTGCACCTTAAGTACCACTGATCCTTTAATGAACAATTTGTTTACAATCTAATTATAAACTAAGTCCCTCTCCAGCCAGTGAGAGGGTGGGGCCCCATTGTTCAAGTCCCGAAATCAGCACTTAAGGGAACTACTCATCTACTTATTCTACATGGGAATGAGTGAATTCCATCTTGTGAGATTATGTTCCCAGCTCCCTATTTGGTCAAGTCCCCAAAATGGTAGGCATATTGAATCTGCTACAAAAGCACTCTCACCCATGCAAATCAAAGGACAAGCCCTCACAGGCAGAAGTTCATAACTAACTCAGGATTAAGATCAAGTCGCATATGATCATCCTGATGAAATATTAATCTTCTCAATTAACGGATTTATAAAGAGAGATCAAATATTTCATGGTCCAATCTTATACAAACTCATTGTATAAGATACCCCCACTCACATGTCTTCACATGAACGATTTGGATCAAATCATTTGTAACTATTACAAAGTGGGTCGTATCAATAGTGTTGCTGGGATAAGGCACCCAACCTTATCCATATACTATGACCCTTTAGGTTATTTCTTTAACATTATCGTCCCATATGTCAACCACATACTGTTCAAGATTACACTAGTAACCTTGGAATTTTCATATAATAGATAATATCATTTTGCAAATAAAATAATCAAAATTTATTATTAATTATTAAATAAATTGTTAATTACAAGGCTTTAGGGCATAAATCCCACTAGTGACGTCTCGTGCTCAAAAAGGCACATGACTTTAAGTTCCATCTAGATCATTGAGACGATGCTTTTAGCGTCTCTACGTTGGGGGCACGCGGGCGACGAAAACGTTACGTTTTGGACATCATCGAGAAGTTGAGATCATTCCAAGGGTTTTTACCATAATCTCGATAAAAGTACCTTATTGAAGGATTTTGGGAGGTTCTTGGAGCGGAATTGAAGATTGTGGAGCTTGGATTCATTGTAGATTGCCACGGGAATGTGGGATCGAGCATTTCTTCCCTTTTTTCTTTATTTTCAGTATCTAGATTTGTATTGTAATTAGAGATTTATGGTTGCATTTGGTGATTATGAGTAGCTAAGTCCCTAAATTATATAGGTTTGATGGAATTAGTTGGACCTTACTTCATCAATTGGATTTGTGGCATAATTGACATTGTTATTCATTTATGCATTTAGTGTTTAATGCTTTTAATCAATGATCTTTGGTTAACTGAGGTATGTCTAAGTTGATCTCAACAGAAGAAACCTAGTTTAGCACTTAATTCAAATCAATTAGTTAATTACTTGAGTGACAAAAAGATTAACGATTAATTAATTATAGATAGTGTGAAGGTTAATTAATTGATCACTTATTAATCGTTTTTCTTTCTAATGGAACTCAATGGAGAGAAGTTAGATGAGAGCCTAAATTCATGATTGTTAAATAATTACCTGAGTGACAACGAGAGTAATAATTAATTAATAAAGGTTAATGATGAAGGCCTTTAATGCCATGTTTTAGTTAATTAAGGCTACTAACACGTAGGTTAATTAATTGTGCATGAGAATTGAAGGAGACCGACAGAGGATTCCATGAAACTAGGCTTCTGGACTTTGAATTAAATGTCCAATTAATCCTAGTGTCTAATTGATTAAGTAATTAAGGTCCAATTAATGAAATCAACACCCATAGAATTATCCCTTGTGATTATGTCTCCGTTTATCTTTGCTTTCTAGGTTAGCTTTTCAGTTTTCCTTGCTTGCTTTTGCTTTTGTTCTCTAAATAAAGCTAAATAAGAGTATGCTGGTAATTAAATAAATTAACAATTCCAATCCTCAGAGTTGATACTCGTATACTCAAAATCACTGTATTACTTGACTCATATACTTGCAGTTAAGCACAAAAGTACGCATCAAGTTTTTGGCGCCGTTGTCGGAGATTACATATTTTAATTTGTTTAATATTGTAAAGAAATTGCTTAGTTTTAATTTAGAGGTTTATTTTTGCTTTATTTGTTTTGTTTTTGTTTTTGCTTTGAGTCCTAGTCCTTTGTTTCTGGTTATGTTGATTATCTGATGTTGCTATTGAGTATGTGTTAGTTGCTTTATTATTTTAGATGGCTTCTAATAAATTTGGGTGACCCTTTAGGGAATCTGAACTCGAAGAACCAACACCATCTTTTAGTTTTTCCTTTTCTACTTATACTCCCTTGTTAGAAAACTCTCCCTTAGAGCGCATATTTCAAAATTGTATGGATGAGTTTAGAGCTATTCTTTTGAATCTAGCACAAATTCAGGAGAGAGCTCAGATTGCCCAAGTAAAGGAAGAATATCCCTTAGAGAGACAGTTGAAAGACTCAATAGAGTAGTTTAGAGCTAATAGTTTGCAATTAGCAGAGTTGAATGAGAGACTCCAGACCCTACGGGAGGTTAGTGAAGTGCAATCCACTTCTGTAAGATGTCTAATGAGTCATTTGATCACTGATAGCCTTTTAGGAGCCTAATTCTTTTGATACCATCGAGTTTGGGTATTTAGGTGAGTGGATCATAGATGTTGGGGAAGAATTGGAATGTTTAGACACACACCAGGTGATCGGGCATACACACAAGCATACGTGATCGAAGTAATAATAAAAGGACATAAGAGTACCGAGTATCGTATCCCACAAAGATTGATTTTTAATTCAATTAAGTACTGCGAATAATCTCACTTTAATTTATTTAGATAACAGAAAGCAAGAGCATATAAAAAAAATAAACCCTAATTCTAGAAAGCAAGATAAATGAGAGACACAAATCGATAGTTAATTCTATGGGTGTTGATTGCATTATTGGACCTTAATTTACTTAACTAAGGCCCCGTTTGATAACCATTTGGTTTTTGGTTTTTGGTTTTTGAAAATTAAACTTGTTTTCTCCCAATTTCTCTACAATGGTTTTCATCTCCATTAAGGAATCATTTGAATTCTTAGCCAAATTCTAAAAACGAAAACAAGTTTTGAAAACTACTTTTTTTAGTTTTCAAAACAAGGCTTGGTTTTTGAAAACATAGGTAAAAAGTAGATGACAAAACAAGTAAAATCATAGGTGAGAATAGTATTTATAGGCTTAATTTTCAAAAACCAAAAACCAAAAACCAAATGGTTATCAAACGGGGCCTAAGCTAGTAGTTTAGGCACAATCAAGTGTTCCATTCATAAGTCTAGAAGCCTAAGGTCATGGAATCTCTTATCGGCCTCCTCCAATTCTTAAGTATTATTAACTACCTAGGTGTCCCTCAGCATTAGCGAAGTCATACAAGGCATTACGACCCTTCATCACCGATCTCTATAGATTAATTATTACTCTTGCTGTCACTCAAGTAGTTAATCTATAGTCATGCATCCAGTTCTAGTCTAAGCTTATTTTTGTCAAGCCGCCACTTAATAACTAATCAATTAGATGGTGCTTAATTAATTAATTTTCAACACTAACTATAATTAATTAACCTTTTATCCTGCTATCACTTGGGTAGCTAACTAATTATGCATTAAGCTAACTAGGCATCCTCTGTCGAGATCAACCTAGTCCCGCCTCAATTAATTAACAACACAATCTAAGGGCATTAAGCCTAAAATGCATAAATGAACAAAAAAACATAATCAAACCACAATTACTAATTAATAAGGTAAATTACGTGCAATGGTCCAAGAATTAAACCAACCCATAGAAATTAGGGATTTAACTAAACAAATTTAGCAATTACAACTCAAAAATCTCTAATTACAACCACTAAAGTAACTACAATTGAAAGGAAAAGAGGAAAAAATGCAAACGAAGGACAATCTCGTATTCCTGAGGTGATCAATTTTGAACCCAAGATCCAAGGTCTTCAAATCCACTCCAAAATGCTCAAAAATGCTTCGAATACCCTTAATTATGGTCTGGAATTGAGATTAGACCCTCGAAATAGCCTCCCTTTGGACAAAGAAGAAGCGATGAACTCATAATATTTGTCGTGACAGCGTTGCAACACTATCCAAAATGTAGTCATTTTGTAGCTGCGCGCAGGGGTAATGTTGCAACACTATAGACAGAACACTTCCTCTTTGCGTATTTCTAGCGTTGCAATGCTAGCTCTCGAGTTTGCACATTACAAATGGGTGTTGCAACACCATTTCAAGTGTTGCAATGTCGTCCCCTCGGCCCCAACAGCTAGTGCATAATATCTTCTCTTCTTGGCTTTCTAAAATAGCTCCAAAAGGCTCTCAAATACATGAATTTACTCCCAAACACTCGGTTTTGCTCTTTTAGCTCGATATCTACAAAATCAATAGAAAAAGACATAAAAGCTCAATAATTCAACACAAAACTAGCTAATAAATAGGCATAAATATAGCACTAAATTAGTGCTATCACCAAGATCGAGTCTATGAGGAAGAAAAAATATATGAGACTTTTGTTTTTGAAGAGCTAGTTCAGGTGGTGGAGTTTGAGAATTAACAACCTTTGTCTGTTTTATCTCTTGTTTCTTTTCTTTTCTTATTCTCACGGGTTTGTGTCAGAGTCAGTTTACTTTAATCTTTTGCCTTGTATGCTTTTAATATTGAAAAATACCAAAAATATTTTTGTCCTAGGGGCCCATGGGAAGCTAGTGAGTTTGCTAGCTTTGGTCTACTTTGCTGATTCTAGGAAGAAGGATCCGAAGAAATATGAGAATTTTCATGTGCCTTGAAATCCCACATGAGCCCTGTCTAGCTAAAGACGTTAAATAAGCACTTCTTAGAAGGCAACCCAAGCTTTTTTCCTTGTTTTCTTTCTAGTTTTCTTGCTTTTGTTTGCTTTTTCTTTCAGTTATTTTTTGTGTTGATCTCATGTTCTCGTTGGTTTATTGTTGTAGGAGCTCAAGAATCATAATTTCTTCCATCATGCACCCCAGTTGATTAGGCTTACATCAAGGATTCTCTCGCACTTCATGGCAGTATCGTTCTCCTTTATTTATGTGTAATTGTCCTTAAGCATGCTTTAATTAGTCTGGGTAGTTTATAGATTGAGGACAATGTATGCTTTAAGTTTGGGGGATGCTTTGTTGTTCTGATTTGAGCTGTATTGAATTTTTTTTTTGTGAATTATATAATGACTCTATTGCATTTGTGTGATGAGGACAGCCTGTGATGTGTATAAGTAGTGTAATATTTTCAATTCTTGTGAACTAAAACAAGCACTATGGAAGAAAGAATGACATAGATGCATGAGCATATCAACACTTTGATAAAGGCAATTGAAGAAAGAGATTCTCAAATCGCATACTTAAAGAGCCAGATTTAGAACCAAAATGTTGTTGAATCAAGTCAAACTCATGTCGTCAATTAGCGCAACAAAGAGAATGTCGTTGTCCAGGGAGATCAACTACAACACTCCACTTCGATCGATTCACTATCTGTCCAACAACTTCGAGACATGATAACCAACTCCATTAGAGCTCAATATGGCGGGCTTTCTCAAAGTTCTCTATTGTATTCTAAACCATATACCAAGAGAATTGATAGTTTGAGAATGCCAATTGGGTACAAGTCATCAAAGTTCTAGCAATTTGATGGAAAAGGCAACCCTAAGCAACATGTTGCTCATTTCATCGAGACATGTGAAAATGTTGGTACATGAGGAGATCTACTGGTTAAACAGTTCATTTGAATACTAAAAGGGAATGCTTTCGACTGATATACTATTCTAGAGCCCAAGTCAATAGAAAGTTGGGAACAGTTCAAAAAGAAAATTTTAAATCGCTTCTATAGCATAAGGTGCATCATCAGCATGTTCGAGCTCACCAATACTAGACAACGAAAAAGTGAACCCGTTGTCGACTACATAAATCGTTAGAGAGCCATGAGTCTCGATTGCAAAGATCGTCTCACTAAACTATCTGCTATCAATATGTGCATTCAAGACATGTACTGGGTGAAAGAAATAATCGAATTAAACCCATAGCGGAAGCGTTGGAATCGACTTTGATTTTATTTTTTCATTATAATATAAACTTAAGATTAAACATAAACCATACCTTGAAAATAATATGGAGAATAATCTGGCAGGTATTTTTCTCCTTTTACTCCAACTCCAATGAGATTGAACTCCAAGACTTCCACAAAGTCTTCCTTGCTATGACTCGAACAAAGGACCAAAGAGCTTTGTAGGAATCTTCTTGAAAATAAAGAGAGGGAGTGAGAGGAGAATTTCAAGAGTTCTTTTCTCATATGAAGAATGCTCATAATGGCTCATCCCTAGGGTCCTATTTATAGTGGTCTAGGAAAAATAATTAAATAATATATTTTAATATCTAATATGTTAAAATATATTTATCTAACCAATTTGAATCTTATTCAAACCTTTCTAAATTCTCCTACGACATATATTTCCTTATTTGAATCTAATTCAAACTTAATAAATTTCTTTTCTTTAATGTATGTTAATACATTAATAATTTCTTTGATATTTAATGTATCATATACAATAAATATGTTTTTCCTCATTTAATATATCAAATATATTAAATTTTAATTTAAAATTTTGAAAATTTCCTCTCAACGAAATTGATCCCTATATTTTCATATGAGCTACGAATGGGACCTTATGGACCTACAGATTATAAGCTCTAATGATACAAAATTAATTAATTAAACTCTTTAATAAATTAGTTTTCATTCATTAACTCTATGTCACTCCACTATAGACCTAGAGTTGCACTCTTATGCACTGTAGTACAAGTTATGTCCATGGATATAACCACTACATGCAAGTCGATACTTCATGAGTTGTTCGTACTTACAGCTGGGTCAAAAGTCTGTTTTACCCCTGTAATTACATCTTGCACCTTAAGTATCACTGATCCTCTAATGAACAATTTGTTTATGATCCAATCATAAACTAAGTCCCTCTCAGGCCAGTGAGAGGTTGGGGCCCCATAGTTCAAGTCTCAAAATCAACACTTAAGGGAACGACTCATCTACTTACCTTATATGGGAATGAGTGAATTTCATCTTGTGAGATTATGTTCCCAACTCCCTATTTGCTCAAGTCCCCAAAATGGTAGGTTTATTGAATCGTCTACACAAGCCACTCTCACCCATGCAAATCAAAGGACGAGCCCTCACAGGCAGGAGTTCATAACTCACTCAAGATTAAGATCGAGTCGCATATGATCATCTTAATGAAATATTAATCTTCTCAATTAACGGATTTATAAAGAGATGTTAAATAAGATACCCCCACCGAGCATTTGGAGCAAACCGAAGAATGGAGAGATATTTGGACAAATTTGAGCAAGTTAAGGCTATATTTGAGGATTCAAGTGTTGAAGAACAACAACAAAGCATTTGGACCCGAGGGCATAGCATTGCAACACCATTTGAGAAGCTTTTGAACCTTGAAAAGTCGCAGACATAGCGTTGCAACGCTATTCAAACAGATTTTTTCCTTTTGTATAAAATTCAAAGGGACAGCGTTGCAACACTGCCCCTACAACGTTGCCCCTAGCGTTGCAACGTTGTCTCGACTCTATAAAAAGGAAGTTTTGCTATTCGAAAAGGGGAGCCATTTTGAGAGACTAAAAAACCTAAACTCGATTCAAGCACTGTCTAAGGACATATAAGAGATCTTTGGAGTGCCGAGGAAGAGACTTAAAGCTCGAGATCGTGGACATCATGTCGGAGACGAGTGTTGGCACTCGACCTAAGTTTCTTCTCTATTTCTTTTACTTTTCTTTTAGACTTAGGAGTTTTTGTGGGCTGTACTTATGTTGTAACTATGTGTTTAGATCCTTGCTTGGTTGTAGTTGTTGAACATTTAGTTGATTTTTAGTTTAATTTATATATTGACGTGGTTTTGCATGGTTTTGCTAAATTTAGCTTGAGAGAGTAAGTTTTAACCTTTGGCCATGGTTTTGCATGTTTAACTAAATTTAGCTTGAGAGAGTAAGTTTAGTTGTAGAACACTAGATGCATGACTAGGTTTAATCTATTGCACGAGAGTGAGAAGATTAATTCTAGAAGCCTTAAGAGAATCATCTAATGCCTGTTTAGTAATAGAAATAGACCGAGAGGTTGATTTATTGCTAGGCATGAGTTCAATTGAGCTCGAGGAGGATATTGATAACTTAGTAATTCTTGGTTTAAGATTGTTAATATAAAATCAAGTTATTAATCAATTAAAGTTGGGTTTAAGGTAATCAACCATGCATGTTTCTCAAAATCGGACTCCAAAGTATGTACATAGTAGTTTAGATTTTATTTGTCTTTTTGATCACTTTAAAGTTTTGTTTCTCTAAATAAAATTGGGCATAATTAACTGTGGTACTTAATTAATTTAAGAACTCCAATCCCTTGATCGACCTTGGCCACTACTATTGCAAAATATTTAGAGGTCCAGTTTATAAATTTAATCTTGATAGGGCATTCGACAAATCCTTTATCACATATTGTTCAAGATTACACCAATAACCTTGAATTTTTCATATACAGGATAATATTATATTGCAAATAAAATAATCAAAATTATTATTAATTATTAAATAAATCATTAATTATGAGGCTTTAGGGCATAAATCCCAACACTGGAGACTTCTTTACATCCTCCAAGGTATAAAGCCTCGCACCTTTGAAGAGCTATCAACTCCCGCCCACAACTTTGAAGAGCTAGCAACTCGCGCCCATAACTTGAAGTTAAGTATTGCTAGTTGAGAAAATAAAGACCTTATAGTCCCTAATGTGAAGGAAGAGGGAAAGAACTCTAGGGCGACTTCAAAAGAGTCTATGCATGTCAATACAATTCTTCTCAAGTCGTCTTCAAAAGAAAAACATAAGAATATTGAAAAACGACAAGAAAATGAAAGGTGTTGCTTAACTTTAAAGGAAAGACAAAAAAAAAGTCTATCTTTTTCCTGATTCTGACATTCTTGACATGTTAGAAAAACTACTAGAGACATAACTGATTAAACTTTCTGAGTATAAGCGGCTGGAAGAGACGTAAAAAGTCAATGATCCCAACTACTGTACGTATTATCAAGTTATCAGTCACCTTGTGGAGAAATGCTTTGTCCTAAAAGTGCTATAATTCTAAGATTAGCTAAAGACGGAAAAATTGAGCTAGACCTTGATGAAATAGCTCAATCAAATCATGTTGCAGTAACAATAAACACACATGTAGTCAAATACACTTGATAAACCTCAATATTGAGGCTTATTTAGCTCTAATAGACTTAAGTTATGCTTGAAATTCCATTGAAATTGTGTGATGAAGTTAGAAATCCTAGACAACATAAGTAGTTATGTGGAAAATGCATTTGGTAAAAAAATTGAGTAAAAAAAGGAAAGAAAGGCTAAAAGTTGTGTTGGATATAGGGCATTGAAGAATTGCAATTTCATATTGCCAAATTTGAATTTTCAATCTGATTCAGTAATCGAGCAGTAGCAGACATGGAAAGTGTTGAAGTTTTTGGCTGAAGCAAACAAGGAAAGCAATTAAATCCCCTAAAATTCTACACGGTTTCCATGGAAGTTTGGATAATATAAGGTGGTCAAAGCCCTAGTTTTGAATAGGATAAAAAGGGGGAAAGCCTCGACAAAAAGGGGCGTTAAGTCTTCCTTGGCGCTACACGATTTCTTTGGTTTCGTTCATGTTGTCCGGCTACTTGATTATATTCAAGAAGGCTCCTTGTTCATCCTTAGCTTCAATCCAATCCAAACAAAAGTTTGAATTGTGAAGATTCATTCCTTCTTGACAAAGAAAGGGGTTGAGTCGATTGAAATCTATAGGAAGAACAGTGGGTTATTCGAATGTATACCTTCAGCTTGTTCTTAGTTATTTAATTTTAAATTTGAATTCTATTTAATTCAGTTGGGTTGTGTCAATTTAGTTTCTGTTCATTCCCTCTTGTATTGAATCTCTGGAGTTAAGTTTTTCATTGAAGAAACACTTTTAATAAGTTGAAGTTTAATTTTCTAGAGTTTTTGTTCACGGGTTTGATTTCTAGCAAGGATGTTCTTGATTTATTCAAGTATTTAGTGATTATTCCTTCACCTATTGTTTCTTTTATAATATTCTGTCCTGTTTACAGCACTGAATTTTCATTCCCTTCAAGTTTAGTTCTATACTATTATAGGACTTAATCTCTTTGTATCATGGAAAATATTTTCAAGTTTTATTTAGGTTCCTTTAAATTAATTATGAGCTAAGTCCTCTTAAGAGTTCAAGGATGTGAATTCCCTAAGGAGTGAACTGAGCTTAAAGTGCAAAAACAACCAAGCCTACACTTCAATTGTTTGCTTTTGTAATTCTAGATTGATCAACTAGGGTTGCAAACTAAGCTTGGATCTAATACCGAAACGGTTAGTGAAAAGTGGATTTCGCACGAGCAATGGAGACAAGATCTTAGACATAAGTCAATCTTTACCCTGGACATAGGGCAAAAGACTCCAAAATCGTACAAAATTGTATGAGCCAATTGATCTAAGTTAGAGGGACTGTAGAAATATAAGTCACTCACTTAGTCTCCTATGGGCCTAATTGCAAGGTGAATAGGAGTAGCAATTTTGGTTTACAATTGCGTGTGTAGGTTGGGATTGCAATTGCAATTTAAAATGGCAATTCACAATTTAAGGCAATGAACATTCTTGAGCCCCATTCTACCTTCATAAAGTTATTCCCTTGCATATTTTATTTCTTTGCTGTTTTGCACCAACTTGCACTCTGATTTTGCAATCTATTTTTTGTTTTTCTTTGTTGTTTCAAACCAACTTACAATTTTATTTTGCAACTTGGTTACCAAGTTGCAATTTTTTAATACAGTTTGCTATTGCAATCTCTTTTGCTACACCGTTCCCTTAGGAGACAATATTTAGGGATATTCCATTTATTACTTACATCGACGGTGTGCACTTGCACTGGGGCTGAACGTATTTTCTAACTTTTCAACCCAAAGTTCCACCCGACCAAGTTTCTGGCGTTGGTATCGGGGAACGACAGTTTAACAAAAAATTTATTGTAGCAAAAATTGTAAGAAAGAATTGCGACTACAATTTCTTCTATTGAAGGAGGACTGGATTTCACTTGCAACAATTGTAGGGTAGATCCAGTGTATACGGAAAGGGCCTCATCTTTTTGAGCTACATCCTAAAATAGAAAGAGCCTTCCACCAGCACCGTAGACAGTAAAAGAGGAAGAAATAGGAAAAACATGAGTTGAACACCTAGGCAAAATCTATGGAAACTTGTTTGAAAGAACTACTAATGGATTGATTGGAAGATGGACCACGAGTTAATCTACCTGAAAATAAGGGCCAAAACAATGGGAAAAACAATAATGCACAGCAGCAGCAAGCTATTCCCGTGCAAAACCCTATATTTATTGCAGAAGAGCGAAACTGGGCAATCAAGTACTATGCAGCTGCTACCTTTCAGAATTTGAACGGTAGGATTGTGGAACCAACTATTGAAGCCAATCACTTTGAGTTAAAACGAGTGATGTTTCAGATGCTTAATGCAATTGGTCAATTTGCAGGACTAAAAAATGAAGATCTGTATAAGTATATAAAATTTTTCTCAGGATATGCAATTCCTTCAAATTAACAGGAGTCTCCAATGACACCTTAAGGCTAAAATTGTTTCCTTTCTCCTTACAGGGAAACGCTGAGGCATGGCTTGACTCTTTTCCTTCAGAATCAATCACAACATGGGACGAACTTGCAGAGAAGTTCATTTTGATGTATTTCCCACCGACCAAGTACGGGCAAATTAGAGGATAAATTATCACATTTAAATAGAGAATAAATGAAGGTGTAGATGTTGTATGGGAGCGATTTAAGAAGCTGGTGAGAAAATGTCCACACCACGAATTGCCTGCTTGCCTCCTAATCGAACACTTCTACAATGAGCTGACTCAGGCCTTGAAGACCCTAGTCAATGCATCTGCTAATGGATCCTTGCTCAAAAAGACGGTGAACTAAGCAAACGAAATCCTAAATGTAAGGGTCTCCCATAATAGCCAATGTGGAGAAGATGAGTAACACACCACTAGAAATGTCGCAGGAATGCATGAAGTGGACACAATAGCATTAAGTGCCGAGATCTCAGTAATGAACAACACCTTGAAGACTCTTACTTTGGGGAACCAGGCCCCTATTGCTAAACTGAATCATATTGCCACTTCTAATTGCACTTATTACAATGAAAATCATCTTGTTAACAATTGTCCTTACAATCCTGCGTCTGTAGTGTTGGAATTTATGCCCTAAAGCCTCGTAATTAATTAATTATTTAATAATTAATAATAAATTTTATTATTTTATTTGTAATATAATATTATCCTATATGAAAAATCCAAGGTTATAGTGTAATCTTGAATAGTATGTGGTTGAAATATGGGAGGATCATGTTCAAGAAATAACCTAAAGGGTCATAGTATATGGATAAGGTTGGGTGCCTTATCCTGGTAACACTATTGTTTCGACCCACTTTATAATAGTTACAAATGATTTGATCCAAATCGTTCATGTGGAGACATGTGAGTGGGGGCATCTTAGACTGGACCACGAAATATTTAATCTCTCTTTATAAATCCGTTAATTGAGAAGATTAATATTTCATCATGATGATAATATGCGACTCGATCTAAATCCTAAGTGAGTTATGAACTCCTGCTTGTGAGGGCTTGTCCTTTGATTTGCATGGGTGAGAGTGGCTTTTGTAGCTGATTCAATAAACCTACAATATTGGGGACTTGAGCAAATAGGGAGCTGGAAATACAATCTCACAAGATGGAATTCACTCCTTCCCATATATGGTAAGTAGATGAGTAGTTCTCTTAAGTGCTGATTTTAGGACTTGAACAATGAGGCCCCACTCTCTCACTGGCCCGAGAGGGACTTAGTTTATAGTTGGATCATAAACAAATTATTCATTAGAGGATCAGTGGTACTTAAGATGCAAGATATAATTACAGGGGTAAAACAAACTTTTGACCCCGCTGTAATTACGAACAACTCGTGCATGATCGACTTGCATGTAGTGATTATATCAATGGACACAACTTGTCCTACAGTGCATAAGAGTGCAACTCTAGGTCTATAGTAGAGTGTCCTATAGTTAATGAATGAAAATTAATTAATTAAAGAGTTTAATTAATTAATTTTGTATCATTGGAGCTTATAATCTGTAGGTCCATAAGGTCCCCTTGCTAGCTCATAGTAACACTAAAAGATCAATTTAGTTGAAAGAAAATTTTGAAATGTTCAAATTAACATTAATTTGAAGTGTTCAAATTAATATTTAATATATTAAATATAAAAGAGAAAACTATATTTATTGTATTTGATTAATTAAATATTAAAATTTGAAATGTTCAAATCAATATTTAATTTGAAGTGTTCAAATTAATATTTAATATATTAGATATATTAAATATAAAAGAGGAAAATATATTTATTGTATTTGATACATTAAATATTAAAATAATTAATGTATATTTGATACATTAAATAAAATATATTTATAAATTTTGAATAAGATTCAAATAAATAAATATCGTAGGAGATTTGAATGAAATTCAAATAAGGATAAGATATACTTTAATATATTAGATATTAAAATATAATATTTTAATTCTGGCAAAGATTTACCCTTGGTCTCTATAAATAGGACCCTTGTGTTGAGCCATTAGATATAACACATATCTCCTCAATAGAGAATTAGAAAATTCTCTCTAGACCTCTTTCTCTCCAATCCCTACATCTTTCTCTCCAATCCCTTGTGGATTTTCTTTCAAGAGGCTCCCACAAGCTTTGGTCCTATGTTCGAGTCATAGCCAGGAAGATTTTATGGAGGAGATAAAGATCCGCCTGAAATATCTCTATATTTACTCCAAGTAAGTTTGCTTAATCTTATTATTTTTTAGTTTAATTTTAAATAAAATCAAAGACGATCCAATGCTTCCGCTGCAGAGTGAAATATTCATTCCTTCAATTGGTATCAGAGAAATTTTTGAGTTTTATTTAGAATTAAAGTTTTGTGATGGTGGGTATTTTAATTTATCATATATGTGATATATTGTGGTTTGCAAATTGATTGTTTAGGCTATTTGACATTAGATTTATTGTTTTGATTAGATAATTGTAAAACCCATAAGGGTTAGGATTTCATGTATTTTACTTGAATGACTACGCTTGTTGCAAATTTTGATTATATGGGCTGAAGAAGTTGACGGCAAAAAAGGTTCACGAAAAAAAAAAAAAAAAGAAGAAGCAAAATCATGAATCGAAGTCAATATTTCTGCTAAAAGTTCATAACAAGATTCAAGAATTTGTGATGGTTCATTGGTAAAAGTTGCCTGCTATTAACATTGTGTCTTCCAAATCCAAGGTTCGAAACTTGGGTAATGCAGTTTCTTTTTTTATTTTTTCTTATTTATTTTTGCTGTTGCTGGTGCTATAATTGGAAGACAAAGTTTCTAAACTCTAAATTTAGATGGCCAAACAAGGAAGATATTGAAGACCAAGATATGTCTTGGATTGTAATTTAAATCGTTTTCAATTTCTTAGGATATGCCGGTCAATTTTTCTATTTTTAATTTAATTATGCATGAGATGTATGTTTTAAATTGTTTAATTGTTGCATAAAGTATGTCATTTAAATTTAAAATCCCACCATAGGTTAAGCATGATCATGCATCTTATCTTATTTTTGAATATAACAGTTATATTTGCAAATTTTGATTAGGTTGTTTCCTAATATAACTAATATTAATTTTTTAATATAATTTTTATATTGGAAATTTTGATTAGGATGTTTCATAATAGAATTGAGATATTTTCCTAATACATTTATATTTTCCATATCTTTGAATATAATTGTTATATTTGGAAAATTAAATTAGGATATTTTCTTTCATAAATAAATTCCATGTTTTCCTAATAGGATTAGGGTATATCTTAATGAGATTAGGATTTCCTTAAAATAAAGATATTTCTAATTCATGCTTTAAATAGTTTAAAATTTGAATTTAATATATCTTTATTTGTTTCTAATAAGATTAGAATTTAGGACAATCTTTTAATTAGTTTTAAATGGTTTAAAATGGTAGAATTTTAAGATTATCCATAGTTTAAAATTTGAATTTAGTTTCTTTTAAAATAAGATTAGATTTTTTAATTTTAAAATAACATGAGATTTTTTAATTTCCTAATAAGATTAGGTCATCCATAATTAAAGATAATTTAATTCAAAGATAAAATAGTTTAAGTTTTGAATTTAATTTATCTTTTATTTTTTCTAATAGAATTAGAATAAAATATTCAGGATTATCTTTTAATTTGTTTTAAATGGTTTAAAATGATGGATTTTTAAGACTATCCAAGTGAATTATTTTTTAATAGGATTAAAAATATTTATGTTCATTAATCTAATAATTAATAGTTAATTAAAGATTAATGAATTTGAAATAAAAATTGACTATAAGGGAACTCTGTCTATGAAAGGTTCTGTCTAAGACTGGGTATTTAAGCTGACCGAAAGGGAACACCTCTAACTGGGAACCGACTTGGGAGTTGAATTAGCCAAATTTTATTTAATTTTACTAAGCATGCTCATAATGTGATTGGTTTTTGTTTTTTTTTAAATAGTTTAAAAACTTAGTAATTCACATTAAAATCAATCTAACAACATAAGGGTTATGAAAGATAGATTGAGGAACTTAGATAAATGAGATTAGCCTAATTTGTCTAAGTAAGAGAAACCCTTATTCAAAATAGTAAGTGGGAGAAGGAAATGTGTCAACATATCCTACGGTCTCCATCATTGGTTCACATCGTGAGATTCATGCGGGGCCTCGTGGTGGTTTTTGGACCGTCCCCCTACGGAAGGTGTTTGCATGGGTCAATATCGGGGTGAACTCTTGAGAAGGATGAGATTGTAGTTTTGTTTCCAATACTTGACCTACCCTACGACGGCACTTGTTGGGATAAAACTACAAGATTTAAAATTATGAGTCACACTTACAAAGGGCTCATTAAAGTTGTTAATGATGTCCTTGACCAAACTAATGGTAACTAAATATTATAGGAATAAGAGTTATTCTGGAATAATACTTGGTTGAGATTGTCTCAATTTAGTGAAGGAATACTTGACCTACCCTACAGTGACACTTGTTCTAACTCACTAAAGTAACATAGCATTAGAAATAATTTATAGGGTTCATTTTTCAAATTGTTTGATTTCTATGCTAAAATTGAATGGATAATTGTTTGCATGATGTTAAATTATATATATATATATATTTCAATATTATGTCAGTTTCTCTCATAATTTTTAATTTTATTACTGATAAGTCAAAATTGAGAAATTTTATTACTTGGAAAAATAACGTTAACATTATAATGACAATGTAAAATTTTGAATTTGTCTTTATTGAGAAATGTTCTTAAAACTTGTTGCTAATGTTATTCGAATTGTTCTTGAAACACATGATTAATGAATCAAAAGTAAACGAGATAGCGTGTACGAATCTCCGAGTTGACATGTTAGATGTCAAGCTTAGAAGATAAAGAAAATGACAACAACATATGAGATGTTGAAGTCAACAAAAGCTAAATTTAGAAAATTATCTAAATGATCTCGAAGATTAAGTATTACAAAAATCCAAGAAAAGAAACCAAATGACTATAGCTATATAAAAGTAAATAGTTCCTAAATTAGCCAAGACAGATATAGTGAGAAGAATTTTTGAAATATCTCTCTGGGAAGAAAAATATGAATGAAAGTAAATTTGATTTACTAGATTTTTGGTAGAAAATAAACAAAACCACCTAGATAGTCGATATAAGATCTACTATCAAGATTTATTCTTCATTACATTGAATATGTAATTCTTGGAAAATACTTAACATGTAGCATAGTTTCTGCAAGTTGGCACCAAGAAGCCCATCTCAGTTAGCGTAGTGAGAGACATTAAGATGTCATGAAGTAATAGCTGTTAATTAATGCTGAATGTGGTATTTTATTACCACAAGAGAAATTCAATTTCCCAAACTTTATTACTAAAAGGTTCATATAGTATGAATTATTTTTTCAAAATTGTTTGAAAATACATTTAGTTGAAAATAAGAACAATTTATATATGTTAAAATGTTGACATATATCATACTGCAAAATACTGAGATATTCAGGATTATAGAATCCAGAATAGAAAGACATTATTTTTTCCTAAAAGACGATACTTGACTTTGGCATTGAAGGTTGATTAGCATCAACTTGAATGAAATAAAAAGACTAATAAGAAGTAATTCTCTAAAAGTTAGAATTAATTATTTTACCTGTTTGTAGATCTTGCCTTTCATGCATGCAAGATTATCGTTGGAGCTTTATTAGATATGGCTAGAACGCCAAAGAATACTTTGAGCTTACACATTATAACCCAAGTGGTTTGGTGAATGTAAAGACCAAATAAAGTCATGAATATTTCGTCACTCTAATTGATGATCATTCAAGGTACAAGTATCTTTACCTAATAAACAAAAGTCTAAATTTTTGAAAAGTTCAAGAAAATTAAGACTAAAGTTAAAAATCGATTAGGTAATTAAAATGTATCAAGACATTATGATCAGATCATAATAGAAAGTACATGAACCTTACGTACTAAAACTAATTGATAGAAAATGAGTTTTCTTATCCCAATTATCTTAATACCAAGTACAATTTTGTGAAATTGTGTTGCAAGAGGAGAAACAGGATCTTGTTAGACATGGTCACATTAGTAACGAGTTACACACCATTACCATACTTCGGTTAGGAAATGCAATAGAGATTGCACGGCGAACATGATTCCCTCCATAAGTGTCTACGGACAATTTTAAGATTATAGAAGAGTAGTAAAGTTGGTTTACAACACTTTACCATTTGGGAATGTTAAGCTCTCGTGCTGAAACAAGCCTAAAAAATTGTATATATTCAAAGATAAGCCTAAGTGTAGGCCACCCCTAAGGAATATAAAATGGTCTTTTATGTAGTACTAAAACGAATAAGGTATTTATATGACAAATATCATTTTTATAAGAAATGTCAAATAAAAGACTACAAACCTTTAATAAGGTGAGATAGTGTTAATAAATTGGTTCCAAGTGAAGCCACTAAATAGTTAACAAAAGTTGTTAACAATTTAATTACATTTGAAAGTCAAATCGATCCTAGTCATGAATTGGATAAGCCTCATCGTAGTGGGAGAGTTATGAGATGACTCAACCTTTACAAGGACTTAATTGATACCCAAATTGTCATGTTAGATGACAAAGTTGAAGGCTTATTACCTGCAAAGTGAGATTAATGGCAAAGGGTTAAACGTAATAGGAGAAAGTAGATTGCGAATAAATTTTCTCACTTGTTGCCATATTGAAGTCTGTAAGCATTATTTAATCCATTGTTGTATATGTGATATAAAAAAAAATTGAATGTTTAGAATTTTTTAATGAAAATAAATATTAGATAATGTATCTACACAAATCAATCAAATATGTTTATTTTCAAAGATCAAAAGCAAAAGGTTTGCGAAATAGTAAAAGTTCATTTATGAAATGAATTTTACCATTAGATCTGTGAATATAAGGTTTGATAAAAGTATGAAAACCTATGACTTTGGATAAATATTAATGAAGCTTCTATAGATAAGAAAATCTTTAATTGCCTAGTGGATTTTTCTCATGTTTTATGTTGATGATATTTTACTCATTATGAATTATGTAAGATGTCTATCTAAGATAAAAAATTGCCTAAGTAACCAATTCCAAATGGGTGATTTGTAATGACTCGATATATTTTACATGTCCAAAATGGATATTTTAAGGACAAAATGTTAACTTTACTCAAACATCTTATATTGACAAAATTGTTGTCAAATATTTGATATTTATGTCTAAGGAAGTGTATCCTAAGACACCTCAAATGTTGAGAGTACATGATATGCATAAATGAGACTGAACATTTAATATTCAATTGGTTAGCATATATCAGTTAAACAAATGGTATGACCATTGAATAGAAAATTAAAAATTTTATCAAATTATCTATGGATGATGAGAAATTTCTATGTATGGAGTTAAAGATTCGATCGTTACAAGATATACTGCAAAGATTTAGGAAATCTATGTAAAAATAAATTTTACCTAGGTGGTGGAGTATGGTATACAAGTTAAATTGTTTTGCTTGTGAAGCAACAAAAGGACTTGTATGACTCAAATAGTTTCTTGAAGATCTGAAAGGTGTTTCAGATATGATTTAGTCTATCATCTTTATTATGATAGTAGTGGTGCAAAGACTAATATTAAGAAAATTAGAAAGCACCAATGTATAGAGAATCATATTGAGAGAGAGAAAGCATCATGGTAGTGATCAAGATGGCTTTTAACGAAAATCCTTTGGATCTATATAAAGAGATTCTCAAGCCTAAAGTGTTTGAGGGTCACTTAGAATGTCTAGGATTACGAGACATGTCCCATCTTTGCTAGGACAAGTGGGCGAACATGTTGGGTATATAGTATGCCCTAAGATACATGTTTCGTTGGCTTTAGTGCAAGTAGGAGATTGTTGGGCTTTATGCCCTAAAGCCTCATAATTAATAATTTATTAAATAATTAATAATACATTTTTATTATTTTATTTGCAATATAATATTATTCATTATATGAAAAATCCAAGGTTATTAGTGTAATCTTGAACAGTATGTGGTTGACATACGGGAGGATCATGTTTAAGAAATAACCTAAAGGGTCATAGTATATGGATAAGGTTGAGGTTGGGTGCCTTATCCTGGCAACACTATTGATACGGCCCACTCTGTAATAGTTACAAATGATTTGATCAAAATCGTTCATGTGGAGACATGTGAGTGGGGGTATCTTATACAATGAGTTTAGATAAAACTGGACCACAAAATATTTGATCTCTCTTTATAAATCTGTTAATTGAGAAGATTAATATTTCATCAGGATGATCATATGCGACTTGATTTTAATCCTGCATAACTCCTGTCTATGAGGCTAGTCCTTTGATTTGCATGGGTGAGAGTGGCTTTTGTAGCCGATTCAATATGCCTACCATTTTGGGGACTTGACTAAATAGGGAGCTGGGAATATTATCTCACAAGATGGAATTCACTCCTTCCCATATAGGGTAAGTAGATGAGTAGTTCCCTTATGTGTTGATTTCGTTGACTTGAACAATGGGGCCCCACCCTCTCAATAGCCGGAAAGGGACTTGTTTATAATTAGATTATAAACAGATTGTTCATTAGAGGATTAGTGGTACTTAATGTGCAAGATGTAATGATAGGGGTAAAACGGAATTTTAATCTAGCTGTAATTACAAACAACTCGTAAAGGATCGACTTGCATGTAATGATTATATCTATGGACACAACTTGTCCTACAGTGCATAAGAGTGCAACTCTAGGTCTATAGTAGGTCCATAAGGTCCCCTTGCTAGCTCATAAAAACACTAAAAGATCAATTTAGTTGAAAGAAAATTTTGAAATGTTCAAATTAATATTAATTTGAAGTGTTCAAATTAATATTTAATATATTAGATATATTAAATATACAAGAGGAAAATATATTTATTGTATTTGATACATTAAATATTAAAATTTGAGATGTTCAAATTAATATGTAATTTGAAGTGTTCAAATTAATATTTAATATATTATATATATTAAATATAAAAGAGGAAAACATATTTATTGTATTTGATACATTAAATATTAAAATAATTAATGTATATTTGATACATTAAATAAAATATATTTATAAAATTTGAATAAGATTCAAATAAATAAATATCGTAGGTGATTTGAATGAGATTCAAATAAGTATAAGATATATTTTAATATATTAGATATTAAAATATAATATTTTAATTATGCCAAAGATTGACCATTGGTCTCTATAAATAGGACCATTGAGTTGAGCCATTAGACATAACACATATCTCCTCAATAGAGAATTAGAGAATTCTCTCTAGACCTCTTCCTCTCCAATCCCTTGTGGATTTTCTTTCAAGAGGCTCCCACAAGCCTTGGTCCTATGTTCAAGTCATAGCCAGGAAGATTTTATGGAGGAGATAAAGATCTGCCTAAAATATCTCCACATTTACTCCAAGTAAGTTTGCTTAATCTTATTATTTTTTAGTTTAATTTTAAATAAAATCAAAGACGATCTAATGCTTCTGCTGCGGAGTGAAATGTTCATTCCTTTAGTCACAAGGTAGCATCTTGACGCTTGCTCTTGTGTTTGACATTCCAAATATGGCATCCTGACATAATTTTCAGGGTCTAGACGCTCTCTGCTCGAATTCTTTTGCTAAAACTTCACTTCTTCTCTTCTTGGATCTTCTAAAATGCTCAAATGAGGTCCAAAATCACCAAAATACCCTCGAACACTCGGTTTTGTTTCTAAAGCTCAATTTTTACAAAATACGCATAGATAGGCATAAAAGCTCACAAATTCATGACAAAACTAGCATAAATATAAGGAATAAGATAGCACGAAATGAGTGATATCAGTCATGATGGATGTCACGGTCATGCTTGTCTAGGACATGTTGCTCGTGGCAGCATGCCCATTTCAATCCCTTTTAACCTTACTTTCATTGTATGTCTTTTATTTAGCATTGTAATCTATTTTCCTTGTAATTTTATCGGCGTATGACTCCTCACCATTTTCATGTTCACGCTTGTCATAGGCTCTTTTCCTAGAATGTACAATAGGGAAATGCGACTAGTTGTCAATTCTTCCTACCCGAAGTTATATGCTATCTAAGTCGTTGTTGTCCTTTACTTGCTTGCTAGCCTATAACATTTGTATTCACAAATGCTTTACAAAAATTTTCCAAACCTTTCTCTAACCCCATTTTCTAAAACCGTTTTCCAATAGCAGGGGTGGAGGTTGCGAGATTGGCCCTTTGTGCCACCGGCGATCAGGATTTTCGTTTGGCTTACTTACTTGAGGGCGAGAGCAAGTGCCACACAATCACCTTACGAGGCCAAATAAGCGCGATTGTGACACTGGTATCAGAGCAAGAGGTCATGAGTTCAAACCCCTGTAACGTCATTTCCTCCCCAACTAATATTGATTTCCACTTGTTGGGCCTTCTACAAATTTTCAAGCCCACATGTGAGGGGGAGTGTTAGAGTATTGATATAATTAAATTTATCGTAACCCATCAACTTAAGCTTTTAGGTTGATTGGCAATTTAACTTGGTATCAGAGCCGAGTCATCTTTTTGAAAACAGATTCGGTCATCATGTCTGCAACTAAACAACTGGGCAAGTTAGATAAAGACCGATTGACCGAGATCAAGGAGTAGATGCTCTTCTTGATAGAAGTCCCTGCTAGCCTTTAGTTTTTGGAATCTCATCTAGATGAGATTGCCCCTAAAGCCGACAAGATTGACGTGGTAGCTGGCTGCCTATACGGAATGTCCGTTAAAGAGTTGATGGTAAAGGTTGAGACCCTAGAAGATAAAGATACACAATCTGGTAGCTTCGAGCATGGTGATAGCTCATTGGACTCTATTACCCATTTAGAGGAGCATGTCGACAGTTTGGACAGCTCTTAAAAAGTGTTGGATCATATGTTTACAAACCTTTCTGAAGATGCTAGAGCTGCTCTAGATGTTTTGAGGGTAGAGGTGGCAAACTTGAGTGCCTGAGTTAATCTCATTATGAGAGCGGTGGGAAACAAGGCTCCGGTTGGGGGTGTAGTCCAAGCTAACAAGGTTAAAGTGCTTGAACCTAAGCCGTTTTGTGGGGCTCATGATGCGAAAGCCCTAAAGAATTTCATATTTGACATGGAACAATACTTCAAGGTCACAAGTACAATATCAAAAGATTCAAAAGTTACCTTGGCAACAATGCATTTGGTGGATAACGCTAAGCTATGGTGGAGATGACATTATATGGACACCCAAGAGGGGTGATCTACCATTGATACGTGGGAAAAGTTGAAATAAGAGTTGCACTCCCAGTTCTTCCCAGAAAATGTTGAAATATTAGCAAAGTTGGGATTTATGCCGTAAAGCCTCATAATTAATGATTTATTTAATAATTAATAATTATTTTATTTGCAATATAATATTATCCATTATATGAAAAATCCAAGGTTATTAGTGTAATCTTGAATAGTATGCGGTTGACATACAGGAGGATCATGTTCAAGAAATAACCTAAAGGGTCATAGTATATGGATAAAGTTGGGTGCATTATCCCTGCAACACTATTGATACGGCCTACTTTGTAATAGTTACAAATGATTTGATCCAAATCGTTCATGTGGAGACATGTGAGTGGGGATATCTTATACAATGAGTTTGTATAAGATTGGACCATGAAATATTTGATCTCTCTTTATAAATCCGTTAATTGAGAAGATTAATATTTCATTTGGATGATCATATGCGACTCGATCTTAATCCTGAGTGAGTTATGAACTCCTACTTATGAGGGTTTGTCCTTTGGTTTGCATGGGTGAGAGTAGCTTGAGTAGACGATTCAATAAGCCTACCATCTTGGGGACTTGAGTAAATAGGGAGTTGGGAACATAATCTCACTAGATGAATTCACTCATTCCCATATAAAATAAGTAGATGAGTCGTTCCTTTAAATTTCGATTTCGAGACTTGAACAATGGGACCCCAGCCTCTCACTGGCCCAAGAGGGACTTAGTTTATGATTGGATCATAAACAAATTGTTCATTAGATGATCAGTGGTACTTAAGGTGCAAGATGTAATTATAGGGGTAAAACAGATTTTTGACCCAACTGTAATTACGAACAACTCATGAAGGATCGACTTGTATGTAGTGGTTATATCCATAGACACATCTTGTCCTACAATACATAAGAGTGCAACCTTAGGTCTATAGTGGAGTGACATAGAGTTAATGAATGAAAATTGATTAATTAAAGAATTTAATTAATTAATTTTGTATCATTAGAGCTTATAATCTGTAGGTCCATAAGGTCTCCTTTCTAGCTCATAGTAACATTAAAAGATCAATTTAGTTGAAAGAAAAATTTGAAATGTTCAAATTAATATTTAATATATTAGATATATTAAATATAAAAGAGGAAAATTTATTTTTTGTATTTGATACATTAAATATGAAAATAAATAATGTATATTAGATACATTACATAAAAGATATTCATAAAATTTGAATAAGATTCAAATAAATAAATATCGTATGAGATTTGAATGAGATTCAAATAAGTATAAGATATATTTTAATATATTAGATATTAAATATAATATTTTAATTATGGCAAAATTTGCCTTTGGTCTCTATAAATAGGACCCTTGGGTTGAGCCATTAAAGACATAACACATCTCCTCAAAAGAGAATTAGAGAATTCTCTCTAGACGTCTTCCTCTCTAATCCCTTATGAATTTTCTTTCAAGAGGCTCCCACAAGCCTTGGTCATGTGTTTGAGTCATAGCAAAGAAAACTTTTGTGGAAGTCTTGTAACACGAGAAGTAAAAAATCGCCATAAAATATCTCCATATTTACTCCAAGTAAGTTTGCTTAATCTTATTTTTTAGTTTAATTTTAAATAAAATCAAAGACAATCCAATGCTTTAGTTGGCGGAGTGAAACACTCATTGCTTCCAGAAAGACGCAAGTTGCGAGGGTTAAAACAAAATAGGACAACTCGAGAGTACGTTAAGAAGTTTGCTGGGTTAATATTGGACATCCAAGACATGTCAGAGAAAGACAAGGTCTTCTGTTTCGTTGAAGGGTTGCAATCGTGGGTGATAAAGAGCTTTTCAAAGGCTCTATCAAATATATTTATAAACCTAAACCTCTAAAAATTGCAATAATAGTGGTCAGGGTCGATCACATGGATTGGATTTCTTAGTTCATTTAAGTACCGTAATTACTCTTATTTAACTTTATTTAGAGAAAGAAATCAAATGCAAACAAGCTAAACTAAAGAGTTAATCTAGAAAGAAAAAGATAAATGGAGACACAATTAGAGAGAAATATCCTAGGTAATCAATTTCACCAATTAGACTTAAAACGAAAACTACCAAGATTTGTCATGCAAATATTCCATAAGCCAAGAAGTGAGGGTGTTAACTGACTCTTTCAAGCATGATTAACTCTTATGCAATGTTATAAACCTAATATCTTTATCTAGATTTTAATAGCATGCAAGGCATTAAGCAACTTCTTTTAAGGGATTCTAAGAGAATTTTACACTTTCATGCAAGAATTTATAAATAGTCATGCAATTAAGTTCTAGCCTAAACCAGATTTTTTCAAGCACAAATTTCGACCAATAAAATAAATAATTTGTGATTAAGAGATTATAAGCATTAAATACATAAAAGCATGAATGAAACAAAAGCATTCAATCAAGATATTTAATCAATTAAAACATCAAGTCTAATTGAAATTAATTCAATTAATATAAAAATTTCAAGTATTAGGAACATAGATACTTAAATTCATACAGTTAAACCTCTAAGTTCCTAATTTGCAGCCACAAACACAGAAACTAAAACTAAAGGAAAAGGAAGAAATTAGCAAACAATGGTCGATCCCGCGTTTCCGTCGTGATCTCCACGTCCCTTGAGCTATGGATCTTAAAAATTGCTACAAAAACGCTCTCAATTGCTCCCTAAACCCTCAATTTTAGCTTGGAATCGAGAATAGGGCTGAAACCCTTAGATTGGCCTCCCAAAACGGTGCAAAAAAAGATGTTTATATAAGAAATCTCGAGGTAGCGTTGAGATGCTGAGCAGCATCTCAATGCTATAAGAAAAAATGGGGCGCGCGTGTTTTTGAGCAAAAACAGCGTGTTTGCGATTTCCGTAGAGTCGACAGCGTCGCGACGCTACCCTGCAGACATCACTGACCATTTTTGTTATATCTCTTCGCTCGGATGTCTAAATGACCTCCAATTTGATGCGTTGGAACTGTGATTCGATGTAAAATCTCTCGAAATGTGCCTTATGCTAAAATAACATCTTTATTCTTCTTAAATTTTCAATTAAGCTTCAAAAGGCTCCAATATCCACCAAAATACTCCCAAACACTCGATTTTTTTCCTCACGCTCGGTTTCTACAAAATTAAGAGAAATAGGCATAAAAGTTCACAAAATAATCACAAAACTAGTATAAATAATAGGAAATAAGATAACATAATTACATGCTATCAGTGGGCCAAGTCAAAGCTTTATGAACAAAGAGTACAAAGCTTGTCAGAAGCTTATGCAGCCGCAGAACGTTTGTTCGATTTCACCGACCCAAGTAATGAGAAATCTCAAGATGTGAGACGAAGTCAAACTTCCCCAAGTAGAGATAACATAAATTATAGACTTAACTCTCCCAAGGTTAGGGGAGGGGACGAGCTAAGAATTGAAAGGGTGGATCGAAGGCCTTTCCAACAAAAGGGGGAAACACATGGCGAGCATCAGCTCAACAATATAGCACTGGTCCAAGGCCCCCCTTCTTATTATCTTTGTCGAGACCCCATCGAGTTTACAAATTCCCAAACAAAGCCACCCTAAAGGCTTTTCAAGCCTTGTTGGAAAATACTTCATAGACCAAGACTGAAACCATCGAAGCAGAGATCCCGCTTGAAGAGGATGGGGGCGACTCCTACATCGGAGCCTTGAAATTCCTATCGGCCTTACAGAAGAAAGTGGAAGGGACCAAGGATTCTACACCACGTGGTCCTATGTACGTTGACACATGGATTAATCAGAAACCCACAAAAAGCACCATGGTTGACTTAGGAGCAACCCATAACTTCATGACCGAAGCAAAAGCCCAACGGTTGAACTTACGTTGGGATAGAGACGTGGGAAAAATAAAGGTTGCCAATTCCACAGCTTTACGGGGTCACACAAAGGGTGACAGTGAAGCTAGGTGCTTAGACTGGACAAGCAGATTTTGTAGTTGTCAAGATGGACGACTTCGACATTGTGTTGGGGATGGAGTTTCTCCTCGAACACAAGGTCATAGCAATACCACCGATAGAATGTTTAGTAATCACGGGATCTAGTCCAACAATAATCCACTCCAAACTCAAACAACCAAATGGGGTGAAATTTTTATCAGCCCTTCAGCTGAATAAGAGCCAAGACAAGCGTTGCGATGTTAGGCCCCATGTGGTTGACCAACCTTGTGGGAGAAAGGATCGTCAAGTTTATAACTCCTCTAAGGAGTGGAGGCTGAAGCTAGAACTTGCTCGGAAGCATTCAAAAGAAGCACTGAGGTGCATGAAGGAGTTGGTCAAGCCAAAATGACCCCCTTTGGTCAAAAGATACGAAGTGTCAATTCTACCAATCACCCTAACGAACGTCTTTGAGGTATTGGCAAAGAGAATGCCTCAAGCAAATAGTCAGAGTAGGGACGTGAAGGAGTTCCTACGAGAGTGGAAGAGAAGTCAAGACACAGAGGTTCGTTGGGACCACATTGGAGATTTGAAGACAGTTGCTCGTGAGACCGTCGAGTTCGAGTTGGTTGACAGGGATGTCAACCATTTAAGTAGGGGAGAATGTCATGGTCATGCTTGTCCAGGGTGTGTTGCTCGTGACCACATGCCCATTTCAACCCCTTGTAACTTTACTTTCGTTCTATGTCTTTCATTTAGCATTGTAATTTACTTTCCTTGTAATTTTGTTAGCGTATGACTCCTCGCCATTTTCATGTTCATGCTTATTATAGGCATTTTTCCTAAAATGTACTATAGGATGATGCAACTAGTTTTCAATTCTTCCTACCCGAAGTTATATGCTTATAAGCCATTGTTGTCCCTTACTTGCTTGCTAGCCTACAACATTTGTATTCACAAACGCTTTCCAAACGTTTTTCAAAACTTTCTCTAACCCTGTTTTCTAAAATCATTTTCCAATAGTAGGGGTGGAGGTTGCGAGATAGGCTCTTTGTGCCACCGGTGATCAGTATTTTCATTTGGCTGACTTACTCGAGGGCAAGAGTAAGTGCCACACAATTGTCTTGCGAGGCTAAAGAAGCTCGATTGTGACAACAAACACTATGTCAGAATTGAGATCAAACAAGGGGTTACACTTAACAAAAAATTTGTCGTTAGTTGGTCGACTGAAAACGTGTAGGCTTTTAGAAGAAAACTTTTGAATAGAAAAAGTCTCCAGTCTAGTTCAAGTGCACATTGTCAAACAAGTAGTAATTGAAAGTATTTCACAGTATCAATCCCACAGAGAACGGATCCCACAAAATCCAAAATTAAGGCAAAGATGTCCACACAAAGCAACCTCGGTAATCAATATTAATAAATCGGGAAGGTTGTGAGTGTATTAAAAATCAAAGGATAAAAAGATGGGACTCAAACATGCTTTTGCACCTCAAAAAGAATTGTGACCTAAAATGCAATTGCAATCTTTACTCAAGCACTAAGCAATGTAAACTCGGTTCAACTTCTATTCGATTTTAATGGAAAAACATTTAGAAGCGTAAGTGATTAAACCATATGTCTATGGCTAATACGATCTTAGTTTAATGAGAACGCAACCTTTGGTCTTAGAAGTTTCGCCCTATGTCTAGGGTAAAAAACAAGTGCTTATGTCTATCCTCTTTCCTCTATTGCTTTGTATGAACACGTAATCTCGCTTAACCCTTTCAGTATTAAACTCGATCTCTATATGTTCACCTAGGTGATCAAGCTAGATTCACAATAAGAATGATAATCAATAAAAGCAAACAATGATATGAAATTGAGCAAAGTTACTTTTACATCTTAGGCCAAGCTTCCAATCCTTAGGGCATCCACATATCTGAATCCCAAGGACGAAATTACCTCATAATGGAGAAAATAAATAACTGATAAAAGGACTTGTCGAAGGCTCTTATTAGATTAATTTATAAACCGGACCTCTAAATATTTTGCAATAATAGTGCCCAAGGTCATCCACAGGGATTGGAGTTCTTAGATTTAATTAAGTACCATAGTTACTCACACCTAATTTTATTTAGAGAACCTAAACTTAGATTGAAACAATAATATAAAACTAAGCTAAATATTTACAAGGTTGGAGTCCATTTAGAGAAACATTGGAGATTGAATTAACATGAAGCACAAACTTAATTTGACTAAGAAAAGTTATAACATGCAACACTATAAGTCAAGAATTTCTAATTTATCTAATTGACTTTTTCAAGCTCAATTGAACTCATCCATAAGTAATAAATCACCCTTTCAGTCTATTTTTACTACTTATGCATTGCATTAACGGGTTTCTATAATGACATCTAATAACAAAATATTCATTCTCATGCAATACTCTGTTATCATTTATACAACCACATCTCAATTCAAGTTCTACTCTTTCAAGCTAAAACTCAAATTCTAAAAACTAACTTTGGCCAAAAGTTACTAGCATAAACACAAGGATGCATAAATAACATTACGATATATAACAATTCAAAATCAAATGTAAGTTCTACAATCACAACCATCCAAGAGTCTGAAATACTCAAATTAATACAAGATGTTCAACTCAAAAGAATCCTAAAATTGAAAAAAAACAAAGTAAGGGAAAAAGAGAAAAACTGGACGACGCGTCCCACACTTGTTCTCGTTGTGATGCCCAAAACAGTGCTCCTTATCGAAATTAGGGTTCTAGGCTCTCAAAACTGCTCCCTTTGTTCGAATTAAAAAATTCCTTAAATAGTTGAGACAGCGTTGCAACGCTAGGGGTAGTGTGCAACGCTGTCCTTTTGAATTTCATAAAGAAGAAAATTATAAATTTGGATGGCGTTGCAAGGCTGTAAGTACCGTTGCAATGCTATGTCTTCTGGATTCTAATGCTGAATGGCTGCTGATGTAGCGTTGCAACGCTATGCTCCCAGGTTCTAATGCTTTATTCTTCCTCTTCAACACTTGGATATCCAATTATGGTCTTAATTTGCTCCAAATTCTTTCAAATACTTCTCAAAACTCCAGTTTTGCTCTAATTGCTCGATTTTTGCAAAATATACATAAAAATACATGAAAGCTCACACAATCATAGAGAAACTAGCATAAAACTAAGCCTAGAAATAGCACACTTATGCATGTTATCAAATACCTCCAAACATAGATATTTGCGAGTCCTCGAGCAAAACAAAACCAAAATAACAGTTTCGCAATATTTCAATGCAAGATTCATGACTCAAACCTCAGTGATCTAATTGACATAAACAACACAATAAAGTCTTAACACGTCCTTCCTTAAGTAATTTAACTTCTATCTATCTCATTCCTTGCGTGTGTGTGTGTTTACTTTCTTTCTATCATTTTCTACTAGCTTAAGATACTTTTACCAAGACTTTTTTTCGTTTTCCCCTACATTGGCCCTAAGTTCCAATTTTTGAGCTTTCTCACACTTCAAAGAGCAATCTACTTATCTTTTTCCTTCTTATAAAGACCCCAGCTTTAACACTTCCATTGTAGGGACCTTTATCTAGAACACTCGCTCAATGGATAGCCTAACTGATCACAATGTAGGTAGCTCTTTTGATCCCCACACATTAAGCACACAGTATATATGGAACATGCTTTGGTTTTCTTCAAACATGCTAAAAAACCAATCAAGATAAAAGATTTTCTTATTTCAACAAATTTCAATCACTGACTATCATGCAAGTTAACTATCAATTAGTTCTTAAGCCTATCTAGGTGACAAGAACCTCTAGACTCAACAAAAGCATTCTAGTATTCAAACATAATAGAAAGTCAGTTATGTGCTCGTGGTGTTGCAAGGAAATCAAAGATAAAATTTAAATATACTCGATTTAGGACATGCTTCAGAAATCATTATATTGCAAAAAAATTCACTTAGATTACTTCCTAGGTTGTCCTAATCAAACATCATGCATTGTAAATTATTCAACATGCTTAAGATTGAAAAACAAAATTGCTCAGAATTTTCAGGACTGCAAAGTATTATCCACCCCCAAACATAAAGTTTACATTGCCTTCACTGTAACATAATCAATGAACTAAATAAGGACAAGTGTAGAATGAGTGAATAATACTGGCCTGATAAGATGAGAGACTGTTTCATGGGAGTTTCTTGAATTGGCTAGGAGGTTACTCAATGTGATTGAGGTCCCGCAAAATGGAAACAAGATTTACTTGACACTCTTTTTCAAAACAACCTAAACTAGGAAAGAAGAACAAACAAGAAAAGTAAATGAGGGAAAGAAAACTTGGGTTGCCTCCCAACAAGCGCTTTCTTTAATGTCTTTAGCTAGACTAGACTCATGTGGTGTCTCAAGGTACATAGAAATTCTCCCATTTCTTCGGGCCCCTCTTCCTAGAATCTACAAAATAGACCAATGCTAATAGAAACACTAGCTTCTCGTGAGACCCTGAAGCAGAAATATTTTTAGTATTTTTAAATAAGAAAAGCATAAAAAGAGAAATATCAAAATAAACAGACTCTAACACAGACTTGTGAGAATAAAAAGAACACTCAAGGATAAGAGATGAATCAGAAGATAAAATAGACATAGGCCTTATAGCCTCAAACCTTACCTCCTAAACCTCCTCAACTAAGATAGGCTCATCTCTTCTCTCATCCTCACTGACTCAATCCTGGTGTGCATCTAAACTTTCTAATTCCTCTCTATTATCAACACAATTCTCTCTCAATTGCCCAAACTCAATAGAATCGAAAGAATCATGCTCATGATAGGCTATCAGTGAATCAGTGATCAATTGACTCACTGGACGTCCTATGGAAGTGGGTTTCACTTCACTGACCTCCTTAGGGTCTGGAGACTCTTAAACTTCTCATCAAACTCTAACCTCCTAAGTCTAGTCTTCTCTATAAATTCTCTCAACATTCTCTATAAGGAGGATTCTTCCTCTAATTGGGCTTCTTGAAAGAAATTAGGATGTGATTCATGGGTCCAAATGCATTCATCATTACCATACATGGGATTTCCATAAGTCATAGATTTAGTATGATAATAACTAGGCATTTGATAACCATGAAACACATGATATTCACTACCAGGCTCATGATTAAAAGAGGGATAACTAATGGAAAAAGAAATAGAAAAAGGTGTTGGTTCTTCGGGCTCAGATTCCCTAAATGGCCACCCAAATCTATTAGAAGTCATTAAACAAAACAACAAATAATCACAGGCTCTCAAGCAACACCAAATAATTACACAACCAGAGACAATGGACTAGGACAAAAAAGAAAACAAAAACAAGCAAGATCAAAATAAAATAAAGATAAACCTCTAAATGAAAGAAAAAAGAAGGAACTAAAAATATACACTATTTATGCTCTAAATTAAGATCAAGCACTTTCACCACGATATTAATTAAACTAAAATATGCCAATCCCCGGCAACGACGCCAATTTGATAAAAGGGCTTGTCGAAGGCTCTTATCAAATTCATTTATAAACCAAACCTCTAAATATTTTGCAATAATAGTGGTCAGGGTCATCCACAGAGATTGGAGTACTTAGATTTAATTAAGTACCATAGTTACTCACACATAATTTTATTTAGAGAACCTAAACTTAGATTGAAACAATACTATAAAACTAAGCTAAATATTTACAAGGTTGGAGTCCATTTAGAGAGACATTGGAGATTGAATTAACATGAAGCACAACTTAATTTGACTAAGAAAAGTTATAACATGCAACACTATAAGTCAAGAATTTCTAATTTATCTAATTGACTTTTTCAAGCTCAATTGAACTCATCCATAAGTAATAAATCACCCTTCCAGTCTATTTTTACTACTTATGCATGGTATTAACTGGTTTCTATAATGACATCTAATAACAAAATATTCATTCTCATGCAATACTCCGTTATCAGTTATGTAACCACATCTCAATTCAAGTTCTACTCTTTCAAGCCAAAACTCAAATTCTAAAAACTAACTTTGGCCAAAAGTTACTAACATAAACACAAGGATGCATAAATAACGTTACGATATATAACAATTCAAAATCAAATGTAAGTTCTACAATCACAACCATCCAAGAGTCTGAAATACTCAAATTAATACAAGATATTCAGCTCAAAAGAATCCTAAAATTGAAGGAAACAAAGTAAGGGAAAAAGAGAAAAATCGGATGACGCGTGGCTCACTCATTCCCGCATGATGTCCCGTGATCTTGAGCCTTGAGTCTCCTCCTTGGCTCTCTAAAGTGCTCTCTAGGTCCCAAAACAGTGCTCCTTATCGAAATTAGGGTTCTAGGCTCTCAAAATGGCTCCCTTTGTTTCAATGAAAAAGTTCCTTAAACAGAGTCGAGACAGCGTTGCAACGCTGTCCCTTCGAATTTCATAAAGAAGGAAAATATAAATTTGGATGGCATTGCAACGCTGTAAGTAGCGTTGCAACGCTATGTCTTTTGGTTCCCAATGCTGAATGGTTGTTGATGTAGTGTTGCAATGCTACAAGTGGCGTTACAACGCTATGCTCTCGGGCTCTAATACTTTATTCTTCCTCTTCAACACTTGGATACCCAATTATGACCTTAATTTACTCTAAATTCATCCAAATACTTCTCAAAACTCTGGTTTTGCTCCAATTGCTCGCTTTCTGCAAAAATATATAAAAATACATGAAAGCACACACAATCATAGCAAAACTAGCATAAAACTAAGCCTAGAAATAGCAAACTTATGTTGCTATCAATAAAAAAAAAAAACATTAAAGGAAAGAAAACATATATTGATTTAAGAAGTAAAAAGAAATAAAAACAAAAACTGAAAAATAAAGTAATGAACTTAAGAAAGAATAACTTGAATGAAGAACTTTATTGAAATAAACTTGATGTAAATGAAAGAACTAAAACAGAAAACAAACTGAATGTAAATAACAGAATTCAAAGTACTAAAATAAAGAACTAAAACGGAAACTAAAGCTTGAGAATGCAAAAGAAAATCGAGCTCAAGGAGATAACTTCTACCTCTCTAATCGATCTAAACTCAACCCTTGTCAAGGAGAGTAAGATCTTCACAACCCTAGATTTTCGACAGGGATGGGTTGAAGTTTGGACAGCGTTCTTCCTCCTTTAAGTTGAGAAAACAGAAAATAAAAAGTGCAGAAAGTAAAGTGGTCTTCCAATCGTAAAAATGATTGTGGACCGCTTTTGTGTGGCTTGGATCTTCATATTTATAGCCTCCAAATGCAAGGGTTTGCTCCATGTATGTTTAAGGCAAGCATCGGATCTTTATGAGCTTAATTCGTGGAGAATATCTTCAAATATCAACACAAAATCAAAATTTCAGATTTCCTCCTGGTTTTTAGGAATTTCGTCTCTAGGAAAAATTGCAGTTGCAATTGGAGTCGCAATTATGGCTGTTTACAGTTTTCTGAAACATAAAAAATTAGTAAAATAAACTCTTTTCCTCTCATTTCAGATTTTCCATCACAAAACAACACTTTTACTCATTTGGGTTATTCTCATATCAATTTGCTAACAATTATACACATATAAGCATGAATTCTTGCAAATAACCTAAGTTTAGAGGGCTAAAAATACATAAAATATGAGACTCATCATTAGTCAATGCCCCTGACAGCATCATTGCTTCGCTTGCAATAATAGAGGCTTCATCTTCTTGTACCCTCAGTTCATTGGAGCAACTTTGAGTAACAGAACCCGTGTACAAGTTGCTCATGACAGCAGTTGATAGCATGGAATTATGATATATTTTACCCTATTATTTATGCTAGTTTTATTATGAATTTGTGAGCTTTTATGCCTATTTCTCTTGATTTTGCAGAAATCGAGTTTGAGAAGCAAAATCAAGTATTCGAGGGTATTTTGGTGAATATTGGAGTTTTTTAGAGCCATTTTGAAAATTCTTGAAGAGATGAGTTGATAATTGAAGAGAAGAACTCGAGAGGAGGGCATCTCATTGCTGGTTGGGGCGTCAAGACGCTGTATTTGATGTTAAAACCTGAGAGCAAGCAACAAAACACTGTCTAGTGGAGTCTTGATGCTCAAAACGCGTGGAGTAGAGCATTTCTGTCTGGAGCGTCTTAACGCTGGAGGTGTGCGCGCAAGGAGAACGAAGTCGTTAGGGTGTGATAGGACCAAAATAGTCCTATATTTTTATGCCTAAATCGTGTTGGTTTGGAGGTTTTGATGTAATTAATTGATTATTTTTTAGGAATTTGAGCATAAGACATGTTTCGGTAGATTCTACATCGAATCACAGTTCCAACGTACGAAACCGAAGGTCATTTGGACACCCAAGTGAAGAGTTAGAACAAAAATGGCCTGCTTTGTCCGTTGGTGAGCATCTAGACGCTATCAGCAGTCCCCTAAAGCCTCTTTCAATGTTGCGGCGAGTCCCTATGATGCTGGGTAGTGTTTAGACGCTGTCCACAGTGTCTAGACGCTCTCTATTGATTTGTATAAATAGGTTTTTTCGTCCTCTAGGTCACTTGTCTTTGATTTTCAACCGTCATGAGACCATTTTAAGCTTTCTCCTCTCTGTTTTTCAGTAGTTTAGGATAGATTAGCAATTTTTCATCAAACCTCGGTGTCGGGCTACATTGTTTCGATGTTCGACCAGGCTTTTGACATTGATTTGGCTTGTAAATAACGGTACATTGTAATTTTGTGAGATTTATGCTTTACAATAGCTTGTTGTTTCTTTATTAGTTTAATATCTTACATGCTCGTAGTTGATTGATGCTCTATACACATCGAGTATATGATTTAGGCTACTTTAAAGCAACGGGTAGCTTGAATATCGATTGGCATGTTTATTATCTTTGATTCTTGCTTTAACAACTATAGTATGAACATGTTCGTAGATAGCTTGGCAACCTACTCACATTCAATGTGTTTGCAATTGCTAGTTTAAGGTAGCAATAGGACCGACTCGTATTTTCATAGTAGGGAGCTTCCTCCCTGTGTAGTTTGCATGATAGGACCTAAGAATCAAGAGAACTAATTAATCAAATTAGGAATGCATGCTTAGTTTAATTAATTTGTCCAAATCAATCCCTAGAACTTAAAGTGGTTAGCAATGTTAGTATGCAACACTATCGTGCCCAGCTAATTGGGGCTAGTTCGGTTGTTAACTCGATGCTAGGTTGGGTTAATTAAGATTAGAGGATCTAAGCTTGATTAGAGGCTTGTCCGACTATTCCAACAAGTCAATTAGGTGATAAATTTCTAATTAGATTTCGTGTTGCTTATCTGTGATCGAAAATTACATTGTTGCCTAGTTTTATCCCAAATCGATGCCTGAGGTATAATCGTTCTCTTTATCTTTATTGCTTTTAGTCCTTCTATCTGTTTTCATGTTACCCCCCTAATGCCTTATATGATTTTCCTAGTGCTATGGACACATAGGTTAGTTAACTAATACTTGAGATTGAAGGATACCAACACGAGAGTCCATGCCTTTAGAGCTTCTAGACCTATGAGTTCACTGCCAAATTAGTTGTAATTGTCTGTTTAGTTTAGTAATTAATCCCTTTTCCAAGTTTATCCCGTAGGTTTGTGTTTCCCATTTATTTTCTTGCATTTATTTTCCATTGCTTGGATTAGTTTATCTTCTTCTGGTTGTTTTCTCTAAATAAAGCTAAGTGAGAGTAATTATAGTATTTAATTAAATTAAAACCAATCCTTGTAGATTTGATACTAGGTAGGAATATCATTTTATATTACTTGACCCGTGCGCTTGCAGAGACGTAAATTGTACGCATCAAGTTTTTGGCGCCGTTGTCGGGGATTGGTAGTTTAATTTGTTTAATATTGCGAGGAAATTACTTGGTTTTAATTTTGAGGTTTTTATTGCTTTCTTCTTGTTTTTCAGTCTTGTTTTTATTTCTGCTTGTGTCCTAGTCCATTGTTTATGGTTGTGTTGTTTGCTGGTATTTGATTGAGCCTATGTTTATTTCTTATTTGCTTTGTTAATGGCTCCTAATAAATTTGGGTGGCCCTTAGGCAATCTAAGCTCGAAAAACCAACACCATCTTCTAGTTTTTCCTTTTCTAATTATTCCCCGTTAGTTGAAAATTTCCCTTTAGAGAGCTTATTGCTGGATTTCGTTGAGGATTCTAGAGCTAATAATGAGCAATTAAAATAGTTGTGTGAGAGACTTTAGAACTTAGGGGAGGTTAGTGAAATGCAATCCAGTTCTTTAGGATATCCAGTGAGCCAATTGGCCATTGATTCATTGGTAGCCTTTCAAGATGAGTCTAATTCTTTTGATTTTATCGAGGTTTGGTATTCAAAGGTGAGCTTGATTGATAGAGAGGAAGAGTTTAAGATTTTAGAAATACACCAAGAGTGAGTCTTTGAGTTAGAAGCAGAAGTTGAACCTATTTTAGAAGAGGTTTTTCAGGAGGTTGAGTTTGAGGTCGAAAAACCTTCGTCTATTATGTCTTTTGAATTTTCTCTTGACTATGCTTGTTCTATCTCATGTGAGTCAGAGTCCGAGTCTTTGTTTTTTTTTTTATCTTCCATTTTTTATGTTTTTCTTATTAAAAATACCAAAAAAAAATTGTTTCAAGGTCCCATGAGAAGCTAGTGTTTCTACTAACTTTGGTATACTTTATTGATTCTAGGAAGAAGGGCTCGAAGAAATGCGAGAGTTTCTATCTGCCTTAACAGCCCTCATGAGCCCTGTCTAGCTAATGAAGTTAAATAAGCACTTCTTGAGAGGCAACCCAAGCTTTCTTTCATTTAGTTTCCTATTTTCTTACTTTTGTTTGTTTTAGTTGTTTTGTGTTGATCCCATGTTCCCATTGGTTGATTATTCTAGGAGCTCAAGATTCAAATTATCTCTTTCATCATGCACCCCATTTGATCAGGCTAAATTGAAGATTCTCTCAAAATCTAAGGAAGTATCACTCTCATTTTACCTTTTTATTTGTTCCTTTGCATGCGTAATTAGTTGTATAGTTTATACATTGAGGACAATGTATGCTTTAAGTTTTTAGGGATGCTTTATTGTTCTGATCTGATCCTTTTTTTGTGGAATTATATGATGATTCTGTTGCATTGTGTGTGATGAGGACAACCTGTGATGTGTTCACGATAGTGTAATATTTGCAATTTTTGTGAAATATGAGAGCATGTTGTTACGTGGTTTTGTGACCATGCAAAGCCGCAAGTGTACAACGTCAAGTTTTAGTATAGTGATTAGTGAATGTAAAGTATCGTCCTCCAGAATGATTTTCTAGATCGATTAACTACCGTGAATACTAACCTCCAATTTTATTTAGAGAATTAATTTTTTAAGCAACTAAAAACAAAGAGAAACTTCGAGAGAAAACCTAGGGAATTGACTTCACCAATTGAACTATTGTTTTAGCTAATTAATCTAACAGATAGTCATGCATAATTATAAGCAAGAAGTATAGATACAAGAATCTTTTTCAGGCCCAATTAAACCTCATGCAACGTTATAAACCTAGCGTGTCCATTTAGATTTTAATAACAAACATGGCACTATGAAACTTCTTTTTATGCTTCTTAGAGAATTCTTCATTCACGTGCAAGAATTTACAAAAAGTCATGACAATACTTATTCTAATCTAAATATCACTCTCTCAAGTAATAAATTAAACCAATAAATCATGTAAACCTTGGCCAAAAGCTTACAAGCATTAAGGTATACAAGCATGAATCCAAAGATGGATTAGTAACTAGAACAAAAGAGTCCAAAGATTACATCAATCTTGTGATGTGTCAATCCTCTCTCCCGATGTAATCTTCACGATCTTGATCTTTAAACCTTAGTTCCCAACTCCGTAGAATGTCATTGAGTCTCCTCTAATGTGTAGAAATCGATTTACTAAGACGGCTTTCTCTTTCTACAAGCAGATAATGATCCTTATATAGAAATCGTGACAACGTCGAGATACTAAGTTGCAACGTCGAGGCACTGTGCTTCCAAAAACACTCCTCTTCGAATTAGGAAAGGTAGCGTCTCGATGCTAGGTTACAACGTCTCGATGCTACGAGTTTGGCCTTGCTCAATCTGCAGCATTGAGCAAAATAGCATTGCAACCCTGATTGTCTAGCATTAAGACGCTACAGGCAACGTTAAGACACTGCCTGTGTAGATTTCTTAACTCGATGTGTTGCATTTGTAGCGTTGAGATGCTACTGATGGCATCTCAATACTGTGCCCTCGGGTTTCTTGGTCCATTTCACTTCTTTGCTCCACTTGGCTTTTCAATTTATGGTTCATTGTTCCAAACTCACTATGGTATCTCCAAAATCTGCTATTTCACTCCAATTGCTTGATAACTAAAATTTCAACAAATAAACTCGTGAAAAATATTGAAAGGGCTATAAAGACTAACAAAAGTAAAGCCTAAGGATAGCACATTTTGTGTGCTATCAAATACCCCTAAACTTAAGCTTTTCTAGTCCTGAGCAAAACAAAACAAAACCACATCACGATTTCACTAATGCATAATTCAATTCTTAAAGATCTAAATAAAAAAAAAATCAAACAATCAGAGAAAGAACTCAAGCACAACCATTCATTGAGAAATTTAAATTTCATCTTACTCATCCCTTGCGTGTGTGTGTGCCTTAACCTTCCTTCTTTTAGTCTTTACTAGCCCGGAACAATTTTATAAAGTCCTCCATTTGTTTTCCCCTACACTGGCACTAAGCTTTAATTATTGGGTCCTCCTACACTCAAGACCGTAATGACTCACTAAAGCACTTAAAAACTTGGTTGGACAACCCCCAAACTTGCCTTTTTTACTTTAGTTCCAGGGCTCTAGCTTTCACACATCTACTGTAGGGACCCTTACCTAGAGCATTCACTCAATGAGCAGCCTAACTAATCACAATAGAGGTAGCTCTTTTTGTCCCTGGTCTTTTTTTTAAAAAAAAACACAACATATTGACTCAAACATGCAAAAATTTTCTTTCTTTTCAACATGCAAAAAAAATCAATATGAGCAACATTCACTTATAAACTCTTGAAACAACATTACAAACTATCATATAGATTAACCAAAAAATTAATTATTAAGCCTATTGAGGCGACAACAAACTTCTAGACTAAATAATCTTGTTCTAAACATTCAAAACTAAAGGAGAGAAGGCTAAGTGCTCACAAGTTGCGAGAGAGCCCAAGAAAAATTTAAATTTAACTCAACTTTAGGACATGCTCTCATATTTCAAAAGATTACAAAAAAAATTATTAATTAGATCACATCCTAGGCCGTCCTAATCATCAACGTGCAGAAGATTCATCAGAAAAAATTCATAACATGCTCAGAACTCAAAACAAATACATACAAAGTACTCCCGCCCCCAAACTTCAAAACATGCATTGTTCTCAATATATAAAATATTCAAGCATGCATAAGGACAAAGAAACAGTGAGGAAGTAAACAATCCTGTCCTAATTAATGGGGATACAATCTTTTCATTATCTCAAAGGAGCAAGGCGGAAGAATTCGAACTCCTACAATAAAAACACAGGAAGCCAAATAAAGACAGATGACAAAAAAAAACTATGAAAAAGAAAAACTAACATAAAGAAGATAAAATCTTGGGTTACCTCCCAAGAAGCGCTTTGTTTAACGTCTTTAGCTAGATGGGGCTCATGTGTATGCTTTAGGGTGGTTACTTGCCCTTGAACTCACCCTCCTTCACATTCTCCTTATCATTGAACACTGTATCTAGAGAATCACTCTAAACAACAAACTTTTTTCCATTAAGATATAAAGAGTTTGCCCAACTCTATTTGAGACACGCACTTACCTCATTAGCTGAACTTTGGGGGCAAAAAAATTGAAATTCTACCTTTTCCTCACCCACTTGTAAGGTTAATACACCTTTGTGCATGCTAATGTCTGCCTTACTAGTGACTATGAAGGGTATTCCCAATATGATCGAGATCTCAGCATCCTCCTCCATGTCTAATACTACGAAGTCCATAGGGAATATGAACTTGTCTACCTTCACTAGCACATCCTCCACAACACCTCTGGGGTATGTGATGGAACGGTCAGCTAGTTGTAGTGAAATCGTTGTTGGTTTCACTTCCCCCAGACCAAGTTTCCTATAAATAGAAAGGGGCATCAAATTAAAACTAGCACCCAAATCAGATAAGGCTATAAAAGAAAACTTGCCAATATAGAGAACAATGAAACTCCCTGGATCTTTCAATTTCTAAGGAAATTTTCTCTAAATGATTGCACTGCACTTCTCAGTAAGATTGACTATCTTGTAAGCCTTCAGCTTCTCTTTACTTGACATGATCTCCTTCATGAACTTTACATAGTTTGGTATTTGCTCCAAAGCATATGCGAAAGGAATATTTATGTGAAGCTTTCTGAAAAATATCTAAAAAAATTTCATATTTAGAATCAAGCTTTTTCTTTTGAAAGTGCTAAGAGTATGGAATAGAATTAGGAACTATGGAGATAGGAGACTTAGCAGATTTCTCAATGGTAGGTTTAGGTGTTGCCTTTTGAATTTCCTCCTCAGGCTCCTGTACGTCCTCTGGAATTGAATCCTCAGCTAGCCTTCTCTATGATTCAGTCAATGCCCTTCCACTTTGCAGGGTGATGGCCTTACATGTTTCCCTTGGGTTACCTTAGTGTCACTTGGGAACTTGCCTTTTTGCAGAGTGTTCAAGGTAGTGGTCATCTGGCTGATTTGTACCTCTAGATTTTTTATGGTTGTACAATGTCCATTAGTATACTTTCCATCTGGTTGGTTCTATATCTGGATTCAGTGATGAATGTCCCCAACATGTCCTCAAGGGCGGGCTTCTTTTCAGCTTAATAGGAGGTGGATGCATAACCTGGAGAAGGCTTCATAACATTCTTATTATTCATATAGGAAAAATTGTCATGATTTCTCAATCCTGGATGGTAGTGAGACGGGAGATTGTTCTGCATATGCTGCCCCCCATAGTTGGAATTTCTGTCGTTGACATACTGGGCCTGCTCAATGCTAGATTCCCCACCAACTTGAAATGATTGAGTTACTGTATTGAAGCTATTGAATGAGGAGTTCCTATGCCTGCAAGTTTAGACAAAGCATGAGTTAGCGATGCCATTTGAGATTTCAATGCACTTGCCTCATCCACCTTGTAAAGGCAAGCAACTATTCCTTGAATTGAACATTCATTTGGGCACTGTAGCTTGTGGCTGCCATTTTTCCAACAATGTTTGGGCCTCCTTTACACTTTTAGCAAGAATAAGGCCTCTAGCTACTGCATCAAGGATTGTCTTGGTGTTGCTCGTGAGTCCATTGTAAAACAACTAGACTTGAAGTCAGTCAAGGTACCCATGCTGAGGACACTTCCTTAACAGCTCTTTGTACCTTTCCCATTCCTCAAACAAGTGCTCACCATCGAGTTATTTGAACATTCCTTTCTCCATCTGAAGCTTGGCGGCCTTAGCAAGTGGTGATGCTCCTAGGCTATAGATATCCCAACCAATCCTTTGCCTTGTCTTGCAGAGAAAAGGGAAAAAGGCGTAAGCAAACTGCATTAGCAAAAACAATCATTTAATTTCACACTGCCACAAATTTCAAACAAAAAATTGTATAAGAGAATTAGGATCCTCAGTGGCAAGTTCTCAAAATGCATCATCTCTCGACATCTAGATAAGGCACGTTTTCAACTCAAAGTCGTTGGCATTGATAGCTACATGGACTATTCCAGATTGACCAGCATTAAACACAAGTTGGAAATAGTCCCTTATGGCCTTTGGCTCCTCCTCTTCTCTTTGGTTCGCCATGGAAGCTTCTTGAGCTCTTCTCTCTCTTTGGATTCTTTTGTAGGTTCTTTCGATTTCAGGATCGAAAGGAGCAAGGGTTGCCTCCTTGTTCTTTTGCATACACCTTCCAAGTCCTATAAAAAACAAGTAAATAAAATAAAAATAAATCAAACTAACAAAAGAAAACTCTAAACTAAGACCAAATATTTTTTCTACAATATCAAATGATCTAAATAGTAGCCATTCTCCAACAAAAACATCAAAAACCTGTTAAGTGATTTTGTTAGCATGCAAAGCTACAAGTGTACAACGTCAAGCTTTAGTCTAGTGATTAGTGAGTGCAGAGTATTGTCCTCATAATGGTTTTCTAGATCGATTGACTACCATGAATACTAACGTCCAATTTTATTTTGAGAATTAATTTTTTAGAAAGAGTAATAAGCAAAGCAACTAAAAACAAGGAGAAACTTCAAGCAAAGAAAACCTAGGCAAATGATTTCATCAATTGAACATTGTTTTAGTTAATTAATCCAACAGATGGTCATGCATAAACAAAAGCAAGAAGTAAAGATACAAGAGTCTTTTTCAAGCCCAATTGAACCTCAAGCAACATTATAAACCTAACGTGTCTGTTTAGATTTTAATAACAAACATGGTATTAAGCAACTTCTTTTTATGCTTCTTAGATAGTTCTTCACTCACATGCAAGAATTACAAAAAAGTCATACCATTCTAATCTAAATATCACTCTCTTAAGTAATAAATTAAACCAATAAATCATGCAAACCTTGGCTAAAAGCTTACAAGCATTAAGGTGTGCCAGCATGAATAGTTATAAGCATAATCAAAAAGTATGGATTAATAACTAGAACAAAAGAGTCCAAAGGCTACATCAATCCCCTAGCTAAATGTCTAGCCACTCATAATCACTGAAAATAAATCTAGACTAACATAGAAATCCATAACAACAACTACGAATTAAAAAGGAAAAGAACTCTTGTGATGTGTTGTTCCTCGCTCCCGATGTAATCTTCATGATCTTGAGCTTCAAAACCTTCGTTCCCAGCTCCCTAAAATATCCTTAGGTCTCCTCCAATGTGTAGAAATCGATTTAGGGTTCTATTCTCTCTAAGACACATCTATCTTTCCACAAGAAAATAATGATCCTTATATAGAAATCGTGATAGCGTCGAGACGCTAAGTTGCAGTGCTAAGACACTGTGCTACGAAAGGTAGCGTCGAGACACTAGATTACAGTGTCTCAACGCTATGAGTTTGGCCTTGCTCAATCAGCAGCGTTGAGCAAAATAGTGTTGTAATGATCGTCTGGCGTTGAGACGCTACAGGCAGCGTTGTGCGGATTTCTACACTTGATATGTTGCATTTGTTGCATCTCAACACTACTGATGGCGTCTCAACGCTGTGTCCTCGGGTTTCTTGGTCCATTTCACTTCTTTGCTCCACTTGGCTTCTCAATTTATGCTATGATACCACTAATTTAGTGCGACATTTATGTCTTAATTTAGCTAGTTTTATGCTAGAAATGTGAGTTTTTACGTCGATTATCTGTTAATTTTAGGAATTTAAGTAATTGGGTGCGAAAATGTGAATTTTGGAGCATTATGTTGAATATGGAACTATGGTAGAGTATTTGGAGAAGCTAAGGAGAAGAAGATATGGTGTGCTAGCTAATGTGGTCGTGAAGACGGTGTTGCAATGCCACAATTTGATGTACAAACCTGAGAGATAGCGTTGCAATGCTACCCTGTGGCGTTGCAACGCTAGAAACGCACGTAGAAGGAAGGCTCTATTCGTAGCGTTGCAATGCCACTTATAGCGTTGCAACACTATTTACAGCATTGCAACGCTACTCCTACTCACATGTGAAAACGACACCATTTTGGGACAGCGTTGCAACGTTATCCCTAGCATTGCAATGCTGTCGCGACAGACAATATTTATTCTTCACTTTGTTTCTGAATTAGGAGAGGCCATTGAAGGTTTTAGACCCTCATTATCGATTTCCTACCCTTTTGGGACCTATAGATGCTGATTGGAGGTTTCAAGAGTGGATTTTGAGGCTTGAAAGTGAGAATTTCAAGGCAGAAGTTAGGATTTCAGCCTCAACAGGTCTTGTATCAGTTTCCTTCTCTCTTGTCATGTATCTATTGGCTATATTACAGAGGGTTTTACTCTATTTAAAGACTATGTTGGGCTAAATTTGTATTTAGCATATTAGAGCACGATTAGGTTTGCATTTATGTTGTAATTGGGATTTTTTTTCCATTTAATTTACTTGTTATATTTCATTTAGTTAGATTGTGCTTAATGCTTCGTATTAATTGGCCATTAATAAGGTTTTTTAGTCCTAAATTGAGCTTGACAGAGAATGTTTAGGTTAGACTTAATCCAATTAATGCTTCTAGATTGCTTAAGTGACATAGGAACAACAATTGAAGGGTGAGGTTAAAGATGAGTGGGCTCAATCCAATTAGCTAAGGACACTTAGGTAAGTGATTAGTTAAGCGTGTTCGAGTGAGAACGACAAGATAATTCGACTAATTTAGCTCTACGTCTTGAAATAGACAAGGTTTAATTAAATGGCAGGTTAAAATTCTCGTAAAAGCAACCTAAGAGTACTCAATTCCCCTAAATTCTCCTTAATTGGTATCTCCTTCCCTTATATTTTCTTTCTAGTTTAGTTTTTTTTTTTGAGCATATTTCCATAGTTTGTCCCTAAATAATTTTAATTTTGACTATGCTCGCTAGTTATTTAGCTAAAAAGAACTTCAATCTCACTTCCCTTGGGACACGATACTCGGTACTCTTGTGTAGTTTTATTATTATTTCGATTACGTGCGCATGCATGCTTTACATCGATCATGCTCTATTAGCTCCAACTCGCTATGGTGTCTCCAAAATCTTTGGTTTCACTCCGATTGCTCAATAACTGAAATTTCAACAAATAAACTCGTGAAAAACACTAAAAGAGCTATAAAAACTAACAAAAATAAAGCCTAGTGTGTGCTATCACATGTCTAGGATTCAAGTAAATTTAAAATTTTTTCTTGGAATTCCATGCACTTGTGGAGCACTTAGCCTACTTATTAATGGTTTTGAACAATTAGAACAGATTTATTTTATCTAAATGTCCGTTATCACCCTGATAGGTTTAAGTTTTGGTTTGAAGGTTGTCTTGCATGATAATCTATAATGTTTCACTTAGGAGAGAATCATGTTTATTTTCCTGCTAAAAGAAAAAGAAAGAAAGAGAAGGAAAGAAAAAAATGAAAAAAAGAAGAAAAAGAGAATAAAATAGCTTGTAGTGCTTATTGATCAAGGGAAAAAAGAGCTGTCTCTATTGTGATCAGTTAGGCCACTCATTGAGCAAGTGCTCTAGGTAAGGGTCCTTGCAACAGTTGTGAAAGCTAGCGTCCTTGAGTTTTTAAAGAAAAACGCAAGTTTGGGGGAGCATTACTACGTAATTTTCAAGCATCCTAGTTAGATATTACTTCTTGATTATTGGGATGCTAGATAATTGGATCTTAGGGCCAATGTAGGGGAAAGACAAATTGAAGATTTTATAAATCTTTCTAGGCTAGTAAAGATCGAAATAGGGAAGGCTATGCACATACTTGCAAGGAATAAAAAGTTTAAAGTTTAAATGTTCTTGATGAATTGATTTTTTTGAGTATTTCCCCGAATTGTGATTTTTTTTTTAGAACATGGAAGCATGAGTCATTCTGATGCAATTGTTGTTTTATCTTTGCTTGGGACTAGCAAATGTTTAAGTTTGAGGGTATTTGATAGCATGCAATTATTGTAACGACCCGACCTTTTTAACTTTGACTACCTAGGGGCGTTACTACTTGCATGCTAAAGACATTTGTAAAACTTTAATAAAAGACACACATAATGAAACTTTTTACTAAAGCATCCAAATTATTTTAATCGGGGACCCCTTTAAAAATCTTTACAAAACATAATATAAAATAAAACGTTAAATCAATTGAAATAATTTCATAACATATCTTCTACTAACAAAACATTTTAGACAAAAATAATATAAATGCAGAAATCTCATATAAATCACCCATGACCTTTTTTGGCAAATTGTCCTGTCAATCGCCTAGGAAGTCATTTCCTTTACCTAAAGAAAATATTTTTGAAAAGAATGAGTATTATAAAATACTCAGTATATGATCCCACTACCAGAGTCAGGATATGCAAACACATACAAAATGATTTTAAAATTTTTCCTCAGGTGGGACCTAAAACCTTTTCATAATGGAAACATTTCCCTTTTACCTTTTCTCTTCGACTTAATGTGGACAATTATCTCATCCTCTCATGACATTTCCTTTTCATTTTCCAACTCTTCGATGCTTAGTGGACCCCTCTTGATGCTTTACCCTAGCTAATGTTAGTTGGCATCCAATCAATGGAGCCGAGCCTTGGCCCACAAGCCCTCATTTTCATTTAGATGTACATCAACATTTTTAGGAGAGTAATTGCCACAGCCTTCATAAACATTTAGTTATGCAGTCACACATATGCATGAGGTCCCAAAACATTTTTAATTTTCATTCAGTGATGCAACATGAAACATGCTTTCTCACATATATATAATAAATCATGCATCACAATAATAAGTACTATACTTATCAAACATACATATAAAATCATTTTCATTTAAAAACATAGCATTTTAAAAATTCAGTTCCCAACTTGCATAAAGCAATCTGGCATAAAGTCACTTACCTTGGTTATGAACTCAAGGAAAATTTATCAATCTCCTTTGTTGAGAAAACTCTTGGCCAATCCTAAAATTCATTACCCAAAAATTAGCACTTGAATTTAATAACCTATGAATTCTAATTTCCAAAACAACTTGCATCGACCTTAATTGACAACTTAACTTACCCAAAAACTTAGAGAAAAGAAGAAAGACGCACAAATTAATTGTCCAACTTTTAGCCACTAAAGAACTTTAGCAAAGCAACCCAACCTTCACATAAAAGAAATCTAAAGATTAGGTCCTTTATAAAAGATTCCCAAATCAAACTCCAAAAGAGTCTAACGGAATGTTACCCATAAATTCTCACCCAAAATTACAACTAAAACCTTGTTAATTCTAGTTCACTTAGATCCAATTTCACAAAACCAAGATCAAAATGTTGTGGTTATTATCTGAAACGATTCAAAACTCATTGGTCACTCTCAAATTACATCCAAAATTAACCACGAAACCTTAAGAGAAACGAAAATTAACTAACACTGCTACTGGACAATGACCAAAGACGCTAATAAATTAATTTCCAAAATTAGGTCCATTGGAGAATATTAATAATGCCTGAAATTGCCGAGCGTTACAATTATACTATCGTTAACCTATTATTTATGCTAGTTTGGTTATCAATTTGTGAGCTTTTATGCTTATCTCTCTTGATTTTGCAGAAATCGAGTTTGAGAAGCAAAACCAAGTGTTCGAGGGTATTTTGGTGAATATTGGAGCCTTTTAGAGCCATTTTAAAGATTTGTGAAGATAAGAGTTGATAATTGAAGAGAATAACTTGAGAAGAGGGCATCTCACACTTGTTGGGGTGTCAAGACACCGAATATGATGTTGAAAACCTGAGAGCAAGAGTTGGAATGATGTCCTGTGGCATCTCAATGCTCAGAACACGTGCAACTGAGCATTTTCGTCCAAAATAGAGTGTCTCGAAGCTGGAGGCGCGTGCGCAAGGAGAACGACGTCATTTGGATGCAGCACAAGACGTTGTCCCTAGCATCTTGACGTTGCTTCAATAGAGGGTATAAGTTCTTCGCTTTCTCTTAGAGTAAAAGGAGGCCAAACCGAGGACTTTATCCCTAAACTTGATTCAAAGTTATTCTTGAGGGTTTTGGAGAGTATTTGTGAGCGAAATTGAGCAGAATTGAAGATTTGGAGCTCAAGGACCAAGGAGATCACGACGGAAATGCGGGATTGACTTTCTGTTTGCATTTCTTTCTCTTTTCCTTTCAATTTAGCTACTGTAGAAGCTATAAATTATGGATTTAGGGGTTTAATAGATTGATTTTGTGTATCTTTGTCCCTAATTACATGGATTTTATTGGATTGGTTTGATTAATGCTTAATTGAGGATTATTGTGGATTAATTACTTAATTTGTTGATGGTTATTGCTATTTGGATCTTGAATCATTTGTGCATTTAGGGCTTAATGTTTTTAATTAGTGTTCTTTGGTTAATTGAATTAGTCTAAGTTGAGCTCGAAAGATGAAACTCAGTTAGGATTAAAAAGTGGCAACTAATTAACTACTAAAATGACAACGGGATTAGTGGTTAATTATCAATAGTAGTTGAGAAGATTAATTCATAGAGCACCGATTAATTGATTCATTTTCTAAGTGGAAACTCGACGGAGAACACGACAGTGATAAGAGTGATTATTAGAGGCCTGTAATGAAGAGTCATAATGCCTTGTATGATTTAGCTAGCGCTAGTGATAACACTAATTTAGTGCTATATTTATACCTTTATTTAGCTAGCTTTACGGTATAAATGTGAGCTTTCACATTGATTATTTGCTTATTATAGGAAATCGAGCAATTCCAAGAGAAATGGATGAAATTGGAGCAAGATGTTGAAGATGGTACTAATTTAGAGTCATTTGAAGAGCTAAGGAGTGGAAGAGATGAAGTACTAGCTATTGGGGTCGTGAGGACGGCGTTGCAACGTTTGAAATGGCATTGCAACGCCTCAATTTAGAAGGCAAACCTAAGAGCTAGCATTGCAACGCTAGAGGAGGCATTCCGTCTGTAGCGTTGCAACGCAACTAATAGCATTGGAACGCTGCCTTCATGTGCACAGTGAATACGACATCATTTTGGACAGCGTTGCAACGCTGTTGCGATAGCAGCTTTAAGTATTTCGCTTCTTTGCTTGATTTGGGGTGACAACACTTAGGGTTTTAGACCCCTTTTAAGGAAATAGAGCAAATTGGTATAGCTGGAAAGCTTTTGGGGGCTGTTCGGTGAAGGTTTGAGGCTCAGAATCAAGAAGATTAAGGCAAAAGTCGAGGATCGACGTGGTTTTAGCTCTCTTCCCTTCTTTTTCCTTTTGAGTTGCTGTAATTGGGTTGTAATGACTGGTTTTATGACTATTTTGATTATGTTTAGCGGCTAATTACATTAGTTTAGGGAATTAATGTAGCAAATGGATCCTTGTAGTTAATTAATTGACGTTTATTGATATTGTATCTCTTCTTAATAGCTTTGTGCATTGGGTTCTTAATACCTTTAACAAAGCAAGGAATATGGTTAAATGATCATTAGTTTAATTGAGCTCGACAAAGTAGATTAAACTTAGAAAAATAATGCATGACAATTAAATTCCACCTAAGTAACATAGGAACAACGAAAATGAATTAAGATTCAAAATGAGGGTTCATTAATGCTGGGTGAGGATTAATTAATGAGACGAACATGAAATTTAATTAATTACACTCGAGAATAGGAGGAGCTCGACAAAGGATTCCTTGGAATTAGACTTCTAGGCCTAGTAATTAGATGATATAATAATACTAATAGCTCAGTTAATTAATTGCAAGACCCAATTAGTGAAATTAATTCCCTAAACGTCTTTAACCCTGTCGTTCTCAATCGTAGCTTACTTTGCATCTTTTTAGTTATTTTAATCACCTGCTTCTCGAGTTATTTCTCTAAACATAATTAATTGTAAGTATTTTCGGTACTCAACCAACCATAACAATTCCCTGTGGATACAATATCTGGTATACTCATACCACTTTATTACTTGGGTCCGTGCACTTGCGGTAACGCATAGTTGTGCTAGCATCAACTAGAGACAGCTAGGTTAGTTAGCTAATACTTGAGATTAGAGAAGATTGATAGGAGATTCCTTGCCTTTAAAGCTTCTAAACCTATGAGTTCACTATCGAATTGGTTATAATTATCTATTTAGTTTAGTAATTAATCCTTTTCCCAAGTTTATCCCATAGGTTTGTGTCTCCCATTTATTTTCTTGTATTTATTTTCCATTGCTTGGCTAGTTTATCTTCTTCTGGTTGTTTTCTCTAAATAAAGTTAAGTGCGAGTAATTGCAATACTTAATTGAATTAAAACCAATCCCTATGGATTTGATACTCAGTAGGAATACCGTTTTATATTATTTGACCCATGCACTTGCGGAAATGCATCAGTCATCAAAGAAGTCTTGAATGACATCACTTCACTTGTGTTATGAGATGAGATAAAGAGATGAGAGGTAGAGATGGTCCCACTAGGCATGCCAATTTGTTCACACGAGATTTCAACAAAGGAATAAAATGCTTTGAATGAACTTGAATTTGTATTAATTTTAATGGGTGTAATACAATCTCTAATTTATTTCTCTGATTCTTCTCTCACATGTACATTTGTCTTGAGGGCTTTGCAACTTGATCGCGAATATGAATTTATCTCGAGGGCTTTGTAACTTATTCTCGAATGTAGATTTGTCTTGATGGCTTTACAACTTATTCTTGAGATTGAGTCTTCAACTTATTGAAGAGTCAATTGTTGTCTTGAGGTCTTCAGTTTTTCAAAGAGATTTTTTATCTTTACAATCTTCTGGTCTTCAAGGCTTTGGTTCAGAGAGTGTTTGATCTCAAGAGTTAGGGAGTCTTCTGATCTTTTTTCTTTCTGAATTCTCTCTAAATTTTCTCTCCGAGATTTTCAACTTCTAAACCATTCAAATGAAGAAGAGCTCTTCTATTTATAGAGCTTTCCATGAGTATGTGGGCTTCAGCTTTAATGGCCTTTGGGCCCAACCATTGGACTTGGGCTTTGTTGGCATTGTGCCTAACAATTTGGATTTGGATTTTATTGAACTTTGACCAAAATTCCAAATGACCCAATTTGACCAAATTAAGAATAATTATTGGGTCAAATGGTCATAATGAAGACATGTGACTTTTTAATTTTAGGATTTTCCAATTTTTGTCTTTAAATTAAATTTGGGACAAATGTCAATTTATGATTGGTCCCAAACTTAATTACATGTAATTTTGTCATCAATTTGAAATAATGACGTGGAAATTGAGGGTCGATCGAAATTTTTCATTCAACACTTGTCTTAAACCATAGTCTCTATAATTTTAGACATTGTGATCAAGGAAGGTAATTTCGTTAATGGGGTTATAAGTGAAAATTGGGCATAAATTCTTGCTAGTTTTAAATCACTTTTTTGTATTCAAACACTTGCAAGTAGTTTAAAGAGCTTAAATTCTTTTTCTTTGGCTTTTTAGAACTTTTTCATCTAGCATTAGACTTGAGCATATAGTTTCCTTTTCTAAAATTTTCAAATCTTTTTTTGTACTCTAACTTGATCTATCTTGAAGTGTTGATTCGCCACAAACAATCAAGTTTGTTATTTCTAGACGTATGCCACACTTGGTTTGTAAAAGTCAAAACTTCAAGCACTTGAGAGAAAAAGAGAGCAAGAGTGGGAGAAATCTTTCAAAAAAGAAAGGTTCCTTTAATTTTTCTTACAAGTTTATTATTTTGTAGAGATGGCAAACGAAGAGGGAGGACAACGAGTCACTGAAGAGAGATTCTAGGAAGCACAAATCCATGTCTTTACCAGGTTCACTCAACAGTTAGAAAATATTAATGAGTTCCTAGAAAAACTCAATATACTATTCCAACAACCTGAGTGACAAGCAGAGCAACCTAACCCACCAGTTAGGCAGCAAGTTGCCAGGAGAGGACCAAGGATAGAGGAACAAAGGAATCCTAAAGAGCAAAAAGATGAATATTATAATGGAGTTAACAATCTTGATCTTGTAGGTTACAGGAGATTCAATGACAGAGGGGAAAATCTGTACAATACCCAAAAAAGACCACGAAGAGAAGAAGATAAAGGATTTGTAAATATTAAAATCAAACTACCAAAGTTTCATGGCAAATCTGATCCAGAAGAGTATGAAGAGTGGGAAAGTGAAATGGAATTAGCCTTTCTATATCAAAATTTTCAAGAGGATAAAAAGGTAATTTTTGTCATCATACATTTTAAAGACTATGCTATCAAATGGTGGGATAAAGTGATGTCCAAGAGAAGAAGATACAATGGAATCATAGAATCATGGATTGAGCTCAAGGAGCTGATGAGAAAGAGATTTTCACCACTCTATCAAAGAGAAGTTTCACAAAAACTACAAAGGCTTCACCAAGATTCCATGAGGATAGAAGATTATTACAAAGAAATGGATTCTCTAATGACAAAGCTAGAGGTGGAGGAAAATGAAGAGCAAACCATGGCAAGATTTCTTGATGGACTCAACAAGGAGATTACAGATAAGGTGGACATGTATCAATTTGATGATATAGAGGAAATGTTCCACATTGCGATAGAATTTGAATCTCAAATCAAGAGACCATCCAGGTATGTAAAATTTATCTCTAAATTTAGTACATCATGGAAGGGAGAAGGATCTTCTAGTGAACCTAAGAGTTTAGCAAAGCCAACCAATGAAAAACCTAAGGTTGAAACTTCTAATGGTAAAGAGAAAGTTGACAGACTTGATAGAAATAAGGATATAAAATGTTGGAAATGTCAAGGTGTAGGACATATGAGTAGAGAATGTTCTAACAAAAAAATAATGGTCCTTAAAGAAGGAGAGGTAGTCACTGATGAAGAAAATGAAGAAGATGAGGTAGAAAGAGATTATGAGGAAAATAAAGTTGTGTTAGAGAATAATTTTAATCTTGTCTTAGTAAATAGGAGAATTCTTAGCACTTAAAAGAAAATAGAAGATCAAAGAAAGAATTTATTTCAAACTAGAGGAAAAGTCAACTCAACCATTTGTAGTATAATTATTGATAATGGTAGTTGTACTAATGTGGTTAGTTCTAATCTAATGGATAAACTACAATTGAACACTCAACCTCACCCAAATCCATATAGACTTTAGTCGTTAAATAATAATGGAAAGGAAAGGGTCAATAAACAAGCTCTAGTCACCTTCAATATTGGGAAATATATAGATGAAATAGTTAGAGATGCAGCACCTTTATCAGCACGAGACATCCTCTTATAGAGACCATGGTAGTTTGATAGGAGAGTTTTACATGATGGGTACCTTAACAAATATTCTTTTAAACATAAAGGTAGAAATGTTTGTCTAGTGCCATTAACACAGGAAATATATAAAGATTAAAAGAAGCTACAACAAAAATTTGAGAAAACAAAAGGGAAAAAAGGAGCTAAAATAAGAAAAATCTCAAATTAAGATTTCATTCTTTTGTACTTATTTTGAATCCACTAAACTTGATCTGGTTCCTTTAAGTTTTGATGACCCGAGAAAACTGGACAAAGGAAAGGATAGAAACTCTCTTGGCTTTGCTTTTGGTCTACCCAAAAGCCCTGATACCAATAGAGATATTGTCTCTCATTTATATACCCATGATCTTCTCCTTATCTAGCCAATGTAGGAATTTGGTCAAACTCTCAACAATTCTTCCCTCAAACAAAGTACCACCAAACCTCCCCTCAAATAGTCATCTATCCATCTAACTCTTATCCAGACCAACTCCTTTTCTTTGGAGTACACTACCAGTCCGATAGAGGTCAACCACGGATCTCCACCATGACTACTTTGAGGCTCACAACTTCTTTGTTCGACACCCAAGGATTCTACCGACATTTGCTAAGTGAGGGGTATGGCTCTAATACCAATTGATAAGGACAACGTCCCTCTACATATCTCCACACTGGTATGATATTGTCCGCTTTGGCCCACACAACATTGAACAAACTTAATGCATGGGTTCATTGATGCGAGCTTGTCAATGGTTAGTCAAATTATAATTTATAATTACCAATCCTAATTAAATATTTTTAGTATTTAATAATGCGAGCTTGCTCTAATCTTGAGCATACTGTCTTTCCAAGCATTGAGATGCTCTCTGCAGGGTCTTGATGCTCTCGATAGGGGCATTTTAGTCATTTCATTGGTTCTTCTTGCTGGTTGCTCGAATGACCTCCAAATTGATTCAAATTAACCCCCTTTTTATGCAAGAGCTCTAAAATGCTCTTCTTGCTTGATTATGTACAAAATAACCAATTAAGCACATAAAAACTAACGAACTAACATGAATTAAGCAGGGTGAAATAAGACTTTTCTAGTCCTATGATTCATGTGTCTAGATTGCATGTCTTGAAGCATTCAAGCTTGGTTTGTCACTAAACTTGTGGATTGTTTCAACCTAGAGATTAGAACAAGTTCTCTTATCTCTTGGTCTTTGACCAAAAGGTACTTCATATCTAGCCTTCACCCTACGTTAATCCAAGTTGATGCGAATGTGTTGTGACTTGTGTTTGGGAGATCCATGTACCCAAAGAATTGCCCATGCCAAGGCTCATATGTTGTCGTATCAAAGCTGGCTTAACTTAGTTTAGCTCGAGATCAGACCTATCATTCTTTTATTTTTGTTTTGTCCTCATCTCCAAATTCTAGACTTTATTTGCTTGTTAAATTGAGTACTAATTATTTAAAAAAAAAAAAACTACTTGGAATTTGATCTCCGTGCATCATCTTTTCAAACAAACAATTGTTTATGGGATTTTTCATGCATAATTCTTTAAGGCAAAAATTATTTGAATTAATCACTTTGAAAGAAACTTAGCCATAGGCCTTATTCTTCAAAATTCTGTCATTTGACTGCTGCAAAATCAATTCAAAGTCGATCAATAGAAACTTCCAGAATTTTCCAAATCTGAACACTGAACAATTAAACAATTTTTCTTCAAATTTTCACAATCTTTCTTCAAGATAAATATTTTTTTTATTGAAGCTCACTCAATTCTCTTTTCTCACTAATTTCATGCGAATCAAAACTTTAACCACTGAACTAAAAATAGGCTAATGTAACAAAAATCTGGAGGTAAGCAATAGAAAAATTTTCAATGAACAAACTTCAAAGAAAATAGGTTTTCATTAGGCTACTAAACTTTGAATTTTGAAGAATAATGCCTATGGCTAAGTTTCTTTAAAAGTGATCAATTCCAATAATTTTTGCCTCAAAAAATTATGCATGAAAAATCTCATAAACAATTGTTTGTTTGAAAAGATGATGCGATGAGATCAAAATTCTAGTTTTTTTTTTTAATAAATGAAGACTAAATTTAATAAGCAAATAAGTCCAGAGAATTTGGAGATGAGAACAAAATAAAATTAAAAGAATGATAGGTCTGATATCGCGCAAAACTAAGCTAAGCTCTAATACCAAATGATACGACAACACTATGAACCTTGGCGCGGGTAACCCCTTGAGTATATGAACCTCCCAAACACAAGTCACAACACCTTCGTATCAACCTAGATCAACCTAAGGTGAAGGCTAGAAACAGAGTACCTTTTGGTCAAAGACCAAGAGATAAGAGAACTTGTTCTAATCTCTAAGCTAAAACACTCCACAAGTTTGGTGACCAAGCAAGCTTGAATGCTTCAAGACATGCAACCTAGACTCAAGGCTTGCAAAAAAGGAACATAAATGCTCTCAAGCAATTCTAAGAATAAATCTCACTTCGTTCAACTGTCTTCCAAATGAGGACTCCCTTGGGTTTATATAGCCAAGGGAAAATATACAATCTTCCTAAATTTAAAATTTAAATGCATAATCTAAAATAAGCAAGTAAAAATAATTAAGGTCTTCTAACAACTTTTCCTGTAAGATCTCAATTATGGTAAAAAATTATTTCTAGAAAAATAAATAACATTGCTTGACCAAGAAGTTGCTTGAGGAAGAAATTGGTCCAAGCAATGGCTTGGCTTGTTGCCCATGAGTGGGCTGCTGGATCAAGCCCTCACGACATGTGATGGTGTGTGTGGTTGTGTGTTAAGAGTACACGCAAGCGCACGCAATCAAGTAATATAAAACAGTAAGTATTACCGAGTATCGAATCCACAAGGAGGCATAATGAGATTTTTTTTTTAATTGATTAATTATTAGGAATACCGATAATTGGAATTATTTAGGGTAAGGAATAACAACTGAACAAGGAAGTGCTTAAAACTGAACTCTAAAGTAAGAAAAAAAATTAAAAATAGTGGAGACAACAATTAAAGGGTGTTTAGGGGATCGAGCACAATTTAGGTTGTGATTATGGTAACTGAGCATGCCAATTAATTGATTCTTGCTAATTCATAGTCCCAGAGCTAAATCGATCGAAATCTCTTATTAGTCTCATTCGATCACGCTTAATTAACCACTAACTTAAGTGTACTTAGCATTAATTAAGTTAATTAAATTGAATTAAGCCTTCTCGTATTAAGCCTCACCTGTCATTTGTTAATTCTATGTCACATCGGCAAATTAAGGGTGTTGAATGAATTTAATCCATCCTAGCTTCTCTCTTTCAAGCTCAATTTAGGACTGAATTCATCTAATTAATGGCCAGTCAATAAGAAGCATTAAATACAACCTATTTAAATGAATTTAAACAAGAACCATTAATGGCAATAATATCAAATTAAGACATAAATGCAAGTTTAATTATGCTCTAACCCCTAAACAATTAAAATTAGCCAATAATCATTTCAATATAGTGCAATAAACTCATTCTTACAGCCCTATAATTCATCAGAAAAGAGGAAAGAAAACATAATCTAAACCTATTGTGGCTGAATTCCTGACTCTCGTCTTAAAATTCGTGCTCTCGAGCCTTAAAATATGCTTCTAAATGCCTCAATTCTTCATCCACATATCCCAAAGGAGTAAGAAATCGAAAAAGATCTGATAAACCCTCAATTGGTCTCCCCTATTTCTAGCATTAAACGATGCTTAAGTATCTAGTGTTGCAGTAGCATCTAGACGCTGAAGACGACGTCTCAATGCTGTCGTTGCACATCGTTTAACTTAATCAAGAGCACGAGCGCCCTCAGCATCTCGACGCTAAGGGCAGCGTCGAAACTCTCTGGATGGAAAACAGTGTTTGCGTGGGTTTCCAGTGTTGAGACACCACAAGACAGTGTCTCAAAGCTGGCACTCGAATTTGCTTCATAAGAAATGGTGTTTTGATGCCATTTTGAGCATCTCGACGCCATTCTATCGGCCCCAAATGCTCATGCAGTGCCTCATAAACTCCTTAGCCTCAACTCTACCTCTAATTAAGCTCCCAATCACATAAAAACACTCTAATTTCATCAATTCGCTCCTAATGCTTGGTTTCCCAAAATACATGATAAATCCATATAAAAATTCACGATAATACCACAAAACTAGATATTAATTAGGCATAAATATAACACTAAATTATTGCTATCAAATACCCCCACACTTAGGCTTTTGCTAGTCCTGAGCAAAACAAAATAAAAACCCTTAATCAAAAAGATAAATGTCTCAGAAATTGCATACATTGGTAACTCAATTCTCAATGGTCTCATCAATGGAACTAGAAAACAAGGAACAATGGAATAAGAACATGCCGAAATCACGAGGAATTTAAACAAAACTCTGAATTCTTTGCGTGCGTGTGTGCATAGCCTAAAAATCGACTCATTACTAATCCAAAGTAGCATTATGCATTCCTCTATTCATCTTCCCCTCACTGGTGATAACATGTAATTATGCTATCTATTTCCTCTTATTTTAGCTAATTTTGTTATGATTTGGTGTGCTTTGATGTCTATTTCTATTTATTTTGTAAAAATCGAGCTAAAGGAGCAAAACTAGAGCATTAGGGAGCAAATTGATAAAATTGAGCCTTTTGGAGCTATTTTGGAGATTTAAGAATTGAAGAGATGATGTTGAACTTGAAGAGCCCAGGAAAGAGCGTTGAAAAGCTCTTTAGAGCATTGAGACGCTCATATGTGGATCTTGCAAGCCATTCAATCCCACAACGTCTCAACGCTATCAGGGGGCATCAAGAAGCTACCCTGTGGCGTCGAGAGCTTAAAACACAAAGGTAAGAATAGTTTCGTCCATAGCATTGAGATGCTACTTAGAGCGTCTCGATGCTACTCCTGCGTGCATGTGCAAAACGACAGTGTTTTGGACAACATCTTCGTAGCATTGAGATGGTACTTAGAGCGTCTCAATGCTACTTCTGCATGCATGTGCAACGACAATGTTTTGAACAGCATCAATACGCTGTCTCGAAGACAGTATATATACTTCGTTTTCTCTTCGATCAAGGGAGGCCAAACCGATTAGGAAAGCCCTAATCTCAATTCAAGGTTGTTTTTGGAGGTTTTGGAGAGCATTTGTGAGAGGAAGTGAGCGGAATTGAAGACATGAAACTCAGGTTTGTGGTAGATTGCCTCGAAAATGCAAGATTGACCTTTCGTTTGCATTTATTTCTCTTTTCCTTTCAATTTAGCTATTGTATAGGCTTTAATTTAGGGACTCTTATGCTTAATAGTTGGATTTATACTAATTAATCCATAAATTCTTGGGGATTTAATTGTTGAATATTGCTTATTGCTTAATTGTTGGATTAGCTCTGATTCATTCATGCATTTAAGACTTAATGCTTTTAATTAGTATTTGTTAATTAATTGAGGTAGAACTGGGTTGAGCTCGACGAAGGATACTTAGTTAGCTTAATGCGCGATTAATTAGCTACCCGAGTGACAGCGGGATTAATTGGTTAATTAATTGTAGTTGGTACTGAAGTTTAATTAATTAGACACTAGTTAATCGAATTGTTACTAAGTGGAAACTCGACCGAGAGAAGCTTAGGCTAGAACCGAATGCATGACTGTTGGTTAATTACCTAAGTGACAGATGGAGTAATGATTAAACAATAGAGGTCAATAATGAAGGGTCTTAATGCCTTGTGTTAATTAGTTAGTGCTAGGGGCACCTAGGTTAGTTAATTAATGTTTAAGAATTAGAGGAGACCGACAGGAGATTCCATGACCATAGGCTTCTAGACTTATGAGTTCACTATCAAGTTAATCATATTTGTCTGATTAACTTGTAACTAATCCTATACCCAAGTTATCCCTTAGGTTTGTGTCTCCCATTTATCTTCTGCATTTTATTTTCTATTGTTTAGGTTAGTTTATTTTCCTCCTTTAGCTTTGTTCTCTAAATAAAGCTAAGTGAGTTTATTTGCGGTAATTAATTAATTAAAACCAATCTCTATGGATACGATACTCGGTAGGAATTCTGTTTTATTATTACTTCGATCACGTGCACTTGCGTGTACGTCTGATCAAGTTTTAGGTGTCGTTGCTGGTGATTGGTGTATTTTAATTTGATTAATATTGTGAAGAAATTGATTTCTTTAATTTAGAGGTTTTTATTACTTTGTTCTTGTTTTCCTTGTTTGCCTTTTTTTTTTTTTTTGAGTCATTGTCCTTTGTTCCTTGTTGTGTGATTATCTGGTGTTTCTTAAGAGCCTGTGCTTATTTGTTTTTTTTTTCATTTAGATGGCTTCTGATAGATTTGGGTGGCCCTTTAGGGAATATAAGCCCAAAGAACCAATCCTATCTTCTAATTTTTCCTTTTATAGTTATACCCCTCAAGTAGCCCAATTAGAGGAAGAATCTCCCTTGGAAAAAAAAGTAAGAGAGTTCTTAGAGGAATCTAAAGCTAATAGTTTGCAGTTAGCACAATTATGTGAGAGACTCCAGACCCAAAGGGAGGTTAGTGAAGTAAGAGCTACTTCTTTAGGATGTCCAGTGAGTCACTTGGCCACTGATTCATTGGTAGCCTTTCAAGAGCATAATTCTTTCAATTCTACTGACGCTGGACAATCGAGGGAGTGGGTTATAGATATTGGGGAAGAATTAGAGTATTTAGATTCATCTCAGGATCAAGTCAGTGAGGATGAGAGATGAGATGAGCTTATGTTAGTTGAGGAGGTTTAGGAGGTTCAGGAGGTAAAGTTTGAGGTTGTAATGCCTTCGACTGTTTTATCTTCTGATTATTCTCTTATTCCTGAATGTTCTTTTTCTTATTCTCACGAGTCTATGTCTGAGTCCTGTTATTTTGATCTTTCTCCTTTTATGCTTTTATTAATTAAAAATACCAAAAATATTTCTGCTTCAGGGTCCCACGAGAAGCTTGTGATTTTGCTAGCTTTGGTTTGTTTTGTTGACTCTAGGAAAAAGGGCCCAAAGAAATGAGAGAATTTTTAAGTACCTTGAGAGCCCACACGAGCCCCATCTAGCAAAAGACATTAAATAAGTGCTTCTTAGGAGGCAACCCAAGCTTCTTTCCTTTGTTTTCATTCTTTTAGTTTTCTTCTCGTTGTTGTTTTTCTATTTTTCTTTTTTGTTGTTTCGTGTTGTTCTCATGTTCCAGTTGGTTGATGTTTATAGGAGCTCGAGATTCAAATTATCTCTTCCATCATGCACCTGTTGATCAAGTTGAATCGAGGACTCTCTTGAACTCCAGGGCAGTATCGCTCTCATTTTACCTTTTTCATTGTTCCTTTGCATGCTTATTCAGATTGATTAGTTGGTGCATTGAGGACAATGTATGCTTTAAGTGTAGGAGGATGTTCATTGTTCTTATCTGAGCTTAAATTGAAAATTTTTGTGATTATGATGATTATGTTGCATTGCGTGTGATGAGGACAACCTATGATGTGCTCTAAATAGTGTAATATTTGCAATTTTTGTGAAATATGAGAGCATGACTAGGATTCAAGTAAATTTAAATTTTTCTTGGAATTCCTTGCATTTGTGGAGCACTTAGCCTACTTATTAGTGGTTTTGAACGCTTAGAACAGATGTATAGTGTCTAGATGTTCATTGTCACCCCGATAGGCTTAAGTTCTGGTTTGAAGGTTATCTTACATGATAGTCTGTAATGTTAAGCTTATGAGGAAAAAGCATGTTTATCTACCTATTAAAAGAAAAAGAAAAAGAAAGAGGAAAGAAAGAAAAGAAGAAGATTGAAGAAAAGAAAAAAAAAAGAATAAAATAGCTTGTAGTGCTTATTGATTAAGGGCAAAAAGAGCTACCTCTATTGTGATCAGTTAGGCCACTCATTGAGCGAGTGCTTTGAGTACAGGTCCTTGCAACAGTTGTGTGAAAGCTAGTGTCCCTGAGTGTTTAAAGAAAAATGGAAGTTTGGGGTAGTGTTACCCTATAGTTTTCAGGCATCCTAGTTAGATATTACTATCTTGAGTGTTGGATGTTGGATAATTGGTGAACAGAGAATTGTATAAATTTTTTTAGGCTTGTAGGGATCGAATAAGGAAGGCTATGTACATACTTGTAAGGAAGGAAAAGCTTAAATTTTAATTTTCTTGATGAATTGATGTGTTTAAGTACTTTCATTAATTGTGATTATTTTGTTGTTTGGAACATTGAGGTATGAGTCATTATGATGCAATTTGTTGATTCATATGTGGTTTTGTTTTAGTTTTGCTCGAGACTAGCAAAGGTTTAAGTATGGGAATATTTGATAGCATGTAATTATGCTATATATTTCCTACTATTTTAGCTAGTTTTGTTATGATTTGGTGTGCTTTGATGTCTATTTATGTTGATTTTGTTGGCTTTTTGGCCCTTAATCTCAAATTAATTAATTTTAATTAATTAATTAATTAATGTTTTGATGATAACAAACTTGATTTTTTTTTTATTAACAATTTTAATGTTTTGAAGTGTCCATTGTGAAGAGCTTAGAATAACGATTCCAACGCATCTTGAATCATTCGAATCGGAGGTCAAACGAAGAAGTTATGGGCAAAACAAAATCAAAGAAAAATCCTACATGGCATGACACGTGGCATATATGGATGACGTGGCAGATGACGTGGATGGTCAACAGTTAACATTGATGACGTGTCAGTGACGTGGCGTGACGTGGACCAATAGAAACATGACACGTGGCATTTTGTTTTAAATAAAAAGAAAAAGAATTTAATTAAAAAAAAAAGGGAATTGGTCCAACGGTCAAATTTTGATTTTAATATTATTTTAATATTTTAATATTATTTTATTATTATAATATTATAATCTTATTTTCTTATTAATTTTGAATTATTTTTTTCAGCCAATCAGAAGCTGCCACGTGGCAGCCAACGGCTAGTTTTGGCTCTTCTCCTCTATTTAAGGCTCGAAAAAAATTTGGAAAAAATGTGGAAAAATTCTGAAAAATACTACTCTTGGAGAACATTTCCAATATTTTTGAGCAATTTTTGAGCTTCAATTTCTTTAATTTTCATAGCCACTTGAGGGCTTTTACTTGTAAGAAATCCTTTCTTACATAGTTGTGAGCTTTGATTTGTGTATCTACTCTTTGAGAGAGTTTCTTCATCTTGTTCTTCATCTTCCAATCCATTGTAAGGGTTTCTCTTGATCCCGAAAAAGAGAGGTTGTAACGGTTTGATCCTAAACCATGGAAAGGATCGGGTTTGTTCTTGCGCCCGAAAAAGGAACATTGTAACGGTTGGACTCTAAGCCGTGGAAAGAGTCATTGTTCTAGTGAAATAGCCAAGAGGAGCTTAGGGAGTGGAGTAGGTCGGGTTGTGCCGAACCACTATAAATTTACGGTGTCAATTTCTCTATCCCTATCTTATTTCATTTTCGCAATTAATTTGTTATTATATTATATTGCATAAAATTAAGTGTTCTTGGATGTTTATCTTGATTGGTACAATTTTATCTTTACATATTCTTTACCAATCTTGCTTTTAGAATTAAATAGGGAGTTTGAAATTGTTAGATTTAATCTCTTGTTTATTTTGTAGTAAACTTATTTGCATGATTTATTGTTTAAATTAATTATTGCAAAAAGTGTGTTAATTTGTTTAATTGGGCCCACATTAGTAAAAAGTTTTATAAGTTTTAAAGAAACCCTATTCACCCCCCCTCTAGGGTTGCCATACCGATCCTACAGATTTTGTAGAAACCGAGCTAAAGGAGCAAAACTGGAGTGTTAAGGAGTAAATTGATAAAATTGAAGCCTTTTGGAGCTATTTTGGAAATTCAAGAAGTGAAGAGATGATGTTGAAGTTGAATAGCCCAAGAAAGAGCGTTGAGACACTCTTTAGAGCATTGAGACGCTCGTACATGGATCTTGCAAGCCATTCAACCTGTGGGGACAGCGTTGGGGTCTCAACGGTGTCAGGGGGCGTCAAGATGCTACCCTATGGCATCAAGACTCCAAAAACATGGAGGTGAGAAGAGTTCCATCTATAACGTCTCAACGCTACTCTTGCGCGCATGTGCAAAACCACAGTGTTTTGGACAGTGTCAAGACGCTGGCTGTCGCGCAAACAGTATACATTCTTCTTTTTCTCTTCGCTCAAGGGAGACCAAACCAATTGGGAAAGCCCTAATCTCGATTCAAGGCTGTTTTTGGAGATTTTGGGGAGCATTTGTGAGTGGAAGTGAGCAGAATTGAAGACTTGAAGCTTAGGTTCACAAAAGATTACATCAAGAACGCGGGATCGACCTTCCGTTTGCATTTCTTTCTCTTTTCCTTTCAATTTAGCTACTGTATAGGCTTTAATTTAGGGACTCTTATGTTGTAATAGTTGGATTTATACTGATTAGTCCTTAAATTCTTGGGGATTTAATTGTTGAATATTGCTTATTGCTTAATTGTTGGATTATGTTGCATTAATTCCATGTTTGATGGATGTATGTAATTAATAAAGCTTTGATTCATTCATGCATTTAGGACTTAATGTTTTTAATTAGTGTTTGTTAATTAATTAAGGTAGAACTAGGTTGAGCTCGACGGAGGATACTTAGTTAGCTTAATGCGCGATTAATTAGCTACCCAAGTGACAGCGGGGTTAATTGATTAATTAATTGTAATTGGTGCTTAAGTTTAATTAATTGTACACTAGTTAATTGAATTGTTACTAAGTGAAAACTCGATGGAGAGAAGCTTAGGCTAGAACCGAATGCATGATTGTTGGTTAATTACCTGAGTGATAGTAGGAGTAATGATTAATCAATAGACGTCAGTAATGAAAGGTCTTAATGCCTTGTGTTAATTAGTTAGCACTAGAGACATCTAGGTTAGTTAATTAATGCTTGAGAATTGGAGGAGATCGACATAAGATTCTATGACCATAAGCTTCTAGACTTATGAGTTCACTATCGAGTTAACCATATTTGTTTGTTTAACTAGTAATTAATCCTATACTCAAGTTATCCCTTAGGTTTGTATCTCCCATTTATCTTTCTGCATTTTATTTTCTGTGTTTAGGTTAGTTTATCTTCTTCCTTTAGCTTTGTTCTCTAAATAAAGCTAAGTGAGTTTATTCGTGGTAATTAGTTGAATTAAAACCAATCTCTGTGGATACGATACTCGGTAGGAATACCATTTTATTATTACTTCGATCACGTGCGCTTACGTGTACGCCCGATCAACTAGCTCGAAAGACCATCAGCTCCCTCACAATCAAGAAAGTAATAAAAAACTAGGTGCCTGAATCACTCTGGGGTAGTACTCCCCCACACTTGCTTTTTACAAAAGATTAGAGGCACTAGCTTTCGCACTTCCATCGTAGAGACCCTTATCCAGAGAATTCGCTCAATGGATGGCCTGACTAATCACGACAGAGGTAGCTCTTTTAACCCTCGAACACTTAGCTCATCATAAGATACTTTATTCCTTTTCTCTTTTTTTCCACTACATTTTTTTCTGAGCTTATTTTTTTATTTTTATTTTTTTTTGCAGGCAAATTACAAGCTTTTTCTTACCCCTAAGCTTAACATTACAAACTATCTCACAAGTTCACTTACAAACTAAGCTTTAAACCTATTGGAGTGACAACAAACTTCTAGAAAACATAACACTCCTCTAAATGTTCAACTTATCAACATTAGGCTAAGTGCTCAACATATTCAAAGATTCCAAAGCAAAAAAAATTTAAATTTACTCAAATCTCAATATGCTCAAATTTCATATAATCATGCAAAAACAATCCACAAAAGAGATCATATTATAGAATTTCATAATCACCTCACCATGAAACATCCTAAACAACTCTACAGCACATAATCTCACAATCATTAAAATTTTCAAATTAAGCTCAATTTCAGCAACTTCAAATCAAATTTCCCCACATATAGCTTATTACCATCCCCCCACACTTAAACCAAACATTGTCCTCAATTTTTCTAATACACATTAAACAAGAAAAAAGGATAACTTAAAAGAATAAGGGTAATGATACTTCCCTGAAAGCAAGAGACCTCAACCAATGAGCACAATCTACTCCCACCATCCTTAGGAAACTGTAAAGTGGATGCCAAGCTCCTAAATACACAAAACCAAGACAAAAGCCACTTTATTCAACTAAACAATGCAAAAACAAACAAAGACAACTAAAGAACCCTTGGGTTGCCTCCCCAGAAGTGCTTATTTAGCATCATTAATTCGATGTTCCCTAAACACTTCTTAAGGTGGCTCACAGAAAAAGAAATTTACATCCTCTCTTCTTCCTGCATTCTGAATACCAACACCACAATCTCCCACATATTTATCATTAGCATAACCAATCAAACATTGAGAGACAGAAATTATGCATAACAGGAAGAGAAAAAAAATCATCCTAAGCACCTAAAGAAATCATCTCCTTGTGATTCCTATCCAGGACAACACTAGAAAACGAGGAGGCATAACACAATTATGTTCATCACTCTTCACAGACAAATCATTTGCAAACAAATTCTCAAATTCATTCTTCTCAAAATTTACCTTCCTATCAAGCATGCTATCATGACTACAAGCAAAGAAATGGCTTTTCTCTAAAAAATCATCTAAAACATGCTTGATATTCATGACTCCCTGAACACCCTCACTTAATCTATTTACATAAAAAATGGATTCACTTAACACACACTCAATAAGGATATAGTCAGGGCGAAGAGGCAAACCAACATCATCATCTTTATTCTTAACCATACAACAATCATCAAACAAAACATTATTAACAGCAATAGAGTCCATAATCATACCACCAGAATCATCACTATTTCCCATAACAACTCCAGGATTAGAAAATGAAGACAAAGAAGATAGAGCAAAAGAAGAAATATTGATTGGAGCATCTATTATCTCAACATCCAAAGGCCTATAATTTTGACTATTATGCACAGAAGGTGACACTTCAACCAAATCAACCCTAAAATATCAATTACCAAAACCAAATGCATCAATAAGGTCAAATATGTGAAAGATTACCTTTTCATCATCCACTTGCAGAGTTAACTTACCATGATGCATGCTCACTTCTGCTCTGCTTGTGGCTAAAAATAGCCTCCCTAGGATGATGGAGATCTCCTCGTCCTCCTCCATATCTAAGACAACAAAGTCCATAGGGAAAATAAACTTGTTAACTTTAACCACGATATCCTCAACTATACCTTTCGATTTTGCAACCGATCGATCAGCAAGCTGAAGGGAAATATATGTCGAATGGATCTCCTATAGTCCAAGTTTCCCAAACACATACAAAGACATGAGGTTAATGCTTACTTCTAAATTACATAATGCCCTATCTATACTCAAATTATCAATTTTACAAGAAATAGTAATACTCTCTAGATCTTTTTGTTTCAGGGGCATCTTTTGTTTTAGGATTGTAGTGCTCTTCTTAGAAAAATTGAGCATTGCATTTACCTCGAATTTCTTCTTCTTTGAAAGCATTTCCTTCAAGAATCTTCCGTAGTTCGGCATCTTCGCAAGAGCATCTGCAAGAGGGATGTTAATATGCAACTTTTTTAACATTTCTAAAAATTCAGCAAATTGAGCATCTAATTTAACATCATTATATCTCTGAGGAAAAGGCACCTCCCTGAAGTCAAACATCAGGCATTCACCATGCCTTCTAGGAGGACTGATGTGTGCTCCCTTGACTACTATTCTGCACCTCAATGTCTCTCTATCCTCTCCTCTCGACAGCTCATGGAAAGTCTTTTCTTTCAACTTCTCACCGTCATTTTTCTTTCTATTCCTGGAATCAAATAACCGTCAACAAAACTAAAATGAAGAGAAGGTTCAAAAAGCTTACTGGACGTGGTTTTTTCTGCCATAGGCCTTGGACTCTCAATCTCTCCATCAATCACACCCTTCTTCGACATCCCTTGTAACTGGGTCCCACTCCTCAACGTGTGGCTTTGCAATGCTCACATGGGTTCACCTTAGTGCCACTAGGTAACTTACCCTTCTAAAGGGCATTGACTACGCTGGCGATCTGCCCAATCTTGACTTCCATGTTTTCAGCACAATGTCGTGGCCACTCATTATTGTGGCAAGGGTCGTGATAGTAGTCGATAGGTGTTGATTAGCTCCTCTTTACTCCTTGATGAAGGTTCCCATCAACTCCTCCAAGTTTGATTTCTTCTCTTGACTTGATGTTCATGCAAACCCAGGTGGCTGCAAAACATTTTTCTAGTTAGCGTAAGAGAAATTTTCATGGTTACGCAAACCTGATGGTAGAAGTTTGGAAGATTTTTGTTCTGATGTCCTTGATATCCATATCCTCGATCCTGGACATACTGGCACTGCTCCACTTATTGCTTCTCAACTCCTTTCGAGTTGAACATATCATATGAGACTATTGATTAATTAGCTCATGTAGTAGACAATTTATTTAACGCATATGTCAACAAAGCCATTTAAGCTTTTAGCAAACTTACCTCATCTAGCTCATAAAAGCCAGTAGCAGATCTCGATGTGGAGGTGGAATGATCAAATGGCAACTGGTAACTTGTTGCAGCCATTTCCTCCAACAGAGTGTGTGCCTCTTTTACCGTCTTCGCCAAGAAACTTCCTCATGCACTGGTATCCAAAATAGTTTTAGTACTTGAAGATAAACCACTGTAAAACAATTATACCTAAACCCAATCTGGATAGTTGTGTGGAGGCCATTTTCTCAACATCTCCTTGTATCTTTTCTAGCTCTTGTAATGTTGTTCTCCATCAAGTTGGGAGAATATCCCAATCTCTGTTCGCAACTTCATCATCTTTTCTAGGGGTAAGAACTTCGTCACGAAGGCCTCGGCCAACTCGTCTCATGAAGATATGCTACCTGGCTTGAGGGATTCGAGCCAGTCCTTTGCTTTATCCTGCAACGAGAAAGGAAATAGCCTTAATCTAATTGCATCAGAAGAAACTCCATTTAATTTTATCGTGCCACAAATCTCTAGGAAAGATCTGAGATGTAAATGTGGGTCCTTTGATGGATGTCCCTTGAAAGAGTTTTCCCACACCATTTAAATCAGCCTTGTCTTTAGCTCAAAAATTTTCCCCTAGATGGCACATGTACGATCCCGAAATGGTTCGTCAGGAATATGGGCTGGAAATAATCGTAGATCGAATTTCTCTCATCCTCATTCTATTATGCCATAGTGATTCGAGGATTCTTCTCCTTCTTTAACCTCTTACACTAGATTACGTGAGGGTGTTCTAAGGGTTTTAAATATGAGCATGATATAGATGATATTTTTTAGTATAGTGATTTTGTTGCAAATAAACATAATGGCATGCTCAATAGGAGAGAGTATTTTGTGAAGCATGACTTTGAGGATGAAATGATGAATGATATGTTTGGATTTTTTGATGAGCTTGATAATGTTGTTCCTCCTTGTTCGAATCTTGTTTTGCATGGGAATCATGAGGAGATGTCTGCTTTGGTTGCTAAAAATAATTTTGTTTGCTTTTCTGCTTTGTATGAACCCTTTTCTCAATGTTTGATTAAGCCAGTTGATCGGGTGAAACTTATGGGTAAAAATAAAAGAAATATGTTTGGCCCAATGTAAGTGCATACTTTCGATGCAAGTAATAAACAAGAGTATTCCTGAGTATCGATCCCACAGGGAACGGATTTTAACAAAAAGATTGAAAATAGCAAAAATGTGTTCAAAAATTGCGACTTGGTAACTAAATTGCAAAATCAAGTTTTGGTTGGTGTGAAACAACAATGGAAATAAAAATCGGAATGAAAAAACAGCTTTCAAAAATAGATTGCAAGAATAGATTGCAAAAACCGATTGCAAAAACAGATTACAAATTCTAGGCAACAACAACAAATTAAAGTTGAATTGCATAATCAAACTGTAATAGTGTTAAATAGCACGGAAACAAAAATTGCAATGGGTTAACTCGATGAATACCGGACGGGGCCCAAGAATGTTCATTACCCTAATTTGTGGATTGCCGACCTAAATTGCAATTGCAATCCTACCCCTTACACAATAATTTTAAACCAAAAAAGCTACTCCTATTCACCTTGCAATTAGACCCTTAGGAGACTAAGTGAGTGACTTATATGTCTATAGTTCCTCTAACTTAGATCAATTGGCTCATATAATTTTATATGGTTTTGGAGTCTTTTCCCTATGTCTAGGAAAAAGATTGGCTTATGTCTAAGCTCTTGTCTCAATTGCTTGTGCGACATCCGCTTTTCACTAACCCTTTTGGTATTAGCTCCAAGCTTTGTATGCAATCCTAGTTGATTAAACTAGAATTACAAAAGCAATTAATTCAACACAAGCAAACAATTGAAGTATGGACTTGGTTGTTTTTTCACTTTAAGCTCAATTCACTCCTTAGAGAATTCACACCCTTGAATCCCTAAAGAGGATTTAGCTCATAATTAAAGTAAAAGAAATAAAGCAATAACAATGGACATTCATCATTCTAACAAAGGGCAATTTAACACAATAGCTTAAAAAACAGAACTTCAACACTTTTTAAGACTTCAAATCAATAAAAAAAAATAGAGGAAAGGAAAAACCCACGGACCATTCTTTACTGGAATTGAAATTCAAACATGCCTAAAGAGAATCTTCAATAACAAGGCTTCGAGTCCTTCAATAACAACACAATTAAAACAACAAAATTATACCCAAATCTTGAATACAACCTAAATAAAACTGAAATGAAAACTAATGAAAACTAGATTAAAAAAATGCACATAACTATTGCTTATTCTTCTTCTTTGTTCTTCAGTCAATTAATTATCCTTTGTTCAAAGAGAAATTAATCTTCACAATCCAGGATTTCGTTTGGATTGGACTGAGAATTAAGGGAGAAGAACTTGTTGGAAGAAGAGAAGAAAAGAAAAGCAAGAAAGAAAAAAATAGAAACTAAAAATGTAGAAAAACGGGTATTTCGGAGATGAAATCCGCTCTCCCTTGTGCATTTTCCTTCCATTTTATAGACCATGGCAGCTAGAGTTTATTTCTCCTTCCATTTGGCTAAAGAATCTCCAATGATTGAGCTGAAATCAAGCATAACTTGTGGGTTTCCTTTTAAAAAACGTAGCAGATTTTTTTCCTAACTGTCACTGCCCGATTGCAATATCAGATTGCAATTCTCCAATGCCCTGCATCTCAATTTTAGTCACTTTTTCCTTCTTTTACTTCTTTTCCTCATTTGGTTCACTCTTTACAAGCTTACTAACTTTCATTAAATATTGCTAAGATTTCCTAAGCTCATACACATAATTTCATGGAATTTTAAGCATAACTTGAGTCTAATGGAGCTAAGTAATTCTCAATAATGAGGCTTATCACCAATTAATGATAATTCTATGAGAGGATGTGTTTCTGACATTGAAAATGCATGAAGGAGAGAGAATGTTAACTTCTTCATTTTTGAGCCACCTTGAGAAGTTTTCAAAAAAAACATCGAGCTAATGACGCTAAACAAGCACTTCTTGGGAGGCAACCCAAGCTTTAAAAAGTTTTTTTTGCTTGATGTTTGCTTTGTTAGTTGAATAAAGTGACTTCTGTCTTATTCTATTTTTTAGGAGCTCGAGAACCATGCCGCTTTTTAGTCTCCCAAGGTCTCTTGTGCACTTTATCATTGGTGTCTCTCGCTTTTCAGAGCAGTACCATTACCCTTATCTTTAGATTGTAAATATAGATTCACTTAAATCACATTCATGAAACATACAATCAGGGCGATCAGACATAGCAACATCATCCCTATTCACATTCAAACATAAATTCTCATCATCATTCATCTACACATCTCCAATATTCTCAACAACAAAATTATCATCAGAACCAACCAAATTATTCTCTAAATGTCAAGATTCAGCAGAAGAAGAAACAAAAGAAGATAGATCAAAAGAAGCCTCATGCATTCTAATATCAACAACCCTATCATACTCATTCTCCACAGTAGAAGGAGAAATCTCAACAAGTTTAACCCTATAGCATCAATCTTTATTCTCAAAAGCATCTAAAGGGTTGAAAATGCTAAATCTTACTAGCTCATCGTCGACTTGCAAAATCAACATACCTCGGCACATGTTGATATCAGCTCTACTAATGGGTGTGAACAACCTACCCAAGATAATGGGGATCTCCTCATCTTCCTCCATCTCTAGAACTACGAAATCTACAGGAAAAATAAACTTGTTAATTTAAACAAGTACATCCTCAACTATACCTTTTGGTTTTGCAATTGACCAGTCGACTAACTGAAGGGATATGGTGGTGAGCTGGATTTCCTGTAGTCTGAGTCTCTTATAGCACTCATTTAGTGCTATCTATTTCCTATTATTTTAGCTAGTTTTGTTATAATTTGGTGTGCTTTGTGATAGCACACTTTTGTGTGCTATTTTTGTAGTTTAACTATTGCTATTTTTTGATGTTTTGTTGGATATTTTCATGTCGTATCTATTTATTTTGCAGGAATCAAGCATTTGAATGAGAAATCAAAGATGAAGGCAACTACAGTGTAAAAATATGAAGTATCCAGACGAGGTTAGTACGTGTAACATGATCAATATTGTTGATGATACTATGGATGACTGTAGGGAGTTAGTTTTATCTGTTGACCCTCTTGAAAAAAGCATGCTGAGCTTAGTTTTTGAGAACCTAGGGATCTTAGATCAAGAAATTACTTTTTACTATAATGCACTAGATCAGTTGCCCATAGGTCAATATAGGATTGAGAAAATGTTGTCACTACCTATCCATAAAATTAAGGAAATTCGGCCCCCTACATTAGACTTGAAACAATTGACTGCACACCTTCGTTATGCCTTCTTAGATGACTCCTCTACTTATCCTGTTATTATATCGCTGATTTAAATAACTAGGAAGAGGAAAAATTGTTGGGAGTCTTACGTGCACATAAGTCTACCTTAGGTTGGTCCATTAGTGATATCAAGGGTATTAGTCCATCCATTGTCATGCATAAGATCCTTATGGAAGATACCTTTAGCCCATCAGTCGAGCACCAGAGGAGACTAAATCCAGCAATGAAGGAAGTGGTAAAGTCTGAGGTATTAAAACTTTTGAATGCAGGTATTATATATGCCATATCTGACAGTTCTTGGGTGAGCCCTGTGCAGACTATGGTGAGAAATGAAAACAATGAATTCATATCTAACAGAACGGTCACTGGGTGGCGTGTCTGCATTGATTATAGGAAGTTGAATAAGGCTACTAGAAAAGATCATTTTCCTCTTCCTTTTATTGATCAGATGCTTGATAGATTAGCTGGTTATCCTTACTATTGTTTTCTTGATGGCTATTCAAGGTATAATCAAGTTGCCATTGCACCTGAGGATCAAGATAAGATGACATTCACATGCCCATATGGAACTTATGCTTTCAGGAGAATGCCGTTTGGATTGTGCAATGCTCCTGCCACTTTTCAACGTTGCATGATGGCCATCTTTCTTGACATGATAGAAGAGATTATGGAGGTTTTTATGGATGATTTTTCAATCTTTGGATCTTCATTTGATGCCTGTTTAAATAATCTTGCTCTTGTGTTGCAGAGGTGCCAAGAAACTAATCTTGTATTAAATTGGGAGAAATGCCATTTCATGGTTAACAAAGGTATAGTGTTAGGGCACAAAGTCTCTAAAAAGGGATTAGAGGTGGATCGAGCAAAAATTTCTGCGATTGAACAACTTCCACCTCCAATAAATGTAAAGGGAGTCCGTAGTTTTTTAGACCATGCAGGGTTTTACAGGCGCTTTCTAAAAGACTTTTCTAAAATCTTGAAACCTTTGTGTAATTTGCTTGAGAAAGATTCTACTTTTGAATTTTCTGATGATTGCATGCTAGCATTCCATTTATTAAAAGAAAAGTTGACTTCTACACCTATTATTGTTGTACCTGACTGGAGTCAACCCTTTGAAATCATGTGCGATGCTAGTGATTATGTTGTAGGAGCAATATTAGGTCAGCGTCGTGATAAAATCTTTAGGGCCATTTATTATGCAAGTAGAACTCTAGAAAATGCACAACAAAACTACACTACCACTGAAAAGAAGATGCTTGCGGTTGTGTTTGCTTTTGATAAATTTAGGCCTTATTTATTAGGGACTAAAGTAACTGTTCATACTGACCATGCAGCTCTTAGATATTTATTTGAAAAGAAAGATGCTAAACCTCGCTTGATCAGATGGATTCTTTTATTACAGGAATTTGACTTTGATATCAAAGATAGGAAAGGATGTGAAAATGTGGTAGCTGATCACTTGTCCAGAATAAAACATGAAAGCAATCAACAAACTTTTCCTATCATAGAGGATTTTCCTGACGAACGATTATATTAGGTAGAAACTAAATTACCATGGTTTGCTAATTACGTGAACTTTCTTACAGGAGGAATCATGCCACTAGACTTGAACTCTCAGCAAAAGAAAAGATTCCTCCATGATGTGAAATTCTACCTCTGGGATGAACCTTTACTATTCAAGATTTGCTCAGACCAATTAATAAGAAGGTGCGTACCTCTTGAAGATGTAGCTAAAATCATTCATGATTATCATTCCTCCCCATATGGTGGACACTTTGGACCTACACGTTTCTACTGGCCTACTCTTTTTAAGGATTGTTATACTTTTGTACGGACGTGTGATAGATGCTAGAGGACAGGAAACATTTCTCGACTCCATGAACTTCCCCTAACTCCTATTCTTGAGGTAGAGTTATTTGATGTTTGGGGTATCGACTTTATGGGCCCTTTTCCCTCTTCCCATGATTACTTGTATATCTTAGTTGCTGTAGATTATGTATCTAGGTGGGTAGAGGCCATTGCCACTAAGAAGAATGATGCTCATGTTGTTATACAATTTTTGCACCAAAATAATTTCACTAGGTTCGGCACTCCAAGGGCCATTATTAGTGATGAGGGTTCACATTTTTGCAATAAACTGTTTAATTCTATGTTTGCTAGGTATGGGGTTAAGCACAAAATTTCTCTAGCATATCATCCACAAACAAATGGCCAAGCGGAGATTTCCCTTGCTTGAAGAGAGTATGGGTTTGGTTCAATTTTGAAATGTTTTTACTGTGGTTTTGTGGGGTACCAACATTGAGACTCACTTCTATAATTCTTGACGTGTGGGAGTGAAATTCATCATCTTTGGGGTCGACGAATTAGTGTGTGGGGAGTGTTGAGCTTAAAATGCCTAGAAACATACTAGTAGAATCATTTATGGATTTAATTCTACTCTTATGCACTTTGATTTTTTTTGTTGGCTGCATTATTTTGAAATGTGCTTATGTAGTGGCGAATCACAGTGGCAGGTGCAACCTTTCTATTTTTTTTGAGTTACACACTTTTATTTGAATTATGCTGATTTTTGGGAGAGCCCTTGATAACTTTGGAATCCTTGTAGTGTTCATCATGAGTTCAAAGAGGGCCCGAGCTTCATCTACCTCCTCTTCACACCAAGACTTTGATGCTAATAGGTTCAGGGACCAAGAAGTTGCCCAGCGCTACCACAGTTATGTGATCTCTCAATCCGTAATTCTTGAACCGGGTATCGCTCCTGACGACTCCCATCACCGTCAGTTATATCATGTAATCATTTAACAGGGCTAGGGGTTGTTGGTCCAGCAACCAGAAGATGGTGTAGTAGCAGTGGTCAAAGAATTCTATGCTAATATGCGTGTAGATGAATCTCAATCCTTTATGAGAGGTCGCCAATTCTCGTTCGATGCCGCAACGATCAATAGGTACTATCAGCTACCTAATTTTGATAGGGATGAGTATAATGTTTATGCCAGTGAGCACGTTGATCCAACACAGATCATTGCCAAACTCGGCCGACCTGGCACTACGTGGATGACTCGACGCGGTGAGGTCATAAAATTTAAGACCTCAAACCTCACCGTGACTAACAAAGTTTGGCACAGTTTTTATCTGTGCTAAATTATAGCCGATAGCACATATGAGTGATGTTACAAAGGAAAGGGCCATCCTCTTATTTTCCATAGCCACAGGGAGGTCCATTGACATTGGGAAAGTTACTTTCCACTCGATACACCATATCCGACGAGGAAGCACTACCGGTGGACTTGGCCATGCTTCTCTGATCACCGCCTTGTGCCGCAATGTTGGGGTCACTTGGACCCCTGACGAGGAGTTGATTCACCCCAAAGCATGCATGGACAAAAATTTCACCATGGGGCTTCGAGGATGGGACGTCGAGTTCGCTGAAGAAGACCAACAACACAGGGCAGCAGAAGATCACCAGGAAGAGGTGAATGAGCATTACGCGGATGATCTGCCCTAACCCCACCAGCCCAGCATGACTTGTCGAGCTTATACACCGCAGTGACTGCGTTAGAAAAGAGACTTCATCTGCACGAGCTTCATGATTGCAGGCAAGAATGTCGAGCTTTGTGCAATCAGCGGCGCAACGAGGCCTACCACCAGCATCTTTACTAGTGTATGTGTCATTTGGTGGCTACCGATGCCTCTTTTCCCCCACCCATGCCACCTTATGTCTCCTCTGATGAGGACTGAGGCCATCATTTGGAGTTCAGGGCAACCTCGGTGCATCCCTATCTTTTCTGTTATTCTCTTTATTGTACTTCTGTATGTTATGTTCTTTCCTGCTTCCATTGAGGACAATGCACACTTTAAAGTCTGGGGGTGTTTATCATATTTGGTTGGCACTTAAATCTCACATGGCACACTTATGCAAAAAGCACCTAATCTCAATTAGCCTTTCTTTTGATCTCTTGATATTATGTTGAGCTTATTTGAAAATTATGTAATATGCTCTCGTGCTTGTCAACTATGATAGTCCATGAGGGCATTTGATTCTGAATTACGAGTAATCACATTCGTTCAAGGTATGTAACTAAATTCTGGATTCAAGTTAGAAGTAAACTTATTCTTTGAGTTCCTTACAAATTTAGAGCACATAGCCCTCCTGGTCATAGTTTTGAAGGCTTAGATTTAAGTTTTGCGGTTTAGATGCTTGTTGTCTGATAACTCTTAAAATAAGAGTTATAGGGTATCATTTTAGGATTGAATTGTCATATTTTATCTCATTATATCTTGGAAATTCCCTTACTTTGAGTCATTTTGCTCTATGATTAATTTGATATAGTAACATTATTATTAGAGCAATATTATCATAATTAATGAGTTTTATGTGATTAATTTAGGGGTTAATCTAAGAAGGATTTTTTGAAGATAAGAGCATGCAGTTTTACAACAGTTTGCTGAAGCAAACCTTGCAATTCGGGCCAATACAACTTTTGCACGTGAGAAGAATTATTCATTAAATGAGTTGGCAAATGTCAGTCGACTCAGCCTATTGCAGTCAATGGGAGCTTGCCACGTCGTTAGTCCTGTCTAATCAGCCCTCGTTTTGCACAAAATATGTGGTATTTAAGTTTTGGGCAGCCGTTTTTATCGAGAGAAGAGGAGAGGCTGGAGAATCTCGATAAAACAGAGAGAAACAGAGAGGAAGCTGTCTGAAGAAGGAAGCTGCCGGAATATTTCTAAAAACGGAAGGGTTCTCTATAGGAGCTGGTGCAGAATGCTGATTCAACCTTTTTGTGGCAACATTTCGATTTCTTCTTCTTCTTCTTTCTAGTTTATTACCACTGTTTAGGATTATGTCTTTATTCTAAAATATTTTCTGTCTTCCTTACATTATGAACTGATCACCTTCAAGGTGAGGATTAAGGGTTTGATGTTTTAATGTACTTTACAGCTTAATACATTGTCTTTAGCTGAATCTGGTTTTTAAGAGCTTTTACTTTTTAAGCACAATTTCGTTTGGCCAACCATTTTGTGCAGTGTTTCTTTGATTTCTGGGAAGAATAGGAGGAGCTGATTGCTTAAGAACCACATTAGCCCCATGTTAGGGTTAGTAGCTAGCTAAGTAAGGGGATTAGGGATAATCACTTGCCTAGCACACAAACACAGTAGGTTATTTAACGCTGGAGTAATGGGAATGAAACAACATATTTCTGGTTATTCGAGAGAATACCAAGTGAGCTGTAGTGGATTGAGAGATTTGATCATGTATCTAAGTTGTATAATAGATTAAAACGGAAAATCAGCCCTAATCCGAGCCTTCCTTTCAACTCAAAGTACAAGTTTAGTCATTCTCTGTTTTCTGCAATTTTGTTACTATGTTATCTCTGTTTTAGCATTTATTTTGTTCCAGCAATTCCAAATTATTTTATTTCGTTTCCATGATAAATTTAACTGGTTACAAATCGAGTTTATTGAGAATTAATTTGTGGTAAATTAGCGAATTACTAGTCTCTGTGGATACGATAATTTACTTACCACTTGCTACAAATGAATGTGTACACTTGCGCATCGACATCCTAATATTTCCGACTCATTCATATCACTGTAGCAAGCGTGTCATTGTCACCTCGAAAGGATATAGAACTGATTCAATTGTTAACTTGCAGGATGGGTTGTAATGTACATTTCGGAGAAAATAATGCCTAATTGTGTTGCTTCATTTCATTGAAAAAAAAATCAATCAATCACCTTATTGTTTTTACTCTTAAGGACAAAAAGAGCTACCTCTGTTGTGACCAATTAGGACCGCCTGTGAGTAAAAGTGCCATAGGTATGGGTCCCTACAGTGGATGTGTAAAAGCTAGTGTCCACCTAATAAAGAAAAATTCAAGTTTGGGGGAGTTTCACCTAAATTCTAGGCACCTTAATGGCACATTACTGTCCTTGATTGTAGGGAAACTTGAGAATTAGAACTTACGCTAGAGTAGAGGGAAGATGAGTTGAGGATTTCATAAAGCAAGTTTAGGCTTATAAAGACTAGATTAGGAAAGGCTAACACACACACACGTAAGGAATGATAGAATTAATTTAAGGCTTCTTGATGATAGATTTCAGTCATAAACCTTGATTTTATGTGAATATTCTATTTTTCAGAATCTTTGAGGCTTGAGTTGTTAGTAGCCCCAATATAATTAGTTAAGAGAGATTGTGCCCAATTATTTTGCTAGAGGACTAGCAATTAGTTAAGTTTGGGGTATTTGATAACACACTGAGCTATTTTTGTAGTTTAACTATTGCTATTTTTTATGTTTTGTTGGATATTTTCACATCGTATCTGTTTATTTTGCAGGAATCAAGCATTTGAATGAGGAATCAGAGATGAAGGCAACTACAGTGCAAAAATGAGACAATTTGGGAAAGAATTCGAAAGATAAGGAAAATGAGGAAGAAAATGTAGCATTGAGACCCGAGGGGGCAGCGTCTCAACGTTGTTCAGCGGCGTCTCAACTCTGCCATGATGCAGCCAGTCATGCTGTGAGGACAGCGTTGAGACGCTATCCATAGTGTCTTAACGCTGGACCGCACGCTTGTTTTTTCACCCGTAGCATTGAGACATTGTCCATAACATCTCAATGCTACTCGATTTTCCTTAAGTAATTCACGCATTAGGGTACAACATTGAGACGCTGTCCCGATTTTTATAAATCATATTTTGAGCTGCGATTTGAAAAAAGTTGATTGGGAGAGATTTAGCTATTTTGTGAAAATTGAGTTCGAGGGACGTGAAAGGAGATTCTTTGGAGCACAAGGAAGAGTTTTAACGCTCGTGATCGTGATATTGTGACAGGAACAGAGTTTCAGACAACACATTAGTTCTTTCTCATTCCCTTTTTCTTAATATTTTTGTTATGGCTTTGTATGCAATTTTAAGAGTGTTATAGTGATTATGAGTAGGTAAATATATTTTCTTAGGGCTAGATGGAACCGTTAGGCCAAATAATTCGTTGATGTGAATGATTTGAACTATTGTATTTCTTTCTATTCGCACAATCATTTTATTAATGCCTATGAACTCTTGATCAAAGTTTATTTGTCTTGATTGATCTGAATTTGTGCTTGAAAAAGAATAATTTAGATTTGACTCCAATTGCACGACTAGTAGTTATTGTAGCATGAAACTGACTAAAGTTCTACTAGAAATCATTAAAGGAATTGTTCTTAATGTCGTGCATGTTTATTAAAGGCTAGACAGATATGTTAGTTTTATAAATTGTGCATGAGATTCAATTGTCTTGATAGGGCCAGTTGTTATTTGAACTTCTTGATTTATAGTATGCAAATACATTGGTTTATCATTCCTTCAATTGAATTATTAGCCTGATAGGTGAAATCTAGTCCCTAAGATATTATTTCTCCTAATTGTCTCAATTTTATCTTGTTTTAGTTTTATACATTTTCACTTATCATTTGATTTTTATCTCTAAAGAAAATTGGATTGTTAAATTTGTTATAATTAATTGAATTAAATAACTCAATCCTGAGGATGACACTTGTACTCTATTTCACTATATTAAAATTTTACCTGTGCACTTGCAGTCTTGCAATTTTACGCAACACTTTGATGCATATTTCTATTAATTTTGTAGAAATCAAGCTAAAGGAGTAAAACTAAGTGTTCGAGGGTATTTTGGTAATATTAAGCCTCATTGGAGCTATTTTGAAGAGCCGAGAAGAGAAGAAAGAGAGTTTTAGCAAAAGAATCCTAGGAGAGAGCATCTAGACTCTAAAAATGGCATCTAGACGCCACATTTGAACTGCCAAACCCGAGAGCAAGCATTGAGACGTTGTTTTGTAGCGTCTCGACTCTCAAAAGGCGCACCACATCGAATTTCGTCTAGAGCATCGAGACACTCTACTGCTCAGCCGCGTGCATATAAAATGCCAATGTTTCTATGCAGCGTCGAGACGCTGTCTTTGAAGGGAATAATCGAATTAAACCCACAGCGGAAGCGTAGGAATCGTCTTTGATTTATTTAGAATTAAACTAAAATACAAGGGTTAAGCAATAAATACCTTCCAAATATGGAGAATCCTCTGGTGGATCTTTATCTCTTCCACAAAGTCTTCCTGGCTATGACTCGAACACAGGACCAAGGCTTGTGGGAGCCTCTTGAAAGAAAATCCCCAAGGGATTGGAAAGGAAGAGGTCTAGAGAGAATTCTCTAATTCTCTCTATTGAGGAGATGTGTGTTGTGAATAATGCCCAATGGCTCACCCCTGGTCCTATTTATAGTGATATAGGGAAGATAATAATATATTTTAATATCTAATATATTAAAATATATTTATCTAACTAATTTGAATCTTCTTCAAACCTTTAAAATTCTCCTACGACATCTATTTCTTAATTTGAATCCAATTCAAATTTAATAAATATCTTTTCTTTAATGTATCTAATATACATTAATTATTTTTAATATTCAATGTATCAAATACAATAAATATATTTTCCTCTTTTATATTTAATATATCTAATATATTAAATATTAATTTGAACACTTCAAACTAAATATTAATTTGAACATTTCAAATTTTTCTTTCAACTAAATTGATCTTTTAGTGTTACTATGAGCTAGCAAGGGGACCTTATGGACCTACAGATTATAAGCTCCAATGATACAAAATTAATTAATTAAACTCTTTAATTAATCAATTTTCATTCATTAACTCTAGGTCACTCCAATATAGGCCTAGAGTTGCACTTTTATGCACTGTAGGACAAGTTGTGTCCATAGATATAATCATTACATGCAAGTTGATCATTCACGAGTTGTTCGTAATTATAGCTGGGTCAAAAGTCCGTTTTACCCCTATAATTACATCTTGCACCTTAAGTACTACTGATCCTCTAATGAACAATATGTTTATAATCTAATTATAAACTAAGTCCCTCTCGGGCCAATGAGAGGGTGGTGCCCCATTGTTCAAGTCCCGAAATCAGCACTTAAGGGAACTACTCATCTATTTACCCTATGTGGGAAGGAGTGAATTCCATCTTGTGAGATTATGTTCCCAGCTCCCTATTTGGTCAAGTCCCCAAAATGGTAGGCATATTGAATCGGCTACAAAAGCCACTCTCACCCATGCAAATCAAAGGACAAGCCCTCACAGGCAGGAGTTCATAACTCACTCAAGATTAAGATCGAGTTGCATATGATCATCCTGATGAAATATTAATCTTCTCAATTAACGAATTTATAAAGAGATATTAAATATTTCGTGGTCCAGTCTTATACAAACTCATTGTATAAGATACCCCCACTCACATGTCTCCACATGAATGATTTGGATCAAATCATTTGTAACTATTACAAAGTGGGTCGTATCAATAGTGTTACCAGGATAAGGCACCCAACCTTATCCATATACTATGACCCTTTAGGTTATTTCTTGAACATGATCCTCTCGTATGTCAACCACATACTGTTCAAGATTACACTAATAACCTTGGATTTTTCATATAATGGATAATATTGTATTGCAAATAAAATAATCAAAATTATTATTCATTATTAAATAAATTATTAATTACGAGGCTTTAGGGCATAAATCCCAACAGTCTTAACGTCTCAACACTGCTTCGATTGAGGTATAAATTTATCTCTTTCTCTTCGAAAAGGGGGGGCCATTCCAAAAGTATTCAATCCTAGATCGATTCTAAGCATACTTGTGGGGTTTTTGGAGCAAATATTATGGTTGATATTTAAGATATTGGAGCTAAATTTTGTAGAGATTGCCTCGGGAATGCAGGATTGACACAAGTATGATAGTTTTGCTCTCTTTTCCCTTAAATTTGTAGTTTTGATTTAGTGTTATAGTTAAGGATTTTTTGGGCAGTATTGACTGATTTAGAGTAGCTTAATCTTTAATTTGTTTGTATTGGATTCTATGCTTGATTATTGAATTATGTTAGATTAATTGCGTGTTTGATGGATGTGTGTGATTAATTAGGCTTTGATTCATTCATGCATTTAGGGCTTAAGACTTTTAATCAGTGTTCATTAATTAATTGAGGTAGGACTAAGTTGAGCTCGACGAAGGATACTTAGTTAACTTAATGCGCGGTAAAATGCTACCCGAGTGACAGCGAGATTAGAGGTTAATTAATTGTAATTGGTGTTGAAGCTTAATTAATTGGACAGTAGTTAATCGAATTGTTACTAAGTGGAAACTCGACAGAGAGAAGCTTAGGCTAGAACCGAATGCATGATTGTTGGTTACTTACCTGAGTGACAATAGGAGTAATAATTAATCAATAGAGGTTAGTAATGAAGGGTCTTAATGCCTTGTGTGAATTAGTTAGCTCTAGGGACACCTAGGTTAATTAATTAATGTTTTATAATGGATAAGACGGACACGAGATTTCACATCGATAGGCTTCTAGATTTATGAGTTCACTGACGAGTTAGTCATAATTGTCTGTTTAATTAGTAATTAATCCTATACCCAATTCTATCCCTTAGGGTTGTGTCTCCCATTTATTTCTACACTTTTATTTTCTGTTGCTTAGGTTAGTTTATCTTCCTTTATGCTTTTGTTATCTAAATAAAGTAAAGTAAGATTATCCGTGGTCTTTAATTGAATTAAAACCAATCTCTGTGGATACAATACTCAGCAAGAATACCGTTTTATTATTACTTCAATCTCGTGCACTTGCGTGTACATCCGATCAAGTTTTAGGCGCCGTTGTGGGGGATTGGTGTATTTTAATTCAATTAATATTGTGAAAAAATAATTTAGAGGTTTATTTTTGTTTTATCTTGCTTACTTTTGTTTTTCTTGAGTTCTAGTCCATTATTTCTGGTTGTGTTCTATTTGGTGTTCGTATATGAGCCTGTTTTTAGTTGTTTTATTGTTTTTAGATGGCTTCTGATAAATTTGGGTGGTCCTTTAGGGAGTCTGAGCCTGAAGAACCAACACCACCTTCTAGTTCCTTCCCTGTCGATGATCCCTCTATTAGTCTTCATGAGGAGAGGTCTCCTTTAGACCAATTATTGCAAGATTGTATTTCCAATTTTAGAGCTCAATGCTTGCAATTAGAAAATTGGGTAGTGAGACCTCAGGTAGCCCATGTAGAGGAAAAATTGTCCTTAGAGAGTATATTTCAAAAATTTTGGAGGAGTCTAAAGCTATTCGTGTGAATTTAGAAAATTCAAATGAGAGACTTTAGACCCCTAGGGAGGTTAGTGAAGTGCAACCCACTTCCATAGGATGTCCAATGAGTCAGCTAATCACTGATTCACTGATAGCCTATCATGAGCATGATTCTTTCGATTCTACTAAGTTTAGGAAGTTGAGGGAGAGTTGTGTTGAGAATAGAGTGAATTAGAGAGTTTAAATGCACACTAGGATCGAGTCCGTGAGGATGAGAGAGTAGATGAGCTTATTTCAGTTGAGGATTTCAAGGGGTAGAGTTTGAGGCTGTCAGGCCTTTGTCTGTTTATCTCCTGATTCTTCTCTTTACCCTGAGCGTTCTTTTTCTTATTCTCACGAGTCTGTGTCATAGTCTGTTTATTTTGATCTTTTGCCTTTTATGTTTTTCTTATTGAAAAATACCAAAAATATTTATGCTTCAGGGTCCCATAAGAAGCTAGTGTTTTTGCCAGCTTTGGTTTGCTCTGTTGACTCTAGGAAGAAGAGCCCAAAGACGTACCTTGAGAGCCCACACGAGCTCGTCTAGCTGAAGACGTTAAATAAACACTTTTTGGGAGGCAACCCAAGCTTCTTTCTTTGTTTTCGTTCTTTAGTTTTCTTCTCGTTGTTTTTCTATTTTTCTTTTTTGTTATTTTGTGTTGATCTCATGTTCCCATTGGTTGATGTTTATAGGAGCTCGAGATTCAAATTATCTCTTCCATCATGCACCCCAGTTGATCAAGCTGAATCGAGGACTCTCTCAAACTCCAGGGTAGTATCGCTCTCCTTTTACTTTTTTCATTGTTTCTTTGCATGCTTATTTAGATTGATTAATTGATACATTGAGGATAGTGTATGTTTTAAGTGTAGGGGGATATTTGTTGTTCTGATTTGAGCTTTATTGAAAATTTTTGTGATTATGATGAATTTGTTGCATTGTGCATGATGAGGACCACTTGTGATGTGTTCTGAATGGTGAAGTTTTTTGCAATTTTTGTGAATTATGAGGGCATGTCTAAGATTCAAGTAAATTTAAAATTTTTCTTGAAATTCCTTGCACTTCGGGGTATTTAGCCTACTTATTTAATGGTTTTGAACGCCTAGAACAGAATTATTTTATCTAGATGTTCGTTATTACCCCGGTAGGCTTAAGTTCTAGTTTGAAAGTTGTCTTGCATGAGAGTCTGCAATGTTGAGCTTAGGAGAGAAAAATATGTTTATCTGCCTGTTAGAAAGAAAGAAAAAAAGGAAAGAAAGAAAAGGAAAAAATGAAGAAAAGAAAAGAAAAAAAAGTGAATAAATAGCTTGTCGTGCGTATTGATCAAGGGCAAAAAGAGCTACTGTTGTTGTGATCAGTTAGGTCACTCATTGAGCGAGTGCTCTTAGTACAGGTCCCTGCAACAGTTGTGTTGAAGCTATTGTCCTTGAGTGTTTAAAGAAAAATGCAAGTTTAGGGGAGTGTTACCCCGTAGTTTTCAGGCATCTTAGCTAGATATTACTTTCTTGAGTGTTAGGATGTTGGATAATTGGTGCTTATGGCCAGTGTAGGGGGAAGATGAACAAAGGATTCTATAAATCTTTCTAGGCTAGTAGAGATCAAATAAGGAAGGCTATGCACATGTTTGCAAGGAATGAAAAGATTAAATTTAAATTTGCTTGAAGAATTAATGTGTTCAATTATTTTCTTTAATTGTGATTATTTCATTATTTAGAACATTGAGGAATGAGTCATGCTTATGCAATTTGTTGATTCATGTGGTTTTTTTTTAGCATTGTTCGTGACTAGTAAAGGTTTAAGTGTAGGGATATTTGATAGCACTCATTTAGTGCTATCTAATTCCTATTATTTTAGCTAGTTTTGTTATGATTTGGTGTGCTTTGATGCCTATTTCTGTTGATTTTGTAGAAACTAAGCTAAAGGAGAAAAACCGAGTGTTCAAGGGTATTTTAGTAATATTGAGCCTAATTATAGCTATTTTGAAGATCCAAGAAGAGAAGAAAGAGAGCTTTGGCAACAAAACCCCGAAAAGAGAGCATCTAGACCCTGAAAATGGTGTCTAGACGCCACATTTAAAGTGCCAAACCCGAGAGCAAGCGTCGAGACATTGTCCTGTAGCGTCGAGATGCTCAAAGGCACGCCTCAATGAATTTCGGCTAGAGTATCGAGATGCTCTTTAGAGCGTCAAGACACTGCTCATCCACGTGCACATAAAACGCCTGCTTTTCAATGCAGCGTCGAGACGTTGTCCCTAGCGTCTCGACTCTGCTTTGATTGAGGTATAAATTTATCTCTTTCTTTTCGAAAAAGGGGGGCCATTCCAAAAGCATTCAACCCTAGATCGATTCTGAGCATACTTTTTGAAGCAGAAATTGGGGCTGATATTGTAGATATGGGAGCTCGACTTTGTGGAGATTGCCTCGGGAATGCGGGATCGACACGAGTTTGATAGATTTTCTCTCTTTTCCCTTAAGTTTGTAGTTTTGATTTAGTGTTGTAATTAAGGATTTTTTGGGTTGTATTGACTGATTTAGAGTAGCTTAATCTTTAATTACTTGGGATTAATTGGTTTGCATTGGATTTTATGCTTAATTGTTGAAATATGTTGGATTAATTGCATGTTTGATGGATGTGTGTGATTAATTAGGCTTTGATTCATTCATGCATTTAGAGCTTAAGGCTTTTAATCAGTATTCATTAATTAATTGAGGTAGAACTAAATTGAGCTCGATGGAGGATACTTAGTTAGCTTAATGCGCGATTAATTAGCTACCCGAGTGACAACGAAATTAGAGGTTAATTAATTGTAGTTGGTGCTGAAGTTTAATTAATTGGACATTAGTTAATTCAATTGTTACTAAGTAGAAACTCGGCGGAGAGAAGCTTAGGCTAGAATCGAATGCATGTATGTTGGTTAATTACCTGAGTAACAACATGAGTAATAATTAATCAATAAAGGTCAGTAATGAAGAGTCTTAATGCCTTGTGTTAATTAGTTAGCGCTAGGGACACCTAGGTTAATTAATTAATGTTTGAGAGTGAAGGAGACCGACAAGAGATTCCACGTCCATAGGCTCTAGACTTATGAGTTCACTGCCGAGTTAGTCATAATTTCCTGTTTAATTAGTAATTAATCCTATACCTAAGTCTATCCCTTAAGTTTGTGTCTCCCATTTATTTTCTGCACGTTTATTTTCTATTGCTTAGGTTAGTTTATCTTCGTTTATGTTTTTGTTCTCTAAATAAAGTAAAGTGAGATTATTTGTAGTATTTAATTGAATTAAAACCAATCTCTGTCGATACGATACTCAATAGGCGTTTTATTATTACTTCGATCACGTGTGCTGATAACTCTTCATAGAAGAGTTATTTTTCTTGAATTATCCTGCTAAACCTTGCTTATTTGAGGTGTTTTGGTAGCTTTTTAGTTACTTAAGTTCCTAATTTAGTTTTTTCTTTCTTATCTGACTAAGTATTGAGAAAACCTTGATTAATGTTTGGATTCTTGCAATTTGTGAGCTTAATTGTTGCAATTTATGCCTCAGGTAAGAGCATACTTAATGAGTAGAGAGTTGGAGTACAGTGTAGCTGATTGAGTTGGTTTACTGCAGCAATTCTTCATAGAGAAGCCAATTAATTATAATTGAGTTGTCCAAAAAGAGCCAACTAGCTAGAATGAAGTGGCCAATGGGAGGCTGCTACATTTATTTCCTGTCTATTTAGCCCTGATTTTGATGGACAAAAGAGGGAGTGTTTAAGTTGTTGTTTTCGAATGAAAAAGGGGGCTGAAAAAGAGTAAGAGCTACGAATTGGAGAAGAAGAAAAAAAGAGGACTATCTACTTTGGGAAAAGAGCTAAAGAAGAAGGAGGAAGCCTTAGAAGTTTGCTTCCTTGATATTTCTTCTCTACTCATTGTCTCTCTTCCTTTCTCTTGTTGTTTAATTAGAAGCTGTTATAATGGAACTTTCATTAGTTGTTTTTAGTTTCATTTCTTTCATTATGAGCTAAGTAGTTTTAGGCAAGGATTAGGAACCTCTATATTGTAACGAGGCTTGAGCTGAGGTGATTTATTTGCACATTTGTACTGAATTTAAGCTGTTTTAATGCTAATGTTTGGATTGAGTTTGGCCAACTTATTCATTCACTGTTTTCTTGCCTTTTGGAAAAAAGAAGAGAAAATCGATTTCTTAAATTCACTTTAGGAATGATTACAAGCATGTTGAATTGGGTAGGTTAGGGATAATCACCCACCTAAAGTACACAAAGCATGGAGTAAAAAGAAGTAGTTTAAATGGGAATTTAGCTACAAATTGTGGTAATCTGGAAAGATCCCGTGTTAGAATGTCGTGTGGTGCAAGTTTTGCATGATTTTTGCTTCAGCATTTTAGTCTCAGAACAGTATAGAGCACCCCCTAATCCAAGCTTGCTTTTATCCTTAATTGAAACTACCTGTTGTTTGTTTGTTTTTGCTCCTTAGCATTTGTTTACATCTTGTTGTTGCTTATTTCAGTTTAGTTTACTATTTTGAAAACCCCCACTTGTTGTTCTTTATCATTTACCATTTTATTCATTAAAATTTTAGCTCAGCTTGGTAAAATTTCCTAAACTAATCCCTGAGAAGAACGATATAAATATACTTATCACTTGCTGCATAGGTTATGTATACTTGCACATTAGGAGTGCTTAATTGAAAAATTAATTCCACTCTAGCTAAGGCAACATGCGCTTGCATGTACACCCAATCAGTCTCTTGTACAGAGAGTAAGACATTAAATTTATACTTGCTCCTAGATTGCATAAAGCTCTATCAGTGTGTAAATCCTCAATAGTGCAAGGAATAATAATACTCCCTAGGTCACTTAGTTTCGAGGGCATCTTCTTCTGAAGGATTGTGGTGCTCTTCTCAGACATACTAAGCACTGCATTAACTTCGAACTTCTTCTTCTTCGAGAGCATCTCTTTCATAAATCTCCCATAATTGGGGTATGTTTGCCAGCGTTTCTGCAAATGGAATGTTTATATGCAATTTTCTAAACATATTTAAAAAATCAAAAAACTATTCATCAAGTTTAGAATTTTTTATAATGCTAGGGAAAAGGAAGCTCCATGTTTTCAAATGTAAGGCACTCTCCATGCCTCCTAGGAGGACTGATGTGTGCTCCTCTATCAACATGTCTGGGTTAGTTTGCCTCGATATCCCGTGCCAACTCCGTGGATTTCTTAGCAACTAAGTCTAAGAAGGTTCTCTTGATCGTCTCATTGGCCTTGCCCATCTTCTTTTTCTCATATCTCTTCTCATCACCTTCATTTTTCTTTTGTAAATCACTGGAATCAAAACAAACATCAGCAGGAATAAAAGGAAGAGATGGGCTTGAAGGCTTTCCTGGTGTGGTCTTTTCTGCCACAGCCCCATGGCTCTCAGTCTCTTCTATGATCACACCCTTTTTCGACACCCCTTGTAACTGGGTCCCACTCCTTAGCTTGATGGCTTTGCACTGCTCTCATAGGTTCACCTTAGTGTCACTGGGGAACTTACCTTTCTGAAGGGCGTTAACTACGTTGTCTATTTGCCCAATCTGAACTTCCATGTTTTTAAGTGCAGTGTCGTGGTCACTCACAGCAGTGGTGAATGTGGTGATCGTCGTCGCAAATGCTGATTAACTCCTCTATGCTCCTTAATGAATGTTCCCGTCATGTCCTCTAGGATTGGTTTTTTCTCCCGAGTCGATATTCCTGTAAATCCTGGCTGAGGCTGCAAAACATTTTTTCTGATTAACATAGGAGAAATTTTCATGGTTACACAAACCTGGGTGATAGTAATTCGAAAGATTTTGGTTATGATTTCCTTGGTATTCAGAACCACATTTCTGCACGTACTGGCACTACTCCATAGATTGCTCATCAACTCCTTTCGAATTCAATGCTATAGAGAGCCTATCGACTGGGTGGCTTCTGCAGTTGAGAATTTGTTCAATGCATTAGTTAATGAAGCCATTTGTGCTTTTAGGGCACTTACCTCATCTATCTCGTAGATGCCTGCAGCTAATTTCAAAGTAGAGGTGGAACGATCAGGTGGCCATTGGTAGCTCGTTGCTGTCATTTCTTCTAAGAGCGCTCGTGCATCCTCAACCATCTTCGCCAAAAGTTTTCTCCTACACTATATCAAGAATGGTTTTAGTAATAGAAGAAAAACCATTGTAAAACAATGTACCTGAAGCCACTACAGATAGTTGTGTTGAGGGAATTTTCTCAGCATCTCTTTATATCTTTCCCACCTCCTATATATCTGCTCTCTGTCAAGCTGGCAGAATGTACCAATCTCCATGCGCAGCTTGGTAGTCTTCGCTGGAGGAATGAACTTCGTCAAAAAGGCTTGGGCGAGCTTGAAGATTGGGCTACCTGGCTTTAGAGACTCAAGTCCGTCTTTCGCCTTATCTTGCAATGAGAAAGGAAAAAGCTTTAGTCTAATAGCATCAGTAGACACCCTATTCAGTTTCATTGTACCACAAATTTCCAAAAAATAACGTAAGTGAGAATGTGGGTCCTCTGACGGATGGCCTTTAAACGAATTATCCCATGCCATTTGTATTAGCCTGGTCTTGAGCTCGAAGTTGTTGGCCTAAATGGGAGCATACACGATCCTAGAATGGTCCGTCAGAAATATGGGCTGGAAATAATCGCGGATGGCTTTCAGTTCCTCCTCATTATGCTGGTTGGCCAAGGTTGAAAATTGGGCTTTCTTCTCATTCTTCAGACGGATACAAGTCCTGTTAATCTCTAGGTCTAAAGGCAGAAGGTTAGCCTCCTTGTCACTTCACTGCACCCATAGCCTCCTCAGATAAACCAAAAATAAAAAATAAAAAACCGCAAAGTAACAAAAATAAAGAAATAAGAACCCCTAAACTAATTTCGAACACTTTCTTCTCAATATCAAACAATCAAAAGTTGCCAACTCCCTGATAACACCGCCAAAAACTTGTTAGGCATCACACAAGTGCACGTGATCAAGTAGTATTAAAATGGAATTCCTACCAAATATCAAATTCTCAGGAAGTTGTACATTTGATTGAATTGATTATTAAGAGTAATTGTGTCCACAATTATTTAGGGAAACGAATATAAAGACACCCTGATCAGAACTAAAACTATAAAGCATACAATTAAAGAGGTGGAGACAACAAGGTTTAGGGATATTTTGGGGATCGAGCACACTTTGGACTGTAATTAAGCTTAACTAATTATGCCAATTAATTAACTCCCATTAACTCATAGGCCTAGAGCTAAAATGGTTGAAATCTTCTGTCGATCTCATCCAAACACTCTTAATTAACCATTAACCCAAGTGTCCTTAGCGCTAATTAGACAATTAATTAAATTAAGCCCACTCATTATTAGCCTTACCTATACTTTGTTAATCCTATGTCACCTAGGCAAATTATAGGCATTGAATGAATTCTTTCTATCATAAATTCTCTCTTTCAAGTTCAATTTAGGAAAATTCTCTCTTTCAAGTTCAATTTAGGAAAATCAACAACTAATTAGTGGCCAATTAATTAGAAGCATTAAGCACAACTCATTCAAAGGAATTTATAAAGAGTAATTAAGAGGCAATAGCATCACTTAAAGCATAATTACAACTCTAAAAGTGCTCTAACCCCTAAACAAGTAAAATTTAGCCAATCATCCTCAATAAACAGTACATTAATTCCCTAAATACAGCACTAAAGAACATCGAAAAGAGGATAGAAAGCAGTAGATAGACCATTGACCTCGAATCCTCAACTTCTGCCTCAAATTATGTGATTTTAAGCCTTAAAAACTACTCTGAACACTCCAAAATGAGTCTCTTAGGTCCCAAAATGGTATGAAATCAAGAATTGGTCAAAAGCACTAAAGTTGGTCTCTCCAAATTTAGTCGATGCATGTATAGCAAGTGTCGTGACAACGTCGAGGCGCTTCGGACAGAAGAAGCCCCATTTCGCATGTTTCCAGCATTGCAACACTGCAGGGGAGCATCTCAACGTTGGCCCTTTAGATTTATGACTCAATTTATGGCATTTAGACGCCAATTATGGCATCTTGTCACCATCCTCTTAGCCCAAACACCCTTGGAAGCTCCATTTCACATCCTTGGCCTCAATTTTGCATCCCTTTAAACTCCAAATTGGTCATATTCACTCCAAATTCACAATTCTCCTCTAATTGCTCAGTTTCCTAAAATACACAAGAAATATGCAGAAAAGATCACTAATTCATAACATAACTAGCTAAATAATAGGCATAAATATAACACTAAATTAGTGCTATCACATCCCTAACTGAATATGAGAATATTATCAGCCTCAATACTTCTACCGACACACCAAGAATAATGAACTTATAAAAAATCTCCAAGAAGCTTTTGAGATACGAATGCAGATCTTCTCTTAGATCACCACAGAATTGCCATGTGGTGGCAATCATTTTGAACATAACTAGTTGTAGCTCAAACTGCAGTGTGGTGATGATTGGACACACTATCCTTAGGCTCAAGTCGATAAATGTGGGTGCTGCAGATTCTCTAATAGCTTTATTTTCTGTCATCGGCTATATGAATTGGATTGTTCAGAACTATTGGTTCAGGGTCTTCATTTCAAGAAGCATTAAATCCTTCAGGTTGTGGTACGTGAGCTTCATTTTGTTGATTTGCCATGTTTCTATTTTTGGCTCTGCATCCACGGGCTCTTCTCCTTCTTCAACAAAAGGTTCTTTCAATTTCATGGTCAAGGTTGAATAGAGGTTCTTCTCCATCGTTCATACCCTAGATGCACCTGCACGAGCCTTACAGTACAAATGATACTCCCAAATTCAAAATTATTGCAAACAAAGATCGTGAAGTTAAGAATTTATGTAAAGAAAATCAAGTTCCCGGCAACAACGCCATGCATAGGAAGGCGGTGACTATAGATAGTAGTTTATGATTTACCATGCACTTTAACAACAAAAGAATATGAAATTTAATCAGTCAACCCTTGCGTTAGGCAGAAGTATACACTTAATGCAAGCAAGTAGTACAAGGAAGTATTCCAATGTCATATCCATAGAGACTTGTTTTACACAAATTCTTGTTAGAATCTTTATCAACAGATTTTTTGTGACAAACGAAAGTAACTATCATGCGATGAACAAGAAAAGTAGAATGACGAGTGATTTCAATGCAGATACACAAAGATAGCAAAAAGAAGGTACTGCAACAATGGTTAAGGACAGGTTTGGTTCTAGATTCCTCTAGAATATTCCTCTCTTATTGTGGGTCAATATGCATGGATCATTCTCAACTAAGTTTAGGTTCCTACTTACCCTCACTCTCTTGAGAAGGGTGTTAAGCTCACAACATTCTTGCATGTATGTATTCAATGCTCTAGAATCACACACCGACCTATTTCAAGCTTACAAGTGGTTGTTTTATGTCTAAAACCCCCGAATAAAATTTTTTACAGCTTGCTCTCCATCGGATTTCCACACACTCTTAACCCTATCAATGCTAAAATGTGCTAATACTTCACTTCGGTTGGCCAAACAGAAAGAAGCAATGGAAGAAGAAAAATTAACCAAGAAAAAGTTTAGAACTCCTCCATACATGTTTTTCAAAGAAAGAGTATTACATCCTCGAGTTCACCATGAACCAAACCTTTAAGGATTTAGCTACTCATGACAAACAAATGTAAAAAAATAGCTTCATGGTCACTATATTAACAGTAAGTGATTCGAGTTCAGCAAAAGAGAAAAGATAAAACAACAAATAAAACTACAACAAGCTACTCCCTTGCGTCGGTTGGAAGAAGATGACCAGCAGGAAGCTTCTCTTCTTCTTTTTCAGTGAGAGCAACAGTGACTTTAAGTAGAGGACCAATGGAAACAAAGAGAGAAAACTAAGGAAAATTAGAGAGAAAACGAACAAGGCTAAACAAGAGAGATCTAAAATTACAATTCTCTTTCTTGTGGTGACCATTGCCCTATTTATACAAGTTTTCTTCCACTAGAAAGTCACCACGAGTCGTTACTATTTCATCCCTATTCCTTTACTAAATTAGGTTGTATGCGTTGCACAATCAGCTGTCAGATTTCCAACTACTCTTGTGTGCAACTTCCATGCGCCAGAATCTGGCTAAAATGAGTTGGGCGATCTCTTGCGGTATTAAGTAGAGGGTAAAGGACTCTTGCGCTAAGGCTTCTTCTTTTCTTCTTTAGGCATGCACTGGGTCCTTACTCTTTGCACTTTTCATTGCTGCGATTCTTCACTTTTGCACAATAGCGCAAGATTATTATATATTCACCGCAAGTGCACTTAAACACATAGATCTTTTTTATCTTCTCAATGCACGCATGCTGATGATGCAATCTTGACGAAATTATGTACAAATGTTCATTCGATGCATACTTTATGTACTCTCAAAGCAAAGGATGATTTAATTATAAGTGCCAAACAACTTGTATTTCTACAATTTATCAAACCCCCAAACTTAAATCATTGCTCGTCCTTGAGTAATGCCCTTTTTAAACGCTGATGGCTCTATCCACGAATTCTCAAGGTTCAAACAATTGCCTCATCTTTGCTTTTATAAAAAGATTTTTCTCAGCAATGCATACAACTTCACTTAGCTTCCTTGATTCTAGATTCATCTTCTCCTCTTTCCTTGGACTTAACATTCTCTTAGACTTAGGCTACTTTATTTTTTATGCAATTAGACTTAATACTACATGGCAAGGTGCAATTGTGTTTTTTTTTAAAAAAAAGAGATACCTAATTGGTTGTTTTACCTTCGTTTTGGCTTATCAATATTGGTGATGAAGATATCCAACTACGAGCAAGATCCAACTTTGGGCTACTTAAGCATTCCTTGCATCCTTTTCATGCAAAGGCAAACGAAGGTGTAAAGCCCCAGGCCCAGGATTCGGACCAGGATTTGGAATTTGGATTCGGCACCTGATGGCCCCGACATTCCCCTGCGACCTGGCTACGTCACCTTACTTGTCTTGAACTGCTTCTAAGAGTGAAGACTGTCCCCACAAACCAACACGGGCCCTTTCAGCATGCTTTGTCCTCACTCACATGCTTCCTAGGAAAATTTCCAGGAAGTCACCCAACATAGGATTGCTCCAAGCCAAGCATGCTTAACTTTGGAGTTCCTATGATTAAGCCACCGAAAAGGAAGGTGCATCTTATTGGTATAAAGTAGTAGCTATCAATTCTTTTAAGCCTTTCTTAACCATGCCTTGCATAGCCTTAGGATCCCCCTCATTCGGATGTGGTCTCAGTTCATTCATGTACCCCTCCTAACCTCGGGCGTTACATGCCCACCAGCTTCTGCCTCGGTTCGTCCCCGAACCACATCTTATCATCATTGGCAACATAAGGCAATTATTTATGTTGTAGACTGTAATTGAAAGCATAAGTAATCCATAAGGTATCAAATAAGTACCTAAACTTTTAATTTTGTATTTACTAGATCCTTGATATCCTACACTCTTAAAAATCATGAACTTAGTCTTTCGTGTCTAATAGGATGTTGACTCTTCGACTTTGTGTCTAATAGGTCTATGGATTAAAAAAAAATGTTTAGTAAATGAGAGACTTATTAGATACAAAATTGAAAGTTTAGGGACTTGTTAGACACATAATTGAAAGGTTAAAAATCTATTACACTTTTTAAAGTTCAAAGATCCATTAGACACAATCCCAAAAGTTTAATGACTCCACTTTTAATTTAACCCTAAAGTGCTTTCTAACATTAAATTTGTGAATTTTGACGTTGTGTGATAACAATGACTTAATTGAAAAGAAAACAATTGAATGCATAAGAAATCATGAACTTAGTCTTTCATGTCTTATAAGATGTTGACTCTTCGACTTTTTTTCTAATAGGTCCATGGATTAAAAAAATGTTTAGTAAGTGAGAAACCTATTAGATATAGAATTGAAAGTTCAGGGACTTGTTGGACACAAATTGAAAGGTTAAACACCTATTAGACACTTTTTAAAGTTCAGAGATCTATTAGACACAACCCCAAAGATTTAATGACTACACTTGTAATTTAACCTTAAAGTGCTTTCTAACATTAAATTGGTGAATTTTGACATTGTGTAATAATAAGGACTTGATTGAAAAGAAAATAATTCAATGCATAAGAAATTAGAGTGAAACTTTCAAAAGATTAGGAACTAAATTGAAAAAACAATCATATGTAGCCAAATTAAGACACGTTTGTGAATGATTTTTGAAATAGTGATTTTAGCACAATTGATTTGTTTATAATTGATTTATTAAAAGTGATTTTCATATAATAATTTTAATGTTTGGTTCTACACTTTTAATAGTGATTTTCATACAATCAAAAGTGATTTTCAATGATTAAGGGCATGTTTAGGAGTGACTTTAGAATAAGTGTTTTAAATTAAGTGATTTAATTATAATTAGTTTTGTAAAAGTATTTAGTTATAAATCATTTTAATATTTGATTCCACACTTGTAAACATGATTTTAATTTAATTAAAAGTATTTTTTTAAATGATTAATGTTTTTTTTTCAGAGGTGGTTTTAGAATCATCAAATTACTGAAAAGAGTATTACATTTGAGATTGAAAAAATTAGAAAGTGGTAGACAAAAGTTATACAGAGAGAACAAATAGAAAGCTAGATAAAAGTTTCAAAGAGAAAAAAAAATGTTAGAGATAGGGAAGGATATAAATTTTAGAAAGAGAATTTTAATAGAGAACACAAATTCGAAGATAGAGAAATAAAGTTAGAGAGATATACAAAAAAAAATTTGGGAGAATGACAAAAATTTTAGGGAGAAAAACTTTAACAAGTGAAAAAAATTAAGAGTTAAGAACAAAAAAAAGTTCATGAGCAAAAAGTTAAAGAAATAGGTAAAACATTGGAGTAGAAAAAGTGAGAAAAATTAATAAAAATTTTACAAAGAGAATAAAGTTAGAGATAGAGATTATAAAAACTTTAGAGAAAAAAATATTTGAGAGAGCAGTAAAAATCATAGATAAATAAAGTCAAAGATTGACAAAAAGTTTAGAAAGGAAAAAAGAACTTTCCTCAAAATTTTAAGACAAAATAAAGTGAAATAGGATGAGATTTTTTTAATATGAAATAATAGTCATTTAAAAAATAGAATCACTCACAATCACTTGACAAAAATCACTTGAAAATTACCTCCCAAGTGATTGACCATGAATCACTTGAAGTAATTTTAGATGCTTCCAAAATCACTTACTCACCATTGCCAAACATCACAATTTTGAAAGAGAAGTAATTTTGGGCATGTTAAAGTGATTTTGATCATTCCAAATTTACTCTCAAACATGAAATCAATTTTGACCACTAAACTTGTAAAGTTAGATCAAAATTTACCCTAATATTTCAATTTCATCAAATTGCACCTTAAACTTGAAAAAATCATGCAACTTTTACCCCTCTAATAAATTTTCGTTTGAAAATTCATTAAAAAAGAATACTCTCATATACTTTAAATGAATTATAAAATATATGTATGATACAAAACTGATAAAATTTCGAAGAAAAAAGACATTAGAGCTCAATTTTTGTTAAAATTAATAAGTTTTGGCAAAATTATTCAATAGTTAATTTGTACATTAATCAAACTAAAAATTTTGCAAAACTTGATATTATTGAAATTATTAAGTTTACGAAGATTTTTACATTGCATTTTCTCAAAAATTAATTGGTGAATTAACAAAAATTGAATAGAGAGTTCATGGTGAAAATTGATACAACATTAGGTTTAGGAGTAAAACCTGAATCTTTTCCCCAAAAAGAAAGTAAGATCAGTAATGGCCGACCTAAGATGTTTAATCACCATGGAAAGAAGACCACTATACTTTTAGAGAGCACATGCAGATGCATGAACATAAGACATGAGGATTGAAATCACAAAACTTTGATAAGTAATTGTCAAAGGAAATGAAAAAGTTAGCAAATTACACAGTTTGTTTGTTCTGTATCACAACCCACATTGACCCAATTGAGGAAAAAGGAAATTGAAATCTCCAGTGGAGAGAGTTAGGACATTTGATTTTAAAATTCATATACAAATTTGTTTGAAGAGAGAGAGAAAGAGAGATAAAAGAGTGAGACCCACTTTCGCTTTTCTTTATTTGTGGCCGTTCATTATCCAATTAAGCCAAATAGAACTGTGGCATAGGCCAATTTTCTTTTTCGAAAATTCGTTTTGCCCAATCATTTCTGTGCATCGGGAAATTGCTTGCGGAATCTGCGGTGTTGAATCAACACCCAGAAAAGATCAGAGGGTCCAAATTGGATTTGTGAATTGTTCATCATGTAAGAGAGAGAGAGAGAGAGAGAGAGAGAGTTCAATACGTTTCTTTCTGAGAGAAGAGTCCGTGTGTGTGTGTAATTTCGTTGACGTCAAAACGACAAAGCCATCGAGTGCATCGGAACCCGCCTTTGCAACTTGCTTTGCTTTGCCCCCATCGCCCCTTCGCTTCGGATTTCGTTTCGATTTCAAAGCTTTCTCGCGATTCCTGTATTTTGATCTGTGTTTCGATCTCTGGGGTAAGTGGTTCTGTTTTGCCCCTTTTGTGATTTTGTGATTTGGAACTGTTCTTTTTGTTAATTCCAACTCTGGTTTGAAATTTTGTTGGTTGATTTCATTTTCTATCAGTTTTTCCCTCTTTTTTACTCCGTATTGGACTCTATTCGATTCGTTTCGTGCTCTTTGTATCTTTGTTTTGAGTTCTAGAGATATTGAACGAGCTTTCAATGATTGTATGATTTCTGTTATGTTGTGATTTGGTGATGAAATTTTGTGTAATTGTGTTGTTTTTTTTTTTTTTTTTTTTTATATATATATATGTTTTTGTCTACTGCAGAGTGACTGGAACGGGGTCGCTTCCGAAGTTATGTCATCATCTTTTCCAGTTCTTCCTAAGCCATTTGAAGACAAGTATCCCAAGTTGCCTGTTTCTTTTCAGGGTTCCTCACAAAGTGAAGCCATGAGACATCCAATTCCCAGGCAGGCCCCTCCCTTAGTTTCTAACAGTGGCACTGTTGGGCATTTGTTTTCATCGTCTTCTGGATTTCGAAACAATTTTCCATTGATGCAACCTTTGTCTCAAGAGAGAAATGCCCAGTTTTCTCCGTTCATTTCTCGGTCTGCTAATGATGAATCGTTTTTGCCTCCTCATGGTTCTTCCCATTCAGAAGTACAATCCACAATGGTGACTAATAACTTGAATGAAAACAGTGCATCTTGGAGTACAGATACACTTCAGGATTTGCTTGACTTCTCTGAGAATGTTCCTGACCAGAACGGTCAGGCACAAAGCATGGCTGGTGTACTAATGTCGGATGACCATGACCAAGCTAAGAGGAATGATTGGCCTGATTGGGCTGATCAGTTCATTTCTGTTGATGATGCGCTGGAGCCAAATTGGAGTGAGATTTTTTCTGATGGTAATGCAGGAGATCCAAAACCAGAGGTTGGTTCATTCTTTCATGAAACATTAAGATCTTTTTATGCTCAATGATCCTCTTCTGAATTGTATTGCACTTTGCGGGTGTGTTCGCTCAATAAAAAAAATAGTTCAAGGTCGGATTCTTCATATCAAACATATGGGATTTAAAAGGAGGGATGAATTTTTTTTAAAAAAAAAAGGAAAAAGAGAGGGAAAAATAAGTAAATCAAAATGACTTGGAATAGTCCAGATTCTAAATGAATGAAAATGGGACTAAATTCGTTCTGGTCATTCTTTGGGACATAATGGTAGAGGGGAGGATATTCCTAAATGAAGAAAAGGATCAATGACTTTAAAAGAATTGGATTAGGATTCGTATGAGGTGAAAATCTGACGTACAGCTCTATCAAGCCCTTGAAGTTTCTTAGACAAACTTGGTCTCTAGTTAAAGTTCACAGCCACTATATTAGGGATGCTAGAACGATTGGACCTTTTTTCAGATGATGTGTGTAAGACTTGTTTTTAATGCTCGACTATCTTCTTGGTGAATAATGCCTTGAAATGCTTTGCCTTCTGTACAAGATATGTAATTGTTTAAAAGATGTTCAAATTATAAATCGGTTCCTTCTCTCTAATTTTTGGAGTTTCTTGAACTCTTTCATAATCTTAGCCATGAATGTGAGACTGGAGATTTCTAGAACGTGCTTAGTTTTGAAGACTGTTATTGTTTACTTGGCTGTAAATATTGGCTTAATTGCCAATGCCGCCACAGTCGCACTCGTATTCATGTAATTCCATGGCAGTGAGTGTTTAAAGAATATGTTACATCCATGGAATCTCGTACGCATTGTAGAAAATTACAAGATGGGTTAAGTTATAATTTATAATGTTAGTTCTTGAACTTTGATGGTTATGTATATTTAGTCCCTAAACTTTAAAGGGCTGTTTGGGGCACTAAGTGGGTTATAATAGTCTAGGTTATAATAGTTTGTGGGTTATAATAATCTGTGGAGTTATATAATATGTATTTAGTATGCATGGTTATTTTGTCTGAGTTATAATAGTCTGTGTTTGGGGTGTAGAGTATTTTATAGACTATTATAACCTACGCCCCAAACAGCCCCTAAAAAGTTTCAATTATATCCCTAAACTTTGAATTGTAATTCTACGTAGTTTTTGTTACAATATTAATTAAATAATGATGTGGCATGCATGTTGGATTGATATGATATTGCAGATAGGTGGTAGAATAGCTAGAGAAAATGAAGTGGCATGTTCAACATGCCCACTTTTCGAAGCAAGTCTTTCTATAGACATGTCACTCAGCTTCCCACTTTTTTCACTATTTGTCTACCGCATCGTACCAAATCAGCTAATGTTTGTTCAATAGGCATGCCACATCATCAATTAGCTAATGTGGTTAGCAACAAGTTTGCAATCTTTCTTCGTCAAATCCTTATTTTGTTAGGAAAAAAAGAAGTAGAATCATCAAGACTTTCTCCCAAAGTTCATCTGTAATCCATTTTTCTGTTTGTGAGTTTTGAATTTTGAGATTTATCTCCCTTTTTTTTTTTGCAAATTTTATAGGTGCTAAAATCATCATCAGCTGATTTCCATGCTCCACATAACCAAACGAATCAAGTTGACTCTGTACCTACAGCAGAGTTTCATTCTGTTTCTAATTCACTATCAACATCATCAACCCGACCTCGGATGCGATGGACACCAGAGCTTCATGAGGCATTTGTAGAAGCTGTCAATAAACTTGGTGGCAGCGAAAGTATATTAATTTCTCTAATATGCTCTTACTGTTGTTTAAGAACGCCTGAAAAGTTGCAAATACTTCTCTTTAACTTACATTAAGTTTAATGGACAGATGCCACTCCTAAGGGTGTCTTAAAGCTCATGAATGTTGAAGGCCTCACCATTTATCATGTGAAAAGCCACCTCCAGGTGCTCTGCAATTTTTCCATTCTTATGCGGTTTCACTCGGCATGCTTATTTCTAATGTATTGCTTTATTATCATTCAAATGTCAGAAATATAGAACCGCCAGATATAAACCGGAGTCATCAGAAGGTAGTAGAGACTGCTTCCCTTCTCCTTTTTTGTTTACTTTGTTACTTTCTTTATCATCGTGGTCATTATCTTTGTTGTACATAAATCCATCTTGACCATCAATCCCTATCAAGCTTTAGCTTTAGCCTCCCTGTCCATTTGCTATTAGCAGTTTTCCTGAAATTGATCTCATAACTTGTAAATATGCATGTTTATTGTTCTCAGAAATCAAGTAATATTGGATTTTATTACATATGAAGAATATTTGGGCACCTCTTTCGAATTTCTTTTGATCCTCTTTTTTGAGGGCCTTTGATGAAAAATCAGTCTGATAGATTGTTGAATTATTTTTTCCTCTGTCCAGGATCTTCAGGGAAAAAATTAAATCCTATTGAGGAAATGAAATCTCTTGACTTGAAAACGTAAGTGATCTTTGCCCTTAATATTTTGTCTGTGTGTGGGTGTGTTTTCCTTTTGCTTATTTATTTCTTTGATAACCATTTGGTTTTTGAAAATTATGCTTTTCTCACATTTTCTTTACAATGCTTGCATCTTTCTTAATGAAACATTTGAATTCTTAGCCAAATTTTAAAAACAAAAACAAGTTTTCAATTAGTTTTCAAAAATTGGCGTAGGTTTTTTAAAACATTAGCAAAAGTAAATAACAAAACAAAGAAACTCATAAGTAGAAGTAGTGTTTATAAGCTTAATTTTCAAAAACTAAAAACTAAGGCCCCGTTTGATAACCATTTGGTTTTTTGTTTTTGGTTTTTGAAAATTAAGCTTGTTTTCTTCCAATTTCTCTACCATAGTTTTCATCTTCCTTAATGAAGCATTTGAATTCTTAGCTAAATTCTAAAAACAAAAACAAGTTTTTGAAAACTATTTTTTTTAGTTTTCAAAACATGGCTTGGTTTTTGAAAACATAGGTAAAAGGTAGATAATAAAACAAGTAAATCTATGGGTGGGAGTAGTATTTATAGGCTTAATTTTCAAAAACCAAAAACTAAATACCAAATGGTTATCAAACGGGGCCTAAAAATCAAATGTTTATCAAACGGAGCCTTAGGGTTTGTTTGATGTAGTTTTTTTTTCCCTTTTTTTACTTTTAAAAAGCATGCTTTTTCACCAATCTTTTTCTTTGTTTTCCCGTGTACTCTCAAAACGGGTGTGATTTCATCATAACTACATTTCAGAAACTAAAAAAATAGTTTTCAAAAACTTGCCTTTTGTTTTTGAAATTTAGTTAAAAGTGTTTTTATAAAGTAAAATTAAACAAAGGAAACATAGGTAAAAATAGTGTTTTTAAGTTAATTCTCAAGAACAAAACTTATCAAATATGCTCTTATTGATATTTAGCAAGAGTTTTAACACTTTTAAGTGCTCTTGATTTAGCTTAATAGTTGAATGCTTTCACTTTCTTGGACTATTATGTGTTGAGATGCATTTAAATAGATTAAAAATTTTAATGTAGAAATCTCCCAGACATAGACCAAAAAACTAAGTTCTCTACCCATTCTAGAAGGACAGCATTACTCATCTTTAGATTTAAATTTAAATTTACCAAAGAAAAATCTATAGATTTAAATTTTTTATTTTTCTACCTCGTCAGATTCTATGTTTTCCCTTTGGGCATCGGTGATGAAGGCTTTTTGTAATTATTCGTTAGGTGTTATTTTTACTTGATTGGAGCCCATTTCTTTAGTTGGGTTCCTCTTGTTTTTTGGATGCCTTTGTATTCTTTCATTCTTTCTCAGCGAAAGTTCGGTCCTTTCATCAAAAAAATTTCTTAGTTTTTTCTAATAAAGAAACCAGCTACACTGGAGACTTCTCACTTCTGATACATTGCATATTATATAACTGTGTTGTGTAACGGTTACCCAAATCTCAAGCTTTCTAGGTTCTTTGGAAATTGAAAATTAAAATTGTGAACATCTTTTTTGGGGAATGGGCGTAGTGCTGAACTTTTTGTTCTGTTTATTGATCTAAAATTCAGGAGTATGGGGATAACTGAAGCGTTGCGTCTGCAAATGGAGGTCCAGAAGCGGCTCCATGAACAACTTGAGGTGTGCATTTTGTTTGTTTCTGAAGGTTCCTTTATATTTTAATCAAATAAAAGGGTAGTTGAGCTAAATTTTCATGGATTATGGAAGTATGCTTTAGGCTTGCACTAGCTTGATGTGGCTGATGATTTTGGTGACATTAACTCAATTCTTTGTCCAGCTCTTTGTGCATTTCTCATTTATGCTTGTAGCCCTCTCGTTTGATAGATGATAAGTAAGGACGAATTCAAACAGAGACAAGAGACCTAGTGACTACATAGGTGCCATAACTATTCTGTATGAACCACCCTGGGTTGACCCTAGTGGTCAATAAAGGTGAATGTAAATAACAAACGACTTAGAGAGAATGAGTTCAAGCCATGATAACCACATACCTATGATTCAATATCCTACAAGTTTTCTTAGCGACCAAGTGTAGTAGGATCAAGCAGTTGATCTGTAAGAATAGTCGAGATGCATGCAAGCTAGTCCGAATACTCGCACAATCAAAATAATAATTTATATCTACATATATCTATTTTTTTCTTTACTTAAACTTTTACTTTTAAAAATACTTGTTTAGTATCTATTTAAATGTTAAAAATAAAAAATGGGTTTCGGAAAACTACTTTTTAGTTTCTAAATTTTGGCTACGATTTCAAAAAGGGTATCAAACGCATTGATAGTTATTTGAACATTCATTCTCTTGGTGGTTGGTTGTTGAGTGGAAATAGAATTTAGACCTTATTTTAGTAATTGAGACAAGTTTACTTCTTTAGTCGTTTGTTTAAACTCAAAATCTAGTTGTTTCGAAGAGAGCCTAAGGTTATGAAAAGAGATTTCTAATGTCAAACCTAGGACATCATTTGTTTCTCATTCAGTTACAAAGTCTCTTTCGTTTTAACTGTAGGTCATATGTCGATTGACTAGAGTTTTGTAAAGATTCTAATTCTGTAAATTTATACAGATTCAAAGGAATTTGCAGCTACGGATCGAAGAACAAGGTAAGTATCTACAGGAGATGTTTGAGCAACAAAGAAAGATGGAAACCAAGCTGAAGACCTCCTCGTCGATACTAGAGAATATGCCTCGTGCTGATGACGAACCCGAAAATTCAGAACAAGGTCGTGTTGCAACTGCTACAAGCACGGAGAACGCTGAGGGTGCTCAAGAAGATGGTTTGCCTGCTGCAAGTAGGAAGCAAAAGGCACATGAAAGCGACGTGATCAAATCAAGTGAAGGTAACTCTTCTTCCCCTGACGCAAAACGAGCTAAATCAGATGCAACAGCTTTATAACAGTCTGTCTCGGAGCCGAGATGTTCAGTGATTGCACTGTGAAACCGGGGAGAATATGAGGTTATTCCAATCCTTTGCAATGCAATTGAAAACAGTTGCCTTCTTCCTTTGTTAAGGAAGCCATTTGCCAATTGAACTTAGGAGCTCTCCCAACTAATTGTATATAAGATGATTGGCTTTAATGGGTTGTGATCTTCACACTGTCTCCATTTTATGCATAATCTAAATGGCATTGCTTCTTTCCTTCTAGTGTCATGACTCTCGATCTTGGTTCGGGTTTGATTTGCTAACGTTCTACAAAATATTGTTGTTTTTCTCATTTTTTAGGAAATAAATATTTGTATATCTAAGTGTGAATAATGTATAGTTAAATTCCTAAATTTCAGCATTAAGTCTAATAGATTCTTGTACTTTAAAAAATGTTTAATAGGTCCTAAATTTTTAATTTTGTATTTAATAGGTTTTTGAAGTTTAAAAGTATTCAAGAGGTCCTCGAACTTTTAATTTTGGGTTTAATAGTTTTGAGCCTATTGAATATTTTTAAAATTCATGGATTTATATTAGACAAAAAATTGGTTTTTGTATCCAATGGAAACTCAATCTATCACTATTGTTTTGATGTATTTGTGAATTTTAAAGATGTCTAATAAATCTCTAAGTTCAAGACCTATTAGATGTAACTTTGAAAGTTTTAAGAGTAAACTAGTAATTTAACTAAAATATATCTAAAAGGAGTGGGAAAATGAAAATAATGCTCGAATATGAATTTTCCTAAAATAATAATGCTTGTTCATACAACTAGATAGACCTTTCAATTTAAAAGTCCATTGGTATTTTAGTTTTAGAAGTAATCAGATAATGACTTTGATCATGCGGATAACTAAAAAATAAGCCACTTTAATTAATTTTAAAGTTTTTTCTTTTTTTTTTTAAAAAAAAAAGTCTCAACATGAAAAAGACTTTCTTTTTCAACCTTGTTTGATAACCATATTTATTTTTATAAATAAAGTTGTTTACTAAGTACTATAATTTGTTTTGCCCTTTTTATAAGTATTCAAAAAATTTAGAGGAAATTTTCTCAATAAAAAAAATATATAGAAGAAAGATCAATTTTTACCCTAAATTTTTAATTTCATCAAATTGATTTGGATAAGTGTTGGAATTTTGACCTTTTTTTTTAGTTCAACAATATTTGAGGGTGGGAGATTCGAACCTCTAACCTCTTGGTCGAAAGTACATGTCAATTACCGATGAGCTATACTTACTTTAAAAAGTGTTATAGTTTTTACCTTATGGTAGATTTTCATTTTAAGAATCATTCGGAAAAGTATTCTTATGTGCATCCAATAAATTATAAAAATATATTTTGTATGAAATTGATAGGATTTAGAATATATATATATATATTAGAGCCAGTTTTTTTTTTTTTTTTTTTTTTTTTTTTTTTTTTTTAAATTTTAGTAAAGTTATTTGATTGTTGATTTTTTGCATTAATCAAACTTCATTTTTGTGTAGAGCTTGAATTTTATTAAATTACTGATTTTTGGAGTTTTTTATTATTATTTTTAAATTTTTAATTAGTCAATGAATTAGCGAAAATTGGATAAAATGTAAAAATTGCAACATTTATTTAAGTATAGGCTTTAACTTGATGAAATTAAAAGTTTAAAATGAAAATTGATCCACTAAAATTTGATTTTTTTCTCCCTAAGTTTTATTTAAATTTAAAAAACGAATATCAATTTTTTTTAAAACTCCTTTGTTATAAAGCCTTTAAAATTTGGCTATGATTTAAATGAACGGATTAAAAAAGCATCAACAAAGAACAATCATTAGGGGGGATGCTAGAAAAAAATTAATTTTTACCCTTTAACTTGGTAAAGTGTATTGAATTTTACTTGAAACTTTCAATTCCATTAAACTAAACTCTAAACTCTAAACTTAGATAAGTGTTATAATTTTTCCTTCTATTTTATAATGCTAATTTAACACACACAAAAAGGTATTTAAAAAAAAAAAAAACTCCAAAAATGTATCAGCTCAATGAAAATTAAGCTCTACACAATATTATATTTTATAAATACAAAATATTGACCATTAAATAATTTTACCAAAAATCACAGATTTCGACAAAAACATCTAATCTCGTTGTGATTTAAAATTTATCAATTTTATATCATACATATATTTTATAATCTATTAAATGCATTGTTTCAAAAAAAAAAAATCTATTAAATGCATATGTGAATACTTTTTCTTATCTCTTCAAACGAAAAACGTATCACAAGATGAAAATTTGTTTCTAGAGTTTTGTTACAAATTAAAAAGCATCCTAACGAGGCAAAAATTTAAAATATTAGAAAATACTAAAACTCCTACTTACTTTTGATGAAATCTATTTTTTATTGAAGGAAAAATACTAGTAGAATCCTGTTATTTATTAAATATCATTTAAATAAATTACTAGTGAGTATGACCATATTAAAATGTAAGTAGGAGCTCCTTTCCTTCCTATAAAGAGGCATAGGTTGCATTCAAACACAATTCTATATTTAACATTGTAAAGCCTCCAATTGTTCATACTTATTCTAGAAAGGGTAAAGTGGGAATAGGGAGAGGAAAATCAGTTATTGTGGGGACCAACTGAGGATAGTGGGGTACGGGAAAGTGTGAGTGTGGGTATCATGTAAGGGTCTCTGTTTTGGCAGTTTGGGTAGGAAATTTTGTGGACATTGTGAGAAGGAGAGAACCAGCTCTCTCGAAAAGCTGGGAGGTCTTGCTTTGTTATTTCTATTATCTTTATCAATACAATCGACTAATAACCCTCTCCCTATTAAAGAACTCTCAATATAGGGAAGTTGGTTTATCATTTGTTATTTCCTCGTGTTAGTTTTTGTGTGCTCGGTTTCACGTTAGATACCTAACAATTTGGTATCAGAGCACGTTCCACCCTGGGGAGAACATGGAAAAATGGCTCAGAAGCAAGTAGAAGAAAGATTAGAAGGAACATAGAAGGAAATCTCATAAATAAAAGAAGTGATACAAAGTCTGGGAAAGAACCTGGAAAGAATGTCAGTAGATATGAGAGAAAATCAGAAGGCGCTAGTCATGATGATAGTCGAAAATTCCAATGGTAAGAGGCATATGACTTCTGCAGAAGGTAGCTGATCGATACATAAGCAAAAAGAAGGGGAAGGCTCTATAGGTGACCTGACGGAAGGGGGAAAATCTTCCCAAATGAGGAAGGAGTACTGATAGAAGCAAATTCAAGAAGTTGGAGATGCACATCTTCGTAGGTACGAACCCAGATTCTTGGCTCTTTCGAGTCGAAACGTATTTTGAAGTCCATCAGTTGAGTAACAGTGAAAGGATCAACGTATCGATAGTGAATTTTGAACTGGTGGTCGTGGACTGGTATCGTTGGTCATACAACTGAAAGAAAATTTCCTCATGGAAAGACCTGAAGGCTAGAATTTTCGATCAATTTCGTCCATCTCAGGAAGGAAGCTTGTGCGCACGATTTTTAGCTATTAAGTAGGAAGGATCAGTGGCAGATTATAGAGCGAAATTTGAAACCTACTCGGCGCCGTTACCGAAGTTCAGAGGACGTACTCGAGAACACTTTTCCTAATGGGCTGAACCTAGCAATTAGCGCAGCGGTAGTGAGTCGCCAACCAGTTGGGCTCGAAGACATAATGAAACAAGCCCAATTGATATAGGATCGGGACTATGCAATGAAATTGGCAGTGGAATCCATGAGTTTGGGCCCAAATGGAGAGATGGGTAAGACGACCCCAAATAACTTTAGTAGATAGGCTGGTTCCAATGTGACCAAAACCTCAAATCGAACTTTTGAACCAACTTGATCCATTATTGTACTTGAAACAGAAAAACTAATCGCAGAGATCAGCCATCATGAAGATTATCTGACGTGGAGTTTCAGGCAAAAAGAGATAAGGGATTATGTTTTCATTGCAACGAGAAATACACGACGAATCATCGTTGTAAGAATCAGGAAGTAAGAGAGTTATGAGTTCTATTAGTAAGCGAGTTTGGTGAAGTTGAACTCAGGCAAGAGGAATCAGTCGAAGAAGAACAAGAAACTATAGAAACTAAAGTCAAGGCTTTGGAGATGGGGGACATTGTCGAGCTTAACTTGAAATCAGTGATTGGATTTTCCACACCAGGGAACATGAAGTTGAGCAGTAGGGTAGGCAACAGGGAAGTGATCATTTTGATCAATTGTGGCGCCACACACAATTTTATATCCCACAAGCTGGTGGAAGAGTTGAATCTATCTAAGACAACAACCACAAACTACGGTATTGTGATGGGAGCAGGAATAGTTGTTAAAGGTAAGGGCGTTTGTAAGGATGTCATGGTGCACTTACTAGAACTCACCATTCAATATGATTTCTTACCTCTGATACGATTGGGAATGCAATGGTTAAGGACCATCGGCTTCATGGGAGTGAATTGGACCGAGCTGACGATGACATTTGAAGTGGGAAGCAGTAAAGTAACAATCCGTGGAGATCCCTCGCTAACCAAGGCTGAAGTTTCGTTAAAGATGATGGTAAAATCATGGTCAAATTGTGACCAAGGATTTTTAATTGAGCTACAAGGACTGCTGATAGAGGACCAAGATACGAAGAGGAATGGCAGTGATAAGGAAATTCAAAGCAATTTTTCGTATGAGGTTCGGGAGCTATTATCAGAGTATACATGTGTTCCAATTACCATTAGGGTTACTACCAAAGAGAAAGGTTGATCACAAAATCGTGTTAGTAAATGGCCAAGCTCCTGTGAATGTACGACCCTACAAGTATGCACATGTGGAAAAATCAGAGATTGAGCGACTGATTAGTGAGATGTTAACTTCGGGCATTATCAGACCAAGCACAAGCCCCTTCTCGAGCCCAGTCCTTCTAGAAGAAAGATGGTGGCTGGAGATTCTGTGCTACAAGGCATTGAATCAGGTGACAATTCCAGATAAGTTTCCCATTCCAGTCATAGAAGAACTACTTGACGAGCTACATGGTTCTACGGTGTTCTCAAAACTTGATCTCAAATCAGGGTATCACCAGATACATATGTATGAGTGGGATATACTAAAAACAGCGTTCATGACACATGAAGGCCATTATGAATTTTTGGTCATGACATTTGGGTTAACCAACGCACCAACTACTTTCCAATCACTTATGAACCAGGTGTTTCGACCATTCTTGAGGCAATTCATTCTAGTATTCTTTGATGATATCCTTGTATACAACCCAGATTTTTCCACACCTGCAACATTTGAGCATAGTATTCAATATTTTGAGAGACAATTCGCTCTTCGCCAATGGGAAGAAATGTGTTTTTGCTCAACACCGAGTAGAATATTTGGGACATTGGTTGTCAGCAAATGGAGTTGAGGTGGATGAAGGGAAGGTTCGATCAATGCTGGATTGGCCACGCTCACGATCAGTAAAAGAACTGAAAGGTTTTTTGGGGTTGACAGGCTGCTACAGACGATTTGTGTTGAACTATGGTGTCATAGCTGCCTCATTACATCAGTTATTGGAGAAGAACTCATTCCTATGGACACCTGAAGCAACGAGGCCTTCGACGCCCTGAAACAGGAGATGGTAACAATTCCTGTACTTTCTTTACCAGATTTTTCTCACACTTTTGTTATTGAAACTGACACTTCAAGAACCGAACTTGGCGTCGTCCTTTCCCAAAAGCAACGACCCATAACATATTTTAGTCGGGCTCTATCAAACTGTGCTCGAACAAAGCCGATTTATGAACGAGAATTGATGGCAATAGTGCTAGCTGTTCAAAAATTGCATCATTACTTACTGGGGCAAAAGTTTACTGTGCTTACTGATCAGCAGTCCTTACGTCACTTACTTGAGCAGAGGGAAATCCAACCAGAGTATCAAAAATGGATGACGAAATTACTCGGATATGATTTTGGGATCAAGTACCACCTGGGGCTGCTAAACAAGGCCGCTGATGCCTTATCTCAATTGCCATCCACTACTGAACTATCAACAATATTTGTGCCTACCATAGTGGATTCAACCTTAGTGCAAAAGGAAGTGGAAGAGGATGAAGAGTTACAAAAGATCATAACTGAGATCACCCAAGATCCGATTAGTCAACCCAAATTCTCAGTGCAACAGGGCCAATTGCGCTACAAGGATCGTGTGGTACTTTCCAGTAAGTCAAAACTCATACCTTCCATACTCCATCTATTCCATGATTCTGTGATGTGTAGCCATTCAGGGTTCTTGCGAACGTATAAAAGGCTTACCGGTGAATTATACTGGAAGGATGAAATCCAACGTCAAGGCCTATGTAGAACAATGCTCCATCTGTCAATGTAATAAATCTGATTCTATGTCCCCAACAAGGTTACTTCAGCCAATTCCAGCTCCAGATAGAATTTGGGAGGAGATTGAAATGGATTTTATTGAAGGGTTGCCTAAGTCTAATGGAGTGGATTCGATCTTAATTGTGGTGGATCGACTGAGTAAATACGCACACTTCATACCCCTTAGCACACGTTTTCGACGAAAGACGTGGCTGTGAAGTTCATCAAAGAGGTGGTAAGATTACATGGGTTTCCTAAATCTATAGTTTCTGATTGTGACACGATCTTTCTTAGCCATTTCTAGAGTGAGTTATTCAGGCTGCAAGGAACACAGTTGAAAAAAAGTACATCTTTCTACCCTCAAACAGATGGGCAAACCAAGCGGGTTAATCGTTGTGTGGAGACTTACTTACGTTGTTTTTGTAATGAGCAACCCAAGAAATGGGAGCAATGGCTGTCGTGGGCGGAAGCTGGTACAATACTACATTCCATATTTCGATTAACACTACTCCTTTCAATGTGGTTTATGGTCGGCACCCTCCGCCTTTGGTTTTGTATGGAGACAAAAAAAATCCCCAATAATACGCTGGAACAACAATTGATAGAACGAGATCAAACTCTTTTAACATTGAAAGAACAACTCTATAGTGCTCAAAATCGAATGAAAAAACAAGCGGATAAACAAAGAAAGGAAGTAGAATTTCAAGTTGGTGATATGGTTTACTTGAAATTAAGGCCTTATCGAAAGAAGTCAGTAGCTCAACGAAGGTGCAAAAAGTTATCTCCCAAATTCTTCGGTCCTTACAAAAGTTTAGAAAGAATTGGAAATGCTGCTTACAAACTGGATTTACCCCCGTATGCAACCATACAACCTGTATTTCATGTATCACAGCTGAAGAAAATGATTGGGACCCATGTAGCAATCCAGTCCAAGGCCCCCAAGTTTACTAATGATTTCGAATGGGAATCAGCTCCAGTTGATGTGCTCAGGTTACGTTGGAATGATGATTTAGATGTTGAGGAATGGTTAATTCAGTAGAACAATCGACAACCATGCTTCGTGGGAGTTAGCCGCATTTATAAAGCATCAATTCTCAAATTTCCACCTTGAGGACAAGGTGTCATTGACCCCCGGGGGTATTGTAAGGCCTCCTTGTTCATACTTATTCTAGAAAGGGTAAAGTGGGAATAGGGAGAGGAAAATCAGTTATTATGGGACCAACTGAGGATCATGGGGTACGGAAGGTGAGTGTGGGTATTATGTAAGGGTCTCTTTTTTAGCAGTTTGAAATTTTGTGGACATTGTGTCTAGAAGGAGAGAACCAGTTGCTTTGTTATTTCTATTATCTCTATCAATATAATCAGCTAATAACCCTCTCCCTATTGAAGAACTCTCAATAGAGGGGAGTTGGTTTATCATGTGTTATTTCCTTGTGTTAGTTTTTGTGTGCTTAAACCGGTTGATTCACTTTAAATACGTAACAAACACCCAACATAAAATTGTTATCAATCCAAGCATAACACAATAGATAAAATTATCATAGGGTGATTGCCATTCTCTTCTCAAAAAAAAAATTCTTCTAAAAAAAAATTATTGTTTGGCCATTCTAATCTACATTGTTCAATGCACAAAATTGAGTTCAAATATCCCCACTTCTCATTTGCACCTTTGTCACAAACAGAAATAAAGAATTAACTCTTACTATGTCACCAACCACAATTCTCAGACAACATAAAGAAAAGGTTTTTTATTTTTTTAACTTAAACAAACTTTCCATTAAAGAAATGAAGCAAAGGCTGCTCTTCCAACAAAACCCATACCAAAAATCTGATTGCAAGAACAAGAAGAATAACCCCAAACCCTTTGGTCTAAAGACACCCATATAGAGAAAAACTAGCTTTAGATTGGTAAAGCACGTATACCAAATCCTTAGCATGATCTTCAACACTAAATATTCCTTTCCAATCATATATTCCACAAACAAAGATTTTATGGCATTAAACCAAAACTTTCTCTCTCTTTGAAGAGATTACCACCAAACAATTGTCCCACTGAATGAACCACTATGGGTTGAATGGTTCACTAACGGTAATCGGAAAAGGGGAAAAAGAGATGGAACAATTTTTTTGGTTTTTGGACCAAAAAGAACTCTGATGTATGGAATTTCCACATACAAGCTTAAATGAATAAACCCTTTAAGCAATTTGGTTTGTGTCGGTTTTGACCCTACCTCAAAACAAAATCGACATCGATTTGGTTCAATTTTATTGTTTATTTCCTCCACCCCTATTGACCAAGGACAGACTAAGTGCTTAAGTGTCACTTTAACTAAGAAGAAAACAATGGTTTTCAAAATTTATAAATTAAATGATAAGAGTAAAGAATGCAGTCAATTTTGTATATTCTTTCATTTTTGTTTGATGAAGGTGCGGTTTCTTTAAAAAAAAATGTAGTCAATTTTGGAAGGGTACCCTATTTAGAGCAAACATCAAAGTGTACATTTATGAAAGAAAGGAAGATGATGAAAGGCTGAAAGAAATGAGGGCAACACTTTTAATCAAGAAAAATTGGCTAAACATTGCAAGTTTTCAGCATACACTACATATTGACTTGAAGGAAAGAATAAATGCTCAGATGCATATAAACAGCATTTGTGCCTTCATATTGCTTAAGAAACTCAATCAGAATTCTGCAATGTAATGTAATTATTCTTCCATATCTTCACTCACCTGAGGTGCTGTACTTCCACCTTTGGCGGCCACGTGTTTTCGATGCTTTTTACTCTTGGCTTTCTTTGCCTTCATCCGCCGTTTTTTCTCGTTAGCATCAACCCATGTATAGTCTGGGGGTATGTGGAAGGGATTGACTTCATCCTTATGACTGTCGCCATCACTCGATTGCCCTCCACGACTTCCTCTCATCCACGAAATCCATGATGAAGAAGATCCCTCTGATTCCTTAACTATAGCATCCTGGAAATGGTCTGGACTGGAAGGAGGAGTTGCAAACTCTTCCACCACTGGCTGAAGCTCTTCAAACTTCGTGAAAGTAACGAGCACCCTGATTGTCGGGACGATAGGGATGGCAACCTGTATGCCAAAAATAATCGTATCATTTTATGATCATATGCATTGGATTGGATCAAGTAGATATACTTAGATTTAAGTGTTTTGTAACTAGACCATCTAATTTATCTTTGTATTATGTAGTCTTCAATCCCCAACATGCCTCCAAATCAAGTTATCAGACTTCTGTTGGTAGGCCCCTCTTTGCAAATTAAAGATAAGAGAGAAAAACATGTCGCATATTCCAAAATTACAAATGTTTCCATCTAGAATTCAAATGGTAAAAGTAATATTAAAATTTAAGAAATTTACATTTTCGTCCAACAATAAGAATAAGATTCTTTACCGAACGTCTTTAAAACCTCATACTGTTCCTCAAAATTCTTTCATTCCTATCCAACCCAGTAGTCAAACAAAAAGTTGAGACTGCACACTGAAGTGTAATGCAAAACCAACAACAGAATGATGAACCATGCTTTGTTTTTTTTTTTCATTTGGCTATCAAAACATCCCCTTTGTATGCTTTCAGAACAGCACCTCTTCCCAAAAGTATGAGGTTTTGATCCGATATGATATATTTCTCTCTATGTGAAACAATTCTAATCCCAAAGAGGGTTCTCATTGTTCTTTTTCATCGTTTAAACACCCCCCCCCCCCCCCCCCCCACAAAAAAAAAAAAAACAGAGAGAGAGAGAGAGGATAACGAATAAATGATGAATGATATGATTCAGTGTTTTCTTTAATAAAAGAAACAATAGCAACGCCAAGAGGTATTTTTATTTTTATTTTTTTAAAATGTAAAGGAAAAGGAAAAGGAAAAGCAAAAACCCCCCAAATAACAACTACTCCAATTGAACAGGAGATGAAAACTAGCCGATGTAACATCAATGAAGAAGAGAAAGAAATAAATGCTACCAGTGTAAGAGTTAATTAAAACAAAGAGAAACATAAGAACAAGTTAGTATCAGGGAAATCAGATAAGTGCCTAATTAATAGGATTACCTTCACAGGAAAGGTGCCAAGAGGCAACTTGGTAGTCAAAAGTTCCCTTAATCTCCTAATAGCCTTCACCTTGTTAGCAAGGATGTCAAGCAAAGGCAGTAGCTCATCAGTTTTCAAAGGGAAATCTTGTGTCAACCACAAAACTGGTCTCAAACTCTTTTTGTATTCACTCTCATTTTTAGACTCACTAGTGGCACCTTTCTTCTTCTTTTTCTTACTACTCTTATCTTTTCCCTTCTTGGTATTATCCCCCATCTCTTCAAAAGAAAAATCAGAGGAATTTGGGGGCTCAACTACTTTATGATTGCTACCTTCTGGGGCCAACTTTGAGAATTTCTTCAACATCTTCGAATCATTGGGCTCATCACTGTTACTCCTTGCATTTTTCTTGTTCCAACCAAACCAACTCTTCTTCTCCTTAACAATACCATTGGATTCAAAATTATCACAGGAACCTATTGATCCATTTTCCTGACTATCAATAATCCCTTGTTCCTCATACTCAAGATGGGTATCTGAGTTCCCCATACGAAGTGCTGAATCCAATTGCTTTCTCTCCTCAACTGTTAATACATCATCATATTCATCATTTTCACCGACACGGGCTAATCTACCTTCATCATCTGCAGCAAATAGCTCTTCATCAGTCATAGCACCAGGAACCCGCCTTGATTTCACACTCACCATTACATGAAGCATGTCATATATTTTTGCTTTCCAATTTCCAACCACCTCAGTCCTTTCTTGTCGTCGCCAATTTAAATGAGGAACTAACTCAGCCTGGGTTACGTCAATGCCTGGTCTATACATATTTGTCCTTGACATTAAATCCACTTCATGAGCAACTTCTGCATCAGTCGGTTGTGCACCAGCTCCTTCCAGAGCATTTGTAATTTCCTTCTCTTTGTGGGTAAGAACAATCAAAGAACCAGGTGGTAAAGTAATGACATTATCATCTGATGAGTAGCCCTCTCCAAGAAAAAGAAATGTCTGGTCAGAACGTTGAATTCGAAAACCATCAAAACCAGCAAGGGTCATATCTGCACGGAGATTGGAACCACGCTTCCAAATCCGGTATGTATCTGATGGAGCAATTCGCCCAATAAATGGAATTACAGAGCTCTCAAAATGAAAAGTCATTTCCATATAAAAATCACGTATACGGGCTGCAGAGGCAACAATGCGAGGAAGCCTACGACACCACTTTGCCCAAGCTAGAGGCTGATAGTGCCGTGCAATAATCATAGCTATTGAATCCTCTCTATTGCAAACTGCCTCTTGAAGAGCACTCCAACCATACTCATTCTGAAGACTCCAATCTGCTCCAGCTGCCATCAAAATATCCACAGAAATTGGGTCGCAAAGACGTGCTGCAAGGTGGAGAGGAGTCTCACGTCCTGGGACATCACGCCGATCAATAACAGCAGACACAGCATCAGCTTGTAGCTCTGCTGCAATAGATTCCGCTTCGGTGCGGACCTCACCCGCCTTGGCCAGCCGTGGTAGTGTGGAGACGATGAATCTAAGAGCAACATAGTCTCGACGTGCAACTGCTAAATGAGCAGGACTATGGGCATATTTAGAAAAGTCCTCCATTTGTTTCCTTCTCAAGGTTACTACCTATGTTTAAGCTAATAGTCTTTCAAGTATGGTATGGCTTCTTCACCAATCCATAGTCCTATTTAATTCACATGGGAAGATATTCATAGTCATAGAATCTCCACGATTCTAAGAGCTCGAATTTTGAAGTGCATATAAACTTAAACATCCTGGTGTGGAGTTCCATTACAGCATGGTGAAGCAGTCAAGTAAAATCTGTAAAGGCACAACGACAATGATTGAAGAGCAAAACAACATGCCAAAATTCAAAACCATTCTCTCAACCCCAAAACCCCCATTGGAAAATTTCGAAGTCCCAATAAGCAAGAAAATCAAAATCTCCACTCCAAACAACAACATCAACACGTTTAATTTCCACCAAAACAAAATTCCCCCCATTTTTCCACACCTTCCACAGAATCAAAAGCACAACTAAACCAGACCCAGATTCCACTTTCCCCTCAACCAAACGTATCCCTAGAGAAAAACCAATTTCCCCCGCCCAAAGAATAAAAAAATTGAAGCACCCAACAAACAAGAAAGCAATTAAGTACCTGGAAACACCTCGCGGGAGTTGAATGGCGGGATTCTTTCAAGTCTTGGGGGATTCCAAGACTTGAAAAAGAGAGAGAATCTGCTGCTGCTGTTGACGACGGAATTGGGGCGATGGCATCAAACAAAGAGCAAGGATCGTGGCGCCATTAACAAGAGCAAGATCATGTGAAGAGCGAAAGTGGTTGAGCTTCGGGAATTGACATTAAGAGAAGAGGGCTTGTGAGAAATGAGAGTTCGTGTTGTTGTTTGTGTGGATTGTGATGATCTTTCTTTCAATTCGCCATCATCGTAAACGAGTCTACTTCCACCGATTGTTAGGTCCAATTAGCGGTGGCCGGACTCATGTCTTTGCCTCTTCTTTCATTTTTATTATTTTTTATATTTATTTATATATTCTCTCAATTATAGATAAATTTATATTGAGATTTTAAGTTCATGAACTTTATTTGATTTGGATTTGGGTAGGGGTTGTTTAAAAATAATGTAGATTTAGAGAATAGGTTTTTAAAATAAGGTTGTTTTCAAAGTATTGACGAAATTATGGTAGTTTTGAAAATAATTTCCAAATTTATTTCATGAGGCTCATCTTATAAATTATTCTATTTTTTGCCACTTGTTTGAAAACAACTATTTTATTATTTTTAATTTTAAACAAAATCCTATATTGCTGGCTAAATATATAATTTTGTTCCTAATAATTGAATTCTTTTTTATCTTGTTTTTTAATCCTTCCTTGGAATCAAGAAAATAGAAGAAGTGATTTGAAAAACTAGAAATTCTCAATTTGATCGTTAATTTTTTGAGACTCTCAATGTTGCACTTCCATTTTGAAAATTCTCAATTAAGTTATAGTGATGGTTTATTAGATTCTTTTTTATTAACATATGTGGACAAGTAAAAATGTCAATGGACATACTACTTAAAAAAATAGATTTTGTTGATGAACATGTTGAATTTCATGTGTCAAACAACATCTAAATAACATATTCATGTGTTTAATAAAACAATCATTTAATGGTGTTGTTAACAATTTTTTTTATAAAATGACCTAACAGAAAAATTTTAAAATATTAAAGGTAAAATTGTAAAATTTAAAGAATAAGAATTAATTTTTTTTATTTTATTTAGGATGAGAAAATTTTGAAATAAATACGATTACGAAAATGAAGATCTTACTACTATATCCCTTTGATCATAATTTGTGAATAAAAATTGAAATTGAACAAATTTTAACTGACTTTGAAATCATACTAAGATTGAGGATCCACTTGGGATTGCTTTAGGAGGATCTAAAACAATTATCACAGAATTTTAACTATTTAGCTGTTTGGTAAAATTGATTGTTTATTAATTTATACGAAATCACAACTGTTACCTACAAAATTTGTAGCTATATTTGAATTTAGCTTTTGTAAAAAATTTTGGTCTCACAGTTGTTTATCTCCTATATTTTTTTATATTATTGTGTATTTAAATTGTAGAGAAATCTTGATCCATTCAATTTTTAATACCGATTGTTTATTAATAAATCAACGTGTTTATTAAAACAATCATTTATTTTTTTATTTTTTATTTTGAGGAAAATTACAACAATCATTTAATGATCTTGTTAATTAATAAATTTGAACAAATTTTTTTAATGAAATTACTTAATGGAGAATTTTTTAAATATATATATATATTTAAAATATTAAAGGTAAAGTTGTAAAATTTAAAAGAATATGAATCAAATTTAAGAATTACTTAAAAGGATAGGGACAATATCGTATTTTTCCTTTTTTTAAATTTTATTTAAGATGAGAAAGATTTGAAATAATTGCGAGAAAATGAGGATCTTACCACTATATCCTGTTGATCATAATTTGTTAATGAAAAATTGAAATCGGAAAAATTAAATTGGTATTTGACTTTAAAATGATACGAGATTCAATCATTTCAATTGTAAAAGAAACAAACAATTGTATTTCAAAGAATAACAAACAATTAAATTCACTAGAAATTTGTTACTGTTTAAAATCACTTAAAAATCCAATCGGAGCAAACATACCAAAAAGAGATTAAAAAAAAAAAAAACTTACAATTTGATCCTTTGTATATTGATTTTTTTTTTTCTTTTTAATCAAGGGTTATACAAAACGTTATTTTTTATTTTATTTTATATTTTTGAGTTCAACAATAAGTTCGGGAATGAGGATCGAACCTCTAGCCTCTTGGTCGAATATAACCAGTTGATCTATGTTCAAATTAACGTACAAAAAGTTAAAATCCGTAGAGAAAGATTGTGTGATGTTAACCAACATTTTTTTAATTAAATTGATAATGTTCTATGTTACAATTCAGAGAATTATATGTGTCCATCCACTTCATATGACTTAGCTCGTAATAATTTTTCCAGCGTGAAATAACTTATTATAGAAAAGTGACTAGTTAAAATATAAGGGGAAAAAACAATTTTTACTCCCTAGTAAGGTTTATTATTACTTGATACTTTCAATTTAATCAAATTATCTTTTGACTTAGACAAGTTGATAAAAGAACTACCTCAATTATGTATGAGAACTTTCTTCTTCTAAGTGAACCCACAACAATAATAAGAATAATCTCAATAACAAGATGAAAGAACAAACCCAAGAAAGTTAACAAATTTACTTGGAAAGATGATCAATAATCAAGAAGAAAATGAGAACTTGTTCTTATCTTCAAGATTTTGAACTCTCCACAACCTAATTGGTCAAGCTAGATTGAAAGTTCTAAAACATGCATCCTCAACACAAGAATACAAAGAAAGTATAAAGCTTGAGAGAGACTTAACTCTATAAGAAGTTTCATTCAACTTGTTGTTCAAATGGCAAAATTACATCCGTATTTATACTAATTGAAAAGACACAATGATATGACACAACTCTTGGATATTCTAGTCTTAGTTTAGCTCCATCCGTTCAAATCTATACATGAATCTTCTTAAATACAAATACATGAATATAATAGGTGCATAATGCAATATTAAATATGTGAGTGTATCTAGATTTTTAAATTCATTGTCTCTTGGATGAATAGGTGTCTTATCAAGCTTGAATAAATGCAACTCTTCAGCATGGATAGATACCTTAGCTTGGAAGTAAGATTCAATGCTTCGCATAATCTTTTAGCTCTAATGATTGGACTTTGTAGCACAATGATTAGTTCATCGTTGATTTGAACTTGAGTTGACTCCCTTTGACTTTGAAAATAATTTTTTTTAGCTTAATTAAGCTGGTTGGTCACTTATTTCCCATCACAATTATTGCAATTTTTACCTTCTATTCAATTTCTACTACATTTGCTAATTTGAACAAAAAAGAAGGTAAAAATCTCTCCAAACTCGCTAAATTAAAAAATGAACAAGTAGTATGCAAAATTAAGTGTGATTAATACACAAGATCGACCATTGAATCAATATTCCAAAACTCATGAATTCCAACCAAAAAAACATATAGCTCTAGTTTTTTCCTCTACAGTCTCGTGACTCTCATCAATTAATTTCATACTAAACATATATCTTATAATTTATCAAACATTCACAAGACAATATATATATTTTTTAATAATTCTTCAAACGAAAGTTTATCAGAAAGCAAAATTTGCAGCATTTATTCAAGGTTGTATCAAACAGATCCTTAAAATTTAAAAAGTATCTAATTCTAAACTTTAAAAAGTATCTAATAGGTCCCTAAACTTTCAATTTTGGTCTAATTGGTTGGAGTTCAAAATGTTTAATAAGTTCCTGAACTTTAAATTTTGTGTTTAATAGGTGTTTGACCTATTCAACAATGTTAAAATTTTGCAAACTTATTAGACCCAAAATTTAAAATTGTTTTTAATAATACATTGGCCTTTCAATTTCTTTTCTAATAGGTTATGAATTTTAAAAATATCTGGTCAATTACCTATTAGACATTTTTGAAAGGAATGAACGTTTCACTCAGCAGCGGAAGCATTGGATCGTCTCTGATTTTATTTAAAATTAAACTAAAAAATTAAGATTAAGCAAACTTACTTGGAGTAAATATGGTGATATTTTTTACGGGTCTTTTTTAACACTAAAAGATCAATTTATAAGCTCCAAATTATAAGCTCCAATGATACAAAATTAATTAATTAAACTCTTTAATTAATCAATTTTCATTCATTAACTCTAAGGTCCCTCCACTATAGACCTAGAGTTGCACTCTTATGCACTGTAGGACAAGTTGTGTCCATAGATATAATCACTACATACAAATCGATCATTCACGAGTTGTTCGTAATTACAGTTGGGTCAAAAGTCCGTTTTACCCCTGTAATTACATCTTGCACCTTAAGTACCACTGATCCTCTAATGAACAATTTGTTTATGATCCAACCATAAACTAAGTCACTCTTGCGCCAGTGAGAGGGTAGGACCCCATTGTTCAAGTCCCGAAATCAGCACTTAAGGGAACTACTCATCTACTTACCCTATATGGGAAGGAGTGAATTCCATCTTTTGAGATTATGTTCCCAACTCCTTATTTGGCCAAGTCCCCAAAATGGTAGGCATATTGAATCAGCTACAAAAGCCACTCTCACCCATGCAAATCAAAGGACAAGCCATCACAGGCAAGAGTTCATAACTCACTTAGGATTAAGATCGAGTCTCATATGATCATTTTGATGAAATATTAATCTTCTCAATTAAGGAATTTATAAAGAGAGATTAAATATTTCGTGGTCTAGTCTTATACAAACTCATTGTATAAGATACTTACACTCACGTGTCTCCACATGAACGATTTTGATCAAATCAATTGTAACTATTACAAAGTGGGCTGTATCAATAGTGTTGCGAGGATAAGACACTCAATCTTATCCATATACATGACCCTTTAAATTATTTCTTGAACATGATCATCCCATATGTCAATCACTTACTGTTCAAAATTACACTAATAACCTTGGATTTTTCATATAATGAATAATATTATATTACAAATAAAATAATCAAAATTATTATTAATTATTAAATAAATTATTAATTTCGAGGCTTTAGGGCATAAATCCCAACATTTTTTTAAAGTTAGGGACCCTTTCAACATAAGTTTGAAAGTTTAGGAACTAAACTTGTAATTTAACATATTCTTTTTATTAATTGAGTTGAAAATTGAAAAGTTACCCAATACATATAGCTTGTAGGTAATACCCTCTTTGATCTAAAGGGGGCGTTTAGGGTGCAGGTTCGAAATCAGAAAGGAAGGGGTTCTGAAGTCCATGGGGTAGATTAGATGGAGTCCTGTAGCATAGGGTTTCTGAAGCCTGTGTTTGGGGTGCAGACTTAGGTTGGTTGGGTTTCTGAAGCCTATGTTTGGGGTGTAGGCTTGGATTTGGCTAAGTTTGTGATAAAGGAGCTTGTCGAAGGCTCTTATCAGATTAATTTATAAGTCAGACCTCTAAAAATTTTGCGATAATAGTGGCTAGGGTCACCCACAGGGATTGGAGTTCTTAGATTTAATTAAGTACCATAGTTAATTATGCCCAATTTTATTTAGAGAAACAAACTCTTGGAATCAAGGGGAAATAAAATCTAAACTAATATGTACATGCTTGGGAGTCCAATTTGGAGAAACATGCATGGCTAATTACCTTAAGACCAACTTGAATTGATTAATAACTTGATTTTATACTAACAATCTTAAACCAAGAATTACTAAGTTATCAATATCCTCTCTCGAGCTCAATTGAACTCACGCCTAGCAATAAATCAACCTCTCGGTCTATTCTATTACTAAATAGGGCATTAGACAATTCTCTTAAGACTTCTAGAATTAATCTACTCACTCTCGTGCAATAGATTAAACCTCGTCATGCATCTAGTGTTCTACAACTAAACTTACTCTTTCAAGCTAAATTTAGTTAAACATACAAAACCATGGCCAAAGGTTAAGACAATATAAAGAGATGCATAAAAAACGTCAATATATAAATTAAACTAAAAATCAACCAAATGTTCAACAACTATAACCAAGCAAGGGTCTAAACACAGATTTACAACATGAGTGCATCCCACAAAAACTCCTAAATTTAAGAGAAAAGAAAAAGAAATAGAGAAGAAATTTAGGTTGCGTTCCAACACTCGTCTCCGACGTGATGTCCACGATCTCGAGCTTTGAGTCTCATTCTTTGCTCTCCAAAGGTCTCATCTATGTCCTTAGACAGTGCTTGAATCAATTTTAGGATTTTTGGCTTCTCAAAACGGCTCCCTTTTCTCAAATGAAAAAGTTTCTTAAATAGAGTGGAGACAACGTTGTAGTGCTAAGGGCAACATTGCAACGCTGTCCTCACTATTTTGCAAAGAAAGAAAAACTCTTCTTCGACCAGCGTTGCAACATTGTGTCCTTGGGTCTTCAAGGTTGATAGGCTTCTCAAATGGCGTTGCAACGCTATACCCTTGGGTCCAATTGCCTTGTCCTTCCTCTTCAATACTTGAATCCTCAAATAGAGCCTTAAGTTGCTCGAATTTGTCCAAATATCTCACAATTCTCCAGTTTTGCTCCAAATGCTCGATTTTTGAGAAATATACATAAAATCACATGAAATCACACATCATCATAGCAAAATTAGCATAAAACTAAGCTAAGAAATCATACTATTTTGCCCATTATCAGTTTGATTAATTTATTTTTTTAAGGCTGCTTTTTTAATCTCTTTTTTTTTTTTTTTGTGAACCGGTTAATTGTCTTTGAAATGTATATCAATATATTTTATCCCATTTTGTGTGAGACAATTGCTCCATCCATATTTTAATTGGGATTATACTATGTGCATTCCTTGTAACCCTAATTTATCTCCTTCACTCCATTCATGGTGACATCAATTTGAATAACATTAGCTAAAGTATAGAATGAATAACTCCAAAATAAGAAGCATATTGATAAATAAAATCCATAGTCTAAGCATGTTTTTGATGGTTGCAAATAGTAGGAACATAAGGTACATAGTCTTTGATGAACCTTGTTTACAAGGGTTATTTAGCCTTAAACTTTGAGAGGCCAAAGTGAGCATAGCTCAGCGATAATTGACATGTACCCTCGGCCAAGAGGTCTGAAGTTCTAATCTCCACACTCCCAAATGTTGTTGAACTCCTCGAACTTTGAGAGATATTTTGATATTAATCATGCTAAATTCACTTAAATTGTGCATAAATGAAGTACTCATGCGATTTTACCCTTGATAGGTTAAATGAAGCTATTTTAGTGTTAAAAGGTTGATTTTAGGAAATAATTAAGCTAATTTGGTGTTTTTTGTGTAGAAGCTATCTAAAAGCAAGGAACTATGCAGTTGCATAATCTTGTTGACTGCTTCTAGTAACCTCCTGCAACCTCCTTCCTAGTCTCACTCGGAGTTGGTTTGGACAAGCTTTTCTCCTTGATTTTGGCACCTACCTGATAGTAGGCAAAATAATGTTATTTCTTGGCTTGGTTTTATGCTAGTTTTGCTATGATTATGTGTGCTTTCATGTGTTTTTATGTATATTTCTCAGAAACCGAGCATTTGGAGCAAAACTAGAGAATTGTGAAATATTTTGACAAATTTGAGCAACTTAAGGATATATTTGAGGATTCAAGTGTTGAAGAGGAATGACAAGGCAATTGGACCCGAGGGTATAGCATTGCAATGCTGCTTATAGCGTTGCAACGCCATTTGCGAAGCCTATCAACCTTGAAGACCCGAGGGCACAGTGTTACAACGCTGACCGAGGAAGATTTTTTTTTCTTGCAAAATGCTAAGGACAACGTTGCCCCTAGCGTTGTAACACTGTCTCAACTCTATAAAAGTGAACTTTTTATTCGAGCAAAGGGAGCCGTTTTTTAGAGACCAAACCCCTAAATTGATTCATACATTGTCTAAGGGCCTAAAGAAGACCTTTGAAGAGATAAGGAGGAGACTCAAGGCTCGAGATCATGGACTTCACGTGGGGAACGAGTGTTGGCACGCGACCTTAGTTTATTCTCTTTTCCCTTTATTTTCTTTTGATTTTTAAGAGTTTTGTTATGGACTCAATTGTTGTTTATATCTGTATTTAGACAAGTAATGGTTGTATGTTTTAGAATTTTGTTGATTTGTAATTGAATGCATGTTTTTACATCTTTTATGTACCACGTTATTATAGTCTAAACCTTTGGCCATGGTTTTGCATGTTAGGCTAGATTTAGCTCGAGAGAGTAAATTTATCCTTAGAACAATAGATGCATAAGTAGATTTAATTTATTGCACAAGAGTGAATAGATTAATTTTAGAAGCCTTAAGAGAATAATCTAATACCATGTTTAGGAATAGAAATAGACCGAGAGGTTGATTTATTGCTAGGCATGAGTTCAATTGAGCTCGAGAGAGGATGTTGATCACTTAGTAATTCTTGGCTTAAGATTAATTGTATGAAATTAATTCTTTATCTACAAAGTGTGCTTAATTTAATCAACAATTATGCTTCTCAAAAATTGGACTCCAACCTTGTAAATAGTAGTTTATATTTTATTTGTCTTTTTGATCACTCTAAAGTTTTGTTTCTCTAAATAAAATTGGGCATAATTAACTATGGTACTTAATTATTCTAAGAACTCCAATCCCTGTGATCAACCCTGGCCACTGTTACTGCAAATTTTTAGAGGTCTAATTTATAAATATCATTTGATAGGGCCTTCGACAAGCCTTCTTATCACTACCAACCACTCTCAAGCCAATATAAAGGAGTTTTAAGGAGAACTCATGAGGAAGAGAAAACCCTAGAAATACTTCAAGACCGAAAGCTCCTCTGAAGTTTGCCCAGATCAGATTACCTAGAGCATTTAGTCAAAAGTTTAGGGTCGTACAACGCTCAATTCTCCTTGAGAAAGGACGAATTGAGCTTATCGATTGGTGTGTCCCTTGTGTTTTCCTCTTCTTTATCGAGATCACACTAGTGTTAATTTTGTCTTTTGTTATTTCATTTCAATTTGTAATCGTGTCATTTATTTCAGTGAAGTATTTTTCTATTTTTAATTCCTTTATGAGCTAAGTTTCTTTTGGAATTCAACTCTTTTTTCAATTGAAATGTTAATTGGTAAGTGCACTGTCACATGCTTTTAACTTCAACCCTTTTACTATTCCTACTAAATTGATGGTAATTGTTGTATCTTGTACCTGAAATGGTAGTTGATAGTGCAATAAATTGATAAGTCACATCTATTTATTTAAATTATTTGTATTAAACTCTTTTTATTAATTAGAGTAGTGGTTGGATGGTTGAATGTATTTACTTATGGGCATTAAATCCTATAGCTTCCACTAATCAAGGTTTTTTTATGAATGTCTCACTTTTCACTTCTCACTTCTTAGCCCTCTGTCTTTTACATATTCACTATTTACGAAGTACTCTCGTGGAGGTGGTAGGTTATCTCATGTAACTCTTGATAACTTGTAGAAATACAAGTTATTATAACCTAATACACTGATCATATGCGTCTAATTTAGCTGCTAGCAAGGTATTGAAAGAGATTATTAGCATTTTCTTAGACAAATTGCATAAAAAATCATTAGAATTCATTTAGAAGTTAAGAATGTAATATTTGTCTATTTTCAGGAAATTGATGGGTTGAAAGGGAAATAAGTACAAAGATGCAGTGACAAAATGATGAAGGAATTGAACGCATATTGACGGTGGAGGTTCATGCACCAACTTGGAACCTATCGCTTCAAAGGAAATCATTACATTGAAAAAGTTTTGAAGAGACTTACTGAGTGACGTATTCGAATCATATTGGACCTCCTGGCAAGTAGACAAACGATGGACGATAACTGAACTAAACAAGAATAGAGTCAAGTTGGGTTGATCATTGCGTGCGTAATTGATAAAAAAGGCTACGTGCCCTTTGGCTATTGGGTGGTGTTGATTATATATGTTTGAAAAGTCATTACATAAGGGTTAGCAATTCTTTCCAGCATGGTGACATTTTTCTTCCTCAATAGTTCAAAGGGAAATAAGAAGAGAACAAAGACTTCACTCCTCATATTTTAGAAGGAGGCATTGTTCGCCATTGACATAACAATACGAGATAACAAGACTCTTCATCCCTTCTCATTTTCCTCAATGTTACATTTCCAGTGCTTTAACGATTACTTGTTCATGACTTTTATTGATAGTCATTTATGCTTGTAGTGTAGTTTGTGAACTTAACAATTTCTATTTTTAATTTTAAGCAATTGTAGAATGTTATTTCCATTTCATTGTTTTGTATTAGCTGATCCATTTCAAATCATGAACGACTAAATTCCCTTAGGGGATGGCTAAGAACGATACTAGCATAATGTGGATTGGAAATATAAATGTATGTTGGGCATTAATTCTTAGTTTTCTTGGTTTAGTTAAATTTATAAAACTAATCTCCATCTGGCCAACCGAGGAAGGTGAAAACATGTATTCATACTGGAAGGGTGAAGCATGTGGACAGACCAAGAAAAACAAGAATGATCATTATTCACATGATTATTTTAGGAATAAGATAATTAACTTGTAAGAGAAATGAATCGGTGGGTTATTCTTTATGTTGAGCATAAGAATATGACTGCACGAAGTGCTTAACATTATTCACGGAAGTGCTAGAATAAGTAGGTATTCATTCTTATAAGGAATAACAACCAACATGCATTGATTGTACTTTTCCACTATACTAAGGGAGTTCTTGGCCAAACTCCCCTTTCTCTATTTAGCAAAAGATTCATTTACATTTTGTTTAAGCATTTAGTCTCTAATAGTGGTGCAAAGATTACTATTAAGGAAATTAGAAAACACCAATGTATAGGGAATCATATCGAGAGAAAGAAAGCATCATGGTAGTGACTAAGATGGCTTTTAATGGCAGTCATTTGGATCTATATAAAGAGACTCTTCAGGCTAAAGTGTTTGAGAGTCACCTAGAATATCTGAGATTACGAGACATGTCTCATCTTTGCTAGGGCAAGTGGGAGAACATGTTGGGTATAGAGTCTGCCCTAGGATACATGTCTCGCCGGCTTTAGTGCAAGTGGGAGATTGTTGGGATTTATGCCCTAAAGCCTCGTAATTAATGATTTATTTAATAATTAATAATAGTTTTGATTATTTTATTTGCAATATAATATTATCCATTATATGAAAAATTCAAGGTTATTAGTGTAATCTTGAACAGTTTGTGGTTGACATACGAGAGGATACCTAAAGGGTCATAGTATATGGATAAGGTTGGGTGTCTTATCCTGGTAACACTAATGATACGCTCACTTTGTAATAGTTACAAATGATTTGATCTAAATCGTTCATGTAGAGACATGTGAGTGTGGGTATCTTATACAATGAGTTTGTGTAAGACTGGACCATGAGATATTTAATCTCTCTTTATAAATCCGTTAATTGAGAAGATTACTATTTCATCAGGATATGATCATATGCGACTCAATCTTAATCCTGAGTCACTTATGAACTCTTGCCTGTGAGGGCTTGTCCTTTGATTTGCATGAGTGAGAGTGACTTTTGTAGCCGATTCAATATGCCTACCATTTTGGAGGCTTGACCAAATAGGGAGCTGAGAACATAATCTCACAAGATGAAATTCACTCATTCCCTTATATGGTAAGTAGATGAGCAGTTCCCTTAAGTGTTGACTTCGAGACTTGAACAATGGGGCCCCACCCTCTTACTGGCCCGAGAAGGACTTAGGTTATGGTTTGATCATAAACAAATTGTTCATTAGAGAATCAGTAGTACTTAAGGTGCAAGATGTAATTACAGGGGTAAAACGAACTTTTGACCCAACTGTAATTACGAACAACTCGTGAAGGATTGACTTGCATGTAGTGATTATATCAATAGACACAACTTGTCCTATAGTGTATAAGAGTGGAACTTTAGGTCTATGTGGAGTGACCCTAGTTAATGAATGAAAATTGATTAATTAAAGAGTTTAATTAATTAATTTTGTATCATTGAAGCTTCTAATTTGTTGGCCCATAAGGTCCCCTTGCTAGCTCATAGTAACACTAAAACATTAATTTAGTTGAAAGAAAAATTTGAAATGTTCAAATTAATATTTAATTTGAAGTGTTCAAATTAATATTTAATATATTAGATATATTAAATATAAAAGAGAAAAATATATTTATTGTATTTGATACGTTAAATATTAAAATAATTAATGTATATTAGATACATTAAAGAAAATATATTTATTAAATTTGAATTGGATTCAAATTAGAAAATAGATGTTATAAGAGAATTTTAAAAGGTTTGAATAAGATTCAAATTGGTTAGATAAATATATTTTAATATATTAGACATTAAAATATATTATTTAATTATCTTCCCTAAACCACTATAAATAGGACCCTAGGGGTAAGCCATTGAGCATTCTTCATAGAACACACATCTCCTCAATAGTGAATTAGAGAATTCTCTCTAGACTTTTTCTTGTCCAATCTCTTGAGAATTTTCTTTCAAGAGGCTCTCACAAGCTTTGATCTTGTGTTAGAGTCATAGCCAGGAAGACTTTGTGGAGGAGATAAAGACCCACCAGAATATTCTCCATATTTATCTCAAAAGTAGGTTTTCTTAATTAATATTATTTTTAGTTTAATTTTAAATATAATCAAAGACGATCAAATGCTTTCGCTGCGGGATGAAGAGTTCATTCCTATCAATTTCTAGTTCTTAAAAAATAAGATTAAGAAATAGAAAACAAAATACGAGAAACAGGAAACAGAAACGTTATTAAACGGGGCCTTAAAATTCCTTTAGAGGTTGTTAAAAGAAGTAGACTTAAGGTCTTGTATGTTAATGAATCTAGATAGGAATATTGGGTTCATAATATGCTTGAGATTTAATTGTGCTTGGGAGAGACAATTTTTACCTATATCTTCTTAAATATGAATTAATTTCATGCCCAATCTTTGTTATTTAATAAATTGATTCGTCTTTTTAATTGGTGAAATTAATTCTCTAGGATATTTTCTCTATGATTTTTCTCACATTTAATTTTAGTTATTTTAATTGAGTTTTAAGTTCCATCATTCGATTAATTTCTGTAAATAAAATTGGGTGATTATATCTATGGTACTTGAGTAATCTAGAAAACTAATTCTGATGACGACAATCTTACACTCTTCACTATATTAAAACTTGACCCATACACTTGCGGTAGTAATTTACACACCAAGAACCCTTAGGAGTCTAAGCAATTAGTCCTATATGTCTATGGAAAATTTATCTTAGGTAATTCAACTTCACTATCCCCTTTAATTCTATAGGTGTACCTTATGTCTAAGGTCAACAATGAAGTCCTATGTCTAGGTAATAAGAATGAACACTTCACCCCGCAGCGGAAGATTATAATTTATAAACAATTTAGAAATCAATTTAGGGATCAACTTTGATTTATTTAGAATTAAACTAAAAACAAGAGTTAAGTAATAAATACCTTGAAAAAATAATGGAGAAAATATTTGGTGGGTCTTTACTTCTTGTGCTCCAATTCAAACGAGGTCGAATCTCCACCACAAGATCTTACATGCTATGACTCAAACACAGGGCCAAGGCTTGTGGAAACTTCTTGAAAGAAATTCGTAAAGAATTTTGTGTGCAGAGAGCTTAGTTTTGGTTCAACCCAATGGTCCTATTTATAGGGACTTATAGTAGAATCTTTGCCAAAATATAATAATATCTACTATATTTTATATATTTAATATATTTGAATTTTATTCAAATATCTCCTACAACACATTATTTATTTGAATCTCATTCAAATTTAATGTATAATGTATCTAATAATATATTATTCTCTTTAATATTTAATGTATCTAATACAATAAATAGATATTTTCCTTATTTAATAGATCCAATATATTAAATATTAATTTGGACATTTCAAATTCTTCTTTCAACTAAATTGATCATTTTAGTGTTTCTATGAGCTAACAATGAGACCTTATGGACCTACAGATTATAAGCTCCAATGATACAAAACTAATTATTTAAACTCTTTAATCAATTAATTTTCATTCATTAACTCTAGGTCACTCCACTATAAACCTAGAGTTGCACTCTTATGCATTGTAGGACAAGTTGTCTCCATGGATATGACCATTACATGTAATTCAATCTTTCACGAGTTGTTCGTATATACAGTTGGGTCAAAAATCCATTGTACCCCTGTAATTACATCTTATGCCTTAAGTACCAATGGTCCTCTAACGAACAATTTGTTTATAATCATATTAGAAACTAGGTCCCTCTCAAGCCAAAGAGAGGGTGGGGCTTCATTGTTTAAGTTCCGAAATTAGTACTTAAAGGAACTACTCATCTACTTACCCTATATGGGAAGAAGTGAATTTCATCTTGTGAAACTTATGTTCTCAGCTCTCTATTTGGTCAAGTCCCCAAAATGGTAGACTTATTAAATCAGCTACAAAAGTCACTCTCACCCATGTAAATTAAAGGACTAGCCCTCACATGCAAGAGTTCATAACTCACTCAGGATTAAGATCGAGTCACATATGATGATCCTGTTGAAATATTAATCTTCTCAATTAACGGATTTATAAAGAGAGATTAAATATTTTGTGGTTCAATCTTATACAAACTCATTGTATATGACACCCCCACTGACATGTCTCCACATGAATGATTTGGATCAAATCATTTGCAAGTATTACAAAGTGGGCCGTATCAAAAGTATTACTAGGATAAGACATTCAACCTCATCCATATACAATAGACCCTTTAGGTTATTTCTTGAACATGATCCTCTCATATGACAACCACATATTGTTTAAGATTACTCCAATAACCTAGGATTTTTCAAGTAATGGATAATTTAATATTATAAATAAAAATAATACAATAATTATCAAATAATAAAATATTAATTATGAGCCTTTAGGACATAAATCTCAACACTTGGCTTTTCTCCTATATCTCTTTTACGAGAACTGTTAACTATTTATTGCCCAACCCTTTCAGTATCAAACTCAACATTGCATGCTGACTTAAGTGGCCAGTTTAAATTAACATTTAGACTCTAAATTCAGTAAAAGTAGAATAACATAAGGAAATTAAGTGACAAGCAAGAACAATGTGTTAAGCTAACTCATTCCTTAAGAGTATCCACCAAATCGAATACCAAAAGATAATTTAGCTCATAATGAGATGAATAAAAACACAACAATTCATTGAATCAAAATTCATAATTACAAGATGAAGGAAATAACATAACATATGTAAAGAGAAATAACAATTGACAATCCCTCTTGGCCGAAACAAACAGACACACACGGAGTTCCCTCTATGGCTTAATTAAATCCTCTTTCAAGGTGAATTAAGGGTAAAAATTGACTTTCAGCTAAGTCTCTCGATTGGTTTGGGGTTCCCAAAGTATAGTGATCAATTTTTCTCCAAAGGGTTTGTCCCTTCAATCCACCAAGATCTGTGCTTTATATAGGCTCTTAGAGGGTAGGTGATTGTCAAATTCCATACCCCAAGCCTTGACTTTGAACTCCCAAAGTAAACATAGGGTGGAAGTTGCGGAATTGGTTCAAACAGACTTGACTCAAAGCTTCCCCAGTTGACCCAATCTAGGGAAAATTGCAGGCAAATTCTTTTTGCCTTATAAACTTTGTAGGCGCAATTCCTTCAATACTTGGCAGATTTCTACAAAACAACAAAAATAATTATTCTTGACCAAAAATGGCTTTTTACTCCTAAACTCACTTAATTATCAACAAATGATTATATTCACGTGACTCTCTCATTTATATATGATTAAGACAACATAATCACATAAATAAGTACAAAACAAACAAACTTAACGAAGAAATAAGCTAAATTTAAGGCAAATAACCATGATAAACATAGTTCATCAAGAGGTTACTAGTGAAGGCTTGGAAATTGGGAGAGAGATGTTTTAAGAGAGGTAGTTTTGTATAGGATGATTAGTGTAAGCTCGTACCCGTCTCTTTTTTGCTATAAGAAGATCAAGTTCATCTATATGAGAATCATCAGGGAGATTTGTGATGGTGTTGTCCAGTGTTTCTACTGAAACTCGTTTGGGGACAGGTTTATTTTCAGGAATGTTCTTTTTCCTCCTAGTGTAGACTATGGGTTCTTTCTCAAGCTCTTTTTTGGTCAATGATGATGGAGTTTTGGAAAGGAGAATCATAAATTGTACAATCTTCTATACAAGTTGAGTTTTCTCTGTTCCTTGTTAGGAAAAAAAGGTTCGTTATTGGTTTCCCTTGGGTTAACGGCTTTTTGAAAACAAGCCTGGTTCTCAAAGAATGATACATTCATGGACACACAAAATTTCTTAGAGTTTGGATGATAATATTTATACCCCTTTTGGTTAGAGGCGTAGCCAAGGCAAATACATTTGATTGCTTTTGATAGGAATGAATACTTTACCCAGCAACGGAAGACTGTGATTTCTAAATAATTTAGAAATCAATTTAGGATCGACTTTGATTTATTTAGAATTAAGCTAATAACAATAATGTTAAGCAATAAATACCTCGAAATAAATGGAGAATAATTCTTGCAAGTCTTTACTTCTTGTGCTCCAATTCTAACGAGGTCGAATCTCCACCATATGATCTTACTTGCTATGACTCAAACACATGACCAAGGCTAGCTTGTTGGAACCTCTTTGAAAGAAAGAGAGGAGTTTCTATAGAAAACTTAGTTTTGGCTCAACCTAAGGGTCCTATTTATAGGAACTTAGAGTATATAATAATATCAAATATATTATCATATATATTTAATATATTTAATCTCATTCAAATATCTCCTACAACATATATTATCCATTTGAATCTCATTCAAATTCAATATATAATGTATCTAATAATATATTATTCTCTTTGATATTTAATGTATCAAATACAAGAAATAAATATTTTTCTCATTTAATATATCTAATATATTAACTATTAGTTTGAACATTTCAAATTTTTCTTTCAACTAAATTGATCATTTTAGTGTTACTATGAGCTAGCAAGAGGACCTTATGGACCTATAAGTAAAAGCTCCAATGATACAAAATTAATTAATTAAACTCCTTAATCAATTAATTTCATTCATTAACTCTAGGTCACTTCACTATAGACCTAGAGTTACAATCTTATGCACTGTAGGATAAATTGTGTCCATGGATATAACCATTACATGCAAGTCGATCCTTTACAAGTTGTTCATAATTACAGCTAGGTCAAATGTCTATTTTACCCCTGTAATTATATCTTATACCATAAGTACCACTCATCCTCTAATGAACAATATGTTTATGATCCAATCATAAACTAGGTCTCTCTCGAGCCAGTGAGAGGGCAAAGCCCCATTATTCAAGTCTCGAAATAGAAAACTATTTATCTACTTTTCCTATATGGAAAGGAGTGAACTCCATCTTATGAGACTTATGTTCTTAGCTCCCTATTTGGTCAAGTCTCCAAAATGGTAGGCTTATTGAATCGGTTATAAAAGTCACTCTCACCCATGCAAATCAATGGACAAACCCTCACAGGAAAGAGTTCATAACTCACTCAAGATTAAGATCTAGTCGCATATGATGATTCTGTTGAAATATTAATCTTCTCAATTAATAGATTTATAAAAGGAGATTAAATATTTTATGGTCCAGTCTTATACAAACTCATTGTATATGATACTCTCACTCACAATGTCTCCACATTAACAATTTTGGATTAAATTATTTGTAATTATTACAAAGTGGTCGTATCAATATTGTTACTAGGATAAGGCACCCAACCTTATCCATATACTAAAGATCTTGGAATATCTGTATAACTTCATATTTTTCTTTCATTAAAAACACCTAAGAAAGTCTAGTATGATCATCTACAAAAGAAACAAACCACCTAGCTCCTGTTATGTTTTTAACTCGATTAGGTTCCCAAACATTACTATGCATCATAAAAAAAAAAAAGATGAGAGGGTTTGAAAGTACGTACCGGATATGAAGATCGAGCAAGCTTAGTCAACTCACAAGATTCACAATGAAATACCTGAGAACTTTGATTAAAAATATCTTAAAAAAGTCATTTCAAATACATAAAATTTAGATGACCTAAACGTTGATGCCACAACATTATTTTACTATCATAATTATCCTTGGAAGCAACAAAAATAGATTTGTTGATGCCTAACTCTTGTATTTAGAACTTGAGAATCTTCAAAATGTAGAGGCCTGAGAATGCTTCAGCATTTCCAATCGTCTTTCCTGAATCCAAATCCTGAAAAACACAATGATGTGAGTAAAACTTTGTCATGCATGTCTTCATCTGAGTAAGTTTGCTTAATGAGAGAAGGTTATATTTAAGATTTGAAACATAGAGAACATTTTCTAAGACTAGATCTTTAGAAACAAGGACATGACCACTCTCTACTAATTTCAAAATGGTACCATTCGAATTTTGACCTCAGATTGATTATTACACTTTGAGTAATTAGCTGAAAGTGAGATATCACCTGTCAAATGATCTGAAGCTAGAGTCTACAATCCATGTACTAAAATTTTCTGTTGTTACCTTAAGAGCATTATGTTTGAGCTATAGACATAATATTAGCCAGATGCTTTTGGAGTCGTCTATTTGCCCAAATAGTTTTTGATGGAGCTCTAACTATTTTTTAGTAAATAGTGCCTCAGGATTTGTAAAGGTTTAGTAGCTAAAATTCTACCATGTACCTCATCTAATTTCTTATTGAGACCTAATAGGAATTTGAACGCTATCTTCTTTTCAACTATTTTCTTGTATTTGGAAACATCTTTGTTGCACTCCGAACTATGACTTTCAAACATATCAAGTCGTTGCCACAATCGAGAGAGTTGAGTGAAGTATTGAGTAACCTACATGTCACTTTGTCGTAGTTCGTGAAGTTTCCCTTCTACCTTGAATCGTTCAGATGTATTTTCACGATTAGAGTATATTTCATGAATAGCCTCCCAAATCTCCCTTGTTGTAGTGTATAGGAGAAGGTTTTCTCCAATCTCAGTAGTCATAAAGTTGATCAACCAAGACATAACCATATTATTTTTAGCTTTTCATACCTTATATGTTTTATGTGCTTTCTAGGGTTGAACTCTTATCAGATAGATAGTCTTCTTTTCCTTTCCCACAAATGAACATCATGATGAATTGGGACCATTACAGACAATTTCTGTCATTCAACTTATGGTTGGTAATTTGAAGAACTGCTCCTTCCATCATAGGTGTAGTATTTGTGGATGATGAAGCCATTGATATGTCTTTTGTGCTTGAAAAAAATATTTAGGCAGACCACTACAAGTCTAAAGTAAAAAACACCCAAAAATAATTATTGTCCGTTCAACTCAGTGAATAAAAAATTAAGTTGTGTGAGGTTGCTACTTGGTTCTAACTTGAGGAGAGGTTGCCACTTATAACCACTTGTTACTAAATGAGAACTTGTTTAAAGATCACAAAATTGAGCATGGGGGCAAAATAAGATCACAAAAATGACCACAAAATTTAGTATACCTTGTTTTTTTACCTTAAGTGCCGAAGTGATGGTGGAGTGAGATGACCTACCAGTGGACGGAGTGAGGCGACTAGCGACTACTACGAATAGGTCAAGAACAAATGGGGTTTATGGTGGAGTGAGATGACCCACTAGTGGATGGAACAAGCCACAAGCGAACATGGTCATCAGCAGTGTTGAAGACAACCCACCAGTGACCACGAATAGATGTGACAATGAAGATCATGAATAGAAGTGAAGGCGACAATTACGAACGGACGAGGCGACGATGAATGAACACTAATGGAATCACGATAGATGCAATGGTGGTGAATGAATGATCAACACCCAAAGTTTCTAATGCGTGGTGTAACAATTTGAGGTCCTTTGTCGCGAGGATGCAAAGAAGCTTTTGGGATCTTTGACACAATGTTTAAGTGTTGGTATTGGTTTGAATAAACCAGATAAAGATGAGGTATACGAAGCTTTTGGATTATTGCTCTGATACCATGTTGATTTACCAAAGAAGAAAATTTCTATTGAATCATAATTTCATTATATTACAACCCTAGATTTAAAGGGGGGGAATTTGTACAAATAAGGAAACACAACTAATGGCCAAAAGGGGAACCCCAACAGGAAGAAAAAGAATACAAGGGAATGAGCAAAAAAATAAGGGAACAAAAGAAAAGGAAGGATAATTCTAGAAGATCGACATCGATATTTTCATCCTTAGTCGGAGTCCATCAAGCCTCTTTGACGATCCTATATGGTCGCCGTATAGGAAGGTTTTGGTTCCCAACTAGCACTTCTCGTTCCTTGCGTACTGGTCTCTCCTCGGGCCATTGCCCAACGTCCTCTCGACCCTTGCCAAGGCTTGGAAGTTTACTGTCTTTGGCGAGCGGGTCAACAGGACATTGCCTCCTCCTACTTTGGTTTCCATAGGTCCTCCCCATCTTTTCGTTGCAACAGTCGTCATGGTTTGAGAGGTCAGCCCCATGTTCCTTGCCACTGCCATTGCAGATGTTGGGCAACCCTTGACCATGCAGTTGGAAACTTTCTCGATTCGTCCCCTCCCTTTCTCGATTATTGCATGGTTTAGAGCCACGGTATCTTTCTCCTCTATATGGTTTATTCTCTCCCACTTGCATAGTTTGAAGGCTAGCTTTTTACTACACATCCTTCCTTTAGAGCTCACTGGGAGGTTCGCTCATCGAAGTTCGCAGCAGTTAGTATAGGGTTTTTATTGACAAGACAGAGCTCAGTTGTTTGTACCTCAACCCTTTTTGTACCTTGTACGTTTTCTTGTAATTCTCAAATAATGAATAAAATAAAGATATATCACTTATTTCCATGACTTTATTGTATTTGTATTTCCCCTTGCTTTCTCGATTATCTATCGTCCTTTAACTTTATCCTTTGTTCTGTGCCTCTCGGGCTCCACTCGAGTGGGGCTTAGGGGCGATAGTCACAAAAAATCATACTCAGGTTTCAACCAAACAAGAATGTCAATAAGTAAACGGTTATATTACAAGCAATGCATTCAAAATTTACACAAAATACAACTTTAAGTGCTCAACGTGCCACAGATGGGCAAGTTCTCATCCGTCGAGGTGCTTGAGCCTGTAGGTCCAAGTTGGATGACCGTCTTGATGTGGTAAGGTCCTTCCCAGTTTGGGCCTAGGGCTCCTAATTAACTGAATATGTGGGTTAAAAATCAATAGAAAGAATTCAACCCAAGTCCAAGTGCATTGATAGCACACAAAAGTGTGCCATCCCTAGGCTTATATTCTTGCTAGTTTGTGGTGTTAAAGTGTGCTTCAATCTACTTAATTTATTCACTTTGTAGGATTCAAGAAAATACAGTGAAATTAAGCATTTAAGGAAGATAATCGAGTATTTGGAGCGCAAAGGTGTGTTTTGGAGCAATGGAGTTAAGAAGAATACAAGTTGCAGCTATGGAGCCCAAGAAGACAGTTGATGACTGTTAACGCAAAAGAGCGCAAGTGCATGCTGTCAAAACAAGTAATATATGGAGTATTTCAAGTATCGAACCCAAAGGAACGGTTAACAAAAACTCTCCAGTTAATAACACAATTTCTCACAAGTTGCAACCGAGGGTTACCCAGAAAACAAAGTTGATTTTTGGGGTTTTGTGCATGAAAAAGCAAAGATACTGAAAAGGTATGAGAAAAACAAAGATGAGAAGCAGGGGATTCAATTTTGGTTCAACTCTGGGAAATGCGCCCACCGTGCGCCTGCAAATTGCCCAACTAAGTCCGGCTATTTCAGAGATCCTGCCTCTTATGCCCGCATACTGACTCTGTTGAGTTCTATACGGTTCATATAGAATGCTGTTGAAATACGTCCGCAACTTACCCTTTTCGACACTTAGCCAAGTAAATCAAGTTCAACACCTATTCAACTCCTTTTCCAAGAATCTTTAGGAGACTAAGAAATTTAAAACTCATATGTCTATGGCTAAATTCACTTAGATAATGAAAAACAGAACTTTATGATTTTAAAGGTTTTTATCCTATGTCTAGGTACAAAAAGAAAAGTTCTATGTCTAGACTCTTCTCCTAGATTACTTTTAGGAAAATGTGTGTCGATTCCAACTCTTTTAATATTGAAATCTTCACAAACTATGCTAACTCAAATGGCCAATTTAAGCTAACAAATGAAACTTAAACTCACTAAAAGTAAACTTAGCTAAATGTTGAGCAAATCTACAAGAAACACATGGTGGTTGCTTATCTCCTTTTTAGGGTATCCACATGATTGAATCCCCTCTAAGGAGTTTAGCTACTCATCAAAGAAATAAATAAAGTACATAAAGTAAAAAGAAAACAAATAGAAGAAAAAACACAATTCATTGAAATAAATAAACTTGAATATACTTTAAAGAATGAATCCAAGAAAGAACAAAATAACTTCAAACTTGAATTAAAAGAAAAATAGAAACTTACAAAGTTGGAAAATAAAATAAAAACAACAAGTACAACTCCTAAAAACTTACAGAATTGAATGGAAAAACTAAGAACCCTAAGATGTTCTTCCTTTTTAACTTGTTCAACATTTTTTAAGGAGAATCAAGTACTTAATCCTCCTTCTTTCAAAGTTGAAGTCCGAATGAAATATGAATAGAGCTTAGGGGAGACTCGGAGTAGCAGCTAAATTTAAAGAGAAAATGACAGAATTTAGGGATGAAGAGAATTCTCAACTCCGAGCTCTCTTGAAACTGAAGGTTGAGCCACCTTTTATAGAACTCAAGGCCTAAGGTTTGCTACCGAGATCATTGTGGAGAGGCTTGGCCTATCATATCCCTTGATCCTCAAAGATTTGATGGAGAATAATTGATTTTATTTACAAATCTCATGAATCTGGGAGAATCTTTCGAAAAAGTCTAGATGCGGCCGCATAGTGAGCGCAATTGTGTTGTTGTCAAAATGGCCAAAATGCGGCCGCATAGTTTGGCTCATTTTGAGTTCTTTCTAGAACAGTTGGAATTTTTCTTCTACTCTTAATTGCTGGTGCATCCTGGTCGCATATCTCTTGGATCATCTTTCACTTGCCTCAGTTGTGGTCAAAATGTGGGCACATTTGGATCTTTTTTCAGCCTCTACACAAAATCAACAAAAATTAACACTTTCTTAACAAAAATGACCCTAAAAACTTATTTTTACAAAATCAAGACTTCAAACACATGCAAAACTTGTTTTTACTTAAATTTGCACTAAATGACATGAATTATAACATTAAACACTCGCCTTCTAAGAAAATAGCTTAGTTTTTATAGCCAAATAACACTCATAAATGAGCATTATCAACAGCATTGAGATGCCATGGCGTCTCAACGCTGTCCACACAATCAAAAAAAGCTCACATTCCTGCAAGAGTGGCATTGAGGCACTACTTTTAAGTGTCTCAAAGTCCAAAACGCGCATACAGGGCATTCTCCATCCATAGCATTAAGCGCTGCGTGTAGCGTCTCAACGCTACCCCGATTTTCCTTCTTTACTTTGTGAATTAGGTCACAGCGTCGAGACGCTGTCCCTAGTGTCTCGACGCTACAACCATATTATAAAAAGGAAATTTTAGCTGCGGATTTGGGGAGACCATTTGGAGAGGGACCTATCTAGAGCCGATTTCTACCTCATAATTAGGACTAAGGGAGCATTCTTAAGAGCCAAAGAAGACATTCAAGGCTCATGATCGCGGCATATCACGACGGGAACGAGTGTGTCAAGTGTGAGAGAGTTTTTCCATCTTTCCTTTTTATTTTGTAGTGTTTGATTTTAGAGTTCTGTATGAGTTTAGAGTTGTAATTGTGAATTTGAGTGACATAACTCAGTTTTAGACTTGGTATTTTTGGATGATTGGTTTAATCCTTGAACTTGTTATATTTCAACATCTATTTATACATACTTATAATTATTGTGTAACCTTTTGGCCAAAGGTTAGCTTAGTATAACTTGAGTTTAGCTTGAGAAAGTATACTTAAGTTTAGATTCGTTTGTATAACTATTAGTAAACATTTGCATGAGAATGAATTGCTTGCTAATAGAAGCCGTTAGGAGAAGTTTCGTAATGCCATGCTTTGTTATGAAATTAGACTGGGAGATTGATGCACTAATTAAGCACGAGATTTCGGCTTGGGAGAGTCAATTAAATATCATTGTAACTTCCTGGCTTATAAATGTTGCATGTATGATTTATTTCGTGGATTGACCAAATTTAGTGTTAACTTGCTAAAACCAATGTCTAAAAAGGGTTCCCTCTAAGTGTCTCCAATACTGTAAATACGTAGTTTAATTTACCTTTATTTCACTTCTTAATTTTAAGTTCTTTAGATAAATTTAGGTGTGAATAACTATGGTATTTAATTAAATCTAATAAATCCAATCCTCGCGATCGACCCTAATCACTATTACTGCAAATTTTAGAGGAATAAGTTTATTAATATATTTGATAGAGCCTTCGAGAAGTTCTTTATCATGCACACTTTCGACTACAAGTAATGAATGGAAATATTCCAAAATATCGTATCCCAAGGGAACGGTATAAACAAAGTTAAGTGTGACAAAAGATTTTGAGTAACAAAATACAAAAATTGGATTTGTATGCTAGAAAAATAAAGAGACAAAATAAATGCTAGGATAAAAGTTGTGAAAATTCACTTAAGAGAATGAGAGGATTCAAGTGTACTCATGCCTTTTGGTGAGAATTGCTACGCAATTGCAATTGCAATCATGCCTTAACATAAGTGGTTGTAAACCGAATCAATTCCTATTCAATTTTGATTCAAAATTCTTAGGAGACTAAGTGATTGGACCTATATGTCTATGGCCAATCGTACTTAGGCAATTAAGACCACATTCTAATGATTTTGGGGGACTCGTCCTATGTCTAGGATCAAGTTTCGCTTATGTCTAAGCACTGTACCCCATTGCTTTAACGAATTCCGCCTTCCTCTAACCCTTTCGGTATTAGATTCAGACTTAGAAGCAACCTAAGTTGATCAATCAAGGATTCCTAAAAACATGTAAATCAGTAAAAGCAAACAACTTATATAGTAAGGTCGATTGCCCCTTTCTTATTGGCTTTACATTCTCACTTCTAGGACATTCATGCTCTTGAATCACTTAAGGAGAGTTAGATCATATTTGGAAGAATAAACATAAAATAAATAAAGTAAAGCCTTTTGATAGCCATGAGGGAACTAAGAGAAACCTACTGCAATAATAAATTAAAGTCTGTATAAACCTACAAGTTACGAACATAAGAAAAATAAAAGGTTTAATTAAATTAAAACGAAAATGTCAATGCATAGGCTCTCGGCCAAAATGTAATAAAAAATAATACAAAAAGTGAGTAAGTTGAACATAACACAATTCTTATGCAAAACAGCAGATCTACAACAAAAGTTCTTCCACTCTCAAGTTTATCCTTATAATCGACCTTCATTCATCTCTTTCGAGCTAAGTAAGGCCCTTACAACCCAAGAACTTCCTAGGTTGGATTAATTCGGTTGAACCTTGCGATGGATTGAAACAGAATACAAAAGAAACTGAGTGATGGTGCGATACTCCTCTCTAAAAAAATCGAACGAACAGCAACAACAGAAATTAAGACTCAGAAATTCCTCCCACCTTGTGTTATTCTGTTTAATTGATTCTCCTAAAGCTTTTTCAGGTTGAGTCAAATTTTTACAACCCAAGAATCTCTTGTGTTGGATGAAACTAAATGAATTTCTAGTTGGGTAGAAACTAGTACAGAGAACAAAGATGAATAACAAATAGAGTGCAGAAACTAAGAAAATGTGAGAGAAAGACATCCCCGTAGCTGCTCTTTCCTCTTCCTTTTATAACGTGAATCTTCTAGGGTTTTCCTTGTTGCCATGTATGGAATGATTTTCCCAAGCTTTCGCTTGAATTCAAGAGGTTGATTGCATGGAATCTCTTTAACTTTATTATTACCGAAACTCATGGATTTTCTTCCTGGGTGCAATTTCAGTTGCATTGCGATTGCAATTGTACTGCAATCGTCACTGCAATTGCAATTGTACTACAATCGTCTCCTTTTTGCTAATCAGCCCAATAATCAATCAAATCAGTTTAATTTCAACAAATTTATATATTTCTATCATTCTTAAGGATTCTCGCATGCTTAAGGACTTCTTCATGCTTTACTCACATTCTGAAACTTTTTAGGTCTAACAAGATAACGAAACACAAGAGTAACCCTCTTTTGTGAGCTAAATAATTCTCAAATTTTGAGAATTATCAGCCCCACTAGTTGGTTCTTGGGTTGCCAACATGACCTTATGTAAGACGAGGTCGCCTTGCCTAAAGCTGCAGGGCTTAACGTGGGCGTTATAGTAATGAGTGGCTCTATTTCTGTACTTGGTCTTGTGAAGTTGGGTTGTTTGCCTGAGCTTCTCGCTCAAGTCGAGAGAAAGTCGTAGGGTATCGTCATTGTGTCTGTTTCGAGAGGTGATATCATTGGTCCACTGGGACGGTATTCCAATCTCGAAGGGAATTACTGCCTTGACACCGAAGGTGAGGGCATACGGTGTTTTGCCAGTTGAAGACCAAGCAATTGTACGGTAAGCCCAGAGGACATTAGGTAATTCCTCGACCCATAGCCCTTGATCTATTCCAGCTTGGTCTTCAAGTTTCTTGATGATCTTGTTGATAACCTCGACCTAGCTGTTGGCCTGTGGGTGCGCGACTGAGGAGTAGAGGTGTTTGATCCCCAAGAATGTGCAATAACTCCTTGAAGTTATGACTGCTGAACTAACGTCAGTTGTCAGAATAATGGCGTGGGGGATGTCGAATCGACAGATGATGTTGCGCCATACGAAGTTGGTGACCTTCTTTGTGATCGTGGCGAAGGGCTCAGCCTCTGTATACTTGGTGAAGTAGTCAACTACAACCACCGCGAACCTTGTCTACCCTTGACCTGTGCCAAGGGACCAATGAGATCGATTCCCCATTGCACAAAAGGCTAAAGGCTGATGTCGTGAGTAAGTGGATCGGGCAGTTGACGGGGCACGTTAATGAAATGTTGGCACTTGTCGCATTGTTGTGCTAAGTAAAGGAACTAACGTTTCACTTCGTAGCAGAAGCATTGGATCATCTTTGATTTTATTTAAAATTAAACTAAAAAATAAGATTAAGCAAACTTACTTGGAGTAAATATGGAGATATTTCTTGTAGGTCTTTATCTCCTCTACAAAGTCTTCCTAGCTATGACTCGAACACAGGATCAAGGCTTGTGGGAGCCTCTTGAAAGAAAATCCACAAAGGATTGGAGAGGAAAGGTTTAGAGAGAATTCTCTAATTCTCTGTTGAGGAGATGTGTGTTATCTCTAATGGCTCAACCCAAGGGTCCTATTTATAGAGACCAAGAACAAATCTTTGCCATAATTAAAATAGTATATTTTAATATCTAATATATTAAAATATATCTTATACTTATTTGAATTTCATTAAAATCTCCAACGATATTTATTTATTTCAATCTTATTCAAATTTTATAAATATCTTTTATTTAATGTATCTAATATACATTAATTATTTTAATATTTAATGTATCAAATACAATAAATATATTTTCCTCTTTTATATTTAATATATCTAATATATTAAATATTAATTTGAAGACTTCAAATTAAATATTAATTTGAACATTTCAAATTTTAATATTTAATGTATCAAATACAATAAATATATTTTCCTCTTTTATATTTAATATTTCTAATATATTAAATATTAATTTAAACACTTCAAATTAAATATTAATATGAACATTTCAAAATTTTCTTTCAACTAAATTGATCTTTTAGTGTTACTATGAGCTAGCAAGAGAACCTTATGGACAAACATATTATAAACTCCAATGATACAAAATTAATTAATTAAACTCTTTAATTAATCAATTTTCATTCATTAACTCTAGGGTCCCTCTACTATAAACCTAGAGTTGCACTCTTATGCACTGTAGGACAAGTTGTGTCCATGGATATAATCACTACATGCAAGTCGATCATTCACGAGTTATTCGTAATTACAGTTGGGTCAAAAGTCCGTTTTACCCCTATAATTACATGTTGCACCTTAACTACCACTGATCATCTAATGAACAATTTGTTTATGATCCAACCATAAACTAAGTTCCTCTCCGGCCAGTGAGAGAGTGAGACTCCATTGTTCAAGTCCTGAAGTCAGCACTTAAGGGAACTAGTCATCTACTTACCCTATATGGGAAGAAGTGAATTTCATCTTGTGAGATTATGTTCTCAGCTCCTTATTTGGTCAAGTCCCCAAAATGGTAGGCTTATTGAATCGGCTACAAAAGCCACTCTCACCCATGCAAATCAAAGGACAAGCCCTCACAGGCAGGAGTTCATAACTCACTCAAGATTAAGATTGAGTCACATATGATCATCTTGATGAAATATTAATCTTCTCAATTAACGGATTTATAAAGAGAGATTAAATAAGATACTCCCACTCACATGTCTCCACATGAACGATTTGGATCAAATCATTTGTAACTATTACAAAGTGAGTCGTATCAATAGTGTTACTAGGATAAGGCACCCAACCTTATCCATATATTATGATTCTTTAGGTTATTTTTTGAACATGATCCTCCCGTATGTCAACTACATTCTGTTCAAGATTACACTAATAACCTTGGATTTTTCATATAATGGATAATATTATATTGTAAATAAAATAATCAAATTTATTATTAATTATTAAATAAATCATTAATTACAAGGCTTTAGGGCATAAATTCCAACACAAAGGCCCAGCAATCCTCAGCCATTGTTGGCCAATAATAGCCATGGTGGAGTATCTTTCAAGCAAGAGCAAGGCCTCTAGAGTGGTTCTCGCATACTCCTTCGTGGACTTCGTGCATAGCATATTCGGCCTCATTCTCGTCAACACACTGTAGCGGTGGTAGCAAGTACCTGCACTTATACAGGATGTCCCCTTCCATGGTGTAGTTTGTGACGAGATGTCGGAGTCATCAGCTCTCCATTCGATCCTCTGGTAATTCCCCATGTTGTAGTTATTGGCGAATGGGAGTCATCCAGCATGGTTTACTGGTCAGGTCGTCAGTTATGTCCATCACATTCAGCTCAGACATGCTCAATTTCTTGAGGATTTCGACAAGGACACCGTAAGGAAGGATGGTCTTGTATGGCAAGGCAAGGCCAGCCAATGCGTCAATGTTGGCGTTCTAGCTTTGTTGACATAATAGACTAGAGATTGGTGTCCATCCAAGTTCTTGACCAATGCAAAACTGATGGCATGGTTGTGGAGACAACCATGTACAGGAATAGGTCATCCCCGATCATCGGTTTGGCTAGCATAGGGACAAAGATGAGGTAGAACTTAAGTGCCAAGAAGGCAACATCACAATCCTCAGTCCATTCAAACTTTGTATGTCGTCACAAGGTTTAAAAGAACAGTAAAAATTTATCAGTGGCTTGCAAAACGAACCAATTGAGGGTCGTGATCTTGTTGTTGAGGCTCTGGAACTACTTCATGGTTCGCAGGGCCTCCATGTTAAAGACAGCCTTGATCTTCTTCAGGTTGGCTTCGATACCCTGTCGATGCACCACAAAGCCGAGGAACTTTCCCTAAGTGACGCCAAAGGATCACTTGGCGAGGTTCACCTTCATGGAGTAGCATTAGAGAACCAAGAAGGTTTCTTCCAAGTCGGCTACATATAGGTCAGCCAGGGAGCTCTTGACCAGCATGTCGTCGACATAGACCTCCATGTTGCACCTAATATGGTTGGCAAACATTTTTTTTACCATGTGCTGGTAAGTTGCTCTGGCATTTTTCATCCCAAAAGGCATGGCATTGTAGCAGTATAGGCCCTCCTCAGTAATGAATGCGGTGTGCTCCTGGTCGGGTACATGCATCCTTATCTGATTGTAGCCTGAGTAGGCATCCATGAAGGAGAGGAACTCGTGCTCAACAGTGGTGTCTACCAGTTGGTCAATTCTCGGGAGGGGAAAACTGTCCTTTGGGTAGGCCTTGTTGAGATTGGTGTAGTCCACGCACATGCGCCACTTCCCGTTGGCCTTCCTTATGAGGACCACATTAGATAGCCATTTGGGGTAGTGGGCCTCCCGGACAAAGCCTGCTTGTAGGAGTTTGCAGACTTCGGCAGCGACGGTGATGCTCTGTGTTGGGTCCATGGAGCGATGCTTTTGGAAAATGGGCAGTGGTCGAGGTTGACATTTAGCCGATGAACCTCTATTCGCGGGTCAATCCCTGGCATATCCTCGTGCGACCATGCGATTTTCACATTTGCCCAAAGGAACTTCAATCATCGCTCTTTCTGGCTTGGCGATAGTCTGGCATCGACACTGACTCGCCTTTTCTTAGAGGTGATGGAGAACAATTCAGCTGGCATCATGTTGTTGACGAGAGTGCTACCTCTGGACAGTCCTCGTCATCGAGATGTCCTACCGTGCAGAAAGGCAATAACCCCAGAGGGCATTAGCATAACACTCTCGAGAAAGCTCGTTGTTCGCCATAGACCACCTCTACCCCACCTTGGGTGGAAAACTTCATCATCTGGTGGTAGGTGGAGGGGACAACACGGAGGGCATGGATTGTGGGGCGCCTGATTATGGCGTTGTATGTTGAGGCGCCATCGACGACAAAAAATTCAACTGCCCTCATGATGTTATGGTCTCCGTTACCTAGCCGAAGCGGGAGCTGAATTGTTCTGAAAAACTGACAAAAAGGTTGGGCATTTATTTTACTGGTCGGTCGTCCAGCTGAGCTGTAACTAGGCAGATAAGGAGAGAACATCGGTGGAACTGCCTCCATTAACGAGCACCCTTCTAACGATCGTGTTGTAGATCATGGCTTTGATGACCAAGGCGTCGCTGTGAGGCTGATGGTGGAAGTCAACCTAGTCTTTCGTAAAGGTGATAGGCACTCACGACCCAACCTCCTCAGATTGACCTCAGCCACGTATCGCACCTTGCTTCACCTGCTAGTGCCTTCCTTTTTCTCCCAGAGAGACCTTTTGTCAGTCCTACAAAGATCGTTTAGATCTCCTTCTGTCACTTGTCATTGGAATGAGACCCTTTTCGGCGATGGCTCTTATTGCGGTTATTCCGTTCTGCGAGGGCCTTTGGCTCATTGATGAATTTCTTCACGTAACCGCTCTGGATCAAGGATTCTATCTAATCCTTGAGGTCGAAGCACTCTGAGGTGTTGTGGTCGTGGTCTTTGGGGAAGCGACAATACTTCGACCGATCCCTCTCACAGTGCTCGGTTTTCATATTTTCCAGCCAACGAAGGACTCCCTCGTTCTCGATGCAGGCGAGGATCTGGTGGACAGGGCTGTTGGTCTGCGTGTAGTGTTCAAACTTGCTAAAGCGGGGTGTTGAGTGGTTTTTTTCCTTCCCCTGATAACTCTCCAAAGAAGAGATATTTAGGATAGAAAGTGGTGATTCTAGGAGCATTTTAGTATTTTTTTTATTTAGAATCCTTTTATCTTGGATGCTTTTGCATTTGATATTTATAGAGTGTTGGATAATTGAGTCCCTTGTTGAATGTAAGTGAAAATACAAAGATGGAAGAAGCAAGGTTATTGTGTAATGTAAGAGATTGAAGCGTTGAAGGATGCTGAGGCTAGCTAGGTCGCTAGAGCATATTCTAGATCTGAAGTTTGTATGGAATTTGCACGTGTAACACAATTTATTAAATGAGTGTTGTGCACAAACACACTACGCAAGCATACGCAATTGTAGGTAGTAAATGGTAAACAAGGTCGATCCCACGAGGACTAAAGTAAGTAAAGTTGTTGAAATTAAGCACAAACTTATCAATGCAAAACTAAACTAAGAATGCAACTAAACCTGCAAATTGACTGAAAACGAGCACAAAAGTGGCTAATAAACTAGAAGGGACTTAAAAAGGCAGAAACTAACTTTAAACAAAGAATTTAGAGGTTAAATAGGTACTAAAATGATAAAACAGGGGGCTGTAATTTAATAAGGCAGTGGCTGTTTTTGCCTAGTGGAGGTCAACAACACTATAGCATTAGACTCCGCAATGTTATACAGAAGAGAATTTTCACCTACAACCGATCCAAAAACTTCTCAAACTCAATTTTCTTATCTTTAACACTGACTTGAGCATATGTCTATGAAAACCTAATGCCAAAGAACACTAATGAGACCTAAATTCCTCAAATTCAAAAGTTTAGAACGTATATCTACACCCTACAATTTCCACCCCTTAAGAAGAAATCACTTGCTCCATTTATGCTAATCCACCCATTCTTAACCCTTTCAGTATTAAGAACTAGTTTATGCCTTACCTAAGGTGATCAAACTCAAATAAGAACTTGCAATAAACACCACAAATGGAAGTATAACTTCAATAAAGTGCATTGAGTTAATAGATTTCAAACAACCACATCCATCCTTAAATTCCAGCCCTAAAACACTTAGCCCATGACTTCAAAACTGAAAATAAGCCAGAAAAATTCAGAAATCAACAACATCTTGAGAGTAATTTAAGAGTTATACCCAAATGGCTACAAAAAATGTTCTAACCTAGCTCAAAGCTTAAGAAAAACTAAGGGCAATACAAAATCAACAAGTTAAAAGATGAAGATAGAAAGAGAATCAGAAAGAGAAAGTAGAGGATGATGAATCTTCTTCTTCTTCTTGAAAATCTTCAAAAATAGCAGTTTCTTCTTCCCCTTTCTTTGTTTTCTGATTCTTCTCCACTTTTTTGACCTCCCCCTCTTGTTCACCGAATGCTTCCTCTTTTCTTTTCCCTAAAATGGCTGATTTGGCTCTCCCCTTCCATGTGGTAGCTGATTACTGGTCTATTTTTAATAAATGATGACTCCCACGTTGATGTAAGCTTTAAATTTTTTGTAAAATGTCGCGTCAAGTTGTGATTTGTGATGCTATAGCATTGTGGACCACATTAAAAATGTGATTTGCAATGTTGTAGCATTGGTAACCACATTAGCTGCCAGTCCATCAAATGGGTTCACCAACTCGGGAAAAACTGTCCAAAATAGAGAAAATTCAACCAAAGGGAAGAAAAGAATATTTTTTAACATTCACGCTTGCTTAATTCAGTAACCAAATAAGCAATACAAAACTGATAATGGACTACAAACTACTCGATTTTTAGAGAGGTCTAAGAGTGAAATTGTGATAATTTACTCCCATTTCATGGGATTATCAATGAGTTAGATCAGAATATTCCAAAGCGGATGTTGGAGCCTGTAGAAGAATGCCACATGTCGAGAATGTCCACTCAGTCCTTGTTTTCGCAAATAGACAGAGCTTTAAAAGGGAGTTGTTGCCATTTTAGAAGGGTGTCAATCGAAGGAGGAATGAAGCAACGGAACTCGAGGAAGTTGTGACGGAGCTTGCCGAAAGAGGAAAGATCTTCGCAGAAGCTGTGGAAATGGCACCAGCAAGATGCTCTTCTCTGTTTTCTTCTTCTTCCCTTAGCTTAGAGTTTTAATTTATTTATATTACAGCACAATGTACATTAGTTATTGTTTTATTGATTTTCTTTCTTGTATCATAAACTAAACACCTCAAAGTAAGGATTAGAGGGATGGTTGTTATTAATTAATTTCGTAGTTTTAGCTTCATATGCTTCCTCATTTGGTTTTCGAGAGTGTTTAATGTTTGAACTCAACTCCATATGGCCAACTGGGTTACAGTAGTGTTTCTCTGATATTCAGGAGGATTAGGAGAAGATGAGAGCTTGAGAATCACATTAGTCTTAATTAGGTTAGAAGCCCTCTAAGTGGGCTGATTAGGGATAATAACTCACCAAATGCACACACAAAACAATGGGTAATAACGTGGGAGTTTAATGGGAGTTAAAGTGCTGCCATTAGGCGATTTGGGAGAGTTTCTTGCATACCGTTATGAATCGAGAGAGTTTAATGAATGCTTCAGCTATTGAGTTTAATTAAAGCATGAATCTACCCTAATCCGACCTGTTTAAGTTTATAATATAAGGTCTTGTTGCATTTATTCTCTTACTTTGTTTCTTATTGCTTTAATATTTGTTTAAGCAATCAATTATACTTATGCATGTTAATTTCCCATAGCATTTCGCTCACTTTTATTTGGTTACTTATTGAGTTTGCTAAGGTTTAACTCTTGTACTCGAGAAAATTACTAATCCCTTAGGAGAACGATAATTTACTTACTACTTGCTACAACATTTTGTGTACACTTGCACATAATAACACACAATTTATTGCTAGATAATTCTACACATTATCACGTATCACCCCCACCTCGGTTGTCATCTCGATGCCCTTAATGGGGAAGGTCGTGGACCTTCTCTTTCCCCTTATACGAGGTTGGTTGTTCCCTACCACCGTGGCTTCCTCTGGCTCCAAGTAGCTCGTCGATTGAGATATACTTTTGAGCTCTCATCAGGAGCTTAGGGTAGGATGTCGTTGGTCACTTACCCAAGGAGTTGAAGAGGCCTTCGTGTTGCAAACCTTTAAAAAGTACTAGGTAGATGATGTCGTCGGAGAAGTCTCTGATTTTCAATACCTCGGCCTTGAACCAGGTTACTACTAGTGCAGGGTCTCTCCTTCTCGCTATTTTACCACAAAAAGGTGGCTTGAAGCGATTCAGAGGTGTGATAGCCAATGAATTGATAGATGAAGGCGTGGAGCTCCCAAAATGACCCAAATGCCCCATTTTCCTACTTTCGGTACCATGTGCGTGGCAGTCCGATGAGGGTCAAATGGAAGGTGCGGCAACGAATTGCCTCGGGCACGTTGTGGGGCTCCATAATCGACTGATAGGTCTCAACATGATTGGGTCGGTGCTTTCGTCATACTCTTTAATGGCTGGCATTTTGAATTTTTATGGAACCTCGACCACCATTATTCTAGCGGTAAATTGGGTGTTGTCCTTCTTCAATAGCTCTTTTTCCAGCTTGACCCTACTCAATGAGGTCTCCCTTTGCATCTCAGCTAGCTCATCATGGAACTCTTTGCGAAGCTCGACCCTTAACTTGTCGATGTTGTCGATGTCTGCCCCTATCTTCCAGAAGTTGTCAGTCAGCTCACTGACAGAGTGGGTCGAGGTCTTTCCTGATCGACTCTTCTATCGCGAGCTCAAGTCCCTAACCTTGTTGTTAAGGTAGCCACACAGGTCCTCGAGAGCTAAGTTGCAGCCCCTAGTTTTGGGATCGATCAGCAGCTTATCATTGTTCTATCGGAGTGGTCCCTGGTGATAGGACGAGTCATCCTTGTTCCATGCCTTGGCTTTCCCTTTTTAGGGGTCACGCGGGATGGACGGCTCATTCCAGTTGGAGGTGTCATCACGCTAGCAGGTTGTGGCTTGAGCTATGGCCTCCATTCCATCGATCCCCTGGCTTTGGGCTGGCCGAGGGGCGAGGCTCTTTCGAGGCTTGTACTTCTTTTTCGGAGGAGGTGGGTCTCGCTCGGTGTTCTGCAGGAGTAAAGGGATCTCCTCACTTTGGTCTTGGGTTGGCATACCACCGTGTTGACTCGACTCCTATTTGCATCACTCCCATGCTCCTGATTAGAGTCATCACCATGCGACATATCTTGTATTACTTCTAGGGGACTAACGTGTTGTTTGCTTTCTCTCGTTTCCCACAGACGGCACCAAATGTTTGTGTCGGTTTCTGGTCCGATGTTGGACTAGTTAAGGTGACCTACAAAGACAGAACCCTAACACCAGAGTGGTGTTGCGCCCCACACGCTCCAATGCCTAAGTCAGTGAAGTGGTCGGAGTAATTGAGAGCTGAATACATGTAAGGTTGCATACATTTTTATGGGAGTGGACCCCCGTATTTATAATATCTTCCCTCGATACAGGTATCGTATCTTCGAGATGGGATAACCATATCCGTATGATGGGACGGACACCCACTTTGGTGGTCCTTGCTCATCAATTACTGATCTTGACCAGCTGACGACCAAGGTGTTCTTTTTGTGTTTGATCTTGACCCTTGGCGCCTAACGGCCCGAGTGGACCCAGACTTATGGGCCTAGTGCAGATCAACCCATAAAAAAAACAAAACATATGGTTTAAAAAAAAATAAAATAGTAATTATCTTGTTAAACTTCACTCATCTAGCTTAATTTTCAATTTGGTTATAGACTTTTTTTTTCAAAAAACATAATCGTGTTATAAATATTTTTTTTAAAAAAAGTCATCAATATTATGTTTTTTTAGGATTTAAAATCTATAGAGAGCACGATTTGAACTAGATGAAATGATGCTTTAAGAAGATAATATTTTATTATAAAAAAATCTTAATTTTATTTAATTATATTTAATTTTGATTTATTTTTCTATTTTTTTTATTTCTAAATATCAATCAAGATGATGTGTTTTGTTGAAAAAAAAATCTACAATTTTTTTTCATAATAGAAAAAAAATCTACAATTATCATTTTGTTATAATAAGATAACTTTTTTTTTTTTGAAATAAAGATAACATTATTTTATTAATTTTTATAAATGATAATATTTTTTTAAGAGGGAGAAAATAGATAAAACAAGAGAACAAAATAGAGAAAATGAGAGCATAGCAAGAGTGAGAATGCAACTAGGTGACATTGACCAAGAGCAAGAATGGAGATCGGATGAAGAAAAGCAAATTGACCAAGAATGAGAATTGAGATTGATTGATGATGTAGGATAAAATGTTAGATAATTAGTCTTAGTTTAATTAGTTCGTAATTAGTATTTTAGATATAATTAGTTATTTGGTTATTCTTTCAATGGATGAATTTTCCTTATTTAGCCTAGATTTAGCTTAATCACAAATATGCTAGGTGTCAAATAACTAATTATATCTAAAATACTAATTTTTTTTTAAAATTAACAACTAAACTAATATTAAATAAATGAGAACTAGATTAAACAATGCGAGAAGATGAGATGACAATGAGAGAGATTGAGGGTGAGAGGAAACGTAGCAAGAGTGTTTTCTTGCAAGAAGGAAAGAAAAAAAAGTCTCTATGTGAGTGTGTCATCTTCTCCATAGAAATTGCAAGTCTAGAAGGAAAAAAGATTCTATACGGAGTCTCAATCCAACAAGAAGAAAATCATCGTGTTGTATCTTCCTAGTGATTAAAAAAAATTAGAAAAGTCCCAAGAAATTGAGAAAAAAAAAACAGAAAAGTCCTAACAAATAGGGAAAAAAATCCAAAAAAGTTTTTCCCAACTAACGTGTTGTTTGAGAGTGTTCAAAGAGATTGAGAGCATGATCTCTATGAGAGAAAATCTACCGTTGCTTTTGAGATAGTTTGACAAGCGATAATGATAAGGAGTCTTGTTTTTACTTTGTATGGTAAAATGAGAATTTTACATCTAACATGATGTCAACTTTAGCCCAAGAAAAATTTAGGTTAAAATATCATTTTAGTCTATTTACTTTAGATTTTCATTCCATTTTAGTCATTTACTTTTAAATGTCCTATTTTAATCTCTGTACTTTCAATTAAGCTTAAAATTAGTTCTTACCGTTAGTTTGAAGTTACTTTTTATTGAAATTGGTTAAATAACAATAATAATATTCATGCAAAAAAAGACACAATGGGAACATATTTTCAAAATTTATGGAATAAAGACTAATGAGACTAATTTTTTTTAGAAAAGTTAACATAAACTAACAATAGGGATCAATTCTAAGCTTTATTAAAAATACAGGGACTAAAAATTAGACATTTAAAAGTATATGGAGTAAAATGGAATGAAACCCAAAGTACAAGGACCAAAATAATATTTTAACTAAAAAGATATTCTAGAAAACTCGTCTTATTTTAGGATATTAGCTCAAAAAAAAAAACTTTATTGGTTAAAATATCATTTTGGTCCCTGTACTTTGAGTTTTATTCCATTTTAGTCCCTATACATGCAAACGTCCAATGTTAGCCCTTATACTTTCAATAAAGCTTAAAATTAGTCTCTACTGTTAGTTTGAAGTTTTTTTTTTTTTTTTTTATCAAAATTGGTTAAATAATAATAATATTTTTCATACAATAAAAATACAATGTGAACATATTTCTAAAATTTATAGAATGAATGCTAATAAAGACTATTTTTTTAAAGAAGAAAAGCTAACAATAAACTAATAGGGGCGAAATTTAAGCTTTATTGAAATTACAATGACTTAAATTAGACATTTGAAAGTACGGAGACTAAAATAGAATGAAACTCAAAGTACAATGACCCAAATGATATTTTAACAAAAATGTATTCTAAAAAAATCCTCTTATTTTAGGATATTAGCTCAAAAAAACCTTATTTCTTCTAAAGAAAAGATACAAATGGATATAGATGAGGATGAGGTGTACAGCTGAGGACATATCCCATGGATTCCTTATCCAATGGCATTTGCTCTAAAATCCAGTTGGATATGCCTTCTACATTTTATTCCTCATTTCTCTTGGCATTATACAAAATTAACTTCTTCAAATTCTCTTCAAACAAAAAACGATGCTCCATCTCCATGAACACCGAATGGCATAGCAACCGCCATCAACGAGCATGTTTTCATCTGAATTGCTCCCTCACAGCCTCCATTTCACCAACCCATTATCGAAACCCACAATTTCCCAATCACATTCCAACTCCAATATCGTCACTTGCAGATTTCCCAACAAAACCCATCTTAAAAATGGCGCATCTTCTGCTGAAATCAAAGAATCCCATCTCCCAAATCTTGATTACAGAGAGGCCCATTTGATGAAACTCCTCAACAGATCCTGCAGAGCTGGGAAACACAACGAGTCGCTCTATTTTCTCGAAAGCGTGGTGAGTAAAGGCTTCAAACCTGATGTTGTTCTCTGTACTAAGCTCATTAAAGGGTTCTTTAATTCTAGGAATTTGAAGAAAGCTGTGAGAGTTATGGAGATTTTGGAAACTTATGGCGACCCTGATGTTTATTCTTACAATGCTATGATTAGTGGGTTTAGTAAAGCCAACCAAATTGAGTCTGCAAACCAGGTGTTTGATAGAATACGCAGCAGGGGATTTTCCCCTGACGTTGTTACTTATAATATTATGATTGGGAGTTTGTGTAGTAGAGGGAAGCTTGAGCTTGCTTTTGAAGTTATGGATGACTTTTTGAAGGATGGGTGTAAGCCATCTGTGATTACTTACACAATTCTTATAGAAGCAACCATTCTTGAAGGTAGAATCAATGAAGCTTTAGAGCTGTTTGACGAAATGCTGTCTAGGGGCCTCCGTCCCGACATGTACACGTACAATACCATCATTAGGGGTATTTGCAAGGAAGGAATGGAGGATCGAACCATGGCGTTTGTTCAGGATTTATCTGCTAGAGGGTGTAAACCAGATGTGATTTCATGCAACATTCTGCTGCGTTCTTTTCTAAACAGAAGGAGGTGGGGAGACGGGGAGAAGTTTATGAAAGACATGGTTTTAAGTGGTTGTGAGCCAAATGCTGTTACTCACAGCATTTTGATTAGTTCGTTTTGTCGAGAAGGGAGAGTCAGGGAAGCTGTGAATGTGTTGAATGTGATGAAGGAGAAAGTTTAACCCCATATGCATATAGCTATGATCCTTTGATTTCTGCCTTCTGCAAAGAAGGGAGATTAGATTTAGCAATTGAGTTTTTGCACAAAATGGTCTTTGATGGTTGTTTGCCTGATATTGTAAACTACAATACAATTTTGGCTACTCTTTGTAAATTTGGTAGTGCTGATATAGCTTTAGACATCTTTGAAAAGCTAGATGAAGTGGGTTGCCCTCCAAATGTGAGCTCATACAACACAATGTTCAGTGCACTTTGGAGTTGTGGGAACAAGATCAAGGCTCTAGAGATGATATTAGAAATGATAAGAAAGGGAATCGATCCTGACGAGATAACATACAATTCACTGATCTCATGCTTGTGTCGAGATGGGTTGGTCGATGAGGCTATTGAGTTGTTGGTAGACATGGAAGCTACTAGCTTCCAGCCAACAGTGATCAGCTTCAACATTGTCCTTCTGGGAATGTGCAAAGCACATAGGATTCTTGAAGGCATTGAGTTACTAATAACAAAGGTTGAAAAGGGTTGCCGACCGAACAAAACTAGCTATGTCTTATTAATCGAGGGGATCGCTTATGCTGGGTGGCGAGCGGAGGCTATGGAGTTGGCTAACTCTCTGTACAAATTGCGAGTTATTTGTGAGAATTCTTCTAAACGTTTGAACAAGACATTTCCAATGCTTGACATTTATAAAGGGTTAAGCTTATCATAAAGTAAAAACTAGCTCTTGCCAAGCCGTCGTTAACTACATAAGCTTCAATTTGTAACAATTCAAAAGAAAATTAATTCTGATTTTATTACACGTGCAGATTGTAGTTAATAGTTACATTATTAGAGTAAAATTCTTTTTTGAGTTAATTTTGTATGTGGTATAATTAATACCCGCCTAATGAGTTTAGTTTTCACTTTTTTTTTCTCTTTGGACAATTTATGACTAGCTTAGAAATTTTTCTTTTTTTTAATTCTTGTGGTTAGGCTCATATATTTTTTTCTCTTTGGACAATTTATGACTAGCTTAGAATTTTTTTTTTTTAATTCTTGTGGTTAGGCTCATATATTTTTGGGGTTGAATTTGAAATGGGGTTAGAAAGTTCTTAATCAAACAACGGTCTCAAATGGTATTATAATGTTTAATTTTGCATTGAAAGGAAGGTCATGTCACTTTACACAATCACTATTTGAGATTCTATCGATTTAAATCAATACTAGCAGCTAACAAATTAGCAAACAAAGTATACTATTTTATGTGCCAAATTGTCAAATTTCTTATGTTAAGTTGCAAAATTAGTCCAAAAAAGTTTAGAAAGTATTTGTTATATTTTTTAACTTTCAATTTTAAAATCAATATCTTCTAGTAACACCATTACTTAAATATTGATGTGATATGTTAATTGAACTAACAAGTGATAATTTGCCCCAATGTGACAACGAGTGACACAAGGAAGTAAGCCAATTGCAAAAAAGAAAAAGAAGGGTAAGCCAAAAAATTGATTTAAAATACATTCCTCCAAATTTTTTAGCTCACCCACTTGCCCCTCTTACTTTACTCCCTGGTCTACTCTCCTGTGTCACATCATACCACAAATCATCGCTAGTTAATCTAATATAACCAGTATACCATATCACATAAAATAAATAACAATAGGGACTTGTTATCCAAGATACAAGAAGACATAACAAATCCCAAAACACGTGCTTTGAGTGTTTAAAGGCCAAGCTGCACGTTAAACAAACATTTTACTCTGGCAGGGGAAATTTCAATTGCAAGAGAGCATGATTCCTAGATTTCAACCCCCAGAAGGCCAGAACTAAAGTACCATGTAACTACTTCGCCTTGGTTCTTGAGATAACGGTTCGGCGCTGCCATGCTGGTACTGCCTTATGACAGTCAATTCTAATGGCATCATCCAAATTAAACGATCACTGGTCAAGCTTAGTTCTTCAATGATGAAAAGCGTTCACAGTTGTTATCACAGTTATCAAAATCAATAAATCTGCATTTCTTTTAGTCAAGGGGGTCAAGAATTACTTACAGATGTGTTTAAGGCTGCTGCAAGCACCAAAAGACTTTTTCTGTTCATAGAATTTTTAGTTCAATGCAAGTAACTTCAAAACGAGCTTTCGTAGAAAAAGAAAAAGGGTATAATTCCATAGCAGATAAGATTCAAGGATTCACCTTTCAAGAACTTAAACCATACTGTACAACTTTCCCGAGGACCTATTGCCTAAATCTCAAGTAGCACTAGATGAGGTGTGAATTTTCAAAAAAAAACTGTGTTTTAAACTGCTTCCTTACCTAAAACCTTCCATTCTATCAACTTCTGACGTAACTCATCAGCCTGTTCCTTTAAACCAGCAGATGCTATGGTGTTAATTATAGTAGAATAAATTGTCTCGTTCGGTTTACATCGACTTGATAACATCACTTCCAGAACTTGTATTGCAAGATCCACCTTCTTATTTATGCACAGTTCATGAACTAGAAATCTGTAAGAACTACTATTGACTTTGCGTCCTCCCTTAAGAAACCCCTTCAATATTTCCACAGCTTCTTCAAATTCGTTGGCTCGACAAAATCCCCAAATTAGAGAACGATGGGTGATTTCATCTGGCACGATCCCACTTTCCATCATTTGACTATATAATCTCATTGATTTCTCCATGTAGCCCTTTTTTGATAACCCATCGATCACAGTATTGTAAGAAATTAAACCAGGAGAGCAGGTTGTGCCAGTTAAAAGATGAAGTAATTGAAAAGCCTCGTCTACCATTCCCTCCTTACTAAGAGCACCAAGTAGGGTGTTGTAAGTTATAATGTCAGGCAAACAACTGTAGGAAAACATTTGGTTGAGAAAGTTGATGGCACGATCTAAAAGTCCGTTTTTACACAGACCATTAATCAAGACATTGTAAGTGACCACTGTTGGACGCTGAAAACTATTACTCATGATTGTTAAGATTTCATCAACTTCATCCCAACGCCCACGCCTTGAAAGTGAATGGAGAAGGGTGTTGTAAGTCACAGCATTGGGTTCCATTCCATGAATAAAAAGATTATCTATAACTAAAGCTGCATCTTCATATCTTCCCTGTTTGCAGGTTAAGTTGATCAAGGAATTGTATGTGACAAGATCAGGATAACAACCCTCATTAGCCATTTCTTCCAATACTTCAATAGCACGAACTGTTCCGTGGTGCTTGCAGACCAGCTCAATGAGGATTGTGTAAGTAATTAAATAAGGAGGAGTACCCTTTCTAAGCTGTTCCTTCCAAAATTCAACAGCCCAATCGAAATATCCATTGTCAAACATGCGGCGGATTACTGCATTATATGTAATCACATCAGGAGGGCAACCGCTCAAACTCATGTCATCCAAAAGCTCGATGGCAGATTCTAAATGTCCTTGCTTACATAAACCACCAATCACCATGTTGTACGTAATAACATCTGGAACACCACCCGACATCACCATGATTTTCAAGACTTGTACCGCTTTATCCATTCGATCAATCTTCACAAACCCACGAATCAAGTTTACGCAACAATGAAAGTCTGGAATCTGGTTTCGACGAGCCATAATATCAACTAACCTAGACGCTTCCATCAACTTCCCCTTGCTGCAGAATTTCTGTAGAATCTCAATGTTGGTTTCTTCATCATTTCCAACAAACGGCCCATCCAAATACAATGACGAACCGTTATGAGAACCAAGCCTCTTTTTAGTCATTTTCTCAACAAAATTTCTATCAACGTTTATCTCATGGCCATTCAAAGCCAATTCATCTTCGTATGCATCGTCAACTCTATCAATGCAAACACTCCTCTGCACTCCTTTACAATGTAAAACTCGTAGTTTTCTTCCTAAACCAAGAGTTGCACTCCAATGACAACTATATGAACTACTGCAACTAGACTTGCACGAACAATTTACGTGTAAAGAAGATGGTTTTTCTTTTTCCAACGAGAATTGGCCAATTCCAGTACTAACATACTCTTGTTTGAAACATTCATGCAGACCATTAACTGTTACCATATAATTCTGAACCGTCAATGTATACGCCATAACAGACTTAAATAATAAAGGGCAGTGCTTCAAATCTCTAAAGGGGAGGATATAATCAATACCCAGTAACCAGCTGCTTCATTTCAACTTAACCTAACCAATGAACAATTGGCATTCAAAAGAAATAGCTCACTTACTCTGACCCAAAAGTGTACATGTTAATTCCTCTGCACATAAGCAAGTTAAAGTAGATTTTCAGAACTCAAGAAATGAAAAAGATGAAATGCACATAATCGCAAACAAAGCAATCCGGAAGAGTAAAAGCAGGCAACCCATTGCACAAAATTGAAACAAGAAACTCAGTAACAAAGAATCGGAAAGTGATAATAAAGACAATGGATATCCAACAATAACAGAAAATTCCCAGAAAATCCGAGTTTGGAAAAACAATTAATGATGATAATAAAGATAACGGGTATCCAATAGCAGCAGAAAACTTCTCGAAACTTTGAATTTGGAGGCTGAGAAGAGAGAAAAAGCCATTGAAATAAAGCGAATTAACAATTAGAAATTGGAATTCAAGAAACGTACTGAGTGGTTCGAAGAATGGAGCGGAGAAAGAGAGGAAGAGAAGCTTGTTTTTGAATTCCAGCTGCTGACAAAGTTTGATGAGGGACGTTAATGACTAGGGCTTTGATCCTTTTACATTTACAAATTACAAATGTTAACCCTTTGTAAGGATGACGGTCTCAAATTTGGGAAATTTGTAGGCATTGCCCAAAATTCTAGGCCCATTGTCATTGTTGATGTAACCCACAACTTTCAAAATAAGAGTATCTAACCTTTTGCCGACGTCAGCAAACGAAGTCAAATGTCCCAATTGCCCTCAGTTTAACTTGCGAAAGGTTATTTCATTCTCGTTATAGTTTGCATTTGGGTTTCATGCCAACACAAGTGCGAGCGAGAGCGAGAATTTGTTTATCTTTTATATAGGCTATCGACTTGCACCGCTCTCGTCCACGTCCATGATTATGTTCTCATTGTAACAGTACTCGCACAAGAGCGAGAAGAATATATAAATACAAATACCCGAGTTAATATCCTGCCAATTAAGAGCACAATCAGTTGGATGTGACTTGCAGTAGTTTAGAATGTCTTAACTGAATCTGAAATTAAGAGCACTATCAAAATAATTTCTAGCAAACTACCACCACGAACCTTTCAAATTAATTTTTTTTTGTTGATGTCAAGAGTTATACAAAAGCACTCGAACATGCAAAAATTACTTCCCACACTTCAAACTTTTCAAAATTTTTACATTCACATTCAGGCAAGAGAAGCATTCAACATCACCGAAGAAATCATATTGAAAAGAAGCGGGTAAGGCCTTTTCATTCACGTAGTTTCGATTTTCATACATTGTTTTCTTTTATTTTTATGTTAAAGACAAGTAGTCAGTAATGGAGTGAGAGAGCGATTTCATGAGAACAAAAGCAGTTACATGAGTGAGGATAGGGAAGGATTTACGAAAGATGGAGTGCGAGAATCAACCAAAATGGAGAGCACGTACAAGAGAGAAAGACATGTCGAGAGGAGAGCGAGTACGAGAGGAAAACCAAAACTATAAAGGGAACGAGAATGTGAGCCAGACGAAGAACGTGTAAGAGAGAGAGACATGTCGATGAGAGCGAGAATTAAAATAGTGTACAACGGTTGAAATAGTATACAACATTATAATAATTACTTTCTTACTTTTTTTTGTACTGTTATTTCAAGGATGGATGATAAGTGTCTATTTATTCAGCACGGCGGTGCTTGGGACGACAAAGTGGACGATTTATACTGGAGGCTGCTGGAAAGGGATTGTCTTCTCGAGAATAGTGACGTACGACAAACTAAAATGTTGCATACATCAGGTTACAAAAATAAGTCCTTCAGAGTTCGACATTGTAATGAGGTGAAATATAGGTTAGAGTGGCATTCCCCTACGTTGTTCATCTCGGATGATGACGAAGTTGAACTTCTCTTCAAACGTCCTAATCTGTCCAAATCTTGCATATTCATAACGACTGAACCTAAGTTGTGTGATGACGAGAATACGGTTGTTAATAATGAAGATGAAAATGTGAGGGCTGAGGATGGAGTTTAGGGATGTAGAATACCTTCAACATGTATGGAGTGCGAGACGATATCCCTTTGCATAAAAGTATTAAAAGGAGTAATATACCACCGATTGTCTCGCTAAATAATGAGAATATCAACCAATAGGAATCATACACATAAGTACATGGTAGCAAACCTCAGTGGGGCACCAATAGTCCATAGGAGTCACATATATGATTATGGACGGGCCTCACAATATGAATCGAACGTGAAGATTGAGACAATGTAGACAATGAAACTAGTACATATGAGGATGTACCTGATCATCATGAAGTTTTAGACGACGATGATGTTAACGTCAAAGTACCTAAACCTCCAATAGTTACAGTAGCCAAAGAGGTAGTAGTTTGTTGAGGAGCATTCTTCACGGATGGTCGTCGTTGTGCTTTGGGGGTTGATTTAGGCGACGAGATTGAAGTTGGGATATGATGATCAATGGAGTCCCCCTCTTCCTCCATGGAGAACTCCTTTGTGGCGGAGTCCATCGAGAAAGAAAGGTATGGATCATAGTCTAAGTCATCTGATGAAGAAGGCTCCTAGGGTTGTTGAAGAGGTTGTCATCTGAAGACATAGTGGAATGATGGATCACGATACGAAGTACGGACCCATTTACATAGGAAGAGTGTGTATTAACATTGATGTTGACTCGTTTGCTAGTGTAATTAAAATGGATCCATGCAAATACATAGCGTTTGGAATTCCAAAGTCCGCACTTGAGTGCAATTTGTTGGGATTTATGCCCTAAAGCCTCATAATTAATGATTTATTTAACAATTAATAATTATTTTATTTATTATCCATTATGTGAAAAATCCAAGGTTATTAATGTAATCTTGAACAGTATGTGGTTGACATACAGGAGGATCATGTTCAAGAAATAAACTAAAGAGTCATAGTATAGGGATAAGGTTAGATGCTTATCTTGGCAACACTATTGATACAGCCTATTTTGTAATAGTTACAAATGATTTTATCCAAATCGTTCATGTGGAGACATGTGAGTGGGAGTATCTTATATAATGAGTTTATATGAGACTGGACCACGAAATATTTAATCTTTCTTTATAAATCTGTTAATTGAGAAGATTAATATTTCATGAAAATGATCATATGCGACTCGATCTTAATCCTGAGTGAGTTATGAACTCCTGCTTGTGAGGGTTTGTCCTTTGATTTGCATGGGTGAGAATGGCTTTTGTAGCCGATTCAATATGCCTACCATTTTGGGGGACTTCACCAAATAGGGAGCTAGGAACATAATCTCATAAGATGGAATTCACTTCTTCCCATATAGGGTAAGTAAATGAGTAGTTCCCTTAAGTGTTGATTTCGGGACTTGAACAATGGGGCCCCACCCTCTCACTGGCTAAAGAGGGACTTAGTTTATGGTTAGATCATAAACAAATTGTTCATTAGAGAATCAGTGATACTTAAGGTGCAAGATGTAATTACAGGAATAAAACAAACTTTTGACCCAACTATAATTACGAACAACTTGTGAATGATCGACTTGCATTAGTGATTATATCATGGACACAACTTGTCCTATAGTGCATAAGAGTGTAACTCTAAGTTTATAATGGAGTGACCCTAAAGTTTATGAATGAAAAATAATTAATTAAAAATCGATAAATTAAAGAGTTTATTTAATTAATTTTGTATCATTAGAACTTATAATCTGTAGGTCCATAAGGTCTCCTTGCTAGCTCATAGTAACACTAAAAAGAAAATTTTGAAATGTTCAAATTAATATTTAATTTGAAGTATTCAAATTAATATTTAATATATTAGATATATTAAATATAAAAGAGAAAAATATATTTATTGTATTTGATACATTAAATATTAAAATGATTAATGTATATTAAATAAATTAAAGAAAAATATGTATATTTAAAATTTGAATGAGATTCAAATAGGTTAAATAAATATTGTAGTAGATTTGAATGAGATTCAAATAAGTATAATATATATTTTAATATATTAGATATTAAAATATAATATTATAATTATGACAAAGATTTGTCATAGGTCTCTACAAATAGGACCTTTGAGTTGAGTCATTTGAGAACACATCTCCTCAACAGAGAATTAGAGAATTCTCTCTAGACTTCTTCTTCTCCAATCCCTTATGGATTTTCTTTCCAGATGCTCCCATAAGCCTTGGTCCTGTGTTTGAGCCATAGTTAGGAAGACTTTGCGGATGAGATAAAGACTCGCCAGAACAATATCTCCATTAAACTAAAGATATGTAAGTTTGCTTAACCTTGTATCTTTATGTTTAATTCTAAATAAATCATAGACGATCCAATGCTTCTGCTGCGGATGAAAAGTTCATTCCTATCACAATAAACTTCAATTAATTTTAGCATAGGTCCATTAGCTACATTAACTCCCTACACTAAAGAATGCACCCACAAAACATGTTCAATACTGTCCACAAATTCATCATTACAACCTAATTACAGCAACTAAAATGGAAATAAAAGAGAATAAAGGCTAAAACCCCATTGATATTCGACTTTTGCCTCAATCTCATGATCCCAAGCCTCGATCCACCACCAAAACAGCCTTAAGGTCTCCCAAATTAGCACTTTTATCGCAGAGGGGTCTAAAAACCCTCAATTATGTCTCTCTTTTTTGAGCAAGAATGAGAAGACTATATACCATCAATCAATGCAACACCGAGACACTACGGACAACATCGAGACGCTGCCTAAAACACACCAGTTCATTAACGCATGCAGACCTCCAGTGTCTCAATGCTACAAATGAAAATAGTCATTTCTATATTTTCCTAGCGTTGAGACACCAGTTCCCAAGTTTGGCCAAGAAAGAATGGCATCTAGGTGCCATTTTCAAAGTCTAGATGCTATCCTCTCGAGTCTAAATGCCTAGCTTGACTTCTTTTCCATTATTAGCCTCATTTTCTCATCTTTTTTTGCTCTATTTTCACCTAAACACTCTGGAATTCTCCATTTTCTCCTAAAATGCTCAATTCCTATAAAACAACACAAATCAACATCAAAGCTCACAAATTAAGCCTAAAACTTGCTAAATTAATAGGATAAAGATAGCACAAATTGAGTGCTATCAACCATGCCAAACAGTGACCTATCAATTATTCCTTTTACCTTATCTTTCCCCACTATCGCTAGCTCGATGTAATAAACTAGGGAAGCCTTCATTGCATCTTCGTCGTTCTCGAAGACCAACTTATTCTCATACTCATCCTTGAAGTCCTTCAAGGATTTTTCCTTTTCTTTTCTATTGAAGTCGAAGTACTTAGCTTGTAGTCAGGCCCTTGATACTTTCTTCTGAACCACTCGCTATGGGATGGCCACAATTCAATCACAAGTTTAATTCCTCCTTGGAGAATATGACAACCATACCCCTAAACAAAAAGCTCATCACATCCAGTCTCTCTTCCCTAACCTCCCTCAGTAGGATGTGATGAACTACTGGAATATTGAAAACCAAGTCCTATTGGGATTTATACCCTAAAGCCTCGTAATTAATGATTTATTTCATAATTATTTATAATTTTGATTCTTTTATTTGCAATATAATATTATCCATTATATGAAAAATCCAAGGTTATTAGTTTAATCTTGAACAGTATGTGGTTGACATGCAGGAGGATCATGTTCAAGAAATAACCTAAAGGGTCATAGTATATGAATAAGGTTGGGTGCCTTATCTTAGTAACACTATTGATACGACCCACTTTATAATAGTTACAAATGATTTGATCCAAATCGTTCATGTGGAGACATGTGAGTAGGGGTATCTTATATAATGAGTTTGTATAAGACTTGACCACATAGGGAGCTAGAAACATAATCTCACAAGATGGAATTCACATCTTCCCTATAGGGTAAGTAGATGAGTAGTTCCCTTAAGTGTTGATTTCGGGATTTGAACAATGGGGCCCTACCCTCTCACTGGCTCGAGAGGAACTTAGTTTATGGTTGGATCATAAACAAATTGTTCATTAGAGGATCAATGGTACTTAAGGTGCAAGATGTAATTACAGGAGTAAAATGAACTTTTGACCCAACTGTAATTATGAACAACTCGTGAAGGATCGACTTGCATGTAGTGATTATATCCATGGACAAAACTTGTCCTACAATGCATAAGAGTGTAACTCTACGTTTATAGTGGAGTGACTTTAGAGTTAATGAATGAAAATTAATTAATTAAAGAGTTTAATTAATTAATTTTGTATCATTGGAGCTTACAATCTGTAGGTCCATAAGGTCCCTTTGCTAGCTCATAGTAGCACTAAAAGATCAATTTAGTTGAAAGAAAAATTTGAAATGTTCAAAATAATATTGAATTTGAAGTGTTCAAATTAATATTTAATATATTAGATATATTATAAATATAAAAAAGAAAAATACATTTATTGTATTTGATACATTAAATATTAAAATAATTAATATATATATTAGATACATTAAAGAAAAGATATTTATAAAATTTGAATAAGATTCAAATAAAGAAATAAATATCGTAGGAGAATTTAAAAGATTTGAATAAGATTCAAATAGATTAAATATATGTATTTTAATATATTAGATATTCAAATATATATTATTTAATTATGGTAAAGATTTGCCTTAGATCTCTATAAATAGGACATTTGAGTTGAGCTATTATAATACACATCGCCTCAATAGAGAATTAGAGAATTCTCTCTAAACCTCTTCCTTTCCAATCCCTTGTGGATTTTCTTTTAAGAGGCTCCCACAAGCTTTGGTCATGTGTTTGAATCGTAGTAAGGAAAACTTTATGGAAGTCTTGGAATATAAGAAGTAAAGAACCGCCAGAACTTTCTCCATATTTCATTCAAGGTATGTTTTGCGTAGCCTAAAATTATTTTTCCTTTAATTCTAAAATAAATCAAAGTCGATTCCAACGTTTCCGCTGTGGGTTTAATTCGATTATTCCCCTTAAGTCCATGTCAACCAATCAACCCAAGATAATCCTCCTGAACATCTGAAGTTGGGTGGGTGTAAACTTCTTCTTAATCACTTTGTTCGTGTTTCCAATGTGTGATAGGCTTGTAACTTGGCCAGGTAATCGATCAACTTCATTGATCTTCAGAGCGTGTGTTATTTTAGTCCTGCAGAAGGGTAACATTAATTGAAATGAGAGGAACAAAAAATTAGATTACAAATGGCAGTAAAGACTAAAATACATAGTTATTCTATTTTTTCTATCGCTCTCGTTGATAAGCCTTAGGATTGAGGCTTATTTAACTCTTATAGGCTTAAGTTATGCTTGAAATTCCATAGAAATTATATGAAGAAGTTAGCAAATCTTAGAAAACATCAGTAATTCTGTGAAAAATGCATTTGATGAGAATATGGAATAAAAGAAGGAACTAAAGACTAAAAATGGTGTTTGGATGCAGGGCATTGGAGACTTGCAATTTCATATTGAAAAATCTGAATTTGCAATTTGATTCAGCAATCAAGCAATAGCAAATAAGGAAAGTGTTGAAGTCCACAACCAGTCCAATTAAGGAAAGCACCTTGATTTTTGCTCAGATGTTGGGACGAATTAAGGAAGCATTGGAGAATTGCAATATCATATTGTAAAATCTGAATTTTCAATCTAATTCGGCAATTGGGCAATGACAGATATGGGGAAAAAATAAAGATTATAGCAAGGAAGGAAACCCACGATTTGTTGCTTAATTTCAGCAGATACCTTGGCCAATGGAAGGAGAAATAAACCCTAGCCACCATAGTCTATAAAAAGGGAAGAAAAACACATACAAAGGGGGAAGATCGATGAAAATTTCATGTTTCGTTTGAACGTTTTCGTGGGTTTCTTTTCTGCTTCGGTTTTTTAGCTGTTGTCCATTGATTCTAGACCTATTTTCTTCCTTAGTTCTCAGTCCAATCCAAACAAAAGTTTGGATTGTGAAGATTTACTCCTTGACAAAGAAATGATTGAATCGATTGAGAAATATAGGAAAAAACAGTGGGTTTTATTCAAGTTTTTTTTTTTTTTTTTTTAATTTCAGCTTGTTCTTCATTTTAGTTTGAATATTGGTTTTGTTTCGTTTAGTTTGGCTGCATTATTTTAGTTTCTGTTTCATTCCTAACTGTATCAAACTAGTGGGATTGAATTTTCATTGAAATATTACTTTTTGCAAGTTGAATTTGAGTTTCCCAAAGATGTTGATTCATGGGGTTTTATTTCCAGTAAAGAAGTTCTTTGAATTGTTCAAGTTGTTGACCTTTTTATTTCTACTGGAGCTTGTTATACAACACTTAATATAAAGCCTTCTCAATTTTAGTTTTGAGTTACTGTCAGTTTGATTTCTTTTTAGCATGAAAATTTTTGACAAGTTTTGTTTAGGATTTTTTAAGTTAATTATGAGATAAATCCTCTTAAGAGTTCAAGGATGTGAATTCCCTAAGGAATGAATTGAGCTTAAATTGCAAAACAACCAAGCCCACACTTCAATTGTTTGCTTGTGTTGAATTAATTGCTTTTATGATTCTAGATTGATCAACTAGGGTTGCAAACTAAGTTTGGATCTTAGCCCGAAAGGTTAGTGAAAAGCAGATTTCACATGAGTAATGGAGACAAGAGCTTAGACATAAGCCATTCTTTGTAGATATAGGGCAAAAGACTCCAATACCACTAGAATTGAGTTCTAAATATATCTAAATATGATTAGCCATAGACATATAGGTCCAATCACATAGCCTCCTAAAGATTTTGAAATCAAGGTTGAATAGGAGTTGAATTCGGTTTACAATTATTTGTGTAGGTTAGGATTGCAGTTGCAATTTAAAATGGCAATTCACAACTTAGGGCAATGAATATTCTTGAGCCCCATTCTATCTTGATAAAGTTATTCCCTTGCATTTTGTCTTTGTTGTTTCACACCATTTTGCATTCTGATTTTGCAATTTTGTTTTTGTTTTCTTTGCTGTTTCGCACTATTTTGCATTCCGATTTTGCAATACTAGTTTTTGTTTTCTTTGGTATTTCACACCAACTGACCAGGTTATTCAAGAATATGCTGTGCCAGTGTTAATTCCAGGAATTTTGCCACCAGAGATAGAGGCACAACAATTTGAGCTAAAACCGATCATGTTTCAAATGCTTTAGCACATAGGACAATTTGGTGGTACACCAATGGAGGATCCTCACCTACATCTTCAGTTGTTTATGGGCATTTGTAAATCATTCATAATTCGTGGAGTGAGTGAGAATGCTCTCAGATTGACACTATTCCCTTATTCATTGAGAGGAAAAGCCCTAGAATGGTTGAATTCTATACCATAAGGAGCCATCACGAGTTCGTGGAGCAGTTTCTGACAAAATATTTTCCACCCACTAAGATGGCCAAGCTCAGGAGCGAAATCACTTTGTTTCAGCAACATGAGGATGAATATCTATATGAGACATGGGAGAGATTTAAAGAGTTATTACGAAAGTGCCCGAACCATGGTATTCCCTACGGTATTCAAATGCAAACTTTTTATCATGGGTTGAATACTCACACAAGAATGGTAGTGGATGCTTTAGCTAGGGGAGCACTTATGTCAAAGACGTACAGTGACGCCTATGAAAGTTTGGAGAAGATTGCAAAGAATAACTATCAGTGGCCAACTTCATGCCTTAACCCGACTCGACAGGTAGTGGGAATGCAAGATGTTAGTGCAGCGAACCTCGCGGCACAAATTTCCACTCTCACTAGTACATTGAAATCATTGAATATGGGTTCAGGAAGTCCATTTGCACCACCAGTAGTAGTGCCATGTGTTTATTGTGGTGAGGGGCACACTTTTGAGGTATGTTCATCAAATCCAGCCTCTGTGAACTATATTGGATTTAACAAGGACTTCAACCCTTATGCCAACACATATAACTCGAGTTGGAGACAATACCCAAATTTTTCATGGAACAATCAAGGAGTTGGACCTTCTAATCAACAAATAAGACCTCCTACACCTCAAAGATTTCAGCAACAAAGGTATCCTCAGCAAAATTTTCAGCAACCTAAGGTACAAGCTCAAGATTCTACATCTTCCATTAAAAGTTTATTGAAAGAGCACATGGCCAAGATCAATGCCATAGTCCAAAGCCAAGCCGCTGCACTTAGAAACTTGGAAACACAAGTGGGTCAACTAGCTTCATCCTTAAATAATAGAGCTCAAGGCACCTTGCCAAGTGATACCGAAAATCCAAGGAATAAAGGAAAAGAAACTTGCAAGGCAATCCAACTTAGAAGTGGAAAGGAGTTAGAAAAACCTAAAACCAATGTCTTTAAGCCAAAAGAGCCCACTTCAATCCAAGAGAAGGTTAAGGACTGTGAAAGTCAAGCAGAGTGTGGGAATGACCATAACGATGTTGTAGCATCACCACAACATCAAGAGAATGATCAGAGTAATGTTGTAGCAGTACCACAACACCAGAAGGCAGAACAGAAAAATGCTACAGCCCACAAGAATAGCCAGCTGATTAGGTGAATACAAGACCACCGCCTGCTTTTCCTTAACGTTTTTAGAAAAAGGGATAGGACAAACAATTTGATAAATTTCTGGACATTTTGAAGGGTTTGCACATCAATATTCCACTTGTTGAAGCTTTGAAGCAAATGCCCAACTACGCCAAGTTCATGAAAGATATTTTGACCAAAAAGCGAAGACTTGGAGAATTTGAAATAGTGACTCTTACAAAAGATTGTAGTTCAATCCTTCAGAGCAAGCTTCCTCCTAAATTCAAGGATCCTGGTACTTTCACTATCCCTTTCTCTATTGTTAAAACCTATAATGGAAGGGCTTTATGTGATTTGGGAGCAAGTATCAACTTGATGCCTATGTCTGTGTTTAAAAAGCTTGGAATTGGAGAAGCAAGGCCCACTACAATCACTCTTCAATTAGCATATCGTTCTTATACTCATCATGAAGGAAAAATTGAAGATGTTCTTGTTCAAGTGGATAAATTCATCTTTCCTGCGGATTTCATCAAATTGGACTATGAAGCTGATGCAGAGGTTCCTATAATCTTGGGTAGGCCATTTCTAACTACTGGTAGAACGTTGATTGATGTAGAAAAGGGAGAGCTTTCCATGAGAATGAATGATCAACAGGTAACCTTTAATGTGTTCAATACTATGCAATCCTTTGATGATATAGTATGTTCTGCTATTGGTGTTCTAAATTCAACTAAAAATGAAGAAATAAACAAAAGTTGCAATGAGAGCTTAGAGAATGAAATCTCTTTTGAACATGTTGTGGAAGAGAGTGAAGTTGAGAATGGACACATCTCATGGTTGGAGAATAAACAACCATTCATAGAAGGGAAGCAGTTTGAAATACTCAAGTCATCAAAAGAGATGTCCTACCCAAATGAGAAAGAGAAGAATATGTGGGTGTGGTACTTTGAATCAAGTAATTTCAAGAAAATGCAAAATCAAAGAACAAATGTTCAAAAAAAGAAAATGAAGAGAAAAAGGAAAAAGGAAAGGAGAAAGGCAACTTCAATTCCTTTCAAAGTCTTATGAAAGATGTTCTTGACTTGGGTTATGGACTTAAATTAAAATGCGCAATGAGGCAACCCAATCAAGCTAAGTATTTTCATTCCTTTTGTTGTTATTTGTCCTTCCTTTTCTTTCATTTTGCAATTATGTTTTTGTGGTAGTTTGTTGTGTTTGAAAAGTTGTTGCTTTTGGGCCTCTTGAGTATTTTAGGTGAAGAGAGAGGAAGCACATGAAATAAAGGAGTAATTAATACTCAAGGGTTGAAAATTCTCATTTCTATGTGTAAATCTGCTCCAATTGAGGCAACATTGCTGCAGCATTATAGCAGTAAAAGCAGGGGAGTTTTCTTACTCATATATTTTTCATGTTTTTCTTTCTTTTCATGCTGGTTGATCACTTAGTCATAGTTTTGGTTGGTTGAATGCTAAAGTACTATTAAAGTGTTGGATCATTGGTTAATCTTGCTTGGACTATGTTCATTTTATTTTTCAGTGTAGTGGGACACAACACATTTTAAGTTTGGGGGTAGTAAAGGTTGTTCTTTAGCTTTTGTGCTTGTTAAGCTTTTTTTTGTGTTGTGGGCAATGCTTGAATAGGCTGGTTGGGGCTTTTGTATCTAAGTGCTTGTGATGTTTTGTTTCTAATAATGGTTAATGTTGTGTTGGTTGGCACTGCGTGTGAGTTTTGTTGGGAATCTTTGTTGCCTTGAGTTGTTTTCTGATGATGAAAAATTAGATTTAAATCTCTTAATTTACAAATGGCATTTATGTTGAAAGGTATAAAAATGCATGTTATTGTTAGTAACCCCTCCACACTAAGATCCAAGCTACTTAGTTTGTGCTTACTAAAAGAGTGTTGGAGTTTTGAGGAAGATTTAGGGGCTAAGAGTACTTCTCTCATGTGTCTCTAGCTTAAGTTTGGAAGTAAAGTTTAGAGTAAGGTGTTAATTTTGTCTTTTTGTGTTTTGTATCAAGTTTGGGGGAGGCCCTTGAAAAAAAATGTTATGAAAATGAAAAAAAAAATAGAAAAAGAAAAAAGAAAAAGAGATACTCCTCTATCTCTCGTTACTTATTATACCAAGGCTAGACATGACACCCATGTTTATCTTTGAGTCGAACGGTGATAGTAGATATGAGTATGTGAAAGCAACCCTTTTTAGTGATAGTGCTGGTTGTTAGGCGTCTTCATCACCAATGTTGACATTTAAATTGAATGTGCAAATGACTAGTTGAGTTCTCTTTGAAAAACAAAAGAAAACAAAGAGTAAAAAAAAATATATTATTATGTGATTACCAGCCTCCTATCCTTGTTTTTGCTTCATCAGTTTTGTTATTTCTAGTTGTTTGGGAGAGAATAAAGATGAAGAATATGGGGTAGACATTCTTATATGTTTGAAGTCTCTTGATTGAGCTTTTGAACTTTTGTTGTTGATCATATATTGGGTTGGCTTGAAGTCCACTAACTAAATCTAGGGAACCAAACTTTAAGATGACTTTGGTAATGAAAATCTAAGCAGTTAGGGTCTCGCACACACACACTTGGGTGTTATACTTTTGCATGTATTTTTTTATCCTTTCCTTAAGTGCCATCTGTAGGAAAAGAGATGAGAATTTACCTGAGGGCTAAACATCTTTTGGTTGCCTTTGATTCCCAGTTCATTCTCATTGTGGTCTCATTTCTTGTGATTAAAGCGTTACTTGAGGACGAGCAACGGTTTAAGTTTGGAGGTGTGATAATCTCATGAAATGGGAGTAAATTATCACAAATTTCAGTCTTAGACCTCACTAAAACTCGAGTTATTTGAATTCCATTATCAGTTTTGGGCCTTTATTTGGTAGTTTTATTAAGGAATGGTGTGTTTTGAAAATCATTCATTTTTCCTTTACTCTTGGTGAATTTTTCTATCATTTGGACAGGTTTATCTTAGGTCTGTGAACTAATCTTATGGGCTGGAAGCTGGAATGTGGTTACCAATGTTACAACATTACAAACCACATTTCTAATGTGGGCCGCAATGCTACAACATCGTAAGCCACATCGAGACGCAGATTTTTACGAAAATTTTACTGCTTACATCACCATAGGAGTCATTATTCATTAAAAATAGACCAGTAACCTGCTGCCACATGGAAGGAGAGAGCTAACTCAGCCCTTTTAGGGAAAAGAAAAGATGAGCCTTTGTGAATAGAGGGGGAGGCCGAAAAACAGAAAATATACCCAGAAAATAGAAGATATAAGAGGGGGGAGCTGCGATTTTGGGCTGATTTCGAGAAGGAGAAGAAGCTTCATCATCTTCTAGTCTTTCTTCCTCATTCTCTTTCTAGTTTTATCTTCTTGTTGTTGATTCTTGTATTGCCCTAAGTTTTTCTTAATCTTTTAGCTAGGTTAGCATACTTTGTAGCCATTTTGGGTTTAACTCTTAGATTAATCACATTATGTTGTTGATTTCTGAATGCTTAAGGTTTATTTTCAGTTTTAAAGTTATGGGCTAACTGTTTTAGGGCTGGAAGTTAAGGATGTATGTGGTTGTTTGAACCCTATTGACTCAATGCATTTTTTATAAAGTTATACTTCCATTTGTGGTGCTTATTGCAAGTCCTTATGTAAGACCCGATTCCGATCTTCTAATATTTGGATATGCAATTATTATATGTGTTATTTGATTTTGAAATTTTGAAGGAGAAGAATATTTGAAATAAGATAGAAATAAAAGTAAATTGAAAAGTAGTGGAGTACAAATGCAACAAGTTGAAAAAAAATAAATTAATATAAAAAATAAATAAATAAAAGAAGCTTCTAGTGGAAGCTCTTGGTTTTAATTTTAAAAAAAAAAAATTTCGTGTGGCTTTTGTTAAGCCACACAAAAAGAGTGTTTTAATAAAATAAGAAAAAGAAAATGAAAAAGAGAGGGAGGAGTGTTCTGGAAAAGAGGGAGAAAAGAAAAATGAAGAAAGAAATGAAGAGAAGGAGAAAGGGAGAAGAGGAAAGAGGAAGAGAAAGATAGGGAAAGAGATGGCCGAAAACTAGTCGGAAACTTGCCGGTAAGCCTTTCTTGAAGGAAAAAAAAATGGTAAATGGATGATTTATCTCTTGAGTTTCTTCTTATTGTTCAATAAATTTGATGGATCCTTGAATGGGGTTGACTTGAACAAAAGAATGAAGTTTCATGTGGATTTTTTTTTACTCCCTTATACCAAGAACACTTGTTGAGGTTTTGATTGATGTGGTTTTAATTATTATTGTTGGTGTGGCAAGATCAATAGGAGAATTTATCATAGAAAGAAATAAAAGAAAAGGGCTAGAATGAAAGTTGTAAATATGTAAAAAGGGAAGAAATGTTTTGTAGGCTTGAGAAAGAAGAAGATGAATAGTAGAAGGAAGATGGACTATTTTTTTTTATCATTAAAAGTACATAAAAGAAGTCATTGGAAGAAGAGATTTTTTTTTTGTATGGAGGCTTTTACATTGGAATTATAGAGAGAGAGGGATAGATGAGGATTATTTTTATTATAGGAAATAAAACAATGGTTTATGAGGAGAGAGAAGAAAGTAATAGTTAATTGAAGAAAATGACAAAAATGTACCTTGGTAATTTAAGGATGAGAGAGGAAGTGTATTTGAAGGTTTGACTAATGGATATTGTTTAAGGATGAAATGTTGGTTTTCCAATTATATGATTTGAAGAATAAATTGTGATATAATTATTGGAATTTCAGATCGAGCGGAGTTCGGAATGACTAATTGCAACTCGGAATGCTAGTGTCGATAATTTTGTGAGTGGTTTATTTTACAAATTATTTTTATTATTTGATTATTATTATGAATTTTCAAGAATTCTATAAATCATGTGTGATTTTAGAGAAAATTGCTAAGAGATTTTCATAGAATTATTATGAATTTCCAAAAATGGTATGGAAATGCCAATATTTTATGCTTTTAGTTGAAATTGTCATTTGAGAAATATTTGAGATATTTTTATGATTATTGAGATGTTTGAAGAGTTTTAATGTTTCTTGAAAAATGTATGAAATTTATATGAGATGTGGATTCAGAGAAAATATGATTTTAGAAATGTTTTATATTATTGAGAGATTTGATGATTATTCGAGAAAGTATAAAGGCTTAATGTTATTTCAGAAATCTCTCAAGTTTATGAAAGGCTATTTTAGAGAAAGAATGTAATTTTATGAAAGGCTATTTTAGAAAAAGAATGTAATTTTTAGAAAGAGTTTGAGAAATTAAGAGGTTTATGTTGGAAGTGGTTTTCAAACCACTAGATCTTTGTACCCATGGTGATTACCCGGTATGCTATGAGAATGTGTTTCCATAGTATGCTTGCGTGCTCAGGCCGCAGGGGATGCAGGGGAATGCCGGGGCCATTAGGTGCCGAATCCGGATTTCGAATTCTGGTCCAAATCCTGGTCCTGAAGCATTACAGATGATAGAGTTTACTCTGCGTGCACGTATGATAGAGATATGCTCTGCTATGTATCTGGAGATTACTCGATACATAGTATGACAGAGATTGCTTCGCTGTGCGTATTGAGATTACTCTAGTCCAGTATGACAGAGATTTGGGTACAAATTTAGTGATGAATTTTACTAGTTATGTTTATGCTTTCCAGAGCTGTAATTATGGATTTTCCTATCGATGTTTTTACTAACATGTGCTTATGTTTTAAGAGTTTATTGTTTCAAGAGCTGAAATCTTAGTTGCGCCATTCATGTTCTCAAGAGTTATTTGTTACACATTTTTAACGTGTTAAAATGATTTCAAGCATAAACTACATTGTTTGCACGTACAGAGATTTGATTTATGTTTATTATGAAAATGTATTTTCTTATGAATCACCACTCACTGGGCTTTTTAGCTCATTCTTTTGTTTTTAATTTTTTCACCAGGTTGCTCTTGAGTTTCAACCAAAGTTAGCTATTCAGAATCTGCCACCAGTCTTGTCAAGTCATTGCATATCATCTAATGTAAGTAAAGAGAGATATTTTTGACTGCGTTGTTTATGGGATTTCCACAGATAAAGTTATATAATGAGAGAAGAGATAAAGATTTGGCAATAGATTCCATTGCACATTTGGGGTTTACTGTTGTCACAGCTCATCCTAGATTTGGTAGAGTTAATCTGGGGCTTGTTGTGACACCTTATTTGAGTTTGATCACCTTGGGTAAGGCACAAACTAGTTCTTAATACTGAAAGGGTTAGGAATGGGTGGATTGACACAAATGGAGCAAGTGATTTCTCCTTAAGGGGTATAAATTGTGGGGTGTAGATATACATTCTAAAACTTGTGAATTTGAGGAATTTGGGTCTCATTAGTGTTCTTTAGCATTAGGTTTTCATAGGCATATGCTTAACTCAGTGTTAAAGATAAGAAAATCGAGTTCGAGAGGTTTTTGGGTCGGTTTCAGGTGAAAATTTCCTTCTGTTGAACATTGTGGTGTCTAATGCTATGACATTGTTAACCTCAATTGGGCAAAAACAACTACTTCCTTCTTAAATTCCAGTCCCCTGTTTTCATCATTTTAGTACATGTTTAGCCTCTCTAATATTTGTTTAAAGTTATAGTTTGCCTTTCTAAGTCTCTCTTAGTTTAGTAGCCACATTTGTGCCTGTTTTTAGTTAATTTGCAAGTTTAGTTGCAATTTTTAGTTTAACTTTGCATTGGTAAATTTGTGCTTAATTTCAACAACTTTACTTACATTAGTTCTTGTGGGATCGACCTTGTTTACCATTTGCTACCTACAATTGTGTATACTTGCGTAGTGAGTTTTTGCACAACAATTACTCACAAATGACGACCTCAGCACACCTACAATGCTAATTTCGTCGTTCTTCGATGTGATTCCACTCTCACTAGCACATTTCTTGATTGATCGTCAATCTTCGGGTGTTACCCATGCTCCAAACAAATTAGACTATCCATTGCTCAGAAGGTTCAGATCTATAATTTCGAACATGCCTGAACATTTTCCAACAAGGTTTTGAGTCATTTATGGTAAGATTTAGTGGGCGATGTTGAATCGAACCCCTTTTTAAGCTCATATTAAGTGTTGAAAGCTAAGCTATAATTCTTGAACTTTCTTGTGTAGTTTGGGACGAAAGATTTAGGCTTAAAGGTGTCTTTGATTGAGGAACCGTTTGAGTAAGTTAACCGCTTTCAAAATTGAAGTCCAAATTTGTGTATTCAAGCTATTAACTCTAATTCAGAAATTGATAGGTTGGGACAATTAGGATTGAGGCGACTTCAAGATGGAAACCAATTGAGTAATCCTCTCCAAATACTTTTGGGGTAAGTTAAGTCGTTAAACTAAAGTCTCAAGTTGATTTTCGAAATTTCAGTTCAAGGTTGTGATTTTCAAATAGTGTTTTCTTTGAAAATTATTATAGGTTGGGAAGAAAATTCTCTTAATAGAAGATTGAAAAATTCCTTTGGTTTGGATCTGTAGCCAAGGTAAGTGGTTTTACTACTGGAACGCCTTAGGGCTTGGTTTGGTACTTTTTTGTTGCCTAAAATGTTGTATGTGAATGTTAAAAATAGTCATGTATTATGAAAATCGTGAATACTATGTGATGTGAACGAGATAGCTTGTATGCCATGTATGTGAAAGATGAAGTAGTTTATGAATGAACAATCTCTTATGTTGCATTATGTTATGAAACTGATGTTTTTATGTCGACCTCATGCATACGTCTATGTTCATAAAAATCATGAAATGTTAAATAGATTCTCTTCTTTCCCTATATGTTTGACTACATGAAAGTGATGCATGTCTAGGGGCTCTAAGTGAATGAAAGTGATTTGCTTAGGCTCGATGTGTATGAAAGCGATGCATACCTAGAGAGGCTTGAGATGTATGAAAGTGATGCAAGCTCAGTGGATTATGTGTATAAAGGTGATGCACAACCCAATGAAACAAAGAAAACGAGTGGAAGCCAAATAAGCAAAGTTTTAGATCCCACTATAGACATGTTGTATGTGATTGGATATCCTGACCCCAATAGTGGAGTCACGTACTGGGTATTTTTAATACTCATTCTTTTCAAAAATTATTTTTTTTTCAAGTAAAGGCAAAGACATACAGGGCAAGTGACAAGATCGTTGGTTGTTGTGCCATGGAGTTTGAGTCAGTCTATTTCTACATTTAGAATGTTTTATGTCTAAATTGTTTTATTTTTAAAAGTTATGTCATGAGACTCTTTGAGTTAGTTTGTACTTGAATTTATTTTATGTTTTATAATGCTTTCGTTGGGATTTCAAATAAAGAATTTTTAGTGAATTTATAGAAAAATATTTCTTTTTATATATCTTCTCAAGATTTTTGAATTGTTTTTAGCATGCATTGGTAATGACCTTAGTCAGTCTAAGTCCATACAAAAAAGTTGGGTCATTACATGTTGCAAACCAAAGTTTAAAGACTAAATTGTTACTTCCATGAATATTCATGGACTAAAAGTGTTTTTTAACTTTAAAATTATTTTCATTAATATTATACAAATTTTATACTTTTTGAATAAGTTATTATTATTATTATTATTATTATTATTATTATATTTGGAATGGTGATTTATTTTGTTTATTTATTTATATGATATATTGAAAATATTTATTGACCTTTAACTTAACGTTGAACCTTTTAATATAGGAATGTCATGAGATATACATATATATATATATATATATATATATATTGAGATATTGTTGATGAATTTTTCAAAAAAAAAAAAAAAAAGAGAGAGAGATATTGTTGATGAATATATATATAATTTTAGTACAAGTTTCAAAAGTAGATGGCAATGAAAATATTTGAGTTTCTATTATTTATTTAAGTTTTTTTTATAGGAGTGTCAAGTCAATTTTATGGAAATATTGAATTTATTTTTTCTTGATTTTTTTTAAAAAAAACACCTCTATGCAATTGTTTGGGTTTTAAAATAATACTACAATTGATTTTTGTTAAAAATTGTGGGTCTTAGAAGATTCATTCCTTGGTCAATGTTGTATGCTTTGATTTATTATAGTTTAATTTTTGTTAAAGTTAATCAATTCTGAGAGAAAATTAGGTTCTTATAATTTACTTTTAATTATATGAATGAACCTAACATTTTTTTTAGTACAACAAATGTGGTGAACCTCTTATCTTAAGGAAATTAGTACATGTCAATTACCACTGAGCTATGCTCACTTTAGCAGGGTGAACCTAACATGAGACTAACTAATAAAATTGCATTGTCAAAGTCAATGTCCAATTTGATGAAATTGAATTTTTGGGTTAAAAATTGATTCATCTTACTAAGTTCATGGAAAAAAATTGAAACTTTTCCTTGTAATTATTTCTACACATTCTGGTCCAAATCTAGGGTTGTTCTATTTCTCATGAGGATCCGCTCCGAATGGGGTAGGAAATCACCAATTAAGCAAGGAAGCGAGTGGGGAGAAAAATTCTTCGTTACCTAGTCTTATGTTTTCCATCCCCATCTCCACCCATATTTGCTTTTTTTTTTTTCAAATATATATTAATATAAGACATTGTTATGTTTTAACCATTGTGACTACGAATTGTAATATTTAAATTTAAGGTTTTATTGTTTAATAACTTATGAGATATTGTATTAATAATTTGATATGCTTGAGAACCATTTTGAACTCATATGTGCATGGACAATTAGATAAATTGATATGAATTAAATTATTTTGTTTCTATTAGAAGGTTTAAGAATTTTCTCTTAAAATGATGATTCCTCATGAAGAATTAACTATTAAATAGAGATTCCTCGTGAGGAATTAACTATTTAATGGAAAACTCGACTCCCATGAATTTTCCGTTGAGAATCCTCACCCAATCTCCTCAAAATTTAATTGAGAATTTCGCAGGTATGGAGAATCAAATGAGGGAATGTTTCGATCCTCACGCCCACTCAGTGAACATCACTATCCATATCTCAACCCTCAACTTGCAAAAGAATCATTCATTTGCCTTAAAAATGACTAAATTGTTGACATTACCCCAAATGGTGGAATTTGGAATAAACATTTGTTGAAGAGGAATTAGAGACTTTAGTTCCATGACAACACGAAAAATAGAAAGTTAAAGATTTGTCTTTGCGAGCGATTGGAAAAACTTTGGCAAGCAAGTTGGTCAATGTCGAGGCTTTTTTATTTGTGATGAGAAATGTGTGGATCAATACGATGCTTGACGTAGTGGGGAGAACACTTTTATGTTTCATTTTCTACCTAATGAAATGAATCTTTAGAAAAGGGGTTTTAAGGTGTGGGGCTTTTGGAGAACATTTGTTACATTGCCAATGTGGAGGTGCAAACAAAGTAGGAAGATGTGGGAACACATGGTTGCTCTTCTATGTCGAGTGGCCTAAAACCAATCAAATCTTTTGGGAATTTTATTGTGTTTGTTCTCATATATGAAAATAAGAGTTTGAACTATCCATTTTTAATGAGTTGGGTCATTTGGAATTGAATAAATTCTTCTTTGTTTGATGGTAATGAGAATGTTCATGGGATCGAAGTTGATGTAGAAACTACATGTTTGAATTTAAGAGAGGCAAACCAAAGACAGAGTTCGAATATACCACAATACAGAGATAGAATCATTTGTGTATAACTCTATATGATGACACCCTCCACCAGAGAATTGTAGTTATAATAAATGTAGGTTTTGGTTGAAATCGTAAGTTGTTGAAATCAACTGTGAAAAAATAGATTTGGTTGTGCTAATTCTATTTGTGTATAAATACGTAGTACTAGTAAAACAGAATGTATGTAGAGAGAAAGCAAAGTGTGGTCGACTGAGTGTAACGACTCGACTTTTTGAACTTAGACTGTCTAGGGACGTTACTACTACATGCTAATAGCTCTTGAAAATAATAAATTAACAATAATTGTAGGGAGATAAATGAACTTCCAAATTTTTAACATAATCATATTTTGGCCAAAGTGGACAATTAACTCTTATAAAAACTATACCAACTCTTGGTGGTGCCTATATGGGCCTTGTGAGTGAGACCAAACTCCATCAGAAGTAATTATCTATCCATCAGTGGTGCAAGGCCTCTCCCTACATAGCACGTTGTGGAAAAGTGTACATGAACCTTGTACCTTATTATGTCAACTCTTGGTGGAGCCTAAACTAGTTTAATGTAAGACCAAACCTCAACAGATGATGATTGATGATCTATCTGTGGTGCAAGGCCACGTCACAAAGTCCCTCATGAATGTACACAACATAATAGGGAAGGTCATTGCCACTAACATTTTCATGAAGTCATATTTGTGATCAAACATGCGTGAGATCCCACTAAATCAACATACTTTTCATCATGTGATGTAACATAGAAATCATACATCAATTCCATCTTATAAAATATTCCATACATACAATCAAAATTAAATCAAACATCATACAATTTTTCCAACCTAGCCCTAAGAAATTTCGAGAGTCAAGCTACTTACCTTAATTAGCAACCTAAAACAAGTCCTTGGAACTACCTAATTAAATTATCTAAAATTAAAGAGTTAATCATACTAATCTTGGAATCCACTTAAAGAGAATTTAAACATTCAATCCAAATGGGGTTACCTAATTAAGCTTTTAGCAAAAAGAAACTTTCCAAGAAAAAGATTCTTGAATCATTTGGTAAATCATTTGGCAAGAGTGTTGCGCGCTAATTTGTCAAGATGGATCGTCGTCACTTAAAAGAGTAAAACCACGTTTGTGAAGAAAAGAAAAGAAGAAAGAAAAAAGAAAATAAGAGGAAAAGAAAAGAAAAGCACAAACATGCGTCATCAAAAACTTCATTGGTTGCCGCCGTCATTAGAGCTCATTAGCTACCTACTTGTGTTGTTGACCTTGGTAACACTTTTACCATGCGTTGAAGAAAAGAAAGGAATACGGAAACGACAAAAAGAATATAAAGAAAGGAAAAGAATATGATGGCATTAGGTTATAAATATATAGCTTAAATTATACAAAATACTTATAAATTTTGATGTAGGTTTCAATTATGCCTCTAGACTTTGAAAAGTTTCATTTTTATCTTTGACTTTTGAAATTTGTTCCAAAAAATACCCTTGAATAATTGTTCCAAAAAATATATTTTCTGTTAAAATAAAGGATGAAAATTAACATGATAGTTGATGTGTAAAAATTAGAAGGCATAAGTGATACTATTTATAAACATATAGAATATTAACATCATAGTTACCATTTATTTCATTTCAAAAGATATCTTTAAAATCATTTACATAATTAATTTTTACACATCAGTTGTCACGTCAATTTATTTGAATGATGTTGTAAATGATATCACGTATGCCTTCCTATTTTTACACATCAGTCGTCGCATCAATTTTCATCTTATTTTTCAAGGGTATTTTTTTAATAACAAATTTCAAAGTTTAAGGGTAAAAATGAAACTTTTCAAAGTGTGAGGGCATAATGGAAACCTACCCCAAAGTTCAAGGATATTTTGTATAATTTAACCATATATATATAATAACTCTTGGATACAAGGGTTATTTAGTCCTAATTCAAACTTATTTCTTACATTTTTAGATAGTTTTTTATGTTATTCCATAATTAATATGTCCAAATTATGCAAGAATGTGAAAGATACATATTTCTAACTATGTTTAGCTTAATGTACTTAAATCTATAATCTATAACTATATTAAAAAGGGCTATAAAGGGAGAATTTTTCAATTCCCTTATTGCCCTTATATCTTTGAACAATTCTTATGTTGCCTTCGTATTTCTTCCTATTATTTTAAAGCGTTTTCCATTTTGTCTCCATGTCTCTTCATAATGTTTTGAAACCTTCCAAATAAAACATGTTCACGATAAACGATGCCAACCACAAAACAATGATGGCAAAATATATTATTGAAATATATTGGCAAGTATACTCAATGTAATCTTTCCAGAGAAAAACAATGATGGTAAAATATATTATTTAAACATATGGCAAGTATACTTGGTTTTTTCGATTTTCCATGGAATTCTCCAACTGGCCTTGGTATGATTGGAGTTTCAGTGACAATGTTTTTTGGTTTCATCATCCTTTTCTTTTCAATCTTTGCAATGTCTGTCAAACTCATTAATTTTCAGAGGAGATGAAGACTTTTAGGGCCCATTTGGTTGTAGGATATTGGGGATGGGAATGGGCTTGAGAATCTAAAACCTATGTTTGTTAGAAGGTTTTGTAATATATGTTTGGGAATGATTAACAAGCATTATCATGGGTTTCTTTAACCCATATGAAACCATGGGTTTCAAAACTCCTCCCCTCTTTCTCTCTTTTTTACATTCTGCTGTACATTCTATTTCTTTTTTTTTTTTTTTACTTTCTATTATTAATTTTATGATATTCATTCTTTCTTTCTCTTTGTCATTTTTCTTCTTTTTCTCTATTTTTTACACCATTTTTTCTTTTTTCTTCTTTTTTCTTTCTATATTTATTTTCTAGTTTTTTTCTTTTCTTTTTCTATCATTTTTCTAAAACTATATTGAAAATGACTAATTAATATTGACATAATATAAATTTTTATTTTGTATATGTTTAGTGGCCACTTTTAGATAGATTATATTTGATTTTTGAAATATAACAGTCATAATTAATTTTTCAACTTGATTATTGTACTGATAAATTATAAATAAAAATTTATATAATTTTATTAATTAAATTTCTTTGAGGATAATTATTAAGATTGATGACTAAATAAAATTATAAATCTAAAATTTAAGATATATTATTTATAATAAATTTAGTAATGAATAAAAATTAAATTAAAATTATTTTAATAAATTGACTTAATAAAAATAAATTAATAAGAATAATTATTTTAAAAGTAACTCATGTAAATCTGTCAACATTCTCATGTAACACCAAATACATAAATAATTTATTTCTATTAAAATATGTTAACATTCTCATGCACAACCAAACACAATTATCTTTAATTCCCAGACATCTTATTCCCAGACATCTTTTATTTCCAGGCATCTAGAAAACCTTAAACCAAACGGCCCCTTATAGGCTTCCAACTTTCAACCTGAGCAATTGGCGAAACACAATGACGACAAAATATATTATTAAAATATATTGACAAGTGTACTTTTTTTTTCGATTTTCCATTGAATTCTTCAACTTATGGCAACCGACAATTTAAGTTTCCAGCAAAACACACTGATGCCCCACATTGTACCTCTTCGTGTTTTTTCTTTTATTTTTAATTCTTTAGCTTCCGACAATCGACAATTGTAGTTTTCTACAAAACACACTCACACCCCCACATTGTACCTCTTCGTATTTTTTCTTCATTTTTGTAATGATTAGTAAATTGAACTTTAAAATTATAAAGACACATCCTTTAACAAATAAGTCATATCCTTTCACATAATAAATACAAATTTTTCTCTTTTTTTTTTTGGCAAAATTATAAAAAATACCCTTGAACTTTGTACTTTGTTTAAAAAAATATCCATGAACTTTCAAAAGTTTCATTAATACCCTTAAACTTTCAAAAAAAAGTTCAAAAATATCCTTACCATTAGTTTTGGATGGAAACCATTAATACTTTGTTTAAAAAATACCCCTAAACTTTCAAAAAGTTTCATTAATACCTTTAAACTTTCAAAAAAAAGTTAAAAAATACCCTTACTTTTAATAAATGGATAGAAATCATTAGTACCTTGTTTTAAAAATACCCCTGAACTTTCAAAAGTTTCATTAATACCCTTAACTTTTAAAAAAAAGTTAAACAATGCCTTGACCATTAGTATATGGACGAAAATCGTTAATCTACACTCCATTACATCTCCTTATATTTCATTTCTCTCCTGATTTGCTTCAATCTATGACCTAACACTTCTCTTTTTTTTTTTCTCTTTTTTGTTTCAATACTCTCTTATTCTCTCTACGATTTTTCAATCTCCCCCATTTCTCTCATATTCTTAAATATTAGAACTTTCAATAAACGGGAGGAGCTCTCTCATTTCTAAGCATGCCCAAACATAATTATAAGAAATTTCAACATCCAAATAGTCAATGTCTTTGAAGTTATCTTGAGTTGGAAAAGAACCAATTTGAACAACTCGTAAAGATACTCTCATTTTTCCTCCATTTGTTCAATTCTCAACCATGGGGACCTTCTTAACTGACCACAATAAATAGACTAATGTGAACTGCAAAAAGGATTAATAAAATCTTCATTAGCTACAAATTTGGTAATGCATATATTTTCTTTCTTTTCCCTCCCACTAGATGTCCTCAAAATTATTACTCAAATTCTCAACATGTCTTTGTTTTTGTATATTACACCAAAACGTACTAACTCATATTACTAACGTACAACCTTGTTAAAGCATTTAAGACCTAAGATCCCTTGGTGGTTCCATTATTCTTCTTTCTTCTTGCTATAGTCTATATACCTTGATTGAAAGGGGTAGTTTTACAAATTAAAAATGGAAGAAGAGAGAAAGAGGGTATTGAAAAAGAAAGGAAAAAAAAGAGAAGGGTTAGGCCATAGATTGAAGCCAATTAGGAGAGAGAGGAGATAGAAGAGGGAGCTAATGGGGTATAGATAAACGGTTTTCGTCCATATACTAATGGTAAGGACATTTCATTTTTTAACTTTTTTTTAAGGTTAAGAGTATATTAATGCAACTTTTGAAATTTTAGGAGGTACTAACGATTTCTGTCCATTTATTAACGGTAAGGGTATTTTTTAACTTTTTTTTTGAAAGTTTAAGGGTATTAATGAAATTTTTTGAAAGTTTAGGGGTATTTTTGAAACAAAGTATTAACAGTTTCCATCCAAAACTAATGGTAAGAGTATTTTTGAACTCTTTTTGAAAGTTTAAGGGTATTAATGAAACTTTTGAAAGTTCAAGGGTATTTTTTAAACAAAGTACAAAGTTCAGAGGTATTTTTTATAATTTAGCTTTTTTTTTTCTAGACTTCATTTTCAAAATGTCAAATGATAGAAAGATTGTTTCTTTTATAAGAGAGCTCAAAGACTTCGAAAGAGAATGGAAAATAAAACTTTTTGTTTTTTGTAAAGAAAACATTGAATCTGTGAGTGGAAACGTGAATTAGTCAGTATACCCTTTTGAAATGAATGAACGTTTCACTCCACAAAGGAAACATTGGATCGTTTTGTGGTTTATTTAGAATTAAACTAAATACAAGGGCTAAGCATATAAATACCTGAAAATAAATATGGAGATAATCTTGGTGGGTCTTTAATCTTCTTGCTCCAACTCCAACGAGGTCGAATCTCTAAGACTTCCACAAAGTCTTCCTTGCTATGACTTGAATACAGAACCAAAGCTTGTGGGAGCCTCTTGAAAGAAAATCCACAAGGGATTGCAGAGGGAGAGGTCTAGAGAGAATTCTCTAATTCTCTATAGAGAATAAGATATCTCTCATGGCTTAACCCAAGGATCCTATTTATAGAGACTTAGGGCAAATCTTTGCCATAATTAAAATATTATATTTTATTATCTACTATATTAAAATATATATTATACTTATTTGAATCTCATTCAAATCTCCCACAATATATATTTAACCTATTTGAATCTCATTCAAATTATATATATATATATATTAATGTATCTAATATACATTAATCATTTTAATATTTAATGTATCAAATACAATAAAAATATTTTCATCTTTATATATTTAATATATCTATATTAATTATTAATTTGAACACTTCAAATTAAATATTATTTTCAATTTTTCAATTTTTTTTCAATAAATTGATCCTTTAGTGTTACTATGAGTTAACAATGGGACCTTATGGACCTATAGATTATAAACTCTAATGATACAAAATTAATTAATTAAACTCTTTAATCAATTAATTTTCATTCATTAACTCTAGGCCACTCCATTATAGATCTAGAGTTACACTTTTATGCACTGTAGGACAAGTTGTGTTCATGATATAACTATTACATGCAAGATAATCCTTCACAATTGTTCATAATTATAGCTAGGTCAAAAGTCCGTTTTACTCCTGTAATTACATCTTATACCTTAAGTACCACTAATTCTCTAATGAACAATTTGTTTATGTTCCAATCATAAACTAAGTCTCTCTTGGGCCAGTGAGAGGGTAGAGACCCATTGTTCAAGTTTCGAGATCAGCACTTAAGAGAACTACTCATCTACTTACCCTATATGGGAAGAAGTGAATTCCATCATATGAGATTATGTTTCTGTTGCGTAATTTTTTGCACAATACCGCAAGTGTACGGGTCAAGTTTTAATATAGTGAAAGAGTGTTCGAGTATCGTTCTCAGGATTGGTTTTCTAATTCACTTAAGTACTATGAATATTATCGCCCAATTTTATTTAGAGAATATAATTGAATGATGGATGCAAGATTTAAATAAAACAATTATAATAAAAATTGAAACAATCATATGAGAGAATATCCTAGGGAGTTGATTTCACCTATTAGACTAAAATAAATAAATTACTTAAACATCCAAGATTGATCAAACAAATATTTCATAAGTCTAGAAATCTTTTATCATGAATGACTCTTTCGAGGACAAACAATTCTTATGCAATAAGGTAAAACCCACATCTCTGATGATTTTTAACATTATGCATAGCATTAAGTTTCTTCATTAACAACTTCGAAAGGAACCCTAATCATTATCAAGTTAGAACTACCTTTAGTCATGCAATTAGGATTTAATCTAAATTACCTTTCTCAAGCGTGGATTTAGACCAACATAACATTTAATCCATGATCAAAAGATTAAAAGCATTAAGAATATAAAAGCATGAATGAAATTAATGACAATCAATCATGGAATTTAAATAATTAAAACATAAGGTCTAATGGCTACATCAATCCCTAGAATAAGAAAAGAGTTTAGCCACTCATGTTCACTATCACAAAATCTAAACTCTTAAACAACATTTAAATACTAAATAAAAAGAAAGAAGAGAAAAACTATGTTGGTGTGTCGATTTTCCGTCTCTATATGATCTCCACAACTTTGCCTTGAATATTTCCCTCAGGTCTCTTCTCACTCTTGTATGTAGAAATTTAGAGTTGTGTTCTCCAAAGTTGAATGCCTTGAAGTGAAGAGAATGTGGGTATTTATAATGGGTTAATGCATATCCTAATCTAATTAGGAATTCATTATTTAATTAAATTAAGAATCCAAAATCTAATCAAATTAGGAATCCATAACCTAATTAAATTAGGAATCCATAACCTAATTAAATTAGGAATATTTTTCTAAAATCTTCATTTTGCTCCAAATGCTCAATTTCTACAAGATAAACAATTATGAATGTGAAAATCATATTTTTAAGTCTCAAAACTAGCATAAAATGAAGCCTAAAGATAGCACATATTGTGTGCTATCAAATACCCCCAAACTTAAGCTTTTGCTAGTCCTCGAGCAAAATAAAACAAAACCACTTTATGAATCAACAATTGCATGTAAGCGACTTGAGCCTCAATGTTCTAAATAACAAATAATGCACAATAGCATAATTTAATCAAGTATATCATATCTTCAAGAAATTTAAATTTAATTCTCTTTATCCCTTGCGTGTGTGTGTGCTTAGCCCTTCCTATCTTAGTTTTTATAGGCCCAGAATAGTTTTATACAATCCTCAACTTGTTTTCCCTCTACTCTGGCCCTAAGTTCCAATTATTAAGCCTCCCTACACTCAAGAAAGTAATATGCCACTAGGGTGCCTGAAACTGGAGTAGGCCTCCCCCAAACTTGATTGTTTTTATTATTTTATTATTTATTTTTATTTTTTATAGTTTGATGAACACTAGCTTTCACACATCCACTGTAGGGACCCTTACCCATCAACTCACAGGTGGTCCTAACTGATCACAGCAAAGGTAGCTCTTTTTGTCTTTTTTCTTTTCTTTTTGTAGAACAAGTTATTGTAGTTTTCCTTGAATGAATAGTGATACAATGGAAGCAAATAGGTAAGTAAATGGAAAAGAATTTTCTCCTAAGTGTAACATTACTAACCATCATGCAAGTTAACTCTCTAATTAGTTCTTAAAGTCTTTCGAGGTGACAACCAATATCCAGATCATATAACCCAATTCTAAGCCTTCAAAACCATAAATAGGAAGACTATGTGCTCTAAAAGTGCAAGAGAATAAAAGAAAAAAATTTAAAATTTACTCAATTCAGGGATATGCTGTCATATTTCAACAATTGCAAACATCATTATTTAAAACTTATCCTAGGCTGTCTTAATCATAACAATGCAACTGGTTCCTCATACAAATAATGCTTAAAAAATATTAAAATTTTCATATTCAAGGCTTAGCAGCAGTATTCCGCACCCCCAAACTTGAAAACATGCATTGTCCTCAATGTATAAATTACCCACTAAAGTTAAGCATGCATAAGGACAAAGAAAAATAAGAGAGTGAACAATACTATCCTAGTAAGTGAGAGAATCATCATGTTCATCAATGTAGAGGAAGAAGACTATGGCAATAGTGATCATGTACCTACAAAAGAATCAACAGAGACATGAGAACTAGGATATATGAAAAAGAAAACTAAAAATAAAGAAAAATAGTAAACTTGGGTTGCCTACCAAAAAGCGCTTGGTTTAATGTCTCTAGCTTGACGAGATGACTGTGTCTCATGTAGGCTCATCAAGGTTGATGTTCTCTAAGCGTCTTTCCTCAGTGCCACAATAATGTTTGACTCTTTGTCCATTAACTTTGAAATATTTACCATCACTAGTCTGCAACTCAATTGCTCCATATGGGAACACTTCTTTGATTGTGAATGGACCTGACCATCTTGTTTTTAATTTACCTGGAAACAAGCGTAAACGTGAGTTAAAAAGAAGTACTTGTTGTCCTGGTGCAAAGTTACGTTTCTGGATTTGTTGGTCATGCCATCTTGAAGTTCGTTCTTTATATATTTTCGCATTCTCATAAGTTTGGCCTCGAAATTCCTCTAATTCATTTAATTGCAATAAACGTTGTTCTCCAGCTTTGAGAAGGTCAAAGTTCATCTTTTTTATGGCCCAATATGCTTTATGCTCTAATTCAACAGGTAAATGACAAGCCTTCCCATACACCAATCGATATGGAGATGTACCAATTGGAGTTTTGAAGGCTGTATGATAGGCCCAAAGAGCATCCTCTAATTTTAATGGCCAATCCTTTCTATTGGTACAAACAGTCTTTTCCAGGATTTGTTTTATCTCCCTGTTAGAAATCTCAGCTTGACCATTTGTTTGGGGATGATAAGCTAAAGAAATTTTATGGTTTACTCCATACCTGGCAAGCATTGCATTAAACATTTTATTGCAAAAATGGGAACCCTCATCACTAACGATTGCTCGTGGAGTGCCAAATCTAGTGAAAATATTTTTATGAAGAAAACATAGCACAATACGGGCGTCATTCTTTTTAGTGGCTATAGCCTCTACCCACTTAGAGACATAATCAACAGCAACTAATATATATAGATAACCATGGGAAGAGGGAAAAGGACCCATAAAATCAATACCCCACACATCAAATAGTTCTACCTCAAGAATATGAGTTAATGATAATTCATGATGTCTAGAAATATTACCTGTTCTTTGACATTTGTCACAAGTCTTTACAAAAGTATAACAATCACGAAAAAGGGTAGGCCAGAAAAAAACCTGATTGTAATACTTTCGATTCCGTACGTGTAGGTCCAAAGTGACCACCATATGAAGAGGAATGGCAATCATGCAAGATTTTTGCCACTTCCTCTAAAGGAACACATCTTCTGATTATTTGATCTGAACAAATCTTGAATAGAAAAGGGTCGTCCCATAGGTAATACTTCACATTATGCAAAAATCTTTTCTTTTCCTGAGAGGTCAAGTCTGGTGGCATCACTCCTTTTGCAAGAAAGTTCACATAATCAGCAAACCATGGTAAAACAGAACTTACTTGATACAGTCTTTCATCAGGAAAGTCCTCTGTGATAGGAAAGGTTTGATGGTTGCTTTTATGCTCAATTCTAGATAGGTGGTCTGCTACCACATTCTCACAACCTTTCCTGTATTTGATGTCAAAATCAAACTCCTGCAAAAGAAGGATCCATCTAATTAGCCTAGGTTTAGGATATTTTTTAACAAATAAGTATCGAATCGCTGCGTGATCAGTATGAACAATAACTTTAGTCCCTAATGATAAAGAGCTTGTCGAAGGCTCTATCAAATATATTTATAAACCTAAACCTCTAAAATTTGTAATAATATTGACCAGGGTCGATCACAGGGATTGGATTTCTTAGTTCATTTAAGTACCGTAATTACTCTCACTTAACTTTATTCAGAGAAAGAAATCAAATGCAAACAAGCTAAACTAAAGAGCTAACCTAGAAAGCAAAAGATAAATGGAGACACAATAGGAGAGAAATATCCTAGGGAATCAATTTCACCAATTAGACTTATAGCGAAAACTACCAAGATTTGTCATGCAAATATTCCATAAGCCAAGAAGTGAGAGTGTTAACTGACTCTTTCAAGCACAATTAACTCTCATGCAATGTTATAAACCTAATATCTCTATCTAGATTTTAATAACATGCAAGGCTTTAAGCAACTTCTTTTAAGGGCTTCTAAGAGAATTCTCCACTTTCATGCAAGAATTTACAAATAGTCATGCAATTAAGTTCTAGCCTAAATCATACTTTTTCAAGCACAAATTTAGACCAATAAAACAAATAATCTGTGATCAAAAGATTATAAGCATTAAGTACATAAAAGCATGAATGAAATAAAAAGAATTCAATCAAGGTATTTAATCAATTAAAAAACTCACGTCTAATGGCTACATCAAAACTCCAAGTATTAGGAACAAAGACACTAATAATATTCATACAATTAAACCTCTAAGTTCCTAATTTACAGCCACAAAACAGAAACTAAAACTAAAAGAAAAGGAAGAAATTAGCAAACAATGGTCGATCCCACGTTTCCGTCGTGATCTCCACGTCCCTCGAGCTTTCGATCTTCAAAAATGCTCCACAAACGCTCCCAATTGCTCCCTAAACCTTCAATTTTAGCTTGGAATCGAAATTAGGGCTCCAACTCTTGGATTGGCCTCCAAAAACGATGCAAAAAATGATGTTTTTATAAAAAACCTCGAGGTAGCGTTGAGACGTTGCTCATAGCGTCTCAACGCTGCAAGAAAATTAGAAAACGCGCGTTTTTAGATGAGAAACAACATTTTTTCGGTTTTCGTAGCGTCGAGACACTATAGACAGCGTTGCGACGCTACCCTGCAAACAGCACTGGCCATTTTTGCTATATCTCTTTGCTCGGGTGTCCGAATGACCTCCAGTTCGATGCGTTGGAACCTTGATTCAATGTAGAATCTTTTGGAACGTGCCTTATGCTCAAATAACATCTTTAATCTTCTTGAATTTTCAATTAAGCTTCAAAAGGCTCCAATATCCACCAAAATATTCTCAAATACTTGGTTTTGCTCCTCAAGCTCAGTTTCTACAAAATTAAGAGAAATAGGCATAAAAGCTCACAAAATAATCATAAAACTAGCATAAATAATAGGAAATAAGATAGCATAAATACATACTATCACCTAACAGATAAGATCTAAATTTATCAAAAGAAAAGACAATAGCAAGCATCTCTTTTTCAGTAGTAGTGTAATTATGTTGTGCATTATCTAGAGTTCTACTTGCATAATAAATGACCCTAAACATTTTATCACGAAGTTGGCCTAAGACTGCTCCTATAGCATAATCATTGGCATCACACATGATTTCAAAAGGTTGACTCAAATTAGGTATTACAATTATGGGTGCAGAAGTCAACTTTTCTTTTAATAAATTAAATGCTAGTAAATATTCATTAGTAAAAATAAAAGAAGTGTCTTTTTCAAGCAAACTACACAGAGGTTTTACAATTTTAGAAAAATCTTTGATAAAACGTCTATAAAACCCTGCATGGCCTAAAAAACTACGAACTCCCTTCACATTTATTGGGGGAGGAAGTTGTTTAATGGCAGAAATTTTGGCTCTGTCAACCTCTAGCCCCTTCTCAGAGACTCTGTGTCCCAAAACTATACCTTCTTTAACCATAAAATGACATTTTTCCCAGTTTAAAACAAGGTTAGTTTCTTGACACCTCTGCAAAACAAGAGAAATATTATGTAAGCAAAAATCAAATGAAGATCCAAAAACTGAAAAATCATCCATAAAAACTTCCATAAATTCCTCAATCATATCATGAAAAATAGTCATCATGCATCGTTGAAAAGTGGCTGGGGCATTGCATAGTCCAAATGGCATTCGCCTGAAGGCATAAGTACCATATGGGCATGTAAATGTTGTCTTCTCTTGATCCTCAGGAGCGATAGCAATATGATTGTAACCTGAATAACCATCAAGAAAACAATAGTAAGGAAAACCAGCCAATCTATCAAGCATTTGATCAATAAAAAGAAGAGGGAAGTGGTCCTTTCTAGTGGCTTTGTTCAACTTTCTATAGTCAATGCATACATGCCACCCAGTTACTGTTCTTGTAGAGATAAATTCATTATTTTCATTTTTTTACCACAGTCATCCCTCCCTTTTTTGGAACAACCTGCACAGGACTCACCAAAGAACTGTCAGAAATAGCATAGATAATCCCTGCATTGAGAAGTTTTAGTACCTCTGATTTTACTACTTCCTTCATTGCTGGATTTAGTCTCCTTTGGTGTTCAACTGATGGACTAAAGGTATCTTCCATTAAGATTTTATGCATGACAATAGATGGACTTATACTTCTAATACCATTAATAGACCAACCTAAAGAAGACTTATGTGTACGTAAGACTCTTAGCAATTTTGCTTCTTCTACTTTATTTAAAGCAGCAGATATAATAACAGGATAAGTATAAGAATCTCCTAAGAAAGCATAACGTAAGTGCTCAGGTAATTGCTTCAATTCGCATGCAGGTGTTTCAACTTGTGCAATTTTATTAATAGATAAAGACAATACTTTTTCATCCCTCAACTGTACTACAGGCAAGTGATTCAATGCATCATTATAGAAAACAATCTCTTGATCTAATATCTCTAAGTTTTCAAAAACTAAATTATGTATGCTTTGCTCAAGGGGATCAGTAGGTAAGACTAACTCTCTAAATTCATCTGTAGTGTTATCAATAATATCAATCATATGACATTCATGTACCTCATCTGGATATTTCATAGATCGAAATATATTGAAAACAACTTTTTCCTCATTTACCCTTAAAGTCAATCTACCTTCGTGCACATCTATCAAAGCTCTTCCAGTAGCTAGGAAAGGTCTCCCCAGGATGATGGGAACCTCAGAGTCTTCCTCCATGTCTAGGACCACAAAATATGCAGGGAAGATAAATTTATCAACTTTTACTAAAACATCCTCTATAATACCTCTTGGATATGTGAGAGATCGATCAGCAAGTTGTAAAGAGATTGTAGTAGGTTGTACTTCCCCAAGACCTAGTTTCCTGAAGACAGAAAAAGGCATTAAGTTAATACTTGCCCCAAGATCACATAAGGCTATATCAACAGAAAGACTACCAATTGTGCAAGGAATAGTAAAACTCCCTGGATCTTTTAACTTTTGAGGTAATTTTTTCCGGAGTACTGCACTGCATTCTTCAGTCAAATTCACAGTCTCATATTTCTCAAATTTCTTTTTCTTAGCCAATATTTCCTTCATGAATTTCACATAGTTTGGCATTTGTTGTAAAGCATCTGCAAAAGGAATATTAATGTGAAGTTTCCTGAAAATATCTAAAAATTTAGAAAATTGAGAATCAATCTTTTTCTTTTGAAAACGTTGAGGATAAGGGATAGAGTTAGGAATACTGGAAATAGTATAGTTAGAAGGCTTCTCTGTTGTAGGCAAAAGTGCTGCCTCTTTCTCTACTTTATCTGTTACTTCCTGATTTTCAACAATGATTTGCTCTTCAACTGGTCTCTTTTCAGGCTCTTCTAGCTGCTTTCCACTTCTTAATGTCACAGCCTTGCAGTGTTCTTTGGGATTCACCTCAGTGTCACTAGGAAACTTACCTTTCTGCATGGCGTTCATGGAAGATGCCATCTAACTAAGTTGGACTTCCATATTTTTTATAGCAGCTCCATGTCCACTTACCGTATTTTCCAATTGGGTGGTTCTATTTCTGGATTCAATAATAAATGCTCCCAATGGGTCTTCTAATGATGGTTTTTTCTCTTGCTGTAGTGAAGTAGATGCATATCCTGGAGGAGGCTGCAAAACATTTTTATTATTAGTATAAAAAAAAATTTCATGATTCCTCAAACCTAGGTGATAGTGGGTGGGCAATGAATTCTACATCTGATTACTCTTGTAGCCAAAATTGCGATTGTTTATATATTGGGCTTGCTCAATATCAGGCTCTTCATATAATTGAGGATTGTTGGCAGCTGCAATTGATGCAATTGATTAGGAGTTCCCTATTCCTACAAGTTTATTTAAAGCATGAGTCAAAGAAGCCATTTGAGCCTTCATGGAACTTACCTCATCAACTTCATATAAACTAGCAACTGTTCTAGAAGTGGAACGTTCAGAAGGCCATTGGTAGCTTGTAGTTGCCATCTCTTCCAATAATGTACGGGCATCCTCAACAGTTTTAGCTAAGAAGTTACCCTCAGGTGCAGCATCTAAGATGGTTTTAGTGTTACTAGTCAAACCATTGTAGAAAAAGTTGAATTTGGAGCCAGTTTGGATATCCATGCTGAGGGCACTTTCTTAACATTTCTTTGTAGCGTTCCCATGCCTCAAACAACTGCTCACCATCGTGTTGTCTAAATGTGCCAATTTATGTTGTAAGCTTAGTTGTTTTGGCAATGTAAGGAATGCCTGAGCTAATTCCTCCCATGTGGTAATGCTCCCAGGTGATAAAGACTCAAGCCAATCCTTAGCTTTATCCTGTAGAGAAAAAGAAAAAAGACGTAAGCGAATTGCATCAGCAGAAACCCCATTTATCTTTACAGTTCCACAAATTTCAAGAAAAGATCTAAGGTGAGAGTGTGGATCCTCTAAAGGATATCCTTTAAAAGCACTGTCTCTAACCATTTGAATGAGTCATGTCTTAAGCTCAAAGTTGTTGGCATTTATTGGTCCATAGACTATTCCAGAGTTTTCTGTAGGGAACACAGGCTGGAAGCAGTTTCTTATGGCCTTTGGCTCTTCCTGCTCAGCCATGGATTTAGATTGATCTTTTTTCTCCTTTCGATTTTTTTCTGCACGTTCTTTTTATCTCAGGATCAAATGGGACAATTTCCTTATTTCTTCGCATAAACAGCCCAAATCTAAAAAGAAGAAAATTAAACAAAAATTAGTAAAATAAAAAAAAAATAAAAATAAAACTCTAAATTAAGACCAAGTGATTTCTCTACAATATTAAGTGAATTAAATAGTCGCCAATCCCCGGCAACGGCGCCAAAAACTTGTTGCGTAATTTTTTGCACAATACCGCAAGTGTACAAGTCAAGTTTTAATATAGTGAAAGAGTGTTCGAGTATCGTCCTCGGGATTGGTTTTCTAATTCACTTAAGTACTATGAATATTATTGCCCAATTTTATTTAGAGAATAGAATTGAATGATGGATGCAAGATTTAAATAAAACAATTATAATAAAAATTGAAACAATAAGATGAGAGAATATCCTAGGGAGTTCATTTCACCTATTAGACTAAAATAAATAAATTACTTAAACATCCAAGATTGATCAAACAAATATTTCATAAGTCTAGAAGTCTTTTATCATGAATGACTCTTTTGAGGACAAACCATTCTTATGCAATAAGGTAAAACCTACATCTCTGATGATTTTTAACGTTATGCATAGCATTAAGTTCCTTCATTAACAACTTCGAAACGAGCCCTAATCATTATCAAGTTAGAACTACCTTTAGTCATGCAATTAGGATTTAATTTAAATTACCTTTCTCAAGCATGAATTTAGACCAACATAACATTTAATCTGTGATCAAAAGATTAAAAGCATTAAGAATATAAAAGCATGAATGAAATTAATGACAATCAATCATGGAATTTAAATAATTAAAACATAAGGTCTAATGGCTACATCAATCCCTAGAATAAGAAAAGAGTTTAGCCACTCATGTTCACTATCACAAAATCTAAACTCTTAAACAACATTTAAATACTAAATAAAAAGAAAGAAGAGAAAAACTATGTTGGTGTGTCGATTTTCCGTCTCTATATGATCTCCACAACTTTGCCTTGAATATTTCCCTCAGGTCTCTTCTCACTCTTGTATGTAGAAATTTAGAGTTGTGCTCTCCAAAATTGAATGCCTTGAAGTGAAGAGAATGTGGGTATTTATAATGGGTTAATCCATATCCTAATCTAATTAGGAATTCATTATTTAATTAAATTAAGAATCCAAAATCTAATCAAATTAGGAATCCATAACATAATTAAATTAGGAATCCATAACCTAATTAAATTAGGAATATTTTTCTAAAATCTTCATTTTGCTCCAAATGCTCAATTTCTACAAAATAAACAATTATGAATGTGAAAATCATATTTTTAAGTCTCAAAACTAGCATATAATGACGCCTAAAGATAGCACATATTGTGTGCTATCAGTTTCCAACTCCCTATTCGGTCAAGTCACCAAAATGGTAGGCTTATTGAATCAGCTACAAAAGTCACTCTCACCCGTGCAAAACTGATAACTCTTCAAATAAGAGTTATAAGATAGCTTTTATGGATAAAGCTTGGTAGTTTTAGGAGAAATAGTGCATATTTTCCTACTAGAATTCTCCTATTTTTAGTCTTTATTGCCTGGTGCATGCTACGAGAGTTATATGCCACTTATGTGCCTTTATTGATTGAATTAGGTACTTTTTGGAAGAAGATAAAGTGGATAAAGCTAAGTGATAAAGCATGTGCAAAAAGGATGATTGATGCTGAGGCGATATTATCTTTTGGAGAAAATTCTGGATTTGGAATTCTTGTGGAATTCGCACGTGTGGCGTGTTTCATTAACTAAGCTAGAACGAAATATTCCAAATCGAATGCGAAAGCCACTGGGAGAGTGCCACATGCCTGGAAACGTCTAATCAACCCTCGTTTTACATTTGGAGAGAGTTTTAAATTGCAGCAGCAGCCATTTTTTAGGCGTCAATCGAAGGAGGAAGGAAGCAACGGAAACTAAGGAAGCTGTGACCGAGCTTGCTGAAATAGGAAAGATCTTCACCGGAGTTGTGGAAACGGTACCAGCAAATAGCTCTTTTCCGTTCTCTTCTTCTTTCCTTAGCTTAGAGTTTTACTTTATTTACATTACAGTAAGAATGTATTGTTTTACTGTTTTATTGTTTTTTCATCTTGTATCATGAACTAAACACCTCAAATTGTGGATTAGGGATGTTTGTAATGTTTTGAGAGAAGTTACCAGCATTCTTTGTTTAATTAATCAGGTTTTGAGGGCTTTTATTGCAACTGCTCAATTTCATTTGGCCAACCATTTCGAGTATTGTCTCCTTGAGTTTTGAAAAAAATAGGGGAGGTCGAACACTTAAAATCACATTAGTTCCTTGTTTGAGTTAGTAGCTAGCTAAGTGGGGAGGTTAGGGATAATCACTCACCGAATGCACATTATTAGCTGCTGGGTAATAGTAAGTTTAATGGGAATTAAGCCGTAATATCTGGAAATCTGGGAAGATTCCGTGAGAGCTATGTGTGGGTTAAAAGAACAAAGATTTTTCTACAGTACTTTACTCAAAACAATGCAAACCTCTCCCTAATCCGAACCCGATTTAGTTTATAATACATGCATGTTACGCATTATTCCTTTACTTTGTTTTACTCTATTTTATTCTTTGTTTTAGCATTTAATTTTACTTAAGTATGTTATTTTTTCATAGCATTTCTCGAACCTATTTTCTGTTACCAATTGAGTTTTTTGAGAATTAATTCTTGCTGAGTCGAAAAGTTTCTAATCCCTGTGGAATACGATAATTTACTTACTGCTTGTTACAGCTCATGTGTACACTTGTACATAATATTGCACTAATTATTGCTAAGATAATTACACATTAGTGCGTATAAACAACAAAGGACAAGCCCTCACAGCAGGAGTTCATAACTCACTCAGGATTAAGATCAAATCGCATATGATCATCATTTGAAATATTAATCTTCTTAATTAATAGATTTATAAAGAGAGATTAAATATTTCGTGGTCCAATCTTATACAAACTCATTGAATAGGAGACTCCCATTTACATGTCTCCACATTATCGATTTGGATCAAATAATTTGTAACCATTAGTGGGTCATATCAATAGCGTTACCAGAATAAGGCACCCAACCTTATCCATATACTATTGACCCTTTAGGTTATTTCTTGAACATGATCATCCCGTATATCAACCACATATTGTTCAAGATTACACTAATAATCTTGGATTTTTTATATAATGGATAATGTTATATTGTAAATAAAATAATCAAATTTATTATTAATTATTAAATAATAAATCATTAATTACGAGGCTTTAGGGCATGAATCTCAACACCTTTATGCTAAACACGTGAACTTGTGAGTTGTCAAAGATTAGGACTGATTAATGTCCTTTCCCATTTCAATTTTCATTTCAGTCATGCAAAAGAAGAAATCAGAAAAAACTTCTCAAGGAGCAAAAACGGTTGAAAACCCAAATGCAAAAAATTAAAGAATCAAGCAACAAGGAAAAGAAGAAGGAGAAGAACACATGGAGATTATAGTGGTTCAGCACAAAGGCCTACATCCACTATAGAAAGCAACAGGTAAAGTCGTTTATTCAAAGAATAAGGGAAATTCGAATAAAGAGATTCACAACACTCTTCCTCTTCTTTCTCTATTTCTCTTGTACACAAGATTTCTCACACACTTTTTGATTTCCAGCTTCCTCTACTTATAACAGAGTTTGTTTTAGCTAGTTGTAACTTCTTGAGAAACTTGTAACTGATTTTAAATTGTTGTTGAGTATTTCTTTCACCTTTATAACAAATCTTCCCCTTGAATCAAATATACTACTTGTTGGGATTTATGCCCTAAAGCCTCATGATTAATGATTTATTTAATAATTAATAATTATTTTGATTATTTTATTTGCAATATAATACTATCCATTATATGAAAAATCTAAGGTTATTAGTGTAATCTTAAATAATATGTGGTTGATATACAGGAGGATCATGTTCAATAAATAACCTAAAGGATCATAGTATATGGATAAGGTTGGGTGCCTTATCCTGGTAACACTATTGATACGACACACTTTGTAATAGTTACAAATGATTTTATCCAAATCATTCATGTAGAGACATGTGAGTGGGGGTATCTTATACAATGAGTTTGTATAAGACTGGACCACAAAATATTTAATATCTTTTTATAAATTGTTAATTGAGAAGATTAATATTTCATCAGGATGATCATATGCGACTCGATCTTAATCCTGAGTGAGTTATGAACTCTTTTCTGAGAGTGGCTTTTGTAGCTGATTCAATAAGCCTATCATTTTGAAGACTTGACCAAATAGGGAGCTGGGAACATAATCTCACAAGATGGAATTCACTCATTTCCATATAAGGTAAGTAGATGAGTAGTTCCCTTAAGTGCTGATTTCGAGACTTGAACAATGGGGCCTCACCCTCTCACTAGCCCGAAAGTGACTTAGTTTACGGTTGGATCATAAACAAATTATTCATTAGAGGATCAGTGGTACTTAAGGTGCAAGATGCCATTACAGGAAAAAACTGAACTTTTGACCCAATTGAACGAACAACTTGTGAAGGATCAACTTGCATATAGTGATTATATCCATGGACACACCTTGTCCTGAAATGCATAGGAGTGCAACTCAAGGTCTATAGTGGAGTGACCCTAGAGTTAATGAATGAAAATTGATTAATTACAAAGTTTAATTAATTAATTTTGTATTATTAGAGCTTATAATCTATAGGTTCATAAGGTCCCCTTTCTAGCTCATAGTAACACTAAAAGATCAATTTAGTTAAAAGAAAATTTTGAAATGTTCAAATTAATATTTAATTTGAAATGTTCAAATTAATATTTAAATATTAGATATATTAAATATAAAAGAGAAAATATATTTATTGTATTTGATACAATAAATATTAAAATAATTAATGTATATTAGATACATTAAAGAAAATATATTCATAAAATTTGAATAAGACTTAAATAAAAAGATAAATATCGTAGGAGAATTTAAAAGATTTAAATAAGATTCAAATAGATATTAAAATATATATTATTTAATTATGACAAATATTTTCCCCATGTCTCTATAAATAGGACCTTTGGGTTGAGTCATTATAACACACATCTCCTCAATAGAGAATTAGATAATTCTCTCTAGACTTATTCCGCTCAACCCCTTGTGGATTTTCTTTTAAGAGGCTCCCACAAGCCTTGGTCCTGTGTACGAGTCATAACGAGGAAGGCGTTATGTATTCTTGGAACACAAGAAGTAAAGAACTGCCAAAATTTTATCTCCATATTTAAGTCAAGGTATGTTTTGCTTAGCCTAATTGTATTTTACTTTAATTCTAAATAAACAAAATGTGATCCAATGCTTTTGTCGTGGGTTTAATTCGATTATTCCCTTCACTACTAACTGTTTCCCCTCTCTTAGAACATCTTTAACCATCTAGAACATCAGACAAGCTGAGCAATTTCAAGCAGTGCTCAAACTTGGTGCGTGTCACTACTTTGGTCATCATGTTTTGTAACGTCCCTAAAAATTAAACCCTCTAAAGCGGAAGCACAACTAAGTTACCCCACTCATGCCCGAAATTTCGTCAGCATGACGGCGTAACTATGAGAAAACCAAAATTTATAAAGATCTGGTAGGAATAAAAACACTTCTATATCTCAAAGAAAAAGACTCAGTATCCACCAGAAAACAATAAATTATGTTGAGTTCAACCAATAGACACAAGAACTAAGAAATTCTATCGAAACAGGAACAAAAGAAAATTTAAGATTTACAGGTCAACACACGACAAGAACTAAGATACAAAATTAAACACTAAACACCGAGAAGGACTTCGGTGGTGTCTCCACAGCCTCGTCAAGTCATTGCCTCTATCACTCGCCTCGTGGTCGTGCACCATCTGCAAAAAAAAAACACAAACAAAGTAGCAAGAGTGAGTATAAACATACTCAGTAAGCAGCCCACTGAAGATCCAAAGTTTTCAACCATACACAGAAGGCTTTACCTTAACTCACAGGCTCTAGCTCAGTCTTAAACATTCACTTTAATTAGCTAAGTGTCTACCCACGTTACCCCAAGCCTACCCCTTTCTGGTATAGCCTTGTGTTATACCTACAAGTTATGTAATCTAGGTTCAATGCAGTGAAGGAAAGCGACCCTCACGCTAATCATAATGGGGGAATCGCCCCCTAAGCTAGCACAACAATCACAATGGGGGAATATAGTCATCAAATCTTTTATACTAACATCTTGGTGACTGTTTTAAGCCTTATAGAGACTTTTTTAGTTTACAAACTAGCTTCCCCTGCTTATTAACTTCATATCCTTTTGGTTGTTCCATATAGATCAACTCTTCAAGGTTTCTGATAAGAATCATGGTGTTCCACAAGTTCCAACTATACCTATTACATGATCCAAGGCCAAGAAGCTTCAACAAGCATTCATTCTTCATCTACAAAATTGGATAGGCTTGACTCAACCTCAATTTCATTTGTTACAACCTCATTCGAGTATGGAAGTACCACTTGGAGCTTTGAAGGTCAATGTGTGCAAGATCTTGACCATGGATGATGTGAACCAAGGAACATTTCTTTTATTGGACTTGCTGCGGGTCTTTAGGATTGTGTTCCCTGTGGTAAGTCGCGGTGACGCAATGATTCCGTTGGTAAGCTTTCCGGTGTGCCTTTGCCTCTTCAACAACCTTGAAGTATCAGTAGAATCAATAATGAAAGACTGACATAACGGTACTTTATTAAAGTAAAAGACAAGCACAGCTGGACCAAAATGATGAAGATTCGTTCTTATCTTTACTTTTTCAAAGTTTATCTTTTCTTTTGTCGTTTGTAATTATTTTGTACAACTTTATTCGCTTTACTTTATTGCTTTTTAAAAGTAGTTTGTTTTATTACTTTTTAGAAAGTTGTTTGTCTCATTGAGAAAGATGGAACCAGTCAGGATCTTGTCCTGTTGGTTTGAATCTTATCTCTTAATTAGTTTGTTTTAATTTTCGTTTCAAATCTGGGGTCTATAAAAGACTTCCGAGTTGTATTCAATAGGCATCGAGAAATATTCACAAGCTTCTCTTGTGCGATATTTACTTAGCCTTCCTACTCCCAAAAACTCTTTGTAAACATTCGATCCTAATTCTCGTTTGCCGTTCAAGGGCATAGGAATAACAAATGGCGGCTAAGGCTAATGATGAGCGAACAGTTGGTAAAATCATGGGTAATTTGAATGTTTAGTGCTTAATACTTCTAATTGACTGGCCATTAATTAGATGAAAACAATCCTAAGTGACAAAGGAATAACAAATGGCGGCTAAGGCTAATGATGAGCGGACGTAATTCAATTCAATTAATCTAATTAACACTAAAGACACTTAGGTTAATAATTAATTGAGCGTGTTCGATTGAGACCGATAGGAGATTTCGACCGTTTTTGCTCAAGGTTTATGAATTCAATAGGGTAAATTAATTGGCAATTCCAATTAACCATAATTGTGTTTGAATGTGTGCTCGATCCCCTGAACTCCTTTTTATATGTTATCTTCACTATTTTAAATTGATTTTTTGTTTAGAATTTAAATTCAAGCATCCTTTTGTTTAATGTTTTCCCTAAATAATTCTAATTACGAGTATTTCTAATAATAAATTAAATTGAAAGAGCTCCATTTTCGCTTCCCTGTAGATTCGATATCGATAATACTTACTGTTTTATATTACTTGATCACGTGCGCTTACATGAACACGGAACAGAAGTAGCAGTCAAGGTCTGATTCATGCTTCTCCAAGACAGCTCCACTAGCTAGCATAAAAACATATCCTAAAGTGGATTTTCTTGAATCTATGCAACCAGCAAAGTCAGCGTCAGAGTAGCCATTTACCTCCAACTCATCAACCCTTTTGTACATGAGCATGTAGTTCTTCGTTCCTTGAAGGTACCTCATCACTTTCTTCGCAGCTTTCCAGTGGCCAATCCCTAGATTAGTTTGACATCTACCAAATACTCCAACAGCATATACAATGTTAGGTCTGGTGCAAACTTGAGCATACATAATGTCGCAACGTGATCGCGACGCGGAGCGGCCACCATCCTCTTTCAAGGGTCTTCTTTAATTAAAAGAATTTGGGAGTTGCCACCGACTATTTTGAAGGCGTGATTAGACACATAATTAAAATATTAAAAATGATCTACATACACTAGGTTAGGTTCGGGAGTCAATTGTGTGTAGGGAAGGTATTAGCACCCTACAACACCCGTTAAAAAAACGGTTACCACATTTTATCTTGTGTTATCCAAATACTTTATCATAAAAGGTCCTTTGATCTGAGGAAGAAGAAAAAATTTTAAACAAAATGTCTCACTCGCTATTAACTCGACTTTATAGAAATAAAGTAAGGGTCAATATGGTGAGTGGGAACGTACCCATCGATTTATTATCATGTTGGAATTTTCATTTTATTTAAAGGAAAATTTCTCACCTCAAGAATTTGAGAAAGTTTATTATCTCAACTCTGTCATAGGATTTCCATGACTTTATTTTTTTTTAAAATAATAATAATAAAAAGAAAATGAGGATTTTCGTACACCTGCACGGGGAGTCGAACTCCACGAAGGCATATTACTCAGTCCTCAAAACAAACATTTTTTAATGAAATAAATCTAATAAATTCTTATTTTGAAACAAGAGCTTCAGTTATGGAAAGCTAAATTTAAAACAAATTTGAAAATCATTTGCATAAAAAAGGATTTTGTTTAATGAAAAGTGTCTCATATTTATTAATTCACATTTTAGAAATAAAACATGAACTAGCAATTATGAGTGGCATGAAACCATTCAAAGAGAGCTTAAAAAGAACCATTTTAAAAAATTCCAAATAAAAAGAAACAAATTGAAACTCATTTAGAAATTTCAAAATGAAACCATTAAAGAGAATTGAAATTTATTTGGAAGATTTAAATTAAAAGAAAACTAAAATTTACTTGGAAATAACAAATTTAAGAAGCATTTTGAACTTCAATGGGCAATCCAGATAATTGACGAAAGATTGAATTTCAATTTAAAAATCTAGATTTTAAATCCATTTGAAATTTTCATGTCGATTTGTTCCTAAAATCGATTAAGACCAAATGAGAATTAATTTGAAATCCCAACTAAAATTTATTTTGAAACTCCAATTTAGAACTATTGAAATTTAAATTAAGACTCCCAACTGAACTCAAGTCCAAACTCACAAAAAAAAAAAATAATAATAAAAGAAAATATATACAAATATAAGGCTAGATTGACCTTGATTTGGAGAATCTAAATTCATAAACAAAGAAAACGTTAAGCACAAATATCAGTGAATTCAAAAATTCCATTGTAATTTGAGAATAAAAGAAAAAGGTGAAAGAAAATGAAAAAATAAATAGCTACATGATTTCCTTTTTTGATAATAATAATAATAATAAAGCAAGTGGTGGGCCCCATACCTTTATCAATTGATTCGGTTTTTCTTTTCTCTTTCTAGCCTTTTCTTCTTCTCCCCTGTTTCTTCTTCTTTTTCCCAGATTTATTCTTCTCTCTTAAACCTCTGCTGGTTGTCGAAGGTCGTTGGAATGAGTAACTCACGCCGTCAGTTGTCGTCGAATCAAAACACGCCGGAGATGCTACACGTAGCCAGAAGGTCACTGGAGTTTGGGTTTCTCGCTGGAATTGGGTCCAGTTGTTGTGTGCCAATTCGACGGCGTTGCACGTTGCTGGAAGGTCGCCAGTGGGAGTTGAATCTCTCATCGGTGAGATGTAGATGGTCACCTGAGAGTTATCCTTCTTCAACTTTTTCTCAAACTTCCTCTTCTAACTTGCTATGATTCTCACTAATTCTCCAATTCTCTAACAATCTCTCTAAACCTCTAAATTTCCAACCTTGACCCCTCCCCCTTTGTTGTCCTCCACCCTTCCATTTATCCCGTGAGTTTTTGCTAAAAAAAGAGTCTTCCTAAACCATTATCAATGATTCTTCAGGTGGAGGAAAGTCCATTTTGGCAATTTGACGTGGTGGCCATGAAAAGCATACGGGGAGAGAAAAAGGTAAACAAAATAAATAAGTAAATAAGTAAAAAACAAATCAAATAAAATCAAAAATCAAAATAAATGAATAAAAAATAAAATAAGAAGTAAATTAAATCAGACAAAACAAAATCAAACAAAATCAAAATATAAATAAATAAATAAATAAAACAAAAACAAAATTTGAGGAATACAAACCACTCGAAATCAAATCGAATAATAAAAATGTATCGGACCAAATACGGTATCTACATATAAGACTTCTAACAACTGAAGCATAAGGAATAGTCCTCATTTGTTCCCTTTCAAAATCATTTTTCAGACATTGATCTAAGCTAAACTTGCCACCTTTTACAATTGGAGCTATACTTGGTGAACAATCTTTGATTCGAAATCTTTCTTGAGATAGACCTACGATGCCTTGAAATCCTTCTTTATGGATCTTGATGCCAATGACATAAGATGCATCACCCATACCCTTCATATCAAAGTTCTTTGAAAAGAATTGTTTCACCTCATACAATAGGAAACATATTTTACTCCCATTAACCTTTGGTATATACATTGATCCACAACATTCTCTTCAAAACCAAATGAAGTGATGACTTCATGGAACTTCAAATACCACTGGTCAGAGGCTTGTTTCAAACCGTAAATGGATTTGTTAAGCTTGAAAACTAAATGCTCACCATGACTAAAGAAGAATCCTTCTGGTTGTTTCATGTAAACTTCCTCCTCCAAATTACCATTAAGGAAGGCTATTTTCACATCCATTTGATGCAGCTCAAGGTCAAAATGAGCTACCAATGTGTTGCTTTAAAAGAGTGTATGCAATTTTAGAATGGAAACACCCTAAATGTGCAAGTATACACAACCTAATGCAGCAAGTGATAAGTATTTTTATATCGTTCTTCTCAGGGATTAGTTAAATGAAAATCACAATGCTTGGGTTGGATTTAGTGAGGTGATAGGTAACCAACATAAATTTGTGCAATTAACTTAAATGACATAAAGTAAACAAAATGCTCAAAAGTATGCTTGAATAGCTAAAAAGACAGTAGAGGCAGTAACACACGTTTTAAACTAAAGCAGTAAAAAGGGGATTGAATTAGGGGTGAAATTATGCTTCATCAAACTTAATGCTGGAGCTCTACACTTGCTTCAACACCTAAAACAGCTAAACTCACGGAATCTTCCCAGATTTCCTCACAAATAGATGATTAATTCCCATTAAACACCGTAAATTAGCTCCTAGCTGTAAACACTAGGTGAGTGACTCTCCCTAATCTCCTCAATCACCTTAGAGCAAGCTCTTAATCAGAACTAGTGTTATGCTTTGAAATCAGTTTACCCTTCCCTTTCCCAAGTTGGAATAAACAATGCTAAGAAGAGGTGGCCAAACAAATCTCAACTAAACAGTAAAACACAAAGCATAAGAGTGAAGACATTGCAAGAAACTACTCCTTCATTAAACTTGAATCAACATAATATCCCCTAATTCTCACCCCAAGGGTGATGAGTTCATACTAAGCATAAAAGAAAGCAATAAAACAGTGATTACAGCTCCCAACATAATTAAAAACCCTAGTTACAATGTAAAACAGTACAATAGAAAAGAAAAGGGAAGAAATAACAGATGGGGAAAGCTCCAATAGCTCTTCTCTGATGGTTCTAGCTCCCTTCCAGAAGAGGAACACCTCCCAATGTGGGTCTTCTTCTCCTTTCTCGAAATTCTCCCAAAAGTTGTCTCCCCCAAGTTCTCTCATACCCTAAACGGCAAAGCAAGCTTTTATACCCCTTCCTTATTGAAATAAGGGCGAATAGACAGGACAATGAGGTCTGGCAGCTTCTCATTGGTTTTCAGCAGCTCACGTGGAAAAAAGGTGTCCAGCTCAATTAATGAAATATCTCACACGTGCCTAATATGTACTCTGCTATCAGAAAATGCTCCAGCAAACTGGATCCTTCAACATTTATATAGCTCCAGTACTTCAAAGCTTAGTTTTCCACACTTAGCCATTTTTAACGTACCAAAAGCTCCTGTAAGGTCAAAATAATATAATTCAGCAAGGAAATGCACTTCAATGGCCTAAAGGTACTTCACAATTACTTTGTGACAATTAATACATGAAAGCGCCAAATCATGGGGTTTCTAAAAGCTAAAATAGTAAAAATGCATAAGATATCAAAGAATAAACACATTAAAAATTCAATCATAGCTCTTATTTTAAGAGCTAACAAACCCCCAAACTTAGATCATTACTCGTCCCTGAGTAATGCTTAATTAGCCTAATCCCACATTGAAACAACAACCACCAACTAAACACAAGAAAGAATGGTCATGCATTCAAATGACAACAATAGTTACTGATATAGCAGTCCATTTTTTTTTTCAAGTTTGTCATCAAAGCTCAGCTTCCACAAAACTCACCATAATTCTTCCCTCTCAAACCAAGGGTAGCTTCACTCCTAACACAACTCCACAGCTCAACTACCACCTAATCCATCTTTGAATTCACTATGCATCCCTTAAACTCATAAAAAGGAGAATGAGCTCTACTGTTTTCAGCTTCTTCAAATTTTCTTTTTCGAAACTAGCTTATTCAAGAGCTACCACTCCTAAGAATCCTACAAGGTAACCTTGTACTAAAGTAGGCAAACATTCATTCCCCTAGGTTTCTCATAGTCACTTAACCTGGTGTAGATTTCTCCTTAGTTCTTAGAATGGCCACATTGGCAATGCAACTCACCTAAGCAACGAGAAATCTACTACACTAGGCTCTAAATCTCTTTTTTTTTTTCTTTTTTTTATAGATAAAGACTTATTTTACTAAGGAAAACTAGAGAGAACCCTTTTTGTAGTCAACACCTTCGATTTAAGCACCAACATTTGTGATGAAGGTTGCCTAACAACGAGTCCTGCTAGTAAGTTGGGCTGCCAAAGCATATTCATACCCCTTTACTGTTCAACTCAAAGATAAACATGGGTATCATGTCCATCTCTAATTTACTAGGCAACTTAGGCAGAGGAATAACTCTCATACATCATTCTCTTTTCTTTTTCTTTTCTTTTTCTATCTTTTTTTTTTTAACTAGCTAGGAGGAGGCATGAGTCCTAGAGAGAAGAGGAATGCTCTTAGGAGTGATAACTCTTAATACAATTTTTTTCAAGGATACCTTACCCCGAAAGTTAAATTGCTCATTGTCCCCAATGAGTGAAGAAGCAAGGTAAGATGTCCCCCAAACTTATTTTAAAAACAGAAGCTAAAGACAGTGAACAACCAAACTCCTTAATCCAAGTTTAATGGAGCAAATTCTCAAGAATTGGCAGCTAGCAAGCTAAGGGCACACAAATTTGCTACAACCATTGGCTTAGAATTAAAGAATTATGGCAAAGGCTGTAAGCATAGCTGAGCTCATCATAACAATTAAGAAAATAAAATAGAACACACCAAACAGAACTATTGATTTCATTCAAATAAGTTAGCACAAAAGACTGACAACCTCATTTTTTTTTTGTTTTTCTTCCAGATTCACTATTCAGGCAACTATAAGAAAGGATTCAGATTACAAAAGCAGCCCAACCAAAAACACAACAAAGCAAACTAATCTAACCACTAACTACTTAACTTAAACTAAAACAACAGAAAACAAGCATTGATATGGCAAGTTAACAAGAACAGACATCAACAATTATTTCACAGCCAACGACACAAAAGAACACAAACTTCCCTTTCTCTTCAATCTTCATCTCCATGCACATGCTCTTGGTCATCCTCTTCTTCCTCTACTTCTGGTGATGGATTCCATGGATTCAACACAGAATCAGGGAAGGCAGGGAAGGCAGCATAGGGCTTGGAAAAGTTGGCTTACATGGCCTTTTTGATAGAGATATCCCTGCTTTTAGCATAATTCCAATATGCTCTTTGCTGATTGTCAGAATATTCCCATCTCTTCATCAATTGATCTTGTTGCTCCAGCATTCTGTTTATTCCCACAGCTAAACCACCTTTTCCTTTGTTTTCACCTCTGCTTAACCTCTCAATAGTGGCTGTGTCAAACATTGCTTGATCACTCAGCATCTCCTCAGATGGTTGGAAAGGAACTCCTACCTTTAAGCAAAGCATTGTGACGATAGAAAAACAACTTCCCTGCAGCATCAATACTTAACACTTTGACGATAGAAAAAGTGAGCAAAATTCTATCTCTAGATACAGTAGTGTCATGAGATGTAGGGAGTAACCTGTTCTTAAAAAAGGACAGCCAAACATTTGCCTCATCATTTAAGTAGGCAGCCTGAAATGACCTTGAACCAGTGTGAGACACCATCCATTGTGCACCTTTAACTCCTACCACCTTCACAGCTGCATTTAAATAAGCTGCAGATGGCTCCACTTCCATTTCATTATAAATGGCATGAGGAATGTTTGGGAGGTTGAACAGATTGTTGATGGCAGTTGGGGACCAATCCACCATTTTGCCTCTGACCTCTCCCTCACTACTGGCACAATTGCTGGCTCAGGCTGTTGGCAAAATGACTCCCAACCGTGGTTAATTATGTTAGCTTTGATGAATAGAGGCAGTTGATCTAAAGGTGTAGCAAAGCCTCTCTCGGGAAAAAGCTCTCTTGCTTTCAACTTTTCATACCTCAAACGTGCTTTTTCATTGATGAACCATTCCTTTTGAGGATTTTTTCGACTTTGATATGGCTCTTTTCCTTTTCTCCTTGAGATCCGGCTGCTAGGTGATGAGATATCACATGGCTCTTGATTTAACTCCTCATATTCTTCAGCTTGTTCTTCATATTCTTCCGCTAGTTCTTCCTCAACCACCTTCTTTTTGCCGTTAGATTTGGAGGTTTTAGATGACTTAGACCTTGAGTGGGAAGACAAGGAAACTTCAGTATCCTCTACATGGTCATGATCCTCTAATGCTGCAGCAACCTCAACTTCCTTAGCTTTCCTTCCTCGAGTTTTGACATGAGGCATTTTTTTTTCACAAAGCTTTGGCTTCAACACTTTCTTTACTGTACGAGGGTAGGATGAAGAAGCAACTTGTATGGCTCCCAATTTAAGGACAAGGGTTTGTAAAAAGGATCATTAATGGCAGGTACAATTCAAATCAGCCCAAATCCTCTATTTTGTCTTCTAGCAACCTGTTTTTTTCCTTTCTTTTTTTAAAAGGAGACTGACAGCAGTACAACCCTTTCTTTTCAAACCTTTGCATATGCTTAAAAAGCTCCAGCAACCATCTTGCATGCAATTCTCGAGCTGTGCATTATCACTTTAGGTCATGTCCTTTCTTTTCTTTCTCAAAATGTCTAATCTTTGACTGAAAAATTCTGCTCTTTCTGATTTAATGCTCTGAAGTTCTGCTGCTCCTAGACTTACCTATATATAAAAAAAAAAATTATTAGAGCTTAAACAAACAAAAGGTAAAGCAAACGAGAGAAACTAAACAAAGATCAAATGGGAATGATTAAAATGCAACAATTAAACATAACTCCCTTATTATTATTTTTCTTTTTTTTTTTTCAACTCAGCTCAACTGTCCAGCAGCCTCCTTGAGGCTATATTCCTCTGAAATTCTTCCCCCCAATAATGCTTCAACCTTTGACCATTGACTTTAAATTCCCTTCCATCTTTTTCATCTCTAATTATTAAAGCACCATGAGGAAAAACTTCCATAACAGTAAAGGGGCCAGACCACTTGGATTTTAATTTTCCAGGAAATAATTTTAACCTTGAATTATACAGCAAAACCATTTGCCCTCTTTCAAACTGTTTAGGCACTATTTTCCTATCATGCCAAGCCTTGGTTTTATCCTTATACATTTTGGCATTTTCATAGGAAAGCTGTCTAAACTCATCCAGTTCATTAAGCTGTAGCATTCTGAGGGCTCCAGCTGCTGAATAATCTAGATTCAACTCTTTCAATGCCCAAAAGGCCTTATGCTCAAGCTCAAGGGGCAAATAACAAGCTTTTCCATAAACAATTCGATAGGGGGACATACCTAAAGGAGTCTTAATTGATGTCCTATATGCCCACAAAGAATCCTCCAACCTAAATGACCACTCCTTTCTCTTAGGATTCACTACTTTTTCAAGGATTCCCTTAATCTCCCTATTAGAAATTTCTGCTTGCCCATTAGCTTGTGGGTGGTATGGAGTGGAGACCTTATGCTTGACATTATACTTAGCCAAGAGGGAATTCATTGCCTTATTCACAAAATGAGACCCTTCATCACTTATTAGAACTCTAGGAGTTCCAAACCTAGTGAAAATATGCTTGTGCAAAAACCTCATAACTGTCTTGGCATCGTTCACTGGACAAGCCATTGCCTCAACCCATTTTAAGACATAATCCAAAGCCACTAAAATATATAGGTTCCCTTTTGAAGGAGGAAATGGGCCCATGAAGTCTATCCCCCAAACATCGAACAACTCCACTTCTAGAATGTATGTAAGGGGCATTTCATCTCTTTTCCCAATATTTCCTTTCCTTTGGCACCTATCACAAGCCTTACTAAACATGTGAGCATCTTTAAAGATTGAAGGCCAATAATATCCAGATTGGAACACTTTGGCTGCTGTCTTTTGGCCACCAGAATGACCTCCATAAGGTGAAGCATAGCAATGTTCCAAGATAGAATGAATTTCACATTCATCAACACACCTTCTCAAAAGCCCATAAGCACATTGCTTATAAAGGTATGGATCATCCCAAAAATAAGCCTTTGAGTCATGAATAAATTTTTTCATTTGCTGCCCTGTCAAATCCAAAGGTAGAATACCACTGGCTGCATAGTTTGCAAAGTTTGCATACTAAGGAATTTCAACTTCCTGAACTTGAGCTACTGTAAAAAGCTGCTCATCAGGGAATTCATCTCTGATTTCAGATTGCTGAGGCATTATTTTTGTTGGTTCAAGCCTAGAAAGATGATCTGCTACCTGATTCTCAGAACCTTTCCTATCTTTAATATCCACATCAAACTCTTGCAATAACAGTACCCATCTAATCAACTTAGGCTTTGCCTCTTTTTTAGCCAAAAGGTATTTGATAGCAGCATGATCAGTGAAAATGGTGACTCTAGTTCCAACCAAATAAGCTCTGAATTTCTCAAGGGCAAACACTATGGCTAGCAACTCTTTTTCTGTAGTTGTGTAATTCAACTGAGCATCATTGAGAGTTCTACTAGCATAATATACAGGGTGAATAGGCTTCCCATGCCTTTGACCCAACATGGCTCCAACTGCATAATCACTTGCATCAGTCATAACCTCAAAAGGCAATTGCCAATTAGGTCCTGACATGATGGGGGCTGTGGTTAAAGCAGTTTTTAAAGCCTTGAAAGCAGCTAAACATTTAGAACTGAATTCAAAAGGTCTATTTGCTTCCAAAAGAGTACACAAAGGCTTGGATGTCTTAGAAAAATCCTTAATAAACCTTCTGTAAAAACCTGCATGCCCTAAAAAACTCCTTATGCCCTTAACCGATGTTGGTGGCTCAAGTTTCTCAATAATCTCCACTTTTGCTCTATCCACTTCAATGCCCTTTTCTGAAATCCTATGGCCTAATACAATGCCCTCTCTCACCATAAATTGACATTTTTCCCAATTTAGAACCAAATGAGTCTCTTCACATCTCTTTAACACTTTTCCCAAATTCACAAGGCAAGCTTCAAAGGACTCTCCAAAGACTGAGAAGTCATCCATGAAGACTTCCATGATATTCTCAACTAAATCAGAAAAAATAGCCATCATACACCTTTGAAAGGTTGCAGGGGCATTGCAAAGACCAAAAGGCATCCTTCTAAAGGCAAAAGTCCCATAAGGGCAAGTAAAAGTGGTTTTCCCTTGATCCTGGGGAGCTATTGTGATTTGATTATAGCCACTGTACCCATCCAAAAAGCAATAGTAAGCTTGGCCAGCTAGCCTATCCAACATTTGGTCAATGAAGGGTAAGGGAAAGTGATCTTTATGAGTGGCAAGCCTCCTATATTCCATGCACACTCTCCATCCAGTCACTGTCCTAGTGGGAATTAACTCATTTGCTTCATTTGTCACAACTGTCATCCCACCTTTTTTTGGTACACATTGGACAGGGCTAACCCAACTACTATCAGCTATAGGGTATATGATACCAGCATCAAGCCACTTAATTACTTCCTTTTTGACAACTTCTTTCATGGCTGGATTGAGTCTCCTTTGCTGCTCAATAGACTTGAAGTTTCCTTCCTCCAAATTAATTTTATGCATGCAAACGGGAGGGTTTATACCTTGGATATCAGCCAAAGTCCAGCCTATGGCCTTTTTGTGTTGCTTTAACAGGTTCAACAACATCTCCTCATCCTTAGGCAACAAACTTGCTGACATAATAACAGGCAATGTCTCTTTTTCTCCCAAAAATGCATATTTCAAATGGTTTGGCAAAGGCTTTAGCTCGAGGGTGGGAGGGTCTTTTATAGATGGCTGCATGGGTGGTGTTTTCCTTTCCCCCAAATCTAAAGACTCAAACACTCTTTGGAAGCTAGTTACTTCAGCCAAGTTTTCACACTCCTCTGTTAATTCACAAAATTCCAAGTTTTCCCCAGTAATCTGTCCAAAGAACTGACTGTGATGCTCCAGCAATTCTTGCTCAGCAGTCTCACTGATTACTTCTTCCAGCACCTGAATCACAGAACATTCTTCCAAATCAGTGGGATACTTCATTGTGTCATAAATGCTGAATTTTACTTATTGATCATTCATTTTCAAAGTATGATTCCTTCATACACATCCACCACAATTCTCCTTGTTTTAAGGAAAGGTCTCCCTAGGATTATAGGCACTTCTTTATCTGCTTCATAATCTAAAATTATGAAATCAGCAGGAAAAATGAACTTGTCCACCTAAACTAAAATGTCCTCTATCTTTCCTTCAGGGTGGGTTATGGACCTATCAGCTAATTGGAGAGTGACAGTTGTGGGTCTAGCTTCACCTATGCCTAATCTCTTGTAAATGGACAAGGGCATAAGGTTTATGCTAGCTCCTAAGTCACACAAAGCTCTTCCAAGTTCCTTTCCTCCAATAGAAACAGGTATGGTGAAGGATCCAGGGTCTTTCTCCTTGTTTGGGATCTTTTTTCTCACAATGGCACTACACTCCCATTTAAGGAAACTACCTTAAATTCCTCAAATCTTTCTCTTCATGTCAAGACATCTTTAAGAAACTTCATATAATTAGGCATTTGCCTCAAAGCATCCACCAATGGTATGTTTATATGAATTTCTTTTAAAATGTCCATGAACTTCTCAAAGTGAGCTTCTTCTTTTCTTTTTCTCAACCTTTGAGGAAATGGTGGAGGAGGTGGTTTAAACTCTAGAATGGGAGTAGCTACACACTGATTTTCTCTTGAAGGTTCAACTCTAGGTGTAATCTCAACTTCCCCCTCTTTCTTTCCTTCATTCTCATTTTGCTTTTCTTTCTTTTCCTCCTCAACTTGGACAGCAGTGTCTTTCACTTTCTGTTTTCTCTTGTGAACTTCCACTTCCTCAACTAATGGCTTCCCACTTCTCAACTCTATGGCTTGCACTTGCTCTTTCCCCTCTCTTTTTAGATTTTCAGTATCAAAGGGAAGCTTACCTTGAGGCCTTACCCTTAGTTCATTAGCTAGTTGACCAATTTGCAATTCTAGACTTCTCAATGAAGCTTGCTGACTTTGAATAACAACATCATTTTTTGCCATATATTCCTTCATCAAGCTCTCAAGAGACGTACCTGGAATATGCTGAGGGGGCATTGCTTTTTGCTGCTGTTGGGGCATAAGTGGGTGATTTCCATAGGCTTGGTAACCTTGATGCCCAAAACCTGGTGGGTAATTCACCTTTTGCTATACTTAAGGGGCTTGAGAATTACTTCATTGACCTCCCCAAGCAAAGTTTGGGTGATTCCTCCAACCTGGGTTATAGGTATTGGAGTAGGGATTGTTTCTCTGTTGGTTTTGGTTTCCTATGTAGCAGACTGAAGCAGGATTGCTGAGGCAAAATTCAAAAGTATGGCCCTCACCACAGTAAACACAAGAGTCTGTACTTACTTGGTTTACAACAGCTGCATTCTGTACAATATGAGCATTTTGGGCCACATTTCCCACAGTCAAATTTTTCAGCATGTTGGCCATGGATGAGATTTGGGCATTTATAGCAGTTAAGGCATCCAACTCCAAAACTCCTTTGTTTTTCTTACCTGGGTTACTCCTTGAATCAGCCCACTGACAGTTGTTTGATGATATCCTTTCAAGGATTTCATAAGCTTCATTATAGGTCTTTGATAAAAGTGCCCCATTAGCTGAAGCATCCACAACTTGCTTAGTGCTTGTGTTTAACCCATGGTAGAATGTCTCCATTTGAATACAATGAGGGAATCCATGATGAGGGCATTTTCTAAGCAATTCCTTGAATCTCTCCCATGCCTCACTCAAGGTCTCATCATCATACTGCTGAAAAGCCACAATCTCATTTCTAAATCTAGCATTCCTAGTAGGTGGGAAGTATTTAATGAGAATTTTTTCAGCTAGAGTGTTCCAAGAATCTACTGCCCCTGGAGGAAGTGCATTTAACCATGTCTTAGCTGCATCTCTAAGGGAGTAAGGAAACAAACTCAACCTTAGGGCATCCTTAGACACTCCTGGCATTATAAAAGAATCACTAACCCCTAGGAAGGATTTCAAATGCAAATGAGGGTCCTCAGATGGTAATCCATGGAACTGTCCTATGGTTTGGAGCATTTGAAACATGACAGGTTTAAGCTCAAAAGTAGGGGCTTGGATTTCAGGTCTAATTATCCCTGGATTTAACTCATCAACCAAGGGATTGACATATGTTCTAATGGCTCTCTCTCTGTCATCTGCTAAGACAATAACATTAGCATGAACCATAGCCTGAGCTTCAACTAAGGGTGGTCTAAATCTTCCAGGATCTTGCTGATGGTTTTCAGGGTTATTTTGAGGATTATTAGGATCTAAGTGAGCTTCACGTAAATCTTCCATTCTTCCCCTTTGAATTCTCCTTCTTCTATGAAATGTTCTCTCAGGCTCAGGATCCAAAAAAAATTCTAACCCTGGAAAGTCATTCATACACAGTTACAAGACCTGAAAAACAGAGAAAACACTTTGGTTAGACCTTTCTTTAAGCTCAAAATCACTAAAAACAACTCAAACAAAGTAAAAATCTCACTAATCCCTAGCAACGGCGCCAAAAACATGTTGCTTTAAAAGAGTGTATGCAATTTTAGAATGGAAACACCCTAAATGTGCAAGTATACACAGCCTAATGCAGCAAGTGATAAGTATTTTTATATCGTTCTCCTTATGGATTAGTTAAATGAAAATCACAATGCTTGGGTTGGATTTAGTGAGGTGATAGGTAACCAACATAAATTTGTGCAATTAACTTAAATGACATAAAGTAAACAAAATGCTCAAAAGTATGCTTGAATAGCTAAAAAGACAGTAGAGGCAGTAACACACGTTTTAAACTAAAGCAGTAAAAAGGGGATTGAATTAGGGGTGAAATTATGCTTCATCAAAATTAATGTTGGAGCTCTACACTTGCTTCAACACCTAAAACAACTAAACTCACGGAATCTTCCCAGATTTCCTCATAAATAAATGATTAATTCCCATTAAACACCCTAAATTAGCTCCTAGCTGTAAACACTAGGTGAGTGACTATCCCTAATCTCCTCAATCACCTTAGAGCAAGCTCTTAATCAGAACTGGTGTTATGCTTTGAAATCAGTTTACTCTTCCCTTTCCCAAGTTGGAATAAACAATGCTAAGATGAAGTGGTCAAACAAATCTCAGCTAAACAGTAAAACACAAAGCATAAGAGTGAAGAAATTGCAAGAAACTACTCCTTCATTAAACTTGAATCAACATAATATCCCCTAATTCTCACCCCAAGGGTGATTAGTTCATACTAAGCATAAAAGAAAGCAATAAAACAGTGATTACAGCTCCCAACATAATTAAAAACCCTAGTTACAATGTAAAACAATACAATAGAAAAGAAAAGGGAAGAAATAACAGATGGGGAAAGCTCCAATAGCTCTTCTCTGATGGTTCCAGCTTCCTTCCAGAAGAGGAACACCTCCCAATGTGGGTATTCTTCTCCTTTCTCGAAATTCTCCCAAAAGTTGTCTCCCCCAAGTTCTCTCCTACCCTAAACGGCAAAGCAAGCTTTTATACCCCTTCCTTATTGAAATAAGGGCTGAATAGACAGGGCAATGAGGTCTGGCAGCTTCTCATTGGTTTTCAGCAGCTCACGTGGCAAAAAGGTGTCCAGCTCAATTAATGAAATATCTCACACGTGCCTAATATGTACTCTACTATCAGAAAATGCTCCAGCAAACTGGATCCTTCAACATTTATATAGCTCCAGTACTTCAAAGCTTATCTTTCCACACTTAGTCATTTTTAACCTACCAAAAGCCCCTGTAAGGTCAAAATAATATAATTCAGCAAGGAAATGCACTTTAATGGCCTAAAGATACTTCACAATTACTTTGTGACAATTAATACATGAAAGCGCCAAATCATGGGGTTTCTAAAAGCTAAAATAGTAAAAATGCATAAGATATCAAAGAATAAACACATTAAAAGCTCAGTCATAACTCTTATTTTAAGAGCTAACACAATGCGAGGATGATTCGAAGAGAATCTTTCTTTGATACAGGAGAAAAAGCCTCATTATAGTCAATCTCTTCCTTTTGAATGAATCATTTGGCTACCAGTCTTATCTTATATCTTTCATTGTTGCCTTATGAGTCTTTATTTCTCTTAAAGATCCATTTACATCCAATGGATTTTACACCATCAGGTAACTCGACAAGATTCCATTCTCGATTAAATGCCATAGAATCTATCTTATCAACCATGCCCATGTGCCACAAGACAGATTCCTTAGAACTCATGGCTTGTGAATGAAAGGAATAATCGAATTAAACCCACAGCGGAAGCATAGGAATCGTCTTTGATTTATTTAGAATTAAACTAAAATAAAAAGGTTAAGCAATAAATACCTTGAAAATAATATTATGGAGAATATTCTGGCGGATCTTTATCTTTTCCACAAAGTCTTCCTGGCTATGACTCGACACATGACCAAGGCTTGTGGAAGCCTCTTGAAAGAAAATCCCCAAAGGATTGGAGAGGAAGAGGTCTAGAGAGAATTCTCTAATTCTCTCTATTGAGGAGATGTGTGTTGTAAAGAATGCTTCAACCCAAGCGTTCTATTTATAAAGACCAAGGGAAGATCTTTGCCATTATTAAAATATTATATTTTAATATCTAATATATTAAAATATATCTTTTATTTATTTGAATCTCATTCAAATCTCCTACGATATTTATTTATTTGAATCTTATTCAAATTCTATAAATATCTTTTATTTAATATATCAAATATACATTAATTATTTTAATATTTAATGTATCAAATACAATAAATATATTTTCCTCTTTTATATTTAATATATCTAATATATTAAATATTAATTTGAACACTTCAAATTAAATATTAAATTTGAACATTTCAAAATTTAATATTTAATGTATCAAATACAATAAATATATTTTTCTCTTTTATATTTAATATATCTAATATATTAAATATTAATTTGAACGCTTCAAATTAATATTAATTTGAACATTTCAAAATTTTCTTTCAACTAAATTGATCTTTTAGTGTTACTATGAGCTAGCAGGGGACCTTATGGACCTACAGATTATAAGCTCCAATGATACAAAATTAATTAATTAAACTCTTTAATTAATTAATTTTCATTCATTAACTATAGGTCACTCCACTATAGACCTAGAGTTGCACTCTTATGCACTGTAGGACAAGTTGTGTCCATAGATATAATCATTACATGCAAGTCGATCCTTCACGAGTTGTTCGTAATTACAGCTGGGTCAAAAGTCCGTTTTACCCCTATAATTACATCTTGCACCTTAAGTACCACTGATCCTTTAATGAACAATTTGTTTATAATATAATTATAAACTAAGTCCCTCTCGGGCCAATGAGAGGGTGGGGCCTCATTGTTCAAGTCCCGAAATCAGCACTTAAGGGAACTACTCATCTACTTACCCTATATGGGAAGGAGTGAATTCCTTCTTGTGAGATTATGTTCCCAGCTCCCTATTTGGTCAAGTCCCCAAAATGGTAGGCATATTGAATTGGCTACAAAAGCCACTCTCACCCATGAAAATCAAAGGACAAGCCCTCACAGGCAGGAGTTCATAACTCACTCAGGATTAAGATCGAGTCGCATATGATCATCCTGATGAAATATTAATCTTCTCAATTAACTGATTTATAAAGAGAGATTAAATATTTCGTGGTCCAGTCTTATACAAACTCATTGTATAAGATACCCCCACTCACATGTCTCCACATGAATGATTTGGATCAAATCATTTGTAACTATTACAAAGTGGGCCGTATCAATAGTGTTACCAGGATAAGGCACCCAACCTTATCCATATACTATGACCCTTTAGGTTATTTCTTGAACATGATCCTCTCGTATGTCAACCACATACTGTTCAAGATTACACTAATAACCTTGGATTTTTCATATAATGGATAATATTATATTGCAAATAAAATAATCAAAATTATTATTAATTATTAAATAAATTATTAATTACGAAGCTTTAGGGCATAAATCCCAACAGTGAAAACATTTCAGGATCATTCTCAACTCCAGTGTTACTATCCATCTCTTGTAGATACACTTCATAATCACTAGAAATTTTTGATCTTCTAACTCTAGTAGATCTTCTTAATGTTGTCTCATCATTCATTTAAGGAACTTGTTGTTCAACAGGTTGATTAACAACTTGATCTAAAGGATCAACAGTTTGTGGAATATCAACAGCTGGTTGTCTTATACTGTTTGAACATAAGACATGTGCATAACGATCAATCTATCATTTGAACTAGAACGTTGAGCTTTATAGTGATCCCTTTCAGAAACTTAGTCCTGTAATTGGTCACCCCACTAATCAAATCAATCTCAAGAAATTTTGCATTTCTTAATTCCACGATTCTAGTACTATGAGATGGACAATAGAATCTATAACCCTTGGATTGTTCGGCATAATCAATGAAATATCCACTAACAATCCTAGAGTCTGGCTTCTTTTCCTATGGATGATAAATCCTAACTTCAGAAGGGCATCCCTAACGCGTATATGTCACAAACTGAGTTTCCAACCTTTAAATAACTCAAATGGTGTTTTAGAAACAACCTTGATTGGAACTCGATTCAATATATACACAGTCATCTTAAGTACTTCAGTCCACAAGAATTAAGGAAGTTTATATTACTCCTCATACTTCTCACCATGTTTATCAATGTTCGATTTCTCCTTTCTACCACAACATTCTGGTTTGGAGAACTAGGCATAGTGTATTGGGCAACAATCCCATGCTCTTGGAGAAACTTCGCAAATGGTCCAAGTGCTTGTCCATTCTTACTGTATTTACTAGCAACTGCTTCTGTTGCTCTATTCTTGACAAATGATCCCTTACTTGGTTCTCCAATCCCTTCTTGTCGCGTATTTCTAGATTAAACTCCTGCAAAAGTAAAACCAAATGGATTAGTCTTCGCTTTGCATCTTTTTTAGCTAGGAAATGTTTCAACGCACCATGATCAGTATACACCACCACCACCTTCGTTCCTACCAAATAAGATCTAAATTTTTCCAAAGCGAATACCACGGCCAACAACTCTTTTTTAGTGGTAGTATAGTTCATTTGGGCCTCATTCAGAGTTATGCTAGCATAATAGATTAGATGAGTGATTTTTCCAATTATTTGCCCTAATATTGCTCATACAGCATAGTCACTAGCATCACACAACACCTCAAATGACAATTGCCAATTAGGGGTTGATATGATCGATGTTGTGACTAAGGTTGTCTTTAGAACTCTAAATGCCTCCAAACAATCCTTCGAAAACTGGAATGTTCTATTCACCTCAAACAATTGACATAAAGGCTTAGCAATCTTGGAAAAATCTTTTATAAACCTTCTATAGAATCCAACATGTCCAAGAAAGCTACTTACTCCTTTCACTGAGGCTGGTGGTTCCAATTTTTCTATAACTTCCACATTTGCTCAATCAACCTCAATACCCCTTCTTGAAATCTTGTGTCCTAATATTATCCCCTCCTTGACCATAAAATGGCACTTTTTCCAATTTAACACGAGATTTTTCTCCTCACATCTTTGCAATACCCTTCCCAAATTTGTCAAACAAACTTGAAAGGACTCTCAAACACTGAAAAGTCATCCATAAATACTTCCATAATAGATTCTACCATGTTAGAGAATATGGCTAACATGCAATGTTGGAAAGTTGCTGGAGCATTACACAAGGCATTCTCCTAAATGCCAATGTACTATATGGACATGTAAAGGTAGTCTTCTCTTGATCCTTAGGGTCTATCAAAATTTAAGTGTCATTAGAGTAACCATCAAGGAAGCAATAGTATTCTTTACCAAGCAACCTATCGAACATCTGATCAATGAATGGAAGAAGGAAATGGTCTTTACGGGTAGCTTTATTAAGCTTCCCGTAATCCATGCAAATCCTCCAACCAATCATCGTTCTAATTGGTATTAGGTTTTTGTCCTCATTTACTATAATCGTCGTGACCAGCTTGTGCTTGCATAGAATAAGGCTTAACCTCTTATTCATGCATTGGCTTAATTTAGTAGCATCTAGACCAGCTTGTGCTTGCATAGAATAAGGCTTAACCTCTTCATGTACTTTGCATAATAGGTCTTGAGACCTAAGCAGCTCTTTAATTAATTTAGGATCACTATATTAACTAACGAGGTTTAACCAACTCCCGAGTTTAATGCAGTTGATCCACCAAGCATGGAGCGCTATCGCACCCAGCTTAGGGTGGTCGGGTAAGGACTATTAGATGCTAGGTCGGGATAGTCTAGAACAAGGAGTCATTAGGGGGTCATTTGACTTTACCATATGAGCCAGTTAATTGCTTAATCATAAAATTTGCATTAATTCATTGAAAACCAATGATCAAAGTATAAGACTCGATTCGATGAAACTCAGAACCGGTATTTAGTAAGTAATTCCAGCCTTATTTTGTTTACTTTATGCAAGTATATGTTTATGTTTTTTTTTTTTTCCAAGAAACAAGAAACATAAATAGTTAACAAACATATTCTTGTTTTTAGTTCTTAAAAAATAAGAAATAAGAAATAGAAAACAGAAAACGAGAAACATGAAACATAAACTTATCAAACGGGGCCTTAAAATTCCTTTAATTGTGCTTGCGAGACAATTTTTGCCTATATCTTCTTAACTTATGAATTAATTTCATGCCCAATCTTGGTTATTTAATTAATTGATTCGTCTTTCTAATTGGTGAAATTAATTCTCTAGGATATTTTCTCTATGATTTTTCTCACATTTAATTTTAGTTATTTTAATTGAGTTTTAAGTTCCATCATTCGATTAATTTCTCTAAATAAAATTGAGTGATTATATCTATGATACTTGAGTAATCTAGAAAACTAATTCTGAGGACGACAATCTTACACTCTTCACTATATTAAAACTTGACCCATATACTTGCGGTAGTAATTTACACACCAAGAACCCTTAGGAGTCTAAGCAATTTCTCCTATATGTCTATGGAAAATTTATCTTAGGTAATTCAACTTCACAATCCCCTTTAATTCTATAGGTGTACCTTATGTCTAAGGTCAACAACAAAGTCCTATGTCTAGGTGATAAGAATGAACACTTCACCCCGCAACGGAAGATTATAATTTATAAAGAATTTAGAAATCAATTTAAGGATCAGCTTTGATTTATTTATAATCAAACTAAAAACAAGGGTTAAGTAATAAATACCTTGAAGAAATACTAGAGAAAATATTTGGCGGGTCTTTACTTCTTGTGCTCCAATTCTAACGAGGTTGAATCTCCACCACAGGATCTTACTTGCTATTACTCAAACACATGGCCAAAGCTTGTGGAAACTTCTTGAAAGAAATTCGTAAAGAATTTTGTGTGTAAAGAGCTTAGTTTTGGTTCAACCCAAGGGTCCTATTTATAGGAACTTAAGGTAGAATCTTTGCCAAAATATAATAATATCTACTATATTTTATATATTTAATATATTTGAATTTCATTCAAATATCTCCTACAACACATATTATCTATTTGGATCTCATTCAAATTTAATGTATAATGTATCTAATAATATATTGTTCTCTTTAATATTTAATGTATCTAACACAATAAATAGATATTTTTCTTATTTAATATATCCAATATATTAAATATTAATTTTAACATTCCAAATTTTTCTTTCAACTAAATTGATCATTTTACTGTTACTATGAGCTAACAAGGAGACCTTATGGACCTACAGATTATAAGCTCCAATGATACAAAACTAATTACTTAAACTCTTTAATCAATTAATTTCCATTCATTAACTCTAGGTCACTCCACTATAGGCCTAGAGTTGCACTCTTATGCAATGTAGGACAAGTTGTCTCCATGGATATGACCATTACATGTAATTCAATCTTTCACGAGTTGTTCATAATTACAACTAGGTCAAAAGTCCATTTTATCCTTGTAATTACATCTTATGCCTTAAGCACCACTGATCCTCTAACAAACAATTTGTTTATAATCAGATTAGAAACTAGGTCCCTCTCAGGCCAAAGAGAGGGTGGGGCCTCATTGTTCAAGTTCCAAAATTAGTACTTAAAGGAACTACTCATTTACTTACCCTATATAGGAAGGAGACTTATTGAATCGGCTACAAAAGTCACTCTCACCCATGAAAATTAAAGGACAAGCCCTCATAAGCAAGAGTTCATAACTCACTCAGGATTAAGATCGAGTCACATATGATGATCTTGTTGAAATATTAATCTTCTCAATTAACGGATTTATAAAAAGAGATTAAATATTTCTTAGTCCAATCTTATACAAACTCGTTGTATATGACACCCCCACTCACATGTCTCCACATAAATGATTTGGATCAAATCATTTGCAAGTATTACAAAGTGGGTCGTATCAAACGTGTTACTAGGATAAGGCACTCCCTTTAGGTTATTTCTTGATCATGATCCTCTCATATGCCAACCACATACTGTTTAAGATTACACCAATAACCTAGGATTTTTCAAGTAATGGATAATTTAATATTACAAATAAAAATAATAAAATAATTATCAAATAATAAAATATTAATTACGAGGCTTAAGGGCATAAATCTCAACACTAGGCTTTTCTCCTACATCTCTTTTCTGAGAACTGTTAACCGTTTATTGCCCAACCCTTTCAATATCGAACTCAACAGTGCATGCTGACTTAAGTGGCCAGTTTAACTTAACATTTAGACTCCAAATTTAGTAAAAGAAGAATAACATAAGGAAATTAAGTGACGAGCAATAACTATGTGTTAAGCTAACTCATTCCTTAAAAGTATCCACAAAATCAAATCCCAAAAGAGAATTTAGCTCATAATGAGATAAATAAAAACATAGCAATTCATTGAATCAAAAGTCATAATTACAAGATGAAGGAAATAACAAAACAAATGTAAAGAGAAATAAAAATTAACAATCCCTCTTGGCCGAAACGAACAGAAACTCAAGGAGTTCCCCCTATGGCTTAATTCAATCCTCTTTCAAGGTGAATTAAGTGGTACAAACTGACTCTCAGCTAAGTCTCTCGATTGGTCTAGGGTTCCCAAAGTATAGTGATCAATTTTCCTCCAAAGGGTTCGTCCCTTCAATCCACCAAGATCTGTGCTTTATATAGGCTCTTAAAGGGTAGGTGATTGCTGAATTCCATACCCCAAGCCTTGACTTTGAACTCCCAGAGTCAAAATAGGGTGGAAGTTGCATAATTGGTTCAAACATACTTGATTCCAAGCTCCCCGGTTGACCCAATCTAGGGAAAATTACGAGCAAATTCTTTTTTCCTTATAAACTTTGTAGGCGCAATTCCTTGAATAATTGGCAGATTTCTACAAAACAACAAAAAATAATTATTCTTGACCAAAAATGGCTTTTTACTCCTAAACTCACTTAATTATCAACAAATGATTATATTCACGTGACTCTCTCATTTATATATGATTAAGACAACATAATCACATAAATAAGTACAAAACAAACATACTTAACGAAGCAATAAGCTGAATTTAAGGAAAATAACCATGATAAACATAGTTCATCAAGAGGTTACTAGTGGAGGCTTGGAAATTGGGAGAGAGATGTTTTCGGAGAAGCAATTTTGTAAAGGATGATTAGTGCAAGCTCGTACCCCTTTCTTTTATGCTATAAGATGATCAAGTTCATCTATATGAGAATCACAGGGAGATTTGTGATGGGGTTGTCCAGTGTTTCTACTAAAACTTGTTTGGAGACAGATTTATTTTCAGGAATGTTCTTTTTCCTCCTAGTGTAGACTATGAGTTCTTGCCCAGGCTCCTTTTTCGTTAATGATGATAGAGTTTGGAAAGGAGAATCATAAATTGTACAATCTTCTATACAAGTCGAGTTTTCTATGTTGCTTGTTAGAAAAAAAAAGGTTCGTTATTGGTTTCCCTTGGGTTAACGACTTTTTGAAAAAAATAAGGTTGGTTCTCAAAGAATGATACATTCATGGACACACAAAATTTCTTAGAGTTTGGATGATAACATTTATACCCCTTTTGGTTAGAGGCATAGCCAAGGCAAATACATTCGATTGTCTTTGATATGAATGAACACTTTACCACGCAGTGGAAGACTATGATTTCTAAAAAATTTAGAAATCAATTTAGGATCGGCTTTTATTTATTTAGAATTAAACTAATAACAATAAGGTTCAGCAATAAATACCTCGAAATAAATGGAGAATAATTCTTGCGATTCTTTACTTCTTGTGCTCCAATTCCAACGAGGTCGAATCTCCACCATAAGATCTTACTTGCTATGACTCGAACACATGACCAAGGCTAGCTTGTAGGAACCTCTTTGAAAGAAAGAGAGGAGTTTCTTTTCTCTGTATAAAACTTAGTTTTGGCTCAACCTAAGGGTCCTATTTATAGGAACTTAGGGTATATAATAATATCTAATATATTATCATATATATTTAATATATTCGAATCTCATTCAAATATCTCCTACAACATATATTATCCATTTGAATCTCATTCAAATTCAATATATAACGTAACGCTCCCAAATTTTAACCTAATCTAGGGACATTACAAAGCTTACAACCATTATGCCCTGAAAATTTCGGCAGCATAACGACGTAACTACAAGATAACCAAAATTTTCCCTAGCACATGTTGGTCAAAAAGGTAAGACTTCTATATCCAGAGTAACCAAACCACAACCTCCAACTCCAAACTTAAGATTCATAAATGAACCAACATGCTAAATATGTAAAGTACTAGACCAGTTCATCAGTTTCAAGCAAACACAATCCATAAAGTTAAAGTAACCTAAATGTCTATTACTAAACTTTAAACATAAATAATACACCTAAGATAAACCAAACTCAAACTCAAACTTTTTAAGAAGGAAACGACACTCCAATAACTAGCTTGCAATTCAACAAAACCAACTACAAAAGTAATTTAACTAAATAAGGCTCAACAAGGACAACTACTAAAGTAATCAAAGAGCTAGCTATTGTCTCTCCCTTCTCGTGTCTCCTCTTTAGCATCACCAGTTTCATAGAGTTCCTCCTCACCTACAAAATCTTTTGGTTAGGGGGGAGTAAGTACAAAAGTACTCAGTAAGTAGCTCACACCTGGTGAGCCACCAAACATCAAACAGCAAACAACATGCTATACACACACACCCAAACATGCTTATTCAAGGTTAATTCACCAACATCATACCATACATACATGAACAAGTAAACTATGCATAAGATTCGCTTAACACATGAATTCCCGCACCATGCTATGCAACTAACACATGAATTCTTGCACCATGCCATACAACTAACACATGAATTCTCGCATCATACTATGCTCACTCGGTTCTTCTCAACACTCATGTTTAGCCCTCACCAAAGCTTTCCAAGACTGACCCTTCAAGAAGCATCAACCTCTGACCACTGTTACCAGAGCCTCAATACTTCTCTACGGAGCTCGGTGTTCGACCCTTGACCAATGTTACCAAGGCCTCGAACTGTGCATCACCCCTTGACCATTTGTACCCAAGGTGCACCGATGACTTAGCAATGCATTGGCCTTATCCAGGCACCCAACACATGCTTTTTAGACTCATCACACCGACCCTTAACCATTTGTACCCAAGGCCTTGATGCTCCTCTTATTCCAATGGTGACAATACCACCCCTCGACCATTTGTACTCAAGGTGCACTAGTACTCACCCTACAATCCTTAGCAAGTTCACAAGGTTCGCTAACCTCCTCACAAACTCACCAAATGCATGTTACCTAAACATGCTACTAGAACATGTCTCATGCCCAAACAAACATGCTCATACATATATTTCAAGCTCAATTAATTACCATGCTAACATCATATAAACTTCACAAGTCAATCAAGCATGCTCGTCAAAAGCTCAAAAACATAAAATGGATATAACGCACACAAATCAAGCAAGAAAACATGTTGCACACAATCAAACATACTCACCAAGTAGAAACTACTTACCTAAGGCGTTCCTAAAAATAATAAAAAAGGCTTCTAAACAAAGAGACAAGCTTTTAAGGGCTAAGCTTAGTTCGAAAACCTTTGAGCAAACTAGAATATGATCAAATGAGGTATACTTACACAGATTTCAGCCTTAAATGGTAAAGCGAACGCTCCAAAATCCAACCGAACTACAAACAGAAATTTCAAGATTAAACAACTGCCTTACAGCACCTCAAACTCAATTAAAAATGTCTAGGTAAAGCCTTACCACCTGATCCTTACCAAGAATAGCATGGGCAATTATTTAGAGTGTTCAAACTACATTTAAGAGCTTTCCAATGATTAGGTACTATTTTACAGCACTTAATGAAGGATTTTGAAAGACTAAAACACTCTAAACTTACCAGAACAAGCCTTGCACCTTGCTGGTTGAGTTCAAGAGTGTTCGAGCTGTTTCGAAACTACAAGAACGGAGGTTTTAATGGTTAGAAAATAACCTACAGCACTCAACTTGAGTTCCAAGGGATTTAAAAGGCACTAAAGCTTACGGAACTACACCAAATGAGCTCGAATACGTACTGGGAGTGTTCGAATGAGATTGAATTGGGTTGAAACTGCAAACAAAAGGCTCTCACACGTTAGAACCTAAGTTATAACACCTAAAGTGATTTGCGAAAGGTTTAAAACGCATTAAAATGTACCGAAATAGCCCTTATGCTTGCTGTTTGCTATTCGAAAGTGTTCGAATCGATCCCAAACTGCAAACTAAAGGTTCCTACATGTTATAACTAATGCTACGATACTTAAATGGATTTGCAAAATGTCCAAAACATGGTAAAACTTACCGAACAGCCTCAAAGAGACCAGAACACTTGCTGGAAAACTGGTTTTCAGCACCAAAATGTTTCAAACTCAGTTTAGACGATGTGCGATGGGGTCTAAACTACAGATCAATATCATTTAGGGGGTGGGTAATCCAAATCTAAAGTCGATTAGGCATGCGTATGTGTCAAACCTCGTCAAACAAGAAGGAATTTGCGTGGGTCTATTGGAAATCCCGTTTTTGGCAATAAACGGCTTCGAATGAGAGCTGTTTGGAGTTCAAACAAGCTAAAATTATAAATCAAAGGTGTTTAAGGTATGGGTAACCCAAAGCTAAAGTCGATTGTGCATGGGTAAGCTACATACCTCGTCGAAACGAAGGAGAACGCGTGGATCACTTCGTCGGAAGGTACTGCTATCACTTGTCTTTGCAAACTGATTGTCGGTGGCCTGCTCGTGGGTTGAGTGGACAAGAAAGAATGTGAATAGGGAGATGAGGAAGAAGAAGAAAACAAAAGAGATGAGGGGGGAAGGATTTTCAGCTTCCTTGCGTGAGAGATGAGAAATAGAAAATGAAGAAGAGAGGAGAAGAAGGAGAAGGACTTAGATTTCTTTTTTTTCTTAATTTTCCCCTTTTTCTTTTAACTTTTAATTCACCAAAAGATAATTTACCAATAAATAAAAGAAGAAAAACTTAAGGTCTCTAAAATTCCAAAATTCTAGAAATTTAATTTACCACACTTAATGGGCTAAACTTGAAATTCAAATTTTCCAAATTAAAACTCTAACGAATAGATCCAATCACTCAAAGATAGCCTAATTTATAACGCGGGGCGTTACATATAATGTATCTTATAATATATTATTCTCTTTAATATTTAATGTATCAAATACAATAAATAAATATTTTTCTCATTTAATATATCCAATATATTAAATATTAGTTTGAACATTTCAAAATTTTCTTTCAACTAAATTGATCATTTTAGTGTTACTATGAGCTAGCAAGAGGAACTTATGGGCCTATAGATTATACACTCCAATGATACAAAATTAATTAATTAAACTCCTTAATCAATTAATTTCATTCATTAACTCTAGGTCACTTCACTATAGACCTAGATTTACAATCTTATGCACTGTAGGATAAATTGTGTCCATGGATATAACCATTACATGAAAGTCGATCCTTCACAAGTTGTTCGTAATTATAGCTAGGTCAAATGTCCATTTTACCCCTGTAATTATATCTTATACCATAAGTACCACTTATCCTCTAATGAACAATCTGTTTATGATCCAATCATAAACTATGTCTCTCTCATGCCAGTGAGAGGGCGGGGCCCCATTGTTCAAGTCTCGAAATAGGAAACTGTTTATCTACTTTTCCTATATGGAAATGAGTGAATTCTATCTTGTAAGACGTATGTTCTCAGCTCCCTATTTGGTCAAGTCTCCAAAATGGTAGGCTTATTGAATCAGTTATAAAAGTCACTCTCACCCATACAAATCAAAGGAAAAGCCCTCACAGGAAAGAGTTCATAATTCACTCAAGATTAAGATCGAGTGGCATATGATGATCCTATTGAAATATTAATCTTCTCAATCAACATATTTATAAAAGGAGATTAAATATTTTGTGGTCCAATCTTATACGTCATTGTATATGATACCCTCCCCACTCACAATGTCTCCACATGAACAATTTTGGATTAAATTATTTGTAACTATTACAAAGTGGCTCGTATCAATATTGTTACCAGGATAAGGCACCCAACCTTATCCATATACTAAAGATTTTGGAATATCTGTATAACTTCATATTTTTCTTTCATTAAAAACACCCAAGAAAGTCTAGTATGATCATCTACAAAAGAAACAAACCATTTAGCTCCTGTTATGTTTTTAACCAGATTAAGTCCCCAAACATCGCTATGCATCATAAAAAAAAAAAGATGAGAGGGTTTGAAAGTACGTGCCGAATATGAAGATCGAGCAAGCTTAGCCAACTCACAAGATTCACAATGAAATACCTGAGAACTTTGATTAAAAATATCTGAAAAAAGTCATTTCAAATACATAAAATTTAGATGACCTAAACGTTGATGCCATAACATCATTTTACTATCATAGTTATCCATGGAAGCAACAAAAGTAGATTTATTGATACCTAACTCTTGTTTTTGGAACTTGAGAATCTTCATAATGTAGAGGCCTGAGAATGCTTCAGCATTGCCAATCATCTTTCCTGAATCCAAATCCTAAAAAACACAATGATGTGAGTAAAACTTTGTCATGCATGTCTTCATTTGAGTAAGTTTGCTTACTGAGAGAAGGTTATATTTAAGATTTGGAACATAGAGAACATTTTCTAAGGCTAGATCTTTAGAAGCAAGGACATGACCGCTCTCTACTACTTTCGAAATGGTACCATCCAAATTTTGACCTCATATTGATTATTACACTTTGAGTAATTAGCTGAAAGTGAGATATCACCTGTCAAATGATCTGAAGCTCCAGAGTCTACAATTGATAACGCTCATTTATGAGTGTTATTTGGCTCTAAAAACTAAGCTATTTGATTAGAAAGCGAGTGTTTAGTGTTATATTTCATGCATTTAGAGCAAATTTAAGTAAAAACAAGTTGTGCATATGTTTGAAGTCTTGATTTTGTAAAAATAAGTTTTTTGGTGTATTTAGATTCATTTTTGTTAAGAAAGTGTTAATTTTTGTTGGTTTTGTGTAGAGGCTGAAAAATGACCCAAATGCGCCCACATTCTAGCCACAACTGAGGCAAAAGAAAGATGATTCAAGAGATATGCGACCATGATGCGCTACCAATTGAGAGCAGAAATCAAATTCCAAATGTTGTAGGAAGAACATAAAATGCGCCCAACTATGTTGCCGCATTTAGGCCATTTCAACAACATAACAATTGCGCTCACTATGCAGCCACATTTGGACCTTTTCGGCAGATTCTCCCAGATTCGCCAGATTTGCAGATAAAATCAATTATTCTCAATGAAATCTTCGAGGATCAAGGGGTATGATTGTCCAAGCCTCTCCACACTGATCTCGACGTCAAACCCTAGGACTTGAGGTCCATAAAAAGGCGGCTCAAACTTCAATTTCAAGAGAGCTCGAAGTTGGGAATTCTCTTCATCCCTAAAATCTGTTATTTTCTTTAAGTTAGCCCCCACTTCGAGTCTCCCTTAAGATCTGTTCATATTCCATTCGGACTCCAACTTCAAAAGAAGGAGGAGTAAGTACTTGATTCTCCTTGAAAAATGTAGAACAAGTTAGAAAGGAAGAATATCTTAAGGTTCTTTTTGCTCTTAGTTTACTATTCAGTTCTGTAAGTTTTTAGGAGTTGTACTTGTTGTTTTATGTTTATTTTCCAACTTGTAAGTTTCTGTTTTTCCTTTGAATTCAAGTAGTAGTTCCTTTTTAATTTAATTACATTTAGTTCTTCCTTTGTTTTCATACTTCAAAGTGTATTCAATTTCATTATTTCAATGAAGTGTGTTATTTCTTATTCTCGTTTGTTCTTTACTTTCTGCACTTTAGTTTTCTTTTCGATGAGTAGCTAAACTCCATGGAAGGGATTCAATGAAGTGGATACCCTAAAACGGAGATAAGCCCCACCATGTGATTTTAGTAACTTTGCTTAACATTTAGCATCATTTGCTTTTATTGAGTTTAAGTTCCATTGTTAGCTTAAACTGATCACTTGAGTTAGCATAGTTTGTGTGAGATTCAATACTGAAAGGGTTGAATCGAGCACGTGTTTTCATAAAAGCAATCTAGGAGAAGCGTCTAGACATAGAACTTCGCTTTTTGTACCTAGACATAGAACAAAAACCTTTAGAATCATTGAGTTGTGTTCCTTATTTATCTAAGTTAAAATTAGCCATAGACATATGTGTTTAATTGCTTAGTCTCCTAAAAGCACTTAGAAAAGGGTTGAATAGGTGTTGAACTCGATTCATGGTGTTAAGTGTTGGTTAGGGTAGGTTGTGGGCGCATTTCAGTAACATTTTGTCTGAATCGCACAGAACTCGAAAGAGACAGTATGCGGGCACAAGAGGCAGAATATCTGAAATAGCTAGACCTAGTTAAATAAGTTTACAGGCACATGGTGGGAGCATTTCCTCAGGGTTGAAACAGATTTGAACCCCCTGCTTCTCATTACTGTTTTCTTATCTTTTTTTTTTTGTTTCCTTTATTTTTATTGCACAAAACCCCCAAAAACATCTTATTTATTTGGTTACCTTCGATTGCAACTTGAAAGTATTTGTGTTGTTAACTGAAAAGCTCTTTGTTAACCGTTCCCTTGGGTTCGATACCCGGAATACTTCCATATATTACTTGTTTGGACAGCGTGCACTTGCGCTTGCTTTGGAGTATAGCAGACGCCCCGACCAACAATCCATGTACTAAAATTTTCTATTGTTACATTAAGAGCATTATGTTTGAGCTATAGACACTATATTAGGTTCAGATGATTTTGAAGTCATCTTTGTTTGCCCAAATAGTTTTTGAAGGAGCTCCAACTGTTCTTTAGTAAATAGTACCTCAGGATTTGTAAAGGTCTAGTAGCTAAAATTCTACCGCGTACCTCATCTAATTCCTTATTGAGGCCCAATAGGAATTTGAACGCTCTCTTCTTTTCAACTATTTTCTTGTATTTGGAAACAACTTTGTTGCACTCCCAACTATGACTTTCAAACATATCAAGTTGTTGCCACAATCGAGAGAGTTGAGTGAAGTATTAAGTAACTTAAATGTCACCTTGTCGTAGTTCGTGAAGTTTCCCTTCTACCTCGAATTGTTCAGATGTATTTTCACGATCAAAGTATATTTCATGAATAGCCTCCCAAATCTCCCTCGTTGTAGTGTTTAGGAGAAAGTTTTCTCTAATCTCAGTAGTCATAAAGTTGATCAACCAAGACATAACCATATTATTTTTAGCTTTTCATACCTTATATTTTTTATATGTGCTTTCTGGGGTTGAACTCTTATCAGATACCTGTCTTCTTTTCCTTTAGCACAAAATGAACATCATGACGAATTGGGAGCATGACAGACAATTTTTGCCATTCAACTTATGGTTGGTAATTTGAAGAACTGCTCCTTCCATCATAGGTGTAGTATTTATGGGTTATGAAGCCATTGATCTGTCTTTTGTGCTTGAAAAAATATTTAGGCAAACCACTACAAGTCTAAAGTAAAAAACACCCAAAAATAATTCTTGTTCGTGCAACTCAGTGAGCAAAAAATTAATTTGTGTGAGGTTGCTACTTGGTTCTAACTTGAGGAGAGGTTGCCATTTATAGCCACTTGTTACTAAATGAGCACTTGTTTAAAGACCACAAAATTGAGCACGGGAGCAAAATAAGATCAAAAAAATGACCACAAAATTTAGTATCCCTTGTTTTTTTTTTTTTTTTTACTTTGAGTGCCAAAGTGATGGTGGAGTGAGATGACCCACCAATGGACGGAGTGAGTCGACTAGTGACTACTACGAATAGGTCATAAACAGATGAGGTTTATGGTGGAGTGAGACGACCCACCAGTGGACGGAACAAGCCACGAGCAAACATGGTTATTAGCAGTGTTAAAGACAACCCACCAGTGACCATGAATAGATGTGACGGCGACGCTCATGAATAGAAGTGAAGGTAAAAATCACGAACATACGTGACGGCGATGAACAAACACTAACGAAATCACGATAGGTGCGATGGTGGTGAACAAAAGATCAACACCCAAAGTTTCTAATGTGTGGTGTAACAATTTGAGGTCCTCTAACGTGAGGATGCAAGGAAGCTTTTGGGATCTCTAACTCAAGGTTTAAGTGTTGGTATTGGTTTGAATAAACAGATAAAGATGAGGTATAAAAAGCTTTTGGATTATTGTTGTGATACCATGTTGATTTACCATAGAAGAAAATTTGTATTGAATCATAATTTTAGTATATTACAACCCTATATTTAAAGGGGGGGGGGGGGGGGGGGAGGGGGGGGGGGATTTGTACAAATAAGGAAATACAACTAATGGCCAAAAAAGGAACCCCAACGAGAAGAAAAAGAATACAAAGGAATGAGCAAAAAAATAAGGGAACAAAAGAAAAGGGAGGATAATTCTAGAAGATCGACATCAATATTTTCATCCTTAGTCGGAGTCCATCAAGCCTCTTTGACGATCCTATATGGTCGCCATATAGGAAGATTTTTGTTCCCAACTCGCACTTCTCGTTCCTTGCGTACTGGTCTCTCTTCTGGCCACTACGCAACGTCCTCTCGACCCTTGCCCAGCCTTGGAAGTTTACTTTCTTGGGCGAGCAGGTCAACAGGGCGTTGCCTCCTCCTACTTTGGTTTCCATAGGTCCTCCTCATCTTCTCGTTGCAACAGTTGTCGTGGTTCGAGAGGCGATCCCCATGTGCCTTGCCACTGCCATTGTAGATGTTGGGCAGCCCTTGACCATGCAGTTGGAGACTTTCTTGATTCGTCCCCTCCCTTTCTCAGTTGTTGCAATGGTTTAGAGCCATAATATCTTTCTCCTCTCTATGGCTCTATTCTCTCCCACTTGCATAGGTCGAGGGCTAGCTTTTTACTACACCTCTTCCTTTAGAGCTCACTAGGAGGTTCGCTTGTCGAAGTTCACAGCAGTTAGTTTAGGGTTTTTATTAACAGAGCAGAGCTCAGTTGTTGGTTCCTCAGCCCCTTTTGTACCTAGTACTTTTTCTTGTAATTCTCAAATAATGAATAAAATAAAGTTATTTCACTTATTTCCTTGACTTTATTGTATCTGTATTTCCCCTTACTTTCTCAATCATCTATCATCGTTTAAATTTATCCTTTGTTCAGTCCCTCTCGGGCTCCACTCGGGTGGGGCTTGCAGGCGATAGTCACAAAAAGTCATACTCGAGTTTCAACCAAACAATAATGTCAATAAGTAAACGGCTATATTACAAGCAATGCATTCAAAATTTACACATAATACAACTTTAATTGCTCGGCGTGCCACAAATGGGGTAGTTCTCCCATTTGAGCACTAGATTGGTATCTTCACAGCGCTACAAAACCTGTTTAAGTTTCATAAGACAATGATTGAATGATTCTCTAAAGACAGAGAAATAAACCATAAAAATTTCCACGGTTCTCTGCACCATTTTCAAGAAAATGGCCATATGCATCTCTGGAAAGTCGTTGGGGCATTGCACAATCCAAATGGCATCCTTCTGAAAGCAAAGGTTCCATACGGACATGTGAATGTCATCTTTTCCTGGTCATCTGGAGCTATTATGATCTGGTTGTAACTTGAATAACCGTCAAGAAAGTAGTAGTACTTCTTTCTTGCAAGATGATCCAACATTTGATCGATAAAAGGCAATGGAAAGTGGTCCTTCTTTGCGGCCTTGTTGAGGTGGCGATAGTCCATACACACTCTCCACTATGTAACAGTCCTGGTTGAAATAAGCTTATTCTTCTCGTTTGTTACAACAGTCATCCCCCTTTTCTTTGGCACACACTGCACTAGGCTAACCTAGCTACTGTCTGCTATGGAGTATATCACTCCTCCATCAATCTACTTCAAAATTTCTATGCGAACCACCTCCTTCATCACCGAATTTAATCTCCTTTGGTTCTCTATCGACTTCTTGGCTCCCTCCTCCATATTGATTTTGTGCATGCAAAAAGAATGGCTAATTCCTCGTATATCTACTATTGTTTATCCTAGCGCCTTCTTGTTCTGGGAGAGTACTTGCAATAAAGAAAATTCATCCTCATCAATGAATTTACTATCTTAATGCATTGAGTACGTTGAATTTGATTTCTTGACCATTTACTCGCATTGTGAGTTCTCCTTTTTCAACATCGATTAATGTTCTACTAATGGCTAGAAATGGCCTTCCTATAATGATTGGGACATCTTTATCAGCTTCACAGTCGAGGATGATGAAATCAACAGGGAAAACAAATTTATCTACTTTAACCAGCACATCTTCGATCTTCCCTATTGGATGAGCTATCGACCTGTCTGCCAATTGCAATGTTATCGTCGTAGGTCTTGTGTCGCTAATTCCTAACTTCTTGAAAACAGATAATGGCATCAGATTGATGCTTGCTCCTAGATCGCACAGCACCCTTCCTACATCTGTGTTTCCAATCATGCAAGGGATTGTGAAACTCCCTGGATCTCTCAACTTTGGTGGCAATTTACTAGTAATTAGAGCGCTGCAATTTTCTGTTAGGGCCACAGTTTCAAACTCTCCCAATCTGCGCTTCTTTATTAAGATATCCTTAAGAAATTTAACATAATTAGGCATTTGCTCGAGCACCTCCACTATCGGAATGTTAATGTGGAGTTGCTTGAGAATGTCTAAAACTTGTTAAATTGTGTGTCTTGATTATTCTTCTTGAATCTTTGGGGAAAATGAGGTTGTGGTCTGTACTCCTGACTGGTCGAGATTGAACTCTTTGTTGTTGGAGTTTTCGTTTCTTGTTCTGGTTGCTTAGCAACCACTTTCTCAATCGCTTCTCCTGATTTTTCTTTAATTGGTTCCTGAGCTTTTTCTTCTATGCATTCCTTATTTTCCTCTTCAGAACTCTTGCCTTTCTTTGAACCTTCTTGCTCCTTATGCATTTCTAGGCCATCATAATTGAATCCACTTCTTAACATGATCGCCTTGCCATGCTCTTTTCCTTTGCGTTGTGGATTCTCTGTTGTGCTTGGTAATGCCCCTTGTGGCCTATACTTCATCTCATTTGCCAGTTGTCCAACTTGTATTTCAAGATTACGCAAAGATGCAGCTTGACTCTAAATGATGGCGACTTGGCTCTGCATGATGGAATCATGTTTGCTCATGATGGCCTCATTTTTAGCCATGAATTCCTTCATCATATTCTCCAAGGATGGACCATGTACCGCCGATTGCTGTTGCATTAGATTTTCATTCTTCTGTGTGTATTGCTGTTGTGGCTGATTATTGAACCCTGGTGGCACTCCCTGTTTTACGTATTGATTTGAATTTGATGCGCTTGCGTTCTGCCCTTGTTGCCTTGTAATGTGTAGCTTAATTTTCTTAAACAATTTACCCGAGGAAATGTAAGTGTACACAATAATTGCAGCAATTGATAAGTAAACTATCGTTCTCCACAGGGATTAGTGCAAGAAAATTTACTAAGCTAAACCTAATTTTTAGTGAATTCAACACGGTAACAAAATAATTAAAATATGGTTAAAATCTAATCTAGTCATGCTTCAACGAAATAAAAACAATAGTAAGTGAATGAAACTCAGAAAATGCTCAAACAAAATGTGCGAGAAAAACTTGTAACAAGATACAAAAAAAGGCTCGGATTAAGAATTGTCTGTATTTTCTCAAAATAAGAATGTTGCCGCAAGAACTTTGCTCCCTCAACCCACACAGCAATAAACTCGGAACCCTCCCATATTTTCAATAATTTGTGGTTTAATTCCCATTAACCCACGCCAAATTAAGCTGCTGTAAATGTGCATTAGGTGGGTTGTTATCCCTTCCCTAACCTCCCCACTTAGCTAGCTACTTACCCAAACAATGACCTAATGTGGTTTTGAGTAATCGGCCTCCCCTATTTTTCCCAAAACTCAAGGAGACAATGCCCAAAATGGTTGGCCAAACGAAATTGAGCGTAAATAATAAAAACACTCTAAAACCAAATTGAAAAGAGCTAAGGAGCCTCAACCCCTTATTTAGATTAATACCACATTCCTAATCCTCACCCAAAGGTGAATTAGTTCATTGTTGGGATTTATGCCCTAAAGCCTCGTAATTAATGATTTATTTAATAATTAATAATAATTTTGATTATTTTATTTACAATATAATTTATCCATTATATGAAAAATCCAAGGTTATTAGTGTAATCTTGAACAGTATGTGGTTGACATAGGAGATGATCATGTTCAAGAAATAACCTAAAGGGTCATAGTATATGGATAAGGTTGGGTGCCTTATCCTGGTAACACTATTGATACGTCCCACTTTGTAATAGTTACAAATGATTTGATCCAAATCATTCATGTGGAGACATGTGAGTGGGAGTATCTTATACAACGAGTTTGTATAAGACTGGACCACGAAATATTTAATCTCTCTTTATAAATCCATTAATTGAGAAGATTAATGTTTCATTAGGATGATCATATGTGACTCGATCTTAATCCTGAGTGAGTTATGAATTCCTGCCTGTGAGGGCTTGTCCTTTGATTTGCATGGGTGAGAGTGTCTTTTGTAGCCGATTCAATATGCCTACCATTTTGGGGACTTGACCAAATAGGGAGCTGGGAACATAATCTCACAAGATGGAATTCACTCATTCCCAAATAGGGTAAGTAGATGAGTGGTTCCCTTAAGTGCTGATTTTGGGACTTGAACAATGGGGCCTCACCTTCTCACTGGCTCGAGAGGGACTTAGTTTATAATTAGATTATAAACAGATTGTTTATTAGAGGATCAGTGGTACTTAAGGTGCAAGATGTAATTACAGGGGTGAAACGGACTTTTGACCTAGCTGTAATTACGAACAACTTGTGAAGGATTGACTTGCATGTAGTGATTATATCAATGGACACAACTTGTCCTACAGTGCATAAGAGTTCAACTTTAGGTCTATAGTGGAGTGACCCTAGAGTTAATGAATGAAAATTGATTAATTAAAGAGTTTAATTAATTAATTTTGTATCATTGGAGCTTATAATCTGTAGGTCCATAAGGTCCCCTTGCTAGCTCATAGAAACACTAAAAAGATCAATTTAGTTGAAAGAAAAATTTGAAATGTTCAAATTAATATTTAATATATTAGATATATTAAATATAAAAGAGAAAAATATATTTATTGTATTTGATACATTAAATATTAAAATTTGAAATGTTCAAATTAATATTTAATTTGAAGTGTTCAAATTAATATTTTATATATCAGATATATAAATATAAAAGATATTTATTAAATTTGAATTGGATTCAAATTAGGAAATAAATGTCGTAGGAGAATTTTAAACGGATTGAATAAGATTCAAATTGATTAGATAAATGTATTTTAATATATTAGATATTAAATATATTATTTAATTATTTTCCCTAGACCACTATAAATATGACCCTAGGGATGAGCCATTGTGCATTCGATACAACACACATCTCCTAAATAGAGAGAATTAGAGAATTCTCTCTAGACCTCTACCTCTCCAATCCCTTGTAGATTTTCTTTCAAGAGGCTCCCCAAAGCCTTGGTCCTGTGTTCAAGTCATAGCCAGGAAAACTTTGTAGAAGAGATAAAGATCCGCCAGAAGAATCTCCATATTTTAAAGGTATGTTTTGCTTAACCTTATATATTTTAGTTTAATTCTAAATAAATCAAAGACGATTCCTATGCTTCCACTGTGGGTTTAATTCGATTATTCTCTTCATTCATGTTAAAAGCTGAAAATAAAGGAAAACTGCAGTAAAACACCATAATGTAGAATCTAATTACAAGAGAGAAATCAAAAGTAAAAGAAAACAATAGAAGGGAGAAGAAAAGCCCGAAATAGAAGCTCTTGATGATGATTTCTTTTATCTCTAGCTCCTTTTCTGCTTGGGTTTTCTTCCTTCAGCCCCTTTGTCGACTTCTTCCTCTCAACATTCGATTTCTGCCTCTCAAATTAAGTCTCCCCTCTTCTAAAGACGGTTGCTTGCTTTAAATACTGATGCCCATCTTGATTTTAGGGCTACTTAGGTCAAACAAGACACGTGGCAACTTCTCATTGGATGGATGACGTCGTTTTGGTTCATTTACGCCAGCTCAATTAATGAATTATTTTCTCATGTGATGTATCACGTGCTATCTTTCTGTAACTTAAAATGTCGAATAATTTTCTCTAGCAATTCCTTTGCTGGACAAATGCCCTCTCATAGTTCTGCTGACAGAAAATTATGACCAACAACACCAAATTAACATAATTTAGTGCTTTTTTTAGCTCCCATTTACGTAAATACAACAATTAAGAATATCCAAAGAAGCTATTTCAATAACAACAGTTTTAGGGGATTCCAAGCATGAAAATACTAGCATTAAACTCAAATAAAAAGAACTTTAGGCATAAAGGACTAGCTAATAACTCTCATTTGTAGAGTTATCAACCCTCCCCAAGAAAAGTTCAGGTGTTGCCTCCAGCAGGGGTTATATGTATTTGAGTACGGATTTGACCCATTTTGCCCTATATATCACACAAATGCAGGATTGTAAGGACAATTGTTAACAGGATGATTTTCATTGCAGTAAATGCAGCTAGAAGTGGCAATATGGTTCAGATTAGCAATAGAGGCCTGGTTCCCCAAATTAAAGGTCTTCAAGGTGTTGTTCATTGCTAATATCTGGGCACTTAATGTTGCTATTGCGTCCACTTCATGCATTCCTGCGACGTTTTTGGTGCTTTGTGACTCATCTTCTCCCCATTGGCTATTATTAGATACCATTGCATCTAGGATTTCGTTTGCTTCATTCACTGTCTTTTTGAGCAATGATCCATTAGCAGATGCGTTGACTAGGGTCTTCGAAGCCTGGGTCAACCCGTTGTAGAAATGCTCGATTATGAGGCAAGTAGGCAAGCCATGGTGTGGACATTTCCTCACCAACTTCTTGAAGTGCTCCCAAGCTGCATCTAGACCTTCATTTATTCCCTGTTTAAAGGTAATAATTTTCCCTCTAATTTGAGCGTTCTTAGTGGGTGGGAAATACTTCAAAAGAAACATCTCTACAAGTTCATCCCATGTGGTGATTGAGTCTGGAGGAAAAGAGTCGAGCCATGCTTCAGCATTTCCCTGTAAAGAAAAAAGGAAAAGTTTTAGCTTTAGGGTGTCATTGGAGACTCCTGTTAATTTGAAAGAATTGCATATCCTGAGAAACGTTTTTAAATGCTTATGCGAGTCTTCATTTTTTAGTCCTGCAAATTGACCCATTGCATTGAGCATCTGGAACATCACTGGCTTTAGCTCAAAGTAATTGGCTTCGTTGTTTGGTTCTGTAATCCCAGTGTTCAGATTCTGAAAGGTTGCAGCTGCATAATCCCTAATTGCTCTATCTTGCTCTTCTGCAATAAAGATGGGATTTTGTAGGGGGATTGCTTGTTGTGGTTGGGCATTGTTTTGCCCAACATTATGTCCTGCATTTTGTTGCAAGTTCCCTCCTCCTTGAGGATTAACTTGAGGATCAACTACAGGTGGATCCATCTGAGGTTCCTACAAAACAGTTCTCAAAAGATCCTCTTGTGTGTTCAACTCTTGTCGTCCCTTTTTCTTCCTCCTTTGCTGTCTACGACATTGGTGGAAGGTTCTCTCTATTTTAGGATCAAGCTCCAAGACACAAAGCTCTTTTTGCATGCACTAAACCCAACTTGCAAGTACCTGCAAATCAAGTTCGGACTTCCTGCAATAGAAGGATTGCAATTGCAATGTAATTGCAATCTAATTGCAATTTGCTCGCAATTTGTGTGTTTACAGTAAATTTTATTAAAAATGTCGTCCCCCGGTAACGGTGCCAAAAACTTAATCATATTTTTTTTGCTACACGCAAGTGCACGTGATCGAAGTAATAAAGAAAACTGGAACTACTCTAGAGTATCATACCCAAGGGAACGGATTTTAACAAAATCTATTAAGATGACACAAAATTTGTTTGCAAAAATGCAATTGCGGTAACCAAAGTTGTAAAAATGCTTGGGAGGTTGTTTTTGCTAAAGAAAATAAATGAAAAGTCAATAATTAAGAAAATTGGGATCCAAGTTGCTTATACCCCTTTGGAAAGAAATGCCACTTAAAATGCAATTGCAATCATAGTTAATACAAGAGACTAAGTAAACCGAATTCAACTCCTATTCAATTTTGATTCAAAATCTTTAGGAGGCTAAGTGATTAAACCTATATGTCTATGGCTAATCTAACTTAGGTGATTTCGCACACAATTCTAGCGATTTTGGAGTCTCGCCCTATGTGTAGGTCGATGTTTGAGACTTATTTCTAAGCCCTTTCCACCATTGCTTTTGTGACATCGGCTTTTCCTTAACTCTTTCTGTATTAAGTTCAAGTTTGACAAGCAATCACTAGTTGCCCAGCCAGGTTTACCCACATTAATTCAACAAAAACAAACCAAGTCTCGAATATTAACTAGATCGAATATACTTTAAGCTCTACATCCCTCCTCTAGGGCATTCACTAACTTGAATCCCTATGGAGAAATTAGTTCATCATGGAGGTAATGAAAATCGAAAATTTAATTGCTATAAATTTCATAATTAAAAACCAAAATACTGAATTGAATCCAGAAAAAAAATGGAGCAAGTCAACTACGTTTTATTAAGGAAACTTTAATGTGAACCCAATCAATAACTCAAAAATGCTCACAAAGGAAATAGCAACAGAGCTCAAATTCCATAATAGAACTTTTACTTAAAGCCAGAAATTCAATTGTAATACTGCTGGAAAATTCAAACCTTGTAAAATACAATCCTAATTGATCAACTGATCTTTTACAACTAAGAATAAGGAAAATCAAAGACTCAAAGATTAACAACAACTTACAAACTTGATATTAACACAAAACTTAACTTGCAGAAATAAAGTTTGAACAAAAACAAAGGAACGCACTAATGTATATTTCCTTGTATTGATCAAACCACGAACACCATCAAAAAGTTGTTGGATCTTCACCTCCTTGAACTTTCGTTGAGGAAGGATCAACCTCAAAAATTACAAAGAAAAATGAAGCATAAACTGCTGGAAGAAAGACAGAAAAATGAAACTAAAGGCTGTTGTCCGAAAATGAAAAATAGCAGAAAAACCCATTCCCATTTTGCTTAGTTTTCTCCATGTTTATAGGCATTGAGGGCTAGGGTTTCCATCTTTGTGCTCCTTCAATCATGGGTCAAGGTTTGGGCATGAGTTCGGGCATGAAATTCTCCCATAAATCGAGCAAAATGCGTGAATCTTGGTAAATTTTCGTAATTTCCGTAATGAATGATAGGTCCAGAAAATGCAATTCCATTGCAATTGCATTTTCCCTCTTGTTCACCACCTTGCCTTCTCAAGGAAATGCAATTGCATTTCATTTGCATTTTCTTCATTGTTTCAAATTTGCACAAAAACAACAATTTAGCCAACTTTTCTTTATTTTTTTCAACTTATTTCTTCTTTGTCCATACTTCGACAAGCTTGCATGAATTTATCTTATAAATTCTATTTTTAGCTTGCTCGTTATTCGATAAAATATGCAAAAATGGCAAGAACAACTTAGTTTTAGGGTTAAATAATCCTCATAACTGAGAATTATCAAGAGTGAATTAAATATCTTTGTAACTTCTTGGCTAATAAATGTTGCATGTATGATTTATTTCGTGGATTGATCAAATTTAGTGTCAACTTGCTAAAACCAATGTCTAAAAAGGGTTCTCTCTAAGTGTCTCCAACACTGTAAATACGTAGTTTAATTTACCTTTATTTCACTTCCTAATTTTGAAGTTCTCTAGATAAAATTAGGTGTGAATAACTATGGTACTTAATTAAATCTAAGAAATCCAATCCCTGAGATCGACCCTGGCCACTATTAATGCAAATTTTAGAGACCTAGGTTTATAAATATATTTGATAGAGCCTTCAACAAGCTCTTTATCATGCACACTGTCAACTACAAGTAATGAATGGAAATATTCCAGATATCGTATCCCAAGGGAACGGTATAAACAAAGTTAAGTGTGACAAAAGATTTTGAGTAACAAAATACAAAAATTGGATTTGTATGTTGGAAAATAAAGAGACAAAATAAATGCTAGGATAAAAGTTGTGGAAATTCACTTAAGAGAATGAGGGGATTCAAGTGCACTCATGCTTTTTGGTTAGAATTGCTTCGCAATTGCAATTGCAATCGTGCCTTTACATAAGTGGTTGTAAACCAAATCAATTCCTATTCAATTTTGATTCAAAATCCTTAGGAGACTAAGTGATTGGACCTATATGTCTATGGCCAATCGTACTTAGGCAATTAAGACCACATTATAATATTTTGGGGGACTCATCCTATGTCTAGGATCAAGCTTGGCTTATGTCTAAGCACTGTACCCCATTGCTTTTACGAAATTCACCTTCCTCTAACCCTTTCGGTATTAGATTCAGACTTAGAAGCAACCTAAGTTGATCAATCAAGGATTCCTAAAAACGTGTAAATTAGTAAAAGCAAACAACTTATATGTTAAGGTTGATTGCCCCTTGCTTATTGGCTTTACATTCTCACTTCTAGGACATTCATGCTCTTGAATCCCTTAAGGAGAGTTAGCTCATATTTGGAAGAATAAACATAAAATAAATAAAGTAAAGCCTTTTGATAGCCCTGAGGGAATTAAGAAAAACCTACTGCAATAATAAATTAAAGTCTGTATAAACCTACAAGTTACAAAAATAAGAAAAACAAAAGGTTTAATTAAATTCAAACCTAAATGTCAATGCATAGGCTCTTGGCCAAAATGTAATCAAAGATAATACAGAAAGTGAGTAAGTTGAACATAACACAATTCTTATGCAAAACAGCAAATCTACAACAAAAGTTCTTCCACTCTCAAGTTTATCCTTATAATTGATCTTCCTTCATCTCTTTCGAGCCAAGTAAGGCCCTTACAACCCAAGAACTTCCTAGGTTGGATTAATACAGTTGAACCTTGCGATGGATTGAAACAAAATACAAAAGAAACCGAGTGATGGTGCGATACTCCTCTCTAAAAAAATCGAACAAACAACAACAATAGAAATTAAGACTCATAAATTCCTCCCACCTTGTGTTCTTTCGTTTAATCTATTCTGTAAACCCGAGATTTTTCCTTGAAATTTCTTTACAAAAAAAAAAAAAAAGAAAAAAAAGAAGAGAAATGGATAAGGGAAAACAATAAGGAGCTAGGTGTTTGGTATATTTTGTTTTAAAAAAAAAAAGAAAAGGAAAAAGAAATGTGGGAATGGATAAACTTTGGAGCACTCACCACCAAAAAAAAATAATTAAATAAGTTTTCTAACCCATTTTCTCCCATTTGCTTCTTTTTTATTAAAGAAAAACAGGGCATTTTCATGGGAGAAGGTGGAAGAAAGAGGAAAAGAGAGCTTGCTAGGGTTTGGAAGTTGAAGAAGAAGGGGGAAAACTCAGCACAAGCCTCCATGGCAACTAGGTGATCAACTCTACTCACTACTGATGTTTAGAACGTTTTGAACTCCACAAGAAGAGTTAAGAGGTGAGGTTTGATTTTCTTGAAAGTTAACCCATTTTCGAACAAATTTTGTGAAGGAAGCTTGAGCAAAATCGGACTTTAAATTATTGATTTGTGAAGGGGAAGTCAGAGGAGAGATTTTGCTATCAAATCTGAGAAACCTCTGGTGTTTGAGACATACTGATCTGTAGGATTTGAATCAGAAGCTCCATTAGGTATGGTTGGAAATCTTATTTAATTTCCTATGACTTTCATGAAGAAGTCGTGAGTAAAACATGATTGGAAGTGGCTTTAAAATTCAGGTCAAGTGTGGTGTGCAGCAGAAAAACGATTCTGGAAATTTCAAAAGTTTATTTTTCGGGAAGTAGTTTTCGAGGTATTTACGGACACATCCTTTTGGAATTTCGATTTCATTCATTCAGATAAGTTTTAGAGGGTTCAAAAAGGAAGAGTTTGGTATAAAGTACATCATTTTTGGCCAAGTAATTAAGAAGTTATGAGTATGTGAGTTTAGAGGATGAAATTTGCAGAATGCTGGAAATAGATGAAGTGATATTTGTAATCTTAAGTTTGAAAGTCATGAGATTGAAGTTCTAATGCTTGGTTTTGGTTTATTTGACAGGCCAAGAGGAAATAGGTCAAGTATACGGGCCAGGAATCTAGATCTAACGCTGTGAGTGACAAAACGAATTTCGAAAACATATTCTATGCTTGAATTCATGTCTATGTGAATATAAGACTTCTTAGGAATGAATTAGCTTAAATGTTTTATGTTTTCCGAACACATGGTTATGAGCATACATGATTGCCTAGGAATGATTTTAAATGCTCGTTGTGAGCTTAGATTTTTCCAACGAAATTTACATGTGAGCATATGTTTATTGATTTGCTAAAATCTAGTGAAAATGTTATGATTTCAGGCAAGCATGCTCTAGCAGGTAATGTTTAAAGATTATCATGTGTTTTTCTGAGACACGAATGAGTAAATGATTGAGATATTAAGCCGAGGCTGTTTAGTACCGCGTGCACACAGGTCATTTTCTGTTGTCAACGTTGAGTCTACTCCGTGACAACAATGCTGTCGTGAGTGCTGGGCGGGCCCCACTACGACAAAGACGATGGGAGTGCTGGGCGAGCCCCACTACATCGTAGAGTGAACGTTGGTTGTACTGGGCGTGCCCTACACAACGTAGATTGTCATATGTTTCTAGATAGTTAATATTCTTGGTATGCCTTGTGAGTTTTGATGACATACTTGTTGGATTTCTGAGAAAGACTATGGTAATTATACGTTTATATTTAGCACTTGACTACCGACACATATGCCCAAAGTTTACCAAATGTTGTAATTTGCGAGTTAATAGTTATAAACTCAGTCACTCACTGAGCTTCCTAGCTCATTCTTTCAATGTTTTCCAACTTTTCAGGTAGAGATCGAGCTCTCGGTGCCTGAAATCCTGCCATAGACTGCCGAAAGCTCTACGAATTTGATATTTTGTACGTGGGTAGAACTGTATAACAAGTCCAAACATTTTGTAGATATTCTGAGAGGAACGTATAGTTTTATTCGTGTATGCACTAGTGGTCGTGGTTGTGTAAACCATGGTTGGGATGTATTTTGGTTGTAGTACTCCCTACTCGTTTAGAAGTTCAAGTGGGGTTTAAGTAAGGCTGCTCTGTATGTATGTATGTATTGTGACTTTCAAACTTTCGCTGTGTTGTGTTTAAACATTTTATTTCAAGTATAGTATGTTTATCAGGTATAACAGGGTCACAAGTATCGTTAGGGAGGAAACGATGTCTGTTGGCTTCACGCCATCTTCCGGGCTAAGTTAGCAGGTAGCTCAGGGAGGGGGTGTGACATATTCTCCTCAAGCTCTTTCAAATTAAGTCAAATCTTTACAACCCAAAAATCTCTTATGTTGGATTAAACTAAATGAATTTCTAGTTGGGTAGAAACTAGTACAGAGAACAAAGATGAATAACAAATAGAATGCAAAAACTAAGAAATGTGAGAGAGAGATATCCCCACAGCTGCTCTTTTCTCTTCCTTTTATAACGTGAATCCTCTAGGGTTTTCCTCATTGCCATGTATGGAATGATTTTCCTAAGTTTTCGCTTGAATTCAAAAGGTTGATTGTATGGAATCTCTTTAATTTGATTATTACTGAAACTCATGGGTCTTCCTTCCAAGGTGCAATTGCAATTGTACTGCAATCGTCTCCTTTTTGCTAATCTACCCAATAATCAACCAAATTAGTTTAATTTCAACAAATTTATCTATTTCTCTCATTCTTAAGGATTCTTGTCATGTTTAAGGACTTCTTCATACTTTACTCACATTCTGAGACTTTTTAGGTCTAACAAGATAACGAAACACAAGAGTAACCCTCTTTTTTGAGCTAAATAATTTTCAAAATTTGAGAATTATCAGCCCCACTAGGGTTCTTGGGTTGCCAACATGACCTTGTGCAAGACGAGGTCTCCTTACCTAAGGCTGCAAGGCTTGACGCAAACATTATAGTAATGAGTGGCTCTGTTCTGTACTTGGTCGCGTGGAGTTAGGTTGTTTGCTTGAGTTCCTGGATCAAGTCGAGAGAGAGTCGTAGGCATCGTCATTGTGTCGGTTTGGGGAGGTGAGATCAATGGTCCACTAGGACGATATTCCAGTCTAGAAGGGAATTACTCCTCGACGCCGAAGGTGAGAGCATACGGTGTTTTTCCAGTTGAAGACCGAGCAGTTCTTTAGTAAGCCCAAAAGACAATAGATAAGTCCTCGACCCATAGCCCCTTGAGCTGCTCTTCAAGTTTCTTGATGATCTTGTCGACAGTCTCGACCTAGTTGTTGGCCTATGGGTGCGCAGCTGAGGAGCAGAGGTGTTTGATCCCCAAGGATGTGCAATAACTCCTTGAAGTTATGACTGTTGAACTGACGTCAGTTGTTAGAATAATGGCATGGGGGATGTCGAATCGACAGACGATGTTGTGCCATACGAAGTTGGTGACCTTCTTTGTGATCTTGGCGAGGGGCTCAGCCTCTGCCCACTTTGTAAAGTAGTTAACTACAACCACCGCGAACCTCGTCTGCCCTTGACCTATTGGCAAGGGACCATTGAGATCGATTCCTCATTGCATAAAAGGCTAAGGGCTGATGTTATGAGTAAGTGGATCAAGCAGTTGACGGGGCACGTTCATGAAACGTTGGCACTTGTTGCATTATTGTGCAAAGGCCCAGCAATCCTTAGCCATTGTTGGCCAATAATAGCCATGGTGGAGTATCTTTCGAGCAAGAGCACGGCCTCCAGAGTTGTTCCTGCATACTCATTTGTGGACTTCATGCATAGCATATTCGGCCTCGTTCTCGTCAACACACCGTAGCAGTGGTAGCGAGTACCCGCGCTTATACAAGATGTCCCCCTCCATGGTGTAGTTTACGATGAGAGGTTAGAGTCATCAGCTTTGCATTCGATCCTCTGGTAATTCTCCATGTTGTAGCTATTGGCAAATGGGAGTCATCCAACATAGTTTACTGGTCAGGTCCTCAGTTATGTCCATCACGCCCAGCTCAGACATGCTCAATTTCTGGAGCATTTCAACAAGGACACTATGAGGAAGGTTATTCTTGTATGGCAAGGCGAGGCGAGCCAATGCGTCAATGTTGGTGTTCTTACTTTGCTGACTTAATAGACTAGGGATTGGTGTCCGTCCGAGTTCTTGACCAGTGCAGAACTGATGGCATGGTTGGAGACAACTAGGTACAGGAACAGGTCATCCTAGGTCATCGATTTGGCTAGCATGGGGACGAAAATGAGGTATGACTTAAGTGCCAAGAAGGCAACATCACAGTCCTCAGTCCATTCGAACTTTGTCTATCGTCGCAATGTCTGAAAGAACAGTAAACATTTATCAGTGGCTTGCAAAACAAACCAATTGAGGGTCGTGATCTTGTCGTTGAGGCTCTGGAACTACTTCATGGTTCGCAGGGCCTCCATGTCAAGGATAGCCTTGACCTTCTTCGGGTTGTCTTCAATACCCCATCAATGCACCATGAAGTTGAGGAACTTTCTCGAAGTGCACCAAAGGTGCACTTGGCGAGGTTCACCTTCATGAAGTAGCATCAGAGCACTAAGAAGGTTTCTTCCAAGTCGACTACATATAGGTGCAGGGAGCTCTTAACCAACATGTCGTCGACATAGACCTCCATGTTGCACCTAATCTGGTTGACGAACATTTTTTTTTACCATCTGCTGGTAGGTTGCTCTGGCATTTTTCATCCCAAAAGGCATGGCATTATAGTAGTATAGGCCCTACTCAGTAATGAATGCAGTGTGCTTCTGGTCGGGGACATGCATCCTTATCTGATTGTATCCTGAGTAGGCTTCCATGAAGGAGAGAAGCTCATGCTCAGCAGTGGCGTCTACCAGTTGGTCAATTCTCGGGAGGGAAAAATTGTCCTTTAGGTAGGCCTTGTTGAGATTGGTGTAGTCCATGCCATGCGCCACTTCCCATTGGCCTTCAGTAGTGGGCCTCTCAAACAAAGCCTGCCTGGAGGAGTTTGCAGACCTCCGCAGCGACGGCGACGCTCCGTGTTGGGTCCATAGAGCGATGGTTTTGGCAAATGGAGCAGTGGTCGAGGTTGACATTTAGCCTGTGGACCACTATTCACAGGTTAATCCCTAGCATATCCTCATGTGACCATGCGATTTTCACATTTTCCCAAAGAAACTTCAGTAATTGCTCTTTCTGGCTTGGCGGTAGTTTGGCGCCGACACTGACTTGCCTTTTCTCAGAGGTGATGCAAGCTCTAGCTTTTCAGATGGCATCATGTTGTTGACGGGAGTGCTGCCTCTAGACAGTCCTCGTCATCGAGATGTCCTATCGGGCAAACATGCAATAATCCCAGAGGGCATTAGCATAACACTCTCGAGAAGCCCGTTGTTTTCCATAGATCACCTCTACCCTGCATTGGGTGGAAAACTTCATCATCTGGTGGTAGGTGGAGGGGACGGCGCTGAGGGCATGGATCATGGGGTGTCTGAGGATGGCGTTGTATGTTGAGGCGCCATCGACGATGACAAATTCAACTACCCTCATGATGTTATGGTCTTCATTGCCTAGTCAGAGCGGGAGCTAAATTGTTCTGAAAAACTAACACGAAGGTCAGGCATTTATTTTATTGGTCGGCCATCCAGCCAAGCTGTAAGTAGGAAGATAAGAAGAGAACATTGGTGGAACTACCTCCATCAACGAGCACCCTTCTAACAACTGTGTTGTCGATCATGGCTTTGATGACCAAGGCATCGTTATGAGACTGATGGTGGACGTCAGCCTAGTCTTTCGTAAAGGTGATAGGCACTCAGGACCCGACCTCCTCCAATTGACCTCAGCAGCATAGGGGTCCCACCTTGCCTCACGTGCTAGTGCCTTCTTTTTTCTCCCAGAGAGGCCTTCCATCGATCCTCCAAAGATCGTTCAGATCTTCTTCTGTCACTTGTCATTAGAAGGAGACCTTTTTCGGTGATGGCTCTTATTGCGGTTCTTCCATTCTACGAAGGCCTTTGGCTCATCGATGAATTTCTTCACGTAACCTCTCTGGATCAAGGATTCTATCTAATCCTTGAGGTCGAAGCACTCTGAGGTGTCGTGGTCGTGGTCTTTGGGGAAGTGGCAATACTTCAACCTATCCCTCTTACAAGGCTCGATTTTCATCTTTTCCATCTAACGGAGGACCCCTCGCTCTTGATGTAGGAGAGGATCTAGTGGACATGGGTGTTGGTCTACGTGTCGTGTTCAAACTTGCTAAAGCGAGGTGTTGAGCGATTTTTTCCCCTTCCCCTGATAATTCTCCAAAGAAGAGTTATTTAGGATAGAAAGTGGTGATTCTATGAGCATTTTAGTATTTTTTTTGTTTAGAATCCTTTTATCTTAGATGCTTTTGCGTTTGATATTTATTAAGTGCTGGATAATTGAGTCCCTTGTTGAATGTAAGTGAAAATACAAATATGGAAGAAGCAAAGCTATTGTGTAATATAAGAGATTAAAACATTGAAGGATGTTGAGGCTAGCTAGTTCGCTGGAGCATATTCTAGATCTTGAGTTTATATGGAATTTGCACGTGTAAGAAGATTTATTAAATGAGTTGGATTAGAATATTCCAAAGCAGATGCTGAAGCCTGTAGAAGAATGCCATGTGTCAAGAATGTCCACTCAGCCCTTGTTTTCGCAAATAGACAGAACTTTAAAAAGGAGTTGCTGCCATTTTAGAAGGGTGTGAATCGAAGGAGGCAAGGAAGCAACATAACTCAAGGAAGTTGTGACGGAGCTTGCCGAAAGAGGAAAGATCTTCGCCGAAGCTGTGGAAACGGCACCAGCAATATGCTCTTCTCCATTTTCTTCGTCTTCCCTTAGCTTAGAGTTTTAGTTTATTTATATTATAGCACAATGTACATTAGTTACTATTTTATTGGTTTTCTTTCTTGTATCATGAACTAAACACCTCAAGGTCAGGATTAAGGGGATGCTTGTTATTAATTAATTTCGTAGTTGTAGCTTCATATGCTTCCTCATTTGGTTTTTGAGAGTGTTTAATGTTTCAACTCAACTCCGTCTGGCCAACCGGGTTGCAGTAGTGTTTCTCTGATATTCGAGAGGATTAGGAGAAGATGAGAGCTCGAGAATCACATTAGCCTTAATTAGGTTAGAAGCTTTCTAAGTGGGTTGATTAGGGATAATAACTCACCCAATGCACACACAAAATAGTGGGTAATAACGTGGGAGTTTAATGGGAGTTAAATTACTGCTATTAGGCGATTTGGGAGAGTGTCTTGCATACTGTTGTGAATCGAGAGAGTCTAATGAATGCTTCATCTGTTGAGTTTAATTAAAGCATGAATCTACCCTAATCCAACCCGTTTAAGTTCATAATATAAGGTCCTGTTGCATTTATTCACTTACTCAGTTTCCTATTGCTTTACTCTTTGTTTAAGCAATAAATTATACTTACGCATGTTAATTTTCCATAGCATTTCGCTCACTTTTATTTGGTAACTTATTGAGTTTGCTAAGGTTTAACTTTTGTAATCGAGAAAATTAGTAATCCCTTAGGAGAACGATAATTTACTTACTACTTGCTACAACATTTTGTGTACACTTGCACATAATACCACACAATTTATTGCTAGATAATTCTACACATTATCATGTATCACCCCCCCCCACCTCGATTGTCATCGCGATGCCCTTAACGGGGAAGGTCATGGACCTTCTCCTTCCCCTTGTGCTAGGTTGGTTGTTCCTCTAGCTCCAAGTAGCTCGTCGACTGAGATATATTTTTGAACTCTCGTCAGGAGCTCAGGTTAGGACGCCGTTGGTCGCTTACCTGGGGAGTTGAAGAGGCCTTTGTGTTGCAAACCATTAAAAAGCACTAAGCAGATGATTTCGTCAAAGAAGTCTCTGATTTTCAGTACCTCGGCCTTGAACTAGGTTACTTACTGGTGCAGGGTCTCCCCTTCTCGCAATTTTACCACAAAAAGGTTGCTTGAAGCAGTTCATAGGTGTGATCGCTAATGAACTGGTCGATGAAGGTGTGGGTGAGCTCCCAAAATGACCCAAATGCCCCATTTTCCTGCTTTCGATACCATGTGTGTGCTGGTTCGATGAGGGTTAAATGGAAGGCACGACAACAAATTGCCTCGGGCACATTGTGGGGCTCCATAATCGACTGATAGGTTTCAGCATGCTTGATTGAGTCGGTGCTTCAGTCATACTCTTTAATGGCTTGCATTTTGAATTTTTATGGAACCTCAACCACCATTATTCTAGCGGTAAATTGGGTGTTGTCCTTCTTCAATAGCTCCTTTGCTAGCTTGATCCTACTCAACGAGGTCTCCCTCTACATCTCAGCTAGCTCATCATGGAACTCTTTGTAGAGCTCGACCCTCAACTTGTCGATGTCTGCCCCTATCTTCCAAAAGTTGTCGGTCAACTCACTAACAAAGTGGGTCGAGGTCTTTCTTGATCGGCTCTTCAATCGCAAGCTCAAGTCCCTAACCTTGCTATTAAGGTAGTCACACATGTCCTCGGGAGCTAAGTCGCAACCCTTGGTTTTGGGACCAAGCAGCAGCTTATCTTTATTCTATCGGAGTGGTCCCTGGCGATAGGATGAGTCATCTTGGTTCCATGCCTTAGCTTTCCCTTTTTGGGGGTCGCTTGAGATGGATGGCTTGTTCTAGTTGGAGGTGTCATCACGCTAGCAGGTTGTGGCCCTAGCTATGGCCTCCATTATGTTCACAAACTCGGTCATTTGATTCTGAAAGGAGGCCTTAAAGGCTACCATTTTTCCATCAATCCCCTGGCTTTGGGCTAGCCGAGGGGCGAGGGTCTTCCGAGGCTTGTACTTCATTTTCGGAGGAGGTGGGTCTCGCTCGGTGTTCTACGAGAGTAAGGGGATCTCCTCACTTTGGTCTTGGGTCGACATACCACCTTATTGACTCGACGCCTATCTGCATCACTCCCACACTCCTGATTAGAGTCATCATCGCGTGACATATCTTGTATTACTTCTATGGGGACTAACATGTTGTTTGCTTTCTCTCGTTCCCCACAGACGATGCCAAATGTTGGTGCCGATTTCTGGTCCAATGCTGGACTAGTGACTGAGGTGACCTACAAAGACAGAACCCTAACACCAGAGTGGTGTTGTGCCCCACACGCTCCAATGTCTAAGTCAGTGAAGTGGTCAGAGTAATTGGGAGTTGAGCACATGTAAGGTTGCGTTCATTTTTATGGGAGTGGACCCTCCGTATTTATAATATCTTCCCTCGATACGAGTACCGTATCTTTGTATGGGACAACTAGATTCGTATGATGGGACTGACGCCCACTTTGGTGGTCCTCACTCGTCGGTTATTGATCTTGACCAGCTGACGACCGAGGAGTTCTTTTTGTGTTTGGTCAAGTCAGCCCGGATCGTTCTGGCCCCTAGCGCCTGAAGGCTCAAGTGGACCCAGACCTATGGGCCTAGTGCAGATCAACCATAACAAAAACATAACGTATGATTTTAAAAAAAAAAAAATAGTAATTATCTCGTTAAACTTCACTCATCTAGCTCAATTTTCAATTTGATTATAGACTTTTTTTTTCAAAAAATATAATCGTGTTATAAATATTTTTAAAGAAAAAAAATTCATCAATATTATGTTTTTTTAGGATTTAAAATCTATAGAGAGCACGATTTGATCTAGATGAAATGATGCTTTAAGAATATAATATTTTATTATTAAAAAAATCTTAATTTTATTTAATTATATTTAATTTTGATTTATTTTTCTATTTTTTTATTTCTAAATATCAATCAAGATGACGTGTTTTGTTGAAAAAAATCTACAATTTTTTTTTTGACAATAGAAAAAAAAAATCTACAATTACCATTCTGATATAATAAGATAACATTATTTTATTAATTTTTAAATGATAATATTTTATTTTTTAAGAGGGAGAAAATAGATAAAACAAGAGAACAAAATAGAGAAAATGAGAGTGTAGCAGGAGTGAGAATGCAACTAGTGACATTGACCAAGAGCAAGAATGTCGAATGAAGAAGAAGAGCAAATTGACCGAGAATGAGAATTGAGATTGATTGATGATGTAGGATAAAATGTTAGATAATTAGTCTTAGTTTAATTAGTTCGTAATTAGTATTTTAGATATAATTAGTTGTTTGGTTATTCTCTCAATGGATGAATTGTCCTTGTTTAGCCTGGATTTAGCTTAATCACAAATATGCTAGGCGTCAAATAACTAATTAATCTAAAATACTAATTGTTTTAAAATTAACAACCAAACTAATATTAAATAAATGAGAACTAAATTGAACAATGCGAGAAGATGAAATGACAATGAGAGAGATTGAGGGTGAGAGGAACCGTAGCAAGAGTGTCTTTTGCAAGAAGGAAAGAAAAAAAAAAGTCTCTATGTGAGTGTCATCTTCTCCATAGAAATTGCAAGTCTAGAAGGAAAAAAGATTCTATAACGGAGTCTCAATCCAACAGGAAGAAAATCATCGTGTTGTATCTTCCTAGTGATGAAAAACAATTAGAAAAGTCCCAAGAAATTGAGAAAAAAAAAATCAGAAAAGTCATAACGAATAGGGAAAAAAAATCCAAAAAAGCTTTTCCCAACTAAAGTGTTGTTTGAGAGTGTTCAAAGAGATTGAGAGCATGATCTCTATGAGAGAAAATCTACCGTTGCTTTTGAGATAGTTTGACAAGCGAGAATGATAAGGAGTCTTGTTTTCACTTTGTATGGTAAAATGAGAATTTTACATCTAACATGATGTCAGCTTTAGCCCAAGAAAAATTTAGATTAAAATATCATTTTAATCCATTTACTTTAGATTTTTATTCCATCTTAGTTATTTACTTTTAAATGTTCAATTTTAGTCTCTGTACTTTCAATTAATCTTAAAATTAGTCTTACCGTTAGTTTGAAGTTACTTTTTATCGAAATTGGTTAAATAACAATAATAATATTCATGCAAAAAAGGACACAATGGGAACATATTTTCAAAATTTATAGAATTAAGACTAATGAGACTAATTTTTTTTAGAAAAGTTAACATAAACTAACAATAGGGATCAATTTTAAGCTTTATTAAAAATACGGGGACTAAAATTAGACATTTAAAAATACAAAGAGTAAAATGGAATGAAACCCAAAGTACAAGGACCAAAATGATATTTTAATCAAAAAAGATATTCTAGAAAACTCGTCTTATTTTAGGATATTAACTCAAAAAAAAACTTTATTGGTTAAAATACCATTTTGGTCCCTGTACTTTGAGTTTTATTCCATTTTAGTCCCTATTCATGCAAACGTCCAATTTTCGTCTCTATACTTTCAATAAAGCTTAAAATTAGTCCCTACCGTTAGTTTGAAGTTATTCTTTTATCAAAATTGGTTAAATAATAATAATAATTTTCATACAATAAAAATACAATGTGAACATATTTCTAAAATTTATAGAAAGAATGCTAATAGAGACTTTTTTGTTTTTTAAGAAGAAAAGCTAACAATAAACTAATAGGGGCGAATTTTAAGCTTTATTGAAATTACAAGGACTTAAATTAGACATTTAAAAGTATGGAGACTAAAATAGAATGAAACTTAAAGTACAATGATCAAAATGATATTTTAACAAAAAAAGTATTCTGAAAAAAAATCCTCTTATTTTAGGATATTAGCTAAAAAAAAACCTTATTTCTTCTAAAGAAAAGACACAAATGGATGTAGATGAGGTGTACAGCTGAGGACATATCTCATGGATTCCTTATCCAATGGCATTTGCTCTAAAATCCACTTGGATATGCCTTCTACATTTTATTCCTCATTTCTCTTGGCATTATACAAAATTAACTTCTTCAAATTCTCTTCAAACAAAAAACGATGCTCCATCTCCATGAACACCGAATGGCATAGCAACCGCCATCAACGAGCATGTTTTCATCTGAATTGCTCCCTCACAGCCTCCATTTCACCAACCCATTATCGAAACCCACAATTTCCCAATCACATTCCAACTCCAATATCGTCACTTGCAGATTTCCCAACAAAACCCATCTTAAAAATGGCGCATCTTCTGCTGAAATCAAAGAATCCCATCTCCCAAATCTTGATTACAGAGAGGCCCATTTGATGAAACTCCTCAACAGATCCTGCAGAGCTGGAAAACACAACGAGTCGCTCTATTTTCTCGAAAGCGTGGTGAGTAAAGGCTTCAAACCTGATGTTGTTCTCTGTACTAAGCTCATTAAAGGGTTCTTTAATTCTAGGAATTTGAAGAAAGCTGTGAGAGTTATGGAGATTTTGGAAACTTATGGCGACCCTGATGTTTATTCTTACAATGCTATGATTAGTGGGTTTAGTAAAGCCAACCAAATTGAGTCTGCAAACCAGGTGTTTGATAGAATGCGCAGCAGGGGATTTTCCCCTGACGTTGTTACTTATAATATTATGATTGGGAGTTTGTGTAGTAGAGGGAAGCTTGAGCTTGCTTTTGAAGTTATGGATGACTTTTTGAAGGATGGGTGTAAGCCATCTGTGATTACTTACACAATTCTTATAGAAGCAATCATTCTTGAAGGTAGAATCAATGAAGCTCTCGAGCTGTTTGACGAAATGTTGTCGAGGGGCCTCCGTCCCGACATGTATACGTACAATGCCATCATTAGGGGTATTTGCAAGGAAGGAATGGAGGATCGAGCCGTGGCGTTTGTTCAGGATTTATCTGCTAGAGGGTGTAAACCAGATGTGATTTCATACAACATTCTGCTGCGTTCTTTCCTAAACAGAAGGAGGTGGGGAGACGGGGAGAAGCTTATGAAAGACATGGTTTTAAGTGGTTGTGAGCCGAATGTTGTTACTCACAGCATTTTGATTAGTTCATTTTGTCGAGAAGGGAGAGTCAGGGAAGCCGTGAATGTGTTGAATGTGATGAAGGAGAAAGGTTTAACCCCAGATGCATATAGCTATGATCCTTTGATTTCTGCCTTCTGCAAAGAAGGGAGATTAGATTTAGCAATTGAGTTTTTGCACAAAATGGTCTCTGATGGTTGTTTGCCTGATATTGTAAACTACAATACAATTTTGGCTACTCTTTGTAAATTTGGTAGTGCTGATATAGCTTTAGACATCTTTGAAAAGCTAGATGAAGTGGGTTGCCCTCCAAATGTGAGCTCATACAACACAATGTTCAGTGCACTTTGGAGTTGTGGGAACAAGATCAAGGCTCTAGAGATGATATTAGAAATGATAAGAAAGGGAATCGATCCTGACGAGATAACATACAATTCGCTGATCTCATGCTTGTGTCGAGATGGGTTGGTCGATGAGGCTATTGGGTTGTTGGTAGACATGGAAGCTACCAGCTTCCAGCCAACAGTGATTAGCTTCAACATTGTCCTTCTGGGAATGTGCAAAGCACATAGGATTCTTGAAGGCATTGAGTTGCTAATAACAATGGTTGAAAAGGGTTGCCGACCGAACAAAACTAGCTATGTCTTATTAATCGAGGGGATCGCTTATGCTGGGTGGCGAGCGAAGGCTTTGGAGTTGGCTAACTCTCTATACAGATTGGGAGTTATTTGTGAGAATTCTTCTAAACGTTTGAACAAGACATTTCCAATGCTTGACGTTTATAAAGGGTTAAGCTTATCAAAAAGCAAGAACTAGCTCTTGCCAAGCTGCCATTAACTACAAAAGCTTCAATTTGTAACAGTTCAAAAGAAAATTAATTCTGATTTTATTACACGTGCAGATTGTAGTTAATAGTTACATTATTAGAGAGTAAAATTCTTTTTTGAGTTAATTTTGTATGTGGTATAATTAATACCCGCTTAATGAGTTCAGTTTTCACTTTTTTTTCTCTTTGGACAATTTATGACTAGCTTAGAATTTTTTTTTTTTTTAATTCTTGTGGTTAGGCTCATATTTTTGGGGTTGAATTTGAAATGGGGTTAGAAAGTTCTTAATCAAACAACGCTCTCAAATGGTATGATAATGTTTAATGCATTGAAAGGAAGGTCATGTCACTTTACACAACCACTATTTGAGATTCTGACGGTTTAAATCAATACTAGCAGCTAACAAATTAGAAAACAAAGTATACCATTTTATGTTCCAAATTGTCGAATTTCTTATGTTATGTTGCAAAATTAGTCCAAAAAAGTTTAGAAAGTATTTGTTATATTTTTTAACTTTCGATCTTAAAATCGATATCTTCTAGTAACACCATTACTTAAATATTGATGTGATATGTTAATCGAACTAACAAGTGATAATTTGCCCCAATATGACATCGAGTGACACAAGGAAGTAAGCCAATTGCAAAAAAGAAAAAGGGTAAGCCAAAAAATTGATTTAAAATACATTCCTCCAAATTTTTTAGCTCACCCACTTGCCCCTCTTACTTTACTTTACTCCCTGGTCTACTCTCCTGTATCACATCATACCACAAATCATCGCTAGCTAATCTAATATAACCAGTATACCATACCACATAAAATAAATAACAATAGGGACTTGTTATCCAAGATACAAGAAGACATAACAAATCCCAAAACACGTGCTTTGAGTGTTTAAAGGCCAAGCTGCACGTTAAACAAACATTTTACTCTGGCAGGGGAAATCTCTATTGCAAGAGAGCATGATTCCTAGATTTCAACCCCCAGAAGGCCAGAACTAAAGTACCATGTAACTACTTCGCCTTGGTTCTTGAGATATCGGTTCGGCGCTGCCATGCTGGTACTGCCTTATGACAGTCAATTCTAATGGCATCATCCAAATTAAACGATCACTGGTTAAGCTTAGTTCTTCAATGATGAAAAGCGTTCACAGTTGTTATCACAGTTATCAAAATCAATAAATCTGCATTTCTTTTAGTCAAGGGGGTCAAGAATTACTTACAGATGTGTTTAAGGCTGCTGCAAGCACCAAAAGACTTTTTCTGTTCATAGAATTTTTAGTTCAATGCAAGTAACTTCAAAACGAGCGTTCGTAGAAAAAGAAAAAGGGTATAATTCCATAGAAGATAAGATTCAAGGATTCACCTTTCAAGAACTTAAACCATACTGTACAACTTTCCCGAGGACCTATTGCCTAAATCTCAAGTAGCACTAGATGAGGTGTGAATTTTCAAAAAAAACTCTGTTTTAAACTGCTTCCTTACCTAAAACCTTCCATTCTATCAACTTCTGACGTAACTCATCAGCCTGTTCCTTTAAACCAGCAGATGCTATGCTGTTAATTATAGTAGAATAAATTGTCTCGTTCGTTTTACATCGACTTGATAACATCACTTCCAGAACTTGTATTGCAAGATCCACCTTCTTATTTATGCACAGTTCATGAACTAGAAATCTGTAAGAACTACTATTGACTTTGTGTCCTCCCTTAAGAAACCCCTTCAATATTTCCACAGCTTCTTCAAATTCGTTGGCTCGACAAAACCCCCAAATTAGAGAACGATGGGTGATTTCATCTGGCACGATCCCACTTTCCATCATTTGACTGTATAATCTCATTGCTTTCTCCATGTAGCCCTTTTTTGATAACCCATCAATCACAGTATTGTAAGAAATTAAACCAGGAGAGCAGGTTGTGCCAGTTAAAAGATGAAGTAATTGAAAAGCCTCGTCTACCATCCCCTCCTTACTAAGAGCACCAAGTAGGGTGTTGTAAGTTATAATGTCAGGCAAACAACTGTAGGAAAACATTTGGTTGAGAAAGTTGATGGCACGATCTAAAAGTCCGTTTTTACACAGACCATTAATCAAGACATTGTAAGTGACCACTGTTGGACGCTGAAAACTATTACTCATGATTGTTAAGATTTCATCAACTTCATCCCAACACCCACGCCTTGAAAGTGAATGGAGAAGGGTGTTGTAAGTCACAGCATTGGGTTCCATTCCATGAATAAAAAGATTATCAATAACTAAAGCTGCATCTTCATATCTTCCCTGTTTGCAGGTTAAGTTGATCAAGGAATTGTATGTGACAAGATCAGGATAACAACCCTCATTAGCCATTTCTTCCAATACTTCAATAGCACGAACTGTACCACGGTGCTTGCAGACAAGCTCAATGAGAATTGTGTAAGTAATTAAATAAGGAGGAGTACCCTTTCTAAGCTGTTCCTTCCAAAATTCAACAGCCTGATCGAAATATCCATTGTCAAACATGTGGCGGATTACTGCATTATATGTAATCACATCAGGAGGGCAACCACTCAAACTCATGTCATCCAAGAGCTCGATGGCAGATTCTAAATGTCCTTGCTTACATAAACCACCAATCACCATGTTGTACGTAATAACATCTGGAACACCACCCGACATCACCATGATTTTCAAGACTTGTACTGCTTTATCCATTTGATCAATCTTCACAAACCCACGAATCAAGTTTACGCAACAATGAAAGTCTGGAATCTGGTTTCGACGAGCCATAATATCAACTAACCTAGACGCTTCCATCAACTTCCCCTTGTTGCAGAATTTCTGTAGAATCTCATTGTTGGTTTCTTCATCATTTCCAACAAACGGCCCATCCAGATACAATGACAAACCGTTATGAGAACCGAGCCTCTTTTTAGTCATTTTCTCAACAAAATTTCTCTCAACATTTATCTCATGGCCATTCAAAGCCAATTCATCTTTGTTTGCATCGTCAACTCTATCAATGCAAACACTCCTCTGCACTCCTTTGCAATGTAAAACTCGTAGTTTTCTTCCTAAACCAAAAGTTGCACTCCAATGACAGCTATATGAACTACTGCAACTAGACTTGCACAAACAATTTAAGTGTAAAGAAGATGGTTTTTCTTTTTCCAACGAGCATTGGCCAATTCCAGTACTAACATACTCTTGTTTGAAACATTCATGCAGACCATTAACTGTTACCAAATAATTCTGAACCGTCAATGTATACGCCATAACAGACTCAAATGATAAAGGGCAGTGCTTCAAAGCTCTAAAGGGGAGGATATAATCAATACCCAATAACCAGCTGTTTCATTTCAACTTAACCTAACCAATAAACAATTGGTATTCAAAAGAAATAACTCACTTACTCTGACCCAAAAGTGTATTTGTTAATTCCTCTGCACATAAACAAGTTAAAGTAGATTTTCAGAACTCAAGAAATGAAAAAGATGAAATGCATATAATCGCAAACAAAGCAATCCGGAAAGAGTAAAAGCAGGCAATCCATTGCACAAAATTGAAACAAGAAACTCAGTAACAAAGAATCGGAAGGTGATAATAAAGATAATGGATATCCAACAATAACAGAAAATTCCCAGAAAATCCGAGTTTGGAAAAACAATTAATGATGATAATAAAGATAACGGATATCCAATAGCAGCAGAAAACTTCTCGAAACTTTGAATTTGGAAACTGAGAAGAGAGAAAAATACATTGAAATAAAGCGAATTAACAATTAGAAATTGGAAATTCAAGAAACGTACTGAGTGGTTCGAAGAATGGAGCGGAGATAGAGAGGAAGAGAAGCTTGTTTTTGACTTCCAGCTGCCAATAAAGTTTAACGAGGGGCGTCAATAACTCGCTCTAGGGCTTTGATCCTTTTACTTTTACAAATGTTAACCCTTTGTAAGGATGAAGGTCTCAAATTTATGAAAATATAGGTGGAGTTCGGTGTATGAAAAGATAAATTGGAAAGCGAGGGACAGCAGATTTAGAAATTTGATTTCAATTTAATATGTTTGATAATATTTATAAATTATAAAACTATTTGTAATTTCCAACTCTATATGTATGTGTGTGTATATATATATAATTGTGCATTTTATTTCAAATTTAAAATATGCATGCTCACTTCATTCAATTCAAAAACATAAATGAGAATCTAGCCTATCAAAGAGGCCCTAAATATCTTACAAGTCATTTCTTTAAAAAAATTATGATAATTAAGACACTTCTTAAATTTAGGTTAAAAAAACATTTTGTGTCCCTGCACTTTCATAAAAGTAACAATCTAGTTCATGTATTCTCAAAATTCTAAGAATTTTGTCTCTAAACTTTAATATGTAACAATTTAATCTTTACACTTTAAAATTTGTAATAATTTAATCTCTACCGTGAAAAATATTGTCAAAATTAAATGACACTTTTTATTATGTAATGCCTTAATCTTTGTAGTTTATAAACACCGTTGATCTCTAATCAGTTTATCAATCTACATACGTAAGAAATCTTTTTAAATTTTAACAATATTTTTTTCAATATGAACTAAATTGTTACAAATTTTAAAGTACAAAGACTAAATTGTTACATACTAAATTTTAAAGATTGAATTGTTGCAAACTAAAGTTTAGAGAATCAAGGTGTGTTTGGACTAACTTTCCAAGTGTTTAATTTTGAACAAAAATCATTTTTATAAGATTTGTAGTGTTTGGTGACCACTCAAAATGACTTTTTTTAAAAATGAGTTTGAAAAATAAGTTATTTTGAGTGAAACACTAGAATTCAAATTCTAGAAAAAAAATGTATTTAAGTGTTTATTTGGGAATTCTTTCTAAATTTTCATAATATATGAAAATGACCAAACCACCACTAGCAACCACCACCGATGACCAACGAATTCTGTCGCCTACCACTAGCAATCGCCGCCCACGACCACCAGATTCTGCCTCCACCTTAACGCTGGCAGTCGCTGGTGGTTGTTACCGCCAACAATCGCCACCGGCAACAACCACTAACGACCACCCGCCGGCAACCATCACCGGCCCGACAAGCACCATCGTCCACCGTAGGCAACTACTGCCACCGACAACAAATATTGGCAACCACAAGATTCCGCTACTATCCACTGCCACCTCACCACCAGCATCACATACCAGTGACCACCGAAATTCGTCAGATTTTGCCACCGTCCATCACCACCTCACCACCAGTGCCCGCCATTACTGGCAACCACCCCCAGCACTCCCCAGCTACTGTTGTCAACAACCACCACCTGCACCACCAACGACCATCGACGCCGACAAATGCATACTGGCGACAACCGAATTCTACCTTCTACCACTAACTACTGTCGTCGTCCATCGCCACCTCACCGCCAATGACTATCGCAACAGACAACTACTGCGACCACCACCTTCTACCACTAGCAATTATCGCCGCTGACCATCGAATTCTGCCAGCAACCACCATCGACACTTGTATCTGCCCAAGACCAGAGACCACCAGATTCAGCTACCATCCGTTGTTACCTCACTACCGTCATTCGCCACCTCACTATCGGCTCCTACTCCGCTGACCACCATAATCGGTGGTCGAACTGAAACGATGGGGCTTTAAGAAAAGATTTTTAATTCAAAACAAAGCTCCAGTTCAGTGCAAGTGCACACTGTCGATGCCAATAATATAAAACTGGAAGTATTCCGGAGTATCGATCCCACAAGGAACGGATACAACAAAATTCAAGAGAATAAGCAAAGACGTTTTCAAATTGCAATTGTAGGTAACCAATGTAAAACAATAAGTGGGATGGTTTTTGTTGTTTTTGAAAAGAAGAAATAAAAATGATAAAAGAGGGATTCAAACGTAGTTTTGCTCCATTGAAAGAAATTGTGGCCTAATTGCAATTTCAATTCTTTGACTCAACACTTAAGCTTTGTAAACCAAATTCCACCTATTCGACCTTCTATGAAGTATCTTTAGGAGGCTAAGCGATTAAACCGATATTTCTATGGCTAATACGAACTTAGTTAATTTTGAAATACAATTCTTTTGGTTTTAAAGGTTTTTCCCTATGTCTAGGGTCAAAAACAAATTCCTATGTTTAGGCTATTTTCCTTTATTGCTTTTATGAAAACCAAATTTTTATCTAACCTTTTCAGAATTAGACTCTATTTTTGTATACTAATCTAGGTGATCGATCTAGACTAATAATAAGTATTAAAATCAATAAAAGCAAACAAGCTATAGAGGAAGCAAAGTTGCTCTCACAATTAGGCCTTTATTCCTATCTTTAGGGCATTCACATGCTTGAATCCCAAAGAAGGAATTAGCTCATTATGAAAGAAATGAAAACCCAAAATTTAATTGCTATAAATCTCATAATTAATAACCAAAATTCAGAAATTAGCTTTCGTATAATGGAACAAAACAAACAGAAATTTTATAGGAAATTATTTATGTGAATCTAATTCAATAACCCAAAATACTCACAAGGGAAATTCAAATTGAAATTCAAAGACTTCACTAAATCTCCACCAACACTTCAAATGCAATATAGTAGCAGAAAAAAAATAAAAAGATTAAAACATAATGAAACTAAACCCAAAAAACATAGTAACAATACTAACGAGAGTTCCTTGCTTTGATCGAACCAAATACCCATTCAAAGGCAAATGGATCTTCACCTCCTCTAACTTTCGTTGAGGAGGGGTCAACCTCGGAAGTTACAGAGCTAGGATGAAGAGAAAAACTGCTATAAAATGACAGAAAAATCGTGAACTAAATTTCTATGGGGGAGCAAAAAACCCAGCCACGTTTTGCTTCATTTTCTCCATTTTTATAGGCATTGAGGGCTAAGGTTTCCATCTTTGTGCTCCTTCAATCATGGGTCAAGGTTTGGGCATGAGTTCGGGCTGAAAAATCTCCCAAATCTCTCAAAAATCTCCATGAATTTCAAAATTTCAGTGAATCGCGCACTTCCCAGATTTTCCAGAAATGCAATTGCATTTCATTTGCATTTCTGTTGCATATTTTTCAGATCTACCAAAATTTTCCAGAAATGCAATTGCATTTCCATTCTTGAATGCAATTGCATTTTTTTGCTTGTTTTCCAGACTTATTTTTCGAAGGACTGCAATTGCATTTTGTGCTTGTTCACAAACTTGTTTTCCCGAAGAAATGCAATTGCATTTCCAAAATGGAATGCAATTGCATTTTTTGTACTTGCTCCAAACCTACACAAAAACAACAAATTAGTATAATTTCCAATCTCTTTTCAACTTCTTTCCTCTTTTTCATTACTTCAACAGGCTTTTATGAATTTATCTAGTAAATACTATTTTTAGCTTGCTCGTCATACAATAAAACACACAAAAACGACAAGAACAACCTAGTGTAGGGTCAAATAATCCTCATAAATGAGAATTATCAGTCGGTCATGGTGTTCTAAATACAAATTTGAAGCTATTAGTTCGTTGTGTTTAATAGTCGTCCTTTATAGTAGGGATGGGCAATAGAACTTGAAAATCCAATTCGCCGACCAAAACTTGTTGAACCAAAGTCGGGCAGGTGATTTATAAGGAAAATTGATCGGGGTCAGTTTTTCTCCTTGCAAAATCGACCTGTCAGTTAGTTAGTGGGCTCAAAAAAGTGCAACCCAACCAACCGATCGAAATATGTTTAAAAAAAATTTTATTTTTTATATGTTATTTAAATAAAAAATAAAACTAGAAAAATAAAAAAAAAATTCCACCTTATCACCCCTCGTGTTATGCATCGCCCCTCCCTTTCCCTCTCTCTCTACGATTCGAAAGAAACCCTCCCCTCATCTCTTCTCTATATTCTCTCTCTTGAACCCCTTTGTCGTTGTTCCTTCCCTTGTCACCTAAGCTGGATGTCGTTCTCATCCCCCCAACAATTCCGTCTTCACATGGCTCACATCATTATCATCCCCTGCTGCCGACGTCATTCCCTCCCCGCCGTCGATGCCCTTTCTTCCTCACCGTGATCTATTTGCTGCCGTCAACACCGACAAAATCCCAAAGCTGAAGTCTGACGATTCTTACAAGTATGTATAATTTTTTAGTCCCATTATATATATTAAAATCGATTTGGCGACTAAAACAACCAGTCGATCGATCAGTTTAACTCTTGCTTTTTTTTAAATCAATTTCCAATATTTTGCAAACCGATCTAGTTGGTTCGGGGTCAGTTTGGGTGAAAAATAGACCCCGATCGACCGATGTTCACCCCTACTTTATAGTAATTTGACATTTATAGAAGCATTTTGAGCGTAGAGCAAACCAAACAGAGTTCTGTATATAAAAAAAATTAGAAAATGTAACCACACATATGAATGTTTTTATTTTAAACTGTTTTTATAAAAAATATATATATTTAAAAGAAAATGCATTTTTGAAAAACACTTTTTTTAACAGGCAATCCAAACAGGCCTGAAATTGTTACTTCCATGAATATTCAATACTACCACTACTACCACTACTACCACTACCACTACCACTACCACTACTACTACCACTACCACTACCACTACCACTACCACTACTACTACCACTACTACTACCACCACCACCACCACCACCACCACCACTACTACTACTCTAATTCTCTTGAGGAGATGTGTGTTATCTCTAATGGCTCAACCCAAGGGTCCTATTTATAGAGACCAAGAGCAAATCTTTGTCATAATTAAAATATTATATTTTAATATCTAATATATTAAAATATTATATTTTAATATCTAATATATTAAAATATATCTTATACTGATTTAAATCTCATTCAAATCTCCTACGATATTTATTTATTTGAATCTTATTCAAATTTTATAAATATCTTTTATTTAATGTATCTAATATACATTAATTATTTTAATATTTAATGTATCAAATACAATAAATATATTTTCCTCTTTTATATTTAATATATCTAATATATTAAATATTAATTTGAACACTTCAAATTAAATATTAATTTGAACATTTTAATTTTTCTTTCAACTAAATTGATCTTTTAGTATTAATATGAGCTAGCAAGGGGACATTATAGACCTACAAATTATAAGCTTCAATGATACAAAATTAATTAATTAAACTATTTAATTAATTAACTTTCATTCATTAACTCTAGGGTCACTCCACTATAGACCTAGAGTTGCACTCTTATGCACTGCAGGACAAGTTGTGTCCATGGATATAATCACTACATGTAAGTCGATCCTTCACGAGTTGTTCATAATTACAGCTAGGTCAAAGGTTCGTTTTACCCCTGTAATTACATCTTGTACCTTAAGTACCACTGATCCTCTAATGAACAATTTGTTTATGGTCCAACCATAAACTAAGTCCCTCTCAAGTCAGTGAGAGGGTGGGGCCCAATTGTTCAAGCCCCAAAATCAGTACTTAAGGGAACTACTCATCTACTTACCCTATATGGGAATGAGTGAATTTCATCTTGTGAGATTATGTTCTCAGCTCCCTATTTGGTCAAGTCCCTAATAATTCTCATTTATGGGGATTATTTAACCCTAAACTAAGTTGTTCTTGTCATTTTTGTGTGTTTTGTTGTACGATGAGCAAGCTAAAAATGGTGTTTATTAGTTAAATTTATATAAGCTCATTGGAGTAATGGAAAAAAGGAAGAAGTTGAAAAGAGATTGAAAATTACACTAATTTGTCATTTTTGTGTAGGTTTGAAGCATGTACAAAAAAATGCAATTGCATTTCTTCGGGAAAATAAGTTTGTGAACAACACAAAATGCAATTGCATTCCATTTTGGAAATGCAATTGCATTCCTTCGGAAAACGAGTTTGGAAAACAAGCAAAAAAAAATGCAATTGCATTCCAAAATAGAAATGCAATTGCATTTCTAGAAAATTTTGGTAGATCTGAAAAACAATGCAATAGAAATGCAATTGAAATACAATTGCATTTTCTGGAAAATCTAGAAAATGCGAGATTGATGGAAATCACGAGATTCATGGAGATTTTTTGGAGATTTTTCAGCCCGATTTCATGTCTACACATTTACCCAATGTTGTAGGAGAGCAAATATAGAAACTCTAGCCCTCAATGCCCATAAAAATGAGAATAACAAAGCAAAAATGTGGCTGGACTTTTCAACTAGCCCACAGTTCGTAGTTCAGCATTTTTTCTGTCATTTTTACAGTAGTTTACTCTTCATTGTGCTTTATAATCTCAGAGTTGGTCCCTCCTCAACGAAAGTTCGAGGAGGTGAAGATCCAATTGCCTTTGAAAGTGTATATGGTTCGATCAACGCAAGGAAACAACCATCCAACATTGTTTTTCTGCTATGTTTTTATTCATTTTTAGTTCTATAGCTAGGTTATGTTTTAATCTCAATTTTTTAAGTTGTTGTTAACCATTGAGTCCTTTGATTTTCGTTTTTCTTAGTTATACAAGGTCTGTTGATTAATTGGGATTGCATTTTCACAAGATTTTGAATTTTTCAGTAAGTATTGCCTTTGAAATTCTGATTTTAAGTTAGTGAAAGTTTATCCTTGAATTTAAGCTCTGTTTTTTATTCCCTTTGTGAGTAATTTAAGTTATTGGTTGTGGTTCATATAAAATTATTCTTAGAAAAATTCAGTTTGATTTGCTCCATTATTCCGGATTTTAAGATTATGTATTTTGGTTATTAAATATGAGATTTATAGCAATTAAATTATTGTTTTTCATTTCTTCCATAATGAGCTAATTTCCTCTTTAGGGGTTCAAGTTGGTGAAAGCCCTATGGAAAAATGTAAAAGCTCTAAAGCATAACCAATCTAGCTAGCATGTGAACTTAGTTTGTTTTTTTTTAGTTTAAATTTGGGTAAACCTAGTCGGGCAACTAGTGTTGCTTGTCAAGCTTGAACTTAATACCGAAAAGGTTAAGAAAAGGCGAATGTCACAAAAGCAATGGAGGAAAAGGCTTAGAAATAAGTTTTGAAACATCGACCCTAGACATAGGGCGAGACTCCAAAACCACTAGAGTTGTGTGCGAAAATATCTAAGTTAGATTAGCCATAAACACATAGGTTTAATCACTTAGCCTCCCAAAGATTTTGAATCAAAATTGAATAAGAGTCGAATTCGGTTTACTTAGTTTTCACATGTTAGCTACGATTGCAATTGCATTTTTTATAGCATTTTTCTAAAAGGTGCTTGAACCACTCGAAATCCCGTATTTTCACTCATTGATTTTTCACCCATTTTTCGTTAACAAACCAACCTCATATATTTTTATAACCTCAGTTACCTAACTTGCAATATGAAAACAATTTTTGCTATCATTTGAATTTTGTTGTATTTGTTCCCTGTGGGATCGATACTCTAGAATACTTTCAGTTTATATTACTTGCATCAACAGTGTGCACTTGCACTAGACTGGAACTTTGTTTTGAATTAAAAATCTTTTCTTTAAGCCTCCACGTTTTAGTCCGATCAGTCCCCAAAATGGTAGGCATATTGAATCGACTACAAAAACTACTCTCACCCATGCAAATCAAAGGACAAGCCTTTACAAGCAGGAGTTCATAACTCACTCAAGATTAAGATCGAGTTGCATATGATCATCCTGATGAAATATTAATCTTCTCAATTAATGGATTTATAAAGAGAGATTAAATATTATGTGGTCCAGCCTTATACAAACTCATTGTATAAGATACCCCCACTCACATGTCGCCACATAAACGATTTGGATCAAATCATTTGTAACTATTACAATGGGCTGTATCAATAGTGTTACCAAGATAAGGCACTCAACCTTATCCATATACTATGACAGTTTAGGTTATTTCTTGAACATGATCCTCTCATATGTCAACCACATACTGTTCAAGATTACACTAATAACCTTGCATTTTCCATATAATGGATAATATTTTATTACAAATAAAATAATCAAATTTATTATTAATTATTAAATAAATCATTAATTAAGAGGCTTTAGGGCATAAATCCCAACACTACCACTACGACCACGACAACTGCTACTCATTCTCCTGCTCCTACTTTTGCTTCTTCTTCTCCTCCTCCTCCTCCTACGATGACGACGACGACCACCACCACCACCACCACCACCACCACTACCAATACCACTACTACCCCTACTACCCCTACTACCACCACCACTACTACTACTTACTTGATTAGGACAATCTATGATGTGTTCTGAATAATGATATTTTTGCAATTTTTGTGAAATGTGAGAGCATATCCTAGATTCAAGTAAATTTAAATTCTTTACTTTAAATTTCTTGCACTTGTGGAGCACTTAGCCTACCTATTAATGTTTTGAAAGCTTTGAATATATTTATATTTTCTAGATATTCGTTGTCACCTAGATAGGCTTAAGAACTAATTTGAAGGTTGACTTGCATGATAGGTTGTAATGTGTTACTTATGAGAAAAGGCACGTTTATATGCCTGCAAAAAAATGAAAAGAAAAGAAAGAAAAAAAGAAAGTGAAAAGTTGAAAGAAAACTAGCTTGTAATGTGTAAAAATGATCAAGGGCAAAAAGAGTTGCCTCTACTGTGATCAATTAGGCTACTCATGAGCAAAAATGTCGTGGGTAAGGTGTCTCTGCAATAGTTGTGTGAAAGCTATTGTCCTTGAGTTATAAAAATGCAAGTTTAGGGTATCTTTGTAGTTGTTTTCAAGCACCTTAGTTAGATATTACTCTCTTAATTGTAGGGAGATTGAAAATTTGGTACTTAGGGCTAGTGTAGGGGAAAGATAAACTAAGGACTTTATAAACCTATTTCGGGCTTGTATGTAAAGAGAATAATCGAATTAAACCCACAGTGGAAGCGTTGGAATCAACTTTGATTTTATTTTATAATTAAAATATAAAATTAAGGTCAAGCAAACATACTTTAGGATTTATCACGGAGATATTTTCTGGCGGATCTTTTTCTCCTTGTGCTCCAACTCCAATGAGGTTGAATTCCAAGACTTCCACAAAGTCTTCATTGCTATGACTCGAACAAAGGATCAAAAGGGTTTGTGGGAATTAAAACCTTCTTGAAATTAGTGTTGGGTATAGAGTATGCCCTAGGATACACGTCTCTCCAACTTTAGTGCAAGTGGGAGATTGTTGAGATTTATGCCATAAAACCTCGTAATTAATAATTTATAATAATTTTGATTATTTTATTTGCAATATAATATTATCCATTATATGAAAAATCCAAGGTTATTAGTGTAAATTTGAAAAGTATATGGTTGACATACAGGAGGATCATGTTCAAGAGATAATCTAAAGGGTCATAGTATATGGATAAGGTTGGGTGCCTTATCCTGACAATACTATTGATACGGCCCACTTTGTGATTTGATCCAAATCGTTCATATGGAGACATCTGAGTGGGGGTATCTTATACAATGAGTTTGTATAAGACTGGACCACGAAATATTTAATCTCTCTTTATAAATCCGTTAATTGAGAGATTAATATTTCATCAAGATGATCATATGCGACTCGATCTTAATATTGAGTGAGTTATGAACTCCTGCTTGTGAGGGCTTGTCTTTTAATTTGCATGGGTGAGAGTGGCTTTTGTAGCCGATTCAATATGCCTACCTGAAGGAATGAACGTTTCACTCTGCAGCGGAAGTATTGGATTGTCTTTGATTTTATTTAAAATTAAACTAAAAAATAAGATTAAGTAAACTTACTTGGAGTAAATATGGAGATATTTCTGGCATGTCTTTATCTCCTCCACAAAGTCTTCCTAGCTATGACTCGAACACAAGACCAAGGCTTGTGGCAGTCTCTTGAAAGAAAATCCACAAAGGATTGGAGAGGAAGATGTCTAGAGAGAATTAGCTAATTCTCTATTGAGGAGATGTGTGTTATGTCTAATGGCTCAACCCAAGGGTCCTATTTATGGAGACCAATGATAAATATTTGTCATAATTAAAATATTATATTTTAATATCTAATATATTAAAATATATCTTATACTTATTTGAATCTCATTCAAATCTCCTACGATATTTTATTATTTGAATCTTATTCAAATTTTATAAATATCTTTTATTTAATGTATCAAATATACATTAATTATTTTAATATTTAATGTATCAAATACAATAAATATATTTTCCTCTTTTATATTTAATATATCTAATATATTAAATATTAAATTGAACACTTCAAATTAATATTAATTTGAACACTTCAAAATTTTCTTTCAACTAAATTGATCTTTTAGTCTTACTATAAGCTAGCAAAGAGACCTTATGGACCTACAGATTATAAGCTCCAATGATACAAAATGAATTAATTAAACTCTTTAATTAATTAATTTTCGTTCATTAACTATAGGTCACTCCACTATAGACCTAGAGTTGCACTCTTATGCATTGTAGGACAAGTTGTGTCCAAAGATATAACCATTACATGCAAGTCGATCATTCACGAGTTGTTTATAATTATAGTTGGGTTAAAAGTTCATTTTACCCCTATAATTACATCTTGCACCTTAAGTACCACCGATCCTCTAATGAATAATCTGTTTATAACCTAATTATAAACTAAGTCCCTCTTAGACCAGTGAGCGGGTGGGGCCCCATTGTTCAAGTCCCAAAATCAGCACTTAAGGGAACTACTCATCTGCTTACCCTATATTGGAAGGAGTGAATTTCATCTTGTGAGATTATGTTCCCAACTCCCTATTTGGTCAAGTCCCTAAAATGGTAGGCATATTGAATCGGCTATAAAAGCCAATATCACCCATGCAAATCAAAGGACATGCCCTCACAGGTAAGAGTTCATAACTCACTCAGGATTAAGATCGAGTCGCATATGATCATCCTGATGAAATATTAATCTTCTCAATTAATAGATTTATAAAGAGAGATTAAATATTTCGTGGTCCAGTCTTATACAAACTCATTGTATAAGACACTCACATGTCTCCACATGAATGATTTGGATCAAATCATTTGTAACTATTACAAAGTGGGCCGTATCAATAGTATTACCATGATAAGGCACCCAACCTTATCCATATACTATGACCCTTTAAGTTATTTTTTGAACACGATCCTCTTGTATGTCAATCACATACTATTCAAGATTACACTAATACTCTTGGATTTTTCATATAATGGATAATATTATATTATAAATAAAATAATCAAAATTATTATAAACTATTAAATAAATTATTAATTACGAGGCTTTAGGGCATAAATCCCAACATTATCATTTTGGGGACTTGACCAAATAGGGAGCTGGGAACATAATCTCACAAGATGGAATTCACTTCTTCCCATATAGGGTAAGTAGATTAGTAGTTTCCTTAAGAGCTGATTTTGGGACTTGAACAATGGGGTCTCACCCTTTTACTGGCCCGAGAGGGACTTAGTTTATAATTAGATTATAAACAGATTGTTCATTAGAAGATCAGTGGTACTTAAGATGCAATATGTAATTACAAGGGTAAAATGGACTTTTCACCCAGTTATAATTATAAACAACTCGTGAAGGATCGACTTGCATGTAATGATTATATCTATGGACACAATTTATCCTACAGTGCATAAGAGTGCAACTCTAGGTTTATAGTTCAGTGACCTATAGTTAATGAATTAAAATTAATTAATTAATTAAAGAGTTTAATTAATTCATTTTGTATCATTAGAGCTTATAATCTGTAGGTCCATAAGGTTCCCTTGCTAGCTCATAGTAACACTAAAAGATCAATTTAGTTAAAAGAAAATTTTGAAATGTTCAAATTAATATTTAATATATTAGATATATTAAATATATAAGAGGAAAATATATTTATTGTATTTGGTACATTAAATATTAAAATAATTAATATATATTAGATACATTAAATAAAAGATATTTATAGAATTTGAATAAGATTCAAATAAATAAATATCGTAGGAGATTTGAATGAGATTCAAATAAATATAAGATATATTTTAATATATTATATATTAAAATATAATATTTTAATTATGGCAAAGATTTTTTTTTGGTCTCTATAAATAAGACCATTGGGTTGAGCCATTAAACACAACACACATCTCCTCAATAGAAAATTAAAGAATTCTCTCTAGACCTCTTTCTCTCCAATCCCTTGTGGATTTTCTTTCAACATGCTCTCACAAGCTTTGGTCCTGTGTTCGAGTCATAGCTAGGAAGACTTTATAGAGGAGATAAAGATATACTAGAAATATCTCCATATTTACTCCAAGTAAGTTTACTTAATTTTATTTTTTTAGTTTAATTTTAAATGAAATCAAAGATGATCCAATGCTACCTCTGCAGAGTAAAACGTTAATTCATTCCTTCAATTAGAATGAGAGAATGACGGGAGAATTCTCTAGAGCTTTTTTCTCTTATTTGGACTGCACACAAATGACTCACCCCTAGGGCCCTATTTATAGTAGCCTAGGGAAAATAATTAAATATTATATTTAATATCTAATATATTAAAATATATTTATCTAACCAATTTAAATCATATTCAAACATTTCCAAATTCTCTCGCGATATCTATTTCCTTATTTGAATCTAATTCAAATTTAATAAATATCTTTTCTTTAATGTATCTTAATACATTAATAATTTCTTTAATATTTAATAAATCATATACAATAAATATGTTGTTCCTCATTTAATATATCAAATATATTAAATTTTAATGAGCTAGTAGGGGGATCTTATGGACCTACAGATTATAAGCTCCAATGATACAAAATTAATTAATTAAACTCTTTAATTAATTAATTTTCATTCATTAACTATAGATCACTCCATTATAGACCTAGAGCTACAATCTTATGCACTGTAGGACAAGTTGTGTCCATGGATATAATCACTACATGCAAGTCAATCTTTCACGAGTTGTTCACAATTACAGCTAGGTCAAAAGTCTGTTTTACTCCTGTAATCATATTTTGCACCTTAAGTACCACTAATCCTCTAATGAACAATTTGTTTATCATCTAACCATAAACTAAGTCCCTCTTGGGCCAGTGAGAGGGTGGGGTCCCATTGTTCAAGTCCCAAAATCAGCACTTAAGGGAACTACTCATCTACTTACTTTATAAGGGAAAGAGTGAATTCCATCTTGTGAGATTATGTTCTCAGCTCCCTATTTGGTCAAGTTCCCAAAATGGTAGGCATATTGAATCGGCTACAAAAGCCACTCTCACCCACGTAAATCAAAGGACAAGCCCTCACAGGAAGGAGTTCATAGCTTACTCAAGACTAAGATTGAGTCGCATATTAACAGATTTATAAAGTAAGATTAAATATTTCATGGTCCAGTCTTACACAAACTCATTGTATAAGATACCCTCACTCACATGTCTCCACATGAACAATTTGGATCAAATCATTTGAAACTATTACAAAGTGGGTCATATCAATAGTGTTACTAGGATAAGACACCCAACTTTATCCATATACTTTGACCATTTAGGTTATTTCTTAAACATGATGTTCTCGTATGTCAACCACATACTGTTCAAGATTACACTAATAACCATAGATTTTTCATATAATGGATAATATTATATTGTAAATAAAATAATCAAAATTATTATTAATTATTAAATAAATCATTAATTACAAGACTTTATGACATAAATCTCAACAATCTCCCACTTGCACTAAAGTTAGCGAGATATGTATCCTAGGGCATACTCTATACCCAACATGCTCTCTCACTTGCCCTAGCAAAGATGAGACATGTCTAGTAATCCTAGACATTCTAGGTAACCCTCAAACACTTTAGCCTAAAGAGTCTTTTTATATAGATCCACACGACTGCCATTAAAAACCACTTGGTCACACCATGATGTTTTCTCTCTTGATATGATTCCCTATACATTGGTGTTTTCTAATTTCCTTAATATTAGTCTTTGCATCACTATTATCATAATAAAGAGGATAAACTAAATCATATTTGAAACACATTTCAAATCTTCAAGGAACTATTTGAGTCATACAAGTCTTTTTGTTGCTTCACAAGCAAAACAATTTAACTTTGTATACCATACTCCACCATCTAGGTTAAAATCCATCTTAACATAGATTTTCTAAATCTTTGTAAGAACTAGTGTATCTTGTAAAGATCAAATCTTTTACTCCATACACATAAATTTCTCATTATCCATAGATAATTTGATAAAGTTTTTAATTTTTTATTCAATGGTCATACCATTTGTTTAACTGATATATGCTAACCAACTGTTTATTAATTGCTAAGTCTCATTTATGCATTAATTATCTCCCTCTTAGAGTAGATAATTAGTCATATGCTCTCAAAATTTGAGGTGTCTAAGGATAGTCTTCCTTAGACATAAATATCAAATATTTGGCAACAATTTTGCCAATATAAGATGTTGGAGACAAAGTTAACATTTTGTCCTTAAAATCTCCATTTTGAACATGTAAAATATACCGAATCATTCCAAATCACTCATTTGGAATTGGTTACTTAGTCAAAATTTTATGTTAGAATGTAACGACCGGCACTTTCAGGTATTAATTAAGGCTTTAATTTTGAATTTTAAATTTATAGTAAGGTCAATTTCATGCTTAAAGTTGTGTTAGAATTTAATTTTGGAATTTAGCATATTGGAAATTTGGGAATTAGAGGGTAGAATGGGAAGAAAGAAGGAAAAATGGGATTTAATTGGTGTTTAGGGCATTCTTGTAAATTAAGAGACATTTAGCCAAGCCCAAGCCCATGTTTAAGCCAAGTCTTATTATCTCTCTCTGTTATTTTAATCGGCACGCAGCCCTAGGTTCAAGCCAAGCCTCCAAGCCAGCCAAGCCTCCATCTTCATCTCTTTCTTCTCCCTCCTTGTTCGACAACCTCCATTGAAGCATAAGAAGTTTTTTTTTCAGCACCTCTCACCACCACCTTAGACCGCCGAGCACCGCTAGCCACGAGCCGCCGCCGCCGCCGCCGCACGCAACCGCCGCTCGCCGCCGTCCCACCAGATCTGTGCAGTCTGCCCCGAACTCCGCACCTCAAATCGCCGCACGCCACGCCGCAGCACGCCCCGAGTCGTCACGCGACCACCGCCGTCCCCGAGCAGAAGCCGCCGCGATCCGCCGTGATCCGTCGCGCTTCAGACCGCTCAGCCTCCGCCGATTTTCTGCAGACCGCGCGAACACCAGATCTGCCGCCTCTGCACGCCGAACACCGAACGCTGAAGCCTCGCGCGAACCACAGCGCAGACCGCCGAACGCCGCCACGACTCGATCTCGAGTGCCGCCACTGCTGTAGCGGGTTTGCTCTGTTTTTGGACAAATTTTCTGGTGTTTTTCAACATTATACAGCCCCGTTTCAGCTCCGTTTTCACGTGGGTAAGCTTATTCTCGCTGTATTCTCATGATTTTCAAATGATAGATCTAGTTTTAGGCATTATTTTGTTGATTTGGAGGTTGACCCATTGGTTTTGGGCTCCATATTGGAATACCCATTGTAGGTGGAGTTTGGTTTGACAAATAGAATCAAACCATCATTTAAATCGGCAAAGCTCGGTTCTATTTTGGGATCGGAATTAAGGTAAAATTTCCATTCTAAAATCAAGCAAAATTCTTGAGTTTATGCTAGACTTCAATTCTAGAATTTGGATGGTGTTGGAAAAATTATTATCTCCTAATTCTTTTACGAAGTTTGGGAAGTGGTTTGGATCTTAGGATGACTTTGGAGTATGAGTTCTTGGGGATAATGGAGTTCTTAAACCCATATCTTAGGGTGATTTTAAGAATTAGAGTTAAAAGTTATGAATGTCAAGCGTGATCTTTTGAAAAATTTTATAGGTGCCAAGGGATTTCGAAATAGGGGTTGGAGGATTTTTCTGAACATTGGCCAAGGTAAGGGACTTTATGCCGGTATGCTTAAATGCAAGTAGGGAACTGAATTGAAAAAAAAAAAGAATTTACTTTTGAAATAAAAGGATTTCCATAAATGTTTTAGTTATGATTGTTGATGAATTTTGAAATGCTATGTATGAAAAATAATTCTCACATGTATGTTCTTATGAGTGTGATGCATGTTATATGATTTATGATATGATGAATGACATGAGAACTTTGTTTTATGTTGCATCATGAAATGAAAAATTGAAAATGCTTTGGGACCTCATGCATACATTATGTTTTCATGATAAAAATGATTTCGAAGGCTGTGGCAATTACCCCCTAACATTATTGATGTACATCTATATGAAAATGAGCCTTACGAGGCTATATGAAAAGGAACCTGAAAAGGTTAAATGAAAAGGAACCTGAAAATGTTAAATGAAAAGGAAAGGTGAGGTTGGGTTAATTGTCTACATTAAGCCGAAGAGAAAAGTTGAAAGAGAAACGTTTCTGCTATGAAAGGAATTTAGGTCCCACCAAAGGAAAGAAAGAAAATGTTTTCGAAAACTCATTATGTGTGTGTATGCATATCCTGACCCGGTAGTGAGGTCACTTACTGAGTATTGTAAAATACTCACCCTTTTCAAAAATGTTTTTCTTTTCAGGCAAATACAAAGACATATCATAGGCGATTGACAAGGCAGTTTGCTGAGAGGGTCATGGGTGACTTTGAAGGTCATGACTTCCGCATTTAGATAGTGTGTTAGTTAAAACATACATTGTTTAGTAAACAATGTGTTGTGAAACTATTTCAACTGATTGAACATTATAATTCATATTATGTTTTGAAATGATTTTTAAAGGGATCCCGAGCATAAAGATTTTTGGTTGTTTAGCAAAAAGTTTCATTCTTTCTGTCTTTTACCAAAGATTTTAAAATTTCTTCGGCATGCATGTAGTAACGTCCCTAGAAAGTCTAATAGGAAAAGTCGGGTCGTTACAGTTAGATAGACATCTTACATCATTCATAATGAGTAAAATATCATCGACATAAAACATGAGAAAAATTCACTAAGCAATTAATAATTTTCTTATCTATACAAGCTTCATTAATATTTATCCAAAGTCATAGATTTTGATACTTTTATCAAACCTTATATTCAAAGATCTAATGGTAAAATTCATTTCATAAATGAACCTTTATTATTTTGCAAACCTTTTTGCTTTTGATCATTGGATATAAACCTTTTTGATTGATTTGTGTAGATGCATTATCTAAGATTTGTTTTTATAAAATAATTCCAAACATTCATTTTTCATATCTCATATGCAACAATGAATTAAATAATGCTTACATGCTCTAATATGGCAACAAGTGAGAAAGTTTACTTGAAATCTACTTTCTCCTATTAGGTCTAACCCTTTGCCATTAGTCTCATTTTGAGGGCAATAAGTCTTTCTACTTTGTCATCTAACATGATAACTTGGGCTTCAATTAAGTTCTTGTAAAGGTTAAGTCATCTCATAACATTCCTATTACGATGAAGCTTATCCAATTCATGACTAGGATTCATTTGATTTTCAACTGTAATTAAATTGTTAACAACTTTTGTTATCCATTTAGTGGCTTCATTTGTGACCAATTTATTAACACTATCTCACCTTATTAAAGGTTTATGATATTTTATTTGACATTCCTTATAGAAAAATGATATTTGCCATACAAATACCTTATTCTTTTTAGGACTAGATAAAAGATCATTTTGTTACTCCTTAAGGGTAGCCTACCTTAGGCATATCTTTTGAACATATACAATCTTTTTTTGCTTGTTACAGCATGTAAGCTTAACATTCCCAAATGGTGAAGTGTTGTAAACTAGCTTTACTATTCTTCTATAATCTCAAAATTGTCTCGTAGACACTTTTGGAGGGAATAATATTCACTATACAATCTCTATTGCATATTCTAGCCAGAGTCTTGTAATAGCGTGTAACTCAATTTAATGTGACCATGTCTAACAAGATTTTGTTTCTCCTCTTGCAGTACAATTTCACATAAATGTACTTGGTATTTTAGATAATTGAGATAAAAAATTATTTTCTATCAATTAGTCTTAGTACGTAAGGTTCCTATACTTTCATTTATAATCTGATCATAATGTCTTGATAGATGATAATTATCAGTTATGAGGATTATTTAACCCTAAAACCAAGTTGTTCTTGCCATTTTTGCATATTTTATTGAATAACGAGCAAACTAAAAAGAGCATTTATAAGATAAATTCATGCAAGCTTGTCGGAGTATGGCAAAAAAAAGAATTAAGTTGAAAAGATAAAGGAAAGTTGGCTAAAATTGTTATTTTTGTGCAGATTTGAAGAAATTAAGAAAATGCAAATGAAATGCAATTGCATTTCCTTGAGAAGGCAAGGTGGTGAACAAGAGGGAAAATGCAATTGCAATGCAATTGCATTTTCTGGACTTATCCTTCATTATGGAAATCACGAAAATTTACCAAGATTTACGAAGATTGCTCAATTTATGGGAGAATTTTCAGCCTAATCTCACGCCCCAAAGTCTACCCAAGAATTAAGGAGCCCAAGATGGAAAAGGCCTGAGAATATCTATAAAAGGGGAGGAAGAACGAAGAAAGGGGGCATTCGATTTATACTCTATTTTTATGGGTTTTTTTGCTGTATTTCATTTTCGGACTGCAGCCTTTTGTTTCATTTTTTTACATTTTGTTTCTGTATTTTTGCTCTTTAAATTCTGAATTTGATCCCTCCTCAACGAAGGTTCGAGGAGGTAAAGATCCAATTTCCCGTGAAGGAATTTTGGTTCGATCAAAGCAAGGAATTTCCATGAGTTTTGTTACTCTGTTTTGTCAATTCCATTCGGTTGTAATTCTTCATTTTCTGCTTGAGTTTAGTTTTAAAGATCTTCTATGTTTTAACCAATTTTTTTGTATGAACTATTGAATCCTAGGTTTCAATTTCTTCAACTCTTCATTTAAAAATAAATAAACTGTTCGGATTTATGCCCTAAAGCCTCATAATTAATGATTTATTTAATAATTTTTAATAATTTTAATAATTTTATTTGCAATATAAATATTATCCATTATATGAAAAATCCTAGGTTATTAGTGTAATCTTGAACAGCATGTGGTTGACATACGGGAGGATCATGTTCAAGAAATAACCTAAAGGATCATAGGATATGGATAAGGTTAGTGCCTTATTCTGGTAACACTATTGATACGACCCACTTTGTAATAGTTACAAATGATTTGATTCAAATCTTCATGTGAGTGGGGGTATCTTATACAATGAGTTTGCATAAGACTGAACCATGAAATATTTAATTTCTCTTTATCAATATGTTAATTGAGAAGATTAATATTTTATCAGGATAATCATATGCGACTCGATCTTAATCCTGAGTGAGTTATGAACTCCTGCCTGTGAGGGCTTGTCCTTTGATTTGCATGGGTGAGAGTGGCTTTTGTAGTCGATTCAATATGTCTACCATTTTGGGGACTTGACCAAATAGGGAACTGGGAACATAATCTCACAATATAGAATTCACTTCTTCCCTTATAGGAGAAGTAGATGAGTACTTCCCTTAAGTGCTCATTTCGGGACTTGCACAATGGGGCCCACTTTCTCACTAGCCCAAGAGGGACTTAGTTTATGATTGGATCATAAACAAATTGTTCATTAGATGATCAGTGGTACTTAAGGTGTAAGATTTAATTACAGGGGTAAAATGGACTTTTGACCTAGCTGTAATTACGAACAACTCGTGAAGGAAGTGATTATATCCATGGCCACAACTTATCCTACAGATAAGAGTGCAACTCTAGGTCTATAGTGGAGTGACCCTATAGTTAATGAATGAAAATTGATTAATTAAAGAGTTTAATTAATTAATTTTGTATCATTGGAGATTATAATCTGTAGGTTCATAAGGTCTCATTGCTAGCTCATATGAACAAATAGGGATCAATTTTATTGAGAGAAAATTTTGAAATGTTCAAATTAAAATTTGATATATTAAATGAAGGAAAAATATTTAATGTATATGATACATTAAATATCAAAGAAATTACTAATGTATTAAGATACATTAAAGAAAAGATATTTATTAAATTTGAATTAGATTCAAATTAGGAAATAGATGTCATAGGAGAATTTAAAGGTTTGAATAAGATTCAAATTGGTTAGATCAATATATTTTAATATATTAGATATTAAAATATATTATTTAATTATTTGCCCTCGGCCACTATAAATAGAACCCTAGGGGTGAGCCATTGTATGCATTTTTAATAAGAGAAAATAACTCTTGAAATTCTCCTCCCATTCTCTCTCTCTTTTTTCAAGAAGGTTCCTACAAATCTCTTTGGTCCTTTGTTCGAGTCATAGCAATGAAGACTTTGTGGAAGTCTTGGAGCTCATTGGAGTTGGAACACAAGGAGAAAAAGACCCGCCAGAATAATCTCCATATTATTTTCAAGGTATGTTTTATTATTAACCTCATTATTATTATTTAATTCTAAATGAATTCAAACCGGTTCCAACGCTTCCAGTAGGGTTTAATTAGATTATTCCCTTCATAAACAAAGCATCTCAAAGACTATTAATTTTCACCTCATCATCACCTGTTATGATCATGTCATCAGCATAGAGTAGAAGCATTGTACATACTAAGGTTGTCTTTTTAACAAATAGACTTGAATATGCATTTCAAGACCTGAACTCACAAAACTCAATATATTGAGCAATTTTACCATACTGAGCACGAGGAGCTTGCTTAAGACCATACAAAGCTTTCTTGAATAGACACACATAATTTGGAAACTCCTTAGAAACAAAATCATGAGGTTGTTCCATAAAAATGTCTCGATCCAACTCTCCATAAAGGAAAGCATTCTTCACATCTAACTGCCATAATTTCCAACCTTTGCGAGTAGCTAATGAAATAATTGTCTGGATGGTTACCATTTTAGCAATAAGACTAAATGTCTCCTTGTAATCTAGACCATATTGCGGTGAAAAATCACAAGCAACAAGACTAGATTTATACCTATCAATAGTACCATCAGACATTTTCTTTAACTTATAAACCCATTTTTGCCTCCAAACACTATTGAATTATACTCAATAAGTCTCAATAATGGCAATGCAAGTGCAATGACAACAAGTGATAAATAAATTGTTGATTCCTCAAGGATTAGTATAGAAATATTTTCTTCTCAAGTTAATTTATAGTGAACTCAAATAGTAACAAGTAACAAATCTTTGGGTGTTAACTACTAAAAACATATAAAAGTACGAAAACACTAAACTTGCTAACACAATAAAAATGTTGAATAGGAAATGCACAAACACAATGCTTCAATGATAACAAGTTAATCATAATGGTAAAATCGGGCTCGGATTAAGAATGGAATTTATCTTTCTAAGAAGAATGCTTCGACAAGAACTCTACTCCCTTAAACCGCTCAACATAAAACGAAATCCTCCCAGATTTCACGGATACAGTGGTTTAACTCCCATTAACCCACATTAATTAAACAAGTTGATATTACACATTAGGCATGTACTCTCCCAAGTACACCCACTTAGCTAGCTACTAACCCAATCGAGAGGCTAATGTGATTGCATGCAATCGGCTCCCTATATTTCTCCCAAAATACAGAAGACGGTGCTGGTGTGTGTTGATCAGGCATACATCAAGCAATTAATACTAAAAACTCATACAACCAGAATGAAAAGAGCTAAGGGATCTTATCCCCTTCTTAGATTGATAAACGCATCCTTAATCCTCACCCAATGGTGAATTAGCTCATATTACAACCGAAAAATAAAAATGAAGTTCTAGCGAATGCCATTACAAAAGATTGGAAGAAAACTAAAAAAGAGAAGTAAGAAATGTTGCCCAATGGAGCTCCTGCAATAGCTTTTCTGGCGATCTTCCAATCCCCAGCATCTCTACACTTTTTCTGCCTCCTCTCACGAGTTGTGATCCCCCAAAAAAAACTCCCCTATTTTAATTGGCTTTTCTCCAAAATTCAGGGCCGATTAGGCAGTGACAGAACACCGAGAGCTTTCCTATTGACTGGGACCATCAGAGCTGTCAAAATTTTTTCAACTCATTTAAAATTATGTTTCTCACATGTCAGTTTGCAAAATCTTTGCTAAAGTAATGCTCCATCATCATCTATGCTCTCTTTAGGCGAACTCAACATTTTATAATGTTCCAACAATCTTTCAACTTTAATGCATTCGGCTATTAACTTGCATTCACAAATTCTGCCATAAATGCTCTAAAATGGTCACTAAGGGGGCGTTTGGCCCCCTGAGTTGAGTTGAGTTGAGTTGGGTTTTAAACCCAACTCACTGTTTGGCCCATGGAGAAATTAACTCATCATAAAAAAACTCAACTCTATCAACTTGCCACAGTGTTAGGATATTAACTCCACCGACTTGTACGGTAACTCTATTACCATATTTTATCATCGCTTCTCCAATGACTGGCAGCCACCTCGACGACCTTCTTCAGCGACCAACGACCACCTCAGGCGACCACTGTAGGTGACCTTCTCCAACGATCGACGGCCATATACGGCAACTGACAACCACTGCCAACTACCGTTTTCGACGATCGACGGCAATCGTTGGTGACCATATACGGCAACCGGCAATACCGGCTCCAAAAATAATTCCCAGCGACTGACGACACTCTCATGGTTCATAATATGAAATGCACATGTACTTAGTTGGTATGATTCTCTGCTCCAACAATCTTTCTTTGGACTTACGAATTCGACCCATTGTTGGCCATTACTTATATTTTGTGAACCATAATTATGTTTTGTGAATCATGTAAATAGGCTATTGATGACCTACTAATATTTTGTGAATATTCCACTCCTACATGACACTAATGTTGAAATATATTGTCGTTTTCTTGTCATCTTGAAAAAGTAAAATATTGGCATTCTCTTTTCCAAAGATGTTCAATTTAGTACATGTGTTTAAAAAAATGTAAACAAACAATGTTCCTTTGCAAGAAAAAAAAAAAAAAAAAAAAAAAAAAAAACTCTCTCTCATAATGAATACTCTATTAGTAATTGAAAATGTCATAATAAGGTCCTCATTTGTAAGTTTCAAAGATGTTCAATGTGTGTTTAGAAAATGAAACCTTAGATTTCTATATTTTGATAGAAGTTCAATTTGTGTTTAAAGAAAAAAAAAAATGCAGGTACATTGTCTTTTCTCCATTCATCAATTGCTATTTGTTGTTATAAAGAATGTAACATTTGATTTCGATAAATTGAAAGAAGTTCAATGTGTAGTAGAAAGAGAAAACAAGGCTACATTGCCTATAGTTTGGAAGAAGTCAATTTCTAAAAAAAGAAAGATTAAAAAAGATCAATGTTGAAATATATTGTTTTTTTTAAGTGGACATCTGAATTCAGTGTTGGGAAGTTGAGAAATTATGTTTCTAGATGAATTATTGGAAAAAATAAAAATAAAGGAAACAAAAACAGTAAACTAAAAATCAGTCTACTTCGGGTTACAAAAAACTGCACTAGATACCCCTGACAACTCAACTAAATGCTACACCCCAAACATAGACTTTCTGACTCAACTCAACCCAACTCTGCACCCCAAACACAAACTTCTGAACTCACTGACAAACTAACTCTGCCCAGCTCAACTCAACTCTACCCAACTCAACTTTGCACCTCAAACGCCCCCTAAATTTAATTTAATGCAAGCTAAGTAACTTAATTCATCAACCACCATTCTAGCATCTTTTTGGACATAAATCATACTTATAACTCATAATGCTGAAACTTTAAAAACTCATACAACCAAAATGAGAAGAGCTAAGAGGTCTTATCCCCTTCTTAGATTGATAAACGCATCATTAATCCTCACCCAATGGTGAATTAGCTCGTATTACAACCGAAAAATAAAAATGAAGCTCTAGCGAATGCCATTATAGAAGATCAGAAGAAAACTAAAAAATAGAAGTAAGAAATGTTGCCCAATGGAGCTCCTACAGTAGCTTTTCCTGCGAGCTTCCAATCCCCAACTTCTCTACACTTTTTCTGCCTCCTTTCCCGAGTTGTGATCCCCAAAACATGACTTCCCTCTTTTAATTGTCTTTTCTCCAAAATTCAAGGTTGACTAGGCAGTGACAGAACACCAGGAGCTTTCTTATTTGCTGGGACCATCTGAGCTATCAAAAATTTTCCAGCTCAATTAAAATTATGTTTCTCACGTGTCAGTTTGCGAAATCTTTGCTAAAGTAATGCTCCATCATCATCTCTTCTCTCTTTAGGCGAAACTCAACACTTCATAATGTTCCAACAATCTTTTATCTTTAATGAATTCGGCTACTAACCTACATTCACAAATTCTGCCATAAATGCTCTAAAATGGTCACTAAATTCAATTTAATGCAAGCAAAGTAACTTAATTCATCAACCACCATTCTAGCATCTTTTTGGACATAAATCATACTTATAACTCATAATGCTGAAACTTTAAACTATAAAACTGCAAATAATAACTCTCATTTGACGAGTTATCACCCATTTACAAGTAACTAACTCAACATTCTTTGGCTTTGCAACAAGTTCCCATGTGTCATTCTTGTTTAAAGTCGAGATTTCCTCCTACATTACTTTTTCCCATTTAAGAATACCTCTAGCTTCATTATAAATTGGGGTTCGTCTTCACAAATATTACCCAATAAAAAATAAGATACAATCGAATAGTTATTTAACTATACCTCATAATCAGATAAATAACTAGGTCGTGTTCTTTGTCTAGAAAGCCTTCAAACAACAATCTTTGTATCTTCATTTGCCTAAACATTTCCTTCAGGACTAGTATTCATCTCATTTTCATTTTATGTGCTATTAGTAAAAAAATGGTGACAAGTCAATAACACCTTTCTTTGAACTTGCATCCATTTGATGTGATGAAACATCATCAAACACCACATCTCGAAAAACAAAAACTTCTCTTGTATTTGGATCCATACATCTCCACCATTTTCTGTGAGTATCATATCCAACAAAAATACAACATCTTGCCTTTGGATCAAGCTTAGTACGCTTACTCTTAGAAACATGATCATAACAAATTGACCCAAAAACTCGAAGATAACTCACATTAGGTTTACGATGATATAGTACCTCAAAAAAATATAGATTTGACCCCGCCCATGGAGGTAGACGATTTATGACATGACAAGCTGACTGTATAGCTACTGCTGCCCAAAGCTCCCTTGGAAGGTTCTTTACATGTAGCCAAGACAAGCACATGGAAGTATTTACATTTAGCAACTCCAATTTGTTGTGGAGTATTAGACGCGTCATTTTGCATTGAATGCCATGATCTTTGCAATAACTCTGAAATTGATCATACATGTATTCTCCTTCATTATCTATGCGAATACACTTTGTTGGCAACATAAATTCCTTCTCCATTTGCTCCTAGAAATGGACAAACTTGGAGAAAGCTTCACTTTTAGCTTCCAAAAAATACACCTAAATAAATCAAGAAAAACCATCAACAATAACCATGACATAACGACAACCAGAATAACTGGGTGTTTTTGTTGGCCTTATCAATCGAAATGAACTTATTGTAATGTTGGAATTTGGAAGGGAAGACGATGTGATTTTCCAAATTGACAACCAGGACAAACAGCATCATGGTGAATTTCTTTAAAGAGAGGAATACCATTAAGAAGCTTCTTCATAAAAATTCTATGCAACAACTGATAACCAACATGACCCAACTAAACATGACAAAATACTGCACTATCATTCTAACATGTCTTTTCAACATATGCATCACTTGCAGACAAAACATAAAGGAAATCTTTCCTCATTCCAGTAAACAGAATATCATATTCAAATTGCTTAATATTAGAAATAATTTTCACATTATTTGGCCCAAAGAGAACATACCTCCCAAAGTCAGTAATCTGAGAGACTGAAATCAAACCTTCTTTAAACCTGGAACATGATAAACATCTTCAAGAGAAATGCCACCAACATTTGGTGCACCATCCTTAACATTAACATGACCTTCTTCAACAATATGATGTAAGGAATTATCAGCCGTCGCAATGACTCTTCTTCCTTGATGGGTACGTACATCAAAGATAAGAGAAACATTTCTAGTAGCGTGATGAGAACAACCAGAATCAACAATCCAATCTTAATTATAATCTATAGAAGCATTAGCATGCAAATTAATGGGTTGATCAATAGCTTCAATTGATAAGTATTGTTCCTAAGTAGGTTGTTCAAGTTTATTACTCTCTTATACAACATTTGCTTCTGCTTCTTTGAGATTCACCCAATAATTTGGGCTAATAAGACCTAATTTCCCACAACGACGACACACCACCTTCACCCAACAATCATGTTTGATGTGTCCCAGCTTGCCGATTCTAAAATATTTGAAGAACGCTTGGAAGAAGAATTAACTTTTCCCTTGTCTTTTGCATAAAGAACTTCTTCCACCTCAGAGTGGGTTTGCATGTTTTTTCTAAGCATTTGTTTCACCAACGCTTCATAATTTGAGAGCAAGTTTTCCAACTCAATGATAGAAGGTTGATTTACCCAACCTTGTATCGATGAAATAAATGGTATAAACTCCTTCGCAATCCATGAATAAGACACCAATGCAAACGAGCATCACTAATAGGTTCCTCTTTGTCCAATTCTGAAATTTCATAACACAAAGTCTTAATTTTTAGAAAATATTTTATAGCCAACAAATTACCTTGAGTTGTTCCAGCAAATTCGTTCTCCAAGTACTACAACCTCGTCGTGTTCTTTTGAGTGAACAATCTTTCAAGTGTGTCCCACACTTACTTTGGAAAATTCATATCACGAACATGCTCGATATACTCCTTTTAATAACACTCATTTTGAGTGTTATTTAGCTCTAAAAACTAAGCAAATTTCTTAGAAAACGAGTGTTTAAAGTTATATTTCATGTCATTTAGGGCAAATTTAAGTAAAAACAAGCTTTCCATGGGTTTGAAGTCTTGATGTGGTAAAAATGAGTTTTTAGGTGTATTTAGAGTCATTTTTGTAAAGAAAAGTGTTAATTTTTTGTTGGTTTTGTGTTGAGGTTGAAAAAGGACCCAAATGTGCCCATATCCTGATTGCAACTGAAGCAAAGAAGAAATGATCAATGAGATATGCGCCAACATTTGAGAGCAGAAGCTAAAATTCAACTGTTGCAGAAAATAGACAAAATGCGCACAGAAATGCACTCGCATTTAGGCCATTTCGACAATAATGCAAATGCAACCACAAATGCACCTGCATTTTGACATTTTCGACAGATTCTCCAAAATTTGCGGGATTTACAGATTTTATGGAAGATTCTCAACCAAATCTCCTCAAATCAAGGGATATGATCGACCAAGCTTCTTTATACTGATCTCGGCAGCAAACCCTAGGCTCATATCTTCATTTGAAACAGAGCTCGGAGTTGGAAAACCTCTTCATCCTAAAGTTCTGTTGTTTTTCATTCTAAGTTTAAGCTGCCACTCCAAGTCTCCCCTAAGCTCTGTTCATATTCCATTCAGACTCCAACTTCGAAAGAAGGAGGAGTAAGTACTTGATTCTCCTTTAAAAATATTGAACAAGTTAGAAAGGAAGAACATCTTAGGGTTCTTTTTGTTCTTAGAATTTTCATTCAAGTTCTAGAATTTTTTAGGAGTTGTACTTGTTGTTTTATCTTTATTTTTAGTTTGTAAGTTTCTGTTTTTGTTTTAATTCAAGTTTTAAGTTCTTTTGTTCTTTCTTCAATTCATACTTCAAAGTGTATTCAAGTTTATTTATTTTAATGAATTGTGTTCTTTCTTCTACTTGTTTTCTTTTTATTTTCTACACTTTGTTTATCTCTTCGATGAGTAGCTAAACTCCTTGGAGGGGATTCAATCACGTGAAAACCCTAAAAAGGAGATAAGCACCACCATGTGTTCCTTGTGAATTTGCCCAACACTTAGTTAAGTTTACTTTTAGTGAGTTTAACTTTCATTGTTAGCTTAAACTGGTCATTTGAGTTGGCATAGTTTGTGAAGATTTCAATATTGAAAGGGTTGGAGTCAACACACGTTTTCCTAAAAAGTAATCTAGGAAAAGAGTCTAGACATAGAACTTTGCTTTTTATATCTAGACATAGAACAAAAACCTTTAAAATCTTGAAGTTGTGTCTTTCATTATCTAAGCGACTTTAGTCATAGACATATGAGTTTTAAATTGCTTAGTCTCCTAAAGGTTCTTAGAAAAGGAGTCGAATAGGTGTTGAACTTGATTTACTTGGCTAAGTGTCGCTGAGGGTAAGTTGCGGGTGCAATTTGGTAGCATTCTGTCTAAACCATATAGAACTCGACAGAGTCAGTATGCAGAAATAAGAGGCAGAATCTCTGAATTAACTGGATTTAGTTAGGAAAATTACGGGCGTATGGTAGGCGCATTTCCTTGGGGTTGAACCAGAATTCAATCCCTTGCTTCTCATCCTTGTTTCTCCCAATACTTTTTCATTTGTTTTTACTTTTTCTTGCACAAAACCCCAAAAATCATCTTTGTTTATCTTGGTTACCTTCAGTTGCAACTTGTGATCAATTGTCTTGTAAACTAAAGAATACACATGTTAAATTTGTTCCTTTGGGTTTGATACTTAGAATACTCCATATATTACTTGTTTGTGACAGCGTGCACTTGCGCTCCTTTTGGCGTTTCAAAGTCAGCCGCCCATCACCTTTCCAATAGAAGATCGCGAAGCAGATAAAACTTTGCCACACTTGATTTTCCACTTTCTTCGTGCCTCGGCATTCTCCATAGTATCTTCTTGAATTTATGCATCATCACGGGAAACAAGAACCCACAGATCTTGCCTTTGTAGAAAAGCTTACATACATAGCCTCCAATAGCTATAATTATCACCAGTAAGCTTGTCTACATAAATATTGTTTCCACCGTTCATCTTCACTAAGTATTAGACTCAAACACAAGATAAAAAACATGACTGCTCTGATACCATGTAACGAAAGAAAGAAGAGAACAAAGAGTGAAAACAAGAGAGGAATTGCACGAAGGATCAAGTGCTTCAATTGAGCTCTATGCATTGAAGTGAAAGCATTACAAGTATTTATAGAAAAAACAAATAACTAACCACTCACCCACTAACCTTAAAATTCTCCTTGTCCACCCCACTAAGCCACTAAGCCATATTCTACCTAATTAGGAGCCACTCTCCTAAATAAGTGGTACTAACATTAGTTTCTGTAGAGGACAACCACAACTTTGCCACTATTGAGTCCCCAAAGGACCCATCAAACATACGAGGATCATACTTTCTAAAATCTTTCAGGCACCTCTCCTCTAAAGATGCACCCCCATAGTTCTAACCTAATTGTGTCAGTTGGTTTGCCACTGCCGTCTATACCAATGTATGCATGGCCTCCAACATCAATGATGCCACTGTAGGGTTTCCCTGCTCAGTCGGCGGTGTTGCTGGGGGGTTCACATCCTGGTCAGCTGGTTGCCCCAGAGGTGGGTTTTGCGCCCCTGCATTTCCTCGCCCCCTACCTCGTCGAGCTCTTCCTCCTTTACGGGCGACATTCCTTTGGAAACACTACACCACAACTAACCTATTTAAGCCTATTAATTCCATAACCAATCAGCAAGAACAAACATGTGTACATTTATCACAAAACTTAAAAGCATAGCATAAACATCATTTTTTTTCAACAATGAAATTAAAGTAAATAAATAAATAAATGAATAAAACAACCTTTAGTACAGGGCATACCTGGCGATGACTAGGTATTTGCTACTTGGCCATGGGATACTTAATGCTTACGATGTAAGCAAGTCTACATAATCCATAACCTTGGGCTATAATACCACTTGTAACGACCCAAATTTTTTGGACTTAGACAAACTTAGGTCATTACTACATACATGCTATTGCAACTGAAAACTCATGAGAAAAGATATGAAGAGAAATAATTTTCTTTAAACGATTAAAAATCCTTTACTTGGGATCTCACAGAAAATATTGGAAAACATAAGATGGAGTAAATTGGTGAATAGATGAAAATAATTTGAAACACAACTTCTAAAATAAAACCTTAAGAAAATAGTAACATGGACACAGAAGCTACGTTGACTCTCATCCCATGGCTCAATTAGCAAACAATCTTATCATTCGCCCGGCACGTCCCTAGCTTTACCTAAAAAAAATAGAAAATGTTGATTATTTAAGATACCCAGTAAGTAACCCCACCATCGGGGTCGGTCATGCAAACACATGCAAATCATGAATCTTGAAACTTAATCATGTGGGACCTATAACTTTTATAACTTTTCTCTTTAACTGAGGTGTACAATTAACTCCTCCCTATAACTATACTAACTCGTGGTGGTGCATACACGGGTTCATGTTGTGAGACCAAACCCCATCAGAAGATAGGTAGTGATCACTCAGTGGTGCAAGGTCTCACCCGACATAGCACCTCATGGAAACTTATTCTTCGATCACTCAGTTGTTGCAGTATGTCAACTGGTCGTCTGCAGGTGTTTGGCAAAGGTAGAAGGTGTTCCGGCAATGAGTTGTAAGTTCGTTCGTAAGCCGCATGTTCCCCCTGCAATGAGTACACAGATACCTGAGAAGGAGAAGAACACGTTTTTTAAAAGAAGATATTATCTTACTTATCTTATGTGAAAAGAATCATAATTTAATTTTGTTGTCCTTCCACTATTGAAGATCAAACTTAATCTTTCCAATAGTGGAGACTTCATTCTTCTGGATGACATGTATAATTAACATCCATATAATTTATTCATTTTTTTAAAAAAAATATTAAACTTATAAAATGTTTTTGTATTTATATATAAAACATATAATAAGAGTTCAAATATTATGTAATTACTTTTTTTAGAATTAAACTTATGGAGTTTAGAGATATAGACCTATTAGATATACAGAGCTAAAGGTTCAAATAAGTATAGAAAACTTTTTAAAATATAAGAATTAAACTTTAATTCTAAAAGTAAACTTATACATTATAATAAGACTTAAAATTAACTTTAAAAAAAAAAAAGATAAATAGAACATCAATATAACTACTAATAATTGATTTATATAATAATAAAAAAATATATTAATAACTATACTATAAAAATTATTATGCATTATATATTTTTTGAATATAAATTGTGTCATTAAGATTAATCAAAATAAACAAAAATTTTAGAGAGGAAAATTGGGGGGGGGGGGGGGGGGGGGGGGGGGGGAGTCTATATAGTCCACCTCTGGTTGCAATTGTAACCATTTGGTTACAATTGATTTTTAGTTTTTAGTTTTTGAAAATTAAGCCTATAAATACTACTTCTACCTATGAGTTTTCTTATTTTGTTATCTACTTTTTAAGTATGTTTTCAAAAATCAACCCAAGTTTTGAAAACGAAAAAAATTAGTTTTCAAAAAGTAGTTTTTGTTTTTGAATTTTGGCCAAGAATTCAAATGTTTTCTTAAGAGAGATGGAAGCCATTGTAGAGGATTGTAGAGAAATGATGAGAATGCAAGCACAATTTTCAAAACCAAAAACCAAAAATCAAATGGTTATCAAATGGGGTTTAGTTGTCAAAATTAAACCCTGCACTTATATAATTGTAAACAATAAACACTTTTAAGTTAAATAACTGTAAAAATGGGATGTTTTTATCAAATTTTAAAATTCATTTTCTTAGTTATATAGCCTCACATTCTTTTAAATTTTGCATTTCATATCTTTTCTAAAAATTTGCTTAATGTCTTACTTCATTTTACTTCATACCATTTTTTTAGTACAACAAATGTGGGATATGAGGATTTGAACCTCTAACCTAAAGGGAAGGAGTACATGCTAATTATTTCATTTTCCTTAAGACCATTTAAAATTATAAATGAAATATTTATTTTTAAACTTTAAAATATAACACAATATCTGATGTAAACCAAATCTTGGAGAGAAATTTTATTAAGTGATGATTAAAATGATACAACCTTGGTCCTATTTATATTGGAAACTGATGGTTAGGGTTAACAAACTAACAACCTTGAAAACTAAATAAAATATCAAAGGTTGTTAAAACATAAAAATCTATAATTTATAAATAATAAAAAAAATTCGAATACATCACATTTCACCCTCCCTAAAATTAACTCATCCTAGAGTTAAGGTGCCAATTGGAAACTGTCCGGGGCATAATAAGGATGAAGGTCAGTAATGTTGAAAATAGGGTTGATTTGTAAATGTTGTGGAAGCTCTATTTTGTAAGCATTTGCCTCATATCGTTGTAAAACCTTGAAAGGACCCAATTACTTGTCTTTCATCTTGTTATAGGTCCCCACGGGGAAGCGAGATTTTCGCATGTGAATCATAACAAGGCCTCTAATTTCAAAATGTGATGCCCGACGATGTTTATCAGCAGTTGCCTTGTAAAGAGAGTTAGATTTCTCAATGTTCTCTTGGACTTCCTTGTGAAGCTTTGCAATTCTCTCAGCCATATGTTCAGCCTCCAAACTAACATCTACAGAAGAAGGAATATTAGAAAAATCCACTGTTAGTTTCGGTAATTTAGTGTACACAACTTCAAAGGGACACTTCCCTGTGGATCGATTCTTCATATTGTTGAACGCGAATTCAGCTTGTGCGAGGACAAGGTCCCATTGTTTTGGATGATCTTGACTAAGGCATCGGATTAAATTTCCCAAGGTTATGTTACTAACCTCTGTTTGGCCGTCAGTCTAAGGATGGCTAGTAGTATTGTATTTTAAGGTGGTGTCAAATTTGCGCCAAAGAGTCCTCTAAAAATGGCTTAGAAACTTGACATCTCAATCGGAAACAATGGTCTTAGGAATGTCATGTAATCGACCACCACAAGGACAGAATCAAATCCTATTTGAGTACGAGGGACACCAAGCACAAAGTCCATGGATAGGTCTTCCCATATGGATATAAGTGTTGGTAAAGGTGTATATAATCCAACATTTGTTGATGTTCCTTTTGCAATTTGGCAAATAAGACATCGTTGGACAAAATAATGTACATCCTTGTGAAGTTGTGGCAAAAAAAAAAACGTGTGGATACAAGATCCAAGGTTTTGTCTTTGCCAAAGTGTCCGGCCAATCCTCTTAAATATAAGTCTTGGATCAATGCTTCACGAAGAGAAGTGTGTGGTATACAAAGTTTGTCTCCCTTAAAAAGGTAGCCATCAATAATGTGAAAGTCATCAAAAGCAATATTGTTAGAACATTTAGACCAAATAACATGAAAATCACTATCATTTTCATACAGATCTGGTAAGTGTTCAAAAGCAACAACTTCCCCTCGAAGGATGGTTAGGAGTGTGTGCTTGGGGCTGAGGGCATCTCTAGCTTTGTTGGCTATGCCACTTTTGTGTTTTATCACAAAATCAAACCACTGAAGAAATGTAATCCATCAAGAATGCATCATGCTTATAGTTTTTTGGGATTGAAGAAACTTAAGAGAGAAATGGTCAGTAAAAAGAATAAATTCATTAGAGAGAAGATAATGTTCCCATCATTTAAGGACTCTAACCAAAGCATGTAATTTCTATTCATATGTACTCCAATTTTTGCGAGATGGACTAATTTTTTCACTAAAATACTCCATTGGATGGTTGTTTTGTGACAAAAGTACTCCTATCGCAATTCCTGAAGCATCTACTGCCACCTCAAAGGGTTGTTTAGGGGCTGTTTGGCCCCCTGTCTTGGAATCAGAATCCTGGAAGGTTTGTTCTGGGAGTTTCTGAAGCCTGGGTTACAAAAACTTGTGTTTGGAGTGCAGTGTTCTGAAGTCTGGAAATCAGAACACTGTGTTTGGGATGCAGGGTTCTAAAGCCTGGGAATCAGGAAGCTATGTTTGGTCTGCAGTGTTCTGAACCCTTGGGTTTGTGCAGGATTTTTTCATCCCTTTTCCTGTAGCTGTTTTGTTCAATTATTTTCCTCTTACTTTTTAGTGGATGTTTTTTGAATTGTAGAAGACTTGGGCAACATGGATCAATTTTGTCAATGAACTTTTGAATGTAACTTCCAATTTATGTTCTAGTTGAAAGAAAATTGTTTCAAATTGTTTCAAATAGTGAGAACATTTGTTATCATTTACAAAAAAATAAACCATGTCATGATAACATTTTTGGCCATGAGTTGGCACACATAACTAAACATATCACCATAGTTTTTCGTCAAATACCACAAAGCAAACAAAAAACCCAACGAAGAAAATAAGTAAAGATAACATGATAAGTAAAGTGAACGTAGTGTCTTCACCAAAATGGTCCAATAAAAGTCAGTGTGATGATCTTGAAGAGGAGGGACCGGGCTGTCTTCCCAAGATCTGCATGCAACACTTGTATTTCCACTCTGGTGGGTAGTCGAGGAAGGAGTGAAATTTAGAGGTATCAGCTAGTAAAGTCTCGGCTACGACTAAACAGTCATCCATATCCATTCCAAGTATGGCCTGAAGTTCCCCATACAGTTGCTTACGTCGAGCAGACTCCATTTCATGATTCTCTTTCAGCCAAACGACGATCTTCTCAATATGGGTCGATGCCCATCACATCTCTGTGCGAAATACATCAGCGAGTTCCCCGTGCACCATGCGCCTCTTCTTGCTCACCATGGATCCTCTGCCCCATCATTCATCGAGTTAGGTGTGGTAGATACGTCCTCCCCAAATGCAGTTTCACATACAAGTGGGTCAGGTACTGGGAGATCATGGAACTCTGGGCTGATGTCATCGTCTACGTCTGTGCCTGTCGTTGTAGCCATGTCAATCGAAGTCTCTGCCCTTGCGCCAGTTGCCCTGTCTTTGTCGAAGATAATTGCTAGGTCATCAAAGAATGGAAATAGCTTGTTCCTGAGACCTCAGGTGTTGGGATGTCCCTGCATGGCACACGTAAGGACCGTTAGGAATAACATGTTCATTTGTACATGTTTTTTTATGGCTCGAGCAGAAATGGTATTTGTGTTTTACCTTAACCCAGTCATCAAAAATCGTTTTCTCTGCCTCAATACATTTTCACTCATCGTTCCACCTGAACCCACTACATGCTGGGCCCATCATCTCAGCAATGGCGCCATATTGCTTCTTTAGAATCCTTACTCTTGATTCTAAGTTCAACGACACCTGGATGTCGCTTCCTGGTAGCTTTTCCTTCATCATTTTTTGTACTTGTACCAGATATCTAGGCCCAAAGGTCCTATTATCACCTCTCCACCCACCTTGTTGAACAAGTTACATCAAACACTAAACCAACACCTCGTCCTCCATTACATTCCAAACATGTTTAGGGGCCTTTTCTTTAGAAGTTGTCATCTACATGAATAAGATAATGGAAATACTTAAGTTAGATGTATATACTACAACAATTATCAAACCGGACATGCATATTATGTATATCAAAAATCTAAAAGTAAGAAACATAATGGTACTTTATTAAAACACAAAATATAGTTTCAAACTTACATACATAATATAGGATTCAACCATTGATAAGATGTACACGCTAGCGCACGCAATCGAAGTAATATAAAATGGTATGTGAGTACCAAGTATCGAATCCCAAGGGAACGGAGTAACCAAAATATTGTAAGCAAAGTGTAAGGGAAATTGAATCTTGAAAATTAAAAATGCAAAAATAAGGTTGAGTTGGTGTGTTAAGAAAAATTGCAGAATCTAATTGCAAAATCAAGAAATGACAATAATGGAAATAAAGAAAAATTGTAGAATTGAATTACAGAATAAAAAAATGGCAATAATGGAAATAACCAGAAATTGCATAATTGAATTGTAGAATCTAGAATTGGCAATATTGGATAGCAAATTAGATAATCTTAGTAAATGAAATTGCAAAGGGAATTTAGAATAAGATGGGGCTCAAGAATGTCATTGCCCTAAGTCGTAATTGCAAACCAACATTGCAATTCCAACCTATTCTACACTCAATTGTAAACCAAAATTGCTTCTCCTATTCACCTTGAATTTAGGTTTTTAGGAGGCTAAGTGAGTGACTTATATGTCTATAGTCCCTCTATCTTAGATAATTCGGCTTAATAATTTTATAGGCTTTAGAGTCCTTAATCCCTATGTCTAGGGTAAGGATTGGCTTATGTCTAAGCTCTTTTCTCCATCACTTGTGCGAAATCCACTTATCACTAACCTCGTCAGTATTAGATCTAAGCTTAAGTTGCTACCCTAGTTGATCAACCTAGGATCTCAACGGAAATTTATTCAACACAAGTAAACAATTGAGATGTAGGCTTGGTTTTTGTGGAATTTTGGCTACAATTACTTCTTAGGGAATTCACATCCTTGAACCCCCTAAGAAGTTTTAGCTCAAATTGAAGATAAAAATCCTACAACTAATTGAAGAAAAATTCATATTAGAAACTTAAGTAAATTACTAATAAAAAATGGAACTAATTGAATTAATGCAAAATTTCTATCCTAAACAACTTGCTTCTAGGAACAATTAAGATAATAGTTGTTTTGATGCAAATCTGGGCAAATAAAAAAAACAAGACTTCCAAGAATTTTCAAATTGAAAATAAACAGAGGACAGCCATAGAAATTAGTTCTCACTTCCATCTACCTTCAGCTTCCACTATAAGTCTACAAATAAATATTGAAACTTTTATAAGACACAAGACAGAATTAAACTAAAACAGAATTGATTCAATATTTGTTTAATTAATCTTTACTCCATCCCAATCGACTCAATCTCTTGCTATTTCTAGAAGGCGATTCGTCTTGACAATCCAAGTACACTTGAATCAGATTGGGTGAACTAAAGTGACAGCAGAAATTGAACAACTTGTACAGAAATACGAAGATTGAGCAAGATGAATCCACGAAAACTCAAAACAGAGGCTGGAATTAAACAAAAACTGAGTGCTAAACAAAATTTAAATGAGCTACAAGATTGGACTACTAGCAGCTCTCGGTAATATAAAAAGAAAATGCATAAAAGTAAAACAGAAACTGAAGTTATTGGCAAAAACAAAGTAAAAAAATGCTGCAAAACATAGTGGAAGAAAACCACGAAAATTAACTCCAAAACATCTCCCAAAAACGAATTTTCTTAGCTCCTCCTCTTCTTGCCCCTTTATAGGCCTTCATTAGGGTTGAAGAATGCCCAAATTTTGTGCTCAAAATCCCCCAAATCATGCTGTAATTGAAGATTTTTGGAATGGGTTCAATGCAGATTTTTTTTTTCCTTTTTTGAACTTTTCTACTGCTCCAGATTGCAGAATCACGATTTTGCAATTTGATTTTTCAATTTCTACATTCCCTGCTCAAAAAACAATTGCAGAATCACGAATTTGCAATTTCCACATTCCCTGCAAACAAACTTAACTTTTTTAGAATCTTATCTAATTTCCTTCATTCTTATTCCTTTCTTATTTTCAAGCAACTTTCAACTATTTTCAAATGATCTTAAGACAAAACAAGAATATTTTAAGTAATTAGGAGTTAAATAAGCCTTAATTCTAAGGCTTATCACACCCCCAAACTTAAGATATTGCTTGTCCTCAAGCAATTAGAAAACAAATAGCACATACACAAGCAAACACTTCACAAAATGATTTCAAATGGTGTTTTTGAAAAAAAAAATGTTGTTCGGGAGAGGTCTCAAACTTTTAACACTTTACACAATTCCAAGATTTTCTCACATAAAACTTTTACTTTTCTTTTCCAAGATAAAACATTCTTATGCAAACCCACCTATTATGCTTATCCTACCTAAGTCATAGTCATAGAGTCTAGGGTGTTCTTCTTTGTTCAACAAGCTAAGCTCACTCACATTACAAGCATTTTTCTTTCTCCCCCAAACTTATGTAAAGCTGCTGCTAGGCCTCATTTTCTTTTTCTTTTGAAATTTTTTTTATATAATTTTTTATGAGAGTCTTACTGTCACTTGTACCTTCGTTCCAACTTACTAACACTTTGTGGTGAAAGTAGTTGACTACGAGCACAAATCACTACTAAGACCGTTTTCACATACTCACTTCCTAAGTTAACCTTTCATGCAAAGGAAATCATGGGTGTCATGTCTGCCTCTGGTTACTTAGTTAACTCTAGAAGGAGGAGTATCTCCTTTTCTTTTTTTTTTTTCTTTTTAAGTCCTAGCAATTGTTACAACGACAACATAATATTACAACAACATACTATTACAACAACATAGTGTTACAACAACATACTATTCAACAACATACTATTACAACATAATACAACAACATACTATTACAACAACATAATATTACAACGGTAGTATTACAAAACTCACCCCCCAAACTTAAATAGGTCAATGTCCCCATTGACTAAGAATTAGAAGAACAGGGGTTGGGGTACATGGTTGAGTCACTTAACATGCTAAGCATCAAAGCTAACTCTCCTAAGTCCATTAGATGGGATAAACACAAGGGACGTTTGGGTTCGAATGTTTTATCGAGAAAAAGAATTTATCAAAATTTATGATCTTGAAAACTTGAAGTTGTGTGTGAAAGCACTTGAGAGTTGAGAAAACTCTAGGTATTATCATTAAGAGTTTTTTTAACAAAACACCAAAGAAAACAATTTGTATTTATTTTTGGAACATGATTTTTATGGCATGCTTGTGCGAGGAGTAGATTTTTTTTGTATATTTTATAGAATTCATGAAAGCAAATAAACTAAATAAGCATAAAAGAACTTAACTAGACCTCAAACTAAAAACATGACAATTAACAAAGCTGGAAAGATAGGTTAAAGAGATACTCCCCTATGTAGAGAAAAATGTGTTGTTATTACCATTATTGTCCTCGGGGTTGTTGGAGTCTTTGACAAATAATTCTCCTGAAACTGCAATTGCAATTTGCTTTCGCAATTGCGACTACAATTTCTTCCTCCCACTCTTTCTTCTTATATTTTCCTAAAACTCAAGAGTAGAGCATCAAAAAGTTCACACAGTTTTTCTCAATGCAAAGTTACTTTTTGGAAATTCCAATTTTTGAACTCAAAGTTGATTCATCAAACTCCCAGGTGAATCCCCAGATAGAGGTGTTCCCTTAACGGTCAACTTAAGTACCTCAACCTTGACAGGATTCTCCTTAGACAGAGATTTTCTGAATTAACTTCTTCATTCATATTGGAATTTCAAAAGTTGAAAATTTCTCTTTTTTATTTTTTATTTTTTTTATTTTAACGTAAAAGAAAGATAAAGTAACTTATCCAATTCCAGTAGGGAGACCGCAACTATATGTTCTTTCATTTTGCACCTAGGTCTCGATGTTGGACGAGATTTCAGTCGTAGTTGAGGTGCTTTGATCACAACAAGTTTTGATGACTCAAGAGAATTATATGTTTCTTTGGAAGTAGAAATTGTGGGTGCAATATGTGTCTCATACTGCATGTTGCCATCTTTCATGCTCTCCTTTCTGCATGCTTCTTCATTTAGTGTTTCCTGCAAGCTGCAATAAGCGAAAGTAGGACATTTCTGTGTCGAGAGCACTTTGGATGTCAATTGCTGTGAAATTGCAATTCCATAGCTCACTGCAATTTTCTTTGGTGGTTCATTCTCTTCTTGAGGTGGTTCGTCTTTGGTCTCTTCTCTCCCTTCTGGCTCCATAATGTTGTCAAGTATTCGAGTGCTTTCTACTTCTATTGGGAGTTCAAGGTCTTCATGTTCCAATTCAGTTAGTGTCACCGCCTCACATTTTTGTTCTTCTTGTTTTGAAGTCTCTCTGTTCTTGAGCAAGATTCCTTGGGACCTGTTCTCCAATTCATTAGCCTGGATTTCCAAACTTCGTAGATATGCAGCTTGACCTTATATTACAACATCATTCTTTGCTCTATATTCCCTCATGAGTTCTTCAATGCTTGGCTCTTTTGGAATCATCTTCCCTTGCTGGAAGCACTGGTACTGATGTTGATCTGTAAAGATAACAAATCAGAATTATAAGGACAATTTTCAAACAAATGACTTCCTTTGCAATAAACACAAGAAATAAAAGAGATAGGGTTAAAATGAGCTATGGAATTTCCCATCATCAACGTTTCCATCATGTAGCTTAATGATGAAGTTTGTGTGCTCAATGCTGCAATGATGTCTTCTTCCATCTTGTAGATTTTCTCAAGCAATCAACCCTATGTTGTATCTTTTTGCAATTTCTCCCCCTTAACAAGTGAAATCGAGCTCCTCCTGCAATAAGAGAAATTGTAGTAGTTGCAATCTTCTCTTACAATTTTTGCTGAAACAAAATCTTTGTTAAAACATCCATTCCCCGGCAACGGCGCCAAAAACTTGATCGGATGTATACGCAAGCGCACGCGATCGAAGTAATATAAAATGGTATGTTAGTACCAAGTATCGAATCCCAAGGGAACGGAGTAACAAAAATATTGTAAGCAAAGTGTAAGGGAAATTGCAACTTGAAAATTAAAAATGCAAAAATAAGGTTGAGTTGGTTTGTTAAGAAAAATTGCAGAAACAAGAAATGACAATAATGGAAATAAAGAAAAATTGTAGAATTGAATTGCATAATCAAAAAATGGCAATAATGGAAATGACCATAAATTGCATAATTGAATTGCAGAATCTAGAATTGGCAATATTGGATAGCAAATTAGATAATCTTAGTAAATGAAATTGCAAAGGGAATTTAGAATAAGATGGGGCTCAAGAATGTCATTGCCCTAAGTCGTAATTGAAAACCAAAATTGCAATTCCAACCTATTCTACACTTAATTGTAAACCAAAGTTGCTTCTCCTATTCACCTTGAATTTAGGTTTTTAGGAGGCTAAGTGAGTGACTTATATGTCTATAGTCCCTCTATCTTAGATAATTCGGCTTAATAATTTTATGGGCTTTGGAGTCCTTAATCCCTATGTCTAGGGTAAGGATTGGCTTATGTCTAAGCTCTTTTCTCCATCACTTGTGCGAAATCCGCTTATCACTAACCTCGTCGGTATTAGATCTAAGCTTGAGTTGCTACCCTAGTTGATCAACCTAGGATCTCAACGGAAATTTATTCAACACAAGCAAACAATTGAGATGTAGGCTTAGTTTTTGTGGAATTTTGGCTACAATTACTTCTTAGGGAATTCACATCCTTGAACCCCCTAAGAAGTTTTAGCTCAAATTGAAGATAAAAATCCTACAACTAATTGAAGAAAACTTCATATTAGAACCTTAAGTAAATTACTAATAAAAATGGAACTAATTGAATTAATGCAAAATTTCTACCCTAAACAGCTTGCTTCTAGGAACAATTAAGATAATAGTTGTTTTGATGCAAATCTGGGCAAATAAAAAAAACAAGACTTCCAAGAATTTTCAAATTGAAAATAAACAGAGGGCAGCCATAGAGTAAAAAAATGCTGCAAAAAACAGAGGAAGAAACCACGAAAATTAACTCAAAAACGTCTCCCAAAAACGAATTTTCTTAGCTCCTCCTCTTCTTCCCCCTTTATAGGCCTTCATTAGGGTTGAAGAATGCCCAAAATTCGTGCTCAAATCCCTCAAATCATGCTATAATTGAAGATTTTCGGAATGGGTTAAATGCAGATTTTTTTCCTTTTTTAACTTTTCTACTGCTCCAGATTGCAGAATCACGATTTTGCAATTTGATTTTGCAATTTCTACTTTCCCTGCTCCAAAAACAATTGCAAAATCATGAATTTGCGATTTGATTTTGCAATTTCCACATTCCCTGCAAACAAACTTAACTTTTTTAGAATCTTATCTAATTGCCTTCATTCTTATTCTTTTCTTATTTTAAAGCAACTTTCAACTATTTTCAAATGATCTTAAGACAAAACAAGAATATTTTAAGTAATTAGGAGTTAAATAAGCCTTAATTCTAAGGCTTATCAACCCTGTTACAAATCAGCCAAATACATTGTTCATATTCAAATCTACGAAGAATCACAGTTAGGAAATTTGATTTACACACAAAACATAAGTGCAAATAGCAAATTCGATCATGTTATAAATAATATTTCATGCATTGTTCCAGGCATCAAACATTTGGTTTGCAAGTGCATCCCTCCATTCATTCCATGCCCCCGTTGATTCAATGAAATTTATGTTGTTGGAGCCCATCCCATTGGAATCAACTTCACCAAAATACATCTCCTCATACGTTGGATCATAACCCATTTCTCTTAGTATCAAGTTATGTAGTAGGCAACAGGCGGTTATAGTTCTACACTGGATCTGGACAGGGTAATAGGACTTCCCTCGTAAAATGGCTCACCGACCCTTTAACATTCCAAAAGCCCTTTCAATAATGTTTCTAGCCCCATAATGCTTCATATTAAATAGCTCTTTCAGACTTGTGGGTGGATTCCCTCCCGCCACTCAGTGAGATGATAGCATTGATCTCAATAAGGGGCAAGGAATCCTTCTGCATTCAAGTATCTAGCATCACACAAGTAGTAATAACCTGACCATTGTGTTATTGTTACAAATGAGAAGACTTAGATTCCAATGTACACACATTAATACTGATGAAATAAGGAAAAGAGAGTGAGTCATCTTACCCCTAGGGACTTCTAGAACGTTAGGTCGTGATACTGCATCTCTTAGCACTCTGGAGTCTGACGCATAACCTTCCCACCCAGGAAGGACGAATATGAACTCAGCATTCTGTGAGCACACAGCTAGTACGTTCGTAGCAACCTCCCCCTTCCTGGTTCTATAACAAGGCCAATCGGCTGCACTTAGTTCACCTTAATGTGTGCGTCGTCCAGCGCACCTAGACAATTCTATTAAGAGGTTACAAACTTCAGTGGCCATTCAGGGTAGCATAACAGGAAGATAAGTTATGGGCGACACAACTTGTATACCTTTAACCACCGCCACCTCTCATCAGAACAGTTATTCGTTACTGGGTCGAGATGTCTTTAAAAGGACTTCATGAAGTTTGAGTACCGCATGGAGAACAGCGTTGAAGTGTCTAGACACTATCTTACTAGAACGTGCAAAATGTCGTTGAACAACACTATTATTCACATTGTGAGCTAAAATATGAAGGAAGATCACAACCATCTCTTCCACATCAATGCATTGAGTTGCTGATAAACCCCCTGTTGTTCTAAGTAATGTACATAATGGAAAGACATCTCCTGTCAATTCGCGTACTCTCATGACAAGCAAAGTCAGACTCGTGGATAAGGCGGAAAAAATTAAGTTGCCTAATTTGGTGTCGAATATGGGATGATTGATTTTCTATTATCCCTTCTCCAAGTCGCATAGCCATGTTGAACAATAGCATCCATTGTTGTTGTGTTGTGCATATGATAATGAGTATTGCAATCAACTCATGTGGTTCAACTCCTAGACCATCCATTAATACTAGGGGAAGAAGAACAAGAAAGAAGGATCCTAGGTACATCAAGTTGAATGCTTTATTTATGTACCTACTACTAGCATTATAAGTATTCACCTAAGTACAACCATTGCAATGATTCCAAGTATCAACCCTATCATGACTAGGAAAAAAGAATAACATTGTCCTCCGAAGCATCCTACTTGAGTGTTTTGTGGGACATTGGACAAGAAGATAAGTTATGGGCGATCAAATGTGAGGTGGGTTTGTGCAAGTATAATATTAGATACAACAATTCAAAAAAAAGTATGATCATATTCATAACACAAAAATGCATACGTGATGTATGGTGAAGTTCATAATAAACAAACAAAAATAAATAAAAGTAGAATGAACTTTTTAACAACGAAATACAATAAAAAAATATATATGTTCAAGTCCATAACAAACAAATACATGACAAAAATATGTTCAAGTTCTCAACAAATAAATACAATAGGAAATCAAAAGATATTACATAATGGTTTGTGTCTTTCTTTTTGAAGGTGTGCAAGTCAAAGAACGATCTACTATAACCCTACAAGTAAGAAGAATTAAAAACTTAGCATAGGCAAAGGGAAAATGTATGTAAATACAAATGAAAGAAATTGTATGCAATGATTACCTTAGATATGGTTCGTGGATCGTTCGCCTTATGGTACTTGAATGTAGAAACTAACGTGAATAGCATATGGAATGATCACCATGTACAACAAATGGAGTATAAGAATATAGAAAAAGAAAATAGATTAGTTCACAAGAATGGAGGTAAACAGACATAGAACATGAGCTAAGTGTATAAATGAGAGAGAAAAAAATGAGCATACTAAGTGAAAAGAGAAGAGACAGCTAACTCTCGCAAAGCAAATGGGCAGATAAGTATACAAATCAGAGGGGTGGTGTTCTTGTGCTGAGGGGTGGCTTATTTATAACAAAATATGATTAGTGCAAGGCATTAATGAATGCATTTACTTAACCCAACTATCCATGAAAAGAAGGAATGTCATCATTACAATGTATTGAATAGGAAGATTTGAATGAGATATAATGGTCACTTCTCAACTTACTACTGTCAAGTAGAAATTAATTTTGTTTAAATAAATTAATAATTAAAAAAATATTCATTAGTGGTATAGAGGGTCAACTAACAGCATCTAATAACATACTAAATACTGTTTAAAAATAATCAGGTGGGTGGGGGTGAGATGACATGTAATCAATTGTGGGCTGTAAATGCAAATATTGATCATCAACCTTAATCATAACCCAATTTTGAAATTTTTAGATTGTCAACAAGATTAACCAGAACAAAGTAACTGTTAGCAAGAAACAGAAATAGAAAATCACAATGGAGGATGTAAATTCAAGGAGACCTCAGGCATGTTCGCGTCATTCTAGAACAAAGAAATTATCAACAAGCAATAGAAATAGAAAATCACAATGGAGAATGTAAATTCATGGAGGCCTCAGGCATGTTTGCTTCATTCCAAAACAGAGAAATTGTCAACAAGCAACAGAGAAATAGTCAACAAGCAACAGAAATAGAAAATCACAATAGAAAATGTAAATTCAAGGAGGCCTCAAGCATGTTTGCTTCATCCCAGAACAAAGAAATTGTCAACAAGCAACCGAAATAGAAAATCACAATAGAAAATGTAAATTCAAGGAGGCCTCAAGCATGTTTGCTTCATCATTGACATATGAGACAGAAAACCATAGAACATGTTGATCATCATTGGCCATATAAGCAAGGTTTGAAATATCGATGTCGACGGAAATGTCGAGGTCCAGATTTACGGAAATATCGATGGAAATGGAAATGTCGATGGAAATTTCAGGAAAATTTATGGAAATCATGAAAATTAATGGAAATTATTTGAATTAGTAAATGAAACTTTAATTGTGGCTTAATTAGACTATGATTGTCCATTTTTAAGCATCATACCCAAAAATTAAGACAATATTTAGATATAAATGTCAATTGAAATGTCGATGCGAGCAGAAATTTTGAAAATAAATATGAAAATTGATAAAAATTTTGAATTATTTCATGAAACTTTAATTGTGATTTAATTGTACTATAATTGAATATTTTTAACTGTCATATCTAAAATATATATAATATTTATATTAAAATGTTAATGGAAATGTTGATGTTAGCAAAAAGTTTGGAAAAATTATGAAAATCGTTTGAATTATTAAATGAGACTTTAATTATGATAACTTAATTAAACTATAATTAACCATTCTAAATTGACTATACAAAATAATATCAAATATTGATAAATAGTTACAAAATTAGAGACATGAAATTGATGGAAATTGTTTGAATTAGCCAATGAAACTTTGATTTTGACTTAATTAGACTATAATTGACTATTTTTAAGCATCACATCTTAAGATTAAGATAATATTTAGATATAAATGTCAATTGAAAATTTGAAATGTCAATGTGAGTAGGAATTTGACAAAAACAAAAAAGGAAATTGATTAAAATTATATGAATTATTTCATGAAACTTTAATTGTGACTTAATTATACTATAATTGATTACTCTTAACATCATATATCTAAAATATATGTAATATTTATATTCAATGAGAGAACTATGAAGGAAATTTGAGAGAATTGAAATGAATTTAAGAGAATTGGAGGAATTTTGAGAGAATTGGAGGAAAATTAAGAGAATTGGAATTATAGTGTAGAAATGTCTTGAACCTGTTATCTAGCGCTTCGAATGACCAAGTACGGGGGTCTCGCTGACCAGTCAACGAGTCAAGGTCCAAGAGCGAAGCGCCCTGGTGGGGGTTCAGGGGCAACGCCCCTGAAACCTAAGTGATATGGAGATTAATTTATTTTTCGTAATTTTGGGCCTTTTGGGCCTATTCTATATTAGAGTTAGATGGGTGCCATATATAAACCCTCTAAACTCTTACCTAATTATTCTCTGTATTTTGTACTCAATTTCTCCTCAAGATAATAAAATTCTCTCTCCCTCTGCCCGTGGATGTAGGCTATTACTTATTATGTACTATTAACAAAGAAAAGATTAAATTTGATATATATATATAAACCCTGCACGTGCCTTTCCAAGTTTTTCATGCCTTTCCCATGTGCATTTCATGGCTTGACATTAAAAAACAAAAAACAAAAACAAAAAAAGAAATATGGACTACATGTCGTCAACACCTCAAAATTTCGAGGTGTCGACGACATGTAGTTGAAAGGGGGAGAAAAACGAAATTCCCCCCCTAACGACATGTCGACCGACATTTTCTTCCATGCATATAAGTAAAAAATAAACCTGTTAAACCGAATTGGAGAACCTCTCCTACCAAACTCCATTCAACCAAACCAAATCCTGTACCATGTCTCGTGGAATGATGATACTTGATGTTTCCTCACAATCCCAGAAACCAGAGAACATGGACGATTGTTCTATGGGAGGAAGCCAAACTTAGGTAACCTAATTCTCATTCGAGGCGGCAAGAGGTCGGATTCTATTGTTTGGAGTGGCAAGAGATGTTATTCGACAAGGACAAGCCAACTGACAATCCTTGCATAGAACCCTCAACCCTCGCCTCTTGGTCCTCCACGAACCCGCTCGAAGCCCGACCCGATCCGATACCCCACACCAACTTTGACATTCCCTCGTCGGTGCCCGCAGATCATTTCATCCACAGACGAGGCTTTGCGGGGATCTAAGAGCAACCCACTGCCATTCGTTAGTCCACTGGAGCAAACACAAAGGACATCGAAGGGATGATGAAAGTATGGGCGAACAAGGCAGAGAGAAAGAGAGACGATGAAAGTATGGGCGAACAAGGCAGAGAGAAAGAGAGACGATGAAAGTATGGGCGAACAAGGGAGAGCGACTAGACCGTCAATGGCAAGAGGAGGAATTGAGGGTTAGGGTTTCAGTGGGAGGTGAGGAAGAGATGAGGGAGATAGGATAATTGATGAGAGATGACAGAAACCATCAATCGAGGAAACAGCTCACGATCAGAATGAAGGCAGAGGAAAAGACGTTGCATAAAAATGGAGGAGTAGGGTTTGTTTTACAGATGTGCAAAACAGTGGGTAGGGATTTGAAAACTATGGTTTTCAAACCCTTTAGCCCAAACATGGGCTTGGCTGGCAAACCGGCCCAAACCCTACACAGGGGGCCAAACGGGCCCTTAAAGTCTGGAAGAGCTAAAGCAGGGTTGCAACTTAATTTGTATTTGAGGTTGGCAAAGCTTTTATCCTGAACAGTGCCCCATTGGAATTGTCCTTTCCTAAGGCAATCTGTTAAAGGTCTAGAAATTGAACTAAAGTGATGTATGAATTTCCTATAAAAAGAAGCAAGTCCTAAAAATGATTGGACATCTTTAATAGAGGTAGGTGTAGGGCAATCAATGATGGACTGTATCTTTCTAGGATCTACTTTAATTCCAGAATCTCCAATTAGAAATCCTAAGAAAGATATTTCATTGACCATAAAAAGACATTTTTTTGGAATTAATGCACAAGCTATTAGTACTTAGGGTGGAAAGAACAAAGTATAAATGTTCATTAAAGTTCTTACTATAGATCAATATGTCATCAAAATATACCACAACAAATTTACTAAGAAAAGGTTGTAGAACCTGATTCATTAACCTCATCAATGTGCTTGGTGCGTTTGAAAGTCCGAAGGGCATGACGAGCCATTCAAAAAGTCCTTCACTTGTTTTAAATGTCGTTTTCCATTCATCTCCAAGACGAATTCTAATCTGGTGATATCCACTTCTCAAATCAATTTTGGAGAATATCTTGGTGCTCCTAATTGATCTAAAAGATCATTTATCTGAGGGATGGGGAATCGATATTTAACAGTAATTTTGTTGATAGCTCAACTATCAACACACATTCTTTATGTTCCATCTTTTTTTGGTGTTAAAAGAGCGGGTACTGCACATGAACTCACTAGTACAAATTTGGCTTTTAATGACGGGCATTGCCCGTCATTAAAGGGAAATGATGACGGACATGTGTCCGTCATCTTTTCGAGTGTCATTGTAGCCTACAATGACGGTCAACTTTTAATGTCGGTCAATGTATGACATTAAAAGTCAATGTCTGTCATTAAATGTCTGTTTTAATGACAGACAATGTCCGTCATCTTTTCGTGAATAATTTAATAAAAAAAATTATTGGTTGCACACATAACTAACCAAAATATTTATCTTTCTCAATCTAGGCACAAAATAAAATATCAATAATATTATTATTTTTACAAATAATTAACTCAATAAAAAAATCTTAATTAATAAAATATACAATATGTAATACAATAAGGAAATTAACAAATCATTTAACTAATAACATATCAATTAATTAAAAACATCAACTATCCTACTAAATGAAAATTTAAACAAAGTACTTGCATAATTTATACAAAATTAACAAATTCGTAAGTCTACACATCTTCCAACAAATTCTGCCCATTCTATTTGAACCTCGTTAATTTCTTCTTGTTGATATATGCATTTCTCGTATATATTTTTGTACATAGTACTTGCACCCTACAAAATCCAAAAATCATTGCTTTAAAAGCACCCATAGACAAAAATTGGAAAGCAATTGAGAATTTAAGAAACATGTAATCAAACCTGGAGCCTCGTTCTAAAAATAGATTATAATCCGTTAACAAAACCTACATTAAAAAAACAATACAATGCACCTCATTTTCAGAGTCCATCTTTCTTAAGGAGCAGCTAAAAGACTTGCTGAGAAAAAAAAACAAAAAAGAATAAACAAAATCAAAATGCATTTTAAATGAACAAACTAGTCAAACCAAATGCTATAAACTACTCTAAACAAAAGCTATAAAAAAATAGCCTGTTCAAAATCAATAAACCAAGACAAATCTTACCCAAGGCAAATCCATTGCACTCTTTCTTTTCATATCATAAACCCCCAATAATTTCCTTTATGACATTAATACAAAGAATTTCTGCCCTTCTTTTAAATCAATGACTACATAAAGTAGCTGAAGATCACAAAAAGAATAATAAACTTCACCAAATACCAATACAAATAAGTAACCAAATAAAACCCTACAAGAATCAGTAAACCAAAATTTTGAAATTTGAACTAAACATCCATGAAAATGACTAAAAGAGCCAAACACTCTAATGCAAAAACATAATTAATGAATTTCTATGATGGAGAAAATTCTATATAAGATTTATCTGCATTAGAGTTTCATCCAAAGTTCCTTATCCTTTCTTTACACATGAGTTATTGAATAAGTCATCTACTTGTCAAGGTGAAGCAATAAGATTGAAGTTTCATCCAAATTTTGTTCTTCGCCGTTAAAGTTCCATGCATCTCGACCCTCTAATGCTTACCAGTGAACCCAATTTAGCATCCTCAAATATAACTCTGAAAAAAAAGAGCCAAAAGCTCTCCAAAAAAAACGCTTTGTCATTTTCAAACAAGCCATTTTCAACTTTAGACACTAGAAATCAATGTATCCAACTACATTTTCTTCAACTTAGGGGGATATCTTTCATGATGAGTAATGATCATTGCATAAGAAATTTGTATGTAACATGATCAAACTCAAAGCAGACCAAGATTTTACAATTAATCAATGACAGTTCAACATTTCTAAAAAGGCTATCATTCAACTTATCCCAACCCAATCAAACCACCAAACTCAAAACAAAATTTCATCACAAACACCAAAAATAATCAATCAAACAAACAAACAGTTTTAACCAAAACAAGAAAAAACAATTTAAGTAGAGGAAATAACCGAAGCTCACTTCTTCAGCGTCTGCAAGAACTCATCCAACACCAAGCTCGCTCATTATTGTGAATATGTGTTCTATAATAGCAAAGTGACATCAATTAGTTTTGCATCTTCTTATCTAAGTTGAAGACATCATCAAACTAAAATTATATGAGGTTCAAAACAAGTCAAAACTACTATTATAATCAAATTTTGTAAACTGGAACATATTTTCTAACTCAACACAGCATATGGAGCAGATCTTTCAAAAATTAACTCTCAAAAGAGAAAAAAATGTGTGAACCAACCTTCATTGAACTCATCTGAAACATTACCTAGTCCTTGTGGGTACACCTAGCATAAGAAAACATTGAAATTGTTGAATTGCTCGCACTCAACGATTGCTTAGGAAGGCTAAAATTTTCTCATACTTCTAGCCAAAACACACAGATGAACCCAATCCAACCTGAATTTTGAAGATGCAAAATTAGAAATTTAACTACAACAACACTTAATAGCACACAGTTTAAACTGTTTGAAGCAAGCAAGTTCCTAGAAAGGAAATTAAGACAAATAGGGTTATAGCATGTTTGAAAGGAAATTAGCAACACGCCACACATTTTGGAAAATCTGAAGAATACAAATAGACTATCCCAAGTACCCATAGCATACTTACAGGTCGTTCAATGCAATAACTTGTTTCATTGTCCTTGAAGTGTTGTCTAAAAAACAAAAGGTTCCTATATAAACAAAAATTACAGTAATACATAAGTATAACCACAGATAAATGTGAAAGACGGTGAAATAAAAACTTTATTGAGATTATAATTATAGCCACAAATCAAGTGATTAACTGACCTAGCAACATGTAACAAGCTTATGGGAAAAGAACAAGGGAAAAACACTTAAATCTATTGAATTCTACACTACTTTCCTTTTGAAAATAATATCAGGAAAGGGGAGTTCTATTTACTGTACAATACTAGATTATTCTTTCAAGTAAGCCTATATCGACCCAAGTTCATATAGGAGGGGATCAAAGTTTGTTCAAGATGATGTATGATGTCAACAAAAACTTTTATATTAAAGCAAAAACTTTCAAGAAGAAATGAGAGAGATCGAAACTGGCTAATTTTTTTTAGTCTTTAACCATCTCCAGTTAGTTACTGGATAGGACAAGCTTTATTGAAGCTCAAAACACAAATATAACCACCTGAATTCTCTCCCAAATGAAAAAGAAAGGATTTCAACTCATACAAGTTCTAACTTTGTTTGAAGTATCACCAAGATTGCAAATCTTATTTTGGTTGTCTTTTTCGCTAAATATGGCTTTTGGATGATGCTAATTCCAAATGAATAGCTCTAACAAGAATTTTCACATACTAATCCTTCAGCTATATCTATGCCAACATAATATCCAATTTTGGCCTTATGTCGTTTGATAAGGTCACCACCCTAGCAAGAAAGAAAAGTGTTCAACACTAGCTCCCAGCTCTTCCAAAGACCAATTCGTCCTATCACTGTAATGTTCAGCAACTTTCGAGGAAAAAATCGTAGTGCTTTCATCTTCTAAAAATTCAACGTCGCCTAAAAAATGAACTCCATAATGATTATAGTAATCCCAAACATGAAATACAAATACTATACAAAAACACATACACTAAAAATGATTGCAAACATATTTTAGAGAGAAAAATAACAGAAAATATGAAGAAAATGATGTTTGCACACTTTGAAAATGACTGCACATAGCAACTACAAAAACACATGTAATGGAAGAAGCAAGCGGCGTAGGTATGCTTTAACTGAGCGGAAAGAATAGAGTACAATCCACCAAACTCTATATTTAAGGTTCTATAACTATTAACTATTCGATAATTTCTAAGAAAATAATAAACTACATGATTAAATTTACAATCTTAACTCCTCTTGAAACAAGCCAGAGCAAAGTAGATTGTAACACCTAGTGGCATGATAAGCACTAGTCTCCCAACATAACAAAACACCATTGATTGTCTTTGTTTTTCTACTTATTCAAAACCTTAACATAGTCAAGTACAAAACATGAAACTCACCGTCCATTGTGTAAAGAACCTACAACTGTTGTTGCCATACAGTTTCAAGACTAACATGAACCAAGATGAAAAAAAAAAAAAAAAAGATTAAGGCACAAGAATTTCAAGCCCAAAATTTGATGGTTTATTTCTTGAAAGTAAAGGAAACAAGAACATTCAAAAACTTGCCTATCATCCAGCTTCAATGGTGAACAAAGCTCCCAAAAATCGGCATCTGAATCGCAAATCTAAAAGAAAAAATGATCATTGATGTCGAGAAGGTCATCGATGAGTATAACGCCTCTGATGACGATGAAGTGGTGTTTTGGCTTGGATCCGTACCACGACCTCCATAGTTTCAGATCTGCTATCAACAACACCAGAACTGCTACCCATGACCTCTAAAGTTTCAGATCTGCTATCAACAACACCAGATCTGCTACCCATGACCTCTAAAGTTTCAGATCTGCTATCAACAACACCAGATCTACTACCCACGACCTCCATGAATGGTGGCTCAAATGACGAACATCGGCAAAAGACCCATGACGAACAATTGAACCACGGTGAACCAACCACGGAGAACGGCAACGGTGAGAGAGAATAAGACGTCGGTGGGAGAGACGAGGTGTCGGGGAGGGAGAAGAAGCTACAGAGGGGCTGGTAGAGAGAAGATGCAAAGGCATATATGGGAGAGAGAAGAAGATAAAAAAAAAGTGAAATATAAAAATGGTAAAAAAACCTTTTAATGGCGCTCATTGAAAATATATAAACAATGTCGGTCAATGACCGACATTGTAACTTCTTTTTTCTTTTTGTTTTAAATTTCACTCGTTTTTCTTTTGACTGTCATTGTTTCTACGCGTGTTTTTCTTTTGACTGTCATTATATGTCAGTTTTGTTGTAGTGACTTAAACTATGTTGTATATGCCCCTTCTTAAGTAAATCATGGATTTGATCACGTAGCATCTCATATTCCCTTGGACTCATTTTATGATGAGGAAGATTTGGTATTGTGAAACCAGGGATAAAATCAATATTATGTTGTATATTCCGAAGAGGTGGTAATTGAGAGGGCACATTCATCATATCAGGAAATTGATCAAAAATGTTATGTACTTCAGTGGGTACCTTTGGTGAATTCTCACTGCTTTCTTCTCCTTCGACAATCAAACACCACATCATTTTCTCACGTTGTGAGATAAAATGTTTGCCATTCAGAATCGTAAAAAGCTAGCCTTTAGTGTTAAAAGATTGGGCAGTTTTTTCTCCTTGTTTAGATATAGGTAACAACACAATCTTTTTTCCCATCCATGAAAATTCATATATGTATTCTTCTTACCCCTGTGGACTGCTTGTAAACTTGATTTTGTAACTATTTCCAATAGACAAAGGAACGGTACATATCTCAAAAACTTGGACCTCACCTTCTTTTTTAATCCAACTTATTTTGTATGGTGTGGGATGTGGGTTCACTGCTTCCATCACCAATTATGACATTGCAGATTTTCCCACTGACTGTACATCGAGTCTTGAATAATGAGTTTCGTTGTGTGGAAGACTCAATTTTTGGGGTGAGAAGTAGTTTTTGTAAAACACATGATAATTGGTCTCCGTCATCTGGCTAAATATATGTTATTTCACCCTCAGATTCTTCACTCACTCCATTCTCAAGTGCTTCATTTTCCTCCATTATTGCAAGATTCTTTCTTTGAGGGCATTCATTGGATAAATGACCTCTTTGACCGCACCTAAAGCATTTCCCTAAATTTGGTCTGTTATAGGGATTTGCTATCTTTTTTGAAGAATTCTCCAGTTGCTTTGCATCTTTATTCAAAAACAGTTCTGCCTCCCTTTGTTTAGATGTGGAAGTTTGGATAATTTGTTGAATTTGTTTCGGGCTGGATGTTGTCCCTCTACGGTTTGCATTGCTAGATGTGTCCCACTGGTTCCTTTGGGTATATACTTTCTTGAAACGAGCATCATTCATTTCTTCTATCATGGTTGCTAAAGATATTGCATCTGATAAAAATCCCAATGGTTGTAACTTCACCTTTGTTTTTATATCAGAACGTAGGCCTCCCACGAATCTTGCTATTAGGCGTTGTTCCTTTTCAGCAAGATTTGTTCTTGCTCCCAGCCAGTGAAAATCTTCCACATAATCAGTCACTGTTTTTGATCCCTGGTGGCAATTTTGGTATTGGTTGATCTTCTCGTAGTTTGCTGGAAGAAACCTATCTTTCATCAATTTCTTCATTCTTTCCCAAGTCTTGGTAGGTTATTTTCCACAACTTCGTCGATTGATCTCCAATTGTTCCCACCATGCCAAGGCACCTCCTTTTAGCTTGAGTTCTACAAGTTGAACTTTCTTCTTTGCTGGAGTGTTTGTATATTTGAAAAAACTCTCCACGCTTTTAACCCAATCAAGAAAGGTCTCGATATCCATTTTTCCACTAAGGTTGGTAAATCAAGCTTCAGTCTGTAATCATTTGTTTCTCCTGTGTTATGGCCATTTTTCCTTTCTTCCCCATCGCTTTCTTCTTTTTCTTCACTTGAAAATTTTAGTTCTTGATGGTTCTTTTTCTGCGGTAGTGACTCCCCTGTGGTTTTTTGAAGCCAAATCTTCCAATCTTGGAGATTTTTTGATGTTGATGGAGCTTTAGATGCAGGAATCTGCTTTTCTTGAGATGTAGACTGTCCTTGAATCGACATGAGAAATTCCATTTGCTGCGAAATTGTACCAATCATTTGATAAATCTCACCAATATTCTTTTGAATATTTTCCACTGCACTTTCAACTCACAACAAGTGTCGAGTTGTTGATCTTGGTGAGAGGGCAGTTTGTGGTTCCGCTTCTTTGTTGATCTGGGAAGAATCCCCCATGGTAGATTTCTTACCCGCCATTAAGCCTAAGAATCTTGGAGCTTTGATACAAATTTGATGTAAAAAAATATTAGAGAGAAATTTTATTAAGTGATGATTAAAATGATACAACCCTTGGTCCTATTTATATTGGAAACTGATGGTTAGGGTTAACAAACTAACAGCCTTAAAAACTGAAATTATAAAAAATCCAAATACATCAATATCTTTTTATGAAAATAAGATTAGATACGTAGAAAGATATAAAATAATAACCATTTTTTTCCCAAAAAATGTTTGCATAATTTTAAAATATAGATTCCACAAAATCTTTGGAACACAATTTTTGAATCTTTAGAGCTTGTTTGATAATGTTCATGTTTCTTGTTTCTATTTCTTATTTTTTAAGAAACATACTTGTTTGATAATCCATCTCATTTCTTATTTTCAAATTTTGAGAAACGTTTCTAAAATTGGGGCTGAATTTTAGAAACTACTAAGAGAAGTTTTTGTCTATTCCGTTTTTATTTTTATATAATACATTCCTCCAAATTCCAAAAGATTTTCATTATATCATTGGCAAGGAGACGCCTAGTAATGTTCTTTGCTTTTTTGATCCCAGGTTCCCATCCTAGGTAATACATCTTAACTTTTATTTTATTTCTTAACCTTACAATATGTATTATTTTAATTTATTTTAATCTTTTATTTTATTTTTTAACTTTAATATGTATTATTTTAATTTATTTCTTAATTTTTCAATATGTATATTTATATATTGTTTAATTTTGAATTTAAAATTTTGCAATATATGTACTTATATATTATTTGAGTATTGAATTTGGACTTTCGAATTTTGCAATAGGTATATGTATGTATTATTTTAATTTTGAATTTTGAATTTTGCAATATATGTATTTACATATTATTTTAATTTTTAGTACACTTGGAACCATTTAGAATTTTGCAATATATAAATTTTGCTCACCAAAACATACATTTAACATACATTCTCAATTAACTAAAAGTTTCAACTTAATAAACTTATACTTGTTGTCTTGTCCAATTAGCATGACAATAAAGTATTTCTAAAATCAAGAGTTTCATAAATCATTTTCCAAAAACTTCTTAACCAAAGAAATACTCAAGGTTCCTTTCCTCGAATCAAACACTTAAATTGCTTTCTTGTCCAACGTACAAGTAGCTTAACTTCTACTTTAACCATCAATATAGTCAATCTTACTTAGTTCCAAAAAGTTCAATTTCTTCAATATATTCTTCATGTACAAGAGGTCCTATTTTGTTCTTCAACATAAGTGGTGGATGTTTCTAACTTCTACCCAAAACTTCAACACACTACCTTTAGAAAAACCCCATTGAGTTCTCATTTCTTAAAGAACATAGACATAGAAGTCCACTTTATGCTACAAGGGCATTCCTACTGGTAATACTATTGACTCCTTATGGCAACGCCATACTACCAAATATCTCTCAAGACAAAAAAAACCAAATCTCTTTCGAGAAGAACCTTCCTGTCAAAGCCACAAAAAGGATTTCACAACAAACATGTACTAGGAAAGACACCATAACTTTACTATGGTTAAGGGGATAACCATAGAAGAAGTTATTTTTAATAAGAAATCAATATTCTTATGGATTATCCAAACCTAACGTTCTGGCATGAACTCCTATAACAATTGGTTAACCTTACAACACTAGAGTCTGCAGAACCTTAAACCATTACTTTGATACCAACTGTAACAGCTCGAATTTTCCAATACGGTCATTCTAACAATAATGCAAAAGCGTAACAATTAAAACTAAAATAGACTTAAACAAATTTAGCGGAAGTAATTTCTTACAAAGGATTGCTAAAAGAAACTATTGAATCCATAACAACAACTTTCTAAGTCTTGTGCCAGAGCGCTAAACTTCACTTCTTTCAAGACTATCACTTGATCCTTCATCTGAAAGCATTTTGGAAAAACAAAAATATGAGTACAGAAATACTCAATAAGCAATTTCAACATCAAATTCAGAAATTCATTTTCTTCAAAACAAAAACATAGAAATTCAGTTTAACAAATCATTTCAATTGTTGAATCAAAAGTCAAATATTCATTCGGTCATTTTCTTTTAAAATAATCATAAACAAAATACAAATATCCTTGCAAAACTTTTAACACAACTATTAAAACGTTCAGTCAAAACTTTCGAAAAACAAAAATCTTTTAATTGAATAAAACTCTCATTTAACCAAACTTTCAAGGATCGAAACTGTCAATTCAAACAGCACTTTCAATCAATCATTACTTTCAAATATCAGAGTGAGAATATGCATTATTTGGGTAGCCTTATAACACATATGATGGTTACCCGTCGATAACACCAATCAATCAATCAGAACATTCAATCAAAGTTGACGATAAAAATCGACCAGAACATTCAATTCAATTACTTAATTGTGAGGCCATGTGAGTGAAACACACACATGAATCTTCATTCCAAAGGAATGCCAAACTACAAACTGTGCTTTCCCACAAATAAGCTTCAATCAGTCAGGGATGTCAATAAAATCGACCATAGCAATCAATATAATTACTTAAGTGTGGGCCACGTGAGTGAAAAAAACACACATGAATCTTCATTCCAAAGGAATGCCAAACTACAAATGTGTCTTCTCACAAATAAGCTAGAACAATTCCATCAATTCCAATTTATGCTACTACCACAAATAAGCAAAGCATTCCCAAAATAGAAAATTGGCATATCCGGATAGCCCTATTGAATCAGTCAAATACTTTTCAAAACGGTAAACATATGCTTTCATTTAGCAAAACAATTCAAAACATACAAAACAATTTCAATCGATTTCAAATCACATAAAAACATGCTTTCAGATATTTTGTTAAATAACAATAATCAAAACGGAAAATTATTCCAAATTTTCTATTTTGGAAGGGATGTAGAAATTACTTACCTCGATCGATAATCCTACAATTCTTAATCACAATCTCAATTCCAAATCTAATCCACTTTCTTGAACAATCATCAACTTTTCCTAGAAGTCCAAACATATCCAATACTTCATTGATCAGAAACCAAAATTCTATCTTAAAGGTCCAAAAGCATATCTAAAATATAGACAATCTTATCTACACAATTTTTTCCATTCAAAATAATTTTCTGCATAAAAAGTTAGGAAAAATAGAGTTCTTGGACTAAAAAAACAGCACTGAAAAACTGAGTTAAAAACACTTTAAAATCCAATTAAAAACGTATTAAAATTGATAAAATCAATGCTTTTTAATACGTAATAAAATACCAAACAATTTTTCAATTCTACAATTTTTAAAACTTTTAAAACTATCATAAAATATGGACAAATAACCCAGAAAAATTTCTGCTCATACAACAAAACTTTTCAAGATTTTAACATCAAAAGAATCAAGATTTGTCACTTTTTATCCCAAAAACCAGATCTGAAAAGCTTGATAAAATTGCTGTAAAAACCATAAAAACATAAAATTTTCATGTAAAAATTAAAACTATATAATATACTTTACAGTGCAATCATTTGGTAAACTTTTGATGCAAAAAGAATTTGAAATACACTTAAAACAATCCTAAGTTTAAAGAAATTTAATGCAGGAAAATTCTGGAAAATCTTCCATTATCAAAACCTTTAATTTAATCTAAAAGACCTAATTAGAAAAACTTTGATAAAAATTAAGTAAACAAAAAAAAACTAAAAACTTTTTTAGGGCAAAAGATTTCAAGAATCTTTTCATTCTAAATAATCAAGAATGAAGCCAAAAAGAAATCAAAACCCAAAACCTTGCAAGAGAACTTCAATAATCAAGAAAAGAAAAGAAATCAATAAGAGCAATAACGAAAACTTACTGTCTTCCTTGTTGGAGAGGAAGGTCCAGAGCGTTTCTTCTTTTCTCTCTTTTTTTTTTTTTTTTTTGCTGTCAAAACTTTTGATCAAAAAGGTTAGGGCTTAAGAGACTCTTTTTAAAAGAACTCTAATCAAAACCCTTAAAAGATTATCTTCTCTTTTTTTAAAAAAAGAAAATAAAGATTTATCTTCTAATTTAAAAAGAAGATAAAATCCTAATTCAAAAAGGTTTTAGAAAAATCAATAAAACAAATAAAATAAAATAAAATAAAAATTCCTTTTTTTTCGGTTGTTACAATATGCTTATATAATTGTAAAAATTAAACTTTTTTTAAGTTAAATAATTGTAAAAATAGGTTGTTTATTTCAAATTTATTAATTAATTCTGTTAGTTATAGGTAGTTTTTTTTTTTTTTAAACAATGCAGCATTTCAACTTTTCCAAAAGTTTGTTTAATGTCTTGCTTTATTTTAATTAAGATTTTATAAATGAAGTATATTTTACAATTTTAAAGTATAACAAAAAAATCATTTTATAAAAATAAATACCATATTCATTACAAGTCAAATTTTTTGGCTAGAAATTTAAAATTCAAAAAAACATTCAAATATTCTCACATTTAATAACTATTACTAACATTCTCACAACCTCCACTCAGTTCATGGAATTTCGGTTGCCCACATTCTTTAACGTTCATATAATTCTTTCATTTTTTTAAAATAAACATCTAAACATACTCATTCATGAACCTAAACAGGTGTCTCCATGTACCTACTATGATGCAAAAAGGTTTGAATATAAAATACAAACATTCTGCTAGTACAATGGTCAAATTCAACTTTTCCCAGCAAAAATTCTAGATGAATTGCTTAAACTATTTTTTAGTGTAAACGATGATGGAATCATGTTTAGAAAGAATACTAGAGCATACAATAGCATTAATTTTGGCTTCATTAAGAAAAAGTATATACACATTTAGAGTCCAAGGACAAGTATATCATGATCTACCAGTCTTACTGCCAGAAGACAGACCAAGATATTTTCAATTATATTTTTATGACACTGACAATGAAATTGAAAATAGAATCGGTGTGATGCGAGATGGAGGCATTTGTGACCATTTGGTAAAAAAGTTAATTAATGTACTACAATGCAATCCTTACGCACAAGTATTTCGATCATTAAAGGAGTTTGATAATTTTCAAGATATTCACATACAAATTGCAAGTAATGTGAAAGTTGATCGGCACATCTATAACATACCCACGATAAATTAAGTAGTTACTATATGGATTGAAGTAAATAATGATTCTACAACTCTTGAAAGAGACATTGTAATTCATACCTGATGATGACTCTACTAATGCAAAAGCGCAAGTGCATGCTGTCTCTCAAGTAATATATGGAGAGTACTCCAAGTATCGAACCCAAGGGAACATATGTAACAAAACTCTCAATTCAACAACAAATACCTCCTCTAAATTTGCAACCAAGTAACCAAAAAGTAATGATGATTTTGTGAGTTTTGCAAACGGTAAGTAAAAGTAAGCTAAAATAGAAAATGATGAGAAAAACACTAATGAGAGAATGGGAATTCAAATCTGGTTCAACCCCAGGGAATATGCACCCACAATTTGCCGAACTCGGCAAGGCTCATCTGATGATTGCTACCCATATGCCCCCGTATCTCACTTTTTCGAGTTTTGTGCGGTTCGAGCAAAATGCGCTCGCAACCTACCCTAATCGACAATTAACACCATGAATCGAGTTCAACACCTATTCAACCCTATCTAAGTGATTTTAGGAGCGTAAGAAATTAAACACATATGTCTATGGCTAATTTGAACTTAGGTAAATAAAGAACACAACTTTAATGATTATAAAGGTTCTTGTTGGGGGTGTACAAATAACCCGACAAACCGAACAACTCGAATTGCCCAACCCAAAACGTAAGGGTTAGGTTGGGTTAATTTTTTTCGGTTTGGGTTGGGTTAGAATTTTGGAGACCCAAAATTTCAGGTTGGTTCTCAGTTTGGCTTTTTTTAGGAGCGAGTTGACCCGACCTGACTCGAAATTTACGTATTTTATATATATATATATATATATATATATATATATATATATATATATATATATATATATTAAATGAAAGTAAAACGAAACCCTACATTATTTTGTCCTCCAAGCGTCGCTCGTCACTCCCAGTCCTCTACCGTACATCACCATTCTCGCCCAATGCCATAGCTCAATCTCCCCATTGAAGAAAATAATCGAATTAATCCCACAGTGGAAGCGTTGGAATCGACTTTGATTTTATTTTAGAATTAAACGAAAAATAATTTAGGCTAAGCAATACATACATTAACTTAAATATGAAGATAAAAGTCTGACGATTCTTTACTTCTTATGTTCCAAGAATTCCATAATGTCTTCCTTGTTATGACTCGATCACAGGACCAAGACTTGTGAGAGCCTCTTGAAAGAAAATCCACAAGGGATTGGAGAGAAAGAAGTCTAGAGAGAATTCTCTAATTCTCTATTGAGGAGATGTGGTTTTTTCATGGCTCAACCCAAAGGGTCCTATTTCTAGAGACCTAGGGCAAATCTTTGTCATAATTAAACTATTATATTTCAATATCTAATATATTAAAATATATCTAATACTCATTTGAATCTCATTCAAATCTCTTACGATATATATTTAACATATTTGAATCTCATTCAAATTTCAAATATATATTTTTCTTTAATGTATCTAATATACATTAATCATTTTAATATTTAATGTATCGAATACAATAAATATATTTTCCTCTTTTATATCTAATATATTAAATATTAATTTGAATAATTCAAATTAAATATTATTTTGGACATTTCAAATTTTCTTTCAACTAAATTAATCCTTCAATGTTATTATGAGCTAGCAAATGGACCTTATAGACCTACAAATTATAAGCTCCAATGATACAAAATTAATTAATTAAACTTTTTAATTAATTAATTTTCATTCATTAACTCTAAGGTCACTTCACTATTGACTTAGAGTTACACTCTTATGTACTGTAGAACAAGTTGTGTCCATGGATATAATCACTACATGCAAATCGATCCTTCATGAGTTGTTAGTAATTACAGTTGGGTCAAAAGTTCGTTTTATCCCTGTAATTACATCTTGCACCTTAAGTACCACTGATCCTTTAATGAACAATTTATTTATGATCCAACCATATACTAAGTCCCTCTCGAGCTAGTGAGAGGGTAGGGCCCCATTGTTTAAGTCTCGAAATCAGTACTTAAAGAAACTACTCATCTACTTACCCTATATAGGAAGGAGTGAATTCCATCTTGTGAGATTATGTTTCCAACTCCCTATTTGGTCAAGTCCCCAAAATGGTAGGCTTATTGAATCGGCTACAAAAGTCACTCTCACCCATGCAAATCAAAGGACAAGTCCTCACAGGCAGAAGTTCATAACTCACTAAGGATTACGATCGAGTTGCATATGATCATCCTAATAAAATATTTATCTTCTCAATTAATGGATTTATAAAAAGAGATCAAATATTTCGTGGTCTAGTCTTATACAAACTCATTGTATAAGATACCTCCACTCACATGCCTCCACATGAACGATTTGGATCAAATCATTTGTAACTATTGCAAAGTGGGTCGTATCAATAGTGTTATCAAAATAAAGCAACCAATTGTATCCATATACTATGATCTTTTAGGTTAATTCTTGAACATGATCCTCCCGTACACCCATCTCCTCCAACCGGCCAGTCGAGCAACTGTGCTCTTCAATCGATTCATGCTAGCAACTTCTTCAGTCGACTCATATTAATTCATGCAGACCAGCCGAATTCGCCACTGCAAGTCTCATTCTCTCACTCTCTCAAGCTTGTCTGTCTTCAGTTTCTTCCTTCTTCGCTTCTCACTCTTTGCCACCACCTGTAACTAGCAACTATGCATTTCAAATCAATCTCTCGTCGACAAAGGTACGTCATACATATCTCTTCTTTAGTTTTTTTTTTAATAAAGCTCTTTCTAGTTTCTTTAACATGGTGTTGAGTTGATTTTTTTTTTTTTTTTGTTAATATGGTGTTGTTTATTTGTTAGTAATCAAAGTTTTAATAGGGTGTTGGCTTAGATCTGGCATCTATTTTTTCTTTTTTTGATAAACCTTCAGTATGCTTATATATTTTTGTATTTAGTTGTGTTGAAAATTGAAATTTGAAGTTGTTGATTTGTTGATGTTGATATGTTGTTGCTTGAATCCTTTTATGTTTTAGTATTTTGTTGGGTTGGAAAATTAAAGGTAGTTGCTGATATATGTTCTAGTATTTTGTTGTGTGTGGAAAATTTTAGTTTGAGTTTAGTTTCATTTTACTTTTTATTGATGGAAAACAGTAATACAAGTGGATGTCATATTGAAACTCCTCCCCCTAGTAATGCAATTGGTAATACATGTAAATCAACCTCTACTGTATGGGACCATTTCAAAAGATTGGAAGACAACAATAGTAGGTGCAAGTGTAATTATTGTGATAAGGAGTATGCTTATGATACTATCTCTTGTGAAACTAGCACATTATGGAAGCACTTAAAAAAGAAGTGTAAAAAGTATCCCTATAAGGAGGAAGAAAAAGAACAAACTATTTTAAGTCTTCAACATTCACATGATGGAAAATATCGTTGTAATTTTCTGACTACATTATTTAGTCAACAAGCATGTAGAGCGGCATGTGCTAAGATGATAATTGTTTATGAGTTACCATTTAGATTCGTAGAACAAAAGGGGTTTAGATTTTTCTGCAGTGTTTCATGTCCTAAGTTTGACCCTCCATCAAAGGTAACAGTTGCTAAAGACGTATTTCAACTTTATCCTGATGAGAAAAAAAAGCTAAAATCCTTTTTAGTTAACAATTCTCAAAGGGTTTGTCTTACAACTGACACTTGGACTTCATTACAAAATGTTAACTATATGGTACTCAATGCACACTTTATTGACTGATAATGAAATTTGCATAAAGGAATCTTAAACTTTTGTCAAGTTCCTAACCACGAGGGAGATACTATAGGCAAGGTCATTAAGAGCTGTTTATTGGAATGGGGGATTGATAAAGTTTTTTCCGACACTATTAAGAATTCAAGTTCCAATGATGGGGCTATTTCGTATATTAAGAAAAGACTTGCAAGTTAGAAATCCCTTGTCTTAAATGGAGAATTATTACACATGAGGTGTTGTGCTCATATAATTAACTTGATTGTGAATGAGGGGTTGAAAGAAATGCATGAATCCATTGCTAGTGTTCGTAATGTTGTAAGGTATGTTAGATCATCTCTTAAGAGATTGGCAAAATTTAAAGTTTGTGTGAAACAAGAGAAAATTGAATGTATAGCCCTTTGTTGTTTAGATGTGGCAATTAGATGGAATTCTACTTATTTAATGCTTGATCATGTACTGAAATTTGAGAAAGCTTTTAAAATATTACAAGATGTGTTAGATTTTATGTCCTACTTTGAAGAAGATGATCATATAAACAACATATTTGGGCCATCAACTATTACTGATTGGAGAAATATTGAAGTGTTTGTCAAGTTTTTTAAGGTATTGTATGATGTCACTATGAAGATAAGCGGTTCTTAATATGTGACTTCCAATTCTTACTTTCATGAACTTTTAATTGGTTGGAGCACAAATTTGAACTCTATTCTATGTAATATGGCTAAAAATATGAAGACAAAGTATGACAAATATTGGGGTTTAATTGTAAAAATCAATAAGTTGATATTTATAGTTGTGGTGCTTGATCCTCGTTATAAATTTGATTTTTGTAGCATTTTTCTTTTTGAATATTTATAATGATGCTACAAGTAAAGGAATGATTGACATTATCAGGATGTATTTGGTTCGTTTGTATGATTTTTACAAATCACATGATGATACTCTTAGTACTCAAAGTTGTAGCAATGATAATCAACGATCAGAATCAAGTGTTACTTCCATGAGTATGGCAAGTAGTGGTGAAATGAGCGAAAGTGGTGCATTATTAGTATTATCACGGTACAAGAAGAAAAGAAGAGAAAAGTTCTTTAGAAATTAAGAATGATGTAAATCGGCATTTATCTTATCCTAGTGAGGAACTTAATGATAATTTTGATGTTCTCGCTTCACTTGTGTTCTGTGGCTTGAATCTTCATATTTATAGCCTCCAAATGTTAGAGTTTGCTTCATGCATGTTTGAGGCAAGAATCAGATCTCTCTAAGCTTGATTCATGGGGAAAATCTTCAAATATCAGCATAAAATCGAATTGTCAGAGTTCCTCTTGATTTTTAGGAATTTTGTCTCCAAGCAAAATTGCAATTGCAATTGGAGTTGCAATTCTGGAAGTTTACAAATGATGAAATGGCTATGTAAAAGCGTAAGTGCACGCTGTCAAACAAGTAATATATGGAGTATTGCAAGTATCGAACTGAAGGGGACGATTAACAAACTTTTTCTAATTAAATCAATAAAGATCTCCTCAAAACTTGCAATCGAAAGTAATCAAAAACAATAATTTTATGAGGTGAGTGAAAAAGTAAAAGATACTGAATTGATAAAAAGATAATGAAAACAATGATGAGAAATGGGGGATTCAATTCTGGTTCAATATACGCCCACCATGTGCCTGCACCTTGCCCAACTAGGCTTCGGCTTGTACAGAGAATGCTTCCTATATGCGCCCGCATCAGTCTCTTTCGAGCTCAGTACAATTCAGATAGAATGCTACTGAATTACACCTGCAACCTACCCTAATCGACACTTAACATAGTGAATCAAGTTCAACACCTATTCGGCCACTTTTCCAAGAGTTTTTAGGAGACTAAGTAACTTAAACACATATGTTTATGGCTGAATTAACTTAGGTGAATCATGAACACAACTTTAAGACTCCAAAGGTTTTTGCCCTATGTCTAGGTATAAGAAGCAAAATTTTATTTCTAAACTCTTTTCCTAGAGTACTTTTATGAAAACACGTATTTAATCCAACTTTTTCAGTATTGAACCTCACACAACCTATGCTAACTCAAATGGTCAGTTTAAGCTAACAATGAAACTTAAACTTCAATAAAAGTAACTATGCTAAATGTTGAGCAAAGCTACTTAAGCTTATGATAAGGCTTTCATCCTTTTAGGGTATCCACATCATTGAATCCCTTCCAAGAAGTTTAGCTCATAGTGATAGAGAAACAAAAAGTAGAAAAGAAAGAAACAAAACTTATAAGTAAATGACAACACTTCATTGAATTTAAGAATGGGAGTACAACTTAATAATTGTAAATGAAAAGTAAAACTCTACTAGAGAACATAAGCAAAACTAAAACTTAATCTTAAATTTGAAGACTTAAAACATAAACTAGAACTTGAATTACAAATAAAAACCAACAACTAAAAGCTGTAACAAAACAGAAAATACAAAAATTGAAAGGTAAAGAATCTTATGCTTGTTCCTCATTTCTATCTTATTCAATATTTTTCAAGGAGAAAAAGACTTTACACCTCATTCTTTCGAAGTTGGTGTCCAAATGGAGTATGAACAAGACCTAAGAGGAACTCAGATGGTAGCTGTAAAATAAAATAAAGAGGTGGCAGAATGTTGGGAGTGTAGGGATCTAAGTTCTCTCGAAAATGAAGCGTAAGTCGCCTTTTATAGACCTCAAAGTCTAGGGTTTGCTACTAAAATCAGTGTGATAAGACTTGGACGACAAGATTCCTTGATTTGAAGAGATTTGATTGAAGTTCTTCTGAAAATCTGCCAATCCCACAAATTTGGGAGATTCTATCAAGTTAGATCAAGTTGCGGTCGCAAGGCTAGCGCAATCCTATTGCTTCAACACTTAGAAAATTTCTACACTTGTGTTTCAGATTGTGGTCACAAGCCTGGTGCAATTTTGCCCATTTCTAGCCTCTGCACAAAAATAACAAAAATTAATACTTTCTTAACAAAATTTATTCTATTTACACCTAATTCTTTATACTTCACAAATCATGTCTTCAAATTCATGCAAAGCTTGTTTTTACTCAAAATCATTCTAATTAGTATCAAATATAATAATAAACACTTGCTTTCTTAACAATAAGTTTAGTTTTTAGAGCTAAATAACACTCATAAATGAGTGTTATCAACATATTCATGCATAAAAACATCAAAACTCATTAGAAATCAACTATTTTCCTCTTATTTCCTATTTCTTAGCTCAAAACAATCCCTTAACTAATTCGGGCTATTCTTCTATTAATTTGCTACATTTATTAGACATAAGAATGTGCATTTGTGCATGTTGGGATTTATGCCCTAAAGTCTCGTAATTAATAATTTATTTAATAATTAATAATAATTTTGATTATTTTATTTGCAATATAATATTATCTATTATATGAAAAATCCAAGGTTATTAGTGTAATCTTGAACAGTATGTGGTTGACATACGGGAGGATCGTGTTTAAGAAATAACCTAAAGAGTCATAATATATGGATAAGGTTTGGTGCCTTATCTTGACAACACTATTGATACGGCCCACTTTGTAATAGTTACAAATGATTTGATCCAAATCGTTCATGTGGAGACATGTGAGTGAAGGTATCTTATACAATGAGTTTGTATAAGACTAGACCACGAAATATTTAATCTCTCCTTATAAATCCGTTAATTGAGAAGATTAATATTTCATCAGGATGATCATATGTGACTCGATCTTAATCCTGAGTAAGTTATGAACTCCTGCTTGTGAGGGCTTGTCCTTTGATTTGCATGGGTGAGAGTGACTTTTATATCCGATTCAATATGCCTACCATTTTGGGGACTTGACCAAATAGGGAGCTGGGAACATAATCTCACAAGATGGAATTCACTTCTTCCCATATAGGGTAAGTAGATGAGTAGTTCCCTTAAGTGCTGATTTCGGGACTTGAACAATGGGGCCCCATCCTCTCACTGGCCCGAGAGGGACTAAGTTTATAATTAGATTATAAATAGATTGTTCATTAGAGAATCAGTGGTACTTAAGGTGCAATATGTAATTATAGGGGTAAAACGGACTTTTGACCTAGCTGTAATTACGAACAACTCGTGAAGGATCGACTTGCATGTAATGATTATATCTATGGACACAACTTGTCCTACAGTGCAACTCTAGGTCTATAGTGGAGTGACCTATAGTTAATGAATGAAAATTAATTAATTAAAGAGTTTAATTAATTAATTTTGTATCATTGGAGCTTATAATCTGTAAGTCCATAAGGTCCCCTTGCTAGCTCATAGTAACACTAAAAAGATCAATTTAGTTGAAAGAAAAATTTGAAATGTTTAAATTAATATTTAATTTGAAGTGTTCAAATTAATATTTAATATATTAGATATATTAAATATAAAAGAGGAAAATATATTTATTGTATTTGATACATTAAATATTAAAATTTTAAATGTTCAAATTAATATTTAATTTGAAGTGTTCAAATTAATATTTAATATATCAGATATATTAAATATAAAAGAGGAAAATATATTTATTGTATTTGATACATTAAATATTAAAATAATTAATGTATATTAGATACATTAAATAAAAGATATTTATTAAATTTGAATTGGATTCAAATTAGGAAATAGATGTCGTAGGAGAATTTTAAACGGTTTGAATAAGATTCAAATTGATTAGATAAATGTATTTTAATATATTAGATATTAAAATATATTATTTAATTATTTTCCCTAAACTACTATAAATAGGACCCTAGGGGTGAGCCATTGTGCATTCTTTATATAGCACACATCTCCTCAATAGAGAGAATAACATAATTCTCTCTAGACCTCTTCCTCTCCAATCCTTTGTGGATTTTCTTTCAAGAGACTCCCACAAGCTTTGGTCATGTGTTCGAATCATAGCTAGGAAGACTTTGTAGAAAAGATAAAGATTCGCCAGAATATTCTCCATATTTATCTCCAAAGTAAATTTTCTTAATTAATATTATTTTTAGTTTAATTTTAAATAAAATCAAAGACGATCCAATGCTTCTGCTACTGGATGAAGAGTTCATTCCTATTAGTGCAAATAGCTTAAGTAAAATGGGCTAGAAATATGTAAAATATAAGCATTATCACCCGCATATAAATTCTTCTCATTCTCTAGGACAATCCGTGACATATTGCTAGACTTTAGTTTTTTTAGACACTTTGAAAGCTTTTCTTTATATTTTTCTTGTTTAACTTTTGTAACGATCGAACCATGGCGAATTTTGGCTATATCGTCACGATGAGAGGCTAGCGTTTGTGTTTCTGATTCAAGGGTAAGTCAAGTCCAATTATAAGACTAGGAGGCTTCGGGCCTAATGTAATTTCTTTAATCCAAGTATTCTTTTCTTCTTGCTTTATTCTTATGATCGTATTTGCTGATTGAATTGACACCTTGATTAATATTACATGCTTGTCTGTTTACTATGCATGAATTTGTGGTCAGTAATTATCATAAATGAATGCTTGATTTTAGTAGTAATAAAGTTGTTTCTTGTGTGTAATTTAGGCTTTTCCTAGTTACAAGCTTGCATGATAGACTCTAGGAAGTTAAGAAGTGAATATGATTAGGATGCAGTTATCTCGCTTAATCATTCTTGTCTTAGTCCTCCCATAGTTCTTAATGCTATTGTTTGATTAACATGGAACGCTATCGTGCCCAGTTAATTAAACAGTAAGATTTGATTATAATGCTTGGTTAGAATCATTGGGTTAGGGAAATTAAACTTATCACGGTTATTCCAAATAAGTAGGCTAGGTGCTTGGATGGTAATTGATATATTTTTGGTAAGCTTGAGATCAATGTTACAATTGGATGACAACCATACCTTGAATTGAAAATTTGGTCAGATTTGATTTTTCCTTGCTTTTATCTGCTTTGTTTTATTTTATTGCTATTCACAAAACCTAAAACCCCCTTGTTACCTTTTTGTGCAAATTTAATGTTGAGAAATTAATTATATTGGTTCCCTTAGAATATCGACCTGGTCTATTATCTCTACAATCTAGAATAAGAAGTCAGCTTTAATTTTGGCGAGTCTTGACAACCAGACCAAATGCAATGTTACAGGATTTAAAAGTTCTATATATGTTAATGCAAGAACACTTTTTGTTATATAAATTTGAAAACCACTGAAATAGTAATAAATATTAAATTTTATTTGCAGATATGCATTCGAAATGTCATGTTAAATAATCAATTGGTAGTTCTTTTTAATCCATATCTTCTTCAACGATACAACTATCACATAAATGTTGAAATTTGTTCTACAATCAAGGCAGTTAAATATTTGTATATATATATATATATATATATATATATATATATATATATATATATATATATATATATATATATATATATATATAAAGGCTATGATGGAGCAACATTTTCAATAGTAAATGATGATAAAGAGAATATTGTAAATGAGATTCAAAACTTTCAAGATGCTAGGTGGGTTTCTGCACCAGAAGCACTGTGGAGAATTTTTTATTTTAGACTGAATGAAATATCTCCTTCGGTTATAAATCTATACTTATATCTTCCAAATCAACAATTGGTTTCTTATTGGGAAACAAAACCTAAAGAGACTCATAGATTTGACCATGTATCTAAAACAATGTTGACATAATTTTTTAATACATGCCAAAAATATGAAGATGCAAGAAAATTGTTGTACAAAGATTTTTTTGAGTATTATGTATGGGATAAAAGAATGAAAGAATGGTTACCACCTAAAAAATGTCATGTTATAGCAAGAATAACTATAGCAAATCCTATTGAGGGAGAAAGGTATTATCTAAGGCTCTTATTGAACAATGATAGAGACCCATCTTCGTTTAATGATTTGTTGACAGTTGATGGACAAAGATATTGTACATTTAAAGAAGCATCACAAATAAGAAGACTACATGAATATGATGAAAGTTTAATATATTGTTTGAAAGAGGCTGAATTGCTTGAAATGTCATATGCATTTTCGAATACTATTTTTTACTTTATTGGTATATTGTGAACCTACATAGGTTAGAAAATTATGGAATCTATATTTCGAAGCAATGGCTGAAGATTATAATCGATCAAATGATGTACCAAATGAACAACAAGTTCAATTAGTTTTGAAAAACCTAAATTACTTTCTCTAATCCATGGGAAAAAAGATCGAACAATTCGATCTCCCACCAATTCATGAAGAAAACTTTGATGATGACTTCATTTCAATGACAAAGATAAGTGATGAAAAATCCATTTCATTAGATGAGCAAGATGTTGTGGCATCAAAAAAATTAAATGAGGAACATAAAATTGCATTTGATATTATCATGGAAAGAATCGATTGCAATAACAGTGGACTATTGATTCAACAATGTGCAATATATCAAAGCAGAGTGTTACAACATAACTAATTCGAAAAGCAAGATTAATACTATGGGACGAGGCACCTATGGTAAAAAGATACACGATCGAAACTGTAGATCGATCATTAAGAGATATAATGGATTGTAATCAACCATTTGGAGGAAAAGTCTTCATGTTTGGAGGAGATTTTCATCAAGTACTTCCAAAAGGAACACGACAACAAACTGTTGCAATTAGCTTTAGAAGATCGTATCTTTGGGATGAAATGCATCAATTGCAATTAAAACAAAATATGAGAGTACATAATGACAAATCGTTTGCATATTTTATCCTAAGAATTGGAAAAAGGAAAATAACTTGCTTATAATGATGATATCATTACCTTGCCTCAAGAAATTGAAATAATACAACGTGTAAGTAACATGGAAATGGAATTCATAAGAAAGATATATCCAAATTTAGAACTTCATGCTACATCAATAGAATACATGACTAATAGAGCAATTTTAGCTACAACAAATGATCATGTTGATTATTTGAATGAACTTATGATAGATATCTTTCCAAGAAAAGTTAAAACTTTCAAAAACTTCGATGAGACAATGGATGATACAAATGCTTACTACCAAGAGAGAATTTTTTAATTCTTTGCTACCAAATGGAATACCACCACATGTGCTTATACTAAAGGTTAATTGTCCTATTATGTTATTGAGAAATTTTGACCCATTCAATGGATTATGCATTGAAACAAGAATGGTATGTCGATCATTTGGAAGAAACATTATACATGCTAAAGTAGCAATAAGATAACATGCAGGAAAACAAGTTTTCACACCACGAGTTCCATTAAGTCCACCAAATGATGAAGAGTATCCATTCAAGTTTTAAAGGAAACAATTTCTTGTCCGATTATATTTTGCAATGATGATAAACAAAGCACAAGGATAAACTGTTCTGAATGTTGGAATATACCTTCCTCAACATGTATTTTTACATGGACAATTCTATATTGCATTATCAAGAGGAGTTTCAATGTCAACAACAAAAGTTCTTATCAAATCAATCAAGAATCCAAATTTGCCTTCTAGACGTACAACATCTCTTATTATGTCATTTCTTTATCAATGTTTGTTCAAAACTTTTATTATCGCACAAGGAAAGCTTGTGAATATTTCTCAATGCTTATGAAATACAACTCGGAAGTCTTTTATAGACCCCGAATTTGAAACAAAAATTAAAACAGACTAATTAAGAGATAAGATTCAAATCGATAGGACAAGACGCTGACTGATTTCATCTTTCTCAATGAGACAAACAACTTTCTAAAAAGTAATAAAACAAACTACTTTAAAAAGCGATAAAGTAAAGCGAATAAAGTTGTACAAAATAATTACAAACGACAAAAGAAAAGATAAACTTCGCAAAAATAAAGATAAAAACGAAGCTTCATCATATCGGTCTAGCTGTGCTTGTCCTTTACTTTAATAAAGTGACTTTATTAAAGTGAGATGTCAGCCTTTCATTATTGCTTCTACTGATACTTCAAGGCTGTTGAAGAGGCAAGGGTACATCGGAAAGCTTACCAATAGAATCACTGCTCCACCGTGACTTACCGGGGACACAATCCTAAAGACCCGCAGCAGGTCCTCGTCTTCAACCTTTGATATCTTCAAGCAATAGTCTTTCACTGAAGCAAAAAGCAACTCTAAAGAGGCTAATTACGCTATCTTGTTTCCAAATAGCAACTCAAAAGAGACTTATTACGTCATCTGCTCTATAGATGCGTTGGCACAAGACTGGAAGTAGATGATGAATTTACCATGTACAATACAGAATTCAGAACTATACAGGAATTCTGTACACCTGACACTGTACATACTATTAATTTACATACTCAAACTATATAGAGAAAAGATTTTCTTCATGAAGATAAACTTAAAAGGGAAAATCATAATATGTACAGACTCAAAATGTGTAATCAAAATCTAGTATCTTGGCTACAAAAACTAAGAAGAATATACAGGAAAATATAAGAAATGTGGCAAAAATAAATAAAACATGTACAAGAGGGGTGCCGAATGTACAGGGATAAGAATATATATATATATATATATATATAATCTAGATTCACAAAGGTTGCGAATCTAGGAAAGGATCATCTAAATCGTATTGAGACTCTTCTTCATCAGACGGTAGGTTGTCATGAGAAGAAGATGATGCTTTGCTTCTAGCAGAATCAAGAACTCTCTGAAATTCTTCATCAGAGGTTGTCTGAGCAAGTCTTGAGATTATTTGAGACCTTGAATTCAGAAATTCTAAATTCCTCTGTGTAGGATTTAGTTGGTCCCCATTCTCTACGAACCAGTCTTTTACTTATTTGAGACGAACGTGGGTGAATTCATATCTTTCCCACCACTTGATCTTTATGACTTTGTATAGTCTTTTGAGACCATCTTTTTATTCAAGTTGGAAACTCCAGCTTAGAATCCATGGAATTTTGAAATGGAGACAAAAACGTAGTAATGTTGGAAACTCATTTCTTTGTATGTTTTGAGAAAAGAAATAGTATGATTCTTGAATCAGAGTTGGAAAAATATCCTCCGTTAGGCCGAAGGTATTCCACCATTGAATAAACCAGTATGGATAATCCATACGGTGGGCTCTCTAGAAAAATTAAATGAACCAGGAGTGTTCGAATTGATGTACCACATCACAGTATACCATGCTTTAATATAGTCACAATATATATATATATATATATATATATATATATATATATATATATATATATATATATATATATATATATATATATATATATATATATATATATATATATATATATATATATGTTTGTGGTTTGAATGTCTTTGATAGAGTATTGGTGTGAAGATACTCTGATTCCAATGAGATGAAGTCAAGACTTTGAAAATCTTGATTTTTGAGAAGGCGATCCTAGTCGGATCATCATGATCTGGGATATGAGTTATCTCGATCGATCTGGTGTCTACAAGGATAAATTCGTAGAACTTTCTTGTTTTTGAAAGATCTTCCGGCATGAAAAGGAAGTCATTTGGAAACATATTTTTGATAACTTCTACTATGGAGTTACCATCGAACTCTGGTTCTACCAAGGGTTCGAAAATTAGAATCGTTTTTTGAAAGTAGGTTCTAATCTCCGGTTTAGGGATGAACCTAGACTGAGGTACCAATGCAGTAGATCGATTCGTTCTAGATCTGATCACCGACGTGAAATCAGAGTCTAGAGCATATTGATCTGCTGTCATCGGAGCAGCGATTTGAGACGTTGAAGCTCTATCCTTCTCTTTTGAGACGGGAGTAGTCTGGCCTTTGCCCTTTCTACTGGACATCTTTTTCCCGATCGTTTTTAGAAGAGGGAAGAAGAGGGAGAGAGAGGAGAGATTTTTGAAGTTAGGAACTCCCTTGAGAGATAATTTGCAAGCATGTTTTGAATGCCTTTTATAGGCAAAATCTCAAAATCAAAACACGATAAAATCGCCTACCATCTCGCAAATATTTGTTTTGAGACTAAATTCTCGACATTCTTTTCTAAAACAAACTTCGATGCTCGAGAATCCGTTTTGATAATAAATTTTTTATTTATTAAATCTCCTAGAAATTTTTAAACACATAAACAATGGCCAAAATTTCTTTTTTTACAATTGAATAATTTTTCTGGGTATCATTCCATACTCCAAAATAAAATCTTAGTATTTGTTCTTATTTATCCAAGGATTGTTTGAGGATTCCTCCATATCCGATATCAGATGCGTCAGATTCCACTATTAAAGTTGCTCATGGATTGACAAGACTCAAACAGGGAATTGATTTGACTAAAGTTTTTATCCTCTTAATAGCTTGCGTATGCTCAGCTGTCTAGGATTTTGCATTCTTTTTAAGTCTTTGAAACAGTGGTTTGCAAATGGGCCTCAAATCTTTAATAAAATCTGAGATATAATTGAGACAACCCAAAAACCTTTATAATTGGGTTTTGTTTAAAATTTGATTCGGAAAGTTATTTGCAAATTCTATGGACCTTTGAATTGGTTTAATCTGGCCCATATATATTTCAAATCCAAGAAATATATTGGGCTACCCCAGAGAGACACAACACAAATCTGAAAGAAGGCCAAAAAAGTTTGGTAGACAGATTCAGTGCTACAAATGCAAGAAGTTCGGACACTATTCAAATAAGTGTCCACTGAGAGTAAAAATCAATGAGCTTAAGATAGATGAAGACCTCAAGCAAGAATTGCTGGTGGCGTTCGGATCTAACTCAAGTGATTTTCTAAATTTTGAAGAAGACTTCAAAGACGATATTCTTGAAATAAGAAAAGAATCCGACTCATATTCATCCAGGGAAGGAGAATTTGAAGTTAAACACATAGAAGACTACATAGGAGGAAAATTATGTGGTTGCTTTAACTGCATAAATGTTATTAGCAGTGATCAAGAATTTCTCCTATATTTAGTCGAGAAAATTCCTGATGACATTGTTAAAATATCCATACTCAAGCAATTGAAGGAATCACTCAAGAAGAAGACTTTCAAGGAAGAGAAAGAAAGAATGACAAAAAATAAGTTGAGTGACCTAGACATCGTTCCCATTACCATCGATGATGTCTTTAAAAGGTTCAAAAAAACCAAAGAGGTTACGATTCAAGACCTACAATTTAAAATCAACAACCTCAAAGTTGAGTGACCTAGACATTGTTGATTTCAAATTCTTTTCCGGAGGGTATATGATAGTAATATCAATCTCTCTTCATAATCGGAAAGAAATTAGTTAATTCTTTTTGCTATACTTTTTCTTCCAATCCATTTTATCGCCAGTTTGGTCTCGTGGCTATCAGGTGATTTGCAAGAGCAGAAGGTGTTCCCGACAGAGGTGCGTAAGTCCGTTGGTAAGCCGCCCGTTCCCCCTGATAACGAGAAGACGGGTTCTTTGTGAAGAAGAAGAAGAAGTTATTAAAGAGAATTCACTTTATTCTCTCAAATTTTGAAGAAAGAAAATATTGCAATCGGATGACCGGACCGACTAAGGAATTTACTCAACAAATGGAAATCAAATGTTGAAGCCAAAAGGCGACATGCCGAAGAAATCAGGCAAAAAGCCAAAGCCTCAAGAGCCGAGAAGGCAGAACAACAAATGGTGCTAGAAGCTAACAAGCATCGATTCAAAGAAGGAGATAGTGCGAGTCTTAATGTCAAGAACACATTATCATCCATCAAAGCCATTAAAAGATCACTTCTTCAATGGACCATTCCCAAAGTAGATCCCTCTTTAATCTATGATACAGGGATCTTCAACCAGATGAAAGGAATCCAGATTGTCGAAAGGACAATCCCGATCATCAACAACCCAGAATCGATACGACTCTTCTCTTTAGAAATGCTATGGAAGCATAAAGTGAAGGGCTATCAATTTCTCCATATCGACCTAGTACAAGTAGGTATAAGACCTCTATACCGAAAAGGCCTAGATATTCCAATCCTTGTCGCCCTCAGAGACAAGAGACATTTAGACTACAAGAACTCTATGCTTGAGCTTATTGAAGCAAACGTAGCAAGAGGACCAGTCTATTTCAACGTTTATCCAAACTTTCCAATTTCTTTAACTGATCCAAATATACTAAACACTTTAGTATTGGATATCAAGTTCAAGAATCTAAACGTTGATTTACAGATAGAAGGATTCGCTATACTATGGCGTATCAATTACAAGATCATGAAGATAACCTTGGAGCCCCAATGTATTGTCGAAGAACCACCAGATGGACAAACAATTTTGTTTGAAGCAAACATCGAAGACTCCTTGATAGATGTCCCAAAGATGCTAACTTGGGAAGAAATAACCAAAAAGTCCGAATGGGATCTAGAGAAGGCGTTCACACCTCTAAAACCCAAGCCCAGGACTTTAACCCTTATTGAAGAGAGGATAGATGGCAGTGTCCATATAGAATTCGAAGATGAAGGTCTTTCACAGCCAAGGATAACTCACTTCGCTCCCTCCAGACATAGCGCTTCGACAAGCAGAGCATCGCCATCCTTGTCTGTAGGAATACAACGATCAAATTCTCTGAGAATAGAGAAGGTTGATCTACATCCAGATATTCTTGAGATTCACTATCAAAGGAATAATTCTCCGACTCAAACCGACATGGAAGCTAATCAGCTCAACATGATCCAGAGTGACTTCCAAATAGACATAGAAGCACTAAGAAAGGACTTTTTAGATCCAATCTGGGCAGAACCCAGAAGAGCATTCTTTGAGTGCTACAACGCAGAAGAAAGAGAGCAACTCAAAGAAGAATGGAAAGAAGTCATGAGAACTCTAGAAGAAAACATATCATTCTTTGAGTGGTATAAAGATCGCGAAGAATTCGCAGAAAAGACGATCAACATGATCAACGAAGTCAAGTGGAAGATGATGAAGGGAGAGACGATTAGCTCTAATCATCCTCCGCTAGAGGCCATACAGTTTGAAAGCTTTAATCAAACTGTAGTTGCAGGACCCTTCAAGTTGATCAATCAAAAAGAAGAAGATACCAATCCCTCCAAAGGGATTAGAGGTATTCAAATTCAAAATAATCATACTAACAAGATCCTTTCTACTATATCACAATAGATGAATAGAGTAGAAGAGAAGATCTTGGATGTCAACCCCAAAAAGGCGATTGACGAATCAAAGCAAATAGATTCAACATCTCCATATTTCAGAACTGAAGTTGGAAGTACAATTCCCAGAATGAAATCCGACTTTCCAAGATTTATGGAAGAAGTTGACAATAGATTATCCAAGCTCACAATAAAGGAGCCTTCAACTCCATCATCTCATATCAATGTCCTGAATGATGAAGAAATTGACCAAATGATTCAGCATATGAGCCAACTAGCCATAGAAGCTGAAAACCCAGAAGAACATATCACTGCCAGGAGCTATAGCCCGAATGATATGTTAAAAATTCAGAATCAAAGAAATTACACCACAAGGAGATATCTTGCTAACAATACACAGAAGAGAAATTGGTATCCAAAACCAACCAGGCCAGATCTTCAAATTGAAGAAATAAATTTCATGACGTATAGATCATATGATGGTGATTCAATCTACGAGTGGAATTTAGATGGCCTATCGGAATACCTTATCATGAGCGTCCTTCAAGAGATGTTAATGGCAAATACAGCCTATCTCTCTAAAGGGCATTCAGATCATGAGTCAGCTAGACTCCTTTCTTCGGGTTCTCAGGCATCCTCAAAGGATGGTGGGATCATAAGTTCTCGGATAAGGAGCGAAAGCTATTCTCAGACACACCTCCAAGAAGCCAACTGGCACTGTAAGTGTTCATGAAGTAATGGCGGAGTCCTCTACATCAGCCTCAACAACAACCACCGTTCGACAAGTAATCGAAGAAGAGGTTGAAGACGCTGTAGTCACCCTTACTCACGCCATAGCAAAAAACTTTGTCGGAAAGACTGAAAGCTACAGAGCTCTGTCAGGAATATATCTGAATAATCTCAGGTGCCTAAAGCTTCAAGATTTCAGATGGTATAAAGATATTTTCTTGGCAGAAGTCTACAAAAGACCAGACTTCGACAGTACAATCTGGAAGCAGCGTTTATCACAGGTCTACCAAAGTTATTTCAATCTCAATTGATCCTTCATATGCAGAATCTAAATGGAGGAACAATTCCATGGGAAATAGTAACTTACGGAGATCTGATTGCAAACGTGATCAATTTCAGCACTATTCAATGTCTTCAGCAAAAAGCGATTGACAAGTCAAATACCAGTGCCAACAGGAAAAGAGAGCTAGGCCAATTTTGTGATATGTACAATCTACATCCACAAGACCAAGCTCCCTCTCAACTTCAAAAGAAGAAAATAAAAAGAATCAAGAAATTTTCCAAACCTCGCAGGGGATATACAAATCCTAATGTATATCGCGAAAATAGAGGATATAAAAGGAAGACTTAGAGACAGGAAAATTATCCAATGCAATGGAAAGCTGAAAGAAGACCGAAAGAATTCGGAAGGCATCAATGTTATAAATGCAAGAAATATGGACACTATTCCAACAAGTGTCCTCTAAGAGGAAACATCAATGAGCTCCAAATCAACGAAGACCTTAAACAAGAATTGCTAATGGCCTTCGGCTCAGAATCAAGCGATTTCTCAGAATTCGAAGAAAGCTCAAACGACGAGATTCTCGAATTATATGAAGAAACAGATTCTGATTCATCCAGTGAAGGAGAGCTCAAAATCAAACATGAAAAAGATTGCGAAGGAGGAAGATTTTGTCGATGCTTAGACTGTATCAATGTCATAAGCAGCGATCAAGACTTCCTTCTATACTTGGTTGACAAAATTCAAGATGAAGTAACCAAAGTCGCAATTGAAAGGGAATAATCAAATTAAACCCTAGCGGAAGCGTAGGAATCAATTTGAGTTAATTTAGAACAAAATAATAAAGTTAGGGTTAAGCATAAACATACCTTGAATAAAAGAAGTTCTTCTTGTATACTTGGTCTCTTCCACAAAAGCCTTCCTTACTATGTCTCGAATAAAAGATCAAAAGGTTTGTGGGAACCTTCTTGAAAATAATGAGAGAATGAGAGGAGAATTTTTCTAAAGTCTCTTTCTCTTATTTGGAATGAATTCCATGGCTCATCACTAGGGTCCTATTTATAGTGGCCTAGGGCAAATAATTAAATAATATATTTTAATATCTAATATATTAAAATATATTTATCTAACCGATTTGAATCAAATTCAAACCTTTCCAAATTCTCCTACGACATCTATTTATTTGAATCTAATTCAAATTTAATAAATATCTTTTCTTTAATGTATCTTAATACATTAATAATTTATTTGATATTTAATGTATCATATACAATAAATATATTTTTCCTCATTTAATATATCACATATATTAAATTTTAATTTGAACATTTTAAAATTTTCTCTCAACAAAATTGATCTCTATTTATTCATATGAGCTAGCAAGGGGACCTTATGGACCTACAGATTATAAGCTCCAATGATATAAAATCAATCGATTAAACTCTTTAAACAATTAATTTTCATTCATTAACTATAGGTCACTCCACTATAGACCTAGAGTTGCACTCTTATGCACTGTAGGACAAGTTGTGTCCATCGATCTAATCATTACATGCAAGTCGATCCTTCACAAGTTGTTCGTAATTATAGCTAGGTCAAAAGTCTGTTTTACCCCTATAATTACATCTTATACCTTAAGTACCACTGATCCTCTAATGAACAAGTTGTTTATGATCCAATCATAAACTAAGTCCCTCTCGGGTCAGTGAGAGGTGGGGCCCCATTGTTCAAGTCCCGAAATCAGCACTTAAGGGAACTACTTATTTACTTTCCCTATATGGGAAGGAGTGAAATCCATCTCGTGAAACTATGTTCCCAGCTCCCTATTTAGTCAAGTCCCCAAAATGGTAGGCTTATTGAATCGGCTACAAAAGCCATTCTCACCCATGCAAATCAAAGGACGAGCCTTCATAAGAAGGAGTTCATAACTCACTCAGGATTAAGATTGAGTTGCATATGATCATCTTGTAAAATATTAATCTTCTCAATTAACGGATTTATAAAGAGAGATTAAATATTTCGTGGTCCAGTCTTATACAAACTCATTGTATAGGATACCCCCACTCACATGTCTCTACATGAATGATTTGGATCAAATCATTTGTAACAATTACAAAGTGGGCCGTATCAATAGTGTTACCAGGATAAGACACCCAATCTTATCCATATACTATAGACTCTTTAGGTTATTTCTTGAACATGATCCTCTTGTATGTCAACTACATACTGTTCAAGATTACAATAATAACCTTGGATTTTACACAATATTGGATAATGTTATACATAATGTAAAATAATAAATTATTTTATTAATAAATGAGAAAATGTTTAATTACAAAAAACGAGCTTTAGGGCACAAATCCTAACAGCAATACTAAAGCAACTCAAGGAATCTCTTAAGAAGAAGAATTCCGACAAGGAAGAAGAAAAGAAAAACAGGTTGAGCGATCTCGACATCATTCCAATTACTATGGAAGATGTTATGGGAAGATCCTCAGAAGACAAGAAGGTCACGATTCAAGACCTACAATTTGAAATCAACAACCTCAAAGAGGAAGTCTCAAAACTGAAGCAGAGCCATAAAGCAGATTATATAAAGCTTACTTCAGAAATTGCTTCCTTAAGAAAAGGAAAGCAGAAAGCTAAGGAAACCCTAGCAGAACTCCAGATAGAAGAAGGAGTATTCGTAAACACAATCACCAGAGTCCCATACTAAAGATGGTATACTGAGGTAACTCTGAAAATTGAAGATTTTACGATAACTCTTATTACTCTAATTGATTCAGGAGCATATCAGAACTGCATCCGAGAAGGGCTCATTCCTTCAAAATACTTCAAGAAGACAAAGGAAGTTCTTAGAGGAGCCAGTGGAGCACCTTTAAAGATCTTGCAAAAGTTACCAGAAATACATATCTGCAAAGAAGGGATATGTTTTGTAACTTCATGCCTTCTGGTTCAAAACCTAAGCCAAACCATGGTTTTAGGAATGCCATTCCTCACTCAATTATACCCCTTAAGAGTTTCAGAAGAGGGTATACATACTCAACTAATGGGACGAAATATCCTGTTCGAATGGATTAAACCAGTTCTTACTCATAAAGTCCAACTTATGAGTAAAGATAATCAGTTGAACGCAATTGACCTTAAAGAAAAGCAAATTGCTTTCTTAAAGGAAGAGATCAGCTACAAGAGAATAGAAGAAAATCTTCAGCATAAAGAGGTACAAGAAAAAATTCAATTTTTAAAACAGAGATTTGAATATGAAGTTTGTTCAAATCATCCCAACGCATTTTGGGATAGAAAGCAGCATATGGTAGAATTACCATATATCAAAGACTTCACAGAAAGTCAGATACTTACAAAGGCAAGACCGATACAGATGAATTCAGAACGGTTAGAGCACTGCCGAAAGGAGATCAATGACTTCCTTCAGAAGAAGCTGATCAGACCCTCCAAAAGTCCTTGGTCTTGCTCAACATTCTACGTAAATAACCAGGCAGAAAAGGAGCGTGGTGTGCCCCGACTGGTAATAAATTACTAACCCTAAAACAAAGTTTTGGAATGGATTAGATATCCAATTCCTAACAAAACAGATTTACTAAAAAGAATTTCTTGCTCAAATGTATTTTCGAAATTTGATATGAAGTCAGGATTCTGGCAGATTCAAATTTTAGAAAAAGATCGATATAAGACTGCATTCAATGTTCCTTTTGGACAATATGAATGGAACGTCATGCCATTCGGCTTAAATAACGCTCCATCTGAGTTTCAAAAGATCATGAATGATATTCTTGATCCGATCTCCCAATTTTCAATTATCTATATTGATGATGTTTTAATTTTCTCATCAGGTATAGATCAACATTTTTCTCATTTAAGAAAATTTATCAATATTATTAAACATAATGGTTTGTTAATATCTGTTTCAAAAATAAAGTTGTTTCAAACAAAGATCCGTTTTCTTGGATTTGAAATTTAAATGGGCCAAATAAAACCGATATAAAGGTCCATAGAATTTGCGGACAATTTTCCAGACCAGATTTTAAACAAAACCCAATTACAAAGGTTTTTGAGTTGTCTCAATTATGTCTCAGACTTTATTAAAGATTTGAGGCCCATTTGCAAGCCATTATTTCAAAGGCTTCGAAAAAATCCAAAACCCTGGACAGCTGAGCACACGCAAGCTGTAAAGAAGATCAAAACTTTAGTCAAATCAATTCCCTGTTTGAGTCTTGTCAATCCAGAGGCAACTTTAATAGTGGAATTTGACGCATCCGATATCAGATATGGTGGAATCCTCAAACAGTCCTTGGATAAACAAGAACAAATAGTGAGATTTTATTATGGAGTATGGAATGATACCCAGAAAAATTATTCAACAATCAAAAAAGAAATTTTGGCCATAGTTTTATGTGTTCAAAATTTTCAAGGAGATTTAATAAATAAAAGATTTACAATTAAAACGGATTCTCGAGCATCCAAATTTGTTTTAGAAAAAGATGTCGAGAATTTAGTCTTAAAACAAATATTTGCGAGATGGCAGGCGATCTTATCGTGTTTTGATTTTGAAATTTTGCCTATAAAAGGAGTTCAAAACCCGCTTGCTGATTATCTCTCAAGGGAGTTCCTAACTCCAAAACTCTCTCTCCCCCTCTTCTTCCTTTCTTCCCAAAGGTGATCGGAAAGAAGGTGAGTAGTAGGAAGGGCAAAAGCCCAGCGACCCCTGTCTCAAAAGGCAAAGAAAAAGCCTCTACTTCTCAAAATCATGCTCTGATGACAGCAGATCAATATGCTTTAGATTCTGATTTCACACCGGTGGTCAGATCTAGAGAAAAAAGATCTTCTAGAATCGTGATCAGAGATTCCATGGAGTCATCAACTCCACCTCCAAGGCCATCGACCAACCTAACCCGTCCGAGAAGACGTGCTGTCTCTCCGACGTCTCAAAGTTCTAGAAGATCTGTTACTCCCTTGGTTGCTCCCTCTCAACAGGGATCAACTTCATCTCAAAGACCGACAACCTTCTCCACGGCGATTGTTCCTCAAACTAGGTTTATCCCCAAGCCGGAGATAAAAACCTATTTCCAAAAAAAAATTCAAGTTTTTGAGCCCCCTGGTATAACCAGAGTTTGATGGTAACTCCATAGTGGAAGTTATCAAACACATGTTTCCCCAAGACTTCCTGTTCATGCCGGAAGAGCTGGGAAAAACTAGAAAATTTTACGAATTCATTCTCGTAGATACAAGGTCTGTCGAGATAACTCATATCCCAGACCGTGATGATCCTAGAAGGATTGCCTTCTCAAAATTCAAAATTTTCAAAGTCCTGACTCAATCTCATTGGAATCAGAGTATATTCACGCCAAGAGCGTTCTCAAAGCCATTCAAGCCACAATCATACGTATATCGTGACTACATCCGAGCATGGTATAACGTCATGTGGTACATCAGATATGACCACTCTTGGTTTATTCAATTTTGCCAAAGAGCACACCTTATGAAATTTCCATACTGGTTCATCAATTGGTGGAATACCTTCGGTCTAACGGAGGATATTTTCCCAACTTTAATTCAAGAGTCATACCATTTATTTGTTCAAAATATTCAGAGAAATGAGTTCCCCACTCTATTTCGATTTTGTCTCAATTTCAAATTTTCCAGGATTCTCTGCTGGAACTTCTAGCTAGAAGAAAAATAAGGACTCAAGAGACTGTACAAAGTCATTAAAATCAAATGGTGGGAAAAGTTTGACATCTCCCACATCAGTCTCAAGAGGTTAAAGAATGGTTTGCCGAAAACGATGAACATCTTAACCAAGGTCAACAAAATTCAGAATTTCTGAATACCCAGTTTCAGATTATATCGAGACTCGCTCAAACAACCTCTGACGATGAATTTCAGAGAGTTCTCAATTCTGCTAGAAGTAGAGCTTCATCTTCCTCCCATGGCAGCCTACCGTCCGACGAGGAAGAGACTCAATACGATCTAGATGATCCCTTTCTAGATTCATAGCCTTCGTGAGTCTAGTAAAAAAAAAGTATATTTTCCCTGTACATTCGGCACCCCTCTTGAACATATTTTATTTCTTTTCTATATGTTTTTCATCTTTTCCTGTACAATCTTCTTAGATCTTGTAAATTTAATTTTCTTTTTAGGTTAACGTTGAAATCTGTATATTCTTTTAGTTTTATAATTTTCAAGATTTTATTCATTAGGAAGAAAATCTTTTCTCTGTATAGATCTTGAGTATGTAAATTAATAGTATGTATAGTGTTAAGTGTACAGAATCCCTTGTATAATTCTGGATTCTGTATCGTACATAGTAAAATCATCATCCACTTCCAGTCTTGTGCCAACGCATCAACAAAGCAGATTGCATAATAAATCTCTTCAGAGTTGCTACTTGGAAACAAGTTAGCGTGATCAGCCTCTTTGGAGTTGCTTTTTGCTTCAGTGAAAGACCATTGCTTGTAGATATCAAAGGTTGAAGATGAGGACTTGCTGCGGATCTTTAGGAGTTGTGTTCCCGGTAGTAAATCGCGAGGTTTGCGCAGTGAATCCGTTGGTAAGCTCTCCAATGTATCCTTGCCTCTTCAAACAGCCTTGAAGTATCAGATAAGAGCAATAATGAAAGACTGACACATCACTTTAATAAAGCTACTTTATTAAAGAAATAAGGACAAGCACAGTTGGAAGAATGTGATGAAAGATTCATCCCAATCTTTTCTTTTGCAAAGTTTATCTTTTATTTTGTCATTTTGTAATTATTTTATTTGCTTTACTTTATTCGTTTTTAAAGTTGTTTGTTTTATATGCTTTTGTAAAGTAGATTTTACTTTTTAGAAAGTTGTTTGTCTTATTGAGAAAGATGGAACCAGTCAGAAACATGTCCTGTCGGTTCGAATCTTATCTCTTAGTTAGTTTGATTCAATTTTCATTTCAAATTCGGGGTCTATAAAAGACTTTCGAGTTGTAGAAGATAGGCATCGAGAAATATTCACAAGCTTCTTGTAAGCCCTAAACTCTCTTTTGATCATATTGTGCTCATATATGATGTTTTGACATATGCAAATTGATATAGGTTGCACTAAAAGATGTCGTGATGGGATTTGGGAATCTTTTGGATTGTGAACTATAATGTGTATAAAGCCTAATAAGGAGATAGGTAAGCCATTGAATAAGCATATTAAGAGTTGAATTGAAGTAAGTTAAGGTCATTAACAAGTTGGGTAAATTTTAGGTGCATTATGTATTGAATGAAAGTTCTTATTTCTCACAAACTTAAGTAAAGTTGGCTAAATGTGTTAGGTGAATTTATTACTTGTTTTGGTGTTTTACAAAAAAGGGGATTAAGATGTAAATGAGGAAGTAGGAGCTGGCAAAAATTTGAGCCACGGATTTGTCTTTGGCAAGTAGGTGTTGTCCAGCTGGAAGCTTTTGGAAGAGGATCAACTTCAAACAGCCATATCTCTTAATTTACTGCACCAAATTCGATGATTTTTGAGTCAAAATCTCATAAATTGAGTGTAGAATACGACAGTGGGCGGCTGTTTTGAAAATACGAAGAGGAAGGAGGTGAAAATTGCAGAAAACCGAGAGGTGTTCACAGTTCTCGGGTATCAGAACAGTGTGAAGAAATCAGTTTCTTTTGAGCTATTGAGGAGGAATTAGAAGCTGAAACTTTGAGGTAAGTAAGCTAAGATGTTGTACTTGAGGTTTATCAAAAAATATTAGGTGGTTGTTTTGCTAAATTTTGAGGAACCCAAGCTGAAAGTTGAACCTGGAATTTTAGGTGCAAGAAAAAAAAACTGCTAGCAAGAGATTGAAGGAGATGTGCTTCCATTTCTGTATACCTTACACCCAAGTGCGTATGGTTATTATGTATTGAGTTATGGGACTGAATTAGATATGTTTTTAAGGTGTATAAGGAAATGAATTAATGTTATTAATTTCTTTTTCAGGGCAAACGGAGATAGGAATAACTTATAATCCTTGGAACCCTTTTGGTGATTGTGAGTGACTCTATTTTAGAACTATGCTTGACCTTTGTTTTTCTTCAAAAGCATAAATGTTGATCATTGAAACATGCTTGACTTACTTTTGTATATTTTTCATGGAGCTTTTAATAGAATGTCATTGATGAAACTTAAGCATGATTTGAATTAGTTTGTAACTACACATTCAAGCATGGAAACTAAATTATGGAAGTATGACTTCCTTTAGAAAATGCCTTGTGTAAATCCACTTGGAAACATGTTTAGAAAGGAAAAGTGCAAATGTTGAGAATTTGTTGTTTGTGTTATCAAAACATGATTTCCAAGGTAATCAAAGTATGCCCCGGTATGTTGTTAACCCCCAGTACTGAAGGACATTGAGAAGGTACTTGGGAGGGAGGAATCATAATTTCCCGATACTGAAGGACAAAGAGAAGATATTCGGGTAGTAACTGGTCTAACCCCAATACTGAAGGACATAGAGAAGGTATTAGGGAAGACCAGTGTGTTCAATGGCATTCCACGTGCACGTGAGAGAGGTATGAACGTTGTTGGTATAGAGATGACTCTACCACAGCTAAGGTTCGAAAGTGGTATCATGTTATGAGTTTTATTGTTATGAGCTTCTACGCTTTTGAAATGTCTATTCTTCAGTATGGTACTACATTATGAGTTTCTATGCTATACATAATGTGGTGACTTAAACCTGTAAATGGGTAGCATGGTTTGATTATGTTTACAAATAAGTGATAAGTTAGCTCTAACTTGTAGCTTGTCCATTATTATGCTTCACCTTTGAGCTTATAATGTTTTTAAGATAGACACTCACTGGGCTTCCCAGCTCACGTTTTCATTATGTTTTCTCTTTCCAGGTAGCAGACGAGTTCCCGGTGCTTAGCCTTGACAAGACCTGTTTGCCACCACGCCGTTTTAGCTCCTTGTATATACACTTTCTTATGTATATAGTTTGTAGTAAAAGCATTTTAGCGGGGTTGTAATAACTATAAAATGTTATGACTTGTTAAAGAACATAGTACTGAAAGTGAATGTGTCTTGCTCATATGTGTATTTGAGCGTTTCAAACTTACTTGTTCAAACGTGTTGTGTTGCCTTTATTTTCAGGTATATGTTGGGATGGTCAGGGAGAGCTAGTAAGAGGGTTGATTGTCTCTGTCTTTACATCTCTTCTTAGGTTAGCAAGTAAGCTGGGAAGGGGTGTGACACTTCTCTTGTGCGATATTTACTCAACCTTCCTACTCCCAAAACCCTTTGTAATCAATTCGATCCTAATTCTCTTTTGCCGTTTAAAGCAATCGACATTTGAAAGTACATGGACCAAAATGGAATAAAATTCAAAGTATAGAGACCAAAATGGTATTTTAACCTTTATGTTTTCAGATCACCAACTAAACGCACCCATAAATTATTTATCATATTTTAAATTGTGGGATTTAAAATTATTCATGGAATAATTGAAGCATGGTGATAAACTTATATATATATTTTAAGTTCAACAACATTTGGGGGGAGTTTGGCCCATGGGTTTGGGTTGGAATGGTTTTGGGTTCCAAACCCAAAACCATGTTTGGCACAAGGTGTTCAAAACCCTTGGTTTTGAAACACAACCCCATGGGTTACAACAGTCCAACCCCATAGGTTTGTGCCATGTTTTCCTCTTCCACTTGTCGTTTTTCATTTCCGACAACCACTTCAACAACTCCTGTGACAACTCCGACGACCACCGACAACGACAACTCCGACTACCGCACCGACAACCTGACCACCTCCGACGACCACTGCGATGAGAACTCTAGAGACCAATCTGACGATCACCCCTGTGACCTAACCACTCGAACAACTTGACGCCTAGATGACCCAACCACCCTGACAACCCGACTTGCCCGAACCACCACCAATGACCATCTGACAACCACTCCTACAAACCGACCACCTAGCAACCATTGATGACAACCACCTAGTGACCACTCCGATGACCCGACCACCCCAGCAACCCGACCACCCCGATGATTACTTAGACGATTACCCGGACAACCTGACAAACTCAACCACCCAAAACCACTTTTGACGACCACCTGGTGCCACTCTAGTGATCACCCTGGCGACCCGACCACCTAGCAACCCGACCACCCTAATGACCACTCCGACAACGACTCCAATGACTCGACCACCAGACAATCACCCAACGACCACTCAGACGACCTAACCAATCATATGACCACTCCAGCGACCCGACCACCCAACAACTACTATCGACAACCACCCAACGACTACTCCAGCGACCTGACCATTGTGCAACCACCACCGGCGACCACCTCGGCAGCCCAACCACCCCATCAACCTTATCACCCCAACAACAACTCCAACGATCACCCCAGCGACTCGACCACGTAGTCAATTTTTTAAAAGGTTAAAATAAAACTAAAAATGGCTACTAAACAAATTTTTAACCCAATATATTTGAAATAGGTTTCAAAATATTATGCAAAATAGAGTTTCTAATATTTTAATTTCTAAAATAGAATTCGAATTTTATAACTCATTTATCCTTGAAATAGATTTCAAAATACAGTGCGAAATTTGTTTAAATTCCATAATTTCTTGAACAGACCTCCAATATTTTATTTTTTAAAATAGAGTTCCAAAAATATGTTTATGAATAATTTGTAAATAGAGTTTTAAATTCCCTAATTTCTTAGATAGACTTCCAATTTTTTAATTTCTAAAATAGAGTTCCAAAAATAGGTTTCGGAATACTTTGTGAAATAGAGTTTTAGATTCCTTAATTTATTAAATAAATTTCTAATTTTTTAATTTTTAAAATAGAGTTCCTAAAATAGTTTTCTGAATAGTTTGTGAAATAGAGTTTTAAATTATCTAATTTTGTAAATAGACTTCCAATTTTTTAAATTTCTAAAATAAAATTTGATAACTCTTCAATATAAGAGTTATTCCTGTTTAAAAATCTCTTATTAAACCTGCTTGTTTGAGTGCTTTTGGTGATTTTTGGTTGTTAAAGTCCCAAGTTTTGTATGTGTTTGCTGTTAAGAGTGAATTTCTTTTAAGATGTGAAAATGGTCTACTTTTGGCTAAGACATGAGCTTAATTTATTGAATTTTACTTCAAGTGAAGAGCTTTGAAAACAATGTTGGAAGATGAATTTGAAGAGATAAGTAATAATCCTTGTTGAAGCATCTCTTTATTAAAAGAACCATCTGATTCACACGTGCAAGAAAATTCATTAATTGAGTTGTCCACCTATGTATTAGAATTGTCCAACCAACCTTGAATTCAAGGCTTCGAATGAGGTATTTAGATGAGACACTTTGGATGGAGAAAGAAGGCTGGAAAAGGAAGGAAGATACGAAAATGGAGAAAAAAAAGCTGAACAAGACTATCTACATTGGGAAAGTGTCATTTACTCCATCAACATCATTTTTCTTTCCCACGTATTAATTATTTAAAATATATGTCCTTACTAATGTTATTTAATTTTACATCATAATGAATGAAGTGAATGAGATACTTGTACAAACTACACATTCATAATTAACTATGCTTGAAACAATTGATCCACATAATTGGTTAAACTATTGATATACAATTCAGTAAACAATTATCAAGTAAAAAATATGGATCTGAAAAAAAAACCTAAAAAAATTGTTTAAAAAAACAGCCTAAACAAACCCAGTCCAACCCAACAATGCACCCCAAACACAGGTTTCAGCAAACTAGCCAAACCCAACCTTGCACCCTAAACACAGTAATCAGGAACCCCAGGGTTTCTGATTCCAGCCAAGGATTCATAGGATTCATGATTCTCAGGGTTCCTGATTCCAAACTAGCGCGCCAAACACCCCCTTGAAGTGGGAAATTCGAACATCTACCTTTTTGATCTACATTATAATTACAATTGAGCCTAAGTTCACTTTTCAATAAACTTATAATCTATAAATCCCTCCTTAATCACGAAATTGCATTTATCTCCGTCCCCTTCATTTTTGTCAAAAACCCAATAATTTGCCGTCTTCTCCTAAAACCCCATACGGCGCTTCTTCACACGTTCATAAACTGCCAATCTCTTTCAATCTTTGAGTCAAATTCAAAGAGATTTCTCTTTAATCCCAACTTTTTTCTGCCTCCATTTCTCTTCCTAATCCGTTCTTCTGTCTCTCAACAATCATTTTTCCGCATTCATACAAGAAAACTTTAATCCGGACCTCCGGTTAGAGGTCCTCCGGTATTGAATCCACTGTAGAAGATGCAAGGTTTTCCAGATGCCGGTGGGCCACCAAACTTGACTCAACTTCAGGCCACCATGCAAGCCATTGAGCTTGCGTGCAGTTCCATTCAGGTTCTACTCATTCTGACTACTGTTTTTGGTTGCTCCGAAAATGATCAGATGTGGGAAATGAAGAAAGAGGGATTTTATAACCATATGACTATTCCCAGAAGGTTTGATTGGATGAAATCTCTTGTAACTGTAAAGGGAAGTTAAAACATTTTGAAGTAAACCCACTTGCCCTAGCGTTGATGGTTTGCTTTATATAATCCTGAATGAGAAAGAACTGCACTCCTTTTGTATCTGATAAATACTGGTAATTATTACAAGCTTTGAACTAGAGGAGAATCTGTAAACTTTTCGGGTGAACTCGTTTATAGGCATTGACAAACGATTTGCTTCTTGATTTCAAATTTGTGGATAATCAACAAGTATAAGGCTCAAGAACCAATCCATTTTGCTTTAGTTTGATGTTGTACTATTATAAACAATGGGATGGAAATAAATGACTTGATGGATGGTCAACTATTTGGTTGAAAGGAGCTAGGATTACTTTCTTTTCCTGGGCAAGCTAAAAGAGGCTGGATACTTTAGAAGTGAGACGCTCTGGAATTCTGATACAAAATGTTCAATAATTTTGGCTACCATAGATAACATTGCTGAATTAACAGTTATTTAGCCAATATAGTCTATTTTGGTGGTAAAATAGAAATTTTCATACTGTTCAAATGAATGTCTTGAAAACTTATGATGGTTTCAGAAAAGCTTCTGTGCACCTTTATGGCCTTTTCAATTGCTTTAACCTGTTTGTGATTTTATGAATTCCAGAATGGTACTTTTGATGTCTCTCTGAATATGCTTCAGGCTACCATAGTTCTGTTTGACAGTTTTTAGCCAAAATAGATTCTTTAATTCCTTTGATAGTTGATAAGAAATTTCCATATAATTTGAATTGTGTGTGAAAGCTTATGATCATTTCAGAAAAGCTTTTGCGGCACTTTTTTGTCCTTTTGAATTGACTTAACCTGTTTTGATTTTATATATATTCCAAAATGATACTTTTAACGTTCTTTGTGAACATGCATCAATGGCCAAGCTATCGCTGTTCTCTAAGCCTTTTTTGTTATAATGTTTGCACAATCCATTATCTTGGGAACACAATTTTTATGCATATTCTCTCTTAGATGCACATCAACCCATCTGCAGCTGAGGCAACTATTCTATCACTTCGCCAGTCGCCTCATCCATATCAAACATGCCAGTTCATTCTTGGTAAGTTGATTTGCTGAAGAAATTTTGAATTATTATAAATCCGAAGGTTTTCTAATCTTACGAACTACATAACTTTTACGCTAAATTTTACAAATCAAACATAGTCTATAGGGCTACAAAAATACAGGTTTTGAGAAGTTTATTCTATTCCTCTACACAATTAAAACGCAGACTGAGCTTCCTTAACTCAAAGTTATACAAAGCTAGGCTTCCCAAACCCTTGGCCAAAGGGCGTCTAATTTTACCAAAAGGAACTCTTATTACCATAAATAGAATAGGCACCATAATCTCAAAAAGCTGGCAATACTTGATAGCACAAGGCTAGAATTCAAGATTCCTTTTTGAACTTTTGACCACCTAGTATTTGCAAGATAGCATCTTGCTGCTGCAAGGAGAAGCGATAGCTATGAAATATTTTAGAAGCATATCTCATTTATGGAGGTCAACATGTTGCTCACTTAATCACTGAGTATTTCATTTCTTAAACAACTATGTAAACTTGCAAAGTAACAACATGTGACATATGAATTAATATATTGTTAACACCTTTTCATTTATATTTATTATTAGAGTGAGCAGGCCGATTCATGTGGGTGACCTTCTTTTTACATATAGGATTGTTTGAGATAATGTTTGGTCTGTCTATCTACTTGATTCTACTGAATTTATGTTATTATCAAAGTCCTGTCCTATTTTCATTCTAGTATGTGTCTTATGAACTATTTTGCAAAGGAGAGAATTGATCAAATTAGCAAGTGAACCACAACATTAAAGATATGCTTTCATGTGAGCATAGTAAAAGATAGGCTGCAATTTTGACCGTTAAGCAATTTTGCTTTTGCTATTATATGCACGTTTGGATGCATTTGGAGTTTGTCATGAATTTGTTAGGAACATTATTAAGATAAATATTAGAAATATTTTTAGGATTATAGAGGCATATTTGTCATTAGTTAATGAGTTGGTTCTTGAATACTGGTTTTAAATAGAGTGAGCGAGAAGGGGGAAGAAGGCAGTTTTCTGGAAATAGTTTTTTGGAAAATTGTAATTTTCCTTCTTAATATTAATAATATTCCATTAATTTCTAGTTCCTATCAGAATGGTTCAGTTGGAATTTTGGTGTTTATATACCTTTTTTTTCTAGGGTGGTTATTTGTCGGAAAAGAAGTTGAGAGTCTAATGTATAAAATTTGGTAGCTTCCTGTCAATATGTTGTGTAATATCTGGTGGTCCCTTCTAGTTGGAAGTATGTTCGGCCTCCAATTATTAAGCAATACACAAGGAGGGGCACGAAAGACATTCCACCTACTGAGAGTTAGTTATATGGTTGTAAGGGTGGGACCACTCAAGGGTTGTGGGTAGTATATACATAGGGAGAAGACATTAGTATGTTTTTATGTTTATTCTGATTGTGTGCTAGGGAGTGCTTGGTGAGGAAGGAGAGCTTACCAACCCTCTTTGATAGGTTGGGTATCTTTTTGTATGGCCTTTGGGCATTTCTTCCTCTGTTAATATCAATACTTGTAAGGGAATACCTTACAAAGTATTAATTAATGAACTATTAGATATGAACTCTTCTTGGTTTATCAAGTACACATTTGGAGTATCAGAGATGCTATCACATTTCTAAGTAAATTGTAGTGGTGATCATTATTCTTAATCAACAAGAAGATTATCCTTGTTTTAAAGGATAATTTTTTCAATTCTTCATGGTTTTGCATAAAAAAGTATATTTGCTTTGACCATGTTTGTATGTTTGCTCTTTTTATGATCTCCCTGCCTCCCTGTCTCTACTTTATTTCTTTTTGAGTCTGTGCATGTTCATCCAAGCACTATGAAAAATTATAGATTCACGAATCTTTTTTATTATGGTCAAAGATGATCTCTCAGGTTTTAGTTCTGATTTTGGCTGTTGATGTTTTATCCAGAAAATTCTCAGGTGGCTAATGCACGATTTCAGGCTGCTGCTGCAATTCGAGATGCTGCTATTAGAGAGTGGAGTTTTCTTACTGCTGATGTCAAGAGAACTTTAATTAGGTCATTTTTACTTTTATGAAATAATATACTCTTTGGTTGCTTGTTTCCATAGTGCAATATGTTTGTAAAACTGTTAGGCTCACTGGAAGGATAAAAATAATTGTTAATTTACTTGTGCCATTTTGGCAATATATTTTGGGCACTTGGTGGTAGATAAATGCAAAACAGTTAGGAGGTTTGGGGTTTAGGAGCAAAATATTGGGGTATTGAAGGAAGAGGAGGAGAATGAGCTGAGTTTGATGTCGGAAATGACTAGTTTTTTAAATGGTTGTTTCTCATTTAGATTTCTAGTTCATAAATTGAATGATGATGATAGACTTTTGGATTTTAATTTGTGTTCAAAGATTTGGAAAGGAACTTGCTCAAAAAAGGTAAGATACTTATTTGGTCAGTTTGTTTGAAGAGTCTTAATTTGAAGTTTTGAAGATGTCCTTAGTGGGGCTTAAAATTCTTCTCAATGTTCTTCGAGTTTGGTGGATGGCAAAAATTTGTTTCATATGTTTTCTTTTTTCTTTTTTCTTGAGTGGAGTTTGTGGAATCAACCATCTACTGAATTTGGTGGGGCTATCATGAGTTTTCATCAAGGCATGTGAAAAAAGTAAAGGAATTATGGTGGAATGAGCTTAAACCCTATGATGGCCACCTACCTAGGATATTAAAATTTTATGAGTTTTTTGATAACCGAATATGGTTGGATAAAATAGTTGTCCCGTGAGATTAGTTGAGAGGCATGTAAGCTAGTTTGGATACCTATAGATATCCTAAAAAGAAAAATTGTTATGTGGGTATCCTTTCAAAAGGAAAGCAAGGAAGCTGTGATATACTAGTAAACTCTTTTTCATGGAATATATGGCTAGAAAGGAATAAAAAGTGTTTAACGGGTTGGTGAGAGAATGGGAGGAGGTGTTAGATTGTGCTAAGCTAATTTTTCTTTGTGTGTATCTTAGGATAGGGAGTTTGAGGGACATTCTGTTTCTGTTTTGAATTATAATTTGGAAGTTTTTTAAATAGCTTTGTATGAGTTGTGTGAATTGTATGAGGTGGAGTTTTTGTGTTTTTATTGTTTTATGTCGAGAGTACCAAATGTGTTGTTTCTTTGAAACTTATGTAACTTTTCAGTTTTCACTATAACAATGGGATCACGTTTTGTTCCTAAAAATCCATCCAAGTATTTCTTTTTGTGCATGAGGTGCTAAGCAATTTTTTTAACTTTTTTTTGTGTGTGTTGTCAAGCAGTTCTCAACTTGTTTTTATAGAAATACTTATCTACTTTTAATCAAGCATTTTTGGGGTAAATATGTTGCATTCAACATACAGTTTTTGTCTGTGCTATGTTATGCAACATGCAAGCTCACCAGAGCGCTATGTTCAAGCAAAGGTTTCTGCTGTGGCTGCTCAATTGATGAAAAGGGGCTGGTAAGCTTTCTTATCTTTTTGTTTCCTACAAAATTTGGATTCACATTTCTTAGACATAAAAGGGTAAGGCTACGTGTAATAGAATGCAAATAACCATATGACATAACCTAAACACAACTAGATGCACTATTGTATCATAATACAAATAAGATCCTATGATTTCTTCCAAAGAACTCAACAAGTAGCAATAATAGCACTGGGCCTCAAAATCTTAGCTCTTCACTTTAAAAGGTGTTCTACCAATATTTGCAACGAACAGTCCTCAGCCATTAATGAATAATGCTAGTCTAGACCAGAAAACTTACGGATGGTCCACCCTTTCTCTCTTGATTTGCAAGGATGAAGCTGCCAAGTTCCCCAAAAAAGTCAAGTTTTCCCTCTTTCTCACGGTAGTATAAACACTCAAGAAAATGTTCATAGGAGAAATCCTTATATCTCCTTAACCACAAGCTGGTGCATCATGGGTTGTAGCAACATGGAATCCCAAGGTCATCTCTTCTGCTCTTGCTTCTTTGCTTCCCAGCTGCCCATCTTCTTTTCTCTTCTGGGTGGCAGATGCCCCTCCCTTATGATGTTTCCATTTTACTTTATGTTTTGCTGGAGGGACATCCTTTCATCAAGTAAAAGAAGATTTTGTGGCTACAGCAAGTGAGGGCCTCGTTTTGGTTTCTTTGGATAGAAAGAAGCAATAGAATCTTCAACTCTGCAACTAGACCTATCAATGATCTTTTTGATCATATTCTGATGGTTGGGCTCTCTTAAATTTTACTACCTTTCTTATCTTTGTGCCAACTGGAAGAGGTTTTTGTTATTTCTTGGTTGGCAATTGGCTTTCCTCCTTTTTTTTTTTTTTTTGCCCTTGAGACCCTTTTCTAGTTAACCTAATGCAACCCGCCCCCACCCCACAACGAATAAGCCTTCATCAACTCTTCTAGTTTGGCAGAAATAGATCTCGAGATCTCAACGAATAAGCCAGATCTTGATGGTTCAGATTGTTTGAGATTTTTAGTTTTCTGTGGGTCTTCTCCAACTCCTTCAAAAGTAATGTTTTTCAGATTTTGATTGGTCCTTTGGTGAACTCAAGGGCCAAATTAATTTGAATTTTGGCAGAGCTTTGGTTGGAGAGAAACCAAAGAATTTTTCAAGAAAAGAAGCTCCTTTGGGTGGACCGTTATGAAGCAGCACAATTAAAGGCTTCTCAATGGTGTTCCTTGTCTAAGTCTTTCAAGGGGTTTTCTTCTCAAGACATTTGTTTGAACTGGATTGCTTTCCTTAACCCTTCAGGCTAGCTTCTTGTTTTGTTTTTGATCGGTTATGGCTTTCTTGTTTTCTTCACTTTTCTCTTTTTATATTTCCTTTACCTTCTCCTTTCATTCACTCTTCTTTGGACTATGTATTTTGGAGCATTAGTCTCTTTTCATTATTTCAATGAAAAGGCTCGTTTCTTGTTTTACAAAAAAGAGTGAAAATATAATATCAAAATTGGCTAATATAAGGTAAATCTACCTCGACCTTGTGGGAATTCTTTTGTACTTGCGCCTTCGGGCGATATCTCATTTCCCTTTTTTGTATGAGCTTTCCTTTTTGATGCGTTTCTTGGTTTGTTGAAAAAAAAAGTCAATCTACCCCTTTTGAGAATTTCTTTTTGAACCTAGATATTTTTGCACCTTCTCCATAACAAACCTTGAAAGTACGTAATGGACCTTCAAAGTACAGGGATACGTAGTGAATTGAGCTTAGCAGAGTTATAATTGATACCCACTAGCCAACTTCTTCTCTATTTAAGCTGTAAGACTTGACATGATGCTATTTTATTCTCTTTTTTGAATTGGAATCCCATTCTTAGATTGCTTCCTTTTCTGTGTTTTGTTCTCCTTTCATACCGTATTGGGGTTTGTATCCCTTGAGCATTTTTGTTGCTTTTCATCTATCAAAAAGTTCGTATTTTATTTAAATTTTTTTTTTACTATTATTTAGAAACTTGGAGATGTCAGCCAACTTGGTTACTGTCACTGAGAAGTTCAAGTTTTCTAGTGAAAAGATTCAAATCATCACTAATGTTGAGATATTTAATGTGTAGGCTTGATTTTGAAGCCTCTGAGAAGGAGTCTTTTTTTAATCAGGTATCAATGCCTTGTTAATATTTTATTCTTTTCTTTTTTACGGATTAGCATTGGATATTTTTTTTTTAGTAAATATTTGCTGTATTCATTATTTGTTCATATTTACTTTCAAAGTTTTATATTACTCGTAGTAATTTTATGAACTAGAAACAACTTTTCATTGATAGATTGTGTCGATTTGTTTCCCAAACGTCTGTATTTGTGCCTGTTGTCCAAAAGGTATTGTTTGTGTCTATTTGTTTTTTTGGTGCTCGTGTTTTCTTTTGTCGATCATCTGCATTTGTTGTGATCGTGCTCGTCGTTCATGCCTTTGTCTTCTTTCCAAATGTTTGTTTTAGTTCTAGATCTTTGCATGGCCTCGTTGTTTGTTCATCGACTTTGTTCGACCTCAACCTTGTTTGTTTCCATGCTGTCTTAGATTTAGTAGATCTTTGTTTGTCAGATCTATGCTCGACACTCTAGATTCGTTTGTTGAATATTTGCTCAGCTTCTTGCTATTTGTTAGATCTGTGTTGTTTTAGTTGGTGGGTCATGTCTTGTTGTTTGTCAGTTTTATGCCGTTCATGTCTCATGTCTAGATCCAGTCTTACTTACAAATCACTATGTCCAAACTACCACTACTTGATTCAATTGTCAATTTTCTTAGCTGGTCTCAAAGTATTGTGATGTAGTAGGATTAGTGATTAATTAGATATCTTGGTCAATTCCTTGGTTAATTAGGATTAGGATTAGTTTGTTTAATTCCTTGATTAATTAGGATTAGGATTAGGATTGGTTTGTTTGGTTAATTCCTTGGTTAATTAGGATTAGGATTAGTTTGTTTTCCAATTCTCTAGCCCTCTTATATTCAATAACTTTTCATTCATTATAAAGACTTAGATTGATTCTTAAGGAGAATTCTCCTTTTATCCTCTTAGCCTACACCAAATTGGTACCAAAGCAATTGTCTGGCCAACGTTAGTTGCCACCGATGGAAGATTGGGAAACTTTTGTTGATGCCGATCGCAAGAGATGATAAGGACAAGGAAACCTCCACCTATCTTCACAATGGTATGATATTGTCCACTTTGGGCATAAGCTCTCATGATTTTGCTTTTGGTTCACCCTAAAAGGCCTCGTACTAATGGAGATAATTATCCTACTTATATACCCATGATCACTCCCTTCCTTAACCAATGTGAGACTTTGTTTGCACTCCTAACAAGAGAGAGCTTCCTGAGTTGTGCTTGTTGTTCAACAACCCACATTTATTTCAAGTGGGTACCTTTCATAGTTTTCTCTTTTCAATAAACAAGGAAGAAATTGCAAGAATTGAGTACTACAATCCTAGAAGAACGTTCAAGGCCAGAAACTTCTCTCTCGAATATGGAACACGACCAAAGAAGGTGGAAGCCTCTTCAAACTATGGATTGAAAGAGCCTACTTACCAAACTGTGGACCGATGTTTGTGGTCGATTGGAAGCTCGGTGGAGGAAATCAACTAAGAGATGAAAGACCTCAAACACGCTTTGGAAAATTTAGTTTGCCAAATGGAAAATCATGTGAAAAAAATTCAAGAAAATCAAGAACTCAACCAAAGCCTTGAAATTGTGCAAGATACATCTGCGTGCGATGATAAAGATCAAACGCAAGAAGAAGAAAAAAAATCATAGTATCGTAAAGACGCGTGTGAAGATGCATACAAAGGGTTGCAGCACCCACATGAAGAAGAAGATGGAAGCGAACAAGGTAGAAGCGAAGAAGTTGGTGTTGTCGCGTGCAAAGAGGAGGAAGAACGCAGTGCGATTCTTTTTGATCCATTAAAAGCGCGACTTGAATGGAAGATTTTCAGAACCCTAAGCAAAGTTGTGCACAATGAAGGGGAAGAAGGTGCGATTGATATGAATAAAGAAGATGATGCAAGCAAACAAGGCAGAAGCCGCAACCGAGTGCTCTGTGTCACAACCATACTAAGAAGAGAGTAGGTTGTGACCCTCACGAGCGCATACAGACATAAAGGCGGCATGCGAGTGTCGTTCATATAGCCACACGTGGGCCAAGAGAAGACAAGTGCCATGATGCGACTGAGGAGGACGGCGCATCATCTAACACACCAATATAAGTGGGCTTGAATGCCATGTTAAGATGCAAGCAAAACGGAAGACAACTATGTCGTCAGGCGTGTCAGTGACAAGCTTAGTAGGGGTCAGATGGGGCCCCGGGCCATAGCCTCGAAAGTCGGGGTTCCGTCATGAGTTTTGACGAGCGGCTCTGGAGTTAAGTCCGTATATGGGCAAGATGTAAGCTCGCCAGATTTCGTGTCGATCGGAGTCCAGACGAGCGCTCCAGGCTGGCATATGATCCCTCGCCAAATTGACGTGCATGGGTGGAAGGAGCTAAAATCTCAATTGTCTACCTTAGGGGGAGGCATATGATCCCTCGCCAAATTGACGTGCATGGGCGAGCGTCTGCAAGACGAGTGTCTTGGGCGTCTTCTTATGGAATGGGTTTTCCTAAGACAGTGTCAGGCGGCACGGGTGTGCCGACATTGCGCCCCTTCCCATGGGCTAGAGGTTCGACCATAGGACTCGGTAGCAGCCAGCGATACGAGAATGACTCGGCATGGACACGGAAGGGTTCATGCCTCGATATGACTCGGATGGATTGATGTCCGAGAGGCCCCGATTATGAAGGCGATCCATGGGAAGGATTTCGATAGCATGTCCGAGCGAGCGACTAAGTCAGGTGACCTCCCGAGGCTCGGGATGGGATCACTATTCATCAGTGGGACCTGTTAGTTTTCGGTTTGGATGGTAATTGCCTGTTATGTCCCGGTTTGTGTTATAATGCCCCGAAAAGCTCCGGTTTGCATTGTTTGCACCCAGTAAGCATTATAATCACCCCGTAAGTCCCGGTAAGTGCTAGAATCACCCAGTAAGCTCCGGTTGAGCGTTTTAAGGCCGTTTTGGCCCAACGAAGGGTCCGAATGAGTCCCCGGTGAAGTTCCAGACTGATGTAGAAGCATCAAAGACATGTCTAAGAGTTGGATGATGATGGATTGAGAAGCGACGCTGCGTTCTAATGACCTTGGCCTAGTGTAGAGGCAAAGTTGAGCCTTGGGACTTGGCCTAGAGTAGAGGCAAGTCTGCTAGAGTCGCGTTTGAGTGAAAATACACGTACAGGTGACGTGTATGACCAAGTATACTTCTGCTGCATATGAAAAGAAGCTTGGTTGAGTTGAACAACCTCGCCTAAGGTCCGACTAAGCCACAAAGCTGGGCGAAAAATGTATTGGGGCTTGAGTTCCCCTTAAGGCTGGCCATGATTAGGCAAAAAATCATGGCGCCGCATGGTTGAAGATCTACGACCGTGACACTTTGCAATGTCGTGTGTGAAGAGAAGGAAGAAGACGCGCCTGATTCGACGCTTGCACGACCCGACCCAGTACCCATAGGCGAGTTTTGTCCTTTGTGTCCAAAGACCTGCAAATCTTGACCCGGAACCATACCCATCCTTCTTTAAGCAGTTTGACCAATGATTTGGTTCTTTTCAATGCTTTTAGTTGGTGCAAATGTACAACTTCCTTTAAGGACTATAGTCTCACTAATCTTATAGCTGTGGAAGAATTTTTTATAATCCATTATGGATTTCTGAAATTTTTCACTTCCTCTTTTGTAAATTTCATTTATCAATGAAATCTTTGTTTCTTCTAAAAAAAAGAAGGATTCATCCTCGAATCAAGTTTGTGACTTACAATAAAAGGAGTCAAGCAAGTAAAATTGAGGATAGTGCTAACATCATAACCACCTTGTAAAGCAATCTTGAAATCTTGAGATGTCAATGGTTTTCTTGGCCTTCTTATATCCCTTTGGTCGGTCTGCTTTCCTTCCAAAAGTGCTTCCAAATCCAACCACTTGGCTTGTTCATCTTATGCTTGGATTTCCTTGTCCTACTTTTGGCATTGTGTCCTTGACCATGAATGTATTTGGAGGTAATATTGGAAGTTTGCTTCTCAAGATGATGGAAGGTGGTTGTCCTTGGTTTTGTGCCTTAGCATTTTGTCATAATTCATTTCTTTGAGCCTTGCTTTAAGATTAGTGATTTAACTACATGCGAAAATTCACAAGAAAAGCTAGGCAAACAGGGCATGAGTTCACCCATTGGAAAACATTCTCCTATGTGAAAAAATTCAAGTATGTTGTGCTTTGAAAGGACAAGACTTAACTGCACAAAAGTTCGAAATTGGTTCAAAAAAGCAAGTATTTTCACACAAAATTTTCCTATGTTGTTCAAGCATTGTAGTTTTGGCCTCATCACTCACCTTCAACACACAAGCATCATCAACATTTGATTGGTTATGCATGATTGAGTTTTCACAAGAATGCAATGCTTTGCCACCTAAAGGACTTGAAGTGTCATTGGTATGTTTAACATCACATATTATCTCATTTTCTATCTCATTGCATCCTCTTGGGACTTGAAGTGTCATTGGTATGCTTAACACCACATACTATCTCATTTTCTATCACATTGCATTCTCTTTCAACATTAGGCAAACAATCATGCATTACTTTAATTCAGCAATCTCTTATGCCAAGTTGCATGCTCATGCACCATTTGAATTTTTAATTCGGTTGGTAGGAGTATGCTGGATTTAATTTAGTTGGTAAAGAATTGTCTGATGATGCTTTAAATTTGGTCAATTCCAAAGTAGCATTGCATGCTCCCTTGTTTAATGCTTTGGTTGGAGAAAAACGGAGAAAAGGTGGTTGATGGAGCATTTAATTCAGCAAATTCCGAGGAGCTTTGCATGCTCAGGTGATTATTACTTTGGTTGGTAAGGAGCTGAAGTCAACTCACGTTTTAAGTGAAAAGTTGGTGGGTGATAATGATCTGCCTTATTCCTTTGGTCCAATTTTGACTAATTTTGAAGGCCTCGAGTCATTTAAATTATTTGTTGAGCCCAAAATTGCATTTAATAAGGTAGGTTTAATGCATGAAAGGCCTTTCCACAAGGAAGTTATTGCAAGGTTTTTGCATGAAGGTTGCTTTGCAAGAAGAGCCTGTGGTTGAGGAGCTTTTAAAATTACATGAAGCATTTATTGATCAAGCCCTGATTGAGGTTTTATTAGCAGCTGGCTGTAGTTTGGCGTCTATTGATTCCTCGTTGGAAGAAAATTTTGTGCCTCCTCGTGAGAAAAAGACTAATGCTCCTTCGCCTTCCTTGAGTTTTAAAGAGAATAGGTCTCTTCTTGAAGTTCTCTTCCCAAGCCTTTTGTTGGTGTTCTTTTCCAGATTTTTGTTTAATTTGGGAGATGTTCTTTGTATTTTTTTTATTTTTGCTTTCTCCCCTTGTGGAGTTTGTATCCTTTGAACATTAATCTCTTTTCATTTATTTAATGAAAAGTTTCATTTCTTATTAAAAAAAAAAAAACCTTTCAAGACTTATTTGGACACCTATGTTGGGTTCAAATGTTCTTCGTAAGGGTATAAGCCCATTCTTCAAACTTTGCCAAACCACTTTTTATTTATTTGCTTGTAAAAGTCATTAGGTTAGTTTTAATCTTTCATTAGCAGATTGGGGTTTCTTATATTGGCATATATAAGCCAAGTTTTCTTCATTTGTGAAGGGAGTTGGAGTGATGTAGAACTAATGAAATTTGAGTGAGAGTGTTTTTTTTCCTTGAGCTCCAATGAATCGTGACTCTCACCCCTTTTTGCAATTCATGGAATTGGTTGCAAGCTTAGAAACATGCAAGTTGGATTGATCACCAAACTCGTGGATTGTTTCAAGCCTTGGGTAAGGAACTAGTTCTCCTAGCAACTTGGTTGATCATTCAAAGGTAGCCCCTTGTTGACCTTTCCTTTGGGTCTTTATCTTGTGTATGAGTAATCCTTGTCTTGTGTTTGTACTTGAGAGTCATATAGCCAGAGGTGTCTAAGATCACTATTCAAGGGAGTTCATATCCGATCCCTTCTTCTATTGGCTGTGAGTTGGAAAGGATCATGAGAGACTTTCCATGTGAGGTAGTCAAGGAGGGCAGAGTTCTCACTTGGTTAGATGGGAGGTTGTTGCGAGATCAGCCAAGTTGGATGGTTTGGGTATAGGTAATTTGAGAGTTTGTAATGAGACCTCTTTGGTTTAGTGGTTGTGGGTTTTTTCCCCCCTCTCTCTTCCTTCCTTGCGCGGTTCGATTCGTAGGACTGAAGGCACTTGTAGGAGACCTTGGAACACCATCTCCTCTGATTCCTCTTCTAAATTTGTTAAATTGGTGGGGGTTGGCCTGGTAGCTGCTTTTTGGGAGGATTGTTGGTTTGGAAAGACCCCCTCTATTTCATGTTGATTTGAAAGTTTGTTTCAGGGTTTTGTGTGAAATTTTCTTTTCACAATGATCCGAAGATATTTTTACCCAGCTAACTCCTCTCAAAGTTTTTATCTTGGTTTGGAATTTTGAAAACCATTGTTCTTTATGGCATAACGAATTATTTTGCGCTTACAGATAAATCAGTCTATTCTTGGTGTTCATGGTATTGATGTTCAATTTTGTGGAGTTAACTTCCTGGAGTCATTGGTAAGAAATATTTTCTTAAATCATTTAAGGCCCTTTTGTCAATGATTTTTTTCTTTTTGGTTTCTATGTTTTCTTTTTAAAAATTATGCTGGTTTAGTTTTTCTTTTTTCCTAATTTCCTTTGAAAATATTAGCCTAAATTTTAAAACTTAAAAAAAGTTTTCAAGAATCTATTTTTGGTTTTGAAATTTGGCTTAGATTTCAAGGTATTTGAAGGTGGGAGACTAAACAAAGAAATTATTATTAACAAGCTTAATTTTTAAAAATGGAAAGCCAAAAAATGGAAAATCATTATTAAACGGGTCCTTATTAATGGAAGGATTATGTTTTTACACTTGCTTTATAATGTTTTGCCCAGATTTAGCCTTATAATGTAAATTATTTTCCCCTTTAACAGGTATCGGAATTTTCACCCTCTACATCAAGTGCTATGGGTCTTCCAAGGGAGTTTCATGAGCAGTGCAGGAGGTCATTGGAGTTGAACTACCTGAAGGTTCTTGAAGTTATTTTACTTCTTTTCTTCTGGAAGCCGTGTTTAAATTAATATGACTACTTAAGGCATAACCATTTGGTTTTTGAAAATTAAGCTTATAAATACTACTTTCACCTATGAGTTTTTTGGTGGTGTTATCTACTTTTTGCCTATGTTCTCAAAGACCAAGTCAAGTTTTGAAAACTAAAAAAAGTAGTTTTTGTTTTTGGAATTTGGCTACGAATTCAAATATTTTTTTAAGAAAGATGAAACCCATTGTAAAGAAATTATGAGAAGATAAGAACTAAAAACCAAATGGTTATCAAACGGGGCCTAAATGTTTAGTTTTGCCAAGCATGTCTTTTGTTCTTTTGATCTTGATCTGACATTCTATCAATCATTATCTCTTTGTATGACTTGAATGATAGACGTTCTACTGTTGGGCAATAGATGCTGCCGTAAGTGTCACCAGCATGATAATTGATTCTCAGACTGAGGTTCCAGAAGTCAAAGTTTGTACAGCTGCTTTACGTCTAATGTTTCAAATCTTGAACTGGGATTTTCGTAATGCTGTTGGTGCTAAGGCCAGTATAAGCTTTTACTTTGCTGGAGTCAAGGATCATGGTGATGCAACCAAGAGATCCGAGTATAACTTGGTGCAGGTGACCAAATTTCTGCTTCTGGTGTTGTGTTGTTGTTATCATTAATTTTTTAAGTTTTCAAGCAAATTGAATTTTCATACAATCAAATAGAATAACGTACTTAAGAGATGAAAGTGGAAGTTTTAAAAAAGAGATCAAAGGGACATCTTAAACAAAGTATTTACATGAGAAGTGAATAAGAAATTCTCTTAGAAAAGCAGAATACAAGCCATCGGCCAAAAAAAAAAAAAATAAAAATGAAGAAGACCACTCTAGGATATGTAGAGAGAGAAAGAAAATCATATCTAAACACTTTACATTTTTTGATAGAAAAGAATAAAGAATAAAATTCAATCCAAACATCTTTGTAGTCCCAATTTTTTTCAAAAAATTTTCTTGTCCTCCAACATCATTATAACTTTTCATATTGTAATGTTGAACTGCTGTCTCAACTCAACTGTTCAGTTTAAATATAGAAGGGGGAAGTTTATTGCCTTTCTAATTCCTCTTGACATCGTTATCAAACTTTTCGGATAGTGACAAAAACAGGAAATTTTGAACTTTTTGGGCTCTTATGAATCCAACACCTCTATTTGACTTGAAGCACTTTGACATCAGATCATAATCTAGAAAATCCCAACTTTTTTTTTTTTTTGAAAGGGAAACAATAATATTGATAATATTAATAAAGGGAGAATACAAAGTAATAAAGGTTTCAGTCTACAAAGAGTCACTCTAGAGAAATAGAAAAAGCAAAATAATGCAGAAGCGAACAAAAGAACATAAATGCAGAGAGCCAATAAAAGGTACGAGAATCCAAAAAGAACTAGGAAATCCCCTTCTTAATGGTCGTTTTATTTGGTCAGATAATAGAACTCCCCCTATGATTTTTAATCAATTTATTATAGATGTTGGAGTGCTGGATCTTCCCCTTCTCAATGATCATTTTACTTGGTCAGATAATAGAATTCCCCCTACGATGACCCTTGTCGATAGATTTTTATCCACAGAGGGTATCCTTGAAAAGTTCACCAATGCAGAGGTGCGCAAACTTGATCGGCCAACTTCAGACCATTATCCCCTCATTCTATTTATGGGAAGTTGCAAATGGGGATCCTCACCTTTCCGTTTTGAAAATATGTGGTTACAACACCACTCATTCTTGTTGTTAGTTGAGTATTGGTGGAAAAACACCCCATGAGTGGTTGGCCTGGGCATGGCATTAATAAACTAAAAGGTTTGAAAGAGAGGCTCCGTTCATGGAACAAAGAGGTGTTCGGTTGTTTATCCACAAAGAGGAACCAATTGTTGACAGAAATATCTATCATTGATAACATGGAGGAATCCGACCAAATCTCTCTAGTACAGCTCATACAGAGAAGGATGATGAAGGCAGAGACTTTAGCTCTTGCAGCTTTAGAGGAACAGAGATGGAAACAAAAATGCAAGAGAAGTGGATCGAAGAAGGAGATACAAAATCCAGTTTCTTCCATCGTATTATGGCCACAAAGAAGCGAAGGAACACTATAATGGAAATCATATCCGTTCATGGAAGAAGCCTTCTAAACGAAGATGAGATTGTCTCAAAATTCATCGGTTTTTACAAAGATCTTTATTAAAAAAAAGACAATTTGGCTGCCTTCCCTATTGATATTGATTGGAGTCTTATTGATAGTCTTGTATCAACAAATTTGGAAGTTGAGTTTACAGAAGTTGAAGTTTGGAATGCTGTTAAGCTTCTTGGCACAGACAAATCTCCTGGCCCTGACGGGTTCACTGTTGAATTCTTTTAAAAATGTTGGAACATCCTTAAAAACGGTATCATGAGAGTGTTCCAAGATTTTTTAAGAAAGGGATTATTAACGCTAGTTTTAATGAGACATATATCTGTTTAATACCAAAGAAACTCGATGCTAGATCGGGTGGCCGACTTTCTCCCTATTAGCCTCACTACATGCCTATACAAAATTATCACTAGAGTCTATCTGAGCGGCTCAAAAATGTTCTTTCGCTTACCATCACCGATTATCAAACTGCCTTTGTTGAGGATAGACAAATCCTGGATGCTTCTCTTATGGCTAACGAACTCATTGATGAATGGAAACGAAAGAAAAAGTGTGGTTGTTAAGCTTGATATTGAAAAAGCCTTTGATAGGGTGGACTGGGCTTTTCTCGATCAAATTCTTGTTGTTAAAGGCTTCGGTTTAAAGTGGAGAACATGGATTAGGGGGTGTATCTCATCTGCAAATTTCTTGATCATCATAAATGGATGACCATGTGGTAAAATTTATGCATCTCGAGGCCTTAGACAAGGGGACCCTTTATCCCCTTTCCTTTTTATATTAATTATGGGCAACCTTAGTCGTACGAAGGTCATACCAGTGGCTTTCGGGTGGGTCGAGACAACTTAAGTATCAATCACATTTAGTTTGCAGATGACACCATCCTTTTCTTTGATTTTGAAGACGAATCTTCAGTTCACAACTTGTTCCAAGTGATTAATACTTTTGAACAGGCTTTGGGTCATAACATACAAATCAGAGATTATTGGTATTAATATGTTACCTACAACTAATATTGCTTAGAAATATGGTTGTAAAATGGGTGATTGGCCAAATACATATTTGGGGTTCCCTCCCAATGGAGCACACAAAACTAGCGGATTTTGGGCTCCAATCATGGAAAAAATCGAAAGAAGACTGTTGACATGGGGTTCTACCTTTTCATCTAAAGGAGGAAGGCTCACACTCCTCCAGGCTACCCTATCCAATCTCCCTACATACTACCTCTCATTGTTTCAATTGCCAAATAAGGTAGGCAAGGAGATGGAAAGGTTGTTCAGAAATTTCTTATGGAAAGGCGGTTTAAATGACCAAGGGCAGGATCTTGTAAAATGGAGTAATATCCTCTATCCTATTGATCAAGGGGCCTTGGTCTTCATTCCATGGGGGACAAAAACAATGCTCTTCTGGCAAAATGGATTTGGCGATATAAACATAAGAAAAATGCATTGTGGAGGAAGCTTATTAAAGCAAAATATGGCTCTTCGACTTTTTTAAATTGGGCTACATTAGCCACTGCCAAAGGTCCATGGAAAAACATTGTTAAGCAACAAAGCCTTGTCACAATCTGTATTTGTCACCAAGTTGGGGATGGAGCAAATACTTTATTTTGGACCGATCCGTGGGTAACCAGCTCCCCTTTGGCCTCACGTTTTCCCCACCTCTATAGACTTTCACATTGTAAAGAGGCCACGATATGGAACATCTGATCCGTGGGCAACCAGCTCCCCTTTGGCCTCACGTTTTCCCCACCTCTATAGACTTTCACACTGTAAAGAGGCCACGGTATGGAACATCGCTAACAGTTTTTGGGACCTTAGACTTGGGAGGAATTTGAAGGATGAAGAGGCTCAGGAATGGGCGGACCGTAGCATCCATCTTGACCCCATTGCACAAGCAGAAGACTCATGGGGATGGCCTCTTACTTCCAATGGATTTTTCTCCACTAAATCTCTTCTATGAGATATGGGTGATAGATCTTGCCTCATTGAGACCACTTTATCCAAAGCCATATGGAAGGACAACTACCCAAAGAAAATCAAATTCTTCCAATGGAAACTTTCACACAGAGCCATCAATACCAATGAAGTTCTTCAGAAATGCATGCCTTTCATGGCTTTATCCCCTGGGTGGTGCTCTCTTTGTAAATTTGATGCCGAATCACATAACCACATTTTTGTACACTGTCCACTTGCAAGGAGGTTATGGAGCAGGCTTTTGAATTCCTTCCGTTGGTATTTGGTCTCATAGTGATGTTAAGGAATTTCTGTGCGGTGTGTTGTTGGGGCATCCTTTCACACATACAAAGGCTTTGTTGTGGTCGAACATTACTAGGGCCTTCTTTTGGCTTCTTTGGAAGGAATGAAACCAAAGAGTTTTTCGGGAAACGGAAATATCCTTCGAAATGTTCTTTGATCTTGTTATCTAATTATGCTATATCTTGGTGTAAATTGTCCAATCTCTTTGCTTCTTACTCATATGCTTCCCTTTTAGTTAATTGACAAAGTCTTTTATAACACCATGGATTATCCATCCTTTTTGTAAATTTCATACATCAATGAAATTGTTTCTTATCCAAAAAAAAAAAAAAAAAAACTAGGAAATCCCAACTAATGTGATCAAAGGCCTTTACAATCAATTTGAAACCCAAGAACGTTATTCTTTTTGCTTTTATGGTCATTAGTGCTCTATTGGCAACCAAGGAGCAGTTTATAATATGACTATGAAAATGGCTTGGCTTTGGAGTGGTACCATCCATCAAATGTCTCTTAGCCATGTTGAAATAGGAGTTGAGTTGAGTTATCACCTTAATCACAATAAGTTTATAATTCTTCTTTAGAACTGCAATTTTCTTTGTCTACGTTTCTCCTGTTTAAAACTCCAAGCCATCTTTTTCGACGGTTAGAAAACATTGTCTTTTTTCTGCACTCTCCAGTGTGTGTTTGACATCACACAAAATTTGTTGGATTGAAGTTAGTCATTGTTCTTTTATTTATTTATTGCTTTTAGTTAGGTTTTTCTAGTATACAATTCTTTTATAAAAGTGTCAGTTGCATAACTATTGCTTTGTGCTGTATCATCTTTCACAGCGTCTTCATTCTCTTCTTTGGTGCTTGTAGCCTGGTCCTGCTTGGTGTGATGTTTTGATTTCAAGTGGCCATATTTCATGGCTTTTGAATCTATATGCGGCACTCCGACAGAAGTTTTCATGTCAAGCCTTTTGGCTTGACTGCCCTATAGCTGTATCTGCTCGAAAGCTAATTGTACAATTTTGCTCCTTGTCAGGGACGATATTTCATTCTGGTAAAAGCTGCCTCCTTGGCTATCTATATCTTAAGTTTTCACATGTTTTGTTCTTCTATCCTTGATATTCTTTGCATATATTTTTTGTTTATATGATAAAGAAATCTTTTTGTATCTGATGACGACCTTACTTGAATAGATTCTATTGGTTGTACCACTGTGTCCTTGAGTTCTAATGGAGTTATTCACTTGACTAGTAATGGATTTTGTAATGGATGAATTGATAATTTTGAAATTATATAATATGTAAGCAACCCTTTTCTGATTATTGTCTTTCTATACTTAATGGGTTATCTTTTTGTAACTCCATTTTTGGGCTCCTGGGTCATGCCCCTGCTTTGGTAATATTTCATGCATTAATGAAGTACATGTTTACTTTGCGGAAAAAAAAATGATAATTAAATAAAAAAACCATCTTTTGAGTTTCAAAAAGAAAATAAAATTATACAGTATCTTGCATATTCCATCTTTCGTATTTTTTAAGACAAAAGTCTCCAAAGGAAAGAAAGCATGGATTCCTCTAAGGGGCTGTTTGGCGCGCTGGTTTGGAATCAGGAACCCTGGGAATCCTTGGCTGCATCAGAAACCCTGGGGTTCCTGATTACTGTGTTTGGAGTGTAGGGTTGAGTTTGGCTGGTTTGCTGAAACCTGTGTTTGGGGTGCAGGGTTAGGTTGAGCTGGGCTGGGTTTGTTTAGGCTGTTTTTTTAAACAATTTTTTTAGGTTTTTTTTTTCAGATCCATTTTTTTTTACTTGATAATAGTTTACTGAATTGCATATCAATATTTTAACCAATTATGTGGATCAATTGTTTCAAGCATAGTTAATTATGAATGTGTAGTTTGTACAAGTATCTCATTCACTCCATTCATGATGATGTAAAATTAAATAACATTAGTAAGGACATATATTTTAAATAATTAATACGTGGGAAAGAAGAATGATGTTGCTGGAGTAAAGGAAATCCAATGCAAATGAAGGTTCGAAGTTCATAATATTATAATACATAAACTGAAAGGAATGAAGAAAAGAAATAGCAATAGTTGTCCAAAACACAAACTGAATTAAAACTAAGTAGTAGCTGAAGGTGATGAAGGCATCGAATTGTCGTCCATGGGGGGTCGGGTTCCAGGTGTTCTCCCTTACACTTCCACACAGTAATCATACTTCCAATCTAGGGAGAATGCAAAGAACGGATGTGTACGAATCCTAGGACAAATAAGAAAGCATGATATGCTCCCTTTCCCAATGTAGATAGTCTTGCTCAGCTTTTCTTTCTCCCTTTTCGTAGTTTCCTTCCTTTTCCAGCCTCCTTTCTCCATCCAAAGTATCTCTCCAAATTCATCTCCCAACACTGTTTTCAAAGCTCTTCACCTGAAGTAAAATTCAATAAATTAAGCTCATGTCTTAGCCAAAAGTAGACAATTTTCACATCTTAAAAGAAATTCACTTTTAACAACAAACACATACAAAACTTGGGACTTTAACAACCAAAAATCACCAAAAGCACTCAAACAAGCAGGTTTAATAAGAGATTTTTAAACAGAAATAACTCTTCTATTGAAGAGTTATCAAACTTTATTTTAGAAATTTAAAAAATTGGAAGTCTATTTAAAAAATTAAGGAATTTAAAACTCTATTTCATAAAGTATTCAGAAAACTATTTTAGGAACTCTATTTTAGAAATTAAAAAATTAGAAGTTTATTTAATAAATTAAGGAATCTAAAACTCTATTTCACAAAGTATTCCGAAACTTATTTTTGGAACTCTATTTTAGAAATTAAAAAATTGGAAGTCTATCTAAGAAATTAGGGAATTTAAAACTCTATTTACAAAGTATTCATAAACATATTTTTGGAACTCTATTTTACAAAAATAAAATATTGGAGATCTATTTAAGAAATTATGGAATTTAAACAAAATTTCGCACCGTATTTTGAAATCTATTTCAAGGATAAATGAGTTATAAAATTCAAATTCTATTTTAGAAATTAAAATATTAGAAACTCTATTTTGCACAGTATTTTGAAACCTATTTCAAATATATTGGGTTAAAAATTTGTTTAGTAGCCATTTTTAGTTTTATTTTAAACCTTTTAAAAAATTGACTACGTGGTCGAGTCGCTGGAGTGGTCATATGATTGATTAGGTAGTTCGAGTGGTCGCTGGGTGGTTGTCTGGTGGTCGAGTCATTGGAGTCATTGTCGGAGTGGTCATTAGAGTGGTCAGGTTGCTAGGTGGTCGGGTCGCCAGGGTGGTCACCAGGTGGTCGTCAACGGTGGTTTTGGGTAGTTGAGTTTGTCAAGTTGTCAGGGTAATCGCCGAAGTAGTCATCGGGGTGGTCGGGTTGCTGGGGTGGTTGGGTCATCAGAGTGATCACTAGGTGGTTGTTGGTGGCGGTTGCTAGTTGGTCGGGTTGTCGGAGTGGTTGCAGATGGTCATTGGCGGTGGTTTGGGCAAGTCGAGTTGTCAGGGTGGTTGGGTCATTGAGGTGTCAAGTTGTTGGGGTGGTTAGGTTGCAGGGGTGGTCGTCAGATTGATCTCTAGAGTTCTCATCGCAGTGGTCGCCGGAGGTAGTCGTCAGTGGTGGTCGGGTCGTCGGTGCGGTCGTTGGAGTTGTCGTTGTCGGTGGTCATCGGAGTTGTCACCGGAGTTGTTATCGGAGCGGTCGTCGGAAATGGAAAACGACAAGTGGAAGAGGAAAACATGACACAAACCCATGAGGTTGCACCGTTGTAACCCATGGGGTTGTGTTTCAAAACCAAGGGTTTTGAACACCTTGTGCCAAACATGGTTTTGGGTTTGGAACCCAAAACCATTCCAATCCAAACCCATGGGCCAAACGCCCCCTATAAGAGCAACAGTCACTTGGTGTTTTCTTTCCAAATCCTTTCGTAATAGCTCTCCTTTTTGACATATATTCGAAGTGTTTGTGATTAGTTGTGTTAGTTGGTTTATTTGCTGATATGTGGAGTAGATATGTATGGGTAGGATTTTGAGAGTTCATTGTAATTTTTGGGTGTTTTGGTCGGGGTATTTGGCTTCTTTTCTGGTTGCCCTTAACTTTTGTAATTTCTTATTTTATCAATGAAAATTCAGTATTTTTCAAAAAAGGAAAAAAAAAGGGAAAAGGAAAATGTGTTCATTTATGGTGTAATTTTCTTCCACATATTTTTCTAACTTTTTTTTGAGGTTAAGATTTGTTTCTCACTATTGTTTTTAAACTTAGAAGCCTGAGATTGTTTTATAGGATTGGATGAGAAATTTACTAATTTCTCTATTATTTTAATATCTATAGAAATTGAGAAATGATTAGTATTGACTGTAGATTGATCCGGAAAAGAAAATAGAAAAAGGTGTTATGTGAGTATTAAAGAGAACAAGGGCAGGTTTTTCTTATTAAAAAAAAAGAAAAAAGTTTTATGTGAGACAAGGACAGAGCAAAAAGATATATATATATATATATATATATATATATGAGAAACAGTGATCCTTCATTTCAATGATGAGATGAAAATTACAAAAGAGGCCATGAGATGCCAAAGGATTACAAAAAACAATTCTAGAGAGCTATAGGAGATGTAAGACTATAATAAAAAAAAAAATATGGGGAGAATTTACACCAAGATAGAGCAAGATAAATAAGGTATTAAAGTTTGGTTCGAGTCTCAAGTTCTTAGCAAGCTTGTTTTTTCAGTTTCTTATTTCAAATTTGGGGCGTGTTTATGTTCTTTTTGTTATCCGTTTTGTTCTTTTTTCACTCCCTGGTGGAGTTTGTATCTCTTGAGCATTAGTCTCTTTTCATTTATTCAATGAAAAATTTCGTTTCTTGTCAAAAAAAAAAAAAAAAAAAATCAAATTCCAAAGCCTTATCCTCGAAAATGTGGCGGTTTCACTCAAGCCAAGTTAACCAAAGAAAAGCTTTGTTGATGGAGACCCACAAAACTTCCTTTTCTTTGCTGGAGGGATGACCCCTAATGAAGATTTCAAGCGACCAAATGGTATCATGAGGAAAAACAATGTGTAGATTGAAAGCTGTATAGACCCTCTTCCAAAAGGACTGTGCAAATTTACAAGTAGTGAAAAGGTGCATCGAAGTCTCTTCACTGTTGTGGCAAAGGACACACGAATTTGAAGAAGAAACAATTCACAAGGCTTTTTTGAGCAAGGTGTTAGCTGTGTTGATGCATCCATGACTAAATTCCCATATGAGCAATTTTTCTTTCTTTCGGATGGCTCCTTTCCACAAACTCCCATAGAAATCCTTGTGCAGAATGTGGCCATTGGAGATAAGCTTTTGTGTGAGGGATTTTACCGTGAAGGAGCTTTTGTCATCCAGAGTCCATCTCCAAAAATCTTCATAATTGGGCCTTGGAGGAATCGGTCTCGTGTAGATAAGGTAAAAGAAATCAAAGTGGACTCACCTGACCAAATATCTCCTACAAGTTAGGGGCCTATTTCCTTAAATTTTTTATAGAATGAAAAAAATACTTTCAAAAGTTTCTATATGACCCCAAAACTGGATGAGTCCAATCCATTATCTTGCATTGTGCAATCAATATGAATACGTGTGGGTGAATGCCTACTTGAATAAATCAAGGAGAAAGAAAGATAAACTAAGGGAAATGAATTTTGTTCTTTAGAGTAATTGTGTTATGTTATTGGGAGATCAAATATGAGAGTGAAGGATTTCAGGCTTATTAGTTTGGTGACTAGTGTTTATAAGATCATTGCAAAGGTTCTAGCTAATAAGATACGAAAGGTTCTCCCCTTGACAATTTCTGAAGCGCAAGGGGCCTTTGTAGGGGTAGACAGATTTTGGATCAGGCCTTGATTGTGAACGAAGCTATAGAGGACTATAGATCAAGGAAGAAGGAGGGGATTCTTTTTAAGACAGACTTTGAGAAGGCCTATGGCCACGTGGATTGGGTTTTCTTGGATAAGGTTCTAGCTAAAAAGGGCTTTGGATACAAATGGAGGTCTTGGATGTGGAGTTGCGTTAGAACTGTTCAGTTTTCCATCCTGGTTAATGGCAAGCCTAGGGGAAGGATCCAAGCTTCTAGGGGTCTAAGGCAAGGTGACCCTCTATCCCCCTTTCTTTTCTTGGTAGTGGTGGATACATTGAGTAGAATAGTGTACAAAGGGGTGGAGGCTAACATTATATAGGGTTTCTAGGTTGGGAGGGATCGGGTTTCCCTTTCTCATCTCCAGTTCGCCGATGATACTCTTTTCTTTTGTTCAGACAGGGAGGATTCCTTCTATAATATGAATCAGATCCTAAGGTTTTTCGAGGAGATTTCGGGGCTTCGGATTAATGAGGAAAGTGTCAGATTTTGGGCATTAATTGCGATCCTGGGAAGTTGGCTAGATGGGCTTCTTTAGCTGGGTGTGAGGTTGGTAGCTTTCCATCTTCCTATCTGGGTCTTCCCCTTGGTCATAACCTAAGGAGTCTCTCTTTTTGGGACTCGGTCCTTCATAAGGTTCGTAAGAGATTGACTTCTTGGAGAAAGAGTTACTTTTCGAAAGGGGGGAGACACACTCTCATTCAGTCGATCCTAAGTGGGATTCCTTTGTTTTTTATGTCCCTCTTTAGGATTCTTGGTAAGGTTAGCAAGGTTTGGAGAAGTTAATGAGGGATTTTTTTTGTGGCAGGGGGTGGATGAAGGGAAAGGGTCTCACCTAGTGAGTTGGGAGGTTGTCTCCAGGTCGGTAGACCTCGGAGGGTTAGGTATTGGTAATGTTAGTGCTAGGAATAAGGCCCTGTCGGCTAAATGGCTTTGGCGATTCTATCATGAATCTGATACCTTATGGCATAAAGTCATAGTAAGTAAGTATGGTCCTTATCCTTTTGAGTGGACGGTTGGTGGAGCGATTGGCACTTGCAGAAACCCTTGGAAAGAAAATCTCTTTTGAGTTTCCTGTTTTTTCTCAGTTTGTGCAGTGTGTGGTGGGGGATGGGAGGGGAACCTTTTTCTGGGAGGATAAGTGGTTGGGGGATTGTCCCCTCTATTCCTTGTTTCCTCGGTTGTATCACCTGTCCCGTTTTAAAAATCAGACCGTGGCTTCAATCCTTCAGGTTGATGGCCCTGCGTCCCACTCTGGAGTCCCTCATTCTCCCTCCTTTGGTTTTTGTCATGCTTTGACCATTAGGGAAATAACTGAGGTTGACGAGTTGTTGTCCATCCTTAATCAGGTCAAGTTGAGTCCCACGAGGGGAGATGTTCGTCTTTGAAGTCCTTGCCCTTTGAAGGGTTTCTCTTGTGGGTCCTTCTTGCAGTAGCTTGTTAGCCCTAACCCTTCTAGAGATTCTGCTTTCTCCTCGCTGTGGAAGGTGAAGGTTCCCAAGAAGGTTAAGTTCTTGTTGTGGCAGGTTTGGCATGGAAGGGTTAACACCCTTGATCAGATCTTGGCTAGAGGTTCTCCTTTGGTTGGTCCTTTTTGTTGTATTCTTTGCAGGATGGAAGGTGATGACCTGATCCATATCCTCTGGGAGTGTGATTTTGCGTGTGGAGTTTGGAGCTGTTTTCTGAATGAGTTTGGCTATAGTTTTGTCAGGCCTCAAAGTTGTACAGAGTTGTTAGTGGAGCTCCTTTTTTTTCACTGTTTCGAGAGAAAAGGGTTGTTTTTGTGGCAGGCAGGGGTTTGTGCTATTGTATGGTGCCTGTGGACCGAGAGAAATAATAGAACCTTTAGGGGGCGGGAAAGATCGTTTCGTGATGTTTGGTCCCTTGTTAGATTCTATGTTTCCTTCTGGGCTTTGGTGTTGAAGCTTTTTTGTAATTATTCACTAGGTCTTATTTTACTTGATTGGAGCCCATTTTTGTGAACGATAGCGAGATGAGCACCTGTTTAGGAATGGCGAGTAAAGGCAGCAAATGTTTTTATTTATTTATTTAAATTAATCTGTTAGGAAGTATGAGAAGTTAGCTAATGGGCTTTGTTTTTCAAAAGCCCATTTCACTGCCTAAAACAAGGGATGTTCATGGGGTGGGGTAGGGATGGGATGACTTCCCCATCCTCGTCCCTATCCCCACAGGGAATTATTTCTTGCTTGTTTTTTTTAATCTCAATTAAATAGAATGAATTTTCTTAGAAAATTTCCATTTAAATGGTTAATTCTCAATTGAAAATTCCCATTGAAGAGAAAATTCTTGAAACCTCTCAATAGAGACAAAATAATATTTCATATGCATATCAAATTAAGATAATTATCCAAAAATATAGTCCAAATGTTCAACCATACCATATGGTTCGAAGTTTAAACATATCAAATATGAAATATCCAAGTCATTAAATAAAAGAACTTTAAATTTAAATATTACATCATTGTCTCAAATGGTTCAAATATAACAAGTCTTCAATTTCCTTCTTTAGTCATCATTGTTGATAACACATAATTCCTAAAAAAAAAATCAATAAATTACAAGAAACCATGAATCACACCCCAATATTTTTCAAACTTAGGGTTTCTTACATATATATATAAGCATTCAGGGTGGGAACGGATTCGAGGAAGAGGAATATATTCCTCGTCCTTGTCCCTGTTTAATTAACGGAGAAAATCTTCTCCCCACTCCCTCCCTTAATAAAGGGACAGACACCCCTATCTGAAATCCATTGAACCCTTGCCCTAATTACCTTCCTCCACCGCCATTTTCACATATGTAGCTTGAGGGAGAATGGAGAGATGTGATGCTGGAGCTACTAGGGATTTCAACTTCCTCTAGTCTTCTTCTTCACCAGTTCGTTATCTTCCTTCAATCTATCTTCATTTTCTTTTCTTCGGTTCTATCCTTAGGATATCAAAGAGATGTGGGTCTTCTTCTTCGGTTATATCTGTTTGGGGGTATACTTTCAATTTGCTGGGAAATCTTTGTTATTGTTGTTGTTGTTATTATTATAATATATTTCGTTGTTTTTTAAATTTCCCTTTTAGTTTTTAGTTTTTATCTTAATCTTCCATTTCCCATTGAAGTTTTAAGAGGATGGTAAGGGAGTTTGACATTTTATGGCTATATTTACCATATAAATTTATGCTATATGTTTTATATATGAAAACTGCACCTCGCTTCACTCAGGCAGCCTTTTTGTTGCCTGCATGCATCTTGAGGCAATTAAGGTGTACTTGTCCCATTGGAGTGTGCCTTGTGCTTTGAAAATACTGTTTTTAATGATTTGACCACTTGGGAGTCTCTTTTGTAATCCGTGGGGCTTGGTGGGGATATCTCATCTCTCCTATATTTTGCATGTCCTCTGTTTATAATGAAAATTTTGTTTCCTATTAAAAAATTATGTTTTATGTGACTTTGTTTTTATCTTTTATTGACTAAATATTCTTGTTGATAAAAAGTTTCTGTTTTAGTAAGAAAGTTGTTTAATGATCAGATAATGGGCAGATGCATGAAAATCATCTATTACAGCTTCTTTTGGGGATAATACAGTGGATTGATCCTCCTGATGCTGTTTCGAGAGCAATTGAAAGCGGAAAATGTGAAAGGTTAACTTGCACTCTTGATTTCTTGATTATCCTTCTGTTTTATATTTACTTTCTTTTTCTTATGTACATTGTTTTTTCTTTGGTTAAGTGAGATGCTTGATGGTTGTCGTGCATTGCTGTCCATTGCAACTGTAACAACTCCCTTTGTGTTTGACCAACTACTTAAATCAATCAGGTGAGTAAAAGAACATTCATTGTGATTCAGTAATTCATTCATAATCATGCTTGGTTATTCTTCCATTTTTTAATTTATATTAATATATATGGTTTATCAAATTTGATTGGATTCTTTCCCATTGATATTCAGGCCATTTGGCACGGTTCAACTGTTATCTAGTTTGATGGGTGAAGTTGTAAAGGTTCTTATGACCCATAACAGTGATGATGAGACATGGAGTTGGCAAGCCCGTGATATATTACTAGACTCCTGGACTGCCCTTCTCATAGTATGTTGCAAACAGTATTTAATAAATTATCTTGTAATTGATTAAAGTTTGAACTAGTCAATCTTCATTATGGAGAACAATGTAGTTATGCTCTCTTGATTTTTTTTTAGGAAGTTTTTTTTTTTTTTCTCTTTTTCTTCTTTTTTGTCTTTTTGAGATGTATTATTACCTCTGAAGATATTTATGAGTAAACTGCATTAGGACTTCAGTTGTGGCTAAAACATGTAACAAGAAACGAAACTTTTCATTGATGTAAGGAAAAGAGACTAATGCTCAAAAGATACAACTCCACAAGCTAGTGAAAAGAAAGCAAATGAAGAAATAAAAGAAATAAGAACGTTACAATGGAAAAATAAAAGCATTCCAATTGAGACATAAATCTTGAATAATCGACATAAAATTTAGAAAGAGAACACCATGAAGAAGCCTTGAGGCGAGTCGAGTCAAATAGATCTAACCAATGGAGATGCTTGTTATGGAAAATCCTTTGATTTCTTTCAAATCAAAGCGCCGATAAAATAGCTTTGACAACATTGAACCACAAAATCTTGGACTTAGGAGCCAAAGGAGGGCCGATAAGTAACTAAAGCACATTTTCCCTGAAAGAATTAAAAAACACCCAATGAAGGTTGAAAACCGATAGCAGCTTTGACCAGCATTGCTGAGAATAAGAGCAGTCAAAAAATATATGTTGAAGATTTTCTGCAGCAGAGAAACAAAGGGAACAAACCGAGGGAGAAATATAATACGAAGAGAGCCATTTTCAACGTATCTGTCTTTCCCAAACATGCTAGACATGTATTGAAATATAAGCGTTCGTTCTTTTTTGATGAATTTTTGGACATGCCGGGACATGAGTTGACATGCTAGGACACACATTCTTTCCCCGGGAACATACTAAAAGATTAAAGATCTGGAGGATTTTTTTGTCACAAGTTCTACCCTTGTATGCTTGTGGTTGGTATGAGACATAGAGAGCGAACTGTAGTATCAATCAAGAATATTTCAAAGAGAAGGTCATTTTCTCTTTCTTAGATGGAGTTAAACGATGAGGAAGAATTGTTCGTTAGAGGGGCTCCTTTGTTGTTCAAGGTAGGAAGGATTCTTATTTTTGTTCCCCTTCTCCTTCCTAGGGTTTTTCTTCCAGTTCTCTCTTCTATCCTCTTCTATCTTCTAAGGACTGCCTCGCTCTCCTCGGTCTCCCCCTTCATTTTCTTCACTTTGGAAGATTAAGGCCCCCAAGAAAGTATAGTTCTTTACTTGGCAGGTCCGGTATGGAAAAGTTAATATCTTAGATCGCGTGCATAGAAACTCTTCCTTCTTTTTGGGGCCTTAGTGGTGCTCTCTTTGTAGAGGTGCATTTAAGAATCTTGACCATATCCTTTGGAGTTGCTGTTATGCTTAGTTGATATGGTCCCAATTCTTGGACGCTTTGGAGTCTCTTTGGCCTGGAGCAGGGAGCAGTGATTGTAGGGCTATGATGGAGGAAGTTTTGGTGTTTCTCCCTTTTAGGGAGAACGCAAAATTCTTTAGCAGGATTGTTTCTAAGCCATATCCCATTCTTTGGGGATTTTGTTTTTAACAAGAAACAAACTTTTCATTGATATATGAAAAGAAAGAAAAGTTCAAGGGTACAACCTCCCAAAGATTTGAGTGGGAGTTGTGGGAGGTTATTAGGTCCAATGCTCTGTTATAGGCCTTAGTAGCTACGACTTTTGTAATTATCAGCGAGGTTCTTTTGGATTAGAATCCTTTGTGGTAGCTCCTTGGATTCCTTTTTGTTGGGCTGTCTTTTTTTATTTATTTTATTTTATGTTCTTGTACATTCTTTCATTTTTCTTCATGGAAGCTCGGTTTCTTATTAAAAAAAGAGGAATAGTTTGTTAGAGGAAAATTCATGGGAATTATAAAAACAAAATTCACAAGAGAGAAGAATCCTTGGGCAGAGAAGAAATCATGCATCACGAGTGGTTGATTCCTCCTCACATCCTGTTACATGAGAAATTCATTTTTACTTGGATTCAATCAAATAAAAAAGAGCGAGTAGGAGTTCGTGAGATAGAGAATTTAAGCACTCATGAAAGTGAGTGGGCACTACTTGAACAGGAGAGGGATTCGATTTTGTGGGTTGCAATCAGAATATCCACTTGTATAAAAAGTTGTTTAAATGTACCGAAGTATATTTGGTGTTTTTTATGTTTAAATTTGCATGTTTAATTTATCAATTGTATATGTGTCAACGTATATACATATATATATATATTGTTTTTAAAAAAAAATGTGTCTTTAGATTGTCGTGTCCTAGTTTTTAGATGTCTACGTCCTGTTGCGTCTATCTTTATGCCTCTCAGGCAGTTGCTTTAATGCTAAAAGGTTTTGTGATTATTGTTGGCTTCCAGAAACACTATTGCTTGCACTTAGTTGAAGATTAGTTGCAGTTTTTAATTGGACGAATATTTATATGTATATTTTAAATATTTCTAAGATTGTATAATTTCAGAACTAATGATTGCAATTAGTAGCCAAAATTTAGATTTCTTTTCCCCTTGCCCTCTTCAGCCACTAGCGAGGTCTGGTCAGAGTTCATTGCTTCCACATGAAGGTATCAGCGCTGCAGCTAACCTGTTTGCTCTGATAGTGGAGTCAGAACTAAAAGGTGGTTAAATTTTCCCACTATGTTTGAGAAATCCTTTCTTTAAAATAATTTATATTATTAGCTAATCTGATGCTGATATGGTTGCAGCCGCGTCTGCCTCAGTATCGGATGACAATGTCGAATCTGAATATTTTCAAGCTTCCGTTTCTGGTAAGAAAGAATTATAGCAAACTAGTTTTCAGAACAAATGTTGTCATTTTTAACATTCTAGCTGTTACTATTTTAGTCATTATTTGCATTTTCTTGCTTCTACAGCCATGGATGAAAGATTAAGTGCTTATGCTCTTATTGCAAGGGCAGCAATAAATGTCACAGTTCCCTTCCTCATAGGACTGCTTACAGAACGTCTCTCTAAGCTTAATCAGGTTCCCTTTTTCAAGCATTAAGGATATCTTTGTGGAACATTCTATGATGTCAACTGCTTGTTATTAGATATAATGGGTTTTTGTTATTTGATTTCAACATTTCCTCCCCATTTAATATTGATTTCCACTTGTTGAGCTTTCTACAAATTTCCAAGCCCATAAACTCATTAGCCACACAAAGCCACACAAAGCCACACAAAAATATTTTCTCCTCTCTCCTCCCCTTCCCATCCTAAATCTTTAGCCTCCAGCCTTAGCCTCCAACCTTCTGCCGTCTTCCTCTTCTCAGATTACTTTTCATTTCAAGTCAAGATTTCTCGTGCTTGGTTTTAAGTTAAGTATCTTCTTTTTTTCTTTCCTTTCTACTAATTCGTTGTGAGTGATGGAAGTAAGGAGTTGTTGCGTCAATTCTATGTTCTTTTGTATTTGGGCTAAAAAGGATACTTTCTTTGTTGAAAATATAAAGTCTAAGTCATCAATCCCCAATTCCTTAACCCTTTTGCGGTGGTTAGAATGTTCACTTGTTGATCTTTTGCATCTTCCTGTTCCTGTGCATTTCCTGAAGCAAATCAGAAATGAAAGTGGTACAATTCGTTTGTCCAAGCGTAGATTTCCTTCAGGCTGGTTCTTTGAGTGTTGTGTTTGGACACCTACAGGAGGGAGAACGTTGATTCATGTTCCAGTGGGGTGCTCCAAGAAAGGTTGGCTTGTTTTTTTGGGAAATGTTGAAGGATTTTCTTGTAAGTTATGAGGATAGTCCTCAAGTTTCAAAGATTTCTGCCAAGAAACCTGCGGAAGAGGTGCCAGCTATGGAGAAGTTCTCGTCTTCTCCCCATAACAACGCAGAGGCAATAAAAAGGAATTTGAAAGAGTCGAAACAGGATTTTGCCATTGGGACGTCAAGAAATCTTGTTGTGAAGCCCTCTTTTTCTTCTTCTTGGATAAGAAAGGATCATGAAGTTGTGGATATGAAATTCAGTGAATTAAAAGTTGTCACTAGGTTGTTTGCTCATAATAGCTGGAAGGAAATCAAAGAAGCATTGGAAGATCATTTTAAGACCTGTGTGTTGATTAACCCCTTGATGGTAGATAAGGCTTTCATCAAATTCAAAGAGGGATTTTCTTATGAAGATTTTAATTTTAATGGAAAATGGCAACTCTATGGTGCTTTTCATCTAATCATTGACAAGTGGAATTGTAAAAAAAACACTCTCATCCGGAGTTTGTTAAAGGGTATGGTGGGTGGCTCTCACTCAAAAATTTATCTTTGATTTATTGGAAACGCAGCACTTTTGAAGCAATTGGAGAACATTTTGGTGGACTTGTCAGTATTTATTCTCAAACTCTCAACTTGTTAGATTGTAATGAGGCTCAGATCGAAGTTAAGAAGAACCTATGTGGGTTTATCCTAGCTGCAATTGAAATGACAGATAAGATAAGGGAAAATGTTTCACTTAGATTTGAAGATATTGATGCAGTCGGGCTTCTAATGTTCTCCAAGGGGACCTATATTAATGACTTTTCAAATCCTCTAGATTTATTGCGACTTCACCAAGTTATGTTTGATGAAGGTGTTATTAGTAAGGAGTGTAGATTTATGTCATTCTATTTTTATTTTGTCCTTATTTAGATTTGATAATATTCTATTTTTATATCTTTCATTTTCTGTATTTTTCTTTGTAGTATATCTCCTTGGGTACACTTGAGATTAGAAAATATATTCTTTTTCTCCTAAACTACATGGTATCAAAGCAAACCCTAAAATAAAACCCTAGTCGTCAGAAACCCTAACCTCACCCGTGCACTCTTCTCTGGTGAGCTCTTCTTCCGGTGACTCATCCACTGGCGAAATCTTCCTCCAGCGACAAAGCTTCTTCAACCGGTGAGTTCGCACAGGTGCCTCTTCCAAAGTTCGCATTCGCATCTTCTTCCGTTGGCGAAGTCATCTGCTCACTCGCGTCTGCTTGTTCGCTGCTCACTCGCGTCTGCTTGTCGCCGCGCATCTGCCATTCATCTGTCGGTGCTCGTTCATTCGTTCGCTGCCGTGATCTTCATCTGCTGTTCGTCCGCTCTGCTGTTCGTCTGCATGTTCGCTGTGGGTCTCTATGAATTGGGTTTCCAAAAATAGCTTGGGAAGTAATTTTTCGGTGGTCTGGAATTTTTTTGGGTTTCTTCATCAACTTTTTAGTAGTTACAAATGACGAAACACGGGTTAGGAAGTGTTAGTCTTGAAAACTCCTCAACCTCATGATTCCTCTTGTCAAATTGTGACTAATCATAAACTTCAAGGTCACAATTTTTTTCAATGGAATCATTCAGTTTTCATATATATCTGTGGTCGAGGCAAAGATGGTCATCTAACTGGCGACACTCTTGCACCAAAGGTTGAAGACCCGACTGATGACCACTTAGTCATGTCTTGGCTACTAAACTCTCTGACTCCAGAGGTTGGAGAGAACTTTCTATTGTTCAAAACAACAATAGAGATATGAGATGCTGCTCGTGAAACCTACTCTAGCTCTGAGAACTCATATGCTCTACTAGCTATTGAAACTCGGTTGTATGATTTACGTCAAGGAGAACTTAATGTCACTTAGTATTGCAATCTTCTTGTTCGCAATTGGCAACATTTGGATATGTACGAAATGTACGAATGGAAGTGTGGAGAAGACATGGATCTTTACAAGAAGATAATTGAGAAAAAGAGGATACTGAGGTTCCTTTTAGGGCTTAATAAGGAGCTAGACGACGTAAGGGGAAGAATAATTAGAGCAAAAGATCTACCTTCTCTTAGAGAAGCCTTTGCTGAAGTACGACGTGAGGAGAGTAGAAAACACCTAATGATGCCCGAGACTGGGTCATTTGTTGGACTAAAGGTTTCAGCCATGTTGACACACAATTCATCTCAAGATAGCAAATCCAAGAAATGCAATCGTCTTTGGTGTGATCACTATAAGAAAGTGGGACAAGCATGAGTAACTTGTTGGAAAATGCATGGCAAACTAGCAGACTAGAAACTAACAAATAAAGTAACTGCAGAAACCCATGCTCATGTTGTTACTTTCCCTTCTCTGCATCCAACAACCTCTGTTGTTTTTTCAAAGAACAATTGGAAGTGTTACAAGAAATGATTGGTCATCTCTCATTCTCGGCCTCTACACCATTAGATTCGGTCGAGCAACCTTCTAGCAATCTTGCTTATCAAGTGATTGGTTTTTCTTGTCTTTCTGTGCAGCATAGCAAGCACAAACCTTGGATCGTTGGTTCTGGAGCATCAAACCACATGACTGGCGACATTACCTTATTCCACCAGTTCAAATCCCAACTTGGTTATTCGTCAGTTGAATAGTTGATGGATCTCTCTTTGAAGTTACAGGAATTGGGTCAATAAAATTGACAAATGATCTCATTCTCTCTAATGTGCTTTATGTTCCTAAATTGAACTTCAATTTGATTTCAGTTAGCAAACTCACTGGTGACTCGAACTGCTTCCCTAATTTTTACTCAAACATATGTGAATTTAAGGAGGTGGATTCGGGGAAGGTGATTGACAGTGCTAAGTGTCACGGTCATGCTTGTCCAAGCGTGTTGCCTATGGCTGCATGCCCATTCCAACCCCTTTTTATCATGCTTTCATTGTATATATGTCTTATTGCTTTCTAGTTAGCTTTCCTTGTATTTTTGTGGGCGTATGACTCCTCGCGATTTTCATGTGCAAGCTTGTCATAGTGTAAAATCCTAGAATGTACTATAAGGGAGTATGACTAGTTGTCCATCATTCCTACCCGACGTTATATGCTAATCAAGCCGTGCTTTGTCCCTTACTTGCTTGCTTGTGTATAACAAAACTCTTTCTTAAACATTTTCAAAACACTTTCTCTCTCACGTTTTCCAAAACCATTTTCTCTTGGAACGTGAGGGGAGGCTAGACCCTACACTGAAGTTGTCCGCGAGTTCCGATTTTCATACGGCTGACTTGCTTGCTGGGTTAGAGCAAGTGTTGCACAATCGTCGTCCCGTTCCGAAGAGTGCGATTGTGACACTAAGCAACATGGTGGCCTCTATCTTCTTTAAGAAAAGTGGCCTTCAAGTTCGGTTGTCAGTCCTAGTCCCAGGTCTTGTTTCAAGTCTGTTAGTCTAAGAAGCACGAACACGACACGGACACAGCGACACACCAATTTCTAAAAATGTAGGATAAGGACACGTTGGGGGACACATTCTTGTTTTAGAAATATTTCAAAATAAATTAACCATTCAAATTGAACATAACAAAACAATATGTGCTTCATTAATACATAAATAACACCATCTAATATTGAAAAAGAAAACCCAAAATTTTTTTTGTTACTAAACAATAAGTCAGTAATTGTTTAAAAAAAACCATGAAGGAAAAAAAACACACAACAAACCTTTGGGCTTTGCACAACGGTGGTCTTCGGCGGTGGTGCAGTGGCAAAGGTGATCGGCCGTCGACAAACGAAGGTGGAAGGGAAATGGACAGAAGAATTGAAGAAGAAAGACTAAGACTGGGAAAAGAGGGAAAGATCGAAGAGGTAGAGTTTTACTTTGAACTTTGAACTTTTATGTTTTAAAAAGAGACAACGAGATGGCAACGTGTTTTAAAAAGGTGAGTGGACTGTTTACATTGGACCTTTTTTTGTGTTTTAAAAGAAGTGGACTCTGATTTTAAGTGAACTTCATAAAAAGAAATGCTGGAACGTGTCTGGGAAGTGTCCTTGGTGTGTTCGAAAATACAAAAATTAAAAAAAAAAAGATGAAATTTTACGTGTTGGACACGTGTCCGAAGCATGTCCGTGTCTGACATGGACACTTTGTCAAAAACAAAGTGTTCGTGCTTCCTAGCTGTTAGTTTTGTTTCCAAGTCAGAGTCCTTGTCAATTGGAAGTCAAGTTATGTTATGGCATTATCGCCTTGGTCATCCAAATTTCATGTACCTCGAAAAGTTATTTCCTCATTTATTTATCAATAAAAGACCGAACTTTTTTCAATGTGAAACTTGTCAATTCTTTAAACACACAAGAAATGTTTATCCTAGTGTGCCTTCTAAATCTTCAAAACCATTTTCCCTTATCCACAGTGATATTTGGGGGCCTTCTAGAGTGAAAAATATATTGAGAGCACGATGGTTCCTCACCTTTATTGATGACCATACCAAAATGACTTGGACTTTTCTAATGAAGGACAAATCTAAAACATCGAATCTTTTCCGTTCTTTCCATTCTATGATTTCTACTCAATTTGGAAGTAAAATTCAAGTTCTCAGAACGGACAATGCTCGAGACTATTTCAATTCGACCCTTGGTCCATATCTCTTATCTCATGGTATTGTTCACACTAGTTCATGTGTGGACACTCCTCAACAAAATGGGACTGCTGAACGGAAAAATAGACATCTTCTTGAGGTAGCTCGTTCTCTTATGTTTGCTACTAATCTAAGAAGCACGGACACGGACACGGACACGGACACGGCGACATGCCAATTTTTTAAAATGTAGGACACGGACACGTCGGGGACACGTTATTTTTTTATATTTGATTAGATAATATTAAGAGATCAAACCCAAAATACTTTAGTTTTTTTTTACTAACTATTAATAATAATTACAATTAAAAACAAAAAAAAAAACTGAAAATTTAATTGCCAATTGAATTTAGTTTAAAATTTAAATGTACATATAATAAGTTATGTGAACCCACTTAAATCAAGTCCAACAGGGCAAAAGTGCCTGTTAAAAGCCCACAAAATAAAATTTATAAAAAAATTGTAATTTAAAAAATTACTTTCCCTCCTCCCCAGATTCTTCTTTCCCTTTCCCTCCTCCCCAGATTCTTCTTTCCCACCCCCCCACATTCTTCTTTCCCTCCCCCCACATTTGCCACATTCGCCACCGCCGTTGAAAGGTTTGGATTTTTTAATGGCGAACACATCGACGGCGACAGAGGACGCTAGTAGAGGTGGTCGTCGGCGGTGAACAAATCGTGGTCGACGGCAAGGCGAGTGGGCGAGTCGTGGCGTGGGTATGGGTTTCTTCGTGGTCGTGCGAATGGATGAGGAAGGGCAGAATCGAATGGATGAGGAGGGGCAGAATCAAAAGTTAGGTAGGGCAGACTGTGTTTTGTTTTTTTTTATTATTTTTCACATAAAAAGGCTAATTTGGGCCAACTATTAAGTTGGGCCCATAAAAAACAACGGCCTCCTTTTTCTCTTTTAAACTTAGCCATGCGTGTCCATGAAGTGTTCTTTGCGTGTCCCAGCGTGTCTGAAATTAAAAAAAAAAAAAAAAAAAATAGGACACGCAAAAGTGCGTGTCGGACACGTGTCCGGAGCGTGTCCGGACGTATCCGTGTCCGACACCGACACTTAGCCAAATATGAAGTGTCCGTGCTTCATAGCTACTAATGTTCCAAAACATTTTTGGGGGTGCTATTCTTACTACCACCTTTCTTATCAACCGTTTGCCTAGTCGTGTTCTAACTTTTAAATCCCCTCGAGATGTCCTCCTCTAAATTTAACCCCAATTCCAAAACCTTTCTTCAAATTTGCCTCTTCGGGTGTTTGGTTGTTCTTCCTTTGTTCATAACCATTATCCTCACAAACCTAAACTTGATCCAAAATCTACCATTATCCTCACAAATCTAAACTTGATCCAAAATCTATCAATTGCATTTTTCTAGGGTATGCATCCCACAGCAAGGGGTACAAATGCTATTCACCAATCACTAGAAAAATGTACACATCCATGGATGTTACATTCTTTGAAAATCATCATTTCTTTACCAACTCTCAAATTCAGGGGGAGAATATGAGGGAATTTGAGCCATTGGATGTTGAGTCTTTTTTAGTCATTCCTACTATTCCCATAATTGAACTACCTGTTTTTGAGTCTAGTATTTCTGAAGCCCCTACCATAAATGAGCCAACTGTTTATGAGTCTAGTATTCCTGAAGCCTCACAAGTTCGCATGCCTATTGTTTATGCAAGAAGAAAAGATGCTGTCGTGCACAACCAAGAATGTCAACCACCTGAATCGAATCCATCATCGTTGAATTCCACTGATGAGAATATCACCTTTATGGCACCAATAATTGATGATCTGACCTTACCAATTGCTCAGAGAAAAGGTGTTAGGAGTTGCACTAGCCATCCCATTGAAAAGTATGTTGCATATGGCAAATTGTTCCCTTCTTATAAAGCATTTGTGACTCAGTTGGACAATATTCACATTCTGCAGACCATTCATGATGCACTCAAAGATCCTAAATGGAAAAAAGGCCGTGGATGAAGAAATTTGAGCTCTTGAAAGCAATGAAATATGGACTCTTGCAAGGCTTCCTCATGGAAAAAATCCAGTTGGTAGCAAATGGATTTTTACGGTTAAATACAGATCTGATGATAGTGTGGAACAATTTAAAGCAAGACTGGTTGCGAAGGGTTTCACTCAATCATACGGGATAGATTACCCAGAAACTTTTGACCCAATTGCAAAATTGAATATTGTGCGTGTTCTGTTGTCTCTGTATGATTTAAAATAATCTCCAAGTGCATGGTTTGACAGATTCACTAACACACTTTTTCAAAGTGGCTATTATCAATGTCAAGCTGATCATACCTTGTTCGTGAAATCCTCAAATAACAAAATTGCAATTTTGATTGTATACATAGATGACATCATCATTACAGGGAATAATCTAGAAGAAATTCTCAACCTTAAAAGGATGCTTGCAACTGAGTTTGAAATCAAAGATCTGGGAGGTTTGAGATATTTTCTAGGCATGGAAGTGGCACGATCCAATGATGGTATTGTAATTTCTCAGAGAAAGTATATCCTAGACTTATTAAAAGAGACTGGAAATCTTGGTGTAGACCTGCAGAAACATCCATGGATCCAAATCTAGTTCTACAGAAAAGTGAAGATGTTATTCTAGTTGACAAAGGTATGTATCAAAGACTTGTGGGAAAGTTAATTTACCTGTCACGTACAAGACCGGACATTGCATACTTTGTTAGCATTGTTAACCAGTATATGAACAATCCAAATGAACGTCATCTTGGAGCTGTGAACAGGATTTTGAGATACTTGAAAGGCACTCCAGGTCATGGACTATTATTCACAAAGTCTTCAAATAGATTGGTAGAACTCTACATTGATGCTAGTTGGGCTGGAGAATTAATTGACCGAAAATATACAACTGGTTATTGCTCCTATGGTTGGGGTAATTTGGTAACTTGGAGAAGTAAGAAACAAGCTGTTGTAGCAAGAAGCAGTGCAGAAGCGGAATGCAGAGCTCTTGCTTTATGAATTTGTGAAGCAATATGGATTCAAAAACTTTTGACAGAGTTGAAGGTTGGCACTGAGAACTCAGTTAAAATGTTTTATGATAGTCAATCAGCCATCAGTATTGCAAAGAATCCCGTTCATCATGACAGAACAAAGCACATAGAGATAGATCGTCATTTCATATTTGAGAAGGTCAACAACAACATAGTGGAATTGAACTATGTTCCATCTCGTCGTCAAGTTGCTGACATACTTTACCAAGGACAAGCTTTGAAGAATTCAACTCCAAGCTTGCTTTTATACTATATACAATCCAACTTGAGGGGGAGTGTAGATTTATTTCATTCTATTTTATTTTGTCCTTATTTAGATTAGATAATCTTCTATTTTTATATCTTTCCTTCTATTTTTATATCTTTCCTTTTCTGTATTTTTCTTTGCAATATATCTCCTTGTACATTTGAGATAAGAAAATATATTCTTTTTCTCCCAAAACTACAAGGGGTAATTGCTAGAAATAGAGCAAAAAGTTTTGGGTCTTACATAAATAGCCCCATTTTGAACACATTGTTTCCATAGAACTTACCATTCCTTTCCCGGTCGGGATCGTCACTTGGAAATGACAACAAGAAAAGTTTTCTTCATCTTCTCCTTCCCATTCTCTTCTTTGAACCACTCGCTAGCCTCTTGATGGATCTCGGCTGAGGCATTGATGAATCCCGACTAGGAAAGTTTGGCGAATCTAACAAAAAAATAAGCAAAATCCAGAAGCTTCTCTCTTCGTGCTTTCCCGTTGCTTTTTTGGTGGTGGTCTTCTAGACCGACACCAATTTTTTGTCTTTCTCAGAGTCGGTCTTGGAGATCGCCACCCAAAAAGCATTGGGAAAGCACGAAAAGAGAAGCTTATGGATTTTGCTTATTTTTTTGTTGGATTCGCCAAACTTTCCCGGTCGGGATTCATCAATGTCTCGGCCGGGATTCATCAAGAGGCTACTAGTGGTTCAAAGAAGATAATGGGTAGGAGAAGATGAAGAATTTTTTTTTTTTGTCATTTTCCGGCGACTATCCCGGTCGGAAAGAGGCCGGGAAGTGCTATGGAAACAAGTTTCTTAAAAAGGGGCTATTTATATAAACGGGAAAACATTTTGTGCTATTTCTAGCCATTACCCAACTACAAGGAGGAACAAGAAGCATTCAAGAAGTTAGCAAATAACGGTTTAAATGCTTCTGGTCTGCATGTTCAGCCCAATTGCCCTTTAAATGAAGCGTCGATTGGTCTTAATGAGGGTTCCAAGGATTTTCTAACAGTTGTTGAGGTGCCTCCTCAAGGATTTGATTTGTCTTCAGCTATTCAACCCTTGGACTGCCATCAGAATACTTTTGTATTAGAGGAATGTTTGGTCACTAATAATTTGGATGGTGCATTTAATGATCATGGTCTGCACGATCATTCTTCTGTCTCTCCATTAATGACGTCTTTGGTGGATTCTCAGGTTCTTTCTAGTCATTTAAAATCCCCAACCGAAATTCCGATCAACCGCAAGCATTTAATTGACGCTGGTCTGCATGCCTCTTTGCCTTTAATGCCCCTACTTTATTGTGAAGCGTTAAACTCTCAAGACATCTCTTTATTTAGTTCACACGAAACCCGTTAATGAGGTGCCTTCTAAAGAAACTTCGAAAACTGATCCTTTGAGTTTTAATGCTTCTGAGACCTCCCAAGAGACAATTATTCACGAAGGACCAATTGAAGGGGTGATAAGGAGTTTCACTAAAGCTTATCCCCTTCATTACACTCGGAAAAAAGGATTTGAAGCTTTAACTACTATTCCTGAGAATTCACCTTTTAACTCAGATATATTGAAGAAAAATGCTCTCGACTTTTGATCTCCTCTGCACAACAATCAGAAAGTCAACCTACAAAAAGTAATGAGTCTTCGATTTCACCATTCATTAATCAATGCAATCAATCAGAGTCTGTGCCAAATAACTCAGGAATTTCTATGACCAAAGGAGTTTTTCTGCCTTCTTCATCAAAGACAGATTACCATTTGACATCTCCTTGTATAAATGAATCTGATGGGGAATCAGATATCAGTGTGAGTAGTGTTGATTCAGACTTGCAGGTTTTGGATGTTGAAAGAGAAGAGGATGTTATAGAAGACTCTTTTGCTAAGGCCTTTGATTTGATCTTTCAGGAGCATAAACTTGAGACACCTTCTCAAAAGGTAGTTGATACTGATGAGGTATGTGACAATTTACCATCCCTTGATTCAGATCCAAAAAAATTCTCCTCTCATCGAAGTTTGTGGTCTTCAGATGAAAGAAACCAACCCTCAAGTAAGTAATTAATGGAGCTCCTTTTACTTATTGTATTCATTGAAGTTTTTTTTCCATGGAATCTTGGGGACCATTCTAAGTGGGTAGCTTTGAAGAAATTCATACAGCATCATTGTTCGGATATGGTTTTATTTCAGGAGACTAAAATCGCTACTTTGCGTTTGATAAAAGACTTTTTGGAGTTCTAGAGAAATCAGTTGGGTTTCATTCTCGAATCACATACTTTATGGAGGAAGTTTGATGTAGTAGGATTAGGTTAATCTTATCTTAAAAAAAAAAAGATTAGGTTAATCTTGGATAAGTTTGGCAATTGCTTTGATACAATTCGAACAAAGAAGATAAGTTGTGCGAAGATGAAGATCAAACAGCAAAGAAGAAGACGCTAGCAAAGAAAGAGAAGTAGTTGCGTTTGACTGACGTTTGCGTAACTTGATTTGAAGAAGTTGGAAACCCAAGTACAGTCGGCGCGAAGAAGATGGGAATGCAAAACCAACATGAAGAAAATGATGCAAATGGAATCAAACCCATGATTGAAGATGCAAAGTGAAGATATGCAACCTTGAGCATCAGCACGATCAACGATGAAGGGAAGCGCCATTGATGCCCTCCCAGTGAGCTTGGTGACTTTTCGACCCAATTTTAGCCCGTGTTCTTCATTTTTGCGTGTGACGGGGAGGAATATGTCACGGCCCGAATTCAACGTGACTTGACCGAAAACTCGGTGGGAGGTTTTGGTGTTTTCTGCACCAGGATCTATGTGACCTGACTCATGTTTGCCCCCTAACCCATCCATTTTAAAGAATCGACCTGGCCCATATACGAGTTGAATGGTTTTATTTCGACCTGGCCCACATTACATTTTTTTCCAGATTTCTTTCAAGAGTTTTTTCTTCATCGGGAAGAATTCGATTTCCATTGGAAGAATTTCCTTGGTCCTTCTGATGTGGCTAGCTGCTGGTGGTCGATTGGTTTGTTTCTTCATCTGTTGGTGGTCTTTGTTTCCTTTTTAAAACTCGAGGACGAGTTTTTTTTGGGAGGGATAGAATTGATGTGGTAGGATTAGGTTAATCTTGGATAATTAGGGTAATTCCTTGATTAATCCTCTTTTAACTATGCTTTTGTAATTTTGGATTTTAGTTTGCTCTCTAATTTTCTATAAATAGATGACTTCTCTCATGTATTGGGGAACCTTTTTATCCATAATAAAGATGTAGAGATTGATTCTTGGAGAATTTTCTCTTTAGGCTACACCAAAGTTTATTGCAAAGTGGGGTTGGCGTTTCATTTGTGAATCACATTCTTTCTGGAGGAAGATTGTTATCGCATTCATGGTTCAAATGAGTTTAATTGGCATTTGGTTGGCAAAAATAGTCTTCACAGCCCTTGTGTGAGTATTTCTAAATTTTGGAAGCGGGTGGAGTCCCTTGCTCACTTTAAATTAAGGAACGACAGTAGGATTTTCTTTTGGTTTGATCCATGGATTAATCTCTCTTCATTAAAGGCTATTCTGTTGAGTCTATCTTCAGTGTTGTTTAATTCTATTGAAGACTCTCGAAGGTGGTCACTTGAATCTCGGGTTTATGGAAATCAAATTGTCCCAAGAAAACTAACTTTATGCCATCGGTTTGTTATCTATGTTTGTCAGAGGGGGACTCTCTCATTCATATTTTCTTTGATTGTTTCTTTCTCTCGGCTTTGATGGTTTCTAGGTTCTTTCGATATTCATCGTTTCAGTGGGTTTTCACTAATGTTTTCTTAACTACTTATTGGTTCTCTTGAAGGGCAAATCTCTTAGAGGCTGTTTTGGGGTGCTGAGTGGGTTGTAATAGTTTGTGGAGTTATATAATATGTATGTAGGATGTAGAGTTGTTTAGTTTGGGTGATAATAGTCTGTGTTTGGGGTGCAGAGTTATTTAACTCTAGAGACTCTTATAACCCACTCCGCGCCTCAATTAGGCCCTTAGGGTTTTTGCAGTTAAAGCTATCTTTTCACTATTGAGAGAAATCTGAGAATTTTTCATAACAAGCATCTTACTTGGATTGGATTGGCAGATTTGATTCAGTTCGTTTAAAGTCCTCTTGGTGTTCACTCTCAAAGTCTTTTGTTGGTTTTGCTTTTTAGTATATTTGTTTCAATTGGAATGCTTTTATTCTTCCTTTATATTTTCTCGAATTGTCCTTTTTTTTTACCGCTTTCTTATTTAGCCTTCCTGGAGTTTGTATTTTTGAGCATTAGTCTCTTTTCATTTTTTTAATGAAAAGTTTCGTTTCTTGTTAAAAAAAAAAAATTCCAAGCCCGAGGAGGAGTGTTAAGTATTGATCTCAAGTCTTGATTTTGATTTAAGCTGTAAAGTATTGATATAATTAAATTTATTGTAACCTATCAACTTAAGTTTTTGGGTTGAGTGATCTTATCAAAAAAAAAGTTTTTGGGTTGAGTGGTGATTTAACATGGTATCAAAGTAGGAGGTCTTGTGTTTGAACCCTGCGTTGCCTAGCAGAGTGAGTGGAATTTTTCAATAAAAACACTCTTAATGTGCTAGTATACACAGTTTAATGCAGCAAGTGATAAATATTTTTCAATCGTTCTCCACAGGGATTAGTTAAAGGAGTTTCACAATGCTTAAGTTGAAATTAATGAGGTGACATGTAACCAACATAAATTTGTGCAACTAAACTTAAATGACATAAAATAAACAAAATGCTCAAAAGTATGCTTGAATAGCTAAAGAGACAGTAAAAGCAATAACACAAGTTTTAAACCAAAGTAGTAAAAAAGGGATTGAATTAGGGGTGAAATTATGCTTCATCAAACTTAATGCTGGAGCTCTAAACTTGCTTAAACACCCAAAACAGCTAAACTCTCGTAATTTCCCAGATTTCCTTGCAAATGGATGATTAATTCCCATTAACTACCCTAAATCAGCTCCTAGCTGTAAACACTAGGTGAGTGGCTATCCTTAATCTCCTCAATCACTTGAGAGTAAGCTCTTAATCAGAACTAGTGTTATGCTTTGAAATCGGTTTACTCTTCCCTTTCCCAAGTTGGAATAAACAATGCTAAGATGAGGTGGCCAAATAAATCTCAGTTAAACCGAAAAAACACAAAGCATAAGAGTGAAGAAATTGCAAGAAATTATTCCTTCATTAAACTTGAATCAACATAACATCCCCTAATTCTCACCCCAAGGGTGATTAGTTCATACTAAACATAAAAGAAAGCAATAAAACAATGATTATAGCTCCCAACATAATTAAAAACCCTAGTTACAATGTAAAAATAGTACAATAGCAAAGAAAAGTGAGAAATAACAGCCGGGGAAAGCTCCAACAGCTCTTTCGTGATATTTCTAGCTCCCTTCCAGAAGAGGAACACCTCCCAATTGTATGAGTGTTTTTCTTTTTAAAAAACTGTTTGATTACATTAGCCACGTCTTTGAGTTGTAAAGGTGACAACCCCCAAAGTGGGGCTAGTATAGAACAATGACAGAAAGTGTCCCAAGTGCCTGATCGAGATTAGAATAAACTCTTGAGGCCTATTAGAAGAAATTAAATGGCTATTTGGAAGGTGTTTATTTTCAAGATTTCAGTTTTAAATCAACCTGTCTGAGCTCTTCTTGCTTTTATTAATCATCCTGTGTAGGTCTCCCTCCTGCTTTTGGTATACTCTTCCTTTGGATGCATGTGTTTAGTATCTTCAGTTAAACTAACAAAGTCAAGAATGCTCTCCCAATTTGACATTTTTATATTGCACATGAAAAGATTCAAACGGGGTGAAATTAGTGCCAATCTATATATATTTCCAAGGGAGCTTGTTAGAGACCCTATTCTAATATGAATCATTCACTTGAAAACCTTTACGTGCTTCTAGTTCTATTAATTAACACCCATAAATATTCAGCTTTTTAGGTATCCTCCACGTCTGTGACCACAAGCCTTCCTTAACTAATTCTTTTGTTTTTTACTTTTAATTTTTTTTATTTGTCTGCACAGTGTGAAGATTTATATATTTTTGTCCATGGTGTTTGTAGGGCAGGGGCATCATTGATCTAACTGAAACACTGGAAGAAATTTACTCACTTCTGTTAATAATTGGGCACGTGCTAGCTGATGAAGTGGAGGGGGAAACACCGTTGGTAAGCTCTTTTTGGACTAATTATTATATTAGTTGTATGGTTTCTCTTTTTGCTTCGATCTATATAGAAAGTTTCTCTAGTACTCCTTGTAATATTTACAATAGAACCCCATTTTATATACAGTTCGCTGTTCCCTATCTTTATTATTTTGAGATGTCCAGCTTAAAGTAATGAAGAAAGGAATATTCACTTTTATACATCATTTTCATTTAATGATGCCATCACTAAGCAACGAAAAAATTGAAGGATTGGAGAATTATATGTGAAATCATTGGAAGGGTATTGTTGTAAGAGAAAAAGTTGTTTCCTTATTGTTAATTTGATACTGCATTTCCTATGTGATTGTATAATGGTAGATAGAAGTCGTGGTTATTTTTATGTATGATATGAATACTGGTTCAGGCTTGAAGATTAACTTGTATATGCTACGTTAAACTCAGGTTCCAAATGCTATACAGTCCCAGTTTAATGATGTGATGGAAGCGAATAAGCATCCTGTTGTTGCACTATCTAGGTAAGTATTTGTTCTACTGTTAAAAGAACTATTATTATTATTATTTTAAACCTGTGATAGAAGTTGATATTATTTTTGCAATAAGTATACTTATTTGTGGCTCTGTTTAAAGTTCTCTGGGGTATTTAGCTGAAGTGCTATAGAAAGTTATTTTTGGGTGGAATGGGTCTTTGTAAAGAGGTGTTAGTCAGCATTGTTATTATTTATGGGAGTTTACCTTGTTATGTAAATTCATAGAAAGATTGATCTTCATTTCGGGGGTTCTGCCTTGTTAGGTTTGTTATAGGAGTTTGGTAACTTGTAACTTCCCAAATATCAATGAAAAGTTCATGTTTATGGTGCAAAGAAAACAATTTCTTAAATTAAATGGAAATACTTTCTCCCGATGGGCTCAGTTAGTGAAGTTTCTCCTACGTGGGAGAAAATGGGGTTGTTGGGTGGAACTAGAGAGGATCTAAGCCAAACTGATCCTACATATCAAGTTTGCTTAAAATTATATGATAATGGCTAGGCTTGTGAATTCAAGTGAGGTTTGGATTGGTGTCCCCCATTTTCGCGGCAGGTAAAGTTGAGTTGGATTCTCCCGATGAAATCAGAAAAGTGGTTTTTGAGTTTGATAGAAACAAAACCCATTCTCCCGATGAAATCAGAAAAGTGGTTTTTGAGTTTGATAGAAACAAAACCCCTAGCCCTGATGGTTTTTCTAGGTCCTTTTTCCAAGACAATTGGGATTTTTAAAGGACGATTTTGATAAGGTTTTCAGGGAGTTCTATGAGAGGGATATCTTGGACAGTTCTTTGAATGAGATCTTTGTTTGTCTCATTCCTAAAAAGGAAAGAGCGAATAGGGTGAAGGACTTCAGGCCTATTTGTCTGGTTACGAGCGTGTATAAGATCATAGCGAAGGTGTTGGCGGATATATTAAAAAAGGTTATCCCTTCGACGATCTCTGATTCTTAGGGTGCTTTTATTATTATTTTTTTTGGACAAGAAACAAACACTTTTCATTGAATTAATGAAAAGAGGCTAATGCTCCAAGATACGAGCACCAAAGAGGTGAGGACAAAATCGAAAAAAGAAACAAGCCAACATAAAAACATAAAAGTACATAACTTTAGAAGGAAACAATAAAAGCATTCTAGTTTAAACAAATATCCTGAAGGGAGAAACGAAGAATAATTTAGACAAGGAACACCAAGAGGAAGTTCTCAGACGAGCCGAGTCAAAACGATCAATCCATAAAAGCACTTAGGGTGCTTTTATTGTGGGAAGGAAAATTCTTGACCATACTCTTATTACTAATGAGGCTATTGAGGATTATAGAGGTCGTAGACGAGAGATTTATTTTAAGATAGACTTTGAGAAGGCCTATGATCACGTGGACTGGAACTTTCTTGACAAGTTCCTCGCAAAGAAAGGTTTTGGGTGTAAGGGGAGATCTTGGATTTGGAGTTGTATCAGAAAGGTTAGGTATTCCATTCTCATTAATGGTAGGCCTAGGGGTAGGATATGAGCGTCGAGAGGCCTTAGACAGGTGATCCTCTCTCTTCTTCACTTCTTGCTCTTAGTGGACATTCTTAGTCGTCTTTAGGGGGTCGAGGGTAATATTATCGAAGGTTTTGAGTTGGGGAAGGATAAGGTGTCTTCGTCTCATCTTCCAGTCGCCGATGATACTATCTTCTTCTGTTTGGGCAAGGAAGAGTCGTTATTGATCCCGAATCACATGTTAGCGGTCTTTGATGATATGTCTGGGCTTAAGATTAACAAAGGTAATGGGTTTGAATTGTGATCCTGAGAAGGTAGATAGATTGGCTGCTCCTGTGGGTTGTGAGGCTGGGTCATTTTCTTTGTCTTATCTAGGTCTCCCTCTTGGTCATAATTTGAGAAGTCTTCATTTTTGGGATCCTATTGTGGATAAGGTTCGTAAGAGGCTAGATTCATGGAAGAGAAGCTTTTTCTCCAAAGGTGGAAGAGTGACGCCCTTATTCGTTTGGTGTTGAGCAGGATCCCTATTTATTTTTTCTTTTTGTTTAGAGCCCCCTTGTTCAGTTTGTAAGATTCTAGAAAAGCTTACGAGGGACTTTTTGTGTGTTGGGGGGGGGGGGGGGGGATGAGGGGAGAGGGTTCGCACCTTGTGAGCTGGGAGGTGGTTGTGAAGTTGGTAGACCTTGAGGGGCTAGAATTAAGGAACTTAAGGGTTTGTAACAAAACCTTATTGGCTAAATGGCTCTAGGGTTTCCCCTTTGAGTTCAATACCCTTTGGTACAAGATTATAGCGAGCAAATACGACCTGTGTATGTCGGGTGGGGTCAAAGGCACTTGTAGAAATCCTTCGAAAGATATTTCCAATGAGTTCCCTACTTTTTCACTTTTTGTTCAGTGTTTTGTGGTTGATAGGAGGAATACTTATTTCTGCTTACGTTTCCATGGTTATATCATCTGTCCTCTATGAGAAATTGGTCAGTGGCAGATGTCCTTTTTCTTTCTGGGAGCTTTTCTTCCTTGTCATTGGGGTTCTGTTGTTCGATAGGAAAACAACGAATGTTATGGATCTTTTATCTTTGATTGGAGAGTTTGAGTGTAGACATAGGAGAAGGGATATTCGTCTCTCGAGCCCTAATCCCACAGAGGGTTTTTCTTGTAGTTCGCTCTTTCGTTGTTTGGCGCCCTTCCTTCTACTGTGTGTTTGTCTTTGCGTTTATGTGGAAGGTGAAAATTCCAAAGAAGGTTAAATTTTTTGTTTGGCAAGTCATTCATGGAAGAGTTAACACTTTGGATCAATTATCAAGAAGGATGCCTACTTTGGTTGGGCTATTTTGTTGCATTCTTTGTTCGAAGGCAAAAGAAGATCTTGATCATATCCTTTGGAGTTGTGAGTGACTATGCTTGGTCGGTTTGGGTTTTTTTTTTTAAAACAAGAAATGAAACTTTTCATTGAAGAAATGAAAAGAGACTAATGCTCAAAATTACAAGCTCTACAGGGGAGTAAAGGAAAGTAAAGAGAAAAAATTACAAGAGAAAAAATTACATATTACAAAGGACAAGTAAAAGCATGCCAATTCAAATTAATATCATATAATGAAAAACCCTCAAAAGACTTGAAAGAGCACACTAGGAAGAAGCCTTGAGATGAGTAGAATCAAAACAATCAACCCAAGATAAATGCTTATCTTCGAAAGTTCTCTAATTTTGTTTGAACCATAATTCCGAGAAAATGGCCTTTACCACATTTAACCATAAAAGAGAAGCCTTCGAATTCAACAAAGGCTTGATGGGAAGCTGCATAACACTACCCTTAAACCTATTGGAGAAAACCCAACTGACATTGAATAAATGAAATAACTTGAACCAACAATTCAAGACATAGCCACAACCGAAAAAGATGTGAAACAAAGGCTTCCCATCGTGACAACAAAGCAGACAGATTGAAGGCTCTAGCTTAAACATAGGCAATTTCCTTTGCAAAATATATTAGGTGCTTAGATGCCTATTCAAGAGAATCCAAATAAGAGCAATGATCCTTTTGGAACTTCTTCCAAATTGCTTTAAAAAGCAACTTATCCATAGAAGAATTTGCAGCAAGATGTTTTGTCAAAGATTTGACAGAGAACAAACCTTGACCAAACTCTAGAATCAGCATTAAGGTTAACTGACCTTGCTAAGAGACCCGAGACCCGAGATAGCTTGAAAATCAGAGATTTCATCATCCTTTAACGATCTTTGAAAGATGAGGCTCCAAGTATTAGTCAAGGGGTCCCAAAAATTCGAAACTCAACCATTTGAGAAGGAAGAAATCAAGAAGAGCGAAGGAAAACAAGATTTCAAAGTAGCATCACCAATCCACAAATCATCCCAAAATAGAATACGATGCCCATCACCAAAACGAGCCAAAGATTCGACTTGATTTCAAACTTTCGAAATACTCATCCACAGACTTTTTAAACTTAGATTTTGGGCCCGAGAAGTATCCCAATCACCTAAATTAACTCCATGAATACTTGCAACAACTCTTCTCCAAAAAGAAGAAGATTCACCCATGAATTTCCAACCCCATTTAGCCAATAAAGCTTGATTTCTTAACTTTAGAGCACCAATACCCAAACCACCCGATAATTGCGGTTTGGGATTATTTTTTTTGGTGGTTTTCAGCTTGCTAGACATGTATTATAGAGAGATTCTCGAGGAGTTCCTCCTCCATCCACCTTTTCGAGAGAAGGGGAGGTTTGTTTGTGAAATTTGAGCCAAGGAGGGAAGAAAGTAGAATTGTAGTTATGGTGAGAAAGTAGAATGTGCTGAATCTAAAACTTATCCAACTATAGGAAAATTTTGAAGTAACAAGTTGTAGAGGTTTCGAATTCCTTTTGAAAAATTTCAGGTATGAATATGACACAACATCTCTGCAGGTCGTGGAAAGAGGAATGATAGAATTACGGAGATGTTGAATTTACCGTTGCTGTTTTTTGTGAGATCAAAATCTTGATAATTTAATGTTCGCGGCGGTTAAGTTTTAATGTAGTTGGATCAATTTAATTAGTCTAGGTTCTTTATTTATCTAGTATTTGTTATACTTTGGTTCTTAATATCTTCTTATACATTCATTAGTGACGTTTCCTTTTCTTTTTCTATTTCAACAATTTAACAATATGGGGTGGAGATTCGGTCATTTGATCTTTAGGATAGATGCATAATGTATGAACTTTTTGAGCTATGCACTTAGATCAGCAACAACATTGTTTCTTATAAAATGAATCTAATGCTTTGTCTTCTCGTACAGCTTAATTATTAGGTTTTGTGAACAATGTTTGGATCTACAAACTAGGGCATCAATTTTCAGCCCTCGACTTATGGAGGTAGAGTTTATTGCTTTTGCCATAATAGGCCTTTACTCTATTTTTCTTTACTTTTTATTTTGTTTATATGACACTCCTAACAGAATGTATGGTGTTTTATTATTATTATTATTTTTTGATGAAATACTAAACTTTCATTAAAAAAAAATGAAAGAATACAAGAGCGACCAAAAAAACCAAGCCCACAAAAGGGAATCTTGCTATAGAAAGGGACTCCAATCAATCAAAATAAGACCTAACGGATAATTACAAAAAAGTCTTCAACACCAAGGCCCAAATACCAACATATGGTGTTGTGTAGAAGTATAATGCACCAGGCCATAAAACTGCTCAAAACTTCCACCTAGGAATACAAAAGTAAGAATAGGTGTGTAAAGGACGAAAAACTACCACCCTAAAGTGCCTGTTCGAAGCTCTACAAATATGCCTCCAATGGTGTTAGAGTTTGCCTATGTGAGATGTTATTTGGAAAAAAAATTCATTGATAAAATAATATGTAGAATGAGATAAAATCCTAAAAGATACAAGTCTACACATAACCCCTCCACTACTGGTACAGATTGTTGATAGAGAATAATTATAAAAAGAAGAATGTAAAGAACTCCAAGAAGATGTAAAATCGAAAATTTTATTCTAAATACTTTTGTGTCTCTTAGAAGTTTCCTACTCCTTTTAAGTAGTGTTGGAATTTCTACTATTTAGGGATGTTTGTATGTATATATTGATTGTTAAATATTTAGCCTTGATTCTTTTCCATATCTGTAATAGGCCTTTCTCCTATATAAGAAGACCTAAATTGCACATATCTATATATCAATATATTTTTATCCTTTTAAAATTAAGATTGTATCAGAGTGGGTGAACCCTAGCCGTCTCTAAAAACCATAAATAGCCATTGTCGCTACAAAAACCCTAGTCGCTACTACCGTCGGAACCCTAGCCGCCGACTTTAAACGGCGCAATCTGCGTCCGGTCAAAGCATTTCTGTTCGTAGGTGAAAGTGTTTGTGTTCAGGTGGCCGTCCGCTGTTGTGCATTGCTGTTTTTCACATTCGGATGATTTCTTGGAGTTTGTAGCTTCCGTCGTTTCCCACGAGGTCTGCTATTTCCAATGAGTTCGTTGCTTTTGCTGCTCCTCCAAACTTCCTTTGACGAGTCTGCGTGCCCTCAACTTCCTTCACTTGCCATCTTCGGACCTCACCGCTCTCTAATTCACCATTGTCGGACCTCTCTGTTTGTGTGTGGTTTCAACACATGTTTCTCTATAGAACCTTGCCGGTCCTCTTTGCGCATTTTTTCTTCGCACAATTTGTTCTCTATTAGTTTTTTTTTTTTTTTGTGTTACGAACAGTTCAAGATTTGGTTGGGGTTGGTTCACGCTTTTATTTTGCAATATTTGGTTTGGTTTGATATCTGGTCTGATCCGGTTCACCATCGGTTCGGTTTAGAATCTGGTTCAAGTCAGTAGTTGGTTCAACTCAAAACCTGGTATGGTTCGGTTTATGTGTCACCATTTGGTATGGATCGAATTCATCAACTCTTGAAATTGCTATCGACCAATTTACCTTCTAATAATTTATGTTTATCTGTGGCACAAACATGCCTTATCCTAAGGCATTTTCTTGTAGTAATTCGTTTTCGTGGATTATAGATTATGGAGGTTTTGATCATATGACAAGTGCCTCTCATCTATTTGATTCATACTCTCCTTCGTATTGTAATGAAAAAATTAGAATGGCAATGACAGTTTTTCTTCTATTGCAGGAAAAGGAACTATTAAATTGACTGACAATATCTCCCTTCAGTCTGTCCTTCATGTTCCAAAGTTAACCTGTAATCTTTTATCTGTCTGCAAGCTTTCTAGAGATTCTAACTATCGTGTTATATTCTTTGAATCTCATTGTATTTTTCAGCATCAAGAATCGGAGAGGATGATTGGAAGTGCTAGGATGCTTGATGGCCTCAACTACTTTAATGAAGGTTCTTTTAGTACCAAAATAACTCAGGATGTCAATAGTATTAGTTCTCTATTTGTTGAAGAACAAATAATATTTTGGCATCTTAGGCTAGGACATCCTAGTTTTTCATATCTCAAGTATTTATTTCTGAATTTGTTTAAAGGAATTGATTGTTCTACAAATGTATTTTTGATTCTTCTAATTTGGGCATTTTTCCCCTCTGTAGTCAAACCATAATTAAACCTCATTCGACTTTTCCTCATTTGCAAGTGCAAGCATCAATTAGCTGCAAGGCTTGTTGCTTCACGAGGGGTTGCAATGAAGTTAAAGTATTTGATGAAGAGCTGGCAATATTACTATCCAATCTTTAAGCCTTTAACGATTTTATCAAAACCAACGTTCTCAGTGCTCAAAGTTTGAGAGAATTTTTTCCTTCTCTACTTTCTGTGGAGCACTACAGTAGATTATTTACTTGGCAACTAATCACAAGATCTGATAATTTAAGGAAGGTAAGAAGGGGAAAATGGGTTCTCTCTCCGTCTCTCCCCCTCTTTCTCTGCGACCGATAGAGCGCTTCTAATCTCCAGTCTGTGATCATGCTTTGTCTACGGTATAAGGTGGTTTGTGGTGACAATGGCTCCTAATGGTCTCTCTGTGGAGATCGAAAGTAAGGTTTTTGCCTGTGGGTTTGATCAAGAAAGAAAAGGAAGAGTCGTGAGGATAACTGAAAAGAATGGGAAGAGATTCTTTGCTTTGTCGATTGAAGAAGCAGTCGTTTTTTGGCTTATTGATGCTTTGGGTGATCTCTTACTAGCACCGAAAACCCAAAAATTCTTTAAGAAAGTGGATTGTGTTGAGGGTTTTCTTTGGGTTCAAAAAGTGACGAACAAAAGGGGAAACTTTGTGGAAATCACCAAAGTTCAGTTTGCTGGTGGTGCCGTCGGATGTCGACCACAGTGGATGGGCTAGTTTTAGGAGTATGGTGCGTGACTTCTTGAGCAAAAAGAAGCCAAGTAAAGATGTTGTTGTGACAGAACAATGGAAGGTGGGTGAACGTGGAGAAAGAGCGCTAAAAGGGGGTACTTCGTTTGTTGACATAGTTAAACGACCTCCCAAAGGTGAAGGTGTAGTAGCGATGAGATCCCCCAATTCCCCTGCTAAAGCTAACGAAAGTGAAGTGAGAGGTTTGTCATGGAAAGAGTTGGTGGTTGTTACTAGAAGGGACTTTCACGATGACTGGGGAAGCGTCCTCGAGATCTTGCAAGATATCTTGAAAGAAGAACTTATCATCAATCTTTTCTCCTAGATAAAGCTTTGTTGAAATGCAAGGATGAAGTTCTTGTGAAAATGCTAGCCCAAAATAGGGGATGGGTCACTTTTGGCCCCTTGACGCTGAAAATGGAAGAATGGGATGGCAAACTTCATGGTAAGATGAGAGTATTCCCGTCGTATGGCAGATGACTCAAATTTAGGAACATTCCTCTGCATTTATGGAGTCTATCCACATTTAGAGCAATACAGTGGGTTCATTGACTATGCTGATAATAATTATTGTTTTCTTGACTGTATGGAGGTGGCAATAAATGTGAAAAGGAATTATTGTAGTTTTGTCCCCGTAGCGGTGGTATAAGAAGATAAAGCTCATCTTTTTACAACCCGTGTTAGTTTGTTTTCAGGACACGAAGTTGTTGATTGGAAAGGTCGCCGAAGTCCATGGATCCTTTTCACTGGAAGCTGCTCACTTGTTCTATCAGGGACCCGAAGGACCTGTCAGGAATTCAGTGGACTTTTGGAGGTCCAAGATGGGTACGGTAGTCCTCTGATTAAAATCTTTTACCCCTTGGTTAGCAAAGTTAAACAACAGGTAAAAAAAGCTCCCGTATAGTCGGTTTTAAAGGAAAAGGCATATAATTCTGCAAAGTTAGAGGTGGGACCACCCACAGTCGATTTCTCTCCATTGAAAAGTCTTCCATTGAAAAGTCTTCCATTGAGAAAGTTGATTTGACTTTTCCTTTAAGGGGGCAGAAAGGGACAAAAACTAAAATGGTTTCATTTGCCAATGAAAGCCAGGTTTGTATTTTTCAGAAAAAAAGGAAACTTTGTTTGACTAATGAAAGGAGTATGGAGGAGGAGTCAAGGCCTCTCAGTACTGAGAAAGGAAAAGAGGTGGAGATCTGTTCTGATTTTTCTTTCTCGAACATAGAAAACGAGGGTGATGAAGAAGAGGTGCTGTTGGGCCGTGAGGGATCGATGAACGAAGATCCGCCTGAAGGTTTCTATGCGTGTTTTAGTGAAACCAAAGGGAGGATAGAAGGGAGGGAGATAATCAGAGAAGGCGCTAACCATTTAGCTATGGTGGCTAGTAGGGATGAGGGAAACGATCAACATACGACAAACAATTCCTATAGCTATGATTATGACAGTGACTCAGATTACCCATTCTCTCAAAAGTTGGTGAGATCTTTGAAGAAATGGAAAATGTGTATTCGACCTCTTCCTACTAAAGCTAATAGTTCCAATGGTAGTTCGGTTGTCAAAAAACAAACAAGGGAGATAGTGAATCAGCTTCGAAATTGGGAGAAAGAAGAGGATAGCGACATGGATCACTTGGAAGAAGAAGTTAGGAGTAAGCAGGGCCCTATGGTTTCCTCATGAAGATTCTTTCATGGAATGTGAGAGGGCTGGGAGCTTCGGCCAAAAGAGCTCAGGTGAAGGACCTTTTATCTAATATTGGTCTAGATTTAGTGATCCTTCAAGAAACCAAGCTGTGTTCCTTGAATAGAAGTCTAGTGAAGTCAATTTGGAGTTCTCAACGTGTAAGGTGGGTGGCCCTTGATGCCATCGGCTCCTCGGAAGGTGTAATGGTGCTTTGGAAAGAGGACTATATCTCTGTCTCTGACTTTCTTGTTGGTTTATACTTTGTTTCGGTTTTGATTACTTACAAAAATTCCTTTGTTTGTTGGGTTACAGGTGTCTATGGGCCCCCTATGCCGTATGGGAGAGATACATTTTGGTAAGAGTTGGCTGACCTTGTCGGGTTGTGCATGGATAATTGGTGTGTTGGGGGCGACTTTAATGTGGGTAGATGGCTGTTTGAGAAGTCCAGTGGTGGTAGAGTAACTAGAAGTATGAGAAAGTTTAATGAGCTAATTGATGCTGTGGAGCTCATCGATGTCCCTTTGAAGAATGGTAAATATACTTGGTCTGATGGGAGAAATAGGCCAAAGTTGACGAGAATTGATAGGGGTTCTTTATTTCCAAAGGGTGGAATGAGATTTATAGGGGATGACCCTAATGAAGCTTTCAAGGCCCACCTCAGACCACTTTTCATTGCTCCTTAGTTTTGGCTTGTAGAAGTGGGGTCTTACCCCCTTTAGATTCGAGAATGTTTGGTTGGACCACCCTTATTTCTCCTCATTTATTAAAGAGTGGTGGGATGCAATGAGGGTTGATGGCTGGCCAAGTTTTCGTTTTATGGAAAAGTTAAAGCGCCTTAAAGTTCAGCTAATTAAATGGAATAAAGAGGTCTTTGGAAAAATTGATAGTGAGAAGCAGAAAATTCAAAGGGAGATTGATGAGATTGATAGGGCCGAAGACAACAACTCTTTTAGTTCTGTTGTGGCGAGAAGAACGTTGCTTAAAGGGGAGTTGCAGAACGTTGTTTTAAATGAGCAAAGGACGTGGAATCAAAAGTGCAAAATCTAGTGGTTAAGAGAAGGTGAGGAAAATACCAATTTCTTTCATAGATGGGCTACTGCCAAAAGAAATAGAGCTTTCATTTCTTCGATAGAAGATGGTTACGACAATCTCCTTACTGAAGAAGTTAAGATTGAAGAAGAATTCATCAATTTTTTTAAAAAACTCTACTCTAAAGAGAAGGGGCAGAGATTTATTTTGGAAGGAGTCAATTGGGCTCATTTGAGCACTTAGGCTATGATTGAGCTTGAGCGTCCCTTTGAGGAAGGCGAGATTCACACAGATGTTATGAGTTTAGGCAATATGAAGTCCCCGGGTCTGGACGACATGACCAATGAGTTCTTTAAAAGAACTTGGAACATCTTGAAAAATGATTTAATAGAGGTTTTCCAAGATTTTTTTGAAAATGGGATCATTAACAAAAGGATCAATGAGACCTATATCTGCCTAATTCCCAAGAAGTTAAAAGCTAATAAGGTGGGAGAGTATAGACCTATCAGTCTTACTACGTCGTTGTATAATGTGGTTGCTAAAGTTCTAGCTGAGCGGTTGAAGAGAGTGCTCCCCTTGATCATTAACGATACTCAAGCGGCCTTCATTAAAGGGAGACAGATTATGGATACCATTGTGATAGCTTTTGAAGTCGTCGGTGATTGTAAATCAAAACAGAGAAAAGCTTCCTTTTGAAGTTAGACCTTGAGAAGACTTATGACAAGGTGGACTGGGCGCACCTTGATGCCATTCTTGAGCTTAAAGGCTTTGGAATTAGATGGAGATGGATTGGAGGGTGTCTTTCAAATGTCAATTTCTCCGTTTTAATCAATGGAAGGCTTGGGGGAAAATTTATGCTGAAAGGCGAATAAGACAAGGCGACCCAATTTCTCCTTTTTTGTTTACTATGGTGGGAGATGCGTTAAGTCGCTCTATTCAGTATGGCTGTGAAAAAAGTGTTCTGAAGGGCATAAGAGGAAATTGATATATCATATATACCTTTTCACTCCTACTAAGTATTTTAGACGGTTTGGGTATAAATTTACTTAGGCATACTCCGGCTAAGACAATATAACCTAAGTTTAGGTAAAAACCGTTTTTACCTATGATGTCTAGGTGATAAACGCTTTAAAATCTTACATCTCACGCGTGCATGCTCATAAAACTGGGTTAACCCAACTCAAGAACTGGATCGATCCCCAGGTAGGAGGTGTTTCATAAACCGTCGGCTTAAATACCCCTAGCCTTAGACAGGATTTCACCAGGTGAATTCTCTTGTAACCTTAGTTTTACAAGATATCGACCTATTTTAACTATTAAAACAAATTGGGGCCTAATTCCTAATCGCATTGGAAATTGTTAACCCAAAGTGAGCATGCCTTTATCTTTGTTATAGATTTTAAATGTCTATCTCATTTTATAACACTTATAAAAAGAGACAACCTATAACATGCTTCTATCATTGAATATAACAATTATATTCTACTAAGGCAACTATAAGTTGTATGTTTATTTTTAATTAATATAACACTTATATTAATTATACTTAAAGCATACAACATCTATTTCATAAATTTAATACAACTATTATATTAATACTAATGAAATCCTAAACATGCATACTATACATTATAACACTTATAACATACTTTCAATGCATGGAACATGCTTCCTATGGTGGGATTTTAAATCTATATGGCATACTTTATGCATATATAAATAGGATGTTAATTAAAACATACATTCATAATGCATAAATAATTAAACACACTAAAGTGGACCGGTTTTGGCATCACGGGCAAGCAAACAACTAAATGATTACAAGAATAATTCAAAAACTAGGCTGAGCCGCTTTCGATCACTTCGAATTTGGCCGAACCGGCTTGCAAATGTGTGAACCGGACCTCCAAAAGGCTGAACCGGGCTGTAAAAGATTGAACCGGGTGCTGACGTCATCAATTGAACCGCTGACGTCAGCATGACGTCATCCTTCTTCATCAATTTGAGAACTGAAGCTGAAAACGCAGAAAACATCCTCTGCTTTTGAAATTTTGTGACTTTTCGTGCTTCTCTCTTCAAATTGAAGGCCTACCCGGACTCCGATCGACTCGAAACTTTTACATACTCTTCTTCACACATTAATGCTCAAACACTCTTGAGCAATTACAAAAACTTCAACAAATTGAAGCTCAATTTTGATGCCAAAACAGAAACATCCACTTTAGACTCCCAGAAAAATTGATTTCAAAAATACACCCACCAAGCTCAAATTGATGCAAATTGAGTGCTCAAAATTGCTCTGATACAAATTGAAGGAGTTAATATCACAAAAGCGGAAGCAATTTTGGATTTTAAGCACTCTAATTACATCAATTTGATCAAACAAACAACATACTCAAAACCGAAAAAAATAGAGTATATGAAAGTTTACCTTTGAAGCTCAAATTCTCCAAACCCGTTGCAAATTTCTAAACACGAACACTTCGTGGACCACCTCTAGTGTCTTCCCTACTATCCTCAGGCTTTGAAACGGATTGTGGGATCCTTAATTGAGAGAATTTGGAAGAAGAATGGGTAAATGTCTAAAACCGAGAAAATGTAAAATTTTCTGTAAAAATCTATTTACCCATGGTGTTTCTTTTTATTTAAAGCAAACCACAAGCTTCTTTAAGCTTTGTGAAGAAGCCAACACATAAGTGATGAGGATAATTCAAGAAGGAGGTGGCCAATTTTGATGAATTTGATAAAGCAAAGAGCTTGAGTGTTCTTCCTTCTCTGGTTTTTTAAGCTTTGAGCATGTTTTTAGTTTGGTAAAATTGATCAAATTAGAGTGCTGAAGATCCAAAATTGCTTCCGCTTTCTTAATATTAACTCATTCAATTTGTTGGGTTTTATGTCCTAAAACTCGTGGTTTTGTAAACTGAATGTATATTCTATTTTGCAATAAAGTTGTCATTGAATAAAGTGGATTGTGTATTCCATAACCCAAATCCAATGAACTAAGAACCCTGGACTATAAGATGTATACTTGAACTTTATGTATGACATCAAAGTGAATCAAGTTCGAGTAATAGTCAGAACGGTCTATAGTATAGGGATAAGGCTGGGTACCTTATCCTGGAGACACTATGGGCGCGACCCACTTTGTATAGTACTAATGATGTGATCCTGAATCGTTCATGTGGAGACATGAAAGTGGGGGCGTCTTATGCAATGAGTTTGCATAAGATTGGACCGCGAAATAGTCACTTAGACTTTTTAACTCCGTTTACTGTTTTAACTGACTATTTTCATACGATGACCTAGGTAACTCGATCTTAATCTTGAGTGTGCTATGAACTCCTGTTTATTCAGGATTATCCTTAGATTTGTATGGGTGAGAGTGGCCCGAGATCTTCGACTCAATAAGCCTTCCATTTTGGGGATAAGACCGGGTAGATAGTTGGGAACATAGTCATGCGAGATGGAATTCACTCCTACCTGCTTTAAGGTTTAGTAGAGAGGTTGTTCCCTTAAGTGCTGTCTTCGGGTCTTGAACAATGGGCCCACCATCTCATTGGCCCGAGAGGGATTCGGTTTGTTGGTCGGACCACAAACCAATTGTTCATTAGAGGATCAGTGGGACTTAAGGAACAAGAAGTAATTACAGGGGTAGAACGGTTTATTTGACCCAGTTGCAATTACGAACAACCTGTGAAGGATCGACGTACTAATCATGGTTATATCGAGTGGACAGAAATATATCTATAATGAGGAGAGTGCAGCCACTGGGATTTAGTGGAGTGTCCCGATGGTTAACGAATGTTGATTAGCTAGGCTAAAGAGTTTGGTCGGTTAATCTCGTATCGTTGGAGCTCATGATCTGTAGGTCCATTAGGTTCCCCTTACTAGCTCAGATTAAGTCTTGTAACAATTTGAGAGAAGAATTTGAATTGTTCAAATTCGGTTTTGGGAGAAAAGGTTAATTATATGCGATATACTTAACGTTTCATAGCTTAATTATAAATTAAACTATGATAAAAAAGAGGCGGACATATTTAAATTTGATTTAAATATTAGTTCGGTTTAAAACATGAATAGGGATTCATGTTCGAACGTACGATTTGAGAAATCGGGATTGGTCCAATTATTTAATTTGATATTTGATATTAAATTAAATAATTATTTAAAATTAATTAAATTGTTTAATTAATTAAAAATTCTTTAATTAAAAATTAATTTTATATTAATTTTGAATTAAAATTAAAGAAGAAATCAAATTCATTTTTTATAGGTTTTTGGACCAAATACATTTGTTGATGAATACCCTCCTTGCTTTATCAAATTCATCAAAATTGGCCATCTCCTTCATGAATTATCCTCATCACTTATGTGTTGGCTTTTTCACAAAGCTTAAAGAAGTTTCTGGTTTGTTTTAAAAAGAAAGAAACACCATGGGTAAGTAGTTTTTGCAGAAAATTTTACATTTTCTTGGTTTTAGACCTTTACCCATTCTTCTTCCAAATTCTCTCAATTAAGGATCCCACAATCCGTTCCAAAGCCTGATGATAGTAGGGAAGACTCTAGAGGAGGTCCACAACTGGTTTGTGTTCAAATAAAGCCTACGGATTGCTTCAAATTTGAGCTTCAAAGATAGTGTTCTTCCTTCTCTGTTTTTTCCAGCTTTGAGCATGTTTTTAGTTTGGTAAAATTGATCAAATTAGAGTACTTAAGATCCAAAATTGCTTCCGCTTTCTTAATATTAACTATTTCAATTGGTATCAGAGCAATTTTGAGCACTCAATTTGATTCAATTTGAATTTGGTGGGTGTATTCTTGAAATCAATTTTTCTGGGAGTCTTAAGTGGATGTTTCTGTTTTGGCATCAAAATTGAGCTTCAATTTGTTGAAGTTTTTGTAATTGCTCAAGAGTGTTTGAGCATTAATGTGTGAAGAAGAGTCTGTAAAAGTTTCAAGTCGATCGGAGTCCGGGTAGGCATTCAATTTGAAGAGAGAAGCACGAAAGGTAACAAAAATTCAAAACAGAGGATGTTTTCTGCGTTTCAGCTTCAGTTCTCAAATTGATGAAGGAGGATGACGTCATGCTGACGTAAGCGGTTCAATTGATGACGTAAGCGGTTCAATTGATGACGTCAGTGCTCGATTCAGCCTTTTACAGCCCGGTTCAGCCTTTTGGAGGTCCGGTTCACACATTTGCAAGCCGGTTCGGCGAAATTCGAAGTGATCGGAACTGGCTCGGCCTAGTTTTTGAATTATTTTTGTAATAATTTAGTTGTTTGCTTGCTCGTGATGCCAAAACCGGTCCACTTTAGTGTGTTTAATTAATTATGCATTGTGAATGTATGTTTTAATTAAATCCTTGTTTGTATGTGCATAAAGTATGCCATATAGATTTTAAAATCCCACCATAGGAAGCATGCTCCATGCATTGAAAGTATGTTTTAAGTGTTATAATATATAGTATGCATGTTTGGGGTTTTATGAAAATTAATATAAGAGTTATATTAATTTATGAAACAAATGTTATATGTTTTAATTATAAATTAATATAAGTGTTATATTAATTAAAAAATTAAACATACAACATATAGTTGCCTTAGTAGAATATAATTGTTATATTCAATGATAGAAGCATGTTATAGGTTGTCTCTTTTTATAAGTGTTATAAAATGAGATAGACACTTAAAATCTATAACAAAGATAAAGGCATGCTCACTTAGGGTTAACAAATTCTAATGTGATTAGGAATTAGGCCTCAATTTGTTTTAATAATTAAAATAGGTCGATATCTTGTAAAACTAAGGTTACAAGAGAACTCACTCGCTGAAATCCTGTCTAAGGCTAGGGGTATTTAAGCTGACGGTTTACGGAACACCTCCCACCTGGGGATCGATCCGGTTCTTGAGTTGGGTTAACTCAGTTTTATGAGCATGCACGCGTGAGATGTAAGGTTTTAAAGCGTTTATCACCTAGACATCATAGGTAAAAACGGTTTTTACCTAGACTTAGGTTATATTGTCTTAGCCGGAATATGCCTAAGTAAATTTATACCCAAACCGTCTAAAATACTTAGTGAGAGTAAAAAGGTATATATGATATATCAATTTCCTCTTATGCTCTTCGCAAAGTTCACACCGTGAGATTTATGCTCGGCCTCGTGATGTGAATAGGGCATCCCCATTTGGATGGTGTTTGCATAAATCAAGAGCAAGGTGAATGGAGAAAGTATTTACAGTGAGTGGGAGAAGGAAGTGTGTCAACACATCCTACGGTCTCCTCTATTAGGTTGGACCGTGAGATTCCTATGTTTCGCCTGTAGGTTGCTCGTAGAAGCACCATCCATTCGGAGGGATGTAACATGGGAATCAGAACAACTCAAACTCCAAAAATGGATAGGATCTCCTAGGTCCATTCCCAGCTTTGACTTTCCAATTCTGTAGCATTGTTGGGGCCGACCTCTGAGATCTGAAAATGGCAGGTCACACATACAAGAATTACTAAGTGTTAGTGAATTCTCGACCAAAGTAGCGATAACTAGAATACTGTAGGAATAAGAGTTATTCCGGTATTAGCATTTAGTCAAGAATGTCTTGGTTCGGTGAAAGAGTGATTGACTGCCTCTCGGTACGGTTGCTCTGACTCACTTAAGTATCGTTGCAAAAATAATAATGAGTTTATGGGTACATTATTACTTTTGCTAAAATTCTTAAAATTGGATGCATGTAATGGGTTAGAAGCAATTCACTAATAGAATATGTTCTATTTTTCAGCATGTCGAGCTCTTTAATTCAATTACTAGCCTCCGATAAGTTAAACGACGATAACTACGCGACCTGGAAATCGAACTTGAATACGATTCTAGTTATCGATGATCTAAGGTTTGTCTTAACAGAGGAATGTCCTCCCCCTCCCGGCTCGTCTGCAAACCGAATTGTTCAGGATGCATTTGACAAATGGACTAGAGCTAATGATAAGGCTCGAGTCTATATCTTAGCCAGCATGTCTGATGTGCTGTCTAAAAAACATGAGAGCATGATTACCGCTAAGGAGATCATGGGATCATTGCAGGCGATGTTTGGACAACCGTCCTCATCGATCCGTTATGATACTCTCAAGTACGTTTACAACTCTCGTATGAAGGAGAGAACTTCTGTTAGGGGAGCATGTCCTTAACATGATGGTCCACTTCAACGTGGCAGAGATAAACGGAGCTGTCATTGTTGAGAAAAGTTAGATTAGCTTTATAATGGAATCTCTACCGAAGAGCTTCCTACAGTTCCGCACCAATGCGGTGATGAACAAGATAGAGTATAACCTGACTACTCTCCTCAACGAGCTACAGACTTTCGAGTCCCTGATGAAAATAAAGGGAAAAGTGAAGGAGGCAAATGTTGTCACTTTGAAGAAGTTCCTAAGAGGATCGTCCTCTGGGACTAAGTCTGGTCATTCTTTTTCTAAGAATAAGGGTATTCAAAAGAAGAAGAAGGATAAAGGGAAGGGAAAAGCTCCTGCCATGAGTAAACGCAAGGCTAAAGCCACAGATAAAGAAAAATGTTTGCACTGTTGTGTAGATGGGCACTGGAAGAGGAATTGCCTAAAGTACCTTGCAGAAAAGAAAGCTGAGAAGGCAAGACAAGGTAAATATGATTTACTTGTTGAAACATGTTTAGTGGAACATGATGATTCCGCCTGGATATTAGATTCAGGAGCCATTAACCATGTATGTTCTTCTTTTCAGGAAACTAGTTCCTAGAGGCAGCTTGCAGATGGTGAGATAACTCTCAGGGCTGGAATAGAAGAGGTTGTCTCAGCCAGAGCAGTGGGAGCGGTGAAGTTGTTGTTTAGAGATAGCAAGCAAGCATCTAGTAACATGAATCTATCTCTAAACAACAACTTCACCGCTCCCACTGCTCTGGCTGAGACAACCTCTCCTGTTTCAGCCCTGAGAGTTATCTCACCATCTGCAAGCTGCCTCCAAGAACTAGTTTCCTGAAAAGAAGAACACACATGGTTAGTGGCTCCTGAATCTAATATCCAGGCGGAATCATCATGTTCCACTAAACATGTTTCAACAAGTAAATCATATTTACCTTGTCTTGCCTTCTCAGCTTTCTTTTCTGCAAGGTACTTTAGGCAATTCCTCTTCCAGTGCCCATCTACACAACAGTGCAAACATTTTCCTTTATCTGTGGCTTTAGCCTTGCGTTTACTCATGGCGGTAGCTTTTCCCATCCCTTTATCCTTCTTCTTTTGAATACCCTTATTCTTAGAAAAAGAAGGACCAGACTTAGTCCCAGAGGATGATCCTCTTAGGAGCTTCTTCAAAGTGACAACATTTGCCTCCTCCTCTTTTCCCTTTGTTTTCATCAGGGACTCGAAAGTCTGTAGTTCGTTGAGGAGAGTAGTCATGTTATACTCTATCTTGTTCATCACCGCATTGGTGCGGAACTGTAGGAAGCTCTTCGGTAGAGATTCCATTATAAAGCTAACCTGACTTTTCTCATCAATGACAGCTCCGTTTACCTCTGCCACGTTGAAGTGAACCATCATGTTAAGGACATGCTCCCTAACAGAAGTTCCCTCCTTCATACGGGAGTTGTAAACTTACTTGAGAGCATCATAACGGATCGATGAGGATGGTTGTCCAAACATCGCCTGCAATGATCCCATGATCTCCTTAGCGGTAATCATGCTCTCATGTTTTTTAGACAGCACATCAGATATGCTGGCTAAGATATAGACTCAGGCCTTATCATTAACCCTAGTCCATTTGTCAAATGCATCCCGAACAATTCGGTTTGCAGACGAGCCGGGAGGGGGAGGACATTCCTCTGTTAAGACAAACCTTAGATCATCGATAACTAGAATCGTATTCAAGTTCGATTTTCAGGTCGCGTAGTTATCGCCGTTTAACTTATCGGAGGCTAGTAACTGAATTAAAGAGCTCGACATGCTGAAAAATAGAACATATTCTATTAGTGAATTGCTTCTAACCCATTACATGCATCCAATTTTAAGAATTTTAGCAAAAATAATAATGTACCATAAACTCATTATTATTTTTGCAACGATACTTCAGTGAGTTAGAGCAACCGCTACCGAGAGGCAGTCAATCACTCCTTCACCGAACCAAGACATTCTTGACTAAATGCTAATACCGGAATAACTCTTATTCCTATAGTATTCTAGTTATCGCTACTTTGGTCGAGTATTCACTAACACTTAGTAATTCTTGTAAGTGTGACCTGCCATTTTCAGATCTCAGAGGTCGGCCCCAACAATGCTACCGAATTGGAAAGTCAAAGTTGGGAATGGACCTAGGAGATCCTATCCATTTCTGGAGTTTGAGTTGTTCCGATTCCCATGTTACATCCCTCCGAATGGATGGTGCTTCTACGGGCAACCTGCAGGCGGAACATAGGAATCTCACGGTCCAACCTAATGGAGGAGACCGTAGGATGTGTTGACACGCTTTCTTCACCCACTTACTATAAATACTTTCTCCATTCACCTTGCTCTTGATTTATGCAAACACCATCCGAATGGGGATGCCCTATTGACATCACGGGGCCGAGCATAAATCTCACGGTGTGAACTTTGCGGAGAGCATAAGAGGAAATTGATATATCATATATACCTTTTTACTCCCACTAAGTATTTTAGACGGTTTGAGTATAAATTTACTTAGGCATATTCCGGCTAAGACAATATAACCTAAGTCTAGGTAAAAACTGTTTTTACCTATGATGTCTAGGTGATAAACGCTTTAAAACCTTACATCTCACGCGTGCATGCTCATAAAACTGGGTTAACCCAACTCAAGAACCGGATCGATCCCCAGGTAGGAGGTGTTCCGTAAACCGTCAGCTTAAATACCCCTAGCCTTAGACAGGATTTTAGCGAGTGAGTTCTCTTGTAACCTTAGTTTTACAAGATATCGACCTATTTTAACTATTAAAACAAATTGAGGCCTAATTCCTAATCACATTAGAATTTGTTAACCCTAAGTGAGCATGCCTTTATCTTTGTTATAGATTTTAAGTGTCTATCTCATTTGATAACACTTATAAAAAGAGACAACCTATAACATGCTTCTATCATTGAATATAACAATTATATTCTACTAAGGCAACTATATGTTGTATGTTTAATTTTTTAATTAATATAACACTTATATTAATTTATAATTAAAACATATAACATTTGTTTCATAAATTAATATAACTCTTATATTAATTTTCATGAAACCCCAAACATGCATACTATATATTATAACACTTATAACATACTTTCAATGCATGGAGCATGCTTCCTATGGTGGGATTTTAAAATCTATATGACATACTTTATGCACATACAAACAATGATTTAATTAAAACATACATTCACAATGCATAATTAATTAAACACACTAAAGTGGACCGATTTTGGCATCACGGGCAAGCAAACAACTAAATTATTACAAGAATAATTCAAAAACTAGGCCGAGCCGATTCCGATCACTTCGAATTTGGCCGAACCGGCTTGCAAATGTGTGAACCGAACCTCCAAAAGGCTGAATCTGGCTGTAAAAGGCTGAATCGGGTGCTGACGTCATCAATTGAACCGCTTACGTCATCAATTGAACCGCTGACGTCAGCATGACGTCATCCTTCTTCATCAATTTGAGAACTGAAGCTCAAACGCAGAAAACATCCTCTGTTTTGAAATTTTGTGACCTTTCGTGCTTCTCTCTTCAAATTGAAGGCCTACCCAGACTCCGATCGACTCGAAACTTTTACGGACTCTTCTTCACTCATTAATGCTCAAACACTCTTGAGCAATTACAAAAACTTCAACAAATTGAAGCTCAATTTTGATGCCAAAACATAAACATCCACTTTAGACTCCCACGAAAAATGATTTCAAAAATACACCCACCAAATTCAAATTGAATCAAATTGAGTGCTCAAAATTGCTCTGATACCAATTGAAGGAGTTAATATTAAGAAAGCGGAAGCAATTTTGGATCTTAAGCACTCTAATTTGATCAATTTTACCAAACTAAAAACATGCTCAAAGTTGGAAAAAATAGAGAAGGAAGTACACTACCTTTGAAGCTCAAAATTGAAGCAATCTGTAGGCTTTATTTGATCACAAACCAGTTGTGGACTTCCTCTAGAGTCTTCCCTACTATCATCAGGCCTTGGAACGGATTGTGGGATCCTTAATTGAGAGAATTTGGAAGAAGAATGGGTAAAGGTCTAAAACCGAGAAAATGTAAAATTTTCTGCAAAAACTACTTACCCATGGTGTTTCTTTCTTTTTAAAACAAATCACAAGCTTCTTTAAGCTTTGTTAAGAAGCCAACACATAAGTGATGAGGATAATTCATGAAGGATGTGACCAATTTTGATGAATTTTATAAAGCAAGGAGGTTATTCATCAACAAATGTATTTGGTCCAAAAACCTATAAAAAATGAATTTGATTTCTTCTTTAATTTTAATTCAAAATTAATATAAAATTAATTTTTAATTAAAGAATTTTTAATTAATTAAACAATTTAATTAATTTTAAATAATTATTTAATTTAATATCAAATATCAAATTAAATAATTGGACCAATCCCGATTTCTCAAATCGTACGTTCGAACATGAATCCCTATTCATGTTTTAAACCGAACCAATATTTAAATCTAATTTAAATATGTCCACCTCTTTTTTATCATAGTTTAATTCATAATTAAGCTATGAAACGTTAAGTATATCGCATATAATTAACGTTTTCTCCCAAAACCGAATTTGAACAATTCAAATTATTCTCTCAAATTGTTACAAGGCTTAGGCCGAGCTAGTAAGAGGAACCTAATAGACCTACAAATCATGAGCTCCAACAATATGAGATTAACCGGCCAAACTCTTTAGCTTAACTAATCAACATTCGTTAACCATCGGGACACTCCACTAAATCCTAGTGGCTGCACTCTCCTCATTGTAGATATATTTTTGTCCACTCGATATAATCATGATTAGTAAGTCAATCCTTCATAGGTTGTTCGTAATTGCAGCTGGGTCAAATAAACCGTTCTACCCCTGTAATTACTTCTTGTTCCTTAAGTCCCACTGATCCTCTAATGAACAATTGGTTTGTGGTCTGACCAACAAACCGAATCCCTCTCGGGCCAATGAGAGGGTGGGCCCATTGTTCAAGACCCGGAGACAGCACTTAAGGGAAAAACCTCTCTACTAAACCCTAAAGCGGGTAGGAGTGAATTTCATCTCGCATGACTATGTTCCCAACTATCTACCTGGTTTTATCCCCAAAATGGGAGGCTTATTGAGTCGGCGATCTCGAGCCACTCTCACCCATGCAAATCTAAGGATAATCCCGAATAAACAGGAGTTCATAGCACACTCAGGATTAAGATCGAGTTACCTAGGTCATCGTATGAAAATAGTCAGTTAAAACAGTAAATGGTGTTAAAAAGTATAAGTGACTATTTCGCGGTCCAGTCTTATGCAAACTCATTGCATAGGATGCCCCCACTTTCATGACTCCACATGAACGATTCAGGATCACATCGTTAGTACTATACAAAGTGGGCCGCGTCCATAGTGTCCCCAGGATAAGGTACCCAGCCCTATCCCTATACTATAGACCGTTCTTTTTATTACTCGAACTTGATCCACCTTGATGTCATACATAAAGTTCAAGTATACATCTTATAGTTCAGTGTTCGTAGTTCATTGGATTTGAGTTATGGAATACACAATCCACTTTATTCAATAACAACTTTATTGCAAAATAGAATATACATTCAGTTTACAAAACCACGAGTTTTAGGACACAAAACCCAACAAACTCCCACTTGGACTAAAATGTCAGTGGAGTCAAACATCCTGAGGTAAAAAAAAAACTGTCCTACTGTACAACCCGTAGTCCTAGACTCTCTTGGTGTCCCTCAAACACTTTAGCCGTGAGGGGCTTTGTAAACAGATCAGCAATGTTGTGCTCCGAAGGGATTTGTGTGACGATCACGTCTCCTCGTTGCACAATCTCCCTGATGAGATGATATTTGCGCTCTATATGCTTTCCGCACTTATGGCTTCTAGGTTCTTTTGAATTTGCCACTGCACCACTATTATCACAATAAAGAGTGATAGGCAAATTCATATTTGGAACAACTTCCAAATCAATAAAGAATTTCCTAAGCCATACAACCTCCTTCGCTGCTTCGCAAGCTGCGACATACTCTGCCTCCATGGTGGAGTCAGCAATGCAACTTTGCTTTATACTCCTCCAAACTATTGCTCCTCCGTTAAGAGTGAACACTGATCCCGATGTGGATTTCCTCAAATCTACATTGGTCTGAAAATCAGAGTCAATGTATCCTGCAAGGATCAGATCCTTCGCACCATACACAAGCATATAGTCTCTCATTCTCCTAAGATACTTGAGGATGTTTTTAACGGCAGTCCAATGATCATATCCTGGATTGGATTGATACCTGCTGACAATTCCCACTGCATAGCATATGTCAGGTCGAGTACATAGCATGACATACATCAGACTACCGACAGCTGATGCATAGGAAATGCGTCTCATATCCTCAACTTCTTGAGATGTCTTAGATGCACGTACGCCATTAAAGGGTGGGAGCAGATTTTGAAGTCTTTTGGGTTTAGTAGTTGCTTTCCCAAGGGGGTGCTTGATTGGTTGTTGGAAGCGCTGAATGGTTGGGCCCATAGGGGCAAAACGAAAATTCTGTTGAAGTGTGCCACTAGAACGCTTGTGTGGAAATTATGGAGAGAGAAATAGGTTGATTTTCGGAGATAAGTGTTCTTCTCTAGAGTCTTTTTGTAGTAATGTACAAATTACATCTTCTTTATGGAGTCTTAGACAGTTTTTTTTTGTAATTACAGCCTAGCTCAGATCATTCTTTATTGGGAGGATATGCTTGTATAGTTGTTTGGTGGGGAGGGGTTTCTCACCCCTCTGCCCTTAGGCTATGTCCTCTTTTGTGTTTAATACATCTCTGTTTCTTATCAAAAAGGATTGTGAGAGTTGCATTTTAGCAAAAAGTCATTGTTCCACATATTTACCAAAACCTTACAAAGCTTCCAAACCTCTTTATTTAATTCACAGTGATGTGTGTGGTGCTTCTAAAATTAAGACTCATAGTGGAAAAAGATGGTTTGTTACCTTTATTGGCAATCATAATCATTTATCTTGGGTTTATTTAATGGAAAAAGAATCTGAGGTGAAAGACATTTTAAAACATTTTGTCTATATGATTGAAATCCAATTTCAAACTAAAATTTGCATTTTACACTATGATAATGGAACTAAGTATTTTAATAAATTTTTTGGTGATTTTTTGAAAGATAAAGGTATTGTTCATCAGTCTACTTGTCGGGATACTCAACAAAATGAGGTTGCTGAAAGAAAAAATAGGCATTTACTTGAAGTAGCACGTGCTATAATGTTTTCCATGCATGTTCTAAAATATTTATGGGAGGAAGCAGTTCTCTCAGCTGCCTACCTAATAAATAGAATGCCTAGTAAGATCTTGAATTTTAAAACTCCTATTGATTGCTTTAAAAATGTTTTTCCAACATCCCGCCCATATTCTGATTTACCAATCAAAATCTTTGAGTGTACTACTTTTGTTCACTTACCTAGTCACTTTTGGTCAAAACTTGATCATAGAGCTGTTAAATGCATTTTCTTGGGTTACTCTTCAAATAAAAAGGGTTATAAATGTTTTGATCCTCAAACAAAAAAAGTTTTTGTAAGTATGAATGTAGCCCGTAACAACTTGAATACCTTAGACAGACTGCAAAGAAGACATCCTCATATGGCTCTTTCCCCAAATATGTGCCTCCTTTGTAGCCAAAGTTCTAAATCCAGAAGCCACCTCTTCCTCCATTTTCCTTTTGCCTATTGGTGTTTCATCCTGAGTACTTTCAATTTGGCTTGGTGCTCTCCTAAAAATATAGTTGGTGGCCTTTATGAGCTTCTCTCCGGCTGGTAGTTTAAAGAGAGAGCTAAGATTTTATGGTCGAATGCTGGAGAGCTCTTCTTTGGACTTTATGGAAATAAAGAAACAACAGATTAGTTTCAGATAACTCTTCCTCAAGCAATTTTTTTTGTGAAAGTGTACAGTTTACTGCCTCTACTTGGAGTGCTTTACACAAATCTTTTTGTAATACATAGTGAATGCTCATCAATCTAGATTGGAGGCCTTTTATTTTTTGATCGTCCGTTTTAGGCTTAGGGATTCCTCATCCCTAAGGCCTTTAGGCTGTGTTTTTCCTCTTTTGATGTTTATTCGATTTCCTTGTTTCCCATAAAAAGGAAAAAAATTTGGGATATTTCTATTCCTCTTCCTAGTCTTATTTGTCCTGATGTTGCTAGTCCTTCGATGTCAAGTGTAGAAACTTCTCAATTAGGGGGAGAAATACTATAGAATGATTCTACTGATCAAGTTCCTAAGTTTAGGTTTTATACTAGAAGAAAATTCAATCAAAGGATCCAAGACCAGATAGTTGATCCTTCACGGAGCCAATCTGAGACTCCGAGGAATGAAACTGAAAAATCTGGTAATCCTTATTCCATTTCTACTTCTTCAACCATTCAAAATACTTTGCGAGTTGTGTCTGATCTTGATGTTCCCATAGCCATTAGAAAAGGTATTCGAAGTTGTACCAAATATTCTATTGCAAACTACATGTCCTATCAAAAATTGTCTAATAGTCATAAAGCTTTCACATCTAGGATAAATGACTTGTTTGTTCTAAGGAATATACGTGAGGCTTTAGAAGATCCAAATTGGAAACTAGCAGTTATGGAGGAGATGAATGCTCTAAAAGAAAATGGGACTTGGGAAATAGTAAAGTTGCCAAAGGATAAGAAACCAGTGGCCTGTAAATGGGTGTTTACCATAAAATGTAATGTGGATGGTAGTATTGAAAGATATAAAGCCAGACTGGTAGCTAAAGGTTTCACTAGACATACAGGATTGATTATCAAGAAACATTTGCTTCTGTTGCTAAGATTAACTATAATAGAGTTCTTTTGTCTCTTGTTGTTAATTCAGACTGGCCGCTTTACGAACTTGACGTGAAAAATGCCTTTCTCAATGGTGATCTCGAGGAAGTGGTTTTTATGAGCTTACCATAAGTTTTGAAAAAGAACTTGGATGTAGTAAAATTTGCAAACTAAAAAAAATCTCTTTATGGTCTTAAACAGTCTTCAAGAGATTGGTTTTTGAGCGTTTTGGAAACGTTGTGTCTAGCTATGGATTTCTTTAGAGTCAAGCAGATCATACTATATTTTTATAAACACTCTGAGAATAATAAAATCTCAATTTTGATTGTCTATGTAGATGATATTATTCTCACTGGTGATGATGAAGCAGGTCTAGCTAATCTCAAGAAAAATCTTGCAAGTGTGTTTCAAATCAAGGGCTTGGGAACATTAAAATATTTCCTAGGGATGAAATTTGCAAGATCGAAGAAGGGTATATTTGTTAATCAAAGAAAGTATGTTCTTGACTTACTTGAAGAAACACGATTAGTTAGTTACAGAAACTTCTATTGGACCTAATGTAAAATTACAGGTAGCAAAAACAGAAGAAATAAAGGACAAGGAACGATACCAAAGACTTGTTGGAAGATTAATTTATCTATCTCATATGCGCCCTGATATTGCATATGCCGTAAGCATGGTAAATCAGTTTATGCATGCACCTGGACCAACTCATTTTGAAGCTGCCTACAGAATTCTAAGGTATCTAAAGGGACGCCTGGGAAAGGTATTTTATTGAAAAGGCATAATCACTTTAAACTAGAAGTTTATACTGATGCAGATTGGATAGGAAGTGCTACAGATAGAAGATCTACCTCTGGTTATTGTTCCTTTGTTGGAGGGAACTTGGTTACTTGGAGAAGTAAAAAACAAAATGTGGTGGCTGGGAGTAGTGCTGAAGCAGAGTTTAGAGCTTTAGCCCATGAAATTTGTGAGGCTATATGGATCAAAAGGATACTTGAAGAATTGAAGGTTCCTCTAAAGACACCTATACGGATTTATTGTGACAATAAAGCTGCCATCTCTATACCTCATAATTCAGTTCTACATGATAGAACAAAACACATCGAGGTTGATAAGCGTTTTATTAAAGAGAAAATTGATGCAAGCACAATATGTATCCGTTATCTTCCTACATCAGAGCAAATTACTGAAGTGCTTACTAAAGGACTTCCAAAGAAATAATTCGACAAATTGATTGACAAGCTGGCTATAGAAGACATCTTTAAACCAGCTTGAGGGGGAGTGTTGAAATTTCTACTATTTAGGAATGTTTGTATGTATATATTAATTATTAAATATTTAGCCTTGATTTTTTTTCCATATCTGTAATAGGTTTTTCTCCTATATAAGAAGACCTAAATTGCACATATCTATAGATCAATATATTTTTATCCTCGCCAGATAAAGAAGTAGATTTCCTCCTATCCAAATGGAGCGGTTTCTGACTTTTGGGACCAGGAGCATTTATCTTGGAACCTTATCGTCTGAAGATTATTGAAAGAGGATGAGATTCTGGCTTTGTAATCCTTGTTGGGAATGTTGAGTTCCCCGAAGTTAGGATCAAATGATGATGCGAAAGTATGGTCTATCGATGCTTCAGGCTTATTTTCAGTTAAATCCTTGACAAGAAAGCTTGTTTTGGTCTCCCCCTGAATAAATTTAGGTCTATTTGGAAATCCAAAAGTCCTAAGAGAGTGAATGTCTTGCTTTGGATTATGCTTCAGGGGCATTTAAATAGTTTGAAAAATTCTTCAAACAACGATGCCTTTTGCTAAACTCATGCCATGTTTTGTTTCATGGACGGAGGTTGACTTTATCATGTTTTCTTTGGTTGTGATTATTTGAGGAAGTGTTGGTTCATGTTTTTTTCCATTTTCAATATGCATGGGGTTTTCTCCAATAATTTGAAGGATTCGATTCTTCAACTTCTTTTGGGTCCATCTTTGGTGGTTAGACCAAATCTTCTTTGGGTTAATGCGATTAAAATGCTTTTATCTGAATTATGACTGGAAAGAAATGAGAGTGTTTGAAGACAAGTTTCTTCCTTGGGCAGATTGCTTTGAATCAGCTTGTATAAAAGCTTCTTCCTGGTGTTATATTTCTAAATCCTATAGCGAATTTTCGTTCCATGATGTTTCTTTTAATTGGCATGCTTTTATTGCTCCCTTCTAATTGTTGTTATGTTTTTTTGTTTTTATTTTTCACCTCTTTTGGGAGTTTAATCTTTTGAGCACTAGTCTCTTTTCATTACATCAATAAAAAGTTTTGTTTCTTGTTCAAAGTAGATTTCCAGAAAGAAAATTTCTGAAGTCATTTGGCCATAACATTTTATCCTTTTTCTCGGAAGGATGTTCAGATAAAACTGGATGAAAGAAATCTATCCCTTCTCTAGGGACCTGGGAACAAACTCTAGATTAATCTTATTGTCTTGGCCAAAGCGAGTACACAAAAGAACAGCAGACAAAAAGATGATTGCTGCTTCTTTAACCTTTCTGCATGTGCGCACACCGTCCATGGGACACTGTAATGAAGGGATGTCAGACAGAACAAAAGGGCATGGAGGACAAAATGTATTGGCTTTAGCTGAATATTTTTAGGGGAGCATATTTGTAGGTTTATTTATTATTTAAATGAGGTTGGTACATATCCTTTTTTTATTTTTATTTTTTTTATCTTTTTTAATGAGAAACACAAGTAAATTAAAAAAGAAACATCATTTTTCATGGATGAAATGAAAAATTACATAAGAATAGCAATTAACAAGGAACAGAAAACCTAAATTACAAGATTCTGAACCAAATATACTTGATGAGAAACACATTTCATTTCTGAAGTTACAAAAAGGAGGGGGGGGGGGGACGAAAGCCAAACCCCTAGCCAAGGAAGTTACAAAAACCTTTTCCAATGGGCACAAAGAAAAGATAGGCTGTAAGGTTTCAAGGGTTAATTTACACCATGCGAACCCAATAAAAAATATGGTCCAGAAGACTATCTATGGATCTAGCTTTACTATTTAAGAGTTTGTTCACTGTTATTTCTTTCTATCCTAAGAAACCAAAAAGAGGCCCTCACAAGCTAATTGTTAAAACAATAACTGTTATTTCTTTTTTTGATCTTTAATAACTGTTATTTCTACTTCTAATAGTTTTTATGCTGTATCAGTTCGTTTATTTGAGCCGATATTTTGGTGCAGTCAGTTGTATGGTTTCTATCAAGATGGTCATCAACATATTTACTTCACCCTGAAGAAATCATCACTAGCAACTGCAATTATGGTAAAGAACATGATCATGAGTTCCAGTCACAGCATACCAGGAAAATCTTTTACAGCTTTTTTGGAGAACATGGCCAAGGAATACCTATACTAGACATTATTATTCGCATATCAGCAACTACACTTTTGTCATATCCTGGGGAAAAAGACTTGCATGTATGGGTTTCCTCTTCAATTTTCAATGATGCTTCAATTTGATTGAACATTTCATCATAAGTGATAATTCTTGTTGCAATTGTTTATAAATATCACCTCTTGAGGAGATTTTCGAAGTATATTTTAGTTACATTACATTCTTGATTACCATCAAACCAAGTTCAGAATCCCCGTCCTGAACATGACTTCCTAAATATTTTTAACAATGGTTTGCGATAAGTCAAACTAGGCAAGCATAAAATTCTGAATTAGTGTTGTTTTGACTTTTGAGATCATATATGAAGGCAATGCTCTTCAGTCGTGAGCAGACATTAATACATGTATACCAAGATCAGTTTGATTTAACTACAAATGTATACCAAGACAAGTAATCATAACAGCAACTACAAAAAATCGTGAACAGACATTAAGAGATGTATACGAAGACATGTATACCAAGATAAATATGTAAGACAATGCTCTTCAGTCGGCTTGTAAAGAAGCATTTAAGTGTGGAAAATCTCTTCTATTTCTTTCCAGCAAATTAAACGAGAAAACTATTGAAGAATCAACATTTGTTAAAGAACCTGACCCCGTCTCCTGAAAAGGGGACTCAGAATGACCTCCTCCAACATCTTGAAAATACTCAACCTCTGAACAACGGTGAACAGAAATCCCATAAACGCTCAAACTTTGGTGGAAAAAGGGCATGACCACAGTAAATGCTATTTGCTTTTTGACAAATATGGTCACCACTTGATAAGAGAAATGAAGAAATCATACTGAATACTGATCATATAATTTTGACTGAAAGACTGAAAGCAAGGCATATTAGCATGCCATTCTCAAGTTTAATTGTTTTTCTTAGTTAAGCATGTTGCATAAAACTGCTTTGTGTTGGTCATGCATCCATTTATTTTGTTAAGATTGTAATGAGTAAAAGGACAGAGGGGATAGAATACATAAATTTAGTTATTGAATACATACATTGTTTTGCATAAATTTAGTTATTGAATACGTATATTGTTTTGCATTTATTGTTTAGAATGTTCGTAGTGTAATAATCTTTGGAATTTAACAGGCATTCACATGTAACCAACTACTTCGTGCGCTTGTTCGTCAGAAACATATTTGCAATCATCTTGTTTCGCTGGTGAGTTAGTGTCTGACATGGTCATACGGCCGGCTCTTTCCTCCCACGCTCATCATTCTGCCTATCCAAATAGTTATCCATCTAATTTTCTTGCGGTTGTCCATAGACGTGAAGATATTCATCGCTCTGCTAGTTTGAAACTTCCTGTGATGGTTCTTAAAAGTGCATAATTGTTTCTAACGCTTGCAACTTTTTATTGAAGTGCTGAAAAGAAACAGAAGTTCAAAGGTACAAAGTCCCAAAGGGAGAAAAAAACAAAAGATTAAAAAAAATTAATTACTTGAGGTCTATAAAAGCACCCTAATTATTGAACAATAATCAATTTTCCAATATTCTTATATTTCATATTTTAATCTCTTTAATTGAGTTAAGCGATAATTATAGATTAATTACTTGTTCTAAGGAGGGATGACTTAAAGTCTTAGTAAAACATGATGGCAGGAACATAAAGGCATTTACTTATTTTTTGATGTTGGAGGTTCAAATCTCCATCCTCGCAATGTTGTACTAAAAATTCATTAAAGGTGGAACCCTAAAGGAGAAAAAGTTTCTAAGTTAAACTTAAAGGTTGAATCATTAGATGTACTTGCAAAGGGTAAATTTTGATTTCCCTTCGTTTTAGTAACAGAATTGTAGCTTCGCCGTAAATTTTTTAGAATCTCAGAACAGCAAATCTTATAGCCTCGTGAAAGAGCATTTCACTCTCTATTGATTGACCGCATCAGTGCAATCTTTTGTCTGATTATAAAATTATTTAAGTTGACATTAAAATTTTTTCCATTCAAGCTGTTGATAGAGTATGCAACTTAAAATTAATTTCTAAAAGATCTATGTTGTTTAATCTATGTTGTTTATTTTTCAGGATTCCTGGCGTAATTTAACAAATGCTTTTGATAATGAAAAAAAATTGTTCTTGTTAGATTCCGCTCACCAGGTAATATGGCTTTGTATACTTTGACTGTCCAGCTTACCTGTGCCTTCCCACTTGAGTAGATAGTCATTAACTTTTTTCTTCAGCGTTCACTTGCTCAAACGTTAGTGCGTTCAGCTTCTGGGGTGAGAAATATAGAATCATCAAATCAGTGAGTACTGTAATCATATGCCTACTTTCTCATTTGCTTTGTTCTTCACTTACATCCTTCCCATGATCATGCTTTAAATTTTATAAGGTATGTGAGGGACCTTATGGGTCATACAGCAACACATCTGGTAGAAATGGCTAGTAGGAAGGATTTAACAAGTATTGCTCAACAACCTGATGTTATGATGATGGTAAGTTTTTTTCTAATATTAAAGTCCTCTTTATGGGAAGTTTCCAGTCTCTTATCCAAAAAAAAAAAATATATATATATATATATACTGGTAAATTTTTGGCCAAGAATGTAGAATTTTTTTCCTAAAGTTTTGATGGGTCTAATGATGGAGAAGAACAGTTCTCCGTTAACATTACACATTATATTTGCAGATAAGTTGTTTGTTGGAGCGGCTTCGTGGAGCTGCTTGTGCTTCAGAACCTCGGACTCAGAGAGCAATTTATGAGTTGGGATTTTCTGTCATGAACCCTGTTTTGGTTCTTCTTTCAGTTTACAAAGATGAGGTACACAAATTTATGCATCCATATTGGTTTCATGCATGCATAAACACTTATGAGTTCTTTACCATTAGAAATTAAGGGTCTTATTGAGCTACCATTTGAAAATAGTTTTTTCCCCCTAAAAATTAGTGAGTGAAATCGAGGAATGTCATATCTAGAAAGGTGTTCCATTTTCATCCTAAATCTGTTCTCAAAATGTTTTCTTAAACATATATGTGGCCGGTTAAAAGATTTTAGATAAGTGGTGAAAGTTTGAAGAGTCGGTTTAACATAAATAATTTAGATTTTATTAACTTGTGCATATTTTGTGATAATACTAATTTTGATTTATTTCGTAATTTATTCTAGTCATGCATTCTTTTGTTTCCTATATCAAGTATCCTTCTCAGTAGGGTGAAGGGGAAGTAATGGTGAAATTTAAAAACATAATTTAATTAGAGCAACCTTTTATATGCCTTCAAATTCTGCCAGTGTTAGAGAATAGTGTAGTTAAAGACAGTTGCATTAATTATATTTATTTTTAAAGAAAAAAAAAAGAGATAATTGCTTTTGGGCTCTCTGTGTTAGGCCTAAATTTGAAGTTATTGCACCTTATAAATGATATTCAATCCGAATCTTTTCGGGGGTGCTTCTCTTAGTTTGTAAAGGTGCATTTAGATAGAAAAATCTACACCAAGAGAATCATTACTCATTAGATGCCTAGGTTTTTGTGTTGATTTTATATATACTGATGAATTATGTTTTATTAGTCTGCAGTTGTTTATATGCTACTGAAATTTGTGGTTCACTGGGTGGATGGACAAATTAATTACTTAGAAGCTCGAGAAACAGCGACTGTTGTTGATTTTTGCATGCGTTTGCTCCAGCTGTATTCATCACATAACATTGGCAAAGTAAGTTGCTACTTTATTTGATTAGTTTGTAAATATTCTCGGTTAAAGTTTAGAATTCCAGTTAAATAGAGTCTGTAAATATTCTCGGTTAAAGTTTAGAATTCCAGTTAAATAGAGTCAATCTACATATTAGTTTCTAGTTTATTTGTTAAGATAAATCTAGTTTCTAGGAACTGTTGGGCTCTCAACCCCTCTTCTATACTTGGGATATCAATGATTCACCAAGATGCTGGGTCCAGGGAAAGCTATTTCCTTTTCTGCTTTGTAGTCTAATCGCAGTGTACTGTGAGACCTCCAATTACCCATGTTTACCATCGTAGGGGTAGTAAGGGAAAAGTGCCAGGAGAAGTTAGTTAGAATAGAAGGTTGTAGGAATATCTTGTGGGAGTGAGGGCTTTATAATTCGTATTATGCTTTCCTTTTGTTTCTTATGTTTTTGGAGAATGCTTGCTTAGTGTAGCAGTGAGAGGAGAGATCACCAGCTCTCTAGAAACGGCTGGTAATTTTGTATTGTTTATGTGCTCTTCTTCTCGGATTAATACAATATTGTAAGGGGTTACCTTACAAATTGGTATCAGAGCATTCAACCTGGGGAAAACTAGGGGAATGGTGCAGCGAGCGATGGAGGAAAGGGTGGAATCGGTGGAAAAAGAAACCCGAGCGATGAAGGCAGAGGTGGAAGGCATTCAGGAGAAACTGTTGAAGTTACCTGAGATGCAGGAGGGAATAGCATCCTTGAATAAGACAGTCGCAATGATATGGGCTTCTATGCAATCGCGATCTTCTGTCACGGAGCTTAGTGCAAGCTCAGCCAAGAAGCAGAGCAATGCAGGTGAGTCGGAAAACACGCCGGCGAATCACGTACTGGAGGAACTAAAACCGACAACGAATAGAAATGAGGATACGGCCAGGGAACGTAGCAAGTTTAAGAAAGTAGAGATGCCCGTATTTGGAGGCGATGACCCGGATCATGGCTATTCCGAGCGGATCGATATTTCCAGATCCACAAACTCACAGATAGCGAGAAGGTCACAGTGGCAGTCATTAGTTTTGAGGGAGTAGCCCTAAATTGGTACAGAGGAAAGGAAGAGAGGGAGCCGTTCACCAATTGGGAGGATCTGAAACTTCGATTACTGGCCTGATTTCGTAAGGCGAAGAAAGGGAGCGTGTTAGGGCGATTTTTGGCCATCAAGCAGGAGGGAACCGTGACGGACTATTGTAACGAATTCGAGTTGTTGATGGCACCTCTCTCTCAGTTATCGAAGGAGGTGATCGAAAATACCTTCATGAACGGACTGAAACCGGTGATCAAAGCTGAAGTCCAGTGCTGGAGACCAGAGGGGCTTGATGATATGATGGAAACGGCCCAGTTAGTAGAAGATCGCGATGAAGCTCGTTTGGAAGAATTAAAGGATTCGAGAACCGGCTCAACAGGCCCAAGAGGCGGCAGCGTAGGTTCCAAGGTAAATATGAACAGTGGGCAGAACACGCGTCCCTTGGAAACGATGGCCACGAGAACAATCACGCTGATCGGAAATATGAACACGGGTGCCACGTCGAGAGGGACCGTCAAAACGGCTGTCTGATGCCGAGTTCCAAATTAGAAAGGAAAAGGGGCAGTGTTTCCGTTGCGAAGAAAGGTATACGGTGGGACACAGCTGATGGATGAAGAAGGGGATGCGGCCCATCTATCTCTCAATTCCGTGATTGGAGTGACGAATCCAAGCACGATAAAGCTGAAAGGATCGGTGATGGATCGCGAGGTAATCGTGCTGATCGATTGCGGAGCCACTCACAATGTTATCGCTCAAAGGTTAGTAAAATCCCTAAATCTGCCGTTGACTGAAACCGCAAGTTATGGGGTCATAATGGGGGGCGGAATCACTGTGAAGGGACAAGGGGTTTGCAAAGGAGTCATGCTCACGTTGGGTAAGTTGACTGTGATCGAGAGTTTCTTACCGATTGAATTAGGAGGAGTTGATGTGATTTTGGGCATGGCATGGCTGCATACGTTGGGAGAGACGAGTGTGCATTGGCCCACTTTGACCATCAAAATTGTAATGGGAGATGAGGAAATTGTGTTAAAAGGGGATCCGAGTTTGACCAAGTCCAAGATATCACTAAAGAAGATGATGAAGTCATGGGAAAACACTGATCAAGGATTCTTAGTTGAATTGAAAACACTAGAGGCCGTAACGGAAACTCAAGAGGTAGACAGCCATGAGAATATAGGGAATCTCGGGTCATCTGTGATTGATCTAACGGAGGAATACCATGACATTTTTCAGTGGCCGGGTGGATTACCTTCGAGACGGGAAATTGAGCACCACATCCACCTCACAGAGGGGGCGAATCCAGTAAACGTCAGACCTTACCGATATGCTCAGGTTCAGAAGGATGAAATGTTACAGGCCGGGATAATCAGACCCAGTTCAAGTCCGTTCTCCAGCCCTGTGCTTTTGGTCAAAAAGAAAGATAGTGGGTGGCGTTTTTTGTGTAGATTTTCGAGCATTGAACAATGTTACTATTCCGGATAAGTTTCCAATTCCGGTGGTAGAGGAACTGTTGGATGAACTACATGGATCCCGAGTTTATTCGAAACTTGATTTGAAATCAGGGTACCACCAGATTCGAATGCACTCGAGAGACATTGAGAAAACAGCATTCCGAACGCATGAGGGTCACTATGAATTTTTGGTAATGCCATTTGGGCTAACCAACGCCCCCTCCACTTTTCAAGCTTTGATGAATACCATCTTCAAGCCGTATCTTCGTAAGTTTATACTAGTCTTTTTTGATGATATACTTATTTACAGTAAGACTATTGATGAACACTTACGACACCTGGCTACTGTTTTTGAGGTACTCCGTGGGAATCAGTTATATGCTAACAAGAAGAAATGTTAGTTTGCACAAGACCGGATTGAGTATTTGGGTCACTGGGTATCCAAAGATGGGGTGGAAGCTGATGCCAGTAAGGTACAAGCAATGTGGGAATGGCCATTACCTGAATCAATCAAAGACCTGAGGGCATTCTTAGGGTTGACCGGGTATTATCGCCGGTTTGGGCAGAACTATGGAACAATTGCAGCACCATTAACACAATTACTTAAAAAAGGACCTTTTGAGTGGACTGAGGAAGCCACTAAAGCCTTTGAACAGTTAAAAAAGGCTATGGTCACTCTTCCCGTGTTGGCACTACCCGATTTTTCTCGACCATTTGTGGTGGAAACGGATGCATCAGGCACCGGTGTGGGAGCTGTACTTAATCAGGGGCAACGACCCATTGCTTTCTTTAGCCATACGTTATCCCACAGAGCTCAAGCAAAGTCGATATACGAGAGGGAGCTAATGGCCATTGTATTCGCAATTCAACGTTGGCGACCTTATTTACTTGGGCAGAAGTTCATAGTAAAGACCGACCAGCGAGCGCTCAAGTTTCTGCTGGATCAACGGGAGATACAGCCACAGTATCAAAAATGGGTAGCAAAACTATTGGGATATGATTTTGAATTACAGTACCGGCCTGGGAATGGGAATAGAGCAGCTGACGCTCTCTCGAGACGGCCCAATGCAGCTCACCTGGCTCATATGAGTGTCCCCTTCATTATAGACGTCGAAACCATTCGAGAGGAAGTGACAAGAGACCCTCAACTCCAGGGGATAATTGAACAAGTGAAGGACAAGGATGATAGTACATTCAAATTCTCATGGAAGCAGAATACGTTGTACTACAAAGGGCGGTTAGTATTATCTAAATCCTCTTCCTTGATCCTTGCTATTCTCCATTCTTATCACGACTCAGTTATTGGGGGACATTCGGGTTTTTTGCGGACATACAAACGTTTGACAGGAGAATTATATTGGGAAGGGATGAAGGCAGACACTAAGAAGTATGTAGCTGAATGTGAAATCTGTCAAAAAAACAAGAGCCTCGCGGTGTCTCCGGCTGGGTTGTTAATGCCGTTGGAAATTCCTGAGCGAATATGGGAAGACTTGTCAATGGACTTTATTGAAGGCTTACCTCGGTCCGCGGGAGTGAATGTAATCATGGTGGTGGTAGATCGCCTCAGTAAAATGGCCCATTTTGTGGCACTTAAGCACCCTTTCACAGCAAAAACAGTGGCTGATTGTTTTATACAGGAAATAGTTCGATTGCATGGGTACCCACGCTCCATTGTCTCGGATAGAGACAAGGTGTTCTTAAGTAACTTCTGGCGCGAACTCTTTCGTATACAAGGAACAAAATTGTGCCGTAGCACCTCCTACCACCCCCAGTCAGATGGACAAACAGAAATTGTGAACAAGTGTGTGGAGACATATCTGCGTTGTTTCTGTGGTGAGAGACCGAAGGAATGGAGTAAATGGTTGAGTTGGGCTGAATATTGGTATAATACAACGTACCATATCTCTATTGGTATCACTCCCTTCCAAGCTGTTTATGGGCAACCCGCACCACCAATATTATCTTATGGATCTAATCGAACAACCAACGAGACACTAGAACAGCAGTTGACGAAGCGGGATGCAGCCTTAGAAGCTCTAAAGGAGCAGTTGTGCATAGCACGGGAACGAATGGAAAGATATGCTGATAAGAAAAGGAGAGAGGTCCACTTTGAAGTCGGGGATAGGGTCTTTTTGAAGCTTCGACCCTACAGACAAGCATCTGTAGCCAAAGCAGAAATGAAAATTTTCTCCAAAGTATTTTGGTCCATACCCGATTGAAGAAAAAATAGGGATGGTAGCCTACAGATTGAAACTACCTCCACAAGCGACCATTCACCCAGTTTTCCACGTGTCCCAGCTAAAACTTGCTATCGGTGCCAAGCATGAAGTTCAAACCAACGACCCCATGTTAATTGAGAATTTTGAGTGGTCGGCTGAACCACAGGAAGTATTTGCTTACAGGGAAAACGTGGAGACAGGGAAAGATGAAGCTTTGATTAGTTGGAAAGGCTTACCAGCACATGAGGCCACTTGGGAGATAATCTCAGACATGCTTCAGCAATTCCCTCATTTCAACCTTGAGGACAAGGTTTCTTGGTCCCAGGGAAGTAATGTGAGACCTCCAATTACCCATGTTTACCATCGTAGGGGTAGTAAGGGAAAAGTGCTAGGAGAAGTTAGTTAGAATAGAAGGTTGTAGGAATATCTTGTGGGGCCAAGTAGGTTGTGGGAGTGAGGGCTTTATAATTCGTTTTATGCTTTCCTTTTGTTTCTTATGTTTTTGGAGAATGCTTGCTTAGTGTAGCAGTGAGAGGAGAGATCACCAGCTCTCTAGAAACGGCTGGTAATTTTGTATTGTTTATGTGCTCTTCTTCTTGGATTAATACAATATTGTAAGGGGTTACCTTACATGTACATTATAAGTGGAGGTTATAATTGTCATGTACATTATTATGAATAAAGAATTATCGTCACTAGACTTAATTGTTCTTCAAGGTTGAAGATCCTTGTGGATTGACAACCAATAAGGGCTCATTTGGATCTTGGAGATAACGATCAAATTTCTTCTAGTTCTTTACAATCTTTCCATGATCATAAAGGTCACATTGCTTCAAGATCTTTATTGTCCTTCCATGTACTATATATTATAGCAGTGGTTGATCCTTTTACTACATATTTCATCCTCATGTTAACAGATATCATTAAGCCTTTCAAGCAGCATACTTAATGAGGCAAAAAATGAAAAGTACAAGGATTTGCGTGCACTTCTTCAACTTCTGTCAAATCTTTGTTCAAAAGATCTAGTAAGAGATTTCTGTGGCAGATTGTATGTTATATCTATTATGATTTTGTTGACAATCAGAAATTGGCTATTTTAGGTTGATTTTTCATCTGATAATTCTGATGTGCCAGCAATAGATATTTCTCAGGTAAGTTGATTTGCAGCCTGTGATTCAAATTAAAACATTTAATAATAAGTTTGTATCGAGTTTTCAACACTCTGTGCAGGTCGTGTACTTTGGTCTCCACATTGTTAGTCCTTTGATATCTTTGGATTTGTTGAAATACCCAAAGCTTTGTCGGGATGTAAGTTCTTTTTAGTCTGTTGAAAAAACGACAATCTACATCATTGTTTCATAAGGATGATGTATACACTACTCCTCTGCAGTATTTCTCTTTGTTGTCACATTTGCTGGAGGTTTACCCTGAAACAGTTGCAAAACTGAATCATGAAGCTTTTGCTCAAGTGCTTAGGACTCTTGACTTTGGTCTCCACCATCAGGTAGATAAATGTTTGTGGACCTGAACTTAAATTGAAGCCTTGATTTTGTGAGAAGCTTTGATATTAACATCATTCAAGCAAAGAGTCATACTAATGAAACTGATCTGAATGAGACTTCCATCCTGTACCAGCCAGAATTTTATCGATTGGAGTCGGTGTGACCAAATGCTGGGAAAAGGATTATGACTTGTCTTAATCCTTACGTTTTTCAATCTATGATTTTCTTTTATTCATGGTGACCAATGGTTGGAAAAAAGATGACTTCATTTTCATTTTCCTATTGTTTGGATTCAGTGTCTCCAATTGTTGGAGTAAATTCTAGCACCATAACGTCCTTGAATTTTCAAGTGCTTGTCCATCTCTCACTCTTTCCCTGATTTTACAGGACATAGAAGTTGTTGATATGTGTCTCAAGGCCCTAAACTCGCTTGCTTCATACCACTTGAAGGACATTGCTGCAGGTAATCTTGGCTTGGGCTCCCAAGTAATTACCAGAAAGGATGTAGGTGAAACTGTGCAGGAAGGTGTTCTGAGCGGGTTTCTCAAGTCTCTACTGCAGTTGCTTCTTTTTGAAGATTACAGGTACATAGACACCTCGACATGTCTAATTATTCAAGTGATTAAATGTAATCTTGAAGACATTTTTCCGATCATATTGGCCCCCTCAAGCAAGGATACCTATATGTGAATAATTTCATCTGAGGTTTCACAAAATACACTTATTTTTTAGGCCACTTATACCAAATGCGCCTGCGGAAAAGAATCATAATGAAATTTTACGGAAATGAGGTTAGAATTTTCAGTATTTCGAAATCAGATCAACATTAGGAATATTACTATTGATATTGTTAATTGAAAACTGAATTGAAATCAGCAGGGGACCTATAATCTGTAGAAAACTTGGTTGAAATATGTTAAATCACGGCTAAACCCAAAGCTTAAGCGGATGGGTTACGGTGAATTTAATTATGTCAGTACTTTAACAAAATACAAAATTTCTCAATTTATAACTTGACTCAAGCAACTGACCCTCTTCAGTATGCATTTTCTTTTTCCCATCTCGAAGCTCCATTTCACTCATTAAAAGTGAGAAAGGATGTGGAAAGATGAAATTGGAGCTCTTCTAAGAAGGGTTTTAGGTGTTCCACTCCTCCCACCCACAAAAAAAAAAAAAAAAAAATCACATTAGGTTAATTAACTCAGGCTGACAGTTTATTCTGTTCTATGTTGTACCAGCCCTGACTTGGTGGGGAATGCAGCTGACGCCCTCTTTCCTCTAATTCTCTGTGATCAAGGACTATACCAGGTATCTGCATTAATAAAGTTGTCCCATACCATTTTATGAACTTTGAAGTATCTGGTAATGACAATGACAACTTTCGCCAGTCTTGATTTTTCATTTAGCTACGAAATGTGATTGAACATATGGTTGCTTTCAACTTTTGGCCAAACTATGTGAATATGGAAGTTGGATAGGCCATCTACGAAAATAGAGGCATTTATTAGTTTCTGCTTTTATGATCTCTGCCATGCTCTTTGTTAAATCAATAATTTCTGAGAAGCTTCATGGTAATTCTTTTTTGTCACAGAAATTAGCTACAGAGTTAATAGAGCGGCAGGGCAATCCAACATTCAAGTCGAGGATTGCAAATGCCTTGCATACTCTCACCAGTGCAAACCAGCTTTCTTCTGTGCTTGATCGTATAAATTCTCAAAGATTTAGGAAAAATTTACACAACTTCCTAATTGAAGTTCGTGGTTTTTTGCGGACGGTTTGATATCTTGATATATATTACCTTGTCTAGACGTCAATTGGTTAGTTACGATGCAAATTCGTTTTCATCATGGTGCATACTCCAAAATCATCCAATCGTTTTCATCATGGTGCATACTCCAAAATCATCCAAGTTAGAAGACACCTAAGTCCCAAAACAGAGACTGGCAGTGTTGCAGTTAAAATTGAGCATTAGAAGACTTCAGCTAACTGGTCTCTTGCAAGGAGATGCACTACCATTTCTGCTGCCCTTGTTTCAGGTAAAACAATTTTAAAATTTCAAGGATTGCTTCAGAAAAAGCTTCAGTTGTTTCAGTTGTTTCAGTTGTCTGCATATGGTGTGGTATTGGCTTTGGTTTGGTGTTGGACAATCCCCATTTTATGTTCTTTGGCTGGAATATGATGTGTACATTTAGTTATTTTAGAACATTATTCTTGATAAATGCACTGTTTGAAGGTGCGTGCTTGTAAAGTTTTGAATCGATCTCTTATAGTTTTGTTTCCATATCTACAAACTTGTAATTGAAAACAAAGATTTGGAAATTGATGTTTCAAGACTTCAAGTTGTGAAAAATGTTGGTTGTACATCAAATGGTGACAGGTGATTCATGACTTCAAGAATTTTTATATTTAAGCTAGTAATAATTTAGGTCATTTAATAATGTTTATGGATTGTTATTTTCTGTTTTTTGGACATAACTCAGTCTATATGAAATCATGGAATGAGATTAACAAATTGAAAGAGAGAATGTTCAACCTTTATTTTTACTGATTAAAAAAGGAAAAAAAAAAAAAAAACTCATTCCGATAAATTTTCAAATTCAGATTATTTTCATTTTAGTGTTTTTGTCGGTACCAAAAATATTTGTAATATTGACCATTCCATAAGTACTCAGAATTCTATAACTACTAATAAAAGCACATTCTCGTGAAAAACATTCGAACATAGCCTTAATAAGAAGTGCTAGACATCAACTTTATATTGGAAATACCTATCATATTTTGTAGTGCAACGTTATAACTTTTCTAAAAGAGGTAGATAAATTCTTTGTTAGATTTTGTTTTAAAAGGTGACGTGAGAGTAGTATTAAAAGAACAAGACAAACTCTAAATACTAGATATGTCATATGTCATCTCGCTGTAGTTATAAAGTGCAAAACCATTATTAAATGATCTCTGAGACCACGAGAATGACAAAAATAGTTGAAATTAGCTGCAAACTGCCCATTGCTCACTTAACTTTTGCAACACTTCTCTTTTGTAGCTTTGACCACCTCTTTTGAGTTTTGTTCTGCTAATCGTCACAGGCAATTACCATAATAAGCATGTGATATCCACACACAAAAAAGTCTAATATTACGCAAGAGCTTCGTAATCAATTCTGTCCTTCCACTTGCTTTTCCTTGGTTTTATTGGCCTATACCCAACGTATTTACCTAAAAAAATAACATTTTCAGGTATCACCCATGTTGGTTCATTCTATAAAATACATTTACTCGTCACCATAAAAAAAAAAAAGGAAAAAAAAAGAAAAAAAGATATCAATAGAAATGATGAGACATTAATCAAATATTAAGATCAAGTATCCCTAAGAAGATGGAAGAAAAGTTCCTATCTCTCCTTAGGACTCAAGGACAAAAAGGTTTAACCTATACAACAGATCCTGTTCAATTAAGGTTGAAAAGAAAAAAAACAAAAAGTTCTCACACTTATACTCCTACAAGCCTTTAACATTTATGACCCAGTTTGTGGGGGAATGTTGAAAGTTAATAGAATATTTTATTTAGTTCCCAAGATCACAAGCAAATTTGATGTGAATATTAGTTTGTTTTTGTTTTTTGTTTTTTGTTTATTTATTTTTTATATCGGTGAGTGTCCAGCTTATGCGCACCTCGACTAATTTCATCGGACAATTGCTTGACCCTACAATATTTGGTTGACAAGAAACACGTAGGATATTAAATTCTAAGTGACCACCATTGATTGAACCTATTCCCTCTTATTTCCCCAAGGCCCTATCAACTAGGCCAACCCATGATGGTTGTCTTTCTTTTTTTTTCCCTCCGTTCCTTGCATACTATTTCTTTCCTTTTGTAATGTTGTTACCATTGACATCTTGTACTAGTGTTTCTAGAGCTGTGAGTTCGGTTAATTTCACATTGATAATGAGAAAGAGAAGAAATTTTAATTCATGATTATTGATAGATTCTTACAAAAACAATTTCAAAACTACTCTAACTACATGACCCACAAAAGCCTCTCAAATGGAGAAAAGTAGACTCAAGATTCAAAACTTATACGATCGAACATTGAATAAAATGCAAATAAGGTAGGACTAGAACCAACCTTTCATGTTTAACTGCTCTTTGGGCTTCAAAATCAAAATCTGAACAAGAAATAAAGAAGTTTTACAACATACAAATTGATTGTGTTAAAAACATGGGGGCATGAATAAAGTTCAAGGAGAATGAGGTAGAAACTCAACCTGGCCACATGTTAAGGGATGGAAGTTCGTGAAAATGCTCTAGAAAGAACATTATCATTCACCTCGTTACCAACATTGCCACAAAACAGCCGATGGTCATCTGCATAATCCAGATGCATAGAATGTGCAAACTCGTCACACTAAAGATTAATGTTCTAAAAAATACAAAACCTAGCAAGAAGATTGTTTGCCAGTGTTGAAACAGACCTAATGACAGAAGAAAAAGAACAGTAAGCAATCATCAATCCGAAGCTGAACTTTTATGGTCGTGTAGCTACTAGGTAAATATTTGCTGATTTAATAAAAGACAATAAATAAGGTAGATGAAGGTGGCATGTGTAGTGTACCATTTTTTAGACAACATATCAAATCTCTTAACAGATCATACCACTCTATTCTGTTCAGTTGATAATTTACTACTTTCAATTTTTTTTTTTTTTTTTAATCTCTTCATGCCAAATTAGTCAATTTGACCAATAGATTAAGATAGGTTAAAGTACAAGTTTAGTCCCTGAACCTTCATGTTTGTATCTATTTGGTCCTTGAACTTTCAATTTTATGTTCAATAGGCCCCTAAACTCTAAAAAGTGTCTAAAAGTTCTTAAACTTTTAATTTTGTGTCTAATGGGTCCCTAAATTTTCAATCTTGTGTCTAATAGGCCCTTGACCTATTCAACATTTTTTAAAATTCACGAACCTACTAGATACAAAATTGAAAGTTTACGGCCCCATCAGCCATAAAATTCAATTTTACATCTATTAGATTAGTTAATTTTTAAAATTTTGAATATGGCAAAGACCTATTAGACAAAAAATTGAAAGTTCACGAACATATTAGACATTTTTAAAATTCTAGGATCAAAATAGAAAATTTAGGGACCTATTGGTCACTACCACATTTGAGGACTAAATTTGTAGTTTAACCAAATAACAATCCAATACTAACGTCCTACATTTCTAAGATGGTAGTTGCTATCATCTCTAGCTCAATCTTTTGTTCCTATAAAAAAAATTGGGGTGTGAAATGAAAAGGTTACATACTTTCAGGCCAATCTGCAAGGGTAGGATCCTCCCATTTCTGCCCAGCAGCTTTACAAGGAATAGCTTTCCTTTTCGTTTCTGCTTTGTGCTCCATTTCATCTCCTGCAAGAGCAACTTTTACGCTCTCAAGTGCTTCAGGGGTTATTATTTGGGCATCTTTCTGAAACAAATGTTGAGCCTAACACCAAAAAACCATAATAAAATTAGTGCATGAGTCCTCCCCAAAAGCAAAAATCTACCACTCCCCTCACCCTCTTAGAAGATGTTAAAGCTTAATTCAGAGTTTTAAGACTTACGATACAAGGACGCACAAGATAAGGGAAAAGGAAAGGAGAAGAACTATTAGCTTCAGAAATCAAGTAGAATTCTAAGTGAGAATCGGAAGAGTTTACATGATCATAATGGCCTAAAAAACGACAAAAACACTACAGTAAATTTAAAATAAATAAATAATGGTCCATTTGATAACCATTTGGTTTTTGAAAATTTTGCTTGTCACAATATCTTTACAATAATTTTCATCTTTCTTAACAAAGATTCAAATTCTTAGCCAAGTTAAAAAACAAAAACAAGTTTTTAAAAACTAATTTTTTAGCTTTCAAAACTTTGCTTGGATTTTGAAAACATTTGTAAAAAGTAGATAAAAAAAAACAAAGAAACAAATAGGTGGAAGTAGTGTTTATAAGCTTAATTTTCAAAAACAAAAAACCGGGGCTCTGTTTGATAACTATTTGGTTTTTGGTTTTTAGTTTTTGAAATTTATGCTTGTTTTCCTACCATTTTTTATATTATGGTTTTCACCTTTTTTAAAGAAATATTTGAATTCTTAGTCAAATTCAAAAAAAAAAAAGTTTTTAAAAACTATTTTTTTTAGTTTTCAAAACTTGGTCAGACAACAAAACAAAGAAACTCATGAATATAAGTAGCTTAATTTTTAAAAACCAAAAACCCAATAGCTATCAAATGGCGCCTAAATAAACCAATTAAATAACAACTTTGGTCCCTACGGTGCATGACAAGCAATTTAATTTGGATGGTCTCGTTATTTTAAAAGACATTAATTTTGTTGGGCATGCAACCATTAATCCTCCAAGTCCCAATGGGGTTATTAATGCTACTGATTACATGGCAACTTCACAATAGAAGCCAAGATGTTTAAAAGCTTACTCTCTACATTATTCTTAGAAAAAAGAGTTTCCTTCTATCATTGAATACTCAGAGTCTAATTCAGATACTTTAGAGGAATCTTGTGTTCGCCTTTTGGCTCACTCAACAAATCCATTAGAGTCTCCCACTAAAGGTTCCAAGCTGCAATAGTCTTTATATCCAACTAAGACTTTTAGCCAATCACAAGTTACTCTTCCTGATTCAAACATACAATTCACCAAAGGTGTCTCAAGCCCCTCAACACCTAAGAAGAATCCTTCTTGTATTGATTCAGATGGGGAATCGAATGTTAGTATGAGTAGTGAGGAATTGGTTTCTCTTATATTGGAAACAGAGCAGGTTGATCAGTTTGTAGACGATACATTTGCAAAAGCGTTCGAAAATCTATTTTCAAATGAAGTTAATGAGCCTGTCAATGTCTCTAGTGGAGTAGTTTCACTTGTGATTTCTACCCAAATTGATAAGGAAATGAGCAATCAAGACGATCATGAGGGAAGTCTACAAGATGAAAATCCAGCTCAATCAAGCTCAACCGAAGCTCATGCTCAAATTGCAACAAAAGGGAAGCACTGAAATGGGGGATTTGAGATTATTGGAGAATTGAAATCTTCTGCAGAGAAGTCTTTGGGAATTGGGTGAGGGTGGAGATGTCAATCTCCCAAGACGGTTGTGTTGTGTCGTGTGTCAAAAATGTGGGGGAAGAGAGGAATTCAAGAGCATTGACACATATTTCGAAGTTTCTTGAGAGTTTTCAAGAGCATTCTAGATTTTTTATTTTTTTACTTATTTTCTTTTTAATTTATTGAGTTTTAGAGATGTCTATTTTCCTTGCGGGGACTCGCCTCTAATGGGGCGGACTCTGTTTAGGCGGGAAATGGGAGAGAGAGTGGGGAAATTTTTTTCCCCGTTAGCTAAACTGGGTCGGGGTTCCCCATCCCCACCTCGTTTCTTTTGCCCTTTTAAAAAACCCACTAATCTTTCACTTTCCTTCCTCTCTCACATGCATATAACGCAAAACCCATGAACAAAAACTTAGGGGGTGTTTAGGGCAAGGAGTTGCAAGGAATAGGAATTAAGAAGTCTTGGGAGTTAGAAAGTCTGTGTTTGGGGTGCAAAGTTGTTTAGTCTAGAGTTCTGAAATTTGTATTTGGGGCAAGGAGTTGCTGGGAGTGGAGTTCTAAAGTCTGTGTTTCGGGTGCAGGTTTTTTAAACATAGAGTTCTGAAGTCTGAATTGATTTTAGATTTTTTTTTTACAGTTTTTTTTTACAATTTCTCAAAATTTTATTATTAAGAATTTTTTTCCATGAATTCTAAGATTGAGGTTTTTTTTTTGTTTTTATTAATTTATGTATATTTTACAAGTTTCATTAAAGAAAAACATAAGAGTTTTGAACAAAATACCCCCACATTCTTTTTTCAATATCTCTCACATTAATTATTGATTTCCCTTGGATAGTTTTCAAATAAAAGAAAGTTTTATAATACTTTTTTAAATATTATATGTGATTCGGAAAAGATTTCAATCCATTAATTTAAAGGGATTCAAATAAACTTCAAGATTTTTATGTTTTTATTCTCTCAATTCTAGAAATAGTATAGATTTGTCTCCGTCAATCTTAAAATTGAGATTTTAAATTATATTATTTTATGAATATTCTACAATTATGTTAAAGACTTGTTTTCGTCAATTTTAAAATTTTAATTTAAGATTTATTTTTCAAGCTTAGTAAAATATATATTTTTATATAATTTAAGATTTTATTTTTCCAACTAATCAATGTAATGGATTATCTAAAGTTTGATTAATTTGAAAATAATATATTCTTTAAAGTTAAAAATAAAATATCAAATAGTTATGCTATTTTAATATAATTAAGTTCAAAATAAATGTATATATTTTTAACACCATTCAAAATGAATATCATATAACTTTTGTTCAATTAAAAAAATTGTTATGTAGTACTCTAATTTACATTAAGAATTTCAATTTAAAAGGGTAAGGATGGCCAATTTCATGGTTATAACAAAAAATAGTGAATGCCCAAGAAGGGCCAAGTTCATTATTCAAACAAAAAAGTCATACATGTGTAGTTGTTATTACAAAAAATAGTGAATGACCAAGAATGACCAAGATCATGGTTACTACATAGCATACATGTGTAGTTGTTGCGGAAGATATGGGTTGTTACTTACAAACCAAAAAAATGGTGATAAGAGATATATGGGTCCAATTCATGGGAGCACAAACTGAGTTGAAGCAAGATAGGTCATTCCCTCCTTTCAAGAAGGTACATGCAATAATCTCATTTCATCCAATGGGACTGACAAGAAGCTGACGGTCTTAAGTACATCCGTAAATAAGATGTCCATCAGTGTGATTCTGTCCTATTTGGACAACGCCGGTGTCAATTGGGAAAGGGTGTCTGAGACCTGTTTGTGTCGATTATCCTTAAGATCATAGTTCGATACAGGCCATGATGCAATACCCTCCAACTGGGTATTTTGCATGTCCATTGTCGTGCGTATGACGGCTAGCATGTAACGCCCAACTTTTATATGTGCATTAATTTCAAAATTTTGGAAATAAGTTGGAATAATCCTTAAATAAGTATTTTGATTTTGAGGTTAATTTAGAATTTGGAATTAATGAGGGGAAATTTTGGAATTGAAGAAGTTAGTTGAGGGCATATATGGTTTTTGGTTATTTGAAAAAAAAAGGAAAAAAAAAAGAGAGAAAAGATCTCCTTCATCCTTATCTTCATCTTCATCTTCATTCCTTCTCTCTCTCTCCCAAAAGACCCTCCCTCTTGACAACCTCTCTTTCTCTCTCTCTCTTCCTCATCGGACCGCAGCACGCCGAGCTCCCCTCGCTGATAAGCCATGCAGCGCCATCCACCGTGCACCCATGCACACCGCAAGTCACCATCGTTTGAGTCTAAAGTCATAAAAGCACGCCCCGCTATCGAACGCTGCTCGTGGTTCATGCTGAACCCGAGCTTCGCCGCCGACCAGTTCCAATTGGCGAGTGCCACACCTCTGTTGGCCGGAGTGCACAGATCCACCGCTAGCCTCATGTCACCATGCCATTTGTTGCAAATCCGCAACCATCGTCATTCGAGCTGCCCAGATTCGCAAAACACCCACACCATAGCCTCATCTTTCTCTCGGTTTGTGGATAGTAGAGGGTGGTGTTTGGGGTCGTTTTCCAACAAGCTCATTATTTGTACAACAAGCTTTTGGTATCTATTTCCTTTGGTTTAAGGGTTTTGAAGTTGATTTTGGGCATAGAATCACATGGGTGTTCTCTTGGAGTACTTTGTAAGTCTTAATCTTCAAGAATTAATTTCTTGATTAGAATGGCTTATTATTGATTTATGCTGAAAATGGTGTAGGTTGGACTAGACTACTTTTCAAAAGAGTTAATTTTTTTGTTTAATGATCACTTTTCGAGGTAAGTAGCCTAGTGGATTAATGCTTTGGATATGTAGCTCTTGGATTTTGGTATATATGTATGATTAAGTGGTTTGAGTATGTTCTTTCAATTATGTGCTTGTAAGTAGCCATTTGGATTATCCCATTAAGACCACGTTGAGTTAGCTTATGCATGGAATGTTGTGAATGATGAAGCATTCTAAATTTTTTATATGTAAAGCATGTGATTATTGACTATCTTGTTTTGGTATGTTTTGTGAGCTTAAGGTTGCCAAGTATGAATTTATATTGATGATAAGGTGACTTATAGTATAAGCCAATTGTCGTTCGCACGTGTAGCATATTGGTGGAGCGTAGTACTTGAAGGTTATGATTTGTGGTTATGGTGGATTATCCTACTATTGTGTTAATGTTAAACATTGTTGTTTGGCACAGATCCTTGAACCTTGTTATGGTTTTCAGAAGGGTCGAGATCATGCTGTTATTACTGTAAGTAGTTAATTCGGAACAAATTCTTAGAACTTGGCTCATTTGGAATACATGAATGGCTATGACTGTAGTTTAACTAAAAGCGTGAATGTATTGGATATTTGATTAACCTGAATGAACATAAGTCGTTAAGTTAGGTCTGCTTGAGATGTTGGGATGTCGTTTTGAGATTTGTATGTCTGAAACACTTGAACAATTGGCTGAGGTTTAGTTCTTGCGAGTTGGCGGAGGTTTGGACGAGCTGATTGCGTGTAGGGTGCTTGACGCCTTGGGTTGATTGATTGGTAACTTAGAACCCCCCTAAAGGTATACCATGTTCCGAGTCATTATCCATGACCCTTGTGGTAGAACGGTTCGGAATGTCTTGTGGTGTTTAACGTGTTTTAATTGGGCTTGGATATAAATAGGGGCATAGGGATCATTCCGGTTCTTAGCAGGTTTAAGGGATTAGTATTGGAAGAGGTTGCATAGGGTTTTATGTCACTCGTAACTTCCTAGAAGGAGAAGTTGGTTGCTTTTGTGCTGGCATAGAAGGTGGCATAGAAGGTAAATAGCCAATTAGACTACCTTGTTAAATGTCGTGTTCGTGAAAAGTTGAGGTGAGCCTTGGTTCAAGTGTGATTGAGTCATAATTATTTGAACGCTTCTGTAGCATGTTTGCTTAAATAATCAAAAGGTGTAGTTGGTGAGTGGTTGTTTCGAGTTGGTGCCTGAACCATATAAAACCTTCGTGTGTTGTTGTTGTGTTCGTATTTTCGGTTATACTTGAGAGCTATGGGTTGGATTTGTGGGAAAGGTTGGTGACTTGTTGAATAGCTAGGTGCCCTTGGCGTTCTAAGCGTGTTGTGAATGAGGGCAAGATAATTGCTTGGCATCACAAACTCTTTTCCCATATGAGGCATAGGCGTAGTGAGATAGGATGGGCACAAGGGTTGCTTTCTCTCTTTTTTCTTGCTAGTTTAGGGGGCGATTCCCCCACTTTATTTAGATAAGGGTTGCTTCTCCTATTTTCTTTTGCTAGTTTAGGGGGTGATTCCTCTACTTTATTTAGAATGATGGTTGTTTTCCTTCATTCAGTATGCTAGCTTAGAGGACGATTTTTCCCATTGGATGTGTTTGGGAAGCTCGGGCCAGGTTGTGAGTGTGGTTCTGACATGATGAGTGGGTTGGCATGATGTGTTACTTTGGAGTTTTTGAGAGTGTTGCAAACAAACAAAAGCCCGTTAGGCTGGTGTCACTTACTATTTTCTTTCTCCCAGTGCGAGCATGTATTCCTAGAATGTTGTGTGATAGGACGAGCATGAGGGTTGCTTTCCCTTTTTGCCTGTGTTATCTTAGGGGGCGATTCCCCCACGTTATATAGAATGAGGGTTGATCTCCTTCATTCAGTATGCTAGTATGGGGCGGTTCTCCACCGTTTTAAGCGTGATGGTTGCTTTCCTTCATTGCGTTGCGCTAGCCAGAGGGATGATTCCTCCAAGATTGTAGAAGTGAGGGTTGCTTTCCTTCACTGTATTAGACCAGTCTTGGTTACATGACTCGAAGGTATGACACGAGGCTATACCAGAGAGGGATGGGGCTTAGGGTAAGGTGAGTGGGCATTTAGCTAATGGACGCGAATGTTCGAGTTGAGTAAGGAGTCTGTGAGTTAGAGTCGAGCTCTTCTATGTATGATTGTGAACTTTAGACCTTTAAGTGGGCTACTTACTGAGTATATTTATACTCATTTTTGCTACTTTATTTTTGTCTTCACAGATGGTGCACAACCACGAGGCAGGTGACAGAGGTGATGACTTGACGAGGCTATGGAGACACCACCGGAGTCCTTCCCTGTGTCTAGAGTTTATTTTTTTTATTTTAGTTCTTGTCGCGTATTGGTCTATAAATCTTAAATTTTCTTTGGATTCCATGTGTTTGATTTTAATATCTTCGATTCTTTTGTCTGGTTGGTTGAGCTCAACATATTTTATCGTAGTTTGGTGGATGCTGAGTGGTTTCTTTGAGATATAGAAGTGTTTTTATTCCTATCAGGTCTTTGTAAAATTTTAGTTTTCTTGTAGTTACGCAGTAATGCTACCGAAATTTTGAGCATGAGCGAGGTAACTTAGTCGTGCTTCCACATTTAGAGAGTCGTATGGGTTAGGGTCATTACATAGCATGTTAGAGTGGTAGGACATACGTTTTCTCTTGCTTCCACGCGACGTCGTGGCATATCTTTGAAACCTGCTGGCTGGCATCCCTAGATTCTCTTCCTCGTTCAAATTGTCCGCTCCATTGAACAAAAAGGGTTGTGGTACATAAGGTTCCTAGGATACTTCAATCTCTTCATTCGACCCCAGTGGCTTGGCATCATTCGATGCCATGTCACAAGGGTCTCTGCACCAGCCCCTGTCGCTCGATATTTTCCAAAGACGAATGCTAGCTCATCAAAGTGGGGGAATGACTTATTCCGCAGTCACTTCGCAGCTGGATGACCCTGCATGTCGAAACTGATATATTTTTATGTATTTCGTAGTGTAACTAATATGTATGCTATAAATCTGTAAGCTTACCCTGACCCATGCGTCGAACACGTCCTTCTCAGTCTCTACGCATTTAAACTCATCATTTCACCCAAATCCACTACACCCGGTACCTAGCATCTCGAAAATGGCTGTGTACTGCTTCTTCAGGCTCTTCACCCTATAGTCTATCTTGGTTGTTGCTCCAATTGTATAGTTCGGTAGTTTTTCCCTCAACAGCCGTAACAGATGAGATAGGTATCCGAACTTGAACGTTCCATTGTCTGATCTCCAACATCCCTCCTGGACCATTGCGATGAGGCATTCCACTAACTTGGCATCCTTAAATTTGGTCCATGAGTGCTTCATCACTCTCTCCACACTTGTCATTTCCCTAAATGCATATATACACATCACCACATGTTAAACTTTGTTGGGTTATATCTCAATAAGTTTGTAGGATAGTAATTGGAATAACGTGTACATTCAATTGATAAGCTAAAAGTTATAATTCAAATGTTCACATTCAACGAAAGTACATCAACAACTTAAAATAGAGTACGAAAGATTGAGTTTAGTTCTTAGAATAATAATTAAAATTGGTCATGATCACGATTGGGTCCATTCAGCAAACATTCGTTTAGCCATATCATTCTGTCGTTGGCTCCATTCGGTAGAAGTTTCAATGAAACTTATATTATCTCGACTGAAGACACTTGAAGGTGATTCTTCCTCTTCCCATTCTTCCAACGCTATACTCGAACCTACCTCTCGGCTGATAAGATTGTGGATGAGACAGCATGCCATTATGGTTCAACATTGGGTCCAGACAGGGTAGAAGGATTTTCCCCATAGGGGCCCATCTCCCTTTCAACACACTGAACGCCTTCTCGATTACGTTCCTCACAGATGAATGCTTCCTTGGATTAGTTGGTGCATTCCCTGCCCCATGCCACGCAGGGAGATGGTATCGTTCCCCTCTATACGGTATCAAGAATCCATCTGCATTTGAGTACCCAGCATCACAAAGATGATAATATCATGTTCAAAGTGAACCTATGAGTGGTGCATTTAAAGGATTAACATGTATTACAGTTTCATTGTTTGTTTTATTACCCTTGGGAACCTTCAACCCATCAATTCTTGATATTGCATCTTGAAGAACTCGAGAATCAATTGCAGACCCTTCCCATCTTGGCATTACGAAGATGAATTCTCCACTCGAAGAGCAAACAACAAGCACATTGGTCGCGATCTTACCCTTCTACGTCCTATATCTCGATCAATTAGCAGTGCTCACATTCAGCTTGATGTACGTGCCATCCAATGCACCCAAACAATCCTGTATTGTAAATACATAGATTACGGGAGTTACATACATCATTCTAGATCCCCTTTCACCATATAATAGACAGACAAACTAAATTATGTGTACCTCAAACCACTTCCATTTCCCATCAGTATAAGAGTTCGTGATTGGCTTTGATTTCTTTAGTAGAATCTCATGTACTCGCAATACTGTGCTAAGTACAGAGTTGAAGTGTTTAGACACTGTCTCACCAGAACTTGCAAACTGTCTACGAATTATTTGGTTCTTCAAGTCATGTGCTAGGATGTGCAAGAACAAGGCGACCATCTCCTCTACATCTACATATTTGATCGCCTCTAAACCGCTTGTTGTTCTCAACATACTATAGAGGATGGTAAAACACCTTCTATCAATCCTCGTGCTCTCGATACAACATAGGTCATTTTCGTAGATTAGACGAAAGAATGTTAATTGCCTAATTTGATGTCTAAGGTATGATGATTGGTGTTCTATCCTACGATGGTCATTAAGTAACAGTTCTAACAATAGCAACGTCTGACGTTGGGTGGCCGTAATGACTGCCAATATACTTACTAATTCATGGTTATCCATAGTAGGATGGAAGCACATATATTTGTTCCTGAAACACAAAAGTTGTCACTTGTTATTTATTTCCGTTCATGATTATATATCTCATGAGTATCACTTAGTACTGCCTATAAGTTACTCCCATAATATACATTATGATCATTCCCCTTATGAACCTTATCAGTAGTTACATGATATTATTAGATCCTCCTACATGACCAACATTCATTGAAGGGATGCTACGACAAACTTGTGATTGGTCAATAGTATCTAACTGTCCACTTGTTGCCACTACATATTGCCTAAATGCATACTCTGCTTCCGCTATGGTTGCATATGACTTGTGGACCGCTCCCCTAAATCCAGTCACTTCATTGTGGCATTCAACCCATGATGTGTAAATCTCTAGGTTACAACCAACGAATACCACATAGAATTTTGAATTCCCCATAACCCTAAATTCAACATGTAATCAATTAAATTCTAACCTATCACCTATAACAACATAAGAATTGAATGAAGAACAAGTGCATATTCCATTCTTCAGTCATTCCAGTTTTTATGGTTTAGGGTCTTGTATTTAGGGTTTAGGGGGTAAGGTTTAAGGTTTAGGAATTAGGGTTTGGGGGTTAGGGTATTTCAAGGTTTATGGTTTAGGGTCTCATATTTATGGTTTAGGGATTAGGGTTTAGGGTCTTGAATTTAGGATTTAGGGGTTAGGGTTTAAGGTTTAGGGGTTAGGATTTTGTATTTAGGGTTTATGGTTTAAAGGTTTGGGCTTTAGGTTTTAGGGCACTGGATTTTAGGGCTAATTTGCTAACTTTCTATACACACATATGGTCTATTTTGTTAATTTATACATGCTTGTCTATATTTTAATTCAAATTAGATTAGTTCATAAAAAAGAAATTCCTTTTTTTCTTACATTCGAATTGAGATTGACCAAGTAGAAGGTGTTTAGAAAAAAAAAAACTTTTCTTTCCAAGTATGTTAAAGAGTTGTATTGAAATTAAAAAACATGGTTTAGAAAAACAAATAGTACCTTGAGTTATATTTTTTTTCCAAGTTGGATAGTTAACAAAATGCAATATTTTTATAGTGCTGTTGTTTTCCAATACATTATTCAAACACCCTTTTCTTGATATACAGATCTAATATTCCAATTTAATGTTTTAAGAAAATAAAATAGTAAATTGGAAAAACCTTTGTTTTAAAAGATATGTGTAATATTCTAATTCACAATTTTAAGATAAAACAGTATATTTAAAAAACATTTGTTTTCATAGATGTCATTGATAGAGGTCTTGTCTTCGAAGTCAAATTTAAAAAACCTTTGGTTAATAGTTAAAAAAACCTTTCAAAGTCAAATTCACAATTTCATTTTTTTCAGCAACAATTCAAAAAGTTCCTTATTTATTTTCTAAACACTACATTTTTCTAAACACTACATTTTTTAACGTTAGACATTTTTGAACATTTCTAACGTTAAAAAAACCTTGCAGCTCCAATTCGAAGTTAAATTAAAAAAAAAAACCTTTGGTTAATTAGTTAAAAAAACCTTTTGAAGTCAAATTCACGATTTCATTTTTTTTCAGCTCCAATTCAAAAAGTTCCTTATTTTTTTTTTCTAAACACTACATTTTTTTTAACATTTCTAACGTTAAAAAAACCTTTCAGCTCCAATTCGAAGTCAAATTTTAAAAAAGCCTTTGGTTAATCGTTCTTTTTTTTTTCTTTCTAAACACTACATTTTTTTAACATTTGTAACATTAGATTATTCCATGTAGTATTATGTCTATGTTTACGTCGGCAAAGAAATTTCAGAACAACAAGACCAATGTATAAAAAACAACTAACATTGCATTACTCAAGAAAGTGTCAAAAGACATGTCTAAGAGTTAATATCGTACATAAACAAGAACAACGTGTAAAAAAATAATGTCCAAAGTGCGAATATTATACAGAATGAAAGAGTGTTGCATAACATTTCATATAATACACATATAAAACAAAAATATTTTGAACCTCAAACTAAGGTCTACGCTGTAGATAGAGTGTCCTACCCTGCAAGTGATAAAAAAAAAAAAAAAAAACTATATTAGTATGGAAAAGTCAACTTAAAGCATAAGAGAATGAAAGAAATGAGTAAGGAATGATCACCTTAGTTAGAAAGTTGAGGTTGAAGATGTAGATGTGGTTGGAAATCTAACAGGCTTCACACTGTAAAATTAGAAAGAAGAATTTAACAAATATACTATCATAACATAGTGATGAGGTAAAGAAAGAAAGAACAAAAAAGGTACTCACGGACTAAGTGGATGGTTTTTTGGTCGTGGAGGTGTGCCTAAATGATCCTCATTCGTGAGTGTGTAAATATAGAGGATTAATCATGGTTGGTAGCATGGTAGTTGGGTGAACTTATTGTCATAAGTGCACCTAACAATAGTAATTAAGGGGGAGGGGGAGGGGGAGGGAGGAAGCAAACTTATAACATATGTTTCAAAAATAAGTTGGTTGGGATGACAGAATATCATTCAATACACGACAGTATATTTAATGGAGGAAATGTCAAACCAAGCATTATATCAATACAGAGCAGGTCATTTAATAAACCATACCAACCACTATTTTAAACAGATTGTAGCAAACAACCCCAATTATCGAAGATGTATGGCCTCAGAGACAACACCAATTATTTTAATCACATTCAGATAACATATTATAGCAAAGACATAATAATTAAAAAAATCTTAACGTAGGAATGTATTGAAATTGGCCTTAGGGGTACATGTGTTTCATCCAAGAAAATGAAATTCCAAAGGAATAAACAACATGGACTATAATTTGAACCAACAGGCGAATCAAAATACAGTGAAGAAAACAAAGAGAAATGAAATTATTTCTTGAGGTTGAAAACCAGAGAAGAAGAATTGGTAATAGAGAAACAAAATAAAACAATAGCACGTAACATAAGTTGAACATAAGATTGAAATAACATTAAAAACTCCAAGAAATTCAAAGAGATCAGAATATAAAAGTACATGAAAAAAAGTGCTCATCATTGACCTTCAAGAAAGAAAACAAACCTCGTTGAGAAGCCTCCAACCAAATCCTCCCCCCCCCCCCCCCCCCACTAGGCTCCAAAATGCATAACAGCCCCTACCAAGCACCTTATCAGCCATTTTTGCTAACATGCAGCCTTACAAACCCAAAGAACAAGTACCGAGGAAGTTGCTGTGAATGAAGGAATACCAACAAGGGCGACAAGGGTTGATGTTACGGGTGAAGCGGCGAGGGGAGTTGTTAGGGTTTCAGATCTAAAAAAAATAAAATACAGATGTCAATAACCACCGATTAGGGTTCAGATGTAGAAGAAAAGGACATATAGGGGTGGAGAAGTGGAAGGTGTATCATGGTCTAATTTTGGGCCTAGGGTTTCAGTTGTTAAGAAGTTGAAGAAAAAGGATACAGTCGATTCAAACTAATGAGATGGAGGTAAACAAAAGAATATAAGAAACCTTAGAGAAGAGAAATAAGAGATCTACTAAGAATTGGCAAAGGTGAGGTCAATGAGAGAAGAGACTGTTCATCGACAGAGCAAAGCAGAGGTCGATACCACCAGAGAAGAGTGAGAAATGATGAACGAAAGAAGAATTCAGGAAGATGAATGGAAAAAGAATCGGAGGATATGATCAGAAGAAGCATCGGAGTAGATAAACGGACAGAAAATCTGAGAAGATAAACGAAAGAAGAATCGGAGAAGAAAAATCTCGAGGACTGGGAGAGAGAGAGGAGAGAGAGCTGAAAAGTGAAAATGGGACGAAAATGCTCAAGGATTACTATGCGGACTTCAACAATAAACACGGTTGAAATCTGCGTTTATCTTCATCAAACTCCGGGCTTTGCAACTTTGTGGGCCAAACGAGGAGTTTTTTGGCCTACCCAACTCCCCACTTGCCAATTCCATGGGCCAACGACGATGATGACAAGTACCAGGCGACAATGGCAGTTATTACTCGACGATGGCAAAGACAATTGAAGGAGAAACTGCCCGACGATCCTTTACAATCCTTTCCTTCATCTCTTGCACAAACGATAGCCCTCCATGCACTAAAAAACAATAACAGTGATGACACAATTGTAGTAGGCGACAACGATGGCGAATTTGAAGTCGAAGGCAACTAAAGTTTTCACAATGAACGTTGCTAGTTGCGAAGGTTTGGTGAGAACGGTGACGATGGCGATTTGGTGAACAATTTCTCTACAAACAGTGATAGTGGCTGCTCTATGAACGGTTTGGTAAGAAATCTTCTTTTGTTATTGCCAAATATAAGACAAAAGTAAAGTGAGTAAAGAGATTTAGGATGAGTTATTTATTTATTTATTGAATAATAGAACTTTTGATGGTGCGAACGAACTCTTTTGCCTTTAAAAAAATAAGTCATCAACTTTTACTTTCTTTCCTCTCTCGCATGCACACAAGGCAAAAACCACGAATTGAAATCTCAGCGACAACTTAGAGTACATAGGAGACAACAACGGCGATGAGAGTTGAAGGCAAAACTTCCCAATAGTCCTTTATAGTCCTATGCTTCGTCTCTCGCATGCATGACAACCTTCAACCCACTAAAATCTATGACGGCGATGACAATGGTTGTTGAAGGCAATGACAACAATGATGGTAATTGAAGGTGGTAGCGTTGCGTTTGAAGGCAAAGGTAGATAAAGTTTTCACAACAAATGTTGATAGTTGCGAACGATTCAGGGACTTTTCTGCGAATGGTTTGGTGAGAATGGCAACGGCGAAGATTTGGTGTGAATTTTTTATGTGAACGGCGATAGTGATTGCTTTGTGAATGGTTTAGTGAGAATTTTCCTTGGGTAATTGCCAAATATAAGACAAAAATAAGGGGACAATATTAGCTTTAGGGCTTCAATCAAACTAAATATTTTGATAATAACAAACTCAATTTTTTATACTAAACATTTTAGTATTTCAAAGAGTCTATCTTGTAGAGTTCGGAAAGACGATTCCGATGCACTTTAAATCGTTCAAATCAGAGTTCGAACAAAAAAGATTTAAGCAAAAGAAGATTGGAAGAAAATGCTGACATAAGGAGTGAAGTGGCAGCTGACGTGGCATTAGCGATTAAATTTGATGATGTGGCGGCTGGCGTGGCACATAACAGCTGGATTTTGCTGATGTGGCATCCAAGGACTATATTTTGCTGATGTGGCATGGTGACGTGGCATCCAACGACTACTTTTTGCTAACGTGGTGATGATGTGTCAGGGTGATGTGGCATTGATGTGGCATACATGACGAAGGAGAAGACAACACGTTGCAAACTTTTTGTCTGAAGTTCGAAAAGGATATATATACATAAATAAATATATAAATTAAAAAAAGGGCAAAAGCAGCGTTGCTGCCGGTCGACGCACATGTGCACTACAAGCGCCTGGCGTAGTCCAATGTCCTTATATAAGGACATTGACTTATATACTTTAGGCTTCAGGTTTTCAGCTAAGTCAATGTCCTTATATACTTTAGGTATCAAAATCCTTTCCAAAAACTCCCTCCTTGAATCCTAACCCTCCATCACTTTTTGCCCTAAATCAAATTGCCCATATCACAACTCCCTTTCTTAAAAACTGACCGACTTTGTCATCAAGAAGGACTTTTTTTTGAAAATTTCCAACAACCAAAAAGTGACTTCTAGCAAAAAGCCTCTAATTCTCTCAAATCTCACCATTCTCTCAATCGGCAAATTGCAATTGTGTGAGTAGTATTAAACTAAATCCTTTGATCCAAAATTGGTATATTTTTTCTTTCAAGAAGCAATTTTGTTATGTTTAATTATTTTTTGGGGATTTGTATTAAGGTGTGGGATACACCTTGGGTTGTAAGAAAAAGAAATTGGTTTAATCCTAAACCAGTAAAAGGATTTGGTTTCTATTCAACATAAGAAAAAGAGGGTCGTGTCGGTTTGGTTCTCACCCGTAAGATGATCACATAGTGAAATACCCAAGAAGGAGTCTTGGGGACTGGAGTAGGCGATTTGTCGAACCACTATAATTTTCGATGTCCTCTTTCCCTTACTCTTTACTTTCAATTTTTGCAACTTTTGTTGAACGCATGCTTTAGGGTTAAATCTACTTTGTTGCTCGATAAATTATTTTGATTGCGAATTTTGGTTGCTTTAGAACTCGCTCGTTGTCTTTTTTTTTTAACTAGTTTTAGATTTTTAAATTAAAATCAAAATAAAAAAATTGGTAGCAACCCTATTCATCTCCCTTCTAGTGTTGCCGTTAGATCCTACAACTATTATCAAAGCGGGTTGCTTCGGAAAAGTGCTTGGAATTTATTTTCCGACAATTTCAAAACTAATTTTTTTTATTGTTTATTAAATCTGATTTTTTTTTTATTTTGAGCAAAAAGTTTGAAAGATTGTGTTTTAAAAGCCGTGTTCACTAGAAAAATTTTTCCTTGAAAATTGGTTCTTAAAATCCTATTGTTCTCCACTTTTCAAACTCTGAATCAGTTTTGAAATTTTATTGAAAAGTTATTTTTGTTAAATTATTTTTCTTTATAAGAAGTTCCTTTTAAAAGAATTTTTTTTCAAAAATAAATTCTCTCTTAATTTTTTTTTCTACCTTTTCTGAAATTCTTACTTGTTCGAGCTTATGGTAAATATTGGAATAAATGGGTTTATTGAGGGTCAATCTACCACTAGGCCACCTTTCTTTGATGGAAATAACTATACTTGGTGGAAAACTAGGATGAGAATTTATTTGCTTTTCATTGATTACAATTTATAGGAAATTGTCTCTAAGGGTCCTAGTGTTCCAATTAAGTCTATTACTAATTAGGATGTGCGTAAAAATGAAAATGAGTTAAAAAAGGATGATAAAAAGAAAGTGTCAATAAATTTTAGAGCCATGAATTGTTTGTTTTGTGCTTTATGTTCTGATGAGTTCAGTCTCAGAATGTAATTCTACTAAAGAAATATGGGATATGCTTGAAGTAACTCATGAAGGGACTAACCAAGTTAAAGAATAAAAAATTAGTATGTTAGTCCATAATTATGAATTATTTAAAATGGGTGCTAGTGAAGCTATTTCTGAAATGTTTACTAGATTTACAAACATTGTGAATACCTTGAAGGGATTAGGAAAAACATACACTACATCTGAGAACGTGAGGAAAATCCTTAGATCGTTGCCTAAAAGTTGAGAAGCTAAAGTGATGGCAATTCAAGAGGCTAAGGATCTCTCAGAACTTCAATTAAAGGAGCTCATTGGATCTCTCATGAAGCATGAGATAATTATGAAGGGCAACATGGAAGATGATGTCAAAAAGAAGAAGAGTCTGGCATTAAAGTCTACTCAAAATCAAGAGGACTCTGAAAGTGATGTTGAATTAAATGATGAAGAGTACGCCTACTTGACCAAGAGGTTCAAGAAACATTTTAGAAAGAGAAACTTCTCCAAGAAGAATAATAGTCAAGATGGCAAAGGAGAAAAGAGCAATAGGGACTCCATCATCTACTTTGAGTGCAAAAAGCCTAGACATGTAAAGTGGGACTGTCCTCAAAGAAAGTTATCCTCAAAGAAAAACAAGAAGGCCATGAAAGCTACATGGGATGAAAGTAATGAAAGCAAGTCTAAAAGTGAAGAAGAAGTGGCCAACATCTGTTTTATGGCTTTTGGAGACGACGACGACAATGATGACGATGATGAGGTAATTCCTGAAAACCTTACTTTTGATGAACTTGTTGAAGCTTTTAATGAAATTAAAAATGAATTTGAAAAATTAGACTGCAAATACATAACTCTTAGAAAGAAAAATGCTAGGATAGCTCACGAGAATAATGATTTATTAATTGAACTAGAGAACATAAAAGAAGAAAATGAGACATTAAGAAAAGATCTTGATTTGTGTAAGTCAAATTTGCATGCTTTAAAAGAGGAGTACAAAATATTAGAAAGTAAAAATGAAGATTTATCCTCTACCCTTGTTAAGTTTACTAATGGAAAAAATAACTTAGATATTATGATGAGTAAGCAACGAGGTATTTTTGATAAAAGTGGGTTAGGTTACAAACCTCACCAAAAGCAAAAGAAATTCACCAATTATTTTGTGAAAGAAAGCGCCACGTCATCTATTGTTTGTCATGCATGTGGGAAACATGGTCATAAAGCTTATGCATGCAGTTTAAGAAAATCCAATGCTATAAATGAAAATAAAAAAGATGGATTCCTAAATTTTGGTTGACTAACCCCCAAGGACCCAAACAAATTTGGGTACCTAAGGTTACATCTTTAGAATTATTTTCTTTCAGGTGTGTTTGAAATCGATAAAGAATAAGTGGTATTTGGACAGTGGGTGTTCAAAACACATGACTGGGGACCACACAAAATTTACATACCAAGAAAAGAAAGATGGAGGATACGTTACTTTCGGTGAAGGCAAAAAGGGTAAGATCATTGGCAAAGGTAACATAGGTAATGGTTCAAGTTTCTTTATTGAAGATGTTCTTCTAGTTGATGGATTGAAGCATGATTTATTAAGTATCAGTCAGTTATGTGATAAGGGCTATAAGGTAATTTTTAATGATAAAAATTGCATAATTGAAAATGCCTTTGATGGAAAAATCATGTTTGTTAGAAATAGAGGTAGAAATATTTATACGGTTGATCTGATTGATTGTCCTGTAGTAAATAATAAATGCTTGTCTGCTTTACATGATGATTCTTAGTTGTGGCATAGAAGATTTGGACATGCAAGCATGCATTTAATTTCAAATATTTATAAGAAATCCCTTGTTAGAGGTCTTCCAAAATTAAATTTTGAAAAAGATAAAGTTTGTGATGCTTGCCAAATGGGTAAACAATCTAAGTCTTCTTTCAAACCAACGAAAATGGTTTCTACCTCCAAGCCTTTGCAACTATTACATATGGACCTTTTTGAACATACTAGAGTTACAAGTCTAAGTGGAAAACATTATGCTTTTATTATAGTTGATGACTTTTCGAGATTTACTTGGGTTTTATTTTTATCTCATAAGGATGAAGCTTTAAATATTTTATTAGTTTTAAAAAAAGAATTCAAAATGAAAAAGGTTTTGTGATTTCAAAAATTAGAAGTGATCATGGAGAATAATTTGAAAATGCCTCTTTTCAAAAATTTTGTGAAGAAAATGGTATTTCTCATGATTTTTCCTCTCCAAGAACACCTCAACAAAATGGCGTTGTAGAAAGAAAAAATTGGTCTTTACAAGAATTAGCCACCTCCATGTTCAATGAATATAATTTGTCAAAATATTTTGGGTTGAAGCTGTTAATATTGCGTCTTATGTAAGCAATAGAGTTCTAATAAGGCCTGTTTTGAATAAAACTCTCTATGAGCTTTTTAATGATAAAATCTCAAATATCAATTATTTAAAAGTCTTTGTTTGCAAATGTTTCCTTTTGAAAGACAAAGGGAAACTTGGAAAGTTTGACTAAAAAACTAACATTGTCATATTTTTAGGATATTCTGCTTGTAGTAAAGCATATAGAGTCTTTAATAAAAGAACTCTTGTGGTTGAGGAGTCAATGAATGTTGTATTTGATGAAACACATGTTGCATTTAATAAAGTTTTCGTGAGTGATGAATTAGAAAAACCTTTTGAGGATTTGAGCATTCAAGATAAGGACACAGAAGTAGTAGCAAGTGAGACTCAGAAAGAGCCAGAGGAAACCCTCCCTCAGGGTTGGAGATTCTCTACTCACCATCATCATGAGCTAATTATAGGGGATGTATCTCAAGGGGTAAGAACTTGTTCTTCTTTAAATGCTTTAAATAATCTTGCTTTCGTGTCTCAAATGGAACCAAAGACCTTTATAGATGCTGAATGTGATGAGTTCTGGTTAATTTGTTAGAAATAAAACTAGGTTAGTTGTTCAAGGTTACAATCAGGAAGAAGGAATAGATTAAGAGGAAACTTTTGCTCCTATAGCTAGACTTGAATCAATTCACATGTTGCTTGCATATGCATCTCATAAGAATTTCACTTTATTTCAAATGGATGTGAAAAGTGCATTTTTAAATGGTTTTATAATGGAGGAAGTTTATGTTGAACAACTTCTTGGTTTTGAAAGCTTTGAGCATGCAAGTCATGTTTTTAAATTAAATAAAGCTCTTTATCATCTTAAACAAACTCCTCTAGCCTGGTATGACCGTTTAAATAAATTTTTGCTTGAAAATGGTTTTAAAATAGGACTTATTGATACTACTTTTTTTTTTTATTAAAACGAAAGAAAAAAAACATTTTGTTAGTACAAGTTTATGTTGATGATATTATTTTTGGTGTCACTAACCCTTCTATTTGTGAGAATTTTCTAAGTGTATGCACAGTGAGTTTGAAATGAGCATGATGGGAGAACTCAAGTTCTTTCTTGGGATTCAAATCAAACAACTTGAAGAAGGAATCTTCATAAATCAAGAGAAGTATACAAGGAATCTACTCAAGAGATTTAAGTTTGATAATGCGAAAGTAGCAAAGACCCTGATGAGCACCACTACAAAACTCGATAAGGATGAAAAAGGTAAAAACGTAGATATTAAAGCCTATCGAAGTATGATCGAATCTCTACTGTACTTAACTGCGAATAGGCCTGATATTATGTTTAATGTTTGAATGTGTGCTAGATTTCAATCTTTCCCTAAAGAATCACACTTGCATGCAGTAAAAAGAATTTTCAAATATTTGCTTGGAACTGTTGACTTAGGTTTATGGTATCCTAAGAATGCATCTTTAGACTTGATTGCATATTTTGATGCTGACTTTGCTGGTAGTTTAACTGATAGGAAGAGTACTAGTGGAATATGTCAGTTCTTAGGTAGCTCACTAGTCTCTTGGTATAGCAAAAAGCAACACTCTATTGCATTATCCACTACTGTGGTCGAATACATTGTTGTTGCTAGTTGTTGTTCTCAGGATTTATGGATGAAACAACCCTTGCGTGATTTTGGCTTAAATTTTGAACAAGTACCTATCTTTTGTGATAATACTAGTTCAATTAATTTAACCAAAAACCCACCCGATTCAGCACTCTAGGACAAAACATATCTATATAAGACATCACTTCCTTAGAGAGCATGTGCAAAATGGTCATATTGTCATTAACTATGTACATATAGAGAAACAAGTAGTAGATATTTTTACAAAAGCTCTAAATGAAGAAGCATTTTGTAAAAATAGACTTGCACTTGGTATCATTCGCATTTAATGACAATACTATGTTTGATAGAGGGAGCATATTTTTTACTGTATGTTGAATTGAAGGAGAGCATTATATTTCATTAGTTATGTGTTTGAGGGGGAGATTTTTTTTGCATCTTTTTGGTGATAACAAAAAGGGGAGAATTTGTTTGAGAATTTATGCACTATTTATAGGTTTGTCATCATAAAAAAAGGGGAAAATGTTAGCTTTAGGGCTTCAATCAAACTAAATATTTTGATGATAACAAACTCAATTTTTTATACTAACCATTTTAGTGTTTCAAAGAATCTATCTTGTAGTTCTTGGAATGACGATTCCAACACACTTTAAATCGTTCGAATCAGAGTTCAAACGAAAAAGATATGAGCAAAAGAAGATTGAAGGAAAATGCTGACATGGCGAGTGACGTGGCATCAACGATTAAATTTGATGACATGGCAGCTGATGTGGCACATAACGGTAAGATTTTGCTGATGCGGCATGGTGATGTGACATCCAATGACTATTTTTTTGCTGACGTGTCATGGTGATGTGGCATACATTCACGAAGGAGAAGACTACATGTGGCAATGTTTTTGTCTGAAGTTCGAAAAGGATATATATATATATATATATATATATATATATATATATATATATAAATAAAAGAAGGGAAAAAGCAGCGCTATTTCCAGTCCATGCGCTACACGCGCGCATGCACTACACGGGCCTGGTGTGGCCTTCAAAAATGCGCGAGTACGGCACAATTTCACACTCTTGTGACTAGGCTTTAGGTTTTCGGCTAGGTCAATGTCCTTAAATGCTTTACATATCAAAATCCTTTCCAAAAACTCCCTCTTTGAATCCTAACCCTCCATCACTTTCTGCCCTAAATTAAATGGCCCATATTACAACTCCCTTTCTTAAAAACTGACAGCCTTTGTTCATCAAGGACATTTTTTAAAAACATTTCCAACAACCAAAAAAGTGACTTCAAGCAAAAAGCCTCTAATTCTCTCAAATCTCACCATTCTCTCAATCGACAAATTGCAATTGTGTGAGTAGTGTGAGAGTAAATCTTGTGATCCAAAATTGGTGTATTTTTGCTTTCAAGAAGTAATTTTGTTCTATTTAATTTTTTTGGGGGATTTTGTATTAAAGTGTGGGATACACCTTGGGTTGTGAGGAAAAGAAATTGGTTTAATCATGAACCAGTAAAAGGATTTGGGTCTCTCTTCAGCCTAAGAAAAAGAGGGTAGTGTCGGTTTGGTTCTCACCCGCAAGAGGATCACATAGTGAAATACCCAAGAATGAGTCTTAGAGAGTAGAGTAGGCGATTTGCCAAACCACTATAATTTTCGGTGTCCCCTTTCCCATACTCTTTACTTTCAATTTTGCAACTTTTTTGAACTCATGCTTTAGGGTTAAATCTGTTCTGCTGCTCGATAAATTATCTTGATTGCGAATTGTGGTTGCTTTAGAACTCGCTCGTTGTCTTTTCTTTTAACTAGTTTTTTATTTTTAGATTAAAATCAAAATTCAAAAATTGGTAGCAACCCTATTCACCCGTTTTTAGTGTTGTCGTTAGATCCTACACTAAAGAGATTTAGGATGAGTTTTTTTATTATTGAGTTAAAAGACTTCTGAGACTGTGAATGGACTTTTTTTCCCTTTAAAAAAATCTATAATCTCTTACTTTCCTTCCCCTCTTGCACACACGCAATGCAAAAACCATGAACTGAAACTCGATGACGACTTCGAGTACCTAGGCAATGGTGACGAGTACCAAGAGACAATGATAACAGTTGAAGGCAAAACTGTGAGACAGTCTTTTATGGTCCTTTCCGTTGTCTCTCACACATAGAACAGGCCTCCACGCTTTGAAATCTACGACGACATTGACGACTGTAATTGAGGAGGATGGAAATGGTGACGGTAGTTGAAGGTGGCGATGATGAGTTTGAAGGCAAAGGCAACTAAAGTTTTCAAAAAGAATGTTGCTTGTTGCAAATGGTTTGGGGACTTCTCTACAAACAGTTTAGTCAGAATGGCACGATGGTGGTTTGGTGAGCGATTTCTCTTCGAATGGCGATGGTGATTACTTTGTGAACAATTTGGTGAGAAATCTTCTCTGGTAATTGCAAAATATGAGGCAAAAATAAAGGAAGTAAATAGATTTAAGATAGATTTTTTTATTTATTGAGTAATAGAACATTTTAGGGGATTCATAGACTTTTTTGCCTTTTAAAACAAAAGTTTAGAAAGTTTAAAATAAAGGAACTTGCACTAGACTGAGAGTTTTTTCTATTCAAAAGTTTTCTTGTAAAGCCCACACGTTTTCAGTAGACTAGCTAACAATGAATCTTAAACTAAATAAAAGAAAACAGTGCTAAATGTTGAACAAAGTTGCTTATGCACAAGGTGAGACTTTTTTTTTTTTTTACTAGGGTATCTACATCTTTGAATTTCCAAGAACGAACTTAGCTCATAATTGTAAAGTGAATAAAATTTAAAAAGTAGAGAATGAAACTTGAATGAATAAAAACTGAATTCATATCAAAGAGAGGAATAGAATACACTTTGAGTTTGAATTTAAACAAAACAATAATTAAAAGTGAGAGACAAAACAACAACTAAAATGAAAAACTGAAACTTAAATAAAAGGAAAAACAATAAACATAAATCTAGCTTGTTTCTCAATCTAACTTGCTCAACCTTTTTCAAGTAGAGACAAGTGTTCACACTTTTCTTCTTTCAAATAAAGCGTTTGAACGAGGTTTACAACACTGATCGACTGAAAACAAATGGGCTTTAGAAGAAAACTTTTGAATAGAAACAATTCTCAATCTAGTGCAAGTGCACACTGTCAAACAAGTAGTAAATTGGAAGTATTCCAAAGTATCGATCCCACAGAGATAGATACAACAAAATTTTAAAATAGTAGCAAAGATGTTCACATAAGTAACCTCGCTAACCAATATAAATAAATTGGGAAGGTTGTATGCGTACTAAAAATCAATAAGAAAAAGATGAGATTCGAACATGCTTTTGTCCCTTGAATGGAATTGCGGCGTATATGCAATTGCAATCTTTACTCAAACACCAAAGCAATGTAAACCAGGTTCATCTCCTATTCGACCTTAATGGAAAGATCTTTAGAAGTCTGAGTGATTAAACCGATATGTCTATGGCTAATACGAACTTAATTTAATAAGAACACAACTGTTTGGTCTTAGAGGCTTTGCCTTATGTCTAGGGTAAAAAACAAGGGCTTATGACTAAACTCCTTATCTTTATTGCTTTTATGAAAACCAAATCTCGTCTAATCCTTTCAGTATTAAACTTGATTTTTGTATGTTCACCTAGGTGATCAAGCTAGACTCACAATAAGAGATTAAATCAATAAAAGCAAACAATGTTATGAAATTGAGCAAAGCTACTTTTACATAGTAGGCCTAACTTCCTATCTTTAGGGCATCCACATATTCGAATCCTAAAGATAGAATTAGCTCATATTGAGAAAAGAACTAATAGAACTTGGATGAAAGAAAATTGCATAGTAAACTAATAGAAACAATTAAATAACAAAAGAATAAAACTAAACTCAAGGAAAAGAAATAAGCTTGCTAGAAATTAACTTGAATGCTAAACTTTATTAAAATAACTTGTTGTAATGTAAAACTTAATTACAAGGAAATAAATATCTGAATAAAAGAAAGAAAAACTGAAACTTATAGAACAAAGCAAAACTAAAAAGAAAAACTGAAACTGAAGAACAACGAAACAAAAACTTCGAATCAATAGTAATAAAGAATGCCGAAACTTGAAGATGTAACTCCAAACCCACCTCAGTCTAATCCAAATCAACCTTTTTTCAAGGAGAGTTGAGTTGTAATAGTTTCGAATGGACTGAATCAAATTGGGTGCAACAGTTGGAATCTCCTTGAATCGATAATGAAAATTGTAAAGTGCAGAAAATTTGCGTGGGGATGTGTCTCTTTCTTCTGTTGCTTGTTTCTCCTCTATTTATAGCCTCCCAAGGTTAGCGTTTGCACAAAATATCTTTATGGAATGTCTCAAACCCTCAAGGCCTGGAATCGTAGAGAAAATCTTCGAGATATCGTCTGAAAATCGAATTTCCAGATTTTTTAATCTAGGTAAAATTGCAATTGCAACTTGATAGCACACAAAAGGGTGCTATTTCTAGGCTTAGATTTAGGTTAGTTTTGTGTATTTTTAGTGGACTTTGATGCTTTTATGTCATGAATGGCAGGAATCCAGCATTGAGAGCCAAACCGAGGATTTGGAGTGATTTGGAGACAAAAATAAGCTTAAAGGAAAGCTTTTGGGCCAAAGAGACAAGGAGAAAAAGTGCACAAGCAAATAGGCCCCACGAGCATACCATTGCAACGCTTTACCGAGTGTTGTAACACCATACATGCAGTCTTTCAAACCCAACAGACAGCACACAGAGCGTTGCAATGTTGTGCACATTGTTGCAATGCTAGCCTTAGAAATCTTTTCCTTTTTTATTTGATTCAAAGGGACGACGTTGCAATGCTGCCACTAGCGTTGCAATGTTGTCTTGGTAATATAAAGGGAATTTCTTAGTTTCGTGCAAAGGGAGGCCTTTTGGAGAGAAAATAAACCCTAGCTCGATTTAACTCTATTTTGGGACTTAGAAGGCACTTGTGAGAGCTAAGGATGAGATTCAAAGCTCGAGATCGTGGGGCATCACTATGGGAACGAGGATTGGCACGCGTCCACAAGTTTCTTTCTCTTTCTCTTTACGTTGTTGTTTTTTATTCTAGAATTTCATGAATTTAGGTTTGTAATGGTGATTTGAGTGACTAAACTCTTGTGGGATTGTACTGTTGAGATTTGTTTTTTATTTTTGGATTGTATTATATCGTAATGCCATTTATGCATCCTTGTGCTTCTTTTTTAATCTTATGGACAAAGTTTAGTATGTTTAATTTGAGTTTTAGCTTGAGAAAGTAAAACTTCGATATAGAATTGGTTGCATAACTATTAACATATTGGTGCATGAGAACGATTTGTATGTTAGTAGAAGCCACTTAGAGAATTCCGTTAATGTCATGTTTTATTGTAGAAATAGATCGAGAGGTTGATTTATTTTAAAGCATGAGTTTGATTGGAAGAAAAAAGAAAAGAAAAGATGGATGTCTCATTGGAACCACCGCGCCGCCGAAGACTCGTCGGCTTGACCCTCCCCTCTTGCGATCACCGATTAAACGAGAAGAAGGAGAAGCTCGAAAACCTCCCCTCCTTTCCTTTGGTGGTCACGAAGAAGAAGAGAAAGAAAGAGGATGGGTTTTTTATTTTTATTTTTTTATTCTTTTCTCTTTTTGTTTTGTTTTGGTTTTTTTTTTAAAATTTTTCCCCATTTAAGCCCAATAATAGCAACAAGACAATCTCAACCCTCAAGATACACATTTTTTTAAAAAATAACCCATTCCCAAAATTAATCAACAAGCCCACCAACCCTTCAACTTAATCCTTTGCTAAATTCTGCTTTAGTACCTGATTGGCAGGCATTACATTCCTCCCACCTTAAGAGCTTTCTTCCTCGAAAGGGCTAACTCTCGAAAAGTTCTGGATACTTGTCCCGCTTCTCGTCTTCACGTTCCCAAGTTGCTTCCTCGAGCTGTTGGTTCTACCACAACACCTTAACTAGGTTTGTCTCTTTGTTTATGTTTTTCTTTAAGTTAGTTTTGTGTTGATATCATGTTCTCGTTGGTTGATTGTTATCAGAACTCGAGAATCAGAAATTCTTTCACATTGCTCCACATTTGATCAGGCTAAATCAAAGATTCTCTCGCACTTCAGAGCAGTATCACTCTCCTTTTACCTTTTTTATTGTCCCTTTGCATGCTTAATTAAATCTAGGTAGTTTATATTAAGACAATGTATGCTTTAAGTTTGGGGGGATGCTCCGTTGTTCTGATTTGAGTTATTTGGGCTTTATTGTCTGATTTGAGTTATCTAAGCTTTATTGAATTTTTTTTTGTGAATTATATGATGATTCTATTGCATTTATGTGATGAGGACAACCTGTGATGTATTCTGATTAGTGAATTTTTTGCAATTTTTGTGAAATATGAGAGAATGTCTAGGATTGAAGTAAATTTAAATTTTTTCCTAAAATTCCTTACACTTGTGGAGCACTTAGCCTACCTACTAGTGGTTTTGAATGCTTAGAATAGATTTATATTGTCTACATGTTCGTTGTCACCACGTGGTCGACCTTGTTAGACTCGTCAATAAATTTATAGTCCACACTACAAATATTTTGCAATACAGTGGCATGGTGGATCCACAGGGAGGCCAAACTTTAGTTATTATCTTTCTTTAATTGGACAGTGTAATGGAACCGGGGGGGGGGGATTTGATGTGATAACTGGAATTAAGGAAATTACAATGCATAAAACTGAAATTAAAGATGGGAGTAAAACAAACTTACTAATAATGCCAATTTAAGAGGTCATCAGGTCCAAAAATGGAATTTCTATCCTTGGTTAGTAATTAATTTCAATGTGCAATGTACACATTTAACATCTAAATAATTCTAACGAAAAAGTTGTTGAAATTCTAATCCCTTATGAAATTAGTCCAAACTAGCATCGAACTAACTCTAAATCGACTCTTAGGGCTACGATAGCGTTTCATACCCCGTAAGACGATAGTATTAAGCCTAGGATTGATTAGAGAACTTTAATTAAATGGATAGCTAATTAATTAAAGAGCTAATTAGTCTTCTAAGGCACAATTAATTCACACGTGAGTATAAACCTAGCTTTTATGCAATTTAATGGCCTAGATGCTACTAAAACATGCAAGAGACCTAAATTAATCGTAAATAATCTCAAGCTAGCGATGAATCGATAAAAGCATACATGATTTGTTAGATCCACATGCTAAATCAATTCTATAATAAAAGTAAGAAGACAATTATGCTAAAACAGTGTACGATATGAAATTAACAACAAAACCTCAAGGAATTACATGGTGGAGTCCCGAATCGCTCCCGAAATGGCATAATCGTCTAGCCTAACAACATTAAATCTATCCCAAGGCCATAATACAAGCCTCTAAATGAAATCTAGTCTAAAGAACTGTAAAAAAAATAGAGTGAAATGTAGAGAGAAATCGAGTTTGGGGGGTTGTGGAGGGGGAAAGATTGACTTAAAATCGCAAAAAAATACTTTTATAGTCAGGTGACAATGTTGCGACATTGCTAGCATCAAGCGAGGTGCACGTTTGGGATTTGTGACAGAGTTGCGATGCTACTTTTGGACAGCACTAGTCATTTTTGCTATAACTCTTTGCTCGGGTATCCGAATGACCTTCGATTTGGCTCATTGGAACCGTGATTTGACGTAGAATCTCTGAAATGTGCCTTATGCATAAATTCCTACCAAATAATCAACTAACCACATAAAAATCTAAAGTTAACGTACTATCTCAAAAATGTGTCTTGCACTCAATTTACCTATAAAATATGTAATATACTCACAAAATCAATGGAACAAGCACGATTGAGGCATGAAATAATTGGAACTTTTTAGGTCTCATTGCCTCGATAGGCTTAAGTTCTAGTTTGAAGTTTGTCTTGCATGATAGTTTGTAATGTTTTACTTAGGAGAAAAAATCATGTCTATTTGCTTGCTAAAAAAAAAGAAAAGAAAGAAAAGGAAAGAGGAAAAGAACGAGAGAAAAGAAGAAGAAAGAAAAAAGAAAAAAAAAAGTGAATAATGTAGCTTGTAGTACTTATTGATTAAGGGAAAAAAGAGGTGCCTCCGTTGTGATCAGTTAGGCCACTCATTGAGCGAATGCTCTAGGTAAGGGACCCTGCAACAGTTGTGTGAAAGCTAGTGTCCTTGAGTGTTTAAAATAAATGCAAGTTTGGGAGAGCGTTACCCTGTAAGTTTTCAAGCATCCTAGTTAGATATTACTTTCTTAAGTGTTGGGGTGTTGGATAATTAGTGCTTAGGGCCATTGTAGGGAGAAGATGAATTGAGGATTCTATAAATCTTTCTAGGCTTTTAAAGATCGAAATAGGGAAGGCTATGCACACATTTGTAAGCGACAAAAAGTTAATTTTTAAATATTCTTAATGAACTTGTTTGTTTGAGTATTTTTTTCGAATTGTGATTATTTTGTATTTAGAACATTGAGGCATGAGTCATTTTGATGCAATGGTTGATTCACGTGTATGAGTTTTGTTTTAGCTTTGTTCGGGACTAGCAAAAGTTTAAGTTTGGGGGCATTTGATAGCACTCATTTTGTTCTAACTTATTATGTATATTTATACTAGTTTTGTTATGAATTTATGATTTTTATGCCTTTTTATCTTAATTTCATAAAAATCGAGCTTGAGAAGAAAAATTGAGTGTTTGGGAGTTATTTGGATAATTTTGGATTGCATTTTGGAGCCATATTGAAGATCTAAGAATAGAAGAGATGAAGAATGAAGTATTGAGAACAGGGGAGAGCGTTGAGACGCTGTCCAGAGCATCTCAACACTATGCTACTACTCAATTTGGAAGCAAAATACGAGGGGATAACATTGAGACACTATCCATAGCGTCTGATAGGACCAAAATAGTCATATATTTTAATGCCTAAAGCGTGTTAGTTTGGAGGTTTTAATGTAATTAATTGATTATTTTGGAGGGATTTGAGCATAAGGCACATTTCGAGAGATTCTATATCGAATTACAGTTCCAATGCATCAAACTAGAGGTCATTCGGGCACCTGAGCAAAGAGTTAGAGCAAAAATTATTAGTGTTGTCTGTTGGGTAGCATCTAGATGCTATCGACAGTCCCTTGAAGCCTCGCTCGACGTTGTGGAAAGCCCCTATGATGCTAGGTAGTGTCTAGGTGCTATCCATAGCGTCTAGACGCCACTGCAATTCTTACAAATTGCTTCTTTCGCGAATTAGTTCATTTATCCCCAATTTTCAGCTGTCATGAGACCATTTTAAGTTTTCTCCTCTTTGTTTTTCAGTAGTTTAGGATAGATTAGGAGTTTTCATCAAACCTCGGTGTTGGGCTACATCACTTCGATGTTAGGCTAGGCTTTCGACTCCAATTCGGGTTGTAAACAACAGTACAATGTAATTTTTGTGACATTTATGCTTAAATTCTTTATGCTTTATAGTAGCTTGTTGTTCCTATATCTTAGTTTAATAACTTGCTTGCTCGTAGTTAGATTGACGCTCTATACGCATCGAGTATGTACTTTAGGCTAGTTTAAAGTAACGGGTAGCTCGAATATTGATTAGCATGTTTATCATCTCTTGATTCTTACTTTAACGATTAAGGTATGAGCATATTCATAGATAGCCTGACAACCTATTCACATCGAATGTGCTTGAAAACCCTAGCTTAAGGTAGCAATAGGATTGGCTCGTGTTTTCATAGTAGGGAATTTCTTCTCTGCTAGTTTGCACAATAGGACCTAAGAATCAAGAGAACAAATTAGTTAAATTAGAAATGCATGCCTAGTTTAATTAGTTTGTCTGAATCAATCCCTAGAACTTAAAGTGGCTAGCAACATTAGTATGGAACGCTATTGTGTCCAGCTAATTAGGGCTAGTTAGATTGTTAACTTGATGCTAGGTTGGGTTAATTGAGATTAGAAGATCTAAGCTTACTTAGGGACTTTAGAAAGCTTTTGCGTCGAGGTCAATTAGGTGACAAATTGCTGATTAGAGTTTGTGTTGGTCATTTGGGATTGAAAATTACATTGTTGCCTAGTTTTATCCCGATTCGATGCCCGAGGTGAGATCATTTATCTTATTTGCTTTCAATCCTTTTGTCCTTTATTTAAACACCCCCTTTGTCTGTGTCAGTCCGTGTCAATAAGAAATCCAAATAATAGAAATTCAATTTATTCAGTTCCCTGTGGTTCGACCCGGTCCACTATTAATTATTACAAGTAGTTAATTTTAGATCGTTAATTATAAATTGTATTTGATTGAGCCTTCGACATGCTCCTTCAAATTGGCACCATTGTTGGGGAATCGCTAATTAAATTGATTTCTTGATTTTGGTTTTCTTATTTCAATAAAAACAAAAATACAAAAAAAGTCTATACTTGTTTTTCTCTATGGCTAACTATTTTAGGAATTTTGGGGAAGCTGCTCTACGCCACAATGAGGTTAATGATAAAAATTCTCACTTTTCAGATCTTACCTACATTATTTCTCAGTTGACAGCTAGGGAACTCAAATTGACTTACACTCCACAATTTTGTGCCATTGATGAGCCCTAAGAGCAACCTGAGTGGCTTGCATATAGAAGTCGAGAGGAGCAGCTCTATCACTATCTTTCAGTTCCATGTATGTCTTTAGAAGGTTTAATTGATAGATTTGCTAATAGTGATCTTTAGTTTTTAGAGAGTGTTCGTTCTTATGGAAAAAAGCTGGTTGATAAACTTATCAAGTTGGTTGATTTAATGACGAGACTGGAGAATTGATCTGGTGAATCTTATGGGTTAAAAAGTTTGGAAAATGTTCAACCTAGTGCAAGCGCACACCGTCAATACAAGTAATAAAAGGGAATACTCCTAAGTATCATCTCCCAAGGGAATGGTGTAACAAAAAGGTAAACTAGCAAAATGTGTTAAAAATGCAAACTTTTGTGACTCAATTGTAAAAACAGATTGTGGTTGAGTGAGAAAAGACAAAAACAACTAAAGGATAAATTTATGAGAGTGACAAGGGGCTCAAGAATGTTCATTGCCTTTAAATTGTAAATTGCTATTTTAAATTACAATTGCAATCCGTACTTGCACAAACAATTGTAAACCGAATTGCCACTCCTATTCACCTTGCAATTTGGCCCTTAGGAGATTAAGTAAGTAACTTATATTTCTATAACCACTCGAACCTAGATCTACTAGTCCACACAATGCTCATGGTTTTGGAGTCTTTTGCACAATTAACATGTAGGCTTGGTTGTTTTTGCAATTTAAGCTCAATTCACTCCTTAGAGAATTCACATCCTTGAACCCCTACAAAGATTTAGCTCATAATTAACTTAAAAGAACCTAAGTAATACTCATAGTTAATCTTCATGCTAACAAAGGGTAAATCAAAACCGTAGCTTAAAAACAAAAGTCTAAGGGTTTAAATTAATATTTTCCTACAAAGAAATAATAAGATTAAAGGATTGAAGATGTAGAACACTATTAAATAACTTCAACTAAATAAACAACCCAACTAGGAAAGAAACCCACGAACACAACCTTGCTAAAAAAAATAAAATTTAACTTTCATAAAGTGGTTCTTCAATAAAATCGCCTGGGGTGCTTCTAATAACAATGAAATTGAACAAGGTACTACATCCAAATCTTAAACTAAATAGAATTGAATCGAAAACTAAAGGCTAAAACACAGAAATGGACTTATGAATAAAAATCCACTGCTTTTCCTCTAGTCCTCAATCGATTAACTCTTCTTTTTCAAGAGAAAGATAATCTTCATAACCTAGACCTTCATTGGATCAGATTGGGAGTTAAGGACGAGCAAGTTCATTCTTCACAAGATTACTGTTTTTTCTATGATTTCCTAACTTCTTCACACAACTTCTATGGATTTTCCAAGCATAACTTAAGTCTATTAGAGCTAAATAAGCCTCAATATTGAGGCTTATCAAGAATGCTATAAGGCAACCACCTATCAGCAATCTTGGGGTACGAAATTGTGAGGTACAATGTGATTTAAATGATGAAATTTGTTTGCCATGTGAAGAACAAGTTGGCGAGGCTGAGGAGACCGAGCTTCAATGCGAGGAGCTTCAAGTGATAGAGTTGGAGGCCGAAAGGCTTACGTCTGTTTTATACCTTGATTCCCTATTCCTTTGTGTGTGTTCCTCTAGTTCTCATGTATTAGAGTCTGTTTTCTTTGATTCTTCTTGTTTTATGCTTTTTAGAGTCGAAAAATAAAAAAAACCTGCATTTTTGGAGCCCGTCAGATATTGAAGAGCTTGCTTAGTGGAGTGGACTTTGTAGATTCAAGAAAGAGAGGACCGAAGAAATGGGAGAATTTTTATGTGCCTTGATGTGTGCCAAATGACAGGTCAAGCAATCGACTATAAAAATTTGTGCTTCTTGGAGGCAGCCAGGCGAAAATTTTAAATGTTTTATGTTATTGTTTTCTGTTTTTGTTTTTCCTAGCTTAGCTTGTTTTGTAGGAAATAAAGTGACCTATGAGCAGAAAAATTACCATTCTTGGAGCTTTCCGCCATGCCACCACCCACCTACGGGTTGGCATTCCAAGGAAGTTTTTCTGTTCCCTTTTATCTTTGCCTTTATGCTTCTAGATTTTATACATTAAGGACAATGTAGAATTTATGTTGGGGGTGGAGGTCAATATTTGAGCTTAATGTTGAGTCCTTGAGCACTTGAGCTCGTATTTTTAATTGATATGTTGAGCATGCTTTTGTTGAAATTTTTGAGATTTCTGAGCATGAATTGTTGATGAATTGGTAGCATGATGCATGATTAGGACATTTAAAGATATATTTTCTATAGCTTGGTATTTGCAATTGGTTGAAGTTGAGAATGTGTTCTAATTTGAGAATTATTAAAAAAAAATTCTTGAGTTTCTTGCATGTTTCTTAACACATCTAGCATTTCCTTTTTGTAGTCTTGAATTCTTGGGGTAGTTTTATGGGGTTTAGATGTTCGTTGTCACCTCGATAGGCTTATGGTTAGTTTGGAGGTATCCTTGCATGGTGTTTTGTAATGTATTACTTAGGGAGAAGAAAAAGTGTATTTGCTTGCAAGAAATGAAAAGGAAAGAAAATTGAGCTTAGAAAAAAAAAATGTTGGGATTGTTGGGAGTGCAACCAAAGTCTCACATTGACTAGATAAGGAGAAGATCATGGGTTTATAAGTGAAGGACACTATCTCCATTGGTATGAGGAGTTTTGGGGGAAACCAAAAGAAAACCCCTGACTTAGCGATGTCGGTAGAATCCTAGAGTGTCGAACAAAGAAAGTGAGCCTCAAAGGCATAGTCATAGTGAATTCATGGTTGAGCATTCGGATGCGGTGTACTCCAGTGAGGAGTTGACACCATAGTGTACTCCAGTGAGTAGTTGTCAGTAATTTGCTCAAGTGTAATTCGGAGGGATGACTATTTAAGGGGAGGCTCGAGGTGGTACTTTGCTTGAGAGGAGGGTTGTTGGGATTGTTAGGAGTGCAACCAAAGTCCCACATTGGCTGGATAAGGGGAAGATCATGAGTTTATAAGTGAGGGACATTATCTCCATTGGTATGAGGCCTTTTGGGTGAAGCCAAAAACAAACCCCTGACTTAGCGATGTCGGTAGAATCCTCGGGTGTTGAACAAAGAAAGCAAGCCTCAAAGGCATAGTCATAGTGAATCCGTGGTTGAGCATTCAGATGCGGTGTACTCTAGTGAGAAGTTGATAGCGCGGTGTACTCCAGTGAGGAGTTGACACTATAGTATACTTCAGTGAGGAGTTGTCAGTAATTTGCTCAAGTGTAATTCGGAGAGATGACTATTTGAGGGAAGGCTCGAGGTGGTACTTTGCTTGAGGGGAGGATTGTTGGGATTGTTAGGAGTGCAACCAAAGTTCCACATTGGCTAGATAAGGGGAAGATGATGGGTTTATAAGTGAGGGACACTACCTCCATTGGTATGATGTCTTTGGGTGAAACCAAAAACAAAGCCACGAGGGCTTATGCGCAAAGTGGACAATATCATACCAATGTGGAGATTTGTTGAGGGTCCTCTTCACTAACGAAAAAGTCATTCTTTAGAAAGAAAAAATGAAGAAAAAAAAGAAAGAACAAAGAAAATAAACTTGTAATGTGTTGAAAAGAGTCGAGGTTAAAAAAAGTTTCCACTGTTGTGATCAGTTAAGTAACCTATCGAGCAAGTGCTCTAGGTAAGGGTCTTTATGACAGTTGTGTGAAAGCTAGTGCCATCGACATTAAAGTGATGCAAGTTTAGGGGATCCCTTGTTTGTTTCAGGCACCTTGCAGTCTATTAATTTCTTGATTGTTTTGAGAGTCGAACAATTAGTTCTTAGGGCCAGTGTAGGGGGAAGATGAATCTGATGATCCTATAAACTTACTCATCACTTGTAAAGGCTATGTTAGGGAAGCTAGGCACACACATGTGAGAGAAATGATAAGAATCGTTTTTAATTTTCTCATAGATGGACAATACATTTGCAGTGCTTCTTATTTGTGCAAATGTTCAGCTATTTTGAGCATTGAGTTTAGAGTTGTGCGTTTGTTACTAAGAATTAATTTATCTTTACTATTTTGTTAATGTCTTGCTTGAGGACTAGCAAGCTTTAGGTTGGGGGTTATTTGATAAGAATTAATTTATCTTTACCATTTTGTTAATGTCTTGCTTGAGGACTAGCAAGATTTAGGTTGGAGGTTATTTTATTAGACCAAAATAGTCCTATATTTTTATGCCTAAATCGTGTTAGTTTAGAGGTTTTAATATAATTAATTGATTATTTTGTATGGATTTGAGCATAAGGCATGTTCCAGGAGATTTTACTTCGAATCACAGTTCCAACGCATCAAATCGGAGGTCATTCAGACACCCAAGCGAAGAGTTAGAGCAAAAATGATCAGTGTTGTTTGCTAGGTAGTGTCTAGACGTTGTCGACAGTCCCCTGAAGCCTAGCTCGATGCTGCAGCGAGCCCTTATGAAGCTGGGTAGTGTCTAGAAGACGCTGTAGTGATTCCTATAAATTGCTTCATGCTTTATAGTAGCTTGTTATTCCTTTATCTTAGTTTAATAACGTGCATGCTCGTAGTTAGATTGACGCTCTATATGCTTGGATTGACACATTGGTACAAAATAAATTCAACTAAATTTAATAAAGGGGTGCAAGGACGAATAATCAACTTTTGGGATGATAAGTATCTTATCCACTGAGCTATGCTTGAATTGACATATTGGTAGGGAATAAACCAACTAAATATAATAAAGGTGAGTGGGTGGGGTGACTAATATAATTATACACACACACAAACAAAAGAATAATGTAATATTAATGGATAGTCAATTATACTCCCAAATATAATGTACGAGTTTTCTTTTACATTACAAGTTTAGTCCATAAACTGTTAGATTTGTATGTATTTGGTATCTTATATAAGACTAAAAAGTGTCTAATAGGTCTTGAACTTTCAATTTTGTGTCTTGAATTTTAAAAGTGTTTAACAGGTTATTAAACATTCAATTTTGTGTCACAAATTTTCAATTTTGTAGCTACTAGGTCATTGACCTGTTCTAAAGAAAAAAAGAAAATTTAATGTGGCTGCTGGGATTCGAGCCCAGGTCTCCACGGCCACAACGTGGAATTCTCACCACTAAACTACAGCCACTGGATGTTTATACTATTGCCAAAAGAACAATCTTAATTGAAATCATTTGTACAAACAAATTATCGAAACTGAACAAATAATGAGAAATTTGGGAATAACTCGAGGCTTATTTTATGAACAATTTTTAATTAATTCTATTTAATAAACCATTATGTTGTAGTTGTAAATGGGCTGACAAAATTCTCTTTCCAATAGTTGAATAATACATTTTGGTTTAAATATTATTTTAATTTATGTTCATTTTGGTTATTGTACTTTTCAAGCGTCTATTTTGGTCCCCTATACTTTCTCTTTGTTCTATTTTAGTCTCTATTTTCATATGTTTGTTTGGGTCTCTATATTTTAAATAGTGACGGTTTTGGTCTCTTTATTTTCCTTTTTATCTGCTTTTTTCGACCACAATTTAAACAAAACACTACATTCAATAAATTTATTGAAATTTAGCTATAACTTTGTATTAAAGAGTTTCTGTTATGTATCGAATTTGTATTATAATTTAGCAAACATAAATATCAAAATGGCCACTTTTTAAGTACAAAGATCAAAAGAGACATTTTGAAAGTATAGAGACCAAAATTAACATTTTAAAATTTAAAAGTATAAAGATCAAAATGAACCAAAATTGAAAGTGCATTAATCAAAATATTATTTAAACCAATATTTTTGTTCGTTTTATACCTGTTGTTGAATTAGATAAAGTTGACATTGACTCACTAATAAGAATGGAATATATATATTGGGAGGAATTATGTCTTAGGTTAAATAACAAATTTAGTCCATGAACTTTGAGGTTTGTATTTATTTGATCCCTAAACTTTCAAAAGTGTCTAATAGGTCCCTAAACTTTCAATTTTATGTCTAATAGGTCCCTGAACTTTCAATTTCTTGTCTAATAGGTCCCTATCAAATTCAAAATTTTTAAAAATTAATTGATCTATGAGATATAAATTTGAATTTTATGTCTAATGGAACCCTAAAATTTTAATTTTGTGTCTATTTGACCCGTGAATTTTTAAAAAATCAAAAGTCGAGGGACTAAATTTGTAATTTTGAAAGTTCAGGCACTAAATAGATACAAACCTCAAAGTTTAGGGACTAAATGTGTAATTTAACCTATGTCTTATGTAGGTAGACATCTAAGTTTAATGAGATAATTATAAAGCCTCCCCATTTTAGTCCATAATTTAACAAAATAATTCCATGTGGTATTATATATATTTTTTTAGTTCAAGAACATGTAAGGGTGAAATGTGAACTTTTGACATTTTGATCAATGATATATGTCTTAAGAGGTAACTAGTTGAGCCATGTTTAAGTTGACAATTTTATTTAGTCTATATATGATGTTACCTTTTCCAATAGCTACAATAATGATAGGTGATTACCACACGCTACTATAATTTCGGGATTTCATGACATTGGAAAATTATCATAAGCACATTTCTTGACATTTTTTTAGTCATTGAATCGCCCATCAAGGAAACTCTATACATGACACTATAAAAAAATTGTCATAATTAATTTTTTTATGACATTTGACAGTTGTAAGAAAAACAAATAAAGAACACATTTGTAATTGTCACAGTAAATTTTTTTATGGCAATTAAATATTGTCAATAATTAATTCTTAAAAAACGCCTTTCGACTTTCCGTCAAGATATATATATTAACAACATTTTTTAAAAGTCACAGAAATTATGTTAATGATAGTATTTTAATGTCAACAAATATTTTCTTTGATAGTTTTTGGTTGTCAACAAAAAACATGTCATGACAGTTTTAAACATAATAAAAATGATTATAATAATGTTGAATAGTTGTCACCCAAAGAACTTCTATGACTTTGATGAATTGTCATAAATAATTGTATATCACTATTTATTTATGACGATTCATCAAAGCCATAGAAATTATATTGTTGTTACCTATCGATACACATATGTTTCCACAATAAATCACTCCAATTTTGATAGAAAATAAATACCAACATAAATAACAACTTTTATATATTACTTAATCAAATTTGGTCAAATTTTTACATACAAACTAAGTATGATCAAATTTGTACATTACAACAATTTTTACACTAGACTTCAACTAACATGAGATAATGTAATATATTGTTTTTGCCACTAATCCAACAAAAAGCCCATACATCAATTAGTTGCAATATGGCTTCTTAACTTCACAAGGTTCCTGCAGAACCTAATCAACAAAACAATATTCATTTTAGGGTTGAACCGAATATGTAATGCCCAGCTTATTCAGGGGCATTAATTTCAAAATTTTAGAGTTCAAATTTGGTTTATTTTCTTGTTGGGCTAAATGGAAATTTAGTGAGTTTGAAATGGAAAAAATGGAATGAAAGAGTAGGTAGGAGAACATTATTGTTTTTGTCTTTGAAAAAAAAAAAAGAAAGAAAAAGAAAAGAAAAAAATTAATAAAATCCTTTTTTTTCTCCCACTTTCTTCTCTCTCCTTGAATTTCCCCCTCCTCCTTCTTCATCTTCTTTTTCTTCTCCTCTCCCTCAACCGAAAACTACCTCTTCTCTCTTTCTCTCTCTCTCTCTCTCCCTCTTTCCTATGGAGCAATTACAATGCTGAATCCCTCGTTGTGTTGTGCACTGTCTGCAGCGCTCCGAAGACCGTCTCAGCAACTGTCAGTCATCAGAACGTGCACTCGTTGTTGCTGTCATCGCCAGCGTGACCAAATCCGCGTCCGCCATCACGTGTTGTAGGTTCGTCCACCCATCGCCAGATCTGCGCCGTGTAGCTAGCTGCCAGTCATGCTGTCCAGAACTGCGAACCACGCACATCGCCAGTAGCTGCATCACCCACACTCGAAGACACTTATCGTTGCCGCTCAGCTGCTCGTCCATGCGTGGGCAGTGGCGACAAGTTCGTATTTGCGAGGTAAAGTTTGTTTAAGGCTTGGTTCTTGGTCGTTTTTAGTGTTTTGAAGTTAACCCGTGATTGTTTTGACTTAGATTTGGAATACCCATATCTTGGGGGTCTTAGATTTGCAAAATCGAGCTCATTCGGAGTCAAACCAACAAGGATTAAGAGTTACATGTTGGTGTGAATGAAGGGGTAATGCTTCTGAATACTCTGGCATAAGTTTCTAACTTACAAGCACTTAAATCTTCATTTTGGGTGTTTAAATTATTGAACGTTATTCGAAAACTTTTCAGGTGGGCGAGAGCTTTTATAAATAGGACCGAGGTTGCCCCATAGTCGCTCTTTTCTGGTAAGCAGCTAATTGGACTTAACCCTTTTAGGATCTTGAATAAGATTGGTGTATGTATTCTCTTTGGAGTTTTGTGAATGAGTAAGCATGCTTAAAATTGTGTATGTGGAGCACGTGATTATTGGATGAACTGTTTCGAAATCTTTCTCAATCTTAAGTTGCCTAAGCATGTATTATATTGGTATTAAGGGGTTTAATTTTTTGAGCGCTTAGGAATATTGAGTGCTAGTATGTGTAAGGACCATGATTAAGTGAAATTCATGTTATAGAATATTGTGGAGAATTATGCGTGAATGTTGTGTCTGAAGGTCATGATTTCTGGTTATCATTGTAAATCCTGATTTTTGATGTTGTGGAACATTAATGTAGGGTCTTGAGAACTCTAATAGCGTTAGAGATTGACATAAGATTGGTTAGGCTAGCAACAATTACCTTCCCCATGTTAAGCATGCTACCTTAGTTGATTTTGAAATTTTTTGGCTTGAGGTGTTGTTGTGTTTAACTGAGCGCAAAATGCCTGAAACACTTGAATGGGTACAGAAGGCTTGAAACACTTGAATGGTTGGCTAAGGATTAGTTATCTTAGGATGTTGGATGAATTGGCAGGGTGTAAGATGCTCGACTTGTTGGATTTGGCTAGTTGGCTACTTATAACACCTTATAAGTATATAGAGTTCAAGTTTCGTGTGCTCAGCATGGTGTAGATGACTGGGCATGTTTAACATGTTTTAGATGGGTCTAAATGTGAGTGGAAAGATAGTGGCCGTCATGATTTTCTAGCGTGACTAGGGGGCTAAATTTTGAGTTAAATGGTTTGAGGGCTATATGCCACTAGCACATGTATGGGCTACAGTTAAGTGAAGTTCTTGTTTAGGAATGTTGTTGAACTAAGGCATGATTCCATACTCGAGATTTGTGTTTGTGAGAAGTTTAGGTGAGCCTTGGGTTAAGTGTGATTGGGTCATGATTTCTTGAACGCTTTTGTAGCATGTTTGCTTGAATAAGCAAGAGGTGTAGCCGGTGAGTGGTTGTTTCGAGTTTGTGCTTGAATCATGTCTTCCATTTGCGTGTTGTTGTTGTGCTTGTATTTTCGGTTATACTTGAGAGCTATGGGTTGGATTTGTGGGAAAAGTTGGTGACCTATTGAGTGCCTAGGCGTGGTGATATATCTTTTGGGGTTCTAAGTGTGTTCCGAGTGAGAAGAAGGTCGCTGGTTGGCATCACTTTTTCATTCCCATATGAGGCATAAGTGTTGTGAGATATGGAGGGCATGAGAGTTGCTTTCCCTTTTTGCTCTTGCTAGCTTAGGGGGCAATTCTCCCACTTTATTTAGAATGAGGGTTGCTCTCCTTCATTCAGTATGCTAGCCTAGAGAGCGGTTTCCCCATTGGATGTGCTTGGAAACCTCGGGCTAGGTTGTGGATGTGGATCTGACATGATGAACAAATTTGGTATGGTCGATTATCCTGGAGGTTCCAAAAGCATTGTGAATGTACAAAAGCCTGTTAGACTAGTGCCAGTATCTCCTAGTTGACATGTTAGATGTTAAGCTTAGAAGATAAAGAAAATGACAACGACATATGAGATGTTGAAGCCAATATAAACTAAATTTAGATAATTGCTAAATGATCTTGAAATTAAGCATTGCAAAAATCTAAGAAAAGAAATCAAATGACTGAAGCTATATAAACGACAATAGTTCTTAAATTAGCTAGGACAATCATAATGAGATGAATTTTTTGAAATACCTTTATAGGGAAGAAAAATATAAATGAAAGTAAATTTGATTTTTGAGAGAATAACTTCAAGAAATAACTTAAAGGGTCATAGTATATGGATAAGGTTGGTTGCCTTATCCTGGTAACACTATTGATACGATTCACTTTGTTAGTTACAAATAATTTGATCCAAATCGTTCATGTGGAGACATGTGAGTGGGGGTATCCTATACAATGAGTTTGTGTAAGATTGGACCACGAAATATTTAATCTCTCTTTATATATCCGTTAATTGGGAAGATTAATATTTCACCATGATGATCATATGCGACTCGATCTTAATCCTAAGTGACTTATGAACTCTTGCCTATGAGGGCCTGTCCTTTGATTTTCATGGGTGAGAGTGGCTTTTGTAGCCGATTTAATATGCCTACCATTTTGTGGACTTGACCAAAAAGGGAGCGGGGAACATAATCTCATAAGATGAAATTCACTTCTTCCCATTTTTAATTAATGCAATAAAAGAAGAAAAATCAAAAGAAGGCAAACTAGACTCGTGAGTATAAGAAAAAGAAAAATCATGATTAAGAGAAGTTTCTGGAGATAAAATAAGGGTAGGCTTTTCAGCCTCATACTCTATCACCTGGATTTCCTCTTCCAATGTGGTTTCGCTACCTTTTTCAACCTCACAAACTTGTTCTTGGTGTGCATCAAGCTGCTCCAACTCATCCTCACTATCATCGATATATATCATCTTAGAATGTTGTTCCTCAGTGGTATTAGAAAAATTTTGCTCATGTATGGCCTTAAGTAATTCAACTATCTGACAAAGTTGTTGAGTTCTACGATTTAGTGCAGCCCCATTTTCTTCCACCTTTGCTTCTATCCTATTTAATCTCTTTGCTTCAGTTTGACAAAAACTTCTAACCCTTGATTCCAATATGTATTCTTGCAATAAGTCTTCAAGGGAAGAGTGTTTCTTAATTTGGTTGGGATAAGCAAAGTTTTGGGTCCAAGTGCCCATATCATTACCATAAAAGGAATTTCCATAACTCATAGATTCAAAATGGTAATTATTAGGCACTTGATATCCATGGAAACCATAATTAACATTCACGGGGTCATAAGGGGGGTAGTCTACTGGATAAGAATTGAAGTAGGGTGTTTCTCCTTGGGTGGTCAGAAACTCTTCATAAGGCCATTCAAAATTGTAAAAAGCCATGATCTAAATCAAAGAAGACTAAATTCAGGCTTCCACATAAATGCATACAACATCAAATCAACGCAACCAAGAACAAGAGACAATGACTAAAAACAAAAACAAAGTAACAAAAATAAAAGCAAACGAATAAAAACCTCTAAATTAAAGCAAGCAATTTCTTCACAATATTAAATGAATTAAAGTACGCTAATCCCCGGCAGCGGCGCCAATTTGATAAAGAGCTTATCGAAGGCTCTATCAAATATATTTATAAACCTAAACCTCTAAAATTTGTAATAATAGTGGCCAAGGTCGATCACAGGGATTGGATTTCTTAGTTCATTTAAGTACCGTAATTACTCTCACTTAACTTTATTTAGAGAAAGAAATCAAATGCAAACAAGCTAAACTAAAGAGCTAACCTAAAAAGAAAAAGATAAATGGAGACACAATAGGAGAGAGATATCATAGGGAATCAATTTCACCAATTAGACTTACAACGAAAACTACCAAGTTTGTCATGCAAATATTCCATAAGCCAAGAAGTGAGGATGTTAACTGACTCTTTCAAGCACAATTAACTCTCATGCAATGTTATAAACCTAATATCTCTATCTAGATTTTAATAACATGCAAGGCTTTAAACAACTTCTTTTAAGGGATTCTAAGAGAATTCTCCACTTTCATGCAATAATTTACAAATAGTCATGCAATTAAGTTCTAGCCTAAACCATACTTTTTCAAGTACAAATTCAGACCAATAAAGCAAATAATCTTTGATCAAGAAATTATAAGCATTAAATACATAAAAGCATGAATGAAACAAAAAGCATTCAATCAAGGTATTTAATCAATTAAAAAACTCAAGTCTAATGGCTACATCAAAACTCCAAGTATTAGGAACAAAGATACTAATAATATTCATACAATTAAACCTCTAAGTTCCTAATTTACAGCCACAAAACAGAAATTAAAACTAAAGAAAAAGGAAGAAATTAGCAAACTATGGTCGATCCCGCGTTCCCATCGTGATCTCCACGTCCCTCGAGCTTTGGATCTTCAAAAATGCTCCACAAATGCTCCCAATTGCTCCCTAAACCTTCTATTTTAGCTTGAAATCGAGATTAAGGCTCCAACTCTCAGATTGGCCTCCCAAAACGGCACAAAAAATGATATTTTTATAGAAAATCTCGAGGCAGCGTCAAGACGCTGCAAGAAATATGATTTCAGCATGTTTTTTGGTTTTTCGTAGCGTCGCGACGCTATAGACAGCGTCTTGACCCTACCCTACAGACAGCATTGGCCAATTTTGCTATATCTCTTTGCTCGGGTGTTCGAATGACCTTCGGTTTGATGCGTTGGAACCGTGATTCAATGTAGAATCTCCCGAAACATGCCTTATGCTCAAATAACATCTTTAATCTTCTTGAATTTTCAATTAAGCTTCAAAATGCTCCAATATCCACCAAAATATTCTCAAATACTTGGTTTTGCTCATCAAGCTCAGTTTCTACAAAATTAAGAGAAATAGGCATAAAAGCTCACCAAATAATCATAAAACTAGCATAAATAATAGGAAATAAGATAGCATAAATACATGTTATCAATGAAATAATTTCAAATCCTCATCCCAAATTAAGAGGGTTCCAAACAGAAGGTTACATAGACTCCTTTTCCAACCAAATACAAAGAAATCAAAACGTTTTAAATATATTTTCTATTCTATAGGGTCAAATCATTTTTTCTAAAAAATTATGACTTTTTCAAACAAATGGAACTTCTTAGGTTTCCAAAAAAAATCATTTTCTTCTAGAAAGAAATATATTTTCCAACTGGTTTTAAACAAAAGTTTTTCAAATTACCTTGTCATTTTCTTTAAAAATATATATATTTTTTTAATTTATTTTAGAGGGCTGAGTACATCTCTTAAGATAATTCATAACCTTCGAGGTGAGAAATATGTGAAGGAGTAAAATGTATTCTATATTTTATCATTCAGAAGGTTACAGGTAAGCCTTATTTATAAGAAGGTTGGAGGAGATACACAAAATAGAATGTACAACAAAAGGGAGAAAATCAAGGTTTGTTACAACAATCTAAAACAAACAAACTAAATCCTAATACTGAAGAGAATAATCAAATTAAACCCACAACAGAAGCGTTGGAATCGTCTTTGATTTATTTATAATTAAACTAAAATATAAGGGTTAAGCAATAAATACCTTTGTATATTAAGGAGAATATTCTGGAGGGTATTTTTCTCCTTGTGCTCCAACTCCAATGAGGTTCAATTCCAAAACTTCCACAAAGTCTTCCTTGCTATGACTCGAACAAAAGACTAAAGAGGTTTGTGGGAACCTTCTAGAAAATAGAATGAGAGAATGAGGGGAGAATTCTCTAGAGTTTCTTTCTCTTATTTAGAATGCACACAAATAGCTCACCCAGGGCCCTATTTATAGTGGCTTAGGAAAAATAATTAAATAACATATTTTAATATCTAATATATTAAAATATATTTATCTAACTAATTTGAATCATATTCAAACATTTCCAAATTCTCCTACGACATTTATTTCCTTATTTGAATCTAATTCAAATTTAATAAATATATTTTCTTTAATGTATCTTAATACACTAATAATTTCTTTAATATTTAATGCATCATATACAATAAAATATATTTTTTCTCATTTAATATATTAAATATATTAAATTTTAATTCGAACATTTCAAAATTTCTCTCCACGAAATTGATCCCTATTTGTTTATATGAGATAGCAAGGGGACCTTATGGACCTACATATTCTAAGCTCCAATGATACAAAATCAATTAATTAATTCTCATTCATTAATTATAGGTCACTCCACTATACCTAGAGATCACTACAACAAAAATGGGTTTCCATGACACAATAGCCAAGGAAAATTAAGAGGGGGGGGGGGGGGGGGGGGGGAGAGAGAAAAAGTGTCATAAAAGCAAAAAGGCGCATTTTTGACGGGAAAAAAAGTGTCATATGAGCTTTTTTGTTGGGTTAGTGGCAATACTTGTAGTAACACTTGTATTTAGTTTCTTTGTAAAAATTTACTAAGTTTGGTTATTAGTTTCCTTGTATTAGTTTCTTTGTAAAAATGCTATCAACTTCAACTTTATATTTATTTATGAAAGTTCTTATTTATGTTTGTACCTATTTTGTGTCAAAATTGGAGTAACTTATTTTAGAAATATATGTGTAAAGACAGGTATCAAACAAATAATTTTCATCATTATAAGCATTTCTTTGACGTTCAACAAAATAATCATGAGATGTATTTATTTGACACTGTAATACTATCATCAACTGAACTTCTGCGACGATAGATAGGTGTCATCGTATGAACTTTTGTTTACAATAATATACAGTCATCCAAGGAAGACATGCGACGTAAAAAAGGTGCCATGATTAAGGTATTCTTGATACTAAAAATGTGGCATTATTAATGTTTCTGTGACTATGACGCAATGTCAATGTAAATGTTTTGTTGATTGTTATTTACTATCATTGATATCTATATCTTGACAGAAAAGTCAAATTCTTGAGTCATTTATTGACAGTGATAAATTGTCATCGAAAATTTGATAGTGATAGTTTATGAATGTCAGTAATTGTTTATTGTTGACTACAAGAAATAGTCATAAAACACTCAATAATGACAATTTTTTTGAAGTGTCATTGATACTCTTTCCTTGATGGTCGATTCAAAGATTGAAAAAAAGAGTCACGGAATGTAGTTATAACAATTTTTATGAGTCATGGAATCCCACATTTGTTGTAGTGGATGCACTCTTATGCACTGTAGAACAAGTTGTGTCCATGGATATAATCACTACATGTAAGTCGATCCTTCAAAAGTTGTTTGTAATTACAGCTGGGTCAAAAGTTCGTTTTACCCCTGTAGGTGCATATTGTACCTTAAGTACCACTGATCCTCTAATGAACAATTTGTTTATGATCTAACCATAAACTAAGTCCCTCTCGGGCCAATGAGAGGGTGGGGCCCCATTGTTCAAGTCCCGAAATCAGCACATAAGGGAACAACTCATCTACTTACCCTATATGGAAAAGAGTGAATTCCATCTTGTGAGATTATGTTTCTAGCTCCCTATTTGGTCTAGTCTCCAAAATGGTAGGCATATTGAATCGGCTACAAAAGCCACTCTCACCCATGCAAATCAATGGACAAGCCATCACAGGCAGGAGTTCATAACTCATTTAAGATCAAGATCGAGTCGCATATGATCATCCTGATGAAATATTAATTGTCTGAATTAACAGATTTATAAAGAGAGATTAAATATTGCGTGGTCCAATCTTATACAAACTCATTGTATAAGATACCCCCACTCACATGTCTCCACATGAACAACTTAGATCAAATCGTTTGTAACTATTACAAAGTGGGTCGTATCAATAGTGTTACCAAGATAAGACACCCAACCTTATCCATATACTACTACCCTTTAGGTTATTTCTTGAACATGATCCTCTCGTATGCCAACCACATACTATTCAAGATTACACTAATAATCTTGGACTTTTCATATAATGGATAATATTATATTGCTTATAAAATAATCAAAAATATTATTAAATATTAAATAAATTATTAATTACGAGGCTTTATGGCATAAATCCCAACAATCTCCCACTTGCACTAAAGCCGATGAGACATGTATCATAGAGAATACTTTATACCCAACATATTTCTCCCACTTGCCCTAATGAAGATGAGACATGTCTCGTAATCCTAAACATTCTAGGAGACCCTCAAACACTTTAGCTCGAAGAGTCTTTTTATAAATAGATCCAAACGAATGCCATTAAAAGTCATCTTGGTCACTACCATGATGTTTTCTCTCTCTCGATATGATTTTCTATACATTGGTATTTTCTAATTTCCTTAATATTAGTCTTTGCACCACTATTATCATAATAAAAAAAAATAGACTAAATCATATCTGAAACACCTTTCAGATCTTCAAGAAACTATTTGAGTCATACAAGTCATTTTGTTGCTTCACAAGCAAAAAAAATTAACTTGTATGCCATACTCCACCACCTAGGGTAAAATTCATCTTAACATAGATTTCTTAAATCTTTGTAAGAATCAGTGTATCTTGTAAAAATCAAATCTTTTACTCCATATACACAAATTTCTTATTATCCATAGATAATTTAAGAAAGTTTTTAATTTTCTACTCAATGGTCATACCATTCGTTTAATTGATATATGCTAACCAACTGTAGATTAATTGTTAAGTCTCATTTATGTATTATTTGTCTTCTACTTAGAATAGATAATTAATCATAAGCTCTCAACATTTGAGGTTGCTTAGGATACTCTTCCTTAGACATAAATAACAAATATTGATAACAATTTTTTCAATATATGATGTTTGAGACAAAGTTAACATTGTGTCCTTAAAATCTCCATTTTGTAAATATAAAATATATCAAGTCATTCCAAATCACTCATTTGGAATTAATTACTTAGTCAACTTTTTATGTTAAATAGAAATCTTACATCATTCATAATGAGTAAAATATCATCAATATAAAACATGAGAACAAATCCACTAAGCAATTAATAATTTTCTTATCTATACAAGCTTTATTAATATTTATTCAAAGTCATAAGTTTTGATACTTTTATCAAACCTTATATTCAAAGATCTAATTGTAAAATTCATTTCATAAATGAACCTTTACTATTTCGCAAACCTTTTGCTTTTGATCTTTGAAAATAAGAATCTCTAATTAATTTGTGTAGATGCATTATCTTAGATTTATTTTAATAAAAGAATTTTAAACATTCATTTTTTATATCCCATATGCAACATTGAATTATATAATACTTACAGACTTCTGTATGACAACAAATGAGAAAGTTTACTCGCAGTCTACTTTCTCCCATTAGGTTTAACCCTTTGTCATTAGTCTTACTTTGAGGACAATAAGCCTTCAACTTTTTCATCTAACATGAAAACTTAGGCTTCAATTATGTCATTGTAAAGGTTGAGTCATCATATAACTCTCCCACTACGATAAGGCTTATCAAATTAATGACTAGGATCCATTTGACTTTCAAATGTTATTAAATTGTTAACAACTTTTGTTAACTAATTAGATGCTTCACTTGGAAAACAAATGTATTAACACTATCTCATCTTATTAAAGGTTTGTAGTCTTTTATTTGACATTCCTTATAAAAATGATATTTGTCGTACAAATACCTTATTCGTTTTAGGACTAGATAAAAGACCATTTTGTACTCCTTAGAGGTGGCCTACACTTAAACTTATCTTTGAAAATATACAAACTTTTTAGGCTTGTTTCAACATGTGAGCTTAACATTCCCAAATGGTGAAGTGTTGTAAACTAGCTTTACTACTCTTCTACAATCTCAAAATTGTCTTGTAGACATTTTTGGAGGGAATAATGTTCACTATGCAGTCTCTATTGCATATCCTAACTAGAGTTTTGTAATGGCATGTAACTTACTATTGATGTGACCATGTCCAACAAGGTTTTGTTTCTCCTCTTGTAGTACAATTTCACATAAAAGTACTTAGTTTTTAAAATAATGGGATAAAAAACCCATTTTCTATCAATTAGTCTTAGTATGTAAGGTTCCTATACTTTCTATTATGATCTGATCATAGTGTCTTGATAGACTTAATTACCTAATAGATTTTTAACTTTAGCCATAATTTTCTTGAACTTTTCAAAAATTTATATTTATGTTGTATTAGGTAAAGATACTTGTACCTTGAATGATCATCAATTAAAGTGATGAAATATTCATGACTTTATTTGGCCATTACATTCACCAAACCACTTGGGTCAGAATGTGTAAGCCCAAAGTATTCTTTGGCCATGTAGCATTATCCAATATGCCCAATGATTATCTTGCGTGAAAGGCAATATCTACAAACAAGTAAGTAATTAACTAACTTTTAGAAAATTACCTTTTACTAGTCTTTTCATTCTATTCAAATTGATGTTAATTAACCTTAACTGCCAAAGTCAAGTATCAACTTTTAGGAGAAAGCAATGTTTTTCTATTATGGATTCTATAATTCTGAATATCTCACTATTTTGTAGTATAGTCTATGTCAATATTTTACCATATACAAATTGTTCTTATTTTTAGCTGAATGTATTTTCAAACAATTTTCAAAATATAAACTTCAATACTTCAAAGTAATTCATACTATATGAACTTTTTAGTAATAAAATTCGAAAAAATGAATTTCTCTTATGGTTACTAAAAACACCATATTCAGCATTAAGTGACAATCTTATTGACATCTTAATGTCTCCCACTACACTAACTGAGATGGGCTTCCTGGTGCCAACTTGTAGAAACTATTCTACATATTAAGTATTTTCTAAGAATTGTATATTAAATATATTAAAGAATAAATCTTGATAGTGGATCTTGTATCACCTATCTAGGTGACGTTATTTATTCTTTACCAAAAATCTAGTAAATCAAATTTACTTTTAGATATATTATTCTTCCCATAGAGGTATTTCAAAAATTCCTCTCATTGTGACTGTCCTGGCTAATTTAGGAACTATTTCTTTTCATATAGCTTCAGTTATTTGATTTCTTTTTTTGGATTTTTGTAATACTTAATTCGAGATCATTTAGACAATTATCTAAATTTAGCTTCTATTGACTTCAACATCTCATATGTTGTTGACATTTTCTTTATCTTCTAAACTTGACATCTAAAATGTCAACTAGGAGATACATACAAGCTATCTCGTTTACTTTTGATTCATTAATCATGTGCTTCACGAACAATTCAAATAGCATTAGCAATAAGTTTTTGAGAACATTTCTCAATAAAGACAAATTCAAAATTTTACACTGCATTATAGTGTTAACGTTACTTTTTTCAAGTAATAAAATTTCTCAATTTTGACTTATCAGTAACAAAATTAAAAATTATGAGAGAAACTGACATAATATTAAAATATATAAAATATATAATTTAACATCATGGAAACAATTATTCATTCAATTTTAGCATATAAATCAAACAATTTGAAAAATGAACCCTATAAATCATTTGTAATGCTATGGTACTTTAGTGAGTTAGAACAAGTGCCGCCATAGGGTAGGTCAAATATTCCTTCACTAAATGGAGACAATCTTTACCAAGTATTATACCAGAATAACTTTTATTCCTATAATATTTAGTTACCATTAGTTTGGTCAAGGACATCATTAACAGCCTTAATGAGCCCTTTGTAAGTGTGACCCATCGTCATTTTAGATCCCGTAGTTTTATCTCAACAAGTGCCGTCGTAGGGTAGGTCAAGTATTAGAAACAAAACTACAATCCTATTTTTCTCAGGAGTTCACTGTGATATTGACCCATGCAAACACATTCTGTAGGTGGACGGTCCAAAAGCCACCACGAGACCCCGCATGAATCTCACGATGTGAACCAATGATGGAGACTGTAGGATATGTTGACACATTTCCTTCTCCCACTTACTATTTTGAAATAGGATTTTGAAATAGGGTTTTCTCTTAGACAAATTAGGCTAATCTCATTTATCTAAATTCCTCAATCTACCTTCATAACCCTTATGTTGGTTAGGTTGACTTTAATGTGAATTACCATGTTTTTTAACTATTTCAAAAAAAAAAATCACATCATGAGCATACTTAGTGAAATTAAATAAAATTTGACTAATTCAACTCTTAGGTCAGTTCCCAGTTAGAGGTGTTCCCTTTCGGTTAGCTTAAATACTCTAGTCTAGACAGAACCTTCCATAGACAGAGTTCCCTTATAGTCAATTTTTATTTCAAATTCATTAATCTTTAATTAACTATTAATTACTAAATTAATGAAGTTAAGTGAATTTAAGTCATGTTATTAATCCTATTAAAAAACTTATTCACTTATTGGATAATCGTAAAATTCTATCATTTTAAATCCTTTAAAATAAATTAAAAGATCATCCTGAATATTTTATTCTAATCATATTAGAAAAAAATAAAATAAAATAAAATAAAAGATAAATTAAATTCAAAACTTAAACTATTTTATCTTTGAATTAAATTATCTTTATTTATGGAAGATCTAATATTATTAAGATATTAAAAGATCACATCTTATTTTGAAATTAAAAGATCTAATCTTATTTTAAAAGAATTTAATCTTATTAGGAAACAAATAAAGATGAATTAAATTCAAATTTTAAACTATGGATAATCTTGAAATTCTACAATGTTAAACCATTTAAAACTAAATTAAAAGATTATCCTAAATTCTAATCTTGTTAGAAACAAATAAGGGTATATTAAATTCAAATTTTAAACTATTTAAAGCATGAATTAGAAATATCTTTATTTTATGGAAATCCTAATTTCATTAGGAAATATCCTAATTCTATTAGGAAAACATGGGTTTCATTTATGAAAGAAAATATCTTAATTTAATTTTCCAAATATAACAATTATATTCAAAGATATGGAAAATATAAACTTATTAGGAAAATATATCAATTCTATTAGGAAACATCATAATCAAATTTTCTAATATAACAATTATATTAAAAAATTAATCTTAATTCTATTAGGAAACAACCTAATCATATTTTTAAATATAACAATTATATTCAAAATTAATTAAGATGCATGATAATACTTAACCTATGGTGGGATTTTAATCTAAATAGCATACTTTATGCAACAAACAAACAATTTAAAACATACATCTCATGCATAATTAAATTAAAGCCAACAAAATGGACCGACATATTTGGCATATCCTAAAAAATTGAAAACAATTTAAATTATAATAATTTAAATCCAAGGCATATCTTGGTCTTCAATATCTTCTTTGTTTGGCCATCCAAATTTAAGGTTTGGAACCTAAATCTTGTCTTCCAACTATAGCACCAACTGCTACAAATATAAATTAAAAAAAAAAAAGAAACTGCATTACACAAGTGTTGAACCTAGAACCTGGAGTATAACCAGAAGATTCCTTCACCAAATAACCAAACACATGTTTTATGATGTTGGAACGTTGAATAATAATATAAAACTCCGGTCGATTTTTTCTTTTCTTTTCGCCGACGATTACGATTCAATTTATTGTGTGCATTTAGAATGATCGCCCCACATTCATACGACTCCAACATGTATTTTGAATTCGATTTTGGCAACAATTGAAGTATAAATATATTTTTAAAAAAAAAACCCTTATGGGTTTTACAATGATTTAATCAAAGCAATAAATCTAATACCAAATAGCCTAAACAATCAATCTGCAAACCACAATATATCACATATATGATAAATTAAAATACCCACCATCACAATACTTTAATACATAAACAATCAATCCTCAAAGATTGCTCTGATACCAATTGAAGAGAATAATCAAATTAAACCCACAAGAGAAGTGTTGGAGTGGTCTTTGATTGATTTAGAATTAACTAAAATACAAGGGTTAAGCAATAAATACTTTTGTATATTATGGAGAATATTCTGGAGGGTCTTTTTCTCCTCGTGCTCCAACTCCGATGAGATTCAATTCCAAGACTTCAACAAAGTTTTCCTTGCTATGACTCGAACAAAAGACTAAAGAGGTTTGTGGGAACCTTCTAAAAAATAATATGAGAGAATGAAGGGAGAATTCTCTAGAGTTTCTTTCTCTTATTTAGAATGCACACAAATGGCTCACCCCTAAAGCCTTATTTATAGTGGCCTAGAAAAGATAATTAAATAATATATTTTAATATCTAATATATTAAAATATATTTATCTAACCAATTTGAATCATATTCAAACCTTTCCAAATTTTCCTTCGACATGTATTTCCTTATTTGAATCTAATTCAAATTTAATAAATATCTTTTCTATAATGTATCTTAATACATCAATAATTTCTTTAATATTTAATGCATCATATACAATAAAATATGTTTTTTCTCATTTAATATATCAAATATATTAAAATTTAATTCGAACATTTCAAAATTTCGCTCAATGAAATTGATTATTATTTGTTCATATGAGCTAGCAAGGGGACCTTATGGACCTACAGATTATAAGCTCCAATGATACAAAATAAATTAATTAAGCTCTTTAATTAATTAATTCTCATTCATCAACTATAGGTCACTCCACTATAGACCTAGAGTTGCACTCTTATGCATTGTAGGACAAGTTGTGTTCGTGGATATAATCAGTACATGCAAGTTGTCCATTCACAAGTTGTTCGTAATTACAATTAGGTCAAAAGTCCGTTTTACTCATGTAATTGCATTTTGTACCTTAAGTACCACTAATTCTCTAATGAACAATTTGTTTATGATCAAACCATAAACTAAGTCCCTCTTGGGCCAGTGAAAGGGTGGGGCCCCATTGTTCAAGTCTCGAAATCAACTATAGGTCACTCCACTATAGACCTAGAGTTGCACTCTTATGCATTGTAGGATAAGTTGTGGCCATGGATATAATCACTACATGCAAATTGACCCTTCACAAGTTGTTTGGAATAACATCTAGGTCAAAAGTCTGTTTTACCCCTATAATTGCATCTTGTACCTTAAGTACCACTGATCCTCTAATGAACAATTTATTTATGATCCAACCATAAACTAAGTCCCTCTCGGGCCAGTGAAAGGGTGGGGCCCCATTGTTCAAGTCTTGAAATCAACACTTAAGGTAATTATTCATCTTCTTACCCTATATGGGAATGAGTGAATTCTATCTTGTGAGATTATGTTCCCATCTCCCTATTTGTTAAAGTCCCCAAAATGATAAACATATTGAATCGACTACAAAAGCCACTCTCACCCATGCAAATCAAAGGACAAGCCCTCACAAGTAGGATTTCATAACTCATTCAGGATTAAGATCGAGTTGCATATGATCATCTTGATGAAAAATCTTCTCAATTAATAGGTTTATAAAGAGAGCTTAAATATTTTGTGGTCCAGTCTTATATAAACTCATTGTATAAGATACCTCCACCCACATGTCTTCACATGAACGAATTGGATCAAATCATTTGTAACTATTACAAAGTGGGTCATATCAATAGTGTTACCAAGATAAGGAACCCAACCTTATCCATATACTATGACCCTTTAGGTTATTTCTTGAACATAATCCTCTCGTATGTCAACCACATACTATTCAAGATTACACTAATAACCTTGAATTTTTCATATAATGGATAATATTATATTGAAAATAAAATAATCAAAATATTTATTAATTATTAAATAAATCATTAATTACGAGGCTTTAGGGCATAAATCCCAACAAATACACCCCCTCAAACACAGGACGACTTGTCAGTCATGAGTTTGGTTATGCAGTGCCAAAATAACTGAGAGGAGAAAGCCTTGGTGAACAAATTAACAACCTTATCTTTGGAGGTGACGAAGTGGACAGGGATACATTTGTGAACAATCATTTCACGAACAAAATGATAGTGAATTTCAATATGCTTGGTCCGAGCATGCAACACAGGATTACTAGCCAACGAGATAGTAGAGACATTGTCACACCAAAGAACAGTAGGATTTGAAAGATAGGCATGAAGATCTTGTAGTAGTTGGCAAATTCAGAAAATATCAACAGCAGTGTTGGCTAAGGCTCGATGATCATCCTCAGTAAAGGAGCAAGATTAAGGAATGAACGTTTCACTCTGCAACGGAAGCATTGGATTGTCTTTCATTTTATTTAAAATTAAACTAAAGAGTTTAATTAATTAGTTTCCATTCATTATCTCTTGGGTCACTCCACTATAGACCTAGAGTTGCACTTTTACGCACTAGAACAAGTTGTGCCCATGGATATAATCACTACATGCAAGTCGATCTTTCACGAGTTGTTTGTAATTACAGCTGGGTCAAAAGTCTGTTTTACCTCCGTAATTACATCTTGCTCCTTAAGTACCATTGAACCTCTAATGAATAATTTGTTTATGATCCAACCATAAACTTAGTCCTTCTTAGGCCAGTGAGAGGGTGGGGTTCCATTGTTCAAGTCTCGAAATCAGCACTTAAAGGAACTACTCATCTACTTATCCTATATAGGAATGAGTGAATTCCATCTTGTGAAATTATGTTCCAAGCTCCCTATTTGGTGAAGTCCCCAAAATGGTAGACTTATTGAATCGGCTACAAAAGCCACTCTCACCCATGCAAAATCATGAAGGGAATAATCTAATTAAACCCAAGCGGAAGCGTAGGAATTGATTTGAGTTTATTTAGAATTAAATAATAATATTATGGTTAAGCATAACATGCTTTGAAAATATGGAGATTCTTCTAGCAGATCTTTATTTCTTCCACAAAGTCTTCCTAGCTATGACTCGAACATAAGACCAAGGCTTGTGAGAGCCTCTTGAAAGAAAATCCACAAGGGATTAAAAAGGAAGAGGTCTAGAGAGAATTCTCTAATTCTCTCTATTGAGGAGATGTGTGTTGTATCTAATGGCTCAACCCAAGGTCCTATTTATAGAGACCAAGGGAAAATCTTTGCCATAATTAAAATATTATATTTTAATATCTAATATATTAAAATATATCTTATATTTATTTGAATCTCATTCAAATCTCCTACGATATTTATTTATTTGAATCTTATTCAAATTCTATAAATATCTTTTATTTAATATATCAAATATACATTAATTATTTTAATATTTAACTTATCAAATACAATAAATATATTTTCCTCTTTTATATTTAATATATCTAATATATTAAATATTAATTTGAACACTTCAAATTAAATATTAAATTTGAACATTTCAAATTTTAATATTTAATGTATCAAATACAATAAATATATTTTCCTCTTTTATATTTAATATATCTAATATATTAAATATTAATTTGAACACTTCAAATTAATATTAATTTGAACATTTCAAAATTTTCTTTCAACTAAATTGATCTTTTAGTGTTACTATGAGCTAGCAAAGGGACCTTATGGACCTACAGCTTATAAGCTCTAATGATACAAAATTAATTAATTAAACTCTTTAATTAATTATTTTTCATTCATTAACTATAGGTCACTCCACTATAGACCTAGAGTTGCACTCTTATGCACTGTAGGACAAGTTGTGTCCATAGATATAATCATTACATGCAAGTCGATCCTTCACGAGTTGTTCGTAATTACAGCTGGGTCAAAAGTCCGTTTTACCCCTATAATTACATATTGCACCTTAAGTACCACTGATTCTCTAATGAACAATCTGTTTATAATCTAATTATAAACTAAGTCCCTCTCGAGCCAATGAGAGGGTGGGGCCCCATTGTTTAAGTCCCGAAATCAGCACTTAAGGGAACTACTCATCTACTTACCCTATATGGGAAGGAGTGAATTCCATCTTGTGAGATTATGTTCACAGCTCCCTATTTGTCCAAGTCCCCAAAATGGTAGGCATATTGAATCGACTACAAAAGTCACTGTCACCCATACAAAAGCCCTCACAGGCAGGAGTTCATAACTCACTTAGGATTAAGATCGAGTCGTATATGATCATCTTGATGAAATATTAATATTCTCAATTAACGGATTTATAAAGAGAGATTAAATATTACGTGGTCTAGTCTTATACAAACTCATTGTATAAGATACCCCCACTCACATGTCTCGACATGAATGATTTGGATCAAATCATTTGTAACTATTACAAAGTGGGTCGTATCAATACTGTTAATAGGATAAGGCACACAACCTTATCCATATACTATGACTCTTTAGGTTATTTCTTGAAGACGATCCTCTTGTATGTCAACCACATACTGTTCAAGATTACACTAATAACCTTGAATTTTTCATATAATGGATAATATTATATTGCAAATAAAATAATCAAAATTATTATTAATTGTTAAATAAATAATTAATTACGAGGCTTTTAGAGCATAAATCCCAACAAATCAAAGGACAAGCCCTCACAGGTAGGAATTCATAACTCACTCAAGATTAAGATCGAGTGGCATATGATCATCTTGATGAAATATTAATCTTCTCAATTAATGGATTTATAAAGAGAGATTAAATATTTCGTGGTTCAGTCTTATACAAATTCATTGTATCAGATACCCAACTCACATGTCTCCACATGAATGATTTGGATCAAATCATCTGTAACTATTACAAAGTGGACCGTATCAATAGTGTTACTAGGATAAGGCACCCAACCTTATCCATATACTGTGACCCTTTAGGTTATTTCTTGAACATGATCCTCCCGTATGTCAACTACATACTATTCAAGATTACACTAATAACCTTAAGTTTTTCATATAATGGATAATATTATATTGAAAATAAAATAATCAAAACAATTATTAATTATTAAATAAATTATTAATTACGAGGCTTTAGGTCATAAATCCCGACAATCTCCCACTGCACTAAAGCCGATGAGACATGTATCCTAGGGCATACTCTATACCCAACATGTTCTTCCAATTGTCTTTGCAAAGATGAGACTGTTGGGAGTGCGACCAAAGTCCTACATCGGCTAGATAAGGGGAAGATCATGGGTTTATAAGTGAGGGATACTATCTTCATTGGTATGAGGCCTTTTGGGGAACCAAAAGCAAAGCCATGAGGGCTTATGCCCAAAGTGGACAATATCATACAATTGTGGAGATATGTGAAGGGTCGTTGTCCTTAACAGAGACATGTCTCGTAATCCTAGACATTCTAGAGGACCCTCAAATACTTTAGCCTAGAGAGCCTTTTCATATAGATTCAAACAATAGTCATTAAAAGCCATCTTGGTCACTACCATGATGTCTTCTCTCTCTCAATATGATTCCATATACATTGGTATTTTCTAATTTTCTTAATATTAGTCTTTGCACCACAATATCATAATAAAGAGGATAGACTAAATCATATCTGAGACACCTTTCAGATCTTTAAATAACTATTATAGTTATACAAGTTCTTTTGTTGCTTCAAAAGCAAAAATATTAAACTTGTATACCTTACTCCACCACTTAGAGCAAAATTTATCTTAACATAGATTTTTCTAAATCTTTGTAAGAACTAGTTAATCTTGTAAAAATCAAATCTTTAACTCCATACACAAAAATTTCTCATTATCCATAGATAATTTGAGTTTTTTTTTCAATTTTCTACTCAATGGTCATACCATTCATTTAACTGATATATGCTAACCAACTGTATATTATATGTTAAGTCTCATTTATGCATTAATTGTCTTCCACTTAGAGTAGATAATTAATCATATGCTCTCAACATTTGAGGTGTCTTAGGATACTCTTCCTTGGACATAAATATCAAATATTTGACAAGAATTTTGTCAATATAAGATGTTTGAGACAAAGTTAACATTTTGTTTTTAAAATATCCATTTTGGACATATAAAATATACCGAGTCATTCTAAATCACCCATTGAGAATTGGTTACTTAGTCAACTTGTTATGTTAGATAGAAATCCTACATCATTCATAATGAGTAAAATATCATCAACATAAAACATGAGAAAAATCTACAAAGCATTTAATGACTTTCTTGTCTATACAAGCTTCATTAATATTTATCCAAAGTCATAGGTTTTGATACTTTTATCAAACCTTATATTCAAAGATCTAATGGTAAAATTCATTTCATAAATGAACATTTATAATTTTGTAAGCTATTTACTTTTGATCTTTGAAAATAAATCCATCTAATTTATTTCTGTAGATGCATTCTTTAAGATTCTTTTCATCAAAGAATTATAGACATTAATTTTTTTTTATATCTCATATGCAACAATGAATTAAATAATGCTTACAGACTCCAATATGGCAACAAGTGAGAAAGTCTACGTGCAGTCTATTTTCTCCTATTAGGTTTAACCCTTTCCCATTAGTCTCACTTTGAGGGCAATAAGTCTTCAAGTTTGTCATCTAACATGACAACTTGGGCTTCAATTAAGTCATTGTAAAGGTTGAGTCATCTCATAACTCTCCCACTATGATGAGGCTTATCCAATTCATGACTAGGATCCATTTGACTTTCAAATGTAATTAAATTGTTAACAACTTTTGTTAACTATTTAGTGGCTTCACTTGTGACCAATTTATTAACACTATCTCACCTTATTAAAGGTTTGTAGTCCTTTATTTGACATCCCTTGTAGAAAAATAATATTTGTCATACAAATACCTTATTCATTTTAGGATTCTTTTGTACTCCTTAGGGGTGGCCTATACTTAGGCATATCTTTGAATATATACAACCTTTTTGGACTTATTTCAGCATGTAAGCTTAACATTCCCAAATGGTGAAGTGTTGTAAACTAGCTTTACTACTATTCTATAATCTCAAAATTGTCTCGTAGACATTTTTGGTGGGAATAATGTTCACTATGCAATCTCTATTGCATATCCTAACTTGAGTCTTGTAATGGCGTGTAACTCACAGACCATGTCCAACAAGCTTTTATTTCTCCTCTTGCAATACAATTTCACATAAATGTACTTGGTATTTAAAATAATTGGGATAAAAATTTATTTTCTATCAAATAGTCTTAGTATGTAAGGTTCTTGTACTTTACACTATGATCTGATCATAATGTCTTTATAGACTTACCTAATCGATTTTCAACTTTAACCTTAATTTTCTTGAACTTTTCAAAAATTTAGACTTATGTTGTATTAGGTAAAGATACTGGTACCTTGAATGATCATCAACAAGAGTGATAAAATATTCATGACTTTATTTGGCACCTTTTACATTCACCAAACCATTTGGGTTAGAATGTGTAAGCCCAAAGTATTCTTTGGCCTTGTAGCCCTATCCAATAAAGGCCCAATGATTGTCTTGCATAAAAGTCAAGGTTTATAGACATGTGAAGTAATTAACTCTATAACTTTTAGAGAATTACCTCTTACTAGTCTTTTCATTTGATTCAAGTTGATGTTAATCAACCTTAAAGGCCAAAGTCAAGTATCTTCTTTTAGGAGAAAGCAATATGTCTTTCTATTATGGATTCTATAATCTTGAATATCTCTGTATTTTGTAGTATAGTAAATGTTAACATTTTAACACATACTAATTGTACTTATTTTCAGCTGAATATATTTTCAAACAATTTTGAAAATATAAACTTTAATACTTCAAAGTAATTCATACTATATGAACATTTTAGTAATATAGTTTGAGAAATTGAATTTCTCTTATAGTTACTAAAAACACCATATTCAACATTAAGTAACAATCTTTACTTCATGATATCTTAATGTCCCCCACTACACTAACTGAGATGGATTTTCCAATGCCAACGTGTAGAAACTATTCTACATGCTAAGTATTTTCCAAGAATTACATATTAAATGTAACAAAGATTAAATCTTGATAGTTGATCTTGCATCAACTATCCTGATGGCATTATTTATTTTCTACCAAAAATCTAGTAAATCAAATTTACTTTCATTTATATTTTTCTTCCCATAGAGATATTTCAAAAAATTCTCTCATTATGACTGTCTTGACTAATTTAGGAACTATTTCCTTTTATATAACTTGAGTCATTTGGTTTCTTTTCTTGGATTTTTATAATACTTAAATTCGAGATCATTTAGACAATTATCTAAATTTAGCTTCTATTGACTTCAACATCTCATTGTTGTTGTCATTTTCTTTATCTTCTAAGCTTGACTTCTAACATGTCAACTAGGAGATATATACAAGCTATCTCATTTATTTTTGATTCATTAATCATGTGCTTCACGAACAATTCGATTAACATTGGCAACAAGTTTTGAGAACATTTCTCAATAAAGATAAATCCAAAATTTTACACTGTCATTAGAGTGTTAACGTTATTTTTCCAAGTAATAAAATTTTCTCAATTTTGATTTATCAGTAATAAAATTAATTTTTATTAGGAAACTGACATAATATTAAAATATATAATTTAACATCATGCAATCTATTATCCATTCAATTTTAGCATAGAAATCAAACAATTTGAAAAAAAAAATGAACCCTTTAAATCATTTCTAATGTTATGGTACTTTAGTGAGTTAGAACAAGTGCCGCCGTAAGGTAGGCAAGTGTTCCTTCACTAAATTGAGACAATCTCAACCAAGTATTTTACCATAATAACTTTTATTCTTATAATATTTAGTTATCATTAGTTTGGTCAAGGACATCATTAACAACCTTAATGAGCCCTTTGTAAGTGTGACCCATCATTTTAGATCCCATAGTATTATCCCAACAAGTTCCGTCATAGGGTAGGTCAAATATTGGAAACAAAACTACAATCCTATCATTCTCAGGAGTTCACCCTGATATTGACCCATGCAAACACCTTCCGTAGGGAGACAGTACATAAGCCGCCGCGAGGCCCCGCATAAATCTCACGATGTAAACCAATGATGAAGACCGTAGGATAAAAGATTTCCTTCTCCTATTTACTATAATACTTTCTTAAGAGATTCACCATGATATTGACCCATGCAAACACCTTCCGTAGGGAGGATGATCCAAAACCCACCATGAGGTACCACATGAATCTCATGTTGTGAATCAATGATAGAGACTGTAGGATATCTTGACATATATCATTTTCCTACTAAGTATTTTGAAAATAGGATTTTCTACTACTTAGACAAATTAGGCTAATCTCATTCATCTAAGTCCTCAATCTACCCTTTCATAACCCCTATGTTAGTTAGATTGATTTTAACGTGAATCGCCAAGTTTATTAAACTATTTAAAAACTAATAACATTATGTGCCTGCTTAATGAAATTAAATAAAAATTGACTAATTCAACTCCTAGGTCAGTTACCAGTTAGAGGTGTTTCCTTTCGGTTAGCTTAAATATCATAATCTAGACAAAAACTTCCATAGATGGAGTTCCCTTATAGTCAATTTTTATTTCAAATTCATTAGTCTTTAAATAACTGTTAATTACTAGATTAATGAACATAAGTGAGTTTAAGCAATGTTTCTAATTCTATTAAAAAAACTAATTCACTTCAGGGATAATCTTGAAATTCTACCATTTTAAACCCTTTAAAACAAAATTAAAAGATTAACCTAAATTTGAATCCCATTAGAAACCCATAAAGATAAATTAAATTCAAAATTTAAACTAATTAAAACAAGAATATCTTGAATTAAAGGAAACCTATTCTCATTAGGAAATATCCTAATCCTATTAGAAAAACATGGATTCCAATTATGAAATGAAATATCCTAATTTAATTTTCCAAATATAACAAATATAATATTCAAGGATATGAAAAATATAAACTTTTTAGGAAAACATCTTAATTCTATTAAGAAACATCCTAATCAAATTTTCAAATATAACAATTATATTAAAAATTAATTAAGATGCATGGTCATGCTTAACCTATGTTATGCATCAACCAAATAATTTAAAACATACATCTCATGTATAATTAAATTAAAACAAAATAAAATTGACTGACATATTTGGCATATCCTAGAAATTAAAGACTAAATTCAAAATTACACAATTTGAATTTTTAAGACATATCTTGGTCTTCAATTTCTTTCCTTTGTTGGACCATCCGAATTTAGGGTTAACAAAAACTCTTATAAATTCATCTTCTCCGCCGCAAAATCAAAATGCTGAAATCTCACACCACTGAAATTTGAATGCTTCACCCCAATTCATACCACCGGCCAAAAGAACCAAAACACACCACTGACCACTGCTTGTCAATCCGCATACGCCGACAGCTTCTTGAATCAAAACAGCCAACGGTAGCAGTTTGAATAAACACATGCACGTGAATTACCTCATGCAATTAGAAGCTTCTCAGTGTCTATATATGAACTACATCACACATGAACTAAGTGTTCATAACATATTGTGAAGTAGAATATTCATAAAAGTCCATTGGGCTTTTTCATTGAAAAAAAAAACTTGCTACTGTAGGTAGGAGATATTTACATCTACAACCTTCAAGGATATGCACTGTTGGAGTTTAACATTCTTTGTTAACTGGTCACATCTCTTGACTCAAATGCGCCGCCAGTGTGACTCGTGAGTCTCATATCCACCATCATTTGAAGTTCACATAGTAGCTTTGAAAGAATTCTAAATAAAAATTTATAAAGAATCCTAGCCCTCATGGGTTTTATATTTGATCTAATCAAAGTAATAAAGCTAATGCCAAATAGCCTAAACAATCAATTTGCAAAACTAACATATATCACATATATAATTAAAATACCCACCATACACAATTTTTATTCTAAATAAAAATCAAAGTAAGCTTTGATACCAATTGAAGGAATGAACGTTTCACTACGCAGTAGAAGCATTGGATTGTCTTTGACTTTATTTAAAATTAAACTAAAAAAATAAGATTAAGCAAACTTACTTGGAGTAAATATGAAGATATTTTTAATCTTATTCACAAAGTCTTCCTAGCTATGTCTCGAACACAAGACCAAGGCTTGTAGGAGCCTCTTGAAAGAAAATTCACAAGGGATTGGAGAGGAAGAGGTCTAGAGAGAATTATCTAATTCTCTATTGAGGAGATGCGTACTCTGATGGCTCAACCCAAATGTCCTATTTATAGAGACATAGGGTAAATTTTTGCCATAATTATAATATTATATTTTAATATCTAATATATTAAAATATATATTATATTTATTTGAATCTCATTCAAATCTCCTACAATATTTATTTAACCTATTTGAATCTCATTCAAATTTTAAATGTATATATTTTTCTTTATTGTATCTAATATACATTAATCATTTTTATATTTAATGTATCAAATACAATAAATATATTTTCCTCTTTTATATTAAATATTAATTTGAACATTTCAAATTTTTCTTTCAACTGAATTGATCTTTTAGTGTTACTATGAGCTAGCAAAGGGACCTTATGGACCTACAGATTAAAAGCTCCAATGATACAAAATTAATTAATTAAACTCTTTAATTAATCAATTTTCATTTAATTAATTTTCATTCACCAACTCTAGGCTCACTCCACTATAGGCCTGCAGTTGCACTCTTATGCATTGTAGGACAAGTTGTGTCCATGGATACAATCACTACATGCAAGTCGATCTTTCACGAGTTGCTCGTAATTACAGCTGGATCGTCAAAAGTCTGTTTTACCTCTATAATTACATATTGCAACTTAAGTACCATTGATCATCTAATGAACAATTTATTAATGATCCAACCATAAACTTAGTCCCTCTTGAGCCAATGAGAGGTTGGGACCTCATTATTCAAGTCTCGAAATCATCACTTAAGGGAACTATTTATCTACTTACCCTATATAGGAAGGAGTGAATTCCATCTTGTGAGATTATGTTCCCAGCTCCCTATTTGGTCAAGTCCCTAAAATGGTAGGTTTATTGAATCGGCAAACCACTTTCACTCATACAAATCAAAGGACAAGCTCTCATAAACAGGAGTTCATAACTCACTCAGGATTAAGATCCAGTCACATATGATCATCTTGATGAAATATACTTCTCAACTAACAGATTTATAAAGAGAGATTAAATATTTCATGGTCTTGTCTTATACAAACCCATTGTATAAGATACCCCCACTCAAATACTTCACATGACGATTTGGATCAAATTATTTGTAACTATTACAAAGTGGGTCATATTAATAGTGTTACCAAGATAAGGCATCCAACCTTATCCATATACTATGACCCTTTAGGTTATTTCTTGAACATGATCCTCCCGTATGTCAACTACATACTGTTTAAGATGACATTAATAACCTTGTATTTTTCATCTAATGGATAATATTATATTGTAAATAAAATAATCAAAATTATTATTAATTATTAAATAAATCATTAATTACGAGACTGTAGGGCATAAATCCCAACACAGGACACAGTGAGTTGTTTCTTGGAGGACTAGGAAATAGGAATGTCTCCCAAAATGGTAACATAACCAGTCATGGACCGACAATCATAGTCATCATTGGCCCAGTTAGTATCACAATAAGCCTGAAGAACAAGGGATCCCTGTTGGAACAAGATCCCAAGATTAGGCGTACCACCAAGATACCACAATATGGGTTTAACGGCAGAGTAATGAACAATAGTAGGCTACTGTATACACTGACTTACTTTATTGACAACGAAAGCAATATTCGGGCATGTGAAGGTAAGATACTGGAGAGAACCCACGAGCTGTCTATAAAGAGTGACATTAGAGTAAGGTGGAGCAGCAACATGAAGATCAACAGTGGTGGACATAGGAGTCAAACACGGCTACGCCCCAGTTCATGCTAGAGGAACGAAGCAAATTAGTAAGATATTTAGCCTAATTAACAAATATACCACTAGACAAATAGTCAACTTCCAGACTAAGAACATACTTTAAGTGCCCCAAGTTTGAAATTTGAAACTCAAAAGCCAAAGCACCTTTCAAACTTGTAATATAACAAGTATCAGGCCTAGTAATGATAATGTCATCCACATACAGTAAAAGATAGGATAGAGACGGGCCAACAAAGTGAACAAAAAGAGGAGAATTAGCAGCAGAGACCATAAAACCAAGTGTGAACAAATAATTTGCAAAACGATCATACCAGGCCCGAGGTGCTTGCTTAAGACCATAAAGACTTTTGTGGAGAAGACATACATGATTAGGACAAGTCTTGTTCACAAAACCGACTAGTTGAGACATACAAACTTCTTCTTGTAACTGGCCATGAAGGAAGGCATTTTTAACATCCAACTGATGCAAATGTCATTGATATTTAGAGGCAAGAGTGAAGATAACTCGAATAGTAGGCTATTTGACAAAAGGGCTAAAAGTTTCATCAAAATCAAGTCCCTCAATCTAATGGTATCCTTTGGCAACCAGGCAAGCTTTATACCAAGCAACAGAGCCATCTGCATGATATTTCATACAGAACACCTACTTACAATGATAAGCCTTAGAATTACGACTTATTTAACTCCCAATTACTTAAAATATTCTTGTTTTGTCTTAAGATCATTTGAAAATAATTGAAAGTTGCTTGAAAATAAGAAGAAATAAGAATGAAGGCAATTAGATAAGATTCTAAAAAAGTTAAGTTTGTTTGCAGGGAATGTGGAAATTGCAAAACCAACTTGCAAATTCGCGATTCTGTAATTTTTTCTGGAGTAGCAGAAAAGTTCAAAAAAGGAAAAAATATGCATTTAACCCATTTCGAAAATCTTCAATTATTGCACGATTTGAGGGATTTTGAGCACGAAATTTGGGCATTATTCAACCCTAATGAAGGCCTATAAAAGGAGAGAAGATCATTGAAGAATCAGATTCATTTTTGGAGACGTTTTGGAGTTGTTTTTCGTGATTTTCTTCCAATTTTCTTCCTCTGTTTTCTGTAGTTTTTCATTTTCTGTTTTACCAAGACTGCTGCAATTTTTTTTAGTTCTGCTTCTCCTTTGATTTATCCAATCTGATTCAAGTGAAGAAGAAGGGGTTTTGGATGACGTTTTTGGGAGTTTTGTTTGTGGGTTTATACCTAGTTTTTGCCTCTGTTTTTCTGAATTTTGTTACTCTCTGTTTTACCTAGAGCTACTGCAAGTTAGTTTCTTTTTGTTTTTTTTTTTTCAATTTCTTCTTTGTATTACGGAGTACTTCTGTCAAGCTTGGTCTTTGTTTTACTTTTCTTCAATTTCTTCTTTGTATTACTGAGAATTGCTGTCAAAGTATTCATCTATTTTTCCAGTTTTTTGTTATTCTATATTCTTCACCGAGAGCTGCTGCTATATTGGTTCTATTTTTGCTTCAATTTTTATTATTTTTATGAAGGTTCTGTTTTTGCTATGTTGGTTCTATTTTTGCTTCAAGTTTTCTGTTTTTCCTCTGTTATGATGGTTATTATGTTGATTCCGTTTTGCTTCAATTGTTATTTCGTGGGTTTATTTTTCTGAAGTTCATGGTTTAGTTTTCAGTTTTGTTTGATTCAAATTTGGATGGCAAAATGCCTTTAATTCCTTTAAATCTTTGTTGAATTTAGCATTTTAATATATTCTTCTAGTATGAATTTTTATTCTAAAATTAGTTGTAGGAATTTCACTTTTAATAAGAGCTAAACTTCTTAGAGGGTTCAAGAATGTGAATTCCCTAAGAAGTAATTGTAGCCAAAATTCCAACAAAAACCAAGCCTACATCACAATTGTTTTCTTGTGTTGAATAAATTTCCGTTGAGATCCTAGATTGATCAACAAGGGTAGCAGCTCAAGCTTAAATCTAATATTGACGGGGTTAGTGATAAGCAGATTTCGCACAAGTGATGGAGAAAAGAGCTTAGACAAAAGTCAATCCTTGCCCTAGACATAGGGATTAAGGACTCCAAAGCCCATAAAATTGTTGAGCCGAATTATCTAAGATAGAGGGACTATAGACATATAAGTCACTCACTTAGCCTCCTAAAAACCTAAAATCAAGGTGAGTAGGAGAAGCAATTTTGGTTTACAATTGAGTGTGGAGTAGGTTAGAATTGCAATTTTGGATCGCAATTACAACTTAGGGCAATGACATTCTTGAGCCCCATCTTTATCTAAATTCATTTTGAATTTTTTAGTTTGCTATCCAATATTGCCATTTCTCGATTTTGCAATTAGATTATGCAATCCTTGTCATTTCAATATTACATTTTTTTGATTATGCAATTAGATTTTGCAATTATTTGTTTTACCAACACACCATCTCAACATTATTTTTGCAATTTAGTTTTCAAAGTTGCACTTTCTTTACATTTTGCGTAGCAATATTTTTGTTACACCGTTCCCTGTGGGATTCGATACTTGGTACTCATATACCATTTTATATTACTTCGATCCCGTGCACTTGCATGTACACCGACCATACAACCAACCACATTCATATGGGGAAGCTGAGGCACTAGAGTCCAAGTGCCTTGCTATTGAAGGGCCATAAATTCATCAATCATAGCACTGTGCCAATGCGCAAATTTGGATGCCTCAGTGTAAGATGTAGGGATTGGAACGTTGGATTGAAGGTAGCATGCAAGGCATGAGGCTTAAAAATTCCAGACTTGGAATGAGTCTACATAAGGTGATGGTTAGTAGGTAAGGGATTGTGGCGAGAGACTGCTGGGTCAGAGGAGGAGGCAGCAGTGGGAGACATACCAATCGAGTTAGATTGTGGGGTGGTGGAGATAGGCGAGGCAAAAAAGGTTGAGGGACTGGATGGTGGTAAAGTAGGTGAGCTAAGGTGTAGGGGGAGAAGGTATAAGTGATTGTGCCAACAGAGAAACCTGTTGATAATCCCATGAAATGGGAGTAAATTATCACAATTTTCACTCTTAGACCCCGCTAAAATTCGAGTTATTTGCAGGGATTGGAACGTTGGATTGAAGGTAGCATTCAAGGCATGAGGCTTAAAATTCCAGACTTGGAATGAGTCTACATAAGGTGATGGTTAGTAGGTAAGGGATTGTGGCGAGAGACTGCTGGGTCAGAGGAGGAGGCAGCAGTGGGAGACATACCAATCGAGTTAGATTGTGGGGTGGTGGAGATAGGCGAGGCAAAAAAGGTTGAGGGACTGGATGGTGGTAAAGTAGGTGAGCTAAGGTGTAGGGGGAGAAGGTATAAGTGATTGTGCCAACAGAGAAACCTGTTGATAATCCCATGAAATGGGAGTAAATTATCACAATTTTCACTCTTAGACCCCGCTAAAATTCGACTTATTTGCAGTCCGTTGTCAGTTTTGTAGCGATTATGTGGGTACTAATTTAAGCAAGCAAGAATGTTGAAAAATCTTCTTTTATTCCCTTCTTTGGTTGAGTATTTTCTGATTTTGGGTAGGTTTTCCCGAGTTGGTGAGCAAATTTTGTGGGCTGGAATGCTGAATTGTGGTTGCCAATGCTACAACATTGTAGCCCACATTCCTAATGAGGTTGTTAATGCTGCAGCATCGTGAGCCACATCGGGACACAGTTTTTGCGGAAAATTTACTGCTTACATCACCATATAAGTCAGTATTTACTAAAATCCAAGCCAATAGCCTGCTGCCACGTGGATGAAGAGAGCTAAATCAGCCCTTTTAGGGAAAAGGAGAGCAGAATCCTTGGGGAAGAGTGTTGGAGAGGCCGAAAAGGGGAGAAAAACCCAGAAAAAAAGAAGAAGAAAGGAAGAGAGCTGCTGTTTTTGGGCTGTTTTCCAGAAGAAGAAGGATATTCGTCATCCTCTACTCTCTCTTTCTCGTTTCCTTTCTAGTTTCTACCTTATAGTGGATGATTTTTGTATTGCCCTAACTTTTTATCAAGCTTTTAGCTACATTAACGTATTTTTGTACCCATTTTGGAGATAACTCTTAGATTAATTGCAAGATGTTGTTGATTTCTGAGTTTTACTGGTTTATTCTCTGTTTTAAAGTCATGGGCTAAGTATTTTTAGGGCTGGAATTTAGGGAATGATGTGGTTGGTTGAAACCTTTTGATTCAATGCTTTTCTATGAAGTTATACTTCTATTTGTGGTGTTTATTGTAAGTTCTTACTTGAGTTTGATCACCTTAGGTAAGACATAAGCTAGTTCTTAATACTGAAAGGGTTAAGAATGGGTGGATTAGCATAAATGGAGCAAGTAAATTCTTGGTAGAATTTGTGGGGTGTAGACATACATTCCAAGCTTGTGATTTTAGGGAATTTGGGTGTCATTAGTGTTATCTAGCATTGGGTTTTCATAGACATATGTTTAACTCAAGGTTAAAGATAAGAAAATCGAGTTCAAGTTGTTTTTGGGTCGGTTGTAAGTGAAAATTCCTTTCTGTATAACAATGTGGTGTTTAATGTTGTAGCATTGATGGCCTCATTTGGTAAAAACTGCTACTGCACCCTTAAATTTCAGCCCCTTGTTTTCATCATTTTAGTACTTGTGTAGCCTCTCTAATCGTTGTTTAAAGTTATACTTTGCATTTCTAAGTCCCTCTTAGTTTAGTAGTTGGTTTTGTGCTCATGTTTAGTCAAAATGCAAGTTTAGTTGCATTCTTTAGCTAGTTTTTGTTGGTAAGTTTTGTGCTTAATTCCAATAAATTTACTTGCATTAGTCCTCGTGGGATCGACCTTGTTTACCATTTACTACCTACGATTGCGTATGCTTGCGTAGTGAGTTTTTGCACAACACCCGTAGAGTAAGAGCAGCAACAAGAGAAGTACCCTGAGAGTTAAGCACAACAGTAGGAGATACACAAAACATATCAAGAGGAACAAAGGTGGATGGTGAGGGAGGAGCGGGAGAACAAGGTAGATAAGAAAAGGGAAACACTATTTCATGAAAAATGACATGACGAGACACAATGGATGCCTTTGTTGAGAGATTGTAACAAATATATCCTTTGTAATCAAGAGTGTACCCTAGAAAAACATGTTGGGCAGTTTTGGGATCAAGCTTATTTTTATTATAGGGTTTCAATAGAGGATAACAGGCACATCCAAAAACTTTTAAGTGCAGTAAATCAGGAGTGTTTCCAAATAATTTTTCAAAAGGTGACATGATGTTTAAGATAGTGGGCATGCAATTAATTAAGAAGACTGCAGTAGAGAAGGCATACGACCAGAACTCAACGGGGACAGAGGAGTGAAAGAGCAGGGCCATTGCAGTTTTCACAATGTGCTTGTGCTTTCGTTTGACAACCCAGTTTTCTTCTGGAGTATATAGACAAGACTTTTGATGTAGAATTCTTTTTGAAGTGGATAAAGAAGAAACACTAGAATTACAAAATTCGCCACTACCATCAGAATGAAAATTTTTTAAGCGAGTAGAAAGAAAATTCTAAACAAATGGGATAAATAATTGAAGAATATTGGCAACATCAGACTTATATGAAATTGGAAATAACCACATAGACTTACTGAAGTCATCAATGAAACTGACATAATATCGATAGCCATTAATAGAAAGAATAGGAGAGGGACCCTAAACATCACTATGTATTAAAGTAAGAGGCTGGAAAGACATAGAGCGTACCATTGGAAATGAAAGTTTGGTCATTTTCAAACATAAACAACTAGCACATGCATAAGTAGATAACAATTTATTGCTTGAAAGACCTAAACGATGTAGAGAACTACACAATACTTTGGGATATGGATGACCTAACCGATGATGCCATAGGGAACACTCCTTATTTGCTAAAAAACTATTTTTTTATGCACTATAGATTGCGGCGTCAGAAAAGCAGATGAACTGAAAATAGGATATAAGCCATTAATGCCTTTTCCTTTAAAAAGGGGACGACTAGACACCTTATCCTGAATCAGAAACCAGTCATAGTCCAAAACAAAATGACAATTATTGTCAATACAAAATTTGTGAATATACAGTAAATTGGAAGCTAAGTCAGAGCATGAAGGACGTTAGAGAGAGAAAATATATGAGTTGGTGTGGGAAGTATACCACTGCCATTGTGCGTAACATTCAAGGACTTCCCATTTCCTACCGTGACAGATTCCTCACCATTGAAAGTAGAGGAAAGATTGAGGTTGGCCAGGTCGTTGGTCAGATGAGCATTACATCCACTGTCAGGCAACCAATAATTATTAGAAGGAGATAAAGAGTGAGAAGACATGGAATTTACAGCCATAATTGCTAATTGCACTGGTGGATGATGACCTTGATAAGAAAAATTCATCCTATTAAAACAATCAAGTGCACTATGACCTTGTATAGAACAAATTTGACAAAAAATTTGGCCTGTGGATTGATGCCCAGTTGAAGCATTATTTAAATTGGGTTGAGAAAAATAATTTGAAGTGGGTTGTCCACCAAATGGTCCTGCAACATTATTAAAAGAGTTAGAAAATGAGCCCAACCCATTTGAAAAGGATTGCTAGCCAGCCCATTTAACACCCCAGCAAATCCTAATGGGCCACCCGAAACCGAAAAACCTAGCCTGCTTGGATTAAAAACAGAAGGCATATTGCGATTACGGTTGTCGCCTCTACCATGCCCACGTTGTATCTCCCACTGCTATGTCAGATTCGCACTGAAAACCACCATTGAAGTAAAAGAATGAACGTTTCACTCTACAGCGGAAGCATTGGATTGTCTTTGACTTTATTTAAAATTGAACCAAAAAAAAAAGATTAAGCAAACTTGGAGTAAATATGGAGATATTTCTAGCAAGTCTTTATCTCCTTCACAAATACTTCCTAGCTATGGCTCGAACATAGGACCAAGGCTTGTGCGAGCCTCTTGAAAAAAATATTCATAGGGAATTAGAGGAAAACGTTTATAGAGAATTCTCTAATTCTCTACTAAGGAAATTTTCTAGACTTATTTTCTCTTATCAAGAATGCACACAATGACTCATCCCTAGGGTCCTATTTATAGTGGCCTAGGACAAATCTTTTCCATAATTAAATAATACATTTTAATATCTAATATATTAAAATACATTTATCTAACGAATTTGAATCTTATTCAAATCTTTTTAAATTCTCCTACAATATTTATTTCCTTATTTGAATCTTATCCAAATTTTATAAATATCTTTTTTATAATATATCTTAATACATTAATAGTTTCTTTCATATTTAATGTATCAAATACAATAAACATGTTTTCCCTCATTTAATATATCAAATATATTAAATATTAATTTGAACATTTCAAATTTTCTTTCAACGAAATTGATCCTTTATTGTTCGTATGAGCTAGCAAGGGGACCTTATGGACATACATATTATAAGCTCCAATGATACAAAATCAATTAATTAAACTATTTAATTAACTAATTTCCATTCATTAACTATATGTCACTCCACTATAGATCTAGAGTTGCACTCTTATACATTGTATGACAAGTTGTGTCCATCGATCTAATCATTACATGAAAGTCGATCCTTCATGAGTTGTTCGTAATTACAGTTGAGTCAAAATTTCGTTTTACCCCTGTAATTACATCTTGCACCTTAAGTACCACTGATCCTCTAATGAACAATTTTGTTTATGATCTAATCAGAAACTAAGTCTCTCTCGAGCAAGTGAGAGGGTGGGGCCCCATTGTTCAATTCCTGAAATCAGCACATAAGGGAACTACTCATCTACGTACCCTATATGGAAAGGAGTGAATTCCATATTGTGAGATTATATTCCCAACTCCCTGTTTACTCAAGTCCCCAAAATGGTAGACTTATTTAATCAGCTACAAAAACCACTCTAACCCATGCAAATCAAAAGACAAGCCCTCACAGGCAGGAGTTCATAACTCACTCGGGATTAAGATCGAGTCGCATATGATCATCCTGATAAAATATTAATCTTCTCAATTAACAAATTTATAAAGAGAGATTAAATATTTTGTGGTCCAATCTTATACAAACTCATTGTATAAGATACCCTCACTCACATGTCTCCACATGAACGATTTAGATCAAATCATTTGTAACTATTATAAAGTGGGTCATATCAATAGTATTATCAAGACAAGACACCTAACCTTATCTATATACTTTGACCCTTTAGGTTATTTCTTGAACATAATCATTTCGTATGTCAACCACATATTGTTCAAGATTACACTAATAACCTTGAATTTTTCATATAATGGATAATATTATATTGCAAATAAAATAATCAAAATTATTATTAATTATGAAATAAATTATTAATTACGAGGCTTTAAGGCATAAATCCCAACATGAAGGACCTGATCGAAACACTAAAGAATGTTGGCATTGCCGACGAAGTTGGTTTGGCAAGAGGATGTAGTTTCACGAGACTCTTTTCTTCGGCGTCCAACAAAACTTTGAGTTTAGCAAGAGTGATGCGAATCGATGTTTGAAAAGAAGCATACTCAGCCAACACACCATTTAATATGTCTAGCAGAGTTTCTTCATCATCAATCGTCACGGAAGCAATGACTAGTTTGTCCACGATGTCCTTTACACTCCGGGAATATTGCTCAACTGTCTCATATGGGGTTTTCTTCATAGAATAGAGAGAGGAACATAAGGCCAAGATATTGGATTTGGTTTTTGAAGAATATCTAGTTTCTAGAGATTCCTAGAGTTCACTTGTGGTTGAAGCCGAGGTAACGTGTGAAAAAGTAGAGGGAGAGAATGTGGCATTAATAAGAGTAATGAGAACTTGATCGCGATAGGTCCATTGTAGGTATTCTAGATTAGGAGTTCTTGATTTTGTACTGGAGGAAGAGCGAGTAGAAGTTTGGGAGGCAAAATTATTTGAGAGATAAGGTGAGGGCTATGTAATATAACCATCCAAATGGCCAAAAAGGGAATGAGCTTTGAGAATGACAGTAACCTGAAACAAGCACTATGGAAGAAAGATTGGCAAAGATACATGAGAAAATCAACACCTTGATGAAGGCAATTGAAGAAATAGATTCTCAAATTGCATACCTAAAGAGCCAGATTGAGAACCAAAATGTCTCTGAATAAAGTCAAACTCCTGCCTTCAAAGATCACAATAAAGGGAAGGTCGCTGTGCAGGAAGATCAACCACAACTCTCCATTTCGATCGCTTCACTATCTGTCCAACAACTTAAGGACATGATAACGAACTCCATTAAAGCTCAATACGGTGGAGCTTCTTAAAGTTCTCTCTTGTATTCTAAGCCTTATACCAAGAGAATCGATAACTTGAGAATGCCAACTGGATATCAACCACCAAAGTTCCAGCAATTCGATGGAAAAGGAAACCCTAAGCAACGCGTTGCGCATTTCATTAAGACATGTGAAAATGCTGGTACAGGAGGAGATCTATTGGTTAAACAGTTCGTTTGAACACTGAAAGGGAATGCTTTTAACTGGTACACTGACCTGGAACCTGAGTCGATAGATAGTTGGGAGCAGTTCGAAAAGGAGTTTCTAAATTGCTTCTACAGCACAAGACGAATCGTCAGCATGATCGAGCTCACCAACACTAGACAACGAAAAGGTGAACTTGTTGTCGACTACATAAATCATTGGAGAGCCATGAGTCTCGATTGCAAAGATCATCTCACTGAACTGTCTGGTGTGGAAATGTGCATTCAAGGCATGCACTGGAGACTTCTGTACATCCTCCAAGGTATAAAGCCTCGTACCTTTGAAGAACTAGCAACTCGTGCCTACGACATGGAGTTAAGTATTGCTAGTCGAGGAGATAAAGACCTTCTACTCCCTGACAAAAGGAAAGAGGGAAATGACATCCAGGAGACTTCAGAAGAAGCTATGGAATATAGCCCCTTTCAAATTGTCTTCAAAAGGAAAAGGCAAGAAGAATGGAGAGCGACAAGGAAATGAAAGGCGTCGCTTAACCTTGAAGTAAAGACAGAAAAAGGTATATCATCTTCCTGATTCTGACATCCCTGACATGTTAGAACAACTACTAGACACATGACTGATCGAACTTCCAGAATGAAAACGGCCGGAAGACATGGAAAAAGTTGATGATCCCAAGTATTGCAAGTATCATCGAGCTATCAGTCATCTAGTGGAGAAGTGCTTTGTCCTAAAAGATTTAATGCTAATATTAGCTAAAGAATGAAAAATTGAGCTAGACCTTGATGAATTAGCTTAAACAAACCATGCTGCAGTGTCAACAAACACATGCAGTCAAATACACTCTAGTCTACTTCATGATCATGAGGTGTACCTAATCCAATTTGAAACCTTAGAACCTGTATCTATTTGGTGTCAACATGAAGTACTGAGAAGCAAACTTCAAGACGTGGTCAAGCCTATTAAAGATCAAGATAAAAGTTGGAATGTTATGTCTAGTCAGAAGAGACTAGGACGACATGTTGCTTAGAAGGAACATTGTCCATTTAGAAGAAAGAATAAACATCAAAGAAAGAAAAATCCAAGGAAACCTAAAATTGAAACGAAGAGGAATAAAAAAAAAATTGCAACCCCGCCACCCAGTGACCTTAAAGGTATACTTCTCAAGAAATTTTCTTCCCAGCAAAAAAGATGAAGAAAACTCTGCAAGTTCCTATTACATTGAAGTAAATGAAGTTGTTAACGCAAAAGAAGTTGATCAAAGGACTTCTGTCTTCGATCACATAAAACCTTCAACTACTCGACCTTCAGTCTTTCAAAGGATGAGTATGGCCGCGACAAAAGAAGAAGACCAATGTTCAGTTTCTGTCTCAACTCGACCTTCAGTCTTCTAGAGACTAAGCGTCTCCATATCAAAAAAAGATTAACCTTCAACATCTGTCTTTGATCGTCTCAAAGTAACAAGCGATCAACATGAAGGAAAGATGAAATCCTTGAAGGAAGAACTGTTCGATGAAGTGAACAATGACAAAAAGATTCACAGTCTTGTTCATTCTAGTATGAAAAGGAAGTTTTCCGTTCTCACAAACACGGAGGGTTCCTTGAAGGTGAAGAAAAATGTCATCATCTTAACAAATCCTACAAATGAAGGATTTAATCAAGACCATCATGAGAACAAGAGCATCTAAAATATAAAAATCTCTTTATCGCAAGAGCCTAAATTGCATGATGCTCCTGGCCTGCATGAGCTTGAAAGGTGAACTGCCAAAAAAAAAAAAATTCTTTGAACTACGTTATGACTCAATCCCTTTCTTTAAGGGTACGTAGGCAACTTTAAAAAAACTTTTAAGTTCAGTTTCCTAAAAAAAAACATCTCCACCTCGCGCATGAAACAAGATATCACACACATTAGATGTATGCGAGAGGGCTTCACTTGCTTCAAGTTTAAGATCAAACTTCGCTCATTTTAAGTTCAAGATCGATTGAGTGTTGCTCAAGCTCAAGGATTGAGAGTTGTAGTTCAAAGTACGACATTTTGCCTCTAAGTTTTGCATTGAGAGTTGGTGTCTCGCACGATCCAAAGATTGGCATTTTACTCATTGCAGGTTCATTGTTCTACCTTCAAGTTTGGAATTTCACCTCCAAGTTCAGCCTTCAGCCTCCAAGCTCGGCGTTCTACCTCTAAGTTCAACATTTCCCCTCCAAATTGAGCGTCTTGCTCGTTCCAAAGATCAGTGTCTACTCATTCCAAGTTAGGCATTATGCTTTTAAGTTGGCACTTCGCCTTAAGGTTTGACGTCTTGCCTACAAGTACAACATTCCACTCAATCTAAGTGCGGCGTTTCGCCTCCAAGTTTGGCGTTCTGCCTTCAAGTTTGGCACTTTACCTCAAATACAATCCTCCATCTTCAATTTTGACATGTCACCTCCAAGTATGCGTTATGCACCCAAGTTTTGAAGAGAATAATCGAATTAAACCCACAGCAGAAGCACAGGAATCGTCTTTGATTTATTTAGAATTAAACTAAAATATAAGGGTTAAGCAATAAATACCTTGAAAATAATATTATGGAGAATATTCTGGCGGATCTTTATCTCTTACACAAAGTCTTCCTGGCTATGACTCGAACACAGGACCAAGGCTTGTGGAAGCCTCTTGAAAGAAAATCCCCAAGGGATTGGAGAAGAAGAGGTCTAGAGAGAATTCTCTAATTCTCTCTATTGATGAGATGTGTGTTGTGAATAATGCACAATGGCTCACCCCTAGGGTCCTATTTATAGTGGTCAAAGAAAAATAATTAAATAATATATTTTAATATCTAATATATTAAAATACATTTATCTAATCAATTTGAATCTTATTCAAACCGTTTAAAATTCTCCTACGACATTTATTTCCTAATTTGAATCCAAATCAAATTTAATAAATATCTTTTATTTAATGTATCTAATATACATTAATTATTTTAATATTTAATGTATCAAATACAATAAATATATTTTCCTCTTTTATATTTAATATATATGATATATTAAATATTAATTTGAACACTTCAAATTAAATATTAATTTAAACATTTCAAATTTTTCTTTCAATTAAATTGATCTTTTTAGTGTTACTTTGAGCTAGCAAGGGGACCTTATGGACCTACAGATTATAAGCTCCAATGATACAAAATTAATTAATTAAACTCTTTAATTAATTAATTTTCATTCATTAACTCTAGGTCACTCCACTATAGATCTAGAGTTTCACTCTTATGCACTGTAGGACAAGTTGTGTCCATAGATATAATCATTACATGCAAATCGATCCTTCACGAGTTGTTCGTAATTACAGCTGGGTCAAAAGTCCGTTTTACCCCTATAATTACATCTTGCACCTTAAGTACCACTGATCCTCTAATGAACGATATGTTTATAATCTAATTATAAACTAAGTCCCTCTCAGGCCAATGAGAGGGTGGGGCCCCATTGTTCAAGTTCCGAAATCACCACTCAAGGGAACTACTCATCTACTTACCCTATATGGGAAGAAGTGAATTCCTTCATGTGAGATTTTCTTCCCAACTCCCTATTTGGTCAAGTCCCCAAAATGGTAGGCATATTGAATCGGCTATAAAAGTCACTCCCACCCATGCAAATCAAAGGACAAGCCCTTACAGGCAGGAGTTCATAACTCACTCAGGATTAAGATCGAGTCGCATATGATCATCCTGATGAAATATTAATTTTCTCAATTAACGGATTTATAAAGAGAGATTAAATATTTCGTGGTCCAGTCTTATACAAACTCATTGTATAAGATACCCCCACTCATATGTCTCCACATGAATGATTTGGATCAAATCATTTGTAACTATTATAAAGTGAGTTGTATCAATAGTGTTACCAGGATAAGGCACCCAACCTTATCCATATACTATGACCTTTTAGGTTATTTCTTGAACATGATCCTTTCATATGTCAACCACATATTGTTCAAGATTACACTAATAACCTTGGATTTTTCATATAATAGATAATATTATATTGCAAATAAAATAATCAAAATTATTATTAATTATTAAATAACTAATTAATTACGAGGCTTTAGGGCATAAATCCCAACAAGTTTGACTTTTAGCTTTCTCGCCAAGTTTTGAGGTTTCATCATCACTTCATCTCCAAGTCAGAAGGCTTCACTTGTCGTCGCCCACTCCTCTGCCAACTCAGGAGGCTTTGCCCGCCGTAGCTTGTTCCTTTGCCAAGTCAGAAGGGTTCGCCACTTCGTCGTCAAGTTTGGAGGCTTTGTTGTCACTTCTTCTCCAAGTTCGAAGGCTTCATCGTCTCTTCTTCTCCAAGTTTTGAGTCTTATTTATCTCTTATTCTCCAAGTTTGGAGTATTCATTGTTGCTTCTTCTCCAGGTTCAAAGCCTTCATTGTCGCTTCTTCTCCAAGGTCAAAGGCTGAGCTGTCATCCTGCCATCTCCAAGTTTGGAGGCTTCGTCGTCGCTTCTTCTCTAAGGTCTAAGGCTTCATCATCATTTCTTCTCCAAGTCTGAAGACTGTGTTATCGCCCTGCTGTCTCCAAGTTCGAAGGTTACGCCATCGCCTCGTCTCCAAGTTCAAAGGCTTCACTGTCGCTCTGTCATCTTCAAGTTCGAGGGTTTTTGTCGCTTCATTTTAAAGTTAGAGGGGTTCATTATTGCTTCATCTTCAAGATTGGAGGCTTTGTACCTCTCCATCGTAAAGCAAGGATGAACTCCTATCTTGGACTATAAGGAAGAAAGGACCATCCTTGGTCACAATGAACTCCTAGGATGAATTGTAGGGAGAAAAAGGTCAGGAGTTGGTCACCCTTATGCTTGATTTACAAACTTCACTAGGGGCATCCCAATAAAAAAAAAAAGTTCACAAAATGGATTAAATCTTTATTTACCTGGATGATGGATAAGGGTTATTTGGAGAAATAGTGAGATAAAGTTTCCTGAAAAAAGAAATTATGGAAAAAGTTAACAAAAAAAGTTTGCAAAAAAAAGTTGTAAAAAAAAAAAGTGCAAGAAAGAAAAGGGCGAAGCTAACAAAAGGAGGATCATCCTTAACTCCACCTAAATCGGGAATTGAGTAAGGATTTAGTCACCTCCAAAGTTGGCGAAGCTAACAAAAGGAGGACCATCCTTAACTCCACCTGAGTTAGGAATTGAGTAAGGATTTGGTCATCTCTAGAGTTGGAACGAATCCAAGGGTGAAGCAGAACCACGGTGAAACAAAGTGGAAGGTGGACTATCCTTAGCCTAAGCTAAGAGTTTGGTCACCTTCAAAGTTGAAGCAGCGAGGACGTTGAAATAGTCGTGAAGGTGAGCCATCCTTAGCCTAAGCAAGGAGTTTGGTCACCTCCAATGTTGAAGCATAAGCAGTCGTGAAGGTGAGCCATCCTTCGCCTAAGCTAGCAGTTTGGTCACCTCTAATGTTAAAGCAGAATCAGCTGTGAAGGTGAACCATCCTTAGCCTAAGCCAAGAGTTTGGTCACCTCCAATGTTGAAGTAGAAGAAGCCGTGAAGGTGAGCCATCCTTAGCCTAAGCCAGGAGTTTGGTCACCTCCAATGGTGAAGCAGAAGCAGCCATGAAGGTGTGCCATCCTTAGCCTAAGCTAGGAGTTTGGTCACCTCCAATGTTGAAGCAGAAGCAGCTGTGAAGGTGAGCCATCCTTAACCTAAGCTAAGAGTTTGGTCAAATCCAATGTTGAAGCAGAAGCAACCATGAAGGTGAGCCATCCTTATCCTAAGCTGAGAGTTTGGTCAAATCCAATGTTGAAGCAGAAGCAGCCATGAAGGTGAGCTATCCTTATCCTAAGCTGAGAGTTTGGTCACCTCAAATGTTGAAGCAGAAGTAGTCGTGAAAGTGAGTCATCCTCAGCCTAAGCTAGGAGTTTGTCACCTCAAATGATGAAGCTGAAGAAGTCGTGAAGGTGAGTTATCCTTAGCCTAAGCCAAGAGTTTGGTCACCTCTAATGTTGAAGCAAAAGCAGTCGTGAAGGTGAGCCATCCTTAGCCTAAGCCAGGAGTTTGCTCACCTCTAGTGTTGAAGTTGCAGTGGTAAAAGTGAGTCAACCTTAGCCTAAGCCAAGAGTTTGGTCACCTTCAAAGTTGAAGAAGACATCTTAGCTGTAAAACAAGAATAACAACAAGGGGCATTTATTATATTACATTAAAAAAAAAACTAAAAACTACCTACTGTTTACCTTTTTGTGGATTACGATATTCTCTTCTATAGTAAAAATATTTTCAAATCTTGAAAAAGTAAAAAAAAAAAAAAAAAGTTGAAAAAAAATCAAAGTGGAAAAAAAAAGAAAAATAATAAAGGAAAAATAATTTTAAAAAAAGAAAAGAAAAGAAAAAACAAAAAAAAAATCTTTTAAAAAAAGTGTGTTTGCCATACACACAAAAAAAAATCAAATTTTGGGACTTGCCCATTCTCCATTCCTCAGTGTGAAGCTTAACTCACTCTTTGTTGTTGTGAATTGATAGAAGACTCACCTCCTCAATTTATAGTGGAGGAAAAGATAAAATCACATCTAATTTGAATTCAATGATAAGGCCAAGAAGATCAAATCAAAACCAAATCATGGTAGAATTTCAATTTTATCTCTCAAATCAATATTAGATAAAATTAATTCTATAGAAGTCAAAATCATGGTAAAATTTCAATTTTATCTCTCAAATCAAAATTTGTGCATAATCCAAATTTCCTCTAATCAAAATTTGGTTAAAGATCCAAATTCAAATTTTACTCCAAATTCAAAGGAAGTAAAATTTGAATTCTATTCAAAGCCAAAATTTGAACATAATCCAAATTTTATCCCAAATAAAAAAATAGATAAAATTAATTATATTGAAGTCAAAATCATGGTAGAATTTTAGTTTTATCTCTCAAATCAAAATTTGGGCACAATCCAAATTTCATCAAATCAAGATTTGGTTAAGATCCAAATTCAAATTTTACTCCAAATTCAAAGCAAGTAAAATTTGAATTCTATTCAAAGCCAAAATTTGGGCATAATTCAAAATTTATCCCAAATCAAAATTGGAGTAAATTTCAAATTTTATTCCAAGTTCAAACAAAAAAAGTTGGATAGAACTCCAAATCCTATTCCAATTTCAAATAAAAAATTTTGGTAGAATTTTAACCATGCCCCAAGTTCATAATTTGAATTAAGGTAGAACATAAATTCTACTAAGTTCAAATCAAAATTTTATGTCGGATAAAAAAATCAAAATATTGACCAAAATTCATATTTTGATAAATTGACATAAAAAATGTGTAAAAAAAATCAAAATTATGAACCAAATTCCATATTTTGATTTGATTGACACATCAAATGGAGTCCAACAAACATCTTAATTTCTGATTCCAAATTATTTTTTTCAGGATTCACTTACACATACTAGTGCATAAATCTCGAAAAAGAGGCATTTGTTGGAATAGAAATTTTGGCCAATTAGAAATTGTCATGTCATTACCCAACATTGATGACGAAATTATATTTAATTAGGTATTAATTAAATTGGCAAGGATCCTTAAATTAAATTATGGCAAATCCCAATATACAATTGGGTTATATGAAATTTGGGCTAATTTTAGACAAAAGTCTAAAGGGCTAGGCCTAAAGTCAGCCAGGCCGAGTTTAGAGGTTATACCCAAAGTCAACAAAGCCCAGTCCAAAGGCTAGGCCCAAAGTCAACTAGGCTCAGTCCAACTGATGAGCTCAAGCCCACATGGAGGTCTTCAGCAACTCTAAAAATAGAGAGCTCCCTCTGCCATTTCGGGGGTTCAGAAATTTGAGATCTCGGAGAGAAAACTCAAAGAGAATTCAGAAAAAAAAATATCATAAGACTCTTTAAGTTCTTGAAGATCAAACACTCTCTGAACCAAAACGTTGAAGACCAGAAGACTTTGAAGTTCGAGAACAAGCTGTAAAGCCCTCGAAGTAAATCTACATTTGAGAACAAGTTGTAAAGCCCTCGAGACAAATTCACATTCGAGAATAAGTTGCGAAACCCTCGAAACAAATTCACACTGGAGAACAAGCTGCAAAGCCTTTGAGACAAACTCACCTTCGAGATACAAGTTGTGAAGCCCTTGAATCAAATCTACTTCCGAGAACAAACTGCAAAGCCCTCTGACAAATTACACTTGAGAGAGAGAAAGAATCAGATGATAAATATTAGAGAATGTGATTACTACACAAGATTAATACAAATACAAATGTAAGTTCATTACACGTGTCTCGTTTCTTTATATTATGAAACCACGTGTGAACAGGTTCTATTAGTTGCAAGTTGCATGATCAATAACCAAAATAGTTTTTTTAAAGTAAACCAAAATGAAATGAACATAAAAATTTAATATTAAAATAGACATTTTAAAAGTTTAAAGACCAAAATAGAATAATTTTAAAAGTTCAAGAATAAAAATAGAATTTAAATAAATAAAATGTATTTTTGTAATATAAATTTGAATAAATTTTTTTTTTAAAGAATTTCAACATATATGAACAAGTATATTAAGTTTATTAAAAAATAATAAAAACAATAAATAAATAACCCATGTTAAAATTAGGAGTTATTGTGATTGGATGAGTCCTTTATGAAACATGTTTGCAAAAATGTTCATTTTCTATTAAATTTATATTTATAGTTTTTTAATACATTTCTAATCATGTTTTGTTTTTTCTAGGACAGATTTGCCCTCTTATGGCCCTTCAATTCATTTATTTTTTTATATAAAAACAATTATTTCCTTATATACGTTTTGGACAGTAAATATTTGAGTATTAATTAATTTTATTTAATTATATTTTTCCTCGACATCTTTATTATTCTATGATAATTACCAATCATTAATTCATAGATTTCCTTTCAATCTATTACCAATCATTAATTCATAGATTTCCTTCCCATCTTCTTCCATTTCATTTTTCGAGATCTATTTCCATCAACCTCATAGTTCACAACTCTCTTCATATTCATTTTTACTGCTCGTAATTGTCACAACATTGCCGACAACTTTCTTCCCATCTCCTTCATATTCATTTCTCGACTTCGAATTGAATTATGAGTATGTTTTCTATTATGTTATGTATATTTTCCTCCATATATGCATGTTTTGCAATTCATACCTACATATATATATTCTTTTTATCCCTGAGTCACATTTCCTAAACTTATCAAATTTTGGTATATTATTGTTTTATGAAACGTATATAATATATATTCATGCATTTTTATATTCTATTGTTTGCATAATATGTAGAATAACAATACTATTACCATATTATGTCTTTAAATCTTTGCATATACGATATTATTATGTAAAATATATACCTAACATATATGAGTCATATGTAGGTTCACATATATCGGATTTTCTTTCAAACATAGTTGCAAACACAATAATATAGATGATATTATAGAATTAATATAATCCAGCATATATAGTACGTTTATAGTACGTTTATATTTATTATTACATCCTATAAAAATATGTATCCTACCTTATATGGATTTTGTCATATACACTCAGTATATTTATTGATTTTCAAATATGTACTCGATATATTTGTTTGTCACCACCATCATTTTGTTCCCTTCCAAAATATAAAATATGGTATGAAAATATATGAACCCTAGTTGATATGCATTTATTACTACAAAGAGTAACATTTCACCAGCTTTTAATGATAAATTTAACAACTAGGTAACTTACTAAATATATCCTTACACATGAAATATAAACATGGTATGAAACTATATAAGAACTATATACAATTACCCCACCAGGTATCATGTTTCAAATTTAAGCTAATGTCGTCGATGGAAAAAAATGGAATGGGACCGCATGATTTCCTACGGTAGTTTTGGTGCCTCTGTAAGCATCATAGGGCATAACTCCATAAACAACCGAGACATTAATGTCAGCCTTCTCTCAAACAACACCATCTTGAAGAATCCTACTAAAATAATTGTCATCCACTTCAATTTCTCAAATTCCTCAATGGTTGTGTTATGAACAAAAGGTCAAACATTTGTGTTATCAACTCCAATTTCTTTTTATACTTTGTTTATCTCCCTCTAAGTTCAATTTAGGAAATTAATAATTAACATTATAGATTTGATATATACATGGTTATATACTATCAATACATAGTATATGAAAAACTATTTAACTTTATGTTCCACATATATCCCACCAACTGTATGTTAATAAAAGATAGAATATATCTAGACCAACTTCCAAGTTCTCTTCCTATAAGGTCAATTTATATAGGATATCTTAATAAATAACTTGACAGGTGCTATATATATGTGGTTATATATAATATTAATACATGGTATGAAATATGAATAAACCACAATTTCCACATTTTCCAACTCAACAATGACTGAGATGATTTTCACATGAACCACAATTTTTTTTTCTGCTACATTTTCTTCTTGTAATGCAAATTTAAAAACATTATTGAAATACTTTTTGTTCTAAATTCATATACCATATAGAGGTTAATATACCTAGCATATATAAATTATACCTTTTCATTCACTTTTTCATGTTTGTACTACCTCATATGCATTATCTTCCCTCATCACTCTATCTCCATTATTTGACATTTGAATGGGTATGAAGGGAGTAAAAATACGACCCATATTCCCAATACGAAGTTGAACAAGGTTGAATTAGTCGACATACCAACATTCTACAAGAAATTAGAGCTATGTCGACGGATTTTTTGCCGACGCTACATTTTTCGTCAGCATAAATGTACTTTTGTACTTTTGCTAACGAAATTGAGATGTGTCGGGAGATTTAGGTTTTTCTCCCGACACAAGCCATGTTCGTCAGCAAAAGTACATTTATGCCGACGAAAATGGTTGCATCGGCCAAAACTCTTCGCTCATTAGCCCGCCATGTGACAGAAAAGAAAGGCCGATGCTTTTTATAAGATATGCCGACGCAATTTGATGCGTCGAGAAAAGTTTTTTTTATTGAAACGTGCGTTTAATATATCCCGACGCTTTGGACATTTATCTCGACGCATGAGTTGCGTCGGGAAAAGTCCTGATAAAAAAAACCCTAACCCTTCATTCTTTTTCTCCTTTTCTTCTTCTCTTTTCTTCTTCTTCCCTTTCCTCCGCATCTGCTCATTTTTCTCCCCATTTCATCTCCATTTCCTTCCCCAATGCTCTCTTTCTTTAGTTACTTTTTTTGTTGTTGTGGATTTCAACAGTGTGAGGTCGTGATCCGAAGCTCTTTTCCATTGGGTATGTTTCTTTCTCTCTTCTTCTTCCATTTCTTTTTAGGGTTTTTTTGTTGTAACGTATGTTATGTGTAAGAGGATGATGTGAAGTAGTTGAAATTTTTTCTAGCAAATGGGGTTTGAAGTTGGGTTTTCTTTCTTCCCAATAATGCTTAAGCTTGTTTTTCTAATTAATTCTTTGATTTTAGTATGGACATAAGGCTAATTTAAAATGGAACTGGAGTGAGTTATGCATGTTTTTAGCTTGTAAGTAGTTTGGGTAATTAAGTTTATGATATTTGAAGTGTGTTTAATTAGGTGAGTTTGTAAGATTTGAAGTGTGTGTTTGGTGAGTTGGAGATATGTATAGTGAATTTGGGTGAGTTAAGGGTCATTTGTTTTTATGACTTTGATGAAGGAATGAACTTTTCATCCCGCAGCGGAAGCATTGGATCGTCTTTGATTTATTTAGAATTAAACACAAAATATATAAGGTTAAGCAAAAACTTACATTGAAATAAATATGGAGATTCTTCTGGCTGGTCTTTATCTCTTCCACAAAATCTTCCTTGCTATGACTCTAACAAAAAGATCAAGGCTTGTGAGAGCCTCTTGAAAGAAAATCCTCAAGGGATTAAAGAGGAAGAGGTTTAGAGAGAATTCTCTAATTCTCTCTATTTCGGAGATGTGTGTTATGTTCAGAATGCTTCAACCCAAGGGTTCTATTTATAGAGACCAATGGAAGATCTTTGCCATTATTAAAATATTATATTTTAATATCTAATATATTAAAATATATCTTTTATTTATTTGAATCTCATTCAAATCTCCTACGATATTTATTTATTTGAATCTTATTCAAATTCTATAAATATCTTTTATTTAATATATCAAATATATATTAATTATTTTAATATTTAATGTATCAAATACAATAAATATATTTTCCTTTTTTATATTTAATATATCTAATATATTAAATATTAATTTGAACACTTCAAATTAAATATTAAATTTGAACATTTCAAATTTTAATATTTAATGTATCAAATACAATAGATATATTTTCCTATTTTATATATAATATATCTAATATATTAAATATTAATTTGAACACTTCAAATTAAATATTAATTTGAACATTTCAAATTTTTCTTTCAACTAAATTGATCTTTTAGTGTTACTATGAGCTAGCAAGGGGACCTTATGGACCTACAGATTATAAGCTCCAATGATACAAAATTAATTAATTAAACTCTTTAATTAATTAATTTTCATTCATTAACTATAGGTCACTCCACTATAGACCTAGAGTTGCACTCTTATGCACTGTAGGACAAGTTGTGTCCATAGATATAATCATTACTTGCAAATCGATCCTTCACGAGTTGTTCGTAATTACAGCTGGGTCAAAAGTCCGTTTTACCCCTATAATTACATCTTGCACCTTAAGTACCACTGATTCTCTAATGAACAATATGTTTGTAATCTAATTATAAACTAAGTCCCTCTCGGGCCAATGAGAGGGTGGGGCCCCATTGTTCAAGTCCCGAAATCAGCATTTAAGGGAACTACTCATCTACTTACCCTATATGGGAAGGAGTGAATTCCATCTTGTGAGATTATGTTCCCAGCTCCCTATTTAGTCAAGTCCCCAAAATGGTAGGCATATTGAATCGGCTACAAAAGCCACTCTCACCCATGCAAATCAAAGGACAAGCCCTCACAGGCAGGAGTTCATAACTCACTCAGGATTAAGATCGAGTCGCATATGATCATCTTGATGAAATATTAATCTTCTCAATTAACGGATTTATAAAGAGAGATTAAATATTTCGTGGTCCAGTCTTATACAAACTCATTGTATAAGATACCCCCACTCACATGTCTCCACATGAATGATTTGGATCAAATCATTTGTAACTATTACAAAGTGGGCCGTATCAATAGTGTTACCAGGATAAAGCACCCAACCTTATCCATATACTATGACCCTTTAGGTTATTTCTTGAACATGATCCTCTCGTATGTCAACCACATACTGTTCAAGATTACACTAATAACCTTGGATTTTTCATATAATGGATAATATTATATTGAAAATAAAATAATCAAAATTATTATTAATTATTAAATAAATTATTAATTACGAGGCTTTAGGGCATAAATCCCAACATTTGAATGGTTAGCTTAGGTGAGTTTATCACAAATGGAGTGAGTTAGATACTTTTTTTCCCTTATAACTAATTTTGGTGAGTTTATGAGTTTTGGAGTGTGTTTTGGTTAGTTTATGAGATTTTGAGTGTGTTTGGGTGAGTTAATGGTATGTGGAGTGAGTTGGAAATGTTTTGGTGAGTTTATGCCTTGTGGAAAAGGTGGAAAAAAGAAATATATTTTTTTTTTAATCAATGTGCTAAGCTCTCAATAGACATAGTAGGTTTCCATCTCCAAAGTTGATTTGTTCTACTAATATTTTTAGAAAATAAATGATAGTTAAACTTTTGTGTTAGGGTATTCAACTTCTTTTAACTTGCCTACTATTTAATATATTCGAGTAAAATGATTATGAACTTAAAATACGCTCTAGATTAATTTTTTTGTTTCATAACTGTCTATCTATAATTACTAATAGTTTGTCCATTGTTTGAAGTAGACCTATTTGGATCTTACAATGGCAAGCACACAAGAGGGTCCCTTCTAGCTAGGTATGGATGATTTCTTTAACGTTATAAAATCATTATGGAACTTAATTATTACGTTTTTGTGTTTTATTATATATTATATTGTAGTCATAATTAGGTTTAAAAATTGATTTGGGTGAGTTAAGGTTCTTTATTTAGTGTCATAGTTTACTTGGTTGTATGGTTATCTTGCAGTTATGGTAGTCATACTTTAGGGAGTTAGTTTTATTGAGTTAGTGGAATTTGAAGTAAGATTAGATGAATTAGACATTTTTTTTGTTTAAGGTTAGTTTGGTTAAGTTTGTGATATTTGGAGTGAATTGCAATGAGTTGGACTTTTTTTTTTTTTTTGGTGGCTTTTAAGGTTAGTTTGGGTAAGTTTATGGGTTTTGGAGTGTGTTTGGGTGGTTTATGGGGTGTAGACTGAGTTTAAGTGACTTAGGCACATTTTATTGGCTTATAAGGGTTGGTTTGGGTGAGTTTGTGAGATAAATGTGTTTGAATGAGTTTGTGGGATGTGGAGTGAGTTTGAGTAGTGAATTAGGTACATTTTGTTAGATTTTAAGTAGTTTGAGTGAGTTTGTGGCATTTGGAGTAAGTTTGAGTTTGGGTGAGTTATACAAATCTTTTAGCTTTTAAGTAGTTTGAGTGAGTTTGTAAAATTTGAAGTGTGTTTAGGTGAGTTTGTGGATTTGGGAGTGTGTTTGGGTGAGTTTGTTGGATTTGGAGTGAGTTTGGCCACTTTCTAGTCACTTTTTGGATATTTTGTAGGTTTTGGGGGTGCGTTAGACACTTTAATATCATTTCAAGGATACATAGGCACCTTTAAGACACTTGCATAGCTTCGAAGGATAGGTTATAAGTGCATTAGACTCCTTCACGTTCATTTTTAGCCTCCATACAATACTTAGACACTTTTTAGCTACTATTGGCTACTTCGTAGATTTGGGGGGGTGCACTAGATGCTTTAATATCATTTTGAGTTAGGTTTTGGTCTCAAAGGACACTTAGGGATTGGGTTATGTGCGTTAGGCATGCCTAGGGCACGTTCAATCATTTTGGCCTCCATGGGATACTTAGACACTTTTAGGTCACTTTAAATATTTTGGTGGTGGGGTAAACAAGTTAAGCTCATTTCAAGTTAGGTTTTGGTTTCTTTGACACTTTAAGGTCAAATGATACTTAGGAACATTTGTTCTTTTGAAAAACTTTTGTGCATTTTTCTTTCCTTTCTTTTATTTTATGATTTATGTTTAAAATATTTCATATTTTTTTTTAAGGTCTATAGTTGTATAATCTTGAAGACTGCTTAAGCAAAAACGGACGATAAAGACAATAAAAGCCTTTTACATTATTTTTTTTCTTTTTAATGTATTTTTTTTCTTTCGAAACTCTAGTGTAGTGAATGTATTGGATGATATTTTTGTAAAAATATTACATTTTAATATATTGGCTTTTATATAATGGTATCATTGGTTTTTATTTATGTTTCAATAATGAAATTCCAGGTAATTATAGATCAAATGAAAAAAAAAATAATAATAAGTGTCGGCATATATAAGTTATCCCGACGCAAATCCACACTTCTCCCGACGCATCAAAACGTCGGGATAGAATTTTTCTCGACGCTTCTGTTGCGTCGGAAAAAGGAAATTTCTCTTGACGCACAACAATTTTCGTCGGCATAGCCTTTCTCGACGACTCTATGCCAACGACTTTTGCCGACGTTTTGTTTTCATCAGCATGCATTTTTGCCGATGCTTTTATTAGCTTTCCCGACGCTTTTTTGCATCGGCAAATCCTAGAAATCTTGTAGTTTCATCTTAAAACCAAAAGTACACAATTTGTTATGTTATATTTAATAGACAAATATATTAATACATAAGCAGTATATATTACATACCTCTTAGACTAATTCCTAGTGTGTTTTGTTCTCACAAATGTCCAGTATACTAGTTACATATACACGAAACATATTTTTAATAGTGAAATAGATGCTACACTATTATATATATGATTTTAGTAACTAGATAATGGAAAATTTTCCCTATATTTGGTAATATTTTTTTACATAAAATTTCATAATATTCTCATAAGTACGTTTCCCAAAAAAAATCTCATAAATATATATTTTTGCACAACAATATTCATATCAATTGGGAAGAAATATTAGCCAATCGATGAAAATGAAACAATCTAAAAGCTACTCCATCGACAAATTTAAAAATACAGTGGCGGTTTATTCAACTTTTTGGTTCAAAATCCTAACATATGCATCCAAACTGTTCTTTATCTTCTACAAATTTAAAATGAATAAAAAAAATGAGGTAAAAGAAACTAACAAGTACGTAGTTTGTTCTTATTTTAATGGAGGTTTGATGGAAAGATTTTGATTGGAGCAACATTGGACGCAAGATGTTTGGAAGAGATTTTTGTGAGGAGAAGATTTGGGGGCATGATTTTTGTTTTGAAATGAAAATTAGAAGTGTGAACTTTGAAGGAAATTTGAGAGCGTGATTCTTGCATTTTTAAAAAAACATATCTAAACCATTTTTCTATATTTGAATTTTTTTTTTTTGTATATTGATTTTTATAAGTGGGCATTTAATTAGTAATTGAGTTGTACAGTTGGATTGTAGGTATTAAAATAAGTGGACATGGATGCAAATTTTGAAAAATCTAGACACTAATGCAATATGGGTCTATAAACCGACCCATTTATGTACTTCGCCCTAAAATTAGACGTGATTATGAGTTGGAGTGAGTTTAGTTAATTAATAGTTTTTGGGGGACCAACTAAATTATTTGTATAACAAAATTATTTTCAAACTTGGAACCATCCTATCCTAAATGGAGGAATTATTGGGGCATGGCTCTCCCCCGACAGTCTGGCACGTTTCTTATTTTATTTTAATTTCTTTTATATATTTTTTCATTCTATTTTCTTCTTTTTGAACTTTCCAAACTCCATATTTTTCTCCTTTTTTTTTTTGCCCTTTTCTCCCTTTTTAACTTTTATCTTCCATAGTTTTAGAGAATCTAGCTAATTTTAATTAATTTACCTCTCTTCTCTTATTTTTGAAAAATCGATATAATTTTAATTAATTTACTTCTCTTCTCGCCATTTCATGATCAGTTTTTAAGAACATAAAAAGGAGAAAATCAGTCCCTTTTTTAATTTATATATTTTTATACTTTTATGATTGAGTTTTCTCAAATAGATCTCTCTTTTTTTTTTCTTTCGTCATTGCTCTCAAAATTACTTCCCTTTCAATTTTATTTTTTAAATTATTAATCTTTTAACAACCATCAATAAGAAAAAAATTGTGACCTTTTCAAATCGATTTTATGGTTAATCAAACACCTCTTTCTATTTCTAATCAATCACCAAAAAAAACTATAAATTAAAAAAAAAAAAGACCCATTTAATTTTCTCTTCGGTTTTTGATTTTTCTAAATACGTTTCAATGTTTGATTTGATTACTAAATTTAAAAAGGTAGAAGAGATGTTAAATTAATGTTGATATCAATAAAGAAAATTCAACACGACGTCAAAAACAATTTGAAAAACGAGAGAAGAGAGAAAAATCCGTTATAATCATTTCATCATTAAATTTGAAAAGATAGAAGATATGTTAAACTAATAAAATCAGCTAGATTTTTCAAAAATGGGAGAAAATTTTTGAATTGGGAAAGTTAAAAAAACTGAAAATAGAAAGAAAAAAGAAAAAACAAGGAACTGAAAGTACCGTCTAGGGAATTAAAAAAAAAAAAAAGAAAAGAAAGACACGTGACAGATTGTTGGGGAGAGCCACAATGAGATATCCTCCCCCAATAATTTCTCATCTTAATGATGGACCCAAGCATAAAATATTGAGAAATTATCCAGATGACCAATTTTGAGGCTTTATTTAAAAAAAAAATCAAAATTCAATTTTTATTTCAAATTTATCCACGAAAATAAAAATAAATTCTAAAATATAAAAACATGAAAAATGAACTGTAGTTATGATTTCATAAACATTTCTAAAATATAAAAACATGAAAAGACAAGTTATTGTAAGTTAACTTACTATTTTCCATTAGCTTGTAAGTTGTAACCAAATAAATTTGTTTAATAACTGTAAACTAGTTACCAAATAAATCCTTTATCTTTTTTTGTACAACAAAGAAACAACTTAATGAAAATAAAACACATGTTGAGCATCAGAAATGACAATGCTTGCAATTCATTCATTGGGGGTGTTCTTGAACCCAAATTTGTGTCGTTTTAGTTTTTTGAGACAAGCTAGTTGGTGAGCAACCTTAATGTTTCGCACCTTAAATTTATGTTGCTTTTAATTTCGCTAAACAAAGTAATGAAAGGTCTTTAAAATTACTCTAGATTGATTTGTTCTATTTTCAAGGAAAGAATTGCATTGTTGAAAAATGAATAGTGACCATTAGATTACATACTTTTCTCTTTACTAGTGTGTAACACATGCAAGCAATCAGGGGCGGATCCACGTAGGGGCCAGGAGGGGCACGTGCCCCCCCTCAAATTATCTCGTCTTTATATTTTTAATATAAATTATAAGAGCTATTTAATAATATAAATATATAGATACATGTTAAGTATCAAAATTGAAGTTGGAAGAGTTGGTAGGAGGAGCACCAACTATCCAATGAGAACTTGGGATCAAAACACGTGGGATGCAATTTTATTTTGCGATTTTCCACCTTATATTCTCTTTTTGCAAATGATGGGCTTTCTCTCCACATGGGCTTGTGTGTCCCCCCTCTTCCAAGTTTCCAATTTCTCATATAATATTTTGTATAAGGTAAGTAAGTTTTTTATTTAAAACCAACACAATACTAGCCATAGTATTTTTTTTTCTTTTTTAATTTAGAAATATTTTCACCCTCTAAATAATGCATTCAGTTCTATCAAAAAGCTAAAAGGTATCGTTTATTTTTTTTTATTTACGAGTAACTTCTTACTTTCAATTTACATAATTGATTTTGTATTTTTCATTATTTTCAGAGTTATTACTAGGAGGTATAATTTTGCATCACTAATCAGGATATACATAATATACCATTGGCATTTGACAAGTAAGATTCAAATTCTTTCTAGACTTTTAGTTTTTATAATTTTTAATCTAGGAAATTATAATCAATAAACTCAAAAGTTATCGTTTATTGTTTTATTTGCGAGTAATTTCTTTCTTTTGATTTACATAATTGATTTTGTATTTTGCATTACTTTCAGAGCTATTACTAGGAAGTATAATTTTGCATCACTCGTCGGGATATACATAATATACCATTGATATACATTTTATGAAAATTGTCTTGGGAATCACAAATGAGTTGTCTCAAGCATTACAAAAAAAAGATCAGGACATTGTGAATGCAATGAATTTAATCAAAATTTGTAAAAAAAGACTGCAAACCACAAGGGAATCTAGTTGGGATTCATTGTTGGATGTTTCTAATTTCTGCAATAGCCATGATATTCAAGTGCTTAAGATGAATGATATGTTTTTGGTTCGAGGACGACAAATGCGAAAATCTCAACCAATTACAAGTTTGCATCATTATCGTGTTGAAGTTTTTAAGTAACTCATTTGCTGCTTTTGATAGACAAAAACTTAATCGGCTTGCTCAATTTTATCCAAGAGACTTTTCAACTATTGAACTCTCTGTGCTTGAGGATCAACTTCAAAATTACATTGTTGATATGAGCTCCAATATTGAGTTTGTTGAACTATTAAATTAGTTCATTTATGAAGCTATGCATATTTTTTAAATTTTCATTATAGATTCCTTTTATTGAACTTGTATGTATATTGTGCCCCCCTGTATAAAATTCCTGGATCCACCACTGCAAGCAATCGTAAAGTTTTGTAATTTTACACAGTTTTGTAATTTTATTTATTTTTATCAATTTCGTTACCGTTTATACACCATATTTATAAATATGAATTAATTGTAAAGCCAAAAGACTTTCTAATTCTTTGGGAATTAATGTACATGTTATCACATTTTTTTGTTATGTACAATTACTGATAAACTTAATGGAAAGCCGAAAGTATCATCCAATTTTGAGAATGCAGCTATTAGAAAAAAAAAAACTTAAAATATACAATTATATTTATTTAAATATCCTATTTTAGTCTTGAAAAGGATGATAGGGACAAAATGGAACAATACCGTGTTAAATAAATAAAGTAAAATGAGAATATAAATTTTATACTATGAGTCTATGAGGACAGACATGATCCCTTTTTTTTTTTTTAGGAACAGATATGATGTGTACATAAATTAGAATTTTCCTCCGTGAATAACTTCATTTAAGATATTTTTCTTCTTTTAATATCAATCACTTTCTGGATTAATTATTACCCACATGATAAGTATTGAAATGAACATTCAAGAAGTCAAAGTCTCTAGTTTCGTTACTTTTTTTTTTTTCCATAAATATGCAAAAGATTTGATATCTAATAAAATACTTGGATATTGTCAATTCGAACATAGCTTAATGGATAAGACATAAATTATAATCTCCAAAGTCTAGTGGATGATAAGACACCAATTACCATCTCAAAATTTGATGGTCTGATTCTCCACTCTTGCAATTTTTTAATTCAAAAGAGAAAAATAAAATATCTGGGTCTTGGTTATTAAAATCTAAAAAGAAAAAAAATTCAATTCTAGAGAGAGAAAAAAAATTCCAAATTCATCGATTGAAAGATATGTTTTTTTAGTTCAACAACAAATAGGAGTGGAAGATTCAAACCTTTAATTTCTTGACTAAGGGTATATGGTTTAACAAATTGAACTATACTCAAATTGGCGTGAAGATATGTGTTTTGTTTATTAAACACCCTTAAATTTTTCTTATATAGGATCCTTATTGGGATCCCACTATATCCCAATTAACTCATATTCAACTGAAGTCTATGGGTCCAATTGACCCATTTGTTATTGGAAGGCCACTACAAATTGGAATTAACAAAAGAAATTCTTAAAATCTAGAAGCTAGCTAAAGCTTATCTTGTTCATATAAGTTATATATAAATGCACCTTTTCTCCAAGCCATTTCCAACACCAAATCATTCACCACATTTGGCATACACATCAAAATGGACGTATTCAAGATTTCCTTCTCTCTCATTTTTGTTTTGGGATTTTTTTTGGTCGAGCCATCTCTTGCACAGAACTCACCTCAAGACTATCTCAATGCTCACAATGCAGCTCGAAAAGCGGTTGGCGTTGGACCATTGCAATGGGACCAAAAGCTAGCGACCTACTCCCAAACCTATGCTAACAAACGCATCAATGACTGTAAGTTGTTGCTCTCGGGTGGGCAGTACGGCGAGAACCTTGCATGGAGCAGCGATATTAACCTCTCTGGCGCTGCTGCAGTGAAGTTTTGGGTTAGCAAGAAGCGCTTCTACAATTACAACTCCAATAAATGTGTTGGTGATCAGAGTTGTCGAACCTACACTCAAGTAGTTTGGCGACGTTCCACAAAGCTCGGATGTGCTAGAGTTAAGTGCACTAAAGGTGGTAGTTTTATAATTTGCAACTACAGCCCTCAAGGCAACATTCCTTCTCAGCGGCCATACTAGGTACTTTGTCGCTTTGGGGCTTCAAAGAAACCAAATATTAATGGTGTGTTTATGTACTTTTGTTCAAGTCGTCTTAAGCTTCATGATGAAAAAAAATGTCTAGTTATAGACTTGTTATTGATAATTTTAGAAGTGTTTGAAGTGATGGATTGATAGTTGATGTTGCTTGTAAGTGTTTCTTGTAAGTGTTTTTTTAATATTTTAAACGTTTTAATTGCTTGAAGATAATAAAAAAGCAATAATTGGTTACATCCTAGTGAAGGAATCTCCTTGCCCCCTATCATTCAATTATTGGCAACAAGGAGAGAGAAAACACATATAATAAAATTATCTTTTCCTCTGTCCGTGGACATAGCTAACATACCGTTAGTGAACCACATAAATCTGTGTGTCGTTTTTCTTCTGTATTTCTTTTATGGCATCTGCTTTCTATTTTAACAGTTCATAATAAAATTGACATGTGAAAACAAAGTTTAAATCATGTTTTGGTATTGGAGCCTTTTTACTTTATTTTGCTGTAGTTTTCAATCTTTCGAATCTTCTATTTTCATTCTTTTTATCCAACTTTTTGTAATTAAATTCTCTAGGAACATTACTACAGGTATGCTATTGACATCTAAAAATCTTGAGATAAAACTATGGAGAAAATAGATTATCATAATATAATGTAGAAAATAATTAAAAACCTTTATTTGAAATTCCATTGAAAATATTTTAAAATAAACTAATGGAATAAATATATAATGTTTGATTAACAATTGAATTCAAAAGGACACATGAAAACTAATGCAAAAACAACTCATGCCATAGCCGGCCAGACATTCTCATCACTTGCTTTGAATGTCATTGTTTTATCTAAGAAAATTGTGTAGGAAGGGGAGTATTGAAAATACTTAGTTTGTAGCTGTAACACCCGGCTTATTCAGAGACATTAATTTCGAAATTTTGGAATCTAATTTGGAATAATTCTAAAATTGAATTTTGAATAGAGCTAATTTGAAGTTTAGGATGGTTGGAAGGACAAAAATGGAAGGGAAGAGTTGGTCAAACGGGATTATGGGTTTTTAGTTTAAAAAAAAAATGAAAATGAGATAAACATCTCTCATGTTCTCCCTTATCTTTTTCTTCCTCCTCTTCTTCTTCATCATCTTCTCTTCCCCATGGGAAACCCATTCATTTTTGTCTCTCTCTCTCTCTCTCTCTCTCTCTCTCTCTCTCTCTCTCTCCCTCCCTCCCTCCCGTTGACGCCCCGCACGCCTAGCCACAGTTCGTCGCCAGTCTCTGCACAGCAAGTCGCTGGCTAGCCTCTGCCCGAGATGCCTTCTATCCGATGCCGCCTACCAGTTCGCCAGAGCTGCCACCGCCCAGTTCGCGACCAGACCTGTCGTTTTCCCTCTTTCCCTCTCTATTTTTGTACAGACAGCAAGTTGGTCCATTTTCGAGGTCGATTCTGGTGAGATTGGCATTGTACAACTTTCTTTGGTTTCGATTCGAAGTGGGTAAGCATGCGAATGTTGATTTAAAGTGATTTTTGGGTTGGTAATGATGTTTTTGGTAGGTCTAGCAATTTTAGAGATTTAACCCATAGTATTTTGGACTTGAATTTAGATTGCCCATAGCAATTGGGTTTTGGATTCGCGAAATCAAACTATTCAAAGTTAATTTCAACAGCGATTCAAGTTCGAAATCTAAGGCGAGACCATGGGTAACGCTCCAATCGGTGAGGGTAAGTATCCGACATGAGTTTAAGGTAGATTTTGGTCGTTAAAGTTGGTTTAGATATTAATTTGGTGATTTAAAGTTGATCCATTGATTGTCGGACTCAATTTTAGGATTACCTTTTATGATTGAAGGTTGTTTTGGGCGAAATTGGATCCTTCGGACTGCTGTCCAACATGGGTTTTGGATTCGCAAAATCAAACTATTCAAAGTTAATTTCAACAGCGATTCAAGTTCGAAATCTAAGGCGAGACCATGGGTAATGCTCCAATCGGTGAGGGTAAGTATCCGACATGAGTTTAAGGTAGATTTTGGTCGTTAAAGTTGGTTTAGATATTAATTTGGTGATTTAAAGTTGATCCATTGATTGTCGGACTCAATTTTAGGATTACCTTTTACGATTGAAGGTTGTTTTGGGCGAAATTGGATCCTTCGGACTGCTGTCCAACACATTTAAGTCTAAGCGTGAGTTGAGATTTAGTTAGCCTTAATTAAGGACCTTTTTCGTGGAGTTTAGGGGCTGTCTTAGTATTTTAAAATTTATCCATAAAATGTTGGGCTTTGTTCAAGGTTACCCATTGTGTTAGAAGATCGGGTTGTTGAGTTTGGACCAATTTGACAACAATTTCAGCAAGTAAGGGCGTTGTTGGGTAAGTTTTTATTGGGTAACTTTGTTTCAACTTAACCGAATTCATGGTTGGAATTTAAAATGGTTTGTTAATTATTTTTTTCAAGACTTTGTTTGGCGTTTCAGGATCACGTGTTCAATTTATGCTCTTACAATTCACGTGTTCAATTTGGATTCGAGCCCCTTTTAAGTTCCTTATTTTTGAATTTAATGTATATTTGAGAACTTGTAAATTGTAAGAGCATGCCTGAAAATTCTATTTATGAAGCATGTAATGATTTTGTGGATTGGTGTGGATGTTGTTTGAGCTGTAAATGGCCTTTTATGTGGCTATAATGGAAATTAGGGGCTTAAAGTTTCGAATGGTTTTATAATTTAGCATGAGTAGCACTTTAAGAGTTTGCCTAAGGTTGTGATTGTTTGAGTTGGTGTATGTTAAAGTGGTTGTGGGTGTAATTCTTTCAAGTATGAAGTACATGTGTGACCATGTTGGTCCTTGGATGTTTTGCTTAGTAAATATTTCAAGAATGAGAATTGCCTTATTGTACCTAAACCTGGGAATCTAAAGGAACTTGCCGACTTAGTTGAGTGACTTTGCATAGGTCATGATTCCTAGTGGGGTATTCATAAGGACTTGGCCTTGTGAACTAGTAAGGGTTCAATTATGGAACAACGCTCTGGAATGTATGGATGACTGTGATCTGTGGTTTGCAGTGGAATGAAGAGTTTGGCTATGGAATCTCAAACGCTTGAGCTAATGGACTAAAGGGTTAAGTAATCCTTGTTTGAGATGCTAGGATACTGATTGGAGTACGATATGTTTAAAATGCTTGATTGGTTGGATGAAGTTGTGTTTCCTTGGGATGTTGGATGAGTTGATTACGTACAGGTTATCGGAGTTAAATGGTTTGAGGGCTTTATGCCACTAGCACACGTATGGGTTGCGATTAAGTGAAGTTTCGTTTAGGAGTGCCGTTGAACTTGGGCATAAGTCCATACTTGAGATTTATGTTCGTGACAACTTTATACTCAAGCCTTGTCTACCCAAGCATTCATGTATTGAGTTCGTGTTTGTGGTTATACATAAGATTTATGTGTCGAGTGAGAATGAGGCTTATGATCTCTCGGGTGGTATATCCCTTGATGATCTAAGAGCATTGTGGCTAGGCAAAAGACCGTGAAGCTAGTCTACTTATTTTTTCCCACGCGAGCATGTGTTGTTAAGAGGTTGAGACAAAGAGGTGATGACTCAGAGCGATGGGAGATGATGATGATGCTAGCTTAGGAGGCGATTCCCTCAGAGAGATGAGAGATGATGATGATGCTAGAATAGGGGGCGATTCCCCCAAAGTGATGAGAGATGATGATGATGCTAGCATAGGGGGCGATTCCCCCAAAGCGATGACTGAGATGATGATGCTAGCATAGGGAGAGATTCCCCAAAGAGATGAGCGTGAGGGTTGTTCTTCTTCTTTCCATTAGACCATTTCTCCAAAGAGATGAGGGTGAGGGTTATTCTTCTTCTTTGCATTAGACCATCCTAGGATACATGACTCGTAGGTATAGCATGGGGTAATACCCAAAAAATGAGTGAGCCTGAGGTAAGTAAGTAAGCACTTAGCTAACTAAAGTGACTACTGAGTTTGATTTTGAGTAGGAGTCTATGAATTAGGGTGATGCCCTCCTTTGTATGGATTTGAACTTGGGACCCTTAAGTGGGCTATTTACTGAGTATGTTTATACTCACCCTGCTACTTTGTTTGTCTTTGTAGATGGGGCATAACTACGAGACATGTGTCAGAGGCGAGGACTTGACGAGGCTATGGAGAATCCACCACCGTTTCTTTCCTGATGTTAGCTTTCCGTTGTGTATCTTAGTGCTTGTGTTGGTCTGTAAATTCTAAATATTCTTTAGTTTTTGTGTATTTGGTTAGAGTTTCTTAGATTTTTGTATCTGATGATTGAGCTCAACATATATTATCATAGTTTGGTGAATGCTGAGTGTTTTATCTGAGATTTAGAAGTGTTTTAATTCATATCAGATCTTTGTAAAATTTTGGTTTTTTTTTCAGAGTTACGTTGTCATGCTACCGAAATTTTGGGCATGAGTGAGGTAACTCAGTCGTGCTTCCACGTTTAGGTTTTCGAGTTGTTAGGGTCGTTACAGTGGCCTCGCTAATGGAGTCAAATATGCATAATATGATTCATGATATATTATTAAACATGTGAGACCGAAAACTAATTAACATAATCATATTTTGGCCAAACTGGACAATAACCCTCCAAAACCTATATTAGCTCTTGATGGTGCCTAAGTGGATAGACCGAACCCCATGAGAAGATAATTGGCAATCCATCAAGGGTGCAATGCCTCATTCGACATAATACCTCATAGAAATGTTTTTGAAACTTATATCTTGTTATGTCAACTCTTGGAGGAGCCTAAATAGGTTTAAAGTAAGACCAAATCCCAACTAAGATAATTGACAAACCATCTATTAAGGAGAAAGATGTTGAGGCATCAAGTCCAAGCTATGAGTCATTAGGTAATAAGCTAGTCAGCTCCACCGTGCCACAAAGCTTCAAGAATGTTTGGCAAACGATTTCTGTTGGATGATGAGATTGTCATTTGAGCATTCATCCGTTATCATTGTGTTATCTGTCTTAAAATATTATTTTATTCTTTAGTCTGATTTATTTACTGCTAACCCTAATAAGCGTATGAGTTGTATAAATACAATACCCTAAGGTAAAGATTGAATATCAATACATAGAGTACAACCTCATTTTCTCGAGAATTCTATAGTTTTTCTGTATATTGATTTGGTATCAGAGTTAAAATGACCAACGTCTCTTCAACCGAAATTTCAGCCATAGTCACCAAAACAACAACCTTCAATAGCCCACCACTTAACCAGCTGTTGAATCAAGTTACAACCATCAAACTCGATCGAGGAAATTTTTTGCTATGGAAGAATCTTGCATTACCAATTCTTCGTAGCTACAAGTTGGAAGGGTATCTCTTAGGTATGACACATGCTCCTTCAATATTTGAACAACAAACTGATAATGGAACTAATCCATTAGAAGTCGTAAGCTCTGAGACTGTAGTGAGTGGAGCATCAAGCTCAACATTAAGGGCAAAGTTAAATCCTTAATATGAGGCCTGGGTAGTTTATCAACTTTTATTGGGTTGGCTATACAATTCGATGACTCCAGAAATCGCAATGCAAGTTATTGGGTTCGAAAGCTCGAAAGATCTCTGGGAAGCCATTCAAGATCTGTTCGGGATTTAGTCTTGGGCGGAGGAGGATTACCTTTGCCAAGTGTTTCAACAAATGCACAAAGGAAATCTGAAGATGGATTAATATCTACATGTGATGAAAACTCATGCTGATGTGATGAAAACTCATGCTGATAATCTGCAACAAGCTAGAAATCCGGTTCCAACGCGATCCTGCATAGGTACACTTGGGTCTCGATGAGGCCCTATAGTTTCTATGATCCAAGGTAAAACAAATATTTCTTGGTCGATGCACAATCTAAGTTACTTGTATTTGAGAAGCACCTCGAGTTTCAAAATTCTCACAAAAATGGAGTTTCATTTAGCCATAATGCTTCTATGAATATGGCAAGAGCAGAAATGTTAGTGGGCAACGACAGAACTTTAACAAAAACAACAATCGGCCAAACTACAATGGTGGACAAAAAGGCAATACTAATCAGAATGGAAATGGTGGTCGAGGTCGCGACAGAGGTAGTGGGTTCAGAAATACGAACAATAGACCAATATGCCAGGTATGTGGCAAAATTGGTCATTCAACCTTGATATGGTTTCATAGGTTTGATAAAGAGTACTCTCCCACATCAAATTCATTGAAGGGCGGTGGAAACAACAGTGCTTCTAATAGTGGAAATGTTACTCAGATCCCTACTACCTTTGTCTCACAACAAAATCCAAATCAATTCTTAGCCAGCCCTAAAATCATTTTTGACCCAAATTGGTATGCTCACAGCGGAGCCTCAAATCATGTCACTGCTGATTTTAATAATTTAACCAATCCAACATAGTATGAAGGTAATGAACGAGTAACAGTAGGTAATGGAAATGCTTTAGAGATATCATATAAAGGCAATTCTTGCTTGACTGATGGTAGAGGGTGTTTGAATCTTGAGAATATACTGTGTGTTCTTGAGATTTCAAAAAATCTAGTGAGTGTGTCCAAATTAGCTTGAGATAATCTATTTTTATTGAGTTTCATGATGATTATTGTCTTATTAAGGACAAAGGTTCGAGCCAAGTGGTGCTGAAAGAGGTGCTTAAAAATGGCTTGTATCAGCTTGAAATACAAAGGTCGATGCAGTTGATTTTACTAGCTCAGTAAATCAAGTAGTATCTGGTTTAGTAGAGTCGAATGTGCTATTCTTAAGAAGCACTTTTTTGTTTTCTTTGTCAATAATGATGTTAGTATAAATATTGCCTTGCCCAAAAATATTTGGCACAAATGCCATGGTCATCCGTCTTCTAGAGTATTGGAGTCAATAGTAAAAGGTTGTAATCTTTCTTTCAAAGATAATGACGAGTTTCAATTTTGTGAATCATGTCAATATGGAAAAGCAAATGCTTTGCCCTTCCCCAACTCTCTATCTCGAGCTAATGCATAGTTTGATCTCATACATATAGATTTATGGGGCCCTGCTCTAGTAATTTCGTAAGATGGCTTTCGGTATTATGCACTATTTTTCAATGATAATAGCAGATATATGTGGATTTACCATTTAAAACAAAAGAGTGATACTTATGCAGCCTTTCAACACTTTCTCAAGGTGGTTAATACTCAGTTTGGCACTGTTGTTCGCGCTCTTCAATCTGATAATGGTGGGGAGTATACTCGGGTTCACAAACTATGTAATCAACTCGGAATTGCATCATGACTTACATGTCTATATACATCTGCCCAAAATGGGAGAGTTGAACGTAATCATAGACATGTGGTAGAAACTGGACTTACCTTACTTGCTCAGGCCTCAATGCCTCTTATGTACTGGTGGGACGCTTTCCTTATAGCCACATCCTTAATCAATGGCTCGCTAACTCTAATTCTTCAAGGTCAGTCTCCTATACAGGTTTTGTTGAATAAACAACTTGATTATCTTTCTTTAAGAATGTTTGGTTGTGCCGTCTTTCCATGCTTAAGACCGTATCATGATCATAAGTTCCAATTTCATTCTACAAAATGTATGTATATTGGCCTGAGTGTGACTCACAAAGGATATAAATGCATGAGTTTTTTTGGTAGAATCTTTATCTCTTGAATTGTTAAATTTGATGAGGAAGAATTTCCCTTTCGATCTGGCTTTGGTTTATCAACTTCTTGCAATTTAAATTCCACCTCCACAAACCAATCTTCTCCTCTATAGTGGCTTCCTTTACTTGCTCAGTCCACCATGTCAGCCCCCACGTGTAGTCAGCCTCAATCTTTGGCCTTGTCTCCATCTGTTGACACAACTACAACACTTGTTCAGTCGTGTCATCCTCCCACATCACCTACAAATGACATCTCTCCTATGTTACAGACTAACTCTTCAACCTCGATTCAAGTCTTATCTCTATAACCCCCAAATTTACATTTGTCTCCTATACCAAGCTCTCAATCTCCAAATTCAGCTCTTCCTCAAAATACACATCCCATGGTAACTAGAGCCAAAGTTGGAATATTCAAACCGAAAGCATAGTTGTCTCATACTCTATCTGATTGGTCTACTACAGAGCTAACTCGCATGAAAAATGCCATTGCAACTCCACAATGAAGGGCAACAATGGATTCCGAATATGAAGCTCTTATGAGAAACAAAATGTGGTGTCTGGTTCCACCCTCTTCATCTTTAAATGTTGTTGGTAATAAGTGGATCTTTCGAATAGAAAGGAATGCTGATGGAACTATTCATAGGTACAAAGCTCGACTTGTCGCCAAAGGTTTTCATCAAATCCCTGGAATTGATTTTTTTGAGACCTTTAGCCTTATTGTCAAAGCATCAACTATTCGATTAGTATTGGGCATTACTGTCTCTCAAAGGTGGATCTTACGACAATTAGATTTCAATAATGCATTTCTGAATGACACACTAGGTGAAGATGTCTACATGAGTCAACCACTGTGGTATGTGAACTCTGAATTTCTAGATTATGTTTATAAACTTAATAAGGCTATATATGACCTAAAGCAAGCTCCTCGTGGGTGGAGAAACACTCTCAAAGCTGCACTTTTATCTTAGGGATTTTAGAACTTAGAGTTAGATACCTCTCTCTTCATTTTTCATTCAGGGAAATCTATTGTTTTGTTATTAGTCTATGTGGATGACGTGATAGTCACGGGCGTTGATGAGTTATTAATCAATCAATTGGTTGAAGTGCTTGATACGAAATTTGTACTAAAAGATCTTGGCAAATTGAATTATTTCTTGGGTATTCAAGTTCATTATTTACCATTTGGGATTGTCCTGAATCAAGCAAAGTATGTTGATGATTTTTTTGCATAAGCTACAACTTACTGATTCGAAACCTGCTCCTCCACGTGTATTAGGGAAGAGATTATCTTTGGGAGATGGTGATCCCCTTTTAGATCCTTTTATCTACTGAAGTACGATTGGAGCACTACCATATTTAACAAATACTCGACCAGATATTGCCTTTGCCGTGAATCAACTAAGTCAATTTCTAAAAAGTCCCACATATAATCATTGGCATGCAGTAAAGAGGTTACTTCATTATGTAAGTGGAACACAGAATTATGGTATGTTGATTCAACCAAGTATTAATTTATCCATTTGTGCCTACTTCGATGTTGATTGAGCATCAAACTTCGATGATAGAAAATCGATTGTAGCATATTGCCTATTTGTTGGTAACATTCTAGTGTCCTGGTCTTCGAAGAAGCAAACAGTAGTGCGATCAAGTACTGAATCAGAATACAGGGCATTGGCTCATGCCTCGGCTGAAATTATCTGGTTAAAACAACTCATGTCTGAAATTGGCTTTCCATTATCTTCTTCTCCAGTGTTATGGTGAGATAACTTATGTGCAGGAGCTCTGGCTGCCAATCCCGTGTTCCATGCACGTACGAAGCATATAGAAATTGATGTTCATTTCGTCCGTGATCAAGTGCTAAATGGTTCCCTTGAGGTACGCTATGTTCCATCAATAGAGCAATTGGCTAACTATCTCACCAAACCCCTTACGCATTCTCAATTATACTATTTGAGGTATAAACTTGGGCTGGTTGAACCACCCTCTCGTTTGAGGGGAGATATTAAGGAGAAAGATGCTGAGTCATCTGGCCATAAGCTAGTCAACTCCACCATGCCACAAAGCTTCCAGAATGTTCAACAAATGATTTCTGTTGGAGGATGAGATTGTCATTTGAGCATTCATCCATTATCTTTGTGCCATCTATCCTTAAAATATTCTTTTATTCTTTCGTCAGATTTTTTTACTACTAACCCTAATAAGGGTATGAGTTGTATAAATACAATACGCTATAGTAAAGATTGAATATCAATACAGAGAGTACAATCTCATTTTCTTGAGAATTCTATAGTTTTTCTGTGTATTGATTCCATCCACAGTGTAGGACTTTACCACAAATCCCCTCATGAATGTACACCAATATATTAAGGAGGGCCTAAATGTCACTCTTTTCTATGAAAATATATTTGTGATCATACTATGCACGATGTTGCATCAAATAAACATACTTTGTAGTATGAAATACATCATGGAAAACATACATCAATACAATCATATATAACAGGTGTTGATCGCAATCAGAGGGCATGAACTCATGAATCACATCCAAGATGAACTTGAAATTCCTGGAATTTCTTCATGTTAAATATCTGGAGAAACCGACTCCAAAACTAGTAAGGAATCTCAAATTCCTTAATATATGAAACAAGATAGGTTATTATCTTCTCGGCTTTTAGGATCCATGTTAGAAGAAATTTTAAATCAAACGATAGATTGCCAAACAACATTGCCAAAAAACATTGCCAAAATTATGAAATATGAAGCTTCAAACCCTCAAGAAAGGAAATCTATTTGTGAATGGTTAATCAGCAACTCCCTATAAACTAATTATTTAACTTTGAAATTACTATAAAAATTAATAATATGTTTTTATTTCCAATTCAAATGGCTAAGAAACTTAATTCATTAACCTACATATATTTAATTATAAAATTACCAAATTATGGGATGTTACATACCAAATATATTTAATTGTGATCTTTGTGTATACTACTGATCATATTAAATATTTAATTGTCCATACCTTATTTTTCACTCTTCTATTCTCATTTATGAAACACCTTAACCACCACTCTTTTTCTCTATGAAGTTGTCATCTTACTTAGACTCATTTGATTCTTAAAGCTTTTCTTGTTAATATTTAGGACTTTTTAAAGTTCAACAACAATGTGGAGTGGGAGATTCGAACCTTTAACCTCTTAGTCTAGGGTATATGCCCTAACTAGTTTAACTATGCTCAAGTTGACATTGGGTATTCAAATTTTGAACACATGTTTATTCTTGCTTTAATATCATGTTAGATGACTACTAAATTCACTAAATTTTTTGGGGTTTTTTGGTAATTCAAGGAGTGATAATGAAGTCTTCCGAAATTGAAGACCAAGCAACAAGAGCACTTAGGCCTCGTTTGATAACCATTTGATTTTTTGTTTTTGAAAATTGTTCTTGTTTTCTTACAATTTCTCTACAATAGTTTTTATCTTCTCTACAATGGTTCCATCTTTCTTAAGGAAACATTTGAGTTTCTAACCAAATTTCGAAAACAAAAACAAGTTTTTGAAAACTATTTTTTTTAGTTTTCAAAACTTGGGTTGGATTTTGAAAACATATAGAAAAAGTAGATAAGAAAACATGGAAACCTATAGGTGGAAGTAGTATTTATAGGCTTAATTTTCAAAAATCAAAAACTAAAAACCAAATGGCTATCAAATGAGACCTTAATTATTCACTTTCTTTCTTTAGTCTTCCACAAGTCTAGCTTACTTAAAAGAGATGCTAGAAATTAAACTAAATTTGATTTTAACAGGATACATGAAACTTGTTCAAGTACATGTATAGTTGAATACTCATAAACAATAATCAAATCCATCCTTCACCCTCATCATTGGGTTGGGCTGGCCGTAAAATGTGTAGGCTCAAGTTCGACCTAGGCCCAAGGCCAGTAGGCCTAAGACATTGTTTAGGCCTGGCCTTGGCCAACCCAACCTTCAATAGCCAAGTCTATGGTGTGGCCCTTGGACTTGGCTCATTGGATCAAAGATTGGGCCAAACTTGGGTCGACCTATTGAATTAACCCATTGAATATTAATTATTTAATTATTTTTAAAAAAAATACATTTTTTTAAATTTTCTTAACTCAATCTTATTAAAATTTATTGGTATTATATTTTGTTTATGTAATGTTATTTTAATATTTTTGTGCTTTTTATTACTTTTACTTAATGAAATTATTGATATTATAAAGTTTCTTTTAGCATTTTATTTTATTAATGCTTTAACACCTTTAAAAAACTTTTATTAACTAAAAACTATGATATTTAAATTATAAAAATATATTTTAAGATAAAGATATGGTTAAATTACACATTTAGTCCCTAAACTTTGAGATTTGTATCTATTTAGTCCCTAAACTTTCAAAATTACAAATTTAGTCCTTGGACTTTCGAATTTTTTAAAATTCACGAGTCTAATAGACACAAAATTAAAATTTTAGGGTTTCATTAGACATAAAATTTAACTTTATATCTAATAGATCAATTAATATTTAAAAATTTCAAATTTGACAGGGATCTATTAGACACAAAATTGAAAGTTCAGGGACCTATTAGACAAATTTGAAAGTTTAGTGACTAAATAGACACAAACCTCAAAGTTCAGGGACTAAACTTGTAATTGAACCTAAAGATATTAAAAATTTTACTTTTTAAAATATATAAAATATAATATATAAGGGATTATATACACACATACATATTTGGGGCAATTGCATATATGATAATCTGACACAAATAATAGCAAAACTAGTGAAGCTAATAGTATTTGCAAATCTGACAAACTTTAAGCCTTAAAGCATGTGAAAAGTTAAAAATGTCCAACATATCCCAATATCGTAAGTCTAGCAGTGATAGATGTTTATCATTGACCGAGGTCTATCAGTGATAGACATTTGTCATTGCTGAGATCTATCAGTGATAGATCTATCAGTGATAGATCTATTAATGGTTGTGGTCTATCAGTGATAAATCTCAATCACTGATTGAGGTCTATTAGTGATAGGTGTGTATCATTAATTGTTTGCATGCTCATTTGCTATTATGTTTATTATTGATATACCATATCAACATATCTTAATCTCATAAGTCTATTAGTATAGACGTCTATCACTGATTGAGGTATATCAGTGATATATCCATCATCGATTAAGGTTTATCAATTATAGACCTCTCATTGACTAAGATCTATCAGTGATAGGTGTTTATCATTGATTGTTTGCATGCTCATTTTCTATTATGTTTATTATTGATATACCATATCAACAGATCTCAATGTCATAAGTCTATTAGTGTAGATGTCTATCACATATTTAGGTCTATCAGTGATATATCTTTCACTTACTAAGGTCTATCAATTATAGACCTCTCGTTGACTGAGATTTATCAGTGATAGGTGTCTATCATTGATTGTTTGTATGCATATTTGCTATTAATTCTATCACTGATTTACCATATCAATAGGATTAAAAAAGGTATATCAATGATATTTGACTGTTTTCTTTCTTTCTTTTAGTGATTATTTGCATGCTCATTTGTTCTATCATCGATACCATATTAATAGATTAAAAATAGTAAATCAGTGATAACTTAATATCAATAACAAAAACGTTGATAATAAATAATAGAAAATTATTAATAGCAATGTATCACTAATATACCATTTTTTAATGTCTATCAGCAATAGATGTGTATCACTGATAGACATCTATCATTGATAGACATAGAAATGGTCTATCAATGATAAACATGGAAATGTTGAATTGGAGATAAAGGCAAAAATAGTCTATCAAACGCGTAGATATGATCGTTAATAAATATAAAAATAGTCTATCAATAATAGAAATCTATCACTGATAAACGTACTAATAGTCTATTCATAGTAGACATAAAAATTGTTTATCAGCAATAGACGTAAAAATGGTCTATTAATGATAGACATCTATCAGTGATAGACGTAGAAATGGTCTATCAATGATATATATAAAAATGGTCAATCAGTGATAATGATCTATCTGTGACTCTGTCTATCACTGATAGACTTATTATTAGCGATATAGTCTATCAGTGATAGATAGGGATAAAAAAAGAATTACAGAAAAATATTTAAATAGGCACGTGAAAATTTGAAAACAATTGTCATATTTACAAATTATTTATATGTGTGGCATATTTACAAATATGATAACTAATTTTGACACCTATTACAATTTTCTTACATATTTAGGTTGCCCAATGATAATTAAGTTCATTGGGCTAGCCTGATGGGTCAATCCAAATATGGCCCAAACATGCTGCCCATAGGCCAATTCACTCTTCAAAATGGTGATCCATATCCAATCCAATGAACAAATGGGTTGGGCTAGGCCGGTCAAACTTTGACTTTGGGCTGGTCTTTGAGCCATGGATCCATTGATGAGGCTAATCCATCCTAAGGGTCATGTATTAATTTAATTTTATGTATGTGCTTTTGAGATGCATATTTTTCTTCCTTTCTTTCTTTTTCTTCTTTTTCTCTTTGTTTTTTTTTGTTTTTTTTGTTTTTTTTGTTTTTGTAAAATACACTTTTAGTCCATAAGATTTAAACTTAGTTTTAATTTGGTCCTTGAGTTTTCAAAACTAACATTTTTAATCCTTAATATTTGAATTTAGTTTCTAATTATGTCTTGAGGTTTTAAAAGTGACATGTTTAGTCATCACAGTTTGATTTAAATTTTGAATTGGTCCTTAAAAATTACTTTCTAAATGGTCATTATGTAGAGTTGACCTTGATATAATGGAATGGAGACATGGGCAGTTAAAATATGTCGAGTGAACTTTACTCATACTATTTTCTAAATGAGTTGGATTTTTAATGTAAAAAAAATTATACTCAAGGACCAATTAGAAACTAATTTCAAACTTTAGGGATCAATTAAAAATAAAATTTAAATCTCAAGGACCAAACATATTGCTTTTAAAACTTCAAGGACCAAATAGAAACTAAATTCAAATATCAAGGACCAAAATTGTTAGTTTTAAAAATTTAGGGGTCAAATAGAAACTAAGTGTTGAGAATCTCACATCTTGATTTTGAGATGGAATCCCATGTTCTTCTAATATGGTATCAGAGCCCATGAAACCTAAATGGGTATTTAGTCCAAAAATTGGAATCTGACCCAAGAATGGTAAACCCAAAAGAAGCACCAACTTGAGGAGGTATGTTGAGAATCTCATATTTGAAAGATGAAAATATCTCATAATATTTATGAGATATATGGGTTACTCCTCTCATTACCAATTGGTTTTAAGATTGAACCCCATGTTTATCTAATACTAAGTCCAAATTGCAAGGGCCAAAACTGTATTTTACTCTTTTTTTTTTCTTTTTTTGAGTTTAGGAATTGTAAGGTAGGGATCAAACCATCGATCTTTAAGATGGTATAATAGGTGTTTTATTCACTAAGCTATGTTTGAATTGAGTTTTGAGAATTAATATTTAATATACTAAATATAAAAGAGGAAAATATATTTATTGTATTTGATACATTAAATAAAAGATATTTATAAAATTTGAATAAAATTCAAATAAATAAATATCTTAGGAGATTTGTATGAGATTCAAATAAGTAAAATATATATTTTAATATATTAGATATTAAAATATAATATTTTAATTATGGCAAAAAATTATCCTTGGTCTCTATAAGTAGGATCCTTGGGTTGATCCATTAGACACAACACACATATTCTCAATAGAGAGAAATAAAGAATTATCTCTAGACCTCTTCCTCTCCAATCCCTTGTGGATTTTCTTTCAAGAGGCTCCCACAAGCCTTGGTCCTGTGTTCGAGTCATAGCCAGAAAAACTTTGTGGAAGAGATAAAGATCCGCCAAAATATTCTCTATAATATTATTTTCAATGTATGTTTTACTTAACCTTAATTTTATTGTTTAATTCTATATAAAATCAAAGACGATCCAATGCTTCCGCTGGGGGATGAAGAGTTCATTCCTATCACCCAACTCCCTATTTGGTCAAGTCCCCAAAATGGTAGACATATTGAATCAACTACAATAGCCACTTTCACCCATGCAAATCAAAGGACAAGCCCTCACAGGCAGGAGTTATAACTCACTCAGGATTAAGATCGAGTCGCATATGATCATCATGATGAAATATTAATCTTCTCAATTAACGGATTTATAAAGAGAGATTAAATATTTCGTGGTCCAGTCTTACACAAACTCATTGTATAAGATACCCCCACTCATATGTCTCCACATGAACGATTTGGATCAAATCATTTGTAACTATTACAAAGTGGGTCTTATCAATAGTGTTACCAGGATAAGGTACCCAATCTTATCCATATACTATGACCCTTTAGGTTATTTCTTGAACATGATTCTCTCGTATGTCATCTACATACTGTTTAAGATTACAGTAATAACTTTGGATTTTTCATATAATAGATATTATTATATTGAAAATAAAATAATTAAAATTATTATTAATTATTAAATAAATCATTAACTACGAGGCTTTAGGGTATAAATCCCAACATCGCTATCAATAGGAGCAACTGGAATTGGGGGTGGAACTTCTTCAGTGTCAATATTGAAAAGATCAATAAGAATGAGATCTGACTTGGTCATGATGTGAACTAGCAAGAATAGAGAAGGAATATGCTCTAAAAACACAACATGACGGGAAACGTATAACTTTTGACTAACCGGATCAAAACAATGATATCCCTTTTGACCACACCATAACACAAAAAAACACATAAGACAAATCGAGGAGACAATTTGTTGGGCTCGACATGAGGATGTAGAACAAAACAAGTACAACAAAAAATACGTGATGAGGAATAATCAGGCACATGTCCATATAATTTTTCAAAAGGGGACAAACCTGAATTATGCGAGGTTGAGATTCTATTAATCACATGAGTAGCAGTAAGAATCGCTTCTCCCCAAAACACACTAGGAACATCGGATGACAACAAGAATGAACGAGTTGTTTCAACAAGATGACGATGTTTCCTTTCGACAACGCCATTTTGTTAAGGAGTGTCATTACAAGAGGTTTGATGTACAGTCCCATCCGAAGCAAGTAAATGGGAAAAATTGTTAGAAATGTATTCATCTCCCAAATCACAATGAAAACACTTTATGACAGCTGAATGTTAAATTTTCACAAGAGCTCTAAAATAGTTAAAAATTGTAAGATAATCAGACCTATGTTTTATAAGATAAACCCGAGAATAACGAGTAAAATCATCAATAAACGAAACATAATATTTGGAATCCCCTTTTGTGGGTACAAGAGAAGGTCCCCACACATCAGAATGCACAAGATCAAAAGGAGCAGAAAAATAGGAAATACTTTTATAGAAAGGCAGGCTGAAAATTTTGCAAGTTTATACAACCATTACAATAAGAGATATCATGATTGTCTAAATGTCCTAAAGCTCCTGTAGACACAAAAAATTGTAAGCGAGACATAGAAACATGACCTAAATGAGAGTGCCATAAATAAAAAACAGAGGACGAGTGACTTAAACGAAAGGATGAAAAATCTACACGAGAAGTTGCAACATCTGATATTTTGAGTTGATCCAAAACATAGAGTCCCTCTTGCCTACGGCATGTCCCAATCACCTTCTGAGATCGCAGGTCCTGTATAGAACAAGTGGAAGAAGAAAAAGAAACTAAATATCCAGATTAACATGATTGACTAACAGAGACAAGATTTAGAGTAAGACTAGGAATACAATAATCATCAGAGAGGGACACATGAGATATAACGATGGAACCAACACATACCAATGGCATAGGAGTGCCATCAACAGTCACAATTGATATAGAATAATGAAAAGACAAGAAAACAAAAGAGAACAAATGAGAAGACATATAATGAGAAGCACATGAATCTAAGACCCATAAGGAAGAAGATATACCCGAGGTACTGGACGAGGACAAACCTTTATGGGATAAGGTCGACATAGCATGGGGCTATGAATCGAGGAACTGTTGAAATTGCTTAAATATGTATGGATCCAAAGATGGAGTAGCCACTCCATTGTTGGACTGAGGTGGTCGATATGTCCATGGAGTATTATGCGGAGGCAATGGTAGTTGTTGCGGTGGACGATGTTGTTGTTATTACTGTTGTTGCAACAGTGGTTGTCGTTGTTGTTGCTGCAATTTACCTTTGTTCAGCAATATCAGACATTACGCCTTCCAATGACCCTTTTGTTTACAAAATGCACACTCATCAGAAGAAACCTTAGGGGCCGACCTATTTTGATTTCCAGTCGAAGATTGTTGTGGAACTGCAAAGACAAATGGACTTAGAGGTGGGTAATTTTCTTATTTCTCTAAGACTTAAGACAAATCTCCTCTGCCAATAGTTCACTAACTACTGAATCAACGAAAGGGAGAGGAGTACGATGTAGGATTGTCCCACACAATCCCTCAAACTGAGGACAAAGGGCCATGAGAAATTGAACTAGACGATGCTCTTCCCTTCGAGTGATTTAAACTTGGACTGCACTCAATTATGAGGATTTAGTCAATGCCAACTGATCCCATAATTCGGACATAGAAGAATGAAAATCTTTAATACTCATATCATTCTGTTGAAGCGCACGAATATCCGTCTCCAATTGATACTGTTTAGCAAAGTTAGACTGTGTATACAATCTAAGCCAAATGATCCCAAACCTCTTTAGCAGTCTCATATTTTGCCAATTGAGCACCAATAGAATGCATAATAGAATTATTAATCCACATGATGATCTTCGAATTGCCAGCCTCCCAAGCATCTAATAAGAAAGCATAGTCAGCCAACATAGACCACCTGTGATATAACTCCAACTAGATTTTCCCGCAAGAAATTCTTCATAACATAATTCCAATATGAATAATTTTTACCATCCAATTGTACACTAATCGACTGAAGAGAATCATCTTTACAATTCGACATGATGATAATACAAAATTTCTAGAAAAGAAAATTGTAAATACCAATCGAGCAACACCACTGTAGAAAGCAATCAGACCAATTGATTCCAATTTGCAAAGAATTCCTCTTAAATATCAATAGTAAATACTAAAATGGTAAATACTATTCAATAATCAAAAACAATTTCAATATCAATTTTAATACTAATACCTCTGTTGCAATACCAATTTCAATATTTCCAATTTCAACTTTAAAGAAATGTCCTTATCGATTTCAATTTCAAATAGAAATTGTTTTGTCAATGCCAATGAGATTTCAATTTCAATTTGAAATTGATTCTTCAATTCCAATGCCTCCAATACCCTCTGGCGTCGCAGTTTGTTGTAGGATGCAATCGTTGGCTAATTCCTAAATTTTGGAGATGCCATCTCACAAAACCAGGCCTGTTTCCTCATTGGATCCACTTGTGGATTGACAAAACCATTAGGTATAATGCTAAGCGACAGATTTTGATTCCCAAGATGAAGATAAAACACTACTAATAAGCCGACAGTTTCAAATCAACGAAAACAATCTGCTAAGCAAATAAGAAAACCTCTGCCGCACTGATTCTTCAACAACAAAAAAAATATATGCTAACCCATTGATTACGGAAATCTGATTTCTTATTGAATGCAAGTTATCAAAATTTTGTGAGAATTGTGGCTCTGATACCATGTGACAATAAAGAGAAAACTGGGGCTTGTTTACATTAACCAAAGAAGAATGAAATAAAGTACACACTCATGAGGTTTATATAGCTAGGGTAAATAATTAATAATAAAATACTAATCTACCCTCAAATAATAAAAATAAAATAACATATGCTAGCAAAAGTAAATAGGTAATCTTACAATTTATCCTTAATTTCTAACAATAAAACATCAATATTTAATCGCGGTTAATTTAAATAGAAAAGTCAACTCCAAACGGAAACGAACAAGGATAATCCGAGCAAAAGAACAACATTTTAGAATTCAATCGAAATTATTAATAAAAAATTCAAATAATATTTTTGTGGTACATATAAAGGCTTCATCACAGACTATAAAAGATGATTATAATCTGGATAGAATTGACAACAACCATAACAAAATTCTCTTTTCCTTTTTTTAAACTTTGTGTTCTCTTGCAAGTTTAGTAAGGAAGTTGGTCTGGATAGTTTCCTGGAGGATAATAGTTGCAGATGGAGAAAATCCAGTTGTTTTTGCACTTAACTTCCGCACAACCAATCGATGTTGTGTCCTTCCACACGACCGTCAAGAAATGGCCACACTCGTCCTCGACGCACTTGTTCGATTCGTGGTCGTAGAACTTCTTCTCGCTAGCCCAAAAGTTCACTGTCAATTTTGCCGTTGTCTGCTCGTATGCCAAGGCCAAGTTTTCGCCATAAGGTCCATAGGAATGCTCCATCTCACAAGTATCGATCTTAGTTTTGGCATAATTTTTAGCATAGGCAGCTAGAGTGGCGTTCCATGAGACTTGGCCAACGCCATACTCGGCACGGATGGCATTGTGGGCATCGACGAAGTCCTTGGGGCTACTTTTGGCAACCGCACGAGAGATGAGAGCTAGGTTTAGGGCTAGTCCCATGAAGCAAAATGTGGAGAGAAAGTTGGCGGATGCCATTTTAAGATTTGTGGGGCTTTTTTCTAGAGGCAGATTGGTTGAAGGATTGGTGTGTTGTGTTGGTTGAGGACATTTGGGTTTGGTTTAGGGTATTTATATTTAAGAGGAGAGATGGGGCGTTGTTCTAGGATAGGAAAAGGATATGAGATAAAAGTGGAAGAGGCACTGTGAAATTCCGTAAATACCTCATGATGGAACAATATTGTGTGGATGGACGTAAAATACAAATTCCTAATTTCTCTGGTTTAATTGATGTGGTGGACAACTTTACACTATTAAATATATGAATATTTACAAGGTAATGGCTGCCGTTGAATAATTCTTTTTAGGAAAAAAAATATCAATTTTGATCCATAAAATTATTAAGTTGTATCAATTTTAACCCTAAATTTTTAATTCCATTAAATTGCATCTCAAACTTAGATAAGTGTTACAATCTTAACCTTAAACTTTAAAAAGTGTTGCAATTTTAATCCTTTAATAAGTTCTCATTCCAAATATCGTTAAAATAAAATTTGTCTTATGCGTTCAATAATTTATAAAACATATGTAAGATGTGAAATTAATACAATTTTAGAGAAAAACGATATTAGAGCTTTTTTTTTTTTGTTGAAATTTATGAATTTTGAGAAAGCTACTTAATGATCAATTTGTACATTGGTCAAACTTATTTTTATGCAAAACATTATTTTATTGAAATTAATGAGTTTATGACAATTTTTACATTTTTTTTGTTGAAATTAGTGGGTGACTTAGTAGAAATTGAATCGAAGACTAAAATTGCAATACTTATTATTTATATTTAGGGTCCAAATTGATACAACCTGATGGTTACTAGGGGTAGACATATTTTTAGATTTACATCTGATGGTTATTAATGTAGCGATCTCATTAAATAATTTGTCCAAGTTTATATGGTCAAATTTCATTTTTTTTTCTCTAAAGAAGATGAGTACTCATAAAGAAAGTTAAATATCCATCAACATGTCAATACTTCCATCATTATTTTTATATATTTAGAGGTTCACTAGTCACTACAGATTTGAGAGTTAACCAATATATTCCATAATAATGTATATTGATAAATATATAAAAAAAAATAGTTGTTAACAAAATATCACTATATATAATGGATACAAACCCTAATAAAATTCAATTTTATTAATTAACTTATCTACGAGGTATGAAATTGTAATGTCCCATGCCCAAAATCTGAACCAAGATTCAGATTTTATATTTGGCTCTTAACCGTCCTTACATTCTTTGCGTCTCTTGCAATTTGGACACTTCACCTACTTAAATTGAACTACTTTCAAGAGTAAAGACTATCTCTATGAATCAACATATCTTATTCTCATACTTTGTGTTCAGTCACATTCTTCTAGAAAAAAATTTTAGGCACCCAACATTGAATTGTTTTAAGTTTAAAGAATTTAACTTTGAAGTTCCAAGCTATTATTAGGCCACTGAACAGAAAGGTTTATTCATGTACCCTCTACCCTAAGGTCACAGAAATGATTATTTATTAATTTAAATATTTTTTGGTTTTTTTGCATAGTTTTATAAAAATAAATATCCATTAATGGATTTTTTACGAATATTTTTTTGACATTCCAAAGAAATTAAGATCTCGAAATTACCTTCCACATTAATAACTAAATCCTTGTTTTTTTAATTTAAGTTAGAGTATGTTAAATCTAATTTAATCAAAAAAAAAAAAAAAACAAAAACAAAGGAGCCAAATATTCATTATTGATTTTAACATTTGAATGTTAAGTACCATTCAAAATAGAAACTTTTTGTAAATTTTTATTGTTTTAGTCCTAGGGGAGCATTTGCTTTGTCGTCTCCCTAAGTCATTTATGGTTTGAAATAGACGTCCAGACAGTAGTTTGCCAAATTATCCAGTGTATTTTTATTTCTTTTTGTTTTTTTCGATCTAAGTCGGATTAATTCCTGTTTACTGAGAAATTTTTCGGTGAGGCCTCCACAATGTAGCTGACAGTTTTTCACCGTTGGATGTAGGAAGAAAAGTACTTCGAATTTATATCTAGTGATCAGTGGCGGATCCAGAGCTTTATGTTAGGGGGCATAAGTTCATATTAGGTTAAATTACAAGTTTAGTCTATAAGCTTTTAAATTTGTATCTATACGGTTCTTGAACTTTAAAAAGTGTATTTAGGTCTTTGAATTTTTAATTTTCTATCTATTTTTTTTATAGTTTAATTTTCTATCTAATAAATCTCTAAAATTTCAATTTTGCATCTAATAGGTCTCTAACATATTTAAAATTTTTAAAAATTAAATGCTCTATTAGACATAAAACTTAATTTTGTGTCTAATAAGACCTTAACCTATTCGACATTTTTTAAAAAATTAATGTATTTATTAGTTACAAAAATCAAAGTTTAAATTAAATTTTATGTCTAATAGGATAGTTAAATTTATTTTTTTTTAATATGTCTAAGAACTATTAGATATAAAACTAAAAGTTTAAAGACATATCAGACACAAATTTTAAAATTCAAAGACTAAACTTGTAATTTAACCTTCATATAAATACAATTATAAATGCATTGACATCTAATATTTAGATTAAGTAATGTTAATTATGAAATTATAATAAACTATTTTAGAATTATCCACCTAAATATATAAGCAAAGAATGAAGCTTTAAATATTTAAGATTTTTTTAAAATAGAATTAAGTTTTTTGATGTAATTAATTTATCTAAAACAATTTACTATAATCATTATCTAATTTTATTTTGTATATTTGTATTTTGTATACAGATATGTAATATTTAAAAATAAACTGATTCTAGTTAAAATAATATAAATATATATTGTAAAATTTAAAAATTGAAAATTAAAACAAAATCCCAAAATGAAATAACACTTGAAAAGCTGCAGAATACAATATTAGATAAAAAAATAATTAACACTCAAAAATTGCGTAAGACAAGAATTGAACACAGGAGCATGTTAACGACATGGCTTCTTCAATGTCCCATCTAACCAACAAACCAAAGAGGTCTTATGAGAATTTAAGTGAAGCATAATCTAAATATATATAACATCTATAATTTTAAGGGGGCACGCGCCCCTCTTGGCCCCAACGTGGATTCGCCCCTGCTAGTGGTTATTGGGAGCATGAAAATTAATAAATTCACATCCAACGGTTATTATGAGGCAACCACATTGTGGTGACCTCATTGAATAATTTGTCATGTTTACTAAGGTTTGAGCACTTCTCTCATTGTCTTCCTTATTTATGTGGATGATATTATCTTTCCAATGTGGGATCCTCAATATGCCCCTTTAAGATGATGCCTCTTTGAATTCACTATTTTTGGGTCGGATCCCAATTTTTGGATCGAATACTCATTTGGGTTTCATAGGCTCAGAAACCATATTAGAGAAACATGGGGTTCCATCTCAAAACATGTATCTTATTAAGTTTATGAGGTCTCTTTATCTTTCCAATGTGGGATCCTCAACATGCTCCCTCAAAATGGTGATTCTTTTGGATTCACCATTCTTGGATCGGATCCTAATTTTTTGGACCAAATACTCGTTTGGACTTCATGAGCTTTGATACCATATTAGATAAACATAGGACTCCATCTCAAAACCAATTGACAATGAGAGGAGTAACTCATGTATCTTATAAAGATTGTGAGGATTACTCTTCATCTTTTAGATGTGATATCCTCAACATGACCTTTCAAGATGATTCCTCTTTTGGGTTCACCATTCTTGGGTCGGATTCCAATTTTTTGTATCGAATATTCGTTTGGGCTTCTTGGGCTCTGATACCATGTTAAATCACCAGCAACCCCGGGTTGATTGGTGATTTAACATGGTATTAGAGCAGGAGGTCCTATGTTCAAACCACTGTAATGTCATTTCCTCCCCAATTAATATTGATTTCCACTTGTTGGGTCTTTCACGAATTTTCAAGCTCACAAGTGATGGAGAGTGTTAAATTATTGATATAATTAAATTTACCATAATCCATCAGCTTAAGCCTTTGGGTTGATTGGTGATTTAACACTCAATAGTCCGACATTTTTACCAAGGCGTTACCTAACTCTTTTGAGAAATTATTCAAGGAGGCTACACAATGTGGCTAATGGTTTTGCACAGTTGGATACATGAGAAAGAAATTACAAAATTACTTCGAATTTGTATCCAATGGCTATCAGGGACATACATATTTTCAAATCCACATCTAACGACTATTAAGAGGCCCTTTAATAATTTTTCTTTTAGGATCTATTGTATTGTATTTATGTTTATTTGTATTCCTTATCAGTTGTATTTTAGTTAGTTGTATCTAGTTAAGCCCAAAAATAGAATTTTGTTTAGATTTTACTTTTCCATTTTTTATATCTTATTCTAACACACAAAGTGACCTATGAAGAAATATTTTTCTCCCAAACCTTAGTCTATGAACTTTTAAAAATGACCATTCTAGTCCTTGAACTTTTTTTATTACTCTATTTTTCATCCCTAAGGTTTTAAAATATTTATTTTAATTAATCCTTCAAGTTTCAAGTTTATTTAATTTTTGTCATTCCTAAACTTTAAAAATATATTTTTTTCAGTCATTGAACTTCACAAAAAATATCCACTCCCACTAAGTATGATCTAATGAATGGAGTTGTACCTCTACATTTGTTTTCATCTTTGTCTTTTCTTTAAAGTAACAATTGAAATAATAGGTGGAATGGGATTCAAACCTACAATCTATAAGAGAGGTTACTAATGTTTGCATGTATTCTCATTATTACGCAAAGCAGTAGAGAATGGATCAGAGTCACAGTCTTATATCCAAACTCTTCAAGAATAAAACCACGAAACTCCTTCAGAATTTTGATCTATGGGTTGTTCAACTCTCCAGCTCCGATGTTTCTTTCTTGGACATAAAGGTTGCCTTATATAGGCCTCGTGGGCTAGTGGTTTCTACCAAAATCAATATGTGAGGAATTGGCTTCGTCATCAAAGCTGTGAATGAAGGAAGATAATTGCAAAATCTGTCAATCCCGTGAATCACGCACAGGTTGTTGATTTGGTCACTATGCAGCAGCATATGGATTTCAAGGTTGCGGGTGGCCTCAACTGGACTAAAATCTAGTTCCTACACAAAAATGCATTAAATCTTTCAAAAATAACTCTTTTTACACATATTTAAGTTTATTTTACACAATTCATGGTTGAAAACATGTTTTTGGCTTCTTTTTACCTAAATTTGCTCTATTTGACATGATTTACAACTATAAACTCATACTTTCAAAGAAATAAACTTAAGTGAAAAGGCTAAATAACTCTTATTTACGAGAGTTATAGTGTCCTCCACAACTATCCATTTCAAATGGTCTCCTTAATTTATAACAATTGTCATTTTCATCCCATGTACTACACCATAGCAAACAAATAGACATATAGGAGTCATTTGGAGAAAAAATATATATAAAACCATAATAATAAGCTCTTATGAATCGAACAATAATACTTCTTTCAATCTTGTTCTCTCATTATTGCACTCTCTCTAGCTCTACTCTATGTACAAATCTCACTCTCGTCTTTGCTCTCCCTCTCCAACATGTCACTAGTTATGTAAGGTGATCACACTTGATCTTCATATCATCACGCTTAGAATACCACCTCGCTCGCTAGTAATCTTGTTATACAAATGTTGTTTTCACAGGATCGAAATAACAAATTTTTCCACTTTGAAAATAAGCAAATAACAAATTCTTGTACTTCAAAAACAAGTAAATATAAATTAGATGATGATTTTTGTCTAAGTACCTAGTTTTGAATGTGCATAGTTGGAATGAATGATGTTTTGAATAAGTAAAAATTGTTGTAGAGAGTTGGTGATCATGTAAAATGTTATTTTCAAAAGAGAGAATAACTTTAAAAGTTAGCTCTATAGATGGAGAAAAATTAAGTTTAAATGATTTCAAAGGTAGGTGACTGGTTTAGCTTGAAATTAATGGATGAAAAACGTAGATGGTAACTCAAAAGTTAAAACACATAAACAAAAATCACACAAGGAAATAAATGTATCGAGAACAAACTATATGAGCAAAGAGAATTGCAAAAACAATAAATGAGCAAGAATAAGAACGAGAGTGAGAATGTGAGTGAGAATAAACATGTTAGAAAAACTTAGGCTCATCTGTTTGATAATGATATCACTATATTTATGCCTGAATTTAGCTAGTTTTATGCCATAATAGTGAGCTTTTACGTCGATTATCTATTAATTTTAAGAATTCGAGCAATTGGGTGCAAAAATGTGAATTTTGGAGAATTATGCTGAATATGGAACTATTTTAGAGCATTTGAAGAAGCTAAGAAGAAGAAGAGATGGTGTGCTAGTTGATGGAGTCGTGAGGACGGCGTTGCAACGCTACAATTTGGTGTGCAAACCCAAGAGCCAGTGTTGCGACGCTATCCTGTAGCGTTGCAATGCTAGAAACGCACGTAAAAGGAAGGCTCTGTTCGTAGCGTTGCAACGCTACTTACAGTGTTGCAATGCTACTCTTGTGCACATGCGAAGACGACACCATTTTGGGACAATGTTGCAACGCTGTCGCGACGGTAGTATATATTCTTCACTTTGCTTTCGAATTAAGGGAGACCATTTAGGGTTTTAGACCACCAATATCGATTGTCTACCCTTTGGGACCTGTAGATGCTGATTGGAGGTGTTCGGGAGCGGATCTCGAGGCTCGAAAGTGCAGATTTCAAGGCTGAAGTCTGAATTTCGGCGTCAACAGGTCTTGCATCAGTTTCCTTCTTTCTATTCATGTATCTATTGGTTGTTTTACAAAGGGTTTTGTTCTGTTTTAAGACTATGTTGGACTAAATTTATATTTAGGAGATTTATATTTAGGAGATTAGAGCATAATTAGGGTTGCATTTATGTTGTAATTGATACTATTTCCATTTAATTTACTTGTTGCATTTCATTTAGTTGGATTGTGCTTAATGTTTCGTATTAATTGGCCGTTAATAAGCTGTTTTGGTCTTAAATTGAGCTTGATAGAGGATGTTTAGGTTATACTTAATCCAATTAATGCCCTTAGATTGCCTAAGTGACATAGGAACAACAATTGAAGGGTGAGGCTAAAGATAAGTGGGCTTAAGCCAAGTAGCTAATCAATTAACGCACACTTAGGTAAGAGATTAGTTAAGCGTGTTCGAGTGAGGTTGACAGGATAATTCAACCGGTTTAGCTCTAGGTCTATGAATTCGACAAGGTCTAATTAAATGACAGGTTAAAATTTTCGTAAAAGCAACCTAAGAGTGCTCGATTCCCCTAAATTCCCCTTAATTGGTATCTCCTTCCCTTTTATTTGCTTTCTAGTTTAGTTTTGGTTTCTGAGAGTATTTCCGTAGTTTGTCCCTAAATCGACTATTCTCGGTCGTTAATTAGCTAAAAAGAACTTCAATCTTGCTTCCCTTGGGACACTATACTCGGTACTCTTGTGTCATTTTATTATTACTTAGATCATGTGCGCATGCGTGCTTTACATTGATCAAGTTTTTGGCGCCATTTTCGGGGAAGCGGCGATGTTCTATTTAGTTAGTTAATATTGAGAAGAAATTAGGAGGAGTTAGTTTAGGAGTTTTGTTATATATTTTGTACATATTTTTGTTCATTGCTTTTAGCTTTGGTTGTGTTTATTTTTAGTTTTTGTTTGGTTTGTTTTTCTGAGGAGATTGATTTGTTATATGCGTAGTGATAAAAAGGCTAATTTGTTGCCTTTAGATCTCAAAATTGACAGAACTTGCAGAAGGATAAAGAGAGAAGCCCAGATCACTATGGCGGGCGTAATGATGAGGAGAGGAAGTCGATCTGCGGCTACTTCCAGCCCATATTCCCAACGCACCATTCCAGGATTGTGTATGCGCCCATCAAGGCGAACACTTTTGAGCTGAAGACGGGGCTGATACAGATGGTGCAGGACAACTCATTCAAGGGGCATCCTTCAGAAGACTCACACTCTCATCTCAAATCTTTTCTAGAGATCTGCAAAATAGTAAAGTTAAATGGGGTTTCTCTAGATGGCATTAGACTGAGACTTTTTTCCTTTTCATTACAGGATAAAGAAAAATACTAGCTCGAATCCTTGAAGTCGGATAGCATATCTTCATGGGATGAGTTAGCCCAAGCCTTCTTGATGAAATTCTTTCCCCTAGCAAAGACTACAAAGCTGAGAACAGAGATTGGGACATTCTGCCAGCTCGATGGAGAACAACTGTATGAAAGCTAGGAGCGTTACAATGAGATGTTGAGGAAGTGCCCTCAGTATGGATATCCAAACTGGTTACAAGTACAATTATTTTATAACGGTTTAACCTCAAGTATTAAAACCATTCTTGATACTAGTACATGAGGGAGTTTTTAGCGAAGACTGTGGAAGAGGCACATGATCTTTTGGAGGACATGACTGCAATGAGCTACCAGTGGCCATCAGACCGATCCACCTCCACTATGAGGATCGTTGTAGGCATATACAAGATTGACTAGGTAAGTGTGTTAAAAGCTCAGATGGCTTCATTAGCTAACACGCTGAATAAACTTTCTACTACAAGAGCCACAAAATCAATTGCCTCGTTGTCAGCATTGAACTCGATGGAAGTCGAGGACCAATCTGTTGAGCAGTGCCAGTATGTGCAAATAGAGGCTATGGATATCAAGGCCTTCAGAACCATAATCTACCAAACTACTACCATCCAGGTTTGTGTAACCATGAAAACTTCTCTTACGCTAACCAGAAAAATATTTTGCAACCACCTGGGTTCGTAGGAACATCAAACCAAGAGAAGAAATCAGACTTGAAGGTGAGGATGGACACGTTCATTAAGGAACAAAGAGGAGTAACCCAGTAATTGCAAACGAGCATCGCATCACTTGTCACTATGGTGAGTGGCCACGACACTGCACTAAAAAATATGGAACTTCAGATAGGACAGATCGCCAGTGTAGTCAACACCCTCCAAAAGGGTAAGTTCTCCAGTAACACTAAGGTAAACACATGGGAGCAGTGCAAAGCAGTAAAGCTGAGGAGTGGGACTCAGTTACGAAGAGCATCGAAGAAAGGCATGGTTGATGAAGAGATAGAAAGTCAAAGGGCTGTGGCAGAAAAAACCACACAAGGTAAGCTTTTTGACCCATCTCTTCAATTTAAGTCTAATAATGGTTGTTGTGGTTCCAGAAAAGAAAAGAAGAATGAATGTGAAAAGAAAATATTTGAGAAGAAGAATAGAGAAGAAAATGAGAAGTTAAAGAAGACATTCCTGGACTTGGTTGCTAAGGAGTCCAAGGAGGTGGCGTGGGATGTTGAGGTACCTAGACCTCGATAGGTGGATAGAGGAGCACACATCAGTCCTATGAGGCGTGGAGAGTGCCCTACATTTAATTACAGGGAGTTATCCTTTTCCGTGCGTTATAAGGATGCTAACTTAGATGAGCAATTTTCTGAGTTTTTAAACATGTTTAGAAAATTGCACATTAACATTCCTTTTGCAGAAGCGCTTGCCAACATACATAATTATGGGAGGTTCATGAAGGAGATGCTTTCAAAGAAGATGAGACTCGAGGTGAACGTTGTGCATAGTCTTTCTGAGAAAAGCACATCAATTGTGAAGCAAAATATGCCCACGAAACAAAAGGACCAAGGAAGTATTACTATTCCTTGAGAAATTGATAAATTAACTATAGATAAGGCATTATGTGACTTGGGTGCATGTATTAATCTCATGCCTTATTATGTGTTTAGGAAACTTTGTTTATAGGAGATCCAACCTGCTAATATTACCCTCCAACTTGTCGATCATTCAGTTGCAAAACCAAAAGGTATAGTTGAAGATGCTCTTGTTAAGGTTAACAAGTTTATTTTTCTTGTAGATTTTGTTGTCCTAGATATGGAAAAGAATGAGGAGATACTCATCATCCTTGGAAGGTCATTCCTGCAGGTGGACGATGAGAAGGTAATTTTCCATATTTGTTTACCTTATCCATGCTTTTGGTAATGAGGATAAGAGATTTATGGTTGATTTAGTGGAAGTTAGATCTTCAGAGCATAATGTTAGAAATAGGCCTCATAATATAGATATGTTGGATGCCCATGATTCTTCTATTAATATATCTTCTGTTTTTGTTATGAATTCTGTTATATCTCATGATTTTGAGAATGAGAATAATGTTGGTTCTGATGTTGTGATGAATGACTCTGTTGCTGTAGAGGAAGAAAAATTGTTTGATGAAAGTTGTTTGCTTTTTAATAAAGATATTGATGTTTGTTTAACTAAACGCCCTGACTGTATGCATACTGAGTGTGTTGTTAGTGAATCTATCTTTTATGCGAATAGATTGAGTGAGGGTGTTCACCGAGTTTTGAATAGTGACCATGTAGACTGCCTTAAAAATAGTGATTTCTCTACCTGTCATAATATCATGCTTGATAGGACTCTGAAGTTTGAGAAAAATGAATTTGAGAATTTAATTTTGAATGATTCGTCTGAGATGAAGGTTCAGCATGAATCTGTTGTGCCTCCTCGTTCAAGTCCTATCTTGGACGGTAATCACAAGGAGATGATTGCTTTAGGTGCTTAGGATTTTTCTGTCCCTTCTCTTGTTAATCATGATTCTTTCTCCCCATGTTTGACCAATTATTTTTCTAATGAAAATTCTATGGGAGATTGTATTTCTAACCTTTAGAATGAAGGAAAGAGGGAGGATGTTAACTTCTTTATATTAGAGCTACCTTGAAAAGCATGTAGGAAACGTTGAGCTAATGATGTTAAATAGACGCTTATTGCGAGGCAACCAAAGTGTTTTTTCAACTGTTAGTTTTAGTTTGCTTTTGTTTCTTTTTTTATTGAATAAATAGCCCTTGTCTGTTTTGCAGCTCCCTTTAGTGTTGGTAATCGATCATGCTCATCAGTGGAGGTCTCTTCAATTCATGAAAGTACCATTACCTCTTTCATCTATTTTTCATTTTTGTTGATTAAGTGCTTTATTTAAATGTTGAGGACAATGTTTGATTTGAGTGTGGAGGGGATAGGCTGTTGTTGTCAAGATGTTAAATTTTGAGAAATTGGGCTTAGATTGAATTGTTTTTGTTTGAGAATGTGTGATGTAGCGTTGTTTTAGAATGTTATGTGCTACATTGATTATGAAATTCTATGATTTGTGCTCTTCAATAGATCGTTTTTGCATATCTTTTATGGAATTTGAGCATGTTGAAATCCGAGTTAATTTAAAATTTTTACTTTGGATTCTGATAACATATAATTATGTTATCTTATTTCCTATTATTTATGTTAGTTTTGTGATGATTTTGTGAGCTTTTATGCCTATTTCTCTTAATTTTGTAGAAACCAAGCTTGAGGAGCAAAATCCAGTGCCGAGAGTATTTTGGTGGATATTGGAGCCTTTTGAAGCTTAATTGAAAATTCAAGAAGATTAAAGATATTATTTGAGCATAAGGCTCATTTCGAGAGATTCTAGATCGAATCCCGGTTCCAACGCATCAAATCGAAGGTCATTCGGACACCCGAGTGAGGAGCTATAGCAAAAATGGCCAGTGCTGTCTGCAGGGTAGCGTCAAGCTTGTCGAAGACACCCTAGCGTCTCAACACTATGGAAAATGAAAAAATGTTGTTTTTGCTCAAAGAGCTTGTCGAAGGCTCTATCAAATATATTTATAAACCTAAACCTCTAAAATTTGTAATAATAGTCGTAAGGGTCAATCACAGGGATTGGATTTCTTAGTTCATTTAAGTATCATAATTACTCTCACTTAACTTTATTTAGAGAAGAAATCATATGCAAACAAGCTAAACTAAAGAGCTAACCTAGAAAGCAGAAGATAAATGGAGACACAATAGGAGAGAAATATCCTAGGGAATCAATGTCACCTATTAGACTTGTAGTCAAAGATACCAAGATTTGTCATGCAAATATTCCATAAGCCAAGAAGCGAGAGTATTAACTGACTCTTTCAAACACAATTAACTCTCATGCAATGTTATAAACCTAATATCTTTATCTAGATTTTAATAACATTTTTTCATTAAGCAACTTCTTTTAAGGGCTTCTAAGAGAATTCTCCACTTTCATGCAAGAAATTACAAATAGTCATGCAATTAAGTTCTAGCCTAAACCATACTTTTTCAATCACAAATTCAAACCCATAAAACAAATAATCTGTGATCAAGAGATTATAAGCATTAAATACATAAAAGCATGAATGAAACAAAAGCATTCAATCAAGATATTTAATTAATTAAAGCCTCAAGTCTTATAGAAATTAATCCAATACATATAAAAATCCCAAGTATTAGGAACATAGATACTTAAATTCATACAATTAAACCTCTAAGTTTCTAATTTACAGCCACAAAACATAAACTAAAACTAAAGGAAAAGGAAGAAATTAGCAAACGATGGTCGACCCATGTTTCCGTCATGATCTCCACGTCCTTCGAGCTCCGGATCTTCAAAAATGCTCCACAAATGCTCTCAATTGCTCACTAAACCCTCAATTTTAGCTTGGAATCGAGATTAGGGCTAAAACTCTCGGATTAGCCTCCAAAAAAGGTGCAAAAAATGATGTTTGTATAGGAAATCTCGAGGTAGCGTTGAGACACTGTAAGTAGCGTTGAGACGCTACATGAAAAAATGGGGCACGCATGTTTTTTAGGAAAAACAACGTTTTTGCGTTTACCATAGCGTCGAGATACTTTGGACAACGTCTCGATGCTACCCTGTAGATAACACTGGCCATTTTGCTATATCTCTTCACTCGAGTGTCCGAATGACCTTCGGTTCTATGCGTTGAAACCATGATTCGATGTAGAATCTTTCAGAACGTACCTTATTCTCAAATAATATCTTTAATCTTTTTGAATTTTCAATTAAGCTTCAAAAGGCTCCAATATCCACCAAAATACTCTCGAACACTCGATTTTGCTCCTCAAGCTTGGTTTCTAAAAATTGAAGAGAAATAGGCATAAAAGCTCATAGAATCATTACAAAACTAGGATAAATAATAGAAAATAAGGTAGTGTAATTACATGCTATCAAATACCCCCACACTTGAACCTTTGCTAGTCCTGAGCAAAGTAAAAACAAAACCCACATGTATGAATTCACAATTACATCAAAGTGACTCAAACCTTAATGTTTTAAATAACAACATAATAAAAATTTAAGGAAATACTCTAACACAATTTCTCATCAAGCAAACTAGCGTTTCATCTCTTGCATGTGTGTAGGCATAGCCCTCGTAAAGTAGTCTTTACAAGCCCAGAATAGGTTTATAGAGTCCTTCATTCATCTTCCCCCTAAACTAGCCCCAAGCACCAATTCTTTAGCATTCTTACACTAAAAAAGGTAATAAGCTACTAGGGGCCTGAAAATGAACAAACTGATCAGCTAAACTTGCATCATTTTATTGTCAAGAGCACTAGCTTTCACACACCTATCGTAGGGACCATTACCTAGAGCACTTGCTTGATAGGTGGCCTAACTAATCACGACAGGGGTAGTTCTTTTTACCCTCGACTCCTTTTAATACACTGCAAGCTTAATTTTATTTATTTTTCTATTCTTTTCTTTCACTAAAATGATTTTTTTCTTTTGAGCTCAACTTCTTTTCTTTATCTTAGAGGCAAAACAAACATGTTTTTTTTTTCACCTAATTAGCACATTACACCTTATCATGCAAGTCAATCATCAAACTAGAGCTTAAGCCTATCAGAGTGACAACAAACTTTTGGACAATATAAAACTACTCTGAGCCTTCAAAACTAACAAAAGATATGCTACGTGCTCATAACTTCAAGAAATTCAAAGTAAAAATTTTAAATTTACTTGAATTCTAGACATGATTTCATATTTCACAAAAATTGTAAAAATATTATTAATCAGAACACATCACAGGTTGTCCTCATCACACTCGATGCAACAAAATCATCATCCAATTCACAAAATAAAAATCAATTACAGCTCAGATTTAGATCAGAACAACACACATTCCCCCCACACTTAAAGCATACATTGTCCTCAATGTATAAACTATTCAGATTTAATTCAGCATACTTAAGGACAATTTAAAAACATAAAAGGAAGAGTAATACTGCCCTGGAGTGCGAGAGAATTCTCGATTCAGCCTTATTAATCCACTTGGGAGAAATGTGAAAGAAAATAATTCTTGAGCTCCTAAAAATAATCAACCACAGAAACACAACAACACAAAATAAACTGAAAAGAAAACATAAAAAGAACTACATGGAAAGGAAAGACTAAAAAATAGAAAGCTTGGGTTGCCTTCCAAGAAGCGCTTATTTAATGTCTGAGCTAGATAGGGTTCAAGTGCATTCATCACGACACATAAAACTACTCATATTTCTTAGGTCCCTTTTTTCTTGAATCAATATAGCCTTCTATGTTTAGAAGGCTCACTTGCTTCTCATGGGCACCTGAAAGAATTTTTTTTTGTTATTTTTATTTAATGTAATAAAAGAAGAAAAATCAAAAGAAGGCAAACTAGACTTGTGAGTATAAGAAAAAGAAAGATCAAAATTAAGAGAAGTTTATGAAGATAAAATAAAAGAAGGCTTTTCAGCCTCATACTCTATCACTTGGATTTTCTCTTGCAATGTGGTTTCACTACGTTTTTCAACCTCACAAACCTGTTCTTGGTGTGTATCAAGTTGCTCCAACTCATCCCCACTATCAGCTATATATATCATCCTTGAATGCCTTTCCTCGTGGTATTAAAAAAAATTTGCTAATGTAGGGTCTTAAGTAATTCAACAATTTGACCAAGTTGTTGAGTTATACGATTTAGTGCAACCCCATTTTTTTCCACCTTAGCTTCTATCTTATTCAACCTCTTTGCTTCAGTCTGACAAAAACTTCTAACCGTTGATTCCAAAATGTATTCTTGTAATAGGTCTTCAAGGGAAGAGTTTTTCTTAATTTGGTTGGGATAGGCAAAGTTTTGGGTCCAAGTGCCCGTATCCTTACCACAAAAGGAATTTCCATAACTCATAGATTCAAAATGGAAATGATTAGGCACTTGATATCCACAGAAGTGATAATTAACATTCACATAATCATAAGAGGGGTAGTTTACTGGGTAAGAATTGAAGGAGGGTGTTTGTCCTTGGGTGGTAAGAAACTCCCCGTAAGGCCACTCAAAATTGTAAAAAGCCATCATTTGAATCGAAGAAGACTAAATTTAGGCTTTCACACAAATGCATACCCCACCCAATTAATGCAACCAAGAAAGACAAAGACTCAAAACAAAAATAAAGTAACAAAAATAAAAGCAAACCAATAAAACCTCAAATTAAAGCAAGCAATTTCTTCACAATATTAAATGAATTAAAGTAGGTCAATCCCTGGCAACGGTGCCAGATTCTTTTCAAATGTTGAGCACGTAGCCTAGTATTGATTAGTTGAATATTTAGAGGAATATTATGTTTTCTAGAAATTTGTTGTCACTCCAATAGGCTTAAGGCTTGGTTTGTAAGTGAACTTGCAAAATAGTTTGTAATGTTAAGCTTAGGGTTCAGAAAAAGCATGTGATTTGCCTGTGAAAGGAAAAAAAAACAGAGAAAAATCTTGAGCTCAGAAAAATGTGTTAGAAGAAAAGAGAAAGAAAAAGTGTCTTGCATGAGTTTAAGTGTTCGGGGGTAAAAAGAGCTATCTCTATCGTGATCAATTAGGTCATCCATCAAGCGTGTGCTCTGGATAAGGGTCCCTGTGATAGTTGTGTGAAAGCTAGTGACCCTGATTGTGGTAAAAAGAAAGTGTGTGGTAATACTACCCCAAAGTGATTTAGGCACCTAGCTTATCATTACTTTCTTGAATGTGAATGAGCTGAATTGGGACTTTCGAACCAGTGTAGAGGGAAGATGAATGGAGTAGAGCACAATAGTACTTCGAGTTAGTAAACAAGTCGATACTTAAGCTTTGCCCAAACACACGCAAAGAGTTCAGAGTTCCTTTTAAAATTTGTGTGATTTAGGCATGTTCTCATTCCATTATTCTTGTTCTCTAATTCCACTTTTGAGTACATTGACAATGGAGTCATTTTTCCATGCAATTTTGAAAGCATTTATCATTTAGTGGGAGTTTTATTTTTATTTTTCTCGAGACTAGCAAAAGTTTAAGTGTGGGGATATTTGATAGCACTAATTAAGTGCTATATTTATGCCATAATTTAGCAAGTTTTATGCCATAATAGTGAGCTTTTACGTCGATTATCTGTTAATTTTAGGAATCTGAGCAATTAGGTGCGAAAATATAATTTTTGAGCATTATGTTGAATATCGAGCTATTTTAGAGCATATAGAGAAGCTAAGAAGAAGAAGAGATGGTGTGCTAGCTGATGGGGCCATGAGGACAACGTTGCAATGCTTGAAATGGCGTTGCAACGCCACAATTTGGTGTGACAACCCGAGAGCTAGCGTTGCAATTCTGCCCTGTGGCATTGCAACGCTATAAATGCACTTAAAAGGAAGGCTTGGTTCGTAGTGTTGCAACGCTACTTCTGTGCACATGCGAAGACGACACCGTTTTCGGATAGCATTGCAATGCTGTCGCGACAAACAGTATATATTCTTCGCTTTATTTTTGAATTAAGGAAGACCATTTAGGGTTTTAGACGCCAATATCGATTTCCTACCCTTTTGGGACCTGTAGACGCTGATTGGAGGTGTTTGAGAGTGGATCTTGAGGCTCGAGAGCACGAATTTCAAGGTGAAAGTCAGAATTTCAGCGTCAACGGGTCTTGTATCAATTTCCTTTTTTTTTTTTTTGTTCATGTATCTATTGGTTGTTTTACAGAGAGTTTTGTTTTGTTTTGAGACTATGTTGGTGATCAGTGGCTGCTATGCAATGCCAAAAGAAGCGCAAGTGCACGATGTCACAAACAAGTAATATATGGAGTATTCCAAGTATCAAACCCAAGGGAATAGATTTAACACGTGTATTCTTCAGTTTACAACACAATTGATCACAAGTTGCATCTGTAGGTAACCAAAGAAAAATAAAGGTGATTTTGGAGTTTTGTGAAAAAGTAAAAGCAAATAAAAGTAATGGGAAAAACAAAAAATGAGTAGTAGGGGATTCAAATTTGATTCAACCCTGAGGAAATGCGCCCACCATGCGCCTGCAAACTACCCAACTAAGTTTAGCTAATTCAAAGATTCTGCCTCTTGCACCCGCATACTGACTCTGTTGAGGTCTGTATGGTTCAGACAGCTGAATGCTGCCGAGTTGCGCTCGCAACTTACCCTAATTGACATATAGTAAAGGAAATCAAGTTCAACACCTATTCGGCTCTTTTTCCAAGAACCTGTAGGAGACTAAGCAATTTAAAACTCATATGTTTATGGCTAAATTTGCATATATGATGAAAAACACAATTTCATGATTTTAAAGATTTTTGTCCTATGCTTAGGTGAAAAAAGCAAAGTTCTATGTCTAGACTTTTTCCTATAATACTTTTAGGAAAATGCGTGTTGACTCCAACCCTTTCAGTATTGAAATCTTCACAAACTATGCTAAGTCAAATGATCAATTTAAGCTAACAATGAAGCTTAAACTCGTTAAAAGTAAACTTAGCTAAGTGTTGATCAAATTTACAAGGAATACATGGTGGTGCTTATCTCCTTTATAGGGTATCCACATGATTGAATCCCCTCCAAGGAGTTTAGCTACTTATTGAAGAGAAAAATAAAGTGTAGAAAATAAAAAGAAAACAAGTAGAAGAAAGAACACAATTCGTTGAAATAAATAAGCTTGAATACACTTTGAAGTATGAAGACAGAGAGAGAACTAAATTGAATTGAAACAAAAAAACGTACATTTGAAAATTAAAAGAAAGATAGAAACTTAAAAAATTGAAAATAAAGATAAAATAACAAGTACAACTCCTAAAAACATGCAGAACTTAAATGGAAAATATTAAGAACAAAAAGAACCCTAAGATGTCCTTTCTTTCTAACTTGCTCAACCTTTTTCAAGGAGAATAAGTATTTACTCCTCCTTTCAAAGTTGGAGTTCGAATGGAATATGAACAAATCTTAGAGGAGACTCGGAGTGGCAGCTAAAAACTTAAAAATAAAAACGACAAAACTTTAGGGTGAAGAGAATTTCCAACTCCAAACTCTCCTTCAAATGGAGGTATGACCCACCTTTTATAGACTTCATGCCTAGGGTTTGCTGCCGAGATCAGTGTGAAGATGCTTGGTCTATCATATATGTTTATTTGAAGATATTTGGTTGAGAATCTTCCATAAAATCTATAAATCCTACAAATCTTAGAGAATCTGTCGAAAAGGTCCAGATGCGGGCACATTTGTGGTCGCTTTTATATTGTTGTCAAAACGGCTTAAATGCGGGCACATTTCTGGGTGCATTTTGGGCTCTTTTCTACAACACTTGGATTTTGGCTTCTGCTCTCAAATGCTAGTGCATCTTGGTCGCATATCTCATGGATCATTTCTTTTTTGCTTCAATTGTGGCCGGGATATGGGCGCATTCGGGCCCTTTCTTTAGCCTTTGCACAAAACCAACAAAAACTAACACTTTTCTTTACAAAAATGACTCTAAATACACTTAAAAACTCATTTTTACCAAATCAAGATTTCAAACACATGCAAAGCTTGTTTTTACTTAAATTTTCCCTAAATGACATGAAATATAACATTAACTACTCGCTTTCTAAGCAAATAAGTTAGTTTCTAAGGCTAAATAACACTCATAAATGAGTGTGATCATACCCCCAAACTTAGTTTATTGTTTGTCCTCAAGCAATTTTAAGCAAAAACAAACAAGCAAACAAGTAACAATATGCATCCTAAGGTAGTTTTGAAAAAATGTGCCTTTTAGGAGAGATTTCAATTCTTAGTACTTACACAACCTTGAAGTTTCAGCCCATGAGACTTTACCTTTTTCTTTTCAATATAAATCATTCGCATGCAAACCCACCTACCTTGTTTAATCCACCTAAGACCCAGTCATAAAGTCTATGGTGATTTCTTTGTCTAGCAAGCTAAATCTAAGTCTTTCTAGGTACAAAACACTATAACTTCTCTTTTGTGGTGACTAGACTTGCTATGCATCAAACTAAACTCTCTTAAGCACACTACGTAGTCTAAACACAAGGAGAATTCAAATTTGAATGGTTTACAAAGAAAAGTAATTGATAAGGTACATGAAACGTAAATCCAAGTTTGCATAAAGTATAAGATTTGAGAGAGCTCTAAGTATCATCGTAAAGGACTTTTTAACTCAACAACCAAGGAAAGCAAATTGGAAACTTGTTTTTGAAATTTGATTTTTATTCATGCTTGTTCATGGTGTAAAAAAAAAATCATTTGAGTAGAAAGTGTTTTTAACAAAAGCAATTCAACCTATACTAGAACGCATTAAATCTATCCTAAGAAATCAAGTAAACTACCTATACTAAACGGCAAGTAAAACTAACTTAAAGAAAGAGAATAAAGATAGATGAGAAAGACAATACTTTCCTAAGAGGTGGATGATGAATCATCTCTCTGCTGGTCCACAAAATCTAGGAGAATAGCAGGGAAATCTGGAAGTGTAGGGGCCTTGCCCTTGGTCAGCTCAACGAGGGCCTTTCTAATGGCCTAATTTCTTTCCCTTGCATAGCACAATAAACCTTGCTCTACTTTTGAAATCGGTCTATCTGAGCTTGGATGTCTTCGTGTTGTGGCTTAGATGGTTTTGGAGTGGCTGGTGGAGGAGGATATGCTGCCACATTTTGTGGAGTTGTCGTTGCTTCTTAGGTGAAGCCAACTTTTATGCGTGCAAGGCTTTCAACTTTTTGATGGCCACTAAATCTACGATTGGCTTGCACCGATCAATCTCTTCTCCATCCTCTAAATACAACCCCACCTTCCTGCAAAGTTTGGTAATTAGGGCAGGGAAGAAAAGGCATCCTACGTTCCTTCGAGCATAGGCTACGATTTATTCGCTTAAGATTTTTCCTAGATTGATGTTTAGGCCTTTGTAAATATTGTACAACAGCATGGCCCTCTTTTGTAAGATAGTGGTGTCATGTGTTGTGGGAAGAATCCTATTCTTCAGGAAGTGGAGCCACACATACGGCTCCGTCTTAATGTTTGCAGACACCAAGGTCTGCACTCCCTGCTGCGAGACTCTCCATTTGGTGCTTTCATGTGCAACGAACTCTAAGCCCTCCTGCAGCTGCTCCTTAGTTGGATTATCCATGGCTTCATTACCTGCAGGGTTCCTAAAAAAGGGGAACATATAAATCCTGTTGATGTCAAGTGCGGAGTACCTCACTGTCCTCCCTCTGAGCTCAAGTTCATTCCTTGTTTCATCCCCTAGGTAAAAATCTCGAATTAGTTGCACTACCGCTTTGTTGGGCTATTCACAGAATCTCTACCATTCCATCTTGCGAATAACATCTGTAATGAACTCTAGGATGGGGCCTATCTTGTTGGTGAAGTCATTCTCGCACATCAGCGCTCTATCCCCTATGATTACTTTGCATTTGTTAAGGTCGAATGGGGTAGAGCATTCAGCCACAAGACTCTCTGCAGCGGTGTGAAGAGTCCTTGTCCTAAGAGTAGCTTGAGGCCAACTCCTTTTCTTTTTTTCAGTCTTCCTCTTGGAGGGGCTATGCATCTCACTCTCTGAGATTTCTTGCAAATCAATCTCAAATAGGGGAGCTTTAGATTGCTCCTGGCCTTCTTTTTCATTTTCTCTATTGGGGCTCTAATCATGAGTCAACCACCTTGTCTCATACTCAAACAGATCATCAAATTCAGCATCTCTCTGTCCTTATTCATCAAGATGCTACCTGGAAGTGGTTGTATCTATGGCATTGGCCTCATATGGCATTTGCTGGTCTTTTAATGGTGGCGGTGGTGTCTGGTCCAAATGCAGTCTGGATGCGGCCGCATTTGTTTCTTGCACAATTTTTTCATTTGCGGCCGCATTTTCTTCTTCTTCTTTCTACCTCATTTCTGCCTTTTCACAAAGCTTCTCAACAAGCTCCACAACCTCGACCTTTCCAACAATGACCATGGCTACCCACTCAGGTGTGGGATGTCCTCTTGAGCAATATGTTCATCAATTTGTGGTTGGTTTGGCTCTGTAGTTCTCTCTCCTTCTTCAGTAGGTGAGATGTCCTACCTTGACTTCCTCCTGTGCGTGGAGAGCATTTTGACAATACGTTTTTTATATGAAGGGCTTGAGGTTGATACCTGAGTAGTGGAGAAGGTAGTTGACTTGATGAAAGTGGCATGAGTTCTCACTAGTTCCTCCAAATGCGCCACGGATGCAATCACATTTCCTCCTTCAACAACTAAAAGATTTTCAGTTTGCCGGGCCAAATGCACTGTAGATGCGAGCACAATTGGCCTTTCTTTGATAGGGCTGGGCAAATGCACGACAGATGCAGGCGTATTTAGGCCTTTCGCTTTTTCCTTTTCATTTAGCGGGAAATTCTTCTCCATCTTCTTCTTCTTCATGTACACAACCATGAACTTCCTTGGGCCCTCGGAACCTGCATTACTGACTCTTGGAATGCTCTCTGTCCTTTTCATAACCCTTCACACGAGCAACGCTAACTCTTCTTCCTCTTCCTCGAAGCTCAATTCTAGGCCTTCAATAGCCTCCTCTTGATCTGAGCAATCTTTTGCAAGTCCTCCTCCCACTCCTTAGAGTGTTTAGGCAATAGTGAGACTGCAGGAAGAGTATCCAAAGTTGCCTTTCTCTTTTTCTTTTTATGAACGACAACGAGTGAGGGCTCAAAACTTGCTACCGGTGCTGCAGTAATGGTTGGTGAAGGAGCTTGCTTCTCAATTAGCTTCTGGCGCTTGTAGGTGACCTTGCTTTGATCCATTCTTCTAAAAAATACCTGCAAAAGGAAGGGAAGGGGGAGTTGATCCTTTCTATGAAGAAATGAGGCAAATTCGCTAATGGGTATGGTCGGAGAAGGTGATCGAAAGACTCACTGAAAGTGGTAGGAAGTGGTGCTTGAGTTGTAAGAAAGCGGCAAAGGACTTAGGTGTTTTTGAAATTTCAAATAAGTTGACCTAGGTCAAAATGCGCCAATTTATACGTTTCAAATTTTCCAAAAGCTGCTTCTTTCCCTTTTTTAATCAACGCCACCACTTTCCTTATCCAATTTATTTTCGATATGTTGCCGCAAAGTGGTTGCATTGCGCTCCCTAAGCTATTCCTGCAAAGAACCTGTGAAACAAAAGAATTAGGGCCAAATGCGCCTGCATGCAGTCTGTATTTTCTCTTTGTGCAATTTTTAAAATGCAGTCGCAATTCAAAACACATTTCTCCTTGTTAAAACCTATAATAACATAATGTGGTCGCATTTGGACCTTCACTTCCAACTTTCATCTTAAGCCCAAAAAATATTTTCACAAGTCTTTCAAAGGTCCTTGCGCACTAACTCACAGTATCAAAAAGTTTACACATTAAAGTACAATAGAAAAATTTAAACAACACAAGATAGATGTTAATGCCTTAGACTTAAAAGTTTGTTTAATTCAACTCCCATGTAGGTCCCCAGATAGAGGTGTTCCCTTACGGTCAACTTAAGTACCTTAGCCTAGACAGGACTCTCCTAAGATAGAGTTCTCTCTTAATCAAAACTTATAATTCTAATGCATTAAGTCACCTACACCATCTATATCAAAAATTATTTTTGAAGTTTTTAAATTATTTTTTCTTTTCTTTTCTAAAAAGAAAACAAAAGCAATATGTACATATTTACAACATATCACTTATTTTCTCAATCCATTTCCACTAAGGAGACTAAGGCTTTATTCCTACTTAGGCCTTCTCCCTAGTATGGCTTTACTCTCTGCCCGTTCACTTTGAAAATGATCTCTTTGTTATCCTACAAATCAATTGCTTCGTGTGAATACATTTTAGCAATCGTAAAAGGTCTGAACCATCTAGATCTCATCTTCCCTGGAAAAAGTTTAAATCTAGAATTGAACAACAACACACGTTGTCCTTCATGTAGTCGTTTGTCATAGATATTCTTGTCATGCCATCTCTTCACATTTTCCTTATAAAATTTAGCATTTTCGTAGGAGAAGGGCCTCAGTCATTCAAGTTCGTTCAACTGTAGCTTCCTCAATACACCTGCATCATTCAAATTAAAATTCAACCTTTTTAAAGCCCAATAGGCTTTGTGCTCATACTCTAAAGGTATGTGGCATGCTTTTCCAAAGACAATCCTGTATGGAGACATTCCCAATGGAGCCTTAAAAGCTATCATGTGTGCCCATATTGCACCATCGAGCCTGAGAGACCAATCCCTTTGCGATGGATCAACTATCTTTTCTAGGATTGTCTTGATCTCCCTGTTCGATAATTTTGCCTATCCATTCGTCTGTGGATGATATGCAATTGCAATTCTATTCCTTATGTTGTACCTTGCAAGCAAGTTTCCTAGGACCCTGTTCACAAAATGTGTTCCATCGTCGCTTACCAACACCCTTGGTGTACCAAAACAAGTAAAGTTGTTCCTGTGAAGAAACTTCTTCACTGTCTTAGAATCATTGGCATGTGTTGCCACAGCTTCGATCCACTTGGACACATAGTCCAATGCAAGCAAGATATACACATTGCCAAAGGATGGCAGTAAAGGTCCCATGAAATCTATGCCCCACACATCAAAGATTTCCACCTCTAACATGTCTCATCCTTTCATGTCTCAGTGTTAAGTTCCCCATTCTTTAGCATTGATCGCATCCTTTAGCAAACGAATGTGCATCCCTGAAAAGAGTTGGCCAAAAGTATCCACATTGGAGTACTTTAGCTTCCGTCTTTGCACCTGCAAAATTTCCTCCATATGGGGCTGTGTGACAAGCTTTAAGTATCTTTGGGACATCCTCCTCTGCAACACATCTTTTGAGCACCTGATTTGGTCCCAGCCGGTAAAGATAGGGTTCATCCCAACAGTAGTACTTACTGTCGGGGAAGAACTTCTTTTGTTGTACCTAGTGGCGTAAGCCCACTAACTAAGTAGTTAGCTATGTCAACATACCATGGTAACTCAATTGCTTTGACTGCCAACAGTTGTTCGTCTGCAAAACTATCATGTATCTCCTTTGAATTATCATTCTAAACCTCCAACCCTAATCTTGACAAGTGGTATGCAACCTGGTTTTTTGTTCTTTTCCTGTCTAAGATTTCTAGATCAAACTCCTGGAAAAGCAAAATCCATCTGATGAGTCAGGGCTTAAGATCTTTCTTTGACAGAAGATACTTCAGCTCTGAGTGGTCTGTGTGGACAATTACTTTTGTCCCGACTGAACAAGAACTTCTTCAATTTTTCCTTTAGGATGAGTATAAGAACGATCCGCTAATTGAAGAATGACTGTAGTGGGCCTTGCTTCTCCAATCCTAAGCTTTTTAAACATGGACATAGGCATCAAGTTTGATGCTTGCTCCCAAATCACATAAAGTCCTTCCATTGTAGGTTTTACCAATACAGAAAGGGATAGTGAAAGTACCAGGATCCTTTAATTTTGGAGGAAGCTTGCTCTAAAGGATTGAACTACAATATTTTGTAAGAACTATTATTTCAAATTCCCCAAGTCTTTGCTTTTTGGTCAAAATATCTTTCATGAACTTGGCGTAGTTGGGCATTTGCTTCAAGGCTTCAACAAGTGGAATATTGATGTGCAAACCCTTCAAAATATCTAGAAATTTATCAAATTGCTTGTCTTAATTGTAGAATCGGTATGGCAACCAAATTAACACACTTTTTGCAATAATTAATTTAAACAATAAATCATGCAAATAAGTTCACTCTAAAATAAACAAGAAATTAAAATTAACAATTTTGAACATGCTATTTAATTCTAAAAACAAGATTGGTAAAGAATATGTAAAGATAAAATTATACCAACCAAAATAGACATACAAGAACAATTGATTTTATGCAATATAATATAACAAATTAATTGCAAAAATGAAATAAGATAGGGATAGATAAATTGACAATGAAAATTTTATAGTGGTTCGGCACAACCCGGCCTGCTCCACTCCCCAAGCTCCTCTTGGGTATTTCACTAGAACAATGACTTTTTCCATGGCTTCGAATCTAACCTGATAATTCTTATTTATGAGGATTATTTAACCCTAAACTAAGTTATTTTTGTCATTTTTGTATGCTTTATTGATTACCGAGCAAGCTAAAAATAGCATTTATAAGATATATTCATGCATGCTTGTCGGAGTATGGAAAAAGAAGAACTAAGTTGAAAAGATACAAGAAAGTTGGCTAAAATTGTTGTTTTGTGCATATTTGAAGAAATGAAAAAAATGCAAACGAAATGCAATTGCATTTTCTTGAGAAAGCAAGGTGGTGAACAAGAGGGAAAATGCAATTGCATTTTCTAGACATATCAGTTTATTGTGGAAATCACGAAAATGCTCCAAAACCCAAGGCGTTTGGCTCGAATCTAGGAGACTTTTCAGCCCAAAAATGTTGATGAAAATGCAATTGCATTTCTGGAAAATTTTGGTAGAGCTGAAAAATAATGCAACAGAAATGCAATTGAAATCAATTGCATTTCTGGAATTTCTGGAAGTTGCAGAAATTTCGGGAAAACACCAAAATCCACGGGATTTGCTCGATTTTTGGAGAATTTTCAACTTAATCTCATGCCCAAACATTGACCCATGATTGAAGGAGCACAAATATGGAAACCCTAGCCCTCAATGCCTATAAAAATGAGGAAAACGATCCAAAACGTGGCATGGGTTTTTCTGCTCACCCACAGTCCGAAGTTCACGTTTTTCTGTCAATTTTCAGCAAGTTTTTCTTCATCTTAGTTTTGTAATTTCCGAGCTTGATCCCTCCTCAACGAAAGTTAGAGGAGGTGAAGATCCATTTACCTTTGAATGGGTATTTGGATTGATCAAAGCAAGGAATTTCGTTAGCGTTTATTACTCTGTTTTTGCAGTTTTATTCCATTTAATTTCTCTGTTTTTCTGCTCAATTTTACCCATATATTTGGTCTTTGTTTACTCAAATTTATCTATGTTTTAGAAGTTGAATCAATTAATAAATTATGGGTTTTGTTCTCCTTCATTTTTCTGTCAATTAGATGAAATTTTAGCTCCAAGGATTCTGAATTTTTATTTAGCTTATTCACTGATTGCAAATTTATTTGAAATTGAGCTAAAGGTTAATAAAAGTGCTTAATTGAATTCCATTATTGAATACATATTGCCTTGTGAGTGTTTTGGGTTATTGATTTAGATTCACAAATTCTTATTAAATTTCAATTTGTTTACTCTATTATTAGGAATTTAATTTTGGTATTTTGGTTATTAATTATGAGATTTATAGCAATTGAATTTTGGGTTTTCATTTCTTTCATAATGAGCTAACTTCTTCTTTGGGATTCAAGCATGTGGATGCCCTAAAGATAGGAATAAAGGCCTAATTGTGAGGGCAACCTTGCTTCCTCTATAGCTTGTTTGCTTTTATTGATTTTAATGCTTATTATTAGTCTAGATTGATCACCTAGATTAGTATACAAAAATTGAGTCTAATTCTGAAAAGGTTAGATAAAAATTTAGATTTCATAAAAGCAATAAAGGAAAATAGCCTAGACATAGGAATTTATTTTTGACCCTAGACATAGGGCAAAACCTTTAAAACCAAAAGAATTGTGTTTCAAAATTAACTAAGTTCGTATTAGTCATAGAAATATCGGTTTAATCGCTTAGCCTCCTAAAGATACTTCATAGAAGGTCGAATAGGTGTTGAATTCGGTTTACAAAGCTTAAGTGTTGAAGTCAAAGGAATGCAATTGCAATTAGGCCGCAATTTCTTTCAATGGAGCAAAAACACGTTTGAATCCCTCTTTTATCATTTTTATTTATTTTCTTTAGCAAAAACAACCACTCAATCATTTTCACACCATTGGTTACCACAATTTCAATTTGCAAACAAATTTTGTGTCGTCTTAGTAGATTTTGTTAAAACTCGTTCCCTTGGGTACGATACTCTGGAGTACTTCCAGTTTCTTTATTACTTCGACCACGTGCACTTGCGTGTTGTAGCGAAAAGCACACCGATCATAACCGTTACAACAATCTTTTTTCGAGCGCAAGAACAAACCCAATCCTTTCCATAGTTCAGGATTAAACCGTTACAACCTCTTTTTTTTCGGGATCAAGAGAAACCCTTACAATGGATTGGAATTTGAAGAACAAGATGGAAAAAAACTATCTCAAATAGTAGATATACAAAGTTTAGTTCACAATCTTTTGTAAGAGAGAATTCTTACAAACTAAAGCCCTTAAATGGCTAAAGAGAATAAAAATATAAGCTCAAAAATTGCTCAAAAATGTTGGAAATGCTCTCAAAGAGAAGTATAATTTTTCATAATTTTTTTCCCATTTTTTTCAATTTTTTTCGAGCCTTAAATAAAAGGAAAACAAAAACTAGCCGTTTTTGCCACGTGTCAGCTTTTGATTGGCTGCAAAAAAGAAATTCAAAATTAAAAATATAATAATAATAAAATAATAAAATAATATTATAATAATAATAAAAATAATATTATAATATTAAACATTTGACCGTTTGACCCATTATATATATATAAATATTAATTTAATTAAGAATGCCACGTGTCGCCCTTTCATTGGTCAAAATAAAATAATAATAAATATTTTAAATTTTGACCATTGGACTTTTTAATTATTAATAAAATTCAATATGTCACGTGTCAAATCTTATTGGTCCACGTTTTGTTATGCATCGTCCACGACATCCGCTACGTCATCATTTTTGACCGTTTGAATGTGCCACATCGGGGCCACGTCACTGACACGCCATCATGTTGACCGTTGACCTTCCACGTCATCTGCCACGTCATCCATATATGCCACGTGTCTCGCCATGTAGGATTTTCTCTTCAATTTTGTTTTTCCCATAACTTTTTCGTTTGAGCTCCGATTCTAACGATTCAAGATGCGTTAGAATCGTCTTTTCAAGATCTATGTTATGGATACTTCAAAATACTAAAATTGTTAATAAATAAAATCAGGTTTGTTATCTACAAAATATTAATTAATTAATTAATTAAAATTAATTAATTTGAGATTAAGGGCCAAAAAACCAAGATTAATCTTTCTTTTGAAACCATTGAGGAAATGGTGGTGGCGGTCTCATATTTTCTTATTCTGATGGTTATTACTGTCGGGATGCTACAACATTACTCTTTTCTATGCTCTGTTGCTGTGATGATGTTGCAGCATTACCCTGTTCTACACTCTGTTGCTATGGCAATGCTACAGCAACGTTCTGTTCACCCCTAAACTTTGTACAGTTTCCACTTTCCTCAACCTTCTCTCGAATTGAAGTGGGCTCTTTTTCCTTAACGGCATTGGTTTTAGGTTTTTCTAACTCCTTCCCACTTCTAAGTTGGATTGCCTTGCAAGTTTCTTTGCCTTTATTCCTTGGTTTTTCAGTATCACTTGGCAAGGTGCCTTGAGCTCTATTATTTAAGGCTGAAGCTAATTGACCCACTTGTGTTTCCAAGTTTCTAAGTGCAGAGGTTTGGCTTTGGACTATGGGATCGGTCTTGGTCATGTGCTCTTTCAATAAATTTTCAATGGAAGATGTAGAATCTTGAGCTTGTACCTTAGATTGTTGAAAATTTTGCTGAGGATACCCTTGTTGTTGAAATCTTGGAGGTGTAGGAGGTCTTATTTTCTGATTAGAAGGTCCAACTCCTTGATTGTTCCATGAAACGTTTGGGTGTTGCCTCCAACTCGGGTTATATATGTTAGCATAAGGGTTGAAATCCTTGTTAAATCTAATATAGTTTACAGAGGCTGGATTTGACAGACATACCTCAAAAGTGTGCTCCTCACACATGACACAGCTACTGGTAGTGCAAATGGACTTCTTGAACCCATATTCAAGGATTTCAATGTACTAGTGAAAGTGGCAATCTGTACCGCGATGTTCGCTGCACTAACATCTTACATTCTCCCTACTTGTTGATTCAGGTTAAGGCGTGAAGTTGGCCATTGATAGTTATTCTTTGCAATCTTCTCCAAAATTTTATAGGCGTCATTATACGTCTTTGACATAAGTGCTCCCCCAGATGAAGCATCAACTACCATTCTCATGTGAGTATTCAACCATTATAAAAAGTATGCATTTGAATACCGTAGGGAATACCATGGTTCAAGCACTTTCGTAACAACTCTTTAAATCTCTCCCATGTCTCATATAGATATTCATCCTCATGTTGCTGAAACGAAGTGATTTCGCTCCTAAGCTTGGCCATCTTAGTGGGTGGAAAATATTTTGTCAGAACCTGCTCCACCAACTCATTCCAACTCCTGATGGCTCCTGATGGCATAGAATTCAACCATTCTAGTGTTTTTCCTCTCAATGAATAAGGGAATAGTGTCAATATGAGAGCATCCTCACTCACTCCACAAATTATGAATGATTTGCAAAAGGCCATAAACAACTGAAGATGTAGGTGAGGATCCTCCATTAGCGTACCATCAAATTGGCCTGTATGCTGAAGCATCTGAAACATGACCAATTTTAGTTCAAATTGTTGTGCCTCTATCTCTAGTGGAAAAATTCCTGGAATTAAGATTGGCACCGCATACTCCTTAATAACTCGGTCTCTTTCATCTTCCACTACTTCGGCTCCTCCATTATTATTAATTCTCAATGGTGGATCATCAATCTCTTCAACCACTGCTAACCCTCTTTGTTCCCTTCTTCTTTGATGAAATGTGTGTTCAATCTCGGGATCAAGAGGTAACAATTCAGGATCGTGCTCCTTGTTTGTATAAGAAAATTAGCACTGCACATGATACACAAGTAACCAATCAAACTTTTATGTTTGTTAACTATAAACTAAGAACAGTAAATAAAAGTACTCAATTTCACAAAATTTACAAAAAAATTAGTCCCCAGCAACGGCACCAAAAACTTGTTGTGCAAAAACTCACTACGTAAGCATACGCAATCGTAGGTAGTAAATGGTAAACAAGGTCGATCCCACGAAGACTAATGTAAGTAAAGTTGTTGAAATTAAGCACAAACTTACCAATGCAAAACTAAACTAAGATTGTAATTAAATCTGCAAATTGACTGAAAACGAGCACAAAAGTGGCTAATAAACTAGAAGGAACTTAAAAAGGCAGAACCTAACTTTAAACAAAGAATTTAGAGGTCAAATAGGTACTAAAATGATAAAAACAAAGGTCTGGAATTTAGGAAGGAAGTGGCTGTTTTTGCCCAGTTGAGGTCAGCAATGCTATAGCATTAGATACCATACTACTATACAGAAGGGAAATTTCACCTGAAATCGACCTAAAAACCTCTCGAACTCGATTTTCTTACCTTTAACCCTGAGTTAAGCATATGTCTATGAAAACCCAATGCTAAAGAATAGTAATAAGACCCAAATCCCCCAAATTCACAAGTTAGAATATATTTCTACACCCTACAATTTCTATCCCTTATGGAGAAATCACTTGCTCCATTTGTGTCAATCCACCCATTCCTAACCCTTTCAGTATTAAGAACTAGTTTGTGCCTTGCCCAAGGTGACCAAACTCAAATAAGGACTTGCAATAAACACCACAAATGAAAGTATAACTTCATAAAAGTGCATTGAGTCAATAAGGTTCAAAAAAACCACATACATCCTTAAATTCCAGTCCTAAAACACTTAGCCCATAACTTTAAAACTGAAAATAAACCTTAAGAATTCAGAAATCAACAACATAATGGGATTAGTCTAAGAGTTATACCCAAAATGGCTACAAAAGTATGCTAACCTAGCTAAAAGATTAAGAAAAACATAGGGCAATATAAAAATCAACAAGTTAGAAGATGAAAATAGAAAGAGAATGAGAAAGATAGAGTAGAGGATGATGAATATTCTTCTGCTTCTTGAAAATCTTCAAAAATCGTAGTTTCTTCTTCCCCTTTCTCTATTTTCTGGTTTTTCTCCACTTTTTCAGCCTCTCCTTTCATTTTTACGATGGCTTCCTCTTTTCTTTTCCCTAAAGGGCTGATTTGGCTCTCTCTTTCCACGTGGCGGTTGATTACTGGTATATTTTTAATAAATGATGACTCCCACGCTGATGTAAGCTTTAAATTTTCTGTAAAAATCTACGTCCCAATGCGGTTTTTGATGCTGTAGCATTGCGGCCCACATTGGAAATGTGGTTTGCAATGTTGTAGCATTGGTAACCACATTCCAGCTTCCGGCCCATAAGATTAGTCCACAGAGTTAAGATAAACCTGTCCAAATGATAGAAAAATTCACCAAGAGTAAAGGAAGAATGAATGATTTTTCAAAACACACATAATAAAACTACCAAATAAAGGCCCAAAACTAACAATGGAATTCAAATAACTCTAGTTTTAGTGAGGACTGAGACTGAAATTTGTGATAATTTACTCCCATTTCATGGGATTATCACCTTGCCAACCTAAGTTACGTGGCTCGTTGGTAGTGCTCGAGATAATGCCATACCGAGGTGGACTCAGGGTAGGGTGTGAGAGTTGTAGTTTGTTGGACGATGAGTTGAGGTTAAGTAGGAGTCATGCGTGCCAAGACAACTTTGGTGATATGATTATGTTTTGGACCTTAAGTGGGCTAATTACTGAGTATGTTTATACTCACTCGTGCTACTTTGTTTATGTTTTACAGATGATGCATGATCACGAGGCAGGTGACGGAGGTGATAGCTTGACGAGGCTATGGAGACACCACCAGAGTTCAGTTCCAATGTCTAGTGTTAAAATTGTATCTTAGTTCTCGTTGTATGTTTAGCTTGTAAACTTTAAATCTTTTTCGTTTTCGTGTATTTGGCTAGAAGTTCTTAGGTTCTATTGTCTGTTGGTTAAGCTCAGCATTATATATCGAAGTTTGGTGGATGTTGAGTCTATTCTCTGAAATATAGAAGTGTTTATGTCTTTTTCTAGGTTTTTGAAAATTCTGGTTTTATCAGAGTTACGTCGTCATACTGCTGAAATTTCAGGATGGGCGAGGTAACTCAGTTGTGCTTCCACGTTTAGAGAGTTGTATGGGTTAGGGTCGTTACAGATTATAAGCTCGAATGATACAAAATCAATTAATTAAACTCTTTAATTAATTAATTTTCATTCATTAAGTATAGGTCACTCCACTATAGACCTAGAGTTACACTCTTGTGCACTGTAAGACAAGTTGTGTCCATGGATATAATCACTACATGCAAGTCAATCCTTTACAAGTTGTTCGTAATTATAGCTGGGTCAAAAGTCCGATTTACCCCTGTAATTACATCTTGCACCTTAAGTACCACTGATCCTCTAATGAACAAATTGTTTATGATCCAACCATAAACTAAGTCCCTCTCGGGCCAGTGAAAGGGTGGGGCTCCATTGTTCAAGTCCTGAAATTAGCATTTAAGAGAACTACTCATTTACATATCCTATATGGGACTGAGTGAATTCCATCTTGTGAGATTATGTTCCCAGCTCCCTATTTGGTCAAGTCCCTAAAGTGGTAGACATATTGAAGCGGCTACAAAAGTCACTCTCACCCATGCAAATCAAAGTACAAGCCCTCACAGGCAGAAGTTCATAGCTCACTCAGGATTAAGATCGAGTCGCATATGATCATCCTGGTGAAATATTAATCTTCTCAATTAACGAATTTATAAAGATATATTAAATATTTTGTGGTCCAGTCTTATACAAATTCATTGTATAAGATACCCCCAGTCACATGTCTCCACATGAATGATTTGGATCAAATCATTTGTAACTATTACAAAGTGGGTCGTATCAATAGTATTACCAGTATAAGGCACCCAACCTTACCCATATAACCTTGGATTTTTCATATAATGGATAATATTATATTGCAAATAAAATAATCAAAATTATTATTAATTATTAGAAATCATTAATTGAGAGGCTTTAGGGCATAAATCCCAACAATTCTCGAATGTGAATTTGTCTCAAGGGCTTTGCAATTTGTTTTCGATCTTTAAAGTCTTATGGTCTTCTAGGCTCTGGTTCATAGAGTGTTTGATCTTCAAGAGTTAGGGAGTCTTCTGGTCTTTATTTTCTGAATTGTCTTTAAGTCTTCTCGCTTAGATTTTCAACTTCTGACAAATGGAGAGGAAAGCTCTTATTTATAGAGTTTTTCAGGGTCTCAAGTGGTCTTGGGCCTAACTATTGGACTGGGCCGAGTTGGCCTTAGGCCTAAACTCCTTTAGACTGGGCCTGATTGACTTTGGGTCTAGCCCTTTAAGCTAGGACTTTGCTAGATTAAGGCCTCCCATTTGGGTTTTGTCTACAATTGGCCCAAATTTCATATAACCTAATTGCATATTTGGATTTGTCATAATTTAATTTAGAGATGCTTGCAAATTTAATTAATCCCTAATTAAATAAATAATTTTGTCAATAACTTTAAGTAATGACATGACAATTTCTGATTGGCCAAAATTTTTATCCAACATATGTTCCTAATTGAAAATATGTTTTGGAAAACCAAAACTAGTTGCAAGTCATGTTGTTGAGAAACATCAAGTATTTTTCTTTTTTCGTTTTTTTTTTTTTTTTGGAAGAAAGGAACATCAAGTATATATTTCTCATATCAAGTTGAATCTCATTCTTTTCATAAATCAACTTGAGGATAATAGATATCAGAGTAAGTTACGTTCAAAGGAGAGTGAAAATTGACTGAAGGAAAAAATGCATTTTTTTAAGGAAAAAAATGCCCTTTTTTTGGATGTCGAAGTTCCTTCACGGGCAAGAAGAAGCTAACAACACCAGGTGACATTATATTTTTCTTTTAAAACATGTAAAATTTATAATTATTTTTAAGCAAAAAAATAGAAATATGCAGATAATTTTTTTTTTAAAAAAAAATCTAGCTACCCAATCAAATTGAAGTTCTTTTTTTTTTTTTTTTTTTGTAGATGGGATTTTTTTGGAATCAAATTAGAATAAATATTGAGATTAAAAAAGGAATAGTGAGCAAAGATAGAGTTGACTATTTAACTTTGTATCTGATGTGGAGTATTGACCAATCTGGAATTTCTTTTAAAAAATATATAATAAAGGCGAGAAAATTCGAACTTGAAAAAACTTAGGGGGCGTTTGGCGCGCAGAGTTGAGTTGAGTTGGGCAGAGTTAGTTTGTCAGTGAATTCAGAAGTCTGTGTTTGGGGTGCAGAGTTGAGTTGAGTTGAGTCAAAAAGTCTGTGTTTGGGGTGCAGAGTTGAGTTGAGTTGTCAGGGGTATCTGGTGCAGTTTTTTGTAACCCAAAGTAGACCGATTTTTAGCTGGCTATTTATGTTTCCTTTATTTTTATTTGTTCAAATCATTCATCTAGAAACATATTTTTCCAACTTTCCAACACTTAATTCAAATGTCCATCTAAATATATATATATATATATATATATATATATATATATATATATATATATATCAACATTGATTTTTTTTTTAAAAAAAAAAATCATTATTTATCTTTTTTTTTTTTAGAAATTGACTTCTTCCAAACTATAGGCAATGTAACATTGTTTTATCTTTCTGCTACGCATTGAACTTCTTTCAATTTATAGAAATCAAATATTTGCATTACACATTGAATTTCTTTCAATTTATAGAAATCAAATGTTGTATTCTTTCTAACAACAAATAACAATTGATGAATGAAAAAAAGGCAATGTACTTGTTTTTTTTTTCTTTAAACACAAATTGAACTCCTATCAAAATATAGAAATCTAAGGTTTCATTTTCTAAACACACATTTAATTTCTTTGAAACTTACAAATGAGGACCTTATTAGGATCTTTTTCAATTACTAAGAGGGTCTTCATTATGAAGGAGTTTTTTTTTTTTTAAATATACATTGACCATTACATATTGTTCTGTTTTGTTTTTTTTTTTTTTTTTTTTTTTTTGCAAAGGAACATTGTTTGTTTACATTTGTTTAAACACATGTACCAAATTGAACATCTTTGGAAAAGAGAATGCCAGTAGTTTACTTTTTCAAGATGACAAGAAAATGACAATATATTTCAACATTAGTGTCATGTAGGAGTAGAATATTCACAAAATATTAGTAGGACATCAAGGACCTATTTACATGATTCACAAAACATAATTATGGTTCACAAAATTGAAGTAATGGTCAACAATAGGTCAAGTTTGTAAGTCCGAAGAAAGATTGTTGGAGCAGATAGTCAAACCAACTAAGTACATGTGTATTTCATATTATTTTGAACCATGGGAATGTCGTCGGTCGCTGGAAATTGTTGTCGAGGATAGTCGTTGGAGACGATGCAGGCTGTGAACGTCGGTTGCTGAATATGGTCGCTAACGATTGCCATTGATCGTCTAAAAAAGTAGTCAGTAATGGCTGTCAGTTGTCGCATATGGCCATCGATCGTCAGAGAAGGTCGCCGACGGTGGTCGTTAATTGTAGGAGTGGTCGTTGGTCGCCAGAGAAGGTCGCAGGAGGTGGTCATCGGTCGCCGGAGAAGGTCGTCGGAGGTGGTCGTCTGTCGCCGGAGAATGTCGCCGGCGGTGGTCGTTAATTGTCGGAGGTGGTCGTCGGTCGCCAGAGAAGGTCGTCGATCGTCGGAGAAGGTCGTCGGGGTGGCTGGAGGTCGTCAGAGAAGGTCGCCGGAGGTGGCCACCGATCGTTGGAGAAGCGATGATAAAATATGTTAATAAGGTTACTGTACAAGTCGGTGGAGTTAATATCCTAACACTGTAGCAAGTCGGTGGAGTTGAGTTTTTTTGTGGGGGGTTAATTTATCCATGGGCCAAATGGTGAGTTGGGTTTAAAACCCAACTCAACTCAAGGGGCCAAACGCCCCCTAAATCAATTAATTAATATGGTTGCTTTATCTTGTTTGAGATAGTCTTTTTATTGGCTAATCAAAAATTGTGTAATTCAACATTTAAATTTGAGATCGTAGAGCCAATATGAGCATAGCTCAACTAACATAAAACTTGTATCCTCGATCAAAAAGTCAGAAGTTTTAATCCTTTACCCCACATATTGTCAAAAAAAAAAAATTGAGTTCATATAAATTACTAATAGAATTTTTACTCACATATAAAAAATATTATGAGATATTAATGTACACTTTCTTAAATGGTTTGAGTTTTTTTATATAGCTAAGACAAGGATTTGAACTTTTGACCTACGATAAAGTTTCAACTATGGTTTGTAGTCGTAAATTCGTAATAAAAAAAATTGTTACGACTATGGGTCTACTATGTTGGTTTTATTTATATTATATTTAACAAGTATAATAAAAATTTGCCTCCTGGCAAATAAAGATGAGCTCTTCTTTATCTTCTTAAACAATCTACTACAAATCAAAACTAGAAAGTGGCGAGAGATTCCCACTTTTTTTTTGGGCGACATTCGGATGGATTATTCAAGCTTATTCGTAATGATAAAAACAATTTCCTTTTCTTTAGAAATTTGAATGCGTGGCTAAAGTTTTGTAAATATGCATTTCTATAAATAATATAACATTTAAAATTTATTAAGCTGCTATATTTTACCATGGTAATTGGTATGTTTTAACTTTATGTGATAATTATTGATTACATAATCTTTGTATAGTACAACAATTGCGACAATTACAGAGTGAGAGATTGAACCTTCGACTTTTATAATAGTAATTGATATCTACTAAGCTAAATTAGCTATTGATTACATAATTGACCAAAAGATTAATTAACTTTTGTATATTATAATAAACAATAATTAAACTAGATATTGATTGATTATTAACCTAATTAAATTTATATTTTACATTTTGCAATATTTATAATTACTTTTTTAACGTTCATTTTTATAACATTTTATATCAATTATGTTAGATTTTCATGCTTAGATCTCTCTATTTACTAATATAGCTAGACAAACAATCCAACTCTATGTTAACAAATAAGAGGTCAAATGTTCAAATTCCTTCATTCCACAAATTGTTGAACTTAAAAAAAAAATGGTAGGGCCAATGAGCAACGTACATCATGTCTATGCATAATATATTTCACAAAACATTATAGTCTCATAAAGATAATTTTTCATAATAATATTCCTAAAGATAACACCATTACATTTCTTTCAATTACAAAGGGCCAATTCATAAAATTTTCAATCTCTCATAAGTTCAATAAGGAAGTTGGCCTACGTAATTGCCTGGAGGATCATAGTTGCATATCACAAAGATCCAATTGTTGCGGCATTTCACTCTAGCACAACCCACATGCTTGGTGTCCCGCCACACGACTTGTGTGTAATGGCCGCACTCGTCCCCGACACATCGGTTCGACCGATGGTCGTAGTACTTCTTCTCGCTCACCCAGAAGTTCACCGCCTCCACCGCGGTCATTTCACCATACCCTTCGGCTAGATTCTCACCGTAAGGACCATAGGAATGTTGCAGCTCGCAAGTGCCAATCTTCTTGTTGGCATAAGTTTGGGCATAGGCAGCCAAGGTGTAGTTCCAAGAGACGGGCCCAACGCCAACCCTCGCTCGGGCGGTGTTGTGGGCATTGACGAAGTCTTGGTGGGAATTTTGGGTCAGGGCGATGGGGGCTAGGACTAGCCCCATCAGGGCTATGAAGGAGAGAAGGTTGGCCAATAATGCCATTTTTAATGTCTCTCTTTGTTTTTGTTGGTACAACTCTTATGTTGTTAAAGGCTATTTATAGAGAGAGTGAGAGTGAGAGAGAGAGGAGTCTTGTAATTCCCTATTTCTCTCATGGAATTAAGGAAAAAAGCAAGTGCATGAGAAATTGTGACTAATGATAGGAATCCCACAATTTACTCCAATCAAGTTGTAACGGTTGAAAGGAAGAAATCGACCCCATAATTTTCTCTAATCAAACTTTAATGTGTTGAAATTAATTTATGAATAGATAATACTTTAAACAATCATCTAGACGCCAACATGATCATAGTTCAACTAGTAGAAAGTATATATATACTCTCGACCAAGAGGTCAGAGGTTCAAATCTCTCACCCCACATATTGTCCAAAAAAAAAAAACACAATCATCTTGACTATTTAGATTTAGACTTAGATAGATATATTTGAGCTATCTTAATTATGAATTCATAGACTTCTCTTTCAAAAGAGTTTTCTATATAGTATTAAAAAAAGTGTTTTCTACCTTTTTTTTTTAAGCAAAAAAAATCGTAACTTCATTAAGAACTATCAGGAGAAGCTACTTGGACAACATGAGATAAAGACTCATTTTCCACTAAGCCCATAATTAAGCTGCCAAGGGGGAAAAGGTTGAGTCCATAATACCACATGTTCTAAACAACCACGACGCACCAACGTATCAACAATACTATTCCTTTCACTTGGAATATGAAAAGAGGAGATGCAATCATAAAAAAATAGAACTTATAACTTGAATGTCTTGGATAATTGTAGTTGCTTCATTTAATGTTTTCTAGATCAACCAGAACAAAACTCATTAGTTTAGTTAAAGATTTGATCCCCTCCCACATTAGGTATAACTAAAAAAATGTTTTTTAATTAAAAAACATAATCCATCGAGCCGATACCAAGATCATCTTAGAAAATTATGATAAATCTCTCTGATTGGTAAACCCTATCATCAACCCTATGCAATTGGGTTTATTTGATCTCGAATATATAGCTAAAAAAATTCAAGGACGGAGAATCCAACCTTTAATTCTTAGAAAAATGAAAAGGTGTTTTATCCACCAAACTGTTTAAATTAGCAACTCCAATATATCATGTCTCTTCAGTTTACAGAAACTCATTCATCTTAACTTTAAGTTGCATAGTTGCATAATCAAAGAAGATGAAGAGTTCATTTATTTTTCTTTCCTTTTTTTAGGTGAAATCAAATCTATACTACATCTGTCCAAAAAAATCTATACTACAGATCCAAGCATTTTGATTGTTTGATTTTTTTTTCATGCATAGATCACTTTCACAATTATTTTTGAATTAGAAGGTTGTTGTTCTTGAATAATTATGTGGGTGGGGACTTTTATTTTTTATTTTTTTTTAAGAGGCAGTAATTGGGAAAGTATGAAAAGTCTGTGTCACACCCAAAAAATGTGGCGCAAACAAAGCTTTAAATTATGGAGGAAATGCTGTCGTGATTGGCTCACATGGCTATGTATAACTACCAATCTCTAGACAGTTGAATTTTCAGCTCTTTGTTTAATATTCAAACTCAAATTAAAGTCGTTCTTTCAACAGTGCTTTTGTGTCGCTTTCCTTATCTTCTTCTTTTTCTTATTTCCTTCCCAACTTGACAACATGCTTCTCAATATCTCCATCTTTTTTGTTTGGTAATTAAAATATAGTTTACCCATATTTGTGATTGTAATTTGGTTCCTAAAGTTTAAAGAAAAGCTCTATTTTAGCCACCCGAAGTTTTAATAGGTTACAATTTGATCTATTTTGGGCTGAATATAGGTTTTAGTCTCAAATGTTTGTTTATTTTGTTTTTCAATTTTAGTCTACTTATTGTTTACAAAGTTTCAATTTAATCTCTTATGTATTAACGTTTTTTTCAATTTTGTCGCTCAACAGTGGTGAATGTTAAAATTAGTTGATGATAAACTTCTATGGCATAATACTTAATGAATTTGAAGAAATTTTGAGGAGAAAAAAATCATCTAAAAGAAGAAAACTCAAATTTTCTACCAATTTCTTAGAAATCTGGCAAAAAACTCATAAATTTTACTCTCCTAGATGATCTTTTTCTTCGCTAAATTTCTGCAAATTTACTAAATATTATTATGTTCATGTAAGTTTATCATTAGCTAACTTTAATAGCAAGGGACTAAATTGAAAAATGTTAAAACATAAGGGAGTGAATTGAAACTTTTTTAACAATAGGGATTAAATTGGAAAAAATGTTCAAACGTTAGAGAATAAAGTACATATTTTGCTTAAATTTTGGAAAGAAAATAACTAAAAAAATAACCTGACTTGTGTTTTATTGTGAATATCATTTACTTATTGTCCATGATATGGAGATTACAATATGAATGTATTATACACCACCATCGTAAAAATTGAAAAACGATAAGATTAGGGTTTGTTGAGTAGCCAAGCAAGGATATAAGTTTTTTTTTTGTTTTTTTTAATTTTTTTATTTTATTTAATTTTTTTTTACTACATACGTTGTAAAAAAAACAAAAAAAAAAAATAAATTACAAAATAAAAATAGAATGCAAAGGATTATCCACCATTAAAGCTCGAAGTGTTTATGAAGCTCTTCAACCCAAAATTTAGAGTGCTCATTGCATCTAGTGTGTTGATCGAGAATATATTTGAAGGATTAAAGAAAGGATTATCCTTTATGAGCATAGAGTGCCAAGGATTATCCTCCATTATTATGCGTCGTCTTATTCCAATCTCTAGAAATAAAGATATAAGTTGAAGGATTAAAGAAATTCTTTTTGAAAATTTTAAACATTCAAAAATGTAAATTTCAAACCACAAGAAAATGAGTCACATCATTTTTGATCCAGAGTCTTGATGATCAAGCACTTAATAGGGAACTTATTAAAATTTGAAGATCAAAATAGTATTAATTTCTTAAACTCTAGGAACAAGCTGTCAACTTGAGCATAATTCAACTGATTTCGACATATACCTTCAATCAAAAGGTCAGAGATTCGAATTCCGCCACTCCATATGTTGTCAAATTTAGAAGAAAAAAAATTGTAGGGAGCAAATTAAATTAAAATTTGGGGTAAAACTTAGAGATGAAATTGAAATCTTAACTTTATACTTTGCATTAATATTTTTCGCTCATCCATTATATTTGCATTAATATTTTTCGCTCATCCATTATATTTCTATCTCGTTGTTGTACATTAATAATTTCCATTCGAATGGTTTTAATAATGTATAAGATAATTCTTTCTTTTTCCTTTTTTTTTTTTTTTTGTTCAATAACATATGGGATAGGAGAATTCAAATCTCTGACCTCTTATGATATATGCTTTAACTAGTTAGGCATGCCTATGTTTTCTAAAATTTGATAGGAATCTTCGAATGAAAACTTATCAAATATCTTTTTGTCAATGGGAAGCACATGACTATTATAAAAATGACCAACATAAATTCAATGAACACTATTGTCCTTACTCAAAGATGGAATATATCTTTAGCCTCTTTCTATTATCTCAACCAAAATGTCTCAAATTAATTTTTTTTTAACTCGTGATATATCAAACTCCACTATATATATTAAAACAAAATGTCACATTATGTAGCTCAACTTTTGTATATACAAAAAATTCATCACGTTCGAATTTTTTACTTATCATTAATATGCCAAATATATTTAATAAATTTTAATCAAATAATAGAAAGCATAATAAGACTTTTAAAACTACTAGAAATATTTAGTAATATTAATCAAATAATAGATATTGTAATAAAACTTTTAAAAGTAAATAGATTCAATTAGCGCTAAAATTTTAATTAATCTAATATTTATATTATAATCCTAGTTTTTGTTTTTTGTTTTTTTTTTTTTTTTTTTGGTTTTTAATTGTTTCTAGGTGGCTTATTAGACTAACCAAACATGATTCATAATTTAATTGGGAAATGAATTGATTTTTCTTTGATCTAATTAAATTATTGTTCCTAGTGGCTATCATAGTTTCTTGTAATAATTTTATAGAAAGTGTTGATTTGAGATTAAAAGATTTTCTCGTGATTACCCACATATAGAGACAAATCTATGTGTACCCCATTGCTTGGAGAATTCAAGAAGCAAAAAATTAGAACATGATAAAGATAATGTTTAGAAAGAATTTAACAAAAAAACAATTGTACACCATTTAATGTTAGGTACCTATTCAAATAACTATATAAAGAAATTAACACCAAATAATAAAAATAATTTTTTATTTAAACTTTAGAGACTAAATCAAAACATTTAAAATTTTAGATACTTTATTAAATTAAGGGAAAAAGTTCATGGATTAAGATAGGATTTAAAAACTTTCAAAGTTGTCTACAAAACTATCTGTCATATTAGCAATTATAGATGTGAAAAGTAACTTTGGAGATTTTAGCATTTAAAAACCAAAATAAAAACAAAAGGTGGGATTAGGGTGTGTCCTTCAAAATGAGAATGGCATAGGATCCTCAAGGGAGGGTGCATGATGATTCAGAAAATTGATTAGGTCAAGGGTGCTCAAAACAAAGGTAAAAAGAAGGGATGAGATACTTTTCTCATTCAATTTAGGAGGAATTAACTCTATGGAAGTTATAAAGCATCTTAAGAGAGTATAAAATTTTCAAAAGTAATTAAAATCTTCCTAGATAAGAACTTATCATTAATTGAAAGAAGATGGAAATAAGATGAAGTAGGATCCTAAAGCTGAATCTCTTGCTTCTTATGGAAGATATTATCTTGTAATTGGATAGAGAACTTCCCTAAATTATAGTTTAGAGACGAAAATTATATATTAGTTTAATCAAACTTGACTATAAGTCAAGGTAAAGGATTAAGGCTTATATGAAATCAATTAAGTAGAGTATTAGATTTGGTACTTGAAAAAATTAACAAACCCATCAATAAAATAAAGATAATTTTTTTTTTTTAAGAATATAGCATTATAACGGTGAGTATAGGATTTGAACCTTCAACCTATAAAAAATGTTATTAGTACTTATAAGATACCTTCAACTTACATGCCACTATCTAGTAATCTAAATAAGATTATTTGTAATTGTTGTTGTCAAAATCTGGCCAGGAAAAATCTCATCTGACCTTCATGTGACAACGACGGTGAATTTGTAATTGAGGAGATAGAGGTGACCTACAAAAGAGAAAAAGCTAAGGACTGATGTGGCATTTACCTACCAGCTCCGATGCTTAAGTTGGTATATTTTACTTTCATATTCCTTTTCAGATAAGGATTTAAATAGATTTTTCGTTCTATCTAGGAATGAAATTTTAAAAAGTTAATCTTATCTTGCAAGATTCCCTTGTAATTCAAATTTATCTTTTTGGTCTAATTTCACCCACATAATAGTAATAATTATAAGGTTAAACTAAAAATACTCCTAAAGCTTGGTATCGATTTCAATTATGTCTTTAAGCTTAGAAAATTTTCATCTTAACCTTTGAACTTGAAATTTATTCCAAAAACTATCCTTACATAAAAATAATAGATAAAAATTGGCATGACAATTAATGTGTAAAAATGGAAAAGCATATATGAGATCGTTGACAACATCATTCGTATAAATTGAACTACTAGTGAAAAAATTTAATCTATGAATGATGTTGTAAATGATAACAATATATTTTGAGTTGAAATGAATGTTAATAACAACTTTAAATTTTTATATTGTTGAAATTGAGTTGCAAATGATGTCATGTATACCTTCCAATTTTTAAATATTAGTTATCATGTCAATTGTTATCTAAAAAAACTTTCAAATGGTACTCTTTTTGGAACAATCTCAAAGTTCAATAGTGAAAATGAAACTTTTCAAAATTTAAGGATATATTTGAAACCAACTCCAAAATTTAGGAGTATTTTATATAATTTAACCTAACCAATTACATTTGGTAACGCTTAATTAAGAGTGTTTAGGCCCCGTTTGATAACCATTTGGTTTTTGGTTTTTAGTTTTTGAAAATTAAGCCTATAAATACCACTCTCATCCATGAATTTACTTATTTTGTTATCTATCTTTTACATATGTTTTCAAAAACCAAGCCATGTTTTGAAAACTAAAAAAATTAGTTTTCAAAAACTTGTTTTAGTTTTTAGAATTTAGCTAAGAATTCAAATGCTTTCTTAAGGGAGATAAAAACCATTATAGAGAAATTGAGAGAAAACAAAGCTTAATTTTCAAAAATCAAAAAAAAAAAATCAAATGGTTATCAAACGGGGCCTTAGTGATTGAATGTTAATTAAAGACAAGTTGCACAACTAAAGAGAAAACAATAAATTATTTAAATTCAAATATTTACCATAAGATTACTTTAAAGCATATTTCTGACAAAAATATTGAATCATGCTATGAAGAAAATGGTCGTGAGGAGACAGATAATAAACAAATTGACCGCGTATTCAGCAGGTAAAAAGGTGGCGCAAATTGCTGTTAGTTCTATTGGTGGGTGGCCATGTGCTTTACTTTTAAGGCCACAAACAAATGAAGAAATTGTTGATTTTACAATGGCAACTAATGACTGCACCTTGACTTTTATCTCAACTGAAGTTTCAATCTTCCATCTTATGCATACAGGTCAACTTTATTTTATTTTTTGTTTTCTTCAAGATAGATTAAAACATTAAGGTTAGATTACATTTTAGTCTCTATGCTCTAATTTTAATATCTATTTAGTTGGTGCATTTTTAAGGCCATGTTTTGTAACCATTTGATTTTTAGTTTTTGAAAATTAAATCTATAAATACTACTTACCTATAAGTTTCCTTATTTTGTTATCTAATTTTTGCCTATGTTTTTAGAAACAAAGTCAAGTTTTGAAAACTAAAAAATGTAGTTTTCAAAAACTTGTTTTTGTTTTTGGAATTTGGCTAAGAATTCAAATGTTTTGTTAAGAAAGATGAAAATCATTGTAGAGAATTGATGAGAAAACAAACGCAATTTTCAAAAACCAAAAATCAAATAGTTATCAAAACGGGACCTAAAAATTTTTATTATTGTCTTTATGTTTTGAATAAAGTTTACCGAACATTCCTACTCTAATATGGTAAGTTAATTGTGGTTGCATAAGGGAGTCCAAGAAATTCAATAATACACATTCTAAAACACAACTAAATTTGGGTTTCTTAAATCCCGTTTGATAACTTTTTGTTTTTTAGTTTTTTTAGTTTTTGAAAATTGTGTTTGTTTTCTCATTATTTCTCTTCAATGAATTTCATCTTTCTTAAGAAAATATTTAAATTCTTAGCTAAATTTCAAAAACAAGTTTTTGAAAACTACATTTTTTATTTTTTAAAATCTGGCTTGATTTTTAAAAACATAGGTAAAAAATAGATAACAAAATAAGAAAACTCATAGGAGCAAATAGTATTTATAAGCTTAATTTTCAAAAATAAAAAACTAAATAGTTATTAAACGGGTCTTAACTAATGTGACCTATCAACCTCATATCATTAAAATAAAATGTCGCATTCATGAAGTTTATGTGTCATATTCAGAAAGTGAATTCTTAGCATAGTTCAGTAGAAAAGACACTTATTATCTTTCCAAAACTTGTGGTTTGATCCTCCCCACCCCATGAAATTAAAAATAAATAAATAAGTAAGAATTAAAAAATTGAAATTAAAAAAAGGGCCATATTCACAAATAACCCGTCATTCCTTAATTTAGTGGGATATTTAACTTATCATGTCCCCTTGAGTTCTAGCTTTTGTCCGCGTTGTCACGTCAAAATGGATCATATTTCATTAAATTGGAATGACAGATCATATCGTATTAAACTATTAGAAAAGGAGTCATTCGTACAAAAACTCCTAGTATCTTGTCCTAACAAGTTGTTCTTTTGCTTTTGTTCTTGTAATAGCGCTAATTAGAAAACTACTTTGTTTTATTTTGCTTTTGTTCTTGTAATAGCTACTTAGAAAACTACTCTCTTTAAACAGCGATAATGGGAATTTTCTTAGAAAAGAAAAGGCCATTTTCTTGTAGTATAAGCTTGGACACAAAAAGACACATCAATGTGGAAGAAAGATATTGGATTGCGTTCAGGAGTCATTAATATCGTGTCGCAAGATAATAATATTCCTAAATTAGTATACTGATATATTTGAGTGGAATCGATGTGAAAATTTTCAATTTCATTAAATTGGACTTTAGGTTTGGATAATTGTTATAATTTTTATTTTTTCTCAAGTTTTTTGTTACATTTACCTACTCATTTCTATGAGCACCATAAAAATTTCTGAAAGCCCACTGATTCCAACAAAATCAAGTTCTAGCAAAACAATGCACGCTAACAATATTGTACTAATTCTAACAATGCATATCAACATGAGCATAGTCCAGCAGTTAAGACATCAATAGTTTCTCTAAAGTCATAGGCTCGAATCTCCTACCTTACATGTGATGTAATATTCTATAAAAAAAAATAAAATAAATAAAAGCAAAGCAAAGCAATGCACAAAATCAACCATTGAATATTAATAAATTTTCTAAAACTCACCAATTCCAACTAAAATCCAACTTCATTGTCGTCTTTCTCCAAACCTTTTCAAATTTGTGGTAGACCTTTGTTTGTAATCAATTGAATGCACATAATAGTTTTTTTATTTTTATTTTTAAACAAACACATAAGATAAGTAAAAACTATAACACTTATCCAAGTTTCTAAATGTCGATGTTGACAAAAATGTTGAGGTCTCAATTTTAAGAAATATCGATGGAATCTCTCCATCCTAAATGTTGTTGAACTCAAAAAAAAAAAAAAAATGTCAATAGAAATATCAATGTTCAAAGATATTTCTAGAAAAATTATAAAAATGAAAAAAAATCCATAAAAATATTTAAATTAACAAGTAAGCATTTCACTCTTTTAAATAAGTTAAATTTCTTATTATTAATATTAAATCCGCATTAGTAATATTTTATTGATATTTTTGTTATATTTTGTCAATTTTTTTATGATATAATAGAAATGTCAATTTACTTCTTATGTCAATATCAAATCCATAGACATAGAAATACTGATGAAATGTCAACATGGAGATAGAAACTTCATACATGCATTTAATCTAAGTGTATAGTGTAAATGGATTAAATCGAAAGTTGTTAAAAATTGTGTAACGCCCGACTTATTTAGGGGCATAAATTTCAAAATTTTGGAATTTAGTTGGAATAATTCTCATTAAGTATGTTGATTTTGGGGTTAATTTGGAATTTGAAAGTGAAAAATGGAAAATTGAGATTTAGAAAGCTTGGAAGGGCATTATTGGAATTTTGATTAATTTGAAAAAAAAATGAAAATGAGATAAACATCTCATTTTCTCCCTTATCTCCTACTTATTCTTCTCTTCCCTTAACCTCTCCCTCTCACTCCCGAAAATCTCTCCGTCACTAAAGCCCATCAATTTTTTTTTCTCTTCCTTCCTCTTCTCGCCGAACGCAGCACGCCCTCATCTTCTTCTTCGTCTATTCGCACACCCCGTGCAACTGCACGAGCACGTTGCTGACCAAATCGCAATCCAGCCCGTCCCACCTAGCAACTCCGCTGCTCACACCCCCAGCTCCACTGCGCTGCCTCCTAACTCCGTCAATACGCTGCCGCAGCTCTCCACCTGAGGTCGCGTGCCATCTCCACCGCCTCCCTCTATTTTTGTACTGACAACAAGGTGGGTGCTATTTCGGGGTTGATTTTCCGGAAAGCTCGGTGATCGTACAGCTGTATGCGACCTTGATGAAGGGAATAATCTAATTAAACCCAAGCGGAAGAGTAAGAATCGGTTTGAGTTTATTTAGAATTAAATAATAATATTATGGTTAAGCATAACATACTTTGAAAATATTGAGATTCTTCTTTATCTCTTCCACAATGTCTTCCTAGATCTGACTCGAATATAGGACCAATGCTTGTGGGAGCCTCTTGAAAGAAAATCCACAAGGGCTTAAAGAGGAAGAGGTCTAGAGATAATCATCTAATTCTCTCTATTGAGGAGATGTGTGTTGTGTCTAATGGCTCAGCCCAAGGGTCCTATTTATAAAGACTAAGGGAAAATCTTTACCATGATTAAAATATTATATTTTAATATCTAATATATTAAAATATATCTTATATTTATTTGAATCTCATTCAAATCTCCTACGATATTTATTTATTGAATCTTATTCAAATTCTATAAATATCTTTTATTTAATATATCAAATATACATTAATTATTTTAATATTTAATGTATCAAATACAATAAATATATTTTTCTCTTTTATATTTAATATATCTAATATATTAAATATTAATTTGAACATTTCAAATTTTAATATTTAATGTATAAAATACAATAAATATATTTTCCTCTTTTATATTTAATATATCTAATATATTAAATATTCATTTGAACACTTCAAATTAATATTAATTTGAACATTTCAAAATTTTCTTTCAATTAAATTGATCTTTTAGTGTTACTATGAGCTAGCAAGGGGACCGTATGGACCTACAGATTATAAGCTCCAATGATACAAAATTAATTAATTAAACTCTTTAATTAATTAATTTTCATTCATTAACTATAGGTCACTCCACTATAGACCTAGAGTTGCACTCTTATGCACTGTAGGACAAGTTGTGTCCATAAATTTAATCATTACATGCATGTCGATTCTTCACAAGTTGTTCGTAATTACAGTTGGGTCAAAAGTTCGTTTTACTCTATAATTACATATTGCACCTTAAGTACCATTGATTCTCTAATGAACAATCTGTTTATAATTTAATTATAAACTAAGCCCCTCTCGGGCCAATGAGAGGGTGGGGCCCCATTGTTCAAGTCTTGAAATCAGCACTTAAGGGAACTACTCATCTACTTACCTTATATGGGAATGAGGGAATTCCATCTTGTGAGATTATGTTCCCAGCTCCCTATTTGGTCAAGTCCCTAAAATGGTAGGCATATTGAATCGGCTATAAAAGCCACTCTCACCCATGTAAATCAAAGGACAAGCCCTCACAAGCAGGAGTTCATAACTCACTCGGGATTAAGATCGAGTCGCATATGATCATCCTAATGAAATATTAATCTTCTCAATTAACGGATTTATAAAGAGAGATTAAATATTTCGTGGTCCAGTCTTATACAAACTCATTGTATAAGATACCCCCACTTACATGTCTCCACATGAATGATTTGGATCAAATCATTTGTAACTATTACAAAGTGGGTCGTATCAATAGTGTTACTAGGATAAGACACCCAACCTTATCCATATACTATAACTCTTTAGATTATTTCTTGAACACGATCCTTCTGTATGTCAACCACATACTGTTCAAGATTACACTAATAACCTTGGATTTTTCATATAATGGATAATATTATATTTCAAATAAAATAATCAAAATTATTATTAATTATTAATTAATTAATTAATTACGAGGCTTTAGGGCATAAATCCCAACACTTGATTCGTAGTGGGTAAGCATTCCGATATTTGATTTCAAACTAATGGTTGGCTAAGTTTGTGATTTGGGTCTTGGATTCATGAAATTAAATCTTTTGGAGTTAAAATTCAGCGGCGATTCGGGTTCGACTAAGGTTGGATGCATTTATAATTGAGAAAACTTAATTATGTGAGATTCACCACTGTTTTAGGGAGAGAATATGGAGTTGTATGAGCTGTTTTGGTTTTTACATGGTCATTTAAAGTGACCTTGTGCGTCGAATTAATTTTTACAGGATACACATCAATTTTTGGAGGCCATTGGGACGTTTTTAGGCAAAATAAAGTTGTTGTCCAGCAAGCATAGGCACTATTTGGGTAAGAATTATTTAGATCTTGGAGTTTGATCAATACGGTAAATAGTAGGCTTGAGTTGAATTAATTGGTGGTGTGTTTAGACCTTTCTTGTGCTGTTTATGGGTCATCTTGATATTGTTAAGCTTACCCATTTAATTTTTGGAATTAATTGAAGGACACCAATTATGTTTGGAGGCCGAGTTGTTGAGTTTGGATCAATTCGACATCAATTCAGCAAGTAAATGTGCTGTTTGGATAAGTTTACTTGGGTGATTTTTGTCTAAGCTTGTTTGAACTCATAGTCAGATCTTAGCATGGTTTGTTGATCATTGTTAGGACTTCTTTTGGCGATTTGGAAGCTTTGGAAGTGCCTATTATTGTTACTTAAACATGTAAGTAGTCATTTAGATTTAAGCCCCTTTAAGTTCCTTATTTTTGAATTTAATGTATGTTTGAGAACTTGTAAATTGTGAAAGCATGCTTGAAAACTGTGTTTATGAAGTATGAAATGGTTAGTGGATCTGTTTGGAAGTAGCCTTGAGCTAAAACGGCCTAAGTTGTGGCTATAATGGAAATAGGGGCTTAAAGTTTCGAGTTTATTATGGTTAGCATATGAAATACTTTAAGAATTTGCCCAAGGTTGTAATCGGATGAGTTTGGGCATGTTTGTGGTGATTTGTGAATAATCATGCTTGCCTAAATATGGGTATGTGGATGATGACACGATTGGTTAAATTAATATGAGAATTATCATGATAGGCTTAAAGTTGGCTAAACTTGTTGTTATTCTCATTAAAAAATTCAAAGTTACAAACAAATGGATGAATATGTGCCCGAGGTTATGAATAAATTTGATTACAGTTTTCCCCTATAAGCATAAATGTATGGATAGTTGTGTTAAACTAAATGTTTGTAAGTGTTTGGGCTTTCTGAGATGGTTGGTTAGCTACGGAATACAGAATACTTGAACTTTTAGATTGAATGGTTGGCTGAGGTTTAGCTTTCTCGGGTTGTGGATGAGTTGACTATGTGTAAGGAGCCAGAGTTGTTGGTTTGGGTTAGTGGCTGATTTAGAACAGCTTAAGGGTATGCGTGTGTTCAGAATGGGCAGATAACTGAGCATGTTTAACGAGTTTCAGACGGGTCCAAATGTGAGTGGAGGGTTATTGGTCGTCTTGATTTCTAGTGTGGTTAGGGTACTAAATTATGGATTAAAGGGATGGAGGGCTATATGTCGCTAGCACATGTATGGGCTACAGTTATGTAAAGTTTTGGTTTAGGGATGTTGGTACCGGGTCATAAGTACATACTTGAGGTTCGTGGATGTGGTCTTTAGCGAAAGGTCAAAAGGATGCAATTGCTATTGTTTGTTGAGGTGTGGGCATGGGTTATATGTTGCTAGTAACTTCTTAAAAGAAAGATAAGGTTACCTTGGTGCTAACCTAGACGTAAGTAGCCATTTGGAATGGTCTGTTAGGATTTCTGTCTCGTCTATTTATTTAAATGTGAGGCGTATGGTGTTGTAAATGTATGGAAGGGCTTGAGGGTTGTTCTCCCTCTTTGCTTGTGTGGATTAGCGAGCGATTCCCTTTGTATGTGCTTTTGAACTTCGGGCTAGGTTCTGAATGTGGTTCAGAAATGATGAATGATTTTGGTATGGTGGATTACCCTAGAGGTTCCAAAAGCATTGAGAAAGTATAAAAACTTGTTAGATTAGTGCCACCTGACCTTGTGTCTCTCTTGGGCGAGTCTGTAACTTTAGGTTGATGTGATGTGAGTAGGGTGAGAGTTGCTTCCCTTCACCAACTTGTGTGCTAGCTTACGGGGTGACTCCCCCATTGTGATGAGCGTAAGGATTGCGTTTCCTTATTGCCTATGTGCTAGCTTAGAGGACGATTCCCCCATTGTGATGTAGGCTTGGGAGTTGCTTTCTTTCACTGCCCTTGTCGACCTAAGTTACATGACTCGTTGGTAGTGCTCTAGACAATGCCATACTAGGGTGGACTCAGGGTAGGGTGTACGAGCTGTAGTTGGCTGGACAATGAGTTGAGGTTAAGTAGAAGTCGTGCATGCCAAGACAATTTTTGTGATGTGATTATGAGTGTTGGACCTTAGGTGGGCTACTTATTGAGTATGTTTATACTCACTCGTGCTATTTTGTTTGTGTTTTGCAGATGGTGCACATTCTCTAGGCGGGTGACGGAAGCGATGGCTTAACGAGGCTAGGAAGTCTCCACAATTTTTCCTTTCCTTGTATTAACTATTAGTTTTATAGTTTTGTTCTTTGTTGTAGTGTTGGTCTGTTAAGTTTAAATATCTCTTGTTTTCGTGTATTTGGTTAGAGTTTCTTAGATTCTTGTGTCTGATGGTTGAGCTCAGCATATCTTGTTGTAGTTTGTTGGATGTTGAGTGTTATATCTGGAATTTAGAAGTGGTTTTTATTCTTATCACGTCGTTGAAAATTTTGGTTTTCTCGTAGTTACACCGTCATGCTGTCAAATTTTCGAGAATGAGCGAGGTAACTCAGTCGTGCTTTCGCATTTAGAGAGTCGTATGGGTTAGGGTCGTTACAAATTGACTCACCTTACCAAGGGTAAAAATGGAATGTTCTTCTGTAATTTTTATTAATTAATTTGGAATTAGATAAGTTTTCCTTTAGTTAATTTAATGGTTAATATTTATTGTGTTATAAAATAATTTTGGGAAAAAAATCAAATTTGACACTAAACTTGGCATGTTGTATCAATTCTAATCTTGAACTTTGAATTTCATCAATTTAAACCTCAAACTTGGCATATTGTATCAATTTTAACTCTAAACTTTCAATTTCATCATTTTAAACCTCAAACTTGAATAAGCGTATCAATTTACACCCTCGATTAAGTTTCCATTTCAATCACCATTAGAAAGGTTTTCCACACATGTCCAAAGCCACGTGTTGCTCTATGATATATACTTGCTTATTATTTTTTAAAAAAAAATTAAGAAAAAATAACTAAATCATTCTAGATCGGGTCACCACCATCATGAAAACCACAAACTCGACACTCGAAAGTAGGACCCACACGAAAAAAAAATGGACTCTCCTTTGGTGTCGATACTAGCGACAACAAGTGTGAAGAAGATTTAGGTGGTGACGTCATTAAAGGTGGCGACGACCATGGCAGTTTCATCTACTTCGGTGGTGAAGAGTTTGAGCTCGACTAAAATGCGGGAGAGAACAAGGAAGGTGATAGTGGATAGAGTGACACCCATGAACACAATCAATTGGTCGTAGCCGGCCTTGTCGGCCCCATCAACAGTCTTACAGAGGACTAAGTGGCATCGATGATAGAGAGAAAGTAGACAAAGATTCCGACAAGGGCGATTCCGAAAGCCCTGCATCCATTGCGGCATATGGAGACCAAATTAAGAATGGGAGTACTCCATTGAGGAAAAATAGGGTGCAAATAAGTTTTGTTTCTACTAAAAATTGATGGATCGAGTAGAATCCTACCTTAAAATTGAAAAAATCATCAATTAATGAGATGAAAAAAGCAGCATAATGAAAGAAGATAAGAAGTGAAAAAAAGTCATGCTTTGAAATTGAAAAACATTATAGCGAGTCTACTCCAATTTTTTTCAACAATTTTTTTTTTTTTAAATAACAAATACATAGATGTTATAGAGCAATACGTAGCTTTAGACATGTGTGGGAAATCTTTCTAACAGAGATTGAAACAAAAACTTAACTAATGATGTAAATTGATACACTTATTCAAGTTTGAGATTTAAATTGATGAAATTGAAAGTTTAGGGTTAAAATTGATACAACTTACTAAGTTTAAGGTTTAAATTGATGAAATTGAAAGTTCAATGTTAAAATTGATACAACCTGCCAAGTTTAGGATAAAAAAGATTTTTTTCCAATAATTTTTCGATTAAATTATTTGAAATCTTAAATCATTGATAGCTTATGATTTACTAAATTGGCCAATTGACATTTTCCTCGTTTTAGGAAAAAAAGAATCCTTGATTTAAGGAATCTTTTGGGAAACATGTATTGGAATTTAAATTAGGGATTAAAATAGGGGTTAGTCCAACTTGGGAAAAGTATAAGATATCGTAAATATGTCTGTATTTTAAGTTAGAATCTTCAATTTAAACAACGCAACATATTGAGGAGGGAGAGATTGCAATATAAGGACGAGAGAAAGTGGGGATTTCAAAATCAAAACTAACAAATCTAAATTAAATAAAACATCCTCTAATTATTAGATACTATCTAACCTACAATCATGGGTTTAGCATTTGTATTTGAAACCTAAATAACTAAATTAGGTTAATTATTAGTTGAGTGGTATAACACAATTAGCATCTAAAAATCACCATAAAACTCATAAAAACGTAGAAAAAGACAATGCAGTATGGCTTTAGCATCTAAATTACATTAATAATAAACAATATATCACATTTAGCATCTAAAATCACGAAAAACTTAATAGGAATAAAACATCAAAAAAAAAAAAAAACAGGAGTAAATATGCATAAATCAAAGAGTAAATACACATGAATCCCATAAACAGTCAGTACCGTTATACATCTCATACTTGTCAGGGGTTAATGCATCACATACCTAGTTATAAGCGTAGCCGATTTGAATTCATCTTTCTTCTTCAGTGGTAGGTTTTTTTTCTTCTAACTTTCAACTTCTTTCGCAAAATCATACTCTTTGTTGAAACTTCTCTGCTTTCTCTAATAAGCTCTCAAACAACAAAGCTCTACATTTTTTGTGTTACTCTCAGTTGCTAAGACTTGAAGGACCATCGTGAGGTATGTACATCTATTTAACAACCCTTCTCTAATTTTGTTATTATTATTATTATTATTATTATTATTCTTTGGATAAACTTTGCATTTCAAAATTGGGCTTGAAAATGATACTTAAATTTTAAAAAGAAATTTTCTATATTTAAATCTTTAACTCTACTATGAGATTTCAGGAATTTTGTTGAATGTCGAAAAAATTGAAAATGATACAGTTATAGGATTCACATTTCACATTTTTAAATACAACTTTTTGGATTCTAAAACTCCATTCTATTTTTTTAGGGATTTTTTTAATGTTTTTATTTTTTAAAATAATAGGGCTTATATAACCCATGTATCCCAGTTTATTTATTGGGTTACTAGATTAATTTCATGTATAGAGTACATGGGGATGCAAATGATTGATAGAGTGATTAGGTGTGTTTGCATATAGACATAAGTCTGTTATATTTATTGCGTGTACAGCTTCTATACACGTATGTAAGACATATGTGCGTTACTAGTATGCAGTACTATAGACTGCTATAGATTGTTGCTATAGTTTTTTCGTGTATATACTACATTATATACACATAAGTATTGAGTGATTTGATGTGTGTTTAATTACGTGCATATGAGACACTCTTGGTATAGTTAATTTCACATGCGTATATAATACTATATACTCGTTAATAACCGTATCATACTTTTGATATTGGAAATCTTAGCATTGTTGTATGTAAGACTACATATTTATGCTTATGAATTAAAATTTTTATTTCGTTTGACAAAACTGAGATCATCTTGAAAGCCTTATAATAATTGATTTATTTACCATATTTTTAAAAAGAGAAATGTGTGAAATTCTCTTTTCAACATCGAGTATGAGATAGAATTGGACTTAAAGCTATTGTAGATATTTTTCTCGTCCTATTACCGTCATATAGAAATGTAATCGGTTGAAGAGGCTTTTTCTAAGTAATTGGAATTTTTTGAAAACGAGTTGATTGATAGTTGATCATCCTAGACATCGTCATATGCAATCGTAATATGATAGGAAGTCATTTTCTGGGAAAAATCTAATAGAACGAAAATGTGTTTGAAAATCGATATTCAATTATGGGCGTTTGAAAATCCATATATTCAAAAACTAAGCATGAATCCAAATGAGTTTCAAAATACATAAATCTAAGGGTGGTGTGAAACATTTTCAGATATAAGTTGTTCGAAATTTCTTTTTTTAAATAATCAATTGGCGGTTGGGGGCTAGCTATAAATATCTATATATACCTAGGGTATAAATGGAAAGAAAAATATCCACTCTCTTCTTTTAAAATCTTGGTAGCCACAATGTTGAATAACGAAACTTTTTAGCCATTTTTCATTTTGGCTATTCTTTTTTAGCTACTAGTCATAATTTTCCATTCAAATATGGATGTTGAGAGAAATTTCATGTCTCGATAAAATACCATGTTTTTGAGGATATGATTGATGTCGAATGGGACCTAGAAAAATTGTTTTATAAATGTATTTTTTAAAAATTGTGAACAACATATGAAAAGGAAAAAAATACTCTTTTGGTCATTTAGTTTTGAGTATAGTTTCTATTTGATCCCCAGGTTTCAAAATGTTACACTTTTACCCCTAAGTTTTAAGTTTAGTTTCCATTTAGCCCCTAAACTTCAAAATTTTACATTTTTACCCTTGAGTTTTGATTTTAGTTTCAATTTGATCCCAAGTTTCAAAATTTTGCACTTTTACCTTTGAGTTTTTACTATACTCAATTTTGGTCCTTTGTGTTAATTTTCAATTAATTAATTTGAAAGAAGAATTAAATTACTTATAAATAAATTAGTTTTCACTGATTTTTTGTCACTGTTAAAATTAAGGGCAAAAATCAATAGATATCCATAAACTTGGGGGTTGTATCAATTAAAACCCTAAACTAATAATTCTATCAATTTAAACTCAGAACTTTCATAAATGTATCAATTTACACCCTCCGTTAGATTCCATTTGAAAAATGTTAATTCACACGTGTGCAAGCTTATAATTGTATCAATTAAATTCTCAAACTTTCATAAATGAATCAATTTAGACCTTCAATTTGAAAATTGTCCATGCATCAATTCTCACAAGTGTGTAGGCTTTTAAAAAATTTAGACCCTCAATTTGAAAATCATTTATGCATTTGAAAATGAGGGTCTAAATTGATTCATTTATGAAAGTTTAGGAGTTTAATTGATACAATATAAGTTTGCACACGTGTGAACTAATGTTTTTCAAACGAAATCTAATGAAGGACCAACGTTTGAGGGTATAAATTGATTTTTTCCCTAAAATTAATGCCATTGTGTACAGAAGACCCCTTTTTCACGCAGTTTAATACCACTGACCTGTCACTCAAAAATAATAAAATTTGACCCATTCTAACGTGGCAATGCGTGCAAAATTACCTAAGAGGGCAGCATGCGTCCATCTCGCTTGTTCACACTCTCGCACATGGTAACTCTCTCGCTGACAATTCTCGTTCTTGCTCTTGTTGGCCGCATCAACAAATATTTTGGATCTTGTAAGATTCTCGCTCTCGAAGACTCGCTCTCGCACACGTTGACTCGTTCTCGCTCTCACAGTACACGTCACTCGAACTGAACTTTACCAATGTTGTACACTCTCTCGCGCGCTCATTCTCTCATACTCTCTCTCTAGTTCTCTCCCAACTATGAGCATGCATGCTAACCGTGAAAAGTCACAAGCGAGCACAAGAGCGAAAGTGAAACTACAAGAGCAAGAGTGAGAGCGATATTAGATATAGGTCGGCCGTACAAGTGTCGCTATTGTAGTATCGCTCTCGCCTAACTCTTGCTCTCGTAGTATCGCTCTTACTCTCATAGTACTGCTCTTGCTCTCATGTTAAAATAGTGACTCGTTCGTTCACTTGTTCTCGTTTCAGTAGTCAATTTAGTCTTCCATTTCGAGTCATCATTTAAAAAAACAAACGAACAGTCTTCTCTCACTCACTTGACATTCAAAACTCACTCTCTCTCCGTCGATAAAGCTTATTATCTTCTTCCTCCATCTCAGAACACGTCGGATTGCTCCGTCACTACCGTTCGTCTTCACCACCGACCCGTTCTTCCTTCAAAACGATAAGCCCAAACCGATCGATTCCTTCATTTATTGTTTCGTTTGTGGTTTTCTCCTTTACACTATTTGCGATAGAGTGTGAGGTTTATGGTTGTTCTGGTTTTGTACATGTTTGCGATAGTGGGTGTGTTTCATTGAGGAAGTTGCAGAGCTAGAGCAAGCTTACAGGGATAGGAGCTATAGAGCTAGAGCGAGCTTACATGGATGAGAACGATAGAGCTAGAGCGAGTAGTTAGGGTTTTGAGCGACAATCCATTTCAAAGCAAGAGCAAGAGTATGAGAGAACAAGTGCGTGAGAGCGAGTACGACATTGGTAAACTCCGGTCGAGTTATGTGTACTGCGAGAGCGAGAACGAATCAACATATGTGAGAACGAGTCTCTAGGAGCGAGAATCTTGCAAGATCCAAAATATTTGCAGACATGGTCAGTGAGAGCGAGAATGAGAATTGTCAGCGAGAACGTTACTATGTGCGATAACGTGAACAAGCGAGATGGCCTCATGTTGCTCTCCTGGGTAATTTTGCGTGCATTGCCACATCAGAATGGGTCAAATTTCATTAATTTCGAGTGACAGGTCAGATGACATTAAACAGCATGAAAATGGGTCTTCTGTACAAAAACCCCCAAAATTAATAAGAAATTCCACATCATAATTATTTAAATTAAACTAAGTGAAAGTTAACACCAAAGACCAAACATAGAAACGGGTCAATATAATCATAAGAAAGAAAGAAACGGGTCTATTTAAAATAAAAGATATATTAAATCTGTTGACTTCCTAGCCATCAAAATCAATTAATGTACCAAGAATTACAAGATCATAACTCGAGACATTCTTAAGGAGCCTCCATAGACTACAAGATCGGGCTGTATAGTGAGAACTTCAAGAAATCCATCGAGTATTTTTATCAGAATATACACAGAATAGAAAAGATCACAGACCACTATGCATTGATTGCAAGTTAGACAACTCAAATGTTGAGAGCATATGATATGCATAAATGAGACTGAACATTTAATATACAATTAGTTAGCATATATCAGTTAAACGAATGGTATGACTATTGAGTAGAAAATTAAAAACTTTATCAAATTATCTATGGATAATGAGAAATTTTTGTGTATGGAGTTAAAGATTTGATCTTTACAGGATACACTAGTTCTTACAAAGATTTAGGAAATCTATGTAAAGATAAATTTTACCCTAAGTGGTGGAGTATGGTATACAAGTTAAATTGTTTTACTTGTGAAGTAACAAAAAGACTTGTATGACTCAAATAGTTTCTTGAAGATCTGAAAGGTGTTTCATATATGATTTGGTCTATCATCTTTATTATAATAATAGTGGTGCAAAGATTAATATTAAGGAAATTAGAAAACACCAATGTATAAGGAATCGTATTGAGAGAGAGAAAGAATCATGGTAGTGACCCATATGGCTTTTAACGACAGTCCTTTGGATCTATATAAAGAGACTCTCCAGGCTAAAGTGTTTGAGAGTCACCTAGAATGTCTAGGATTACGAGACATGTCTCATTTTTGCTAGGGCAAATGGGAGAACATGTTGGGTATAGAGTATGCCATAAGATATATGTCTCGCTGGCTTTAGTGCAAGTGAGAGATTTTTGGGATTTATGCCCTAAAGTCTCGTAATTAATGATCTATTTAATAATTAATAATTATTTTGATTATTTTATTTTCAATATAATATTATCCATTATATGAAAAATTCAAGGTTATTAGTGTAATCTTGAACAATATGTGGTTAACATACGGGAGGATTGTGTTCAAGAAATAACCTAAAAGGTCATAGTATATGGGTAAGATTGGGTGTCTTATCCCGATAAAACTATTGATACAGCCCACTTTGTAATAGTTACAAATGATTTGATCCAAATCGTTCATGTGGAGACATGTGAGTGAGAGTATCTTATACAATTGAGTTTTTATAAGACTGAACCACGAAATATTTCATCTCTCTTTATAAATATGTTAATTGAGAAGATTAATATTTCATCAGGATGATCATATGCAACTCAATCTTAATCTTGAGTGAGTTATGAACTCCTGCCTGTGAGAGCTTGTCCTTTGATTTGCATGGGTGAGAGTGGCTTTTGTAGTCGATTCAATATGCCTACCATTTTGGGGACTTCACCAAATAGGAAATTGGGAACATAGTCTCACAAGATGGAATTCACTCATTCCCATATAGGGTAAGTAGATGAGTAGTTTCTTTAAGTGCTGATTTCGGGACTTAAATAATAGGGCCTCATCCTCTCACTGGCCTAAGAGGGACTTAGTTTATGGTTAGATCATAAACAAATTATTCATTAGAGGATCAGTGACACTTAAGGTGCAAGTTGTAATTATAGGGGTAAAACGGACTTTTGACCCCGTTGTAATTACGAACAACTCGTGAAAGATCGACTTGCATATAGTGATTATATCTATGGACGCAACTTGTCCTACAGTGCATAAGAGTACAACTCTAGGTCTATAGTGGAGTGACCTATAGTTGATGAAAGAAAATTAATTAATTAAAGAGTTTAATTAATTGAATTTGTATCATTGGAACTTGTAATCTGTAGGTCCATAAGGTCCCCTTGCTAACTCATAGTAACACTAAAAGTTCAATTTAGTTGAAAGAAAACTTTGAAATGTTTAAATTAATATTTAATTTGAAGTGTTCAAATTAATATTTAATATATTAGATATATTACATATCAAAGAGGAAAATATATTTATTGTATTTGATACATTAAATATTAAAATAATTAATGTATATTAGATACATTAAAGAAAAAATATTTATAAAATTTGAATAAGATTCAAATAAATTAATATTGTAGGAGATTTGAATGAGATTCAAATAAGTATAAGATATATTTTAATATATTAGATATTAAAATATAATATTTTAATTATGGAAAAGATTTGTCCTTGGTCTCTATCAATAGGACCCTTGGGTTGAGCCATTAGATACAACACACATCTCCTCAATAGTGAATTAGAGAATTTTCTCTAGACCTCTTTCTCTGCAATCACTTATGGATTTTCTTTCAAGAGGCTCCCACAAGCGTTCGAGTCATAGCAAGGAAGACTTTTGTGGAAGTCTTAGAACACGAGAAGTAAAAAACCTCCAGAACTCCATATTATTTTCAAGGTATGTTTTGCTTAAACTTAATTTTTATTATTTAATTCTAAATAAAATCAAAGTCGATTCCAACGCTCCCGTTGTGGGTTTAATTCCATTATTCCTTTCAAGAGGATCGACTCCAGATGGTCCATTCAAAGTTCCTGCAAAACAAAAAATTACTACAAAACAAGTCATTCTAGATTCTCATGTGCGCTCAACTCTTGCAGATCTCTTCTTTTCCTCCTTTTTTCTTTAAGGCACTGACAAAAAGTTTGTTCTATCTCAGGATCAAAATCACAAGGGCAATGCCCTTTATGCATGCACCAACTCTAACCTGCAAAACCTGCAAAATAGAATTGGCGCCAAAAACTTGAACGAACTGAAACGTGGAGCTTAAATAAAATATTTGTAAATTAAAACAAAGCTCCAGTTCAGTGCAAGTGCACACTATCGATGCAAGCAATATAAAATTGGAAGTATTCCAAAGTATCGATCCCACAGGGAACGGATACAACAAAATTCAAGAGAATAAGCAAAGATGTTTTCAAATTGCAATTTCGGTAACCAAGGTTATAAAAATAAGTGAGATAATTTTTGTTGTTTTTGAAAAGAAGAAATAAAAATGATAAAAGAGGGATTCAAACGTGTTTTTGCTCCATTGAGAGAAATTGTGGCCTAATTGCAATTGCAATCCTTTGACTCAACACTTAAGCTTTGTAAACCGAATTCAACACCTATTCGACCTTCTATGAAGTATCTTTAGGAGGCTAAGCGATTAAACCGATATTTCTATGGCTAATATGAACTTAGTTAATTTTGAACACAAATCTTTTGGTTTTAAAGGTTTTGCCCTATGTCTAGGGTCAAAAACAAATTCCTATGTCTAGGCTATTTTCCTTTATTTCTTTTATGAAACCAAATTTTTATCTAACCTTTTCAGAATTAGACTCAATTTTTGTATACTAATCTAGGTGACCAATCTAGACTAATAATATGCAAATCAATAAAAGAAAACAAGCTATAGAGGAAGCAAGGTTGCTCTCACAATTAGGCCTTTATTCCTATCTTTAGGGCATTCACATGCTTGAATCCAAAAGAAGGAATTAGCTCATTATGGAAGAAATGAAAATCAATGAATTAGAATATTGAAAATCCATAACAAAGTTGGTAAAGGGAAGGGAATAACAACTAAAACTAGAATAAGGATTTGAATGAAAGACACTTTTATTGAATCAATTTAATACTCAACTACATTCAACAACTTAGAATACTACAAAATTTAAGCAACAAACTTTAACAATAAAAATGACAGTAACTAAACCGAAGAAAAACAGAAACTTCAACCAATGATTTGGAAAAATACCCAAACTAAACTAAACCTTTTTTGGCTTATGTCTCAATCAAACTCAATTCCTTCTCTTTCAAGAGGATTTGGCTCATAACAACCTTCACTTTCGTGAGGAAGGATTGAGATTTTGAACGTTGAAGGTTTTTGGAAATGAAGAAGAAAAGATCAACAGCTGGAAATAAACAGAAAACAGAATAAAAGAGAAAGAAAAGCAGAGCAACGGACTGGGCATGAAGAAAAACCCATTCAAAATAGACCTTCACCTCCTCTAACTTTCGTTGAGGAGGGATCAAACTCAAAAATTACAGAGCACAAACGAAGAACAAACTGCTGGAAAATTGACATAAAATCGAAACTTCGGACTGTGGGCGAGCAGAACAAATCCAGCCACGTTTTGGATCTTTTCTTCCTCTATTTATAAAATTTTTGGCTAGTGTTCCCATATATAATCATCCTCAATCCATGGGCTGACTTCTAGGAATCAAATTGTGATGAAAATCTCCTAAAATCGTGCAAAAATCCCATAAAATCGCGTGATTTCCATCATTCTCGGATTTTCCAAATTTTCCAGAAATGCAATTTCATTTCAATTGCATTTCAATTGCATTTTTGTTTTTCAGATCTACAAAAAAATTCCAGAAATGCAATTGCATTTCATTTGCATTTTCTTCATTTCTTCAAATAAACACAAAAACAACAATTTAGCCAACTTTCCATTATCTTTTCAACTTATTTCTTCTTTTTCCATACTCCGATAAGCTTACATGAATTTATCTTATAAATGCTATTTTTAGCTTGCTCGTTTTTCGATAAAATGTGCAAAAATGGCAAGAACAACTTAGTTTTAGGGTTAGATAATCCTCATAAATGAGAATTATCACGTCCCTAGGACAAAGTCAAAATACAGTCGCAAACCGATCGCAATTTTGCTGAAAAACTAAAAAAAAAATTTGTTAAAAAGCCGCTCCCCAGCAACAACACCAAAAACTCTTGCCAACGCAAAAGAAAGCGCAAGTGCCTATGCATGCTGTCAAACAAGTAATATATAAAGTATTCCAAGTATCAAACCCAAGGGAACTGATTTAACACAAACGTTCTTTAGCTTACAACACAATTGCTCACAAGTTGCAACCAAAGGTAACTGAGAGAAAAATAAAGCTGATTTTAGGGTTTTGTGCATGAAAAAGTAAAGATAACTGATAAAGTAATGAGAAAAACAAGGATGAGAAGCAGAGATCCAATTCTGGTTTAACCCTGAGAAATGCACCCACCATGCGCCCGCAAATTGCTCAACTAAGTCCGGCTATTTTAGAAATCCTGCCTCTTGCTCCCTCATACTGACTCTTTCAAGTTTTGTACGGTTCATACCGAATGCTGGTGAAATGCGCCCGCAACTTACCCTTTTTGACACTTAGCTAAGTAAATCAAGTTCAACACCTATTCGGCTCCTTTTTCAAGAACCTTTAGGAGACTAAGAAATTTAAACTCATATGTCTATGGCTAAATTCACTTAAATGATGAAAAACACATTATGATTTTAAAGGTTTTTTTTGTCCTATGTCTAGGCACAAAAAAAATAAAGTCCTACGTCTAGGCTTTTTTCCTAAATTACTTTTAGGAAAACACGTGTCAATTCCAACCTTTTCAATTTTGAAATTTCCATAACCTTTGCTAACTCAAATGGCCAGTTTAAGCTAACAATGAAACTTAAACTCACTAAAAGTAAACTTAGCTAAATGTTGAGCAAATTTACAAGAAACGCATGGTGGTTACTTATCTCCTTTTTAGGGTATCCACATGATTGAATCCCCTCCAAGGAGTTTAGCTTCTCATCGAAGAGATAAATAAAGTGCATAAAATAGAAAGAAAACAAGTAGAAGAAATAATATAATTCATGGAAATTGATAAACTTGAATACAGTTTGAAGTATGAATCTAAGAAAGAACCAAATACAATTGAAATTCAAGAACTTACAACTTAAAATTAAAGAACAACAGAAACTTACAAAGGTGAAAAATAAAATAAAACAACAAGTACAACTCCTAAAAACTTACACAACTCAAATGAAAATACTAGAAATGAAAAGAACCCTGAGATGTTCTCTTGTTCAATCTTTTTCAAGGAGAATCAAGTATTTACTCTTCTTTTTTTCGGAGTTGGAGTCTAAATGGAATATGAATAGAGCTTAGGGGAGACTCATAGTGGCGGCCAGAAGAAATAAAGAAAAAAAGCAGAGTTTTGGGATAAAGAAAGGTCCCAACTTCGAGCTCTCTTTCAAATGGAGGATTGAGCTGCTTTTTATAGACTTCACACCTAGGGTTTTCTGTCAAGGTTAGTGTGGAGAATCTTGGTCGATCATATCCCTTGATTTTAGGAGATTTGATTGAGAAAAATTGATAAAATCTTCAAACCCCATGAATCTTGGAGAATCTGTCGAAAAGGTCCAAATGCGGGCGCATTTGTTGGCACATTTGGGTTGTTGTCAAAATGGCATAAATGCAGGTACATTTCTGGGTGCATTTAGGCTCTTTTCTGCAACATTGACAATTTGGCTTCTGCTTTCAAATGTTGGCGCATCCTGGTCGCATGTTTGATGGATGTTTTCTTATTTGCTTCAATTGGCCGGAATGTGGGCGCATTTGGTTTCTTTTTCAACCTCTACACAAATACAGCAGAAATTAACATTTTTCTTTAAAAAATAACTCTAATTACACCTATAAACTCGTTTTTACAAAATCAAAACTTCAAACACATGCAAAGCTTGTTTTTACTTAAATTCACCCTAAATGTCATGAAATATAAAAATAAGCATTCACTTTCTAAGAAAATAAGCTGGTATTTAGAGCCAAATAACACTCATAAATGAGTGTTATTAGATACTATAGAGAATGTTGAGGCACAAAGGAAGTAAAAGATCAAGTGTGGCAAAGCTTTATTTGCTTTGCAAACTTCTATTACAAGGAGTATATCGAGCATGTTTGTGATGTGAATTCTCCAAAGCAAGTGTGTGGAACACACTTGAAAGTTTGGTCACTCAAAGAACACAACGAGGTTGCAGTATTTGGAGAACGAACTTGCTGGAACAACTCAAGGTAATTTGTCAGTTTCAGAATATTTTATAAAAATTAAAACTTTGTGTTCTAAAATTTCAAAATTGGACAAGGAAGAGCCTATTAATGATGCTCGTTTTCGTCAGTATCTTATTTGTGGACTGCGAAAAGAGTTTATATTGTTTATTTCATAGATACAAGGTTGGGTAAATTAGCCTTCTACCATTGAGTTGGAGAATTTACTCTCAAATTAGGAAGCATTAGTGAAACAAATGTTTGGCAATAACATGCAAACCCATTCTGATGTAGAAGATGTTCTTTATGCAAAAGACAAGAGAAAAGTTAATTTTTCTTCTAAGTTCTTCAAATGACAGTAAGGATTCCAAAGTTGAAGGGCATTCAAGGGCAATTTAAAAGGATGTTTTAGGTGCGCCAAGCCAGAACACATAAAATGTGATTGTCGAGTGAAGGTGGTGTGTTGTTGTGGGAAATCAGGTCATATTAGACCAAATTCTCAGGTGAGCCTCAAAGAAGTAAAAGCAAATGTTGTATAGGAAAGTAATGAACCTAAACAAATTACTTGTGAACAATGCTTATCAATTGAAACTATTGATCAACCTATTAATTTGCATACTAATGCTTCTATAGATTATAATGAATATTGGATTGTTGATTCTAAGTATTCTCATCATGCTATTAGAAATGCTTCCCTTCTCTCTAATGTACATACCCATCAAGAAATAAGAGTCATTGCAACAACTGATAATTCCTTACATCATTTTGTTGAAGAAGGACAAATTAACAATAAGGATGGTGAACCAAACGTGGTGGTGTTTCTCTTGAAGATGTTTATCATGTTCCAGGTTTAAAGAAAATTTTGGTTTCAATCTCTCAGATTGCCGACTCTGGGAAGTATATTCTTTTTGGTCCAAATGATAAGAAAATTGTTTCTAATATTGAGCAATTTGAAGCTAATATTCTGTTTACTGGAAAGAGGAAAGATTCCCTTTATGTTTTGTCTGCAAGTTATGTATATGTTGGAAAGACAAGTCAGAATGATAGTGCAACACTTTGGCACGCTTGGTTGGGTCATGTTGGCTATCAGTTGTTGCATAGAAAAAGAAGCTTCATGGTGATGCTCCTTTCTTTAAAGAATTTCACCATGATGTGGTTTGTCCTAGTTGTCAATTTGGAAAATTAGATCGTCTTCCCTTTCTAAATTCAAACAACAAAGCTACTGTTGCATTATAGTTAGTTCATCAAGATTTGATGGCACCAACAAAAATACCAAGTTATTCTGGTTGTCGTTATGTTATGGTTGTTGTGGACAATTTTTCTCGATTCACTTGAGTTTATTTTTTGGAAGCTAAAAGTGAGACTTTCTCTAAGTCTATCCAGTTCAAGGAGCAAATGGAGAAGGAATTTATGTTAGCAATAAAGTGTCTTCGTACAGATAATGGAGGAGAATATATGCCTGATCAATTTTAGAATGATTGTAAAGAGCATGACATTCAACACCAAATGACGTGTCCTGACACTCCACAACAGAATGGAGTTGCTGAATATAAATTAGCACATCTTACTTCCATGTGCTTGTCTTGGCTACATGTAAATAACCTTCCAAGGGAGCTTTGGGCAACAACTATACAGTCAGCTTGTCATGTCATAAATCGTCCACCTCCATAGGTAGATCTATCTCTTTTTGAGGTACTATATCATTGTAAACCAAATGTGAGTTATCTTCGAGTTTTTGGGTCAATTAGTTATGTTTGTGCTTCAAAGAGTAAGTATATTAAGCTTGATCCAAAGGCAAGATGTAGTATTTTTGTTGGATATGATACTCATAGAAAATGGTGGAGATATGTGGATCCAAATACAAGGGAAGTTTTTGTTTCTCGAGATGTAGTGTTTGATGAAGTTTTGTCACATCAAATGGATGCAAATTCAAACAAATGTATGGTTGACTTGCCACCTTTCTATTAATGATGCATCGAATGAAAAGGAAATTAATGCGAGTCCTAGAGAAAATGTTGAGACAGATGAAGATACAGAGATGGTTGTTCGAAGTGTTGGGATTTATGCCCTAAAGCCTTGTAATTAATGATTTATTATTTAATAATTAATAATAATTTTGATTACTTTATTTGCAATATAACATCATCCATTATATGAAAAATATAAGGTTATTAGTGTAATCTTGAACAGTATGTGGTTGACATATGGGAAGATCATGTTCAAGAAATAACCTAAAGGGTCAAAGTATATAGATAAGGTTGGGTGCCTTATCTTGGTAACACTGTTGATACGACCCACTTTATAATAGTTACAAATGATTTGACCCAAATCGTTCATGTGGAGACATGTGAATGATGGTATCTTATACAGTGAGTTTATATAAGACTGGACCACGAAATATTTAATCTGTCTTTATAAATATGTTAATTGAGAAGATTAATATTTCACCAGGATGAACATATGTGACTCGATCTTAATCCTAAGTGATTTATGAATTCTTGCCTATGAGGGTTTGTCATTTGATTTACATGGGTGAGAGTGACTTTCGTAGTCGATTCAATAAGCCTTCCCATATAGAGTAAATAAGGAGCTAGAAACATAATCTCACAAGATGGAATTCACTCATTCCCATATAGGGTAAGTAGATGAGTAGTTCCCTTAAGTGTTAATTTCGGGACTTGAATAATGACGCCCCACCCTTTTCGAGAGGAACTTAGTTTATAATTAGATTATAAACAGATTGTTCACTAGAGGATCTGTGAGACTTAAGGTATATGATGTAATTATAAAGGTAAAACGAACTTTTGACCTAGCTATAATTACAAACAGTTCGTGAAGGATCGACTTGCATGTAGTGATTATACCCATGGACACAACTTATTCTACAGTGCATAAGAGTACAACTCTAGGTCTATAATGGAGTGACCTAGAGTTAATGAATGAAAATGAAGTGATTAAAGAGTTTCATTAATTAATTTTGTATAATTGGAGCTTATAATATGTTGGTCCATAAAGCCCCTTTGCTAGCTCATAGTAACACTAAAAGATCAATTTAGTTGAAAGAAAAAATTGAAATGTTCAAATTAATATCTAATTTGAATTGTTCAAATTAATATTTAATATATTAGATATTAAATATAAAAGAGAAAAATATATTTATTATATTTGATACATTAAATATTAAAATGATTAATGTATATTAGATACATTAAAGAAAAATATATATTTCAAATTTGAATGAGATTCAATATAGTAGGTTTGAATGAGGTTCAAATAAGTATAATGTATATTTTAATATAGTAGATATTAAAATATAATATTTTAATTATGACAAAGATTTGCCCTAGATCTCTATAAATAAGACCCTTCAGTTGAGCCATTAGAAGGATCTCTCCTCTATAAAAAAAATGTAGAATTCTCTCTAAACTTCTTCTCTGCTAATCCCTTGGGATTTTCTTTCAAGAGACTTCCATAAGCCTTGGTTCTATGTTCGAGTCGTAGCGAGGAAGTCTTTGTGGAGATCAAGATTCAACCTTGTTGGACTTGGAGCATACGAAGTAAAGACCCACTAGAAAATATCTCCATTTATTTCAAGGTAATTATATGCTTAGCTCTTGTATTGTATTTAATTTTAAGTAAAATCAAAGACGGTCCAATTCTTCCGATGCGGGATGAAGTGTTCATTCCTATCAAAAAGGACATAGGCTTAAGCATCCCACTCATGACTTGGAACTTGCAGCAAGTTGTTGATGCTCAATGTGAAGATCCGTAATTGGTTAAATACCTAAGTGAGGTAGATCAAGAAGATTCAACCCTCACTAGTGATTGTCTAAATTGTCTATCAAATGAGACTATGTGTGTCAAAGGATTATTCTTTAAGAAAAAGTTTTTAGAGAAGGTACACAAAACATTATTTTTAGTGCATCCTGGTAATACCAAGATGTATAAAGATCTCAAGAAGTATCATTGGTGGTGTATTATGAAGAAAATGAAAGAAGAGATTTCTTAATCGTTAGTAAGTGTTTAAGGTATTGATAAGTGAAAGTTGTGAGGCAAAAATCTGTTGGTTTATTGCAACTCTTAAGCATTCCTGTTCGAAAAAAAAATTATTTATATAAACTTCATTCTAGAATTACCAATGGTAGTGAAATGTTGCGCAGAGATTTAAGTAATTCTTGACTATCTAACAAAGTTTGCACACTTTATTCTAGGTAAGGTCACTTTCTCTGTGGAAAGGTGGGTAGAGTTATACTTAAAGGTGATAGTTAAACTTCATGGTGTACCTATGTCCATGGTGTCAAACAGAGACCCTCGACATTTTGGCAAAGTTACAGAAGAACTTGGAACTCAGTTGGAATTTCAGTTTTGCACTCCAACCCCTAATATGGCTAGATAGTGCATTTGAATCAGGTTCTAGCAAGCATGCTTAGGTGCAGGTCCCCTGTTTATTGGGATAAGGTAGGGGACGCAAATTTCTAGGATTCGAACTGATCCATGTCTCGAATGAGGCAATCGAAAATATAGAGTGAGAATGCAAACTACGCAGAGTAGACAGAAGAGCTATGTTGACACGAGCAAAGGGACTTAGAGTTTCCAGTAGGTGATCATGTGTTCCTAAAGGTAGCTCCGATGAAGGGAATTTTGAGGTTTGAACGAAGAGGAAAGTTGAGTCTGCAAGTCATCGAGCCATTTGAGATTTTGGAGTGGATTGGCTATGTAGCCTATCATTTGGCTATGCCACCATTTCTATCTACAGTACACGATATGTTCCACGTCTCCATGTTGCGAAAATATATGTTAGATCCGTCTCATGTGATTGATTACGAACTCTTGCGCTTAAATGAGAATTTGAGTTATGAAAAAAAACATATGCAAATCCTTGCAAGGTATCGAAAGGTTCTTCAAAATTGAGAAATAATCCTTGTGAAGGTTCTTTGGTAAAACTATCAGTTCGAGGAGGAAACATGGGAGCAGGAGGATGAGATGAGAGCCAATTATCCAAAACTTTTTCAAGACTAGAAACTTTCAAGGACAAAAGTTCTGAAGGAGGGAAGATTTGTAACACCCGATAATTTCAGGAATTGTTTATGCTCTCCAATGGGTTTAATATTGAAAATTTATTTGTGACATTGTTAGTTGTTGGGCTATTGTAGAATTGTGGTCGGTTTGTAAATTTGAAAAGTTCGAAATCCCACGTGCTAGTCTTGGAATTTAAATCAAATGTCAATTTTGATAATAGATTTATGGGTTTGTTGTTAATTTGAGATGAGAAAAGGGAAAAATGGGAGGAAAGTCAACTAGGGTTTTGGAATGGGGCATTAAATACCCCTTTTTGTCTTCTAGCAAGCAAGACTCCTAAGATACCATCTTCTCTAACTCCATCTTCTTCCTCTCAACAACCCTTCCCCCATTTTCTGTTTTTTTTTTTCCTCTTCTCCCTGTCGCTCAGAGACCTCACCATCACCCCACTTGCATGCCAGATGCAAGAGGCTGCCACCGTTCGTCGTGTACTCGTCGCCGCTGCTAGAGCTCCACGCCGTCACCCCCTTCATGGTTTCGTTTTCTGTAGTCTGTCCCGCCCTTGTAGCGCTTTGCCGTCTCCACTCTTACACTGGTGAACTACCAACAAGCCCCTCTTCTGGCATCCTCTCTGATAGGGTAGTTATGAGTTCGATTTTGGTAATTTTTGTGGGGTTGTGTGTATTAATTTGGGTTTTGATCAAGAGTCTTGAATTGTTTCAGTGCACCCACGTTGTTTGGAGCCTAGATTGACGAAATCAAGACTAATCAGAGTTCATCCAGCGTGAATTAAGTTACTGTTTGAGGAAGAATTTGTGTGGGTAATGCTCCAATGGCACTTTTTTGACTCAATTTAGAGAGTCTTGTGGTGAAGAAATTTACTTGCAGTTGTTTCTTGTATGTAGCTTGAATTGTTGATCAAGATCAAATGCTGTAGTGTTTTTGAAACCAATGTTTTGGTAATTCGTTCCTAACTGTTTGGGTATTTTAAGTTTCTTAAAGTGAAACTTATGTTCTTATTAGAAACAGAACATAAAGATTTTAATTGTTAGGCACTAATTTCTTTAGAAAATTATTATAGGCTAGGCAAAGGATCTTTTGTTAGGGAAGAAGTAATTCCTTTGGTGTGGACTTAAAGCCACAGTAAGTGACTTTACTGCTGGACTGCCATAGGGCTTGGTTGGGTGTATTTTGTATGCTAGAATGTTTCATGTGAATGTTTAAAAATAGTCATGTGTGATGAAAGTCATGAATGTTATGTAATGTGAAAGAATTAGCATGTATGCCCTATTTTGTGAAAGATTGGGTTGTTCATGAATGAGAAATTTTTTATGTTGCATCATGTTACTAAATTGATATTTGTATGTGGGACCTCATGCATGTGTCTATGCTCATAAAAATCATGAAATGTTAAATAGATCCCCTCATTGTTCCTATATGATTTGACTACATGAAAGTGATGCATGTCCAAGGGCTCTAAGTGCATGAAATTGATGTGCTTAGAGTCGGTGTGTATAAAATGTGATGCATACCTAGAGAGGCCTAGGGTGTATGAAAGTGATGCATGCCTAGTGGGTTTAGTGTATATAAAAGTGATGTACATGGAACCATGTGAATGAAAATGATGCACATCCTAAAAAAAAATGAAAAGGACAGGAAACAAAAAAAAAAAAGAGCAAAGTTTTAGGTCCCACTATAGTTATGTTAGCATAAGTCATGTGCCGCATGTGATTGCATATCTGGACCCCAATAGTGGGGTCACTTACTGGGTATTTTACTCATTCTTTTAAAAAAATATTTGTTTTTCAGGTAAGGGGAAGGACATCATCGGTGATTGATAGGATAGTTTGCTGAAAAAGGGTCATGGGTGACTTATAGGAGATTTTCACATTTACATTATTTACTGTTTAAAATGTTTTGTTAGTAGAGGATAAGCTATGAAATTATTTCAATTGATTTAACGTCTTATTTAATTTTATGTTTTGTATTGATTTTAAAGGGATACCGAATAAAAAAGATTTTGATTACTTTAGCAAAAAGTTTCATTCTTTTTCTTTAATTAAAGATTTTCAAATTTCATTAGCACAAGTAGTAATGCCCTAGGCACATAGTGTTAGAAAAGTCAGGTCATTAAAATTAAGCTCAAGATCCATTGTTTGATCGTTCCAACTTTTTGAAGAGGCCGCCACAATGTAGCTGACAATTGCGTTGGATGTATGAGTGAGAAACTGCAAAAGTACTTCAATTTTATATCTAGTGATTATTAGAGGCATGCAGATTTTTGAATCTCACATCTAACGGTAATTAAGAGACAACCACGAATTCACATCTAACAATTATTAAAAGGCAACCACATTGTGGCGCCCTCATTGAATAATTTTTAGTATGAGAAATTATTCAAGGAGGTTGTCATAAGGTGGCTGATAGTTTTTCATCATTAGATGTATGAGAGAGAAACTGCAAAAGTATCTCGAATTTGTACCTCGTGGTTATTAGGAGATATACAGATTTTTGAATCCACACCAATAGTAATTAAGAGGGCAGCCACATTGTGGCGGCCTCATTGAATAATTTTTTGATATGGAGACTTTTTCTTTTTTTTTAAAAAAAATTCATTTCATTATTGAAATTCATATGTCCTTAAAAATTGAAATATCAAGACCAATGACTTTTTTTCCAAATCAAAGACTTTAATCACCTTTTCTTTTCCTATTGTTGAACGACCCCACAGTCACAAACACCATGATATTGATTTCACTATAGGGTTTATGATTTGAACCTATAATTTTTTAAGAGAGACTACTTATATATGTTTTGGCAAATTGAGTTATACTCAAGTCGTTGATGAATTCAAATCTTCTAATAGATTTGAAACAAAATTGAAAAAAGTGAGGTAGGAGAACAAATTGTAATTATACATTTAGCTTTATAACTAAATATAGGGATTAGAGATGTGTTATAAGTTTATTACAATAGCAAATGATATGGGCATGAAGATTAAAAAGCAACATTATATTGTTGCACAAGTGAGAGTAAATCTCACTCTAATTAAATAGAGAGAGAGCTTTGTGTGATTAGTTGCCATTTTGAAGTGGAATTCCACAGACAAATTGCTGCAAAAGGGCAAAATGGAGATGGTGTTTGTGAGATATAATTAAGTTTAAAGAAGAATATAATAATTTAAGTAACAAATAGTGATTAATAATGATAATCACCTTGATGCAATTTAAAGTGTACTGCACGTCACTTGCTGATATTTGATGATGAAGAACAATTCTAATTCTGCAAAAGTTTTTTTTTTTAAAAAAAAATATACATAAATAAATACGAGATTAAATTGAATGTGTTACAATACATTTTTAGCCCTTGGTTTGTCTCTTGTAATGTTTTGGTCCCCAAATTTTAAATTTGTTAGGGTTTAATCTCTTACTCGGAAGAATGCAAAAGTTAACGTGGGTTTGTTCGAAAATGTATTTGGTTTTGATTTTCCATTGTTAAAAATTATGTTTATTTACTAGCATTTTTTTTAAAAAAATTTCCAATTAACTTACAAAATCGTTTTTTAAACTATAGTTTGAATTTTAAAAAGTAATCAAAGAAAATTCTAAAAACATATGTCTTTAGTTTAACCAAGAAAACATAGACAATTTTTAAAAACTCAAAAACCAAAACAAAAACCATTTTGCCAAAAGATGCCTAAATTTGTAGTATTATAAAATGACCTTAAATGAGTCAAATTCATTAAGATTGTAAAATCACGTGCACCCAAAAAGTGGATATTCATGGTAAAGAAAAATCAAAACTAAACCTCATCAATTAAAAGTGAGCTTGGCATGTATCAAAAAAAAAAAAAAGGCTTGGTATAATTTGGCTTGGTATAATTTTTGGAATAATGAAAAATATTTTTAGTCAATTTTAAAACTTTTTTTTTTAATTTTTACAATTTCTGGAGCCTCGAAGATCGCTCCCTCTTTTGATGGAAGGAGAAAATTCTAAAAGCACTAATTTCGAAAGCCATTTGAAATTAAAGTACATTTAGATGGAGCGATTTAAGTAGTGCTACTTTCCAAAATGCTTATAGGTTTTTTTTTCTTTTTTTCTTAAACACTAATTTAAAAATCATTTCAAATTTACTAAAAAAGATTGTTGGGGTTTTAGAGTAGACCTTGATGAACTTTCTTGCATCAAAAGAACGCCATGTTCCTCCAAGCTTTTACATAGTAATTCTGCTGAGATTTTGGAGTCTTTTTCAATCTCAAAAAATATCTAGTCATAGAGGAAAAAAAATTAGAAGACAAAAAATTTCACTAGATAACATAAAGTTAATATGTATTTTAAAATTGTTACAAATTCTTGTTTTTTGAAAAAAATATAGCACAAATTTGGCTTTTATTAGTGTTTTATATCACATTTGAATTTGAGTTGGGTTTTGGTTATACAGTTTTTGTAAAATTCTAAACTTCTTGGTATATCTCTAAATATTATACTATTTATATAAATACCTACAAAATAGCTTTAGACTACATTTCTTCATTTAAAAAACAAAACAAAAGTGAAATCATAAATACAGAGATAACGATGGATGGTGAAATACGGGTAAAAGAATGCCATTTAATTCTCTAAGATTAAATTCACAGTCCAACATATTGATTAAGTAAATAAACACCTAATCTATTTTATATAATCAATAAACAAAAGGTTCTTCATGACATGTAAATGTTAAAAGTTTAAGAATTAAAATAGGACTTAAACAATAAAAAAAAAAGGGCTAAATAATCGAAAAGACTTTTGAACTTTGTACTTTGTTTCAAAAATACCCCTGAACTTTTACAAGTTTCATTAATACCCTTAAACTTTCAAAAAATAAAAATAAAACAATACCCTTACCGCTAGTTTTGAATAGAAACCGTTAGTACTTTGTTTCAAAAATATCCCTAAACTTTCAAAAGTTTCATTAATACCCTTAAGCTTTCAAAAAAAAGTTCAAAAATATTCTTATCGTTAATATATGGACAAAAATTGTTAGTACCTCATTTTAAAAATACCCCTGAACTTTCAAAAGTTGCATTAAATATTAACACCCTTAACTTTAAAAAAAATGGTTAAAAAATATCTTTACCATTAGTATATGGATGAAAACCATTTATCTACACCTCATTACCTCTCTCTTCTATTTCCTCTCCTGATTTGTTTCAATCTATGGCCTAACACTTCTTTATTATTTCTCTTTTTTTTTCTTTCTTTTTCAATACCCTCTTAACTCTCTTCTTCCATTTTTCAATCTCTAAAAGACTTCTCTATTTTTCAATCACTAAAAAGATTGAAACAACTCGAGAGAGAAGAAATGAAAGAGGGAGATAATGGAGTGTAGATAAATGTTTTTCATCCATACACTAAAGGTAGGGGCATTTTTTAATTTTTTTTTAAGGTTAAGGGTATTAATACAACTTTTAAAAGTTCAAGGGTATTTTAAAATGAGGTACTAACGATTTCTGTCTATATACTAACAGTACAGGTATTTTTGAACTTTTTTTTTAAAGTTTAAGGGTATTAATGAAACTTTTGAATGTTTATGAGTATTTTTTAAACAAAGTATTAACGGTTTACATCCAAAACTAACGGTAATGGTATTTTTGAACTTCTTTTTGAAAGTTTAAGGGTATTAATGAAACTTTTGAAAGTTCAGGGGTATTTTTGAAACACAAAGTTCATGGGCATTTTCTATAATTTGGCTAGAAAAATATTAAGTACTTTCTTCAAAATTACTTTATAATGTTATGTTTGATAGTGTTTTTTCTTGCCTAACCAAAACTACTTTTCACTAAAAATTTACATACAAAAGTAATATAAAGTATTTTGAGAAAAAGAAAAAATTGGTAAGAGTGTTTTATCAAACAGAAGTAGCAATATACTGGCCTGAGAAATTGCAGGCCATTCCAAAAGCACTTTCAAGACTAGGAACAAAAAATGCAAAATAACGTTAGCACTTTCTTACTTCTATCATTAAAGTAAACTTTTGCATAGAATATTAAAATTCTAGATGCACTGTCAAACACCTTGGAAATATTTTTTGAAATTTCTCAATACTTTTTTGACATGGGGTCCAATATCATATAAAATTAGAAAAGTATGTTTTAATAGGAATAAATAATACTTTTAAAAATAGGGAAAAAAAAAACGAAATCTCAAAGACTCCAACCAAAGAAAGTCTAAAATTTTGATAAAAATACTCACAATGTTTGTCTCAACTGATTTTGGATCCACCTTTAATCCTTTGATTTGAGACAACCCACCTAAATTAAATCCCACAAAAAATTAATACTAATAAGAAGAAAAGTAAATAATTGAAAACAATGAACATATGAATAACAGTGAAGAGTAATCTCACTAGCTAGTAGCTTGGCATTCTCATGATCAGTTGCAAGTTTTTGAACATTCTCTTTTATTGCAACAAGTGCAGCTGCACAAAGGATTCCCACTTGTCTCATTCCACCACCCAAGGTTTTTCTAACCCTTCTAGCCTGATGTGCATTGAAATAAGAATAACATAAAAGAATGCCTATGTTAAAAGTGTTTTTTACTAATTAAAATTTAAAAAAAATATCAAAATTGACCGTGAACTTAGTAAGTTGTATCAATTTTTATCCTAAACTTTTAATTTCATCAAATTACACATTAAACTTAGATTAGTGTTGTAGTATTTACCTTCTGATAGATTTTCATTTATAAAAAATCATTAATGAAATTTTTTTTATGTGCATTAAGTGAATATGAAACATATGTCTAGTACGAAATTAATGAAGGCTTCATTCAAAAAACAACAATAGAGTTGGATTTATATTGAAATTTATGAGTTTTAAAAGATTTATTCAATTGTCAATTTTGTACATTTATCGAGCTTAACGTGCAAAGGTCGATTGTTGTTGAAATTAGTGAGCTTTGAAATATATTTTTACATTACTTTTTATTAGAATTAGTGGGTAAATTTAGTGAACCTAGAGTAAAAATTACAACAAATGTTTAAGTTTAGGGTTTAATTTGATGAAATTGAAAGTTTGATGTGAAAATTGATACAAGAAGATTAGCTTCTGAAATGGAGAGAAAAATAGATAATTTACTTCCTAAGCAAAGAAATCGATTTCATAGGATTAGGAGGTTGTCTCGTGAGAATAATCAAATGATGTGCAAACTGGCCCGAGCATTAACGGATATAAAAAAAAATATGTCTTCCAAATCTGAATTGTAATTTAATAGGGAAAGAAGATCCAAACGTGAACCTTCTTTTTTTATGTCAAAGACCATAAGCTAGAAACAACATTTTTTTCTTTTTTTTTTTTTTGATGAGACCGTGTTACAAAAGAAGGCGAAATCATTCATTGCAATGCCAACATGAGCAGAACTCAGCAGTCAAGACATCTACTTTTACTCCCACATTTGTTGTACAAATCTAAGAAGCTATATATATGAAATATCTTTTATGTATGTAATTGATTTTAATTTTGTCCCTAATGTTTTAAACGTTTGAGTTGTTCTACCCTCAATCTCTTAATATAAATTGTAGATTGTTTTTTTACTTTCAAAAAACCTATTAGTTAACAATTTCTATTAAAACGTCCAATGACACTAACATATGAGGTAGAATTCAAACTTATGAAACGTTAACAGCAAAATTGAAACCTATCCTATACAATTTCACCCAATTAATTAATGTCACTAAAAAATTCAAATGTTTACCTTGGAAATAAAGCTTTTGGAGCCAACAATAACTGATCCAACAGGTGCACCCAAGCCTTTTGATAGGCAAACCTGAATCAAACATCAATACATGCATGCATAATGATGCATTAAGGGCTTTTTTTCAATTTGCAATTAAGAAGAGTTAGTTGAGACATATTTTTCTATTTTAGACAGCAATGTAATGTATAGGATAGACATACCGACACTGAGTCAGCAGCTTGTACCAATCGATCCACTGGAACACCAATCGCCTAGAAAAAATTTATACGATGATTATATTATGTTTTATGTGAAAAATAAGGAAGGCTTAGGAACCAACATATCGTGTCACGAGAAGAACATTGTTAGTTTCCTTTCTTATCGAGCGTAATTCAAACCTCACTTTCAAACCACCACTAAATTCAAAAGTTTAAACTAGTACGTATACTAGAAATATACTTAATTTTTTATGCATTGGCTCAACACTCACCGCTGAGGCATTGAAAATACGGGCTCCGTCGATGTGAAGTTTCAAGTCATGCTTCTTAGCTAACTCTCCAACTTTATCAATATATTCTACAGAAAGACATTTGCCACCAGAACTGCATTTTAATCAAAGTTTTCACATATTAGATAGGTATTTACCCAACTTTTCTTTCAAACAAAAGAAAATCATTTCATACCTAACCAAAAATTCTTCATTCTTTTTTTATTTGAGAAAAGAAAATAAATTTCTAATATGCATATCAAGATATCAAATGGGAACCCATTTGGTCGGTCTATAAACTTTTATGGTTTGTTATGTTTGATTTCTTAAACTTTGAAGTGTTCTATTTTAAATATTATTTTTAACTACTTTGTTTTAGCCCAAACGTTTTGTATGAAAAGTCTTTCTCATTAATTTTTCATTAGTCATTTAATAAAAATCTTTAATCATTCCAAAATTTTAACATAGAACTACTATATATGCCTTCAAATACTTATCAAGTGCATGTACTCATCACACAAATAAGCAAAAGACATGGCCGCCCCCATCTGATTTTTATTTAATACTTTACGATATAATAGCAATTTATATTATTAACAAGGACTTCAATTATCTTTTATTTTAATGAAAAATTCATGGTCTAGAAAAAATATTTAAACACTTAGAGACAAATAAAATAAAACATGAAAGTTTAGGGACTAAAATATTTGAAAATATACCAAAACGAAATAAATTAAAAGTTCACCAGAATTTTAACAAAAATGAAAATTTAGGTTTCGTTTAATAGCTATTTGATTTTTTATTTTTGATTTTTAAAAATTAAGCTCTTTAAATACTATTTTCACGTATGGATTTTTTCTTGTTTTGTCATCTACTTTTTACATATGTTTTCAAAAACCAAGCCAAGTTTTGTAAACTAAAAAAATTTAGGCCCCGTTTGATAACCATTTGATTTTTGGTTTTTGGTTTTTGAAAATTAAGTCTATAAATATTACTTCTACCTATGGTTTTACTTGTTTTGTCATCTACTTTTTACCTATGTTTTCAAAAATCAAGCCATGTTTTGAAAACTAAAAAAAGTAGTTTCCAAAAACTTGTTTTTGTTTTTAGAATTTGGCTAAGAATATTCAAATGTTTTCTTAATGGAGATGAAAACCATTGTAGAAAAATTAGGAGAAAACAACCTTAATTTTCAAAAATCAAAAACCAAAAACCAAATGGTTATCAAACGGGACCTTAAAAACTTGTTTTTGTGTTTTTAGAATTTGGTTAAGAATTCAAATGTTTTTTTAAGAAATATGAAACTTATTGTATAGAAATGATGAGAAAACAAATACAATTTTCAAAAACCAAAAATAAAAAACTAAATTGGTTATCAAATGGGACCTTAAGAATTGGATTATTTTAAAGTTCAAAAATCAAAATGAAATAAATATGGAAATCTACGGCCTAGATCAAATAGAATATTTAAAAGTTTAAGGACTAAAATAGGATTTAAATCTAAAAGCACCATATAAATTGTACTACTCTTACTTTGCATGTGTATTCTCTAGACAAATGAGCCTTGTTGTTGGGAAAAGCACCCCTTTTGGATCTCTAATGGCAGCTTCAATCAAATCAATGTCCATTGTTCCATCAGCTTTGTTCTTGACTGTTCTTGAATGAACTCCTCCAATGGTTGCAATGCCTCCATTTTCATAGATGTGGATATGGGAATTGTCCCCAAGAATCACTTCACTCCCTCTAATGTCACAATGTACAAGAACACTTATGAGATTTCCCATTGTGCCTGATGGAACAAATAGGGCTGCTTCTTTCCCCATCATCTTTGCCATCTCTGTTTCTAACTTGAGGGCTAAAGGATCATTGCCCAACACATCATCGTCTACCTCGGCAATTGCCATCGCAGCTCGCATTGCCTCGGTTGGTTTCGTAACGGTGTCGGATCGTAGATCCACCTTTCTGCTCACCATCTTCATCAACTATATTATCATAGAGATCATTTTGAAAACGAAAATTAGTCGGTCATTTATGCCTCTTCGATAATGTTTTCTTCTTAATTTTCATTTTCTATTTATTGTTTCTGTCTTTTTAAAATGGAAGGAAGAACAAAAAAATTGTTTAATAACTATTATTTGTTTCTTTTTTTTTTTTTAAATTAAAAAGGAAATAGAAAATTTGTTTTGTAACAATTTCTTTCTTGTTATTCTCTCTAAGTTTTAAATTTAAAAAAAAAGTTTTAATTCCAAAATAAAATTTTAAAATTATTATGTCGTATTTAATTTTTTGATATTTGTTATCCATTTTACGAGTAAAAAAATAAAATAAAATAAATTTTCCATTTTTTTTAAAATAGAAACAAAAAAACAAAAATAACAACTGTAATATTCTCATTTCTTGTTTGTTATTGTTTTGTTTTTTTTCCCCTTTTTTTTACGGAAAAAAAAAAAAACAAAATTGTGCTTGCTAATTGGATTTTGTTTCTTGTTCTTTTTTTTTTATTGGAAAAAGAAAAACAAAAACACTTTTGGTAGCCTTTTCTTGTTTCATATACTCTCAAAATTTAAATTAAAAATCTATGTTTTACATGAAAATCATTTTTTAATAAAATAAGATTCAATATTATTATTTTATTTGTTTTTTTAGTATTTATTATCCACTCTATAAGTAAAAAAGTTAAAATAATGTTTTTTAAAAAACTGAAATAATGAACAAGAAAAAATATTTCGTTGTTTTCAAAATTTGAAAATAATTTTGGGATTTAAAAAAAAAAAAAAGAAATGAGAAACGAGAAAACCAAACGCTTAGGCACATTTGGTTTTTTATCTGTTTTTTTTTTCCTGAAAATGAAGAATTCATCTTAAAACAAAAACACATTTCTTATTTTTACTATATTTAAAAATATGTATAATCGCAAATTAAAAATGAAAAATTGAATTCAGAATCTGTAAACTGTGTTATGTAATGAATTTAAAAACACATAAAGTCTAGATTATGTGTTTGGTAAAAAAATTATATGAAAAGGGAAAAAATTCAATAGAATTTTATTTTATTAACAAGATCAAAGCATGTTTTCACCGAAAAAATATCATTAGTTTGTAATTAATTTATAAAACTTAATTTTAATTATTCTTTAATAAAAAAAAATCAAATTTCAATAAATATGTCTAAATTATATATTTTTTTATTGAAAAAATACTGAAAAAAATACTATTTATATTATTCAATATTTAAAATATTTTTTTAAAAAATATAGCTTAAAATTTTATTAATAATATATGTACATATATTATATTTTCAAAATTTTTAAAACAATCAATTTTGCTATGAGCTTCTTTTCAAAAATTGTTTTTGAAAACAAGTACACCAAATATATCTTTTTACTGCTTCTATTATATTTGCTTTTTTTTAAAACATAACAATAAAAATGAATAGCGAATTTCTTATATAGCGTATCAAATGAGACCTTATGTTTATGAGAAAAATGAAAATAAGAAATAGGAAATAAAAAACATCATTTTTTTTTTCAAAAATTTTGTATCATTATAGAAACGTCTCTTAGAAAATAGAAATGACAAAAATAAATAAATAAAGGACCATATAATAAATGCATGTGGTTCCTAAGAATTGGAAACAAGGATACAAAAATGATATAGAAGGTTTCCTATCCTTACTTTAGAAATGGATAACTCAGACAGAAGAATTGCAACTTGCAATATATGTATATCTTCAATCAAAATTAAAGCCAGCCACCAAACTTTGAGACTTTAGTGGAGAAGTGGGTCCGTCAATTCTGAGTACTTTAAACACACTGTACAAATATAAACAAATAAAAATAAAAAACACAAAATTATATGCTTTACTCATACATGGCTTCAACCTCGTACTTCTCAAGAGATTCAAAGACACAAACGCTAGCAAAATTCCATCAACAAAAAATAAAAGAAAACTTTCTCGAGTTTTAAACACGATAGAAACTAGAGAAAACCAAAACGATCGAGTTGCATGAAAAAAATAGAGGAAACATACATATATACAAACATAATCTCAATAAGTTAAACATCGAGTAGTCATCATTTGATATCAAAACGGGAATAGAGACAAGTCGTGGTTGTCATATATGATGTTTTTAATGGGTAGAAACAGAAAAAAAGAAAATTAAAGTTTTGTTCTAACCTTTTGGTTTAGGCAATGAGACAGAGATGGAAACACCACAACAGTATTGATTCCATGAAATACCCAGAAAGCTGGAGGAATGGAAACTAATATCCCTTTTTGTAGACTCTTTGGGGTTAGAATTTTGGGTGGGATTTTGTATTATAATATATATTACACCGAGGATGAAAAAAGCTTATCCAACTTTGCTGGCTGCTCCACTTTTTCCACATAACAATTTGAATTTTTCTTCTTTTAAGTTAAATAATAATAATTATTATTATTTTTGACAATATATAAGGTGCGAGATTTCGAACTTCTGACCTCTTGGTCTAAAACATACATATTTTATGTCAGTTGAGCGATACTCATGTTGACAACTTAAATAATTGATTCATGAGTGGGTACCATTTAAAGGCAAATAATATTTGGGTTATATAATTCATATATTCATTTATAGGTGTCAGGGATGGAATTTTCAACTTCAAGAAGGATACCTTGAATAACAAGTATCTTATGGGTTGTTTGGTATGTAATTCACCTTCTTTCTTTTTTTTTTTTTTTTTTGTTCAAATTCACTTAATCAAATGGATTCAGTGAGAACCCATTTGATAGATTTGTTTTTTAAAATCTAAATAGAGAAAATTTTGAAGACAACAATTTTATTTATTAGTATATATCTAGATTTAAAAATTGGAATTTTAAAATGTAAAAATACACCAAAAAAAGATAAAATCTTTGATTAATGTACTATTTCAATTAACTCATTTCATTTTTGTTAATTAAAATTAAAGCATGCATAAGATAATATATTATAAATTTATACTATTGTAAAATAATAATTATAAAAAAATTATAATATGTTCATAAAATAATTAATAATAGTTGAACTAAAACAAGTAATAATTAATAATAGTTGAGATTCAACTAAATATTTAGTTGGTAACTACCATTCTTTTATTTATTTATTTATTCTTCAAAGGTAGATGGTATTAATGCAAAAGGGGTGGATCTCATAGTCCGAGGTGAAGGCACAAAGAAACTAGCTCAAATCAAAACCAAGCTCACAAACCAAGTTAAACAACAACAAACCAAAAATAAGCAGTAAACAAAAATAAGAATTCCAAGAGATCAAGAGAACCAAACTCAATGGGCGTCAGAGGAAAGAAGCACCTGTCCTATCAACTTAGTGGCAGAGCGAGATGCCACATCTGCCTTAATAACATAAAGGATGGATTGAGAAGAGGGAGCAACCGACACATGAAGTTGAAGATCAAGCTACCATTATTTTATTGTTTATAAATATATTACCAAATACATTTTAAATTATATTTAAATTGAGATCTAATTTCTAAATCGACTAACAAACACATATTTAAAAACACTTGAAAGTATGAAATACAAATTTATTTTTATTGAATCTCTTATTTTCAAATTTCTATTTTCAAACTACTCACTAAATGCACCTTTATCTATTAAGCTATGTTTAGACTTTAGATTGACAAAGGGAAGAAATGAAATACATTGACAACTTCTTCAAATCTGAGAATTATTTGCTAAATATGGAGAATTTTATTTCCTTCAAAAGTCTTATCGACCTCATTCCCATTACTAAACCCGTGGAACCCACAACATTAGAAAAAAAAAAATTCAGATTACAACTTTTACCCTTTATCGATCATCTATATATCGTGGGACTCAAGATTTTTTTAGGCTAAAATACAATTTCGGCTCTTATACTTTAAATTTTATTCTATTTTAATTTTTATATTTTTAAATGACTAAATTTAGTCTATATACATAAAGTATATAATTAGTCAATATTGTTAGTTCGTTATTTAATTTTCTAAACAAAATTTAGTATTTATGAGTCTCTCTAGCTTCTATAAATTTTAAAAATACGTTCATATTGTATATTTTCTTACGTGAAAATTATCATGATTATTTAACCAATTTTGATAAAAATTAACTTCAAACTAATAGTCGAGATTAATTTTAAGATTTATTAAAAATATAGAGACTAAATTTAGACATTTAAAAGTATAGGGACTCAAAATGAAATGAAACTCAAGGTTTATAGATCAAAATGATATTTTAATTTTTTTTTAATGATTTAAATTTACAACTTTTACACTCTCTCGGTCCTCCTCTCCATTCGGTTGGCAGGTGCGCCACACTGAAATTAAACTTTGGAATTGAAAATTGTTTAATTTTTTGAAAACTGAACTGGGGGATGGGTAAATTGGGAGGGCATCCCGAAAGAAGCAACACCAACAATCGGCCACCATGTAGCTCATTAAAAATGCCACATCATCTTATTTAGTTTGCCACATCATCTTTTCTGATTGTCAATTAACGGTCAAAGATGTTCAAAGACCATTTAGAATTATTTCTCAAATCTTAAAAATTAAGGCCCCGTTTGATAACTATTTGATTTTTAGTTTTTGATTTTTGAAAATTAAGCCTATAAATATTATTCCCACTTATGATTTTACTTATTTTGTCATCTACTTTTTGCCTTATGTTTTCAAAAACCAAGCCATGTTTTGAAAACTAAAAAAAGTAGTTTTCAAAAACTCGTTTTTGTTTTTAGAATTTAGCTAAGAATTCAAATACTTTCTTAAGGGAGATGAAAATCATTGTAGAGAAATTGGGGGAAAACAAGCTTAATTTTCAAAAACCAAAAACTAAAAATCATATGGTTATCAAACGGGGCCTAAAATTTTTGTTTTGAAACCTTAAGGACCAAATAGACATAAATTTCAAACCTTAGGGACAAAAGTGTATTTTGGCCTAAATGTTATTGAAAAACGTTACTAACTTTTGTTGAATATATCTATTATTATTATTATTATTATTATTATTATTATTGCTTATTAATATCAATAAAATTATTAAAATATAATTAATTGTTATTAAATAATATTTATGTCGATAGTGATTCTACGTAATGTATATATTTCAGTTTATGTGAATTAAGTATTAGTTGATAATATTAAATAATTGTTAAGATAAAAATTATTACCATCAAATAAAATAGTTATACAATAAATTAAAATTTATTCTCATGAATGGTTGTTTTAATTAAAAATTATATTAACAAATTATTTAGCTAATGCATTTTTAATCGTTATAAACATGTAACATTTCTTTATAATTATTAGATGTCTTGTTCTCATTCCAACACAAATAAACACATATGGATTAAATTTCTAGTTTTGTTTTTAAATCATTTCTCACAAGCAAACGTCAAAAGAATAATATTTTTATTCTCATTGATTTTTATTTTAGTTTCTTATCATTCTAATTTTAAGTATGTAAATGTTGCTTAAAAAATATTATTAGAAACCCTAATATCAATTCCACGATCTTTAATGCACCTATTGTCTCTTCGATCACATATTACCTCTCAATTAGAGAGATATCTATCTCAAGTCAAAGTAACATAATTGAAAAAAAATCATTTACTCCTTCCATCCTTCTTTTGATATTAATTAGGTATGTCTATCATATTATTGGTTTATATATTTTCAATTTTCTTATATTACATTGGTTTTGTATTTAATTATTCTTCAATAGATCAGAGATTATTGATCTTAAATAATTATAGATTAAGGCCTAATAGTTATCTATGACATGTTAATTGTCCGGCTATAGTTGCTAAAGATAAGGATCAATAAAGTTTGGCTTCTTAAGGGCATTATTAGTGCATCAAGAGTATTAAATTTTATACTAACTTTCAATCGAATAAGTCTCAAGTTAAATGTGATATTTAGTACAATAGGAGTTGGGAGATTCGAACCATAGACCTCGTGGTCGTTAAAAAAAATGTTGTAAATAATATAAGGTCTTCTAAATTAACGACCACGAGGTCTATGGTTCGAATCCCTCCAATCCCTATTGTACTAAAAAAAATTGTTGTAAATAATATCAGGTATTCGAAGTTAAATGTGATATTTATTATTAAAATTATCTTAAAATGATAAAGATAAGCATGCACTTTAAATTTAAAAAGAATTCCGTTTATTTATTCGATGAGTGCTTCTTCAAAAAAAAAAAAATAGAGGCATCAATGAGTGAACATTTTATATTCTTCCCTTTTCTTCCTTTTGGTGTTTTTTTTTTATATATAAAGTTATTATTATTAGTTTATCTTTTAAAATATTATCTCTCTTTCATTTTCTTCCTTCTTCCTCCATCATTTGTCTATTATCTTCATCTTCTTCTTAAGCTATACCAATGGTTTTCTCGATGCCCTCAAATGCGTTACTCATGCTTCACACGAGGTACCTCTACATTATAATAATGTTTTGGGTTAATTTAATATAACTCTGTTTAGAATATATAAGTTTCAATAATTGATTTTAAGATAAAAATATTAGTTTATTTTGAACTTACTAATATTAAAATTAAAAAATATTTAATTTTAAGTTAGCATATTAATGTAAAAAATCACCTTCAAATTACTTGAATTAATAAAAGTATATGATATTTTATTTCGAAACTTAGTAAAATCAATAATTTTTAATTTTTAATGAATCATATTAAAAAATATATTTATTTTTTCTTTTTCCACTTGTTGCAAATAATAATAAAATTAGTATTCTTCTTCTTCTTTTCATTTGTTTAGTCGAACTTTATGAGGCGAATGATCAAACACAAACTAATTTACATAATTAGGATTGAACCTCTAAATCAATGCTCTTATTTTGGACTTAGTTATCTAAAAACAAAATAAATAACAAATTAAATAGTTTATTTGCTTGTTTAGTTAGTAAAATTAAAATCTCAAATTATGCATAAAAAATTTCAAAAAACTCTAATTTTATTTAAATCTCAATTTCAAAATTGATGGAAAAATATTCCTTTAAAGAATTTTGGACAATAATTGAAATGGGGTTGAATTTGAATTACAAACTTCTTTTTTTTTTTTTTTGAGTTGAACAACATTAGGGGTGGGGGGATTTGAATATTTGATCTCTTGGTCGATGGTACATACCAATTACCGCTAAGCTATGCTCACTTTGACATTTAAGTTATGCTCACTTGACATTTGAATTACAAACATACTAAACTAAAATTAGTAAAATAAATAATATTTAATTTTATATTAGCCATATAAAAAAGTATTTATTGTACAAATTAATCATATTGAAGGTAAAAAGAATATGTATGATATTCAATGTAAACTTAGTCATATAAAAATAAAATATATATTTTTTATTTTTGACGTAGTCATTTTAAAAAACCTACCCAATATATTTTGTTTTTAAGAAACAATTTTAATTTTGAATTTGGTTATATTTGAACAATAAAAAGAATATTTTAACTTTAACTCACCTATATTACAATAACAAAAATAAATAATTAAAATGAAAAATTTAAACTAATCTAAAACTAACAATTGATGGAATACAATTAAATATTTCACAAACTCAAGATTTCTAAATATGCACTCCAAACTCAAGCTTCGTAAGCCTGCACACCAAACGCACAGTTTTCCTAAATTTAGATTTCCTAAACCATCCTAGCTTAACCCGCAAGTTTATCATTCCTATGCTTATGTCAAACCTGTTTGTGAAATAGCCGCAAAGTTTGAGCCCCACTAAAGAATCTAAATATTACATTTTTAATATATTTTATATATTAAAATATATATTTTGATTATTTAAGTCCTACTCAAATGAATAATTTATTAATAGATCTAATATATTAATAAAATATACAATTTTCCTCTTTAATTCATTGTCGCACATAACTGCGACACGGAGCGGCCAACGTCCTCAAAAAGGGCGATTTGAAAAGGGAGTCACCACCAATTTTTATGGTGTGATTGGGCATCAAAATAAAATAAAACAACTTTTTTTGAAAAAAAAAAAAAAAGAAAAAACGGTATGTGAAAACTAGATTTGGGCTCGAAAGTTATTTGTGTGTGGGGAAGGTGTTAGCACCCCACAACATTTGCTTAAAATGGTGGCCAAATTTTAATCTTGAATTGCAAAATATTTTAGAAGAAAAAACTTATTTAGAAAAAATGAGATTTTCAAAACAATGTCTTATTTTACCTCTCATTCCCCGAATATTTGAAGTCACAATCCCATAAAATAAGTGGATAAACATCCATTAATTTGACTATATTAGAAATATTCCCAAAAAAACTTAGGAAAAATTATCCACCTCAAGAATATGAGAAATTTTACAAATTTTCAATTCCGTCATAGGATAGCCTTTTAGAAAAGAAAGTTTAAAAAATACAATAAAATTTTTATTTTAATTAATTTCATTTTTTCTTGGGATCAAAATCTCGGACTCCCAAAGATAATGATCCCTCACTTCAAGAATTCTAGATAATCAAACTATAACACCCTAGGCCCGGGATTAGGACCAGGATTTGGAATCCGAATTCGACACCCTAACGGCCCTAGCATTCCCCTGCATCCCCCGTGGCCTGACCACGCTACCTAACTTGTCTTTAGCTACTTCTAAGAGTGAAGACAGTCCCCACAAACCAACACGGGTCCTTTCAACATGTTTTGTTCTCACTCACACGCTTCCTAGGAAAATGCCCAGGAGGTCACCCAACATAGGATTGATCCAAGCCAAGCACGCTTAACTTTAGAGTTCCTATGATTGAGCCACCGAAAAGAAAGGTGCACCTTGTTGGTATAGGTAGTAGCTATCAATTCTTTTAAGCCTTTTCTTAACCATGTCTTGTATAGCCTCAGGATCCCTCTCATTTGAATGTGGTCTCGGTTCATTCATGTACCCCTCCTGAACTTGGGCGTTATATGCCTACCAGCTTATGCCTTGGTTCGTCCCCGAACCACATTTTACTGGGAGAGGTTCCGCTCTGATACCATTTGTAAGGCCTGGGATTCGGACAAGGATTTGGAATCTAGATCGGGCACCTAACGGCCCCGGCATTCCCCTGCATCCCCCGCGGCCTGACAATGCTACCTAACTTGTCTTGAGCTGCTTCTAAGAGTGAAGATTGTCCCCACCAACCTGAAGGGAATAATCGAATTAAACCCACTGTGGAAGCATAAGAATCGTCTTTGATTTATTTAGAATTAAACTAAAATACAAGGGTTAACAATAAGTACCTTCCAAATATGAAAATATTTCTAGTGGATCTTTATCTCCTCCATAAAATCTTCTTGGCTATGACTCGAACACAAGACCAAGGCTTGTGGGAGCCTCTTGAAAGAAAATCCATAAGGGATTGAAGATGAAGAGGTCTAGAGAGAATTCTCTAATTCTCTCTATTGAGGAGATGTGTGTTGTGAAGAATGCACAATGACTCACCCCTAGGGTCCTATTTATAGTGGTCTAGGAAAAATAATTAAATAATATATTTTAATATCTAATATATTAAAATATATTTATCTAACCAATTTGAATCTTATTCAAACCGTTTAAAATTCTCCTACGACATTTATTTCCTAATTTGAATCCAATTCAAATTTAATAAATATCTTTTATTTAATGTATCTAATATATATTAATTATTTTAATATTTAATGTATCAAATATAATAAATATATTTTCCTTTTTTATTTAATATATCTAATATATTAAATATTAATTTGAACACTTCAAATTAAATATTAATTTGAACATTTCAAATTTTAATATTTAATGTATCAAATACAATAAATATATTTTTCTCTTTTATATTTAATATATCTAATATATTAAATATTAATTCGAACACTTCAAATTAAATATTAATTTGAACATTTCAAATTTTTCTTTGAACTAAATTGATCTGTTAGTGTTACTATGAGCTAGCAAGGGGACCTTATGGACCTACAGATTATAAGCTCCAATGATACAAAATTAATTAATTAATTTTCATTCATTAGCTATATGTCACTCCACTATAGACCTAGAGTTGCACTCTTATGTACTGTAGGACAAGTTGTGTCCATAGATATAATCATTACATGCAAGTCGATCATTCACGAGTTGTTCGTAATTACAGTTGGGTCAAAAGTCCGTTTTACCCCTATAATTACATATTACACCTTAAGTACCATTGATCATCTAATGAACGATCTTTTTATAATCTAATTATAAACTAAGTCCCTCTCGGGCCAATGAGAGGGTGAGACCCCATTGTTCAAGTCTCGAAATCAGCACTTAAGGGAACTACTCATCTACTTACCCTATATGGGAAGGAGTGAATTCCATCTTATGAGATTAAGTTTCCAACTCCCTATTTGGTCAAGTCCCCAAAATGGTAGGCATATTGAATCGGTCATAAAAGTCATTCTCACCCATGCAAATCAAAGGACAAGTTCTTACAGGCAGGAGTTCATAACTCACTCAGGATTAAGATCGAGTTGCATATGATCATCCTGATGAAATATTAATCTTCTCAATTAATGGATTTATAAAGAGAGATTAAATATTTCGTGATTCAGTCTTATACAAACTCATTGTATAAGATACCCCCACTCATATGTCTCCACATGAATGATTTGGATCACAAATCATTTGTAACTATTACAAAGTGGGCCGTATCAATAGTATTACCAAGATAAGGCACCCAACCTTATCGATATATTATGACCCTTTAGATTATTTCTTGAACATGATCATCTCGTATGTCAACAACATACTGTTCAAAATTACAATAATAACCTTGGATTTTTCATATAATAGATAATATTATATTGAAAATAAAATAACCAAAATTATTATTAATTATATTATTAATTATGAGGCTTTAGGGCATAAATCCCAACAAAACCAACACGAGTCCTTTCAACATTCTTTAACCTCACTCACATGCTTCCTAGAAAAATTCACAGGAGGTCACCCAACTAGGATTGCTCCAAGCCAAGCATGCTTAAATTTAGAGTTCCTATGATTGAGCCACCGAAAAGGAAGTTGCACCTTGTTGGTATAAATAGTAGCTATCAATTCTTTTAAGCATTTTCTTAACCATGCCTTGCATAGCCTCAGGATCCCTCTCATTCGGATATGGTCTCAATTCATTCATGTACTCCTCCTGAACTCAGGCATTACACGGACTCCCAAATATTTCTAGATTCTATCATAGGATTTTTTAAAAAGAAAAACGGCCTTGAAAACCCACTTTCCAAGTAAGACACTACAAAAGACTTTAGAAAATAATACTTTGGTTATAAAACCTTTATGTCAAAAAGAGTAATATTAAAGACTTAGAAATAAATTTACAAAAAGAAAAAGTTAAAAGAGACTGGGAAACATTAACACAAAAAAAATATCAAGAAAATGAAAATTTAACATAATAAACAAGCTCAATGTAAAGATAAATTAAACAATGCATAATAATCTATTCAAAGTAAATAAGCAAAAATCATAATGTGCAAGTATGTTAAAATTTTAAATCAACATATTGGAGTTGATCTTGGACTTCCAAAGGATCAACTCCTCACCTCAGGAAAACTAGAAAATCGGACTTCCAAATATTTCTAGATTCCATCGTTGGATAGTGCTTTTTTAAAAAAAAAAATTCAATATGGATTAAAATATAAAAAAAAAAAATTTGTATTAATCAGCATGCATATAGCAATTTCTCAACAATGATAATTAGAAACATAATCACATTTAAAATATACAAAAATAACACAAGAAAATGTGCTAATAAAAGAACTACAACACTTAAAATAAAGTAGATATGTTCCTTCAGAAAAAATAAAATAAACATAAATATAAGTGCAAAAATACAAAAATTAAAGGTTGGTGAAATAGAAAGAGATGAAAAAGAACAAAAAAAAGTAAATAATAGGCAAAAAACGAAATGACATAAAATAAAATTAAAAAAAAAACAATACAAATTAACATAGAATTAAAAATAAATAAATAAAGCATGGAAAATTGTTTTGAAAAAAAACACACTCAGTACAATGTAATATAATAATAATAATAATAATGATAAATACGCAATCACACATATAATAATAATAATATTATTATTATTACTTTTTTTTTTTAAAAAAAAGCTTCCGTCCCTAAGTACATATATATAAAATAATAATAATAATAATAATAATAAAACTAACATTTTTTTTCTCTCCTTTTCTTTTTTAAACTAACCTATTTCTTTTTTCTCCACCTTTCCTTTCACTCTCTTCATCTTCTTCTCCTCTCTATTTTCAAACTTCATTTTTTTCTCTCCTTTCTCTTTAGCTCTTCACCAAGCAAATTTCCTTTACAACAGAAGCAAAAAGCTCAACCTCTCAACGAAGGTAAGTTACTCACTCCCTTTTTTTTGCTCTTTTTCTTTCTTTGTTTGTTTGTTTGCTCCTCATTTTTGGTAAATAAGACTTACAAGAGAAGAGAGGAAAAAAAAAAGATGAGTAAAGCATGGAGATGATAGGTAAGAGTAATAACACGAAATCTATAGTAAAATGTAAAAATGAGTAGGAGTTCATATTGCAAACAAAGTAAAGATATCAAAACTAAAGAACGAAAGAGAAAAATATATATGTATATATAAAAATAAAAATAAAAACAACAACTCGTAATACCCTTACTATACTATTGTTTTTCAGGGCATTTCGAGATAGAGACAAAGAACTTAAGGTCGAAAACAAGAACACCCAAAGAACTTGTTGCTTGAGGTGCGGATCATCGGGACAAAGCCCTACCAAATGCAACCTCCAACTAAGCTAGGTTTTCTTATTTTGTTGCTTTAGACTTTGATATTTTTGTTATGTATACAAAAGATCCTTAAATTTCTTCTAGATTAGAGACTCACTACACAGTGGGTTCGTATTTTTTTGTGTGGATGGCTTGAAAACGTGGTTGTTGTTGATGAGAGGGAAAAAAAGGTTGAGAAAAGAAGGGTTTCTTCTCGATTTCTTCTTCTTTTTTTTTTTTTGTATAGACGAGGATCCTTCTTCTCCCTTAAAAGGTTGAGAATGAGGGGTATAAAAACTTCAAACCACTTCTTCTTTTGCATACTACTCCAATGACCATGTTTTTGGCAGTTTGAAATCATGCCAAAAAGAGCTTAGCACCAAAATAGACCAACTTTTGGTCAAGCAAAACAAAATACAAAACGTATTCACTTAACCAAAATTTTTTTATCCAAAAAAAAAAAAAAACTATGGTTTCTCCAACTTAAAATAAATAAATAAAAGACATAAAAAAGTAAAAATAGCAAATAACAAACAAATTTCAAAGTGGAGGCATTCCAATAATGAGCAATTTAATAACTGTTATTGCCAAATTTTGGACAGGAGAAATCTCACCTGACCTCCACGTGACAACGACGGTGAATTTGTATTCTTGGGGGAAGAACGCGGCTTGCAAGACAAGAAAAACCTGGACACCGGTGTGGTGTAGGCCACACAGGCTCCGATGCTTAAGTCAGAAAGGGTTTTGAGAGAATTTAGGAGTTTTAGGAGAGTGTTGTAAGCTGGAATGAACTTACCTTGCTCTCCCCCTGAAGGAGAGCTTAAATAGCTTCCTTCCTACGGTTTTTCGTGGGTTTCCGTCTTCTAATGGGGAAAGGAAAGATCGAATTGGGCTGAACCGATGGCACACGGGCCATGAGGGACCGAGGCAAGGCCCAAAATTGGGCCTTGCCAAACTAGTCGGCCTCAGCCTGGCTGACCACGGGCTTGGGCCAAAGCCCAAGCCCGTTTCTTCTTCTTCTCATCCTGGGCCAATCCTCTGTCGGTTTCGGTCCGTTTTGACTTTGTATTGGGCTTCTTTCCTCGTTTGGCCCTTCGTTGCAGCCCTTTATCCAGCTCATTCTTGTTGGTCCAATTTCACCCATAACAATAACAAACATTAAAAAAATGCATAAACAAAAAATTTAAACGAGTAATCAATTTTATAAAAAGAAGTCGAACAAAAAATAGGTGGCTACATTTATTAAATACATTAATATATTATTCCCTCCATTATTATTTAATGTGTCAATATATATATATATTAATTAGGAATTTGAATATTTTAAAATTTTGTTTTAACATAATTGATCAATTAATGATTTTGTGAGTTAGCAATGTGACTTTATCGACCTACAAATTATAAGCTCTAATGATATAAAATTAATTAAATTAAGAGAAAAATATTTTTTTGGTATCTCAGGTTAGAAGTCGGTGTCTATTTGGCTGTTGAAGTCTCAAAAGGGACAATTTTAATCCTTGAAATTTGGAAAAAAGTTGAAAATGATCCATGAGATGATTTGAATGTTAGTTGACTAATGAAAATATTACGTGGTAGTGAATAGTTTGTTGACTTCAAAAATTATGTTAATTTTATATTAGTTTTTTATGACTGGACATGTGAGTTCACAATTTCTTTTCCCACTCTTTTTTCCCTTTCTTCTCCTCTCTCTCTTTTTTTCCTCTTCCAGCAATCTTCGCCACCAACATCAATGCTCATTTATTCTTAGAACATTAACATTGTTGAATACGAAGACAATTCAGAGACTAAATCGTTACAAAATTGAAAGTATAGGGACTAAATCGTTAATTACAAACTAAAAATTAGAGACTAAATGGTTACGTTCATGAATGATCAAGGACCAAAAATGTTTTTTTTAACCTTGTTATTATTAATCAGCATAAGAGAAAATCAATAAAAAATCATATCCAAATTTAATAAAATTAATGCATGAAAAAAAAATTAATTAAATTTTATGCATGAGTAAGCATTTGAAATACAAAAAAATAATTATAATAACAATAATTTTAAAAGAACTAATTTGTAACACCTCTCGTTTTCAGGGACAACTAAATTCGTCGTTTGGAGTTATTTTTGGAATTTGGCATTAAGTGATTGAATTGAGCTAATTAAGTTCTTTATGGGTTATTGGACGAGTTTATTTTTAAGTCCCAAATTCAATAATTTGTCAACTTAGTATATGTTGGATTTTAGATTTAAGTTTGAAAACTCAAAGAGTTACTTAAATATTTTCTCTCAGGATATTCCTATTAGAAGATAATTTAGGAATTTTTGGGAGTTTAAAGTTGGGTTGTTGGTCAATTAAAAAGTTAAAAGAAAAAGGATAAGAAGGCTAAAAAACAAAGCCCTAAACTTCATCTTCCCCTCCCCTTTCGATTTCTTCCTCTTCTTCCCCCCTCTCCCTCACTCAAGGCATCGACCTCTCCACCTCTCCTTGTGTTTTCCTTCGTGTCTCTCTCTCTCTCTCTCTCAATTTCTCAACCCTCTTTCGGCGAGCAAAGGCGCAACCATGAATGTTCAACAACAACGACTATTCTCTCACAGCATCGAAGCACCAGTAAGAAAATCTGTGTGATTTCCTTCTGTTCAACGGGTTTGTCACATACCCATGCCAAACCGACTTTGGTTTTGCAATACCCATTCTTAAATGTCTTTAACTTATGATTTTAAGTTCTTTTGGATGCTGACCAGCACGTGTTCGAGGCTGTTTGCATGAGTTCTAGTAAGGATTCATTCATTTTCAGACCTCAAAATCGTGTCGATATGTGACCCACACATCCAATTAGCCTCTAATAGGTTTACCCACATCTTGTAAGGTTTAGTGTTGCCAGATTGGACGCTATCGAACACCAACCATCCAGCCTTTCTGTCCTTTTAGTGCTGATTGGTAAGTTTTATCACGTTATGCTCCTTTTGCAAATCAATTAAGTATTGTAGCTTTGGTTCTAACATGTAGGAACTTTCAGTTTGTAGTTTAGGATCGATTCGAACACTTTCAAATAGCAAACATCAAGTATAAGAGCTCTTTCAATAAGTTTTAATGTGTTTTAGACCTTTTGCAAATCACTTTAGGTATTATAGCTTAGGTTCTAATGCATGTGAGCCTTCTATTTACAGGTTCAAACCAATTCGATCATATTTGAACACTCTCGAACCTGAATCAACAAGGCATTGGGCCTGTTTTTGTAAGGTTAGCAACCTTTAAACTCATTCAAATTGAATTAGAGTATCTTAGATTAGTTTCTAATGCTTGGTACCCTTGTACTCATAATCATAAGCCCATCTAGGGTTTTTTTGAATACTTTCTTACAAGCATTTGAGTTTTTGGGTGTGGTTTGATTCAAACTAGTTTCGGAGTCCTCCGAACACTTTCAGCAAGAATTGGGTCCTTTTTGGTCCCACTATGTTTTAGAGAGTTTGACCAAGGTATAAGGGTGGCTTTTGGAACCTTTTGGAATATTTTAGGATTGTTTTAAGTAAGTAGTTTCTACCTTTTGAGTTTATTCGACAGTGTGATGCATGCTTTATATTTTTCTTGTTTGATTTTGTACACAACATATCCATTATATGTTTTTGTGCCGTTTGAAGAGCATGTTTGGATGTTGACCAATGAAGTTTATGTGAAGTTAGTACAATGATTTATTGAGTTTGAGATATATGTATATACATGTATTGTTGGGAAAGGGACATGGTTTAGTAGCATGCCTAGGAAACATGTTTTCTATTGTGATTGTGTGGTTAAGGGCGGAGCATGACGAGTAAATCATGTGTCGGGCTGGGTGTGCGTTGCATGACACCTAGTGAGCCACCAAACAACAAACAACAATCAACATTATGTTCGCATGCACCCAAACAAACTTTCTCAAAGAAATAACTCAAGCATCATGCTTCACATACATACGCAAGTAAAATGAGCAAAAGATCTCTCTAACACATAAATTTCTGCACTATGCTATGAAATTAACACATGAAATTCCGCATCATACAATGCACAATCCTTCTAACACATGATTTACGCATCATGCTCTGCACACTCACACATGAATTATGTGCCATGTTATGCATTCACTACCCAACACATGATTTGCGTGTCATGCTTTGCACACTCATCATTTGAGTGTGCAAATTCAGTTGTTTTGCAGGCCACCTCTTTCCTCCGAATTACAAATTCACTATTGAATCACATGTCGATCAAGTGCGTTCACTTTGTCCAGATTTGTGCATCAACAGTTGGCGCTGTCTGTGGGGACCGAGTGTGTTCTACCAAGGAACTACCACACTAAAATAGAGGATAAGTGATAGGACTCAGAAAGTCCTTATTTTCTAAGTTTAATCCTTGTTATTTTTAATAATTTTATTCCAAGTCTCTCACTCGAATCTAGTGTAAAAACCTATGTTTCGTCTTCTTCTTTTAAGCATCACAAATCATCTCCTTTCTAGGCCTTTCAAGGGTGAGTAGTTAGTGATCTTCAAGCTCTGGACTTTGACTTTGAACCCTTGGAGTTAAAATAGGGTGTAGGTTATGGATTTGAATCATACATAATGGACCATGATAAGTATTAATTAATCACATTTATTGTATCTAATTTCCTTACATTTTAATTGCATATTGTGCTTAATTGTTAAAATTATGTTTAATTTAGTTTAGGTGGTAAATTGCCAAATATTTGGTAGAATTAGTCTAAAAAGCATATTTTAGTTTAAATTCATAAATTGAATTGAAATTGGAAAAGAAATGAAATAAAAATTGGGAAATTAGAAATTGGAAAAAATATAAATGAATAAGAAAAGAATTAGAATATGAAAAACACAAAAAAAGGTTTATCCATAATTAATAAATGAATATATATATCTTTTATTGTTGGTTGCATTTGAAATTGGGCTCAAAATTGAGCCCAATTAACTAAACAAATAAGAAGATACTTATTCATGTGGCTGCAGGATTTTGGTAGGAAAAAAAAAAAAAAAAAAAAGAGCAGATACGTGGATGAAAAACAGAATGCATGGTCATCTTCTTCTTTCATCCTCTTCTTGGGCAGAAATTGAAGGAGAACTATTCTTCTTCTCCTTAGCATATTTTTAGAAGGGAAAAAAGCTATTTTTAGTGGGAATTTCTACCTATAAAAGGGAGTGTAATGCATTGAGAATAGCATGGAAGAGTTTTAGTGTTCTTTTGAAACAAGAGCTTGGAGAGTGTAAAGTTGTGAGCTTTCAATTTCTTTCTTTATTTATTTTTTTTAGTTCTTTGAGTTTTTTTTTAATGCTTTCTCCCATTTACAGTCATTATTGCTTTTCCACCATGTGTGGCTAAGTTTTAATTTCTGGTTCAAGGGTGATTTAATTTCCAATTGTAATTTTGTGAGGCTTTGGGCCAAATTGAAATTTTATCTTTAATTCATGAATTCATTGTTTCTTGTTATTTTTATGATTGGTTGTTATTGAATTAAATTGACGCCTTAATTTAGTTTCAATTGAATTGTTGCTATTTATGATTTGTGATCCGTAATTGTCACAATTGATTAAAATATGTAGCAGAGAGTTGTCTTATGTGTGTGTAATCATGGCTTTTCCATTTTACATAGCTTGCATAATAGACTCTAGGGAAACAAAGAAACAAAAATTAATTAATTTGTAGCTATCTCAATTAGTTAAGTTTTGGTTTAGTCATTCTCATTGTTTTTAATGCTATTATTTAATTGATATGGAACGCTATCGTGCCCAATTGATTAAATGGTAAGGTTTGATTTTGATGCTTGGTCAGAGTCAGTTAAAACAGGAGAATTTACACTTGTTATGGCTTTTCCAAATAAGTAGACTAAGTTCTTGAATTTGAGAAATTAAAATTGATTTTTTTTAAAGCCTATGATCAAAATTACAATTGGAGGAAATTTATACCCTTGAATTGGAAGTTTCATAAAATTGATTTTTTTCTATTCGTTTTTTTTTCATTATTTAATTAATTACAATTTTTGTTCAACAATTCAACCCCCCTTATTTTATTATTTATTTATTAACTTTGAGAAATTAATTCAATTGGTTCCTTTGGGATTCGACCTGGTCCACTATTTCTACAAGTTAGATCTACATAATCAGTAATTATTTTGGAGGGCTTCGACAACCCGACCAAAATTTGGCGCCGTTGCCGGGGAGCTATTTTAGTTTCTCATTGTTTAATTTATTTGTTTATTTTACAGTGTATGAGTCGTTCTTCTCGAAATATTGAATTGCAGTACAATCCTGAAATCGAGAAGACAGCACGTAGACTGAGGAAGGAGACTAAAGAAAGAAAACGTCGTCTTAGAGAGGAAGCCAATAGAGATTTTGATAGTGGTGACACATCTACATTTCAAGATCAACTTCAAGAGGAGATGGCAGACAACACGGCAGAGAGAACTCTCAAGCAGCTGGCAGCACCTGATTTAAATCAACAACCTTTATGCATTACTTTTCCTACAATTGCATGTGATTTTGAACTTAAATCAGGCTTAATTCACTTACTCCCTTCTTTTCGTGGATGTGCAGGTGAAGACCCTCATAAGCACTTGAAGGAATTCCACATCGTATGCTCCGGAATGAAACCCCATGGTGTTACAGAAGAGCAAATCAATCTTAGAGCTTTTCCTTTTTCTTTAAAGGATCAAGCAAAAGATTGGCTCTATTACCTACCTTCCGGTTCGATCAGGACATGGAATGAGATGAAGAGATTGTTCTTGGAGAAATTCTTCACAGCATCAAGAGCTGCAAACATCAGGAAGGAGATTTATGGCATAACACAGATCACTGGGGAGACGTTGTACGAATATTGGGAGAGATTCAATAGATTGTGCGCTAGTTTTCCCCACCACCAAATTTCTGACCAACTCCTAATCCAATACTTTTACGAGGGACTGTTGCCAATGGATAGGAGCATGATTGATGCAGCAAGTGGTGGAGCATTAGTAAACAAGACACCTGAAGCAGCCAAATAATTAATTTCAAACATGGCAGAGAATTCCCAGCAATTTGGGACCAGAGCTAGTGGAGCTGTTCAGCAAGTTAAAGAGGTAAGTGAACTTAAAAATCAAATTTCTGATCTAACTGCTCTGGTTCGTCAAATGGCTGTAGGGCAATTACATACAGCAAAAGTGTGTGGAATATGCTCACTTCCAGGACATCCTACAGAAGCGTGCTCTCAACTACAACAAGATTCCTTTCAAGAAGCCAATGCCATAGGAGGATTTTCTGGTCAACCTCAAAGGAAGTATGATCCCTACTCTAACCATTACAATCCTGGATGGAGAGATCACCCGAACTTCAGCTACGGAAATCAAGGAGGACAACAGAGACAACCTCCTCAGAATTTTGGTAGACCACCACAAGCTCCTATGCAAGCCCAGACTTCAAACTCAGGTATGTCTTTGGAAGATGTTGTTAAGACTTTAGCTAACAGTACTCTTCAATTTCAACAGGAGACAAGGGCAGGCATGCAGAATTTGGGCAACCAAATTACTCAATTGGCTACATCAATTAGTAAATTGGAAGCCCAAAATTCTGGAAAGTTACCTTCACAACCAGAGGTGAATCCAAGGGAGAATGTCAGTGCAATTATGCTGAGAAGTGGGAAAGAGATTCCCTCAGGAGAGATTCCACCAAAGGAGAGAGAATTAAGCAAGGAAAAAGAAGGAGAAGAAGCTTCTTCTAAGGCACCAAACAGGGTAAAACTTGATCCTCCTCTATCTTTTCCTTCACATACTTCACTACCTCCTTTTCCTAGCAGGTTAGCAAAGCCAAAAGAAGATGAACACGAAAAGGAGATCCTTGATACATTTAGGAAGGTAGAGATTAATATCCCATTGTTGGATGCTGTCAAGCAAATTCCCAGGTATGCAAAGTTCTTGAAGGAATTGTGCACGAGGAAGAGGAAAACAAAAGAAAAGGAAAAAGTTGTGGTAAGTAAAAATGTGTCGGCTATCTTGCAAAAGAATATGCCAGAAAAGTGTAAGGATCCAGGTATGTTTTCGTTACCTTGTATTATTGGTAATAAGAAAATAGAGCGTGCCATGTTAGATTTAGGAGCTTCCATTAATGTCATGCCATTTTCTATTTATCAAGAATTAAAATTAAATGACTTACAAGAAACTGGTGTAGTAATACAATTAGCTGACCGTTCTTATATTCACCCTCTAGGAGTTGTTGAAGATGTCCTAGTGCAAGTTAATGAACTCATATTCCCTGTTGACTTTTACATCTTAGCAATGGATAGTAATTCACATTCAAAATCTGCTTCAATTTTGTTAGGGCGACCATTCATGAAAACAGCTAAGACAAAGATTGATGTAGATGAGGGTACTCTCTCGGTAGAGTTTGATGGAGAGATTGTTAAATTTAATATTTTCGATGCCATGAAATATCCTAATGATGAGCATTCTCTTTGTCATATTGATGTGATTGATTCAATTGTACAAGATGTATTCATAGAGGAAAATATTGAGCATGAGCATGAATCAAATGGACAATCTAGTTTAGAAGAAATGGATGATAAAATTGGTGTAGAAAAGTTGTTTTTATCAGAACCAGTAAATTCAAATGCTGAAATTTCTACTTCAACTAACAAAATGTTATCTTCTATCATGCAGGCACCAAAACTGGAGTTGAAAGCTTTGCCAGATCACCTTAAATACGTGTATTTGGGTGAAGTTGATACATTGCCTGTCATCATCTCAAAAGAACTCACAACGGAACAAGAAGAGAAGTTGGTTAGAACCTTGAAAGAATACAAACTTGCAATTGGATGGACTTTGGCCGACATAAAAGGCATTAGTCCATCAATTTGCATGCACCGAATTCTACTTGAGGACAATACCAAAACATCAAGGGAGCCACAAAGAAGGTTGAATCCAACTATGAAAGAAGTGGTAATGAAAGAGATACTCAAGTTGTTGGATGCAGGTATCATCTATCCAATCTCAGATAGTGAGTGGGTAAGCCCAATTCATGTAGTTCCGAAGAAAACTGGAATTACTGTAGTAAGGAATCAAAATAATGAACTTGTACCCATGCGTGTGCAAAATGGTTGGAGAATGTGTATTGATTTTAGAAAACTTAATCAAGTGACTAGAAAAGATCATTTTCCTTTACCTTTCATTGACCAGATGGTAGAACGATTAGCTGGCAAACCCTTCTTTTGTTTTCTTGATGGCTTTTCAGGTTTCTATCAAATCCCTATTGCACAAGAAGACCAGGAAAAGACGACATTCACTTGTCCCTTTGGGACCTATGCTTATCGGCGAATGCCTTTTGGTCTTTGTAATGCTCCAGGTACGTTTCAGAGATGCATGATGAGTATTTTTTCTGAATATATTGAGAAATGCATTGAAGTATTTATGGATGATTTTACTGTATATGGAGATTCATTTGATGAATGCCTGGATAATTTGACCAAAATTATGAAAAGATGCATTGAAACTAACTTGGTTTTAAATTATGAGAAGTGTCATTTTATGGCCACCCGAGGCATTGTACTAGGGCATGTTGTATCTTCTAGGGGTATAGAGGTCGATAAAGCGAAGGTGGATATTATTGCAAACTTACCTTACCCTACCAATGTTAGGGGAGTGCGTTCTTTTCTTGGACATGCAGGATTTTATCGCAGGTTTATCAAGGATTTCTCAAAAATTGTTTTGCCAATGACGAATTTATTGCAGAAGGAAGTTCAATTCGAGTTTGGAAAAGAATGCAAAGAGGCGTTTGATAAGCTAAAAGAATTGTTGACAAGCGCACCTATTATTCAGCCACCTCGATGGGACTTGCCCTTTGAAATCATGTGTGATGCAAGCAACTACGCAGTGGGAGCAGTTCTAGGCCAACGAGTTGACAAGAAAAGTCATGTCATCTATTATGCTTCCAGAACCTTGAATCCTGCTCAGTGCAATTATTCCACTACGGAAAAAGAGCTTTTGTCAATTGTTTTTGCTTTAGATAAATTTCGATCTTATGTACTTGGTTCTGAAATTATTGTGTTTTCTGATCACGCAGCTTTGAAGTATCTTTTGGCAAAGAAAGAATCAAAACCGAGGTTGCTTCGGTGGATTTTGCTTCTTCAAGAGTTCAACATGAAAATCAAAGACCGAAAAGGAGTGGAGAATTATGTTGCAGACCACTTGAGTAGATTGGTAAGAGAAGAAGATGATCTACCATTCAATGATGACTTTCCAGATGAGCATTTGTTCCAACTCAAAGGTATGATTCCTTGGTATGCTGATATGGTCAATTATTTGGTTACGAGAAATCTACCTTATTGTCTTAGTAAGTCTAGAAAAGCAAAAATAAAAAGTGAGTCAAAATATTATGTTTGGGATGAGCCTTTCCTATGGAAATTTTGTTCTGATCAAGTGATTAGGAGATGTGTGCCTGAAAATGAATTCCAGTCTATTTTAGCTTTTTGTCATGATTATGCATGTGGAGGGCATTTTGGACCTAGACGAACTGCTAGAAAAATCTTAGATAGTGGTTTATATTGGGAATCTATGTTTAAAGATGCATATCAATTTTGTAAGAGTTGTGAGAGATGCCAAAAAGTAGGTGCAATAACACGTAGGAATGAAATGCCTCAAGTTCCAATTCTTATTTGTGAAATATTTGATGTATGGGGTATTGATTTCATGGGCCCTTTACCATCTTCTTGTGGCTTTTCTTATATACTTTTGGCTGTGGATTATGTGTCAAAATGGGTGGAAGCAAAAGCCACCAAAACTGATGACTCTCAAGCTGTTGTAGGTTTTATCAAGGCTAACATCTTTAATAGGTTTGGAATTCCAAGAGCCATTATCAGTGATCAAGGAACTCATTTTTGCAATAGAACTGTCGAAGCTTTGATGAGGAAGTATGGAGTGAATCACCGAGTGGCCACCGCCTACCACCCTCAAACCAATGGACAGGCTGAAGTTTCCAATAGAGAAGTTAAAACCATCTTGGAGAAAACGGTGAATCCAGGAAGAAAAGATTGGAGCCTTCGTTTGGAAGACGCGCTATGGGCTTATCGAACGGCCTACAAGACTCCTATAGGGATGTCTCCTTACCGGTTGGTTTTTGGCAAGGCATGTCATTTACCGGTGGAGATTGAGCATAAAGCTTATTGGGCGGTTCGGCGATGCAACATGGACCTAGACAAAGCTGGAGCATCAAGGTTATTGCAATTGCAAGAATTGGAGGAGTTGCGGCTGGATGCTTATGAGAATTCAATAATTTATAAAGAGAAATCCAAATTGTTTCATGATAACATGCTTGTTCGAAAACAATTTGAGATTGGTCAAAGAGTTTTGTTATATAATTCTCGATTGAAGTTTATGCCTGGTAAGTTTCGTTCTCGATGGATTGGCCCATTTGTTATTACTAATATATTTCCTTATGGTGCAGTGGAAATAAAAAGCTTGGATTCAGACAAAATTTTCAAGGTGAATGGTCATAGATTGAAAATTTTCCATGGGGGTGAAATTGCTCCATGTCTCATTAGCTTCCGGTTGGATCGCCCCACTTATTTGGATGAATGAAACATTTCTTGGCTCCGTCGAGCAAAACGACGTTAAAAAAATTGCGCTTATTGGGAGGCAACCCAAATGTTTTCTTTACTTTTCCAACTATTTATTCTCTTTCTCTTTGTTTGTTTTATTTTATTTTTTATTTATTTTATTTTTGTTTGCAGGGCATTAATTTTTAATAAGGCGTGACCACCCATTCTCTCAACACCACAAACTATCCAGTTCAAGTTGTTTGCAAATCAGGGGAGTTTAATTTTCTTCTCTTGTTCATTTCTTTTGTGAACAATCTGCTTAGTTATACATTGAGGACAATGTATAGTTTAGGTGTGGGGGAGGTTTTGTTATACAATTTCTTTTCTTAAAAAAAAAAAAAAAAAAAAAAAAAAAATTTGCTTTGAATTTAGCATGTTTTAATTCGTACATGTTGATTTTTCTTTTGAAACCTTGAGTTTTTATTGATATCCTTGAATGCCTTGTAAGTTAAGGATGCATCTTTAATTGGAATTTTAATGCATGAGAGAGATGAGCATGATTAGTGTTTTCTTTAAAAATTATATGATAGTGTCTTATTGATTTATTGATTGAAAAGTGCACAAGGCTTGATGCAAATTACACCTCCCAGTGAGTTTTTGGGCCTATGAGCAACTCATTATATTTTGCTCCATTTATTTCATGATGAGTGTTGTCAAACTTAGTGTGCTTATTCTAGAACTTGCTTGTGAATGCATTTTGAGACCATATTTTTTGGATTGATGCTTTAATATGATAAGGGCAAATTAGGATTAACCAATTTTTTGACTCCTAATAAAATACCTACCTTTATGTTTTTCCCTTTAGTTAGCCACGTTGAGCCTATTTCCTATTTTTTCTTGGTTCTAACACATTATATTCAGCCTAAGACCATTTTGTTTGTTAGCCTCAACATTTGTACCTTTGCCAAGACAAGAGAAAATTTTGCATGGTAGTTAATGTTTGAGTGAGAAAAAAAAAAATCAAAAAGAGGAAATTTGTTAAAAAAAAAAAAAAAGGTGTGCCTTAACATCAACAAAAAAAAAAAAAAAAAAAAGAGGAATATATATATATTTGGAGAAAATTTTGCCAAAAGCATTTGAATTATTAAATGTTACTTCTCCAAAGTTCTTAGTGCTTGAATGAGACATGAGAATAAAATTCAAAGTCTTGGGTAGTGTGTTTTGTGATTGTTATGTGGCATTAATATCATGCAAGTACACAACTCTTGTCTTGATTGTGAAAACACCTTAAATTTTCCTCCTACCATACCCTTACCTAAGCCCCATTACAACCCTTGTTAAGTCCCTTTGATTTTTGCATTCAATTCATCTATAGTGGTGGAAATTTGATTCATTTGCAAGCCTATGGTAATAACATGCTATGTTTTGATTTTGAGAGTAAAAAAAAGCACCCAAAATACTTTGAGAGTATTGAGTGAAATCATGTGAGGGTGTTAAGTCTTGTTGCATTTGATTTTGGTGAATTGATGAGATGCTTGAGTTTTTATAAAATGTATCCTATGAGTGCTTAATCTCTTGATTGTCACTACAATTCAATTCATTGATGTATAATTGGCTTTATTGGTATCCTTGGATGTTGAGAGAGATGAAAAGGGAGTAGAGGGGAGAATTGGTATGTTGAGTTAAGGTATGCTTGAGGACAAGCATAGATTAGGTGTGGGGGAATTTGATAAGTATTAATTAATCACATTTATTGTATCTAATTTCCTTACATTTTAATTGCATATTGTGCTTAATTGTTAAAATTATGTTTAATTTAGTTTAGGTGGTAAATTGCCAAATATTTGGTAGAATTAGTCTAAAAAGCATATTTTAGTTTAAATTCATAAATTGAATTGAAATTGGAAAAGAAATGAAATAAAAATTGGGAAATTAGAAATTGGAAAAAATATAAATGAATAAGAAAAGAATTAGAATATGAAAAACACAAAAAAAGGTTTATCCATAATTAATAAATGAATATATATATCTTTTATTGTTGGTTGCATTTGAAATTGGGCTCAAAATTGAGCCCAATTAACTAAACAAATAAGAAGATACTTATTCATGTGGCTGCAGGATTTTGGTAGAAAAAAAAAAAAAAAAAAAAAAGAGCAGATACGTGGATGAAAAACAGAATGCATGGTCATCTTCTTCTTTCATCCTCTTCTTGGGCAGAAATTGAAGGAGAACTATTCTTCTTCTCCTTAGCATATTTTTAGAAGGGAAAAAAGCTATTTTTAGTGGGAATTTCTACCTATAAAAGGGAGTGTAATGCATTGAGAATAGCATGGAAGAGTTTTAGTGTTCTTTTGAAACAAGAGCTTGGAGAGTGTAAAGTTGTGAGCTTTCAATTTCTTTCTTTATTTATTTTTTTTAGTTCTTTGAGTTTTTTTTTAATGCTTTCTCCCATTTACAGTCATTATTGCTTTTCCACCATGTGTGGCTAAGTTTTAATTTCTGGTTCAAGGGTGATTTAATTTCCAATTGTAATTTTGTGAGGCTTTGGGCCAAATTGAAATTTTATCTTTAATTCATGAATTCATTGTTTCTTGTTATTTTTATGATTGGTTGTTATTGAATTAAATTGACGCCTTAATTTAGTTTCAATTGATTTATTGCTATTTATGATTTGTGATCCGTAATTGTCACAATTGATTAAAATATGTAGCAGAGAGTTGTCTTATGTGTGTGTAATCATGGCTTTTCCATTTTACATAGCTTGCATAATAGACTCTAGGGAAACAAAGAAACAAAAATTAATTAATTTGTAGCTATCTCAATTAGTTAAGTTTTGGTTTAGTCATTCTCATTGTTTTTAATGCTATTATTTAATTGATATGGAACGCTATCGTGCCCAATTGATTAAATGGTAAGGTTTGATTTTGATGCTTGGTCAGAGTCAGTTAAAACAGGAGAATTTACACTTGTTATGGCTTTTCCAAATAAGTAGACTAAGTTCTTGAATTTGAGAAATTAAAATTGATTTTTTTTAAAGCCTATGATCAAAATTACAATTGGAGGAAATTTATACCCTTGAATTGGAAGTTTCATAAAATTGATTTTTTTCTATTCGTTTTTTTTTCATTATTTAATTAATTACAATTTTTGTTCAACAATTCAACCCCCCTTATTTTATTATTTATTTATTAACTTTGAGAAATTAATTCAATTGGTTCCTTTGGGATTCGACCTGGTCCACTATTTCTACAAGTTAGATCTACATAATCAGTAATTATTTTGGAGGGCTTCGACAACCCGACCAGACCACAAAATTCTCAGTTTGACTGGAATTAGGGCAAATTGCGACCGCAAATTTTTTGCTTTGGAAATTATGCAGTTGCAACCTCCGTTGTTGGAAAATTCCTACAAAAGAGCAAATAATGGTTAAATTCTCTAAAAAATGACTCTTTTATTGCTTAAATGACTCAATAATCACCAAATGACTATTTCCACGTGACTCTTTCACTTATGCATGCTTTTGGACAATAAAAACACATAAATACATGCAATCAACCATACCTTAAGTAAGAAATGAACTAAATTTAAGGCTAAATAAAGGTGATAAACATAGTTCATCAACGAGGTTAGGGGCAGATTAGATCGGTCTCGTGAAAGTGAAATACCAAATGAGAAATCACATCATGAGGCCAAAAGACAGAAGATAGATGACTAGAAGTCACTTAGGCTCGGCCTCCCAACCAATCGAGTTCAGAAATACACTCCAACACCGGTTCTCCATGAACATATCCAAATGAAGGTACGTCACTTAAATTTATTGAAGTAGCCTGAAAAGATGAAAACCATACCAAATAAGAGAGATAAATAGAAATATTTCCTCTATCACGAAGACCATAGACATTTAACCCAAGATTGCTACCAGTTGAAATATGATATTGGAGCCTTGATACACAATGGCTTCTTGAGAGAATACATTGATGGAGATGCTAGGAAGAGGCTGAGGCCGACTCGAGGCGATCAACATAGGGAAGACCGGGATTCTCCACCAACATGCAAAATCAGAATCATCTATGGAGAATTGACAGGTGGAGAGTCAAATTGTAAATGGAAAGCTAGAGCTCGAGAAGCATGTCATGCACCCGAATATAATGGATTATACTTTGTCCAAATTAGTAATCTAACTTCAAAAAATAGAGTTTATCAAGGTCGAGGCACAAAACCTCCATCAACCCCACAATGATGCCTTAGTGGTTGCTTTAACCATAGCTCATGTTCAAGTGCATCATATTTCTAGTTGATGGTGGAAGCTTGGTTGATGTTCTATCATTAGCTGCTTTCAATGCCATGAGACTTGGTGAGAACAACTACGAAGTAGCCTAACTCCCCTAGCTGGATTTGGAGGAGAAATGGTCAACCCAGAAGGAAACATTAAGTTACTTGTGACTTTTGAGGAGAATCCTAACTCAATGATGAAGATGATAAATTTCTTAGTTGTGAATTGTTCTTCTGCATACAATGTCATCTTAGGAAGACCAACTTTGCATGAGCTGAAAGCAGTACCATTTACTTATTATTAGGCCATGAGTTTCCAACACCAAATAGGATCGGAGTGGTCAATGGAGAACAAACAATTTCTAGAGAATGTTACTACTCATCTTTGAAAGAAACGAAGCTAGCTCAAGCTTTCCCAAACAATAAATGACAGAAAAGAAGCCGACCAAAAGAGGAAGCTGAGGTCGACCCCAAAGGAGGTTGAGGCAAACCTCACATTTGATTAGAAGTTTTCAGTTTATTTTCTTTTCTTTGTATTTATGCTCTATAGAGCCATTAAATTTCCAATTGATAGGTTATAAAGTTTCATTTAGTAGGATAGGTTTGTTTTTCTTGTTTGAGGATAAGTCAGAGATGCTATCATTTCATTTTATTGATCATAAAAGTTATGTTTTGAAAGTCAATTTCTACTCAAGCAAGATTTTTCTACTAGAAAAATCCTCCTTGACTAGAAGGCTTAATAAGAAATATGCCTCCCTCTTAAACAAAAAGGAAAAAAGAAAAAGGAGATATGCCTTCCTATTAAGCAAAAAGAAAATAAGGGGATAGGCATCTATCTTAAACAAAAAGCAAGAACAAATGAAGAAAAATATAAAAACTAGGGGCCGACCAAGTTTGTCATGGCCGAGTCGAGGCCAAAATTATTTACAATCCCCTATATCAATCCAAAAGACAACAATCAAGACAAAGCAATTGATCGAGGGCTGGCCAAAGCAACCATTGTCGAGTCGAGGCCAAGATAATTAACAATTCCCTACATCAATCCAGAAGGCAATTCAATTTATTCAAAGCATTTTATTGGGGGATTGACCAAGTCAAACATGGCCGAGCGAGGGCAATATTATTCACAGTCCTTAGTTTCAATCAAAGAGGCAATTCAACCAATTCAAAGCTACAATGGCCAAGGGCAAGGTGAATGGAAGCCCTTGATTAGGCCACGAAATCAACAAAGGATGAAAGTAAAACATCAATAGGATATGAAAGGAAAATAATATGGTACTTCATTCTTCTTGCAAATACTTTCATAAACTATTACAAATTTTTGTTAGAATGTAGAACATAGTGCAAGAAGTCAAAGAGATACAAAAAGTAAAAAGTACATTAAAGTAGAAGGCAAAGAGGTCATTAGTTGTTTTGGGCACAATTAGACTCCATATCTTGACCTTCGGGGTTTTCACGATTAGAGAGAAATTGGTTATGTAGAAACCCCAAAATCATGATCAGGTATTAACGAGCGACTCTCCTGGAAGACCATTGGACTCCACATTCTAGAATTTCATTCGGCATGTCAAAAAACTCTTGAATCCCCTTGTATGTGTCAACTAAGAATTGAACGTTACTGATACGTCCCTCAGCTTCAGCTAAATGAGCCTTCAAGTTAGTGAACTCAGTCTTAGAGCTTGCTTTTACAGTAATCGGCTCAAACATATTCAAAAGCTGGTTGGCTCAGTTTAGTTCGACCTGAGCTTGATACAGGTCGGCTCGAGGGGCGTAGTTTTGTTGAAGGTTGGAGATATGATTTGACATACTCAGACTAGCAACAAAAACTTTATGGAATACCTACAACATCAAGTTAACAAGTTAATAACTTAACGTGAAGTACAATGTTTACCTCGGCCTTGGCCAGGTAGTTGTGTTGTCAGCAAAAGTATAATTACCTGATGAAGTTTGTATAAAGCTTGGGTGATGTTATGGGAGGGGTCAAAAGAGCCAACTTCCCCTGTAACCTAGCCCTCCCCTACCCCTATTGTAACGCCCGGCTTATTTAGGAGTTTAAATTTTGAATTTTGGAATTAAGTGGAATGATTTTCATTGGGTAAGTTAAATTTGAAGGTTAATTTGAAATTTAGAAGGAGAAAAATGGTATATTTGGAATTGAATAAGTTGTTAAGGGCAATTTTGGAATTTAAGTTTTGGTCAAGGGGCAAAATTGGAAATTTTTTTTTTAGAAAAGAAGAACCATCCTTATCCCTCCATTTCTCTTCTTCTTCTTCTCTCTCCCACCCTCTCACCCGAAAACACCATCCTTAGCTCTTTCTCTCTCTCTCTCTCTCTCTTTCTCTTGTCTATCCGAAGACCCATCCCCAAATTCTTCTGTTTTTCTTCTTCACCGTGCAGCAGCTACCATCGCCGGAGAAGCCTTCCGTTTTCGCTGCCCAGCCTCGCCGACCAACCTCAGCTCGCCGAGCTTCTTCTTCTTCTTCCCCACCGCCGGCCTCCTTTTTCTTCTTCTTCCTCGCCGTGAGCTTCTCCGCCGAACGGTTCCTTCTTCTCGCAAACCCGATCGCCTTCGTCCGAGAGCTCCAGCTGCGTTTTCCTCCTATCAGCTTCCCGAACGCCGGTCGACGTCGTCCGTGTTAGCCTTGCAGGAGTCGATCCTCGCCGCCGGCTCTTCTCCTCATTCTTCTTCGTCTTCGTCGAGCAGCAGCCGCTAGCAGCTCGCCGGAGGCTCATCCCGTTCGCCGGTTTCTGTAACTTCAAAACCCAGATCCGTCGAAGCTCACCCTCGCGCCGCAAGTCTGAAGAACTCCCCGGTTTTCGCTCGGAACTGACTCACTGAGGGCGATTCTGCCCAGCACGCGCTCTCACGCGCCGATCGGGAGTCGCACGCGCTGCCGTCCGCCGGTCACGCGCCGCCGTCCCCTCCGCACGCGCCGCCGTCTCCGATTCCAATTTTCGAGCCTGAACAGTCCCGGTTGCGATCGTGTTCCGATTTGGGATAACGATTGGAGGATCAAACTATCGAATTGGAGGAGATCAGAGTTTGGAAGAGATTCTTATTGCTAGAATAATATTAATTATTCTTTCGAAGTAAGTAGTCATTTGGATTTAAGCCCTTTAAGTTGTTATTTGAAGGTGTTTATTATTTGAAAATTTATGAATTGTGAAAGTTTGCTCAATAATTGTGTTTATGAAGCATGTGGTGGTTAGTGAATCTACTCGGGAGATGTTTGAGCTAAAAGTGACCTTAGAATGTGGTTAGTACGAAAATAAGGGCTTAAGTTCGAGTTAAATGTGGCTGGCTTGTGTGGCCCTTAAGGTATCGCCTAAGGATGTGATTGGGCAAGTTTGGTTTTTGGTTTGTGAAGATTTGTGATTAAACATTTGTGCTTAAATATGTGTATGAGAGATATGGTGTGGTTGGCTGATTTATTATGAGGATTGTCGCGATGGGCTTATGATTACCTAGAATTGTTGCTATTCTCGTTTAAGTTATCAAGAATATAAGCAAATGAATGAATTTGATTATAGCTTTCCTTGTAAGCATAAATGTATGGATGGTTGTTTTAAACCGAATGATCATACGTGTTGGATTGTCTGAGTTGATTGGTTAGCAAGTTAGAAACGTCTAAAAGTATACCATGTTTCGAGTAATTATCCATGCTCCTAGCATAACTTGTGGGTTAGATTTGAAAGGAGTGGCTTAGGAAAATATGTCACTAGTGTGCGTAGAAGCTATGGATAAGTGGAGGTCTTGTTTAAGATGGTTGATAAGCTTATACACGAGTCTTTGTTCGAGATGCACGAAGGTTAGTTAGGAGGAAAAGTCACGATTAGTGATTTTGGTTACTAGTTGAGGGGCAATTGAGAATTCTTGTTGGTAGATGGACCTAACCGTAAGGCTTTGGCCCAAGTGTGATTGGGGCATGACTATCTGAATGCCTTAGTAACATGTTTGCTTGAATAAGCAAGAGGATTTAGATTTATGTTTGATAAATTGTGACTTGTGAAAGCATGTTTGAAAGTGACGTTCGTGAGGTATTTAATGAATGGTGGTTGTATTTGGAAGTTGCTTGAGCTAGAATTGCCTAAGATGGGGATATAAAGGGAATAAAGGATTTAAAGTTCCAAATTCATTCTAGTTAGTATGTGAATTAATCTAAGAATTGCCCAAGGTTGTGATTGGTTGAGTTTGAACGTATTTATGGTGTTTTGTGATTAACCATTGGTTGTCTTAAGTCCTAGTGTGTTTAGAGGACTGTATTCTGGGTTAATTAATTGAAGAGTTATATGCCACTAGCATAGGTACGGCCTATAGCTACGTGTAGTTCTTATTTGAGAGTACCATTGAACTAAGGTATAAGTTCTCACGTGAGGTTTGTGGTTATGATCTATAGTGAAAGTTCACAACGTTGCGATTGTGGTTATTTATGAAAGATGGGCCTGGATCATATGCTACAAATAACTTCCTAAAAGATTGAGAAGTGGGTCGTTCTAGGGTTGGCCTAAGAAGAGGGTAGCCTTTCGATTGGTCAGTTAGGATTTTCGTTTCGCCTATAAATGTGTATGAGGCGTAAGACATTTTAGTTGTTGAAAAGGCTGGGGGGGGGGGGGGGGGGGTTGTCCTCCCTGTTAATGTGAATTAGGGGATGTTCCCCTTAAGAGTGTTTGAAACCTCTGGGCCAACTTGTGACTGTGATTTGGGCATGAAGGTGAATGTAATGAGGTGGATTGACCCAAAAGGTTCCTAACGTGTTGTGAAAGTACGAAAACCCGTTAGATTGATGCTCCAACCCTAATTCTGTTGTTTCGTGCGAGTTTGTAAGCCTAGAACGCCTGTGATGTGATGAGCATAGGGATGCGTTCTCTATTGCCGTGTGCTAGCTTAGGGGGTGATTCCCCATTGTGATGAGCATAGGGATGCGTTCTCTATTGCCGCGTGCTAGCTTAGGGGATGAGTTCCCTAGTTGCCTGTGTGGCTATTGAGATGTGATGAGCATAGAGATGCGTTCTCTATTGCCGTGTGCTAGCTTAGGGGGTGATTCCCCATTGTGATGAGCATAGGGATGCGTTCTCTATTGCCGCATGCTAGCTTAGGGGATGAGTTCCCTGGTTGCCTGTGTGGCTATTGAAATGAGTATGGGGGTTAAAGACCTTCACGAGTTTGGGTTCTAGGTTACAGTACTCGCAGTTATGGCTCGAAGATAGGGTCGGAAAGTGGTGAAGGTTGTGGAATGATGAATTGGACTTTTGGAATCACTGAAGAAAGTTTTAGAAAAATTAAGCACGAGTGTGAGTAGAGCAAGTTTGACTTCGTGGTAGTTATTCGTTAAGCTTGGACCCTTAAATGTGCTACTTACTAAGTATGTTTATACTTATTCTTGCTACTTGTTTATTTTGCAGATTTGTGAGCATTCATGGGGTGGACGACGCAGGTGATGACTTGACGAGGCTATGGAGACTCCAACCCATCCCTTTGTCCCTGTTTTAGTTTTTAGTTTTTCCTTGTTCCCTGTTGTCAGTTGATTTGTAAACCTTAAATATTCTTTAGCCTCGTGTGTTGGTTAGAAGCTTTTAGTTTTGGTTGTCTGTTGTTTGAGCTCAGCATCATTTATCGTAGTTTGGTGGATGTTGAGTTTGTGATTTGAACCTTAGAAGTGTTTTTGTCTCTTTCCAGGTCGTTGTAAAATTTTGGTTTCTTGTAGTTACGCCGTCATGCTGCCGAAATTTCGGGCATGAACGAGGTAACTAAGTCGTGCTTCCGCGTTTAAAGAGTCGTTGAAAATTAGGGTCGTTACACCTATCCATAAAGGAAAACTCAAGTTCAACAATTCAACCTCGTTATCTAGTTAAGGGTCTCTCAGAAGAACAAATGTGTGAATCCGTGAGGAGGAAATCGATTCTTAAGGCTCCCCTAATGGGGTCAGCTCGACCTGAAACCTAGGTGACTTACGAACACTCATTCCTATGGAACGAGAAGGTAATGGAGGCCAAAGGAAGATCGTCTCATCTTTGGTAAGGTCAACAACATCAGCACCACGCGGGGTCGAGAATATTCCCCAACATTTTGAGACTTTTTGTTCTCCTGGTGCTCACACATAAAAGGTACACAAGCAGCCATTTCTAAAAAAGCAGGTACATATCATAAGAAAGATTGAAACAAAAATAATAATAATAAAAAAAGAATATGAAGCCAAAAACAGTGACTTTTTTCTCGGGCAGGAATAAGAGAAACAAGACACAAGGCGATTAGGTTTTATTGTGTAACAAAGTTAAGACCAAAGTGAAGATTCGTGTCCAATCTCCTAATAACCCTTACAAATCTATCTGCAACTTGACTACAATCAAAGTGGCGAGGGACTGGAACAATTAAAATAAGAAGAAAGTTAGCAAAGATAGAAATCAAGGGCAGTTTCAAACAAGAAAAAGGGAAGACACTTACCATATTCCCTAAAGCTCGAAGGAATTGCATAAGAATGACCATTTGAATCATGAGCCAAAAAATTCCCACTCATTAGGAACCATTGGCTTTTTCACTCTTTAACTGAAGATGGATGTCCAACTAGTGTTTGACCTTTAGCCATGATATAGTAAAAGAGATCCCCATGGACTGGATTATGGTTTAATTGGTGAAGAGACATGAAAGTTGGAATGTCCATTGGAGACTCATTCCCATATGTTTGCTAAAGGGATTAGCAGCCAATAAGGTGGCTCCATCTGTTTGGAACAATTTGGGTAGGAGTAAGTTGGACTAATGTAAAAAAGTTTGAAGAAATAGAGGAAGAGGGAGATGGGCTCCAAAACAAAACAAATTCAAGTAAAAGGAAACTTCGCAACAAGGAGGTACACTAAAACTATCATTTGGACCAAGCTTGTTTTCTGATCACGCTACTTTAATCAGAGACGAGAAGGAGAAGAAGAAGGCTATGGCCACTTGATCGATGGTCACGCAAGCGCACGCGATCGAAGTAATATAAAATGGTATCTGAGTACCAAGTATCGAATCCCACAGGGAACGAAGTAACAAAAATATTGTAAAGCAAAAGTGTAAGGAAAATTGCAAATGAAAAACTAAAAATGCAAAAATAAAGTTGGGATAGGTTGTTGGTGAAAAGCAGAAATTGCTAAATCCAATTGCTAAATCTAGAAATGGCAATGTTGGAAATAACAGAAATTGCAGAATTGAATTGCAGATTCTAATTTGGCAATGAGCGAAATGACTAAAAATTGCAAAATTAAATTGCTGAATCTAAATTGGCAATATGAAATAGCAAATTGGATGAACTTAGAAAATGAAATGATAAAGGATGGGGCTCAAGAATGTCATTGCTCTAAGTCGTAATTGCAACCAAAATTGCAATTCCAACCTACTCCACACTCAATTGTAAACCAAAATTGCATCTCCTATTTACCTCGCAATTGGGTTTTTTAGGAGGCTAAGTGAGAGACCTATATGTCTATAGTCCCTCTATCTTAGATAATTTTTAGCTCACAATTTTATGGGTCTTGGAGTCCTTAATCCTATGTCTAGGGTAAGGAATTGGCTTATGTCTAAGCTCTTTTTCTCCATCACTTGTGTGAAATCCGCTTATCACTAACCCCGTCGGTATTAGATCTAAGCTTGAGTTGATACCCTAGTTGATCAATCTAGGATCTCAACGGAATTTTAATCAACACAAGCAAACAATTGAAATGTAGGCTTGGTTTTCATTGAAATTTTGGCTACATTTACTTCTTAGGGAATTCACATCCTTGAACCCCCTAAGAAGTTTTAGCTCAAATTAAAGATAAAAATCTTACAACTAATTGAAGAAAAATTCATATTAGAAAGTTGAATAAATTGCTAATTAACACAAAATTCTATTCTAATTAATATTACTTAAATAAACAACGGGTAATTAACATTGACACAAATCTAGGCAATTATTTCAAGGAATTCTAAAACCTTCAAATTAAAAACAGTGGGTCAAGGGCTTTAATAAGAATTTTCAATCTTCTTTCTTATTCCCTTTGATTTTTATGGCTTATAAATACTCCAACAACTCATGGAAACTTGAATAAAATGTAAATGACAGAATAAAAAAAAATCCCAAAAAGTGTAAATAAAAACAGTAAAACAATTAATAAAAATAGAGCAATAAAAACAAATTGAAGACTAGAGATTGTTTAAATAAAAATCCAATTGTAAAAATAACAATTAATAAAAATCCCAAAAAGTGTAAATAAAAACTCAAGAAAAGAATTAATAAAAACAGTAACCAATTGTGAATAAAAAGAAGCAAGAAAACAGAGCAACGTAAATTGAAATAAACCCACCAATCTTACTTGAATTTAAACTCAAACTTAATTCAAAATATATCAAATGAGAATAGAAAAAGTTCAAGCAATGCTTCTGTAATACAAATTGAAGAAAAATCGAGGTGGAACTTGAATAATTTGGCCAAAAAAACAGCAGAAATTCGGAAAACAGAGGGTGCGAAAACCCACGAACATTTGCTTCTAAATTCGCCTCCAAATCTAGTTTCAAATCTCCTCCTCTTCTTCCCTATTTATAGGCCTTCATTAGGGTTGAAGAATGCCCAAATTTCGTGGTTAAATTCCTCCAAATCGGGCTGTAATTGAAGAATTTCGAAATGGGTTTAATGCAGAATTTTTTCCTTTTTTAAAACCCAACAACCCACGAAATTGATCCTTCAAATCGCCCTCAAAATCCGATTAATAGCTAATCTTCTTCTTTCCCATTTGTGGGCATTCATTAGGGTTGAAGATTGCCCAAAAATCATGCTCCAATTCCCTCGAATCGTGCGGAATTTGTTCTTCCCATGTATGGGTTTTTCGTTCGCGCGCCATAAATTTTCTGCCCAGAAACAATTGCCAAATCAGATTTGGCAATCTGATTTAGCAATTTTCACATTCCCTACTCCATAAACAATTGCAAAATCATATTTGGCAATTTGATTTAGCAATTTCCATAATTTCTGCAAAAAGAATCAATTTATTTAGAATTCTATTCCAAATGCTATCACATTAAATTCTTCCTTAATTTCAAGCAATCTTCCACTATTTTCAATTAATCTTAGGACAAACAAAAATATTTTAAGCAATTGGGACTTAAATAAGCCTTAATTCTAAGGCTTATCAACTTCCCAGCTTTGCCCCGATGTGGAATGTGGTTAATTTTTAGTTAGTTGGTTGCAATTTCTACAAAAGTTTACTTCATTTATTGAATTCTGTATTATTTCAGTTTATAGAAATGTTCTTCCTCTCATCTTCAGTTCTTGTTAATTTGTTGTTGCTTTCCACCATGAGTGGCTAGATCTTTAAGAGTTATCTTATAGTGAACCTTATAATGTAAATCTCTTGATTAGCAATATATGTTTAGAAGAGTTTTCAATTTTCTCTTGGTTTTAATTATTCTTTCATTGCTTCTTTCCATTTGGCCAACCGAAGTGAAGTATAAACATATTTCTAGCTCTGAAAGGGTTAGTGATTGATAGCATGCATAAGTGTATTATTTCTAGGCTTAGTTTTATGCTAATTTTGTATGATTGTATATACTATCATGTATTTTTATGTATAATTTACATAAACCGAGAAATTGGAGCAAAATCGACGTTTAGAGAAATATTTGGATGAAATTTGGAGCTATAATTGAGGACCCAAGTGTTGAAGAAAAGGAAATAAGCTTGTGAACCCCAAGAGTATAGCGTTGCAACACCATCTGTAGCGTTGCAATGTTACATCAGCAACCTTTCAGCTTTGGAGACCAGCAGACATAGCGTTGAAACGCTGAAGCCAAATTTATTTTTCCCATTTTTTATAAAATTTGAGGGACATCGTTGCAACGCTATCTCGACTCTATAAAAGGAAAATTTTCATTCGAGCAAAGGGAGCCGTTTTGAGCTACCAAAAATCCTAAACTTGATTCATACACTGTCTAAGAGCCTAAAGGAGACTTTGGAGAGCCAAGAAAAAGACTCAAAGCTCGAGATCATAGACTTCACATCGGGAACGAGTGTTGGCACGCGACCTTAGTTTATTCTCTTTTCCCTTTACTTTTCTTTTGGTTTTTAGGAGTTTTGTTATAAACTCTAATGTTGTTTATCTCTGTATTTAGACAAGAATAGTTGTATATTTTAGAACTTTGTTGATTTATTGATTGAATGATTGTATTTACATCTTTTATGCATCTCGATTTTATTGCTTAAACCTTTGGCCATGGTTTTGCATGTTAGGCTAGATTTAGCTCGAGAGAGTAAATTTATCCTTAGAACAATAGATGCATAACTAGATTTAATTTATTGCACGAGAGTGAGTAGATTAATTCTAGAAGCCTTAAGAGAATCGCCTAATGCCATGTTTAGTAATAGAAATAGACCGAGAGGTTGCTTTATTGCTAGACATGAGTTCAATTGAGCTCGAGAGAAGATATTGATCACTTAGTAATTCTTAGCTTAAGATTAATTGCATGAAATCAATTATTTATCTTCAAAGTTGTGCTTAATTTACTCAACCATTATGTTTCTCAAAAATTGGACTCCAACCTTGTAACTAGTAGGTTAGATTTTATTTGTCTTTTTTATCATTCTAAAGTTTTGTTTCTCTAAATAAAATTAGGCATAATTAACTATAGTACTTAATTAATCTAAGAACTTCAATCCCTGTGATTGACCATGGCCACTACTATTGCAAAATTTTAGAGGTCTGGTTTATAAATTTATCTGATAGAGCCTTCGACAAGCTTCTTTATTAGTGATAGCACTCAATTTGTTTTATCTTTATCCTATTAATTTAGCTAGTTTTAGGCTTAATTCGTGACGTTTGATGTCGATTTGTGTTGTTTTACAGGAACCGGGCTATTTAGGAGGAAATGTAGAATTCAAGCATTTTTGAGTGATATGAAGCAAAAAGAAATGAGAAAATGAGGCTAAGGATGGAAAAAGAGTCAAGCTTGGAAATTAGACTCGAAAGGACATCGTCTAGACCCTTAAAATGGTGTCTAAGCGTCATACATTTGGTGACAAATCTGAGAGCAAGCATTACGACTCTTCCCTGTGGCGTCTCAACACTAGAAAAACACAAAGAATGGTGTTTCCGTCCATAGTATCAAGACGCTACATGTAGCGTCTCAACGCTAAAGGCATGCACGCATAAATGAAGTTGTGCGTTTTGACAGCGTCGAGGAGCTATCCCTAACATCTCGATGCTGCATCGATTATGTTGGGATTTATGACCTAAAGCCTCATAATTAATGATTTATTTAATAATTAATAATAATTTTGGTTATTTTATTTGCAATATAATACTATCCATTATATGAAAAATCCAAGGTTATTAGTGTAATCTTGAACAATATGTGGTTGACATACGGGAGGATCATGTTCAAGGAATAACCTAAAGAATTATAGTATATGGATAAGGTTGGGTGCCTTATCCTGGTAACACTATTGATACGACCCACTTTGTAATAGTTACAAATGATTTGATCCAAATCGTTTATGTTGAGACATGTGAGTGGGGGTATCTTATACAATGAGTTTGTGTAAGACTAAACCATGAAATATTTTATCTCTCTTTATAAATTCGTTGATTGAGAAGATTAATATCTCATCAGGATAATCATATGCAACTCGATCTTAATCATGTTGGGATTTATGCCCTAAAGCCTCGTAATTAATAATTTATTTAATAATAAATAATAATTTTGATTATTTTATTTGCAATATAATATTATCCATTATATGAAAAATCCAAGGTTATTAGTATAATCTTGAACAGTACGTGGTTGACAAACGAGAGGATCATGTTTAAGAAATAACCTAAAGGGTCATAGTATATCGATAAGGTTGGGTGCCTTATCCTGGTAACACTATTGATATGGCCCACTTTGTAATAGTTACAAATGATTTGATCCAAATCATTCATGTGGAAACATGTGAGTGGGGGTATCTTATACAATGAGTTTGTATAAGACTGGACCACAAAATATTTAATATCTCTTATAAATCCGTTAATTAAAAAGATTAATATTTCATTAGGATGATCATATGCGACTCGATCTTAATCCTGAGTGAGTTATGAACTCTTGCCTGTGAAGGCTTGTCATTTGATTTGCATGGGTGACAGTAACTTTTATAGCTGATTCAATATGCCTACCATTTTGGGGACTTGACCAAACAGGGAGCTGGGAACATAATCTCACAAGATGGAATTCACTCCTTCCCATATAGGGTAAGTAGATGAGTAGTTCCCTTAAGTGCTGATTTCGGGACTTGAACAATGGGGCCCCACCCTCTCATTGGCCCGAGAGGGACTTAGTTTATAATTAGATTATAAACAGATTGTTCATTAGAGAATCAGTGGTACTTAAGGTGCAAGATGTAATTATAGGGGTAAAACAGACTTTTGACTCAGCTGTAATTACGAACAACTCGTGAAGGATCGACTTGCATGTAATGATTATATCTATGGACATAACTTGTCCTACAGTGCATAAGAGTGCAACTCTAGGTCTATAGTGGAGTGACATATAGTTAATGAATGAAAATTAATTAATTAATTTTGTATCATTGGAGCTTATAATTTGTAGGTCTATAAGGTCCTCATGCTAGCTCATAGTAACACTATAAGATTAATTTAGTTAATTTTTTTTTTAAATGTTCAAATTAATATTAATTTGAAGTGTTCAAATTAATATTTAATATATTAGATATATTAAATATAAAAGAAGAAAATATATTTATTGTATTTGATACATTAAATATTAAAATAATTAATGTATATTTGATATATTAAATAAAAGATATTTATAGAATTTGAATAAGATTCAAATAAATAAATATCGTAGAAGATTTGAATGAGATTCAAATAAATATAAGATATATTTTAATATATTAGATATTAAAATATAATATTTAATTATGGCAAAGATTTTCTCTTGGTCTCTATAAATAGGACCATTGGGTTGAGCCATTAGAAACAATGCATATCTCCTCAATAGAGAGATTTAGAGAATTCTCTCTAGACCTCTTCCTCTTTAATCCCTTATGGATTTTCTTTCAAGAGGCTCCCACAAGCCTTAGTCCTATATTCGAGTCATAGCTAGAAAAACTTTGTGAAAAAGATAAAGATCCGCTAGAAGAATCTCCATATTTTCAAGGTATGTTATGCTTAACCATAATATTATTATTTAATTCTAAATAAACTCAAACCGGTTCCTACACTTCCACTTGGGTTTAATTAGATTATTCCATTCAAATCCTGAGTGAGTTATGAACTTTTGCCTCTGAGGGCTTGTCCTTTGATTTGCATAGGTGAGAGTGACTTTTGTAGCCGATTCAATATGCCTAACATTTTGGGGACTTGACCAATAGGGAGCTGAAAATATAATTTCATAAAATGGAATTCACTCCTTCCCATATAAGGTAAGTAGATAAGTAGTTCTCTTAAGTGCTTATTTCGGGACTTGAACAATAGGGCCCTCTCTCACTGACTCGAGAGGGAATTAGTTTATAATTAGATTATAAATAGATTGTTCATTAGAGGATCAGTGGTACTTAAGGTGCAAGATGTAATTGTAGGGGTAAAATGGACTTTTGATCCAACTGCAATTACGAAAAACTCGTGAATGATCGACTTGCATGTAATGATTATATCTCTAGACACAACTTGTCTTACAACGCATAAGAGTACAACTCTAGGTCTATAGTGGAGTGACCTATAGTTAATGAATGAAAATTAATTAATTAAAGAGTTTAATTAATTTATTTTGTATCATTAGAGCTTATAATCTGTAGGTCCATAAGGTCCCCTTACTAGCTCATAGTAACACTAAAAAACCAATTTAGTTGAAAGAAAAATTTGAAATGTTCAAATTAATATTTAATATATTATATATATTAAATATAAAAGAGGAAAATATATTTATTGCATTTGATACATTAAATATTAAAATTTAATATTTAATTTGAAGTGTTCAAATTAATATTTAATATATTAGATATATTAAATATAAAAGAAGAAAATATATTTATTGTATTTGATACATTAAATAAAAGATATTTATAAATTTGAATAAGATTCAAATAAATAAATATCGTAGGAGATTTGAATGAGATTCAAATAAATAAATATCGTAGAAGATTTGAATGAGATTCAAATAAGTATAAGATATTATTTAATATATTAGATATTAAAATATAATATTTTAATTATGACAAAGATTTACCATTGGTCTCTATAAATAGGACCCTTGGGTTGAGTCATTACACACAACACATATCTCCTCAATAGAGAATTAGAGAATTCTCTCTAAACCTCTTCCTCTCCAATTCCTTGTGGATTTTGTTTCAAGAGGCTCTCATAAGCCTTGTTCCTGTGTTCAAGTCATAGCCAGAGAGATTTTATAGAGGAGATAAAGATTCACTAGAAATATCTCCATATTTACTCCAAGTAAGTTTGTTTAATCTTTTTTTTTAGTTTAATTTTAAATAAAATCAAAGACGATCCAATGCTTCTACTGCAGAGTGAAACGTTCATTCCTTCACATTGAAGGTATAAAGTCATCTCATTCTTGCTTCAAAAAAACGATGACACATTCTAGGGTTTAGACCCCCATTTGCAGAAAGGACTAAATTGGGAGACCTTGGGATTACTTTGGAGCTCTTTGGTGGAGGTTCGAGGCTCAGGATTATGGAGATTGAGGCAGAAGTCAAAGATCAACGAGGTTTTTAGCTTTCTTCCCTTTTATTTCTCTTTTTAGCTACTGTATTTGGGTTGTAATGTTGGATTTGTGGACCGTATTGAATATGTTTTGTGGCTAATTGCATTAATTTAGGGTGTTAATGTTGCTAATGGACCTATGTTTTTAATTAATTGAAGTTTATTGATATTGTCACTCATTTCAATTCTTTTGTACTTTGGGTTCATAATGCTTTTAAACTATTGGCCATAGTTTCAATGATTGTTAGCTTAAATTGAGCTTGAAAGAGAGGGTTTAAACTTAGAAAGACATTGTATAGTGATTGATTTTCACCTTAGTGACATAGGATTAATGCAATTCAATTAAGGCTTAAAACGAAGGGTCTTAATGTCTTTAATTAATTAATTAGTGCTAGGGACACCTAGATTAGTTAATTGGTTTAAGAAGATTGGCTGAACTCGACAAAAAATTTCATGAAAATAGACTTCTAGGCCTAAGAATTGAGTGAGGCGGTTTTATCAATTGCTTGATTGATTAATTGCATGGTCCATTTAGTGAAATTAACCCCGTAAACGTCTTTATCCCTGTTGTCTCACTATTTTTGCTTCGTTGCATGTTTTCTTTATTTTTAGTTGATTTTCAAAGCACTGTTTCATTATTTTCCCTAAATAATTTCAATTATAAGTACACTTGGTAATCAAACAATCCAAAAATACAATTCTCTGTGGATTTCGATACTTGGTAAATACTTACCATTTTATTACTTGGACATGTGTGCTTGCGTAAATTGCGAACTCCTTGGAAGAGTAGAAAATAGGTAGTTGTGTCACACCCCCTCCCGAACCACCTGCTAACTTAGCCCGGAAGATGGCGTGAAGCCAACAGACATCGTTTCCTCCCTAACGATACCTGTGACCATGTTATACCTGATAAACATACTATACTTGAAATATAAGTTACTCAAACACAACACAGCGGAAACTTGGTAAACGTTACCAAGTATACATATAGGGCGGTTCTGGTAAAGACCCCTGTGGAACAACCAACAGGGGTAGGGGGTACTACAACTCAATATATCACGAACCAAGATTTACATAACCAAGACCCCTAGCTTCGTACACGCACATAACTACACATCCCTATTACGATATGTACATTACGAGCAGACTTGCTGTACTACACCATCCACATACAAAAATATCAGACTCGTAGAGCTTCCAGCAGGCTGTGGCAGGATCTCAGGCACCGGGAGCTCGATCTCTACCTGAAAAGTTGGAAAATATTGAAAGAATGAGCTGGGAAGCTCAGTGAGTGACTGGGTTTAAAGCAATTATCTCATAAATCATAACATTTGGCAAACTACAAGCATATGTGTCGGCAGACAAGCGTTAAATATAAACTTATAAGGACAATAGCTTCTTCCAGAAATCAAGCAAGTATGTCATTTAAATCTCGCTAGCATATCCAGAGTATTCATCATCTAAAACATATAATAAACTAGGTTGTGTAAGACACGCTCAGTACAATCCAACAATCACTCTACGATGTAGTGGGGCCCGCCCAACACTCCTATCGTCTTTGTCGTAGTAGGGCCCGCCCAGCACTCACGACAGCATTGTTGTCACGGAGTACACTCAACGTCGACAACAGGAAATGACCTGTGTGCACACGGTACTATACAGCCTCGGGCTCAGAATCTCAAACATTTACTCATTCGGGTCTCATAGAAACACATGAAAACATTTGACACTACTTGCTAACACATGTTGGCCCGAAATTATGGTATTCTCACTAGTTCAGGTAAAATAGTAAACATATGCTCACAACGAACAATTAAATCATTTCTAGGAAACCATATATGCTCAAAAATACGTGTTCAAGAGACATAAAGTCTTTAAGTAAAATTACTCTTAGAAAGTCTTTTATTTTCGTAAGCATAAGTTCAAGCATATAATACACTTTCGAAATTCGTTTTGTCACTCACAGCGTTAAAAGTTAGAACCTCGGCTCGTACACTTGACCTATTTCCTCTTGGCCTGCCAAATAACCAGAAACCAGGCATTAGAACACAATTCCTTGCACTTCAAACTTAAGATTATACATATCCCTAACTAATTCCAGCATATCACAGATTCCATACCCTAAGCTCCCTTACTCATAACTTTTCCATTACTTGGCCAAAGATGATGTACTTTATACCACACTCTTCCTTTTTGAACCCTCTAAAACTTATCTGAAGGAATGAAATTGAAATTCCTAAAGGATATGTCCGTAAATACCTCGAAAGCTACTTCCTACAAAATAGGTTTCTGCACTTTCCAGACTCGTTTCCCTGCTGCACCCTGAACTTAACATGAATTTTAAAGCAACTTCTAGTCAATTTATAACCAAGACTTCTTCATTAAAGTTATAGAAAATTAAATCATCTTTCCAACCATACCTAATACAGCTTCTAATTCGAAGTCCACAGATCAGCACATCCCAAAAACCAGAGGTTCCCCAGATTTGACAGCAAAAACATTCCTTTAAATCCCTCTTCACAAATCATTAACATAACATCAGATTTTGCTCGAGCTTCCTTCACGAAAATTGTTCTAAAATGTGTTAACTTTCAAGGAAATCAAACCTCACATCTTAATACTTCTTGTGGAGCTCAGAATGATCCAAAAATCAGATGTAGTCAGGATTGATCACAAACTTTGTCATGCAACTTGAATTGGACTTTTCCCTTTCTTCTTCAACTTCAACTTCAGCAAAACACCTTTCTTCTTCCTCTCACCCTCTCCCACGAAACCCTCTTCTTCTCCTTGGTAAATAAGATGCAAAATGGGTAGATAAATGTATATTTATAAAATGAATATAAAAAAACTCCCACTTTCTTTCTTTTTTTTTTTTTTTTTTTTTTTTCCTTTTTCCTATTTCCTCCTTTTTTTTGTTTAAAACAAAACCCCACACATTTTATCCCAGACAAATGTTTTAAACACATTTTTTTTTAGAAAAAATTCAAGGATAAATCTCGTGAAATCTCGGTTTTACAAGTTGTTTCTAGATCTTCCACATAGGTTGAATATCGTGCTATGACTTCCACCACTTGTGAGATGGTTTAGTTACGATGGTTGCTTGTAGATATGGGTGTTTCTCTTTCCGAATCTACACTGTTATTCTGTGATAATAAAAGTGCTATTAAGATAACATAGAATTCTGTCTTCCATGAAAGAACAAAACATATTGAAATTGATTGTCATATTGTTCGACATAACTACATAATGATACTCTCACCTTACCTTTTGTTATGTCATCTTTACAAATTGTTGATTTGTTCATCAAGGCTCACAAGACGTCTCGTTTTCAATTTCTATTTGGCAGACTTTCAATGTTTGATGCAACTACATTGTGAGTTTGAAAGGAGCCGTTAGATTATAGATTATATTTATTATTCAACATATTTCTTAGGAGGGTAGTTTTTACTTTTTCCTTTAGTCAGTTTGTGTATGAACACGTTATGTTATGTCTTCTTGATTGATTAGGGGCTTTGTATATGTTTTCCTTAGTTTTATCAATTATATCCCTTTATCATTTCTGAGTTTACTTACTATGTCATTAATTTTTAATAACTTTAATTGATTAAAAAGTGAAAAATTAGGAATATGAAGAGCTTAAATATGAAAAATTTTGCTTATTTATTTCTAACAATTTATGATCTTACACATTAAATTGGAATTAATAATATAGAATTTAGAAGGTGTTAGAATCTCCAAAGTTTCCAATTTATCCATTCCCTGTGATACATATATATGGAGTTTTCCTCTACTTTTTTTAACAACAATTTAGCTCTCTTTTTTAGTTTACTTATTTTCTATCTCTTGCTTCTTCTTCTTAAATTCTCTATATTTAGTAGTCATACCGCACAATACCCTAGCACATTTGAGTGTCTCAATTTATAGGAATTGCAAAGTAATGTTATATGTAATTAGATGCCATCAGATTTTACAAAGTGATCTCAAACATTTATCGAAGGTAAACAATCCTTGATTTTTTTTCTTAAATACAGGTATCAATCCTTCCTATGAATGTTTGTAAATTATTTTCTGATTATTATTTTGATTCTAAAAGTTTGTACATGGTTATAATTTTTAATTTTAGTTATATGTTACATGGAACTTTTCGACTAATCTTTCATCAACAAGATACAAACACGCAGACGACTTTAAGCTCTACAAGATCAAATAAAGCTACGTCGGCTTTTGTTCATCCCAGACATGATAAAATACAAAATGTACCAAATCAAAAAAGCATGAACATAAATATGAGACATGAATATAACAAGGTTAAATTATCAAAAATACCCCTGAACTATGGGGTTAGTTTCAATTATACCCTTAAACTTTGAAAAGTTTCATTTTAACCCTTTAACTTTAAAGTTTGTTTCAAAACAACCCTTGAAGATTTTTTTCGTTAAATTTATGGATGAAAAATGACGGATTTGCTTATGTTTTGATTTTTTTTTTCAACGTATATGTTCAAATATGTTCACATAAGCAACCATACAAATGTAAAAACATCATTTTAAGACCATGAATTTAATGAAAAAAAGCCTTCAAGAGTATTTTTGAAACAAATATCAAAGTTCAAGGGTTAAAATGAAACTTTTTAAAGTTTAGGGGTATAATTAAAACCAACCCCATAGTTCAGGGATATTTTTGATAATTTAACCATATAACAATCATCAATATTCTATCTCAACAAACATGGGATTCACGTTCAATTTATTTAACTAGTAATTAACATGTGTATCTGCCAACCAACCTGAGCATAGCTCAACTGATTAAGACATATATTTTCGACTAAAAGATCAAAGATTTGAATTTTTCCACCCTCACCTTGTTGTTGAACTCAAAAAAAAAATCAACCCTTGTGTCTAAAATTTCTTAACTAGTGTCCAATAAGTACCTGTATATCAAACATGAACACGTCACCCTCTCGTAGGCTAGGATGTAGGTAGCCCCTCCCATTTTGTAGTAGCTTTCTAGGCACGGACCCAAAAAAAATTCAGTTATTCGTAGGCTTAAAAAGTTAAACACACGTTTTAAAAAGTTAAACACACACTTTTTCTTTTTTATGGCATTATATATATATATATATATATATTCTTTTGGGTCGAGTGAAAAGAGTAAAACTTTCCTTTCTCTGATTTTCTTGTCTTTACCAAGCAGTTCTTTAAATTTAAAGTTTTGATTACGTTTTTGTTATAAAACTCTCCAGTATTGGAGCTAAAAATTTTGTTAACAAACAAGACCTAAATAACTCAATCTCAAAAATTTCAAAACGAATTTGAAATCAACTTAAGGAAAGTAAAAATTGATTTACCATGTGATCTATGACACGAGACACTTTTCTCACTCTTTGTCCCAAGAATAGCTCTTACAAAATGATTGCTTGCTTCGTGCATGATCTCAAAACTTAGCATCAATCACTTTTCAACTTATCTTGTTAAGAAAATTTATTTGAATAAGTTCATTTACCTTTAATTATTTTGATTTTTATTGTTGAGTGATGACCCCAATTCATTTTTAAAAGAGAGACAGAATATTATTAGAGTCAAATGTATGGATTAGAAATGTGTTATATAGCAAGAAAAGGCACATTTTATTTATCATATCATATGCATATATATATTGAGCATATGAAGATTAAGAAGCAACATTTCTGTGAGGTAAATTCCACTCTGTTTATTTGAGAGAGAGAGAGAGAGAGAGAGAGAGATAGTTCTGATTAGTTGCCATTTACCACTGCTATTCCACTCAGAGTTTGCTGCAAAACCCAAAAAGCGGAAGGGTTTATCAGTTGTGAAGTTAAATAAGAATTAGGGGGGAGGTTGTGAAAACTTATTGTCAATTTTCTTTACAAAAAAATAAAGTATAAATATATGGTAGATTGAGAAATATTTTTAAAATATGAAAGAAAAAAAAAAGGATAGTTTTCATGAAGTGACAATAGTATTGTCAACATGAGCTTAGCTCAACGTTTAAAAAAATATACTTTTTTTCATAAGGTCATAGGTTCAAATTCTCTCCCTAACCACATTTGTTGTATTAAAAAAATTTTGAATAATGTTAGAATGATTTCTTTAATAATTATTAAAGAAAATGTAATTATTAATTAGAATGGTCTATCTAACAGCTTGAATTTTATTTTATTTTATTTTGTTCAGATTCAAGAAAATAGATATATAATTTGGATTTTTTTCTATTTTAGTAAAATCAACTGGTTAAAATATTATATCATCAACTAAGAGGTCAGATGTTCCATTGTCACCCTCATATGTTGTTAAATTCAAAAGGAAACAAAAAACGTATTTTAGTTTTAAATATATTTTTGAAATATGTGATTTTTTATTTTAAAAAAATCCATGAACAAGTCATCAGTAACGGTCACCTGAAAGCAAGATAAAGTGTACTGCACATCACTTGTTGAGATCTGATAATGGAGAACCATTCTAGCCCTGTATTCAAAGATTAATTTTAATAAATAAATAAATACAATGAAAAAAAATTGAATATATTTTATTTTAAAATACTACATTATTATAAATATATAGGATAAGAATTCAAACCTACTACTAAATTACAGTAACTACGAAGTTAGGTGAGTTCGGTATCAAATTACATGACTTAGGACACATTTTGTCCCTATTTTGTCAATTGCAATATTTTATAAGACATTTTGCTTTCTAAAATATAAAATTAGGCCAAGCATTAAAAAGAAAAATATCTTGAATGAATCAATCAATTTGTTGAGATAGTTTTGAACAGTACCTCTAATTAATTTTTTTATAAAAAAATTATTTTTTTCAAGTATATTCTAATCTTAAAATTCTATTTTAACCAAATTAGACTCTAAACTTGAATAAGGCATAAAATTAAATTAGAAAACTACTCATAAATAAGGGTAAAAACGTGCGGTTTGAGTCAGGTTGGGTTTATTTTGAACCAACCCAACTCAATTTAGTTCCATGAAGAAGAAACCGACCCGATCTGTGTCGTCCGGTTAGGTCAGTTTCTTTTTTACGATTTTGTTTTCAAAATTAAAAAAAATAAAAACAAAACCCAAGTTTTTTTATCAGAATATTAAACAAATCCATGAAGGGGAGAAGGAAAATGGAGACCGAAAGAGGAGGATGGAGACCAATTAGAGTGAGGTTGAGTCTGAGTTGTTCGACAGAGTCATGGTGCAAAACAGAGCCATTGGAGAGAAGGAGAATAGAATCGAGAAGCTTCACGATTCTGAAACCCAGCTGGTGGATGTTGAGAATGATGGTTCTTCGATGAGCATCGGCCATGGTGGTTTCAACATATCGATGATCTGAAAAGCAGAAGTGTTGTCGAGGTCAGAACTGGGTTCATTGAGAATAAGCACTTTAGGGCCGTGAATCAGTTCCACTCCAATAGAGACCCGCCGTCGCTCTTTGCTGGAGATTCCCTTGACTCAGTCGTCGCTGATTCATGACTCAGCGATGTGGCTTGGAAGAGCCTTCATCGTCGTTCGACCGTTAGCCTCAAAGACTATCACTTCCCGTCATCCGGAAACAAGAAACGCAGTCGTAGTCGTCGTTCGCATTTCGTTGTAACTGTTTGGAGTTCGAAACTCGCCGTCATCGGTCGCTCAGCCTTAGACTGTCATTCTCTCGTTGCTGGCAAACATTGAATGCAGTCTGAACGTTGTAAATTCTAGTCGCATGCCCAGATTCAGATCTGGAGTGAGGTGTCCACATGGATCAGATCTGGGTTTTATCTTTTTTAGAATAAAGCTTTGATTTTTTGTTATATTGTTATTCTTTGCCCTGATATGTTGGTTGTTTTAATTTTCTTTTTTAAAATAAAGTTGGTATGTTTTGAATAAAGCTCATTGATCTGTTGGTTTCTTTGATCTATTGGTTGATTTGATTGCATTTTGTATTTGGATTAGATAGAAAGAGTCCTACTTTATGTTGGGGTCAGATGGAAAGATTGTATTTTATGTTATTAGAAAAATTGAAATGGTAAATTGTGATTTTGAGTTTAGTTTTAAATAATTAAGAAGGGTTAGGTTGCCACCTGCATTCAATTCTTTCGAGTTCAGAATAGTCCAAAAAATCCCTTCAACCCAACCCAACCTGTATACACCCCTAAATGGTTTCCTATTTCCATTTTTTAAAAATTATATATATAAAACTATTATTTGATCATTTATAAAATGTAGGTGTCAAGACATAAATTATTCCTTTGTCAAGTCCTCTCTGCTACAGTTGGGGTTTGGTCAAGGAGTGTTGAGTTTCATCTCTGTTTTTTCTTACTTACTTTACTGTTTGCTATCACAGACTGTTATTTCTTTATTCTTTCCTCTTGTTGGGTCTATAAGACCATGTTCTTTGTGTTCCAAAATTATCACTGAATATACAACTTAAAAAGGGCACAGCTTGTGTTTCTCTTTGCATTTGTAATTTGGTATCAGAGCACTCATGGCTAACACCAATGAATCCTCTTCATCACAGACTCCTCTCACTCATTCCCCTTTACTCAAAACCCCTGGTCCAGTTCATGTTTCCAAAGTGGCAGGAGCAATGGAAGTCAGATGTGGGCCTACACCAGTTGGGATTCCTGCGTTTACAAATCTTCTTAATCAGGCCACTTCTATAAAGTTGGATCGGAACAATTTCCTGCTTTGGTAGAACATAGCATTGCCCATCCTCAGAAGCTACAAGCGTGAAGGACATCTCACAGGTAAAACCTTATGTCCTGAAATGTCCATTGAAATCCCACCTTCTGAAGAAGAACCACAAGGTTTGTTGATGCCTAATCCTAAGCATGATATATGGATGGCTGCCGATCAACTGTTGGTTGGTTGGCTCTACAACTCAATGACTACTGAAGTAGCTTCTCAAATCACGAGCTGTGAAACTGCTCAGGAATTATGGACAGCATTGCAAGAATTTTATGGAATTCAAGCTACCTCTCAAAAGGATTACTTCAAGAGAAAGATACAACAAACCAGAAAAGGGAGTATAAAAATGGATGAATATCTTTGCTTAATGAAAGGTTACTCTGATAATCTTTTTTTGGCAGGCTCTCCAGTGAATGACAAGGACCTTATCTCTTATGTTATTACGGGTCTTGATGAGGAGTATACTCTGATTGTTGTTGTAATCCAAAACCAAGACATGACCTGGAATCATGTGCAATCTCAGCTAATGACCTTTGAAAGGCGTCAAGAGCAGCTCCAAGCTCTTAAGGGGATGATATCCATTAACCAACCCTCTGCTAATCTTGCTGCCAATCCTTCCTCACAAATCAATCAGTCCTCACAGCAAAGTCGCAACTACAATGGCAATTATCAGAAGAATACACGAGGAAGAGGCACAGGGCGGTTTTTTGGAAATTCAAAACCAATTTGTCAAGTCTGCAACAAGTCAGGACATACAGCAGCAGTGTGTTACTATCGTTTTGAACGAAACTTCAACAACAATCAAAATTTCTCTAGCTCAGGATCTTCTACTCAAGCAAAACAGAACTATGGAAATTCGATGGCTTTGGTTGCTGCTCCTGAACATTTACGTGATAATGCTTGGTATTTGGATAATGGTGCGAGTAATCACTTGACCTCAGATCTTGGAAACCTGTCTCTCAAGACTGACTACACAGGTATGGAACAAATTACTGTTGGAAATGGTAGCCAACTACCTATTCATTACATTGGGAGTTCATTTATTCAATCCAATGTTAGGAATCTCATTCTGAAAGGACTATTACATGTTCCACAGATTAGCAAGAACTTGATTAGTATTTCACGTTTAACCATGGATAACTCTGCTATTGTTGAATTTCATGACTCTTTTTGTGTTGTCAAGGACAAAGCCTCTAGGAAAGTTCTACTGGAAGGGGGTCTTAAGGATGGGTTGTATCAGTTACCATCATTGAAAGGCTCTACCTTTGATTGTGTGCAAGAAGTCTCAAGGAAGCAGTTTGCTTTTGTTGGTTTTATCTCTAGTTTATCCAATGGAAATCAGGTTGATCCCTTGTTGTTAACATCACCTGGAAGTCATCTCATTTTGTATTGTTCTAAGAGTGTATGGCATAACAGACTTGGTCATCCATCTCCTAGAATTCTAAGTCAGTTGTTAACTTCTTGTAATCTGAAAACTGGAATCAATGAGAAATTATCCTTTTGTGAGGCTTGCCAATATGGAAAATCTCATCGATTGCCTTTCTCTAACTCTCCTTCTTGCGCTTCAAAACCTCTTGAACTAGTGCACACGGATTTATGGGGTCTTTCCCCCATTTCTTCTACAAATGGTTATCAGTACTACATTAGTTTCCTTGATGATTTTTCCCAGTTTACATGAATTTTTCCATTAAAACTCAAGAGTGACACCATTACTGTTTTCAAGCAATTTAAGCAACAAGTTGAGAATATTTATGAATCTAAGATTAAAGTCGTTCGTTGTGATGAAGGGGGAGTTTAAACCATTAATTCAGTTTTCTTCTGAGGTTGGAATTCATGTCCAGCTTGCTTGTCCATATACTTCTTCTCAGAACGGGCGGATAGAAAAGAAACACAGACACATTGTGGAAACGGGGCTTACTCTTCTTGCTCAGGCTAGCATGCATTTAGTCTATTGGTGGGATGCTTTTCATACTGTAGTGTATTTGATCAATAGAATGCCTACTGCTACTCTTGAGGGGAAGGTACCATTTACTCGTTTACACAATCAGTCACCTGATTACAAGTTTTTTAGAGTGTTTGGCTCGGCTTGTTATCCTTGTCTACGACCTTATCAGCTGAAAAAATTTGATTACCACACTGACCGTTGTGTCTTTATTGGTTACAGAAATAATCATCGAGGATATCGTTGTCTAAGCTCATCAGGGAGAGTCTATGTGTCCAGACATGTGTGCTTTAATGAGACAACTTTTCCCTTTGTAGACAACTTTATGCGACAATCCTCATCCAATCTTCATTTCACTGATACCATCCTTTCTTGGCTGCCTATCCACTATCCTGTTTCCCCTTCTCCACCCATTCCCTCCAATACCTCACTTCCTTTCCCTCATCCTTCTACTAGTACTCCTTCTCTTCCACCTCAGTCGCCTTCTTCTTCTCTCGAGTCAGATTCCTTCATCTATCAACCTGTCACTACTTCCTCCTCCCCTGTTTCAACTTCTGCTACACCTATGTCTTCTGTCCCTTCACCCATATCCCTCAATTCTGGCCATCATCCCATGATTACTAGAGCTAAAGCATGCATCACTAAACCTAAACATTTTTTTGGTTGCTTCTCTCAGTCCACAACTTCTATTGATTATTCCTTAACTGAACCCTCCAAGTTTTCTGATGATTTCCCTATTCCTTCTTGGCAACGAGCTATGGATACCGAATTTGAGGCTCTTATTCGCAATCAGACATGGGAGCTTGTTCCCCCTAGTCCTGATCAACATCTAGTTGGCAACAAATGGGTGTATAAGCTCAAGCGTGCTGCCCATGGTACTATTCAACGCTACAAGGCCCGGTTAGTTGCTCAAGGTTTTTACCAAACTCCTGGTGTTGACTTTCATGAAACTTATAGCCCTGTGGTTAAACCGGTATCCATATGTCTTGTTCTAACTCTTGTAGCCACTTGGCATTGGCCTGTCCGACAGCTTGATATAAGCAATGCTTTTCTTAATGGTCATCTCCATGAAACCGTTTTTATGCCTCAACCGTAAGGCTATGTTCACCCTTCTCATCCCAATTATGTGTGCCGCCTCAAGAAGGCTCTTTATGGCCTCAAGCAAGCTCCTCGGGCATGGTATGATCAGTTGCGAACCACTCTTGTTCAATGGCAGTTTATACAGTCTCAGTCTGACTCTTCTTTATTTTATTATCGCACTGCTCACAGCCTCATCATCCTTCTTATTTATGTCGACGACATACTTGTCACTGGCTCTCATCCTTAGCTGATTGAAGCTCTCATTCGTCGATTGCATCGCACTTTTGTTCTTCGTGATTTAGGTCCTCTCACTACTTTCTCGGGATTCAGGTTGAGCGATCAACATCTGGTTTTATGCTCTCTCAAGCTGCTTACATTCGTGATGTATTAACCCGGCTTCATATGCAATCTCTTAAGGCTGCACCCACACTATGACCACGGGCTCTTCCTCGCTTAACACTGTTACTGAACCTTTTTATGATCCTTCATTGTATCAAAGCACCATTGGTTCACTTCATTATCTTCTTCTCACGCGACCTGATATTGCGTTTGTTGTGAACAAACTCAACCAACATTCTCAGGCTCCTTCAGTTGCTCATTGGCAGGCTCTCAAACGTATATTGAGTTACCTTAAAGGTTCTCTCCATATTGGACTTGCTATCCAGTCAGCCTCTTCCCTCACTCTTACTGGATTCTCTGATGCGGATTGGGTTGCTTGTCATCTTGATCGCCGATCGGTTGGTGGTTATTGTGTTTTCTTTGGCTCAACTCTCATTTCTTGGTCTTCCAAGAAGCAACATGTTGTTGCTCGATCCAGCACTGAGTCCGAATATTGTGCTTTGGCTCATGTCTCTTGCGAACTTCAGTGGCTTCAATCCTTATTGGCTGAATTACGTATTCCTCTTGCTGCTCCTCCCATTACGTGGTGTGACAATGTTAGTGCCGCTGCTCTTGCTCGTAATCCTGTTACTCACGCTCGCACCAAGCACATTGAGATTGATGTTCATTTTATACGTGATCAAGTTCTTCGTCGACAGCTAGACATTCGTTATGTACCATCAATGGATCAGCTTGCTGATTGTCTCACCAAGCCATTACACATCACGCGCTTTCAGTATCTTCGTGACAAACTTGGCCTCGCTTCTCTCCCGCCACGTTTGAGGGGGGATGTCAAGACATAAATGATTCCTCTGTCAAGTCCTCTCTGCTACAGTTGGGGTTTGGTCAAGGAGTGTTGAGTTTCATCTCTGTCTTTTCTTACTTACTTTACTGTTTGCTATCACAAACTGTTATTTCTTTATTCTTTCCTCTTGTTGGGTCTATAAGACCATGTTCTTTGTGTTCCAAAATTATCACTGAATATACAACTTGAAAAGGGCACCGAGAATTCTTTCATCCTATGTTTCTCTTTGCATTTGTAATTGTAGGGGTGAACATTAGTCGGTCAGCATTGGTTTTGGCTGTCGGTTTTGATCAATTTTAGTGTGGTCAGTCGATTTGGTGATTTCGTGTCCACAACGAACTGAACAAAAAAAAAAAGAGAAAAGAATATGAAAAGAAGAAAAAAAATAAGATAGAGAGAAAAAAGAGGAAGAAAAGAGGAAAGAAAAGAAGAAGAAATAAAGAAAGAAGAAATGGAAGACAGGAGAAATGGAAGACAGGAGAAGAAAAGGAAAAAACAAAGAAAGAAGAAACGGAGAAGAGGAGAAAGAGGAAAGCAAGGAAGAAATAGAGTAAGAGTAAAGAGGGAAGAAATGATGGAAGAAAGAAGAAATGATGAAGAAAGAAAGAGGAGGAAGAGAAGAAAGGAAACACGACATTGTGGGAGAGAAAAAAATTAATAATAGTCTTGGGAAGACCATCGATTTTCCAAGGACATATTTTTATATATAGTCTCGGTTAGTTTAGTCGGTTTGAGTCGTTTTTGGGCTTACCAACCGACTGGTTGGTTTTCTTTTAGCAAAATTGACTCCGACCGAATTGATATAAAACTGACCGACCAAAGTCTATTTGATCGGTATGTTCGATTTTTTGGATTGTATTATTGCTCATTCCTGCTTAAATGCATATGATATATTATAAATATAACAGAGAATTTTTTAATATTTATAATAATTTGCTTTGAGTAAAACTTACTTTTGTTAATTTAAAATTTGAGAGAACCATGGTATTAAATTTCCGTCGACATGTTGACATTTCCATCGACATTTCCATGTTCATGGGTTCGACATCAACATAAGGGAGAATCGACATTTCTACTATACCGTACAAAATTGATTAAATATTAAAAAAAAAGCAAGAAAATGTAACTTAATGTGAATATAATATTGTAACAAGTATTTTAACTCATTTAAATAGTGTAAAATGTTTATTTATTATTTTTTTTTTGAATTTTTTTATTTTAAAATTTTTTATCAATATTTCTATCGATATTTTCATAAAATTGAGACTTCGACATTTTCATCGACATTTTAAACCTTCAAGAGAACAAGGAAACAAACTCGAGTTGTCAAACTCATTTTTGTTTTTCTTTCTTAGAAATAGAAAATATGAAACATGAAACGAGACCTGAAGAAACTGACACATCATCAAAATAGCACATATTTCTTTTTTCTAACCAAGTGCATATGAAAAGTTGACATTTTTAGCTAAGAAAAGTCAGAATGTAACATCAACTAAGAATGAGACTTTTTAAATGGTGAAAAGTATTTTTAATTAAATCAAACATTCTTTTCGAAAGTGTTTTTTAGAGAAATCAATTTAATTTTTTTTTGGTCCAAAGTGGAGAAAAATTCTAGTACTACCGAAAAATTTTCCATACTCTCTCATTTATTGCTTGCCGTATCAACATCCTTTTAAAAATTACATGAGGTCCACTAGTATTAAAATATAGTGTGAACAAATGAAGTATGGTTTTTGTAGTGCAGAAAATTTTTCTGTCAAAAGTGCTCATAAAAGGAAGGTGTGTTGGGTATTTTTGGTCAAAAATGTTAAATCATCAATCAATCCAAAAGCTTAAACTGATGGATAATGATTAATTTAATTATCAATACTCTAACACTCCCCCTTACTTGTATGCTTAGAAATTTAAAAAAATGCCAAACAAGTAGAAATCAATATTACTTGGGGAGAAATGACTTCACGAAGGTTTGAACACAATACCTCTTGCTCTGATGCTCATAAAAGGAAGGTGTGTTGGATATTTAAAAAAAAAAAAAAAAAAAATCATTTTAGCACAAATATTTTATTAGATACACGCTTTAGTAAAAGGTGCCTATTAACAAATAACTTTGTTAGCGTGTTCTAAGTTCTATATGCTTTTAAAAGTAATTTTGAGTGTTTCCAGTCAAACTAACACATGAGCAAAAACCAATCTACAAGTACTTTTTGCCAAACATTTTAAGTTGCTTTATATTCCTTTTTCTAAAATCACTTTTATGCTACTCCAAAAGATATAGTTTTGCTGAGTGGAAAATGTGATCTTGCTAAAAGCACTTTCAAACATAGTTAAAGTATTTTTCTTAAAAGAAATACTACTTTCAAAACTTATCCTAAACTCAATACGAAGATAACAGAAAATAGAAAATTTTTTAGGTTTTTAGGATAGACCTTGTTTTTCTTTCTAGCATCATAAAAATGCCACGTTCTTCCAAGCTTTTACATAATGTTTCCACTGAGATTTCGTAACCCTCTTCGATCTCAAAGAATATCTGGTATAGTATAACAAAAAAGAAAACACAAAAGAAGTTTTAGATCTTGTAATGACATGAAGAGAAAATTTAAAAAAAAAAAAAGAAAAAGGAAAGTGATCAATGCTTAAATACACAATGAAATATAGGTAAAAGATAACTTTTAAACACCTAAAATGATATTCAAGATTGATCTAACTATATGTTATGTCAAGGCAAATAGGAACTAAACATGTCATTTTTTAATCATTAAGGAAGAGCACTCGAGATGCCTTGAGTTTGCACACAATTTCCATCCCTTCTAAAAGAGAAAAAAGATTGCCAAATGCTTATTTTAAAACATAGCTAAGTAAAATATATGTTTTTATGTTTATGTTTTTTCAATTTAATCTCTATTGTTTAAAGAATTTCAATTTAGCCCTTCATTTTTTTAAAAACATTTTTTAACTTAATCTTCACCATTGGTGAATGTTGAAATTGACGGATGATAATGTTATATGACATAATACTTAGTAAATTTGACTATAGTTAGAGGAGGGAAAATATCATCAAAGAGAGGGAAGTTTCGAATTTCTTCTCCAAATTAAAATTTTAAGAAGAAAATGTGTAGATTAAGTACAAGATAAATTCTTTTAGAACTCTTTTCATTAAAGGGATTTTAATTTAAAAACATATGTGTCGGGTTACATCTTTTCTAAAAGTGATCACAATTTTGTTTGTTGTAGGAAGTGATTCAACAAAATATCAAATTACCATAAAGACAAGAAGTAAAGGAGTTTTTTTATGTAGATTTTGGAATTTTTTAATGTGATGAACTTTTTTAAAAGTGATTGATCGAGAATCACTTTGGAATCACTCTTTTTCATAATCGCCTTTAAACTGATTATTAACTAATTTAATTATTTCAAAAGTGATTTTTTTTTTGTTGCCCAAAGACTCTAGATTTTAAAAAAAATATTTTTGTTTCTTCATAATCACTTACAAATTCAAAACTAATTCAACACACCCTAAATCAGGTAGAAATTACAAATTTTGTTAAAAGATACTCACAATATTTGTCTCCACTGATTTTGGATCCACCTTCAATCCCTTGATTTGGTATAATCCACCTAAATTAATCCCAAAAGAAATAAGAAAAAAAAAGGTGAATAATTGAAAATGTACATAAGAATTAGTGAAGAGTGATCTTACTAGCTAGTAGCTTGGCATTCTCATGATCATTTGCAAGTTTTTGAACATTCTCTTTTATTGCAACAAGTGCAGCTGCACAAAGGATGCCAATCTGCCTCATTCCACCACCCAATGTTTTTCTAACCCTTTTAGCCTAATATTTAACACAACCATTTCAACAATCAATCTTATATCAGAATGAGGAAGGCCAATGCAAGACGTACTTTTTTGACCGAATCGTATGTAAAATTTTCATATATCAAAGAGGGTCACTCTAGAGAATGAGCTGGACTGATAATTTCAGGTGATTTCTATCGACGTCACTTTTAAAATAGTGAAAAGTGTTTTTAGCTAGATAAAATCACTTTTTTTTTTTAGTTTTGCATGATGTTTAATAACACTGTAAAAAATGCTTTAAAAAATTATGACAACACTTCAAAGCATTTGAAGTGCTTTTAGAGTAAGCACATTAATTATTGGGTATCTTTTTTTTCTTTCTAAAAATGATTACATAAAAAGTACTTCATTTAAAAGTATTTGTTTTAAAAATTCATCTAAACTCGTTCTTACTTTCAAAGCAAAAGAAATCAATATAATTCACCAAGATATCATGCAAAAACTTGGATTGGATTTCAATGGAATATAATCAGTAGGTTTTCAAACTATCCCAAGAGCCTCAAACATAATCCAAAATTGGGTGAAAGTTCTGGCCCTTAAGTTTTTGACCATTTAAAAAAACAATGGCCCTTTAGGAACCATTTGGTTTTTGAAAAGTAAGCTTACAAACACTACTTCCACCTATGAATTTTTTTGTCTTGTTATCAAATTTTTAAATATGTTTTCAAAATCCAAGTCAAAGTTTTGAAAACTAAAAAAAATAGTTTTTAAAAACTTATTTTAGATTTTGGAATTTAGCTAAAAATTCAAATGTTTCTTTAATTAACAGATGTAATAATTAACCATAGTAAAGAAATTGAAAAAAGCAAGTAGAATTTTCAAAAGTAGAAAACTAAAAACGAAATAGTCATAAAAGGAGTCTTCATTTTTTTTCTTTTAGAAAAAAAAAACTATATTAACCTTTTTTACTAAATTATACAAATATCCTTATCTATGTTACTGATTTTAGGGTCTGTTAGGAATGAAATTTTTAAGCGCTTAAAAAAAGATTTTTAAGTGTTAAAAAAGTGTTTTTGACACTTGAAAAGTCATTCCAAATAAGCTCTTAATTCTACCGTTAATGTTTTAAAATTTAGTTTACACCCAATCTTCGAATTTGTGAAGAAAAAAAAACAATCTTTGTTATTGACAAAATTGGAACCAACAGTTTTTCCAAGCCTTTGTTGGAAAAGTATTCTATTTAAAAATATCAATATCCCAAATAGCATTCTGCAACATACCATATATATTAATATCACTAAAAATTCAAAACATTACCTTGGCAATAAAGCTTTTGGAACCAACAATAACTGATCCAACAGGTGCACCCAAACCTTTTGATAAGCATACCTAGTGAATCAAACATAAAAGTTGGTGTATTATTGAGGCTGAATTTAGCCAACATGAGTATACATAAAATATATACCATCGACTAAAAGGTTAAATGTTCAAATCTCTCACTCTACATATTGTCAAAAAAAATAATAATAATAAGGCTGAATTTCCTCCCTACATTAAATTAAAGTTTAGAGCATAGTGCACATAAACTTACTGATACCGAGTCAGCCGGTTGTACCAATCGATCAACTGGAATACCAAGTGCCTGAAAATAAATTTTTTAACGTATGAAAATCTCTATTGTAAGATGGTACTTTTTATGTGCGAAAAAATCTGTCCAAAAACCAAATCTTGAGAAATTTAAAAGGCAACAAAAAAAAGGTTCTCGAATCTTTGACACTACTACAAAAGTGGAAGGAATAAAAAATAGGACATGATTGTAAAAGAAAAAAAGTATTGAACTTGGAGAGATGGGTAGGAGGAAGGGGAGAGGGAATGAAAGATTAAAATTTTTATTTTTAATTATATTTGGTGCTTAATTTTGATGGAAGTTCTCACATTAAGAATTAAATTGTCTAATTGTTATAAATTTTAAAGTACAGAGACTAAATTAGTATATACTAAATTTCAAATTGGCTAAATTGTTACAAGTTTAAAAACTAAATTATTACTTTTATAAAAGTTCAAGACCAAAAGTATTTTTTAATGAAAGTTTAATATCAAAATGAAAATCTAAACATTGTGCCATGCATGATAAGGACATTGTTAGTTTTCTTTTTTATTAGGTAATACTCACAATTGAAGCATTGAAAATACGAGCTCCATCAATGTGAAGTTTCAAGCCATGCTTCTTAGCTAACTCTCCAACCTCGTCAGTATATTCTACAGGAAGACATTTGCCACCAGAACTGCATTTTAATCAAATTTAATTTCCACTCATTAAGTACATATTTAGAATAAACCAACTTTTCTTTCAAGTAATTGAAACATATTCATGAGCTCAATAGTTTCACATTTGACCTCCCAAGAACTCCCAAATTTTTTTCATTTGAGAAACAAAATAAATGTTTGATATGCATATGATCAAACCCTCATAAGAGAATGGATTAAAAGTTGATTAAATTATACAAAATACCCCTGAACTTTGGACTATATTTCATTTATGCCCTTAGATTTTGAAAAGTTTCATTTTTACCTTTAAACTTTGAAATTTGTTCCAAAAAATATCTTTAAAGAGCTTTTTTCATTAAAAGAAGATGGAAATTGACACGACGACCCATGTGTAGAAATTGGATCAAGGCATACTAACATCATTAACATAAATTGACGTAGCCGTAGATATGTAAAATTTGATTATGTAAATGATTTTAATGATATCTTTTCAGTTGAAATAAATGGTAACAAAGATTTTCTTAATCTTCTATATAGTAGTAAATAATATCACCTACGCCTTTTAATTTTTCTATAACAGTTACCACGTCAATTTACTATATATCCTTACTTGGCATGTGTATTCTCTAAACAGATAAGCCTTGTTGTTGGGAAGAAAAGCTCGCCCTTTGGATTTCTAATGGCAGCTTCGATCAAATCAATGTCCATTGTTCCATCGGCTTTGTTCTTCACTGTCCTTGGATGAACACCTCCAATGGTTGCAATGCCTCCATTTTCCAATATGTGGATATGGGAATTGTCTCCAAGAATCACTTCACTCCCTCTAATCTCACAATGTACAAGTACACTTATGAGATTTCCCATTGTGCCTGATGGCACAAATAGAGCTGCTTCTTTCCCCGTCATCTTCGCCATCTCTTCTTCTAACTGCAAGGCTATGGGGTCGTACCCCAACACGTCATCGTCAACCTCAGCAGTCGCCATCGCAGCTCTCATTGATTCGCTCGGTTTCGTCACGGTGTCCGACCGCAAATCCACCTTTCTACTCACCATCTTCACCAACTATACTCTACACATCATTTTTCAAAAGGAAAAAAAATATATTAGTCACTTAAAAAGCCCACAAAATTCGTTGGGTTTTTACTGTCAGGAGTACTAACCTCTTAATGTGCAACAAAGACTACGAAATTTCCGCAAGGAAGATAATCACAAACAGAAAATTTTCTTTGTTCACGATCTAAAATCTTCAAATATATGTATGAGAACCTTTTTAGTGTTTTTATTAAAGAGCTCTTTTCTCTCTATGTTTTGTCCTTCTTCTGCAGATTGGGAGAGGGAAGGTTTCTATATGATTCTCAAGGATAATTATAATGTACCTCTATTAAAGAAAGAAAAAGAGAGGAAAAAAACAATTCTCCTTATCTCTCTGTATCAAAGCAATTACTAAAAGTTACTAAAACTTTTATTAAAAAAAAATTACTAAAAGTTACTAAAACAATTCTCCTTATCTCTCTGTATCAAAGAAGTTACTAAAACTGCTCTTTTATTAAAAAATTATATAACATATACTTCATACTAAATAATAAAAATTTCTTTCAGAACCATTATCAAATCGGTTTTTATTATTCTTTCTTCAAGAAAAGAAAATTAAATACAAATAGAAAATTATAAAATTATAAACTATAGAAACGACAAGAAACGCCAAATGATCAACGTTAATTTCTTGTTTCTAGTTTTCAAAAACATAACTAAGGCATTAGTTTGTCATTTTTTTTACCTAAACAAAAAAATATATATAGCAACTTTGGTTAATTGGCCAAGACATTACTTATCTCTCGAAAGGTTGGAGATTCAAATCCCCTAACCGACATTAAAAAATAAAGGGAAAAAAACGTAACTACCCTATTTTTTAGAAAAGAAAAATAGGAATTTATCAACTTCCAAACTAAATATTAGAAGAAAATTGGTGGTTCCTTACTCTTGAAATGCAAGAATAACCCACAAGATCAGCTGCAAATTGCAAGAGCCTCTATTCAGTTCTTCAAACACTGCAAAAATATAAGCGAAGTAAAGACCATGAACACAGAAATAATTAAAGCTTTACTTTTTTAAATACACAATCAGAAAAAATTACAGCAAAAATTCCTCAAAATACAAAAACACATAAAATTTCACTCACCTTAGATATCGATGAAACACACGATTGGATTGAGCTGCAAAAAAATAAAGGAAAATTATATAGCATCATCTCAACAAGTAAAACTGAATAATGTAATAGATCAAACAACAAAATAAGACAAAAAAAAGTGTCGTTATCATATGCTTTTATTGCTTAGAAAAATGGAAGAATGTGGAAGAAGAAAAAAAGATGACTTCTAAAACCAAAGATCGAAATGAATTTCGTTGGTTAGAAGATACCAAAATCCAAGGCTTCAAGTTTCCCACAACATTTTGGATTTTGCTTGCCCTTTATTTAAAGTGTTTTTGGCTGTACTATAAAAGAATAAGGAATCTATTTTTCAAAAAAAAAAAAAAAATCTGAAGCTCAATTCATATCCGTTGTTAGTGTAGTATCAACTTTTTTTTTTTTTTAACTTTCATTTGATTCTTTCGAATCATTTAATTAATTAAGAGATAAGAACCAGCTTCCAAGTTTTTGCATTATTAATTAGTGAACTAATTATATTTTTTTTTGTGTTTTTATCGTTGTTTTAGCTAGTCCTCCAAACTTTCAAAATATCTATTTTAGACCCGTTTGATAGCCATTTGGTTTTTTGTTTTTAATTTTTGAAAATTGTGTTTTTTTTTTTGTTTTTTTGTTTTTTTGTTTTTTTGTTTTTATCATTTCTCTACAATGTATTTTATCAATCTTAAGAAAACATTTGAATTCTTAGCCAAATTCCAAAAACAAAAACAAGTTTTCGAAAACTACTTTTTTTTTTTTAGTTTTCAAAACTTAGCTTGGTTTTTGAAAATATTGGTAAAAATTAAATAACAAAACAAGCAAACTCATAAGTGGGAGTAGTATTTATAAGTTTAATTTTCAAAAATCAGAAACCAAATAGTTATCAAACGGGACCTTAGTTTTTTACTTTTAAAAATTTACTATTTCAGTCTATTCATTCTTCCGTGAATAATTTTTATATTATCCTTCAATACCTACTTCCACTAGCTTATGTGACTTTAGTATTTTCGTATTAGCACGTTAATACACATTTAATTAAAGTCATGTAATCCATTTGTTAAATAATTAATTAGAAAATAATGAAAAGGAACAAAGTTACTATTTTCCTATGTATTCCTGGTAACTTGAGGAGTATAATTCAACTAGTTAAAACATTATATTCTCGACCAAAAAATTAGAGGTTTGGATTCTTACTCTCACGTGTTGCTGAACTATACATACTTACATATATACATATATTCTTTATCTAATATGTAGTTTATATAATGATATGTATTATAATAAAATATTTGGAATTGATTAAGTTCTTGATAATTTTTGTTCACTACATATATATAGCTTTCTGATTAAAAAAATTCAAAGAACCCAAAACACAAAAAGAAAAAGTATGCTATGGGATTTTTTAGCAATATATATATATATATTAGCACTAGGAAGACTTATATTTAATTTAGGTTAAATTATTAAGGCTAAATTATAAAAAATGCCCCTGAACTTTATACTTTATTTCAAAAATACCTTTGAACTTTCAAAAGTTTAATTAATACCCTTAAACTTTCAAAAAAAAAATAAAAAATATCCTTACCGTTAGTTTTAGATGAAAATCGTTAGTACTTTATTTCAAAAATACCCATTTTAAAAGTTTCATTAATACCCTTATACTTTAAAAAAAAAGTTCAAAAATACCTTTACCATTAATAAATGGATAGAGAAATCATTAGTACCTCGTTTTAAAAATACCCTTAAACTTTCAAAAGTTGCATTAATACCCTTAAAAAAAAGTTAAAAAATGCTTTTACCATTAGTATATGGATGAAAACCATTTATCTACACCCCATTAGCTCATCTTCTATTTCCTCTCTCTCCTGATTTGCTTCAATCTATGGCCTAACACTTCTCTATTTTTTGTCTTTTTTTTCCTTTCTATTTCAATACCCTCTTACTCTCTTCTTCCATTTTTTAATCTCTAAAACTACCCCCTTCAATCAAGGTAAATAGACTATAGCAAGAAGAAAGGATAATAATGGAACTACCAAGGAATCTTAGGACTTAAATGCTTTAACAAGGTTGTACGTACGTTAGTAATTTGAGTTAATACGTTTAGGTTTAATACACAAAAAAAGAGATATGTTGAGAATTTGGGTCATAATTTTGAAGGCATCTAGTGGGAGGGAAAAGAAAGAAAATATATGCATTATCAAATTTGTAGCGGATGAAGATTTAATTTTGTTAGTCATTTTTGCGGTGCACATTATTTTATTTGTTGTGATTAGTTAAGAAGATCCCCATGATTGAGAATTGGACAAATGGAGGAAAAATGAGAGTATCTATATGGAAAAAAAAATGAGAGTATCTATATAAGTTGTTTTCAAAGTGGTTCTTTTTCAACTCAAGATAACTTCATAGACATTGATTATTTGGATGTTGAAATTTGTTATATTTATATTTGAGCATGCTTAAAAACGAGAGAGCTCCACTCGTCTATTTAAAATTCTAATATTTAAGAAGATAGAAGAAATGGGGGAGATTGAAAAATGAAAGAAGATATTAATAGGGTATTTAAAAAAAAAGAAAAAATAATAAAAAATAGAGAAGTGTTAGGGCATAAATTGAAACAAATCATGAGAGAGAGGAAATATATGGAGGAGGTAATGGAGTGTAGATAAACGGTTTTCGTCTATATTTTTTAACTTGTTTTAAAGGTTAAGGGCATTAATGCAACTTTTGAAAGTTTAAGAGTATTTTTAAAATGAGGTACTAATGATTTATGTCTATTTATTAATGGTAAGGATATTTTTTAACTTTTTTTTGAAAGTTTAAGAGTCTTAATGAAACTTTTTGAAAGATTAGGGATATTTTTGAAACAAAGTACTAACGGTTGTTAAATCACCAATCAACCCAAAAGCTTAAGCTTATGAGTTATGGTAAATTTAATTATATCAACACTCTAACACTCCCCCTCACTTGTGGGCTTGGAAATTTGTAAGAGGCCCAACAAGTGGAAATCAATATTAATTGGGGAGGAAATGGCATTACAGGGATTCGAACTCAGGACCTCCTGCTCTGATACCATGAAAGATTTTCAGCCTTTGAGAGAAGAAAAAGAATACAATAATGAGTTTTCTTTTCTGAAAAAAACCAGTCTGATTCAGAAAAAATGAATTGCCTTACAAACTGAAAACCAAGGGATAAATACACACGATTTTCGTGAAGCTAAAGAAGGAAAGAATAAAGGATACAATGATTTAGGAGCCAATACAATAAGGATGAATTTCTGGAAGAAAATCTCATATGGCAAGTCCTCCAACGGTAATAATTGTGTGAGTATTGATTCAAAAAATGGAGAAGAAAGGTTCTATGTGAAACCAAATTAGGAAGCTTTTATCATGCCTCCAATTTGGCCATTTACTTGACAGATTGTACTGACACATTGTGAGCTGTCTGAGTTATTGCTTCGTTTGACACAGCTGGAGTTTATGTGTCATCTCCATCTCCTTGTGCTTGGTTAATATCATGTCTCAAACTAACGGTAGTGGTAGAACGAACGCCTAGTTTGCTTTTTAAATCTTTGTAGATTGACTTGGATAGGGGTTTAGTAAAGATATCAGCCACTTGCTCTCGCGAGGGGACGTATTTTGTAATGAGGGCTCTAGCTGCTACTTTTTATCGAACGAAGTGGTAGTCTAATTCAATGTGCTTTGTTCTAGCATGGAATACAAGGTTGATGGACATATGCAGGGTGTCATGGTCATGCTTGTCCAGGGCGTGTTGCCCGTGGCCGCATGCCCATCTCAACCCCTTTTTATCATGCTTTCATGCTATGTATTTAGTTTTGCTTAATAGTTAGCTTTCATTGTATTTTAGTGGGCGTATGACTCCTCGCCATTTTCATGTGCAAGCCTGTCATAGCCATAAATCCTAGAATGTACTATAGGGGGGTATGACTAGTTGTCCATCCTTCCTACCCGGAGTTATATGCAATCTAAGCTGTCGTTGACCCTTCTCTCGCTTATTGCCTATAACAATTATATGAACAAACGTTTTCTCAAAAGCTTTCAAAACACTTTCTCTCTCCCGATTTTCTAAAACATTTTCTCCCGGGACTCGAGGGGAGGCTAGACCCTATACGGAAGTATTCCGCAACTTCCATTTTTGGGCAAGGCTGACTTGCTCGCCGAGTTAGAGCAAGTGCCGCACGGTTGAAGAGCTGCGACCGTGACACAGGGCGCTCATGTTGTCACAGTAGAGCTGAGGAGTGTTAAGGATTGGGATACCTAGCTCTTGAAGTGTAAAGCCTAACCATGTTAACTCTGCAGCGGTGCTTGCCATTGCCCTGTATTCAGCCTCTGAACTTGAGCATGCAACCGTAGGTTGTTTCTTTGAAGACCACGAGATGCAGTTCGATCCTAAGAACACACAAAAGCCCGTAGTGCTTCTTCTAGTAATAAGACAACCTCCCCAATCTGCATCACAAAAAGCATACAAGTTAATTGAGCTATTTTTGTAAAAAGAGGTGCCATAATCTAAGGTTCCTTGGATATATCGTAGAATTCGTTTCACAGCTTTAAGATCCTTCATAGTAGGCTTTTGCAAGTGTTGACACACACGGTTGACTGCATAGACTATATCAGGTCGTGTGAGTGTAAGGTATTGTAAGGATCCTACGATGCTCCTATATTCTCTTGCATCGGTTGGCTGTGAGTCGCTTGAGGCATCTTGAGTTGATGTGGTCATTGGGGTACTGATGGTAGCAGCTCCTATCATTTTGGACTTGTTTAGAACCTCACGAGCATATTTTCCTTGAGACAGCATTATGCCCTTTGGATTGTATTTAACCTCAACGCCTAGGAAGTAATGGAGGTTTCCTAGATCCTTCAAGGCAAATTCTGAAATGAGAGCCTTGATGAGGTGTTGGATATGTGTGGAGCTATTACCTGTAAGTATGATGTCATCAACATAAATGAGCATTAGTGTTATAGTGGATGCATTTCGAAGTATAAAAAGCGATGGGTCAGAGTGGCAACTAGTAAAACCAATGTGAAGGAGATAATTAGCCAGTCTATCAAACCATGCTCGTGGGGCCGGTTTGAGCCCATATAGGGATTTATTGTAAGATTCAATTTTGGATTTCTAATATTTATATGGCATAATGGTTATTTGATTTTCAAATGTCTTGAAAGAGGAGAAATTTGGAATAAATTAGAAGTAAAAGTAAATTGAAATTTATGGAATGAATTTTTGTTAAAAGAAAAAGGAAAGAGGAAAGTGAAAATATGTATGGTTTTTTTTGTATTTTTGAAATAATAATAATAATAATAAATAAAAGAAATAATGTGTAGCTTCAAAGAAGCCACATGTATGTTTATTTTATAAATTGCAAGCCACATACATTATTTTGGTTTAAAAAAATAAAAAAGAAAAAAGAAAAGGAAAAAGAGGGGTTCACGAAAAATAGAGGAAAGGAGGAAAAGAAAAGAAAGAGAAGAAGAAGGAGAAATACATAAGAAGAGAAATCTATTTGGGTAAATCAACCATTTGAAGTTGAAATTGGAGTAAGAAGGTCGTTCAAACAAGATTAAAGACTGGTAAGCTCTCTTCTCTCTCTAGAAATTGAACTATTAGGTTGAACATTGAAGATTGAGATTTATTTTTCATGGGTCTCTTTTCCTTTGCTTGTGGATTTTTTTTATGGATGGTAGAAAATCAAATAAGACTGAAAGATTAAGGTTTGATTGTGGTGTTAATTGCTTAAGTAGCAATGAAAGAAATAAATTTTGAGTTTATGAAATGTTGTTTTCTTTAAAGAAAGAAATTTTAATGTTTATAAAGGGAGAAAGAAAGGGAAGGAATGAAAAATAATGTTGAATAAAAATGGAATAAGTTATTTTGTTGGTTTTATTTTGTGGGTTGGAAAGATAAGGCACAAAACAGAGGAGGAGGAGGAGGAGAAGAAGAAGAAGAAGAAGAAGAAGGGTAATTAGGTAAATTGAAAAGGGAAATGATTGGATGGTACAAAGTGGAGTTATGAGGAGAGAAAAGTGGTACTGAAATTGGATGTCTCACGTGGGAGACATAGTTGGAAAAATAAAAATTATTTATATTTAAAGAAAGGATGGATTGTGGAAGAGAGAGAAGAAAATATGAGTTAATTGGAGAAAATGACAAAATATTTCATGGATTTTGAAAAGAAAAGAATTAGAAATGATAAAATAGTTTTATTTGGGAAAAGACAATTAGTATATTGGTGAATGTTGGGATGAGAAAGAAGGCATAATTTGGAAAATTGGAATAAGGGAAATAGATTGGAAATTAGTTAATTCGATTAAGATGAAATTCATGTTATTTCTCTTTTGGAATTAGTTTGTAAATTGGTGATTTGGTTATTGGAAATTTCAGATTGGACAGAAATTGGACTAGCATATGATTTGAAGAACCGACGTTGATATTTCTGTGAGTGGTTTATTTTACGAATTGTTTTCATTATTTGATTATTATTATTATAGATTTTTAATAATTCTATAATTATGTGTGAATTTAGAGAAACTGCAAAGAGATTTTTAGAGAATAGTTATGAATTTCCAAAAATGGTATTGAAATTCCAATATTTTATGCTTTTAGCATAAATTATTATTTGAGAAATATTTGAGATATTTTATGATTATTGAGATGTTTGAAGAGTTTAAATGTTTGTTGAGAAATGTATGAATTTCATGAGATGTAGTTTAAGAGAAAATATGACTTTGGAAATGTTTTATATTATTTGAGAGATTTGATGATTATTTGAGAAATTATAAATGTTTAATGTTATTTCAGAAATCTCTCAAGTTTATGAAAAGTTTTTTTAGAGCAAGGGAACACGATTTTAAGAAAGAGTTTGAGAATTAAGGATTTTATGTTAAAAGTGGATTTTTAAACCACTATATTTTTGTACCCATGGTGATTACCCATATGCTATGAGAATGTGTTTCCATAGTATGTAGCATGCTCAGGTCGCAGGGGATGCAGGGGAATGCCGGGGCCATTAGATGCCAAATCCGGATTCCGAATCCTGGTCCAAATCCTGGTCCTGAAGCATTACAGATGTTAGAGTTTGCTCTACGTGCACGTATGACAGAGATTGCTGTGCGTATTGAGATTACTCTACGCCAGTATGACGGAGATTTGGGTACATATTTGATAATATATTTCACTAGTTATGTTTATGCTTTCCAAAGCTGTAATTGCAGATTTTCCTATCTATGTTTTACGAACTTGTGCTTATATTTCTAGAGTTGTTGACTTAAGAGTTATTGTTACACATTGTTTTTAACATGTTGAAATGATCTCAAGCATAAACTACATTATTTGCACGTACAGAAAATTGATTTATGTTTATTAAGAAAAGTGTGTTACTAAACATTATTATTTTTATATGGAAGCACCACTCACTGGGCTTTTTAGCTCATCCTTTGTTTTTAAATTTTTCCACCAGGTCGCTCTTGAGTTTCAATCAAAGTTAGCTAATCAGAATCTGCCACCAGTCTTATCAAGTCATTGCATATCATCTAGGGTAAGTAAAGAGAGAATTTTTGACTGTGTTGTTTATGGAATATCCAAAGATAAAGTTAGATAATGAGAGAAGATATAAAGACTTGACAGTAGATTCCATTGCACACCTGGGGTCTATTGTCGTCACAGCTCACCCTAGGTTTAGTAAAGTTAATCTAGGGCGGGTTGTGACATTTATGAAGCTTACAAACATAGTGGGGTTGAAGAGGATGAGTAAAAGGTTGTTCCATGTACACTTGTTCCTTTAAATAACCATGCAGGAATGCATTTTTTACATCTAGTTGCCTTAATGGCCATGCGGCACACGTGGCTAGGGATAGAATTAACCTGATCGTTGTTGGTTTGATGACTAGACTATAGGTGTAACGACCCTATAGGCTCAACACGCTACCTAAGAGTCATTACTAAGTCACGTCGCTATATTACCGAAAATTTCGGCAACATAACGGCGTAACTACGAGGAAACCAAAAATTTGACCCTTACCTGATAAGACATAGAAAAACGCACTTCTAAGATTTTCAAACAACCTCCTAGCATCCAACAAACTTCTCAATATGATGCTAGGGTTCAGACAGCATAGACCAAGTGAATTCAAACTTAGAAAATCAAATACACGTGCACGATTTACAAAGAAAGGTTAAAAGATTTTGAAACATTCTCCTAACCATTTAAAAACTTGACATGAGATCTATGTACATCTAGAAACATAAAAGCGGAATAGCAGTCGCTCGGCTCCCATGACTCGAGTAGCTGATCTCCGGTCACGCGCTAGGGCCGATCTTAGCCTTACCTGAAAACATTTTTAAAAGGAAAAGGGTGAGTATTAACGAATAATACTCAGTAAGTCAATCATAGTTTCAAATAAGAGTTTCAATCGCATGCAACATGTCATTTTAAATCATAAAACCATCGTAAACCATCGCTTTAGTAGGGGACCTAAAATTCGTTTTATAAACCATGTACTTTTCCTCGCGGCTCTCGTGAACGATTAAATTCTCCCGAGGGCCTCGTGAATAGTCCGAAGACATAGTTTTTCCATCGAATAGAGTCCTCCCTAACTCTGAGAGTTGAGCTCGAAAGCTAACATACATCGTGGAGTCCGAAGACTCAGCCCGAAGGCTACCATCGTGGAGTCCGAAGACTCAGCCCGAAGGCTACCATCGTGGAGTCCGAAGACTCAAGCCCGTCGGCTACCATCGTGGGGGCACTCTCGAACCCCGGGAGCATAGAGAGTCCGAAGACTCGGGTTCCCTCATAACCCACATAAAACTTTTGGGAGAATTATCGTCACGGCCTTACATAAATCTTTTCATGAGCACACAACACATGCATGAGGTCCCATTCGTTTTAGAACATAGTTATGAATGCATAAATCAAGGCAATCGCATTTCAAAGACATACATATCATTTCCATTCTTTTTAACATGAAAACATAAATTTCAAAGTAAATATAGAGCTAGCTTTAGGTTTCGAAAACTTCTTTTGTTGTGAGATCCCTTACCTTAAAACTTTACTTACTAAAATACCCTTTCTTCACTTAGTAATGAGCTTCTCGAGTCCCCACTCCGTGTACAAACCAAGGTCCTCGACAATTCACCTAAAAAGTGTTCTAAACGTGTCTTAAACCATCCGAATTACGCTAAAACACATTCTATCATTAATAACTCGACGAAACGGACCAAATGGCAATTTTTACCCAACTCCGGCGAGCGGCGGGGCGTGACCGGAGCACGGCGGCGGACGGCGGCGCGTGGGGCTTCCAAACGGCGCGTGAGAGCGCGTGCTGGGCAGAATCGCTCTCGGTGAGTCAGTTCCGAGCGAAAACCAGCGAGTTCTTCAGACTTGCAGCGCGAGGGTGAGCTTCAACGGATCTGGGTTTCGAATTTACAGCAACCGGCGAACAGAACGAGCCTCCGGCGAGCTACTCGCGGCTGTTGCTCGACGAAGACGAGGAAGAAAAGACCCAGCGGCGAGGATCGACTCCGGTGAGGCTAACGCGGACGACGTCGACCGGCGTTCGCAAAGCTGATCGGAGGAAAACGCAGCTGGAGCTCTCGGTTTCCGGCGATCAGGTTTGCGTGAAAAAAAAGAACCGTCCGGCGGAGAAGCTCACGGCGAGGTTGGGTGTTCGGCGGAGAAGCTCCCGGCGAGGAAGAAGAAGAAGAAGAAGAAGGCGGTGGAGGATGGGTGTTCGGTCGGAGGGAGAGAGAGAGAGAGAGAGAGAGAGAGAGAGAGTTCGGGAAGAAAAAGAAGAAAAAGAAAAAAAAATAATAAAAATAAATAAAAATAAAATAAAAAAAATAATAAATAATAATAAAATAATAATAAAATAATATTATAAAATCAAAAATATCTTCTTCTCTATAAATGACCAAAATGCCCTTTCCTTTTCCAAAAATCACCAAATTACCCTCAAAATAATTAAATTCATAATAAAACTTTACCAAAACAACATTTTAAACTTACCCAAAGAGTCTCAGGTGTTACATTCTTCCCCCCTTAAGAACTTTCGTCCCCGAAAGTTCCTAATCTTGGAATAGTTCAGGATACTTGGCTTGCATTTCGTCTTCAGGCTCCCAAGTAGCTTATTCCATCCGATGGTTCTGCCAGAGCACTTTAACCAAATTAATCTCTCGGTTACGAAGGGTCTTACGATCTTTTGCTAGAATTCGAGTCGGCCGTTCTTCATAACTCATATTTTCATTCAACTGTAATGGCTCGTAGTCAATCACATGTGAAGGGTCCGGCACGTACTTTCTTAACATCGAGACATGGAATACATCATGGACCGCAGAGAGAGATGGCGGTAATGCCAATCTATAAGCCACAGGGCCTATTCGCTCAAGAATCTCGAACGGCCCTATAAATCGCGGACTTCACTTTCCTTTCCGGCCGAACCTCAACACTCCTTTCATCGGAGCCACTTTAAGAAACACATGGTCGCCTACTTCGAATTCTAGATCCCTTCGTCTTGTGTCAGCGTAGCTCTTCTGTCTACTCTGTGCAGTCTGCATTCTTACCCTGATTTTCTGAATAGCATTGTTCGTGACTTGAACTAACTCTGGCCCCAAAAGCTGTCGTTCACCGACCTCATCCCAATATATTGGGGTCCTACATCTCTTACCATACAAAGCTTCAAACGGTGCCATTCCTATAGTAGCCTGATAACTATTGTTATAGGCAAACTCCATCAGGTGCAAGTAAGTATCCCAACTACCTGGGAAATCCAACGCACATGCACGTAACATATCCTCCAAAACTTGATTCAATCGCTCGGTCTGTCCGTCCGTTTGGGGATGAAAAGAAGTGCTAAAATCCAGCTGAGTACCCAGAGCTTTCTGTAAGCCTTTCCAGAAGTTAGAAGTGAAACGGGCATCCCTGTCCGAGACAATTCTAGTAGGAACTCCGTGCAGTCGCACTATCTCCTGCACATAGATTTGCGCCCATTTCTCTGTAGAATAGGTAGACTTACCCGAAAGAAAATGCGCCGATTTGGTAAGCCTATCCATGATGACCCAAATCACCGTGTAACCTCTCATCGTCCTGGGTAACCCAACAATGAAATCCATAGAGATTTCATCCCATTTCCACAAAGGCACATTCAATGGTTGCAACAATCCTGCCGGCCTCTGTCTCGGCGCTTTAACCTGTTGACATACTAAGCACTTACTGACAAACTCCGCTACATCCTTTCTCATACTGTGCCACCAGAAAATCTGTTTTAAGTCTTGATACATCTTGGTACTACCAGGATGCATCGAAAATGGCGAACTATGCGCTTCAGTCAAAATCTCATTCTTCAATTCATCAATATTAGGTACACATAATCGCCCTTGATATAGAAGTCCACCATCTGAAGACACAGAAAACTCTTGAGCTTGCTCAGTGCCGATTTGTTGTAGCTTTTCCATTAAATTAGGATCCAATCGCTGAGAGACTATAATACGTTGCCTCAAAGTTGGTTGCACAGTCAACTGAGCTAAGCGTGTAGTCGCTTCACCTATCAAAATTGCAATTTCAGCATTCTCCATCTCTGCCTGTAGCTCATCCTGACTAGTGATCTGAGCTGAAGTATGTACAGTCTTTCTACTGAGAGCATCTGCGACGACGTTTGCCTTACCAGGATGATAAAGAATTTCCAGTTCATAGTCTTTTACCAGCTCTAACCATCTACGTTGTCGCATGTTCAACTCTTTTTGTGTAAACAAGTACTTCAAACTCTTATGGTCCGTGAAGATCTGAATCTTCTCACCATACAAATAATGCCTCCAGATCTTCAAGGCGAAGACAACTGCAGCCAACTCCAAATCATGGGTTGGATAGTTTTGCTCGTGACTTTTTAACTGGCGAGACGCATAGGCTATAACCTTTCCACGTTGTATCAACACTGCTCCTAGCCCTTTCCTCGATGCATCAGTGAAAACTACAAATCCACCTGTTCCCTCAGGCACAGAAAGAACAGGGGCTAATACCAGTCTCTGTTTAAGTGTCTGGAAACTTGCTTCACACTCTTCAGTCCAAACAAATGACTTGCTCTTGCGAGTTAGTTGAGTCAAAGGCGTAGCTATCTTAGAGAAATCCTGGATGAACCGTCTATAGTAACCTGCTAAACCCAAGAAACTCCGTACTTCAGTAACTGTAGTCGGACGAGGCCATAGCGTTACAGCCTCTACTTTCGCTGGATCTACGGAAATCCCTGCCCTTGACACTACGTGTCCTAAGAAAGACACCTTTTTAAGCCAAAACTCGCACTTGGAGAATTTCGCGTACAACTGGTTCTCCTTCAAAGTCGTCAACACTCTTCTCAAATGCTCTTCATGTTCTTTCTCAGTTTTAGAGTATACAAGGACGTCATCAATGAATACAATCACGAAAGCATCTAGGAACTCCTTGAATACTCTATTCATCAAGTCCATAAAAACTGCAGGGGCGTTAGTCAAACCAAAAGACATCACCGTGAATTCAAAATGTCCATATCGTGATCTAAATGCCGTCTTAGGGATGTCTCTTTCCCTGACCCTCAACTGATGGTACCCTGACCTCAGATCAATCTTTGAAAACACCGACGCTCCCTGTAACTGATCAAAGAGGTCGTCGATACGAGGAAGAGGGTACTTATTCTTAATCGTAACTTTGTTCAATTCCCTGTAATCAATGCACAGTCGCATGGTTCCATCTTTCTTCTTTACGAACAAGACCGGTGCTCCCCAAGGAGACACGCTAGGTCGAATAAAACCTTTATCCAATAGGTCCTGCAGTTGCAACTTCAGCTCCTTCAATTCCGCTGGTGCCATTCTATAAGGAGCTTTAGAGATAGGAACGGTCCCTGGTTCAAGTTCTATAGTGAAGTCTATTTCTCTCACGGGAGGCAACCCTGAAAGATCTTCAGGAAACGCATCTAGAAATTAACTCACCACAGGCACAGACGATGCGTGAACCTCGGTGTGTCTCACTTCCACAACGCTAGCTAAGATACCCCATGATCCCTTAGAAACTAGCTTTCTCGCTTTAAGAGCAGATATCACTCTTGGATTAACTCCAGTTCTAGTCCCCTTAAACTTATAACTGGCCTGTTTTGGTGGCGTGAACACCACTTCTTTACGAAAACAATCAATATTAGCATGGTTCAAAGCCAGCCAATCCATGCCTAGAATAACATCGAACCCTTCCATCTCGAGGACTATCAAATTCACATCCAGCTCGTGGTCGGAAACTATCATCTTACCATTCTTAATCCCCTCAGTAGCTAATAGATTCAACCCCATCGGAGTAGCAACAGACAAAGCAGAGGGTAATGGCTCAAGTTCTAACTCAGCTTGTCTCACAAAAGACGCAGAAATAAAGGAATGTGTAGAACCTGAATCAAATAACACAAACGCAAGATATCCCAAAACGGGAAGCGTACCTGTAACTACAGCATCTGAGTTACCAGCCTCCCTGCTGGTACTAGCAAAAACTCTCCCTTGCTGAAGTGTGGGCCTATTAAGTCCTACTCCACCTGAACCCGAAGACTGGCCTCTCCTGTTTGGGAAGGTAGGACAATTTTCAGCTCTGTGTCCCTCCTTTTTACATCGAAAGCACAACCCAGACCGCATCAGGCACTGACCCCAATGAAACTTTCCACATTCATTACAACGAGGTTTCTCCCCAGTGTTAGGTCCCGGCCTATTCACTTGCTGCCTCTGACTAGAAGCGGCCTGCGACCTCATGGACGACTGTGAAGACTGTTGAGAACGCTGGGGATTCGAGTTCGCCTGACTCCATCTCCTCTTGTAACCAGAGGATGACTGACTCGGGTTTTGAACCATAGGAATCTCACTCTGTTGGCCTGCAACAATAAACTCTGCTGTCCTTACCGCAGCAGCATAGTCGTGAAGTGCTACAACCTGCACCACACCTTTAACCTGAGGATCCAAACCCATTACAAAACGCTCCGCTTTCTTGGCCTCAGTATCTACCAGCTCGGGAGCAAAACGAGATAACCTTGTGAATTCCCTCTCGTAGACGTCCACTGGACGTCGATTCTGTTTAAGTTGTAGAAATTCTTCTTGTTTCTTATATCGTGCAGTCGCAGGATAATATTTGTTCCAGAAAGCCTCTCTGAACATCGGCCACGTCACTACTCCCCCTCCTGTACCTATGGTCCTCTGAGCAGATTCCCACCATAGGTACGCATCATCCCTCAGCATAAATGTGGCGCAAGAAACTTTATATTCATCCGGGCAACTCATCAACTGAAAAATATTCTCCATAGAGGACAACCATAACTCCGCCACTGTAGGATCCCCAGAGGATCCGTCAAACGCCCTTGGATCATACTTTCTAAAGTCTTTCAAGTGACGGGCTTGTAGGGAAGCTGGCGTAGAAACTTGACCCATCTGCGCTAACTGGGTCGTCACGGTCGCTTGTACTAAGTTCTGCATCGCCTCTAACATCAATGACGCAACCGTAGGATTTGCAGGCTCCATAACTGGTTCAGGTTGATCCTGAGCAACAGGGGAATTTGCCCCAGAATTCACCTCCTGTTCCACTGGCATCTCAGGAGGTAAGTCATGTGTTCTACCAGCACCACGTCCTCTACCCCGTCCTCTACCTCTCCTTCTAGGCGGCATACTTGACAAACAAACACAAACAAGTTTAACCTTCACATCAACAGGGATCACACTTTTCAACTTTTCTTAAACTTTCCTTAACTTAAAATTACATTTCACATATGAATCATTTCATAAAAAAAATAACATGCTTTTCAACAAACGAATTAAAAGTTTACTTCAGAGGCGTACCTGCGCGATAACTGGAAATCACTACTTAGTCATGGGATACCTGATGCTTACGAACTAAGCTAGTCTACAGAATCTATAACCTAGTGCTCTGATACCAACTGTAACGACCCTATAGGCTCAACACGCTACCTAAGAGTCATTACTAAGTCACGTCGCTATATTACCGAAAATTTCGGCAACATAACGGCGTAACTACGCGGAAACCAAAAATTTGACCCTTACTTGATAAGACATAGAAAAACGCACTTCTAAGATTTTCAAACAACCTCCTAGCATCCAACAAACTTCTCAATATGATGCTAGGGTTCAGACAGCATAGACCAAGTGAATTCAAACTTAGAAAATCAAATACACGTGCACGATTTACAAAGAAAGGTTAAAAGATTTTGAAACATTCTCTTAACCATTTAAAAACTTGACATGAGATCTATGTACATCTAGAAACATAAAAGCGGAATAGCGGTCGCTCGGCTCCCATGACTCGAGTAGCTGATCTCCGGTCACGCGCTAGGGCCGATCTTAGCCTTACCTGAAAACATTTTTAAAAGGAAAAGGGTGAGTATTAACGAATAATACTCAGTAAGTCAATCATAGTTTCAAATAAGAGTTTCAATCGCATGCAACATGTCATTTTAAATCATAAAACCATCGTAAACCATCGCTTTAGTAGGGGACCTAAAATTCGTTTTATAAACCATGTACTTTTCCTCGCGGCTCTCGTGAATGATTAAATTCTCCCGAGGGCCTCGTGAATAGTCCGAAGACATAGTTTTTCCATCGAATAGAGTCCTCCCTAACTCTGAGAGTTGAGCTCGAAAGCTAACATACATCGTGGAGTCCGAAGACTCAGCCCGAAGGCTACCATCGTGGAGTCCGAAGACTCAGCCCGAAGGCTACCATCGTGGAGTCCGAAGACTCAAGCCCGTCGGCTACCATCGTGGGGGCACTCTCGAACCCCGGGAGCATAGAGAGTCCGAAGACTCGGGTTCCCTCATAACCCACATAAAACTTTTGGGAGAATTATCGTCACGGCCTTACATAAATCTTTTCATGAGCACACAACACATGCATGAGGTCCCATTCGTTTTAGAACATAGTTATGAATGCATAAATCAAGGCAATCGCATTTCAAAGACATACATATCATTTCCATTCTTTTTAACATGAAAACATAAATTTCAAAGTAAATATAGAGCTAGCTTTAGGTTTCGAAAACTTCTTTTGTTGTGAGATCCCTTACCTTAAAACTTTACTTACTAAAATACCCTTTCTTCACTTAGTAATGAGCTTCTCGAGTCCCCACTCCGTGTACAAACCAAGGTCCTCGACAATTCACCTAAAAAGTGTTCTAAACGTGTCTTAAACCATCCGAATTACGCTAAAACACATTCTATCATTAATAACTCGACGAAACGGACCAAATGGCAATTTTTACCCAACTCCGGCGAGCGGCGGGGCGTGACCGGAGCACGGCGGCGGACGGCGGCGCGTGGGGCTTCCAAACGGCGCGTGAGAGCGCTTGCTGGGCAGAATCGCTCTCGGTGAGTCAGTTCCGAGCGAAAACCAGCGAGTTCTTCAGACTTGCAGCGCGAGGGTGAGCTTCAACGGATCTGGGTTTCGAATTTACAGCAACCGGCGAACAGAACGAGCCTCCGGCGAGCTACTCGCGGCTGTTGCTCGACGAAGACGAGGAAGAAGGAAGAAAAGACCCAGCGGCGAGGATCGACTCCGGTGAGGCTAACGCGGACGACGTCGACCGGCGTTCGCGAAGCTGATCGGAGGAAAACGCAGCTGGAGCTCTCGGTTTTCGGCGATCGGGTTTGCGCGAAAAAAAAGAACCGTCCGGCGGAGAAGCTCACGGCGAGGTTGGGTGTTCGGCGGAGAAGCTCCCGGTGAGGAAGAAGAAGAAGAAGAAGAAGGCGGTGGAGGATGGGTGTTCGGTCGGAGGGAGAGAGAGAGAGAGAGAGAGAGAGAGAGAGAGAGAGTTCGGGAAGAAGAAGAAGAAAAAGAAAAAAAAAATAATAAAAATAAATAAAAATAATAATAAATAATAATAAAATAATAATAAAATAATATTATAAAATCAAAAATATCTTCTTCTCTATAAATGACCAAAATGCCCTTTCCTTTTCCAAAAATCACCAAATTACCCTCAAAATAATTAAATTCATAATAAAACTTTACCAAAACAACATTTTAAACTTACCCAAAGAGTCTCGGGTGTTACAATAGGTTTCTTCATAGTCTAACCCTTTTATTTGTGTATATCATTGAGCCACTAACCGAGCCTTATAGCGATCTATAATTCCATCTTCCTTACATTTTGTCTTGAATATCCATTTTGATCCCACAACATTGACATTCTGAGGTCTTTGGACTAGTGTTCAAGTGTGGTTTTGAGCTAATGCCTTCATTTCCTCTTCCATGGCATCTTTCCAATGTGGTATTGTCAATGCTACTCTATAGTTCTTAGGCTCAGAGTTGTGGTTCGTAGCAATGAGTGATCTTTGCTGCTTAGATAATTTGAACTTGCTGATTTCTTGTGTGAGCATAGGATCAAGTGTTGGATTATTTGTCAGCTTGCTTCTTGTGATCATTTGGTGAGAGTTTGTGGTTGGATTGATTTCCTCTAGCGCTTCTGCCAATTCTGCAGTAGATATAGGTAAATCAATAACCAAATTGTTACTAATGTCAGGTAAAGTAGGTATATCAGTGTAGTTTAATGAGGGAGAGAGCAAATCTATGGTTTCGTTGGCTGAAACTTCTTCATAGTCTGTAGGTATTGTTGTTGTGTTGCTCAAATTCAAAGAGGATTTCATGACTGCATCATTGGATTGTGTATTAAGATGGGTTGTAGATGCGGTTGATGTGTTGCTCGAGTTCAATGTTGATGTTCCCTTATTGGCTTCATGATTGGATTTTGTTCTTTTGTGAAGTGAGCCATCATGTCTTAAGTTCATGGCATTTACTCCTTCTAATATTTCTTCACCAATTGCACTGCTTTGACGTTTGGCCAATTCAAAACTATCTTGATCCATTAAGGGTATTGTGGAATCATGTCTTTTTTCAGCCATTTTATTGTCCTTCTAAAATATGCGTTTCAATAGCTATTTCGTCCATCACATTTGATGTTGATGCCTTGAGTTTTCTGCTACTGTGGTTATTTTGAGTACTGTGTGGACTTGAGGTTTGAGGTTTGGCAATTGCTTTGTATGTTGTCTATTCCTTCTGGGATGTTCTTTTCTTCTTCTACTGTACCTGCAAAGTCTGTAACTTCAAGAGGGCAAAGAGACTTGTTTGTACTGTTAGTGGTAGATTTTTCAAAAGGAAACACACTCTCATCAAATATAACATGCCTTGAGATGTAAATTCGATTGTTTAAAAAGTCAAGACACCTATATCCCTTATGAGCATTACTATAACCAATGAATATGCAAGGGTAAGTTCTTTTAGTAAATTTGTTACTCCTGGGAAGATTTCTTAAGTAAGGAAAACACCTACACCCAAAGACTCTAATATTGCTATAATTTGGTATTTTTCCATATAGTTTTTGGAAAGGTGAGTCCATGCTCAATGCTTGTGTAGGCATTCTATTTATCAAAAAGGTAGCAGTTAAGAATGCATCAACCCAATATTTTAAAGGCATGTGAGATTGGAATAAGATAGCCAAACCTATTTCCACTATGTGTCTATGCTTTCTTTCGACAACTCCATTTTGTTGGGGGGTGTAAGGACAAGAGAATTGGTGATGTATACCTTTTTTGTCAAAGAGTTGTTTGAGCGCAAGTGATTGAAACTCTCCACCTCCATCACTTTGGAAGATTTTGATTTTACTTTCAAGTGGATTCTCTACTAGGCATTGAAATTTAACAAAGCAATCAAGAAAGTCTAATTTCCTTCTAAGAGGATAGAGCCAAACAAATCTAGAATAATCATCGACAAAACTTGCATAGTATTTAAAATGTTGGCAAGACATAATAGGGGCAGGCCCCCATAAATCACAATGAACTTTTTCTAAAGGTTTTGAAGTACGATTTTCATTAACCTTAAAGGGGAGTTTACAACTCTTGCCTAATTGACAACTAGTGCAAACATTTTGTTCCTTTTTCCAATTTGACACATTAATGAGCTTTCTTTCAGAGAGAAGCTTTAGGGAAGCATCGTTTAAATGCCCCATTCTTTGGTGCCAAATTGATGCAGGAGCTTTATTAAGAGAAATAGAAGCAGTAAAAGCAGCAAAAGTGTTTGAAAGGCTTGACTGCAGCTTGCCAAGCTCATATAGTCCTTTCTTTTCTTAACCTTCAACTATTATTTGACCCTGTACATTTTTAATCACAAACTTGTCAGCAAACAATGATATGGAACAATTATTATCTCTAGTTAATTTACTAATAGATAATAAATTTGTCTTCATTTCGGGTACTACAAGCACATTATTTAGATCTAGTTGTCCATGTTTGGTGTTAACTTTAGTGTGACCAGTGTGTGTGATTTGTAGGCCTTTACTGTTTCCTACATACATTTTTTCTGGACCATAATAAGACTGAATACTTTGAACTTTACCTGGGTCATTCACTATGTGTGATGTTGCACCCGAATATGCAAATATGTTTGGATAAGTGGTCTCGTTTAGGCTTAGTGCGGCCAAGGCTTTTGGAACTTCTTCGGATTGATAAGCATGATCGAATCTATTCCAACAATCCATGGCGGAGTGATTTTGCCTTCCACATTTTTGACAAATAATTTTTCTATCTTGTTTATGCTTAGAGGAGTCATTTAAGGGACCCGAGACTTTGTTAGTAAATAAGGAATTATTACCTTGACGAAAGTTGTCTTGATCCTTGTAAGAAGTTTGTCGGCTATGAGGGAATCCTCTACCCTTTGAAGAAAAGTACCTACCTCTTCCTCGGCTCTTTCCTTGACTTGAGAAGAATGCTTGGTTTAAACTTATTTGATTGCTTTTCTCTTATTCTTCTTCGGTAAGTAGGAGTTGCTCATGAGTTCTTAATGCAAGCACAAAGTGATTATAATAGGGATAAGAAGGCTTTGAAAGCATTGCTGTCCTAAATTCCTTATATTTGCTTCCTAGTCCCCTTGCTAAGTGAAAAACTATGGTTAAATCATCTAGGGGCTTTTTCATGGTAGCTAATTTATCACACAAGGCTTTAAACTTTCTAATGTATTCTTCAATAGATAAGTTTCCTTTTTTCAAAGTAAGCAATGACTCATTCAAATGTATTTCGTTTTCTTTGGTCATTGTTAGCAATATATCTTCAAGGGATTTCCATACCTTACAGGCTGAATCGGTACCTTCAAGTAATGCTAACACACCTTCACCTATGATTCCCAACAACCAAGACGTTAGTAGGCCATCGTTGTTGATCCATGTGTCCAGTTGAGTCTCATCAGTTGCGATTTCATCCTTCTCCTCTATTTTCTTAGTTGCAGGTTCTTCATTTATGAGGTGTTGCTCAAGACCGAGAGTTCTTACCAAGGGTAGCACTTGCGACTTCCAAAGTAAGTAGTTGGACGAATTTAGCTTGATGGATATGAGACTGGCACATTGATGGAAGCTTTGGATGGTCAGGGAATTTTCTTGCTTGGCCATTAGTGGGTTTGATTTCTTTCTCCTTCCTTCAGCTTCTATCGTGGCTCTGATACCATGTTAAATCACCAATCAACCCAAAAGCTTAAGATTATGGGTTATGGTAAATTTAATTATATCAACACTCTAACAACGGTTTCCATCCAAAACTAATGGTAAGGGTATTTTTGAATTTTTTTTTGAAAGTTTAAGGGTATTAATGAAACTTTTGAAAGTTAAAGGGTATGTTTAAAACAAAGTACAAAATTCAAGGGATATTTTGTTTTTATAATTTAGCCAATTATTAAAAATACCCCTAGGCTATGAGGTTGATTTCAATTATATACTCAAACTTTGAAAATTTTCATTTTAATCCTTGAAGTTCAAAATTTGTTTAATCAACCCTTGAGGATTTTTTTCATTAAATTCAATGGACGTAAAATTATGTGTTTGCATCTATATTGTCACTTATGTGAATAGATTTGTACATATACGTGAAAAAAAAATGACAAGTACAAACACGTCATTTTTCAATCATAAATTTAATCGAAAAAACCTTTAAGTGTCTTTTTGAAACAAATTTCAAACTTCAAAAATTAAAATGAAAATTTTTAAAGTTTGTGAGTATTTGAAACCAGCTCCATAGTTCATGAGTATTTTTAATAATTTAACCTGTATTTTAAGCCAAATATATTGACCTTCTAACACGTTTGGAAATAATAAAATTTTTGTAAAGATTTAAGAAAGATAATATTGATGAATAAAGGTTTCAAAACATAATCTCTAGGAATAGGTGTCTTGTCGAATTGATTCAATTCTTACACTTTGTTGATCTGCAACTTATGTGATGTGACAAAGACACGACAGTTTAATAGTTTGAAAATGATAGGTCTGAAAATATGTTGGGTTTTTCTTTAAAAAATATATAGTATTACAACTTTACAAGCAAAGTGGAATTTGAATTTTGCACCTATAAAAAATTATTACTAGTGTCTTAACAATGAGAGTATTTCACCCGGTATTTGAAGATGAATAATCAACTTGATTCTGTTCCTAGAATAAAAAGTAGAACCTTTGATTGTTGGCTTTTTAATCTTTAATATCAAATTAATTAATTACTTAATTAATTAATATTTTGATTATAATAAACTTAATTTTATTTACTAACAATTTTAGTACTTTGAAATGTTCATAGTGTAGAGCTCGAAAAGAATATTCCAACGCATTTTGAATTGTTTAAACCAGAGTTCAAACGAAAAAGTTATTGGTAAAACAAAATTAAAGGAGAAAGCCCATGTTTCATGACACGTGGCAGATAAAGGGATGACGTGGTGCTGATGTGGCAGATGATGTGAAAGTTGAACGATCAAATTTGCTAATGTGAAAGCTGACGTGTTACTTGAACGGTTAACAATGATGACGTAGCGACGCGTGGTCCAATATGATTTTGACACTTGGCGCTTTGGATTTTTTATAATTAAAAAGTCCAACAATCAAATTTTAAATATTTTAACATTATTTTTTTTGAATCAATGAAATGACGACATGTGGCAGTCTTTATTAAAATAATACTAATATGGTCAAACGGTCAAATATGATTATAATATTATTTTATTATTATCAATTTTAAATTCCTTTTTCAGCCAATCAAAAGCTAACACGTGACAGCCAACAGTCAAATTGTTCTTCCTCCTCTCGAAAAAAATTGAAAAAAAAAGAAAAAATTTTCTAAAAATTCTTACACTTCTTGGAGAGCATTTGCACCATTTTTTAGAAAAAATTGAGCTTCCATTTCTTATTTCTCTTAGTTAATTGAGGGATTTTACTTGTAAGAAATCTTTTCTTACATAGTTATGAGATTATATTTGTGTATCTACTCTCTTTAGAGAGTTTGTGAGATTGTTCCTAAATTTTTAATCCTCTTGTAAGAGTTTCTCTTGATATATAAAAAGATAGGTTGTAACAGTTTGATCATGAACTATGGAAATGATCGAGTTTGCTCTTGAACCCGTAAAAAGAGTGGTGTAGCAATTGGGCTTTGATTCATGGAAAGAATCATGAGAAGTTTTTATTCAAATTCCTAAGAGGAGATTGACCGAACCACTATAAATTTCTGGTGTCATTTTCTCTAACCCTCTCTTATTTTATTTTTGCAATTAATCTGTTATTACTTTTTATTGTGTTGAAATTAATTGCACTTATTTATTTAGGTAGGTTAGTAGAATTAACTTTTTTTATTCTTTACAATCTTAATTTTAGAATTAAATAGATTGATTAAAATTATTTTTGTTGGTTTCTTGTTTAAATTAATTATTGGCAAAAAGTGTGTTAATTTGTTTAACTGGGTACACCTGGAAAAAGTTTTATAAAGCTTAAACAAACCCTATTCACCTCTCCCCCTAAATTGCTTAGTGATAAGGAAATGAGTGATAAAAAAGAGCACATGAGAGAAGTCTAGAAGATGAAAAATGAACCTCAATCTATTCAACTAAACTTAAATGAAGCTTATGTTTAAAGTCAATGATGTCAAATTAAATTCAAACCAATCATGAGCCAGTTATTATGTCATAAGGTCCAACACAAGAGTTGAAGCTAAAAAAACTTGCATTGAATAATCATCTTCCAGCTAACGTGTTTTACTTAGTGAAGAGCTAAAATCCATTCAAGCTTGATGAATCTAAAAATCCATATTTATTTACATCTTTAATGGATTATGTACCTTTTAAATTCATATATTTGCATTAAAGAAAATTCATGTATAGATTTGAAGGGGTGTTGACTGAATTTAGACTAGAATGACCCATAGTTGTGTCTTTTTTAAATTATTATAAATGGGGATATATTTTGGCTATTTGAAAGCAACAATTGATGAATAATGAAATTTCAAATTGAGTTTAGTATCACTCAAGCTTTATGCTTTCTTTGTATTTTTGTGTTTAGAGTGAATATTTTTAAATTTTTAATCTAGTTTGAATAATTGGATTGTGGAAAGTTCGAAATCTTGATGATAGGAACAAGTTCTTCTTCTTGATCTTTGATCATTTTTCAAGTAAATATGTTTTTTTTTTTTTGTTGATTTATCATCTAGTTATTGGAGTTATTTTTATTATTGTTGTAGAATTCACTTGATATAAGGGAGTTCTCATGCATAATTGAGGTAGTTCTTTTTATCATTTAGTGGCCATTTCTTTTTTTCTTTTTCTCTTGTAATTTGTATTGAAAAAGAGACATAAATGTATTTGATGACTATTTTTTATGTTTCTCGACCTCTAAAAATTTAGACTAAAAAACAAAGTTTTATTTGGAAAGTGAAATATTTAAAACTATTAAGTCATTTTGTTCTTTTACATATATTTAATTGTGCATTTTATTAGTAAAAAATATGATAAAATAACATCTTTTTCTTAATGTTCTTTTTTTTAAAGGAACGAAAGAAAGAATGAATAGATATGAACCTATTTTTTAAAATTTCAAAATTTGTATACAATTCTGAAAATATTTCTTATTCTAGATACATGTTTCTAAAATCTTTGAATTAGAGAAAATAAGAGCCTGTTTGGTAGGCAATCTAAATTTTGTTTTAGGTTTTTGGATTCATTGAGTTCAGTGAATATGCGTTTAGCAGATGTGTTTTTGAAATATGTTTCTAGATTTTGTGATCCAAATAGTGGAAATTTTGAAAACAACATTTTTATGTTTTCAGTGTATCCAGATTTTGAATTTGAAAATTTAAAATGCAGAATTATATTAAAAAAAATAAAAACTTTAATAAATATAGTATTTCATGTTATAAACTCAATTTATTTTTGTTAAATTATAATATGTATAATATAATATATTATAAATTATATGATATTGTAAAATAATAATTATACAAAATTTTATAACAAAAAACATGTTCATAAATTAATTAATAATAGTTTATATTCAACCTAATATTTAGTTTTACAACTACAACTAGTTTCATGGTCTATAAATATATTATATAACACATTTGCAACAATTGTTTAAATTAGAATCCAATTTCTGAATCTGCTACCATAAATGCATATCTGAAAACATGAACTACAACTCTGTTTTCATTGAATTTCTTGTTTTCAAAATTTTGTTTTCAGATTGCCTATCAAACAGGCCCTAAGACACTAGAAATGAGAACGTTACCCAACAATCCTGAAAAATTTAGTTTATTTTTTTGAAACTTGTAATTGTAAGAAATTTAGTGGACATTTTAGACTTAAAAGGTAAAATCAATTGGATAGGGTACTAGCAGGTGGAGTGAAGAAAGGAGGGGAGCAAGCCCACCTCTTGCCTCATCTTAATTTTAAAAGAAATGGAGCAACGAGAGAAATTGCTAATTTTAAATGGTCCAACTCAAAAAATGGCTAAACATAATAGATTTTGTAATTATGGATAAACATGGTTTTTTTTTTATATAACCTTTAAAATTGTCTAAGATGAAAATACCTCTTATATAGATTCTATATATTTAAATCAACTAAAATAAAGTCTAGAAAAATGCAGCATGTAGGAGAGGAGAGAAGTAGAGTTTGCAAAATCAAAAGTAACAAACAAACCTAAATTAAATATCTAACAATTTCAAATTGATTGCTAACCTAATTATGCGTATTAACCATTGATAAAATGATATTTTCGAATTTGATCAATGATCGCAATTTTAGAAAAATAAAGCAATAAAAATGGTGCCCTAGATAACTTTCAATGTGAATATATTCATAATTACATTTGAAATAATTACATATAAGTAAGTTTAAATATGGGTGTATAAATATATATACCATCATTTACAGTGAAGCTAGTAAGAAACTCTTGTAAGTGTGAGGCGATTGGCATTAAAGAATTTGAAGAACACTAACTGCGGCATCTATTGTATTCACCAAGAGGGAGAGGAGAGGAAAAATTAGGTGAATTAATGGGGCAATTTAAAAAACATCTGAAAACTTTGAAACACCGACCCAAAAACTCCCTCTTTGTCTTCTTCAACCTCCTAGTCTAGAAAAAAATGCAACCTATAGGGGAGGAGAGAGGTAGAGCTAAAAAAGTCAAAATAAAAAAACAAGCCTAAATGACATCTCTAACAATTTAAAATTAATTGCTAGCCTAATTCTACATATTAACCACCGATAAAAATGATAGTTTCAAACTTGATCAATGATGGTAGTGTTCGTAGTCACGTAAGCGCACGCGATCAAGTAATATAAAACGATAGAATTACCGAGTATCGAATCCTCATGGAATTGGATAGGTTTAATCAACTAATTGTTATACTTACTTGCATCTAATTTTATTTAGGAAAAAATAAATTCTAAAATCGCCAAACACAAGGATTAAATGAACTAACAAAATAAAAGCATTCGAATAAATTAGAGCACAATTAATGGGGCCGAGTTTAGGACATTAATCTCACCTAATGGACCACCATTGACATTAACAAGTTTTTGTGCAATTAATTAGAAAATTTACTTGAGTTTAAAGGTACAATTATCAAAGAATCCTCCATCGAGCTCATCCAATACCTAAACATAATTAATTAATTCACGTGTCCGTCTCATTAATTAATTAGGTTTGGCATTAACGAACCTTATCGGAGACCCTAATTGATGCTTTTGCCACTGTCGTGTCCAAACATCAACCATTATGCAATTAAACTATAATTTATGCATTCTTTGTCAAGCAATAATATAAATAAGCAGGGCATTAAATCCTTGATCAGGGGATTCAACGCATTAAACACATTGTATAAAAGTAAAATTGCTAAATCAACTACAAAATCCCCAATTAATCTCAATTACATGGTCCAATGGCTTGATTATGCAATCTAATCAAGATACAACATAATTCAGTGCAATACAACCATAATCCATCTAAAACTAATAAATAACAGCATAGAAGAATTAAAACCCATTATGCGTCGATCCATCGCTCCCGCAACGATCTCCATGAACCTCGGGCTTCAGATCTTCAAGAATTCTACTCCAGTTCAGTCCCAAATCTCTCTAAACTCTCTCAAATCATGGATTAGGGAGTAAACCCCCTAAATTGGCTCCCCCCTTCCGTAAAATAGAAACTAATCTTATGTTTGAAATCAACATAGCGTCTCGATGTTGTTTGAAACGAAAAAATTTCTTTTAGGCGTGCACAGGTAGCATCTTAACATTACGGACAAAAATTAACTCCTCTGTGTTTTTGGAGCATCGATATGCCACAGGGCAGCGTCTCGACGCTTTCTCTCGGATTGGACACAAAGTGCTTAGCGTCTAGATGCCATTTTCAGCATCTAGATGTTGTCTTCTCGAAAAAACTTGCCCAATTGGAGTCCATTTCCATCCTTAGCCTCAATTTGCACCACTTTATGCTCCAAACACAATACCATTGCTTCAGCTCAGTTTTCTGAAAAGTAAGATAAACCCACATAAAAGCTAATAAATCACCACAAAACTAGCTAATAAATGGGCAATAATATAGCACTAAATTAGTGCTGTCAAATACCCCTACACTTAAAACTTTTTCTAGTCCCGAGCAAAACAGAATAAAAACAATACTAAATTAGCAATCACAAGCAGCAACTCCAACCTCAACCTTTTAATTAGCCCAAATGATCAAACTAAAGAATCATAGCAAACACATATTTTCAATCAAAGAGACTTGAAAATTAAATCATCTCCTCCCTTGCAACATATGTGTACAGCCTTCCCCATCTAGGTCCCTACTAACTTAGAAAGTGTTATAGACTCCTTCACTCATATTCTCCCTACACTGACCCTAAGATTCAATCATCCAGCTTACTTACACAATCCGAAGGTAAAACTTAACTAATATGCTTGAATTTATTTGACATCCTTCACACTAGCAAAAAAAATATTTTATTTTCACTCAAGGGCACTAGCTTTCGCACATCTACTGCAAGGACCCTTACCTAGAGCCCTCGCTCAATGAGTGGCCTAACTGATCACAGTAGAGGAAACTTTTTTTACCCTTGAGGACATTAAGCACAACACACACTTCTTTTCTTTCTTTTCAAGTTTTCTTTTTCTCAGAATTTTCAATTTTTCCACTGCAGGCAAATAAACAATAAATTCTTAAGTATGGTGTTACCTACAAACATGCAAGATCACCTTCTAATCATACCTTAATCCTATCGGGGTGACAACGAATTTCTAAAGACTATAACCCTATTCTAGGCTTTCACAACTAATAACTCTTACAATAAGAGTTATAGGTTATCATTTTAGGAGTAATTTTTCATAATATTACCTCATTTTATCCTAGAAAACCCCTAGATTTGGTTTATTTTGCTCTAGGTTTCTTTTGATTTAGTAAAATTCTTATTAGAGCATGACTTAAGTAATTAATGAGCTTATTTAATTAATTCAGGATATGCTTAAAGGTTGGATAATTATTGAGGAAGAAAGACTTTTGAAGCAAAGGGTAGCAGTTTTATAACGTTTTGCTAGAGCAAATATGATAGTTCAAGACAACACAAATTTAGCACGTCAAAAAGTTGTCTCATTAAATGAGTTGGAAGATGTCAGATTACTCAGCATGATTCAGCCAATAGGAGTTTGTCATTTCATGAGTCTTGTCTAATCAACCCTGATTTGCATAAAGGATGAAGTATATTTGTTAGGCAGCGTTTTTTCGAAGAAATGAGAGGGATAGAAGTCTGAAAAAGAGATAGGGAGAAAAAAAGAAGAGTTGGCGATTTTGGAGGCCATGGGTGATTGTTTTTCTTAATAAGGAAGGTTTCCTCCCGTGGAGCTGAAGTAGATGCTGAATCGAGCTTTTGGGGCAACATTCCATCTTCTTCCTCTTCTTCTTCTTCCATTTAGTTTTTCTTACATTGTTTTACTTCATGTCTGTAGTTAGTTTTCCTTGCTGTAATTTTTACGTTATGAACTAACCACATTAAGGTGTGGATTAGAGGATGATTGTTTTTGATTAATGTTACAGTTGAGTATATTTCATTTCCTTAATCTAGTTTTTAAGAGTTATTATTGTATTAGCTCATTTTCGTTTGGCCAGCTGATTTGTAGCTTTGTTCATCTGATTTTTGGGAAGAATATGAGGGGCTGAAAGCTTAAAAACCACATTATCTCCTTGTTAGGGTTAGTAACTAGCTAAGTGAGGGGATTAGGGATAATCACTCACCTAATGCACACAAAATATAGTGGGTTAAATTGTTGCTATAGTAATGAGAATGAAACAGTATATTTTAGGTAATTCAGGAGAATGTCGTGTAATCTGTAGTGAGTTAAGTGGAATGAATATGTACTCAAGTTGTAAATTAATTAAACCACGAATTACCTCAAATCCAAGCCTTTGTATTAGCTCAAAGTTCTACATCTAGTTGTTATCTGTTTAATTACGATTCCTCTGTTTCACTCTGTTTTAACATGTATTTTGTTCAAGCATTGTTATTTTATTTCGGTCCCTTGATGAATTTTATTGGTTACAAATTGAGTTTCCTTAGAGTTAATCTGTGGTAAAATAGAAAATTGATGGTCTCTGTGGATACGATAATTTACTTAGCACTTGCTACATTTACATGTGTACACTTGTGCATAGACAATCATATTATTTGCTGATTTATTCATATTACTCTAGAACATGTCAACAACCCAACATAGGTAGGCCTAAAGTACTCCACAAGTGTAAGAGATGGTTAGAAAATTTTTTAAAATTTTTTCAAAATCCAAAACATGCTTACATAATTCAATAACTTAATCAGTCATGCTAATTAGACAGGAATCCTGAATCATCTTGATCACAACTTGCAATTACATCATCACCTCACTCAAGCACACACAAATTTCCATTGAGCAATCAACAAACTCTTCCAAAGAATAAAATCACAACAAAATAACAAAGTACATCCCCCCACACTTGATTTATACATTGTTCTCGATGTATTTAGTATCACAACTACACATGATTAAGGACAAAATTGTTAAAAGGAGAACGAAACTGCCCTAAAAAGTAAAGAAGTCCATTGTCGGCCTACAATCCATCATGCAACATAAGAGAGCATAGCTGAATCACAAGCACCAACACAAGGATCGATAAGCGGAAGCATTAGATAAACGCATAACTCCTACACTAAATATTGCAAAAGTAAAGAAAGCAAGTAAAGAGAATTTAACGCCTGTCTCTAGGAAGCGAAAATTTTTAACGTCGATTGCTCGACGGTGCGTTAGAACATCTCATTCATCTCTGAAGATAATCTTTTCCAAGTGTCTTTCTTCCACACCACAGTAATGCTTTATTCTCTATGCATTGAATTTGAATGTCTTGTCTTTGCTATCCATGAGCTCAACAACGCCATATGAAAATACCTCCTTGATTGTGAAAGGTTCTGACCACCTCGATTTAAGTTTACCTGGAAACATACGCAACCATGAGTTAAATAAAAGGACTTGCTGACCCGGTACAAAGGAACGGTTCTGAATCATCTTGTCATGTCATCTCGCCATCCTTTCCTTGTACAACTTGGCATTCTAGTATGCATGGATTCTAAACTCCTCAAGTTCATTCAGTTAAAGTAGGCGTTGTTCTCCAACTTTCTGTGGGTCAGGGTTCAGCTTCTTGATTGCCCAGTACACCTAGTGCTCTAATTCCAATGGTAAGTGACAGGCTTTCCCAAACACCAAATGATACAAAAACACCAAATGATACAGTGAGGTACCTATTGGTGTTTTATAGGTTGTCATGTACGCCCATAGAGCATCATCCAGCTTCAATGCCTAATCCTTTCTGCTTGTCATCACTGTCTTCTCCAAGATATGCTTAATCCCCCTATTAGGAATTTCAGCCTGACCATTAGTCTGAGGGTGATAAGCTAAAGATATCTTATGTCTAACATCATACTTAGCCATCAATGAATCAAACGATTTATTGTACAAATGAGACCCATCATCATTAATAATAGCTCGTGATATACCAAATCTAGTGAATATATGCTTGTTTAAGAATCTTAATACAACACTGATAATTCTCATTTATGAGGATTATTTGACCCTAAACTATGTTGTTCTTGTCATTTCTGTGTGTTTTGTCGTATGACGAGCAAGATAAAAACAATGTTATTTGTTAAATTCATAAAAGTTTGTTGGAGTAATGAAAAAGAGGAAAGAAGTTGAAAAGAGGTTGGAAATTACACTACTTTGATATTTTTGTGTAGGTTTGGAGCAAGTACAAAAATGCAATTGCATTCCACTTTGAAAATGCAATTGCATTTCTTTGGGAAAACAAGTTTGTGAACAAGCAAAAAAATGTAATTGCATTCCAGAATGAGAATACAGTTGCATTTCTGGAAAAACCTGAAGATTGCGGAAATCACAGGATTTGCGAGAATTGTGGAGATTTTGGGAGAATTGGGAGATTATTCATCCCGATTTCATGCCTACAAGTTGACCCAAGGTTGTAGAGGAGCAATTAAGGAAACCCTAGCCATGGAAGTTTATAAAAGAAGGAAGAAACAATGCAAAAAGCGACTGAGTTTCTCTTCACCCCCCACGTCCTTCCGTTTTGTCAATTCCAGCAGCTATAGTTCACGTTCTTGACCCGTGAGCTCTAAGTTTAATCCATCCTCAGCGAAAGTTAGAGGAAGTAAAGATCCGATTGCACTTGATGGTGTATTTGTGTCGATTAAAGCAAGGAGAAAATGGGTTTTATTATTGTTCTTTACGTTAAATTTAGTTTGTTCATTTCAAGTCATAGGAACTTAGTTGCTGTTTTTTTTTCTCCTTGTAATTTTCTTTTAAGTGTAGATAGTTGCTGGGGTTTTTGTTAGACATTGAGTTCAGTAGATTCTTTATAAAGTCAGTTGGTTATTTGATTTCTTTATATTTGAATTTTTTTCTTCTGTTATTTTATTCCATGAATTACCAACCCTTCAACTTTCTATTTTCCATCTTACTGTTTTTCATTCCAATAATGTTGAGCTAAATTTGTTTTAGGGGTTCAAGTGAATGCTCTAGAGGAAAGATGTAAAGCTTAAAAGTAACAACAATCTAGTTAACACTTGATACTTTGTTTGTTTTTATTGAGTTTAACGTTGGGTAAACCTAGTCGGCCAACTAGTGTTGCTTGTCAAGCTTGATCTTAATACCGAAGGGGTTAAGGGATGACATATGTCACAAAAGAAATGGATGAAAAGGCTTAGAAATAAGTTATGAACATCGACCCTCGACATAGGGCGAGACTCCAAAACTACTAGAATTGTGTGCGAATTTATCTAAGTTAGTTTAGCCATAGAAATATAGGTTTAATCACTTAGCCTCCTAAAGATTTTGAATCAAAATTGAATAGGAGTCGAATTTGGTTTACTTAGTTTTCTTGTATTATCTACGATTGCAATTGCATTTTTGGTGACATTTCTTTCCAAAGGGGCATAAGCCACTTGAATTCCCTTTTTCATACTTATTGATTTTTCACTTATTTTCTTTTACCAAAAACATCTCCCAACATTTTTACAACCTTGGTTATCTAAATTGCAATTTGAGAACAATTCTTGCTATCTTTTGAATTTTGTTGCATCCGTTCCTTGTGGGATCAATACTTTGGAGTACTTCCAATTTTATATTACTTGCATCGACAGTGTGCACTCGCACTGGATTGGAGCTTTGTTTTTAAACTAAAAATCTTTTCTTAAAGCCCCACGTTTCAATTCGACCAAACACGTGCATTATTAGTCTTAGTTGCTATAGCTTATACCTATTTAGATAGGTAATCAATAGCAACCAAGATATACAAATAACCATTAGAGGACATGAAGGGACCCATAAAATCTATACCCCAAACATCGAATAACTCAACTTCTAGAATGGGGGTTAGAGGCATTTCATGATGACGAGAGATGTTACTTGTTCTCTGACACCTATCACATGTTTTTACAAAAGTAAAACAATCCTTAAACAAGCTAGACCAATAAAAACCATATTGAAGTACCTTTGTAGTTGTTCTCGTAGGCTCGAAATGCCCACCATATAGAGAAGAGTGGCAGTCATGCAAGACTTTGCCCACTTCTTCCATAAGCACGCACTTTCTAATAATTTGATCAGAACATACCTTGAACAACAACTGATCATCCCACAGGTAGGATCTCGTGTCATGTAAAAACTTCTTTCTCCTCTGAGCATTCAAGTTAGGTGGGAGATTCCCTAAAGCAAGATAATTCACAATATCATGTACCAGGGAAAAAAAGACTTAATTGCGTACAATTGTTTGTCAGCAAAGTCCTCTTTTATAGGAAAGGTCATGCTCCAATCGAGACAAATGATCTGCCACAACGTTTTCACACCCTTTCCTATCCCTGATCTTGTAATCAAACTCTTGCAACAAAAGAATCCATTTAATTAAACGAGGTTTCAAGTCTTTCTTATTACACAAATAACGAATGGCCGCATGATCAATATGCACAGTGATCTTTGAACCAAGCAAATAGGGCCTAAAATTATCAAAAGAAAACACAGCAACAAGCATCTATTTTTCAGTAGTAGTGTAATTTTGTTGAGCACTATTAAAAGTTTTGCTTGCATAATAAAGTGCCCTAGAGAATTTATCAGTACGTTGTCCTAGGAATGCTCCTAACGCATAATCTCAATACTAACAAAACGGGGTATACGCAAACCTTGATCGGGGTACATGCAAGCGCATGTGATCGAAGTGATAATAAAATGGTATTCCTACCAAGTATCATATCTACTGGGATTTATTTTAATTCAATTAATTACCGTAAATAATTTCACTTAGCTTTATTTAGAGAACACGACTAAAGGAAGATAAACTAACCTAAGCAACAAAAAATAAATCCAAGAAAGATAAATGGGAGACACAAACTTAAGGGATATGCTTGGGTAAGGAATTAAATACTAATTAAATAGACGAATAAGACTAAATAGACGATGAACTCATATTTATAGAAGCCTATGGTCATGGAATCCCCTATCAGTCTCCTCCAATTCTTAAGTATTAATTAACTAACCTAGGTGTCCCTAGTGCTAGCTAACCCATACAAGGCATTAAGACTCTTCATTAAGGACCTTTATTGATTAATTAATAGCCCTGCTATCACTCAAGTAATTAACCAGCAATCATGCATTTGGTTCTCACCTAATCTTCTCTCTGTCGAGTTCCCACTTAGAAAACTAATCAATTAACTAGTGTTCAATTAATTAAACTTTTGCACCAACTACAATTAATTAACCTTTAATTTCGTTGTCACTCGGGTAGCTAATTAACCGTGCATTATGCTAACTAAGTATCCTCCGTCGAGCTCAACCTAGTTCTACCTCAATTAATCAACGAACACTAATTAAAAACATTAAGTCCTAAATGCATGAATGAATCAAAGCCTAATTGATCACACACATCCATCAAATAAGTAATTAAACCAAATCATTCAACAATTAAGCATTAAAACAATATCCAACAATTGACCCAAGTAATTAGAGACTAGGATACTCAAAATCATACAATTAAATCCCTTAAATCCCTAATTTAAAGCCTATACAGTAGCAACATAAAAGAGGAAGAAGTGCAAACGTAAGGTCGATCTCGTGTTCCCAAGGCCATATACAACAAATCTGAGCTCCAAGTCTTCAATTCCACTCAATTTTGCTCACAAATGCTCCCAAAACCTCCAAAAATAGCCTTGAATCGAGATTAAGGGCTTTCTCAATCATTTTAGCCTCCCTTTGGATGAAGAGAAAACGATATTTTTATACCTCTATCGAAGTAGGGTCTCGAAGCTAGGGACAACGTCTTGACGCTGCACCCAAACACAATCGTTTTATGTGCGTGCAGCTGAGCAGTGTCAAGATGCTCTGAACGAAACACTACCTTGTTCGCCTTTTGAGCGTCGAGATGCTACAAGATAGCGTCTTGATGCTTGCTCTTTAGTTTGACACTTCAAATGGAGCGTTTAGACGCCATTAAAAGGGTCTAGACCCTCTTCTCTCGGATTATTTTGCCAAAACTCCATCTCTTCTCCTCTTTGATCTTCAATACGGCTCCAAAAGGCTCCAATATTCATCATATTACACCCAAACACTCAGTTTTGCTTCTCGAGCTCAGTTTCTGCAAAATCAAGATAAAAATGCATCAAATCATACGTTTTAAACATAAAATTAGCATAACTAAAAGGAAATAAGATAACATAATTACATGTTATAAGGTAGTTGATAAGTCTTAGAATTAAGGCTTGTTTAATTCCAAAATGCTCAAAATATTTGTGTTTGTCCTAGGATTAATTGAAAATAGTGGAAGATTGTTTGAAATTAAGGAAGAATTGAATGTGATAGCAATTGGAAGAGAATTCTAAGTAACTTGATTCTTTTTGCAGAAATTCTGGAAATTGCTAAATCAGATTGCTAAAACCGATTTGGCAATCCTGGGCAGAGAATATATGGAAACTTCTTATCAGCGTGAATGACGAAACCCATATATAGGAAGAGTGATTTCCGCACGAATCATGGGATTGGAGCTCGATTTTTGGCTGATTTGAACCCTAAGAAGATGTACAAAAGAGGGGGGAAGAAGCTCGAAGGGTTCGTTCGGATTTCCGGGGTCAATTTTAAGGATTAGTTTCGTGGGTTTTTGTTTTTTTTCGCACTCTCTGTTTTTCAACTTTTTGCTGTTTTGGGCCAAGTTATTCAAGTTCTATTCGGTTGTTCTTCAAGTTTGTATTACATAAATGTTGTTGAGCTATTTTTATTCTCAGTTTGAAGTATTTTGGATTTAAGTTCAAGTTTAATTCAAGTTGTTTTGTGGGTATTTGTTCTAAAACCCATACTCTGTTTTTTTTCGTTCTTTTTCACCGAGGGTTGTTTTGCAGTGTTATCGAAATTTCTTGTTTATGTGATGAATGTTTGTAGGGATTATCTCTTTATTCTAAGTGGAATTCAAGTATGAACTAAGTTGAGGGGAAATCCATTTTCATTATCAAGTTCTTTAAACTTTCTTCTTGATTCTATCTTTGGATTGATTGTTCAATTTAATTTCTGCATCTTTCTTCAATTTATCCAGTCCGATTCGAGAGTTTCTTGAATCGTTAAGATCAATTGTTCCCTAAAAGTGGAGGAGATTGAATCGATTGGATAGGAAGGAGTGCGTTAGTCATTGAATTGAAATTCTATTTCCAGCCTCTGTTTTTCTTCTTCAATTTACTTCTGTGAAAAGGGTGCTGTTATTCAACTTATGCTTGTGGGAAGGATATGGCAGAAGGAAGGAGATTAAAAAATTTACTTAGTTGCCCTTGAAGTTTTGGCTTAATTTCCATTAATTATCCCTGATTGAATTCCTAGTAATTGCCAAAAATCATTTTACAAATTATTGTTTTAATTATTTAATTTACACAATTTTTACTATGAACTTTTTCTCAAAAATTAGTTTTAGGATTTTCATCGTTAATATGAGCTAAAACTTCTTAGGGGGTTCAAGGATGTGAATTCCCTAAGAAGTAAATGTAGCCAAAATTTCAATAAAGACCAAGCCTACATCTCAATTGTTTGCTTGTGTTGAATATATTTCTGTTGAGATCCTAGATTGATCAACAGGGTATCAACCCAAGCTTAGATCTAATACCGACAGGGTTAGGGATAAGTGGATTTCACACAAGTAATGGAGAAAAAGAGCTTAGACATAAGTCATTCCTTACCCTAGACATAGGGATTAAGGACTCCAAGACCCATAAAATTGTGGAGCCAATTGATCTAAGATAGATGGACTATAGACATATAGGTCTCTCACTTAGCCTCCTAAAAACCTAAATTCAAGGTAAATAGGAGATGCAATTTTGGTTTACAATTGAGTGTGGAGTAGGTTGGAATTGCAATTTTGGTTTGCAATTACGACTTAGGGCAATGACATTCTTGAGCCCCATCATTTATCATTTCATTTTCTAAGTTATCTAATTTGCTATCCAATCTTGCCAATTTAGATTCTGCAATTTAATTCTGCAATTTTTTGTCATTTCGCTTATTGCCAAATTAGATTCTGCAATTCAATTCGGCAATTTCTGTTCTTTCAATTATTGTCATTTTAGATTCTGCAATTAGATTCTGCAATTTTTGTTTTTCACCAACACACCAACCCAACATCATTTTTGCAATTTTAGTTTTCTAGTTGCAATTTTCCTTACACTTTTGCTTTACAATATTTTTATTACTCCGTTCCCTGTGGGTTTCGATACTTGGTACTCAGATACCATTTTATATTACTTCGATCGCGTGCGCTTGCGTGACCACCGATCAGTAGTAATTTCATAAAAATAAGCAGTAAAAGTTGTGGCCTAGATAACAGCTTTCAGTGTGTGTATATATTCATAATTAAATATGCAATTACATGTAGGTAAGTTTAAATATGAGTGTATAAATATATATACCCTCATTTACGGTGAAATAAGAAACCCTTGCCTGTAAGCTTGTGGCGATTGACATCAAAAAATTTGAAGAACACTAATTGTGACGCTTGTTGCATTCACTGAGGAGGAGGGGTGTGGTCAAATCAGGTGAATTACTGGGGCACACCCAAAAACTCCCTCCTTATCTTCCTCAACCTGATTATGTACCATGCCATAATCGGACTACTGAGCGATAATAGTAAGATCGACGACTCATTTCAGCTCTTGGATGCCATGGTCTACCATGGTGCTTTTCCTAACTCCTTAACTTACAATCTGATCTTCAGTTGTTTGGTTAATGACAAGAAAGTTAGGGGAAGCAAGTCAATTTTTCAGGGAGATGGTAAAGAATGAGTGCCCTCCCACCCCTTCTAATTGTTCTGTAGCTATCACAATGTTGTTTGATTGTTATGAGCCTGAAATAGCAATTGATATATGGAACTTCATGTTTGAGAATCACATCAAGCTTATGGATGCAAGTGCAAATGCGCTGCTATTTGGCCTCTGCAACTTAGACCAGTTTACAGAAGTTAGGAGCTTCGCTGATGATATGCTTGATCGACAAATCGTAATATTTGAATCAACTATGAAGATATATTGAATTAAGGTAAAATTAATAAATTTGTAAATATTAGACATAAATTTCTACATATTTAAATTGTCAAAGTTCTAGGGATTGAAATTTTGAAAAAAAAATCTTTAATTAAGATAAGATTAATAAACTTGTAAATAATTAGAAATAAAATTATGTTGATTTACATTGTCAAAGATCTAGGAAAAGATAAGTCAAAATTCAATTAGAGAAGATTGAATTTTTTTTTTTTTTAAATCTACTTATAGTTAGAAATACTGACCGTAAATATCTATATATACTAGGGGCATAAATGGAATAAATAATTATTCACTCTCTTCCCCTTAAAATTTGATAGCCACAAATTTGAATATTGAAAGCTTTTAGCCTTTTTTTTTTACCATTATTTATTTGTAGCTACTCGTCACAATTTCTCAAAAAGAAAAGGGAAAAGTATATAAAACAAGTTAAAACTTTTACATTTTGTTTCTAGTTTTTCAACTTAAATTTTCATAACTAAAATATTATATATAGAAAGTTAGAGAAGGTAAGTACTCAAAAAAAAAAAAAAAACAGAAAGAAAGTAAAATTACTATAGGATCAAGTCATATGGAGTGGACATGTTATCAATTTTATGATAAACTTACATGATATAGTTCTTAGTGAATAGGCAAAAATTTTAAAGAGAAAAAAGATTACCTAAAAGAAGAAAAACTAAAAAAACTTATATACCATTTTCTTAAAGAAGTTGAGTATAAATTAGAAGAAATTAAAAAAGTAATCTAAAAGAAGAAAACTAAAAAATTTCTACGAATTTCTACCATTCTCTTAGATGAATTTTTTCCTCCCCTATAATTTCATCAATTTACTAAGTAATGTCATGTATGTTTATCATCAACAAAATTTAACATCTACCAATAGTCATAAAGAACTAAAAAATATTAAAATATTAGAGCCTAAATTGAAACTTTTTAAACAATGGGAGCTAAGAAAGCACCCTTTGTGGATTAAGAGATATATTTAGGCTTTTTTTTTTACCTAATAAACAATATTTTATTCATGATGTGAAATATTACACAGTGGAGACTTTATGCAAGATATTTGATATCAAAGACAGTTGCAAAAAATTCTCTCCAATTAACCTTCAAATCATTAAGACTATAGCTAGTGAAAGGGGAAAAGCATTTTTTTTTTTTTGAAAGTGGGGGAAAGCTTTTTTTTTTTTTTGAAAGTGGGAGAAAGCATTTATACTAAGAAAATAACCAACGTTGATATAGAATCGAGGTTAAAAATCACTTTTGGTTCCTAAATTTTCATAAATGTAACAAAATATTTTAGTTCCTAAACTTTGGTTTGTAATGATTTAGTCCCTGTACTTTAAAATTTGTAACAATTTAGTCTCTAAACTTTAGTTTGTAACAATTTAGTCCCTATTGTGAAAAAAATTATCAAAATTAAATGTCGATTTTTATTATTTAACTATTTATACTTAGTAGCTTATAAGCATACCATAATTAGTTTATTAATCTACTTATGTAAGAAATTTTATTAAATCTTAAGAAAAATTTTCACAATAGAGACTAAATCGTTACAAATTTTGAAGTATAGGGACTAAATTGTTACGTACTAGAGTTCATGGACTAAATTATTACAAAATTGAGAGTGCAAGGACTAAATTGTTATAAGTCAAAGTTCAAGGACTAAATTGTTACTTCCATGAAAGTTCAAAGACCAAAAATAATTTTTAACCTAAAATCTTTAAATTTCATTTTCTTGTTGAATTATAATTTTTATTGGGTTTTTTTTTTTAGAAAAACAATATGGGGGTAGGTGAGGGATTCGAACTTTTGACCTTTTGGTCGAGGGTATATGCCTTAACCAGTTGAACTATATTCAAGTTGACATCATTTTTACAGGGCTAAGTATATGTTTTAGTCTCTAATATTTGAGGTTTCTTTTTAATTTTACTCGCTATTGCTTAAAATTTTCAATTTAGTATCTTATGTCTTAACATTTTTTAATTTAGTCTCTCACTATTTGTAAATGTTAAAATTAGTTAATGATAAACTTACCAATCATAATACTTAATAAGTTGCTTCAAAATTTATATAAGAAAAAGGCCATCTAAGAGAAAATTTTGTATAAGGAATTATCCTCATTGAGAGTAATGATAAGTAGCTCCTAGGGAATTGGATCAAACAACCTTGCTAACAAACCCGACCTTTAGATCTAAAACCCAAAAACCCCAAAATTAAGATGATTTCATCCCAAGGAAGAAGATAGAAATGGATTTACCTTGATGATCAATATCAAGAGTAGAGAAGACTTGTTTCTAAACTCAAGATTCGAATCACTCCACAAGTAGTTTGATCAATTGAATAATCCTAGCATGCCAATCTAACACAAGATATGCAAAGAAAGTTGTTCATGGCCTTTAGGCTCAAAAGACTCAATTTCATTGAAACATCATCAAAACAAATCTTCCACTTTACAAGGAATCTAGCTAGGATATATAGCCTCTAAATTAACCCTAAGAGAAACATGTTGTCAACTTAAGGGTTGTAACTCCCAAGTACTTGAATACTATAACAACCCTAACTCAAAAGTAACCTAAAAGACATAAATGAAATGTTTAAAACTGAAATTATCTGAGAATGAGTCTTAAATCCAAGAATTGAAACTTCTATCAACCATTCTAGTCTTTGTAACCTCCCAAGGTGTAAATAAAGCTCCACTTGAAGTAACTTGAAGTGTAGTCTCATAATTGATGCTTGACTTGCATTAAATGAAGCTTGGGATGCTCTTGAGTTCATTTAATTGCAACTTAAGTTCCTTCAATGCAACTTGACTTCAACTTTAATGCAACTTGAGTTCATCATAAATGAAGCCTGGTGCATTTAATGCAACTCCATTTTGAGCTCTTCTTTATTCTTGACTAGCATTGTAGGATTCATATCACTTATATTATCTTTTTCTTCCTTTAAATTTTGGACAGTTGACTAAGTATTATGACATGTAAGTTTATCATTGGCTAATTTTAATATTCACTCACAGTGAGAGACTAAATTAAAAATTGTTAAAAGTCAAGGGATTAAATTGAAACTTTTTAGATAATAAAGTGACTACGTTGAAAAAAAAAAAACTCATGTCGATGGAAATGGAATTTTTTTTTTAAAAAAAAAGATCAAATTGAAAAACAGGGACAAAATTGAAAATTGACTTTGAACATTAAAAGTAAATTATACATTTGGCCTCAATTTGATGAACGTGTGATTCTCACTAACCCCTTATTATTCTTCTTTTTTTTTAAGTTGGATTGTGTGGAAGATTTTTGTATTATTCGAGTCAAGTCAAGATACCTCTGCTGAATAAAATTACCTTTCAACCATTAAAAAAAAATGTTTCACATTGCTTTTTGTAAAGTTATTCCGAAATTAAATACCTGTAAAACAATAGTTTAAGGGTAATGATTATGAACCAATAGTAAAGCATGTATCGTTTATTAGAAAAAAAAAATTACAAAGCATATATCCTTAAAGAACATAGCAAAAACAAAGCATTAAATACCCTATATTCAACTATCAAAGGATATATTTTTCAAAAAAGGTTGTTTGCCAAAAGTAAAAAATAGAACGAATATCATTAATATGAAGGATTAAAATATCGCCAAAGTTAATTTAGCTCAACGGTAATTGACATGTACCATTGACCAAAAGGTCCAAGATTTGAATCCCCCAACCCCCAATTGTTGAACTAAAAAAAAAAAATTTAATATCGATGTCGATATTGAGATTTCAATGTTATGGGTTACAGATATATTGATGGATATATCGATAAAATAAAACCAAAAAATTTATTTAAACTAATAAATAAGTTGCTTTTACTTACCAACTAAGTTATGGATCTTGTTATTAGTATATATATTTTTACTAGCTTAATAAATGATATTTTTTTTTATATATTTTAGGAGTATTTATAAAAGATATTAAAGATATCGATGTCGAACCCTCCGATTTACGAATATATCGACATATCGACTGATATTTTCATCCTTGATTAATATATATCGTTATTGATGCGTACTCATACATTTCCGCAAGCGCATGGGTCAAGTAATATAAAACGGTATTCCTACCGAGTATCAAATCCACAGGGATTGGAATTGTTAATCTATTTAAGTGTCGTGAATACTCTCACTTTAGCTTTATTTAGAGGACAAAACAGGAAGAAACAGAAAAAACTAAAATAACAACATAAAATAAAAGTAGAAAATAAATGGGAGATTCAAACACGAAGGATAATTCTATGGGCGTTGATTACATTCTTTGGACCTTAATTCACTTAATTAATTAGGAAATTTAGAAAAATTGAATGTTCAATTCATATGCTAGAAGCCTAAAATCATGGAATCTCTCGTTGGTCTCCTCCAATCTCAAATACTAATTAACAAATCTAGGCGTCCTTAGCGCAAAGTAACTCATACAAGACATTAAAACTCTTCATTACAACCTCTAATGTCTATTTTTTAACCCTGCTGTCACTCAGGCAAAGAAACACTAGTCATGCATTCGGTTCTCACCTCAGCTTCTCTCCATCGAGTTTCCACTTAGAAAAAAATTCAATTAAATAGTGTCTAATTAATTAATCTTCATCACCAGCTACAATTAATTAACTACTAACCAGTGGCGAATGCAGAACTATATGTCAAGAGGGGCTATATAGAAATAATTTTGAACACATTGATATATTCATATCATTTGTATATTTTGATATTAAATAGGTTAAATTATAAATTTGGTCCTTAAATTTTTAAGATTGTGTTTAATAAGTCCCTAATTTTAAAAAGTTTATGCTAAATCACTGAACTATCAATTTTCTGTCTATTAGATCCCTGAATTGTCAATTTTGTGATCCTTGAACTTAAACAAAATCTATTAGATTATAGATCTATTAGACATTAAATTGAAAACTCTGGAACCTATTAGATAAAAAATTAAAAGTTTAAAGACCAATTACATACTTTTTTAATTCAAAAAAACGTATTAGAATAGATCGAACTTATAAAATATATATTAAAAAAATAAAAATAGATTTTTTTTCATGGGAATTATAAATTTTTTATGTAATTAATTATAAATTTTAATGTACTAAAAGTAAAAAATAATTTTATTGTTCCTTCTTTATTTGACTCTGGAAAAGAAAAACTAAATTGAAAAAATAATTATAATATCATATATTTATTTTTATGTTTTTAAAAAATAGGAAAAAGCAATTTTTATCACAAACTTGTCATGTTGTGTAAAATTTTACCCTAAACTTTCAATATCATCAAATTTCACCATAAACTTAGATAAATATTGCAATCTTAACTCTAAACTTTAAAAAGAGTTGCAATTTTAACCCTCTGATAAGCTTTCGTTTGAAATATCATTAAAAAAATATCCTCACATGCATTCTTTGAATTTTAAAACATATGTATGGTACAAAATTTATAAGATTTCAAAGAAAAACAACATTAGAGCTAAATTTTTGTTGAAATTTGTAAATTTTGGCAAAGTTTTTAATGGTTTATTTGTGCATCGATCAAATTTAATTTTGTGCAAAGCTTAATTTTATTGAAATTAGTGATTGTATGGAGATTTTTACATTGCTTTTTATTAATTAGTGGGTGAATTAGCAAACAATTGAATAGAGGGTGAAAAATGCAATACATATTTGAATTTAGGGTCTAATTTTATTAAATTGAGAGTTCAGAGTTATTTGATATAACTATACAAATTTATGTGTGAATTGAATTTTTTCCTAAAACAATATGAAATAACAAATATTATTTTTGCCAAAAAAAATACAAAAACGAAAAAGAAACGAAAAAAAAAAGGCACAAAAAAGGGGAAGAAAAAAAGGAAAACAAAAAAGGAGGAAAAAAATGGAAAAGAAAAAAAAAGAAATGAAAAAGGAGGGGAAAACACAGAAAAAAATAAAGCATAAAAAAAAAAAAGAATTGCACGCAGAGGGTTTGAACCAGGGACCTGAAGGATGCTGAGGGCTTATTCCAACATGCCACCGTTATAATTTGAAAATTAGTTGTGATTTTTAATACAAATTGATAACGTTTAAAAATTGAAGGGGGGCTTAAGCCCCCCCGGGCCCAATGTACCTCCGCCCCTACTACTAACCCCATTGTCACTCAGGTAGTTAATAAAGAACATTTTGAAAAGGATGGTAAATCTAAGCAGGAAGGATTGGGCGCAACAGCTTGATGAGGTACTTTGGGCATACCAAACTGCATTTAAGACACCCATTGGAAAGTCTCCATATACACTGGTTTATGGCAAGTCATGTCATTTACCAATGGAGTTGGAGTACAAGGCCCAATGGGTGCTCAAGAAGTTGAATTTTGACTTAAATGCAACTAGAGATATCCGAAGAATGTAGCTAAATAGCTCGAAGAATTGAGACTGATGGCATATACAAATGCCAAAATTTATGTTGTAACATTTTAATATTTAATTGGTTTTAAATATAAGTTTCTTTTGAGTTAATAGCTATTTGAGTTTTTTATTCTTTTAAATAGAAAAACGTATTTGTGAGATGTTAAGGGTTTAACAAATTTAATTATGTATTTATTTTCTAGATCTAAAAAATACTATAAATACCACTCTCACAAACACTTTCAACACACAACATTTCAATCTTCTCTTCTCTCTAATTTATCATATTTCTCTACTTTGCTCTTTTAAGAGCAATTGGCCAAAAGAAGGGTGTTCTTTGTTGTGGAGCTTTGAGCTCAACCTCATAGTGCAGAGTGGTTTGAGCTACACAACGTTTCAGTTGGGTTGTTGTATCTTGGAGGGGATAGGCCAGAGAAGAACTGTTGCACCGGTGGTTGATAAATAAATATACATCGCAGAGGGCTTGAATCTCCTTAAAGAGAGCGAGATACCCGTGCCTTAACCTAACTGTTTACGTGTTTATTTCTCAATATTTATCTCAATATTTACTTCATTTTCCTCTGTTATTTGTAATTCCCCCAACAATTTACAAGGAGCGAACCAAATGCTGGCATGATCAACACATGAGTAAGAAATTTTTTTATGAAGGCCAACAAGTTTTGCTTTTTACTTCTCGTCTTTGTTTGTTCCTAGATAAGCTGAAATCCAGATGGTTGAGCCATTCAAAATTCTAAGGATATTTCCACATGGAGCTGTTGAACTGCAAAGTGAGGATGGACAAAGCAGCTTCAAAGTTTATGGCTACAACGCATCAAACCGTACATTGGAGGAGAAGTTGATAGAAATAAAACCTCCATTCGCTTCTTTGAATGCATTGACTAGAAAGAAGATAGCCTTATGCGTTCATGCCAAAATTACAGAGGCCACAAACATCAAGGACACACCTAAACTTCTCATTATCGCTTCACTTGTTATTGCTTTATTTTGTTCTGATCTAGTTAGTAAGTATAGGTTTAGTTAGGTTAGTTGCGTGAGCAAGAAGTGAGAGTTGTTCTGGTTTAAGATTGAATATCTTGTTTGAGAGTAATTCTACTATGAACTGGATTACATTGCAACCTTACGTCGATTGTTGCTAAAATTCAAAATTTGAAATTAGGTTTCGCTGAAAAATGGAAGTCATCATTATGTTTTAGGGTGTGCGCCACCGCTGTCATTTCGCATTTAATAGTACCTACATGCAGTCTCCAAATCAAGGAAACGACTCAAATTTCTAATTGTCGAATTCCTTATTTCATTCCTTCCCAAGTTTCAAACATTTCATATTCTTCCCCAAGCTATTGAAATTCAAAACCCTAGCGCTGGTCGTGTTTGTTATCAATCTCCATTGCTCGCTATTACTTCTGATTGCTTCAACATGTCTTCAGCAAGCAATTCAGGTAACATTTTCGGTGATTCGAACCACGACTTCGGTTTTCCCCCTTCTTCTACTTCTTCTTCTTCCTCTTCACCTCCGCGGCCACCTTCTTCTGAGCACAATGAAAATGAGCGTAGCTCTCCACCACCCCAAAACAATGAAGTCAAGTTTACACCAGTTGCATTCAACTATCAGTCGCAGTTTGATCAAACTCTTCCAGCTGACAAGGCATTTAAATAGCCCTTTCCTAAGTACAGTGGGTGCAGTGAGTCTCCGATTCCCTCTCCACCTTCTGTGTGTTCCTTCTGTGTGTTGCGTAATTTAGTGATAATGCAAAGTTGCAAGTGTACGGTGTCAAGTTTTAATATAGTGGTTAAGTGCAACTATCGTTCACATGAATGATTTGTCCAGATTAATTGACTATTATAGTTACTAACACCCAATTTTATTTAGAGAATGTCTATTTTAAGGAAAAGTGTCAAAAAAAATAATTAAGCGGGTTGAATTGCAAGGAGAGAAAACCTAGGGAATTGACTTCACCTACTAAACTAATGTTTTAGTTAATTAACTTAAAATTGATTATACAACACACTGAGCAAGAAGTTTAAAATACCAAAAGACTTTCTCATGCCCAATTGAAACTCATGCAATTTTATAAGTCTAACATATATGTCTAAACTTTAATAAAATAACATGGAATTAAGCTACTTCCTATGATGCTTCTAAAAAAACTCTTCATTCTCATGCGAAGATTTACAGTTAGATATCCAATTAATTGTTCTAGCCCTAATTAATTATTTCACAAGCAACAATTATAGCCAATAAAACAAGTAAACTTTGGCCAAAAGAATATTAGCATTAAAAACATAAAAGCATACAACGGTGTTGTAATATCAATTCGAGAAATTAAACTAAAAGATTACGTTTAGCGGCAACATCAATCCCCTAGATAAAAGTCTAGCCACTCATTACCACAAAACTAAAATCTAGACTTAATTCAAAATCCATAACAAAAAACTACAAACAAAAGGGAAAAGAAAAAACTCTAGTCATGCGTCGATCCTCGTTCCCGATGCACGCTACGATCTCGAGCTTCCAACTCTCATCCTCCACTCCCAAGAGTGTTCCTTGTCTCCCAAAATAGAGTAGAAATCGAGTTTAGGTTTAGGTCTCCCCAAAAACAACACCCCAAATCGATAAGCAACTTTTCTATTTATACTCTCGGGATAGCGTTGCAACGTTGTCCTGATGGATCGCACAAAACTAGAAAAAATCGGGTAGCGTTGAGACGCTATACCGCAGTGTCTCAACGCTATGTACTTGATGGGAATTGAATGCGTGTTTCTAGGGTTGCAACACTAGAATACAGCGTTGCAACGCTATTTGTGCGGGATCAATGGCTTGTTGGGCTGCGCCTATAGCGTTGAGATGCTATACATAGCATCTCAACGCTATGCTCTCGGATGTTCTTGCCCAATTCCTTCCTTTCCTTCTCATGGCCTCAAAATTTACTTTCCAATAGCTCTTTATTCGCCATGGTATCTCCAAATTTTCCGGTTCCACTTCAATTGCTCGATAACTAAAATTACAATAAATAACTAGTGAAAAACACCGAATAAGCTATAAAAAACTAACAAAAGTAAAGCCTAGGAATAGCACATTTTGTGTGCTATCACTGTGCCTCCCCCACCTCTAGAAGAAGACTCGATCCAACTAGCCTCCTACTACTATAGCCACGTTTCAACACACCACAGTCTTCAGCTCATCCTTCGTCATCCTCGCAGCCACACGAGTCAATAGTTAACGAATCTACCCCATTAGCAACAGATGTTGTAGATCAGATCTTGACGAGGTGGTGAAGCAGATGCATCGAGTTGCATGCAGCCAATTTTGTTGTAGGATCAACTCATTTGTTTTCTTCATGAACTTGATGAAGCCATTCAGCGAAGTACTTGTGATCTTCTCGCGATTCCAGACGACTTACTCTAGCTGTTTATATTTCCACCTGTTGATGATGATGCGTTGAAGGGTGAAGATGATGGTCCATCTAAATGCACTCAGTCTCTTCCTACTTTTTGTTGTACTTTATAACTTATCCTTACAGCTTTTTTGTACTTGCCTTTATTTTGTTCGTAATGAAACACCTTCTGCACATGTTCCACTGTATTTCTCATTGTTACCATAGTTTCTCTTGATTTACTTGCTTATCATGCAATCAGTATTAGTATGTTTGCCTAATGTCAGTTCGTGTTTATCTTTTCTTATCTATATTAGCTTCAGTTGCCTTGTTGTTGGTCTCAGTTGGACACCTATGATGATACTATGCATTTATTGCTTAGGCTTTAGTTTCTTTTAGTCTCTATTCCCTTCTCCTTTTGAACTAATAAATGGTTACCTCTCCTATAACACTTAAGTAGGAACTAGTCTATCATTGAGCCTTAACCTCTACGATAGGTGTGTGTCACTGCATTCCTTACACCCTTAGGGGCGGTTTGGTTCAAGGTTTCTTATATGCTTGGGAATAATGGATGCCTGGGAATAAGATTGCTGGGAATAATTGATTGTTGTGTTTGGTTGAACACCTGGAAATGCTAATTTTTATAATAATAAATGATATTTTTACCTTTTTTATGAGATTAATTTTATAATTTTTATATAATTATGATGCATTAATTAATGAACTCTTCAATAAATAGATGTATAATTTTAATTGAATAAATAATTGTAAAAAGTTATATTTTTATACTAAATTATTTCAATTAATTATATACATTAAATAGATTATTAATTTATTAAAGTTTCAATAAATACACAATTACATTAATTTAGTTTATTTTTATAAAGGAAAAAATTCAATTTTACCCATAAACATGTCACCGTATATCAATTTCCACTCGAAACTTTTAATATTTACCCATAAACTAATGAAAAACATCATCAAAACTCACAAACTTTAACAAATGTAGCTCTAACATTGTTTTTTTTTGAAATCTTATCAATTTTGTATCATATCTATGTCGTATATAATTCATTGAAAGCATTTGAAAATACTTTTTTTAACGAATTTTCAAAAGAAAACTTATTCAGGATAGAAATTGCAAAACATTTTTAAGTTTAAGGTTAAGATTGTAATATTTATCTAAGTTTGGATACAATTTGATGGAATTAAAAGTTTATAGTAGAAATTGATACAACTCGACAAACTTAGGTGTAAAAATTGATTTTTTTTCCTTTTTATAAATGAGAATTCGTTATGTATATTTTTAATCAATCAATTAGTTATAATTAATTTATTACAATTTTTAATAATTTATTTATTACAGTTAAACAATTAATTAAGTTAATTCAATAATATATTGTTATAAAATAATTTCAATATAATCGGGTTGATTATAAAAATTAATCTAAATTAATTAATTTTAATAGAGTAAATAAATATATTCAGAAGAAATATGAATATTAACAAAAATAAGAGAGAGAAAGAGAAGTGCATGAAAAACACCCCATGTTTTTGCAAAGGTATCAAATACCCTTACTCATGGGTATACAAAACGCATGGAAATAATCCATTCCCATGCCCAAGCCTCCAAACTTTGTACCAAACAAGGGTATCCAAACCCCTTGCTCATTCTCATCCCCAAAACCCTTGTACCAAACGGTCCCTTAGTGTTTCCAATATGAAAAGTAGTCATCTTGAAGTTTGGGGGAGCACCAATGAGGACATTGTTGTATTTAAGTTTGGGGGAAGGAATTGCCTTGCGTCAATCAATTTGTTGTAATAAGCTACTTTAGGAAAGCTTGCGTCCTTTTGTCATAATGTAAGCAAGTGTTGCATTGAAAATGTATGTGTATATATATATATAGATAGATAGATAGAGAGAGAGAGAGAGAGAGAGAGAGAGAGAGAGAGAGAGAGAGATTACTCTACTTTTAATGCAATCCTGAGTAACTAGGGGCATTCATAACATTGTTTGCCTTTGCATGAAAAGGTTGCAAGGAATAGTATGCATTAACAATCCTTGATTGGATCTTACCCGTAGTTGGATATCTTCATCCTTAATGTTGATAAGCCAAAAAGAAGGTAATACAACCAAATTTGGATGTCCCTAAGTCAATATGGTTGAGTTGAATAAGGTAGCCTTGCCTTAAGCATGTGATGAGTTGGAAGGGGTCAAATATAAGATAGTTCTGGAAGAGGGGTATAAGTTGACTTAAGCATTAGGAGGTTTGTCAGGAAAGTCGAATCTAGAATTAAGGAAGCTGAGTATAATAGTAAACGTTAACGAGGAAAATTTATGATTTGGATCATTGATGAGGCCTCTATTGTAATGTGGATAAGATTTGACTGAGTGCAAGCTAAGTTCTATGGCATACCTCAAGGATGAGCAATGATCTAAGTTTGGGGGTTTGATAACTTGTAGAAATACAAGTTATTTTGCACTCATAATTAAATTATTCTTGCTTTAAGAGCATTAAAATGTTACATTTATTGAATTTTTAGTATGATATTATGTCAAGTTAGTAAGTGAACATGTCTATTAGCTAAATTTATGTTTTAGTGTCCCTAATATTGAGTTTTTTTTTTTCAATTTGGTCCCTATTGTTTCAAAATTTTTAATTTAATTTATGATATTATAACATTTTCAATTTAATTCGTCATGGTTGGTGTAATGCTAAAATTGACTAATGATACTTATATCTCATTAATACTTAGTAAATTGTCAAAAATTTAGAGGAAAGAAATCACTAGGAGAAGAAAATTTGTAATTCATTTTCCAAATTTATAAGAAATGGGTAGAAATTTTGAGTTTTCTTCTCTTAGATAACATTTTTTTGCATTTAAATTTATGTCAATTCTGTAATATTATGTCATGTAAGTTTATCATCAACCAATTTTAACATTTACAAAAAGAGTTAAATTGAAAAATGTTAAAATTTAAAGACTAAATTAAAACTTTTTAAATAATAAGATATAAATTAAAAAATACTCCGACAAAAATATATATTTAACCAATTTTTTTTTTCAAGATTTGGACAAAAAAATTTAATAGTCAAAACTTTTCGGGACAATTTTAGCAATTTCCTAAAAGTTAGCTGCGAGCTATACAAACATGGTTTCTTAAAAAAATAAATAATAATAATAATAACAACTTGACTACAAGAATATAATTTGTTAAGAGTTCAGAGTTTAACTGGTTGAGAAGTTCGCTTTTCATTGTGATCACGTTTTAAGATAATGGAGACAGAATCTACTTGAAACACTAAAAAGCACTTAAACAACTTTTAAATAAGCGCTTTTTCAAAAAAAAAAAAAAAGAAAAAAAAAAAAAGAAGAAAAGAAGCAGCTCTTATTTATAAACATTTTTTAAGGAAAAAAAAGTCATCCCAAACTAAATCGAAGTCCCACGGGTGGATGGCGAGTCTAAATGGAGTAGATAATAGCCTCGAATTTTGTTTTGTTGTCGATGTTTTATCTTGCCAGGTTCTATGAGGAAGGTTTTTAAGTTCTGTGGAAATTCAATTTAGATCTAATTAAAGAAACAGGAAGGAACTATTGAAGTATTGATATAAGATTAAATATACCATAACCCATCAACTAAAGCTTTTGGGTTCACAAGTTGATAAATTCATTGGTGATTTAACATGGTATCAGAGCAGAAAGTCGTTCACAAGTGAGTGAGTGATTTAACAGAAACATCATCTTTATTCCTGTTGTTTGGTATTTTATTGAGATAATTTTGTATATCTTACAAAGGAATACACAAGACGATATATAAACAATACAGAAATACCAACAAGGAAATTTAGCTCAAATTGAGCCTTAAATGTAGCTTAATTACATTAACACCCTCCCTCAAACTCAAGATGGTAGTGTAGTGACCAACTTGAGTTTGTGAAGCAACTGGGTGATAGTCCTTTTGTGAAGAAGTCAACTGGTTGCTCTATAGTAGAGATAGAACTTAAGAGGATAGTGTTGCTTTGGAGATGATGACGAACAAAGTGACAGTCATTCTCAATGTGCTTGGTGCGTTCATGGAAGACATCATTGTGAGTGATCTGGATAGCACTACGATTGTCACAATGAAGTATAGTAGCAAACTATTGAGGAACCCTCATATCAGTAAAAAGTCTTCGAAGCCATAATAACTCAAAAATAGAGTCAGGAAGCGCACAATATTCAAATTCTGTGTTGGAACGTGAAACACCATTTGTTTGTTACTTCGCTAGGAAATGAGAGAATCACCTAAGTAGAAACAATAACCTATGGTGGAACATCGATCATCAGGATCACCAGCCTAATCAGCATCAGAATAACTAGATAACACCAAGGATGACTGGGAAGAAAACTGAAGTCCATGACCAAGAGTTCCTTTGACATATTGTAGAATGCGGAGTACAATAGTAAAATGCATGGTCTGGAGAGCATCCATAAACTGACTAACAATGTGCACAACATATACAATACCTAGGCAGGTCATAGTAAGATAAATAAGACTACCAACAAGTTGCGATACAAAGTAGCATCTTCAAGAGGAACACCATCGAAAGGAGTCAAGCGAACATTCGGATCCAATGGTGTTGATGACGTGGTGGAGTTATTAATACCCGATCGAGCAAGAAGATTTGAAGCATATTTTGCTTGAGATAGATAGTACCTATCGGAGTGAGATAACGCCTCAAGGCCAAGGAGGTAACTAAGTGATCCCAAGTCTTTCATCTCAAAGTGTTTTCCAAGGTATCATTTTAAATGAGAAATAGCCTGAGAATCATCACCTATAATAATCATGTCATCAACATAAAGAAGGAGAAGAACCATACCCTAAGGAGTCTGACGGGTAAACAGTGTTGTATAGTGGGGACTAGAAGTAAACCCAAGTTGGGTTATGATGGAACTGAATGCAGCAAACCAAGCTCGTGGAGCTTGCTTCAGACCATACAAAACTCGACGAAGGAGACAAACTTCCTAAGGTGGACGAGAAGTTCCAGGTGGGAGTTTCACATATACCTCCTCAGAGAGAGTACCATTAAGGAACACATTTTTAACGTCCATATGAAGAAGGGGCCACTGTTTGGCAGTTACAATAGCTAACGAGCTACAAACAGATGACATTTGAGCAACTAGGGCAAATGTTTCTCCATAGTCAATACCATACTCTTGAGAATAACCTTTTGCAACAAGACGAGCTTTATACCATTCAATAGTTCCATCAGAGTGAGTTTTAATTTTGTAAATCCACTTACAACCAATAGGTCGTTTACCAAGGGGTAGATCCACGTAATCCCAAGTATGAGTTTTTTCTAAAGCATGTAGCTCCTCATTCATTCCTTGCTGCCAAAGGGGGTTAGTACTGGCCTCATCATAAGATGAAGGTTCAACTAGAGACATGATGGTGGAAAAGCAATCATAATCCTGGAGGTGATGGGGAGTTTCTCTTACTTGAGTGGAGCAACGAACGGAGGTGATAGTTGCTGTTTCAGGTTCCGCCAAAGTGACAGATGTCTGATTTAGGACAACAGAGACAGGAGCAGATTGATGAAGCACGGGGGTATGCTGAGGATCAATAGTTATACCTAGATCATTTGAAGTCAATGTCGGATCCAAAGGCAAGTTAGGGGCTAGGTGATCAAGGTCAGGGACACGTGGAGAATTAGACAAAGGAAAGAGATCACTATAGAGATTAGTGAAAAATGGTTGAGGACTTGAGAGAGAGGCATGAAGGAGGAGAAACTAGAGAACATACTATGTTCCCGAAAAGTAACATGGCAAGAGATACGTAACCTGTTAGAGATAGGATCCCAACAAAAAAACCCTTGTGTTCAGTACCATAGCTAAGAAAGCAGCATAGGCAAGCACAAGGTTCAAGTTTGGTATGTTCATGAGGTTAAAGAAGGACAAAATAGGAACAACCAAATACTTTAAGATGAGAGTAAAAAGGTGGAGTACCATATAAGCGTTCAAAAAGAGAAATATTTTGAAGAACGGAGGATGGAAGACGGTTGTTGACATAGACAGAAGTGAGAGCCTCCTCCCCCCAAAATTTCTCAGGGGAAGATGTAGAAAGAAGTTGAGCACACACAAAATCCAAAATATGATGATGTTTGTGTTCTGCTCGACCATTTTGTTGGGAGGTGTGGGGACATGAGCGTTGAATAAGGGTGCCTTGTTGGGTGAGAAAGGAAAGAAGGCTCGACTCCTTATATTCCATAGCATTGTCAGTGTGAAGGATTTTAATGGTTCAAGAAATTTGTGTTTGGATCATATTGGCAAAAGCAGTATAAACTTGAGATAAGGCATAACGATTTTTCAAAAAATAGATCCATGTAAAGCAAGAATAATCATCAATGAATAAAACGAAGTAATGATCGCCATTGACAGTAGGACTAGGAGTAGGACCCTAGATATCCAAGTGAATTAAACCAAAAGTTGTATCTCATAAAGAGAATGAATTGGAGAAAGACAAGGCAGGTTGTTTTGCAAGCTTACAATTTAAACAATCAAATGAAGTAAATTTTGAAATATTATTTAAATTGCCAACAGAAACTAACTTGCAAAGTTTGTCAAAGAAAGCATGACCAAGATAAAGATGCCATTGATACATAGCAGAATTAGTGACAGAGGTAGAGATAAATGGAGAAATCGAGAGCTGAAGAGATATGAGCTTACATAATTGTCCCACTTTGTGACCCGTACCAACGATCCGTCTCGTTTGCGGATCCTGAACCTGACAACCATTAGAAGAAAAACAAACGGTTAGGCCAAGGTCACATAGTTGACCAACAGAGACAAGATTAAAGTTTAGATTGGGGACATGGTAGGTGTTGGAAAGAGTTAAAGAGGATGTTATAGTAGTACCGATATGGAAAATAGACATACAATTTTCATTAGCAACATGGATAAGGAGAAGTGAAGAAGCAGGATTTAAGGAAGACAAAAAAAAAAAATGTTAGAGGTCATGTGGTTGCAACAAGTAGAATCAAGGAGCCAAGAGTTACCTGTGACTGCAAAGGCAAAGCAATTGCAGGATATTACTTGTTTTAATAAGTTTTGAAGGTCACTGATTGAAAATCTACTAGGAGGATTTTTTAGGGAAGAGGCAGTAGCAGCAATAGATGAGGAAGAACCAACTTTAGATAAATTAATTGGTTTGGTGGATTGACCTGGAGCGCGTGATTCGAGTAGGACAATTTTCCAAAATATGACCACGTTTGTGGTAATACCAACACTCAATTGTAGGGCAATTAACAAATTTATGACCATGTAGGTTACAATTCGTGCAGATGAGAGACTTATGAACTTTGGCCATTGGAAACAACGAATGGACAACTGAATCAAATAAATAGTTGAACCAAACCAAACCAACTGAAATGAGCTGAACTGGTCTAATCAAACTTAACTGGTATGGTCTAATTGAACCGATTTGAGAGAACCAAATCATATCTGAACTTCACGAAATGGCAAATGATGAAGAACTGTGCGATGCAAAGAACTGGAATTGGAGAATCGAAGAAGCGGCAAAGCACGAAGAAGGGACAAACAGTGATGAAATGCGCGAAGCTGCATGGATATGAGGAACGACGTGAATCTGCGATATGAACGGCATGGATCTGAGGACGCGAGTAGGAGCAACGACAGATGGCTGAGGAACAACGAACCTACTTGGGTCTAAGGAACGGTGTGGATCTGAGGACGCGAGGAGTGGATCTCTTCTAATTTTTCCCTTTTTCGCTCGTTCTATTGGTGGTTTCCGACGCAAAAAAAATGAAGACAGCTCTTACGAAGACGGCTCCGGCAAATGTGATTGGTAGCAGAAGGTGTTGCGTCGGCATAAGATGGTAGACGACGTGAAAACCTAAATTAATTAGGCTTTGATACCATGTTGTTTGATATTTTATTGAGATAATTTTGTTTATCTTACAAAGGAATACACAAGATGATATATACACAATACAGAAATACCAACAAGAAAATTTAGCTCAAATTGAGCTTAAAATACAGCTTAATTACGTTAACAATTCCAATTCCAAAAAATGAGTTAAATACTGAATATTGGACCTCGGTGATTTAACAAATGTCTAGTTAATTTTTGAACAACCTTGTGTTTTGGTTAAAGCTTCAAATCTAAAATTTAAATATGTTTCATTTCAAAAAATTAATCAATATAAACTTTTGAAAGTATACCTATATTATATATATATATTTTTATTTCTCTCACCTGTATCTAACAAAATTGTGAGCCATGCATATTGCACCAACCGCTTCGAAAGATTTATATCATTTCATTTGGAATTTCTTTAATGTTCTTTTTATGGCAAGGAAAACAGCTGTACGACTAAGGTAATGGTAAGGCAGTGGGAAGTTTGGAAGATGAAAATAGTGATTCAAAAGTTAATTATTGAGAAGAAAGTCCTTAAGAGTCATTTTAAAGTTCATTTTGAGTCATATGACTAAGGGTATGTTTGAGAGTGATTTTGAAATGGTTAAAATCACTTTTGTAGTATTCAAAATCACTCCAAAACATGTTTTAGGGCATATTTGTGAGTGATTTTGGAATGCCCAAAATCACTTTTGACATGCCCAAAATCAATTCTGCTTCAAAATTGTGATGTTTGGCAATGATAAGAAAGTGATTTTGAAAACATCTAAAATCACTTTAAGTGATTCTCGGTCAATCACTTGGGAGGTGATTCCCAAGTGATTTTTTTCTTTAAAATGACTATTATTTCATATCTTAAGAAAATCTTATTTTTTGTGTCGGTTACAAACCGTCACTTTTATAAAAATTCATTAATTTCCATCAAAAAGCATGTATTCTCAAAACCATCACCATGGAGGTCATCCATCATTATTTAAAAAATGTCAATTTTTCTCTGTCTAAGGTTTTATAATGTTTATCTCTTACTTTATTCTCTTTTTAAAATTTTTATTCATTTTCTCTTCTTTTTTTCTCTCCAATGGTTTTAACTCCTTCTAACTTTTTTTTTATCTCTAAATTTTTTTGTTCCTCTCTCTATAATTTTTGTATCTCTTTAACTTTTTTCTCTCTAATCTTTTACCTCTTGCTATAACTTTTTGCTCTTGAACTTTTTTGTCCCTTACTTTGAACTTTTATATTCTCATTAAAGTTTTTCTCCCTAAAATTTTTATCATTCTCTTCAATTTTTTTTTTTTTGTATATCTCTCTAAATTTATTCTTTATCTTCAATTTTTTGCTCTCTATTAAATTTTTCTCTCTAAATTTTTTGTCCATCTCTCTAAAATTTCTATCCCTTCATGTCTTTAACTTTTTTTTGTTCTCTTTGAAACTTTAATTTTTCTCTAGCTTTATAATTTTTCTCTCTTAATTTTTTAGTTCTCTTGATATAACTTTTGTCTACCACCTTCTATTTTTTTTTTAAAATTTCAAATGTAATACTCTTTTTAGTAATTTAATGACTATAAAATCACCTTTGAAAATAAACATTAATCATTTAAAAAATACTTTTAATTAAATTTAAATTAATTTTACAAGAGTGGAACCAAATATTAAAATGATTTATAACTAAAACTTTTACAAAATTAATTATAATTAAATCACTTAGCTTAAAACACTTATTTTAAGGTCACTCTTAAAAATACCCATAATCATTGAAAGTCACTTTTAGTTGTATGAAAATCATTATTAAAAGTGTAAAACCGTTTATTAAAATGATTATATGAAAATCACTTTTGATAAATCAATTATAAACAAATCAATTGTGCTAAAATCACTATTTCTAAAATTATTCTCAAACATGCCATTAATTATTCAAAATCAATTTTTATGGAATGAAAATTAAGTTTAAAAGTGTAAAATCAAACACTATGTTGATTTTGAATGATTAAAGGTGTGTTTCGAAGTAAGTTTAAAAATGACAAAAGTGATTTTGACCATTTCAAAATCACTCTCAAACATACCCTAAAGCTTCGAGAGAAGGAATATCAATGTTAATCTAGAACTTATGAGTGGACATGATTGGATTCCAATGAAAATATGAAAAGTTATCGAATTTTTTGTGTTAAAGGAAAATTCTGATGCTAGGGAAAGAAATATATTGAAACAATGTGGTCCATGGGAAAGAAAAAAAAAAGCAAACAAACATAATAAAAGAATATAGCAGAAAATTTCGTGAAGGATTAGAAGAGGAATAAAGGGATTTTCCTAGAAAATTCAGTGAAATTTTTCCTAGGAATGCTCAAATATTATTAGAGAATTAAAGAAAGAAACAAGCTGGGATTCTCTTTTAATGGATTCGGGAATGACAAAATTTAATGCTTTAATTTTAATAAATTCATGAAAAGGATGGGAAAGGGAAAAAAACAACTTGAAGCATGCCCTTAAACTTTCTGCTTTTTATTGTGATATTAATGAAAATCACATTAAGAGGAAGAATCGAAATGTGGGAGGCTGGAGATAAGAAGTATGGATAGGTCGGAATCGGTTGATTAGTCTATCTATGGACGATATGTTCTTTGACATTTAAAATCTTTGAGAGAGCGTAAATGGTATTTGAGTCAAGTTGGTTATGGTCACGTGTGTGGTAAGTCATGAAACAATCGATAGATATCCTTGTCACTTGTCTGGTAAGTCTACATTGTATTACCTAAGAGAAATACTTAAAGAGGTGAGCATTAAAAATACTTAGTAAATATCCCCGCTAACAAGGTTAGAGATGCATAGACACACATATTATCATAATATCATAAAACTTAGTGAAATCTCGAAACTTTGTTAATAATTATAGCTTGGCTAAAGTGAAACAATTAATCTATCTTGAAACTCGATTAGCCATTCCATTGGGGTGCTATGCAGGTTTTGTATGAGCTCAAAACCAACTGATCAATAGTAGTAACTAGTCAATGGAGTCAGGCTTCACTGAACAAAGCTCTTTGTTTAAATAAGATGTTCATGAACAGCAATCATGATTTCAAGTAAATCAACTTGATGAAAGGGAGGGTAATTATTACCAGTACCTTTTATATAAAAACATATTCATGATCATATACATGTATATATATGAAGTCTCCTCAAAGAAATATAATTTTTAACATGCTATATCAGCATGAAAAACATATATGAATTCAATTAATACAAGCATATCATGTTAATACAATCAAACATTAAATGTATCTAATGCAAAGCCCAAAGGCATTCCAAGAGCTTAGTCATTTTACCTCCATAGCAAATCTAGAAATTATTCCTTAAATCATCCTAAAACAATTCTAAAAGAAATATTAGGAATCAATACTAATGGCTTAAAATTTAATGGAAGGAGAGGAGGATAGCTGCCAAGAGAGAATAAATTTTTTTGAGAGAATTGTTCTTTTGAGTCCTACTCAAATTCTTGAATATATACTTTGAGGCCAACTCAAATTTTAAAATGCACATTTTATTATTAATATATTCCAATGTATTAACAATGTATGAATTCATACATAGAGAACGATAATTTCATTCAAATTCAACTTCCAACTTCGCAAACGAGATTTAGAACAAATAAAAAAAAATACAAAATCAATATTGCTTAGTGTTGCATTATTTTTAGTGCTCGCAAATACCCGCAAATGTATGGTGTCAAGTTTTAATATAGTGATACAAGTATCGAGTTATCATCTCTACAGAGATTGGTTTTCTTTAGATTAAGTACTATAGTTATTTATGCCCAATTTTATTTAGAGAAACAAAACCTTGTAAAAAGAGAAAATAAAACTAAACTAAATATATACAAGGTTGGAGTCCATTTAGAGAGAAAATTGGAGATTGAATAACCATTAAGCACCACTTGAGTTGATTAAGAAATTGTAGCACGTACAACGAGCATAAGCCAATAATTACTAGATTATTCATTTTACTCTCTCAAGCTCAAACAAACTCATGCTTTAATATAAATCAATCTCTTCGTCTATTTCTATACTAAGTATAGCATTAATGAAATTCTTTTAACGACTTCTAACAATAGCTTATTCATTCTCATGCAATAGGTTATTTTTAGTCATGCATTTAAGTTTCTTAATTAAGTTTACTTTCTCAAGCTAAACGTAATACAACAAATAAAAGCTATGGCCAAAATCTTTGAACAAAACATCCCAAAATTGCATAAATCCTCATTACGATATACTACAACTCAAAAACCAAACACAAGTTCAAACATATAACCATCCAAGAGTCTAAACACTCAAAATTACAACATAATTTCATATCTAAAACTCCTATAACAATAGAAACAAAGTAAGGGAAAAGAAATAAAACTGGATGACGCATGCCAACACTCATTCCCATTGTGATGTCCCACAATTTCGAGCCTCGAGTCTCCTCCTTAGCTCTCCAAGATGATCTCTAAGTCCCAAACAGTGTCTTGAATCAAAATTAGGTTTTAGGCTCTCTAAAACAGCTCCCTTTGCACGAAATAAAAAATTTCATTTATATTGTCAAGACAATGTTGCAAAGCTAGGGGCAGTATTGCAACAATGTCCCTTCGAATCGAATAAAGAAGGAAAATGTTTTTGACCTGGCATTGCAATGCTATCCTTAGTGGTTAAGGTGTATTTACTTTTTCTAAGAAGTTATAGATTTCAATCCTCATCCCCATATGTGACCTAATATTCTAAAAAAAAAATTAAATAATGTAAATTCACTTCATAATTTTCATTAATATTTTTCTCTTTTTTTCTTTTTCTTTAATTTTTTAAATCATTTAGGAAAAATCACACAAATCACCCAAGAACTATGGGGTGTGTTACAATCACATCCTTGAACTTTTAATTTAATCAATCAGCCCCCTGAACTTTGTTAAGTGTTACAATCAACTCCTGAACTTTGTTAAGTGTTGCAATCACACTCTTGAACTTTTAATTTGATCAATCAGCCCCCTGTATTTTGTTAAGTGTTGCAATCAACCCCTTATGTTAGTTTTTATTAAATTACTGTTTAGTTGGGCTTCACATGTATGACCACATGTTAGTAGGTAAGAGTTGAGTTATTTATTTTTTTTTTTTTGGTAATTTACTTTTGCGACGAAACTTGTAATAAGTCTGCTAGGTTTCCTTGTTTTTTTCTTGATTAAACATTTTTGCGTTGTATTGGAAAAGACTTAGGAAGTTTTGTTGATTTCGATTCGAGTTCTCGAGGGATCCTGAACTTTTAGTAGTTATCTGATTGGAGTTTGGGATGACTATCTGGTTATCTGGTAATGGAAGTGCGAATTCTTGTCTAACAGGTACTAGGAAATTTTTGGGAAATCATAGTTACGTCGTTATGCTGCCGAAATTCCTGTAGCTTAATGGCTATAAGTTTAGTAATGTTCCCTATCTTCGTTTAAGTTTTGGGGTCGTTACAGAAAGTTTAAGGCCTTATTAGCAGAGTTTTAAATTTATGTCGACATGTTGACATTTTCACATGTCCATGGATTCAACATCGACATGAGGGATAAATCGACATTTTCATTATATCATGAAAACATAAACGAAATATAACATAAATATTAACAAAATATTCTTAATATAGCCTTGAAAAAAATGATAATGAATCCCTCTCAACCAACCCCACCGTGAACACTAATCAAGCTCCATGATCAATGCTCCTCCTTCCAGTAACATGACAATACAGCAGAAGATGATATAAGATGATCCCACGAGTCAATCAAAAATCAACCACCTGTGTCATGCAAGGCAAGATCTGCCAGCTTGTGTCCTTTTTTGTCAACTCTGCCAGACTTGCCTTATTGGTGCTCTTCCTGCCTTTTTATTTATTTGTTTTGCTTTTTCTTTTATGGCAATTCTTGTATCATTCCTTTCACCTCTCAATTCTCTAGCATAGTTTTAGTTGTGTAAACGTCTCTTTTTTTGTAAGAGCTCATTCAAGGTAATATCTTAGGCTTTATTTGATAACTATTTAATTTTTTATTTTTTATTTTTAAAAATTAAACCTATAAATGCTATTTTTACCTATGGTTTCTCTTGTTTTATTTTCTACTTTTTAGATATGTTTTTAAAAACAAAGCCAAGTTTTGAAAACTAAAAAGAGTAGTTTTCAAAAACTTGTTTTTGTTTTTAGAATTTAACTAAGAATTCAAATATTTTCTCAAAAGAAATGAAAATTATTGTAGAGAAATTGGGAGAAAACAAGCTTAATTTTCAAAAACCAAAAACTAAAAACTAAGGCCCCGTTTGATAACCATTTGATTTTTGGTTTTAGTTTTTAAAAATTAAGCTTATAAATACTACTCCCACCTATGGTTTTACTTGTTTTGTCATATACTTTTTGCCTATGTTTTCAAAAACCAAGCCATGTTTTGAAAACTCAAAAAAGTAGTTTTCAAAAACTTGTTTTTGTTTTTAGAATTTGGCTAAGAATTCAAATACTTCCTTAAGGGAGATGAAAACCATTGTAGAGAAATTGGGGGAAAACAAGCTTAATTTTCAAAAACCAAAAACCAAAAACCAAATGGTTATCAAACGGGGCCTAAATTGTTATCAAACGAGGCCTAAAGGATCTTGATTGAGTGGTTTATTCTTTTTCCCATGCTTATTTTTGCTAGTAGAATGTGTTGGTCCTTATAAAAAAAACTCATTCTTTTTTTAAATCAAACCAAACTCTTCAGAACCTCTTGTTTTCGATCCTAGCTCTTACTTAGATCAAACATGTTTTCTACTATGGTATCAGAGCTCTGCACGAGAAAGAAATAGGAAAAGTTTTAAATCACAGCTCCATTCTCACCTCTCTTCTCTGTTTTTCGAGACTGTTTCAATTAAAAAAAAAAAAAAAAAGGGACAGTAGCTCCTATGGCTAAACAAGAAACACAACTCACGATTCAAGTCTTCCATCAGTGTGCAAGTTTGATCTCAATCAAGCTCAACTCTACAAATTATCTTTTGTGGAGATCTCAAGTTTTATCACTCGTACAAACGCTTGGAGTAGAGCACCACCCCAATGAAGAACCTCCCAAGGCAAGAAAGCAGTGGGCAAGGAAAACAGTGCAGAAACTAACCTTCAAATCAGCATATGGACTAACAATGATAGCCTCTTGACCTCTTTGCTTCTAGGAATCATTGGTGAATATGTGTTTGCCCTAATCGTACGTACTAAGGCTGCAAAATAGGTATGGAACTTGAAAGCATACTCTTGACCATGATGAAAGAGAATGAAATATATCTCAATGAAATCTTACTTTGAAATAAGGATTTTTGTCCATTGATGAATATGTTAGAAAATTTAAAGCCCTTTGTGATAAATAAGCAAGCTATGAAAAAGCCTTTAGATTACTTGACTAAAGTGTTTCACTTAGTTAGAGGTTTAGGGAGCAAGTATAAAGAATTTAGGACTATTATGCTTTCTAAGACTCCCTACCCCACATATAATGAATTCATACTTTCTTTGAAAGCACATGAGCAACTTGTGAACAATGAGGAAGAAGAAGAGAAGGCAAATCACATAAACATCAACCAAGCTTTCTACTCAAATTGCGGTAGAAATAGAGGAAGAGGAAGACACTTCACTTCCAAAGGAAGGGAATTTCATCATCGCATGTAATACAAGGAACATATCTACAACCAAGGTAACTAATTTGAACAACACCAAAAACACTCAAATGACAGTATCCAATTTGTGTAGATAACACCTCAAATAAGGGGATTACTTGTCAATTTTGTGGGAAGCACAACCACTCAGCATTGGAGTGTTGGAATCGCTTCGATCATGCCTATCAAAGTGAAGAAACACCATAAGCATTAGCCGTCCCTCACTCTAAACGATATCCAAGATGACAACATCTATGCGGACTTAGGTTCAACTACACACATTGTGAATAATCCAAGTAATATCTTGACTAAACGCCTATGTAATGGTCACTATAAACTATATGTTGGTAATAGTCAAGCCTTACAAATTATACACACTGGAAATACTTTGCTTAAAACAAAACAAGGGCAACTTTCTCTTAAAAATGTGTTAATTGTGCCTGCAATGACAAAGATATTGTTATCTATAGTAAAATAACAAAAGAAAACACGTGTATCTTTTTTTGCTGATAAATTTAACATTAAGGACCAACAGGGACAAGTACTAGCTGAAGGATATGAGAACAAAGGGTTGTATAAGCTGAGATCACCCCAAAAAAGCCTTGCGTATAAAAGTTGTTGCCAAATTGCCTTGCTATCTAATGGAAATAATTCTGCCGATGGTTGTTGTCCGACTGCTTCAAAGTTTAATAAGATGCCTTCTTCTACTGCTTTGTCCACTAATAAAAATAACCTTATTGCTCTCTAAAGCCTCCTCTACAGTGTGGGATCAAAGGATGGGTCACCTTAATGACCATTTTTTAAAAACTCTTGCTAATAAACAGCTTGTTAATGTCTCAAGTTGGAAAGAGGAACAAGAAGTGTGCACTAGCAGTCAACTTGGAGAAAATTGCAAGCTTTTCCCTTTCAAATTAATGAGAATCATGCCTTGCATACTTTAGATAAGACATATTGTGATCAATGGGGCACTAAACCTATCTCCTCTTGTCAAATGTTCAAATATTATGTTAGTTTCATAGTTGATCATACTAGATATATTTAGTTTCATCCTCTAAGAAAAGAATCAAGATTTCTTTTCTACTTTTTTCAAATTTCAATCCTTAGTATAAAATCAACTAGAAAGAAAGATCAAAGTGTTCCAAAGTGAGGGTAGTGGAGAATTCACCTCAAATGCCTTAAAAAAACTTGTTAAAACAAAATGGAATTTACCATCAATATTTGTTTCCTTACACACCCCAACAAAATGGTGTTGTTGAAAGAAACATAAACACATTATAGAATCTAGTCTATCTCTTCTTTTTCAATCTCACATGTACAGGTGTGAAAAAATCAGTCCGAACTGACAACCAAGCCGAATCAAATCAAACCGACTGGTAGGAGTGATATCGATTTAGTTTTGGTCGATTTTAGGCCAAATCGAGAACCGAACTGAACCAATCGGTTTTTCTAAAAGGGGAACCAAACTGATGTCCTGTAACAGAAAAAACCTTCAGTTTGGTTTTCCCTCGGTTCGGTTATCCGTCGATTCGGTTCCCTTTTTTTTTTTTTTCAAATTTCCTACTTTGCTTTGCTTCCAGCCCAACCCCTGAGTTAATATTTGTTGCATCAAAATTTCTCTAATCCAATTAATCAATGAAAATAATAACCAAACATACATTATAGATATCTAACTAATAACCATACATGTCTCCAAATTCAAGTTAAACCATTTCTAAAATAAAGTTCACATCCAAACATATTAAACAATAAATATACATGTCCATTGTCCAAAATATTAAAATACGAATTCATATGACATGATACATAAAGTTCAACACAGTCTAAAGTTGAATTCCACATAGCAGAGAAGCCAACCCTACAAAAAAAAAATTTAATAAAAATCAACAATAAGCACCTAAGAAGTAAAAACTAACATATAAAAAGAAAAAAATGTATACTAACCAATTTATTTTCCATCATCAATTGTCGTAATTCTACTACTTGCTAATTGAGATTCTACAAATCAAAGGGAATAAAAATATTATACAACACAATATAAATGAACAATAAAGTGATTGAATCACAATAATTGAAATTTATTACCTTCTGCAACCTTTGCTATTTCATCAGAAGCACCCTCCATAATCTCCTTCGATGTTACTAACAGGTGATGAGCGAATCCAATTCTGTAAGCAAATGAGAGTTTCAACTGTTGTTGGGGATAGAGTACTACGAGATGGATCAAGTACTCTACCTCCAATACTAAAAGCCGATTCTGAGGCTACTGTAGAAAGTGGAATTGCCAATATATTCTTAGCCATCTTGAAAAGAATTCTATATTTATTAGAGTTTTGCTTCCACCAATCCAAAACATTAAAAATATCATCATCACCCCTCTCACATGTTTTAGAAAGATACCTATCCAATTCAAATCTACTTTCTACATCATTAGCAGTATCCAAGAAATCAGTAAAATCTAGAGTTACATCCACAATATCCACATCTTTACCTCCAAATTTATTTTTTGACAAGTTCACAGCTTTTTTATTTTCAACCTCACTTTCCATGTAATTGTAAACATTTTTGTAGTCCTTAAACATACCCGAACCACACATTCAACTTTCTTTCTAGTTTCAGCAACAACAACTTGATCATCGTCCCCAAAGTAGGTAGCTAGAAAGGGAAAATAAAGCAAACTTAAGCTTGAAACGTGGATCAAGCACAGTGGCAACATACAGAAGAAAGTTTGTCTATCCCCACTATTCTCCCAATACTTTTCATACTTTAACTTCATCCTTTTTGCCATATTAGTCAACAAAATATTATTGGAGGTCAAATATACTTGAAGTTGTTTTTGAATCACACAAATTTCACGAAAATATCCATGTGTTGTCAACGTTGAAGAACCTGAAATCCTCAATGTCATATCTCAAAAAATCTTTAAGAACTTTATAAACACAAGGGCATTGTCCCAATCTTCACTCAATGGGGGCCCTCCTTTCTTTTTGCATTTGTCCTTATCTTTCACAGTCCAAGTTCCAGTCTTAGTCCCATTCTTACTCCCACTCCCACTCCCACTCCCACTTAGTTCTACAATATGCTGCTTATCCTCAACCTCTAGTCTATCGAATGCTTTTTCAAATGTCTTAGCAACACTAAGCATGGTATATGTAAAATTCCATCTTGTTGGAACATCTAAAGAAACAGAACTCTTGTAAGATAGCTTCTCATTCTTCACACACCTTTTAAATGTGGCCAATCGAGAAGTTGAGGATCTTACATATCTTACTGCATTTCGAATCTTTAGAATTGACTCATGAAGCTCCTTCAAGCCATCATTAACTACAAGGTTGAGAATATGAGCAAAACATCTAACATGCATAAATTCTCCATTTAAAATATCCATGATCGGAACTTTTTGCTACAACACGCAAGTGCACATGATCGAAGTAATAAAGAAACTGGAAGTACTCCAGAGTATCGTACCCAAGGGAACGGGGTTTAATAAAATGAATTTTAGTTGGCACAAAATTGTTGACAAATTGCAACTTAAAGTAACCGTGGGTGAAAATGATTTGTGAGGTGTTTTGACTAAAAGAAAAATTGTTGAAAATATCAATGGAAATGAAAGAGGGATTCTTGCTTTGCTTCAAAGTGGATCGTATGCTCCCAAGTAGAGTTATAAGCCTTAGTATATAACCAACACCTAGAATAATTAAGCTATCTAGTTAATCAAAGTGTCATTGATCAGTCTTGAGCTTAATGCAATTAAATCAAGGGGTATGGAACGTTATCATGCCCAGCCCTGGGGTTGATTTAGGATTAAACAAGTGCTACGCTTAGTTAATCTCTCAAGAGGCCTTAATTAGGCAGCTTATCTTCTTAGTTGAATTAAGTAATAAAACCAAGTGCGAGTATGTCTATATAATCGATAAAGTGTTAGATCGTGAATGAAGCATCAAAGTTGTTTACTTTATAAGTGATTTTCCTACTGCTATTTCAACCTCCGTTCTTTAATTTTATTACATTTATCTCATTTGTACCCAACCCTCCCCCCCCCCCCCCCCCCCCCATGGTGTTAAAATCCAATTCAAGCATGAGAGAAATATCGAGTATTCCAAATAACTCTAACTAGCCTCCCTGTGGATCGACCTGACCACTATATTGCAAAGTATTAGTTGGTTCAGTTTATAAATATTATTGGACATGCCTAACAAACACTATCAAATTGGTGTCATTGTTAGGGAAGCACATACTTTTTTATTTGGAGCTTTCAGTATTTTTCTTTTCCTTGTTTCAAATTTATTTTTGTTATTAACTCGCTTGCTTTGCTTTGTGTATGAATACTCACTCCTCGCGAGAAGTGGGATTTTGATTCTTTGCAGAAATCGCGAGAGAGGAGCGTCAATTGAGAAAGAGAGCAAAGTGAGGCAGAGGAGAGACAAACATTGAATTTTTCATTGACCTCGACATGCTTTCTATCCTAGAGGAGTATTTTGAAGAGGAGAAAATGGTTGAGCAAACGTTAAAGCAATTGGCTACTCCCGATCTTAACCAACACCTTCCTCAAGACGCAAGGTGAGTTTGAACCCACGTCTTATTCACTTATTGCCTTCATTTCGTGGATCTGCAGTTGAGGATCCGCACAAGCACTTGAAAAATTTTCATATCGTGTGGTCTGGCATGAAGGTATGGAGTGATAGATGAACAAATAAACCTTAGAGCCTTTACGTTCTCATTGAAGGATCAAGCAAAGGACTGGTTATACTTCCTGCCGCTTGGCTCTGTTACGACCTAGAATACGATGAAGAAACTTTTCTTGGAAAAGTTTTTCCCTGCCTTGAAAGCCACGAATTTGAGAAAAGCGACATTACCTAGATGACTGGTGAGACCCTGCATGAGTATTGGGAACGATTCAGGAGATTATGGACGAGCTTCCTGAATCACCAAATTTTAGACCAACAGCTAATTACTTAATTTTACGAAGGACTTCAGCTCACCGACCGTTCCATTTTTGACTCGACAAGTGGTGGAGGTTAATAAGACACCCACAGAGTCGAAGCAGCTCATAAGTAATATGGTTGAGAACTCGCAACAGTTCAAGTCTAGAGGCCCATCTCCTTCTACGCTAGGTCAAGTAAAGGAGGTAAGCGATCTCAAAACTCAGATTTCAAAACTAATTTCTCTTGTACGTCAGCTTACAGTAGGACAGGCACAAGTTACCAAAGCTTGTGAAGTGTGCTCACTCTTAGGACACTCTACAGATGTATGTCCCCAAGTCCAACAAGGAATATGCCTGAGGTGAACGCCATCAGTAGCTATGCAAGCAATCACCAGAACCAGCACAACTTTGATCCCTATTCCAACCATTATAACCTCGGATGAAGAGACCACCCAAATTTAGCTACGGGAATGGAGGAGGACATCAGAAGCCTTAACATAATTACTATCCTCCAGTTCTAGCTCCAACACCAGTACAGGGCCAATTGTCCTCTTCAGGTATGTCTTTAGAGGATATGGTTAAGAGTTTAGCTGGCAGTTCGTTGAAATTTCAGCAGGAGACCAGGACGAGTATGTAGAGTCTTGGTACTCATATCACTTAAATTAGCAAACTTGGTCAGGAAGCTCGAAAACAAGAATTTAGGGAAACTGCCCGTCCAGCCTGACGTTGAAGAGTGGAAAAAAGTTGTTGAATGATCCTGTGGTGATCTCTTGTGAGAAGAAGATGAAAGAAAAAAATAATTGATAAAGAAGATGAGAAAAACCAAGAAAAGAAGAATGAAGAAGAGAAGAAAGAGAAGCATGCATCTCCTTAGAGGACTAGAGGTATTGTTTTTGACCCTCCCTTAGGAGTGAACTCATATGCGTCTCATGCCTCTTTCCCTTCTAGGTTGGCTAGGCCTAAGCCCAAGGAGGAGGAGTATGAGAAGGAAGTGATGGAGATATGCCAGAAGGTCGAGGTGAACATTCTTCTACTCTATGCTGTGAAATAGGTTCCCAAGTTCTCTAAATTTTTTAAGAAATTATGCACGAGCAAGAAGAGCTCGCAGAAAGAGAAACCATCAGTCTTATGCGAATATTTCAAAGGCTACCTAGTAGACTATGCCTACAAAGTGCAAAGACCCAAGTATGTTCACTCTTCCATGCACAATAGGTAGCAAGAAAGTCGATCATGCAATGTTAGATTTAGGCATGTCAATTAATGTCATGCCTTTATCTCTGTTTAAAGAACTGAACTTATCTGAATTGCATGAGACATCTATTGTTGTACAACTAGCTTATAGGTCCTTCATTAAACCCCTAGGAGTCATTGAAAATGTATTAGTCTGAGTCAAATATCTTATATTTTCTGCAGATTTCTATGTGATTGACATGTGTAATAGGCCTAAGGAGTCTTCTGCCTTTTTATTATTAGGTAGGCCTTTCATGAAAACTACTAGAATTAATATAGATGTTCATGGGGTTTGTCTTTCTGTGGAGTTTAATGGTGAGAAATTGGAATTTAGTGCTTTTAATGATATTGACGGTTCCATGTGGTGCATTCTCTGTAATTCAAAGACCGAGTGAAAGAACACTCCTGTAATTCACAAACAGCAACCAACACATCTGGTGCAAGGACATTCGAATTTTCCTCATCCACACCTGCACAACTAAATCCAAATTGCAAACCTTAGAAGCATTAGCCAAGCAGAAGAAAACCCTACAGACTTGCTCACTCAAACACAAGATTCCTTATACAATCCTTCAACTCAAAGTAATTTTTCTTCTTTACCTAATATAAGCGACAAACTCCACATTGACTTGTGTAATTTTCTTCTATATAAACAACAAATGAGAGACCATCAGATTACTTAACTCATAATGAGCAACTACCATCTCCCATAGCAACGCCAAACTCAAAAGAGCTACAGCCAACACCACAGGAGCATCCAATGATTATTAGACAAAAATTTAATCACAATCCCACTCTTGATCCATACCTCTCAAGAGAAATCAATCAACTAATATCTTCCAAAAGATACCTCTCCTACCTATTTGAATCCAAGGAGATAGCACCTAAGAACTTCAAAATGCCATATCTCAAGGTCACTGGAAGAAGGCTATAGAGGAAGAAATGAATGTGCTTTAACAAAATCAAACGTGAAAACTTGTACCACTACCAAACAACCTTAACGTAGTTGGATCGAAATGGATCTTCAAGGTCAAATACAAAGAAGTTGGAACTATTGATCACTACAAAGCTCGACTAGTCGCCCAAGGCTACACTCAAATTGATGGACTAGATTATGAAGAGACATTCAGCCCTGTGATCAAACCAACTACAATTAGGTTAATTCTTTCTCTAGCAACTAGTCTAAACTGACCTTTTCATCAGTTAGGTGTTAAGAATGCATTCTTATATGGACACTTAAAAAAGGAAGTCTACATGGAACAACTTCCAGGTTTTATCCATTCATATCTACCTAACTATGTTTTTAAACTTGAAAAATCTATATATGGTTTGAAACAAGCCCCTAGGCATGGTTTATAGACTTGTTAACCATTTTCTTCACATTGGTTTCACGTGTAGTCATGTTGATCCCTCCCTCTTTATCTTAAGAAATGATTCAATTTTGGGACTTACGCTCATCTATGTTGACGATATCATTCTTATAGGTAATAATGTTGCTCACATTAGAACACTCATACATACCTTGAGCATTGAACTCGCCCTAAAAGATCTAGGAACCTTACACTACTTACTAGGCATAGAGGTCAAACCTACATCAAAGGAAATCATGTTGACACAAGGAAAAGATGCTCAAGATCTACTCAACAAATATGAAATGTTGGGTGTATCGCTTGTTGCAACCTCTTTGGCCACAACAACCCAAGACTTACTTGGCAACAAAAACATTACTGATGCCAAACACTATAGAAGCATTGTTAGATCACTACAGTATTTCACTCTCACTCATCGTGACATTGTCCAAGCTATGAACAAAGTTTGCCGACAACTCCAACAACCAATAGTCAAGGACCTAAAAGCTGAGAAGAGAATCCTTCACTATGTCCAAGGTATCATAAACCACGGAATTTCTCTTTGCAAACATAGTTTTACTTACTTATATGGTGTTTGCGATCCAGATTGGGGCAGATGTTCAACAACCAGATGAAGCACTACTGGATACTATATTTTCCTTGGTTCTCAATTGCATCCCGTGGTCATCCGAAAAATAACCCATTGTGGCTAGTTCAAGCTTCGAATCTAAATATCGTGCCATGACAGGCACAAAGGCTGAACTCACTTGGATTAGCTTCATCCTTCGCGACATCGGTGTCCCTCTTGTCATTACACCTCAACTCTACTGTGACAACATGAACACCCTTCACATGTCCATTAATCTTATCTTTCACGCTCGAATGAAGTATATTGAGATGGACTATCACTTCATTCATGAGAACGTGACTCTTGGATCACTCATCACTAAATTTGTGCCTTCCAAGAAACAAATTACTGACATCTTTACCAAGCCGCTAACTAAGGTTGTTTTTAAGGGATTATGGGACAAACTTGGTGTTCGTTCAACCGCTATGTTAAGTTTGAGAAATAATGTAAAAAAATGATAATGAATCCATCTCAACCAACTCCACTGTGAACACTAATCAAGCTCCATGATCAATGCTCCTCCTTCCAATAACACATCAATATAGTAAAAAAATTCAACCAGTTGTGCTGTGTAAGTCAAGATCTGCCAGCATGCGTCTTTTTTTGTCAACTCTGCTAGACTTGCTTCATTATTGCTCCCTCTGCTTTTTATTTATTTTTTATGCTTTTTTTATGGCAGTTCTTGTATCACTCCTTTCTCCCCTTGATTCTCTTTATTATCTTTCATAATTTTAGTTGTGTAAATGTCTCTTTTTTTGGTAACATCTCAATCAAGGCAATGTCCAAGGAATCTTGATTGAGTCGTTTATTATTTTTCTCGTGCCTATTTTAGCTAGGGGAATGTGTTGGTCCTTGTGTAGAAAACTCATTCTTTTTTTAGAACAAAGACAATTCTTCATAACCTCTTGTCTCTTATCCTAGCTCAAATCATTACTTAGATCAAGCACATTTTCTTTTTAAATAATAATAAAAATAAATTTAAAATTATTTGAAAAGGGTGAAATACTTTTTTTTAATTTAAAGTTTTTTATGAATTTTTTATATGTATAATTTTTCCAAAAATATCCAACATCGACATTTTATCGATATTTCGATCGACATTTTCGTAAAATTAAGACCTCAAAATTTTCATTAATGATATCGACATTTGAAACCTTGCTTAGTAGACACCAAATTTAGTTTTACGCCAAATAGTGTTAATTTTTGAAAATGTTGAATATATCGGAGATCTCTTAGACACAAAATTGAAAGTGCAACGACCTATTCGACATTTTTAAAGTTCAAAACCTATTAGATACCAAAATTCAAAATTTAGAGATCTATTAGACACTTAGTTCAACAGGGGGAAGGAATCTCTTTTCTACAACTAAAAAAACTAAGTTAATTTGACTTGGCACAACCTAACGATTTATCTCCAATGATCTAGGCCTAAAATTCATTGTTATATCTTAGCTCTAGAATGCTATACAAGCAACAAGAAAGACGTTTTGACTAGGACTTCCCTTTCATTACATCTTTCATGACAAAGGAGTCATCAGTTGAGGTGGAGGAATGCCATCTTGAGTCAAAGAGAGAGTTTCTACACATCTCTTCAAGAGATATGATTCAATCTAGTATCCAAAGCATCTTGATTGAGAATATACTAGAAAATATAGTTATCCTTCTTCTAACACAACAATGCAATTTCACGATCTGTATTGAACTGAAGCACTAGCGAATTTCTTTCTTAAGGTTTCACACCAAGTCTCTTCACTTCATAATATGCATGCTTAAGTAGGGTCAGATGGATGACCATAGTTTCCTTATGGAACTTCCCCATATTATTATCAATGTCTTCATGTCACACGACCTTTTAACATTACACCACTAAATCTCCAATTGTTTACATGTTGTGCAATGACAGTACCAATATCTACTAATATTTGTTTCTAGACACGGTTGTCGGTTGACATCTCTTCTAATTCATAAATACAAGAAGCAATTGTTGCCTAAAGAAATCAATATCCTGACATAAGCCAAGAGGCGGATCTTGAGCCTGATAGCATGCAATTATGCTATCTTATTTCCTATTATTTTAGCTAGTTTTGCTATGATTTTGTGTGTTTTGATGTCTATTTGTGTATATTTTGTAGAAATCAAGCTTAAGGAGCAAAACAGAGTGTTTGGGGGTATTTTAGTCATTTTGGAGCTAAATAGGGCCATTTTGGAGAGCCAAGAGAAGAGTTGAAGAATTTAGGATTTGGGGCTGAAGGGATGGCATTGTAAAACTTGAAATGGTGTTGCAACACCCATTTGTATTGAGCAAACCTGAAAACTAGCATTGCAACACGGCATTGAAACCCTAGAAACACGCTGGGAAGAAGCTCTCCGTTCGTAGCGTTGCAATGCTACCCCTACTCACAAAGTGAAACGACTGCATTTTTGGACACCGTTGCAATGCTATCACGACAAGCAGTATAAGTTCTTCACATTCTCTTGAAAGAAGGCCAATTCAATAGATAATACCCTAATCTCGATTTCAGAGCATCTTTGGTGGATTTTGGGAGGATTGTGGAGCTGAGTTGAAGATTTTGGAGCTCGAATTCGTGGTGGATCACCTCGAGAATGCAGGATCGACATAGACCTAAACTTTTTTCCTTTTTCCTTTAATTTCAGTATTTAGATTACATTGTATTTAGGGATTATTGGGTTGTAATTGTTAAGCATGTTTAGTTAACCCCTAAAATTCTATGGGTTGTTGTAAATTCCTTGACCATTGCACTTTATTTGCTTAATTAATTAGTTTTTGTGGCTTAATTAGTGTTCATGTTCACTTATGCATTTTAGGCTTAATGCCCTTAGATTGTGTTTGTTAATTAATTGAGGTAGGACTAGGAGAAGACCGACAGGAGGTTCCTAGTTAGCTTAATGCACAGTTGGTTAATTACCTGAATGACAGCGGGATAAATGGTTAATTAATTGTAGTTAGTGTTAAAGATTAATTAATTGAGCATCGTCTAATTGATTAGTTACTAAGTGGATGCTCGGCAGAGATAAGCTTAGACTAGAACCGGGTGCATGACTATAGATTAATTACCTGAGTGACAGCATGGCAATAATTAATCTATGGAGGTCCATGATGAAGGTTGTTAACGGATGAGAATTGATTAATGAGATGGACACGTGATTTAATTAATTACACTCGAGATTCGGAGGAGATCGATAGGAGATTCCATGACCTTAGGCTTTTAGACTTATGAATCGAACACTTGGTTATGCCTAAACTGCTAGCTTAATTAAGTAAATTAAGGTCTAAGAATGCAATCAACACCCATAGAATTACCTATCGAGATTTGTGTCTCCCATTTATTTTACTTTCGAGGTTTAGTTGTTTATTTTCTTGTTTTCCTCTTGCTTTATTTTCTCTAAATAAAGTAAAGTGAAATTATTCGCAATAGTTAGTTAAATTAAAAACCAATCCCAATAGATACGATACTCGGTACTCTTGTGTTGTTTTATTATTACTTCGATCACGTGTGCTTGCGTCTACTGATAAGCCTTAGAATTAAGGCTTATTTAACTCCTAATTACTTAAAATATTCATGTTTTGTCTTAAGATCATTTGAAAATAGTTGAAAGTTGCTTGAAAATAAGAAAGGAATAAGAATGAAGGCAATTAGATAAGATTCTAAAAAAAAGTTAAATTTGTTTGCAGGGAATGTGGAAATTGCAAAATCAAATTGCAAATTCGTGATTCTGCAATTGTTTCTGAAGCAGGGAATGTAGAAATTGCAAAATCAAATTGCAGAATCACGATTCTGCAATATGGAGCAGTACAAAAGTTAAAAAAAAAAAACGAAAACTCCTGCGCGAAACCCATATAAGGAAAGCTTAATTACTGCATGAATTAAGGGAATTTGAGCACGAAATTTGGGCATTCTTCAACCCTAATGAAGGCCTATAAAAGGGGAAGAAGAGGAGGTGCAACACATTGGGATTTGAGAGGCGATTTCAGAAGTGAATTTCGTGGGTTTTCGTCATTTTAGAAACTTTGTTTTTCTACATTTTGTTTTTCTGTTTTTAGCCAATAATTTCAATTTCAGTCTTAGTTTCTTTTAGTTTTCTACTTGTAATATGGAGAATTTCTTGAAGTGCAATCTTTGTTCTCCATTCGATTTCTTCTTGTATTAAGTGTAAGTTTTAATTCAATCTTTGTTCGTGGGTTTTATTCACGTCATCACTCTATTTTTCTGGAAACATTTCTGCTATGTTTTTGTCCGAAAGATCTGCTAATTTCTGCACGTTCCTTCTCGAATTTCTAATCCAATTCCAGGCAAGCTGGGACTGTTAAGACTCATCAATTCCTAGAAATAGTGAAGGGATGAAGTCGATTGGAAGATAGGAGAAACTTGGGTTTGTTCTAGAAATTATTTTTGTTGATCAACTTCTGTTTTGCACAAGAAGATTTAAATCATGTACTTGTTAATTGCAAGGAAGCTTAACTTTGTCGTTCTGCCAATTGGGTACTGTCATTCACAATTTGTTTCATCATAAAGTTAATATTTTGAGTGGAAATCAATAGCAATTTGCCTGTCATTTCCTATTCATAGTGAGAGGTTTGGAGGCTTTATGTAGCTACTGTATAGCATTATGTTGGCTATTTTTATCCAAGTAGTTTATCAAATCATTTAGTTTTAATTATCAGTAGCAAACTTTACTCAATTTTCTTTAATATGATGTTTCCTTCAAAAATTAGTTTTAAGATTTTCATCTTCACTATGAGCTAAACTTCTTAGGGGGTTCAAGGATGTGAATTCCCTAAGAAGTAATTGTAGCCTAAATTTCAATAAAAACCAAGTCTACATCTCAATTGTTTGCTTGTGTTGAACAAATTTTCGTTGAGATCCTAGATTGATCAATTAGGGTACCAACTCAAGCTTAGATCTAATACCGACGAGGTTAGTGATAAGCGGATTTCACACAAGTGATGGAGAAAAAGAGTTTAAACATAAGTCATTCCTTACCCTAGACATAGGGATTAAGGACTCCAAAACCCATAAAATTGTTGAACCAATTAATCTAAGATAGAGGGACTATAGGCATATAAGTCACTCACTTAGCCTCCTAAAACACTAAATTCAAGGTGAATAGGAGATGCAATTTTGGTTTACAATTGAGTGTGGAGTAGATTGGAATTGCAATTTTGGCTTGCAATTACAACTTAGGGCAATGACACTCTTGAGCCCCATTTTTATCCAAATTTCCTTTGAATTTTCATTCACTATGTTTATTTAATTTGCTCTCAATTATTGCCAATTCTAGATTCTGCAATTCAATTCTGCAATTTTTCTTATTTCGATTATTGTCATTTTTAGATTCTGCAATTAGATTGTGCAATTTTTCTTTTACCAACACACCAACCCAACATTATTTTTGCATTTTTAGTTTTTAAAGTTGCAATTTTCCTTACACTTTGCTTTACAATATTTTTGTTACTCCGTTCCCTTGGGATTCGCTACTTGGTACTCACATACCATTTTATATTACTTCGATCGCGTGTGCTTGCGTGTAATTCAGATCAAGTTTTTGGCGCCATTGCCGGGGAATGGCAGTTTTAACAAAGATTTTTTTTTAGCAAAAATTGTAAGAGAAGATTGCAACTACAATTTCTCCTATTGCAAGAGGAGCTTAATTTCAATTGTTGAGGGAGAGAAATTACAAAAAGACACAACGTGGGGTTTGATTGTTTGAGAAAATTCATAAGATGGAAGAAGACATTATTGCAGCATTGAGCGCACAAGCTTCATCATTAAGCTACATGATGGAAACTTTGATGATGAGAAATCCTATAGCTCATTTTAACTCTATCTCTTCTATTTTTTGTGTTTATTGTAAAGGAAGTCATTCATTTGATAATTGTCCTTATAATCCCGATTCTTTGTGTTATGGATTTCTGCCCAGCTTTGCAAATCAACATCAGTACCAGTGCTTCCAGCAAGGGAAGATGATTCCAAAAGAGCCAGGCATCGAAGAACTTGTGAGGGAATATAGAGCAAAGAACGATGTTGTAATGCAAAATCAAGCCGCATCTCTACGGAGTTTGGAAATCCAGGTGGAACAAATTGCAGATGAATTGCAGAACAGGTCCAAAGGAATTTTGCTCGAGAACATAGAGACTTCAGAACAAGAAGAAGAAGAAGAAAAAGAACGTGAGGTGGTGTCACTTAGAACGGAATTGGAACATGAAGAACTTGAACTCCCAGTAGAAGTAAGAAGCGCTCCAACACTTGACGACATTAAGGAGCCAAAAGGGAAAGAAGAGATCAAAAAAGAACCACCTCAAGAAGAGAAGGAACAACAAAAAGGAAGTTGTAGTGAGCCATACAGCTGCAATTTCACAGCAATTTACATCCAAAGTGTTTCTAATACTAGAATGCCCTGCTTTCGCTTATTGCAGTTTGCAGGAAATGAAAAATCAAGAAGAATGCATAAATGAGAGCATGAAGGATGGAAATATGCAGTATCTAACACAAATTGCAATTGCAATCTCTACTTTCAGAAATATATGTAAAGCTCTTGAGTCATCAAAGCCCGTTGTGATCAAAGCACCTCAACTACAACTGAAATCTCGTCCAACATCGAGACCTAGGTGCAAAATGAAGGAACACAGTTGCGGTATCCCTACTGGAATTGGATAAGTTATCTTGTCTTTCTTTTACGTTAAAATAAAAAAAAAACAAAAAAAAAAAAGAGAAACTTTCAACTTTTGAAATTCCAATCTAAATGAAGAAGTTAATTCAGAAAAGCTCTGTCTAAGGAGAATCCTGCCTAGGTTGAGGTATTTAAGTTGATCGCCAAGGGAACACCTCTACCTGGGGATTCACCTGGGAGTTTGATTAATCAACTTTGAGTTCAAAAATTGGAATTTCCAAAAAGTAGCTTTGCATTGAGAAAAACTGTGTGAACTTTTTGATGCTCTACTCTTGAGTTTTAGGAAAATATAAGAAGAAAGAGCGGGAGGAAGAAATTGTAGTCGCAATTGCGAAAGCAAATTGCAATTGCAGTTTCAGGAGGATTCTTTGTCAAAACTTCCAACAACCCCGAGGACGGTAATTGCAACATCACACATTTTTCTCTGCATAAGGGAGTCTCTCTTTAAACTATCTTTCTGGCTTTGTTAATTGTTATGTTTTTTTTTTGCTTTAAGGCTTAGTTTAGTTCTTTTATGCTTATTTAGTTTATTTGCTTTCATGAAAAAAAAAATCTACTCCTCGCACGAGCATGCCATAAAAATCATGTTCAAAACAAGTTTACAAATTGTTTTCTTTGATGTTTCGTTAAAAAAGCTCTTAATGATGATACCTAGAGTTCTCTCAACTTTCAAGTGCTTTTACACACAACTTCAAGTTTTCAAGATCATAAAACTTGATAAATTCTTTTTCTTCATAAAACATTCAAACCCAAACTCCCCTTGTGTTTATCCCATCTAATGGACTTAGGAGAGTTTAGCTTTGATGCTTAGCATGTTAAGTGACCCAACTATGTAACCCAACCCCTGTTCTTCTAGTTATTAATCAATGGGGACATTGACCCATTTAAGTTTGGGGGGTGAGTTTTGTAATACTACCATTGTAATATTATGTTGTTGTAATAGTACGTTGTTGTATTATGTTGTAATAGTATGTTGTTGTAATATTATGTTGTAACAGCTGCTAGGACTTAAAAAAAAAAAATGAGATACTCCTCCTTCTAGAGTTAACTGAGTAACCAGAGGCAGTCATGACACCCATGATTTCCTTTGCATGAAAGGTTAACTTAGGAAGTGAGTATGTGAAAACGGTCTTAGCAATAATTTGTGCTCGTAGTCAACTACTTTCACCACAAAGTGTTAGTAAGTTGGAACGAAGGTACAAGTGACAGTAAGACTCTCATAAAAAAATATATAAAAAAATTCAAAAGAAAAAGAAAATGAGGCCTAGCAGCAGCTTTACATAAGTTTGGGAGAAAAAAAGATGCTTGTAATATGAGTGAGTTTAGCTTGTTGAAAAAAGAAGATCACCCTAGACTCTATGACTATGACTTAGGTAGGATAAGCATAGTAGGTGGGTTTGCATAAGAATGTTTTATCTTGAAAAAGAAAAGTAAAAGTTTTATGTGACAAAATCTTGGAATTGTGTAAAGTGTTAAAAGTTTGAGACATCTCCTGAACAACATTTTTTTTTCAAAAACACCATTTGAAATCATTTTGTGATGTGTTTTCTTGTGTATGTGCTATTTGTTTTCTAATTGCTTGAGGACAAGCAATATCTTAAGTTTGGGGGTGTAATAAGTCTTAGAATTAAGGCTTATTTAACTCCTAATTACTTAAAATATTATTGTTTTGTCTTAAGATCATTTGAAAATAGTTGAAAGTTGCTTGAAAATAAGAAAGGAATAAGAATGAAGGCAATTAGATAAGATTCTAAAAAAAAAGTTAAGTTTGTTTGCAGGGAATATGGAAATTGCAAAATCAAATTGCAAATTCGTGATTCTGCAATTGTTTCTGGAGCAGGGAATGTAGAAATTGCAAAATCAAATTGCAAAATCACGATTCTGCAATCTGGAGCAGTACAAAAGTGAAAAAAATGAAAATTCCTGCTCGAAACCAATATAAGGAAAGCTTAATTACTGCATGAATTAAGGGAATTTGAGCACGAAATTTGGGCATTCTTTAACCCTAATGAAGGCATATAAATAGGGAAGAAGATGAGGAGCAACACATTGGGATTTGAGAGGCGATTTCAGAAGTGAATTTCGTGGGTTTTCGTCATTTTAGAAACTTTGTTTTTCTACATTTTGTTTTTCTGTTTTTAGCCAATAATTTCAATTTCAGTCTTAGTTTCTTTTAGTTTTCTACTTGTAATATGGAGAATTGCTTGAAGTGCAATCTCTGTTCTCCATTCGGTTTCTTCTTGTATTAAGTGTAAGTTTTAATTCAATCTTTGTTCGTGGGTTTTATTCACGTCATCACTCTATTTTTCTGGAAACATTTCTACTATGTTTTTGTCCGAAAGATCGACTAATTTTTGCACGTTCCTTCTCGAATTTCTAATCCAATTCCAGGCAAGCTGGGACTGTTAAGACTCATCAATTCCTAGAAATAGTGAAGGGATGAAGTCGATTGGAAGATAGGAGAAACTTGGGTTTGTTCTAGAAATTATTTTTGTTGATCAACTTCTGTTTTGCACAAGAAGATTTAAATCATGTACTTGTTAATTGCAAGGAAGCTTAACTTTGTCGTTTTGCCAATTGGGTACTGTCATTCACAATTTGTTTCATCATAAAGTTAATATTTTGAGTGGAAATCAATAGCAATTTGCCTGTCATTTCCTATTCATAGTGAGAGGTTTGGAGGCTTTATGTAGCTACTGTATAGCATTATGTTGGCTATTTTTACCCAAGTAGTTTATCAAATCATTTAGTTTTAATTATCAGTAGCAAACTTTACTCAATTTTCTTTAATATGATGTTTCTTCAAAAATTAGTTTTAAGATTTTCATCTTCACTATGAGCTAAACTTCTTAGGGGGTTCAAGAATGTGAATTCCCTAAGAAGTAATTGTAGCCTAAATTTCAATAAAAACCAAGTCTACATCTCAATTGTTTGCTTGTGTTGAACAAATTTTCGTTGAGATCCTAGATTGATCAATTAGGGTACCAACTCAAGCTTAGATCTAATACCGACGAGGTTAGTGATAAGCGGATTTCACACAAGTGATGGAGAAAAAGAGTTTAAACATAAGTCATTCCTTACCCTAGACATAGGGATTAAGGACTCCAAAACCCATAAAATTGTTGAACCAATTAATCTAAGATAGAGGGACTATAGGCATATAAGTCACTCACTTAGCCTCCTAAAACACTAAATTCAAGGTGAATAGGAGATGCAATTTTGGTTTACAATTGAGTGTGGAGTAGATTGGAATTGCAATTTTGGCTTGCAATTACAACTTAGGGCAATGACACTCTTGAGCCCCATTTTTATCCAAATTTCCTTTGAATTTTCATTCACTATGTTTATTTAATTTGCTCTCAATTATTGCCAATTCTAGATTCTGCAATTCAATTCTGCAATTTTTCTTATTTCGATTATTGTCATTTCTAGATTCTGCAATTAGATTGTGCAATTTTTCTTTTACCAACACACCAACCCAACATTATTTTTGCATTTTTAGTTTTCAAAGTTGCAATTTTCCTTACACTTTGATTTACAATATTTTTGTTACTCTATTCCCTTGGGATTTGATACTTGGTACTCACATACCATTTTATATTACTTCGATAGCGTGCGCTTGCGTGTAACACCGATCATCTACACCCGATCAAGTTTTTGGCGCCGTTGCTAGGGGTTGGTGTCTTTTAATTCGATTAATATTGTGGAAAATTTTCTTTCTTTAATTAAAGGTTTATCTTTGCTTTATTTTTCTTGCTTATTTGTGCTTTTGCTTTGAGTCCTGGTCCTTTGTTTCTAGTTGTGTTGCACCGTGTATTTGATTGAGCTTGTTTTTTTTTGTTTTATTGTTATAGATGGCTTATGATAAATTTGGGTGGCCCTTTAGGAAATCTTAGCCCAAAGAACAAGCACCACCTTCTAGTTATTTTCCTTTTAGTTATCCCTCTTTAGATTATGTGCTTTTTAGTGAGGGTTATGCGTTTCATGGTCATCAAATGCCTAATTATTATCATATTGAATCTATGAGTTATGAAAATCCCATGTATGGTAATGATGAATGCATTTGGACCCATGAACCATATCCTAATTATTTTCAAGCCCAAGTAGAGGAAGAATCTTTCTTGGAAAGAATGATGAGAGAATGTTTGGAGGGGTCTAGAGCTCTTAATGCGAGCGTAGAAAAGTTGAATGAGAGTCTCCGGACCCAAGGGGAAATTATTAGTGAAGTAGGTAGGAAAGTGGATTAACTGGCCACTAATTTGCTTGTACTCCTTCAAGAGCATAATTTTTTAGATTCTATTAAGATTGGGCAGTCGAGAGCGTGGATTATAGATGTAGGAGAAGACTTAGAGAGTTTTAGCACACTTTAGGATCAAGTCAGTGAGGATGAGAGAGGAGATGAGTCTATTTTAGTTGAAGAGGTTCAGGAGGTAGAGTTTGAGTTTGTTAGGCCTTTGTCTGTTTTATCTCTTGATAGTACTCTTTATCCTGAGTGTTCTTCTTCCTATTCTCACGAGTCTGTATCAAAGTCTTTTATTTTGATCTTTCGCCTTTTATTCTTTTTATATCTAAAAAACCAAAAAATATTTCTGCTTTAGAGTCCCATGAGAAGCTAGTATTTTTGCTAACTTTGGTCTGTTTTATTAACTCTAGGAATAGGGGCTCAAAGAAATGGGAGAATTTCTACGTACCTTGAGAGCCCACATGAGTCTCGTCTAGCTAAAGACGTTAAATAAACACTTCTTGGGAGGCAACCCAAGCTTTCTATCTCGTAGTCTTTCTTTTCTTTGTTGTTTTTTCTATTTTCCTTTCAATTTGTTTTTTGTTGATCTTGTGTTCTTGTTTGGTGCTTTTTTTTAGGAACTCGAGAATTATATTCTTTCACATTCACTACAAAAAATTTGAGCTATATTGACGCTATTTTTCCCGACGCAAGTATTTGCGTCAGAAAATACATCCTTTAGCCGACCCAAATCCTTGCCCTCTAAATCCTTAGAAAATACATCCTTTAGCCGACACAAGTATTAGAATATGTCAATGCATAATGTGTCGGAATATGTGCAGTTTAATTAAACTAATAAGGTCAACGCAATATGATAAAATAAAATTAAAAAAACCCATGCCCTATTTTTCTTCTTCCCCTCTTCATCTCTCATTTTCTCTCTGTTCCTTCGAGTTCCTCACGCCTTAAAACTTTCACGCTCAAATTGACTCATATCATTTGCTTGCTTTGAGTTCTTCTATCATTTCCTCTCTTATGCTTCTTCTCTGTTCTCTTCTTCTTCACACTCATGCTCATGCTCTTTCTCTGATATATTTTCAATCTTCCCTGTTTTGATTTAAGGTAAATAAAAGGGAGGCTAAAATTAAACCATGTAACCCCGCTCTGATTTTACGATTTTTTCCCCTAAAAATTTCTCTCAATTTTTTCTTGTCTTCTTTGATTTCAATGTAACCTTCTGGTTTTGTTTGGGTTGATTGTTGTGATACTATGTTGTCTAATATTGTTAAAATTAATTGTTTTCTATATATGTTTTTCCTATTTGATTTCATATGCTTCTGTTTTGTGATGTTGTCGAGTGTGACAATTCATCTTTGTGACAAATTTTACAGAATAGGAATAATTATGTTATATTTCAAGTCATGAATGGAAGTTCCACTAAGATAGTGCAAGCTTTAGTGCCCTTCTATGAAGAAAAAATGTTATGATTTTGCTTTTTCACACAAAGACTAAACAGAAAGGACCTAAAAGTTAATAATTTTGCCACACATATGAAAGATCTGAAACCACTGGTGCCACAAAGGACTTTATGGTTGAGCTACTGTGGTTTATGTGATGTCTATAGTAGGGGTTAGAACCTAACCTCTTTGTTTATCAACGATTACCTTGTGGTTTTTGTATGGAATACCCCTTTTCTAGGTCTTTAGGGGGTGTTTGGAGCAATGGGTTGGGTTGGATTGTTTTGGAATCCAAACCCAAACCCTTGTTTGGGCCACTGTGTTCAAAACCCAATGGTTTTGAAACACAACCCCATGGTTTTGCATAGTGAAATGGAGGGGTTTGATTTCCAACACATCGGTTTGCTCCTCATTTGGCACATGTTTTCATTATCAAGTTTTCTTATCTCTCTCCCGTCTCTTCCATTGTTTTTTTTTAATTGGTATCTCACATTTTTTTTTTGTAACAAACAATAAATTATTACAAATGTTTGTTTTATACATGTCATAACTTAACCAAATTTCGTATTTGACAAATTAATTATTTTTCATTGGAAACTCTTTTTTTTTTTTGAAAAACAATAAATTATTACAAATATTTTGTTTTTTTATACTTGTCATAAACCTAACCAAATTTGATATTTGACAAAGTAATTATTTTTCATTGGAAACTCACATTTTTTTTTTTTGTAAAAAACAATATATTATTACAAAAAAAAAAATTATACTTGTCATAAACCTAACTAAATTTGATATTTGACAAAGTAATTATTTTTCATTGGAAACTCACATTTTTTTTTTTGTAAAAAACAATAAACTATTATAAATGTTTTTTTTATACTTATCATAAACCTAACCAAATTTGATAGTTGACAAAGTATGTTGATTTTTCATTGGAAACTCACATTTTTTTTCGTAAAAAACAATAAATTTTTACAAATATTTTTTTTATACTTGTCATAAACCTAACCAAATTTAATATTTGACAAAGTATGTTAATTTTTCATTAGAAACTCACATTTTTTTTTTGGTAAAAAACAATAAAATATTACAGTTTTGTTTAAATACTTGTAATAAACCTAACCAAATTTGATATTTGACAAAGTAATTATTTTTCATTGGAAACTCACATTTTTTCTGTAAAAAACAATAAATTATTACAACTGTTTTTTTATACATGTCATAAACCTAATCAAATTTCGTATTTTACGAATTAATTATTTGCATTTCCAATAACAAATTTCTTATTCTTATACTAATTAAAAGGTCCGTTCAAAAGTACTAAAAAAATTATCCAACTTACACAAAGGATTCTACAACTAACCCAATATTGCCAGTAGAAAATAAGGAAAGGAAAAAAAAGAGACCAAAGTAGCAAAGGAAAAAAAAAAAAAAAAAAACTGCACAACCCCAGGGTTCAGAACACTGCACTCCAAACACTGTTTCTTGATTCCCAGGGTTCAGAACACTGCACCCCAAACACTGTTTTCTGATTCCTAGGGTTCAGAACACTGCACCCCAAACACTGTGTTCTGATTCCCAGGCTTTCAAACCCCCCAGAACAAACCCCCCAGGGTTCCGATTCCAAGGGTTCTGATTCCGAAACGGTGCTCCAAACGCCCCCTTAATGCGATCTAACCTATCATCCCAAAATAATGAAATATGGCCCATTCTGACATGGCAATGAGCGTAAAATTACCCAAGAGGGCAATATTTGTTCACGCTCTCGGATAGGGTAACGCTCTCGCTAACCATTCTTGTTCTCGTTCTCGTTTGACAAGTCAGCAAAATATTTTGGAGCTTACAAGATTCTCACCTCGGAGACTCGCTCTCGCACACGGTGACTTATTCTCACTCTCACAGTACATGTCACTCGTCACTCGAGCCGGCCTTTACTAATGTAGTACTCGCTCTCGTTCACTCGTTCTCTCATAGTCTCGCTCTCGCATTGAACAATATTTGTCGTCACTCAAATGTTGTATTAGTTCTCGCTCTCGCACGCGTTCTCTCGTGCTCTTGTTGTCGTTCTTATACGTCTCTCGTTCTCGCTCCGTATAGACACTGTGTGAGACATTGTGGTTTATCCGCCGAAAATACTGACAAAGAAAAGACATCAATCAATTTTACACCTACTTTCACTATCAACATTTCCCAATAAACCTTTTAAATAAATTAATTAAAGAAAATTACCATGGTCTATGTCTAACAAACATAATTTCTTGGCTTCCTTCGTTTTTTCATTTGTTCAAACTTATTTTCAAACTTTTTCTCCTTTGAACAACGTTTGAGCATCAACCAATCCACATTCAAAAAATAAGTACGTTCAAATACGTGCTTTATATTTTTGGAAGACATCTTTCTACATTTCAAATATAGAACAAACCCTGTTATGTTTTAGGGTTTTGAAATGTTTCTTCCTACATTCCTATGGTATAAATGTGTTATGTTTTGAAAGTTTTTTTAGTTTTAGAACGTTGGTTACTATGGCATTGGAGCGATACAAGTAGAATTAGAGCGAGAGTATTATAGCGAGTGTGAAGGCGCAAGAGCAAGCGATCATAAATGAGCGAGAGCGAGACTTGTTTTTAATTATATTTGTTTACTGATACTGATTAGTTATTCCTTTTTTTTAAGGATGGAAAAGAAATCACTATTTCATTCGATACGGTGGCAGTTGGGATGAGACTGAGGACTGTTATATTGGAGGTTTTCTAATAGGGGTAGTCGTGTCGAGCACTGTCAGATACGATAAGTTGAAAGGTTTGACATATGAAGTTACAAACATTAGTCCGGTGATGTTTGACATTATAATGAGGGTGCAGGTGCAGTTGGAAGAGCAATCCTCTCCGATGTACATAAAGAATGATCGTGATGTTGAATTTATCCTCTTTCAAAAAAATATTTCGAAGTTGCAAGTATTTATAATAACCATACAAAAGAATGGTGGAAACATGCTGCTGGATGAGGATGTGCAGCAAGCTTATGACGACAATTCTCATGTGATAGTTGAGAACGAGGGTATTTACGTGAAAAATTTAGAATCATTGGGCATGTATACAGAGGAGGTAGATATACCATTTTATGAGACATGAGTGTCCCTAAGAACCAACAACAATAACCCATGGGAGTCATATTATACTCACCATAGTTCTCAATATTATCACATGGACCGAATGAAGCATGGGACTTACATAGAGCAATGCATGCCATTCGAAACGAAGGCATCCAAAGTCACTGTCCAGTTCTTAAGAATGAGATAAAACCCACTCCAACTCCGAAGGCACATGATTGTGCCCATTCTCAAGTCAGACCGACAAGCACTTCTTTGTCCAGTCCATCTTCGTCTAGCTCTGCTCCTGGTGTTGATATTGAGGTTGGTGAGTTATTTTTTTGTAAGAAGGACTTGAAGAACAGACTCTCGCTGCTGGCCATGAGCAAGAATTTTGAGTTTAGAGTAAAGAAATCCACAAAGGATTTGTACACTGTGGGATGCATCGACAAGGCTTGTACATGGAGGCTTCAGGCAGTGAAGATGGAGGGAATCGAAATGTTTAAGATAAACAAGTATGTGATTGCACACACATGCTCCATTAAACTATTAAATCATGACCATTGGCAAGCAAATGCTGAAGTGCTCAGACACATAATTAAAAATAAGTTTGAGGGAGTTGGTCATGTGTATAAGCCAAAGCACATCATTGAGGATGTCAGGCAAGAGTATGGAGTGAATATAAGTTACGACAAAGCATGGCATGCTAGGAAAATGGCACATGCATTTGCTAAGAGGACTCTAGAAGACTCGTACACCATGATTCATGTGTATGGAGAAGCACTGAAAATTGCTAACCCAGGCACCATGTTTAAAGTAGAACTTGAAGACTCCCTCTATTTCAAATATGCATTCATGGCATTGAGGCCTTGCATCAGAGGTTATGCACACATGCGAGATGTCATCATTGTTGATGGGTCCCATTTAAAGGGGAAGTACAAAGGATGCATGTTGGTTGGTGTAGGGAGGGATAGAAATAACCAACTTTATCCATTGGCATATGCGATCGTGGACAATGAGAACGATTGGTCATGGACATGGTTCATGACCAAACTGAAGATAGCCATTGGAGACTCCCCGAACTTGGTTATTTTTCAGACTGTCACGCGAGTATTGCACATAATGTTCAAGTTGTATTCCCCACAGCTTTTCATGGAGTGTGCACCTACCATTTGAAGTCTAATGTGTTGACCAATTTCAAGGACAAGGCAGCAGCAAAATTGTTCAAGAATGCCGCTAGGGCGTTCAGCGAGTCAGAATTCAAGATATATTAGGATTAACTTCTGCACTTGCATGGAGGTGTTGTAGCCCTATATTTGGAGAGCGTTGTTATTGAATAATGGGCACGATGTTTTCAGGTAAATAAATGTTATGACAATATGACTTTGAACAGTGCAGAGTGCTTCAATTCGTTAGTTGCAGAAGCACGATTGATGCTCATCGTTTCGTTGCTCGATTATATGAGAGGGCATCTACAGGGGTAGTTTTATGAAAGGCGAAACTATTGGTTTTCATGCACGACATTGTTATCGGACTATGCTGAGCAACGAATGGCCAAGGATTGTGAGAAAGGTAGACAATACCGAGTCGACCCAATTGATTGTTACACATGTCATGTAAAAGACGCCGATTGGATGGTATTGTTAATTTTCAAACTTGACAATGCACGTGCAAAGAAATCGACTCGTACGAAATACCATGTTCCCAAGCTATCGTTGCTGCTAGAGAAAGCAACATCACCCCAAAGAGTCTGTGTAATAAGTGCTACACCGTTGAAGCTCTTTAGGCAGTATATGCGAAGCCTATATACCCAGTTGGGCATGTATCAGAATGGCCGCAACCGCCTGGATATGTGGAGATGCAAATACTTTCATCGAAGAGAGTTCTCGTGTTGGACGGAGAAGGGTACAAGGAATCCCTTCTGCAAGCGAACACAGTCAAGCACAGAAATGTGGTAGGTGTGGGAATGTCGGACACAACCGGTAGTCATGCAATGAACCCCTGTCAACCACCATATTCAACCAACCGGATTAGTAGATATGTTTCTATCTATATACTATATTTGTGTATGTAATTGAACAAGTGGGTTTGATGTATAATAGCACAACGTGTTTTTATCTCTCTGTGAAATTAATTCTCGCTCTCGTTCTCGTATTCGTTCTTGTTCTCGTTCTCGTTCTCATTCTCGTTCTCGTTCTCGTTCTCGTCTATGTAACTAAGGAATGTGCATACCAATTTTTCTCCCGCTATGGCTCACTCTCGTGGACGATTTACCCATTCGTTATAATTATATTAAATTAAACATGGATCACATTATCGTTCTCACCAACTTGTTCTAACTCTCGTGCTCACTCGCTCTCACTTGAGATTCTCATACTCGCAGAACCAACGTTTATCTCTCTGTGAAGACATTTTATAAATAAAATTATAGTTCTATACAAAAAACCCCCAAACTCATCAAAGATTACAGTGTTCTGTACAAAAAAAAAACTACAGTTCTGTACAAAAAAAATGAAAAAACCCATCCCCCATCAAAATGACTTAGTGTTGGACCACAGTTGACATGCATATTGTGTCCTAAAGTCCGTCATCCGCTCCTGTACAAGTACGGAAGTATCTACTCCTGTCACCTGGCTTAGCACGAGGGACATCACAGAAGTATAACATCGAGGGTAGTGTGTGCGTGAGGGGCTCCAGGAACTTCTCGATTCATACCATGTCAATGTACGAGGGTTATGAGTCGTACACCAACAACTGTCCCTTATTCATGTCCATGACCAGCAAGAACCAGTGCTCATTCATGTTGACGGAGCAGTACACGAAGTCAACTTCCTGCCAAGCAGGCTTGTAGTCATCATGCACTCCTTTCACGTACTCGATATAAGTATCATTTGACCCCCCTATCAATGCGGCTTTGAGCAATTGCTTTTTCTTGATCTTGTGGTATATTCTTTCTTTGGTTCGCAAATTTAAATAGGCCTACAAAAGACAACACGTGCACTATGAGTCGTCGTGGTTCACACACTGTGAGTTAGTTCGCAGGTTTAAATGAGCTTGCAAAAGACAATACATACCAGGATCCCCGTAGGCAATATGGTGAATCGATGTATGCACATATCCTGTCGAGCAGAGAGCTTTCTCTTGATAAACATGAACAACGTGTTTATAGTCTGAATGAATGAAGCCATTAGTCACTACATGTGAAACTAGATGTAAATAAATACTAAACCAACGAATGAAGAAAGGTACTTAGATCGCACTCGACCCAATAGCTCGGTGTTAATAAGTGTCTGAAGAATTTCTTCCCCATGCCTGTCGTCGTGGTACCGATGCCAGGTCGAATCTCCGTGTCCGTGCTCAGATCTTGGATCCACCCCATCATAGCGTCAAACACGTGAGAGTCAACATCGTGAGCCGGATTGTAAACGATCAACGACTTATGCAGGGTGGTAATCATACCAGAGAGGGGATATCGACTCTCCTTTCGCGATCTCAGCAGCTCCTCCTTCAGTTTCTTTGCCAGGCCTGAAGGCATATACCGTTTCAACGCTTTCCTCTTTTAGATACCCTTTCAGATGTGATCGAGCCAATGGGGCTCTAGCTGGCAATGGGAATGGTGGCATCGACATCCTTAATGGCGAGGCCCGTGGAGTTGGTGAGGCCAATGGGTTTGGTGTCACAAGGACTATGTCACTAGTGTCGTAGTCAATGGAGGCGATCGACTTAAGGCTCTGTAGGGTGGTGGTGATCACCGAGTCGGGGTGTCGAAAATACGTGAGGTGGAGATGATGAGGTATGTGAAGGTCGAAGTGAAAGTGGTAATGGGGAGGGAGATGGATATGAGGATAGTGGGCTCGGTGGTGGACGTAAGAATGGGAATGGTGGGCTCGGTGGTAGACGTAAGAATGGGAATGGTGGGCTCGGTGGTGGTGGAAGGAATGTGGAGGGTGGACTCAGTGGTAGTGGTGGCGGGAATGGGGATAGTGGGCTCGGTGGTGGTGGCGAGAATGAGGATGGGAGAGTTGGTGGTGGTGGAAGGAATGGGCACGGTGGACTCGGTGGTAATGGTGGTAGAAATGGGGATGGTGGACTCCATCGACTGATCGACACGTATGTTTGGTGACTCAACCCATTCGTGGCCCTCATCCTTCATTAAACAAATAACCATAGTTAGTCGAGAGCATGAGAATAATCCAAATATGCTCTACATATTGTATCACATACCTTGTATATTTTTCAGAGTAACTCAGATATGGTAATCAAATGGGACTTCACCTCTCCCATCTCCGACTTCAAGTCACCCATTTGTGACTTCAACTCATCCACAGACTCCTTGATCTATGGACACGAGCATCGATGCTACGAATATAACCTAAATTATATGAACCCTCGTGTCTAGGTCGCAATCGGGGAGAGGAGCGATCACTCTCAGTCTCGTCTCTCGTATGAGGATCAGTTTGACCCTCTCTGGTCTCCTCCCTAATCTGAGGATCGGGTTGACGCTCCCCAGTCTGCCCCTTAACGGTCTCCTCCCTGATTTGAGGATCGGTCTGACCTCAAAATTCATCTCAAACTCTCAGTCATCGTCGTCGTCATCATAGACTCTCTGACAGACCTGAGTATTGCGGTACTATTGCTCGGCCTTTAATATGACCAGTACCGACGTGACCACCGTCTGTCATAAATAAGTAGATGTTAAGATAATAAAACTACATGAAACTACATTATGTAATACGGAAATGAGTGCATTCTAACCTTAGGGAAATTGAATACATGTCGCTCCAACACCCTATATGGAACAGAGTGGGAGCATGACCATCTCATAATGCAAGGTACTGTGTCATTATTTAGTCGAGTCGCAAGGCAACCCGCAACTGACAACAGCGTCTCATACACCCATACCTATAAACAAATAACCATAGTTAGTTTACAATATGCAACATACAAAAACAAGCTAATTTTAATTTATTATACAACGTGGAATACCTGGAAAGCAGGAGGGAATCCAAGGAGATTATACTTAACAGTATAATTCTTATTTGTCCGGACCTTCAACTTGTATGTTACAACCTTGTCCCTCAAGGCTACCTCAAGTCCACGAAATGTCCTATCCCAAATCATGCTCCCTCAATCCAAACTATTGAAGTATTCCAAGTCTTCAACTTTCCAATATAGGGACCTATCAATCACGGCCTTTGATTTATTCTTCCCCATCATGACCATCTCAGTGTAGTAAATCAAGAGCACCTTCACTGCATCCTCGTTTGTCTCAAACTGCAATCTCTTATATGCATCTTCATAAGTATCTAGACGGATTTTAGGGCCCATGTCATCAAAGTACTTGAGTCGCAGGGCTTCATTTGATACCTCTGCCTCATGTCCTCCCTAAGGTGATGGCCACAACCCAGTCATCATGAGGAATTCGACCTTCGAAAATTGCACCACTGTACCATTAAGGTCAAACCTCATCGCATCATCCTGATTGTCAACAACCTCCCTCTAAAGGATGTGATGCACCAACGGGCTGTTGAAAACCAAGTCCACACCAACAAACCGCCCAAAGACGGTCCTTTTGAACATTTTCATCTGCCCAATGGTCAACTTCTCATTGACCACTTTATTTGCACAACTTATGTGGGCAAGGCTAGAAGCTTGGCCAGGGAACCAATCCTCCTTGGGGATTCTTGGAACTGCTGCCATCTCGGTACTGTATCAATTGTACAAACAATAAGAATAAAATAAAACAAAAGGGAAAAAAACACAAACACAACATACATAGAATGGCATATTAGAAACTCAATTCTCGCTCTCGTTATCGTTCTTGCTCTCATAGTTTCGATCTCGCTTTCTTAGTTTCGTTCTCGCTCTCGCTATCCCTCACGTCCTTGATTTCGTTCACAAAACCTAAGCTTTCGTTCACAGAAACCCAGCTCTATAGCATTCACGCTCTTGTTCCAGTAACCTCACTCTAGCTCAATAGCTCTCGTTCACCAAATCTATCGATTTCGACTCAAAACCCTAACTACTTGCTCTAGGTCTATCGCTCTCATCCATGCAACTCGCTCTAGCTCTATCACTCTCGTCCCTGTACGCTCGCTCTATCTCTGCAACTTCCTCCATCAAATCCACCAACTATCGCAAACATGCACAAAACCAGAACAACCACGAACGAAACAATAAACAAAAGAATTGGTCGGTTTAGGCTTACCGTTTCAAAGAAAGAACAGGTCACTGGTGAAGATGAACTATGGTGACAAAGTAATCTGGCGATGATGAAGCTCTATCAACAGAGAGAGAGTGAGTTTCGAATGTCAAGTGAAATAAGTGAGAGAAAGACTGTTCGTTCGTTTTTTTAAATGATGACTCGAAATTGAGGACCAAACGACTAATGAAGCGAGAGCGTGAGAGAACAAGCAATAACGAACAAGTCACTATATACTAAGAGAGCGAGAGCGAGAGTCAACTACGAGAGCGAGAACGAGAACGAGAGTTAGCGATACTACAATACAATAGCGATACTTGTATGACCGACCTATAGGCTATATCTAATATCGCTCTCGCTCTCGTCTTGCTCTCGCTCTTATGGTTTGGCCCTCGCTCTTGTTCTCGCTCTTGCCTTTTCATGGTAATCATGCATGCTCGTGATTCTTGATTGGGGAGACGGAAAGATGACTTGCAGTCATGTCAATCCATTCATGGATTCATTAATGGCGACCTTTGACATGTCAATCCGTTTTTCCTATTAATAAACCAACCCTAAAATGGTTTAATCACTAAACACACTCCCCCGCTTAAAATGGAATACTCATTCGATGACATTTTTCTCGAATACCCGTCTGCCCAGTTATCGGAAGAGTCAGACCCTGAAACCCCACCCATGCCGGACACGACAACCATGTCCTCCACCGAAGCGGAGGAGGAGCATGATCTGGAGGACTTCCTGGCTAATTAGATGAATGAAGAACAGTCTTGCCAGACACCGCCACCACCACCACCTACTTCCCCTCTGCCCGCACCCCAACTGACCTCTTCAGAATGTTCTGTGAACATGCCTAAGGTGAGCGGCGACCGGAGAAACAAGAAAAATAAATGTTGTTCTGCCGGTGAAGGGTCCAATCGCACGCCCGCTAGGAAAAAAAGGGGGAGGGGTGAGGACAAAAGGCTGCCACTGGTGATAATATCATTTGACTCCGAGTAGGTTCGGGTGGGGTGTCGGCTGACTTGTTTTTCTTTTTTCTTGTTTTGTTGTTTTTTTTTTAAATTTCTTTGTATGAACTCCCCAAAATTGCAATGAATGAAATTTTACATTTTGCTTATCGTTCTTGACGTCGTGCATGGATTCACAGTAAATTAACAATAGAAGCAAACCTGGGAGCAATAATAAACGAAAAATGTTGTTAAAAGCGAGTACGAGAACGAGAGATGTAAAAGAATGACAACAAGAGCACGAGAGAATGCGAGCACGAGCAAGAACAAGTACACCATTCGAGTGACAGCAAATATTGTTCAATGCGAGATCAAGAGTATGAGAGAATGAACGCACGAGAGTGAGTACTACATTGGTAAAGGCCGGCTCGAGTGACGTGTACTGCGAGAGCGAGAACAAGTCAACGTGTGCGAGAGCGAGTCTCCAGGGGCAAGAATATTATAAGCTTCAAAATATTTTGCTGACATGGCAAACGAGAGCGAGAATGAGAATGGTCAGCGAGAGCGTTACCCTATCCGAGAGCGTGAACAAGCGAGTCGACCTCATACTTCCTTCCTTGGTAATTTTGCGCACGTTGCCACATCAGAAGGGGTCATATTTCATTGTTTTGGGATGACAGGTCAAATCGCATTAAAGCGAGAGAAACGAGGTCTTTCGTATAAAAACCCCGATTACCTTGTCCAATATTGAGTTCTACTCATATCAGGGAAGTAGTTTATGGATGAGAATTTCATTGTTATGAAAAAAGTAAAAAGGGATCAAAACAGTTCATTCAAAATGCATATAAAACCTTGAAATTGATGGAGAGACTTGGCCAAGGATTTTATGGCAACATCATAACCATAAGAGCAAGAAGAAGGTAAGTGATTTATTCATATTAGAAAGTTATAGGAAAGCTTTAGCTAATTAGTGTAATATCTCAACCATACACAACCAAACAAAAATTAGTCATCAATCTCCTTTCCTTTGAGCTACACAACCAAACAAAATCTCCAAATTTTCCCATTAGAAGTCCCGATTGCTAACAAGCCACAAAGAAACACATCTTCAATATTAACTAACAACCAAGAATCTATACAATTTTAGCATGAAAAAGAAAGTAAATCAAGAGCCTAGTTGTAATAACAATGTAGAACGTAAAAGTTACCAACTCAACTAAACATCTATGATTCATAAAATGTAAGTGAAAATCACAGGAAAAAGAAAATGGAAACCAATTAAAAAAAAACCAATATATCTTCTCCTTTTTGCCACTCTTCCTCACTTTGACCTTCACAGTTTTGAGAAGTTAAAGGCATTTGAGTTTTTTTACTATTGTTAAACTTGATTTTCATTGTCATTATTGACAGCTTTGGAGAAGAATTTAAAGGCATTTGAAGATGTATTATTGTGGGCTTTTGACAACTTTGAAAAAGAAAAAGTCAGTATTGACATCTTTGAGAATTTAAATGCGTTTGAAGATGTGTCATTGTGAGTATTGCATGAGTGAGATATGTCATTTTGCTAATTACTTTTTTTTCATTGCCATAGCTAACCCCTTTTCATTAATTTTTCAATTTTCTTACTAGTTTCCATGCGTTTTCAATAAGACTTATTCAAGAGAGGGCAATGGAAGAAGCCTTGTATTACTCAATTTGCCCACCTCATATTATTGCTTTTATGTGGCTAATTTTTTTCCATCTTTACTCTTACTTTGAGCCTTGCAAATGGTATCTCTTATGGTTAAATGATTGTATGAAAAGCTTTGTAAGTATTTAACTTAATATGGATGGGAGAAGAAAAATGAACAAAAAGGAAATAAAATTGAGGTTGATTGGGAGTTAGGGACTTGGGTGGGCGAATCTTTTATGTCTACTACTTCAATTTGAATTTGTTTATGGAAAGAAAATAATATAAGAAAGAGAAAACAAGTGGAAGTTTTTGAAGTAAAGTCAAAAGAAGTGAGGAGTTTGATACAAGCAAGGAAGGGGATGCTTAATTTAACAACTGTAGTGTAAATTGTTGTTGTATGTTAATGCCTTGTTGTATTATTGAACAACATTTTTTGAAGTTTTCACGTTTGTTTCTCATTATTTGTTCCAAAGTTAATGCACTGTGGCAGAAAATATTTGGACTGATTTTCAGATGGATTGGTTTGTGGTCTTTCTTAATGATCTTTTTAGGGTATTAGGGGTATTTATTGAGTGTGCTCAGATTATTTCCCCTTTCTTTTGCACCATGGCAATATGGGGTCTATGTTGAAAGATATACCTCATTCTTGTATTTTTTATGTAAAGAAAATAGTGAAGAACCAATCTGACTGAGGACTCCGTTTGTGTTTTAACTTAACACAATTTTGATTTTGCTTCTTTTACTGATTTTTTGCAGAAGGTGTTGTGTTGATGCATGGAACCCACTGACAGGACTAGGTTGAAAGCAAAAGGTAATTATTAACCCAACACTATTGGTAAGTTCATTCTTTTTAGATTTCTGTAAGTCTATAAACTTAATAGTTTGGAGGTCCCAGAGAATATCATCTGAGGAAACTTCTCTTAGCTTGCTTCTAATACTTCTATCTAGAACTTAATCTCCTATATGTTCTCATTTGTGAAATTTGGTTTCAAGGAAGAAAATCTTAGCTGAGAGTTTGTGTGAATATGGTTATTGACTTGAGTGAAGAATTTGGAATGATTAGTTTAGTAAATCACTAATTTGGTGAAGTGGAGGAAATTCTTGAGTTTCTTATTAGCTTGAGTGAATAATTTAGAAGGCTTAGAAGCAACCAAGCCAAAGTGAGGATATTGAGGATTATTAAGTTGTGTTCATCTCTATGAATATATAAAGATAGCGAGTAATATAGAAAAAAGAATTAGCTCATTTTGATTTGAAAGTTATGAAAATTTGAAGCTCCCTATTCAAGTAAAATGAGCCTACTGCTGAGATTTTGTGAGCATATTCTATTTAATTTTTGGTAGTTTTTTTTTTTTTTTTTTTTTGTTATACCCATGTTGTAAGATTACTTTTTTCTAAGTATAAGACTCAAAAGAGGGAAATATAGAAACAAAAATCACTCTGTCTCATCAAGTAAGAAAAAATATATGAATTTTGAAGTTGAATGAGAATAATGCAGAAAATTCTACAAATTGATGAGTATTGATGGTTATTGGGATTGATCATTGAATTTAAACTTTTGTTGATGGTTGCATTAAATAAACATCATAAAGTTCGGGAAGAGTTAAAATTGAAAATTTACCCACAGAGTTTTAAATTGTTTTGCTTGTAAGTTACAGAATAAAAAACCTAAGACATATGAACCTTAAATATAAGGGATCGGATGATTCCCACACAGGCCATTGTTGGCCTCAAATAATAGTTAGCTAGATGTTTCTTTTGCCTTTATTAGTCTCATTTCCTTCCTTATATGCTATATTATGAGAGATGAATAGATTAAAATGAAACATTTTGCAACAGAAGTAATGCTTCCACATCTCACATAAATGTTTGTGATAATAATGAATTGTTCTGCTCAATTTCTTCTATTGGGGTTCTTGATTAAGGTTATTCAATAATTTAAAAACTCAAGTAGAATTTTTGCTACTAATTTCAATCACATTCTACTTTTATTTAGCCAATAATTAGGCATCTCTCTTTCAATATTATCTTTAAAGAGAAAAAGAGAGATTAGTTTCAACCCACTGAGTTATGAATCAGCTTAGCTAAACCAATGTCAATTAGAACTTCAATTGGTATACTTTTATTTCTTTCTTTGCGGTGGCTTGATATTGCTATAGTTTAGATAAGTAGGAATAGTTGAAAGACTTTGTACAAAATTGACATTAGCGAGTTAGGAGGGGCAAAAAGAGTATACAATAATTTAATCAAAGATAGGGGATGTCGTGCTGCTAACCTTCCTTACCAAGCTAGAGCATCTTTGAAATTAAATTGAAGAGCCATTAAATTAACAATTAATTTAGTTTAACTATTTATTTAATTTATTTAATTTTACTTAGATTGTTTATTCAATCTCCCACCAATGCATTTCTTATAGTTTTATGTACCATCCATCAGTGGGATATATGAAGGTATGGTAAGTGAGTACTTTTGTGAATAAATTGAAGAATTTTAATTTGTTAAAAGGAAGTCCATAGATGGAGTAAGTTCGGATAGAAGGATGTAAACAGTTGTATAGTTGTAGTAAATAATTTTTGCTCAGAAGCAAAGTTCTTTGAATTATTCTGGATAATGTTCTTTCTGTTCTTTAAATTTTCAATACAATACCCAAGTGTTCATTAACTAGTTCCTATCAGCCAAACAAATCACCGAACATCAAAATGGAAGATGAGATTAATGATGTGGCCGTGGTGATTTGTTAAATAACTGGTAGTGTTGTTAAGTTCTTACCAACTTTGACGAGCAGGTAGGCAAGATGAAGAGCAGAATGCTAACGGCTAGGTTAAGCAGCCTTGTCAATGGGGGAGCTTAGTTCATTGTCATGATGTCAGGTTGAAATGCAGTCATGATGTAAAAGGTATTTTTGTTGGTGTAGGGACATTTCCATTTTAGCGTCAACTTTTGTGCCCTTGTTTCTGTTTGCCTTGTCTTGTTCTGTTATGCTTTTATCTGTTGCTAATGTCTAAGATTGAATTTTGATTGCGTAGAAAATTGAGTCACTGTAGACTTTGGGGTAATATGGGCACAACTTGGGTGCAGCCCGTCTAGTGCTGCCCACTTTACAACTACAAAAAAAAAAAAAAAAAAAATTGGTTTTTTTTAAAAAAAAAAAAATTCTGTGGTTATAAATTGGATAGCACAAGACTTGAGTGCAGTCCAGGCTGCACCCAAATTTTTTTCTTCCAATATTATTCGGCAATAGATAGACTTAGTCATTTTGAGTTTTGTTGTCCAAAAATGATCTACAAAATGCAATTTCAATCATTTGTTTTAAACTTGTTTTGAGGTTATTGTTGTTCGAATTCCCAAGTGTACGAATCGTTACAACTAATATAGTAGTGTGAGTACTAGTATCGTTCTCCACAGGGAATGAATGCTATCAAATACCAAATTCGTAAGCTTCAATTTTATCTGAGGACCAAATAATTGATGATAGGTGAAATTAAAATAAACAGCAGAAGAATGAAATGCGACTCTAAAATTAACAATGTAAAACAGATGATTAAATTTAATTGCAATATGTTCTAGAGCTATGACTTCACCGTTATCTCCTCCTATTATTCATTCATTAATAATTGAAGCAAATTCTATTTCTAGATTGTTGGCAAGTTCTACCTTATAGACTCGATATTCCCTCTCAAGCAATAACGATATTCATTGAAAAGTAAATTGCCTATATCTCTATGACAATTCCAACAATTTAAATATGACGAATGTAGAACTTAAATTGTCACAAAACCCACAAGGATATCTCTATCTCAAGTGTAAATTAGGGAAAACTATTCAAATCTATCAACAATTCTTGTCTATCAACCTCGAATTATGACATGAAATCAATGCAAAGAGTGGCCAAATCTAAACATGCATTAAGCTCAGAAAAGTTTTCACAACCAAATACGAAATTGAAATATCCACTATTAACTAGGAAGAATAGGATTCGAATAGCGATTACATCAAAGCTCTAGAAAGAAAAAAACTTAGTTCATAATGTAAAAATTAACAAAACTAGCTAAAAGTATCAATGGAGTCATGAAAGGAAGAAAAAAGAGAAGGAAAAAGGGAAAAGAAACAAATCTGGGTGATTCCACGAGTTTCCAATCGTCGCTCTCGCTTCGTTTGGTTGCTCGGATCCTCCAAAATACTGTATAGTCGTCTTCCTTTTGTTCTCTCCCTTATGTTCTCTGTTTTCCACATCCCAAAATCTAATTTTCAACCCCCTCCAATGATATAAGACACCAACTTTAAATTAGATCTACGATGTAGCGCCTAGGCGCCATGGACAGCGCCTAGGAGCTCAAAACAGCGCCTAGGCGCTGGCTCTCTGTGTTTCTGCTCGGGTTTGGGCGCCTAGGCACCAAGATTTTTTTTTTTTTTTTTTTCCTTCAACCTAAAAGTCCTCAAACTTGACCTTCAAAATACAATCTTTTATCACCTATAAAAATAAAAGAAATGCAAGAGTTAAAATTCAAAAACTATATGAAAACTAAATAAAAACAACATAAACAAGATAAATAAATATATACAAAATGAACTTATCAGTTATGGGAAATCTGGCATTCTACAGGAAGAAAATTAAAAAAGAGAACCTAAGGTTGAAGTACTTGTTATCTAAGAAAAAGCTTCATCAAGTTTGAGAGGAGTTAAAATTGAAATTTTAACCCATTTAGTTTTATTTTTATTTTTCTTTAGAAGTTACACATAGCCAATGAACCAAGTTTTAAACCTTTTTTAGATTAGGAATTAATAAGGAATAAGACTAGAAATTTATTGGAAATCGAAGTGAGTACCGAATAGGCTCGCTCGGGGTGCGTTGAAGTATATTTTGCCCTGCTTTTTAGGGTACTTTTGCATCTTTAGGACACTTGCGTAGGTTCAGGAGAGACAGGGAAGCATATTAGGATTCTCAAGGAAACATTTAAGCTCATTGTCACCTCATTTGTACACATAGGCACTTTTTGGACACTTTTAGGTCATTTAGACACTTTTTAGACACTTTTAGGCAACTTTAGAAGTTTAGGGGGGTGGGGTAAAGGCTTTAAGCTTTTCTAGAGTTGGGTTTTGGCTTCTTTAATGCTTTAAGGTCAAATGACACTTAGAATTTCTTTTGGAAAACTTTTGTGCATTTTTTTTTCCCTTATTTCATTTTCTGGTTTATGTTTAAAAAAATTTCTATTATTTATTTTTTTCCTTTCAGGTCTGTAGCTGTTGAAGGCTACTATTCGAAACATAGATGCAACAAATGCAGAAGAATTTAGTAGACTTTTGGATGATATTAAACATGGATATTTATTTTTTTACTTTTTCTATAATTAGACAAACTTTGGATGATACCTTTGTACGAACAATATTATGTTTCAATATATTAATTTTTATTAAGTTGCATTCATGTTAAAAATAAAATGATGCCATTGTTTTCTATTGAAATGAATTTTAGGTAATTACAAAAAATTTAATTTTTTTTTAAAATCTAAGGCTATGCCGATGCAAATTTGTGTCAAGATAGCTAAAAAGCATGGGGAAAAAGGTTCTCGACGCTGGAACCTGAGTCGGGATATTTGGTGTTTTTCCTGATACTACAAGCGTAGGTATAGCTCATTATATTCTCGACGCAATGAGTTTGCGTTGAGAAAGCATGTCCCGACGTGGTTATACCAACGCAATTGTCCGACGCATCTTTGCGTCGAGAAATATTATTCTCGACGCATACTATTGTTTACCTGACGCAAGTCTGCATCAGGAAAAACTGAAACTTTTGTAGTGATTGCACCTAAGTGGATTAATAAGGCTGAATCATGGAGTCTCTTGCACTCCAGCTCCCTATAGTATTTGACATCAATCATGCTCGTAAATAGAAGTCTCTTCAATTTAGGGAAGTACCCTATTATCTTTTGTTTGTCCTTTTTGCATGTTGATTGCCTTATTTAAACATTAAGGACAATGTTTAATTTAAGTGTGGGGGGCATGATGCTAGGTTGTTGTTAGAGATGATAAATTGTTGAATTTTGGAGAATTTGGGCTTAAATTGAAAATTTTTGTTGTTGAGAATGTGTGCTGTAGAATTGTTTTAGGATATTGCAGGCTAAAGTGATGATGAAATTCCATGATTTATGCTCTTAAGTGGATTGTTTGTGCATATGTATTGTGGAATTTGAGCATGCTGAAATTTGAGTATTTTTTAAAAAATTTGGCTTTGGATTATTTGCAAATATTGAGTCGTAGCCTAGTATTGATTAGTTGAATATTTAGAGGAGTATTATGTTTTCCATACGTTTGTTGTCACCCCGATAGGCTTAAGATTTAATTAGAAGGTGACCTTGCATGGTTGTTTGTAACGCTATACTTAGGAGTATCACGTTTATTTGCTTGCTGTGGAAAACATGAAAAATCATTTACAAAGAAAAGTATGAAAAGAAAGAAAAAAGGGCAGCATTGTTGTGCTTCATATCCTTAAGGGTAAAAAGAGTTGTCTCTGCTGTGATCAATTAAGCCACTCATTGAACGAGTGCTCTGAGTAAGGGTCCATGCAATAGATGTGCAAAAGCTAGTACCTTCAGGTGAGTAACAGAGAAAAATTTATTAGTGTAAAGGTCGACGGGTAAATTCATGCATCCTAGTTTAGTTTTACCTCAATTTGTGTAAGTTAGCTAGATGATTAAATCTTAGGGCCAGTGTAGGAAGAAGATGAATGGAGGTGAGCATAATAATACTCTGAGTTAGTAAACGAGTCAATACTTAGGCTTTGCACACACACACGCAAAGAGTTCAGAGTTCCTTTTAAATTTCTCATGATTTAAGCATGTTCTCATTCCATTGTTCTTGTTTTCTAATTCCAGTATTGAGTATATTGAGAATTGAATTATGTTCGCATGAAATTTTCTGAAACATTTATCATTTTAGAGGGAGTTTTTCTTTGCTTTGCTCGGGACTAGCAAAGGTTTAAGTATGCTATCTTATTTCCTATTATTTTAGCTAGTTTTGCTATGATTTTGTGTGCTTTGATACCTATTTGTGTATATTTTTGTAGTAACTGAGCTTAAGGAGCAAAACAGAGTGTTTGGGGGTATTTTAGTCATTTCAGAGCTAAATCGGTCCATTTTGGAGAGCCAGGAAGAGAAGAGTTGAAGAATTTAGCATTTGGGGCTAAGGGGACAGTGTTGCAATGCTTGAAATGGCGTTGCAATGCCCATTTGTATTGAGCAAATTCAAGAGCTAGCATTGCAACGCTAGAAACACGCTGGGAAGAAGCTCTCCATCTATAGCATTGCAACATCACTTATAGCGTTGCAATGCTACCCCTGCGTACAAGGTGAAACGACAACATTTTTGGACAGCGTTGCAACGCTGTCATGACAGGCAATATAAGTTCTTCGCATTCTCTTCATCCAAAAGTAGGCCAATTTGATAGATAATACCCTAATCTCGATTCCAGAGCGTCTTTGGTGGATTTTGGAGCTGAGTTGAAGATTTTGGAGCTCGAGTTCGTGGTGGATTGCCTCGAGAACGCAGGATCGCATAGATCTAAGCTTTCTTCCCTTTTTCCTTTAATTTCAGTATTTATATTAGGTTGTATTTAGGGATTTTTGGGTTGTAATTGCTGAACATGTTTAGTTAATCCCTAAATTTCTATGGGTTGTTGTAAATTCTTGGACCATTGAACTTTATTTACTTAATTAATTAGTTTTTGTGGCTTAATTAGTGTTCATGTTCATTTATGCCTTTTAGGCTTAATGCCCTTAGATTGTGTTCGTTAATTAATTGAGGTAGGACTAGGAGAAGACTGACAGGAGATTCCTAGTTAGCTTAATGCACAGTTGGCTAATTACTTGAGTGACAGTGGAATAAATGATTAATTAATTCTAATTAGTATTGAAGATTAATTAATTGAGCATTGTCTAATTGATTAGTTACTAAGTGGATGCTCAATAGAGATAAGCTTATACTAGAACCGGATGCATGATTGTAGATTAATTACCTGAGTGACAGCAGGAGCAATAATTAATCTATGGAGGTCCGTGACAAATGTTCGTTAATGCCGGGTGAGAATTGATTAATGAGACGGACACGTGATTTAATTAATTACACTCGAGATTTGGAGGAGATCAACAGGAGATTCCATGACCTTAGGCTTCTAGACTTATGAATTGAACACTTGGTTATGCCTAAATTGCTAGCTTAATTAAGTAAATTAAGGTCTAATAATGCAATTAACACCCATAGAATTACCTATCGAGATTTGTGTCTCCCATTTATTTTGCTCTCTAGGTTTAGTTGTTTATTTCCTTGTTTTCTTCTTGCTTTATGTTCTCTAAATAAAGTAAAGTGAAATTATTCGTGGTACTTAGTTGAATTAAAAATCAATCTCAGTGAATACGATACTCGGTACTCTTGTGTCATTTTATTATTACTCTGATCACGTGCACTTGCGTATACGCCCGATCCGAGCCACTCCACTTGGTCGTATAAAATGGGTGCACGCCTGGCTCCCAAGACTCATTAAGTAGTTTCAAATCTTATCTTAAAGTTTATAAGAAAATTTTGTGCTTTCTGAAAGTTTTGTAAATGAATTCTACATTTTTTGAAAGTTTGATTATGAAAGCTTTGATTCTAAATCTCGTATCATTTGTGAAAAGTATTTTGTAATTACTATAATTGATTTGAAAAGTCCTTTTGTAAAGTATTTAGAAATTTTTTTAATTGATTTGATAAGTTTTTTTAATAGTATTTTGAAATTGTTTCAATTGATTTGATAAGTATTTTTTAAATGTAGTTTGAAATATTTTTCTTCGATGAGTTTTGAGAATATTTCAAAATTACGTATGAGTATGATTTTATTTTCAGTTTGTTTAGTTTTAAATGGAAGGTAATTTCTGTTGTGTTTTGGTAATTTATGAAAATTATTGTAAAGTATGTTTTATTTGTTTTGATGTATTTTAATTGAAATTGTTTATTGGAAGAATATATTTTGTTTGAATGTTTATGACCCACCGAATTTTTTATTCATTCATTTCTTCTTTTTTTTTTTTAGAATGTTTTCTTATTTAGGGTAGTAGCCTAAATTGAATTTGATGGAATTGTTCTAGCTTATTTGTAGGAAGACATATTTGTGGTTTGACACTTTTTTGGAATGAAGATTCATGTGCGTGTTATTTACTCACGTGACCTCTCAATTAAGTAATTGTATTGATTATTCTAGTTGATTATTAATGTTTCACTCTGATTGAATGTTTTGATTGATTCATTCACTATAGGAAAAAAGATCTACGATAGCTTCAAAACAACGCTATTATAGTAGACCTTTTATAGCGTTTTCACAAAGTCATGACAGCTCATGATATAAAAAGTATGGAACTTTTTATTTTTATAGCGTTTTATAAAAGCTATAAGAAGTTTGACTTTTTTTTTTATCGTATAAAGGTTATAAAAATATTATAATAAAAGTTTTACAATAGCATAATTTCCTCTTGATAAAATGTACCATAGTGTTTTACAAAAGCTATAAAAAGCTTTCTATAGCAAAAATAAAAAGTTATTATTTGTCAATGATAGCATTTATTTATAGCTATAAATATTTATTTATAGCTTTAAATCGAAGCTATAATAAGCTTTTACATGGTCAAATATTTTGCTATTTATAGCTTATAGACTTTATATTGCATCGATGAATACTGATATTGCATCTCTTACAGCTTTAGAAATATGTTCATAATGTTATTGTTCATGTTTTATACCTCGTTACAAATTAGAAGGTGAATAATAAATATATAATCCACAAAAATAGATACAAACAAAATGTGTCTTTATCTAAATAAAGATTCGTACGAAATTCACATTGCCCTGGTTGAAAATGATACAAAACATAAACTTGATCAATCTACTGTTCACAAAAAAATAGATCTAGTAATGAATATCATCAACTTGGGGTGATACAAAACGTATGTGAGACATCAAAGATCTCATTGGAAGCATTTCTTCCTCCATCTTCTGTTCTTATACTTTTCTTCAAGTTTGGCATGATTTTCATCTTTGAGACAATACAAAAAACTTTGAAAATGTCACTCCAAATCCAAGTCCTCTAATACGATCATGATTAGGAGCAAAGACTTCACTTATTGCATTATTGGCCACGTTATTTGAAGTGTTCGTCCCTAAAAGCTTCTCACTAGAAGTTTTTGCAATTTTGTTCACATTTGGAGAATTGAAAGAAGCATCATCGTGAAGGTAGAATTTTGTCACTGAGACGTTCTACATCTAAGAGCCAGAATAAAATTTGAAATAGCTCAAAGATCCAAATTTCCTTTGAAGAGCTCTTTCGTTAACTTGACTTTCATCATTTCCACCAAACTTATTGGACTCAAGGCCATTAAAATGTCTTTCTAACTCAATTAACTGGTTAGTCATATTCTGAAAAGGAGAAGAAACACATGGATACATATAGTCGAACATAATTTAGAAAAGCAAAGTCAATAAGAGCAATTTAGTATTCTGTAAGAGTAGATCAAGACTAGCTATAATGAACATTTCCAATCAAAAAGTGATTGGACTTGATAGCAAAGATGATATTAATTTAAAATATTTACCAGAATCGAACAGAAAATTAAAAGGATGCTTCTTTTTAAACCCAAGAAATGGAAATACTATGCTGGGATCTAATTCTAGGATTTAGACAAAATAGTTTTCCAAGTCTGCTTTCCAGTAGTTTGACATGTTCACCAAAATCTAGATATAATAATATGAATATTTTCATCCATTTGTGTAATTGTTTAAATTCTAACCCCAAATCTAGTCGGATGAAATAAATGTCTTTAGAAAATCAATCCAATGCAAATAAATTTATATAAAAAAAACAAAAAGATGGATTCAATTACTTTGCCAGAAATCAACTTACACAGCTACTCTAGTTTAACATAGAATATGAGAATTAACTTTCCATAAATTAACGCATCAGTTAATGTTTACTAAAGGTTAAGCATATACAATACAAATATCTCTAACGTCAATTTTCCCATTGACTAAACTTGAATCGTATAACGATTAAAGTTATGTAATTTTTATCAAATATGTTTTTTTTTTCGAAAAAAATATACCCAAGTTGTACATGAAAATAAGAAGCAAATAGAAACATAGAACAGCTTGACAATTCATAAAATAGAGAGAAAGAGAGATGATCCATGACAAGAATTTAAAAATAAAAAAGAGAGAGAGACTGTACATGTTTTTGACACTAGAATCACCGAACAACTTGCTTTGGCATGGATGGCTACTGAGCAAATTACACTTCTTTTTTTTTCTACAAAACCAACCAGCCAATTAACAATCAAATGAAAAGTAATGAATTTGAGTTTAATTTTGAGTTTACCTATTACGAACCTTGCAAGGATGCTTGTTTCTCAGTTTTTATTCTAGAAATTTCCACAAAGAAAAAAAATTAATTTAAAATTGCAAATTCAATTGGTGTTACTGATGAGTAAACTATATATGTTCAAAAGACTACCAAAATAATGCATCTTCCCATTATGATATTTGAAAGTATTGATTGATTGAAAATGTTATTTGAATGAAATTATTGGTTGATTGATTATTTTGTATGATCGAAACTGAAAGTTTATTATTCGAAGGTTTTGATTGATTGTAGAATTTGCTTTTGAAAATATTGTTGACCGATATAATTTATTGAAAATTTTAGTTTTGAAAGTTTTGGTTAATTGAAAGCTTTGTTTGATTGAAAGATTTTTATTTTGAAAGCGTTGATTGCTTGATAGTTTTAATTTGAAAGGATTTAATTTCCTGAAAGTTTTGAGAGTTGTATTTGTCTCACAAAGATTTTGTATTTTGTTAACAAATGTTTTGAAGGAAAATGAATTTCAAAGCTTGATATGAAAATCGTTTATTGAATATTTTTGTACTCGTTTTTGTTTTTTTCCAAAAGTTTTGGGATGATGGTGTTGAATGAGAAATTTTGGTCAATCATAAGTTGTCACATCACTATTCCAAATTAAGGACAAAATTATAAATAATTAAATTTGGGACCAATTATGAATTGACATGTGTCCCAAGTATAATTTGAAGACAAAAATTGATAAATCCTAAAATTAAAAGGTCACACGGCTTCATTGTGACCATTTGACCAAATAATTAAACTTAATTTCTTCAAATTGGGTCATATAGAATTTGGGTCCAAGTTAAACAAACCCAAATCAAAATGGTTAGGCCCAAAGCCAACAAACCTCAAGTCCAATGGTTGGACCCACAGTCCATTAAGTCCAAGCCCACATGCCCATGGAAAGTTCTATTAATAGAAAAGCTCTCCTTCATTTGAAGGGTTCAAAAGTTGAAGTTCTTAAAAGGAGAACTTAGAGAGAGAAACAAAGAGATTAGAAGACTCCCTAAGCTCCTGAAGATCAAACACTCTTTGAACCAAAGCATTAAACATTAGAAAACTTTGAAGATTAGAAATCTATTTGAAGAACTAAAGCCCTTAAGACAAATCACATTCGAGAATAAGTTGCAAAGCACTCAAGACAAATTCACATTCGAGAACTAGCTACAAAACCCTCAAGACAACTTCACATTTGAGAACAAGTTGCAAAGACCTCAAGACAAATCTGTTGGGATTTATGCCCTAAAGCCTCGTAATTAATAATTTATTTAATAATAAATAATAATTTTGATTATTTTATTTGCAATATAATATTATCCATTATATGAAAAATCCAAGGTTATTAGTGTAATCTTGAACAGTATGTGGTTGACATACGAGAGGATCATGTTCAAGAAATAACCTAAAAGGTCATAGTATATGGATAAGGTTGGGTGCCTTATCCTGGTAACACTATTGATACGGCCCACTTTGTAATAGTTACAAATGATTTGATCCAAATCATTCATGTGGAGACATGTGAGTGGGGGTATCTTATACAATGAGTTTGTATAAGACTGGACCACGAAATATTTAATCTCTCTTTATAAATCCGTTAATTGAGAAGATTAATATTTCATCAGGATGATCATATGCGACTCGATCTTAATCCTGAGTGAGTTATGAACTCCTGCCTGTGAGGGCTTGTCCTTTGATTTGCATGGGTGAGAGTGGCTTTTGTAGCCGATTCAATATGCCTACCATTTTGGGGACTTGACCAAATAGGGAGCTGGGAACATAATCTCACAAGATGGAATTCACTCCTTCCCATATAGGGTAAGTAGATGAGTAGTTCACTTAAATGCTGATTTCGGGACTTGAACAATGGGGCCCCACCCTCTCATTGGCCCGAGAGGGACTTAGTTTATAATTAGATTATAAACATATTGTTCATTAGAGGATCAGTGGTACTTAAGGTGCAAGATGTAATTACAGGGGTAAAATGGACTTTTGACCCAGCTGTAATTACGAACAACTTGTGAATGATCGACTTGCATGTAATGATTATATCTATGGACACAACTTGTCCTACAGTGCATAAGAGTGCAACTCTAGGTCTATAGTGGAGTGACCTATAGTTAATGAATGAAAATTAATTAATTAAAGAGTTTAATTAATTAATTTTGTATCATTGGAGCTTATAATCTGTAGGTCCATAAGGTCCCATTGCTAGCTCATAGTAACACTAAAAGATCAATTTAGTTGAAAGAAAAATTTGAAATGTTCAAATTAATATTTAATTTGAAGTGTTCAAATTAATATTTAATATATTAGATATATTAAATATAAAAGAGGAAAATATATTTATTGTATTTGATACATTAAATATTAAAATTTGAAATGTTCAAATTTAATATTTAATTTGAAGTGTTCAAATTAATATTTAATATATTAGATATATTAAATATAAAAGAGGAAAATATATTTATTGTATTTGATACATTAAATATTAAAATAATTAATATATATTTGATATATTAAATAAAAGATATTTATAGAATTTGAATAAGATTCAAATAAATAAATATCGTAGGAGACTTGAATGAGATTCAAATAAATAAAAGATATATTTTAATATATTAGATATTAAAATATAATATTTTAATAATGGCAAAGATCTTCCCTTGGTCTCTATAAATAGAACTCTTGGGTTGAAGCATTCTTGATAACACACATATATCTCCTCAAAGAGAGAATTAGAGAATTCTCTCTAAACCTCTTCCTCTTTAATCCCTTGAGGATTTTCTTTCAAGAGGCTCCCACAAGCCTTGATCTTTTGTTAGAGTCATAGCAAGGAAGACTTTGTGGAGGAGATAAAGACCCGCCAGAAGAATCTCCATGTTTATTTCAATGTAAGTTTTTACTTAACCTTGTATATTTTGTGTTTAATTCTAAATAAATCAAAGACGATCCAATGCTTCCGCTGCGGGATGAAAAGTTCATTCCTTCAAAATCTACATTAGAGAACAAGTTGTAAAGACCTCAAGACAAATCTACGTTCGAGAACAAGTTGCAAAGTCCTCAAGACAAATGTACATTTAAGAGAAAGAATCAAATGATCAAACATTAGAGATTGTACTCCACTACATTCAAATTAATACAAACACAAGTTCATTCCACGTGGCTTATTTCTTTCGAAATTAGGTGTAAACAAATTGGCACGCCCAATGGGATAATCTCTACCGCTCATCTTGTTTCCTCATCCCAAAGCACAAGTGAAATGATGACGTTCAAAAAGACTTCTTCAATGACTGCTTTCATGAGCAACTTGCGCACGAGTTTTGTTGTCCATAGTTGCTCTAACGAACGCAAGCTACAAGAAAGTCAAGCTCCTTCTATTATTGCGAGCGAAGTAATGACGTTGTTAGAGGCATCTACTAATGACAAGTTTCTAATTAAGTATAACCCCTCATTCGATCTCGACTCTGACGTAGTGTCCGTCATAACGACTAAACAAACACTATAAAAGAAAGAATGACAAGATGCATGAGTAAATCAACAACTTGATGAAGGGGATTGAAGAAATAGATTCTTAAATTGAGCACCTAAAGAGCCAGATTAAGAAAAAAAATGTGCTGAATCAAGTCAAACTCATGTCGTCAATGATCACAACAAAGAGAATGTGCAAGAAAATCAACCATAACTCTCCACTTCGATCACTTCACTATCTATCCAACAACTTCAGGACATGATAACCAACTCCATTAAAGCTCAGTATAGTGGGCCTTCTCAAAGTTCTCTCATGATACTAAACCATATACTAAGAGAATTGATAGTTTGAGGATGCCAACTGGATATCACCCACCAAAGTTCCAGCAATTTGATGGAAAAGGCAACCCTAAACAACACGTTTCTCATTTCATCGAGACATGTGAAAATGTTGGTATGCAAGAAGATCTACTGGTTAAACAGTTCATTCCAACACTAAAAGGGAACGCATTTGACTGGTACATTAATCTAGAGCCTGAATTAATAGACAGTTGAGAACAATTCGAAAAGGAATTTCTAAATCGCTTCTACAACATAAGACAAATCGTCAACATGTTCGAGCTCACCAACACTAGACAATGAAAAGGTTTTGTCGACTACATAAATCATTGGAGAGCTATGAGTCTCGATTGTAAAGATTATCTCACTGAACTATCTGCTGCCAAAATGTGCATTCAAGGCATGCATTGAGGACTTCTGTACATCCTCCAAGGTATAAAGCCTTGCACCTTCAAAAATCTAGCAACTCCTACCCAAGATATGGAGCTAAGTATCGCTAGTCAAGGAGAAAAATACTTTCTAGTCTTTAATACGAAGAAATAATCAGGGACCATCGAGGCGATTTCAAAAAAATCTATGGTTGTCAATACAACTCTTCTCAAGTTTTCCTCAAAAGAAAAACACAAGAAGATTGAAAAGCGACAAGAAAATGAAAGGTGTCTCTTAACTTTGAAAGAAAGATGGAAAAAAGTTTATCCTTTTCCTGATTCTGATATTCCTGACATGTTAGAACAACTACTAGACACACGACTGATCGAACTTCCAGAGTGTAAGTGGCTAGAGGAGATGAAAATGGTTGATGATCCCAGGTATTGTAAGTATCATCCAGCTATCAGTCACCCGGTGGAGAAATATTTTGTCCTAAAAGAAATAATTCTAAGGTTATCTAAAGAATGAAAATTTGAGCTAAACCTTGATGAAATAGGTCAATCAAATCATGTTGCAGTAACAACAAATACATGCAATCAAATATGCTCTAGTCTGCTTCATGACCAAGAAGTGAGCCTTGTCCAATTTGGAAACTTTGGACCTATAATTGTTTGGTTTCAACTTGAGGTGCCAAGAAACGAACTTCAAGATGTGGTCCAACCTATCAATGACGAAGATAAATAATGGATTGTTATGTCTCGTTGGCTAAAACAAGAACGACGTGCTATTTAGAAGGAACATTGCCCATTCAGAAGAAAGAATAGGCATCAAAGAAAGCAAGGTCCAAGGAAACCTAAACCTGAGACGAAGGAAAATAAAGATTTTTCTCAACCTCGAACATCAGTGACCTTAAAATGATTCTTCCTGACACCATTTCTTTTTCGTGGAAAAATAGGAAGAAAACTCTACAAGTTCGTATTGCATTAATGTGGAAAAAGTTGATGATTCAAAATAAGTCGAGCAAAGGACTTCTATCATCAATCACATTAAGCCTTCAACTACTCGACCTTTAGTCTTCCAAAGGATGAGTATGGTCACGACAATAGAAGTAAACTAATGTCTGTTCACAATAGCACGCAAGCGCACGTGATCGAAGTAATAATAAAACAGCATAAGAGTATCGAGTATCGTATCCCATGAGGAAGAGAAAAAGGAGTCTCTTGAATTAATTAATTATTAAGAATACATGTCCTTGGAATTATTTAGGGAACAGAAATAAGCAAGAGAATGCTTGAATTTAAGTTCACTAGAAAGTGATGTGAAAGAGTAGAGACGACATTTTTAGGAGAGTTTAGGGGATTGAGCTCAATTTAGGTCATAATTATGGATAATCGAACATGCCAATTAATTGAATCTTGCTAATTTCATAAGCCTAAAGCTAACTGGTCGAAATCTCCTTTTGGTCTCATTCGAACACGGTTAATTAAACACTAACCTAAGTGTCATTAGCATTAATGGCATAATTACTTGAAATTAAGTCCACTCATATTAAGCCTCACCCATCATTTGTTAATCCTATGTCACATCAGCAAATTCAAGATGTTGATTGAATTCTTTCTATCCTAAACTCTCTCTTTCAAGCTCAATTTAGAACTTAAATCAACTCATTAATGGCCAACTAATAAGAACCATTAAACATACCTCAACCAAATGAAATTACACAAGGCAATTAATGGCAATAGTATCTAATTAGTCCACAATCACATGTCTAAATGCGCTCTTATCCCTAAACAACTAAATTCAACCCAACATACTAATAAAACAATACATAAACCTCTGAATTACAGCCGTGAAATACATAGAAAATAGATGGAAAATGGAACAAAACCCGTTAACGCAGAAATCTCGACTCTCGCCTCAATTCCCTCGCTCTTGAGATCAAAATCCTCTCCCGAACACCTTAATTCAACACCCTCAGGTCCCAAAGAGGTAAGAAATTACAAATGAGGGCTGAACCCCTAAAAGTGTCTCCTCAAATTCGGCAACAAAACGATGCATTTAAAGCTACTGTCGATGCAGCGTCGAGATGCTAAGGACAGCATCTCAACACTGTGCAAAATGCACAGTATTTCTTAAGCGCGCGCACCCTCATCATCTCGACGTTGAGGGCAGCTGATGAGTCTCATATTTTATGTATTTTTAGCCCTCTAAACTTAGGTTATTTGCAAGAATTCATGCTTATATGTCCATAATTGTTAGCAAATTGATACGAGAATAACCCAAATCAATAAAAGTGTTGTTTTGTGATAAGAAATCTAAAATGAGAGGAAAATAGTTGAATTTTACTGATTTTTTATGTTTTTATGCAGAAAACTGTAAACTGCCAGAATTGGGACTCCAATTGCAACTATAATTTTGCCCGAAGACAGAATTCCTAAAAATCAAGAGGAAATCTGGAAATTCGATTTTATGCTAATATTTGAAGATATTCTCCACGAATCAAGCTCATAAAGATCTGATTCGTGCCTTAAACATATATGGAGCAAACCCTAGCATTTGGAGGCTATAAATATGAAGAGTCAAGCCACAGAAAAGTCGTCCACGATTGTTTTTACGATTAGAAGACCACTTTACTTTCTGCACTTTTTATTTTATGTTTTCTCGACTTAAAGGAGGAAGAACGCTACCCAAACTTCAATCCATCCCTGTCGAAAGTCTAGGGTTGTGAAGATCTTACTCTCCTTGACAAATGTTGAGTTTAGATCGATTAAAGAGGTGGAAGTTATCTCTTTGAGTTTGATTTTCCGTTGTATTCGCAAGTTTAATTTTCTATTTTAGTTCTTTAAATTCTAGTACTTTAACTTTTGTTATTTCACATTCAGTTTACTTCTAATCCTTGTCTTTAATTTTAGTTCTTTAATTCACAGCAAGCTTGGTTTTAATAAAGTTCATTATTAGTCTTTTAAGTTATTCTTTACCTTTTAGTTCAACACTTTATTTTCCAATTTCTGTTTTTCTTTCTTTTAAAGTCAATATGTGTTTTCTTTCTTTTACTATTCTCTTATTTACTTTCTCCATCATGAGCTAATTCCATCCTTGGGATTCGGATATGTGGATGCCCTAAGGATTGAAAGCTTAGCCTAAGATGTAAAAGTAACTTTGCTCGATTCCATAGCATTGTTTGCTTTTATTTATTATCATTCTTATTGTGAATTTAGCTTGATCACCTAGGTAAACATACAGAGATTGAGTTTAATACTAAAAGGGTTAAATGAGATTACGTGTTCATACAAAGCAATAGAGGAAATGAGCTTAGACATAAGCACTTGTTTTTTACCCTAGACATAGGACAAAACTTCTAAGACCAAGGGTAAGTTTGTATTAGCCATAGACAAATGGTTTAATCACTTAGGCTTCTAAAGTTTTTTCAATTAAAATCGAATAGAAGTTGAACCCGGTTTACATTGCTTGGTGCTTGAGTAAAGATTGCAATTGCATTTTAGGTCACAATTCTTTTCGAAGGGGCAAAAGCATGTTCGGATTCCATCTTTTATCATTTGATTTTTAGTACACTCACAACCTTCCCAATTATTTAATATTGGTTACTGGGGTTGCTTTGTGTTAACATCTTTGCCTTCATTTTGGATTTTGTAGTATTCGTTCTCTGTGGAATCGATACTCTGGAATATTTTCAATTACTACTTGTTTGACAGTGTGCACTTGCACTAGACTGGAGACTTTTTTTATTCAAAAGTTTTCTTCTAAAAGCCCATACGTTTTCAGTCGATCAGCAGCGTCACAAAGCTCCAAACAGAAATGTTGCACGCGCACCTCTCTAGTGTCGAGACGCTAGCTCTCAGGTTGCATCAATAAGAATAGCATCTTGACGCCATTTTAGGCATCTCAACATTGTCCCCTCGACTCCAACAGCTAGTGCAACGCCATTCTCCATACGTAGCGTCCAAAATTGATCCATTTAAGCTCCATAGGTCATACAAAACTCCAAATTTGTCAAATCCACTTCTAATTGCTTGTTTCCTAAAATACACAAAATATCCACATAAAAGCTCCGATTTATACTATAAAACTAGCTAAATAAGGGTATAAATATAGCACTAAATTAGTGCTATCAATGTCCAACTTCACTCTCAGCCATCGAAAGGCTAAGCGTCACCTCATCAAAGAAAGATCGACATTTAACATATGTTTTTAACGCCTCAAAGTAACAGGCGGTCAACATGAAAGAAAGATGAACACCTTGGAGGAAGAATTGTTCGATGAAGTAAATGATGACAAGAAAATTCGTAGTATTGTCCCCTCACCTATGAAAAAAAAGTTTCTCATTCTCATAAATACAAAGGGTTTCTTAAAAATGAAGAAAAATCACATCATTTTAAAAAATCCTACAAATGAAGGATCTGATCAAGACCATGATGAAGATAAGAATGCTTAAAATGTAAAAGCTCCTCATCGCAAGAGCCTAAACGGCATGATGCTCCTGGCTTGCATGAGCTTAAAAGGTGAATGACCCAAAAAATAATTCTTTGAACTATTGATGACTGATGCAATCAAAAGCATAAGTTCACACTGTCAAAACAAGTAATATATAGAAGTACTCAAAGTATCGAACCCAAGGGAACGGATGTAATAAAAACTATCCAATTAACAACACAATTACTCACAAGTTACAACTGAAGGTAACTAAGAAAACAAATATATTTTGGGGGTTTTGTGACACAACTAAAAGTAAAGGAAAACTAAAAGAAATGAGAAAACAATGATGAGAAAGAAGAAATTCAAATTTGTTTCAACCCTTTGGAAATGTGCCCACCATGTGCCAGCATATTGCTCAACTAGGTCGAGTTAATTCAAAGATTTCTGCCTATATGCTCCCGCATCTGCCTCTTTCAAGTTCAGTACGGTTTGGACAAAATGCTACTGAATTGCACCTGCAATCTACCCTAATCAACACTTAGCACAGTGAATCAAGTTCAACACCTATTCAACCCCTTTTTCAACAGCTTTAAGAAGACTGGGTGATTTAAACTCATATGTCTATGGTTAAATTTACTTAGGTGAATCAAGAATACAACTTTTATGACTCTAAAGGTTTTTTTCCTATTTCTAGACACAAAAAGCAAAGATTCTATATCTAGACTATTTTCCTAGATTGCTTTTATGAAAACACGTGTTTAATCCAACCTTTTCAGTATTGAATCTCACATAGACTATGTTAACTCAAGTGATCAGTTTAAGCTAACAATGAAACTTAAACTCAATAAAAGCAAACGGTGTTAAATGTTGAGCAAAGTTGCTAAAATCACATGGTGGGGCTTATCTCCTTTTTAGGGTATCCACTTCATTGAATCCCCTCCAAGGAGTTTAGCTACTCATTGAAAAGAAAACTAAAGTGCAGAAAATAAAGAGAAAACAAGAATGAGAAATAACACACTTCATTGAAATAATGAATTGAATACACTTTGAAGTATGAAAATGAAGAAAAAACTAAATGAACAAAGAACAAAAGAAAACTACAACTCGAAACTTAAATTAGAAACTGAACGTAAAATAAAACTTACAACTTGAACTAAAAATATAGCAACTAAACTTCTAAGAAAAACATAAAATGAAAAGCTTGAAAGAAAGCAGTAAAGAACTGTAAGCTTGTTCTTCCTTTCTAACTTGTTCAACTTTTTTTTAGGAGAACAAGTCTTTACTCTTTTTTTAAGTTAGTGTCCAAACGGGGTATGAACAGAACTTAGGGAAAAACTCAGAGTGATGGCTGAAATTGAAGAGAAATCGACAGAATTTTGGTGAAGAAAGTAGAGATCCAAGCTACCTTGAAATTGAGATCTAAACCCCCTTTTATAGACTTCACACCTAGGATTTGCTGTCGAGATTAGTATGAGAGGCTTTGGTCGACCATATCCCTTGATTTGAGGAGATTTGGTTGAGAATCTTTCATAAAATCTATCAAATCTGCAAATTTAAGAAAACCTACTGAAATGGTCTAATTGCAGGCACATTTCCTTTTGTTGTCAAAATGGTCTGAATGGTGGCACATTCAGTTCGCATTTCGGGCATTTTCTGCTTCACTTGGAAATTGCCTTCTGCCTTCAAATGCTAAAGTATTCATATCATATTTTGCATGGATCAACATTTTTCTTCTCCAATTACTATCTGATTGCTGGCGCATTTGGGCCATCTTTCAACCTTTGCAAAAAAACAACAAAAATGAACAATTTCTTTACAAAAATGACACTAATTACACCTAAATACCTGTTTTTACAAAAACAAGACTTCAAACACATGCAATGCTTGTTTTTACTTAAATTCACCCTAAATGACATGAAATATAACATTAAACACTCATTTTTTAAGTAAATAAGTTAGTTTTAAGGACTAAATAACACTCATAAATGAGTGTTATCAACTACGTTGGGACTTGATTCCTTTCGCTAAAAGGGTACGTAGGCAACGTAAAAAAAAAATTTAAGTTCAGTCTAAAAAAATATATATCCACTCCCAGAAAATAAGATGTTACAAGTTTTATGCATATGAGAGAGCTTCTCTCGTTTTAAGTTCAAGTTCAAACTTCATTCCCCTCAAGTTCGATTCATTGCTTACTTCCTTAAAGTATGAGCTTCGTTCCCCTTGAGTTTGGCTCATCACATACTCCCTTAAAGTTTGAGCTTTGTCCCCTTCAAGTTTTGTTTGTCGGTCACTCCCCTAAAGTACAAGCTTTGTTTCCCTCAAGCTCGATTCGTCGCACAATCTGCTCCAAGTTTCGCATCTCACTCCCTCCAAGTGAGACATTTCACTCCATCTCCAAGTCTTGAGGCTTTGTTTGCTTTATCTCCAAGTCCAGAGGCTTCATCATCGCTCCATCCCCAAGTCTGGACGCTTCCATCTCCAAGTCGGCTGCCTTCGACATTACTCCACCACCAAGTTCGGTGTCTCACTCCCTCCAAGTTTGGTGTTTTGCTCATTCAAAGTTTGGCATTCCGCTCCCTCGAAGTTCATTGTTTCGCTCTCTCCAAAGTCCAATGCTTCGCTCCCTCCAAGTTCGGTGTTTCGCTCCTTCCAAGTTCGTGTCTATTTGATAAGCGTACTTTGTGAGTTGATTTACGATTTAATAATTGCAAGTTAAAGGCTTTATTGAATTCTTTCACGCACATAATTGTTTATTTAGCAGAAATCGAGCAGTCAAGGATAAAAGTGATTGAAGAGAAGAATAGAGGGGAAAATAGGCATAATTTGAGCATATATAAAAAAATGGACAAGAAAAAGAAAGAAAAGAAAAGTTGGTACCAAAGGGGGTAGCGTTGCAACACTACCTAACAGCGTTACAATGCTACGATTCGCAAACGCCTTAGTGAACCTAAGGGACAGCGTTGCAACATTGTCCCATTTGTATAGAAAGGAAAGTTGTATAGTGTGCAAAGTGAGTCGTTTTTGGAGAAGAAAAATTTTATTTTCGATTCACAAACTGTTTTGGGACTTAGAGGGCATTTGTGAGAGCTAAGGAGGAGACTCAAACCTTGAGATCACGGTATATCACAATGGGAAAGAGGATTGGCACGCATTTCCAAGTTTCTCTCTTTCTCTCTTTACTTTGTTGTTTTTAGTTTAGATTATTAGGAGTTTTTGGGTTGTGTATTGTTCAATTTAAGTTGTGAGACTTTGAGACTTGTACTTTAGAAGTTGATTTTGGTTTTGAAATACTCTATATTGCAGCCTTATTCATGTTCTTGTATTGAATGTGTAAACTCTTGGCCAAAGCTTAATTCTCGTTAATCTGAGTTTTAGCTTGAAAAAGTAAGACTTGAATGAGACCTAATTGCATAACTGCTAGTAGAACATTGCATGTGAATGGATATTCTAATAGTAGAGGCTGTTAGAAGGAATTGCTTAATGTCATGCTTGATTGATTAATGAGATTGAAAAGTGATTTAAACTTGGTGCATGAGTTTTCATTGAGCTTGAGAGAGTCAATTAATTAAATTCGTTGTTCCTAGGCTTATAATGGTTTAATGTAGTCCATTTCTTAATGAAATCAAGATTGGTCTTTTATTGAAAATAAATGTCTTAATTCTTCTTTGAAAATCGGACTCCAACCTTGTATATATTTATTTTAGTTTTATTTTCTCTTTTCTCAAGGTTTTGTTTCTCTAAATAAAATTGGGCATAATTAACTATGGTATTTAATTAATCTAAAGAAAACCAATCCATGTAGAGACGATAACTCGATACTTGTATCGCTATATTAACTTGACATCGTACACTTGCAGGTATTTGCGAGCACTTAAAATGAATAGCAACAAGTTTTTGGCGTCGTTGTCAGGGATTGGTATATTTTTAGTATGAATTAATATTGTGGTGAAAATGTCTTATCTTAATTTAGAGTGTAAATTCTTGTATTTACTGTATATTTTTGTAGTTGTCTTCTTTGTGTTTGTGTAAATTTATTTGTCCTTTTTATTTTTCCTTTTGTGTAGCTAGTTCTTGTATTCGGTTTTTCTCTTTACTTTTGTTTAATTTTTGTAAATTTCTTGCCCTTGTAGTTTCCTTTATTTGTAATTTTTTTTGTATTTGTTGTGCCCTTTATTTTTCTTTTTTTTTTTTTTGTAATTTTGTTTCAAAACTCAACCAAATGACTAATGAAATTTCTTGAAGTTTTGTTGATGTAAGTAAATTTGGAACATCAAGGGCAGGTTTAGATAGACAACAGCTTATATATATATATATATATATATATATATATATATATATATATATATATATATATATATATATATATATATATATATATTAGCACTGCAGTGTGTTGGCCGCAAGGACAGTGTTGCAACACCACCTTTACAACGTTGCAACACTGTCAGGAAATCTGAAATTTTAAATCCCAAATTTTGTACGCGAAGAGGAAGAAGTTTTTTTGCCCTAATCGACCAAGCCTCATTTTCTCCCCTCTCTCACTTAAATTTCCTCAAATTCCCATCATTCTTATCACTTTCTTCACTCACCCAACTCACATATCCTTCATTTTTCCTCATAAATTTCAGATTTTGCATCAATTGGAGGTATCTCAAATCCATGGGTATGCATCAGGGAATTCGTGATCTTTTCTCCAAGGAAATTGTGGTACTCTTCCTCACTCTTTACTAGTATTTATGTATAGGGGAAGGGTTGAACTTTGATTTAGGCCATTTAGAACATCTTTGGTGAATCTTAGTTATGTGGGCATAGTGGTGTTGTTAGATTTGGGGGATTTTGGTGCATTAGAGGTGCTAGAATTTGAAATTTCTTGTGAACCATTTCGAGAATAATTTTATGCACATTGTGAAGTGTGTGATGGAGAATAGATTGTGGATTTTTGTGTGTAATTGGTGAGAAGTGTTGTAATGTTGTTGTGGAAGCATTGTTGAACAAAGTAGAGGGACAAAATGAGTTCAAAGAGAGCTAGAGGTTCATCATCATCTACAGGTGGTGGGTTTGATGCCCATCTGTTTAAGGATCGAGAGGCGGCAGATCGTTACCATGGTTATGTTGTCTCTAGAGCGCTTATTCTTAAGTGTGGTATAGCCTCTGACGACTCAAACCATAGGCATCTATATCAAAACATAATTCAAAGGCACTGAGAGTTATTGGTACAATAGCCTGAAGTTAGAGTTGTGCACGTAGTGAGAGAGTTTTATGCTAACATGAAAAAGGACGAGTCTCACTTTTTCATGAGAGGTCGCTGCATTAACTTCGACTCCACTATGATCAACAGGTACTATGGGTTGCCAAATTTCAACTACGATGAATATAATATGCATCCTAGTGAGCAGGTGAACCCATAACAGATGATAGCTGAGTTAGGACAACCAAGAGCCGCCTGGGTGACTCGTAAGGGTGAGGTCATAGAATTCAAAACTGTAGACCTCAAGGTAACTTATCAGGTGAAACTTGAGGGTAAAAATAAGATAAAGAAGTTTAGCTCTGTGCAAGTGCATAATATCGATGTAAGTAATAAATAAGAGTATTCTTGAGTATCGTCTCCCAAGGGTTTGTTTAACAAAAGGTTGGAAATAGCAAAGGTTGTTCAAGAATTGTGACTTGGGTAACTCAATTACAAAATAAGATAGTGTGGTTGTGTGAAAAGCATATAAAAACATAATGCTAAGTGGTAAACCTACAAGAATAAAAGGGGGCTCAAGAATGTTCATTGCCTTTAACAAAACTACAAGAATAAAAGGGGGCTCAAGAATGTTCATTGCCCTTAAGACATAAATTGTCACTTAAATTGCAATTGCAATCCTAACCTACAATTGCATTGTAAACTGAATTGTAACTCCTATTCAACTTACAATCTAAGTTTTAGGAAACTAAGTGAGTACCCTATATGTCTATAGATAAATTAAACATGCAATTCTAATGTTTTTGGAGTCTTTCCTTATGTCTAGGGTCAAGAATGGCTTAGGTCTGAGCTCTATTCTCCATTGTTTGTGTGACACCCACTCTCTCTAACCCTTTCGATATTAGAATCGAGCCTTAGTATGCAACACTAGTTGATCAATCTAGAGTTACAATTTCAATTTAATCAACACAAGCAAACAATGAAAATGTAGGCTTGATCACTTTACAATTTAAGCTCAATTTACTTCTTAGGGTATTCACATCCTTGAACCCCTAAAAAGGACTTAGCTAATATTATAAATACAAGAAACTAGATAAGAACAAAACCTAACACTCATGTTGATGAAAAAGGAAGTTAAAACGGTGGGATGGAATTAATGAAAAACTAGAAAATAAAGGTTTTATTTCAATTCTTCCTTTTGAGAACTTTTAAGAAAATTATGTCAGAAAATTAGGAAATAAATTATAGCCTTAAACTAACCCACATTGATTAAAAACAAGAGTAAAGCAGTACATAAACTAGAACTTGCTAAACCTTAAGAACAGGAAAATCTCTATCGAAGGACTCCTCAATGAAGTTTAAATTGAAAAACTCTAAACAGCAACAATACCCACTTGAAACAACTGAATTATAACAACTCCAAATACAAACTAAAGATATAATCAAAGTTAAAATTAGAAAGAAAGAAAAAAACAAATGTTGGAACTTAAACATGAAAACGTAAACTACTCCTCTTTTTCTCCCTTAGTCCTCAGTCGATTAAACCCCCACTTTGTTCAAGAGGAATCAACTTTCACAATCAAGAGCTTTCGTTTAGATTGGATCAAGAATTAAGGTTAAAAAGTGTTGGAAAAAGAGAAGATATGTGCTGGAAAAAGAGAAGAGAAAAAGACAACAAAAAAACTGAAGAAAAAAATACAGCAGAAAAATAATGAAAAATTCTAGAATTTTGTGGCCTAACGTCCATCTGAATTCCCCTTTTTGGAGTGTTTCTCTTCCTTTTTATAGACCATGGTGGCTAGAATTTTTTTGTCCTTCCATAGGCGAAGAATCTTCATGGATTGTGCTGAAATCAAGCTAAAATCGTGGTTTCCTTCTTTAAAAAATGTAGCATAATTTTTTGGGATTCTTTCCATAATTGACAGCTTCACGATTGCCAAATGTGATTGCAACTGCAATTGCAAACTACCATTCTTCAATTTCCTGCATCAAAACAAAATTTTTAGCCACTTTTTCCTTCTTTGAACTTCTTTTCTTTATTTGGTTCATCCCTAACATGCTTACTAACTTTCACTACATATTGCTAAGATTTTCTAAGCTCATACACATAATTTCATGAAATTTTAAGCAAAACTTGAGTCCAACGGGGATAAATAATCCTCAATAATGAGAATTATCAGTAACTAATAAGATCTGGCACAGTTTTATCTATGCTAAGCTGCAGTCAGTTGCTCACATGAGTGATGTGACAAAAGAGAGAGTCGTCCTTCTTTTTGACATTGCCAATGGAAGAACTATAGATGTGGACAAAGTGATTTTCCATTCCATCTGTCATGTGAGGCAAGGTAGCTCCACATGAGGTCTTGGCCATCCCTCCCTCATCACTGCACTGTGCAGAAATGCAGGGGTTACCTTGTCCCCTAATGAAGAATTAGTTAATCCAAAAGGGGGTGATGGAAAAGAATTACATCATGGGCCTCAAAGGATGGGATATAGAAATATCTAATGACCATGACCAGAATGAGCATGAACAGATAGCTGGTGGTCAGATGCATGAGGAAAGAGAGGACCTCAGCCACAACCTGTACCACTGGACTATCAGGGCATCTACACTGTGATATCAGCCATGGATGAAAGGTACATAACGTAAGAAGCGAGATTTCAAAGGCAAGATGAGCGCTTCCAACAACATGAAGGTAGAGAACGTCGACGAGATAGACAAATGCGACACCACCATCGACATAATGTAGCATACCACCAGCACTTATATGAGTGCATGTGTTAAATGGCAGGCATGAATATGGAGCTCCCACCACCACCACCACCACTGTATGTCTCCTCTGATGAGGAGTGAGGACATTGTAATAGCCAAGGCCAGTATCACTCTCTTTTTCTTTTTCTATTGTTCTCTTATCTATTCTCTTCTTTTTGTTTATATCATTACATTAAGAACAATGTATTATTTAAGTTTGGGGGTGTGAGCTATTAGTTACCAATTTATATTGATGAATTCCTAGCACTTTTTCATTTCACATGAGTGAGGATTGAATTCTTTTGAAAATTTCTGTCTGAAATTGGTTAGAATTTTTTAAAATTCTCTTAATGGTGAATTTAATTTTTGCTATGACTGTGATAACCCTTGATGATTATTAGTTTTGAATCAATGATAAATTTCACTTTTAGGATATGTGATTAAAATATGGATACGAGATAGAGATAAATTGAATCGTTGACTTCCTTGAAAAGGTTTGATGCACTTAGCTTGTTTAGCCTTAAACGCTTGGAATGGGATTATTTTGTAAAAATTTGTTGTCACCCTGATAGATTTAAGATTTGATTGGAAGGTAGTTTTGCATGATTGGGAGAATTACTAAACTTAGGAAGTCCTGATGAATCCCTTAAAAAAAAGTATAAATAAATAAACAAACAAACAGAGAAAGGTATTCTACTTCCAAAAGTGAATTGAGTAACCAAAGGCAATCATGAAACCTATAACTTTCTCTGCTTGAAAGGTTTACCTAGGATGTGAGTATGTGTTGCAATCTTAAAGGTGACTTATGCTCGTAGTCAGCTGCTTTCACCACAAAGTGTTAGTATGTTGGAACGAAGGTACAAGTGACGAAAAGATTCTTTCAAGGAAAAAAAAGGTTGTGAATAAAATGAAATGCTAGTTTCGGGGTGAAAAGTTGATAGACACCTTAGTAAAGTGAATCCTTTTAATCATGTGAATAAGCTAAAGAATTGAATCCTAAGGCCAGTATAGGGGGAAAATGAATGGAGGACTTAATAAAATTGTTTCAAGCTTGTAAGGACTAGACTGGGAAAGGCTAGCACACACTCACTCAAGGAATGCTTGAATTCAATTTACAGCTTCTTGATGCTACTTTTTAGTCATGAAACTTGATTGTGTGATTACCTTATTTTCAGAATTCCTAAGGTTTGTGTCAATAGCACTATTCTTCTGTTTAATAAGTTGTTGATTCTGTGATTTGTTCGAGGACTAGCAAATATTTAAGTTTGGGGGTATTTGATAAGTGTACATTGTGAGTTGATTTTATGATTTAATTATTGCAAGTTAGAGGCTTTATTGGATACTTTCACGTACATAATTTTTTATTTGGCAGGAATCGAGCAGTCAAGGATAAAAGTGATTGAAGAGAAGAATAGAGGGGAAAAGATAGGCATAATTTTAGCATAAATAGAGAATGGACAAGAAGAAGGAAGGAAAATAAAAGTTGGTACCTGAGGGGGTAGCATTACGACATTGCCTAACAGCGTTGCAACACTACGATTCGCAAACGCCTTAGTGAACTAATAATTCTCATTTATGAGGATTATTTAACCCTAAACTAAGTTGTTCTTGTCACATTTGTATGTTTTGTTGAATAACGAGCAAGCTAAAAATAGTGTTTATGAGATAAATTCATGAAAGCTTGTTAGAGTATTGAAAAAAAAGAAAGAAGTTGAAAATATAATGGAAATTAAGCTATTTTGTTGTTTTTGTGCAGATTTGGAGCAATGACGAAAATGCAATTGCATTTCCATGAGGAAAACAAGGTGGTGAGCAAGGAAAAAATGAAATTACATTCCACTTTTGAAATGCAATAGCATTTTTTGGAATTCTCACAAGTTGCGAGAATCACGGGAAATCACCAAAATTCATGGAGTTTGTTCAATTTTTAGTAGATTTTTCAGCCTAATGTCATGCCTCAAAGTTGACCCAAGATTGAAGGAGCACAAATATGGAAACCCTAGCCCTCAATGCCTATAAACATGGGGAGAACGAAGCAAAATGGATCTGGTTTTATATGTTTTTCAATTTCTGGCTACAACAGTTTATTCATCATTTTTATGTTTTTCCTCCAGGAGATTGATTTCGTTTTGCTTTGTAATTTTCGAGTTTGATCCCTCCTCAATGAAATTTTGAGGAGTTGAAGATCCAACAACCTTTGATGGTGTGTGTGGTTCGATCAATGCAAGGAAACATACATTAGCGTGTTCCTCTATTTTTGTTAAATTTTATCTTTGTAGCTAGGTTCTGCTTTAATCTTAAGTTGTAAGTTGTTGCTAACTATCGATGTCTATTGATTTTCGTTATTCTTGGCTATTAAATGTCAGTTGATTAATTGGAATTACATTTCCACAAGAATTTTGAACTTCCATTAGCATTAGATTTGAATTTTTGGTTTTAAGAATAGTGAAATTTTTGCTCTTGAGATTCAGCACTGTTTTAATATTCTTGTAAGTGTTTTAAGTTGTTAAATCTTAATGGGCTATTAATCCTTGATTTTTCATTCCTTTCTTCACTGAAACAGAGTTTACTTCAAGAAGTATATTGCTACAAAATTCTGAATCTCTAGTAAATGTTATTTCTGCACTGTAATTTTCTGTGAGTGTTTTAACAATATTAGATTAAACTTACTCAATTATTTCGTTAATAAAAATAAATTTGGGTTGTTCCATTATTCTGGGATTTAATTTCTGTATTTTGGTTATTAATATGAGATTTATAGCAATTAATTGTGGGTTTTCAATTCTTTCATAATGAGCTAATTCCCCCTTAGGGATTTAAGTTAGTGAATGCCCTAGAGGAGAGATGTAAAGCTTAAAAGTATATTCAATCTAGTTAACACTCGAGACTTTGTTTATTTTTGTTGAAATAACGTGGGTAAACCTAGCAGGCCAACTAGTGATTGCTTTTCAAGCTTGAACTTAATACCGAAATGGTTAAGGGAAAGCAAATGTCACAAAAGCAATGGAAGAAAAGGCTTAGAAATAAGTCCTAAACATCGATCCTAGACATAGGACGAGACTCCAAAACCACTAGAATTGTGTGCGAAATTATCAAAGTTAGATTAGCCATAGAAATATAGGTTTAATCACTTAACCTCCTAAAGATTTTGAAGCAAACATGAATAAGAGTCGAATTCGATTTACGTAGTTCTCTTGTGTTGATTATGATTGCAATTGCATTTTAGTGGCATTTCTTTCCAAAGGGACATAAGCAACTTGGATCTAATTTCTCTTAATTATTGATTTTTCGCTTATTTCCTTCAGCTAAAAAACCTCTCAACAATTTTACACCCTCGATTACCACAATTGCATTTTGCAAACAACTTTTGTATTATCTTCATAGATTTTGTTAAAATTCGTTCCCTTTGATACGATACTCTAGAGTACTTCCAGTTTCTTATTACTTCGATTACGTGCACGTGCGTGTAGCAACGATCATGAACCTAAGGGACAGCGTTGACGCTGTCCCTAGCGTTGCAACGTTGTCCCATTTGTATAAAAAGAAAAGTTGTATAGTGTGCAAAGTGAGCCATTTTTGGAAAAGAAAAACCCTATTTTTGATTCACATACTGTTTTGGGACTTAGAGGGCACTTGTGAGAGCTAAGGAGGAGCCTCGAAAATCGAGATCGTGGTAGATTACAATGGAAACGAGGATTGGCATGCATCCACAAGTTTCTCTCTTTCTCTCTTTACTTTGTTGTTTTGAGTTTAGATTATTAGGAGTTTTTGGACTTTGTAATGTTCAATTTAAGTTATGAGATTTTGGGACTTGAACTTTAGAAGTTGATTTTGGTTTTGAAATACTCTATATTACAGCCTTATTCATGTTCTTGTGTTGAATGTGTAAACTCTTGGCCAAAGCTTAATTCTTGTTAATTTGAGTTTTAGCTTGAAAAAGTAAGACTTGAATTAGACCTAATTGCATGACTGCTAGTAGAGCATTGCATGAGAATGGATATTCTATTAGTATAAATCATTATAAGGAATTGCTTAATGTCATGCTTGATTGATTAATGAGATTGAAAAGTGATCTAACCTTCGTGCATGAGTTTTAACTGAGCTTGAGAGAGCCAATTAATTAATTTAGTTGTTCCTAAGCTTATAATGGTTTAATGTAGTTTATTTCTTAATGAAATCAAGATTGGTCTTTTATTGAAAATCAATGTCTCAATTCTTCTCTGAAAATCAGACTCCAACCTTGTATATATTTAGTTTTCAAAACTCGGGTTGGTTTTTGAAAACAAAGGTAAAAAGTGGATAACAAAACAAGGAAACCCATAGGTAGAAGTAGTATTTATAGGGTTAATTTTCAAAAACCAAATGGTTATCAAACAAAACCTAAAATTTTGACTCCAAATTATCTTTTTCAAGATTCATCCATCATACTCGTGCATAAATCTCGAAAACTAAGAAATTTTGGCCAGTGACAAATTGCCATGTCATTATTCCAAATTAATGACAAAATTATAAATAATTAAATTTGGAACCAATTATGAATTGACATGTGTCCCAAGTGTAATTTGAAGACAAAAATTGGCAAATACTAAAATTAAAAGGTCACATGTCTTCATGACTATTTGGCCAAATAATTAAACTTAATTTACCAATTCATATGGAGTTTAGGCCAAAGTTAAACAAAACTCAAATCCAAATAGTTAGGCCCAAAGCCAACAACGTCTAGGCCCAATGGTTGGGCCCAAAGGCCATAAAGCCCAAGCCCACATGCCTATGGAAAGCTCTATAAATAGAAGAGTTTCTCTTCATTTGAAGGGTTCAGAAGTTGAAATTTTCAAAAGAAGAACTTAGAGAGATTCATAAATAAAAAGATCAGAATACTCTCAAGTTCCTAATAATTAAACACTCTCTAAACCAAAACCTTGAAAACCAGAAGACTTTGAAGATCAGAAATCTCTTTGAAGAATTGAAACCCTCAAGATAAATCCACATTCAAGAACAAGCTGCAAAGCTATTGAGATAAATTCACATTCGAAAACTAGCTACAAAGCCCTCAACATGAGAGAATCCACGTTGGCTAAGATCAAGTGTAGTATCTGTTCTTATTAGTTTAATTTTGCAAAAAAAAAAAACAATACCTGCTTGGTTCGTTGGTTAGGGGCACAACCTTTTTAATTTCATTTTAAATATATATATATATATATATATATATATATATATAATTTTAAATTTAAATTTTATAAGTTTCCAGCCCAGGCCCCTTGATAAACACAGATGGTTTTTAATTCCATTTTAAAATTTATATATATAATTTTAATTTTTAATTTCACTTTTTAAATTTTTTAATATATATATATATATATATATATATATATACACGTTAGGGGCACAACCTTTTTAATTTCATTATATATATATATATATATATATATATATATATATATATATATATATATATATATATATATATATATATATATTTAAATTTAAATTTTATAAGTTTCCAGCCCTGGCCCCTTGATAAACACAGATGGTTTTTAATTCCATTTTAAAATTTATATATATAATTTTAATTTTTAATTTCACTTTTTAAATTTTGTAATATATATATATATATAATTTTAATTCTTTGGTTCGTTGGTTAGGGGCACAACCTTTTTAATTTCATTATATATATATATATATATATATATATATATATATATATATATATATATATATATATATATATATTTAAATTTAAATTTTATAAGTTTCCAGCCCTGGCCCCTTGATAAACACAGATGGTTTTTAATTCCATTTTCAAATTTATATATATAATTTTAATTTGTAATTTCACTTTTTAAATTTTGTAATATATATATATATATATATATATATATATATATATATATATATATATAATTCTTAGTACACTTTTTATATACGGTATAGAAATATCTTTTTTGAAGCTTTAGTAAAATATAATAGAAAAATTAATTGCATAAAAAACTTAATTTTATTTTTAAAAATTTTGATAAATATTTAAAGTTTCATTCTTTTCTAGTGGATAATTCTATAAGGAGTTATTATAATTTTGTAATTAATATTAGTCAATCTAAATGTTATATATCAATGCATTTAAAATTATATTTATATGAAGGTTAAATTGCAAGTTTAGTACTTGAATTTTCAAATTTGTGTCAAGTAGGTCCCTAGACTTTTAATTTTGTGTCTAATAAGTCATTCACATAATAGATTTATGAACTTTCAACTTTGAATCTAATGGGTTTTAGACATATTTCAAAAATTTTAAAAGTTAACTATTTTATTAGACATAAAATTAAATTAAAAAAATGTCCAATAAGACCTATTAGACACACAATTGAATTTTATGTCTAATATAACATTTAATTTTACAATTTTCAAATATGTTAGAAACCTATATTGAATACAAAGTTGAAACTTTAAAGATCTATTAGACACAAAATCAAAAATTCAGGAACCTTTTAGACACCTTTTAAAGTTCAGGGACCATATAGACATAAATTTAAAAGTTTATGGACTAAACTTATTTAAGTTTATATGAACATGTGCCCTCCACCATTATGTTTTGGATCTACCACTGGCCCTCAAGACAACTTCACATTCGAGAACAAGCTGCAAAGCTCTCGAGACAAATGTACATTTAAGAGAAAGAATCAGAAGATCAAATATTAGAGATTGTACTCCACTAAATTCAAATTAATACAAACACAAGTTCATTTCGTGTGTCTTATTTCTTTCAGAATTACGAGAACATAAGGATTGAATGATATTTTTGATATGAAAGTGAAGTTTAGAGTTCTAGCACAAGATTTTAAAAGTTGTCATTAGAAATTTGATAGATTATTTTAGATTTTTTTTTTTTTTAAGGATATTGCTTCTAGTGAGTTGTTTAAGTTTTTCTTAATATTTGTACTTTAAGCTTATGCATTTATGGTAGAATGATTGTATTGAAAAATATGACTGTTACCAGATAAATCTTTTCATATTCTAGATTTAAAATGATGTTTTATAAGTAATAAATTAGATTTATAATTTATTCATTATTGGCAATTAATTATAAGTGGCATTTTTGTAAATTTAAACTTCGACGAAGGGACAAAATTGTCCAAAAATGGTTTCCAATCTATCTCACTTTTAATATAGCAAAGTAACGAATAGATGACTATTTGAAAGGAGACTCAATAGTCCTTTGTTTGAGAGGAGGAATGTTGGAGATGTAAACATAATCTCACTTCATAAGTAGAGAAGATTCATGGTATCTAAGTAAAAGGCAACAATCTTCATTAGCATGAGATTTTTCGAGTGAACCAAAAGTAAAATCATGTTAGCTTAGCTTGAAATGGACAATAACATATTGTTATGAAATTATGAAGAGGTTTGTGGTTCTAATCAGTGGTATCAAAGCTGCACCTCAAATTTAGATATGTCAATATAGAATCAAAACCTCCCAAAGCCAGAGACTAGTGGAGACAACAGAAGCGACTATCCCTCTCACAAAGCCAAACCCTCTCCCAAGTCCTTCCTTCAGCAATTGGATCTCCCATGTAAGTCAACAGAATCGAGGGGGTTTATTAAGACTAGGAGTAGTTATAAAATATTGTAGCAAACCTCAAAAGTAAGAATAAAATATTGAAGAATAAAAATAAAGTATTGTAGCAAACCTAAAGAGTAGAACATAATGTACTATAGAAAATCTGAGTTTATAAAACTACCAATCAAAAGTGAATTTAGTTTAAGCTAACCTATACTCCATGTTTTCAAAACCTTGAACTAAATACTCCCTCGAGAATTTAACTAAGAAGAGACTATCCCTCCTACACCAACGGGTCCAAGATCAAAGAAAGCTACTTGCTCCAAAGAATAACAATGAAAGATCTTCAGTTCTCCAACTTTTTGTCTAGAAGAGGTCTTATAAAGAGGGGATCCAATCTTCATGTTCGTTGCCCTAGACATGCTATTTCCTGTATCTCTAATATGGGAGGTTGTGTGAAATGAGAGGGGAGAAATCATACAAGGCAGCAAAATTGAAGATAAAGAAATACTTTCAAATAGGGTTTTCAATTATACAATTGAAAAAACACAATCGTATTCCTTTTCGACTTATTAATATAGTTTCTTTTCAAATTATTGCCGTTTTAAACCCCCTTTTAGCTTTCCTTTTTTTTTTTTCCTTTTCTAGCCTTAAAGATGGTAAACTTAGCAATACTCGAGTTGACACTTCACACTGTTTTATTTCTTCATAAACTTAAATCTACAAAGACAACTTTTTTAGTAACCAAACGCCCTCATATGATGTGTGTTGACCTAATAACATGAGGGACAGTATGATAGAAATGAACCAGTGAAATGTCATCAATACTCTTGCATATGAAGCTTTAATAAAATATTTCTTAAAAGAAAATCCTACAAAAAGAAAGCAATACAAATCTTGTGCATCATCATAAGGGGTTGTTTCAGCACATCATCTCTGCCTTTAGAGATACAAGAAGCAGCCTTTCAATGGGGAATTCAGATCTCAAGCCCTCTGGAGGTCTAACCCAGCTTCTCTTCTTACATTACATCTATAAAACACTATTTCATCCAATCAACAAGTCTATTTCTTTCTCTCCCTCTTTCTTATCCCACCAGAAAAACAAGCCGCAAAACAATCTGAATCCTCTACATAATCTAGACATTTGATTCCGTTGCTTCACCTTCGCCACAAGGGAGTTCCACATTATCATTATTCGCAGGGCCATCCTTGTTAGAAGATGCAGGTGCAGCAGAATCCAGGTTAGTCGAATTCACATCTGAGTTTCCAGCTTCAATCACAGGCTGCTGAGCTTTGACATCTTTGACTTCCTCGACAATATCAGTACTACATTCGGAATTTTCGATAGCTGCTCCATCAACCGAATCATTGTTGATCTTATTTTCCACCGTAACGGTCACATCTGGTGTACCATTTGCAGGAGGGACCAAGAGTTCTTGTGGAGGAACATCAATGGTTTGACTTTTATCAGAATCTTTGAAACCATTGTCAGGCAATGATGCATTCTCTCCAACTGCAGAAGGTAGTTTGTTATCAGATAAGCCAATATCTGAGCTCATCGCTACACTTTCTTTCTCTGTGTCAATATCCATGACATTAGAAGTTTCATGTTCGTGCCCCGCAGACGAGTTTGGTTGTTCACCCATTAATTCATTGGGAGTTGTAACAGACATAGAATTTTCACAATCAACTGCTAATGCAGACACAGCTTCAGAACTATCAGCATTTTCTCCGATGGTTTGATTAGCCTCAGCCTCGGCCAACTGAAGAGCGCGATTCTCCACTGCAATTTCTTCTTCCTTTTGTGCCGCCTCAGCCTTGGCCAACTCAAGAGCGCGATTCTCAGCTGCAATTTCTTCTTCCTTTTGTGCCTGTGCCTTGCACTCGTCCATGATTTTCTGCATCTTTTCCAAGTCTGCCAAAAGGTTACCATAACGTAGCTGCAGAGTTCTCTCCAGCTCTTTTTGTTTCTGAACCTCCTCCCAGATACCACTAATCCTGTGTGAAGCAGCTGACATCTCTTGCTTTTGAAGAGCTTCAAAGCACTCCAGCTCTGTTGCTGCAGTGTCTATCTGCTTGAAAGTCGCCTCAATTTGCGGCCAAAGGCTTTGTTTTGACCGTGTCTGAAATGTCAACAAATAACAAATTAGATTTCTTAATTTCATAAGGTGTTGTAAATTGGAATCTATTCTGTAGTTTTTTAAGAACATTATAGAAACAAACACTATATATCAAATATCTGAACTCTTAATACCCCAAACACTGTTTCTTGGTGCGGCGGCAGAATTTGAGAACAGGTCCGGCATTAATGAAATGAATTTTTTTAAAAACAAAAAAGATATGAAACGTGATGTAATGAAAAGAAACTGAAAATGTTCAATGATACAATCTCTCTAAGGAAGAAAAAAAAAATATAACAAAAATTAAAAAGCAGCATCTAACAAGGGAATATAAACACACATCCCAATGAAGACAAATATCGTTGAAAGAGTAATGATCAAACAAATTTGATATAAAGGACTCCAAGGGAAAACTTGAACTTAGCTAAATTAAACCACTCCCTCCAAGCTAAAAATTTTCCTTCAAAAATCCTCAAATTACTTAATTATAAAAACACAAAATCAACTGTACCCTAAAAGGAAAAATTACTCGTCGGTACCTCATTTTAACTTGAGCTAGAAGTAACCATTACTCTTTTTTTTTTCTTTTCTTGTTCCCAGTAACTCTGAGGTTCTTCAAATTCATTGTAGAAAGTGTTGCAGATTCCATTCTTAAACCAAATCAACAAAGTAGAACAGTCACAGGGGTTTCTTTTTCTTTTCACAATGTCCTCCACCAAACAAAGTCCGATGAAATAACAGCAATACATTTTCAGGAAACACGCAACAGAGAAAATTTACAACATAGAACAGGGGTCAATAAATTCATTTCACATCCACATAATACACTTGAGACAAGCAAGTAAACATGTCAATTCTTTTTTTCCTCGCAAAAGTGTCTTGGACGTTGTTATTTTGGAGGGAATAATTTCTCATTAAAACTAACAACCCAATAGTGGGTAAAAATATATTACAAGAGAAATTTCTCTCAAGGAAACTAATTATAAAAGGAAAAAATAATTAAAAGACAAAAGACTAATATTTTAATCTAAACACTATTATATTATATACAAAAAGACAAAAGACTAATATTTTAATCTAAACACTATTATATTATATACAAATCTACACTCATCAAGTTGGTTTGTATATAGAATACAAGCCAAGCTTGGAGTTGAATTCATCAAAGCTTGTCCTCGGTAATGCTTGGGTGAGAGTGTTAGCAATTTGATGGCGAGATGGAACATAGTTTAGTTCCACTATGTTATTGTTGACCTTCTCAGATGTGGAATGACGATCTATCTCTATGTGTTTCGTTCTATCGTGATGCACGAAATTATTTGCTATGTTGATCGTTGGTTGACTATCACAAAACAATTTGAATGAACTCTTGAGTTTCAATCCTAAGTTCTTTCAAAAGCTTTTGAATCCACATCCCTTCTCACATTCCCAAAGCTAGAGCTCGATATTCAACTTCTGCATTGCTTCGTCCTACAACTGCTTGCTTTTTGCTTCTCCAAGTAACTAAGTTGCCCCAAACATAAGAGCAATATCCAGATGTAGATCTTTGATCAGTTAATTCTGCAACCCAACTAGCATCGGTATAAAGTTCTACCATTCGGTTTGATGACTTTTTGAACAATAACCCATGACCTAGAGTGTGTTTCAGTATCTCAAAATCCTGTTAACAGCCCAAGATGATGTTCATTTGGACTGTTCATATACTGGCTAATAATGCTAACTAAGTATGCAATGCCAGGTCTGGTATGTGACAAATAGATTAATTTTCCCACAAGCCTTTGATACATACCTTTATCAACTAGAATAACTTCTTCATTTCAGTGTTGGATTAGATTTGGTTCCATAAGTGTTTCAATAGGTCTACACCCAAGATTTCATGTCTCCTTTAGTAAGTCTAGAATGTATTTTCGTTGAGAAATGACAATGCCATCCTTGGATCTCGCCACTTCCATTCCTCGAAAGTATCACATACTCCCCAAGTCCTTTATTTCAAACTCAGTTGCTAGCATCTTTTTTAGATTGAGGATCTCCCTTAGATCATCCCCTGTAATGATGATATCATCTATATATATAATCAGGATTGCAATTTTGTTGTTTGAAGATTCCACAAATAGGGTATGATCAACTTGACATTCACAATAACCACTTTTCTTTATGCCACATATTTTAAATTGGATGACTAGTACAACTTCTAACACCTTTTCACTGAGCAATTGGTAGTGTTGCATCATCAATTAAAGGAGCCATAGAAGTAATATTCTCACTCGTGGGATTCAAAGAGGATGAGACTAGTTCAGATGGTTGACATTACGAGGCTGTTTGGGACACTAAGTAGGTTATAATAACATGGGTTATAATAGTATGTGGGTTATAATAGTTTGTGAAATAATATAATATTGTTTAAAATGCAGAGTTATTTAGTCTGGGATTATAATAGTCTGCGTTTGGGGTGCAGAGTACTCCATAGGTTATTATAACACAGGTTATTATAACCTTTGCCCCAAACAGCCCCTACGAGTCTTGCAAGGTAGCCCCTTTCCTTCTTGTGTAAACAATAGGAGTTTGATTTTGTGAGACTACTGGTTCAAAAACTTGTGAGACTTCAGGTTCAGAAATAATAGGCCGGTCCAACATGGAAACAGGTAACTCATTTAAAGGAGTTAAGACCTCGATCACAATGGGAATAGGAGTTGTGACACAAGCAGACTCAACTTCCCATGGCTAAAATTCCCTCATATTCTCCCCCTGAATTTGGGACTTGGTGAAAAAAGACTCAATTTTGAAGAAGGTAACATCCATAGATGTGTACATTTTTCTAGTGATCGAGGAGTAACATTAGTACCCCTTTTGGTGTGACAAATAACCCAAAAAAATGCACTTGATGGATTTTAGATCAAGTTTGAACCGATGAGGAGAATGATTGTGAACAAAAGAAGAACACCCAAATAATCGAAGAGGTAAAAATGAGGAAAAATTTTGCAGTTGGGGATGAATTTGGAGGAAGACATCTCTAGGAGATTTGAATTTCAAAATCCAACTTGGCATTCGGTTTATAAGAAAGGTTGCAATAAGCATGGCTTTTCCCCAAAAAATGAATTGGAACATTATTGGCAAACATAAAAGAACGAGCTACCTTAAGAAGGTGTCTATTTTTTCTTTCGACAATCCCATTTTGTTGAGGAGTGACCACACATGAACTAGTGTGAACAACATACACCGAAAAACCGATCCGACCGACCGAACCGACTTCAGTCTGTCGGTTTGAGTATATAGTTGGTCGGAGTCAGTTTTGCTCTGCAAAAAACCGACCAGTCGATCGGTCGAGGAGTCAAAGAAGGCTCAAACCGACTGATAGACCAAAATATGTGTGTTAAAAAAAAATTTAAAATAACAGTGAGATTTGATGGGGGTGTCAGCGTGAAAGAGGGAGCATAAAACCACATGGGAGCATGAAATGGGATAGCTTTAAACGGTTTTGTAGGTAATCATTACCTATTTTTATAGGTAATGATACCTATTTTCTTTAAAAAAATCTTTTATTATTTTTTTTTTATCTCTCTACTCTCTCTATTATCCTTCATTTTGTTCTTCATTTTTTTATCCCTCCATTAACCTTTCGATTTCCCTTTCTCATCTTCTTCTCTCCTCTTTTTTTTTTCTTTTTAGAACGACTTTTGCCGAAGGTGTCCATTGCCGATCACCATGAGCTTTTCCTCCTTCTCCCTTCTCTCTTTCTCCTCTTTACTACAAGACTCCTTCCACCCACCGTCATTTTCTTCTCTCCCTTTTTTTCTCCTTTCCTCTCCCCACTCTTTCTTCCCCCTTCTCTCTTCTCTCCCCTCCTCCCACCTATCACCGTCACGCCCATCGCCGCATGCTCTCTCTTCTTTCTTATTTTCTTCTCCCTTTCTTTTTCTACTTTTCCGAAGTTCACAAAACTAACTAAAACTGACCGACCGATTGTGTGGTTGATGGTCGACGACACCAAACCCTCAAAAATTGATCGAAACCGACTGACTAAAACTGACATGTCGATGGTCAACACTGGTTTTAGCCCAAAACCGACACCGACCAACCGATGAACACCCCTAAACAATACCATGAGATGAAAGAAATAACCCAATAGTTGAATTGAAATATTCTCTAGCATTGTCTACTATAAGAAATTGAATTTTACTTTGAAATCGAGTGGAAATCATAGAGTGAAAAGATTAAAAAATGCTTGATGTTTCGAATTTATCCTTCATGAGATATGTCCATGTCAATCTTGTATGGTCATCAATTAAGGTTATGAACCAACGTGCTCCTGATATATTCTTAACTCTATAAGGTCCCCAAATATCACAGTGGATCAGTGCAAAAGGATTTGAAGATTTTTTTGGTACACTTGGATAACTATTTCTAATATGTTTGGGAAGTTGGAAAATCTCGCATTGAAAATGACTTGATTTTTTATTGATGAATAAATGAGGAAACAACTTTTCAAGATACAAAAAATTTGGATGACCAAGATGAAAGTGTCATAACATTATTTGGTTTTCACTTCACAAGGACCTAGAACTGGAAGAGGACTCAAGAATAAACACACAGAATTGGAAGAGGACTCACAACTAGAGTGGAAAAATGAACTTGGAGGATGTTTTTCTAGAAAAAGATAGAGGTCACCATACTGCTTAGCACTGTCAATCACCTTTTTCCAAATCCACCTCTTGAAATTCACACAAGTTTGAATAAAACTTAAAGATACAGTTCAAGTCACTCGTAAGTTTGCTTACTGACATCAAAATACAATTCAATTTAGGAACATAAAGAATATTAGAGAGTAAGATATCATTTGACAATTTTATTGACCCTGTTCCTATAACTTCAGAGAGAGATCCATCTACTATTTGAACTGATGAGTGACCAAGGTGTGGTTTAAATCGATGAAAAGCACTGATTTCGCCAGTCATGTGGTTTGATGCTCTAGAGTCCACAATCCATGGTTTTTGTTTGTTATGACGTACAGAAACACAAGGGAAGATAATACCCTCATGAGCAAGATAATTGGTAGGAGATGCGGGTGTATGTTTCGTCATGATGAGAGAGAAGACAATAGATCGATCTGATGAGATTGAGCGGACACAATAGCAAGAGAAAGACCAAACCAAGAACAAAACATCTATTCTTACAATTTGGTAACTTTACCAATAGCAAGAGAAAGACCAAACCAAGAACAAAACATCTATTCTTACAATTTGGTAACTTTACCAAAGGGAGGCAACAGAGGCGTGCCGCGAACAAAGATGAAGATGCTATGAGTAAGTAAACCCAGGAATAAACCACCACAAAAACCCAGAAACCCACTAACTGCCACAAAACCCACGAAGTCGATCTGGTTTGACGAAGACAAACTGATAAACGTGATCTAATTTGCGATGAATAGAGACCCACGAGCAAAGGTTGGAGACCCACGAGTGGTGACTGCAATTGAAGAGGAACTGAGACCCACGGTGTCTGTAAACCATGCCATTGAATGAGACCACCATGAATGCAACCACAAGGCGAGCGTGAATATGCAAGAAGACCACAAACGCGACCAGAGGGGAGGAGACTAGCGGTGGTGAATATGTGAGAAGATGCCGATGAGGATAGTGACTGGCAGCAATGGCTAGGGTTTGGGTTTTAATTAGAATGCTATGATACCATGTTATTTTGGAGGGAATAATTTCTCATTAAAACTAAGAACCCAATAGTGGGTAAAAATATATTACAAGAGAAATTTCTACTAAGGAAACTAATTTTAAAAGGAAAAAATAATTAAAAGATAAAAGACTAATATTTTAATCTAAACACAATTATATTATATACAAATCTACAGAAGTATATACCTACTCTTAAGTGTCGTCCACACTAAATTCTATGGGAAACAGCATGGAGCTAGGAAGAACTATTTAGCAAAGTATTAAAAAAACTCAGAAACTAGTCTTAGAATCAAGAATCCAAGATCTTCTAAATCAAATCTCTGTCTCAAGTAATGTTCTGAGAATTAATCATCACAGAGAGAACTGATCAAGCTCAGGCACATGATCCAATGTTGTGATAAAAAGAAAGCTCACAGAAACCCACCTTGAACTTAAATATTGTCTTTGAATAACAGTCTTAGATTTGGATATATAACTCGAAGGACTGGAACATTTTCCATATTTCGACAATTTTGTGAACTAACTACCCTCTTGTCCGTAAATACCTCCAAGTAACATGATTCCATGACTCCAATCCATATTTAATACATATGAGGAATAATACCAAGAAGGAGATAAGGAAAAAGTGAACGGTTGAATTTCAGCTGTTTATATTGTTTCCTCCCAATCTCAACCTTTGTTATTAAAGATCTTTCATTTCTTTCTTTCCATACAGCCAATGGGCTGCCTTCACCATCCAACTAAATAATCTTGGCCATTTTTATGAATTTATGAAGAACCTCCTCCGCCATAAAAGAGCAAGTCATGTTCCTTGCCAAGCACACCTCAAACGATTGAAAAAAACAATCCCAAGTGGATCAAGTGAACTGACATGTCCAAAGAATAATGTCTAGGTCCTCGGAAGCACTACTACAGAGACCACCTCTATACAACCCCACCACAAGGAGAAATGCCTCAACACTCAGTCCAAGGTGTTCACCTGCCCAAGCAACCGAGGTCAATTGAGGCATCCCCAAGCAAAAAGAGAAGGGTCAACTAGTGCGATCTTTCCTTATCTCTTGAAGGCTATTCTTGTTATGATATTAGTTTGAATTGGCATGCTTTTATTTATGCTTTGTAATCATTTTCCTTCTTTTTGATTCTCTCCTCTATGGAGTTTATATTTTGAGCATTGGCCTCTTTTCATTAATTCAATGAAATCTTTGTTTCCTTGTCAAAAAAAAAGAGGAGGGTCAACACTTCCATCATTTCCCTATTGAATAAAGCAAAATGGGAATTGAAGGAAAAGGAGGAAATGGGATCATCCCTTTGGCAAAATTTCAAATCATATAAATGACAAAGACAGAGAAAAGGAAAAGGAGGAAACGGGATCATTGCCCTTTTACTAGTCAGGGCTGGTCTTGCCTTCTCAAAATTTTTTATGTTGATACTTGCCTGCCTAGTACCGTCGCCGATTGGTTGTTAGAAGCCCTCAGTGGTTGGTTTTTGAAAGGAAAAGGTCAGTCTACTACTTTCTCGTTTTTTTTTTTGGAATTTTGTACAGCTCAGTACTTCTTGGTGGTGTCACAGCTATAGTAACTTCTTTTGTAACTGCCCCCTTTCTATGATTCTTAGGGATTGGAAAGTCTTTTGTAATTAGTCTTCTTTTGGGTGGGGGTTCCCTCTCCCCCTGCCCCTTAGGTTGCTCTCTTTGCTCTGCTTTGTGCTAATGCTATATGTGCTTGTTTCTTATCCAAAAAAAAAAAAAAGATAAAAACCAAAGAAATCTAAAGCAAAGAGGCCTGTCACCCACCCAAGTGCCCTCCCAAAAACAAATACCTGTCCCATTCCCTACGAAGCATCTCACAAACGGAGGGGAAACCAAAAGAAATCACTTTCCAAGGTTTTCTGAAAGTGCCTTTAGTCCCTCTACCCAAATTCCACTCAATAGGGGTGTGCACGGTTCGGTTTGGTCCGGTTTTGGCCGAAACCGACAACCAAACCGAACCCCTAGGTTCTGAAATATTATAAACCAAAAAATCCAATATTCCTCCAGTTTTCGATTTAAAACCAAACCAATTATTTCGGTTTTATTCGGTTCGGTTCGGTTTTAAACCGATTTTTTTTTTTGCAAATTAATTTCAGTTCTGTTTTTTCCTCCTCTGTAAATTTATGTAAGAGGATAGTCGTGAGAGATGAAATTTGAGATCTGAGAGTCTGAGACAAAGTAAGAATGAGAGTGGAGAGGCCATCAGAGAGAAGAGATGTAAGCATCGAAAGTGAGAGAGGAGAGAGTTGTTACTACCATGAGCGATACCGGCAGATGAGGCAATTCTTAATAGTAGGGCGGGTGCCAAAATTAGAACAAGGGGCGTAGAGGAGGCAATTCTTACCGAAAGTTGGTTGTTGCTCCTCATGAGCTACGAGCACAGCGAAATCAAGGGGGCGGAGATGATCGATGGGTGGCGGAGATGATCGATGGGCGGGGGCGAGCAACAACAACGGCGACCATAGAGAGAGAAGAAAAAAGGTGATGGGGCCATGAGAGAGGCTGAGATGTGCGACTAATTCGACTAAATGTGATACTGATAATGAGGGAGGGGAAGAGTGACTAGGTTAGAAAATAAAAAACCCTAATGGTTGGTGGGCTGGGCCTTTAGTTTAAGTTATTGGGTAAGAGCCAGGTGGGCTAATGTGTAAGTTATTTTATTAAATAACTTCGGTTCGATTCGGTTTATTCTATTTTAATAAGAGCCAAATTTAACATATTCAAACCGAGGAAATCAAAAATTTTAAAATAACCGGACCGAACCAGTCGGTTCGGCTCGGTTTGGATCGGTTCCTCGGTTTGGTTCGGTTCCTGCACACCCCTACCACTCAATAAGGTACAGAATCACACTTGCTCACAATTACTCTATGCCACAAGGCATCTGTCTCCTTGAGGAAGTGTCAAAGCCATTTGGCCAACAAGGCTTCGCCTCAAATTACCAATACCCCCAACAGGGCTTTCTTTAAACAAAAGCCTAAAGAGATGGGAGGGAAGTGATCAGCCTTTGTCAAGACAGAGGCCACCGAATGCAACCTCTCTTATCAGATAGCTGATATAAGCAAGGAAATAGAGAGCAAAGAGGTTTACCACCCACCCAACCATCTTCCCAAAATAGGTTTGAGAACCCTCCCCAACAAAGGATTTCACGAACTGAAAGAACATGTGGAAACCCAAAGCAATAGCCAACCAGAGGTTGCATCGAGAAAAATGGAATAATGAGTGAAAATTACTGTCCTTTTAGAAACCACTTCCATCCAGAAAAATGTAATATAACAAAAGGTAATACAGGCCAAAGGAGCCACAACAAAAATTATAAGAATACACTCCAGTTATTTATAACAAAAACAAAGTCACACCTATGGAACACTTAGAACCAAAACTCCATACGAGAGCATTTAGAGTGAGGCGCACTCCAAACCCTATCTCTCTTTTTTTCCTTTTTTTTTTCTTTTTGAAAGAGAAACAAACTTTTCAATAAGAAATTGAAAACTTCCAAAGTACTAAACATCAAGTCTTTCAACCAAAACCTTCCCAAACCCAAGTTACCTGTCTCACTCCAAACCCATTCTTTTAAAACAAGAAACAAAACTTTTCATTAACGATTGAAAAGCTAAAAATGAGTACATATTCAAAGCCTACCAAGTGTAGACTTTCCATTGAGAAGACTTCTCATATTTCACTACTTCTAAACACGATCACTTTGGGCTTTGGGCTGTATATATATTTTGACCAACTTATGGGAGATTTGGAAGCCGTATGAAAGAAGAAAGTGTTAAGGCAAAAATAGAAATATCAACACCATTTGGAATTAAATTGATTCATTTGCCTCCATTTGGTCCTCAATCAAAATGGATTCCATAATGTCTTGCCATTTTTATTATACAAAAGAGAGTTTTTCCTCTACTCCCCAATGGTTTCTCAATAAAGTATTCAAAACCCAGTCCTTTTTTGGCTATTTATAGATTATTGCCATGTCCCATAATATTTGATAAAAATAAAAGATAGTTCCATTTGAAATGCAAATTAGTTCCATTTGAAATGAAAGTTTTGTTTTTTATTCAAAGAAAAAACATTGGATTTAGAATCTATTGAGGCATGACATTGAAATATTTACAAAAGAAAGAGGAATTCCAAAAATATTCCAAACATTGACGTTCTCTTAAGAGGAATGCATATTTCAGTGCAAAGTCTCCAGCTACACAGTTCAGACTCTTCCGATTATGAAAATGAAACAAATGGCCAAGAAATATTAGTGGAGCATATCTACCAATTGTCGAACGGAAAATATTTACCAGCAAGGACAAAAAATTAATAATAAATAGAGAACAAGATAAAGAATTAAATTAAACCAAACAAAACAAAAAATGAAGCTTGATGCCATAAACGTGATAATTCCAACAACAATATATACCTCATAGCCATGTGTGAGAACTTTAACCTTCTTCTCCAGCCGGACAGCCTTCTCAGTATCATCATCCATTTTCTTTTTAACATACTCAAATTCATCCTGCAGGGCGGCTAGTTTCTCATGGTTTCCAGCCACGCTGGAAAGTCCATAAGCATTCCTAGTGGGGAAGTACATAAGATCGTTCAAGCAGGTTTTGTGAGCTTCCACAAATTCGTCTAAGGATTCATTTTCATGCCCCATTGCAACACACAGATACCGGGCCTCTTCCTTTATCAAATAATCAGCCTGTTTCAAAGAACCTACTTACTAAATATTCACGTACAAATAAACAGAAGGAAAAACAAACATCAGATAGATAGAATGAAATTACTTCACTACATTAGAAAACTAAGAATCAATGAAATGCAATCACAAGGTTTTCATAGAAAAGATCAATTACATCTCACGATTCCCCTCTCCATGGAACCAAAGAAAAGAAAGATACAAATAAATAAGACTATCTCTTTCCGTAACCATAAACCTCTGTAAATGATAAGGATAGGATCAAAAAGTTGGCTACCTTAAGGCCTTGCTTGTTTCATTGGTTTTGTTTTGAAATGGGTTTTGGCAATGATATTAAAAACCCATGTTTGTTTCATGGATGTTTGCTTTTTAAAACCAAGGTAATTATTATTCACGGATAAAAATATCCCATGAACCATGGGATTTTATTATCCTTCTTGGAGATGGGATTTTTTTACTAGGGACTTTTTTTGTTGGAAAATGAGGAGGAGAGAGGAGAGAGAAGAGAGGAAATTATTCATTACTTTCTAATTGAGATGTAAATTAATTTTAATTGTTTTAAGTTTTTATTTATTTATTTATTATTTAATATAAATATTTTAATTAAATCTAATAATTTAAATTATTTTTTCCATAAACAAAACCTATAAAACAAACACACACATTTAACTCCCAAATATTAATTATCTTGCATATCCAAACACAGACATTTATTATTCTAGACTTTAAATCCAAGGTTTTTAACTCTTAAATATTTAACATTGGTGATTCAAACAGGCCGTAAGTCATAACTTCTCACAATTTAGAGAGGACATGTAGAAATCTGGAAATCTTTTAAGCTGCTAGCACAAAAGTGCATATTTCAGTAAAAACCAGACATGAGGCCTTTCATGGGAATATCGTAAGACACGACCCACCAAAACAAAGGAAGTTAATTAAATGCCCATATTGGCATCGCAGACCTTCAACCTGCAATGCAGACTGGAGTATAAATGTAAAATCCACCTTCAGCTTCAGGATTTTTTTTTTTTACATAAAAAAGAAATTTCAAGACCTACAGACAATGTCTTAATTGATTTCCAACATGGTCAACAATAGAGAGGATGAGAGGAGATGACTAGGGAAGACCTTCCTACGTCATATAGTTTTCAATCATAGTATGCTACAGCCCCATGCATATTATAATAACCCTAAGCAACATATTAACCTATGAAGAAGACCCTTTAGCTTGAGCAATGTGCCCATGTTTGACACATATTGAATAACACTCTAATACTTCAACGAATGTTGTCAAGTACTATTTAAAAAAATAAACGCATATTGCACACTTGCTGAATAAATTGGATACAAATTAAACACTTTTAAATGCATGTAAAACACTGGCAAATCATAGTAAACACACGTTATTCATTTATTTTGAAAATATTGATGGAAACAGAAAGAAATATTGGGGAAAAATAATAAATTTTGAGAGTGCAAAACAGCAAACTTAATTTTAAAGCTTTTAAAAGCATAAGCATTATTAACTACAAAAAAAAAAAAAAAAAAAAAAAAATTATGTAAGATATTTCATCATTTAGAAAGATATTAAGTTAGCTTTTAATTAGCACAACTTCAGCTTTTAAAACCTAGGATATAATCATTCAAGTTATATTTTTAAAAAATACATTATAGATTCATATTACCCTACCAATAGATAGGATTTTTGTTCCTAGGGGATGAAATAGAGAATGAGAAAATCTATTACTTAGTAATTAGTTTTATTTATCTACAAATTAATCAAGCTAATTTGTTCAATACTAACTAATGCTTATAGACCTCTAATTTATATTAATATTCATTACTCCATACTAAATTTTACTAGTTAATTAATTAGTTAGCATTAATATTTTAATTAATTTAAAATAAATTCATGCTAGTTAAATTTAATTGGACTTCAGTATATACTTTTAGTATCAATTTTAAGTTTTTATTAACTTTAATAAATTGGTCAAATAAACCAATCTGAACATAGTCTAACTAGTTAAGGAAAACAAAAAAAAAATTGGTTAAGGCATGCCCTCTACAAGAGGTCAAAGGTTCGAATCCCTCAACCCATGTGTTGTTGAACTCAAAAAAAAATAAAATAAAATCATCAAATAAAAAACATATTATTATATTAACATATCAATTTGGATTAATTATTATTATTAATATTAAACAATTATTAACACTAATGTTTGATAGCTTTCTTTTAATTATATAAACTTTACTTCCATGAACAAAACAGCAAAACAAAAAACATCTTAACTCCCAAATAGTAATTATCCTGCATATCCAATATTTAAAATCTAGAAAACAAAGCTCAAGACTGTGAAACAGATTATATTGCCCATCTTCGTACTTTTTAATACACCAAGGCTGACAGTTTAAACACCCAAAGCTGCAACTGGCAGCTACCACAGTACCACCAACACTAGAACCAACACTGGCACAACAAATGTGAAATCACATTCCAAAGCTTCCTCCAGGAATTTCTATCAATGACACCCTACCATCCAAACCAGCCTCAACAGTTCTAATAGAAACTACTGCTCTTCATACCACGATTGAATATACTTGGGCAAAAATACTAAAAGAAGAGCTAAACCATCAGCTACCATGAGTGGAGTGGCTACGCCCAATAACCAGAATCCAATAGTACAAGTAAAGTAGCTAATCTAATGGCATGCGCATAAATAATAGGGATCAATAAACTATTGTTGTCATGGGAACTATGTTCAATGGTAAATATATTTTATTTGGCCCTCACAGGTTTTTTTACAAAGAAAAGAAAAACATAAATTCAATTTTATGTATGTATAACAGATTAAATTTTACAATCTTAGAAAATACCTCCAATCAAGCAAGCTCCTTAAAAAATCAAAAAATGACACAAAATTGGGTGCTCTAAACAAGATATAACGGTAAGAAGATTCCAAATTGAACACAATGGTTGGGAAAAGTTTACCTCTTCCATCTCAGTTTCTTCAAAGTCATCTATTGTAGGGATGGCTGCAGTAGGTCCATTTCCAGTGCGCTTGGAACCTTTCTTTTTCTCCTTGTTGACCTTTTCGTCCATCGGGTACTTCGCATTATCATGCTCTAATAAAGCAAGAAGTTCCTTTCTTATCATTTCATCAGCCTGCTCAATAGGGGTAGGTGGAACAAATGAACTCTTGTCTCCATCAGCTCTCATCAAGGAATTTCTAATAAGTTCCAAAGAAGCAGTAGGAGGCCGAGGAAGCTCCCTCTGTAGCACTTTTGATCTTTTCCTAAGCAAAGCCTGCTGCCTTGCTTCTTCCTCAGCTCGTTCTCTAGCAATCCTGTCAGACATGTCCTCTTCAATCATCTCCTCTGGTTCTTCTTTGTCTTGTGGAATTGGTTGCATAACTACCTGATACTCATTCTTAGGCTGTGGAAGATTGCCTAATCCTAGGCTAAGATTCCTCCTCAAATCAGCTTGTCTTTGAGACTCTAGTTTTGCACTATCATGTGCATCCATATCTTCATTGATATGTAACTCATCTCTAATAGGTGTTCCTTTGGGAGTCATGCCAAACGAGTAAGCATCCCTAGCTGGTGTCATGCCACTACGAGGAGTGAGACCAACACCACCAGGAGTTGCTGAGGGTGTTAGCATAGGATTTGGTGTTTGAATCTCCTTTTTCCTTGGGGTGACCCCTGAAAAATCTGAAGGATGCAGCTCTGGATTCTCTCCTCCCAATAATGGAGTCTGAGATTCTCTCAGCCTAGCAAGGTTTTCTGCCTCCATCATTATAGCATCACCCTTCCCAGCCGGTGTCCTTTGGGGAGTTCGAAAATGTGTCATTCCTTGCTGTGGTGTCTGTGCATAATTTGCAAGCAGAGCTCGTGTAGCACCACTTCCTTCTGCAAGCTCTTCATTACCAGCAAGAAGATCACTGGCATATCCCATCTTTGCAATTTCCTCCAATTCATGGTCTGAAATTTGAGGTGCAGGAAGCATAAGTTTAGATCTTTTCCTCACCATTTCTGGGTCATTCAGCTTATTTGCTTGCAGTACAGCTGATGGAGCATCTTGCCTCTGAGCAATTTTATTCTTTGCAACATCCTGCTTTCTTAATTGAGCTTCTACGTCAATCCTTCTTTTGCCTTCAAGTTCTTCAATTGTTGTGGGAAACTTGGGCTGTTCTACTGGTCTATCTTCCTCACTAACATCAAAAAATCCGGGAGGAGGCCTTTTCTCAAAAGGAATTTCAGCATTGTAATCTATTCCTTTCCTCTTTCTCTTCCGTTGTCGAGTATCAATCCCTGCAGCTTTTAGCTCTCTTCTTTTTTGTAGGGAAGCAAGCCTCCTGGCCTCTTCAAGTTGTTTCTCTCTGGCTTTCCTTTTTGCCTTCTTTCCCCTAGTATTTGCTAACCTTGCTCGTGCTTCAGAAAGCATTTCCTTTTCATCTTCATCCATGTCAACAGGATCAGGACGTGCAGGCTTTGATTCTGGGTTTGGGTCAATTTCTCCGGGACGCAATTTTCTTGGGTCATCTCCTGGTTCGTAATTCTCATCCTTAACACAAGCAGCATCAAGAAGCTTCTCATACCGCTCAAGGCACTGGGATGGAGTACGCCCGACAATTGGTGCAATAGTTCTCCACTGGGTTGGCATGAGCTTAGCAAGATGGAGTAGTTTCTCATCCTCCTCTCTTGTCCACTCAGTCTAAAGTAATCATGGAAATCAAATGGTCAGTCCAAAGAACCTACCACAACAAAGAAATTGAGGTGACTTTCCAGATTGCAAAACTAGGGAAATGAAAGCACAAAAACAGGAGACCTGGACAATTTGACAATCAGACCATACCAAGCTTCAAAGGACAGAATCCAAACTAATCTAAAAAGAACTCCAATTATCATGTATTAACATTAATTATCATTATCATTCCCATGAGAAAAACGCACTCCCCCCCGGGTACATTTTTCTATTCTTTCAAAATTCTTTCTCCCACATTAACTTTTCTAAAGAAATTCAACCGTATTAAGTTGACCATTAAGCATAATACATGCCAAGACACTGAATTTCCATGGACTTTTCTCCCACATTAACTTTCTTAGCCTCTTTCACGACATCAACAAAAAGACCGATGGAAAATAAGGAAATCAATTCTGCTTCAAAGCATGACAGTTTCATTCTCAAACATTCTAAATGCATAGCACTAGAATATTGGCAAGGCCCAAGTCCCCTATTTCCTCTCAATTCTCATCTCATCAGTCTCCTTTATTTTTAATCGTAAATTAAATTACGGCTAACATAGATTTCCCATATCCAAACCATTTATTCTAAACCAAACTGAGACTGAAACTCTTTCCACCCACAGCTCCACTCCACTTTCCAGTACCCAGTTACAGAAACAGCAAAAGTAAAAAAGAAAAATTAATAACAAGTAAAAGGAAGAAAGAAAAGCACCTTTTTAATGGAGGGGTCAAGCCACTCATACCAGCGAGCCTTACACTGCTTAGCAGATTTCCGAACAAGAAGCGACGAGATTCGAGCCCACTGGTTCTTCCCATATTTCATAACCGCAGCTTTAAGGATCTCATCTTCCGTGTTCTTCCACACACCACCTTTTATCATAATCCTCATTTTGTCTTGGCTTAAGATTTGCCCTCTTCAGCCTAGGGTCTGGGGATACTAGGGTTTTGCAGGAGAAAGGCAGAGGAAGAAGAAGCCGTAGCGGCAAAGACGAACGGCGGCGGACGGGAGATCGGCGGAGAGAGAGAGAAAGGTAAAGATGAAGGGGACAGAGGCGGCGAGAGGGAGAGAGGACGGTGGAGAGGGTCTGAAAATGGCGCAGAGAGAGTGCAGATGAAAAGAAAAGGCGAGTAGGATTTTGAGAAGAAAATGAAAAGAGAGAGCTATCAAATTATTTTCAAAAATGCCATTCGGCGGGCTAAAAGTGTCACGGTCATGCTTGTCCAGGGCGTGTTGCCCGTGGCCACATGTCCATTCCAATTCTTTTTTATCATGCTTTCATTGTATCTATTTCATGTTGCTTAATAGTTAGTTTTCCTTGTACTTTTTGAGGCGTATGACTTCTCGTCATTTTCATGTTCAAGCGTGTCACAATGTAAAATCCTATAATGTACTATAGGAGGGTATAACTAGTTGTCCATCTTTCCTACCCGGAGTTATATGCTAACTAAGCTGATGTTGACCCATCTCTTACTTACTAGCCTATAACATTTGCATGCACAAACGCTTTCCAAAACATTTTCCAAAAGCTTTCTCTAACCCTGTTTTCTAAAACATTTTCTCTACAAACGGGGGTGGAGGTTCGGTAATACAGCCCTTAGGCCATCGGCGACCCTTTTTTGAATTGGCTTACTTATTCAAGGGCGATAACAAGTGCCACACGTTCGCTTCGTGACCCTTAGAAAGATGCGACCGTGTCAAAAAGCCTCTATTTAATCCCTAAATTCCATGAGAATTGATTGGTTTTTTTCTACTTTTGATTTTCTTTATTTTATTATCTATTTTTTATTAATATTTTCAAAAATATGAGTTAGGTTTTGAAAACTAAAAAATAGATAACCATTTGATTTTTTATTTTTGGTTTTTGAAAATTAAGTCTATAAATATTACTTCCACTTATGAGTTTCCTTGTTTTGTTATCTCCTTTTTACATATGTTTTTAAAACTCAAGCCAAGTTTTGAAAACTACAAAAAGTAGTTTTCAAAACCTTATTTTTGTTTTTGGAATTTGACTAAGAATTCAAGAGGTCGTTTGGTTCGCAGGTTTGGATGGTTTGTTAAACTTGGGTTTATTAAGTCTGAGGTTGTAAAGTCTGTATTTGGATGTTACAGAAAATATATTTGTTACGTCTGGATTTGTTAAACCAGTATTTAGATGGTGTCAAGTCTGAGTTTGTTAAGTTTTGAATTATAATTTTTAAATCTGAGTTTATTAAAAGTGTATTTAGTTGGTAAATTTAAAATTTGTAATAAATAATACAAATTACTTAATTAAAGTAATAAAAGCTATATATTAAATTATATTTAAAATGTAACTTTATTATGAAATTAGAGAGTATTATTTTAATAATAAATAAAATATTTTTAATACATTTGTCTACTAAATTTTCTTTCAATAATTATTTTATAGAATAAATATTTAATTGTTCATGAAAATATTTTCAGACTATTTACCAAAGTGTAAACAAATATAAACAAAAAAATTTATGCAAATATATCTAACTTAAAATTAACCATAAAAAAAATGTTATCAATTGTTTATTTAATGATTTATAACTTATTGTGCTAACAGAAGTTGTTTACTACTTATCATCAAAATTACTATTAAACTTAACTTTCTATATTTAATTAATACACAAGATTATAAAGTTAAAGTATTTTAAAGCTATTAACTTCAAGATACACTAACCAAAATAGTTTAATTAATTAATTTTACAAATATTATGTCTTTAATTAATTATGATAACATGATTTTTGCATTTTCACGAGAAAATGAGTTTAGGAAAGTTGTGGATTTAGAGAAATAGACTTTTTTATCAAATGAAAATTGACATATTAAATTTAGGTTTATATAACACGTGTGGTGTAGAATTTATATTAAAATAATTTTTATTATAATTTATATGCTAATAAAAATTTTAAAATATAATAATAAGTTTCTTATAAATTAGGAACCTTTGTAAATGAAGAATTTATTTTTTAATATTATTGTTAATCTGAACACTTTTTGAATAATTATTTTGTAAAATAAATATTTAGTTAGTTTTGTAATTGTTTTTTTTCTAATATTTGTTAATGTAGGAACAAAATACAAAGAAATTTCTTCTTATAAATATATCATTATAATTGCTCTAAAACATGAAGTATAACAAAGCCAACATATCAGTTTATAAATTAATTATTACTATTTGAAATCTGAACTAAATTCATTTACTTATTTATTATAAAGTTATCATTAATTAATTATTTTTATCTAACTAATATATTTTTATTATAAATTTAATGCATTTTAAAAGCACGATTAAAGATAAAATGTGTATCATAGCAAACTTGGGGAGTATGAATAAAGTACTGTAGCAAACCTAGTGAGTAAGGTAAAACACTGTAGCAAACATGAGCAGTAGAATAGTATGTACTGTAGCAAACCTGGGTTAACAAAACTGTCAACCAAACGTGGGTTTGTTTAAACAAATCCATACTCGCCACTTTCAAAACAGGGAACCAAACGCCCCCTAAATGTTTTCTTAAGAAAGATGAAACCTATTGTACAGAAATGATGCAAAACAAGAACAATTTTCAAAAACTAAAAACCAAAAATCAAATAATTATCAAATGAGGTCATAGTTTTTGAAAACTTATTTTTGTTTCTAAAATTTGACTAAGAATATAAAGGTTTCCTTAAGAAAGATGAAAACAATTGTAAAGAAAATGTGAGAAAACAAGTATAATTAAAAAAAATGGTTATCAAACAAGGCCTAATGTCCTAGATTTTAGATTCACTAAATCAAAATGGATTCAGCGAATATCTTTTTAGCATATTTGTTTTTTAAAATTGTTATGGAGTATGTGATTCAAAATAGTAGAAATTATAAAGACAACATTTTTATGTTTTTATTTGAATATTAAAATATAAAATTACATTATTATAAAAAAAAATAAAAACTTTAATAAATATAGTACTTCATATTATAAACTCATTTTATTTTTGTTAAAATTAAAATATATATAACAAAATATATTATAAACAATATGATATTGTAAAATAATAATTATACAAAAATTATAACATAAAACACGTTCATAATTAAATAATAGTTGAGATTCAACCTAATAGTTAGTTGATAACTATTGTTGAATGAGAAATTTCAGCCAATCACATATTGTCATGTTGTTATTCTTAAATTAATGACAAATTTATATATTATTAAATTTGGGACCAATTACAAATTGATAGACATGTATCCCGAATTAAATTTGAAGCAAAAAAAATGGCAAATCCCAAATAATGTCATGTGTCTTCATTATGGCTATTTTATAAGTAAGCTTAGCTCGGTCAAATTGGGTCATATAGCAATTGGGTCCAAGATTAAATAAATCCAAAAAACTCATTAGAGGACAATTTGGCCCAAAGTTTACAAAGTCCAAACCCAAAGGGTTAGGCCCAAGACCAGTTAAACTCAAGCCCAATGGGTCAGGTCCAAAGCCAACTAAGTACAAGCCCACACTACCCATGGAAAGCTCTATAATTAAATAGAAGAGCTCCAATTCATTTCAAGGGTTTAGAAGTTGAAAATATCAAGAGGAGAACTTAGATAGAATTCAAAAACAAAAAGATTAGACAACTCCCTAAGCTCTTGGAAATCAAACACTCTCTAAATACCAAAACACTCCAAAGATCAAAAGACTTCACAACCTGAAGATTTTGACCTTGAGAATAAGCGCTCCAGCTCTCGAGTGAAGTTCGAACTCAGAGAATTTATAGAAAACTCTCATAATTCTGAAGACTCTCTAAAGACTTTCTAAACCAAAGCCTTGAAGATCAAAAGACTTTGAATATCAAAATCTCTTTGAAGAACTGATGACCTTAAGCCAACAATTTACTCTTCAAGAGTCTTCAAGAAGTTAAAGATTCAATCTTGAGAACAACTGCAAAGCCCTCGAGACAAATTCACATTCGATAAAAAACTGTAAAGCACATAAACAAATTTACACCTGAGAGAAAAAGAATCAAAGGATAAACATTAGAGATTGTACAAAATTAATGAAATTGTATTTAGTACCACAAATTAAATTTATTTGTTGAAATCTCATGTGAACAACTACAACTATTTTTATGGTTTATAAATATATTATCAAACACATTTTAAATTATTTTTTAAATTGGGATCTAGTTTCTAAATTTTCTACCAAACACATATCCAAAAACACTTAAACATAAAATACAACTCTAATTTTCATTGAATTCCTTGTTTTCAAATCTCTATTTTCATATCAAAACTAAAACGGAGGAAAAATAGTTACTGAAAATATTAATAATTTGTATTGTGTAGAAAAAGGCTTAATGGCCTGTTTATTAAAAACATAGGTTACTTCACAATTAAAATACAAGAAATAATTATTCAAAGTATTTATGTAAAAAAAAAAAACATACAGTATCTCAACAACATTATGAAATTTTGACAAACCTGCCAAACTAACTGAGGGAGCAAAAGCTCAGGACGTGGGCTTCCTCCCGGTCTTTCAATAAATTTAATTCGCTGATCATTTGCAGCATCATAAACCTTAACGCCAGCATCATTTGCACAAGCAATAAAGCTTGTTCTCCATTTCACTGCATGTATTGGACCTTCAACAGAATGCAACACCTAAAAATGCAAGCAAACTTAGCAATGAGAAACTAGTCATCTGGTACAATGCATATTTTCTCAACTGGGTGGCAAATAAAATGTTAAGAACCTGGTCTTTATATCCTAGCCATTTCTTTGAATTAAAATATAAATGGCCCGCTAGACCACCTGTTGCAAATCTTCTAGAAGTTTTCTTTGCATAGTTTGGGTCTAATGCAATTGCCGTCATCGGGCGATGGTACTCAAACCTCATTCTCTCATCAGTGAACAGGCTATTTATTACAACAGACCCATCATCCGAACAGCTTCCTACATATTCACCTTCTGTATCAAAGCTAAGGTCGTTGACTACAGCAGTATGAGCAGGGAATTCCTTGACCTAAGAAAAATAAAATCAAGCATACACTTCAAAAGATTAGCATGTGTAGCAATAAATCCAACAGCTATCTATGAATACTTTCCATTCTAATGCCTAATCAAAAGTAAAATCATGCGTACTAGTAAACCACAAAATATCCTAGTCTGACCATTAATACATTTTTTTCACTACCACAAAGTATAATCTGATTAAGGGTAATTGGGAAGCAGCAAGTATAGATAGGAATAGGAAACATGGCAAAATTGCAGCTCAGGTTTGTAAGATAGCAACTAATCTGCTAGCCCAAAATCGAGCCGCATTCAAATACTTCGAATGAACTATCATAATCTCAAAATCTGCAAACTCAGAACTGGAGCCAATTGCACATCCAGTTCCTAAAAGAGAAAAAACAATAAGAATCGAAATTCAGCACCGATTTAAACAAAAGAAGGCAACCTGATTCCCAAGAAAGTCGAGAATAAGAACGGTGCCGGCGTGAGTCCCAAGCGCGATCATTCGCTTGGCAACGGCAAGGAATGAGGCAGCATCACTAGCCAGCAAAGATGGTACGCTTCCTCCCATGCTCTGATACTCGAGCCTTGGCTCCTCCTCATCGTCAGCCATTTCTTCTTCTTCTTCCTCCTCCTCCTCCTCCCTCTCGTCGTCTCCTTCGACGCCATTTTCCGACGAAATCGGAGTCATTGTGATGTACGTCCGATTAAAATTCTCGCGGTTCGTCGGAGAAGGAAAGTTGAGCGAATGATTAACCCCCTGTGTTGAACCCTGAATTTTGAAGGATTTTATTTGAAATCATTTCATTTGCATGGAAAAAAAATTGAAATTGATTTAAAATGTTGTTTTTTGAAGGAAAAAAAAAACAGTTCCAAATTGGTCAGAATGGTTGTAATTTGGTTAAAATACCATTTTAGTCCCTGTACTTTGGGTTGAATTCCATTTTGGTCCCTGTACTTTAAAATGTTTAATTTTAGTCCCTGTACTTTCAATAAAGTTTAAATTTAGTCCCTCACGTTAAATTTGCTTAACAGCGTTAAAAGCACAACAGTTCTCTCTTCTTCTTTTTGCCGCTCCGATGAGTAGAGCCAGTCAACTGTCACTTTCCTTCCGTCTTCATCATCTCATCTCATCAACATTGCTGGATCCCTACAAAAGCTTAAACTTCAAGAATCAGACGGTCCCTACAAACAAACAAACAAAAGCTTAAACTTGTGAAGTTCAAGACATCTGGACCATCAAAAGCTTAAACTTTTCTCTTCTTTCCATCAAAATTGTTGACGGCTTGAACTTCAAAAGCTTAATCCCTACAAACAAACAAACAAACACAATGTTTGTTTATTGATATAGGCAAAAAGGAAACAAAATGTTTCTTTTTTAGATGTTTAGTGAATTACCATTTTGAGCTATGAATATGATCTCTGTAGCCCTGGCTTTGAGGTCTTGTAAGAATGGTGGGTCTCTGAGTTTAAAGAGGAAAATGAAGAAGGGGATAAAAGAGAAAGGAGTGATTGAGCGCATTCTCCATTTAAGAGCTCCCAAGATGAGAACTTCCATTCTGTGAACTTTTTGGGGATCATAGATGAAGCCCTCATTGCCCTATTCCAAAAAAAGTTCCAAAAATTGAGTTAGCTTTGGATTTGCCATTTGGGCATGTTGATGAGATGAGATGATGAAGACGGAAGGAAAGTGACAGTTGACTGGCTCTACTCATCGGAGCGGCAAAAAGAAGAAGAGGGAACTGTTGTGCTTTTAACGCAGTTAAGCAAATTTAACGTGAGGGACTAAATTTAAACTTTATTGAAAGTACAGGGACTAAAATTAAACATTTTAAAGTACAGGGACCAAAATGGAATTCAACCCAAAGTACAGGGACTAAAATGGTATTTTAACCTTGTAATTTCAAACTTAAAAAAATATATCTCCCTACACCATTCTAAGGTTAGTTTTCTATTTTGTTAGCTAATAACAATAATTTTAATCACCAAAATGAATTTAACTCAACTGTAATTGGTATGTACTATCGATTAGGAAGTCAAAGTTCGGTAATCGGTATGTACTCTCGTCAAATGTTCGATTAAGAGGTCAAAATTTGGAATCTTCAACTTCTAAATATTGTTGAACTAAAAAAACAATATTTTCAAATAGAGCTTTTCATCCAGGTTTTTTTTTTATAGCCAACTAAACTAAAGGTGAGTTTTCTTTTGCTTTGTTTATCATCTAAACTTATTTTTTTGTTTATTGATTCAGATAAGAATGATATGCTTTTTGTTTCTTTTTATTTACTGATTCAATTTGGTTTTTTTTACCCTAGTTTTATGTTTTTATTTAGATTGGTTGAACATTGGTTAAAGAAGAAATGAACAAAAGAAAATTGTGTGTTGATTTTGTTTCTGAGAAACAAAAACTATGATGTTGGCAAAGGCTAGAGAGTGTGAGATGGAGGGGAGCGACAACAATTTCGTTAGAAGGTTAAGACTGGCTGAGAATGCCGCGTGCGGCGACAACCACAGAGACGCACATGTGATGGGGCAGATGCAGTGGCTGCTAAATGGGAAGGATTGAAATGGTTTTAGGAAAAAAAAAAAGAAGCTAGGATGGTTAAAAAAAAGGAAAAAACTTAGGTGCTGGCTGGGCTGCACCCATCTCTTGTGCAGCCCAGCTTACAGCCACAATTTTTTTTTTTTGGGTTTTTTTTTTTTTTTAAAAAAAAAGTTGTGGCTGTAAGCTGGGCTGCACAAGAGATGGGTGCAGCCCAGCCAGCACCTAAGTATTGCCCTAAAAAAATATTTAAAAGAAAGAAAAAGTCTCTTGTTTTTTTTACTTCAACAATTGTGAGGTGGGGTGGGAGATTGAACCATCAACTTTTAGATGATAATTGGTGTCTTATTCATTGAATTATGCTTTGATTGACAAACAAAAAATGTAAAATAGAATGTAGTTTTTTAAGGAAAAAAAATATAATATAGGTTGTTGTAAACTTATAGGTAAGTTTTATTTTTGTCGATTAGAGCATAGCTCAATGATAAGACATCAATTACCATCAAAGGTCAATTGTTCAATCCACCACCCCCACAATTATTGAATTCAAAAAAAACAAAAAGTAAGGTTTATTTTTGGTTAAATTATAAAAAGTACCTTGAACTTTGCCATTCACAGAATTAAGTAAATGGTTTTGTTGAGGGGATGACTGGTTCACGCTAGGAGCCGAACCTTGAGGTTGGTTCGGCTCCACATACGTGTATGGGGAGATAAAACAGGAGAAAAAGGTGGGAAAATGTGACGGTGTATTGGATCCTTGTCACTTTCATCAGAAGATATTGATATTGTGGTCGGTGTTGAGGGGTTGAATGGTTCGAAGTTGTATTCGAATGGCTCGTCGGGTGTCATGGTCGTACTCTTCCAACCGTGCGGTGCCATGACTGTACGCTAGATCATAGCCAGCTTTAAGGGGAACTCAAGCCCCAATATACTTTCTTCCGCCCCTTTGTGGCTTTGTCGAACCTTAGGTGAGGTTATTCATCCTTAACCAAGCTTAACTTCATGTTCAACTCAACTCTACTCAGTCATACACGCCACTTGTGAATGGAATAATCGAATTAAGCCCACAGCGGAAGCGTTGGAATCGACTTTGATTTTATTTTAGAATTAAACAAAAAAAAAACATTTTAGACTAAGCAAAACATACGTTTGAGATAAATATGGAGATATTTCTGACGGATCTTTATCTCCTCCATAAAATCTTCCTGGCTATGACTCGAACACAGGACCAAGGCTTGTGGGAGCCTCTTGAAAGAAAATTCACAAGGGATTGGAGAGGAAGAGGTCTAGAGAGAATTCTCTAATTCTCTATTGAGGAGATATATGTTGTGTCTAATGGCTTAACCCAATGGTCCTATTTTTAGAGACCAAGGGAAAATCTTTGCCATCATTAAAATATTATATTTTAATATCTAATATTTATTTGAATCTCATTTAAATCTCTTACGATATTTATTTATTTGAATCTTATTCAAATTCTATAAATATCTTTTATTTAATGTATCTAATATACATTAATTATTTTAATATTTAATGTATCAAATATAATAAATATATTTTCCTCTTATATATTTAATATATATGATATATTAAATATTAATTTGATCATTTCAAATTTTTCTTTCAACTAAATTGATCTTTTAGTGTTACTATGAGTTAGTAATGGGACCTTATGGACCTACAGATTAAAAGCTCCAATGATACAAAATCAATTAAGTAAACTCTTTAATTAATTAATTTTCATTCATTAACTATAGATCACTCCACTATAGACCTATAGTTGCACTCTTATGCACTGTATGACAAGTTGTGTCCATAGATATAATCATTACATGCAAGTCGATCATTCATGAGTTGTTCGTAATTACAGCTGGGTCAAAAGCCCGTTTTACCCCTATAATTACATCTTGCACCTTAAGTACCACTGATCCTCTAATGAACATTATGTTTATAATCTAATTATAAACTAAGTTCTTCTCGGGCTAGTGAGAGGGTGGGTCCCCATTGTTCAAGTCTCGAAATCAGCACTTAAGGGAACTACTCATTTACTTACCCTATATAGGAAGAAGTGAATTCCATCTTGTGAGATTATATTCCTAACTCCCTACTTGGTCAAGTCCCCAAAATGGTACACATATTGAATCGGCTATAAAAGCCACTCTCACCCATGCAAATCAAAGGACAAGCCCTCACAGGCAGGAGTTCATAACTCACTCAACATTAAGATCGAGTCGCATATGATCATCTTGATAAAATATTAATCTTCTCAATTAACGAATTTATAAAGAGAAATTAAATATTCGTGGTCCAGTCTTATACAAACTCATTGTATAAGATACCCCCACTCACATGTCTCCACATGAACGATTTGGATCAAATCATTTGTAAATATTATAAAGTGGGTCGTATCAATAGTGTTATCAGAATAAGGCACTCAATCTTATCCATATACTATGACCCTTTAGGTTATTTCTTGAACATGATCTTCCCGTATGTCAACCACATATTGTTCAAGATTACACTAATAACCTTGGATTTTTCATATAATGGATAATATTATATTGCAAATAAAATAATCAAAATTATTATTAATTATCATTAATTACGAGGCTTTAGGGCATAAATCCCAACAACCCGTATGTGTATTTTTCCTCATTTGCGACTCTAGCCGACTTACCTCTATTCTAGGCCAAGTCTTAAGGCTCAACCTTGCCTCTACACTAGGTCAAGGTCTTCTAAACGCAACGTTGCATCTCATTTCATTTCATCATCTTGATTCTCAACAACACAACCCACATGCTTCTACATTGATCTGAAAATGTATCGGGATGTGTTCAGACCCTTCATTGGGTCAAAACGACCTTAAAACACTCAATTGGAGCTTACCGGGTGATTTCAACACTTATCAGAGCATTATAGTGCTTACCAAGAGCAAACTATGCAAATCGAAACTTATCGAGCCATTATAATGCTTATCGAGACATAACGAGCAAATATCATGTCAATTGGAAACTCTCAAGTCCCACTGATGCTTCATGATGCCACCCTAAGCATTAGGATGTCAACTACCTTCACTGCTCACTCAGACATGCTTATAGAGAACGACCCACGGGTTGTCTTTATATTCGGTACTTCCTGGACATGCATCCATCTGAGACATATTGAGGCTAAATCCTTCCATGTCCATGCCAAGTCATTTTTGTACACCATGTCGAAGCCCAACCCTAATCTCGCAACCTCCAACCCATGGGAAGGGGAGCAATCTCAGAACACTAATGTCAACTGATACTGTCCTTGGAATCCCATTCCTAAAGGAAGACGCCCAATACACTCTTCTTGCAACGCTCGCCCACACCATGACACACCCATGTGCCATGAGGTGGCTCACTTAGGCCATGAACCCAAGGGGTGGTAGAGAGTAAGGGTGAGCATCGATCGATCACGCATTAGTTTTGGACTTGACGCAGACCATCGACCTGTCAGTTTTTTGTGGTCGGTTCTGATCGATTTTAGAGTGGAGGCTTATGCCGATTGACTGACTAGTCGGGTGGTTGGTTGATTTTGGGCAAAATCGATGTGATAAGGAAACTTTGGCGAACCATCGAAAAATGTAAAAAAAAAAAAAGAAAGAAAAGAAGACGAGATAGAGAAAGAGAGAAAAAGAGACGCCTCACCTCTTCCTTCTTGTTGTTGCCACAAGAAATTTTAAAAAAAATGAAGAAGAGAAGAAAAATGAATGATGGAGGAGAGAAGAGGAGAGAAACATAAAATAAAAAAAAAAAGGAGAGATGAAGAGAGATATCGTAAAATGAAGATGGAATAAGGTAAAAAAAAAAATAAAGAAATATATTTTTAATAATAATATTATATATTAATATATTTTAATATAATATTATGTTTTATTAATATAATATATTAATAGTACAACCTTGGGAAGACCAAGGTGTGCAGCAGCATTAATGCTGCTACAATTTGCTCACAGACGAGGTAACAAACAAGGCGCCAAAGCCATATTTTATATATATTGTTTAAATAAGGAATTCGGTCGGTTCGGTCAAAAAAGTATGCTTTGATGTTGTTGACAGACCAATTGATACGTCGATTTTACAATATGCAGAATTGACACCAACCGAACTGCCAATTATATCGATCGACGTCGGTTTAGTAGGTTTTGGTCCGTCGGGATCGATTTTTCGGTATTGTTTGATCACCCCTAGTGGAGAGCCAACACCATGCTTCCCCTTAATGTACATTATAAGGCATTTTTGGTCTAATACCCATGCAAGTCAAAATGGATAAGGTTATACGCCAGAGGGGAGCACTCATCTAGACTTCGATTGACATGAAATCTGGCGAGCTTACATCTTCCCCTTATATGAACTTAACTCCAGAGCTGCTCGTCAAAACTCATGAAGGAACCTCGACTTTTGAGGCTATGGCCTGAGGCCCCATCTAGCCTGTCACTAACACTGCCAACACCACCGTTGCCACCAATCTTGCTTGTGCCTTTGCCAACACTCGTCTTGTTCTATTAAATGATGCATCATTCTCCTCAGTCCCATTACAAAACTTCTCTCTCTCGATCCCTCACTGTGGCTCGACGAGTGACACTCGCGTGCCACCACTACTCTTGTCCACAACATGGGAGTGACAACCTACTCTCTTTTAGTACAGTTGTGACACTCTCCCCCACATAAACTAGTCATCGTCCTCGATGACTTACTCGTGGGCACAATCCACCTCATCACATAATGGATTGTGACACTGGGCAATTGGAAGAACCGTTTGTCCTCGGAAGACATTGTTGTTTTAGAGGGAGAGAAGTAAGAAGATGAAAGATGAAATCTACTTTGGCATGAGCATGGAGTTTGGCCTATTAGAAGTATTAAAGTAGGGCAATTTGGACGTTAGTCCTTGTTATAACTACCATTAACTCCATCGATTGACAGTTAATCCTTTGTTTCGATTCCCCAAGCGCCATGATTATTGACATGCAATGTGCGTGCGCGACTATTAAGTTCTCAAATCGATATCACGATCTATAATCGATATCAATATCAAGAATCCATATTGAGATTGAGATTGATTATACAGATCGAGATCGAGACCAATAGTTTCATATCGAGATAAGCAACCATATTGAAATCGAGATGAAAATAGAATATGTTAAAATATTTGATGGGTTAGGGTTTACAGTCCCACTTTCGAAACATTACTTTTTTCGCATTGCCTTTTTAATTTCTTGTAGATTCCTTTCCCTTACTTTTTCACATCGCCTTCTTCAGGTACAAATCTCCCTTCCTCCTTTGTCCCCCCCTCCAAAAATTATTCATGAGGAACAATTTTCTATTTTCCTCCCATATTCTATTATTCTTTACAAATGAGTCTTTAATCTGATTTCTATGATTGTCATCAATTATGCTTCTTTTTGTAGGATTCTTGCACGATTTTGTTGTTGTCATTACCGTTGTAGTTTTAGGTACGTGTCTCCCTCATGTTTCGTGTGCGTATAATTGCTATTGATGTTTCACTTTGTTGTATTCTCCTGTTATTTGGTCATTGTTCTTTGTTTGTTTTTCTTATTGATAACACACAAAATGTGTTATCTCTAGGTTTTACTTTTGTTAGTCTTTATAGCTTATTCGGTGCTTTTCACGAGTTTATTTATTGAAATTTTAGTATTCGAGCAATTGGAGCAAAAACTGAAAATTGTGGAGATACCATAGCGAGTTTGGAGTCAATGGAGCACAAATAGAGGGAATAAGTCGAGAAAAGAAGGAAAATGGACCAAAGATCTTGAGGGCCCAGCGTTGAGATGCCATCAGTAGCATCTCAACGCCATAAATGCAGCCAAACCAGCCAGAAAGATCGCACAGGTAGTGTTGAGACGCTGCTTATAGCGTCTTAATGCTACCTTTCCTATTTCGAAAGCACGCGTTTTAGGAAGACAACGTCTTGACGCTGCAACCTAGCGTCTCGACGCTGTCACGGTTTCTTTAAATACTTCTTTATGTGCTTGCGGAAAGGGAGAGTTGTCTTAGAGAGATTAGAAACCTAAATTGATTTTTACACATTTTTGGAGACCAAAGGAGACTCTATGGAGCTGGGAGTGGAGATTCAAAGCTCGTGATCGTGGAGATTACTTAGGGAACGAGGATTAATACGTCATTAGAGTTTTCTCTTCTCTCTTAATTTGTAGTTAACATTATGGATTTCTATTTTAGTCTAAATTTAATGATTATGAGTGGTTAGACTTATTTCTAGGGGATTGATGTTGCCATTGAATTCATTATTTTAGTTATTAATCCATATTTTGATTATGTTATAACTATTCATGCTTGTATGTTTTAGTGCTTGTAAGTCTTTGGCCAAGGGTTGCATGATTTATTGGTTTGATTTATTGCTTGAGTGAGTAATATTTAGACTAGAATAAATATTGACATGACTTATTGTAAATTCTTGTATGCGAATAAAGAATTCTTTGAGAAGCATAAAAAGAAGTTCTTAATGTTTTGTATGCTATTTAAATCTAGATGGATACATTAGGTTTATAGTATTGCATGAGGTTAATTTGGTTTGGAAGAGTCTTTTGATATTCTTACTTCTTGCTTATAGTTATGCATGATCACCCCTTTGATTAATTGATTAAAATAATGGTTCAATTGGTGAAGTCAGTTCTCTAAATTTTCTCTCTTTGAAATCTCCCGTTGTTTTTTTTTTTTTTGTCTTATTAAATAGTTTTTTCCTAACAAATTGCTTCTCTAAATAAAATTGGAAGTTAATATTCACGGTAATCAATTGATCTAGAAAACCATTCCCGAGGACGATACTCCGCACTTACTAATCAATATACTAAAACTTGACACCGTACACTTGCGGCTTTATATGGTCACAAAATCACGCAACACTTATGTATTACAACTTGGTGGTTGTATGATAGCAATGATAGACAAGATTTTGTAATTTCTTTAATTTGAGGTATTAATAGTGTCATGTATTGTTTGTATTAGATATGACTCAACTTACCAAGAAGAAAATATGTATAGTTTTAAATATTTTAGTTGTCATCATTTGAGAAATACTTGCAATATGTATTGCCATATGTGCGCATTGTTGTGTACATTTTTTTTAGGGGAAACATGAGTAAACATTCTTTAAGATGATGTATCAGTTATGTCACCTACAATCTTTAGTTAAGGAGAATGATTTCAGTTGTGTCAATCAACTTCGGATGGATAGGCGAACCTTATGTAAGTTATGTACCATCCTTAAGGTAAAAGGATAACTAAAGGGGACAAAGAATATGAGTGTAGAAGAAATGGTCACAACATTTTTGCATATTTTAGCACACCATGCGAAGAATAGAGTTGTGAGCTTCACTTTTAAGAGATCTGGACAAACTGTTAGCAAGTGTTTCCATGAATGTCTAAGAGCTATGTTTCGGTGCCAAAAGTGCTTTTGGAAGAGACCTGAGCCAATTTTGGAAAATTCAATGGACTACCAATGGAAGTGGTTTAAGGTACACAATGTATATTTGAAGTAGTTTCATCTAATGCTATGATTACTACTAATGCACATTAATTTTTTCTTGTTAGGAGTTTTTGGGTACTCTAGACAAAATTCACATCAAGGTCCATGTTCCGAAGTCTGAAAAATCAAAGTATAGAACAAGGAAAAACGAAATTGCAAATAATGTTGACGTGAGCTTGTCGAGGGCTTGTCAAATTACAATTTATAAACCGATCTTAAGCCACTTGTAGCATTGAGTGGACCGGGTCAATCTCAGGAAATCGAATATTAATTTCTCAAGTAAAATTTGCAAATGAGGAAACAAATAAAAAATTGGGGGTTTGAGTTTTTGCAAATAAAATAAAATATAAGAAAATAAAAATAAAGATAAATTAAATCTTACCAAATTTCAATTCAAAGGCACGATTTTATCCAATTGCAAAGTTGATCATAGACACACAAAACGTTTTAACTTAATTATGCAAGCACTTAGTCAACTTATTAGGAAACCTAAAAAAGTAACAAATTCTCTAAAGTCATCAACTCTAACAAACGTCAAAGTTAATGCTTATTACCTAAACAATTTTGATGAAACTGTTCCAAATTATTTAGATAAAAGCATTAAGTGCTTTAGAAGGACTAAGACAACCAATTAGATAAAATAACTTTAATCTAATCAAGATGCTTCTTTAATTCCTAGAATTAAACATGCAAGCTATGCAATTATGGAAACCCATAAAACACACACATGTAATAATCCTATCACTACAAAGTTCAATCAATATGACAATTACGGATCATGCATTATGACTAACAATCAAACATATAAAATGATCGAGACGTCAATTCAATAAAAAAATACATGCTCATAAAATAAACACAATAATCAAAGAATACTTGCAATTATAAGAAAATTACATTAAAGTACAAGCCTCACAACATTGCAATTGGTTGCAACTGACCTATGAATTGGAACACTTACCTTAGTCGCTCATCGTGATGATGTAGCAAAGGTTCGTCATTGGTTCGATATAGTGCCAAAAGAAAAGTAAAGGAAAAGGGAGAAAAACTCTAAAAACTATTGCCTAGAAATATTACACTAGGAGCGAAAAAACCCCTGCAGCTGTCCAAAAGAAGGCTTAAATAGCCTTGAAGTAGACAACTTGCACAAGTAAAAAACCTAAATTCTAGAAAGATATTTTCCCAAAACAATTAGGGAATAGTATTCAAAATAAAATAAAATAAAGTAAATAATTTTCTATCTTGCAAAATGCTGGAAAATACATCTAAAAATCGAAAATCCTTTCCTAAATTCTCAAAATGAACATAGAAGGTTGCAAATAAGGAAAGTTTCTAGATTGCACAGTCTTCAGTATTTTGACAATAACTTCTTATCCAAAATTTGGATCAATGTGATCTTTATATGGCTGAAAATATCTTTCAGAGAGCATTAAAATGGTATCTAATTTAGCTATAGTCCCAAACTTGATCAACAAGATAATGTGAACGGAAGTTGGCACAAAGTATTCTCAGGTACGACAATTTTCCAGCAGGAGTAGTAATCACTCAAAATATCATAACTTTCATAATACTTAGTAGAATGCAACGAGTCTTATACCGTTGGAAAGATAATTCAATAATATTCGATTTGACACTAAATTTGAATATATTTGCATCTCAAAATATCATGATATGATAATTCAAAATTGGTATAGAAATTCAGTTGCTCGAATCACCTCCAATTATGTCCAAATTAATTCCAAAATGTTACAAACTCTCCAAAACACGCGAATTGCTCGAATCCCTAAAAAAGAATAATAAAACACATAAAATCCTTCAAACTAACAAGAAATAAGTGTGATTAAATAGGACTTTATAAGTCCTATCAAATGTCTTGGGAGTTTTCTCACATGATATGCAATTTATATATATTTTACCTAGGTGGGAAGGTTCGGTCCATAATGGTCGAATATTGAAAGATGCAATAAGTAGGCGAAATGGATTGAAAGTCCCTCAAGGTAAGATTTTCCGACTTATATAATGTTACAATGCTCAGACTGAAGTAAGATTTCCCGACTTGAGGATAATATGACTAACACTTCCCTTCCCCTAATATGTAGGTAATTATTATTTGGTTGATGTTGGTTATACCAATAGCGAAGGTTTTTTAGCACTATTCAGAGGCCAATGTTATTATTTAAATGATTGGAGTGATGGTCAACAACCGAAGAATTCTTCAACATGAAACACTCATATGCTAGGAATGTAATTGAGCGGTGTTTTGGGTTACTAAAGATGCATTGGGAAATCCTTAGAAGTCCCTAATATGTAGGTAATTATTATTTGTTGATGTTGGTTATACCAATAGTGAAGGTTTTTTTTAGCACCATTCAAAGGCCAACCAAACAAACTTGTGTATAAAAATACTTTTGAGACAATGTAACAAAACATATGAATATTTTAATTCTAAACCGTTTTTATAAAAAAATGTTTAAAAAATGCATTTTTGAAAAACACTTAAATTAAAAGGTAATCCAAACGAACCCTAAAAATTGGTTAAGAAACACTTTTTATCCTAAACTTTTATGGAAGTAATACTTTAGTCCCTGAGTTTTAGTTTTGTATAATTTAGTCATTTTACTTTCAATTTTGTAACAATTTAGTACTTGAACTTTAATATTTAACAATTTAGTCGTTATATTTTAAAAATTGTAATGATTTAGTCCTTGTTGTGAAAAAGTTGTTAAGATTTAATGAAATTTCTTACATATGTAGATTAATAAATTGATTAAGGACAAAATATGTTTATAATTTACAAAGATTAAGTCTTACTTAATAAAAATTGACACTTGATTTTGATGGACTTTTTCACGGTAGGAATTAAATTGTTACAAATTTAAAAGTATAGAGACTAAATTGTTTCATACTAAAGTTCAAGGACTAAATTGTTACAAATTTAAAAATACAATGACTAAATTATTATAACCTAAAGTTTATGGTGTAAATTATTACTTTAAAAAAAGTTCAAGGGACAAAAATGTTTTTTAACCGTAATTCAAAATTTATCAGTCCACAAATTAAAAACAATGAGCGACATAATTCAAAAGTGAATCTAAGAAATCCAATTTAAAATTACTCATTCTTATTCGACATGGGTCAAATTTTAACGTACAAATTAGTTATGCTATTGAAAAATAATTGCAAGGATTACAATATTAAGTCATATATTGCAATTGATCTACTAGAATATTATCTCTATGAATTGGTCTTCTTTCTTTTTAATCTAAAATAATTGTAAGGATGACAATAATAAATATGCTATTGAAAAAGAAAATTGCACAATAGTGTTGTGATTGCCCAACACACTTCAATACTAAAGTCAGATTAGGGTTTTTATCGACCTAAACAAAAAATTGAAGTTGTGTGAGGTACCTTGCGTGTGATCCCTCTCCTTCTATTGATAGAGAAAATTGCCTAGGGTTTTTGGAACTCAACATGTCTATCTTGTGACATCTAAAACTGCCTACATCAATTCACCATGTGAAAGAGGCTCTCCTTAAGGGTCAACTCGGTTGGGCCAAGGTTACCTCCCTCAGCAAGCCAGTTTGACTCTTCTTCATATAAGTGTAGTCGGTTCATAGCTTGACTATTTTAAAGGGTTAGTTCCTATGAAGGACGTTTTCTTCTAGCCTTATACCCTAACTCTTATAGCCCTTGCCATGCCTCACAACTCCCATAATTTAACATATTGGTCCTCAATTATTTATCTTGTTTTTGCATGCTTAGTTTTTTTTCATTTTTTGAAATATTTATATTATAATCATTCTCATCAATTGATTATCAATAATTTTTAATCAATAAGATTATTAATAACTGATTTGTATTACTTTATAATCCATTATTTTTGTTGATTTTTCATTGTTTATTCTTTTACATAAAAAAGTAGTTCATTCTCTCAAACAGTTCGCGTGGCCTAATGGATAAGGCGCTCGCCTCCGGAGCGGGAGATTGTGGGTTCGAGTCCCATCGCGAACGTTTTCTGAAAATTTTATTCCCTAATTCACAATTTTTCCTTATTTTATTTCTCATACATACATAATATTAAAAAAATTATTTGATTTCAAACTAAATCCCAAATTCATCTAATTATATATTTGTATATTTCCACCTTCTACTGAAGTTTTAAATTTTAGTAAAAATCCAAACACTTTTATATACTATGAGTTTTACATCGACCTGACTTCACATTTTCATTATATCATAAAATAAGGGACAAAGTATCAAAAAAAAAAAATCACTAATGTAGATATTAAAAATATATTAATAATAACTTTTTTAATTTAAAAATAGTGAAATTCTTATATGTTAATTTAAATATTTTTATGAATTTCATAATTTTTATAAATTTTTTTTATAGAAATTTTAATTATATCGACATTTAAAATCGTACCTCACAAGTCAGAACAATCCTTCATGGAGAAGATTTTCCTTCTTCAACATTTCATTGAAAAAAAATGCTTTGGAAGAATGAACAAATTTTTATGATAGACCAAAAGATTGATAATAGTTAATTTTTTTTTTAATATTTACATCCCAAAAAAAGATATCTAGCTTTGCCTCAATTTAACTTCATGCCTTTTTATTTATTTATTTTGAGAACACCTAATTTCTATGTTATAACCTCGTAGGCAGGACTTTTTTTTTTTTTATTTATTTATTAATATTGTAAGTTTGCAAACTTAATATAAAAATATAGTATGTTTCAAATTATTTATGAAAATATTGTAGTTTTTATTAGCTGTATCAATGTCATCTCTTCAAGAGACGACTTTGAACACGCGGCTGAAAAGAGACGACCTTTTGCTGCATTTAAAAAAATGACACATGTATAGGCCGTCTCTTACGCGATTTATAAAAAAAAAATTTGCCTACAAATCGTCTCTTCAAGAGACGACATGCATTATTTTTTTTAAAAAAAAAATTCACATGAGCAGGTTGTCTCTTTAAGAGACGACCTACATTGTTTTTTTTTTAAAAAAAATTCACACGAGCAGGTCACCTGTGCCAAAATATAATCATAAAAGCATAGTGGCAAAGTGGTTGGGTGTCTGGTATAAGATTCTTGAGAAGTTGAGTTTAAGTCAAGGTATATGCAAGTTTTTCGTTTTTATTTCATTTAGCCTTTTCCCTTAAGTCTTTTTTTTTTTCTCATTTTTTTAGGACAATTTGTTTTCTTTTTTTTTTCTTTTAAAAATTAAATTGAAATAGAAATATTTTCTCTTCTCTTATAAAATAAAATAATTACTAATATAAATAGCTATAATTAATGCACCAATTTAGTTTATAATATAAACTAAAAAAAATTCATTTCATAATATTTATTTATGATTTATTATAACTTTTTTAGAAGTGTTTTTTTTTAAAATTTTCATTTAGCTTTTTCTTGAATTTTTCAAAACAATTTTTTAGGACAATTTTTTTCTATTTTATTTTATAAGAGAAGAGAAAATATTTTAATTTAAATTTTAATTCTTTAAAGAAAAAAGAAGAAAAAAATTTTCATAAAAAATAGAAAAAAAATACTCAAGGAAAAAGCTAAATGAAATTTAAGAAAAAATACTTCCAAAAAAATTATAATCAATCATAAATAAATATTATGAAATGATTTTTTTGATTTTTTTAGTATATATTATAAACTGAATTGGTGCATTAATTATAGCTATTTATATTAGTAATTATTTTATTTTATAAGAGAGAAAAAATATTTCTATTTCAATTTTAATTTTTAAAAGAAAAAATAAGAAAACAAATTGTCCCCCGGGGGGGGGGGGGGGGGGGGGGGGAAGACTTAAGGACAATGCCAAAGAAATAAAAAAATAATAAAAACTTGCATTTACCTTAACTCAAACTTTGAGTTCTCAAAGATCTTACACTGGACACCCAATCACTTTCCCACTATTGTTTTATGATTATATTTTGGCACAAGTCGTTTCTTGTCTCTTCAAGAGACGACCTGCTCATGTGAATTTTTTTTATAAAAAAAACAATTTAGGTCGTCTCTTGAAGAGACATCCTGTATGCGTGGCAAATTTTTTTTTTTTTAATAAATTGCGTATAGGTTGTCTCTTCAAGATACGACCTTCAACCTCGTGTTCAAGGTTGTCTCTTGAAGAGACGACCTTGATCCAACTAATAAAAAATACAATATTTTCCTAAATAGTTTGAAACATACAATATTTTTATAATAAGTATGCAAACTTACAATATTAATAAAAAAAAGTCCCTTGTAGGCATGATAGTGAATATTAACATTACCGTATGTTCTAGTCTTCAACGTCAATATAATGGATTAATCCATATTTTTATTATATCATAAATATTGGAAAAATATTAAAAAAAATTGTTAACAAATTATAAATAATGTAAACACAATTAATTTTTTTTTTGAGAAGAAACACATTTCATTTAAAAGAAAAAAAATAATGTAAACATAATAGTAATAATAATGATTTTTTAACCTAAAAAAATAATAAAATTTAACGTAGGAAAAAGTGTCAAATACTTATTTATTCAATTAAATTATTTGCATATGATTTTTCTAGAAACATCCATCGACAGTGATATTTTATCAGTATTTTTATATATTTGACATATCGATATTTCCAACAACATCGATATTTAAAACCCTTCTTTTATATAAATTTAATTTTTTTACAGGATATTTAAATTTAATTGAGAACAAATATATTAATTGATTGATTATAATAAATAGGACCAACTTATTTAATATACTATATCCAACCACCATAAATATATGAATTTAATCTATAATATTGAAACTAAAAATTTATCCTGCATGAATTAATTGGGTTAACAAACTTAATTATCATATTTTCATTGAAATAATAATCTATCAATTCCAAAATTATAGTAGGTACCAATTTAATCTCTATTGGGTCATTTGATAACCATTTTTGTTTTTTATTTTTGCTTTTCATTTTTTTTTAAAATAGAGTTATTTGATAATCAATTCTGTTTTTTGTTTTTTGTTTTTTTGTTTTTTAAAAGTGTTTTTGGAATTATATATAAATTTCAAAAAAAAAAGTTTTAAAGAACAGATTTTAGTTTTTAAAAAACTCAGTTTTCTTCTGATGCTCATTTTTCCATCTTTAACATATCTCTCTCCAACAAATTTTTTTCTAACTTCTCTCTAAAATTTTTCATCTCTATATAATTTTCATTTCTCTCTCTCTCACTTTCATCTCTACATAACTTTTTTTATCTCTCTAAAATGCTTATCTTTATTTAACTTTTATTTTTCTTTCTTTTCTAACATACCTCTCCACTTTCTCTCTCTAAAAATTAAATATTTTTACCAAAATTTTCTCTCTCTCTAACTTATCTATTTCTAAAATTTCTCCCTAACTTTCTTTCTCTCTAATAAATATATCTTTTAACTTTTCTTTTTCTCTTATAAATAATCTCTAACTTTTCTCTTAAAAAACATTTTCTTCTAAATGTCATCTCACTACAATTTTTTAAAAATTTTCTCATTTATGTTTATTTCTCTATCATGTCTTTTAAGTTAACTCTCTCTCTAAAATTTTTGTTTTCATTTAATTTTCTTCTCTCTAAAATTTACCTCTTTCACTCTAACTTTTTTTTTCTAACTAATATTTTTTATGAAGTCTAACTAATATTCTCTCTCTAGCATATCTCTTGCTAATTTTCTCTCTCTAGCATAGCTCTTGAAAACTACCCTAAAACCTAAATAGGATACACACAAAATGGAAACGAGCAACGCCACCTATGCCTGAAATTTTGACATCATAATGACGTAACTATAAGTAAACCAACAATTTTCAAAGACCTGAAAGAGACAGGAAAATACTTCTATAGCTCAGAGGAACCACTTAGCATTTGCCAAACTACAAAAAACAAGCTGAGTTCAACCAATAGTAGACACACGAATAGAGGCATCCTACTAAAACAAGAAAATAAGAGAAGCTTCATTCTCACAAGTCAACCACAAGACATAAAACAAGGACACAAAACTAAGCACTAAGCACAAGGAATTAAACTCTGGTGGTGTCCCCATAGCCTCGACAAGTCATCGCCTCCATCACCCGCCTCGAAGTTGTGCACCATCTGCAAAGATATAAAATAAAATAGCAAGAGTGAGTATAAATATACTCAGTAAGCATCCAACTTTAAAACAAACCAAAGATCAAGATTATACAACAAACGACCCTCCCCTAGCTCACTAACTTCTCCTCACTCTCAAACGCTCTCACACTCGGCTAAGCGCCTACTTACCTCCCTCGATTCCTCACTCTATACCTATGAGTCATGCAACCTATCTGCGAGGTACCGTCTCCCCCTAAGCTAGCATAATGCAATGAAGGAATGCAACCCTCATGTCCAATACAATGGGGGTTCACCCCTAAGCTAGCATACAACATGAAGGAAAGTAACCCTCATACCAAATACGGTGGGGATTCACCCCTAAGCTAGCACACAACATGAAAGAAAGCAACCATCATTCTAAATACGGTGGGAATTTGCCCCTAAGCTAGCAAAAGGGAAAGTAACCCTCATGACAAACACATCTCACAACATCCTAGGAAGCATGCTCATATGGGAAAAGGTAAGTGAGACTAACCCAACGACCATTTTTCTCACTCACAACAGACTTAGAACGTCGAGGGGTATATCACCACCCTAGCTACTCAACAGGTCATAAACCTCTCCCATAAATCCAACCCATGGACCCAAAGCACAACCGTAAACCCGAATTCAATCAACGAACAAACTAAGCATGGTTCGGGTACAAGATTAGGTAGCCAAGGCCTTATGATTAAGTTCATCTACCATCAAAAGATTCTCAGGGCCATGCCTCGACAAGCAACAGAATCACTAAGCGTGACTTTTTTACTAACCATCATTCATGAATCTCGAGCATAAACTCGCGCATAAGCTCAACAACAATCTTAAACAAGACCTCCACCTATCTGTGGCTCCTACGCACACTAGCGACATATTACCCTAAGTTGTTCCGTTCAAAGCTAACCCTCTATTCAGTTCAAACTCCACTACAACAGGTTAAGTATAACAAGTCATCCTGAACCATTCTAACACAAGAGTCATGGATAATGACTCGGAACACTATATACTTTTAGAGAGTTTTAAATCGCCAACTAGTCAACCCAATGAGTCAAGCATTCTGCACGCAGTCAACACATCCAACCTCGCAAGAAACTACACATTTGCCAACCGTTCAAGCGTTCGAGATGCACTATACTCAAACAAACTTCCAAACATCTCAAGCAGACACTACTTAACTATTTAGTCCAATAGCTCCAACGTTCAAAATTCCACAGCTAACCAAACATCTCAGACAATCCAAACAATTATGCTCGTTCCTTTTAAATCCACTATCCATACGTTCATACTTAATAGAGCGGACACAATCCTACTCACACACACGAGTTCCAAAACCCAACTCCATAACCAAGCTCTAAAAGTTGCTCCAAACTAACAATTTACCAGAACATAACACAAGATCGGGCCCCTCTGAAAGCCATACCAAAGATCACGAATATTTCTAGCTAATCAAATGGTCGTGGAACCCCTTTAAACCTCAAGCCAAATTATAAAAGTGTAACCCTCATACTTGAGGAGTTTACTAGGCACGACATGCGATGACCAATATGCTAGAGCGCATACTTGTGAGAACATACTCATCACCAATCAATCACACAAGCATCACAGGATCCATGAACTCCGTATCCAAAGCATTAAAGAGCTATCCAACTAGGCTACTTACCCTCTAGACTTAGCACAAAAACAATTAACTTCTCCTTCTTTTGGAAAGTCATTTGCTCCTCCTTAGGGAACGAAGGAAAACAAACCAAGCATCCTCGAAAACCCACGTCGCCCTTTAACTTCGTGTAAAAGCCTCAAACCAAACAACAATCCAAGCTGCCAATTCGACACTCGGAATGCTTACAACTAGCTTAATCCACCTCCACCCCTGCTGAACAACCCACAGCCTACGGGATGTTTCCCATGTCGAGTCAAGCTCCAAAATGCCCAAAAATAGCCTTTACAGCCACTGTCCGCACGAGGATTCACCGGCAATTGCAAAAATTGACTCCTTTTTCACTTGCTCTACTGATGCCGCCGCTTCAGACCACTATGACCTTGTTGCCACACAAACGGATGTGAGAGAGAGAGAGAGAGAGAGAGAGAGAGAGAGAGAGAGATCTGCAAAGGAGAGGAAGAGGAAGGATTGGGAGACAGAGAGATTCGCGAAGGAGAGAGAGACACTCACCAAAAATCCACGCTGCCCAGACCGTCCACCGCCGCATCGATCGAACGCCGACTCTCCCCCTTCGTGCGCCATTTTGTGGTCAAGAGAAGAAGAGAAGGGAAAAAAAAAATCCTCTGCCCTTTTTGCCGCACACAAAGGAGAAGAAGGAGAAGATATATATGGGTTATTTTCTTTTTTTTTTCTTAAAACTAATTGTTTTGTTTTTTTTGAAACTTACCACTATTCTTCAAGAAAAAAGACCAACACACCCTCACCTATTTCTCTTATTTTTCCAAAATTCGAACTTGACCAACAAGCACACTTATACCTTGAAATTCAAAAGAAATTGAGATCCAATCATTCTTTGTAACCTTTTGCCAATTTAATTTAGTATCTGAATGTTGGGTGTTACATCTCTTGCTAATTTTTCTCTCTCTAAATATTTTTCTTTCATGTCTCTAAATTTACCATGTTTTACTTTTCTCTCTAAAACAATTATATCTATACCTCTGTTCACACGAGATTTCAACAAAGAAATAAGACAAATGGAATGAACTTAATTTATATTGATTTGTGTAGTGGAGTACAATTTCTAATATGTTCCTCTGATTCTTTCTCTCAAATGTACAAATAACTCAAGGGTTGGACAACTTTTTCTTAAGCACGCTTGTTGATTTTTGGATTGGTCTTTTTCTTGTTGATCTTGTTGGATCTGCCTTTGGCTTGTTGATCCTTGAGAATTTATCGAAGCTGTCTTGAAGTTTTTGCACTTAATATGCCTTTAACTTGTCTTCAGAGTCTTCAAATCCTCGAAGACACTTCAAAGTCTTCTAGTCTTGAAGTCTTTTGATCTTCAAAGCGTCTTTAGTCTTCAAAGAGTCTTCAGTCTTCAAGGGTTTTAGAGAGTCTTCAGTCATCAAGAGAGTGTTTTCTGACTTTTGAATTCTCTCTCTTGTATGTGTGTTTCACTTAAGGGATGGAGCGCTGGTTCTCGAGGTTGAAGCTTTATTCAATCTTTAGATCTTCAACTCTTGAAGAGTCTTTGGTCTTCAAGGAGTGTTCAACACCTAAGGACTTTAGTGAGTCTTTTGACATTCTTTACTCTGAATTCTCTTTGAGTTCTCTGGTCTTCTTTGGAGAGTTTAATTTCTAAACCCTTCAAATGAAGAAGAGCTCTTCTATTTATAGAGTTTTCTATGGGTATGTGGGCTAGGGCTTTAATGCTTTTGAGCCCAACTGTTGGACTTGAGCTTTGTTGGCTTTGAGCCTAGCCATTTGGATTTGATTTTTGTTTAGCTTTGACCCAAATTCCATATGGCCCAAGTTGACCAAATTAAGTTTAATTATTTGATCAAATGGTCATATTGAAGACATGTGGCCTTATAATTTAGGATTTACCAAATCTTGTCTGTAAATTAAACTTGAGATACATGTCAATTTATAATTGGTCCCAAATTTAATTATTTGTAATTTTGTCATTATTTTAGAATAATGATGTGGCAACTTATGGTTGATCAAAATTTCTCATTCAACAGTCTCTATATTTCTATTTCCATGTCTCTGCACATTTTTCTCTATCTAAAGCATCTCTTCATCTCTCTAATTTTTTTAAAAAAAAATTGAAAACAAAAAATAGTTATCAAACATATATGGTTTTTGTTTTTAAAAAACAAAAAACAAAAAACAGAAAACAGAAAATAGAAAAGTCAACATCTGAAATGGTTATCAAACAAGGCCTATAATATAAAATTTGTAACAATTTAATTCCTAAACATAAGTACATAATGATTTTGTCCTTGTACTTTAAAATTTGTAATGATTTAGTCTATATGTAAAAAATCCTATCGAGATGAAGATCAATTTTGAGCATATAACGATGTAGTTCCTATAATTTAGAAACACATTTGGCTCTTAATTGATTTATCCATTAGAATAAAGGTGCTTAAGAACTAATTTAGAAATGCTGGAACTAAATTGCTTCATGCTAAAATTGAATAACTAAATCATTATTTCAATGGGAGTAAATAAAGTTAGCTTTTTGGCCCTTAATCATTAATTAATTAATTAATTGATGTATTCATGGTAACAAACTAATTTTCTTCATTGAAATTTTAGTATTTTAAAGTGTCCATAATAGAGAGCTCAAAACAAAAATTCAAACGCTTCTTGAATCACTCAAATTGGAGATCAAATGAAGAAGTTATGACCAAAACAAGATTGAAAGCAAATCGTATGTGGCATAATGACGTGACAGTTGACATGGAGGTCCAACGGGGGAAATTTTTTCATAAAAGAAATATTTAAGAATAGTGTGAGACCCATAAAATAAAATAAAATATCATCAAATGATGTGTAAAATATTGCTAAATGTAAAAACTATGTACTATTGTAGTATTATAAATTTTACCAGTCCAACGGTCAATTTTGCAGATATGGCATTGACGTGTTGCGGACATGACACCTTAGTCCAAATGCTTACATGGTGGCTGACATAGATGATGACGTAACACCGCGTAGACCAATAGGAATATGACACATGGCAACCTTTAGTTTTAATGAATTTAATATTAATAAAAATTCCAACGGTCAAATTTCAATTTTTTTAATATTACATTATTTGGGTCAATAAAATGGTGACACATAGCAGACTTAATTATTTAAATATATATAAAGTCAAATGGTGAAATTCAAATATTTTATTATTATTTTTGCAGCTAGTCAGATGTTGATACGTGACAGATAATGAATAGTTTTGCTCTTTCTCTTCTATTCGAAACTTGAAAAATTGATAAGAATTGGAAAAAAAATTCTAAAAAAATGTAATTCATCTTGGAAAGCATTTTCACAATTTAAAAAAAAAAATTCATAGCCATTTGAGGGCTTTTACTTTGAAGATTTTTTTCGACAAAGTTGTGAGTTTTGATTTGTATCAGGCACAAGAGGCAGGATCTCTCAAATAGTCGAATTTAGTTGAGCAATTTGTGGGCTCATTTCCTCAGGGTTGAACCAGAATTGAATACCCTGCTTCTCATCCATGTTTTTCTCATTACCTTTTCAGTTACCTTTATTTTTTCATGCACAAAACTCCAAAATCAACTTTATTTTCTTAGTTACCTTCGATTGCAACTTGTGAGCAATTGTGTTGTTAGCTGGAGAGTTTTTGTTAATCGTTCCCTTGGGTTCGATACTTGGAATACTCCATATATTACTTATTTGTGACAGCATGCACTTGCACTTTCTTTTGGCGTTCGAGTAGCAACCCCACCATCAATAGTAGAATACAAAAGTCACATTGCTCGGTATTATACTTCCAAGGTGAAGCCACACAACTTTAAGGTAGGAGATCTTGTCCTACAATGGGTCATGCCAAACATAAAGGAGTTAAACAACGGGTCAACCCACCTGGGAAGACCCATACCAGGTCACAAAGGTAGTTCAACCAAGAACCTACAACTTGGCCAGCTTTAGTGGAAAGCCAATGACTCACTCATGGAACGCTGAGCACTTGAAGATTTACTTTCAGTAGCCTACGTTAGTTCAATTGATGTAGTGTTTCGACATGAATTAAGTATCTTCATTTTTCTCTTCATACTCAAGCAAGTTGTTTTTACATAAACAAGCATGAGTGGGGCAACTATCTGGAATGAGATTATCATTGAATCAAAAGCTAGCTCACAGAAGCGTAAGACTATGCCTCAAGTATGGGGCAAAAGGCTTAAGGAAAAAAGCCTAAGACATGAGCTTGTGCTTAAGGTATATTGTGTAAGAGCATGAGACCTAAGGCATATGGGCATGCTTAAGACAGAGTCAAGGGCATGAGGAAGAGGTCGACCCCAGCTTAAGTGTGGTGAGAAGGCCGACTCCCGCTTAAAAGTATGGTGAAGAGGAGACCAACCCCCACTTAAGTGCGAAGAGGAGGTCTGATAGGACTTAGAAAGTCCATCATTTATCGTGCCTAAATCTTTCTAGTTGTGTGTGTTTTATGAAATTATTGTGTATTTTGTAGGAAAATTGAGATCAAGGCATATTTTGGAGTAGTATGTTAAATCGGAGTAAAAACGAACCAAACTGGAGGTTAATCGGGCATTCGAGTGAAAAGATACAGTAGATTCATCAAATTTCCCCTGAGGGGTGTCAAGATCCTACCACAAAGCCCTGTTCGACGTTGTAATATTGTAGCTGAAAATGCAGGATAACGTCTCAATGCTGTTGCAAGTCCCCTCTGAACACAGCATCGCGCGACGCTACAGCTAACCCTACTCAACTCTAGCACAACTATAAAAACTTCATTTTTGAATTAGGGTTAACTATAAAAGCTTCAATTTAGATAGCTTGGGTTATTCTCTTCGTCTTGTACAACCCTTTTGTAATTTATCCACCCCTCTCTCATTGTTTTAGATAGTTTTAAGCTTCTTTTGGTATTTTGGACTTGTATTATGGCCCCGAGTTTGATTGGAACGATGCTCGGCCAAAGATTTTGACTAATTTGAGATAATTAGGGATTAGTTTTGCAACAATTGTGAGAATTTTGGATTCAATTTCAGTATATTACAACATACTTTTGGCTTATTTACTCTTTTACTTAATCCTAGTTTTCTCTTCTTTGATTGACTTGACAAGTCAATTAACTTAGAGATTGCTTAGCTATGCTAGATGTACTCATAGGTGTTTTCGGTCTCTAGCTTAATTTAAGTAGTAAAGGGGCTGGTAGCAAGTAAGTTAGTTAAGTAGAATTACTTAAATGCATGTACATGGTGGGCCTTAGAGTGGATTTACAAGTAATACCTTAATTCGAAGGGCCCATCATTTTAATCTGTTGTGTTTTTACGAAGCTTAAGTCTTAGAATCTCGATTCTCAGGAGGGGCTCCTATGGTGTCTCGAGAAGTCCCTTCAGTCTTAAATGGTTGTAGTTATGCATGTCTAGAGTAATTCAATGATTGATGTTGCAAAATGAATCTTGACCTACATTGAATTAGCGTTTTAATTAATTTGTGGGTTTCCGGTTAATTTCAATTGCTTTTAAATTCTAGTTGCATGCCTTTCAATTCAGTTTATTTCAATTTCTTGCATTTTTAATTTCCTACCATTTTTAGTTTCTTGCATGAAAACCCTCTCGTTTGGTCTTAAGTCCGAAGAGAGAAGATTAAATTAACCAATCACTCACCTTCCTATGTTTGACTTGACCACCACTAAGTACTATAATTCTTGGTGCGAGCCAGTTTATAAATTTATTTGATTGTGTGTGATGAGCACTCTCAAATTGGTGTCGTTGCCAGGGAACCGCCAATTAAATTGATTTCTTGCTTTTGATTTTCTTATTTTAGTAGAGTCTATACTTGTCGATAGGACTTAGAAAGTCCTATTTTATCTAGCCTAAATCGTGTTAAGTTGGAGATTTTAATGTGATTAATTCATTGTTTCATAGGAAATTGAGCATAAGGCACATTTTAGAGAGTGTACGTTGAATTAGGGTTCTAACGAGCCAAACCGGAGGTCATTTGGACACTTGAGCGAAGAGTTAGAGCAAAAATGACTAGTGCTGTTCGGGGAGCAACATCTAGACGTTGCTGCAAGTCCTCAGAAGCCTTGCTCGATGCTACAGTGAGCCCCTATGATGTTGATGAGACCTAAAAAGTTCCTATTATTTCATGCCTAAATCATGCTTGTTCCATTGATTTTATGAGTATATTGCATATTTTATAGGTAAATTGAGTGCAAGACACATTTTGAGATAATACACTGAGTTGGGATTTTTATGTGATCAATTGATTATTTTGTAGAAATTTGAGCGAAAGGCACATTTCAAAAGATTCTACATTGAATCATAGTTCAAATGAGCCAAACTGGATGTCAATTAGACACCCGAGCGAAAAGATATAAATGATTGACTATTATGCCTTGAGGAGCGTCGAGACGCCAGACGGAGGCCTTGCTCGACGCTGCAAGACAGTGGCCTTAGATGCAGGACAACGTCTAGACGCTGCCCAGTTGCGTCGAGACAATGTTGCTAGTCCTCTGCGCGTAAGGCTCGCTCGACGCTGCTGCAAGCCCCGCTCAACGATGCAAGCAACGAAACGTTGGCGACAACTTCTCGATGCTCTCGCGAATTCTATAAAAGCATTCTTTTCGTTTTAGGGTGAACTCTCTCCAACCTCAACCTTCGTTTTGTGGTTTATTCCCCTATTTTTCACTGTTTTAGATAGCTTTTGCTTCCATCTTTTATTTTGGGCCTATATTATGGCCTCGGGATTGATGCAAGTGAACTCCGGCTAAGTGAAAACGCTGATTCGAAGGAGATCATCGAGATTCCATATTGTAAAGCCATGAGGTTCTGTATTTAATATATTTAAATTACTGCTTGGAATGTCTTTTGCTTCTTTATTTTCATTCCTAAGCATATTCGTAGGTAAGCTTGACAACCCTATACGCGTTGAGCATGCTTAGCCTAGCTATGTGTAATCTTGAGTTCGTTTGAACATATCGAGAGAGTGCTTAATTTGAGTAGCAATAGGACTTAAATTCAGTGAGTTTGTGAGCTTAATGCGGTCATGAACGACTGAAGGAATCTAGTTCTAAAGAAGTAAAGAGTGTAAGGGTTAATCTAAATTTGCCAATTTGATTAGTTTGGGCATCTCACTCTATCTAGTAATTCCTAGGGCTTAAACGACTAGTCTTGAGCTTGGCACGTTGCAACATGTGGCTTGGGTTGGTATCGTCCCTAGTTTAGGATTAGTTTGGGGTTTAATTAGTATCTTGTTCAATTAAACTGCACTAAAGTTTGTTAAAAGCTCTCTCGGGTTTCCATTGGGCTTGTTTGTCTAATCCCCTCCTTTTGCTTTAGTTTAATTTTAGGCTATTTACATTTTCAAGCATGTTTACAATTCTTGCTTAAACTCCCATTGGTTATCTTTTTAATCCAATTTTAGCAAACCAAATACCAAATAACACGCATCCCCGTGCTCGACGCGACCATTATTGCTACAAATTAGCGGTTAGTTTATAAATTTATTTGATTATGTGTGATGAGCACTGTCAATTTGGCGCCATTGCAGAGGAGTCAAAGTTGGTATTTTTCTTGCTTTATTTGGATTTTGTGTTGGTTTAAGCACATTCTTTTGCTTTGTATTTTTATTTGATTTTAAGAAGCAAGAAAGTAGAAAAATAGTGGACGTGAGCTGAGAAGCAAATTTTTTTTTCCATAACCTCGGAGAAGCTTAAATGAAGAAAATCATGGCCGAGCGTACATTAAAAGAGTTGTTCACCCCTGATTGGAATAAGAAGCCCCTCTACATAGTCTATCCCGAGACTCCAGGTGACTTCGAACTTAAACCTAATTTAATTCACTTATTGCTGGCTTTCTGTGGCAATGCAGGTGACGATCCTTATAAGTACCTAAAGGAGGTTCATGCGGTTTGCTCATCACTAAAGCCTGGGAGTGTAACTGAGGAGCATATTAATTTAAGAGCTTTCCCTTTCACACTTAAAGATCAAGCAAGAGATGGGCTACATTACTTACCGTCGGTTCCATTACGACTTAGAATGAGTTGAAAAAGGTATTCCTTGAGAAGTATTTTTCAGCCCAAAAAGCAACGAGGATCAGAAAGGAGACTTATGGGATAACGCAAGGAGACGAATAAAATATACATGCTTATTGGGAGCGATACAAGCGCCTATGTGTGAGTTTCCCTCACCACTAGTTCTCAGATCACCAACTTGTCCAGTACTTCTACAAAGGCCTTCACACTGCTAATAAGAGCCTAATTGACGTAGCTAGTGAAGGATCTCTGCTCGATAAGACAACCACTGAGGTAGGGGAAATCTTCTCAAGGATGGCATGGAACACTGCCAATTTGGCCAAACCACTGAAGTAGACAAAAGGGTAAGTGAATTAAAATATGAAGTATCTAATCTTACTACTCTCGTGCAGAAGCACATTGAAGGGCAAACTGCCATGGCTTGCTCTCAGAGGAAGATCAAAGAGGTTAATGCAGTTAGAGTTTGTATGAAACCACAAGCACCAAGCCCAGGCTCAGGTATGCTTCCTAATGATGCTTTAAAGCCATAACCGATGATTTGTGCCAATTTAAGCAGAAAACACATGCTACCATCCGAGACATGACTAAGATAATGACCCATCTCTTGGATGTTGTAATGAAGAAGCTAGGCACATGGAAGCAACCTAAAGCAAGTTCGAACAAAGATGCTAAAGTCGTTACTCTTCGTAGTGGAAAGAAAATTGCTCCACCACCCACCACTGTTGTTTTTGAGAAGAAGGATGAAGGAAGAGTTGAAAAGAAAGATGATGTACCCACCCTAAACTCACGAAAGGTGTAGTATTCGACCCACCTCTTAGTTTAAATACTTACATACCTCATGCACCTTTTCCATCTAGATTGGCTCCTAGAGAAGAATAGAAGATCGATGAAGAAAAGGACCAGGAGAAGGATGTACTTGAGGTCTTTAAAAACGTAGAGGTGAATGTCCCACTTTTGGACACTGTAAAGACGATCCTGAGGTTCGCTCAGTTTTTGAGGAAGTGGTGTAGCACAAAGAGAGCCTCAAGAGGTAAAGGGAAGAAAAAGGTAAATGTTTTAGCTTTAAGTTTACAAAATTTTCCTGAAAAAATGCTATGACCCTAGCATATTCACACTACCATACATTATAGAAGATAGAAAAATCAAACGTGCCATGTTAGGCTTAGGTGCATCAGTTAATGTCATGCCTCTGTCTATATATAAAGAGATGAACTTGAATGGGTTGCCTGATAATGGCTTCTGTATTCAAGTAGCAGATAGATCTGCCATGAGACCTCTAGGGATAGTTGAGAATGTGCTGGTTAAGATCAATGATTTTTTGTTTCCTGCTGATTTCTATGTTGTAGATTTGGGCACCAAACCTATTCATGCATATGCATCCATACTTTTAGGTAGGCCCTTTATGAAAACAACAAGAACGAAAATTAATGTTGATGGAGGAACATTCTCTATAGGCTTTGATGGAAATATTATTGAGTTTAAGGTTGTGGATTCTGTTGATAATTATGACTATGTAGATTCTTTGTGCGAAATGAAAAATTTAGAATTGCAGGATAAGTACACTGGGAGGTCAGGATTGTTGAATGGTGCAGGATCATTCTTGGAGGATCCTGGTTGAGTGGAGTGCCACACGACCTGTCGAGCAATCGACGTAAAAAATTTGTGCTTCCTGGAAGCATCCAAGTATTAAAAAATTTTACTTGCTTTCTCGTGTTTTGTGTTAGTTTGCTTGTTTAGTTTGTTTGCTTTCTTACGTCTTTGGTTGAATTTTGTAGATGGATGGTTTGACCCTAATTTAGAAAGGATTATCTTTAGAAGGAGGAGTTGTGTACCCCGCCTCGCCTATGTGCTTTGGAGCGTTAGGGGAGTATTTTTCTTCCCTTGCTCGTCTTTGTTTTTCATTTCTAGATACATTGGGGACAATGTATGAATGAGGTTGGGGGTGGAGGTTTATCTTTGAACTTTTAATGATGTTGAAGTGTTTAGCATTGGTTGATTGAGTCCTTATCTTTAGGTCTGATAGATTTACATTGTTGTGTAGTCCTTGTGTACCTGAGCTCGGACTTTTGATTGATTGTGTTAAGCAGGCATTGTAGATTTGATTGAATGAGTTGTTTGTTTTCTAAGCTAGGTAGAAAATCTTTTGAAAATTTAAATTTTTTTTGAGTGAATTCTGAGCATGATTGGTTGATGATGTGTTTGCTTTGTGCTTGATGAGGACAATTGATGACATACTTAGGAATGTTATGTTAATTGCTCTAGTTGAAGCATGTAATCATCATCCTATGTTGAGCATGTTTTGTGCCAAAATTTTCAAAATTTTTAGGACTTTCTTGCACGATTTGAGTATCTTAGCCTTTCCTTTAGTAGTATTGAAGGCTTAGAGTAGGATTATAGAGCTCATATGTTTGTTGTCACCTCGATAGGTGTAGAGCTAATTGTTGAGTGGAAAGATTGATAGCTTGTAATCTGTTGCCTAGGAGAAAAAAATGTGACTATTTGCCTAAGAAAATAAAGAAAGAACATGTGGTTTAACAGAAGATCATTCTTGAAAGAAAAAAAGAGAGAGGTAGAGAAAAAAAAAAGGCAAATAAGCTTGCTATAGTTAAAGATGAATCAACAGGTAAAAATAGCTACCTCTGTTGTGATCAGTTAGGCTATCCATTGAGCGAGTGCTCTAGATACGGGTCCATGCGACGGATGTTCGATAGCTAGTGCTTGTTGATTTCAAAGTGATGCAAGTTTAGCCGCAATATTTGTTTTGGGCATCTAGTAACCCATTACTTGCTTGATGGTTTGGGAGCTTGGTAGCTAGCTCTAGTGCCAGTGTAGGGGGAAGATGGATTGAGAGCTTTATAAACCTTTCCTGGGCCTGTAAAGACCGCTTTAGGAAAGCTAAGCACACACACACGTGGGAAAGAATAGAAGAGCTTTTAAAAATGTGTCTCAACGCATGGATAGCTTTTGCTTGTTTCTCTTTTGTGATTATTGCGATATTCCTAAGTATTGAAATTAGAGTCTAGTGCATGCAATCATTGATTCATAGCTTTATTGTTTAGTTTGTGTTTTGCTTAAGGACTAGCAAGATTTAGGTTGAGGGTATTTGATGAGACCTAAAAAGTCCTTATTATTTCATGCCTAAATCATGTTTGTTCAGTTGATTTTATGAGTATATTGCATATTTTATAGGTAAATTGAGTGCAAGACACATTTTTTAGATAATACATTGAATTGGGATTTTTATGTGATCAATTGATTATTTTGTAGAAATTTGAGCACAAGGCACGTTTTGAGAGATTCTACGTCAAACCATGGTTCAAACGAGCCAAACCATAGGTCAATCGGATACCCGAGCAAAAAGATATGAAAGATTGATTATTATGCCCTGAGGAGTGCCAAGATGCTAAACGGAGGCCTCGCTCGACGTTGGAAGACAGTAGCCTTGGATGCAGGATAGCGTCTAGACACTGCCTAGCGGCGTCGAGACATTGTCCTAGGTCTCGAGCGTGCAAGCCTCGCTTGACACTGCTGCGAGCCTCGCTCAACGATGCCAGCATCGAGAAGTTGGTAACAGCGTCTCGACGCTCTTGCAAATTATATAAAAGCATTCTTTTCATTTTAGGGTGAACTCTCTCCGACCCCAGCCCTCGTTTTGTGGTTTCTTCCCCTATTTTTTACTGTTTTAGATAGCTTTTGCTTCCATATTTTATTTTGGGCTTGTAATATGCCTCGAGATTGATGCAAATGAACTCTGGCTAAGCAAAAATGTCGATTCGAAGGAGGTCGTCGGGATTCCATATTGTAAAGCCATGAGGTTATGTATTTAATATATTTAAATTACTGCTTTGAATGTCTTTTGCTTCTTTATTGTCATTCCTAAGCATATTTGTAGGTAAGCCTAACAACCTTATATGCGTCGAGCATGCTTAGCCTAGCTATGTGTAATCTTGAGTTCGTTTGAACATATCGAGAGAGCGCTTAATTTGAGTAGCAATAGGACTTAGGTTTGGTGAGTTTGTGAGCTTAATGCGGTCATGATTGACTTAAGGAATCTAGTTCTAAAGAAGTAAAAAATGTAAGGGTTAATCTAAATTCGCCAATTAGATTAGTTTGAGCATCTCATTAAATCTAGTAATTCCTAGGGCTTAAACGACTAATCTTGAACTTGGCAAGTTGCAACCTGTGGCTCAGGTTGGTATCGTCTCCAGTTTAGAATTAGTTTGGGGTTTAATTAGCATATTGTTCAATTAAACTGCATTAGAGGTTGTTAGAAGCTCTCTCGGGTTTCCATTGGGCTTGTGGGTGCATTCAAAGCATGATTTACATTCTTAGTTATCAATGATTGGCGTAACTAAATTATATCTTGACGTGACTCTTTCGAATTGGTGCTTGGTTTGTTTGATCCCCTTTTCTGCTTTAGTTTAATTTTACTCTATTTACATTTTCAAGCTTATTTACAATTCTTGCTTAAACCCCCCTTGGTTACCTTTTTAATCCAATTTTACCAAATCAAATACCAAATAACACGTCACCCTGCGTTCGACCTGACCACTATTGCTACAAATTAGTGGTTGGTTTATAAATTTATTTGATTATGTGTGACGACACTGTCAGACACTGGGTAGCATTTAGACACTGCCACAATGATATAAAAGCTTCTCTTTGCCGTTTTAGGGTTCCATCTTCGAACCAACAGTCGTTTCCTCTCATTTTCTTACCCCTTCTACTATTTTTATGTTGGGATTTATGCCCTAAAGCTTTGTAATTATTAATTATTTAATAATTAATAATAATTTTGATTATTTTATTTGCAATATAATATTATCCATTATATGAAAACTCCAAGGTTATTAGTGTAATCTTGAACAGTATGTGGTTGACATACATGAGGATCGTGTTCAAAAAATAACTTAAAGAGTCAAGTATATGGATAAGGTTGGGTGCTTTATCCTGGTAACATTATTGATATGACCCACTTTGTAATAGTTACAAATGATCTGATCCAAATCGTTCATATGGAGACATGTGAGTGGGGGTATCTTATACAATGAGTTTGTATCAGACTGGACCACGAAATATTTAATATCTCTTTATAAATCTGTTAATTCAGAAGATTAATATTTCATCAGGATGACCATATGTGACTCGATCTTAATCCTGAGTGAGTTATGAACTCCTGCCTGTGAGGGCTTGTCCTTTAATTTGCATGGGTGAGAGTGACTTTTGTTGCCGATTCAATAAGCATACCATTTTGAGGACTTGACCAAATAGGGAGCTAGGAACATAATCTTACAAGATGGAATTCACTCATTCCCTTATAGGGTAAGCAGATGAGTAGTTCCCTTAAGTGCTGATTTTGGGACTTGAACAATGAGGCCCCACTCTCTCATTGGCTCTAGAGGGACTTAGTTTATGGTTGGATCATAAACAAATTGTTCATTAGAGGATCAATGGTACTTAAGGTGAAAGATGCAATTACAGGGTAAAACGGACATTTGACCCACCTGTAATTACAAACAACTCGTGAAGGATCAACTTGCATGTAGTGATTATATCAATGGACACAGCTTGTCCTACAGTGCATAAGAGTACAATTTAGGTCTATAGTGGAGTGACCTTAGAGTTAATGAATGAAAATTGATTAATTAAAGAGTTTAATTAATTAATTTTGTACCATTGGAGGTTATAATCTGTAGGTCCATAAGTCCCCCTTGCTAGCTCATAGTAACACTAAAAGATCAATTTAGTTGAAAGAAAAATTTAAAATTTTCAAATTAATATTTAATTTGAAGTGTTCAAATTAATATTTAATATATTAGATATATTAAATATAAAAGAGGAAAGTATATTTATTGTATTTGATACATTAAATATTAAAATAATTAATGTATAGTAGATACATTAAAGAAAAGATGTTTATTAAATTTGAATTGGATTCAAATTAGGAAATAGATGTCGTAGGAGAATTTTAAAAGGTTTGAATAAAATTCAAATTTGTTAGATAAATATATTAGATATTAAAATATATTATTTAATTATCTTCCCTAGACCACTATAAATAGAACCCGGTGAGCCATTGGGCATTCTTCATAAAACACACATCTCCTTAATAGAGAATTAGAGAATTCTCTCTAGACCTCTTTCTCTCCAATCCCTTGTGGATTTTCTTTCAAGAGGATCCCACAAGCCTTGGTCCTATGTTCGAGTCTTAGCTAGGAAGACTTTGTAGAGGAGATAAAGATATGCCAGAAATATCTCCATATTTACTCAAAATAAGTTTCCTTAACCTTAATTTTAGTTTAATTTTAAATAAAATCAAAGACGATCTAATGCTTCCGCTACGGAGTGAAACTTTCATTCTTTCATTTTAGACATTTAATTATATACGCTTGGAGACCATTTTACCTCGATTTAATTATACTTTTAGACATTTTAGAGGCCATTTACCTCAATTTATGGAGTCGGGAGTCCGATTGGTGATCATCGGCTAGATTGTAACTGTTGGGTTTTATGTCCTAAAACTCATGGTTTTGTAAACTGAATGTATATTCTATTTTGCAATAAAGATGTTATTGAGGTTTATTCAGTAAAGGTGTTATTGGATAAAGTGAATTGCGTCCTTTTAACCCAAATCTAATGAACTAAGAACCCTTGACTATAAGATGTAAACTTGAACTTTATGTATGACATAAAAGTGGATCAAGTTAGAGTAATAGTCAGAACGGTCTATAGTATAGGGATAGGGCTAGGTACCTTATTCTGGGGACACTATGGACGCGGCCCACTTTGTATAGTACTAACGATGTGATCCTGAATCGTTCATGTGGAGACATGAAAGTGGGGGCGTCCTATGCAATGAGTTTGCATAAGACTGGACCGCGAAATAGTCACTTAGAATTTTTTTTAACTCCGTTTACTGTTTTAACTGACTATTTTCATACGATGACCTAGGTAACTCGATCTTAATCCTGAGTGTGCTATGAACTCCTGTTTATACGGGATTATCCTTAGGGTTTAGTAGAGAGGTTGTTCCCTTAAGTGCTGACTCCGGGTCTTGAACAATGGGCCCACCCTCTCATTGGCCCGAGAGGGGTTCGGTCTGTTGGTCGGACCACAAACCAATTGTTCATTAAAGGATCAGTGGGACTTAAGGAACAAGAAGTAATTACAGGAGTAAAACGGTTTATTTGACCCAGCTGTAATTACGAATGACCTGTGAAGGATCGACTTACTAATCATGGTTATATCGAGTGGATAGAAATATATCTACAGTGAGGAGAGTGCAGCCACTGGGCTTTAGTGGAGTGTCCCGGTGGTTAACGAATGTTGATTAGCTAGGCTAAAGAGTTTAGCCTGTTAATCTCGTATCGTTGGAGCTCATGATGTGTAGGTCCATTAGGTTCCCCTTACTAGCTCGGACTAAGCCTTGTAACAATTTGAGAGAAAAGAATTTGAATTGTTCAAATTCGATTTTGGAAGAAAACGTTAATTGTATGTGATATACTTAACGTTTCATAGCTTAATTATGAATTAAACTATGATAAAAAAGAGGTGGACATATTTAAATTTGATTTAAATATTGGTTCGGTTTAAAACATGAATAGGGATTCATGTTCGGACGTTCAATTTGAGAAATCGAGATTGGTCCAATTATTTAATTTGATATTTGATATTAAATTAAATAATTATTTAAAATTAATTAAATTGTTTAATTAATTAAAAATTGATTTTATATTAATTTTGAATTAAAATTAAAATAGAAATTCAAATTCATTTTGGAATGGGTTTTGGACCAAATACACAATTTGATGAATAAGCTTTGTGTTTTTTCAAATTCATCAAAATTCCCCACCTCCTACTTGAATAATCCTTCTCATCTATGTGTTGTCAACTTTAGCAAGCTTGATGAAGCTTGTTAATAGCTTTAAGTAGCAAAGAAACACAATGGGAATTATGAATTTTGCAGAAAATTGGAAAAAATTTCGGTTTTAGACCTTTGCTCTCTCTCTAAAAAATTCTCTCAATTTAGGATCCCACGATCCGTTCAAGGCTTGAGGATAGTAGGGAAGATCCTAAGGGTGATCCACGAAGTGTTCGTGATAAGAAATTGGCCAAGGATTAGGAGAATTTTGAGCATCAAAGGTAGTGTTCTTATTCTATGTTTTTCCAGTTTTGAGCATGTTTTTTGTATGATAAAATTGATCAAATTAGAGTGCTTATGATCCAAAATTGCTTCCGCTTTCTTAATATTAACTCTTTCAGTAACGCCAATTCGGGCATAATTCGGGTTTGATCTATGTGAACTTTGTGAGATTTGAGTTCATTTATATATTGATTACTATTTTAGCATGCTTTGTTACGTTCTTTGATGTATGAATGTGAATGCATGATTAGAATTGACAACTCTCGCATGTTGGATCGTTCTCTGCTAGCTAGAATTCATTAACATTATCGTATCAACTTCTTGTATGTTTAAGTAGCAAATAGGCCGTGTCATGTGTGCATAATAGGGAGCTACCTCCCCATGTAGTTGGCATGATAGGCTTTAAGACAAAGTAGCTAATTGATTAATTAGGATCCAATTAATTAATTAGTTCTAGCCAATCCCGTTCTTAATGAGATCGGTTTAAGTGGTATGGAATGCTATTGTGCCCAGCCCTTATAGTCAATTTAAGATTAAAATGATGTTAGGTTGAATTATTCTTTTAAGGGATTAAGCATTAGGTCACTTTTCCATCAAGGTCAGCTAGGGGCTAAAACGTATTCGATGCATGGTTCATGAGTTTCGATGATCAAAGTTGCATAATCAACTTGATTATTTTTCCAAATTGGTGTTTTGGTAAGGTTATTCTTATTTCCTTTCACTTTTATTTCTTTTATTTTATGCAATTTAATTTCAACGCACTTTTAATTACACAAAACCCCTTGTTCCGTTTGATAATCTGAATTTAGGAAGTTAATAATTGAATTTAGACTCCCTGTGGATCGACATGGCCATTGATACTACAAATACTAGTTGCCAGTTTATAAATTTATTCATTGGGTTTGACGAGCCCGACCACTTGTTCTTTTTAATGGCTAACAATTTTAGGAATTTTGGAGGAGCCGCTTCGCTCGCTGGGGAGGCAATCTTTTGGTTATTTTTCTTTTCTTTTCTTGAACTTGTGTGTTTGACTGACCTCTCTCCTTTGTTTGTGCATGTTTACTCGCTCCTCGAGAGAAGTTGGACTTCAGTATTGTGTAGAAATTACGCGAGAAGAGTGGCATATTCAAAGAGAAGCAAGAGAGTGTAGGCATGAGATGGACCACGATTTCTTCATTGATTTATGAGAGCTTTCAAATTTGGAAGAATTGTCTGAAGAAGAGGAGATGGTGGAGCAAATGCTTAAACAGTTAACCGCCTTAAACTTGAATTAGCAGCCCCTGTGTATCATGTACCTTGAGACTCAAGGTGAGTTCGAGCTCAAACCTGACCTTATACACTTACTCTTTATTTTTCGTGGCAGTACAGGTGAAGATCTGCATAAACATCTTAAGAAATTCTACATAGTGTGTTCAGAGATGAAGCCACACGGAGTCATCGACGAGCATATCAACCTAAGAGCGATCCCTTTCTCTTTGAAGGATCAGGTGAAAGATTGGCTTTACTTCCTTCCACTAGGCTCGATTACAAAGTGGAATGAGCTGAAGAGACTTCCTTCCATTATGCTTTCTTGTGTTTTCGATTTGTTTTCTTCTTGCTTAGTTTATTGCTTTCTTAAGTTTGTTGGCTGGTTTTTGTAGATGGATGGTTTGACCCTAAATTTGAGAATATTATCTATGGGAAGGATGAAATGCTTACCTCGCACCTGCCTACGTATTTTGGAACATCAGGGGAGTACTTTTATTCGCTTGATTGTCTCTGTTTTTCATTTCTAAATACATTGGGGACAATGTATGAATTAGGTTGGGGGTGGAAGTTGTTATTTTTGAGCTTTGAATGTTGTTGAATTGTTTAACATGATTGGTTAAGTCCTTGAGCATCTGAGCTCGAACCTATCTTTAGGTTTGGTGGTTAGGCGTTATTGTGTTGTCCTTGAGCACATGAGCTTGGAATTTTGATTGATCATGTTAAGCATGTGTTTTTTGATTTGATTGAATGGAATGTTTGTTTTTTGAACATGTTGAAAATTTTTGAAAATTTTTGAAAATTTTTGTGCTTTATTATTGGATGAAGTGGATGCTTTGTGCATGATCATGACATCCTAGGATTTGCTCATTTTGCTAATTGAATGCATCTTTTGAGAAGTTTAGCAGGTTCTTATTTGAGCCTTTTTTTTAAAAAAAATTATTGCATTTCTTGAACACTTTAGAGCACATCTTAACCCTTTCTTGCATGTTTTTGAAGGCCTAGAGCAGCTTTATAGGGGCTAGATATCCTTTGTCACTCGATAGGCCTTAAGCTAGCTTGAGGGTGATTTTTGCATGAAAACTTGTAATGTGTTGCTTAAGAGGAAAAGATGTGTTTATTTGCCTAGTAAAAAAATTGTGAATGAGAAAAGAAAAGGGCTTTAAAAAAAATCTTGTTGAGAGAAGAAAACTAAAGAAAAGAAGAAAAATAAACTTGTTGTGTGCATATGGATCATTGGTAAAAAGTGCTACTCCTGTTGTTATTAGTTAGACCATCCATTGAACGAGTGCTCTGGATAAGGGTTCCTACGATAGGTGTGTGAAAGCTAGCACCTTTGAGGTAAAAGAATGTAAGTTTAGCCTGAGTTTGTTGGAGTTTTAAGCACCTAAGCTTAACATTGCTTGTTTGATTGTTCTTTGCTCTTTTGTTAGTTTTTTGGCTAGTGTAGAAGGAATATGGATTTGAGGCCCTCGTAAGCCTATTATGTGCTTGTAGGAAGCATGTTAGGATGGCTAATTGCACACACATGTGCAAGAAATGTCAAGAACATTTTTAAATTTCTTCATAGATGGATAGTGCATTGTTCAGTGTTTCTCATTGATGCATTTTTAGTTAGCTTAATGAGCATTGAGGATTAAGTTATGCATATTTGATAGCATGCATAAGTGTGCTATTTTTAAGCTTATTTTTATGCTAGTTTCGCTATGATTTTGTGTGTTTTCATGTATTTTTATGTTTATTTCTCAGAAACCGAGCATTTTGAGCAAAATTGGAGAATTGTGAGATAATTGGACTCATTTGAGCAACTTAAGGCTATAGTTGAAGATTCAAGTGTTGAAGAAGAAGAACAAGACATTTGGACCCAACGGCATAGCATTGCAACACCCCTTATAGCGTTGCAACGCCATTTGAGAAGCTTTTCAACCTTGAAAATCTGTAGGTCAAATATATTTTTTTCCCTTTTACAAAATTCAAAGGGATAGCGTTGCAACGCTGCCCCTAGCGTTGTAACGCTGTCTCGACACTATATAAGAGAAGTTTGTATTTCGAGCAAATGGGTCGTTTTGGAGAGACCTAAACCCTAATTTCAATAGAAGCACTGTTTGGAGGTCTAGAGAGCAACTTGGAGAGCTAAGGAGGAGACTCAAGGCTCGGGATCGTGGTAGATCACGTCGAGAACGAGTGTTGGCACATGTCGTCCAATTTTTCTCTTCTCCCTTTACTTTGTGTCTTCAATTGTAGGATTTAGTGGACTGTATTTGAATGTATTCGGGTATTATAGACTCTTTGTTGATTGCATTATTGTAATAAAACTATGTTTGATTTAGTGAATGTGTTTGTAACGTCTTTTATGCATCTTGAATTAATCTTTTAAGTTCCCGGCCATAGCTTTGTATGTTAAGTTAAATTTAGCTTGAGAAAGTAAATTTAGCTAAGAACTTAGATGCATAACTATGATTAATCTATTGCATAAGAATGAATAGGTTAATACTAGAAGTTATTAAGAGAATTTCATAATGCCATGTCTAGTTGTAGAAATAGACCGAGAGGTTGATTTACTTCTTACATGAGTTCAATTGGGCTCGAGAGAGTCAATTGAATATTTTAGTAATTCTTGGCTTAGGACTATTGCATGCTTCACAATTCTTTAGTCAGTTTCATAGTTGTGCTTCATGAATTGCAATTAACAAATACCTCTCTAAAATTAGACTCCAACTTTGTACATAATAGGTTAGGTTTTATGTTTTTGTCAAAAGAACCAAATTAAAGTTAGTTTTTTCTAAATAAATTAGGCATAATTAATTGTGGTACTTAATTAAATTTAAGAACCCCAATCCCTGTAGATGACCCTGACCACTATTATTGCAAAATACTTAGAGGTTTGGTTTTTATAAATTTAATATTGATAGGACTTTCGACAAGTCATCTATCAATATTGCTTCCACGGATTCCTAATTTCTTATGTTTGTTAGTGCCTTGCTCAAGGACTAGCAAGATTTAGGTTAGGGGTATTTTGATAGGACTTTTTATCGTGCCTAATACTAGTTGTGTGTGTTTTATGAAATTATTGTGTATTTTGTAGGAAAATTGAGCTCAAGTTATATTTTGGAGTAGTACGTTAAATCTGGGTGAAAACGAGCTAAACTAGAGATCAATTGAGAACTCAAGTGAAAAGATATAGTATATTGACCAAATTGCCCTTGAAGAGCGTCAAAACCCTATCACAGAGCCCTGCTCGACGATGTAATGAAGAAGTTGAAAATGTAGGATAGCGTTGAAATGTTGTCCCTTCTGCACATAGCGTCGCATGACACTATGGCGAGCCTTGCTCAACGTTGGCAGAATTTGTCACGACAACTATAAAAGCTTCATTTTCGAATTAAGGTTAACTCTCTCTGTCTTGTACAACCCTTTTGCGATTGCTCCACACCCTTTCTCACTATTTTAGATAGTTTTAAGCTTCTTTTGGTATTTTGGGCTTGTATTATGGCCCTGAGTTCGATTGGAACAATGCTTGACTAGAAATTTCGACTAATTTGAGGTAATTAGAGATTAGTTTTGCAACAATGGTGAGAATTTTAGATTCAATTTCAGTATATTACAGTAGATTTTTGGCTTATTTATTCTTGTGCTTAATCCTAGTTTTCTCCTCTTTGATTGACCTAACAAATCAATTAACTTAGAGATTACTTAGCTATGCTAGATGTACTTGTAGATGTCCTCGGTCTCTAGCTTAATTCGAGTAGTAAAGAGGTCGGCAGCCATGTCTGTTAGTTAAGTAGAATTACTTAATTGTGTGTACATGGTAGGCCTTAGAGTTGATTTACATGCAATAGCTTAAATCGAAGGACCCGTTGTTTTAATATGTTGTGTTCTGACCAATCCCGAGTCTTAGAATTTTGATTCTTAGGGGAGGCTCCTAGGTTTCTTGAGGAGTTTGGTTAGTCTTAAATGGTTTTAGTTACGCATATTTAGAGCAATTCAATGATCGATATTGCAAACGAATCCCGACCTATCTTGAAGTAGCGTTTTAATTAATTTGTGAGTTTCCAGTCAATTTCCTTTACTTTTAAATTTCAGTTGCATGTCTTTAAATTTAGTTTATTTCAATTCCTTGTATGATTTAATTTCCTTCCATTTTTAGTTCCTTGCATGAAAACCACCCCCGTTTGGTTTTAAGTTTGAAGAGAGAAAATTAAAATAACTAATCACTTGCCTTCTTGTGTTCGACTCGGTCACCATTCAGTACAATAATTCTTGGTGCGAGCCAGTTTATAAATTTATTTGATTGTGTGTGATGAGCACTCTCAAGGCTGACCCCTACCTAAGCGTGTGGTGAGGAGGTCGAGCCCTACCTAAGGGGCGGTGAGGAAGTCGACCCCGCCTAAGGACGAGCGAGGATGCCAACTCTAGGTTGATCCCCATGAGGAACTAAGGCAGAACCAAAGTCAAGAAGGACGAACCAATGAAGTAAAATATACTCTTGACTCCGAACTAGACATGCCTTACAGTGTCGACCCAAAGGGTAGGGCAACTATTATGGGTGAAATTATCGACAAGGCCAGAAGCCCGCCACAAATAAGAGCCCAAAGAAGCAAGCAACCGAGAACCCATGAGGCTGATCTCAAGACTCTCGGGTTGACCAAGCCTTATGAGGCCAACTTGGGTGGGGGTCGACCATGCCTACATAGGGCTGACCACCGGGTCGACCATGCTACATGGGGCCGACCCATGTGGGGGTCGGCCAGCCTTCATGAGGTCGACCAGGGTGGGGGTCAGCCGAAAATTAAGATCTCTGCCACGGTCATAGTAACAGTCCAGTCTTGAAACCATTTCTTGTATTTAACGCCTCATGTGAATCACGGCAGGATTGTAGCAATCTATTATGATGATAGTTTCTAAACCATTCCATAAATAGTATAATTTAGTAGTTAGAAAGGTACATCAAAATACACGCCTACTACTCTTTAAGCATTTGCAAACCCAATACTGACTTAAGTGTCAGAGTGGAGGTGACTTAGAACCACCCCCTTAGCTCATCTCTTTTATTTTGCAGGCACGTTCCATTCAACAACAATACAAATTGATCGTTGATTCTCCAACCAAAATCTGGTATCAACAGCTCCAATTTGGATAAAGTACTGAATATCTAATATTTGAATTCTTACCTCCCACAAGCCACACTAGAAAAAAAAGTGATTTGGTGCAAATTTATTTTCATGGATAGAAGAGAGTTTGGCCCTTACATTTTCATTTAAAATTTTTTTTCTTGCTTTCTTGTTTATAATTAATCTTTTTATTTATTTTAGTTTTTTTGAAATGTTTATTTTTTAATTTTAAAATGGTATATATCTAGACCTATGCTTTTTTTAATGGATAACTATGTAGTTATACCAAAAAGCATAAATATTTACAGTTTTATTACATACTGCATAATTGTATTATATATATATATATATATATATATATGGATAAATTGATATGTGTTTCTATACTAAAAGAAAATGTATGTTCCTGTACTATAAAAAAATGGTGTGTTTTTCAAGGTTAAAAGTCATGTTTATTTGATAAGACTTCATGCATGTGTATGACATATGTGTTTTTATGAAAAAGATAGTAGGAATTACCCTCCTTATCATGTTGATGTACATTCATGAAGGAGCTTTATAGAGAGGCCTGCACCATGCATAGGTAGATCGTCAATTATATTATGTTAGGTTTTGGACTTATACAACGCACTTAGACTTCACAAGAGTTGACATTTACAAGTATCATATACAACTTATCAAAAGAGCTTATTTGTTGGGTGAGACCTGCAACACTAACAGATTGTCCATTATCTTATGATGGGGTTTAGTCTCACACAAGACTCACTTAAGCACCACCAAGAATCGGTACAAGTGACTTAATTTGTTTAATTTGGCCAAGTTTTGTCTATTAATTAATAAGTTTAAGGTTTTACATGTTTTTTGATATCAAGAATCATGTTATGTGTGACCCTATGTACGAGACTACTTACTAATTATTTTTAGGAAAAAGTCAATTTACAACTTTAAACTTTGAGAGTTGAATCAATTAAAACTCAAATGAATAGTTATATTCATTAAAATTCTAAACTTTTAAAAGCGAATCAATTTAAATCCTCTGTTGAGATTTTGTTTTAAAAAACGCGTGTAAGACTCTTTTTAATGCAGAGATTAACCCAATGTTAGAGAAAAATGCTAGAATCAAGTGAAAATAGTAATAAATTACTAAAAATAGTCTGAATTGATTCACTTTTGAAAGTTTAGAGTTTTAATTGATACAATTATTAATTTTGGATTTTAATTGCTACAACTTGCAAAGTTTAAAAGTATAAATTGATTCTTTCCCCTTATTTTTAATAGTCGCCACTACCCACATTTTTTCAAGTAATATAAATGTTGTCTAAGGCAAGTGACGAGAATATTTTCCATTTGTACTATGAGTTATGCTTCTTTGTAAGCACGATTTTTTTTAAAAAAAAGTTTGTTTAGTTTTCATGTTCTTTTAATTAAATTGTTTGTCAAAAGATATTTATTAAATTCATTTAAAAAAAAAAGACATTTATTAAATTATCTACTTATTTATTATTATAATTTATATAAATTTTTTTTATGGGACCCTAAATTAAGGGTTTTCATTATTTTATAGAATTTATATTATGAAGTATATTTTCCATAGTCAAATGAATATAGTTCAACGATAATTGACATAGACTCTTTTCTCTTGAGATCGAAGGTTCAAACTTCCATACCCACATATTTGTTGTACTGAGATATATATTTTATACTATAACATTTTCTCAAGAATTTTAAATATTACTAGTAACCTATTTACGCAGTTTAAGTCCTAAAAGTCAGGCCGTAATTATGGTTAATATTAAAACCCTAGTTAATGAAACACTGATATTATATATGTGTGCCCCTCGTCTCCGATGGAAAAAAACAAAAAATAAAGTTTGAAAGGGATAGTGAATTAATACAGTTGAAAAGGAAAAGAAAAAAAAAACATCATTGTGAGAGGTGTATGCAACTTGAGAGAAGGAAAAAGAAAGGGAGAGGGAGGGATAGGGGCTAACTAGCTTGGGAAAGTGAATGAAGAAAAAAAAAAGATAGAGAAAAAAAGGGAATGGAAATTGGAGAGATGAGTCTTCTCCTTCTAGGATTGTGTAACATACCTCACGCGTGAGTCTTCTCCTTCTAGGATTTCTAGTCTTTTCTATTCTTGTTGGTGTGAGTCTTGAAACTCTCAATTCTTTTGGTTGACCCAACTTCGAATAGACCAGCTGGCTTGACCCAATGAGGGGTCAAGCTCATGGGCTCAACTTGGCCCTTTTGCTTATCACTTATCTGTAGAGATATCCACGGGGCGGGGCCGGGGAATAGATTCTCCGTCCCTGTCCCCACCCCCCCATTTCATTCTCCGTCCCAGCGAAATTTTCCATTTAATTTCGTGGGGATCGGGGCGGGGATTCCCCTCGGGGAATTCGAGGAGATCGGGTTCCTTGCAGGGAATTTTTTTCCGTTCTTTTTTTAAAATTTTTTTTATAAAAAATTTATTCTTCAACCATAATAAAAATTATTTTTAAATAAATAATTTTCAATATAATTCTATTTAAAGTAAATGTTATAAAATTTCCTAATAAACACAAAAATATACCATATGTAAAAATATTATAATGTTGAAACAACTTAATTTCTAAAAATTCAAATTTCAATATTACAACATAGTCCTTAATTTTTTTTATAAAGAAATAGTCTTAAACTAATTCCTACTATAGTTTTTTTTTTTTAAACAAATTATATTTATAGGTAATAATATATATATATATATATATATATATATATATATATTCATCGGGGAGGGGTTGGGGTCGGGGTCGGGGACGGGGACGGGGAATATATTCCCCGTCCCCATCCCCGTTTAGCCAACGGGAAAAAATATCTCCCCACAGATTAAATGGACATCTCTACTTATCTGGGCTAAGCTAAGCCTCTTGGGTTAGTTTGGCTGAATAGGCTCGGCCTTAGCTTAGGGGGCTGGACCTCAACCTTGGTCAGTTGTGCCCAACTTGTAGATTGGGCCTTGGGTTGTTTCGAGGCTTTTTCCTCGAAGCTTCCTCGCAGCCCATTTACATTTTAGGTTTAATTTTAAACATAGCAAGGGAAAAGTAATATAAAAAACAATTTATAAAATAATATACACTTGTAAACATTAAAAAATCAATAACAAATTTGTGACTGTTATAATTTTATCAAGAGATTAAGATTAGAAAAGAATCTTAAAATATTTCTAAATATATAACAAAATTAAAAGGACCTGATAAATTTAGTTCAAGATATTGCATAAGTTTACTCTCTAAATTTTTAAGCCGTATAAATGACTATATTTTATTACACGTTTTGAAAAATGGCCAAACGATTTTTTATAATTTTAATTGATATTTATTAAATGACTAAAATACCTAAACAACTTTCATATCTAAGATACTATAATTATTTTGTAATTATAATAAATAAAATCTAAAATTAACCTCTAAATATTGGAATCCTAAAACAAATCCAAAATCAAAAAGATAAAATCAAAAAAGATAATGTGATAAGTGATTTTAAATTAAAACAAATCTAAACCACTTAAACATAAAACAATGCATAAAAAGGGAAAAAAAATATATCTAAGCAAGAACAAATACCCACGAATCAAATTTAAAAAAGAAACCCAGAAATCAATAACAACATAGCGCCCTATAAATTGTTCGTGAAATTAACAAATGAATGTAAATCACAAAGATAAAAAAAATGTGAAAAAGATGATGTGATAAGTGATTTTAAATTAAAACAAACCTAAATGTAAAAACTAGATCTAAGCAAGAACAAATACCCAGAAATTGAACTAAAAAAACTCCAGAAATCAAGAACAACAAAACTCTTGATAAATTGTTCATGAAATTAACAAGTGAATATAAATCACAAAGATAAAAAAAAAATGTGAAAAAGATAATTAATGTGATAAGTAATCTTAAATTAAAACAAATCTAAGCCACTAAAACATAAACATTAAAAAAAAAAAAGACTATATCTAAGTAAGAACAAATAAACTAAAAAAACCCAAAATCAGTGAATGCAAATTACAAAGATTTAAAAAATGTCAAAAAGACGATGTGATAAGTGATTTTAAATTAAAACAAACTTAAACCACTTAAACATAAAAACGATACATAAAAAAGGAAAAAACTGTATCTAAGTAAGAACAAATACCTAAAAATCGAAATGTCTAATTTGAAAATCTAAAGTAGATGTAAAAGTTCTAAAGGAGTCAATCTGTAAAGTGTTGCAAACTAGAATCCAACTAAACCATCATATTAGCAACCTTAAAATTGTTGTAGCGATTACCTTCATCCCAAATCTCATCATACAATATACTTATCGATTGAAGAGACATCACAACCTAAAGTAACAAGATAAAAAAAATGAAAAATAAAGAAAACATCACGATGAAGTTAATGGAATAGGAAACCAACGACAAAATAAATTGAATACCTGAAAATGGAAAGAAATCAACGAAAATATGAGATGATGAATAAAAAAAATTTGTGGTAGCGATGAAAAACAGAATGAAACTACAATGTATTAAACAAAAATCTAATTAAAAATTCGTATATCGATAATAATTTTTAAAATAAAATAAAGTGTTTTAAAAAAATGAATCTTAAAAATCCATATATTTATATATACCGACATTTTAAAAAATCACAAAAGGATAAAAATATGAAAGATTATAATATGAAGATACGAAAAATTGAATTAAAAATCTTTGTAATTTTGTTTTGATACACCTTAATTAAAAAAAGGAGAGAGAATCTACATGAGTAAACAAAAAAATTGACAGAGAATCTAACGGAGGGGTAGAACTGGCATTAACAAAAAACTTCTAAGGAGAGAGAATCTACATGAGTAAACAAAAAAATTGAGAGAATGTAACGGAGGGGTAGAACTGGCATTAACAAAAAACTTCCTCCATGTGTGCAACGCAAATGACCATAAATAAAAAGCTCTATCGGATGGCCATTAATCAAAATAGCTTTTTTTTTTTTTTTTGGCCATTCATGGAATTTTTCCAATTTTTAAGGTGATGTGTAATATATCTTTAAACTTTAAAAAATATAAAATAGGTCCCTAAATATTTGGTTTTGTGTTTAATAAATCCATAAATTTTAAAAAGTGGTTAGTAGGTCTATAAACTTTCAATCTTGTGTCTAATATAATAAGACTCTAACCTATAAAACATTTTTACAAAATTCAAGGATCTATCTGACACAAAAATAAGATCCTAATTTATTGTCTAATTAAGACCCTAATATTTCAATTTTGTGTATAATAAGTTCATGAATTTTAAAAATGTCTAATAAACCAGAAATTTGTTTAGAGATCTATTAGATACATTTTAGATTGACGACGTATTAGACATAATATTAAAAATTTAGGGACATATTATTCTCAAAGTTATAATCTTAAAAATCTATTGTACACAACTTCAAATGTTGATTGACTAAACTTGTAATTACCTATATACACATATATATTTGACCCTCTCTGATTTTAAATTGTATCAAATCATTCAATTAAGAAGGCAACATAAAATAAGTTGAATGAAAATATAAATAATAGAGCACCTTTTCAAGTAGTTTTCAAATTGAAAACCAAAAAAAAAAAAAAAAAAAACCAAGAAAATACAATTTCTCATGAATTAGATGTTTAGTTGTTTTTTGGTTCCATTCAAAATGGGGTCCCCACCAAAAATTTAAGAAAGCACTCAAAATACTTTGGATAAGAGCAAACGGTTGGTAGTTTGTGTTGATGTCCCATTCTTAGATGCCTTAAGTAAACGTCCATCATTTTCTTGACATGTGTAATCCTTTTTCCTCTTTTCCATTTCATCCTATTCCGTAGTCCGTACCATGTGGTGGGGGACCACTTGCACATGTTCCTTTCTTTCTTTCATGTACCCCTAAACTCACTTTTGCAAAGTTTTATTTTAACAATGAATTTTGAAATTGTTTTGAATAAAATACCTTTGAAGATTTTTCTATTAAAATCATGAATGAAAATTGTGTAAAAATTGGAAGGCATATACATGACAGTGATAGACCTGAAAATTTAAAAAATTGCTATATTTACAAATTATTTATTTGTGTGATATATTTGTAAATATGACAATCAATTTTGCCACCCATTACAATTATCCTTAATAAAAACGTACACATGCCTTACTTATGTCGATAATAATTTCTCTTTCATCATCTTCATTTTGCCTACTAAAGCAATCATAATGTTTTGTGTTGATAGCTAATTTTGGGTGGGGCACTAGGAATCCCTTTTGTTAGCTAAGACATCACTATAGTTTATTTTGATTATTATACCCTAAATTTTCGTTCTTTAGCTTTAAATAAGTTAATTACTTAATTGTGAGAAATATAATATATTATTTGTAGAATCTCAATTACATTTATAAATAATGCATGCTCTCCATATCTCTCTCTCTCAATTCTTTCTTTTTCTTTGGAAGTATATGTTTTTCCCCTTCTTATCAACTATCCTGGATTTTTTTTTAAAAAAAATTATCCAATCAATTTTTCTTGCCGCCGTAATTATTTTATCCTATACTCTTAACTCTTGTTATGTCATGCCAAAATTTCACTCATTAACCTAAGCAATATGTTTAAAACTTATTAGAATTTAGGAAATAAAAATGAACAACTTTAAGAAATAAAAATGAAAAAAAAATGAACAACTTTCAAAATTTAGAGACTAATGTTTTATTTTGAGTCAAGAAAGTTGAAGAAATGATTTTTGAATACATTATTTGAAAAACTTTGAAATATCTAAAGTTGTGTTTTTTTCCTAAAAAAAAAGTTGTGTTGTTTGCTAGAAATGAAAAAAAAAAGGATTAATATATATTTTACAAATAGTGCCTGTCCATATATCCTAAAGTGTTGTTAAATAATGTTTTATTATCCTTTGTTTTAATCTTTATTCATTCTCTTCCTTTGTGGTGTTTGAACCTCTTATATGATGACACGTGTAGGGTTTTATTGTTGCTGCTGCTATTTAATAGCAGCCTTTGTTTCTCTTTGAAAGCAAAATTCAATACATCAACATATTGCTGCTGCCATAGACCTTTTCCTTCTTGACTTTTACACTGTTATGTGTGATCGAAAAATGAAATTTTATGGAGTGATTAATCATCGACTTTGAAATCTTGCAAAATCCAATCATTTAGGCCATGTTTGATAACTATTTAGTTTTTTATTTTTTATTTTTAAAAATTATGCATATTTTCTTACATTTTCTTTACTATGACTTTTATCTTTCTTAACTGAACATTTGAATTTTTAGCTAAATTTTAGAAAAAAAAAAGTTTTCAAAACCTACTTTTTTTTTTTAGTTTTCAAAACATAGTTTGGTTTTGAAAATATTAGTAAAGAGTTGATTTTAAATATTTCAAATGGTTATTAATCGAGGTCTTATGTTTGAAATTTGTTAAAAAGTAAAAATACAATTTAATTTTAAATATTCCAAAGAAAAATCAACAAAGTGGCTCATTTCAAATATTGTGGAACAAAGATAGGATAAATTTAATTTAACCATAATAATATAATTCAGATTTAAGAAAATTTCATGTGGTTAGTAGGAAAAGAACATGATTTTCATTATCTTTTATTTGATTGATAGATTCCCATTGATTTTTTGTTTCAAATTCTTTATATTTTCATTTATGAAAAGTAAAGAAAGCTTAAAAAGAGAAAGAAGAAGAAAAGAAAAAGTGTAGTGTCCTGCAACTGTACTTTACAATGTCCGGCAAATTCACCTAACTCAACCGAAAGAAGACACCAAATCCACTACTATTAGAAAAATACAAGATATGGACATTAATTTTTTTTTTTTTTGTCTTCCTATTAAAAAAATTACATCACTTAAAGATTCATATCTTTAAAGCAAGGCTATATCTTAGGAATAAACAAATAAAAGTAAATTTATTTGGATGCCACACTAACTTTATAAAGCCATTACCTTTTTTCTCCACTACTAACTTAATAAAATAATATGTACAGGGATTTGTTCCCTATTTATTTATCATAATCATTTTCAGTTTGAAACAACCATTTTGCAGATTATTCCTCTTATTTGTGATGATTTGAGTGGATGTATATCTCTAATTAGATAAAACACTAATTACCATTTCAAAATCGATTTGAAAATCTCTTATAACCTTATCACTCCAAAAAAAAAAAAAAAAAGTGTATTGCAGAATACATTATCGAAAGAATAAGTTACAATTTAACTAGCACTAAGAAAATGTAAAAAAGAAAAGGAAATCAGCCATCAAACAATCATTAATTGTGGCTGATATATATTTACAAGAAAAACCTGCTGTAAGGACCTTTGGACTAATGGTAATAAATTACCCTATGATGGTAATTTTGAAGCTAAGTGATCTGCAACCAATCACTAATTATTTAGGTTCCGTTGGATAACTATTTAGTTTTTGATTTTTGAAAATTATGCTTGTTTTCTCACAATTTTTCTACAATGATTTTCATCTTCCCTACAATAGTTTTCATCTTTCTTAAAGAAACACTTGAGTTCTTAGCGAAATTTCGAAAACAAAAACAATCTTAAGTTTTCAAGCTTGGCTTGATTTTTGAAAACCTATGTAAAAATTAGATAACAAAACAAGAAGATCTATAGGTGAAAGTAGCATTTATAGGCTTCATTTTCAAAAACCAAAAATAAAAAACCAAATGATTATCAAAGGGGACCTTAGTGATGGATTGCATATATTATTCTTGCCTAATTGCTAGAGAAATGAGAGAGTATGAGCTGTTAATTGAGATTCTTTGGAGCTAATTATGAGATCAATACTAGGCTAATTGATGGTAAAAAACAACTGCTATCATTTGACCAAACTCAACCTGATATGAAAGAAGGCCTTAATTTATTGAAGTGACTGTTTGTGGTCGTTCTTGTTCTTTTACACGATCTTCCCATCTCGCAATTGTTGAACTAAAAAAAAAAAAGTTAATGTACATGGTTTGGACAACAAGTCACAACTTTGCCTGCCAAGTGGCTTTGGGTCTATTTGGAATAAAGCACTTTTTAGAAAAATATTTTCAAAAAAATGTTATTCTATCTTACAAATTTTAAAGATGTTCGGTTAATCATTTTAAAGTCATTTTGGATAATTTATCTTCAATTGTTTCTTCAAAATAGATTTTAAATTAATCCATTTTTTAAAAGTATTTTTTATTTATTAAAATTTAAAAAATAAACACTTTTGATCCTCTATAATTATTCAAGAAGTTATAATAAACACGTTTTAAATGATTAATATTTTGAAAGGTTTTTCTTTTAAAAAATATTTTTTCAAAAGTTATTCCAATGACACTATTCATGTGGAAAAATAGCATGTCCAAGAGTCTTGCAACTTACAGTTGTCTTGACTTAGAACAAGAATCTTTTCTTCACAATGCTCTCCTTCTAGCAAAGTCATTTTCGGCGCAAGGCTATTCTTTCGTTTTTTAATCCCCATTCATTTAATTGAAACTTTTGTTTCATTTGACAAGGAGTTCAATATGTTGGAATTTATGCCACAAAGCTTCATAAATTATATTTTATTATTTAACAATTATTTGATTATACTTTGATTTGATTTGCAAATTTAATTATCTATTATATGAAAATTCTAGGTTATTAGTGTAATCTTGAACAATATATAGTTGACTTATAGCAAGATCATATTTAAGAAGTAACTTAAAGAATCTATGGTATATAGATAAGGTTAGGTGCCTATCCTGGTAACGCTATTGATACGACCTGCTTTGTAATAGTTGCAAATCGTTCATGTGGAGACATGCATGAGTGAATGTATCATATATAATGAGTTTGTATAAGATTGGAACACAAAATATTTAATATTCTCTCTTTATAAATCTGTCAATAAAGGTGAGAAATATTTGAAAGAATGATTATATGTGACTCGATCTTAATCCTGAGTGAATTATAAACTTTTACATGTGAAGGCATGTCCTTCGATTTGTACATATGAGAATGGATTTTATAGCTGGTTCCCAATACACGTACCATTTTGGGGACTTGACCAAATAGGGAGCTAGGAATATAATCTCACAAGATGAAATTTCACTCTTTTCCATATTGAAAAAGTAGATAAGTAATTTCCTTAAATGCTGATTTTGAGACTTGAACAATTGAGCCCCACTAGTTTATGGTTGGATCATAAACAAATTATTCATTAAAGAATCGATGATACATAATGCATAAGATGTAATTACATGGGTAAAATGGACTTTTGATCCAACTGTAATTACGAACAACTCATGAAGGATCAACTTGCATGTAATGGTTATATTGATGGACATAACTTGTCCTACAATGTATAAGAGTGCAACGAACTCTAGGCTTATAGTAGAGTGACCTTGAGTTAATGAATGAAAATTAATTGATTAATGAGTTTAATTAATTATATCATTAGAGTTTATAATTTGTAGGACCAAAAGGTGCCATTGCTGGCTCGCATAAGAACATTAATGAATCAACTATGTTGAAAGAAAAATAAAATTATTATGGTTAAAATTAGACCAACAAGAATGGGCTAAGTAAAAGGCTACAATAAAGGGCCAAACGAGGAAAGAAGCCCAATACAAAGTAAAAACGGATCAAAATTGACACGGGATCGGCCCACAACGTGAGAGGGCGAAGAAACGGGCTTGGGCCAAAGCCTAAGCTTGTGGTCGACCTCAGTTTGGCTGAGGCCGACCACGTGCAAGGCCCTCCCTTGGGCCTTGCCTTGGTCCCTCATGGTCTATGTACTCTTGGTCTGCCCTGTTCGATCCTTCTGTTCCTCTTAGAAGACGGGAACCCCACAAAAGCCTTAGAGAGGAAGGTATTTAAGCTCTCTCTTGAGGGGAGAGCAAAGCAAGTTCATTCCAAGCTGACTAAACACTTTTAAAACTCCTTATTCTCTCTAAAGACTCTCTCCGACTTAAGCATCATAGCTTGTGTGACTTGAAAGGAATAATCAAATTAAACCCACAACGTAAGCATTGGATCGTCTTTGATTTTATTTAAAATTAAACTAAAAATTAATATTAAGCAAACTTACTTGGAGTAAATATGAAGATATTTCTGTCGGATCTTTATCTCCTCCATAAAATATTCCTGACTATGACTCGAACACAGGATCGAGGCTTGTGAGAGCCTCTTGAAAGAAAATCCATAAGGGATTTTAGAGGAAGAGGTCTAGAGAGAATTCTCTAATTCTCTATTGAGGAAATATGTGTTGTTTCTAATGGCTCAACCCAAGGGTCTTATTTATAGAGACCAAGAGAAAATCTTTGCCATAATTAAAATATTATATTTTAATATCTAATATATTAAAATATATCTTATATTTATTTGAATCTCATTCCAATCTCCTACGATATTTATTTATTTGAATCTTATTCAAATTCTATAAATATCTTTTATATAATGTATCTAATATACATTAATTATTATTAATCTTCTGATGAAATATTAATATTCTCAATTAACGGATTTATAAATAGAGATTAAATATTTCGTGGTCTAGTCTTACACAAACTCATTGTATAAGATACCCCCACTCACATGTCTCTACATGAACGATTTGGATCAAATCATTTGTAACTATTACAAAGTGGGTCGTATCAATAAATAGTGTTACCAGGATAAGACACTCAACCTTATCCATATACTATGACCCTTGAGGTTATTTCTTGAATATGATCATCTCGTATGTCAACCACATACTGTTCAAGATTACACTAATAACCTTGGATTTTTCATATAATGGATAATATTATATTGCAAATAAAATAATCAAAATTATTATTAATTATCATTAATTACGAGGCTTTATGGTATAAATCTTAACAATCTACACCACACAGGTGTTCAAATTTTTCTTGTCTTGTAGACCGTGTTCTTCTCCCAAATTACAAATTCACCATTGTTGTCACGTAGAGGTTAGGTGAGATTTCTCCTATCCAAAATTTGACAACCACAGTTGGCGCTATATGTGGGGATCGACAAAGCTTGCTTGAAAAACCTTATTGCTTGAGTTCAATCCTACGAAAAGATGAGTAGAATGTTGGAAAACAAGCACTGGAATGAAGATGAAGACGATTATGATTAGGATCGTCACCCATGACGATCAAGAGAGGTCACTCCTCTTTGGCCTCATACTAGCATAGGCCGACCAGAATAGGAGATAACCGAGTTGAAGAAGAAAGTCGACAACATGGACAAGTACCTGTTGAAGATATTGGAAAAGCTCGACAAGCAAGACCTTCTGAAGAAAGAGAAGCAAGAAGAAGGACCACATTTGATTCGAGACGAGAAAAAAGGAAAAACAAAGTTGGTTGAGGGTACGAGAGAGTCCAAGTCCCATGCCCAAAGACCAACTAAGAAGTTGATCCTCGAAAGAAACAAAAACCTCGTCAACCCATGGCCAAAAGTTTGGTGAGTAAGGCATGCAAGCTAAAATTTGTAGTGCAGGTCATCTCGCAATCTAATGGGCGAGGCTGACTAGGTAACAAAGAAGCGACGATCACGTGGGATAACGAAGCCTCATCGGACTTGTGAAGTCTGATCAGCGTGAAAAGAAAGCTGTAGGCCGAGACTGACCAAGCTAAGGCCGAGGTGGTGAATGATGAACGCGAAGCTCGAACCCAAAGTCTCCCTTGGAAAGCTGACATCCTAAGAATTCAACAGGAATTTGGAAGCCTTCAAAGAAATATTCTCAAAACTAGTGAGATCGAAAGATGGGATCTAGAGGCTCTCATAGAGCAAGTCTATTCTCCTTTCACTGACGAGATCATGAAAGAGAAAATCCCTAAAAAGTTCAAGGTTCCATCCATCACCCCATATGATGGTAATACTGATCCTGTTGAATACCTTGACACTTAACGAGCGCATATGGAACTTCATGGAGTTTCAAAGGCAATCAAATGTAGGGAATTTTCTTCTACCCTAACAGAACCAGCAAGAGAATGGCACAAAAAGCTGAAAAGAAAATCCATCAGATCTTTCAAAGAATTGGCAAGAGCTTTCGTAATGCAATTCCTGGGAGGCCAAGATCAACGTAAGCCTCAAATGAACTTGCCCACCACAAAATAGGGCCAAAGGAAACCTTATGCGATTATGTCTCGCGCTTCAATAGGGAAACATTACAAGTAGAGGGGTTTACAGACACCACCACCTTGATCGCCATTATTGCAGGTTTACAGAACAAGAACTCCTATGTTGAGTTCATAACCAGGGCTCAAACGTATATGAGCGCTGAAGAGTTGATACGGTCAAAAGAAGCCACGTCTAATCAAGAAAGAGCAGCAAACATGAAGGATACGACAAAACAGGGGAAAATCACTTTCCCAGCTCAAAAAGAAGGAGGGTCGAGGAGAGTGCCCGAGGCCAACCAGACCCAAAAGGCATCCCCAGCCAACAATTTGAGAGGTACACCTCTACGACCTGCCTCATGAGAAAATCTTGATGGAAATTCGCTATTTGAATTTGGTGAAATTTCCTAGCAAGATGAAGACTCCTTATGGAAAGAGGGACGAAGACAAGTACTGCTTCTTTCACATAGATCATGGCCATGCAAACCACGAATGTTAACAATTACGAGACGATATTGAAACTCTAATCGGAGAAGAGTATTTGAAAAAGTACATTGAGATGACTCGAGGCGAGGCCAACCAGATGAAGAATCTCCATGTGAGATCAAGATTATATTTGGAAGATTGACAAGGGGTGAGTCAAGCAGAAAATGGAAGGCAATTGCTCGAGAGGCCATGCATGATCTAGATTATCAAGATATGTATTCAGTCCATTGTGAAACTGTGAACCAAACCCTAAAATTCACTGAGGCTAAAACTAAAGTCATCCATCAACCACATAATGATGCTTTGGTTGTAACTCTAACTATAGCCAATGTGAAAATTCACAGGGTCCTCATAGATGTTGGAATTTCAGTTGATGTTTTATCTTTGACTGCCTTCAAAGCAATGAAGTTAGAAAAAAAAACTACTGAAGTAGAATTTGACTCCCCTAGTTGGATTTAGGGGAGAAAGAATTACTCTAGAAGGTAGTATCGAACTTCATGTCACCTTTGGAGACGGACTGAATACAATTACTAAGATGATTAACTTTTTGGTAGTAGAATGCACATTGGCTTACAATGCGATATTGAAAAGGCCAACGCTCCAGCAATTGAACGCAGTAGCTTCCACCTATCACCAATTGCTGAAATTTCCTACTTTGAATGAAGTGGGAATAGTGAAAGGGGAACAGAAAGCTTCAAGGAAATGTTACTTTACAGAACTCAAAGATATCAAAAGATCAAGCAACGAGCAAAAAGAACACCTCGGCAAGGCCGAGGTCGACCACACTCCAATGGATCATTAGGGGGCTCTCTTTTGTTTATCTTTCCTTTAGTTAAATTATCTTTCATTTATTCCAGCAAATTCATGTAAGATTCAAAAATTTATTATCAATAAAATTCTCTTTTTCAAGCTACAAAAGTGTGTCACTCAGGCATGATTTCAACCAAAACTCCTACTTGAGTAGAGGGCTACTAAAGGGATATGCCTCCATATTAAACAAAAAGAAAAAAAGCTACTTAGAAGATATGCTTCTCTATTAAACAAAAGGCAAAGAAGCTAAGAAAGAGATATGCCTATATGTTGAACAAAAAGCAGAAGCTACACAAAATGAGCCAGAAAAGCCAATAATCCCATGGAGGCCGAGGCTAGGCATGTTGCAAGTAAGTGATTTCTTTTGGATTTGTGGTTTGAGTTCATGAATGAGGAACCCATTTATCAATTTATCTTGTTTCGTAAGACTTAAATAATTCTATTTGTCAGAGTTCATCTCTTTGAAGAAGAACTCATTAAAGAGAAACAATGACGATAAATAGAAATTAAATTGTCATTAAATAACAAAGGAAAGTCTTACATCGAGATTAAAAGATACAATGGGACAAGCAAAATTCAAGACAGAAAATAGACTAGCCCTCATTCATATTAGCTCATCCACTCCCATTAGAATCATCGGACTCTGGGAAGGCAAATGGATCTTTCTTAAAGGAACCGAAGTCCTCTCAAACGATCTCATAATTTATGTCCTTATGATGCTTGGCGAAACGCTTGACAGCTCAGTTGAATCCACCGTCAAAGATCTCGTCTTGCATCGCAGTATACTCTTCTGTTTTTTTAAATTCTTCAGCCAAATACTCATCTTTGGTCAAGTGGGCCTTGGCTTCATCCAACTGGATATGTGCTGATCGAAGCTCAACCTTTGTAGACTCAAGCTCAATCCTAACCTCAGCTAAGAGACAGTTGGCCTGAATCTAGCTAGTCTGAGCTTGAACTAGCTCTGTCCTAGGAACACTGGTCTGTTGAAGAGAGGAGATCTTCTCAGCCATGCTCATTGCAGACATAGTGAGCTGACCAAAAGCCTAGAGAAAAAACAATGAGAAAGTCAGTTGTGAAAAAACAAGTGAATAATAAGAAGACAGGTGAAAAATAAATACTTACATGGCGTAATTCATGAACTCCTTGAACAACGACCTCCTTAGGATCTTCCATTTTGAAGCCTGGGGGATGATCATGACTAACCCCCTCCAAAGCTCAAAACTTCGCCCTAGAAGGTTGATCTCATTACTCACTGTAGAATAATCTTCAGGGAAAGCCAAAGTTCGGAGTTCAGAAGGAATCTCCTCCTCAGGAGAAGAAGGAATGCTCCTTCGAGTATGTAGAGTACTAACGCCAAGAGGTCGAGGAAGGAAAATTGGAGTCTCAAAAGTTGGGATACCTCCCACACATGAGCTGAATCCACCAGCCCTTGAAGACCCATCTTCTCTAGTAGCTTTGATAAAGGAACTATCTCAATTATGCTTGAGAACTCCCCTTATTCAAGGTGAACCCCCACAACAATAATAAGAAAACTCCATTAACGAATTGATAAACAACCCCAAGAAAGTTAAACAGATTTTTATTTGGAAACTTTGATCAATGATCAAGAAGAACGGAGAACTTGTTCCTATCTTCAAGATTTTGAACTCTCCACAATATAATGGATCAAACTAGATTGAAAGTTCTAAACATGCATTCCAACACAAGAATACAAAGAAAGCATAAAGCTTGAGAGATACTAAACTCAAATATGAGATTTCATTCAACTTCAACTTGTTTCAAATGACAAAATGATTGCCCTATTTATACTAATTGAATAGACACCATGAAAGGACACAACCCTTGATCTATTTAGTCTAATTTTAGCCCGCAACCCTTGAAATCCATACATGAACCATATTAAATGTGAATACATGAATTAAATAGGTACATGTTGTATTAAAGATGTGAATGAATCTGGATTTTTAGATTCATTATGCCTCCTAGCTGAATAGATGCCTCTTCAAGCTTGAAAGGATGCAATTCTTCATAATGTGGACACCTTAGCTTGGAAGTAAGCATTAAAGTATTCTTTTAGTCTTTCAATTATAATGATTGAACTTTGTGGCATAATGATTGCCTCATGATTGAATTGAATTGGTGTTGACTTCCCTTGGCTTTGAATATGAGCTTCATTTGAGCTGATATTCTTCTTGTAGACTTCTCTGATGGTCTCTTTGGTCATTTATTTTCTTATCAAGCTTTCTTCTTCTTTTTCTGTCTTTGAACCTCAAACAAGGAAGTAGATCGTAGAGGCATATCTAAAAAATAAAATTAAAAAATCGTAAGTTATAGAAAACACATGAAATAGAGGGGCTGAGGCCAACCACCTTGGCTGAGGCCAAGATCTTTCCAACACGCAAACCAAAGAAGAATCTAAAGTTAAATCCAACCTTCCAAAAAAAGGGGTGGAACAAAATTGATTCTAATTAGATTCTTTTGACTAACGAGGGAAAGACCAAGACGAGCTGGAGCTTTCAAACTTTTCACAGTTCTTACAAATGCTTGGGCAGCAACAGAACGATGGAACTCAGTAGGAACTGAAAAGAAGAAAACATAGTATGGTTAGATAAAGGTTCATGAAAGTAGTTTCCAGAAAGAAAGGGAGAATAAAGAGAATAACTCACCATAATCCCTAAACTTCATGGAAACTAAATAAACATAATTTTGGGGCCCATGGGCTAACCAATTGCCACTCACAAAAAACCATTTATTTTTTCATCCAAGAATCAAACTTGGTCCATCAATCAGTTTACCATAAGAAGAGCTCAAATAATAAAAGAAACGACCAAAGAAGGGATTATGGCTTAAAATGTAGAGAGACATGAAAACATGTGGTGTGAGCGGATTCCCATCCCCATATGTTGTCCATAATACATAACAGCCAATGAGATAACTCCAACTTTTTGGGACAAGCTGAGTGGGAGCCAACTCAACTAACATCAAGAAACTTTGCAAAAATAAAGGCAAGAGAAAACAAACCCCAAATCAAAACATGGCAGAATAAAAGGCAACTTTTCCTTGAGGAGGATCATCAATACGATCATTAGGTCCAGGAATCCTCAGTTGTACATCGAAGAAAATATCATACTTGTACTGCAATTGTTCAAGATGAGCCTCAATCACAAAGGATGATATAGCCTTAGAATATACAAAAGGTTCACTGAAAGCATGATCAGATGATGAATAAGCCTCATAATAACTTTTACTAAGAGACTCATCGTCAAAAAAAGATCCTTCAACCTTAGGAGAAGTGGCAGAGCATTCACTAGCCATCTTAACAAGCAAAAAAGAAAGGAAAATCGAAGAATAGAAGAATAACAAGCTACCTTAAGAAAGGAGAAAGAAGATGAAGAAAAGGGTGTGAGGAAATGAAAAAATGACTCCCTATTTATAGGAAATGATGAAGAGAAATTGGAAAAAAATTTTGGTTTGGAATTCAAATCAAAAATTAAAAAAAAAAAGATTGGGCACTGAGGCCGAGAACGACTTGCGCGCGCCAGAGGCCAATGGCCTGCACCTGGCGTGTGTGCCATGGATGTCAGGCAGGCTTCCGCAATAGGCTGGTTCGATTGAACTGGCTTGGCAAGGTCGAACTAGACACGTGTAAAACGTGTCCGGATCTTTATCTCTTTCCCATTGCTCATTTTCTCCTCTCCTCTCACAGTATTAGCTTGGAATGAAGCTACATTTATTCAGAAAACGCTTATGAAAAACGAAAAGCTACAAGGCTACTAAATAGCCAAAAATTTCGTCCTACGGGAGATCCAGAAGCTACATGGCTACTAGATAGCCAAAATTCCCTCCTACGAGAGTTCGAAAAGTCCAAAATAGCTCCTACAGTGCCCTTACAGGGTTTGATGGCAATTCCACTTAAATTTAAGGACGCCCTTAAATTTACATATTCTCTCAAGGAAAGCAGCACCAATCACAAATCCAGATGAGAGTTTTAGCCTCCAAGAAAGATCGAAATATTCCCTACAGGGTTGGATGACAGGCTTAGGGAGATCCAGTGTGAACCTTGGAGCCTTAAATTTTCTCCAAGAAGTGGACGAACACACTATCCAAAGGAGAATCTTACCCACCAGGAAATATCAAAATGTTTCCTATGGGGTTGGATGACAATCCTGGGGATGATTTGAGACGCAAAATAAGCGTAACATAACTTTAAAATTCCTACGAAAAAATGGAGAAATAGACACTCTAAAACGACTGAAATATCTCTACGGGAAAAAAAAACAATAATTAGAGAGAATTCGAGGCAAATCTTGAAATGTCACAAATGACTCCAAAATTAAATAGGCTACTCCCAAGTCAAGCTCCATGCAATTATTTCATATGCTTCTAATCTCAAATCCTAATTAAGGAGTGGAGGCTAATGTTATGGGTAAAACTGGACCAACAAGAACGAGTTGAGTGAAAGGCTAAAATAAAAGGCCAAATGAAGAAATAAGCCTAATACGAAGTCAAAACGGACCAAAATCGACACGGGACGGCTCACAAAGTGAGTGGACAAAGAAACGGGATTGGGCTAAAGCCCAAGCCCGTGGTCGGCGTCGGCCATGTGGCAAGGCCCTCCTTTGGGCCTTGCCTTGGTCCCTCAGGGCCATGTACTCCCAGTCTAGCCCAGTTCTGTCCTTTCATTCTGTTTAGAAGATGGAAACCCCACAAAAACCCTAAAAAGGAAGGTATTTAAGCTCTCTCTTGAGGGGAGAGCAAAGTAAGCGCATTCCATTTGCCTAAACTCTCTTAGAACTCCCTATTCTCTCTAAAGACTCTCTCTGACTTAAGCATCGGAGCCTGTATGCTCTACACCACATCGGTGTCCAAGTCTTTCTTGTCTTGTAGGTCGTGTTCTTCTCCCAAATTACAAATTCACCGTCATTTTCATGTGGAGGTCAGATGAGATTTCTCTTGTCCAAAATTTGGCAACAATAAAAATAAAAATTTAAGGTTAAATTACAAATTTGATCTCTATGGTTTTGAAAAAATTAGAGTTTAGTCCCTATTTTTAAATGTTAGAATTAGTCCTTATTGTTTGATAAAACCTTAAAAAATAGTCCCTACGGTAAGAACTATTTATGAGGATTTTATCAAATCATAAGGACTATTTATGAGATTTTATCAAACCAAAATGACAAAATTCTAACTTTTAAAACAATAGGGACTAAATTTTAACTTTCTCCAAATCATAGAGACCAAATTTGTAATTAAATCAAATTTTAAATATTCAAATTCATATTTAATGTATTAAATACATTACAAGGAATATATATATATAAGAAAATAATTAATGTATCGAATACATCAAATATTAAAGGGAATAACATATTAATGTACTAGATACATTCAGGAAAAATATATATGAAATTTGAATAAGATTCAAATAAGTTTTATATATTTTAATATATGAGTTATTAAAATGTAAGATTTGGTTTTGGCTAAGATTCTGCATGAATTCCTATAAATAGGACATTTGGATAAGTCTAAATAAGAAATGTGTCTAGAGAAAACCTAAAATTCTCCTTGCAATTTTTCCTTAAGAATTCCTATAATTTCTTAGTTCGATTTCTTTCAAAGAGGTTCCCACCAACCTATGTGAATGCAAGAAGTAGACTAAGGCAATTTAATTAAAAGGAAAAACTCAACAAATTTACTAGTACTAAGGTAGTTAACAAAATTTATAAATAAGGATTGTGACATTTGCAAATCCATAGGCATATTTATTTTCATATCCACTCCTAAAGCCCCATATCAATCTCCCAAAGGGCTAGGTGTTGTTGAGTGGTGCGTTTTTAAACTTGTTGAGTGTGAGAGTAGAAATGCTAATTAATAAGCTATTACATAACTCAAATATGTGCAAGCATACACATTGAACAAGAAATTTAAGGTAAAATCACCTTATCGTACTCCCCAAAAACTTTTTTCTACAATTAGAACGAAATTAACTTATGAGCATGCAACACTTCATGGTGTAATTAACAAGGTAACAAATTATGCAATTCTTTAAACTAACTGAATATAATTTTATAAAAAGGGAAAAAGAAAAGAAGATTAACTAAGAATGCAAAGGCCATAGAATTAATATGGAATATTATTGGAAAGAGACAAATAGACTTTAATAAATCCACTCATTCTTTGTTGGTTTGAGTTTTAACCTACTTTCGAACCTACAACAACTTAGCTCTAACTCAGTAGAATATGTCAATACCTCCTCAATTTTAGCACTTAACCATTCTTAAGAGGAACATAGAGTATGAAAACACACTTCAATAAATTTGACAGTATAAACTAATTAGAGAATAAGGTTTTGATTATAAGCCAAGTCAAAATGAGTTTAGCTTATTTCTCTAATTGTAGATGCAAACAAGAAATGAGTTCAATCCATTCTACAATTACAAACAAAAACACAGAACATGCTAAAGAGAAGAGGGAAGAAAAGAAAAATGATTTGTAAAGGTGACTTCTTTTTTCTTCTACTCTTGTTTTCTTCCCTGAAAAGACCTCTTTGTTATCTCCTCTCTTTCTGTGTAAGAATTTTGTATGAATCCATAATTTATTTTCCCATGACAAAGCTTTTATCTTTATATCCATTAGGGCTTCATAAAAGTTTTGCACCAAATAAGATAATATATGTGTCTTGCATGTGTTCACTAATGAACAAAAATGCATGCCACATCAACAAATGATCTGACAGCTAGGCGTTCTTCTTTTTTTCCCTTCACCAATTCGTATATCTACGCCTATGATTTTCCAAAAAATAATTATTCTTCTAAACTGCTCTTTTTAATCCTAAAATAAGGAAAATTAAGCACTCCATCCATATGCCTTAAATAAGAATTAAACTAAGCTTTTTAATGACAAACCCTTGTCTTAATTCCCATAATCAAGCTAAAAAGATTGTAAGTCTTTATTCAAAGAGTTATCATCGACACCCTAAAATCAGTTTTTTGTATACTACAAATATGAAATACTTATCGTTAGTTGCTAGATATGGTTCTACTGACAGTTTTATAATAATAAAAAAGATTAAAATATTATTTTGATCTCTGTACTTTGAGACTTATTATATTTTAGTCAATTTACTTTCAAATATCCAAATTTAGTCCTCGTACTTTCAATAAATCTTAAAAATACTCTCTACTATTAGTTTATTGTAACTTTTCCATTTTTTTGTCCCTATTAGTGTTCCCTCTATAAACTTTAGAAACATATTCACATTGTATCTTTTCTCACATGGAAGGATTATTATTATTGGTTAAATTATCAAAAATACCCCTGAACTATGAGATTAGTTTCAATTATACCCATGAACTTTGAAAAGTTTCATTTTAACCCTTGAACTTTGAAGTTTGTTTCAAAACAACCGTTGAAGGCTTTTTTTTCGTTAAATTCATGGACGGAAAATGACGTATTTGCATATATTTTGATTTTTTTTCAACGTATATGTTCAAATATGTTCACATAAGCAACAATATAAATGCAAAAATATCAGTTTTTGTCCATGAATTTAACGAAAAAAAGCTTTCAAGGGTTGTTTTGAATCAAACTTTAAAGTTCAAGGGTTAAAATGAAACTTTTCAAAGTTCAGGAGTATAATTGAAACCAATCCCATAGTTCAAGGGTTAAAATGAAGGATTATTATTATTCAATCAATTTTGAAAAAAATTAACTTCAAAGGACTAATTTTATGATTTAATAAAAGTACAATGGCTAAATTTGGACATTTGAAAATATAGGGACTAAAATAGAATAAAACTTAAAATACAAGGACCAAAATGATATTTTAACGTAAAACAAATTATTATGCTTCATGATATGACCTGCTGAATATTTAAATTTCTATGATGGACCAAGACCAAGACCATGTGCATATATATGTGTGTGTCTATATATATATATATTCACAAATATGTTAAATTATATAAGTGTGACAACTATTTCCCCTATATTATGAGTTAGACTAACATATAAGGTGGTCTCTCCTATACCTTATTTCATGTTCATAAATAGTGGCAATAGGCACTAGATGTAATTTGTCTCTATTGATTGAGGACAGTACAATCATCTTTTGAAGTTATCTCTTGCAAAATTTGTCTTTTAACTCTTTACGAATAGGGATAAAGTTACATTTAGATGACTTTAAGAGGTGGCTTACAAAACGTAACAACTTATGATATATTTTGTGGTTTATGGGTTCCCTTGATTTTTATATGAGTAATAATTACAACCATCGATGTCCTAGGAAGTCTAAGACTCAATTGTGGATTAAAATTTATGCAAAATTGTGCTATTAGAAGTTCCATTACTCGAACCTTACATCAATTATAGCAAACGACAAGACGATATATTCTTAAAGTGATACTTCCATCTTACAAACTAGTTTATAAAGTCGAGCAAAGCTACTAGAGAACAAAGCATTGGCTTGGAAAACGAAGATTCTAGTATTCAATGAGGTAATTGTTCTCGAGTTTCATACTCAGAAATCTCATCACATCCTCCCTTAGATTCACAAAAAGCTCTGCCATCAACACTATTCAAATTAGGGCAAATCAATAGCTCACAAGACCTTCCACTCATGAATACTTTTGGCTGAATTTGCAATCTATTGCTAAGAATCATGTTTGGAGATGTGAAAAATACCTTTTTCCTTTTTTGATTTTGAGTTTTTTTTTTCTCTATATGTTTTCCTTTTTTTTTTCCTTTGTGTGTAGAAGAAAGGTTAGAAGAAGAGTGAAGATCTTTCTAGCATTTTTTTTCCATGTGAAGAAGAGGAAGGGTGATTTTTAGTTTAATTGTTTAATGATTTTGTTCAATATATAATTGATAGTAGATTAACAAAATGAATTTTAGTTTCTAAGACCCAGTTTGATAACCATTTAATTTTTGAAAATTGTGTTTGTTTCTTCACAATTTATCTACAATGTTTTTCATCTTCTCTACAACAATTTCCATTTTTCTTAAGGAAACATTTGAGTTTCTAGCCAAATTTTAAAAACAGAAACAAGTTTTTAAAAATTACTTTTTTTAGTTTTCGAAACTTAGCTTGATTTATGAAAACATATGTAAAAAGTAGATAAGAAAACATGGAAATTTAGAGGTGAAAGTAGTATTTATAGACTTAATTTTTAAAAACCAAATGGTTATCAAAGGGCATCTAAACTTTCCAATTTGTGTCTAATAAATTTCTAAACTTTCAATGTTGTATTTAATAATAGGTGGTTGAACCCTCAATTTTATGCCTAATAAGGCTCTTGAACTTTCAATTTTCTAATAGAGTCTCTAATTTATGCTACATTTTTTAAAGTTCAAAAATTTATTAGACACAAATTATTCTTCAAGGATCTATTATATTAGACACAACGCATTCAAATTTTAAGAACATATTAGACACAACTTCGAAACTTAAGGAACCAAATTTATTATTCAACCATTTAAATAAAAACACAAAACGAAAAACAAATCTAAATAGTATGTATTTAATATATTATTACCACGTTGGCTTCAAAAAATAATACAAAAAGTCTAATCAAGTTTATCCTTCAGCTACAATAATCGAAAGCCAACCTTGAAAAAGAAAAAAGTTTCAAAATCTCATTAAGAGAAATATTGAGTTCTAGACTCAGAGAAAAAACGTGATTCTCAAGTCAAATTCTAAGGACCAAAAGTATATTCCTATCCTACATAGAGAAAAATGGAACAATTCAAAATAATTAATAAAATTCCACACTATAAAAAGATGCAAAACTCTATTTTAGTTCATATAAAAAAATATATATAAATTTCTAAAAACCTAAACCACTCAAATCACATGAAACACAGTAAAATGCTCAATTATTATGGTGCACACTAAGACTAGGAATAATTTGATGGTTGTGCTTTGTCACTTTAGTTCTCTATCATTAGTCAAGAAATAAAAGGGTCATTGTTTAGTCATTCAATTAATTGAAGCAAAGTTTTTTTTGGCATTCCATGAGCTTTTGCTATACAAAAACTTTGAAAAGACCTCAATATTATCTTCAATTTTATAAATATATGCTCTTATAAAAAATATAATGGATGAACCATGCCAAGGCTTCCACCTAGCTCAATGAGACAGTGACATGATGCATGAACCAATGAAGACATTCTATACTTTTCTATGTCTAATAAAAATGGATATAAAATTGTTGGAATTTTCGAGAACAATACTAACTTCTTAGAACGCAGTGGAATCCACGAAAATCTAATACAACAATCAGAGAATAATCACCAACAGAGAATTCCCACTAATCACAGTCTAAATTCTCCAATTCACAAATATGCAAAGATCGAGAGATTTTGAGAGGGAATCGTTTTCTGTATTGTGAAGGAGGAAAAAAAAACCTTAATACATAACACATGTATCTTCTCACTTATCTCAAAAACCAATTTTGAGATTCCATCCTGCAGATTCATAACTGCAGGATATGTGTTTGATATTAAATAATTGACAATTAATTAATTAAATAACATATATTTAATTAAATACCACATATTTAATTATAAATAACTGTAAAAACAGTGTAAATAATAGGAGCCAAAAAATTTATTTATAAATATAGCAATAAAAAATTCCCTCCATTTTTTGTAAACAAAGGTTAAAAAACATTTTTGATCCCTCAACGTTTGTGGAAGTAATAATATAGTCTTTGAACTTTATTTTGTAACAATTTAGTCTTGCATTTTCATTTTTGTAACAATTTGGTCTATAAAATTAAGTATGTAACAATTTAGACCATGTACTTTAAAATTTGTAAGAGTTAAGTTCTTATCATAAAAAATATTTTTAAGATTTAATGAGATTTCTTACATATGTAGATAGATAAACTAACTAGGAACTAAATATATTTATAAACTACAAAAAAAAAAATCATTATAAAATAAAAATTGATACTTCATTTTGATGGAAATTTTCATGGTATGAATTAAATTGTTACATTTTTTTTAGTACAACAAATGTGGAGTATGAGAATTTGAATCTCTAACCTCAAGGGAAGGTGTAGATGCCAATTACCATTGAGTTATGCTCATGTTGGCTAAATTGTTACAAATGTTAAAGTACAAAGATTAAATTGTTACATACTAAAGTTCAGAGACTAAATTGTTACAGATTTGAAATTATAGAGACTAAATTATTACAAATTAAAGTTTAGGGACTAAGTTGTTATTTATATGAAAGTTTAGGGACCAAAAATGCTTTTTAACCAAATTATCCTTCAAGAGTAAATCTAAGATTAGTATGATTGTAAGCCAATGTTTATCATAGTTTTAAATCTAAGTATTTTTTTTAGTATAGAAAATGTGGGGGTATGAGGATTTGAACCTTCGACTTCAAATGAAGGAGTAGATTCAATTTACTGTTGAGCTATGCTCATGTTGACTTTAAATCTGAGTATAATAGTTATAAATTACTGATTACTAATAAATTAACAATTACTATGGTTTAGTGGTTACTAATAGAAGTAATTACTAAGATTGTGTAAATTAAAGATTAGTGATTACTAAACTTTAAAAAGAAAAAAAAATTTATTCGTATTATTTATAGACAATCATTATATATGAATTAATAGTAAACGATAATCATGTCTGTTATGGATAAAATTGGGCCTAACCAAATATCACGAGACTAAGGAAAAGTGAAAATAAAAAGAGCTCGAAATAAAAATAGACCTAGGCCAAAAGAGACCTTTCAGACCCAGTTCAAACCCTTATAGTCCAATTCCAAAGGAGAAAGGGAAGGTTCTTTCAATTTAATCTAAAAAGGAAATCTGAAACCTTAGGTCAATCCTCATATATATACATAATTATGACTTAAAGGAAGTATGTCTAACTTCTTCCTCATCCTCTAAACCTTAGCTTGCTACACTTTTCTCTCTTTTTGGCTTAGGGATTGAAGCTTGTATGGCAAGCGCCACACTAGTGTGAAGTCTTCATTATTTTGTAGGTTACCCTCTTTCCCTCAAATAAACAAATTTATTGTTGAAGCATGATAACTCTCATTTTATGAGGGTTATTTATCTCAAGAACCTAAGTTTAATGTTTAGAGAGCGAATGTTTATTGTTATAAATCATGCCATTTTGAGTGAATTTAAGTAAAAACAAGTTAAGCATGTATTTCTTATCATGATTTGATAAAAAAAAAAAAAAAAGTAAATAGGTGTAAAAGGAAGCAATTTGAAAAGAATTTGTTAAATTTTAATGTTTTTGTGCAGGAGTTGTAAGAAGGACCAAGATGTTCCCAAGGATGCGACCGCATATTGAGTTAGAAGGAAACTTCAATAGAAACTGGAAAACAGGCGAAATGCGCCTAGCATGCGGCCGCAACTAGACCTAATCGATAGATCTTCTAGAAATCACAGATTTGATAGATTTTTGAAAGATATTCCACTCAATCTCCTCAAATCTCAGGATTATGGTTGGCTACAGATTCTCACACTAATCTCGGCATAAACCCTAGATCTAATAAGTTTATAAAAGGCAGCCAGAGCTTCCATTTCAACAACTTCAGAGTGCTACATAAATTTTATTTTAGATAGTTTTTGTTCATCTTTTGTTCTTTGTATTTAGACGCCAATCTGAGTTTCCTAGTGATGTTCAACCTCATTCGGACACTCAATTTGAAAGAAGAAGAGTGTAAACACTTGACTCTCATTGAAATCGGTTGAGTAAGTTAGATTGAGGAACAAACTAGGTTTATGTTTAATATTTTTCTCTCTTTAGTTCAGATTCTGTTTTAGTTTTAGTTGCTATTTTGTATTTCAAAGTAAGTCTTTGTATTGTTTCGATTCAAACTCAATTGTATTTCATTCATCTCTCTAATATGAATTTAGTTTTCATTCTTTCAAGTTCAATTCTTTATCTTTGTAGTTTTGTTTTCTTTGCAATTACGAGCTAAGTTTCTCCTGGGGGATTTAAAGATGTAGATATCCTAAGTAGGAAGAAAGTCCCACCTTCTGCATAAGCAACTTTGCTCAACACTTAGCACCGTTTGCTTTTATTGAGTTTAGATTTTATTGTTAATCTAAATTGTTCGCTTAGGTTAGCATAAAATGTGCGAAAGAAAATACTGAAAAGGTTGGGTTGAGCATGGTTTTCATAAAAGTAATATAGGAAAAGTACCTAAAAATAGGACTTTGTTTTTTACCCTAGACATAGGACAAAACCTATAGAATCAATAGTGTTGTATGCTTCTCTTTATCTAAGTTCAATTAGCCATATACATATGTGTTTAATTACTTAGGCTCCTAAATGCACTTTAAAAAGGGCTAAATAGGTGTTGAACTTGACTCGTAGTTGTAAGTATTGATTAGGGTAGGTTGCGTGCACATTCAGATTGCATTCAACTCCAACCATACAAAACTCGTAAGGGTGAGATGTTGGTGTATACGGGCAAAAATCGCTAATGAGCTCCACTTAGTTGAGACAAATTGTGAGTGCATAGGTGGGCGCATATTCCTCTGGGGTTAAAACCGTTTTGGATCACTACAAGATTTTTCACTTTTACCAACGCAACAAAGCGTAGAGAAAAGTGTACATTGCGTTGAAAAAGGTCTTGGTCAATGAAAATATTTCGTCGGCAATTTCGTTGACATAGAGCCATCGGTAAAGCCACTTTCTGACGAAAAGGGTTTTGCGTCAGGAAAAGTTTACTAATGTATGCATCGGGAGAAGTTTACTTTTTCCAACACAATGTGCATCGACAAAACCCTAAAAAATATGTTTTTTTCTCTTATTTATTTATTTCTATACTACTTGATAGTTCATTATAGTATCATTTTAAAATAAAAAATGATATCATAAAAAACAATAGTATTGAAATGCAATAATATTGAAATACAATAATTTAATTACAAAATGTTCAATCTCTACATGTACTAGAGTTTGAAATAAGAAAACAAATACATAGGAAAGAAAACAATTGTTCTTGAATGCTTCAATCTTCGTCTTCGTCCGTATTTTTGGAAAATAGGTCTTCAAGATTACACAACTTCAAATCTGGAAAAAAAATACAAAAAATTTTAAATATAAAAAAAAATAAAAGAAGGTTCCTAAAGTGAAACCAAAGTGCAAAAGAGACTAAGTGTCATTTTGACTTTCAAAGAAACTTAGAAAGTGTCTAAAGTGAAACTACACAACCAATCCCTCGATGCTACAAAAGTGTCTTAAAGGTGCTAAAGTATACTTTGAGGCCAAAAATAACTCAAAACGACCTAAGACTGTCTACTTCGAAGTATACTTTGAGGCCAAAAATAACTCAAAACAACCTAAGAGTGTCTACTTCGCCCCTTGGAGCCTACAAAGTGGCTAAAACGAGTTTAAGTGTCATTTTGACTCTCAAAGAAACTTAGAAAGTGCCTAAAGTGAGCACACAACCAACCACAGATGCTACAAAAGTGTCTTAAAGGTGCTTAAGTATACTTTGAGGCTACAAACTAACTCAAAATGTAAAAGTGTCTACTTTGCCCTTTAAAACCTACAGAGTGGCCAAAAAGTACTTAAAAAGAGTGTAAGTGTCATTTTGACTCACAAAGAAACTTAGAAAGTGCCTAAAGTGAAACTAAAGCACACAATCAACCCCTCGATACTACAAAAGTATCTTAAAGGTACCTTAAGCATACTTTGAGGCCAAAAACTAACTCAAAACTACCTAATAGTCTCTACTCCGTCCCTCGAAACCTACAAAGTGGCTAAAGCAGACAACCCACCTCCTAATGCTACAAAAGTGTCTTAAAGGGGCCTAAGCTTACTTTGAGGTAAAAAAACTAACTAAAAATGACCTAAAAAGGTCTACTCTACTCCTCGAAACCTACAAATTTGTCAAAATGTACCTGAAAAGAGTCTAATTGTCGTTTTGACTCTCAAAGAAAGTTAGAAAATTCCTAAAGTGAACTTAAAGCACACAACCCACCCCCTAATCCTCAAAAGTATTTTAAATGTGCCTAAGCGTACTTTAAAAGCCAATAAACATTTCCAACTCATTGAAACTCTTACTTCAAATATCACAAACTCACTCAAACACACTTCCACACATCCCACCAACTCACCAAAACTAACCCTAAAAAAAGTGCCTAACTTATCTTGTTACACCCAGCATTCAAGTACTAAATTAAAATTTAGTAAAGTTTAAGTTAAAGGGCTGATGTCTCAATTGTGGATTTATGGTTGTTGGTATGTGCTTATTGGGTTAATTTTGGGATTTGGAAGAGTTAAGAAGATTAGTTGGGGGTAAGATGGTAATTTTACAAATTGAGCCAAAAAGAAATAGAAAAAAATAACCCCACCATCTTCCTCCTTCTTCACGATCTCAAAAGGGCAAAAGGAAAAATCACACAGCAAGCTCTCTCTCTCTTAGTCAAGCGGTGTGCACAGGGGAGGGGAAATCATCCGTGAGTTCACTGACGATTCGATGACGGCAACTTTAGGTAGGTGGTTCTTTCCTCTTCTTTGTCGATCTCTCTCTCTCTCTCTCTCTTATTATTTCCCTTTCCATCACAAAACTCTCTCTCTCTCAATCTCTCTCATTTGTGCGTTGGTAGCAAGTGGGCATGGTGGTTTGAAGCAACAAGTGTGGTAGAGCAGGTGAGGCAGGAGTTGATTTCGAGGCTGCTAGTAGGTCCTTGCGCAGGCAACTACCGCGGGGGCTATTTTTGGGCATTTTGGGGATCGATTCGGGGTGGGCAACACTCCTTTGGCTGTGGGTAAGCATTTCGACCTTAGTTTATAGTGTACTGTGAGTTTAAATGTTGAAATAGGTGTTGTTTGAGTAATTTTGAGCCAACTCAAGGTTTATCGAACTCGCTTTGGGTTGCCCCATCACGGTTAGAGGTCGAATTAACAAGTTTAGGACGCTCTGGGGGACAAATCAGTGGTCTTTGCTACTGCAAGGGTAAGTTTTAAAGGTAGGGACCCTTATGAATTGTCACTCCTTAGGCTAATCGAATCGTGGGTCTCTGACCACTGTTTTTGGAATTGTTATCATGTAGTTTGGGGCATTTGTATAAAGTTAGTGGTCGACGCAGGCTATAGTAGTTGCTTGGTGTGATTTCCTCGTTCTTTGGAGTAAGTTTTTTCTCTAAGGGTTTTAAATTCCTTTGTGTGGACATACCCTTTTTTGAGTTGGAGAGGATTGGAGATGAATTAAGTTTTGATACTAGCATTTATGTTATTTTAATTCCATTTTAGGAGGAGCTAGGAACTTTTTAAATGAAAGAGGAGTTGAAGACTCTCATACTAACCTAAGAGGTAAGTAGCCTAGTTGAACAACTCTTTGATGCTTGGGATATGGGGTTCTTGGACTTTGTAATGCATGTTTAGTTGAGTAATTGAGCATGTTCCTTTAAGTAGGCGTTCTAGCGTGTCGGTCTTTATATGGCATGCTTAGTAAACTTCCCAAAATTGGGGTCACGTTATTATACCTTGAATTGGTGTTTAAAGGGGTTCCACAACTGTTGGGCTAGTTTACAACATTCATTACTTTTGGTATGATGTTTGGAAGGGCTCGGCCATGTGTTATGTTCCTATAAGTGGTTAAGCTGGAGCAACTTTTTAGAGCTTGGTTATGGTGTTGGGTTTTGGAACGCATGTATGAGCATGTTGTGTTTTCTCTATTAAGTATGAACATATGGATAATGGATTTGAATGGAATGAACATAAATGTTAGGGCTACTTAAGATGCTGGTTAACTGTAGAATTCAAAATGCTTGAGCTAATGGACTAAATGGTTAAGTGGTGTTTGCTTGGAATGTTTGGATGGGTTGATTGGTTGGCAGGTGAAAAGCCCCTAAAAGTATACAATGCTTCAGGCCCTTATCCTTGCTCCTTGTGCTAGAACAGTTTAGGACGACTTGCAATACTTAGCATGTTGTAGTGGGCCTTGAACATGAATGGGAAGAATAATGGCTGCTATGGATCGGCGGCGTGGTTAGGAGTGGTTAGCTACGTAGGGAAACTGCTTAGGGCAGTATGTCGCTAGCATGCGTAGAGGCCGCGGTTAAGTGAAGGTCTTGTTTAACCATATTTACCTAGTATGTTCGTCATTGAGTTCGTAAATACGATTATGCTTAGGATCCATGGGTGGAGTTGTGAGCGAGCTTTGTGATCCCTTGGGTAGTTGATCGCTATGCTTTGCTACAATACGCAAGTGCACGTGATCGAAGTAATAAAGAAACTGGAAGTATTCCAGAGTATCGTACCCAAGGGAATGGGGTTTAACAAAATTTACTTAGAATGACACAAAATATGTTTGCAAATTGCAATAGGGGTAACCGAAGATGTAAAAATTTAAGAGGTTTGGTTTGTTTAACAAGAGTGAATGAAAATTCAATGAGTTTAAAATAGAATAGGGATTCAAGTGATTCAAGCACCTTCAGAAAAATGCGATTCAATTTGCAATTGCAATCATAGTTAACATGTGAGAACTAAGTAAACCGAGTTTAACTCCTATTCAATTTTGATTCAAAATCTTTAGGAGACTAAGTGATTAAACCTATATGTCTATGGCTAATCTAACTTAGATACTTCGCACACAACTCTAGTGGTTTTGGAGTCTCGCCCTATGTCTAGGGTCGATGTTCAGGACTTATTTCTAAGCCTTTTCCTCCATTGCTTTTGTGACATCGGCTTTTCCTTAACTCTTTCGATATTAAGTTCAAGCTTGATGAGCAATCACTAGTTGGCCGGCTAGGTTTACCCAAATCTAAATTCAACAAAAGCAAACAAAGTTCACATGCTAACTAGATTGTTTATGCTTTAGAGCTTTTACATTTTTCCTTAGGGCTTTCACCAACTTGAACCCCTAGAGAAAATTTAGCTCATTATGGAGAAAATGAAAAACCAAAAATTATTTGTTAAAAATTTCATAGTTAACAAAAGAAAAAGGTAATTAATCTCAATGAAAACCTAATTGATTCACCAAGTAATAATGCCCACTAAGAAAATCAAATTTCCTAAAGTATACTACTGGAATTCAGATTTTGATTACCAAAAGAAAAGCCCATGGGTAAATAAGCTTATAAATGGAATTGAAGAAGTTTAACTATAGAAATTAACACTTCTTCTCCCTCCCACTACCTACAGTCTTTAGAACTTAAGAAAAATTCAGAAAGTAGTGCAACAGACTTAATCAGCAAAATACTACCCAAAATCCCTTAATTCGATCGATTCAAAATTCTTTCAAATAATTGAATCTTAACCTCTTCAACATTTGTTGAGGAGAGATCTTACTTCGGGAATTAAGAGTAACCAAATCACGAGCTAATAAAAAAGAAAGAAACAGAAAAAGAATTGTTGATTTACTGCTGTGTTGAAACAAATAGAAAAACCCATAAACATAAAATACAAAAACTTGAATTCTTGTTGAATAAAGCTAAAATCAGAAACTCCTTGAGCTACACTATAAGAAAGAAGTGCTAAACCAAAAGAGAATTGAAACAAACAAAACTAAAAATAACGAATTTAATTGTTGCTGCTATCGAAGAAGAGACAGAAAAATAAAATCCAAAGAAAATCGAATTCTTCCAAAGAAAAAACGCTTCTACGGAATGTGGGGGAGCAGAAGAAAACCCAGCCACCATTTTCTTCATTTTCCACCATTTTTATAGGCATTGAAGGCTAGGGTTTCCATATAAATCATCCTCAATCCATGGGCTAACTTCTAGGAATCAAATCGGGATGAGAATCTTCCAAAATCGTGCAGAAAATCCATCATTTGCGTGATTTCCATCATTTTCGCACTTGATTTGTAAGTCTAGAGAATGTAATTTGTATTGCAATTTCATTCTTCTTCCTTGTTCTTTACCTTACATTGCAAATGGGAATGCAATTGCATTCCCTTTTGCAAAGTCTTCACTTCTTCAAATCTGCACAAAAACTCAACTTAAGCTAACTTTCTTGCATCTTTTCACTTAATTTCTTCTTTTATCATATTCCAACAAGCTTGCATGAATTTATTTAAAAATGTTATTTTTAGCTTGCTCGGTAATCAATAAAGCATGCAAAAATGACAAGAACAACTTAGTTTTAGGGTTAAATAATCCTCATAAATGAGAATTATCAGTAGTATATCCCTTGACGATGTAAGTGTATTGTGACTGAACAAAAGTCTGTTAGGCTAGTATTCCTTACCTTTTCCCATGTGGTCCTAGGATGTTGTGAATCCCCATTGAGATTAGTGTGAGGGTTGCTTTCCTTCACCGAGTTGTGTTAACGTAGGGGAGAATCCCCATTGAGATTAGCGTGAGGGTTGCTTTCCTTCACCAAGCTGTGTTAGCGTAGAGCCGAATCCTCATTAAGATTAGCGTGAGGGATGCTTTCCTTCACCGAGCTGTGTTAGCGTAGGGGCGAATCCCCATTGTGATTAGCATGGGGGTTATTTTTTCCTTCATCGAGTTGTGTTTACGTAGGGGAGAATCCCCATTGAGATTAGCGTGAGGGCTACTTTCATTCACTGAGTTGTACTAGCGTAGGAACGAATCCCCACCGTTTCGGCAATAAAGGTTGCGTTCCTTCATTGTGCTATGCTTATTTTAGGGAAAATCGACACCCCGCTGGTAGGTCGCATGACTCATGGTTTTGGCACTAGAGGGAGTGATTGGGGTGGCAAGTGAGTAACTAGTAGATAAATTCATTGTGTTGTAGAGGGATTGGTGTGATCGAACCGGATAACTCGTTGTATGGTTTGAACTTTGGACCCTTAAGTTGGCTACTTACTGAGTATAGTTATACCCACTCTTGTTATTTTGTTTGTGTCTTTGTAGATAGTGCATGACCACGAGGCGGGTGATAGAGGCGATGACTTGATAAAACTATGGAAACACCACTGAAATTCTGTTCTCATGTTTTGCGTCTAGTTTTGTACCTTTGTTCTTTGTTGTGTTGTTGGTCTGTAAATCTTAAATTTCTTTGGTTACCCTGCGTTTGGTAAGAATTTCTTAGATTATCGTGTCTAATGGTTGAGCTCAACATATTTTATTGTAGTTTGGTGGATGCTAAGTAATTTCTTTGAAATATAGAAGTGTTGTTTTATCTCTTTCAAGGTTCTTGAAATTTTAGTTTTCTCATAGTTACGCCATCATGCTACTGAAATTTTGGGCATGAGTGGGGTAACTCAATCGTGCTTTCGTATTAGTCTGTTGTGTGATTAGGGTCATTACATATCTATTCTTACTTAAAATCTCACTAACTTATCCAATATCTAACTCTTAAAAAAAAAAGTGTCTAACTCACTAAAACTAACTCTCTATTTGAATGGCTACCATAATTGCAGGATAACCACACAACCAAGCAAAAACTTTGACACTAATTCACCCAAATCAATTTCTAAACCCAATTATGGGTACAATAACTTCTAAATAGACATATAAGCTAATAATTAACGTAAAATACAATGTAACATACAACCAAACATATAAAAGACAATAAGTTTCATAATGATTTTATAACATCAAAGAAATCATTCATACCTAGTTAGTAGAGACCCTCTTGTGTGCTTGTCATTGTACGATCATAATAAGTCTATTTCAAAAGACGGACAAACTATTACTAATTATAGATAGAAAATTATATAAAAAAATTTTATTATTGAAGTTAAAAATCAAAAGTTGAAACTATTACTAATTGTAGATAGAATTTATTGAAAGTTTAGTGCCTAATTCACTCAAAAGTGTCTAAGGTACAAATTTTAGATGATTAACTCATCCAAAACTCACTCCAAACTCTTTCGAAAGTGTCTAACTTCTCTCCAAACGTCTTAAACTAACTCCCAAACATCCAAAGTACTTAATTTTAAATAAATATTGCTATAACCCTCCAAGGATATATGAAGGAAACATGTTGAGTCTAGCATTTTTTGCACTACCTAGTTCTAAGTACGTACATATACAAGGCACTTAGGGATTTTAAGAGAACAAAATCACAATATAATCTTCATTAAGCTCAAAATAAAGCACTCTAACTCAATATATAACTTTAAATTAAGCTAAAAAGTAACACTTATGTTTTAATGTTCAATAGGCTCAATAGGATAAAAATCACAAAATAGGCTATAAATCAAATTACACAATAAGCTTAGAATCAAACTTTAATCACACACAAGAGGCTCAAAATCAAACTAATCATACAATTGCACTTGATATCACAATTTAATCACACAAATGTAGGCTCAAAATCACACTTCTAATCACACAATAAGCTCCAAATCAAACTTTAATCACATAAAGAGCCTACAAATCACAATTTAATCAAATAATTAAGATTCAAATCACATTTTGAACACACAATAACTTCAACATCACGATTTAATCATACTTTAATCAAGCAATAAGCTCCAAACCAAACATCAATCACATAAATAGCCTCCAAATCACACAAATGTTCTCCAAATTACACTTTGAACATATAATACACTCAAAATAAAATTTGTTAACTTCAAAAGGCTCAATAACGAAGTTTAAATCTTAAATAAACTAACAAAAACACAATGTAAGAATTCTATATACCTCCAAATGCTTAACCAAGAAGAAAATCCAAGCTACCAACGGAATTTGTGAACAAAGAAAACAAAAAGTATTGAGAAAGAGAGAAAACCTAAAAATAACTAGACAAATAGAAGTTAAAATTAAATAAATACCTTTGAAAATAAAACCCACAAGCTTAAAACGGAACTTTACGATGAGAAACGGAAAAAAAAACATAGCAAACTCCAAAAAATTTCTCCCTCAAAATGCCCAAAATTGGATCGCAACCTACAAGAAAAACACCGAAAATGGAAGACATAGGGCATGAGTGAAGGAATAGGGAAGAAAATGGAGAAGAAGAAGAAGAGATGAGGCGATGGTATGTAGACGGTGGAGAGAAAAGGACGAAAGAAGAAGAGAGAAAAATAAGAGAAGGAGAGAAGAAGAAGAAGAAGAGATGGCTAGAGTTTTATTTTTCGTGACTTTTTTCGATGCAAAAAAGCATCAGCATAGGTCTAAAAGTGTCGGGAGAAGTGAAATGCGCGTTTCACTTAATTCATTTCTCTTGACGCAAGCATTTTCGTCAGCATAGCCAACTTTTGCAAACGAAATTTGCAAGTGTCGAGAAAAGCCCTGACGAAAATGGCAAGCTTTAGGAAAAGTGCGTAAATTTCTCGACACTTGCCATTTTCGTCAAGATAAGTATGTTTTTCCCAACAAAAAGTATTGCGTTGAGAAAAACTTCGTCGGCAAATCTAAAAATTCTTGTAGTGAATCCTCCTTCTTTAATTAGCATTTTTATCCCTCATTTGCATTTCCTTTACTTATTTTCTATTTTGAAAAAAAAAAAACCAACAACATCCTCCCTTATTTACTTTTCGTTATCTTGGTCCCAAACTTTGAGGAGGTCATTGTTGTGAATTGAATCTTTGCTAATATCGTTCCCTTGGGATTCGATACTTGGAGTACTCTCCATTATATTACTTGAAAAGAATGTGTGCACTTGCACTAAGACCAGAGAATTTTCTTGATTCTACTGCGGTGTCTATCAAGTTTTTTGTGCCATTGTGAAAGAGCCGTAGTTTTAACAAATTTTTAGTTTTTCAGCAAAGATTGAGATCAGTTTGCAGTCATATATCACCTTTGCCCAGAAAATCCAATTCTATTTTGTAGCATTTTTTAGGTTAGGATTCGTGAATGAGAAAAGGGCTTTGCCCTTTTGACCTAGACCTTGAGATAGAGAAAATTTTCCAACGGTGCCGTAAGGAGCAAAGGAGGAAAAAGAAGGAACAGTAAGAGTTGAGAGCATATGAAGATTTTGCAATAACTGTTTTGCAGGAAAACCCAATGGATCCACCTGTAGCTTACCCTCGAGTTATCCCACCACAAGGAGGAAATCAACACAGAGATGTACAGAAAAATAATATGCATGCACCAGTTGACCTCCTCAAAACCCCATTTTCATAGCTGAAGAGGGAGATCGAGCGATAAGAGATTATGCAGCAACAACATTTCACAACTTGAATTTAGGAATATTAGAACCAAACATTAAGGCAACTCATTTCGAGTTAAATCCTATAATGTTTCAAGTGCTTCAGACGATAGGGTAATTTGCAGGATTACCAAATGAAGATCCTAAAAAACACATTAAGTTGTTTATGAGAATTTGCAACTCATTCAAGCTAACTGGAGTATCCAATGGAACATTGTGATTGAAGCTAATTCCTTTTTTTGTACAGGGCAATGCAAAAGTAGACTCATTTCCCCCACATTCAATTACATCATGGGACGAGTTGGAAGAAAAATTTCTGCTGAAATACTTTCCACCAACCAAGAATGCTCAAATCCAATGGAAAATTAACTTTTAAACATGGTCTTCAAGAAGGCGTGAACACAGCACGAGAGTGCTTCAAAAAACTAGAAAGGAAGTGTCCACATTATATATGGCTTGCCAGCGTACTTTTTGATTGAGCACTTTTATAATGGGTTGACGTAGGCCTTAAAACCTTGGTCAATGCCTCAGTAAACAGGTCTTAAAGAAGACAATGAATGAAGCAAATGAGATCCTTAATGCAATTGTCTCCAATAATAGCCAATGAGGAGAAGAAGACACACAATCAACAAGGGATATTGCTGTAGTTCACGAGGTTGACGAATTGGCAACATTGATCACACAAATATCAACAATGTACAACACACTAAAGAACTTTACCATGGGGAATCAAGCCCCTATTGTTGCCTTGAATCAAATCTCTACTCCTATTTGTGTATATTGTAGTGAAGGTCATCTTTTTGACAATTGTCCTCCAATCCAGCCTTTGTGTATTATGTAGGAAAAAATAGGTCAAATCCTTATTCCAATACATACAAACCCAGGATGAAGGCAACATCCAAACTTCTCTTGGGGAGTACATACTGCGAGCACCACAAATTCAAATCAGTACATGAAGCAAATATTTTCGTCAGTGTTTAACGCACAACCTCAGCAAACATACACACGACAAAAGAATGTACTACAGATGTTGCTGCAATCTTCAATGCAGAATCCTACATTAGAAAATCTCATGCATGAATTCATGGTTAAGAATGATGCCATCATTCAGAGGCAAGTTGCATTACTGCAGAATCTTAAAATACAAGTTGGACAGCTAGCAAACAAGATGAAGAACAGCCTCAAGGAGCATTGCCAAGTAATATTGAAAACCCTCAGCGAAAGGAAAGAAACATTGAAAAGCAATTACTCTTAGAAGTGGGCTTCAATATAATGCGCCAGAAATGCCTGTGTAGCAGGAGGCTCCAACGAATTCAAAGGATTCAAGAAAACAGGAAGAAGAGAACCAAGAAGAAGGATTAAAGAATGAAACATAAGAAAATGTAGGTGAAACAGCCATCCTTGCGCCTGCAAAAAACCCTAAAGAACAAATCAAAATTTCAATAGACAAAAAACTTGCAGATGTTGCACCCAAGGATGCGCTCGCAAAGCACCCAAAACAAGAGAAGAAGTCGACACCAACAAAGAAGCCTAAGAATCTATATTAAGGTGTTAGACCACCTCCACCATTCTCCCAGAGATAAAAAAACAAAAGAACCAAAACGAGCAATTCAACAATTTTCTGAACATACTCAAGCAGCTTCATATCAATATTCTATTGGTGGAAGCACTTGAGCACATGCCAAATTACGTCAAGTTCTTGAAGGACATCTGATAACTCTCCAAATAAGTGTTATTAGGTAGTCTTTTTGGGTGAATTTATCGATTATTTAAACCAATTGATGGATCTTATTGACAAATCTGTGAATTGCTGGAACTACGTTGTCTTGTATCTAGAAAATTATTGGTTGGGTTTATTTTGTTAAATTTGAAGTGATAATGAGCTAATTAATGCTTAAGTGTATTGCATAATTTTTGAAGAAGCTTTGTGTTAAGAGAGCATTCTATTCAGAAAAGTTCATCACAGGCTTACATGTGTGAATCGTTGAGTAATTAAATTGACTGTATCAAGTCAGCAAAAAAAGGAGAGTTGAATCAATAGGAAGCCGCCACAGGTCGGGTTGTAGTGATTCAACCCTGATTCCAATGAAGTGATAGTTAATATATTTGGGGAGAAGCCGTTTTTTAGGATACAGATGTTCAGAGGGAGCAAAAAGGGAAGAAAGCTAGAAGAAAGAAGCTGGAGGGGGAAAGAGGCAGCAACTTTTACCATTTTCGGCAACAGTCTTCCTTCTTCTTTTCTTACTTTGTCCGAATTTCTATAATGGCATTTACTTATATGTTTTCGTTTCTTTCTTCCTCTGTTTTATGTATTTTAAGGCTGTAAGGATGAGTTTACTGTGTTGTACATTGAACTTTATGAGCTAAATTTAGTTGTTTAGGGGTTAATAGCACAATTATGATTGTAATTATGGTTTAATTTTGACTATTGACTTTTAATTACTTGTTGAATTTCGTTTAATTGAGTTGTTCTTAATGCTTCTTATTAATTGGCAGTTAATAAGTCGATCACAGTCCTAAATTGAGCTAGACAGAGAGAATTTAGGATAGACTTAACTCAATTAATGCCCTAAAATTGCCTAAGTGACATAGGATTAACAATCGACGGGTGAGGCTTAATATAAGTGGGCTTAATCCTAATTAATTATTCAATTAACGCTAAGGGCACTTAGGTAAGCGATTAATTAAGCGTGTTCGAATGAGACCGATAGGAAATTTCGACTAGTAACTCTGGGTCTATGAAATTGGCAAGATTAATTAATGTTTCGTTCAATTCCCATAATTGCAACGTAATTCCACGTGTGAGTACTCTTAGTAATTAATTAACGAAAGAAAAAAGCTTCCATTTCTACTTCCTCGTGGGATAAGATATTTGGTACTCTAGTGCCATTTTATTATTACTTAGATCATGCGTAGTTGCATATATACATCACCGATCAAACCCCCGTATACCTTCTGAACGGCCCCTATGACTTATTAACCTTGAGAACCAACCACAACCTAATTTGAGGAGAAATCAACAAGCTAATTCGAGAAATGCGACTGAAAACCCTATCATTTTAGCCAATGATAAATAGAGAGCCATTAAGGCTTATGCAGTTCTCACGTTTGATGAGATATATCTTGGGATTGCTAGACTAAAAATAAACCAGAAAATTTTGAAATGAAGCCAATCATGTTCCAGATGTTGCAAACCGTAGGACAGTTCCATGGGTTACCTTTTGAAGACCTGCAACTACATCTAAAGTCTTCTTAGGTGTTACAGATTTATTGAAAATCTAGGGAGTATCAAAAGATGCACTTAGGCTGATCTTATTCCTATATTCCCTTAAAGATGCAGAAAAAACATGGTTAAATACTTTTGCTACAAGAACTATTACTAGTTGGAACAATTTGAAATAAATTTTTTTGATAAAGTAATTTCCCCGGACTAAGAATTCTAAGTATAGAACTGAGATAGTTGCATTTAGGCAATTTGAGGATGAGACATTTAGTGAGGCATGGAAAAGATTTAAGGAGTTGCTTAGGAAATGCCCTCACCACTGACTTTCACATTGTATCCAAATGAAGATGTTGTGCAATGGATTAAATTTGGATGCCTTTAATATGGTGAATGCTTCAGCAAATGGAGCCTTTCTTTCAAAAACCTTCAATGAGGCGTATGAGATTTTAGAAAGAATTTTGGCCAATAGCTAGCTCTCAATGGTCAGATGTGGGAAGTAGTTCTAGAAAGAAAGGTAAGGGGGTGTTAGAAGTCGATGTCTTGTCATCCTTGAGTGCTCAAATAGCTTCTATGGCTAACATTTTAAAGAATATATATGATAAGTGTATTTTGTAAGCTGATATGAATGGTTAAGTATTGTAAGTTTAGAGGCCTGATAAAAAGCTTGTCGAAGGCTCTATCAAATATATTTATAAACCTAAACCTCTAAAATTTGCAATAATAGTGGCCAGGGTCGATCACATGGATTGGATTTCTTAGTTCATTTAAGTATCACAATTACTCTCATTTAACTTTATTTAGAGAAAGAAATCAAATGCAAACAAGCTAAACTAAAGAGCTAACCTAGAAAGCAAAAGATAAATAGAGACACAATAGGAGAGAAATATGCTAGGGAATCAATTTCACCAATTAGACTTATAGCCAAAGCTACCAAGATTTGTCATGCAAATATTCCATAAGCCAATAAGTGGGGATATTAATTGACTCTTTCAAGCACAATTAACTCTCATGCAATGTTATAAATCTAATATCTCTATCTAGATTTTAATAGCATGCAAGGCATTAAGCAACTTCTTTTAAGAGCTTATAAGAGAATTCTCCACTTTCATGCAAGAATTTACAAATAGTCAAGCAATTAAGTTCTAGCATAAATAAGACTTTTTCAAGCACAACTTCATACCAATAAAATAAATAATCCGTGATCAAGAGATTATAAGCATTAAATACATAAAAGCATGAATGAAACAAAAGCATTCAACCAAGGTACTTAATCAATTAAAATCCCAAGTCTAATGGCTATATCAAAATCCCAGGTATTAGGAACAAAGATATTTAAGTTCATATAATTAAACCTCTAAGTTCCTAATTTACAGCCACAAAACAGAAACTAAAACTAAAGGAAAAGGAAGAAATTAGCAAACAATGGTCGATCCCACGTTCCCGTCGTGATCTCCATGTCCCTCGAGCTTTGGATCTTCAAAAAATGCTCCACAAACGCTCCCAATTGCTCCCTAAACCTTCAATTTTAGCTTGGAGTTGAGATTAGGGCTCCAACTCTCGAATTGGCCTCCCAAAACGGCGCAAAAAATGAGGTTTTTATAGAAAATTTTGAGGCAGCGTTGAGACGCTGCTTACAGCATCTCAACGCTGTAAGAAAATTCATTTTCGCGCTTGTTTTACGTTTTCGTAGCGTCGCGACGCTATAGACAGCGTCTCGACGCTACCCTGCAAACAGCACTGGCCAATTTTGTTATATCTCTTCGCTAGGGTGTCCGAATGACCTTCGGTTCGATGAATTGGAACCGTGATTTAATGTAAAATCGCCCGGAACATGCCTTATGCTCAAATAACATTTTTAATCTTCTTGAATTTTCAATTAAACTTCAAAAGGCTCCAATATCTACCAAAATATTCTCAAATACTTGGTTTTGCTCCTCAAGCTCAGTTTCTACAAAATTAAGAGAAATAGGCATAAAAGCTCACAAAATAATCACAAAACTAGCATAAATAATATGAAATAAGATAGCATAAATACATGCTATCAAATACCCCCACACTTAAACCTTTGCTAGTCCTGAGCAAAGCAAAAACAAAACCCACATATATGAATTCACCATTATATCGAAGTGACTCAAACCTTAATGTTCTAAATAATAATATAATAACAATTTAAGGAAATACACAAACACAACTTTTCATCAAGAAAACTCGAATTTAAGCTTCTCATCTCTTGCGTGTGTGTGTGTATAGCCCTCTTAAAGTAGTCTTTACAAGCTCATAATATGTTTATAGAGTCCTCCATTCATCTTCCCCTTACATTGGCCCCAAGCACCAATTTTCTAGCATTCTTACACTAAAAAAGATAATTAGCTACTAGGTGCCTGAAAATGAACAAATCGAACCGGCTAAACTTGCATCATTTTAATGTTAGGGGAAATAGCTTTCACACACCCATCGTAGGGACCCTTACCTAGAGCACTTTCTCAATAGGTGGCCTAACTGATCACGACAGGGGTAGCTCTTTTTACCCTCGACTATTTTCAATACATTACAAGCTTTTTTTTTTCTTTTCTTTTCTTTCACTAAAATGGTTTTTCTTTTGAGCTCACTTTCGTTTCTTTTTCTTACAGGCAGAACAAACAATTTTTTTTCTTCCTCCTAAGTAACACATTACACCTTATCATGCAAGTCAACCATCAAACTAGAGCTTAAGCCTATCGGAGTGACAAAAAAATTTTGGACAATATAAAACTACTATGAGCCTTCAAAACTAACAAACGATAGGCTAGGTGCTCACAACTTGCAAGAAATTCAAAGCAAAAATTTTAAATTTACTTGAATTCTAGACATGCTTTCATATTTCACAAAAAATTGTAAAAATATTATTAATTAGAGCACATCACAGGTCGTCCTCATCACACTTGATGCAACAGAATCATTATATAATTCACAAAAAAACGTTCAATAACAGCTCAGATTCATATCAGAACAATAGACATCCCCCCACACTTAAAACATACATTGTCCTCAATGTATAAACTATTCAGATCTATTTCAACATGCTTAAGGACAATTTAGAAAGATAAAAGGAAGAGTAATACTGCCCTGGAGTGCGAGAGACTCCTCGATTCAGCCTAATCAACGGGTGCAATGTGAGAGATATTATTCTCGAGCTCCTAAAATATCAACCAACAAGAACAAAGATCAACACAAACAAAGCTAAAAGAAAAATAGAAAACCATAAAAATAAAAGAAAGACTAAGAGATAGAAAGCTTAGGTTGCCTCCCAAGAAGCGCTTGTTTAACGTCTCTAGCTAGACGGAACTCGTGTGGGCTTTCAAGGTAAATAAAAATTCTCCCATTTCTTCGGGCCCCTCTTCCTAGAGTCAACAAAGCATACCAGGGCTAGTAGAAACACTAGCTTCTCATGGGACCCTGAAACATAAATATTTTTTGTATTTTTAATTAATGTAATAAAAGAAGAAAAATCAAAAGAAGGCAAACTAGACTCGTGAGTATAAGAAAAAGAAAGATCATGATTAAGAGAAGTTTCTGGAGATAAAATAAGGGTAGGCTTTTCAGCCTCATACTCTATCACCTGGATTTCCTCTTGCAATGTGGTTTCACTACCTTTTTCAACCTCACAAACCTGTTCTTAGTGTGCATCAAGCTGCTCCAACTCATCCCCACTATCATCTATATATATCATCCTAGAATGTCGTTCCTCAGTGGTATTAAAAAAAAATTGCTCATGTAGGGCCTTAAGTAATTCAACTATCTGACAAAGTTGTTAACTTATACGATTTAGTGCAACCCCATTTTCTTCCACCTTTGCTTCTATCCTATTCAACCTCTCTGCTTCAGTCTATCAAAAACTTCTAACCTTTGATTCCAAAATGTATTCTTTCAATAGGTCTTCAAGGGAAGAGTTTTTCTTAATTTGGTTGGGATAGGCAAAGTTTTGGGTCCAAGTGTCCATATCATTACTATAAAAGGAATTTCCATAACTTATAGATTCAAAATGGTAATGATTAGACACTTGATATCCATGGAAACCATAATTAACATTCACGGGGTCATAAAATGGGTAGTCTACTGGGTAAGAATTGAAGGAGGGTGTTTGTCCTTGGGTGGTCAGAAACTCCGCATAAGGCCACTCATAATTGTAAAAAGCCATGATCGTAATCGAAGAAAACTAAATTTAGGCTTTCACACAAATGCATACACCACCAAATCAACGCAACTAAGAACAACAGACAAAGACTCAAAACAAAAACAAAGCAACGAAAATAAAAGAAAACAAATAAAAACCTCTAAATTAAAGCAAACAATTTCTTCACAATATTAAATGAATTAAAGTACGCCAATCCCTGGCAATGGCTCCAATTTGATAAAAAGCTTGTCGAAGGCTCTATCAAATATATTTATAAACCTAAACCTCTAAAATTTGTAATAATAGTGGCAAGCGTCAATCATTAAATACATAAAAGCATGAATAAAACAAAAGCATCAACCAAGGTACTTAATCAATTAAAATCCCAAGTCTAATGGCTACATCAAAATCCCAGGTATTAGGAACAAAGATACTTAAGTTCATACAATTAAACCTCTAAGTTCCTAATTTACAGCCACAAAATAGAAACTAAAACTAAAGGAAGAAATTAGCAAACAATGGTCGATCCCACGTTTCCGTCGTGATCTCCATGTCCCTCGAGCTTTGGATCTTCAAAAATACTCCACAAACGCTCCCCATTGCTCCATAAACCTTCAATTTTAGCTTGGAATCGAGATTAGGGCTCCAACTCTCATATTGGCCTCCCAAAACGGCGCAAAAAAATGAGGTTTTTATAGAAAATTTCGAGGCAGCGTCTCAACACTGCTTACAACGTCTCAACGCTGCAAGAAAATTCATTTCCGCTCGTGTTTTGCATTTTCGTAGCGTCGCGACGCTATAGACAGTGTCTCGACGCTACCCTGCAGACATCACTGGCCATTTTTGTTATATCTCTTCGCTCGGGTGTCCGAATGACCTTTGATTCGATGCGTTGGAACTGTGATTTAATGTAGAATCGCCCGGAACATGCCTTATGCTCAAATAACATCTTTAATCTTCTTGAATTTTCAATTAAGCTTCAAAAGGCTCCAATATCCACCAAAATATTCTCAAATACTTGGTTTTGCTCCTCAAGCTCAGTTTCTACAAAATTAAGAGAAATAGGCATAAAAGCTCACAAAATAATCACAAAACTAGCATAAATAATAGGAAATAAGATGGCATAAATACATGCTATCAAGGCCTTATTGAGTACTTTCACGCACATAATTGTTTATTTGGTAGGAATCGAGCAGTCAAGGATAAAAATGATGGAGGAGAAGAATAGAGGGGAAAATATTAATAATTTGAGCATGAATAAAAGATTGAGCAAGAAGACATGAGAAAACATAGGCTGGACCTGACGAGGTAGCGTTGCAACGCTACATGCTGTATGCATCTTTGTAACCTAAGGGATAGCATTGCAACGTTGTCCCGTGTGTATGAAAAGAAAAGTTGTGTATTGTAAAAATGAGCCGTTTTTGAGAGCCCAAAACCCTAAACTCGATTGAAGACACTGTTTTGGGAATGAGAGATCATCTTGGAGAGCTAAAAAGGAGACTCGAGGCTCGAGATCGTGGGACATTATGACTGGAATGAGTGTTGGCACGCGTCATTCAGTTATCCCTTTTCCCTTACTTTGTTTATGTTGTTTTAGGACTTTTAGATAGGAATTCATGTTGTAGTTTTGAGTATTAAAGACTCGTGGATGGTTGATTATTTGAACTTGTGTTTGGTTTTTGAGTTGGGTTGTTTGTTTAAAGCTTTTGGCCATAGCTTGCATGTGTTATATTGAGTTTAGCTTGAAAAAGTAAACTTAATTAAAGAACTAAAAATAGCCTATTGCATGAGAATGAGTGTATTGTTTTTAGAAGCTGTTAAAAGAATCTCTTTAATGCCATGTTTAGTATAGAAATAGATCGAGAGGTTGATTTGTGTTAAAGCATGAGTTGTTTGAGCTTGAGAGAGTCAAATGAATAATTTAGTAATTCTTGGCCTATATTCGTGGTGTATAATGCAATTTCTTGATAAAAAAAAGGTTGTGTTTAATAGTCATTCAACCTCCAATATTCTCTCTAAATGGACTCCAACCTTGTATATATTTAGTTAGCTTTAGTAACTCTCACCCAAAGTTTTGTTTCTCTAACTAAAATTGGGCATGAGTAACTATGGTAATTAACTAATCTAAAAGAAAATCAATCCCTGTGGAGATGATAACTCGATACTTGTATCACTATATTAAAACTTGACATCGTACACTTGCAGTTAATTGTGAGCACTCAAAATAATGCAATAATGTCAATGGGGAATGCACTGCAAAATACTGCAACAGTCAATCTGATTTCAGTAGAATCATGTGTATATTGTGGAGAAGGGCATACCTTTAAATTTTTTCCTGGAAATCTTGCTTCTGTGTATTATGTTGGAAATCAAAGCATGCAGAAGAATAATCTTTTCTCTAACAACTATAATTCGGGGTGGATGAATCATGTGAACTTTTCTTGAAGTGGCCAAGGAAGCAATTCGCAAGGTCTCCAAGGACATCAACATATGCACTATCCCCCAAGATTTGGGCAGCAAAACTAGCATATACACAACCCATACAAAAAAACTATGCCCCAATCAGCCCCTAGAAATTCCTTGGAGAACCTTATGAAAGAGTACATGGCCGAGAATGATGCAGTCATGCAAAGCCAACAAGCCTCTTTACTAAATCTAGAGATTCAAGTTGGCCAATTGGCAAGTGAATTGAAAGCTAGACCTCAAGGTAAACTTCCTTCAAATAGTAAGGTTCCAAAAGGAGAGGGCATGGAACAGGTTCAGATAGTTGAGCTGAGAAGTAGAAAGCCTCTTGTTGTAGTAGGTGATGTGAGCAAGTAAAAACAAAAAGGCAAAGAAACTGTTGTTCAGATCGAGAGTGAGAACAAGGCAGAGGATGTTGGTTCAAAAGAAGTTGAGAATGATGTGGAGGTTGAAGAGGTACCTAGGATAGTGCCTTTAAAGCCACATAGAAGTGTACCTACCACTACCCTAATTTAGTTTAGACCTCCACCCACCACCATTTCTCCAAAGACTAAGGAAGAAAATTCATGACCAACAGTTCAAAAAGTTTTTCAATATCTTTAAACAACTTCATATAAATATCCCATTGGTTGAAGCCTTAGAGTAAATGCCAAATTATGTGAAGTTTCTTAAAGATATTCTGACTAGGAAAAAAAACCAGTTGAATATGAAATTGTCCCTTTGATAGGTGAGTGTAGTTCCATTATAACAAACCCAATTCCTTCTAAAGTTCAAGACCTTGGATCATTCACAATAATGATTTTTGTAGGAGGGAAAGAATTGGAAAGAGCCCTTTGTGAACTCGGTGCTAGCATTGAACCTTATGCCACTATCTGTTTTTAGAAATTATGCATAGGAGAAGCTAGACCCACCAATGTTACTTTACAGTTAGCTGATAAGTCAATCACATATGCTAAAGGGAAGATTGAGGACATATTGGTATAGGTGGATAAATTTATATTCCCAGATGACTTCATTATTTTGGACTATGAGGCTGAAAAGGATGTTCCTATAATTCTAGGAAGACCTTTCTTAGCTACTAGGGGGACATTGGTGGATGTTCAAAAAGGAACAATTACAATGAGGGTGAATGATCAAGAAGTCAAGTTCAGCGTATTTGATGCTTTGAAGTACCCTTTAGATATAGAGGATTGTGCTGTCATTCATATTTTAGAGGAATTGGTTGAAGAAAGTTTTGGATTAGAATTGCAAGAGAAACATTCACAGGAATTTGGGGATATAATAAAGGAGGATTTGGAACTATGAAGTTTGTCTCATGTACTGAAGAGTGCGTGTGTTGTTTCTAATTTTAGAATAACTCTTGAGTCATTAGATTTAGCTGATAGGAAGTTGCCTACCATACAACCATCAATTAAGGCACCTCCAAAGCTTGATCTTAAATCCTTGCTCAAACCCTTGAAGTATGCATATTTGGGAGATGAGAATATGTTACTCCAATTGCTGAAGTAATATAAGAAAGCAATTAGTTGGCATTGATGGACATTTAGGGGATAAGTCCATCATTCCATGTTCATAAGATAAACTTGGAGGATGGAAACCTTAAGTCTATTGAGCATCAAAGGAGACTTAATCCGGCAATGAAAGAAATTGTCAAAGAGGAAGTAATAAAGTAGTAGGATGTCGCGATAATTTTCCAATTGCTAATAGCAATTGGGTTAGACCTATCCAATGTGTACCCAAGAAGGGGGTATGACAGTGATGGTAAATGATGCCAATGAACTAATCCCAACAAGGACAATGACATGGTGGAGAGTGTGTATGAACTATAGAAGGCTTAACAAAGCCACTAGAAAAGCCCACTTTCCCTTACCCTTCATGGATGACTTCTTAGTGTTTGGGGAGTCCTTCAAAACTGTTTAGAAAAGGTGCACGAGCCATTGATCCGCTAACACGCAAGTGCACGTGATCGAAGTAATAAAGAAACTGGAAGTATTCCAGAGTATCGTACCCAAGGGAACGAGTTTTAACAAAACCTACTTAGACGACACAAAATATGTTTGCAAATTGCAAATTAAGGTAACCAATGGTTTGAAAAAGATTGAGTGGTTGTTTTTGCTAAATGAAATAAATAAAAATGATAAAAGAGGGATTCAAACGTGTTTTTGCTCCATTGAAAGAAATTGCGGCCTAATTGCAATTGCAATCCTTTGACTCAACACTTAAGCTTTGTAAACCGAATTCAACACCTATTCGACCTTCTATGAAGTATCTTTAGGAGGCTAAGCGATTAAACCGATATTTCTATGGCTAATACGAACTTAGTTAATTTTGAAACACAATTCTTTTGGTTTTAAAGGTTTTGCCCTATGTCTAGGGTCAAAAACAAATTCCTATGTCTAGGCTATTTTCCTTTATTGCTTTTATGAAAACCCAATTTTTATCTAACCTTTTCAGAATTAGACTCAAATTGTTGTATACTAATCTAGGTGATCAATCTAAACTAGTAATGAAAATTTCAATCAATAAAAGCAAACAATGCTATAAGATTAAGCAATGTTGCTCTCACAATTAGGCCTTTATTCCTATCTTTAGGGCATCCACATGCTTGAATCCCAAAGAAGAAATTAGCTCATTATGGAGAAAATGAAAATCCAAAATTTATTTGTTAAAAATTTCATAATTAATAACCCAAATACCGAAATTAAATTCCTAATAATGGAGTAAACAAAGTTGAAATATCCTAACGGAAAGTCCTTGTTTTGATCGACCAAAAGTCCTTTACGGGCAATTGGATCTTTACCTCCTCGAACCTTCGTTGAGGGGGGATCAAGCTCGGGATTTACAGAGCAAAATGAAGCATACACTGCTGGAAGAAAGATGGAAAAACGAAAATACAGCTGCTGTCCAAAACAGAAAAAAAACAGAAAACAGAGTATAAATTTGCAAAAACAGAGTATATCAACTCAAAATTTAATCGAGCGAACTACAAGAATGAAATGCTGAAAACAAGGAATAGAAATCATCAACTTGCTGCTACTGAAATAAAGAAAAACCAGAAGAAAAAGAACCCATAAAAACAGAATGTAAAAACCCAAAAACACAAAGTACAAAAGCTAACGGAAATTCCTTGTTTGATCGATCCAAATACCCATTCAAAGGCAAATGGATCTTCACCTCCTCCAACTTTCGTTGAGGAGGGATCAACCTCGGAAATTACAGAGTAAAAATGAAGAGTAAGCTGCTATAAAATGAAAAAACGTGAAAGATGAACTGTGGTCAAGCAGCAGAAAAACCAGCCACGTTTTGCCTTGTTTTCTCCATTTTTATAGGCATTCCGAGGCTTGTGTTTCCATCTTAGGGCTCCTTAAATCATGGGTAATTGATTGAGCACGAGATTGGGCCGAAAATTCTCCAAAAATCGAGCAAATCCCATAGATTTTGGTCTTTTCCCGAAAATTCTGCACTTTCCAAAAATTATGCATTTCTTGTTAAGTCTAGAGAATGAAATTGCATTGCATTTGCATTCTTCTTCTTTTTTCTCCACCTTGCCTTCCAAATGGATCCTTAATTATTGGGTAAAATATGGACAATATAATCTTGCTAGAATTTCTCCATAATTGGTGTAAATCGCGTGAATCATGGTGATTTCCGTAAATTTCGAGCTTGCCTTGTTGTGTCTTAGAATGCAATTAGAATGCAGTCGCATTCTCCCTTCCTCTGTTCTTCACGTTACATTGCAAATGGAATGCAATTGCATTCCTTTTGCAAAGTCTTCAATTCTGCACAAAAGACAACAACTTAAACTACTTTCTTCATCTTTTCTCAAAATTCTTTTATTCATCAAGTTTCAACAAGCTTGCATGAATTTATACAAAATGTTACTTTTATCTTGCTTGTTGGTCAACAAAATCCTCAAATTTAGCAAGAACAACTTGGTTTTAGAGTTGAATAATTCTCATAACTGAGAATTATCAGCCATACTCTTATACGAATGTCCCGAGCTTAATTTAGGGAAATAAATTTTCCTTTGCAGTAGGGTCGAGGAGAATTTAGGAGGGCGTTGCAAAGGTGTGAGGAAACCAATTTAATGTTAAATTGGAAAAATGTCATTTCATGGTAAGGGGGAGTATTTTCTTAGAATATAAGATTTCAGAACAAGGAATTGAATTGAAGTTGATCGAGCAAAAATTGAGATTATTGAAAAGCTGGAATGGCCCACATCAGTCGAGGAGGTGCATAGTTTCCTCGAGCATGCAAGGTTTTATAAAATATTTATTAAAGGCTTTTCAAAGATAGCTAAACCTCTTTGCTCCTTTCCTGAAGTGAATACAACATTTCATTTTTCTTAGGAGTATTTGAAAACATTTAGCATTCTCAAAATAACTTTAGTCACTGCATCAATCATATCTGCTCCAAATTGACAATTTCCATTTGAAGTGATGTGTGATGCAAGTGATTATGCCGTAGGAGCAATGCTAGGGCAAAGGATTGGAAAGTTCATTCACCCATTTTATTATGCCAGTAGAACCTTGAATGATGCCCAAGTGAATTATACCACCACAAAAAAAGAATTGTTGTCTGTTGTTTTTGCACTCGAAAAATTTAGATCCTATCTTGTTGGTACTAAGGTGGTGGTATATATCGATCATGCTGCATTAAAATATCTCGAAGTTAAGAAAGATGCAAAATCGAGACTAATTCCTTGGGTCCTGCTTTTGTAGGAATTCGATTTGGAGATACAAGAAAAAAAGGAATCAGAAAATCAAGTTGCAGATCACTTGTCAAGAATAAAGCAGAATGTGCAGTTGCCCCAGCAATCTGAGATCCAAGATGCATTTACAGATGAGTAATTGTTAGCAATAGCTCATAGCACAGAAGATGAAACATTTTGGTATGCTGATTATTCTAATTATTTGTCTGCTGAAATACTACCCCTTGCTTTTTCAAAGCAACAATTGAAAAAAAAAATCCATGAGGTTAAGTTTTATTTTTGGGACAATCCTTATTTGTTTAAACATTGTGTTGATAACATTCTTCGAATGTGTTTAGAAAGGAGATTCAATCAATTTTGGAACATTGTCATGCCTCTCCTTATGCTTGACATTTTGGTGGTCAAAGAACAACTGCAAAAGTTTTTCAATAAAGTTTTTATTGCCCACTATATTTAAAGATGCTTATCTTTTTAGTAAAACTTGTGATTGTTGCCAAAGGAAAGGAACCATAGGAAAAAAAAAGATGAAATGCCCCTAGCGTACATTTTAGAAGTCGAATTATTTGACGTTTGGGGAATTTATTTTATGGGTCCTTTCCCACTTTTATTAAGTAACATTTATATTTTAATGGCAGTAGACTATGTTTCAAAGTAGGTTAAGGTTATTGGTTGTCTATTAAATGATACTAAAACAGTGTTGAAGTTCCTTCATAAGCACATTTTCACAAGATTTGACACACCAATGGTGTTAATAAGTGATGAAGGATCCCATTTTGTTAATAGGTTGTTAAGTAAATTGTTAGCAACATACAATGTGAAGTATAGAGTTTCAACACCCTATCACTCTCAAGCAAACAGACAAATAGAGAAATTAAGGGGATACTTGAGAAGGTGGTGCACCCAAATTGAAAGGATTGGTCATCTAGGTTAGAGGATGCTCTATAGGCTTATAGGACGACTTATAAAATACCTTTAGGCATGTCACCTTATAGGTTAGTTTTCAATAATATCTTTCACTTACCAGTAGAATTAGAGCACAAAGCATTTTGGGCTTTAAAGCAGCTAAATTTCAATTATAGGAATGATGGTTTCATTAAGAATGTTGCATCTAAATGAGCGAAATGAGTTGAGACATTCTTCTTATGAGAGTGTTAGGTTATACAAGGAAAAAACAAAAAATTGGAATGACAACGGGATTTCACCAAAGCAATTTGAAAAATGACGAGTGTTATTATTCAACTCTAGACTTAAATTATTTCCTGAAAAATTAAAGTCTAGATGGTTAGGTCCTTTTACAATTGTAGAAGTGTTTCCTCATGGTGCAGTGACGTTGAAAGATAAAAAAGATGGTCGTGAATATAAAGTGAATTGGCAAAAGATAAAGCATTATTGGAGGGGGAGAATTTCAACAAAATTTGACGTCTCTTAATTTGTCTGTAGGTTGAGCAAGTAAAAAGATGGAGGGAGCCTGTATTCATTGTTGAATTCATTAACGCTCCAAGGCTGGTGTGTCATGTTTAGTTTCTTTACTTTAATGTTTTTAGTTTGGTCTCTGTTATCTTATTTTTGGGCGAATGACATTTTCACAGATAATTTCTGTGCTTTAAATTTAATTAACGGTGGTGGTTATAAATCCTTGTTAGAAAAAAAAAAGAAGAAAGAAAAGAAAATCTATAAGTGGGGATTTGATTTGGATTGTTTAATTTGAAAAATTTTGCATGTAATTAATATGCTAGGTAATTAGGTAAGGTATTCATGATAGTAGTCAAATCTTGAGGAAAAACCTGTGTGATTCAAGAAAAATAGAGATTCTCTGATTTTTCTTCAAATATCGTAGAAAAGACAAGTTTGCCCTCTAATCTTCGTTTCTTTAAATAGATGCTTTGGGTTGGTAATGTCTTCACATCTCCTTACATTCCCTTCTCTACACGAGCTCTTGAGTGTAGATTTCTTGCTCTGTTATCATGCCTGCTAAAATAAGAAAAGGGAAACAATAAGAAAAGGAAATGCCGCAACCAATTGCAGAAGCCATGGCTGTGGTGGAGCACGCAGAAGTTCATGCACCTAAAGCAAAGTTGAAGAAGAAGACACAACTAGAAAATGAGGTAAGTTTGGAGGAAACGATTACTGAGATGGTGGATGCATCTAAGACAACTTCGCCAAAGAAGAAGTCAAAGAAGAAAGGCAAGTCAAAAGAGAGAAAAGTCGATAAGGGTGAAGAGTCTCTGCCTGAAGAAGAGTCCCATGCAACCATGGAAGAAGAGAACCTAGAAACTGAGAATGTAGTCGAACGACTGAATCCAATAATTGAGGAAGAAGGGCATGGGGGTGAAGAACCGATTGTTGAAGAAAGGAATCTCGCAATGGAAATAGAAGAACACATAGAAGAAGAAGTAACGACTGAAGAAGTCATCCCTCAGAACATCCCTGCTCCAAATCCCAGTCCAAAGAAGAAAGCATCACAAATGAAGCAAAAGAAGAAAAAGCCCTCATCAAGCATAAAACCAAAAAGGGTAAAAAGCTGCAGTAGTCTACAAGGGAAAGGACAAATTGAAAGAGAGGATTCCATAAATAGAACACCAACAATCAGATATCAAAAGATTTGTTAATGAAGCAACTAAAAAGAAATATGAACATTTTTGCAAGTGTAATTTCTTAGCCGAGTAAAGGTCTTAGTCTCCTGCTGAAGAGTTTCCACAATTTCTATTTGTGGGAATCGCACATCACAACTAGGTATTGTTCTGTCAACAACCAAAACCAGCTATTTGTCAAATGGTACGTGAAATTTATGCAAATATCGATGTAACAAATGAGACACTTCTAAATGACATGAATTATATGACAATAAACACTAACTTTCTAAACAATAAACTTAGTTTTTAAATCAAAATAACCGTCATATATGAGTGTTATCAAGAAAAATCATTCTAGGCATTGAAACGACTCAATCTTGACCTAGATCAAGCTAGGTTAAAAAAGAAGTTGCAGTTGAGCGAGTTAGAAGAAATGAGGCACTTCTTCTATGAAAATGCCAAATTATACAAGGAGAATGTGAAAAAATGACTAGAGGATCCATGAGAAAAAATTGCAGAAAGGCCAACAAGTGTTGTTGTTTAATTCTAGGTTACGACTCTTTTTAGGGAATTTAAAATCAAGATGATCCGGATCCTTCCCGATCACAAAAGTATATCAACATGGAGCTGTGGACCTACAAGATAGCAAGGGAAACATCTTCAAAGTCAACGGATGAAGAGTGAAGCCATACTAAGGAGAGGCCTAATCAAGAATAAGGCATCAGCCTCCCTAGTAGAACTGGAATGAAGAAATCAAGTGATGCTGTAATATGTATATATTTATTAATGAAAAAAGTATATATATATATATGGTGATTAGGATGCATTAGTAAGCTTAATGAATAATAACTAAAAGTTTTGATTAAGAGGGAACTCTGTCTAAGGCAGAGCTTGTCTAGGCTGAGGTATTTAAGCTGACCATAAGGAAACACCTCTATTTGGGGACCTACCCGGGAGTTGAATTAATCAAACTTTTAATTTTAAGTCATTAATATCTTTTTCTAAGTGCTCTAAAATGTGTAAACTTTTTGATGCTTTAATTTGGAGTTTCAAGGACACAAGTTTAGGTGAAGAAAATCGGAAGAGGGAAGTTAGTAGGAAGAAAAGAAATAAGGGGAAATGTGGTCCATATGCGGTCGCATTTCATCCAAGAGCATTTGAAATTGCAAGAAAATGATGATTTTGAAGAAGCAAAAATGAGGCCAAGACGTGGCTGCTGTTGGGATTTATGCCCTAAAGCCTCGTAATTAATAATAATTTTGATTATTTTATTTGCAATATAATATTATCTATTATATGAAAAATCCAATGTTATTAGTGTAATCTTGAACAGTATGTGGTTGACATACGGGAGGATCATGTTCAAGAAATAACCTAAAGGGTCATAGTATATGGATAAGGTTGGTTGCCTTATCCTAGTAACACTATTGATACGGCCCACTTTGTAATTGTTACAAATGATTTGATCCAAATTATTTATGTGGAGACATGTGAGTGGGGGTATCTTATACAATGAAATTTGTGTAACACTGGACCACGAAATATTTAATCTCTCTTTATAAATCCGTTAATTGAGCATATTAATATTTTATCAGGATGATCACTCGATCTTAATCATGAATGAGTTATGAACTTCTACTTGTGAGGGCTTGTCTTTTGATTTTCATGGGTGAGAGTGGCTTTTGTAGTAGATTCAATATCCTACCATTTTGGGGACTTGACCAAATAGGGAACTGGAAACATAATCTCACAAGATGGAATTCACTTCTTCCCATATAGGGTAAGTAGATGAGTAGTTCCCTTAAGTGCTAATTTCGAGACTTGAAAAATGGGGCCCCACTCTCTCACTAGCTCGAGAGGGACTTAGCTTATAATTATCTTATAAACAGATTGTTCATTAGAGGATCCGTGGTACTTAAGGTGCAAAATATAATTATAGGGGTAAAACAGACTTTTAACCCAACTGTAATTACGAACAACTCATGAAGGATCGACTTGCATGTAATGATTATATCTATGGACACAATTTGTCCTATAATGCATAAGAGTGCAACTCTAGGTCTATAGTAGAGTGGTCTATAGTTAATGAATGAAAATTAATTAATTAAAGAGTTTAATTAATTGATTTTGTATTATTGGAGCTTATAATCTGTAGGTCCATAAGGTCCCCTTGCTCGCTCACAGTAACACTAAAAGATCAATTTAGTTGAAAGAAAAATTTGAAATGTTCAAATTAATATTTAATATATTCAATATATAAGAGAAAAATATATTTATTGTATTTGATACATTAAATATTAAAATAATTAATGTATATTATATACATTAAATAAAAGATATTTATAGAATTTGAATAAGATTCAAATAAATAAATATCGTAGGAGATTTGAATGAAATTCAAATAAATATAAGATATATTTTAATATATTAGATATTAAAATATAATATTTTAATTATGGCAAAGATTTTGCCTTGGTCTCTATAAATAGAACCCTTGGGTTGAGCCATTAGACACAACACATATCTCATCAATAGAGAATTAGAGAATTCTCTCTTGACCTCTCCCTCTCCAATCCTTTGTGGATTTTCTTTCAAAAGGCTCCCACAAGCTTTGGTCTTGTGTTCGAGTCATAGCCAGGAAGATTTTATGGAGGAGATAAAGATCCGCTAGAAATATCTCCATATTTATCTCAAATGTATGTTTTGTTTAGCCTAAAATATTTTCTTTTGTTTAATTCTAAAATAAAATCAAAGTCGATTCCAATGTTTCCGCTGTGGGTTTAATTCGATTATTCCTTTCAGCCTCATATTAAGGACCACACGACTGGCGTCAACTGACATCATTTAAAATGAGCAGGAGTAAGTTTTGGAATTTTCTAAACATATAAGTTAACCTAGGTCAATATGTTCGAAAATTTCAAACGCCAAAAGACTTTGTCGTTTATTATAGCCCAAGCTTCGACGCCGGCCAACTCTTCGAAGAGCCAAGGCCATATCAACTTCTTTACCCATTGCAACTCCACCACTGAAACATTCAAGAGAGTGGGAAGAAAACCTGAGGAAGCTGGCTTCCATCAGCTAGGAAGCTATTGAAAGATGGGGTTGAATTTCAAATTGACTGATGCGAAGGAAGTAACCCCACTCGTGCTTAAATTCTCGAGGAAACTAAAACCAGGGCATGCCACAGTGGTCATTGCAAAGAAGAAGAAGAATACTTTGAATCAAACAAGACCAACTGTCGAAGAATCTAAAAGGGAAAAATGCATCTGCGTCTGTAACGCATTCAGCTCAGAGGCCTAAAGCTCCAATGCCTACTAAGCAAGGGCAGGATACGTCTGCATATGGGGCACATGTGACTGAATTAACAGCAACCCACTCCAACCAAAACCTATTCCCAAGGAAGTGCTCATATAATTTCTCACAACCTTTCTCCACACAAACCTAGGTACAAGATCCTTTCTAAGCACAAAAGGAAGATGATATGGGCACCTACACAACCCACTAAGGAGAGGGAAGATGATGACGAGCCTAGCCATAAGGAGACTGACGAATAGGTGGCTCAAAGAGACATCTCCATAACTTAGTGGGAGAGGATAATTGTAGCTACGAGAAAGACAACCATGGAGCTTGTAGAAAAGTTCCAGAAAGAGGCTAAGAAGAGAATAAGAGGAAGAAATTACGGCTAGGTAGACGACCCCAACACAATCAGAAAAAGATTCTGTCGAAGGAGAAGCAGAAGATCAAAATCCACCCGTGTCTGGGGCGCATCTTGACCAAACACCACCACCACCACCACCAAGTAATGAAGAAAGGCCACCTGTGGTCTTTGATCAAGAAGCAGTCACATCCAGCCGCATATTAACGAACAAGTGTGGAAGAAAAACAATTCGATGACCTGTTCGAGTATGAGACTCAAGGCTTCAATCCTAAACATAGCCTCCAATCCGAGAAAGAAAAAGAACAAGAAAAAGCATGAAAGTAAGTTCACGAAGAAGCTCCACCCTCAATGTTAAAGAAGAGGAATAGGAATGAAGGGACAAAAAAGAGCAACAAGAAGAAAAGGCCAAGCATGACTGCTAGGCCACACGAAGAACCTGCAAGCAATGTGTTCTATTCCACTGGACATCAATGCACAAAAGGAAAGGATGGAAGACAAAAGTCAATTATGCGAAAAGGGATTCTCCAACAAGACTAGCCCCACCCCTAAGTATATAACAGACGTGATCTGTAGGTATGGATGGGAGAGGTTTTGTGAAGGACCTAAAAGGTAAGCTATTCCTCTGGTTTGTGGAATCTATGCCCATTTGGGAGACGAGGTGTTGAATGCGCTGAAAGGGAATATCATGTGGTTCTTCGCATTTGACATCAACAGGTTATACATGTTTCCCTCTCTCAGGAATCCAACAGGGAATGAGGCCATGGAAAACCCCACTGACGAGCAGCTAGAGGAGGCCCTCAGCTTAGTGGCACATGAAGCCACATAGTGGAAAGTGTCGATGACTGGAGTGCGAACTCTTGTGCTTGTGGACATGAAGACAGAGCCATACATTTTGCTCTACTTCATCAAGAAAAGGATCCTCCCAATAACACATGACTCTACAATCTCACAAAAGAGAGTCATGTTGTTGTACAACATCTACAAAGGATTGGATTTGAACATAGGTAAGATTCTCAGGGACGAGCTCGTGGCCTGTGCCAAGAGGAAGGTTTAGCCTCTTCTTCCCCAACCTGATCACCAAACTTTGCAGGAGGGCATGAGTACTTCCAAATGAAGGATAAGAAGTGGATAAGTGCAAGGCTTACATAGATTTAATGTTGATCAACAAGTCGATTTCCCTCCACATTCAAAAAGTGGCCTCACCAAAGAAGAAACAACCGACCATTCCTGTAACTCAAGATGTTACCACATCTCCACACCAAGCCACTTCAGGGCCATCTCATACTTATTACGCACAAATGAGGGTCGAGCTTGATAAGATTCAGGAGTAGAACAAAGCCTATTGGGCTTATGTACAAGAATGAGATGAGACCATAAAAAAAGCCATAGCAGATCTAACGAAAGGAAATGTGCCCGCATTTCCAGAATTTTTAGCAATACTACTAAATCCCGAGCATCAAATGGGAGAGGGCAGTTCCTTCGAGGTTTAGGGGAGTACTTTCTTCACTTCACCGCTATCTTTACTTGTTTTCATGAGTTAGATTTACTTGCTTTCTTTAGATTAGAATTACTTTCTTTCTTAATTTTGTCAGTTTTGTGCTTTTGTTGAGAACCCTTTTGGCAAAATAATTTCTTTATACCTTGCACATGTATGCCACAAAATCATGATTTAAAAACAAGTTTGCAAAAATGTCTTCCTTGGTTGTTGTTTTAAAAAGCCCTTGATGATGATACTTAGAGCTTTCTCAACTTTCAAGTGCTTTCACATACAACATTGAGTTTTCAAAACCATAGAACTTTATCAATTCATTTTCTTCATAAAACATTTGAACCCAGACTCCCCTTGTGTTTGTCCCATCTAATGAACTAAGGAGAGTTTAACTTCGATGCTTAGAAGGTGTAGTAATCCAAATTTGTACCCGACCCCTTGTTCTTTATTATTCTTAGTAGGGGTGTGCAGAAAACTAAAAAAACTGAGGGACCAAACCAAATTGACTGGTTCGTTCTGGTTCTTTATAATTTTGTGGTTCTCTCGGTTTGGGATAGTTAAGAACCAATAAATTCGGTTCGCTTTTTTGGTTTAGTGCTTAATAAAATCAAAACTAACTGAACTGAACTGAAAGTGAATAAAAATATATATATAACTTCCTTAAGCCCACTTTAACTCAAGCCCAATTTACCTATTCCTCTGTTATTTATCTCTCTGGACCCATATTTGCTACCCATCCAATCCAACCCATCTTAAGTTAATAACCCTAACCTTATCTTTTCTCTTCCACATTTGCTACACATCCAACCACCGTGGTCTTCTTAACTCCCTTCCTACCTCTCTTCTCTTTCTACTTATTTCCTCTTTGTGCAAGTTGCCGAACGATGTCCGTTTTCTGTCTTCGCCACTGCTCATTTTCTATTGTCATCACCGCCCCTTCACACTTTTAGTTTGTAGGTGTCGTCTTCTCTTTTGCGTGGTTTGTTTTCTCTTTTGCGTTGTTGCCATCGACTTCTCTATTTTCTCTCTCATTTAGTCACCAGTTTCTCTCTTTTCTCTCTTTGTTTGGTTGTTGTCGGCTTTTCTCTTTCACCTCTTTATTTTGTCGTTGTCACTTCTTTGCACACTTCTGCACCTTTCTTCTATGGTCATCGACAATCGCGTGGATCTGTAGGTACTCCTTGGTTAAAACCAGAATCGAACTGAGGTAATAAAAATCAATTTAGTTCATTCTAACCAAAATTGATGAGAAAATCGGTTATCTTGGTTTTGGTTTTGGCCAAAATCATATCGAATCGAACCGTAAATACCCCTAATTCTTAGTCAATGGGGACATTGACAAGTTTAAGTTTGGGGGGGAGAAGGGCGAGTTATGTGCTTAGAATGTTGTTGTAATAGTGCTGTATAATGTATTGTACTATTGCTAGGACTCATGAAAAAAAAAAGAGAAAAAGAAAAAAAAAAAAGAAAGATACTCCTCCTTCAGAGTTAACTTAGTAACTAGGGGCATTCATGAAACTCATGTTTTCCTTTACATGAAAAGTTGACTTAGGAAGTGAGCATGTGAAAACGATCTTAGCAGTGAATTGTGCTCATTGTCAGATACTTTCATCACAAAGTGTTAGTAAGCTGAAACGAAGGTACAAGTGACAGTGAGATTCTCTATAAAAAAAGAAAAGAAAAGAAAAGAAAATAAGAAAAGAAGCTTAGCAGTAGCATTGAATAAGTTTAGGGGTATAACAATGTTAGTAAAAGGAGAAAGGGTTAAGCTTAGCTTGTTAAACAAAGAAGATCACCTTAGACTCTATGACTAGGAATTAGGTAGTATAAGCATGATAAGTATAAGAATGTTTTGTCTTGAAAAGGAAAAGTAAAGGTTTTATGTGAAAAAAATTTCAAAGATGTGTAAGTACTAAGAGTTTGAAACCTCTCCAGAGAGGTAACTTTATTTCAAAACATCCTTTAGAAAGCATTTCGTTAACTGTTTGCTTGTTGTTTTTGCTCAAAATTACTTTAGGACAAGCAATAAACTAAGTTTGGGGATGTCATAACTCTCATTTACGAGGGTTATTTAGCTCTAAAACCTAAGTTTATTGTTTAGAAAGAAAGTGTTTATTGCCATAAATCATACCATTTTGAGTGAATTTAAATAAAAACAAGTTAAGCATGTATTTCTAATCATGATTTAATTAAAAAAGAAATAGCAAATAGGTGTAAAAGGAAGCAATTTTGTAAAAAATTTGTTAAGTTATAATGTTTTTGTGTAGAAGCTGTACAAAGGATCTAGATGCGCCCAAGGATGTGACCGCATATTGAGTCAAAAGGAAAAATTCAATTAAAGCTGGGAAAAATAGGAAAAATGCACCTGGCATGCGCCCACAACTAAACCTAATCGGCAGATCTTCCAGAAATCACAAATTTGATAGATTTTTGAAAGATATTCCACTCAATCTCCTCAAATTACGGGATTATGGTCAGCTACTACTTCTCACACTGATCTCGATAGAAACCCTAGCCTAAGAGGTCTATAAAAGGCCACTAGAGCTCTTATTTCAACAACTTCAAAGCGCTACACAAATTTCATTTTTAGATAGTTTTTATTCATCTTTTGTTCTTTGTTTTTAGTTGCCAATCTGAGTTCCATAATGTTGTTCAACCTCGTTCGAACACACTATTTGAAAGAATAATAGTGGAAACACTTGACTCTCCTTGAAAAAGGTTGAGCAAGTTAGATTGAGGAACAAACTAGGTTTATGTTTACTGTTTTTCTCTCTTTAGTTCCGTTTCTATTTTAGTTTTAGTTTCTATTTTGTATTTCAAATTAAGTCGTTGTATTGTTTCGCTTCAAACCAAGGTTTTAAATGTCGATGTCGACGGAAATGTCGAAGTCTCAATTTTATGGAAATGTCGATGGAAATATCGATAAAATGTCGATGTCGATGGATATTTCTGAAAAAATTTTAAAAACAAAAAATTCAAAAAAAGTATTTAAATTAATAAATGAACATTTTACACTTTTTAAATGAGTTAAAATACTTGTTACAATATTATATTCACATTAAGTTACATTTTCTTACTATCTTTTTTTAATATTTCATCGATTTTGTACGATATAGTGGAAATGTCGATTCCCCCCTTATGTCGATGTCGAACCCATGGACATATGGAAATATCGATGGAAATGTCGACATGTCGACGGAAATTTAATACCATGCTTCAAACTCAATTGTATTTCATTCATCTCTCTAATATGAATTCAGTTCTCATTCTTTCAAGTTCGATTCTTTATCTTTGTAGTTTTATTTTCTTTGCAATTATGAGCTAAGTTCCTACTTGGGGATTCAAAGATGTGGAAACCCAAGTAGGAAGAAAACCACACCTTATGCATAAGCAACTTTGCTCAACATTTAGCATAGTTTTACTTTTATTGAGTTTAGGTTTCATTGTTAATCTAAACTGATCACTTAGATTAGCATAAAATGTGCAAAATCTAATACTGAAAAGGTTGGATTCAACATGGCTTTCATAAAAGCAATATAGGAAACGTACCTAGAAATAGGACTTTATTTTTTACCCTAGACATAGGACAAAACCTATAGAATCAATAGAGTTGTACGCTTTTCTTTTTCTAAGTTCAATTAGTCATAGACATATGTGTTTAATTACTTAGGCTCCTAAATGCACTTAAAAAAGGGCTGAATAAGTGTTGAACTTGACTCATGGTTGTAAGTGTCTATTAGGGTAGGTTGTAGGTGCATCCTGCTCGAACTATACAAAACCTGAAAGAATGAGATGCAGACGCATAGGGGCAGCAATCTCTGATGAGCTCCACTTAGTTGAGATAAGTTGCGGGCGCATAGGTGGGCGCATATTCCTCTAGGGTTGAAACAGTTTTGGATTCCCCTTCTTTAATTAGTGTTTTTATCAGTCATTTGCATTTCCTTTACTTATTTTCTATTTTGAAAAAAAACCAACAACATCCTCACTTATTTACTTTTGGTTACCTCGGTCCCAAACTTTGAGGAGGTCTTTGTTGTGAATTGAATTTTTGTTAACACAGTTCCCTTGGGATTCGATACTTGGAGTACTGTCTATTTTATTACCCAAAAAGATAGTGTGCACTTGCACTAAGCGTTGTAGCAATTTCTTGATTCCACTGCAATCTCTATCAAAGCACGTGCAAATCGGGTATGTTCTCCATGTCCAGATATGCACATCAAAAATTGGCACCCTCTGTGGAAAACGAGAGTACTCTATCTTTACACACCAAAATTGAGAAAATCATGTATATATGCATCAAGAAGTTTTTGGGTCAATATCAAAATCCCAATGAGGAAGATATGGAAGCATGGTGCAAGTTGATTTACACCATAGAAGAGATGATAGATCACCCCAAAGCTAGAATCACATGGATACATATTTTAAGATGATGACTAAATTATCTAATAACATGAAACTGTCATCTAGGGTTAGATTCATGTTGAAGGATGTAATTGATTTAAGAAAGAATAAATGGCAATAGAAGAAAAAAAAAACAAAGGGCCTAATAAAAAGGAAAAAGACAAAAAGAGAAAACCCTAGCTACATCTTCGTCCACTTCCCCTTACTGCAGTCGCTGACCTTCCACATGGAATCCTTCTTCAGGAACTTGATCCTCCGTACACCAGTGATATCCACACAGCAACGCTCGCAGAAGGGCACGTCGCCCATGAATCAGTGTGCACTGAGAACGGGATATTGCCCATGTCGAACCTAATTTACCTTCCTACTCTTAGTTTTTGTATTTTTGTCATGGATTTTAGCTTAAGACCTTGTTGTTATTTTATAATCATGCATAGTTAAATTCTTTGTTCTTAGGGATTGATGTAGTCATTGGTTTTTATAGTTTAATTAAGTGAATTTCTTTTTATTGCTTGATTCCATTCATGTATTTATTTGTTTAATGTTTTTAATCTATTGGCCATAGATTGATTGTTGTTTTTTTTTTAATCTTACGCTCGGGAGAAGTGATTTAGATTAGTCCTTAATTGCATGGCTAAAGTAGTTTTGAGATCAAGAGATTTAGAATCACTTTAGAAGTGTTAAAAGGATTTGATTTAAGGCCTTGCATGGTAATGAATCTGGATAGGAATATTTAGGTTCTTAATGTGTTTGAGAATTTATTGTGCTTGAGAGATACAGTTATGACCTTCAAATCCTTGACTTATGAAATATTGCAGGTTTGTTATTGCATTCAGTTTAATTAAATCATGAATCCAATTGGTGAAATCGACTCCCTAAGACATGTTTCCCCTAAATTTTTCTCACTCATTTAGTTTTTGTTATTTTTAATTCAGTCATTCATTTCATATTTATTTCTAAATAAAATTGAACGTTAGTATCTGTGGTACTTAAGTGAAACCCAATCCAGAGGACGATATTCGTAATTCACTTACATACTATATTAAATCTCGACCCATACACTTGATCTACTAATTGTTTGAATTTATTTGAAAGTCTGAAGCTAGTCTTCTTTGATTTAATTTATGACTTTTTATTTTTCGATCTACTAATTGTGTGTCTCGATTTTTCTTAACAAACTATTTTTTATAATCAATCTTTTTGTCATTTTCACAATATTCATTTTTATAATCAATCTAACATATCTCTAATCAAGTAAAAACTGCATCGGTTGATTGATCTTGCTCTTAACTAGAATCTATTTTAACTTTGGAAATTTAGAGTTAGGTGATATGAAATTTAATTATATTGTCATTGAAGCAACTTCGATGTGTCTTGATCATATTCTTTAAAATAAAAATTACAACTTAACAAGACAACAATTTTCTTATGATAGAAGCCATCATAGTTTTAAAAAAAAAAATCATTCAAATACTCAGGTTTACAATAGTTTATTCTAAAAGAATACTTTTTTTTTATTGTAAAACGTACATCTAAAGAAAAATCATCATTTTCAAATTGATTCTACATCAAACGAGAATATTATGCCTATACCAAATGAGCAATATTTAAGTTGACATGATGTGTAACATTTAATGCCTATATATTATATTTAAACTATCAAATTCTTCAGTAGGGGTGAAATGTGAATTTTAATTAAAAAAAGACTAAAATTGAGAACACTTATATTTGAAGGACATGTTTGGAGTGTTGTGTGGGTTATAATAGCCTGAGTTATAATAGTTTATGGAATTAAATAATTATGCACCCCAAACACAGACTATTATAACTCAGACTAAATAACTTTGCATCTTAAACACAGATTATATAATTCCACAGACTATTATAACCCACTCAGCAACTCAAACAGTCCCTAAAAGCTTAATAAAAGTTTAAAAAATCAAATTGAAGTTTTAAAAGTTGACAAAATTTCCCAAAAAATAAAATAGCGCATAAGATTTCATAGACAAAGTCATATTTAAATGGGTTGAACGTAATATTATTGAGCACGAATTAATATGAATGATTTAATTTATACAAACTTTTCGAAATCATATTTAATATAGGTTTCTAGATTAGTTTTTTTTTAGTACAACAAATGTGGGATATAGAGATTTGAACATGCATATTAACGTTGAGCTATGCCCACTATGACATTGATATATATAAACTTGTCAAAATCATATTTAATCTGGATCTCTAGACTAGGTTATAAATATAATGTGTTGTCTTCCACATCATAGTTTTTATTGACTTATAAATAAGCCAACCTAATTGAATATTGACATGTTTGATGGAAAAGTGTGATTGCATTTTTTTTTCCTATCATTTTTACAATTAACACATAAAAATTTATCTTGTAGAATTGGAAAAAAATCATCAAACTGTTGGCTTTTGTGTCCTAAAACTCGTATTTTTGTAAACTGAATGTATATTCTATTTTACTATAAAGATGTTATTGAGGTTTATTCAGTAAATGTGTTATTGAATAAAGTGAATTGTGTATTCTATAACTCAAATCCAATGAACTAAGTACCCTTGGCTATAGTATGTATACTTGAACTTTATGTATTACATCAAAGTGGATCAAGTTCGAGTTATAACCAGAACGGTCTATAGTATAGGGATAGGGCTAGGTACCTTATCCTGGAGACACTATGGACGCAGCCCACTGTGTATAGTACTAACGATGTGATCCTGAATTGTTCATGTGGAGACATGAAAGTGGGGGCGTCCTATGCAATGAGTTTGCATAAGACTGGACCGCAAAATAGTCACTTAGACTTTATAACTCCGTTTACTGTCTTAACTGACTATATTCATACGATGACCTAGATAACTCGATCTTAATCCTGAGCGTGCTATGAACTTCTGTTTATTCGGGATTATCCTTAGATTTGCATGGGTGAGAGTGGCCAGAGATCGCCGACTCAATAAGCCTCCCATTTTGGGGATAAGACCAGGTAGATAGTTGGGAACATAGTCATGCGAGATGGAATTCACTCCTACCCGCTTTAGGGTTTAGTAGAGAGGTTGTTCCCTTAAGTACTGACTCCGGGTCTTGAACAATGGGCCCACCCTCTCGTTGGCCCGAGAGGGATACGGTTTGTTGGTTGGACCACAAACCAAATTGTTCATTAGAGGATCAGTGGGACTTAAGAAACAAGAAGTAATTACAGGGGTAAAACGGTTTATTTGACCCAGATGTAATTACGAACGACCTGTGAATGATCGACTTACTAATCATGGTTATATCGAGTGGACAGAAATATATCTACAGTGAGGAGAGTGCAGCCACTGGGCTTTAGTGAAGTGTCCCAGTGGTTAACGAATGTTGATTAGCTAGGCTAAAGAGTTTCGCCGGTTAATCTCGTATCGTTGGAGCTCATGATCTGTAGGTCCATTAGGTTCTCCTTACTAGCTCGGACTAAGCCTTGTAACAATTTGAGAGAAAAGAATTTGAATTGTTCAAATTCGAATTTGGGAGAAAAAGTTAATTATATGCGATATACTTAACGTTTCATAGTTTAATTATGAATTAAACTATGATAAAGAAGAGTTGGAAATATTTAAATATGATTTAAATATTGGTTCGGTTTAAAACATGAATAGGGATTCATGTTCGAACGTTCGTTTTGAGAAATTGAGATTGGTCCAATTATTTAATTTGATATTTGATATTAAATTAAATATTTATTTAAAATTAATTAAATTGTTTAATTAATTATAAATTGATTTTAATTTAAAATTAATTTAATATTAATTTTGAATTAAAATTAAAAGAGAATTCAAATTCATTTGAAAATGAAATATGGACCAAATTCATTACTTAATGAACAAGCTTCTTGTTTAAGCTTATCTTCTATGTGTTGGCTTCTTCACTAAGTAAAAATAGAAGCTTGTGGTTTTCTATATATAGAGAAGTAACACAATGGGAAAGAAGAATGTTTTTTGAAGAAAATTCTCTAGCTCTTGGTTTTAAACCTTTACTCATTCTTCTCCCAAATTCTCTCAATCAAAGATCCCACAATATGTTCCAAGGCCTGAGGATAGTAGGGAATACTCTAGATGAGGTCCACAACTGGTTTGTGTTCAAAGAAAGCCCACGGATTAAGAGAATTTTGAGCTACAAAGGTTTGTGTTCTTATTATCTGTTTTTCCAGTTTTGAGCATGTTTTTTGTATGATAAAATTGATCAAATTAGAGTGCTTAAGATCCAAAATTGCTTCCGCATTATTAATATTAACTCTTTCACAAACAACACCAACAATTCATCTCTAGCATATCATTATTATAGAAGATTTTTAGGGTTGATAAGCTATTAGCTTCACCACTAGGGGTGATAGTCAATTCAATTCTTTCGGTTTTGAATCCAACAGAGAATCGAACCGAACCAATCTATTTTGTAACAACAAAGATCGAATTGATATCGAATAAGAGATAAAAGCGATCGATTTAGTTCTTGGTCAGTTTGATTTCTAGTCGATTCGACTAGTCGGTTTCAAACTTTGTTGGAGATGAATTTGAGGGGTGAAAGGATGAGAACTAAGGACCACTTGAATCTGATAAAAAAAATCAAACAAAAGAGAGAGATCCGATAAAAAAAAATCAAATAGAAGAGAGATATTTGATAAAAAATCAAATAAAAGAGAGAAATCTGATAAAAAAAAATCAAACAGAAGAGAGAGATCTGATAAAAAAAATCAATCAAAAGAGAGAGATCTGATAAAAAAATCAAACAAAACAGAGATTTGATAAAAAAAAATCAAACAAAAGAGGCATTTGATAAAAAAAAAATCAACACAAGAGGGAAGAAACGGAGGAAAACATTGAGTACTACTACATGGGAGGCGTCGTTGCAACGACGACACTACTGCTGTGAAGAGTATGACATCGGTGTCGCTGCTGCTTGGAGATGCAGACTGCGTCGCTGCTACTTGGAGAAGCCAATGGTGCCGCTGCTTGGAGATGCCGATGGTGTTGTGCGAAGGAGACTTGGGGAGGAATGTGTGACAGAGGGGTGAATAGATGTGAGAGAGAGAGAAAGAAATGAGGGATGGGGGTGGCTAAGACTATAAAGAATGATTTTAGGACTTTTTTTCAAGAGGTATATATACTCCTTCAGTTCGATTCAGTTTTATTGGTTTTAAAAATAAAAAACCTAACCAAACAAAAAATATTCGATTTTTAAAAAATTTAAACCAAGATGTCTAATACTTTACCAAGAAAATCAAACCAAACTAGTGGATGGTTTGATTCGATTTGATTTCTCAATTTTTCGATTTCTATTTGCAACCCTATTCACCACAAGATTTTCAAGTTTTCCTGATGCAGACATGCATCAGAAAGACCAACAAAACACATCGATAGAAAAACTTCCATATGCAAAAATAGCACCATAAATAACGTTGGCATAGGACCTTAGGGAAAGTTATTGCAACACCCCAAGGCCAAAGGTTCGAAATCTAGATTCGACACCTAATAGCCTTGTCATTCCTTTGCAACTCCCATGACTTGGCCACGTTACCTACTTATCTTAAACTGCTTCTGAGAGTAAAGACTATACCCACATACCAACATGGGTCTTTTCAGTATACTTTGTTCTCACTCATATGCTTTATAGAAAAATTCACATGAGGTCACCCTACATAGAACTAGTCTAAGCTAAGCACGCTTAACTTTGAAGTTCATATGATTGAGTCACTGAAATAGAAGGTGCACCTTATTGGTATATGTAGAAACTATCAATTCTTTTAAGCCTTTTGATAGCATGTATTTATGCTATCTTATTTCCTATTATTTATGCTAGTTTTGTGATTATTTTGTGAGCTTTTATGCCTATTTCTCTTAATTTTGCAAAAACCGAGCTTGAGGAGCAAAACCAAGTATTTGAGAATATTTTGGTGGATATTGGAGCATTTTGAAGCTTCATTAAAAATTTAAGTAGATTAAAGATGTTATTTGAGCATAAGGCACATTCCGAGAGATTCTACATCGAATCATGGTTCCAACGCATCGAACCGGAGGTCATTCGAACACCCGAGCAAAGAGATATAGTAAAAATGGCCAGTGCTGTCTACAACGTCTCGACGCTACGAAAATGCAAAAAACGCTAATTTTCGTACAGAAATGCGTGAAAATAATTTTTTTGTAGCGTTGAGATGCTGTAAGCAGCGTCTTGACGCTGCCTCGAGATTTGCTATAAAAACATCATTTTTGAGCCCTTTTGGGAGGCCAACCCGAGAGTTGGAGCCCTAATCTCGATTCCAAGCTAAAATTGAAGGTTTAGGAAGCAATTGGGAGCGTTTGTGGAGCATTTTTTAAGATCCAAAGCTCGAGGGACGTGGAGATCACGACGGGAATGCGAGATAGACCATTGTTTGCTAATTTCTTCCTTTTTCTTTAGTTTTAGTTTCTGTTTTGTGGTTGTAAATTAGGAACTTAGAGATTTAATTGTATGAATATTATTAGTATCATTGTTTCTAATGCTTGGAGTTTTGATGTAGCTATTAGACTTGAGTTTTCTAATTGATTAAATACCTTGATTGAATGCTTTTTGTTTCATTCATGCTTTTATGTATTTAATGTTTATAATCTCTTGATCAAAGATTATTTGATTTATTGGTCTGAATTTAGGCTAGAACTTAATTGCATGACTATTTGTAAATTCTTGCATGAAAGTGAAGAATTCTCTTAGAAGCCCTTAAAAGAAGTTGCTTAAAGCCTTGCATGTTATTAAAATCTAGATAGAGATATTAGGTTTATAACATTGCATGAGAGTTAATTGTGCTTGAAAAAGTTAGTTAACACCCTCACTTCTTGGCTTATGGAATATTTGCATGACAAATCTTGGTAATTTTCGCTGTAAATCTAATTGGTGAAATTGATTCCCTAGGATATCTCTCTCCTATTGTGTCTCTATTTATCTTTTGCTTTCTAGGTTAGCTCTTTAGTTTAGCTTGTTTGCATTTGATTTCTTTCTCTAAATAAAGTTAAGTGAGAGTAATTACGGTACTTAAATGAACTAAGAAATCCAATCCCTGTGATCGACCCTGACCACTATTATTACAAGTTTTAGAGGTTTAAGTTTATAAATATATTTGATAGAGCCTTCGACAATCTCTTTATCATTTTTCTTAACCATGTCTTGCGTAGCGTAGGATTCCCTCTAATTCGGATGTGGTGTTGATTTTCATTCAATGTACTCTTCCTAACTCGAGTGTCACACCTATGCCAAAACAAATCTCATATGCGTCAACATAAACATTAAAAGCCAAAAAAAAAAGTCTAACTAGCTCACTTCACATACCATAAACTCACCAAACTAATCATTCAAAGCCAAAACAAACAACTCTAACTCACCCAATTCACTCCACATCTCACGAACTCACCAAACACACTTTAAATCCTACAAACTCATCTAAACTAATTATCCCTTAAAAGCCAAAAAAGAATATGTTTAACTCACCGAAACACACTCTAGACCACATAAACTCACCGAAACACACTCCAAAATTGTCAAATTCACCAAAACTACTTAGAAGTCAAAACAAAGCGCCTAACTCACTCCATATGTCATAAACTCACCAAACTAATCATTTAAAGCCAAAACAAATGAACCTAACTCAGCCAAATTCACTCCACATCTCACAAATTCACCAAATTGTACAATACTACAATCCTACAAACTCACCTAAGCTAATTAACCCTTAAAAGCCAAAACAAAATGTGCTTAACTCATCCAAACACATTCTAAATCGCATAAACTCGCCAAAACACACTCCACAACTGTCAAACTCACCAAAACTACTTAAAAGCGAAAAAAAGAAAAAAAAAACTCCAAACTCATTCCACATGCCATAAACTCACCAAACTAACCATTGAAAGCCAAAACAAACAACCCTAACTCACCCAAATTCACTCTACATCTCACAAGATCCCCAAACACACATTTCATATCCTACAAACTCCAAATATCATAAACTTAATTACTCAAACTACTTACACGATACCAAACATGCATAAGTCACTCCAATCTCATAAACTCATCAAACTAACACTTAAAAGCCATACCAAACGTGCGTATAACTCACCCAAACTCACTCCAACATGCTTCATACCTCACAAAGTAACATACATTTTAAATTAGCCCTCATTTTCATCAAAGAACTAATTGAAAAACAAGCTAGGGCATAAGCATTTTGGATTATTAAAATCAAAATTACCTTAAATTTACCAAAATCCACTTCTAGCCACTGTTGAATGAGAGGAGAAACGTCGTCGATCTGAACCACACTGCCGCCATTGTTGAATGAGGAGAGACTGGTGGACCACGACCATCGCTGCCATTGAGAAAGTTGTTAGAGAAGGAAGATATGGAGGGGAGTCATCGCACGCACGAAGAAGAAAAGGAAAGAGGAAGAAGAAGAATGGGGAAGAAGAAATATCGTAGGGTTTTTATCGTGACTTTTCCCAACGCATACCACATTTTACTTATTTCACTTCTATCGATGCACGCTAACGTCATAGAGACTCAAAACTTCATTGGCTTTCTTTTCTGCCACATGGCGGGCGATGGCGCGCACTCACCTTTCCCAATACAACCATTTGCATTGGCATATCATGTTATGCTGATGCAATGTCCATTGCATCGGGATTTTTGCCTACATTTTCTTAATACTGTAATTTATCGTCAGCAGAATTTTTGACACTTACCCATTGTGTTGGCATAGCCATGATATGCCAACACAAATGGTTGCATCGGGAAAGGTACGTCAGCATAGCAAAAAATTCTTGTAGTGCTTATTCAACAAAATGTGGTATTTTTAGTTTTAGAAATATAACATTTCATTTCTAATTCTATGAATGTAGTATTTGATTATATGTAAGGTTAAAAGAGGAAAAATCTTGTAGTATTTTTTAATTGTATGATAAATGTACATATGTGGTTGATGAGACTGAAACGTGTGGGAGCATTTTGGAAAAAATATTTTGAAAGTATTGCAGCCAAGTGCAAATGTCAATCAAGTAATAAATAGAAGTATTCCAAGTATCAACCCACAGAGACTATTTGCAAAACTCATAGTTAAATAAAAAGCATTCACAAATGCAACAAAAAAGGTAATCAGAGAAATAGTTTGAAGGATGTGAATGGTAATGGAGTAGAAATCTACAATAGAAAATATAGGATTCAGTTTATATAGTTTCAACCTTAAGTAAAGTTACTAACAGATTGCGCCCGCGTAGTTCATTGCATTATAACCTTGTGCATGAATTGGATTCATCCCCTATTCAGCCATAATTTTAAGTGCTCTTAGGAGTCTAAGTAATTGCTCCTATATGTCTATGGGCAATTTATCTTAGATAATTTAAGCTGCAGTCCCCTTTAATTCTACAGGCGTGTCTTACGTCTAAGGTCAACAATGAAATCCTATGTTTAGGCTCATCTCCTATATATATCTTTTACAGAAACCGTTTATTGTCCAACCCTTTCACTATTAGACTCAACTTTGCATGCTAACTTAAGTAGCCAGTTTAACTTTAGCATTTAAACTATAAATTCAGTAAAAGAATAATGACACAAGGAAGTGGGCAAACAAGCAAGAACAATTTATTAAGCTAACTCATTCTTTAAGGGTATCCACCAAGTCGAATCCCATAACTATCAAAATTGAAAGTCCATAGACCATTTAGATACTTTGAGTTATAATTTAACCATATACATTTAACCGAACAAAATGTGAATAAAGAAATGGCATAAAGTGGGCCAGCCATTAAACGCAATTAAGTCAATGCTTTACTCGGTAACTTTTTTTTTTTTTTTTTTTGAAAGAACTTTACTCGGCAACTTATTGAAGAAAAAAGAAATAATTTAATCCCAAAGTAAATAGCAACTATCAAATAAAATTTCTTATAAAAAAAATAAAAAAAAAAACTAAAATTTTAAAAATATGCGTTCACCGAGTCACCCCTAGAAAATTTAAGGCTAAATTTACGGATCAAATCAACGGCTGTGTTTCCCTTTTTTCCTCTTCTTTTTTTAGGGGCCTACCAGATACTGTCATTGTCATAATTAAATTTTAGTTTTTCTTTTTGAAAAAAAAACATCAATTTATATCACTAAACTTTACACTACAAACTAATAACTAATCAATTTAAATCTTAAAAATCAATTTAGACCATCCGATAGTGATTTATAGCTATTTTCACTTGCTTTCATTTAAAATCTACTCAAAATCACGTAAATAAAATTATTCTTCTCTCAAAATCTTTCTAAATAGAGCAAAATAGAGAAAGACGATAAGATGAAAAACCAATCATATTTATGATTGAAAAACTATTACTATCTATTTGATTTCAACATTTTTCTCTATTTTATGTTCATTTTTGCATTTAAAGAAGTCTTATACATATGTGAAAGTTATACATTAACGGTTTTAAAACGAAATTCTAACGAGTGTCTAAATTGATTCGTTTATAAAAGTTTCAGAGTTTTTTTTTTAGTTCAACAACATTTGTGGGTGGGAGGATTCAAACCTCTGGCCTCTTGGTCGATGGTACATGTCAATTACCGCTAAACTATGCTCACTTTAGTTAAAAAAAATAAGGTTTTAATTGATATAATTATTAATTTGTCTTTTTAAGTGATATAACTCTCAAAGTTTATGGGTAAATTGACTTTTTTCCTCTTTTTATTATTTTTTTTAAAGTTCACAAACCAGTGGGGTTGGAGGACAAAATTCAATTTTAGTTCCTTTTTTTTTAGTCCCTTGTTGATTAATGTTGAAGTTGTCTAATGATGAACTTACATATTGAATTGCTCAAAATTCGATTAAAAGGTACTATATCTTCGACCAAAAAGTTTGAGTTTCAAATCCCCACCTTCACATCACATACAATCCCAAAGGTCAATAGTTTGATCCCTCATCTCCACAATTGTTGAACTCAAAAAAGAAAAATACCCACTACCACAGTCCACACGTTGAATTAAGAAAAAAGTTGTTTAGAAATTTAGATCAAGTAAAAGCTCATTTAGGGAAAAGAAAAGTTTGATTAAAATACCATTTTGGTCTTTGTACTTTGATAATCATTTTATTTTAATCTTTGTACTTTCAAATGTCGAAATTTAATTCTTGTACTTTCTATAAATCTTAAAATTACTCTTTGTCGTTAGTTTGAAGTTAATTTTGATCAAACTTGGTAGAATAATAATAATAATTTTTATTAAGAAAAGACACAATGCAAATATGTTTTCAAAATTTATAAAGGGAAGATTAGAGACTAATTTATTCTTGAAAAAGTTAGCCATAAATTAGCAATAGAGACTAAATTCTATGAAAAATACTAATACTAAATTTAGATACTTGAAACATAGGTCATTGGATAAGACATCAATTACCATTCTAAAAATCGACAGTTTGATTCTTCACACCTGCAATTGTTGAATTCAAAAAATATATATATACACACACACAAGCCACATAATATACAGAAATCAAAATGATATGTTAAAAAAAAAAATAGTTTGGTTAAAATACCATTTTGATCTGTGTACTTTGGACTTCATTCCATTTCAGTCTTGTACTTTTAAGTGTTCAAAGTTAGTCCGTGTACTTTCAATAAATCTTAAAATTAGCCCCTACACTTAGTTTGAAGTTAATTTTTATCGAAATTGGTTAAATAAATAATAATAATTTTCATGCAAAAAAAAAAACATAATGTGAACGTATTTTTAAAATTTATAGAGAGAAATCTGATAGAGACTAAATTTCTTTAAGAAAAATTAACAATAAACTAATAATTGGACCAATTTTAAGAATTATTGAAAGTAGAGGGATTAAATTGATACATTTTAAATAAAAAGAGACTAAAATGGAATGAAAGGGGACCAAAATAGTATTTTTACCAAAAAGTTTTTAATTGCCCCCTAAATTTTGAAGAAATTAGGAAACCACCGATACCACTATTTGCGAATAAATCCCCAAAACTAAAACGATCCCCAAAGAAAGAATATTCCAACAAACGATCCTATATCCCTTAAACCTCTATAAAACTCCCCTAAGACCCAACAGAATCCCCCAAAAAACACTCCCACTAGAGAGAAAAAATCAACAAGAATTTGCAGAGAGAAAAAAAAAAATCCCCCAAATCCCTGTGAGACCCACAGAAGAAGAAGAAGAAGAAGAATCATCAACAACAAATCATCGACAATGGGCGACATGATTGTGAACAGCCAATACGAAATCCTGGAGGAGATCGGAAGAGGAAGATTCGGAATCATCACTCGTTGCTTTTGCCCCATTTCCAACAAGTTCTTCGCCTGCAAAACCATCGCCAAGAACGATCTCACCGACGAAACCGACAAAGAATGCCTCGAGAAAGAACCCAAAATCATGGCCCTTCTCCCTCCCCATCCCAACATTCTGCAACTAATCGACGTCCTCGAGAACGACCATTATCTCTGTTTGATCTCCGAGCTCTGCGACTCGACTTCTCTCTACGATCGGATCATCCGTCGTCCGTTCTCGGAATCGGAAGCCGCCGTCGTTATGAAGCAGCTTCTCGAAGCGCTCAGCCACTGCCATTTCCATGGCGTCGTTCATCGCGATGTGAAGCCCGACAATGTGCTGTTCGATTCCAGGAACAATTTGAAACTCATCGATTTCGGATCGGCCGACTGGTGTGAGAAGGACGGATTTATGTTCGGTGTCGTCGGGACGCCTTATTATGTGGCTCCTGAGGTTTTGAGAGCATCGGAGTACGGTCGGAAGGTCGACGTGTGGAGCGCCGGTGTGATTCTCTACACGATGTTGGCCGGATTTCCGCCGTTCTACGGCGAGTCTGCGGCGGAGGTCTTTGAGGCCGTTCTTAGAGGAAATCTGAGATTTCCGACTAGGGTTTTTAGGTCGGTTTCTTCTGCGGCTAAGGATTTGATGAAGAAGATGATCTGTCGAGATGTTTGTAGAAGATTCTCTGCTGAACAAGCTCTCAGTAAGTCTAATTTCTTCTTCTAAAACTGCTGATTTCCCTTTCTGATTCCTTATTTGTTTGCAAATCTTGAACTCTGTTAGAAGAAACCCATAAACCCAAGTGTAAATTCATTACTGATTTGAGATGTTGGGATTTGATTTCTGTGATACTTGAGATTTGGGCTGTTTGTTTGGTTACTGAGAAAATTTGTGTATAAGCATAGAAAATCTGTCTTATGGGAATTGGAAATTGTTGTGTTTACAGGACACCCATGGATTTTGAGTGGAGGAGAAGGAACAGCTTCAGTGGAGTAATATGAGAGTAAGTTTTGACTTTCTATATGAGGATGCTGTTAAAAGAACAAGCATTCAAAAGCCAGTTTTGCATTCCAGTACATAATCCCCAATCCCCTGCTGCTTCTTCTTCCCCACCATGTGAATAAGAGACCTCAACCTTCAGTTCAGACTCCATGAATGGCTGCTCCACCTAAGGTTCTAGAGAGAGAGAGAGAGAGAGAGAGAGATAACAGTTGTTGATACTCTGCTGTCAATATCTTTTTTTTTTTTTTTTTTTTTTTTTTTTTTTGGATTTCTTCTTGAATGCTTTCAGAAGAATTTGAGGCTTTTTTTTTAGTTTCTTGTTAGGTGAAAATGGAATCTGGGAATCCTTTGTTTCCCTCCCAGGCCTTTTCTTTTTGTTGTACAAAGTGTTTGGGAAGTGAGAAAGGCCTACCAAAAAAAAAAAAAAAAGAGAGAAAAGAGAAAGAGAAGTTGTATTCTAATATTACTAGTTGTTTTTTGTTTTGTTCTTTAATTTTCAAGGATGTAATGTAATGTGATGTGATGTGAATGCAAATGCTGGGAATATAAGAATGTTTTAGTGTAAATTTGCTTATCGAATCTAACTTTTTCATTTTTCTTTTGGATTTCTTTTTGGGGTTCAAATGCATATGAGAATCTAAGACCTAAGGAAAGACTGGCATATGCTTTTGATATGTACCATTTCCTATACAAAAGTAATAAATAATATGGGCATAGTCCAATGTATATGGTAATTGCCATTTTGTGGTTAGATTCCCAACCCCTTGAAGTCAAAAGAAGGGGAAAAAAAATCAATTTATTATCTTAAATCTTGAGAATTGGATCATTTAAAATTCCCAACGAATAATTGTGTTATAGCTTAACTCTCACCAATAGGCAAAGGGGAAAAAAAAAAGTTAAAGTTCTCTTTGTATTATTTTTTATTTTTCAAAAATGCTTGAAATTTCACTCAAATTTTGAAAATAAAATATATTTTTAACAATTAGTTTTTAAATATATAGTTTAAGCGTATTTTTAGGAGAAACAGTTTTCGAATATACAAATCTCATTGGTTACTTATCAAGATTTAATTTTTTGTTTTTGGATTTTGAATTTTTGACATAGAAAGAATTTCTTTTAAAACAACATTTAAATTTTTTTAACAACTCTATTCTCTTTTAAATACCTAGTTTTCAAATTCAAATTTTTTTAATCACTAACCAAATGCAACCAAATTTTTTAGCAAATAATTGTAATTTTAAAAAAATATATTAAATAGTTGTCAAAGAACCCCCTGACTATAATTTTCAAAATATTATAATTTATAACTTGAAATTTTGTTTTTTTTTTCTTGAAAGGTGGGCTTAACCAATGAAATGAAATATTATTTTTATTTTAAAATGTGTTTTATTTAGGTGGTGTTTGATAACCATTTGATTTTTTATTTTTGGTTTTTGAAAATTAAGCCTATAAACACTACTTCTACATATACCGTTCTTTATTTTGTTATCTATTTTTTACAAATATTTTCAAAATCCAAGTCAAGTTTTGAAAATTTAAAAAAAAAAAGTATTTTTTTAAAAACTTGTTTTTATTTTTGGAATTTGGTTAACAATTCAAATGTTTCCTTAAAAGATAAAAACTATTGTAAAGAAATTGTGAAAGACACAAATTCAATTTTCAAAAACCGAAAATAAAAAATCAAATGGTTATCAAATGAGACTTTAATAATTGGTTAAATTATAAGTTTAGCATCTAAAATTTTATTGTATCTATTCCGTCACTAAAATTTAAATTTTGTGTCTCATATGTAAGTGTCATAAATTTGGTAAATACTTATATAGCACATGAAATATATATAATTGAAAAATCATGTGGCATGCTGATATCAAGCTTAACCTTTAAACAAGACAATTAGTGTGCAGGTCAGCATTAAACTAATAAAGTTAATGATAGAAACTTATTAAATATGCCAACATAAGCATAGCTCAACTGACTTAAAGTATTAACTCTAGATCAAGAGGTTAGAGGTTCAAATACCCCACTCTACATATCGTCAAAGAAAAAAAATTTATTAAACATAAATTAAAAGTTTAGGAGTTCCATAAAAACTTTTTAAAGTATAAGAATAAACATAACTATGAAAGTTCAAGAATTTATTAAAACTTTTTAACATAAAGAACTAAATAGAAATATTTCAAGTTGAATCACCAAACTTATTATTTAAGTTTAACCTTTAAAATATTACATTAAAAATATGAACAATTTACATTACAAATGTGTTTTTTTAAGAGTGAGAGAGAGAATCTCTAATTACTAGTTTTTTTTTTCCAAGTTCATAATGTAATATGATGTGATTGCAAATGCTTGGAATATAAGTGATGATTTTTTTAGTGCAATTTAGCTAATGGAATCTGACTGGGAATCTTTCTTTCCTTGTATTTTTGGCTTCTTTATTTTAATAATTTTGTTTCTAGTCAAGTCCACTAGACATTTTTAAATTTTATTTAACAATATGGAAAATTAAAGTTTAATAATTCTCACTATATTCTATGATCAAAATGTCTAGGAAATTAAAATATGATTTAATGTTTTAAGTTTCGTAACTAGTAATGAATGAATGAGTTTCTTTTCTTTTCTTTTCTTTTTTTTTCATAACTTAGAATAATCAAAATTTTATTCTCTAACATATTAGAAGTCAATATATGTGACTAAAATTTAATTTGTTTTGATTTATATATTTTTAATGATAAATCTAATCTAATTCAATTTATATTACGATAATTAATAACTCTAAAAGCCAACATGAGCATAGCTCAGAGGTAATTGTTATGTACTCTTTCCCTTGAGTTTAGAGGTTCAAATTCTCACACTCCACATTTATTGTACTAAAAAAAATAATAATAACTCTAAAAATTAAAAAACTTTCAAGTTAATATAAACATACAATAATATGATTTTAAAAAACTTTAAAATATAATCTATTTATATTATTAGACTGGTTGGGAAGTTAAAGTGTTAAACTTATTTTAGATAATTGATGTAGAAACTTTGGGGAAAAAAAATAAAATCTATAATGTATGGATTAAATGTTATATGAAAATAATCGCTTTTAATTTTAAAAATATGAAATTTACAAGAAAAATGAAAGGCAAAAAATTTATTAGAAGATAAAGTTCCTCATATATATACTAATATATACAAGCACACATATATTATTTCTTATTAATCTTTTAATGTATGGATTAAATGTTATATGAAAATAATCGCTTTTAATTTTAAAAATATGAAATTTACAAGAAAAATGAAAGGCAAAAAATTTATTAGAAGATAAAGTTCCTCATATATATACTAATATATACAAGCACACATATATTATTTCTTATTAATCTTTTTTTCACCTAAATTATGAAAACAAAAAATAATATTTGGAGTAAATTTTCAGAAGTAATTTGAAGAATGTAACAAATAATTCATTAATGAATAACTTATTGTTTTAAACCTTTGTAAAACTAAAAAAAAAATATAATAATAATATTTATTAACCTTTGTTTTAAACAAAAATTTCATCAAACTAAGATTTAAATTCTTTAAACTTTCTAACTTATGGTTCAAATGAAATGTTGAGACTTGAGATTCTGATGGGATTGAAAAAATGACAGAGTATATAGTTTTGTTGAAGTATATATAGTTTTGTTGAAGGGTTCCTAAGAGTATATGCTTTTGATATAAACCATTTCTCAAATATTCTATTTCTTTTTTCTTCTATTGGAAAAATAAGAGATGTGAAGAAAAAGAAAGAATCTAGTATAAGAGCATATGCAAAAGAATTAAACAAATATACATAGCGTTTAACAAAATGTACTCGATACTTATCTTAGCATAATTTTAGTATTCGAGTATCATTTGTTTCTTTCATAGATTGTAAGTTTAAATCTCCATTTTCTATGAAATAATATTCTAAAATTTGTTTTGAAACACAAAAGTTATTTATTTAATGATTTCTTTGTATTTTTCAAAAAGATAATATAGTTGAATATTTAAGTGGGCATTTAAAAGAATAAATTATGAAAAAAAAAAAAAAAGGATCTTGTTAGTAAACATTTTTATTTTATTTTTTAAATAATAGTGGAAAAGGGGAATATAATAATCTATCAAAACATCAATTATATTATATTATGAAATTTGGTGTTAATAGACTAGACACTAAAATAGGGAAAATTAAAGAAGCTTCATGGCCTAACATATTGCTATTTGCTTTTGTTGTGTCAAAGACTTTAGCTCTAATTTGTGGATAGAATAATTCCTTTTCCAACTGTGGTTTTTTTTAAACTTTTGTACTCCATTTTTTTTAACAAAAGGACAATGATTTAGATTACTAGATGACAGTCTGTCTTCCAAATATTGCTTCCCATATTGTCCATTCAATGTCCTTCAAAACCATCAAATTAGATTGAAAATTTTAGAATTTGCGGTTCTAACTGCCCAATGTTCCATCAAATATTTGTCCTGTTTTGGTTTAAAAGGAAGCACAAAGATTAGGTATAAGCCCACAAAATTTTATCATGCTCATAGGATTTAGGAGGTTGTCCTTTTGGTTTAGACTTTGTACTTTTTTGAAGAATAAAAAATCGAGTTGTATATTTTCTGAACTTTAAAGAGGTAAGTAATGTTTACTAATTGAACTATGTTCATGTTGACATTAGAACCGGTATAAATTCAAATTTTGAAACTATCTCTTTAGTTATATATTCATTTTTTATGAATATAAGTTTACAACAAAATACATGTATGAAAGTGTTCCAAACTAATTTGTTTACATAATTCAAATATGAAATATTTTATTTAGTAGTCTATCAACTTTAAATATTTTATTTCAATTCTTCAACTCTATATAAATACTTATTTTAGTCTCGATTGTTTTTTGTTAATTGTGTTTAACATTATTCAATTAACTACCGAAAAAATGGGCTCTCATGTTAGTTCTCTATTAAAAAAAATTGAATAAAGGAGAAAAATATAAGAGCTAAAATAGAAATTGATCTAAAATTTAGGAACTAGAAGATGATATTTGAAGATTTATAAATCAAAGTGGAATAAAGGTAAAATTACATAGACAGAAATAGGATTTGGTTGCCAAATAATAATATCTAATAGGTTGGTGGTTTTATTTTAAGAATGATCCTAACTTATTTTTTCTTTTTTACATTTATCAACTATTTAATTAGGATTTTTTTTTATTAATATTGTAGTTTTTAAAATTTATTATATAAATATTATAGTTTTCAAACTATTTATATCAATATTGTAGTTTTAATTCGTTGGCAGATGGTCGTCTATTCAAGAGACGACCATGTACACGCGTTTGAGATGGTCGTCTTTTCAAGAGACGACCAAGTGTAAGTGGCAGATGGTCGTCTCTTGAAAGATGGTCGTCTCTTGAAAGAGACGACCATCTTTTGCATTTTTGCCACGTTGTGTGGACTCAGACATGAAGATGCGTTTGAGTTTTTTTTTTTTTTTTTTTTAAAAAGGTGGATGACCAAACTTTTAACAATTATACCAGTTGGCATATTGGTCAATTGATCACTCAAAAATGTAAGTGGTCTAGGTTTGAGGATTGTGGAACGCAATTTTCAACTTTTTATTTCTTTTTTTCCTCCGCTTTCTCTCTTTCCTTTTTTCCTTCCCTTTTTTTTTCTTTCGTTCTCTTTTTTTCTTTCTTTCTTTTATTTGTTTTATTTAAATCAAATAAGATATCTTCCGTTTTTTTAATATTTGAAGTAAATTGAATATTCTATTGTAATTTATTCTTTTTTTTCTAAGAAATTGAAATTCATTTAAGTATTAATTATTTAAATATTTTATTTTCTAATATGAGTGATTTTTCATTCTCTAGTATTTCTGTATTTTTTTTATTTATTTAGAGAGAATTACATGATAATTTTGAATAACGTGATCATTTTATTTAAAATCAACTCAAATTGACGTAAACGAAGTTGTTCTTCTCCCAAAGCTGATTGCAATATAATATTTAAATAATTAATACTTAAATAAATTTCAATTTCTTAGAAAAAAAAGAATAAATTACAATAGAATATTCAATTTACTTCAAACATTAAAAAAACGGAAGATATCTTATTTGATTTAAATAAAAATCAACTCAAAATGACGTAAACGAAGTTGTTCTTCTCCCAAAGTTGATTTCAATATAATATTTAAATAATTAATACTTAAATAAATTTAAATTTCTTAAAAAAAAAAGAATAAATTACAATAGAATATTCAATTTACTTCAAATATTAAAAAAAGGGAAAATATCTTATTTTGATTTAAATAAAAGAAGGAAATAAAAAGGAGAACGAAAGAAAAAAAAAACGGAAGGAAAAAAAGAAAGAGAGAAAGCGGAGGAAAAAAAGAAATAAAAAGTTGAAAACTACGTTCCACAATGTTCAAACCTAAGCCCCTTACGTTTTAGAGTGATCAACTGACCAATATGTCAACTGATATAATTATTAAAAGTTTGGTGAGACGACCATCAACTTTTTTTTTTTTTATATAAAAAATCTCAAACGCTTCTTTATGTATACGTCTGTGTAATGTGGCAAAAATGCAAAAGATGGTTGTCTCTTGAAGAGACGACCATTTAGCTATTTTTTTTTAAACGCGAGGCATGGTGGTCTCTTGAAGAGACAACATCATCTGCCGCGTACACTTGGTTGTCTCTTGAAGAGACGATCATCTGCCAATGAATTAAAATTACAATATTGATATAAATAGTTTGAAAACTACAATATTTTTATAATAAATTTTAAAAACTACAATATTAATAAAAAAAAATCCATTTAATTATAGCATTTTATTTTGGAAATTATATTGGTTAAGACTGCATTAGGCAGGCTTGTGTGGTTGATGAGGTCATGGGTTTGGTACAATAATTCAACTTATTATAATAGTAATATATCAATTGAAAAATTAGGTATCATCATCATAGGATGTCATTTTTTTATATATGGTTATGTGGACTTTGGTTGAAAACCCATAAATAAAAAATAAAGGAAAAAAATACTTTTGGGTTATTGATTAAATATAATATTTTATATGCATTCAATGAATATATATTTTTTTAATAGCTTTGGAAATGGAAATAAGCCTTAGGAATCTCTCTGATCACAAGAGAATAATATTTGAATATTTAGATATTTTTTCCACTAATATTATAATAGAAGATTTGTAAGTCATATGGCCATCATGAATCAACCCATGTGATTAGGTTAAGAGCTTTAATTTAATTTTAACCATATTCCTATTATACCAACACTAAATTTTATATTTTCTTAAATGGATCTAACCATATTCCTATTATACCAACACTAAATTTTATATTTTCTTAAATGGATCTATATGGTTTTTTTAAAAAGTAAAAACAACAAACTTGGTTTCTTCTTCTCCTGTTGTGGTAAAGTACTGTGTTTTTGGCTTTAGTCATTAGCGAAGTCGTATTTGAATTATTCTATTACTTTATGAGCTTCACGTTTTCTTTGAAGCAACGTACAACGGTTTGATGTCATAATTAGACAAATATATATATATATATATATATATATATATATATATATATATATATATATATATATATTGCTTGTAATTTAACCTTTTGTTAAGGTTGTTGATGGTTTTATCAAAATTTTGCCTATTTGTTTTGTTTTGTTTTAGAGTTAAAAAGGGCCATGTAGTTTCATTTGTTGGTTGTTGGGTACAGAGCTAGGATTCAAGTTTTATTGTTATATTTGTTATACCTGATTTTTGTGTACATATACCTAGTTTCCTCAATAGACCATGTCTTTTTTGTCATTTTATTTTCAAAACAGAAGGTTGGTCTCTTTCATCATAGGTACACTTCAATTATGTGTTATAAACATTAAATTTTCTTTAAAGAATACAACAAAGAAAAAAAAAAAAACATCTTTGGCACATTTCCCTGTGAAAGGGGTTTTTTTGGGTAAAAGATGGGACATTTTGAAACTTAATACAAAAATATGAGATTTGGATTATATATATATATATCATCTTCTAGATAGATGTATTCTATCAAAGTGTTTTTTCAAGTAGAATTAAAGCGTGTCACATTCTATTTATAGGTTTAAATCTTGGTTTGATTTATAATTTTTTTGTTGTTTTATTGCTTCTTTTATTGTGGTTTCTAAACTTTCAAATATTTTGTTTTAATTTTCTAATATTCAAATGTTCTATTATATTGCAAAAACTGTACATAAAAAATATTTTAGTCCTTATTGTAAATTTTCTATTAATCATTATATTTAACAAGAACTTAAATACAATTCGAAACCCAAAATTAATCTATTACATGTGCAACTTTAAATATTTTGTTACTGTAGACATCTATCTATTGATTAGATCAACAAACAAAAGATTAGTCTATATTAGATTCTTATGAAACTAAAATAAAATAGTAAAGACTACAATAATATTTTATACATATTTTGAGGACTAAAATAGAATAGAAAATTTAAGAACCATAATAAAATAAACCGGTAATTTTAAGGACTAAAATAAAATTGATTAAAAAACACTTTTAGTCCCTAAACTTTCATGAAAGTAACAATTTAATTCCTGAACTTTATTTTGTAACAATTTAGTGATAGCACTCATTTAGTGCTATCTTATTCCATATTTTTATGCTAGTTTTATTATGATTTGGTAACTTTTTAAGTGTTTTTATGTTTATTTTATAGAAATTGAGCTTGATGAGCAAAACTAAGTGTTTGAGGGTTATTTGAATAGTTTTGGACCCATTTCGGAGCCATATGAAGATCAAAGAAGAGATGAGATGAAGAATGAAGTGTTGAGAACAAGGGAGAGCATTGAGACGTTGTCTAGAGCGTCTCAACATCGTGTTGCAGCTCAAATTGGAAGCCAAAACCATGAAGACAACATTAGGGTCTCAACGCTGGGAGATAGGGTTGCAACGCTAGCCTTGACACTCAAAACACACGGAAGATCATTTCTGTCTGTAGCGTCAAGATGCTACTTATAGCATCTCAATGCTAGGAACGCGCGTTGAAGTTAAAATGTTGTTGTTTAAACAACATTGAGATGTTGTCCCTAGCATCTCAACGCTGTCTTGATAAAAGATATTTATTCTTTGTTTTATTTTCGTCCAAAAGGAGGCTAAACTGAGGGCAAAAGCCCTATTCACGATTCCATGCTATCTCTAAAGGTTTTGGTAGTGATTGTGAGTGTTTTTTGAGCGAATTTGAAGACCTTGGAGCTCAGATTCTTGGGAGATCACCTTGGGAATGCAAGATCGTCCTTTGTTTGTAATTTCTTCCCTTTTATTTCATATGTAGTTAATTCAGTGGCTGTAATTTAGAGACTTCTGGGTTGTATTGATTGCTTATATATTAATTAGTCCTTAATTACTTAGGTTTAATTGTTAAACATTGATTTATGCTTGATTGTCGTAAATATTGGTTTAATTGTTCAACCAATGGATGTTTATTGCTTTTAGGGTTTTGAATTCTATTGTGCATTTAGAGTTTAATACTTTCAATCAGTGTTCTTTGATTAATTGAATTAATCGAAGTTGAGCTTGAAAGAGGAAACTTAGGGAGGTTTAAAAGTGACAATTAATTAATTACTCGAGTGACGGCGGGATTAGAGGTTAGTTAATTGTAGTTTTGAGAAAATAAATTCATTGAGCTTTGATTAATTGATTCTTTTACTAGTGGAGACTTGACGGAGAGAAGCTAGTTTAGAACTAAATGCATAACTGATGAATGCATAACTTATGAGTTTACTGCCAAGCTAGCTACAAATGTCTGTTTATTAATTGAGTAGTTAATCCTATACCCAAGTCTATCCCTTAAGTTTGTGTCTCCCATTTATTTTCCTGCATTTATTTTCTGTTGCTTAGGCTAGTTTATCTTCTTTGATTTTGTTCTCTAAATAAAGCCAAATGAGAGTAATTATAATATTTAATTGAATTAAAACCAATATCTGTAGATTCGATACTCGGTAGGAATGTCATTTTATATTACTTGACCTGTGCGCTTGCAGAAACGTAAATTGTACGCATCATTTAGTCTTTAAATTTTAGTATGTAACAAATTAGTCCTTGTACCTTCAGATTTATAACAATTTAACCCATATCGTAAAAAATTTTGCCAAAATTAAATTACAATTTTTATTAGTTAACAATTTAGACTTTGTAGCTTATAAACCTATTGTGTTTCTAATAAGTTTATTGATCTAATTATGCAAGTAATCTTATTAAACCTTAACCATAAATCGTTACAAATTTTAAAGTATGCGAATTAAAATTTTAAATTTTAAATTTTAAATTTTGTATTGAACCATAAGTTTCCTCAGCCATGATAACTTGATTGATAGGTACATAAATTTTATAAAACGTCAATCCACATATCTATATCTCCCCTCTCTCTCCGTCCTTAAAGGTCAAAATTTTGATTATATGTCCTCAAAGGAAGCGACAGTGTGTAAAAAGCCCTATTCCCAAGAAATAATAAAGAGGCTTTTTCATTTTCAAAGCAATGAGAGGGTTTTTCAATGTTTTGGTGAAGGAATCTTTAGACCATGAATATTAAATAAGCACTGACAGCTAATTTGTTAGATCAAAATGTACTATTGCTTATCTACTTCCAAATGTTTATGCCTTTCCATGTGAAACTTATTTTAAATATTATACTTCTTTTTATGTATTCTTTTTAAAATTTAACTAAAGTATTTTTAAAGATAAACCATTTTAATCCTTATAATTTGGTTTTATTTTGATTCATATGATACTTCTAAAATTGTTTTTTTTTTGTTATTATGTAAAAAATAATGAAAATTACCACAATTGAAATCGTCTATTGATTGTGTCAAATAAAAAGATATTATATATATATATATATACTTAATAATAATTTAAAAAGTATGATACATTCTCATGATATTTAAAAAAATTATAATACGTTTTAAGAAACCAACATTTCACTAAAAGATGTTGTAAAAAAAATTAGCCGTATATACAAATATAAAAGAATAATAAAAATTAGTTTTAGATCATCTTTTGAACCGGCTATTATAAATAGATAACTTGTGTGGGGAAAAAAATATACATAATATAGACAAGGTTTAAAATTGGAGGTCTCACTTTTATGGAAATTTCAATGGAAATATCACTAAAATATCGATGTCGATAGATGTTTTTGGAAAAAATTTAAAAACAAAAAATTCAAAAAAGATATTTAAATTAATAAATAAATATTTTACATTTTTTAGTTCAATATTTTACACATTTTTAAATGAATTAAAATTTTGTTATAATATTATATTCACATTAAGTTACATTTTGTTACTATTTTTTTAATATTTCATCGATTTTGTAGAGTATAATAGAAATGTCGATTCACCTCTTATGTCGATGTCAAACTCATAGATGTGTGAAATGTCAATAAAAATGTCAACATGTTGACGAAAATTTAACATCAAGAATATAGATTGAATTTTACAAACTACCATATATTTTTATTTTTTAAAAAAAAACTAATAATAAATCTACCCAAAACCCAAAAACCCATCGTAGCAAATATATTATTTCTCATGTGATTTTTTCTATCATAAAATTCAAATTTTCATTTAACTTTTTTCTCAAATGAGTTGCCGCAAATTCAAACTTCTCGAAAAAGTAATGAAAAGAAGTTCAAACTTTCCAAAAGACTTTTAGTTTAAATTCTACACTAAAAAAATAAAAAAATCAAGATTACCATTTTTTGTGGGAAGGATGCCGACTCAACTTTTCAAAGTCTTCTAGAAACGACAGCAAGAAATAATTTACAAATAAATTTATAAACTGAAAAAAAATATTTTCCTAACTCCATGACCCTTTTATCCCTCTTTGGAAAAACGGAATACGGTAGTATATTCTTTTTAAAGAAATATAACACTACGCACGGTGAGGTAATTATGCAAAATTATGCAAAATTTAATTTATAATGGAAGTTTCCTTTTTTTCTTTTTTTCTTTTTACTAAATAAAGGAAGTTATTAATATTTTAACTAATCGGAGTGCATTTTAATGGATTTGAATTTGTTTTCTATAAATTATTTAAAATTATCTTGGAGTTGTGTTTGTATTTATGTTTGAATTTAAAAATTGTTTAAAAATGGTATATTTTTATTTGCTTCTTCTTAGTTCTTATATTGCCAATATATATAATATAAGAACTAAGAAGAAGCAAATAAAAATATACCATTTTTACAATATATATATATATATATATATATATATATATATATATATATATATATATATATATATATATATATATATATATATATATATATATATATATATATATATAAAACATAATTAAATCACTTAAAAATAACTAATAAAGTGATATATAAACAGCCACTTCAAAATAAAATTGTGAAAATAATTAAATCACTTAAAAATAACTAATAAAGTGATATATAAACAGCCACTTCAAAATAAAATTGTGAAAATGAGTGAAAATAATATATTGCTTTTATTTTAAAAATTATCAAATTAGGTTTTGGTTTTATTACTGATTAAATTACAAATTTAGTCTCTAAATTTTTAGGTTTGTGTTTAAACTTTAAAATATATTTAATAGGTTCCTAAACTTTTAATTTTGTGTCTAATATGTCTTTGAATCTTTATGTCCCTCAATTTTTAATTTTGTATCTAATAGATTCCTAACATATTTGATATTTTTATAATTAACAAATCTATTGGACATAAAACCGAACTTTATGTCTAACAAAACCCTAAACTTTTAATTTTGATAGGTCAAGAACCTATTAGATATGAAATTGAAAGTTCGAAGATAAATTAAACATAAAATTCAAAGTTCATAAACTTATTAGATACAACATTGAAAATTTAATAACCTATAAGATGCTTTTTAATGTTTAGTGATTTGTTATATACACTATTGAAAGTTTATTGAGCTATTTTTTAGAATTTTTTTTAAAAAAAAATTAAAATATATTCCAATGTACAAAAGGAAGATGGACAGAGGAACGAGTGAGTCAAAAGAAAAGAAACAGTGATATGTTGAAAAGGAGATCAATAAAAACAAATTTTGATTAGTGACTCATTCTTTTGGTTTCTTTGGTTTGATAAGCCCTCTTTCTTGGCTTATCACATGGGAATGTGGGGCCCACTTAAACTTTTGAGGGAAAAGCCAGAAGCAACAAGTGTGAATTGGAAAGGGAACATTTTTGAGAATTGGGAAAAAAGAAGAAAAAAGAAAAAAGGGAAAATTTTCTTGCAAGTTAATGGACTGACAGTCCCATGTGCCTCAGTTGTTGAGTCCTTGTCAGTTAAGGTTTGGTTGGGTTTGGGTGGCTTGTTACTTTGAATTTGGTCTTCATCTCTCACATTATTTTAATGAGCATTCTTTTTAATAATTATAGTTTTAAATCATACTGATTTTGAATTTTTAAGTTTATTTTCCTTTAAAAAAAAAAGAAACAAGAAAAAAGAATTTTTAAGTTTATTTCTTCCTAGTCTATGAACTTTTGATGTGTTTATTTTGGTGTTTACTTTAAAGTAACAACTATTTTAGTTGTTGAAATTTCAAAATGTTTATAATTAACCATTTTGGTCTTTACTGATATTATGTCACTAATAATATTTTCTTTAGTCAATTTTTATGAATTTAATGCATGTTCACGTCAACATATTAGTACACAAGTTAGAAGTTATTTATTCTTTCTAAACAATTAATGAAAATAGAACAACTGGAACCAAAGTATTTTTGTTAGGTTTAAGTTTTGAAGTTTGAGAAATTATTTGAGGTGTCTAGAAAAATATAGCTAGTAGTTTTATCCTAGTAGATATATGAGAGAGAAATTAAAATTGTAGTTTGGTCACAAGAGGGGCAACCGTATTTAGCCATGTTGTTGCCAAAATCTAGTCAGGAGAAATCTCACCTGACCTTCACGTGACAGCAACTATAAATTTGTAATTTGGAGGAAAGAGATGACCTGCAAAAGAGAAAAAGCTAGACACTGATGTGACATTTACCATACCAGCTCCAATGCTTAAATTAGAGAGGAAGAGAAGTGTAGCAAGCTAGAGTTTAGAAAATGAGGGTTAAGTTGAACTCCCTTTTTTTGAGTCATAATGGCGTATTTATAGGATCTTTGACTTTCATATTCATTTTCAGATAAGGATATAAAATGTTTCATCTTCTATTTAGGAATTGGATTTGAAAATGTTAACCTTATCTTGCAAGATTCCCTTGTAATTCGAGTTTACCTCTTTAGTTCAATTTCACCCATAACATTAGCCTCCACTCCCTAATTAGGATTCATGGTTTAGCTTTGCTGTCATGGGCTATTAACATGAAGAATGATTTGGGAGTATAACTCTTTTTAGTTATGAGTATGACGCCTTTTAAGCGCTCCAAAGTCTTGTTTTGAATTATCCTTAGGATTTATAGGTCGAACCCTGTGAGGTTGACTCAGTCTTCCATAGGTCTAAGATTCTCCTTTGGGAAGATGAATGTCGATTCCATTGGAGAAAATTTTAGGGGCTCCAAAGTCTTGCTTTGGATTATCCTTAGGATTTGCAGGTCGAACCCCATGAGGTTGGACTCAATCTTCCATAGGTCCAAGATTCTCCTCTGGGAAGATGAATATCGATTCCACTAGAAAAATTTTTAGGGCTCCAAGGTCTTGCTTTGAATTATCCGTAGGATATGCAGGTTAAACCCCGTGGCAATAACTCAGTCTTCTATAGGTTTAGATTCTCTTTTGGAAAGATGAAGATCGATTTTCTGGAGAAAATCTTGATTTCTTGATCTATGTGTTGGTAAAGTACTCTCGATCCCCACAAACGGCGCTAACTGTTGTTGCCAAAATTTGGCAAGGAGAAATCTAACCTGACCTTCACGTGACAACAACTGTAAATTTGTAATTTATGGGAAAGAAGTGACTTGCAAAAGAGAAAAAGCTAGGCACTAATGTGGCATTTGCCACACCAGCTCCGATGCTTAAGTTAGAGAGGAAGAAAAGTGTAGCAAGCTAGAGTTTAGAAAATGAGGGTCAAGTTGAACTCCCTTTCTTTGAGTCATAATGGCGTATTTATAGGATCTTTGACTTTCATATTCATTTTCAGATAGGATATAAAAGGTTTCCCCTTCTATTTAGGAATTAGATTTGAAAAGATTAATCTTATCTTGCAAGATTCCCTTGTAATTCGAGTTTACCTCTTAGTCTTTAGTCCAATTTCACCCATAACAAGGCCTATTTTTCCTGAAATAGATAGTTTAGGCCCAATTTGATAACTATTTAGTTTTTGAAAATTAAGTTTATAAACATTACTTCCACCTAAGGATTTTTTTTATTTTGTTATCTACTTGTTACAAATGTTTTCAAAATCCAAGCTAAGTTTTGAAAACTAAAAAAAAAGTAATTTTTTAAAACTTGTTTTTGTTTTTGAGATGTGGCTAAGAATTTAAATGTTTCTTAAAGAAAGATGAAAACCACTAGAATTTTTTAGAAAACAAGCACAATTTTCAAAAACCAAATGATTATCAAACGGAGGCTTAAAAATTTGTAAATCAAAATGAAATAAACTTAAAAATTCGAGAACCAAAATAGATATTTTGAGAGTTGAAATGCCAACATGGGATTTATATGTTTACTAATTAAATAATATTTTAATGTCGAATTTTTACAACTATTTTATTTTCATCTTTATGCTTATAATTGATAGTGCAGAAAGTTGACCATAGGCACTCGAACTACAAAGAATCCAAAGTCAACTTGGCAATATGAGAAAGGCGTAAGACAACGACCTATTGAACTTAGAAAACCTCCTCAACAATTCAATCCACCATTCATGGATTAAATAATGCAAGAGGAAGTTCCTCCTAAGTTCAAACTACCAATGATGAAAACCTATGACGGATCGAGGGATTCAGTTGAGATAGTTGTGGTTGGAGTTTTACAGAGTTCGAGACGCAATCAAATGTCGATCTTTCTCATTCATCCTTACGGGACCAGCTTGACAATGGTCTAAAAAATTAAGATGGAAGTGATAGGAATGAACACTTCATCTCACAGTGGAAACATTGGATCGTCTTTGATTTTGCTTAGAATAAACAAAAACTAAGGTTAAGCAATAAATACCTTTGTATATTATGGAGATATTTCTGGCAAGTTGATAAGCCGTAGAATTAAGGCTTATTTAACTTTCAATTGCTTAAAATATTCTTGTTTTAACTTAAGACCAATTAAATTTAGTGGAAAGATTGTTATAAAATTAAGAAACAAATATATATGATAGTATTTGAGGTAGAATTCTACTTAAAGTAATCTTGTTTGCAGGAAAATGGAAATTGCAAAATCAAATTGCAAATTCCAGATTCTGCAATCTGGGGACAGCAGAATTCAAGAACTTTGAAAATTCTGGCGCAAGAAGGACAGAAACCCATATATGGAATACCACAATTACCGCACGAATTGGGGAGAAAATTGAGCTCAAATTTGGCCAATTTCAACCCTAGGAAGATCTACAAAAGAGGAGAAAAGAAGTGACGGTGGGAGATTGGATTTTTTTAGAGAATTCGGCTGATGGTTCGATTTTTCTTTTACATTATGTTTTTCAGATTTTGCTGGAAATCCTGTTTTTCTGAGGAGTTGCAGCTTGCTGTTTTCCATTCTCTTCGAGTTTTTCTTGTAATTCCGACAGTGTTAACAATACCAATTCGTTATTTTGATTTCTTCATTTGTGTTACATTTTTGTTAAATTAAAATTCGGTTTTTCATGATATTCAATGGGCTGCTATTGTTCTGTCATAATCTCAATTTTTTCTGCATTTCTTCAGTTTGTCCAATCCGATTCAAGTGGTTCTTGAATCGTTAAGTCCAATCATTTCCTAAAATTGGTGGAGGTTGAGTCGATTGGAATGGAATGAGTTGTGTTGAACAATTATTGAATGAATTTATGTTATTAGTTGATTTTATCCTCTGTTTTTGTTCAAGTCCAGTTTCTGTGGGAGCAGTGTTTTTATTCAAATTCAATTTCTGTGGGAATGTTAACTTCATCAATTTCAAGGGCATAAGCAAGAATACTGAAAATTCAATTAGATGCCCTTTGATTCTTTGCCTTAAATCCCATTGAGAATCTCTTCTTGAACTCCTTGTAGTTTAGCCTAGAATATCACTACAATTAATTGTCTTAATTATTCAATTTACAAAACTTCTAATATGAACTTTTTCTCAAAAATTAGTTGTAGTATTTTTATCTTTAATATGAGCTAAAACTTCTTAGGGGGTTCAAGGATGTGAATTCCCTAAGAACTAATTCTAGCCTAAATTTCAATAAAAATCAAGCCTACATCTTAATTGTTTGCTCGTGTTGAATAAATTTCCGTTGATATCCTAGATTGATCAACTAGAGTAGCAACTCAAGCTTAGATCTAATATCGACAGGGTTAGTGATAAGCGGATTTCACACAAGTGAAGGAGAAAAAGAGCTTAGACATAAGTCATTCCTTACCCTAAACATAGGAATTAAGGACTCCAAAACCCTTAAAATTGTTGAACCAAATAATCCAAGATAGAAGGACTATAGACATATAAGTCACTCACTTAGCCTCCTAAAACCCTAAATTCAAGGTGAATAGGAGAAGAAATTTTGGTTTACAATTGAGTGTGGAGTAGGTTGGAATTGTGATTTTGGCTTGCAATTACAACTTAGGGCAATGAGACTCTTGAGCCCCATTTTTATCCAAATTCCCTTTTGAATTTTCATTCACTAAGTCTATCTAGTTTGCTATCAAATATTGCCATTTCTAGATTATGCAATTCAATTCTGCAATTTCTGGTTATTTCTATTATTGCCATTTCTCGATTCTGCAATTTCTGGTTATTTCTATTATTGCCATTTCTCGATTCTGCAATTTTTCCAACACACCAACCCAACCTTATTTTTGCTATTTTAGTTTTTAAGTTGCAATTTTCTTTACACTTTGCTTTACCATATTTTTGTTACTCTGTTCCCTTGGGATTCGATACTTGGTACTCACATATCATTTTATATTACTTCGATCGCGTGTAACACCGATCACATGTCTTTAATCTTCTTGCTCCAACTCCAACGAGGTTGAAAATCCAATTCCATAAAGCCTACTTGCTATGACTCGAACACAGGACCAAGGCTTGTGGGAGCCTCTTAAAAGAAATTCACAAGGGATTGGAGAAGAATGAATCTAGAGAGAATTCTCTAATTCTCTATTGAGGAGATGTGTGCTATAATGGCTCAACCCAAAGATCCTATTTATAGAGACTTGGGACAAATCTTTGCCATAATTAAATAGTATATATATATTTTTTAATATCTAATATATTAAAATACATATATTTAATCTATTTGAATCTTATTCAAATTTTATAAATATCTTTTTTTAATGTATCTAATATACATTAATTATTTTAATATTTAAGGTATTTTCCTCTTTTATATTTAATATATCTAATATATTAAATATTAATTTCAAATTAAATATTAATTTGAATATTTCAAATTTTTATTTCAACTAAATTGATCTTTTAGTGTTACTATGAGCTAGCAAGGGGACCTTATAGACCTACAGATTATAAGCCCCAATGATACAAAAATAATTAATTAAACTCTTTAATTAATCAATTTTCATTCATTAACTTTAGGTCACTCCACTATAGACCTAGAGTTTCACTCTTATGCACTATAGGATAAGTTGTGTCCATGGATATAACCATTACATGTAAGTCGATCCTTCACGAGTTGTTCGTAATTACAGTTACGTCAAAAGTCTGTTTTACCTCTGTAATTACATATTGCACCTTAAGTACCACTGGTTCTCTAATGAACAATTTGTTTATGATCCAACCATAAACTAAGTTCCTCTCTGGCCAATGAGAGGGCGGGGCCCCATTGTTCAAGTCTCGAAATCAGCACTTAAGGGAACCACTCATCTACTTTTCTTATATGGGAAGGAGTGAATTCCATCTTGTAAGATTATGTTCCCAGCTCCCTATTTGGTCAAGTGATAAAGGACTTGTCGAAGGTCCTATCAACATTATATTTATAAAAAACGAACCTCTAAATATTTTGCAATAATAGTGGCCAGGGTCATCTACAAGGATTGAAGTTCTTAGATTTAATTAAGTACCACAGTTAATTATGCCTAATTTTATTTCGAGAAAACAAACTTTGACTTGATTCTTTTGATAGAAACATAAAACCTAAACTATTATGTACTGATAAGCCTTAGAATTAAGGCTTATTGAACTCCCAATTACTTAAAATATTCATGTTTTATCATAAGATCATTTGGAAATAGTTGAAAGTTGCTTAAAAATAAGAAAGAAAGAAGAATGAAGGCAATTAGTGTGAGAATCTTACAAACTAAACTTGTGTGCAGGAATTGTGGAAATTGCATAACCAAAATTGAAATTTCGTGATTTTGCATTTTTTTCTGGAGTAGCAAAAAAATTCAAAAAAGAAAAAAAATCTACATTTACCCATATCCGAAAATCATCAATTCTTGCACGATTTGGGAGATTTTGAGCACGAAATTTGGGCATTATTCAACCCTAATGAAGGCCTATGAAAGGAGAGAAGATGAGTGAAGAAAGTATATCGTTTTTTGAGGCATTTTTTGATAGAATATTCGTTGGGTTTTTCTTCCAAAAGATCCTTTGTTTTTCCAGTTTTTATTCCTTTGTTCTCCAGTTTTCTTCCCTTTGTATTATCGAGAATTTCTGTCAAGTGCAGTCTCTATTTCAATTCAATTATGTCTTCTTGTAAGAGTTAATTCTTTGCTTTATACACTTATTGTTAATTATGTTTTCGGTGTGGTATGAATTTCTTTGTTCGAGTACAGTTATTCTGTTTTCTGTTTTCAATTTTGAATTTTTTGCCTTGCTTTGCTATTTATGGGTTGGCCAGCTTTATGGTATTTTCTTTTGGATGAGCATTGCTAATAGAAATCAATTCTCTTTAGCTTGTTAGTGCTTTTATTTCTGTCCAATACACTATATCTTCTTTGCAAACTGAATTAGTGAATTTGTTTGCCTTGCATTTGGTGTTCTGTTTACTGTGGGGCAGCAAACAAGTTTCATTTCCTTAAGGTTTAGCAAAATAATTGTCGTTCCCTTGAGTTTTATTCTTAGAGCAATACATTAGTCAACTTTATTCTTACATGGAGTTTGTTTTAATTTTTAGTATAGTTTCTTATAGATTTAATATGAGCTAAACTTCTTAGGGGGTTCAAGGATGTGAATTCCCTAAGAAGTAATTGTAGCCAAAATTCCACAAAAACCAAGCCTACATCTCAATTGTTTGCTTGTTGAATAAATTTTCATTGAGATCCTAGATTGATCAACTAGGGTAGCAACTCAAGCTTAGATCTAATACCGACGGGGTTAGTGATAAACAGATTTCGCACAAGTGATGGAGAAAAGAGCTTAGACATAAGTCAATTCTTTACCCTAGACATAGGGATTAAAGGTTCCAAAATTCATAAAATTGTTGAGCCAAATTATCTAAGATAGAGGGACTGTAGACATATAAGTCACTCACTTAGTCTCCTAAAACCTAATTTCATGGTGAATAGAAGTAGCAATTTTGTTTTACAATTGAATGTAGAATAGGTTGGAATTGTAATTTTGGTTTGCAATTACAACATAGGGCAATGACATTCTTGAACCCCTCCTTTATCTAGAATTTCTTTTGCAATTTCATTTACCAAGTCTATCTAGGTTATTCAATATTGCAAATTTTTGATTCTGCAATCTTTATCACTTTATTTTGCAATTGTTTGTTCTGCAATTCAATTATGCAATTTTTGTCACTTTAACTTGTAATTGGATTCTGCAATTATTTTTTTTTACCAACACGCACCATCCCAACCTTGTTTTTGCAATTTTAGTTTCCAAGTTGCAATTCTTCTTACATTTTGCTTAGCAATAGTTTTTGTTACACTGTTCCCTGTGGGATCGATACTCAAGAATACTCCTGTTTTAATACTTGCATCGACAGTGTGCACTTGCACTGGGGGAAACGTATTTACTTACTTTTCTTCACCCAAAGTTCACCCAATCATGTACAAAGTTGGAGTTCAATTTTAGAGAAACATTGTTAATTGCAATTAATGAAGCACAACTATGAAATTGACTAAAGAATTATGAAACATGAAACAATCCTAAGCCAAGAATTACTAAAATATCCAATTGACTCTCTCGAGCCCAATTGAACTCATGCAAGAAGTAAATCAACCTCTCGGTCTATTTCTATAACTAAACATGGCATTATGAAATTCTCTTAATAACTTCTAGTATTAACCTATTCATTCTCATGCAATAGATTAATCCTAGTTATGCATCTAAGTTCTTAGTTAAATTTACTTTCTCAAGCTAAATTTAACTTAACATACAAAGTTATGGCCAGGAGCTTAGAAGATTAATTCAAGATGCATAAAAGGCGTTATAAACACATTCAATAAGTCAAACATAGTTTTATAACAATAATGCAATCAACTAAGAGTCTATAATACTCGAATACATTCAAATGCAGTCCACTAAATCCTAAAATTAAAAAAAAAAACTAGACGACGCGTGCCAACACTCGTTCCCGACGTGATGTCCCATGATCTCGAGCCTTGAGTCTCCTCCTTAGCTCTCCAATATGCTTTCTAGACCTCCAAATAGTGCTTCTATAGAAATTAGGGAACGGCTCCCATTGCTCAAATGAAAAAGTTCCTTAAATAGAGTTGAGACAGCGTTGCAACATTGTCCCTTCAAATTTCATAAAGAATAAAAATATAAATTTGGATGGTGTTGCAACGCTATGTCTTATGGTTTCCAATGCTGAATGGTTGGTTGCTGATGTAGCATTGCAACGATACAAGTGGCATTGCTACGCTGTGCTCTCGATTTCTAATGCTTTATTCTTCCTCTTCAACCCTTGGATACCCAATTATGACCTTAATTTGCTCCAAATTCATCCAAATACTTCTCAAAACTTCGATTTTGCTCCAATTGCTCGGTTTTTGTAAAATATACATAAAAATATATGAAAGCACACACAATCATAACAAAACTAGCATAAAACTAAGCCTAAAAATAGCACATTTATGCATGCTATAAAATACCCCCAAACTTAGATTTTTGCTAGTCCTCGAGCAAAACAAAACTAAAATAACAATTTCATAAGATTTTAATACAAGAATCATGACTCAAGCCTCAGTTATCTAATTGATATAAAACAATATAATAAAGTCTTAACATACCCTTCCTTAAGAAATTTAAATTCTATCTATCTCATTCCTTGTGTGTGTGTGTTTAACTTCCTTTCTATCATGTTCTACTAGCTTAAGATACTCTTACCAAGACTTTCCTTCATTTTTCCCCTACACTGGCCCTAAGTTCTAATTTCAAGCTTTCCAACATCATAGAGAGCAATCTACTTAAGCATACATTCATTTTCTTTTCTTTTTATTCATAAGGGTTACTAACCCCCAAACTTATCTTTTTCCTTATTATGGAGATCCTAGCTTTTACACTTCCACTGTAGGGACCCTTATCTAGATGCTTCAGAAGTCATTCTATTGCAAAAAATCCACTTAGATTACTTCCTAGGCTGTTGATAACTCTAAAATTTAGAGTTATAAGCTAGCAAATCAAGACTTAATTGTCATATTTTCTCTCATTATGTTGTGGAAAACTCCTAGCTTTGATGTATTTTGCTCTATGATTAATTTTGATATAGTAACATTATTATTAGAGCAATATTATCCTAATTAAGGAGCTTTATGTGATTGATTTAGGGTTTGAATGAGGAAGGAGCCCTGAAGATAAGAGCAGCAGTTTTACAACTGTTTGCTGGAGCAAACTTTGCAATACAGTCCAATATGAATTTCGCACGTGGGAATTGCTGTCTATTTAATGAGTTGGCAGATAACAGTACAGTCAGCATTTTTCAGCCATCCAGAGCTCGCCATGTCATTGGGACTTGTCTAATCAGCCCTGGTTTTCATAAAGAAGGAGTATATATTGTTGGGCAGCCGTTTTTTTAAAAGGGGGAAGAGGGGAGATCCCAAAATAACAGAAAGAGAGAAGGAGAGGCAGAGAGCTCCAATTTTGGGAGGCCATGGACGGAAGTTTTCCATAAAAGGAAGGTTTCTCCAGGGGATCAACGCGGATGCTGAGTCAAACATTTTGGGGCAGCTTTCCGATTTCTTCTGCTACATTTTCTGTTTTCATTTAGCTTATTTTCTGCATCATTTTCATTATATTTACATTTCGACTTTTCTGCTGTTGTTCTCACATTATGAACTGATCACCATAGGTGAGGATTAGAGGATGATTGTTTTTGGTTAATGTTATAGATGAGTATATTTCAATTCCATCGATTTGGTTTTTAAGAGGTTGTATTTATTAGCTCATGTCCGTTTGGGCAGCCGATGTGAGCAGTGTTTGATAATTCTCATTCATGAGGATTATTTGGCCTTGAAACTTAGTTATATTTGTGAGTTTTATTCATATTATTTGATGAAAAATAAAAAAAATGCTTGAATTTAATCACATGATTGATGGATACCTTTAAATTAAGTAAGTTGAGAAAAGAAAACAAAAGAAGAAAAAAATTCACACTTACTTAATGTTTTGATGCAGGATTTTCGTGGAATGCAACTGTAGTGCAATTGCTAGGCAATTGCAATCTGGCAGATCTGGAATTTAAGTAAAAAACGAGAATTTCGGGATTTTGAAGGAAAATTGACCCATGAATTCAGCAAGATGATTAGCCATGATTGTCCATCAACCAAGAAGGAAACCCTTGCATGAGATCCCTATAAATATTGAACAAAGAAGCCGAACAAAGAGAGCTCGATTGGAGAAGATTTTCGTTCACGTTTTTTGGGTTTTCTTACTTTCTGCAATTTCCATTTTGAGTTTTTTAGTTGCTGTTTTGTATTCATTTCTTCTACATATTAGTCCGAATCTCTTCCTCAATCCCATCACAACGAGAGTTGGTGTTGGTTATGAACAATTACTTATTCAATTGAGCTCAATTTTGGAAGAATTTCGTTTATATTTATGGGTTTTCTTCACCGACTGCATCTTTTTTTCTACTTTCATTTTAATTGCTATTTTGTATTAAGTTTTTCTACATCTCAATCCAGAATCCTCTTCTCAATCCCATCTTCAGTGTTCCTCTGATTTCTGGGAAGAATATGAGGGGTTGAAAACTTAAAAACCACGTTAGCCACTTGTTAGTGTTAGTAGCTAGCTAAGTGAGTAGGTTATGGATAATCACTCACCTAACGCACAAAAAATACAGTGGGTTCAATGTGCTGAAGTAATGGAAATGAAACAGTATACTTAGGTGATTCGGGAGAATACTGTGAAATCTGTAGTGGGTCGAATGGAATGAATATGTACTCAATTCGTAACTTAATTAAAGCATGATTTACCTCTAATCGGAGCCTTGTTTTAGCTAAAAGTATTTAGACCAGTTGTTATTTATTCAGTTACGATTCCTCTGTTTTTCCTGTTCCTGCAAGTATTTTGTTTCAGCAATTGTGATTTCTTTTATTTCATTTCCTTGATGAATTTGAATGGTTACAAATTGAGCTACTAGGAATTAATTTAGGGTAAATAGAAGAATTAATAGTCTCTGTGGATACAATAAGTCTCTGTGGATACAATAATTTACTTATCGCTGGCTACAAAAGTATGTGTACACTTGCGCATAGACAACATAATATTGCCTAATTATTCACATTACTCTAGCAAGTCATCAACTGTCCTAATCAGTCATCATGCATTATAAATCATTCAAACATGCTTAAGATTGAAAAATTTTCTGTAAAGTACTACCCACCCCCAAACTTAAAGCTTACATTGCTCTTAATGTAACATGCTCAATAAAATAAATAAGGACAAAGATAGAATGAGTGAACGATATTGGTCTGATAAAATGAGAGACAGTTCCATGAGAATTCTTTGAGTTGGCTAGGAGGTTACTTAGTACGATCGATGTCCTGCAAAATGCGAACGAGATTTACTTGGCACTCTTTTCAAAAACAACCTACACTAGAAAATAAAAACAACAAACAAAGTAAATAGGCTAGGAAAAGAAAAAGCTTGGGTTGCCTCCCAAGAAGCGCTTTCTTTAACGTCTTCTATTAGACTAGACTCATGTGGTCTCTCAAGGTACATAGAAATTCTCCCATTCCTCGGGCCCTTCTTCCTAGAATTTACAAAATAGACCAAAGCTAGTAGAAACACTAGCTTCTTGTGAGACCCTGAAGCAGACATATTTTTGGTATTTTTAAATATGAAAAGCATAAAAGGAGAAAGATCAAAATAAACAGACTCTAACACAGACTCGTGAGAATAAGAAGAACACTCAAGGATAAGAGATGAATTAGAAGATAAAATAGACAAAGGCCTTATAGCCTCAAACTCTACCTCCTGAACCTCCTCAACTAAGATAGGCTCATACTCTTTCTCATCCTCACTGACTTGATCCTGGTGTGCATCTAAACTTTCTAATTCTTCCCTATTCTCAATACAACTCTCCCTCAATTTCCCAAACTCAGTAGAATCAAAAGAATCATGCTCATGATAGGCTATCAGTAACGCTGGCTCTTTAAGGTAATTATTTTATTTGGTGTTATTATTATTATTAATTTCTCCCTCCTTAATTTTTATATTTTGGGACTTAAAAGCATTGTTGTGTTGGTCCATGGAGGGTAAATTAGGGAGGAAGAAGGGAAAAAAGAGGTTTAATGTGTGTTTGGGACATTTTTGTTATGTAGGTGAGTTTAAGCCCAAGCCAAGCCCAAGGAGAAGCCAAGCCCTATTTCTCCTCTCTTTTATTTAAACTGCACACAACCCTAGGATTGAGTGAAGCCTCCAAGCCAACCCTCCAAGTCAAGCCATCATCTTCTCCACCTTTTTCTTCTTCTCCCTTGTGTTTGATAGCCATTCTTGAAGCAGAAAAAAAATTTCTAGCAGCTCTCTGGCCGCTCACACCCACGTTGCCGCACCACCGCACAAGACCTTGCCCTCGCTGCACCTTCGTACAACCTCGCCCCGCCACACCGCTGCACAACCGAGTGTCGCCGCGCAACTGACGCCACACGTGAGTCACAAGCCTGATCTGTCACTGAACCACTGCTCCTCCTCCAGATCTGCACACCGCTTGAAGTTGTTGCCGCCGTTCCTATAGATTCTCGAACCAGTCCGGCGAGCTGCCATTTGTGGGTAAGCGTTAGTTTCTACACATTTTCTTTGATGTTCTTGGTTATGGGTAAGAATGATTCATGGATCTTGACGTGTTTCAAGGATACCCACTCCGTTTCGGCATCAAAATCACGAGCGTTGCACCCTTGAGTTGCTGTCTAGTGGTATTTGGGACTGTTGGAGTGAAATTTTTTCGATAAGTCTCAGAGGTCCTTTGAGTTTTGGGTTTCATGGTAGATTAAATTCGAATGTATGATTAACCCATGAATCCTGTGACTTAAATTCAGTTTTACCCACCAATTTGAGACTAAGTTAAATGCTAGAGACTTAATTATAATTTTTGTTTTTTTTTGGAATTTCGTTACGCATAGTTTTGGTCGGGATGGTGGAGTTTTGAGTTGCCATTTATTATGGGATTGTTTGGCCTTTTCTCTAAGTGTCATAGTGAATTTAGGTGAACTAAATTTAGTTTGGTGGAAGGAATTTTGGGTTCAATTTTGGATTTTAGGAATTGTTTCTAACCTTAAGGATGTTTTTGGTTAGGCTCCAAATCATTTGACTGAGGTTCAAGGCAGTGGAGTTTTGGGTGATTTTGATTCTTGAGCTTAGCCAAGGTAAGGGACTTTACGCCGATTGCTTAAATGCAAGTTGGGAACTGAATTGAAAAAAAATATATGTATATTTTTCTTCAACTGCAAAGTATTTATGAATGTTTTTTTTTTTTTTTTTTGAGATTGTGATGCATAAGTTATGGTTTATGATTGAATTATGTGAGAATGTTGCTTTTTTGTTGCATCACTGAATGAGATTTGAAAATGCTCTGGGACCTCATGCATATGTGTGTTTTCATGACAAATGCTTACGAAGGCTGTGGCAATTACCCCCTAAAATTTATAGATGTACACCTAAATGAAAAGGAACCTACAAAGGGACCCGAAAGGGTTAGATGAAAAGGGAATGTTAGGGTGGGTTAATTGTCCACATTGAGTCGAGGAGAAAAGAGTTAAAGTACAATGTTTCCATTATGAAAAGGTTTTAGGTCCCACTAGAGAAAAAAAAATTGTTTTCTTAAAAGTCATGTTACCTGTGTTTGCATATCCTGACCCGGTAGTGGGGTCACTTACTGAGTATTTTAAATACTCACTCTTTTCAAAAATGTTTTCTTTTCAGGTAAACGCAATGACATCCTAGACGATTGATAGGATAGTTTGCTGTAAGAGACCATGGGTGACCTATAGACGTTGTATTTTCGCATTTTCATTGTTAGCGTTTTGGAATGTCTTTTAGCAGACGTGTTATGAAATTATTTCAATTGTTAAACGTTTTATTTTAGTCTCATGCATTGAAACAAATTTAAAGAGATCCCGAGGTAAAAGCTTTTGGTTGTTTAGCAAAAGTTTAATTCTTTTTGTCTATTATTAAAGATTTTTTTTAAATTTCATTAGCATGCATGTAGTAACGTCCCTAGAAAGTCTAATATGAAAAGTCGAGTCGTTACACTATCAGTGAATCAATGATCAATTGACTCACTGGACATCGTATGGAAGTGGGTTTCAATTCACTAACCTCCCTAGGAGTTTGGAGACTTTTAAACTTCTCATTAAGCTGTAACCTCCTAAGTCTAGTCTCCTCTATAAATTCTCTCAACATTCTCTCTAAGGAGGATTCTTCCTCTAATGGGGCTTCTTGAAAGAAATTAGGATGTGATTCATGGGTTCAAATGCATTCATCATTACCATACTTGAGATTTCCATAACTCATAGATTCAGTATGATAATAACTAGACATTTGATAACCATGAAACACATAATGTTCACAACAGGCTCATGATCAAAATAGGGATAACTAATAGAAAAAGAACTAGAAAGAGGTGTTGGTTCTTTGGGCTCGGATTCCCTAAAGGGCCACCCAAATCTATTAGAAGCTATTAAAAAAAACAACAAATAATCACAGACTCTCAAACAACACCAAATAATCACACAACCAGAGACAAAGGACCAAAACTTAAAAGAAAACAAAAACAAGCAAGTTAAAAAAAAAAACTAAACTAAACAAAGATAAACCTCTAAATGAAAGCAAAAAGAAGGAACTACAAATATACACTATTTACGCTCTAAATTAAGATCAAGCACTTTCACCACGATATTAATTAAACTAAAATATCCCAATCCCCGACAACAATGCCAATTTGATAAAAGGAAGCTGTCGAAGGCCTTATCAAGATTAAATTTATAAAAATCGAACCTCTAAATATTTTGCAATAATAGTGGCTAGGGTCATCCACAGGGATTGGAGTTCTTAGATTTAATTAAGTACCACAGTTAATTATGCCTAATTTTATTTAGAGAAAACTAACTTTGATTTGATTCTTTTGACAAAAACATAAAACCTAAACTATTATGTACAAAGTTGGAGTCCAATTTTAGAGAAACATTGTTAATTGCAATTAATGAAGCACAACCATGAAATTGACTAAAGAATTATGAAACATGAAACAATCCTAAGCCAAGAATTACTAAAATATCCAATTGACTCTCTCGAGCCCAATTGAACTCATGCAAGAAGTAAATCAACCTCTCGGTCTATTTCTACAACTAGACATGACATTATGAAATTCTCTTAATAACTTCTAGTATTAACCTATTCATTCTCATGCAATAGATTAATCCTAGTTATGCATCTAAGTTCTTAGTTAAATTTACTTTCTCAAGCTAAATTTAACTTAACATACAAAGTTATGGCCAGGAGCTTAGAAGATTAATTCAAGATGCATAAAAGACATTACAAACACATTCAATAAGTCAAACATAGTTTTATAACAATAATGCAATCAACTAGGAGTCTATAATACTCGAAAACATTCAAATACAATTCGCTAAATCCTAAAATTAAAAACACAAAGTAAGAGGATAGAGAAAAACTAGACGACGTGTGCCAACACTCGTTCCTGACGTGATGTCCCACGATCCCGAGCCTTGAGTCTCCTCATTAGCTCTCCAATATGCTCTCTAGACCTCCAAACAATGCTTCTATCGAAATAGGGTTTAGGTCTCTCCAAAACGGCTTCCATTGCTCGAACAAAAAAGTTCCTTAAATAGATTCGAGATAACATTGCAATGCCGTCCCTTCGAATTTCATAAAGAAGGAAAATATAAATTTAGATGGTGTTACAACGCTATAAGTAGCATTGCAATGCTATGTCTTCTGGTTTCCAATGTTGAATGGTTGCTGATGTAGCGTTGCAACGATACAAGTGGCGTTACAACGCTATGCACTTGGGTTTCAATGCTTTATTCTTCCTCTCAACCCTTGGATACCCAATTATGGCCTTAATTTGCTCCAAATTCATCCAAATACTTCTCAAAACTTTAGTTTTGCCTTAATTTCTCAGTTTCTGTAAAATATACATAAAAATATATGAAAGCACACAATCTTAACAAAACTAGCATAAAACTAAGCCTAAAAATAACACATTTATGCATGCTATCATCAAGTCCCCAAAATGGTAAGCTTATTGAATCGGCTACAAAAGCCACTCTCACCCATGCAAATCAAAGGACAAGCCCTCACAGGTAGGAGTTCATAACTCACTCGGGATTAAGATCGAGTCGCATATGATCATCGTGATGAAATATTCATCTTCTCAATTAACGAATTTATAAAGAGAGGTTAAATATTTCGTGGTCCAATCTTATACAAACTCATTGTATAAGATACCTCCACTCACATTACTCCACATGAACAATTTGGATCAAATCATTTGTAACTATTACAAAGTGGGCCGTATCAATAGTGTTACCAAGATAAGACACCCAACCTTATCCATATACTATGACCCTTTAGGTTATTTCTTGTACATGATCCTCCCATATGTCAACCACTTACTGTTCAATATTACATTAATAACTTAGGATTTTCATATAATAGATAATCTTATATTATAAATAAAATAATCAAAATTATTATTAATTATTAAATAAATCATTAATTATGAGGCTTTAGGGCATAAATTCCAACATGTAGAGCTTCTCTCCAGAGCTAAAAAATACATGAGCACTAGGGAGTTGCTTCGCTCAAAATGGGTACCTGAAGAGAAAAACGGTCAACTTGATTACCACAAGAGAAAATCGAAGCGATGAGGACTGACATGAGATCAAAAAGAGAAGAGTCAATGGCAAACCAGATGGTTGACCCACCGGGGCCTCCCTCCAAGTAAGTTTGAACACTACACACCTACTATTTTTTTCAGTCGAGCAACTTTTGATGGAAATTTGAGATAAAAATGTGTTGAAATGGTCAGCGAAATGGTCAGCGAAGTTGAAAGTTGGATCATACTAGAGGAATAAAGGTAAATATTGTCTTTTCCACAGTGACCATGACCACTTTACCTCAGACTATTTTGATTTAAGGGAAGTGATTAAGACACAAAACCAAAGAGGATAACTGAAGGAAAACAAGGGAGAAAGTAGTGATCAAAGTGATGGACAAGAACAATGAAGCAAAGACTGAGAATATGATGATTTTCCACCCCCGTAGGAAATCAGAACAATCTTTGGTGTTCTGTCGGGAGGGAAAATAGGACTATTCAGTTAATTTTTTGATCTTTTTTATTTGTAATGGTGGCTAAGGCCTCATTTTGGCCTATTTGGTGACATAGTCAATGACCACCACCAAGAACTTAGCTTGGCCGCTTCCCTTGGAGGGAGGTCTGATGAGGTTCACCCATGGAATGTCGAACACTTGAAAAATTATTTCCAGTAACATGTTTTCCACGAAGTCGATTATGTAATGTTCATTTGCTTCCAGTCCTCATTTAATAATAATTTATTCTACATTACTTACTTTAATCAAGCAAATTGTCTTACACAAGGGAAAAGTCCAACCTGCATGTGTGGGGGAAAAAGTCATGCAAATGCAATTCCAAAGAAGAAAATGAACAAGAAGAAATCTCCCTAGATTTGAGGCTAAAAGGTCGAGCCCCCTAAGGAGGAAGTTAAGAGGCCAAAAAGGTTGACCTCTATGGAGGAAAACTAAATGGCCAACCTCTAGGGCAGAGGCCGAGGTCAAAATTGGTTGACCCCCTATAACGGAGGTCAAAATGGTCGACCCCCTAAGGAGGAAGCCAAAAAAGCTGACCCCATAAGGAGAAAGTCAAAAAAGGCCAACCCCTTAGTGAAAAACCCACAATGGCCAACACCTTAAGAAGGAAGCCAAAAAAGGTTGACCCTCTAAGGCAGAAGCCAAAAAAGACCGACCCCCTAGGGCGAATCCCAAAAATAGTCGACCCCTTAGAGCGAAGGCCGAAAAGGCCAACCCTTAGCAAGGAAGTCGAAAAAGGTCGACCCACTAGGGTAGAGGTCAAAAAGGTCGACCCCCTAGGGCGAAGGTCGAAAATGGCTGACTCCTGCTGAAAAAAGCCAACTGATGAACCTCATTTATATAACATATTTACCCCTAAATTTAAGTTTATCTCTTGGTTAAAATGCACGTTTGGTAATTATTCTTGTGTTTAAATGGTCATAAACTTGAAAAAGTAAGAAAGTCACATGAATTTAGTCATGTTGTGCTAATTAAACTAATTTGAGGGTAAAAGAGTTATATTTGGTGAGAATTAACCATTTTTTGTTATTTTGCAGAAATTTGTTAAATAGTCAAAATCGAATGAAATTTTCTTGGAAACTTACTCCTATTCTCACTCAAAGTTATTTTGGTCAAGCTTCCCACCTACAAATTAGCAACAAATAATCACTTTCAAGTCTATATAAAGGAGCATTCAACAATTCAATGACTAGACAATCCGTGAGGAAAAGAAAACCCTAGAAATTCTTCAAGAGTGAAAGCTCCTGTAAAATTTACCTAGATCAGATTACCCCAAGCCTTTAGTCGAAAGTTAGTGTTGTACAACGCTCAATTCTCCTTGAGAAAGAACGTTGGTTTTTTTGTGTTCCTCTCTTCTTTGTCGAGATTTCAACTAGTTTTAATTATGTCTTTCGTTATTTCATTTCAATTTGTAATCATGACATTTATTTCAATGAAATATTTTTCTTCTTTTAATTCCATTATGAGCTAAGTTTCTTTTGGAATTCAATTATGTGGATGCCCTAGAAGATGAGCTACGCTCATTCCATCACTTGCATATTTGTCAAATTACCTTTACTGCAGTTTAGTTTTATTGATTGTACATGTTTATTATTAGACTAACTTGATCACCTAGGCTTTACATACAAAGTTGAACTCAATACTGAAAAGGTTGGGTAATAAACAGATGTCATAAAATCAATATAGGAGAAGAGCCTAGACATAGGACTTCGGGGGCACGCCTATAGAATGAAATTGGATTGCATGCTTAATTAAGTAAGATAAATTGCCCATAGACATATGTGAGCAATTACTTAGACTCCTAACGGTGATAGACATCTAGACTGAATAAGAGATGAATCTGATTCACGTGCACAAGGTAATGCGACAAACATGCGGCACATAGTATCAGTTTACTCACTTAGAGTAGTAACATGATTGAATTCCCACATCTCCATTAATATCTTTACTTTTACTTAGTCACTCACAATAACATCTCAACATTTTCTCGATTACGTTGTTGCAATTTGATAAAATTTTTCACTTTAAACACTTGAATTTATAACTAGTCTCTGTGGGATTGATACTTGGAATACTACCATATATTACTTTTGACAGTGTGCATTTTTACTTGGCTAAACTCTCTTTCCAAAGATTTTTCTAAATAGCCCACACACATTTCAATCATCACCGATCCCTTAGGGTGGAGGTCGAAACTATGGAACTCCTAGGAAAAAAAACCAAAAAGGCCGATCCCCTAGAGGGAAGGCCAAAAAGGCCGACCCTCTAGGGAGGAAGTCAAAAAGGCCGACTCCCTAGGGAGAAACCCAAATGGCCAAACCTTAGGAAGGAAGCCAAAAGGCTGGCCCCCAGTGAGGAGGCCAATATCTAAGAAGCCAACTTCCAAGGATGAAGCTAAGAGGTCAACCCCCCAAGGGGGAAGCCAAGAGGGCGACCCCCAGGGAAAAAGCCAAAAAGCTGACCTCTTGGTCTACATAGGTTGACAAAATTTAAAACAATACAAAGATCACAAGTTTTCTCTTGGCTAAGGATACTGAGCCTTAGCCATTCAAACAGACTGATTGATCGATAGCGCATGGCCTCATCCTATAGGAGAATATACTCCATGAACCTTTTAAATTTCTTAGTAAGGTACTGGAAATCATTAAGCATGGCCTCAGAAGCAGTTAAAAAAGCCCGAACTTCAGCCAACTGGGCTTGAGCCTTGACCATCTAAACTTTGGAAGCTTCGAATCGAGGTTGGAGGGAAGCCAAAGTCCATGCAAAACGGTAAGGGCATTTGAACCATGACAACACTACCTAGCCTTGTGAACGATTATCTGGGGCAAATGACCCACGATGCTAAGAGGCAAAATGACCTATAACACCTGTGGGAAAATTGACCAAGAGTGCATTTGGCAAAATGAGCCAGAACGCCTATGTCAAAATGACCTGGAGCGCCTGTGGTCTAATAACCCAGAGCACTTGTGGCCAAATGATTCAGAGCGTTTATGACAAAATGATCAACAGCGCCTATGGCATAAGTAGGGGTGTTTATCGGTCAGTCGGTGTTGATTTTGGGCTAAAATCGACATCGCCAATGTTGGTTTTCGTCAGTTAGTTTTCGACAAATTTTTGGGTGGTTGGTGACACTGACTAACTAACCACACAGTCGGTTGGTTGGTTTTGGTCGATTTTATGACTCCGACAAACTAAACAAAAGAAAAGATAAGAAAAGAAAAAAAACAAAGGAAAAGAGAGAATAAATGGAGAAGAAAAGAAGAAAGGAAAGAAAAAGGAAGAAGATGTTGAGATTGAGAAGGAAATGAAGAAAAAAAGAAAAAAAAAGAAGAGAGAGGAAATAAAGAAGAAAAGAAAAAGGAAGAGGAGGGAGCACACGACAGTGGCAATGGCGGTGGGAAGAGGGGAGAGAAGAGAGAGAAGGGGGAGAAGGAGTGGGGAGACACGTGTTTCACAAAGGAACACACATTTTTTTCTTTTTCTTTTTAAAATTGTATGTGAAAATTCAGTCGGTCAGTTGATTTTTTCCATTTTTGTTACTTCGACCAATCGACTGGCCATCGCCAATTGACTCACCCTCAAAATCAACCGATCGATGGTTAGTTGGTTTCGATTGGTCGGGTCAGATTTCATGGTCCTTTGAATAACCCCATGCGTAATGATCAACAACGCCTATGGCTTCATGATCAAACAGTGCCTATGGACTAAGCCTATAGACTAAGTATGTGCTTGAGCAGGCACCCGCCGCCAAAACCTTGCACCTCAATGCCAACATAAAATCTTGAGCCCAATAAGCTATCTAAAGTTTCACCACGAATGAACTCTCGGCCTGTGACCGAGCAAGTGATTAGGCAAAGAACACACCACCAGACCGACAAGGGCCCAACTCGAGAGTGGGAGAAAACATTGATGGTGAAATTATCAACTAAGTCATACTCGAAGCCCACAAGAGGGCCAAGACCCAAAGGTGAGGTCTAAGGCATGTGGCCTAAGGCATAAGACATGAGGCATGAGATTATGCCTAAGGCATAAGACATAAGGCGTGAGGCCGAAGACGTCAAGCATAAGAGACTGGCCCTTCGAGGGACGATCAAGGCTCAAGGAGGTCGACCTTCATGAGTCACGAGTGTTGCCTAAGGCATTGAAAGCCGACCCCCATGATTTTGAAGGCTGACCTCCATGGGGGCCGATGAAGGCCATGCCCCAAAGGAATTGCCCTCGTAGGGGGACCAGCCAAGCCCTTGGACCAAAGGGCTGACACCTATGGGGACGCCCACACGAGTCACCATTAGCTAAGACCAGGCTCCAACTATAGATTGGTCTTGTAACCATTTCCTTTAATTGAAGCATCCTGAAAATCTTGGCGAGATTTTCAACCCAATTAAATGATGATTTTCATTACTCAACCAAACCCCTATAGAATAAAGGGCGAAGGTGGAATGAAAGAGCTACGTCCAAAACAACTCTAGAATTCTTGTCTAAGTTGTCTATAAACCCAATTACTGACTTGAGCATCGGAGTGTAGGTGGCTTAGCACCCACCAGTGCACAATCATTCTTATCTTGCAAGACATTAGTTCGATCCCCCCCCCGCCCCCCCCCCCCCCCCCCCCCCCCCCCCCATTTTTTTTATACAAATTCATTGTTGATTCAAATTTCGGTATCAACACGATTATCTTGAGAATAATTTTTTTTTATATATAATTAAACTCTAGAATTATAGAGATGAATAAATTCAGCTCTTGAAATTGTTGCAATTAAATCTAAGGTTAATTATAAGTTTGGTCCCTGAACTTTCAGTTTGGTTTCTATTTAGTCCTTAAACTTTAAAAAATGTCTAATGGTCCATGAATTTTAAAAAGTGTCTAACAGATTCTTAAACTTTCAATTTTGAGTGTAATAGGTATCTGAATTTTCAATTTGTGTCTGGTTCTTGATCTATTCAACATTTTTTTTTAAAAATCTATAAATTTATTAGACACAAATTGCAAGTTTAGGATTCTGTTAAACACAAAATTCAATTTTATGTTTAATAGATCCTTCAAATTTTCAAATTTTCAAATTTTCAAATACTTCATGGATCTATTTGACACCAAAACTAAAGGTCAAAGCCTATTAGATATTTTTAATGTTCAGGATGTATTAGATACAAAATTGAAAGTTTGAAGACCTATTAAACACATTTTAAACTTCTCAAATCAATTAGAAACAAATTTAAAAGTTAAAAAACTATATTTATAATTTAACCCAAATATGAAACTAATAGAGTTAATAACATTAATGTTTGATTGCAATGTTTTGAGACAATATCAAAGGAAAAAAAAAGAATTCTAAAATGCAATTAAGGGTTAAAATGTCCATGTCGATAAAAATGTCAAAATTTCAATTTGATAGAAATGTCAATATAATGTCGATATCAATGAATATTTCTAAAATAATATTTAAAAAAAATTGAAATTAATAAATAAGTATTTTACATTTTTTAAGCAAGTTAAAATACTTATTATTAATATTAACACACATTAATTATATTATGTTGCTATTTTATTTATATTTTATCTATTTTTTTACAGTATAATGAAAATATAGATTCAGTTCTCATGGCAATGTCAAACTTACAGACACGTAAAAATGTTGAGTATAGTATATTGGTGTCGACCAAAATTGAATACATGGGATGCAATTGTAAGAGTTCATTACCTTTTCCGACATGGATGGGAACTTGTTCCTAAAAAAAGCTATTAAAAAATAGTGAAAGGAACAACTAATTTAATTCCATCCATTAGCATAATGGTGTGGGGTTTGTGCCTCAACTGCGCAGCTGACAGGTCAATGCTCAAAACTGAAAAAAAGTTATGGAGGAGAAGTGATGAATCACTTCTCACTCTGCCAGATTCCCAATTCTGGTCATTTTCAGGCCTTGCCTTTGATAACTTATCCCACTTCTCTTCTTTCTACGTGTGGCAAAGTTCCATTTCCCCACCTAAACTTCTAAATTATTATTATTCTTTTTTAATTAATACTATTTTCAATTTTCAATCCTTAAATGCTGACTATAATGATGGTGATGTATTGGTTGAAAGTTTTCAAAATAATATTTGTTTAATGAGATTATCAAATGTTAAAATAATAGCATTTCTCTATTAGTTTAATTTTAGGGACCACAATGAATGTATTAAATTTTCATCAACATATCGATATTTTCATTAATATTTGTACATGTTCATGGATTTCACATCAATATGAGAGGTGAATTGATATTTCCATTATACTATAAAAAGATCGATAAAATATAAAAAAAATAGTAACAAAATGTAACTAATGTAAAAATAATATTAATAATAAGTATTTTAACTTATTTAAAAAATGTAAATATTTATTTATTAATTTAAATATATATTCTTTTAATTTTTTTTGTTAAAAAAATATCCACCAACATCGACATTTGATCAATATTTTCATTGACATTTCTATAAAATTGAAATCTTGACATTTCTGTCGATATCGACATTTTAACTCTTGATGACAGTATTCAACTAAATCCTCTATTAAATCGGAGAATCCTCACTTTGTTTAGAGTACATCTTTTTGAGACATTAATGATAAAAATTTATGGCATGACTTTGCTTTTCCTTTATCCTAACTTAGATTGAATTCGTGGACTAGTTGATGGAAGTAACTTTAATAAATACTAGAAAATTTATATTTATATATATATTTTTAATAATGTTGGGTTTAGGAAACTTTTTAATTATTTGAAACTTTTATAGTCTTATGTATCATTAGATTATTGAAGGAATAATAAAATTACTCTTCAATTTGAAATTTTTTTGTCCAATTTCTTGCATTTGATTGTATTCATATGTTGATCTAATTATATAAAAATTTAAATGTCTACAATATTGTAAATATGATTATGTAAATGCCCATTCCACCACATGCCCATTTAATATCCATGCCATGTGGCATTTTCTCCATAGCCAAAGTGTCTTCCAAAGACCATTGATTGGTGTCCAAATGTTCCACTTCATGCTCTCCCTTATGCCTATAAATAGAGGTTTTTGGTGGTTGATTATGGAGATACATTTTGGAAAAGAAATAACAACAATTTTCTCTAATTTCTTGTGTTTTGATTTTTCCATAATTTTCCACTTTCTTTGTTTATATCATATTTATATATACTCCTTTATATTCCTTTAATTGCATTATATATTATTATTATTATTATTATTATTATTATTATTATTATTATTATTATTATTATTATTATATGATTTGGTAAAGTTTTGGTGCCCGGTTTCGCCTCTCAATTTTACAACACGTTATCAGCACGAGACTCTGTCATTTTTCCCGCTAAAGGTAAGTCTTATAGGTAAGCCATTTTTACGCATTTGGTTTATGTTAAATTTCTAATATAAATATATTATTATTTTTGATAGTGTTATTATGGCAAACCTTACAAAGCTAGAATTTGCGGCCCTGGATATTAATGGAAATAACTACTTGTCATGGGTCCTTGACGCTGAGATCCATTTAGATTCTATGAATCTTGGAGAAACAATTAAAGAAGGAAATGATGCATCAAATCAAGAAAAAGCAAAAGCCCTGATCTTCCTTCGCCATCATCTTCACGAGGGATTGAAAATGGAATATCTTACAATAAAAAATCCCTACGTTCTATGGCAAGGTTTGAAAGAAAGGTACGATCATCAAAAAACAGTTATTCTTCCAAAAGCTCGTTATGATTGGATGCACCTGAGGTTGCAAGACTTTAAATCAGTAAGTGAGTATAATTCCGCACTCTTCAGAATTAGTTCAAAATTAAAATTATGCGGAGAAAAGATTACTGATGTTGATATGCTAGAGAAGACATTTTCCACTTTTCATGTCTCGAATATGCTCCTGCAGCAGCAATATCGAGAGAAGGGTTTTGCAAAATATTCTGAACTTATCTCATGTCTTCTCGTTGCTGAACAAAATAACGAGTTATTGATGAAAAATCACGAATCCCGACCAACTGGAGCAACACCATTCCCTGAAGTGAATGCTGTGAATTTTAATAACCGTGGTCGAGGTCGTGGTCGTGGTCGAGGTCGGGACCGCGGTAGAGGAAGAAATACCTATTTTCGTGGTGGACATTATAATTTTAAGAAACCCACACGAAGTGATGATCATAAAGGAAATGCTCCACAAGATAGAAGTTCGAAAGGTGATGAACATAAATGTTTCCGGTGCGGAATGACTGGGCACTGGTCACGTACCTGTCGTACGTCAAAACACCTTGTTGATCTCTATCAAGCTTCCCTGAAGGAAAAAGGAAAAGGAAAGAATGTGGAGGTAAATCTTGCCATTCAAGAAGATGATGTGTTTGACCCCTCCAATATGATGCATCTTGATGTAGCTGATTACTTTGAATCTCCTGGAGAGAGAATTGATGCAATCAAACAAGTAGAGGATGATTTGTATGAAAATATATAATTAAGTACTGTTTAGTATGTTTTTGTTGTTGTTTTGTTTGTATATATATTTAAGACTCTTTGTAATCGTTTTTCTTTTCTTTTCAATGAAGAAATATGAACAATTTCAATATGTTGAGTAACTCGAAAATGAGCAATGAGGATTTATGTCTGGCAGACTGCGCAACTACGCACACGATACTCATAAATAGAAAATATTTTACTAGATTGACAATGCTGGAAGCAAAAGTCAATACTATATCAGGTTCTGCAAATCTGATTGAAGGTTTTGGAAAAGCAAACTTTATTTTGCCTAGAGGAACAAGATTTACAATTAATAATGCTCTGTTCTCTAGCAAATCGAAAAGAAACTTATTAAGTTTTAAAGATATACGTGAAAATAATTATCATGTTGAAACTGATTGTAAAAATAATATAGAGTGTCTCTATATAACATCTATTGTTTCACATGAAAAACGTATATTAGAAACACTGCCTGCTTTTTCTTCTGGATTATACTATACTCATATACGAGTAATCGAAAGTTATGCAATAATGAACCCGAAGTTCATGAATCCAGAAATATTCAGTGTTTGGCATGATCGATTGGGTCATCCAGGGTCAATAATGATGAGAAAAATTATTGAGAATTCACATGGACATCCTTTAAAGAGCCAGAAGATTCTTCAATCCAATGAGTTGTCATGTGATGCTTGTTCTCAAGGGAAATTAATTATTAGACCATCACCAGCTAAAGTGGGGATTGAATCACCTGCATTTTTAGAGCGAATTCAAGGTGATATTTGTGGACCTATTAACCCACCAAGTGGTCCATTTAGATATTTTATGGTATTAATTGACGCATCCTGGTCACATGTATGCTTATTATCAAGTCGAAATCTTGCATTTGCAAGATTACTTGCTCAAATAATTAAGTTAAAAGCACAATTTCCTGATAATACAATTAAGACCATTCGACTTGATAATGCTGGTGAATTTACATCCCAAACTTTTAATAATTATTGTATGTCAATTGGGATAAGTGTTGAACATCCTGTAGCTCACGTTCATACACAAAATGGTCTAGCAGAATCATTTATAAAACGTCTGCAACTAATTGCAAGACCATTGCTTATGAGAGCTAAACTTCCTACATCGGTATGGGGTCATGCTATTTTGCATGCTACATCACTGGCACGTATTAGGCCAGTAGCTTATAATAAATACTCCCCAATGCAATTAGCTTATGGCCAGCAGCCAAATATTTCCCATCTAAGAATTTTTGGATGTGCAGTATATGTACCGATTGCTCCACCACAACGTACTAAGATGGGTCCTCAAAGGAGATTAGGAATATATGTTGGTTTTGATTCCCCATCAATTATTAAATATCTTGAACCCCTGACGGGTGATGTATTTACTGCACGATTTGCTGATTGTCATTTTAATGAGACAAATTTTCCAACATTAGGGGGAGGAATTAAGAAGTTGGAAAAAGAAATTACATGGAATGCATCGTTATTATCTCATTTAGATTCTCGTAGAAATCAATGTGAACTTGAAGTTCAAAAGATAATTCATTTGCAAAATATAGCAAATCAACTACCAGATGCATTCACAGATACTAAAAGTGTGACTAAATCATATATACCAGCTGCAAATGCTCCATCAAAAGTTGATATCCCAAAGGAACAAGTTGTCAATAATGAGTCTGGAGCACGCCAGAAGCGTGGTAGACCAACAGGTTCTAAAGATAAAAATCCTCGAAAAAGAAAAGTAGTTGAGAATCAAAATGATTCGATAAAAGGTATGGATGTTCCAGAAGAAATCCAGAATACAACTACTCAAAAGAGTATTGGTGAAAATCAAACGCTTGAGGATAATAATGAAATTTCTATAAACTATGTTACAACAGGAAAGAGATGGAACCGAAATGATATCATTATTGACAACATTTTTTCTTATAATGTTGCTCACGATATTATTCATGAAAGTGATGATTTTGACCCAAAATCTATCAAAGAATGTCAACGTAGAAAGGATTGGCCGAAGTGGAAAGAAGCAATCCAAGCAGAGTTGAACTCACTTTCAAAACGTGAGGTTTTTGGACCAGTAGTCCCAACACCGGAAAACGTCAAACCTGTGGGATATAAATGGGTATTTGTAAGGAAAAGAAATGAAAAGAATGAAGTCACAAGATATAAAGCGAGACTTGTTGCACAAGGATTCTCGCAAAGGCCTGGTATTGATTATGAGGAGACATATTCTCCTGTGGTGGATGCAATAACGCTAAGATATTTGATTGGTCTGACTGTATATGAAAAGCTTGATATGCATCTAATGGATGTAGTCACGGCGTATTTATATGGATCTCTGGATAATGACATTTATATGAAAATCCCAGAAGGATTTAAAATACCAGAAACATATGAATCAAGTTCTCGGGAATTGTATTCAATAAAGTTACAGAGATCATTATATGGATTAAAACAATCAGGACGAATGTGGTATAATCGCCTGAGTGAATATCTGTTGAAAGAAGGATACCAAAATAATCCAATATGTCCGTGCGTTTTTATAAAGAAATCTCAATCAGGATTTGCTATTATAACTGTATATGTTGATGACTTAAATATAATCGGAACTCCTGAAGAGTTATCCAAGGCAATAGAATATCTTAAGAAAGAATTCGAGATGAAAGATCTTGGAAAAACAAAATTTTGCCTTGGTTTGCAAATTGAACATTTAACAGATGGGATATTTGTTCATCAATCAACTTATACAGAGAAAATCTTAAAAAGATTCTATATGGATAAAGCACATCCATTGAATATTCCAATGGAAGTTCGTTCACTGGATGTAAAGAAAGATATATTTCGACCTCGAGATGACAGTGAAGAACTACTTGGTCCTGAAGTACCATATCTTAGTGCAATTGGTGCACTTATGTATTTGGCTAATAACACAAGACCAGATATTGCATTTTCAGTAAATTTATTAGCTAGATATAGTTCATGTCCTACAAAAAGACATTGGAACGGAGTTAAGCATGTACTCCGATATCTTCGAGGGACAATTGATATGGGTTTATTTTATTCTAACAAATCAGAGTATGATCTAGTTGGTTATGCAGATTCTGGTTATCTATCTGATCCACACAAAGCTAGATCTCAGACAGGTTATCTATTCACATGTGGAGGAACTGCTATATCGTGGCGATCAGTGAAACAGACTATAACGGCCACTTCTTCAAATCATGCTGAAATCCTCGCTATTCATGAAGCAAGTCGAGAATGTGTATGGCTAAGATCGATGATACAACACATTCATGAGACATGTGGCTTGTCTTCAAGTAAACCTCTTCCAACGATGTTATACGAAGACAACACAGCATGTATAGCTCAAATCAAGGGAGGATATATCAAAGGAGATAGAACAAAACATATCTCACCAAAACTCTTCTATACTCATGATCTTGAAGAAAATGGCGATATCACTGTACAACAAATTTGTTCAAAAGATAACCTGGCTGACTTATTTACAAAGGCATTACCAACTGCAACATTCGATAAATTAGTATATAGCATTGGAATGCGGCGACTCAAAGACTTTAGGTGATGTCTCCATGAGGAGGAGTGAATGTATTATAGTAAACTATATAAAATATGTACTCTTTTTCCTTCACTAGGGTTTTTCTTCCCATTGGGTTTTTCCCTAGTAAGGTTTTAACGAGACATATATTATATAAATGGGCATTTAAGGGGGAGTATTGTAAATATGATTATGTAAATGCCCATTCCACCACATGCCCATTTAATATCCATGCCATGTGGCATTTTCTCCATAGCCAAAGTGTCTTCCAAAGACCATTGATTGGTGTCCAAATGTTCCACTTCATGCTCTCCCTTATGCCTATAAATAGAGGTTTTTGGTGGTTGATTATGGAGATACATTTTGGAAAAGAAATAACAACAATTTTCTCTAATTTCTTGTGTTTTGATTTTTCCATAATTTTCCACTTTCTTTGTTTATATCATATTTATATATACTCCTTTATATTCCTTTAATTGCATTATATATTATTATTATTATTATTATTATTATTATTATTATTATTATTATATGATTTGGTAAAGTTTTGGTGCCCGGTTTCGCCTCTCAATTTTACAACATACAATTTATTTTACTTATTTTTTATTTTCATTATTGAATAATATAGGCACTTATTCTTTTGATAATATCATCGATCTTTTTTCAAATTACAATAGAAAACAATTGAAATCTTCATCTCTGAAAAAATTATAAACATTTAATTTGCACATAAAAATTGGATGTGTATTTTTGTTTTGAGTTCAACAATTGTCAGGTGAGAAATTGAACCATCAACTTTTGGGATGGTAATAGAGATCTCTTGTCCATTAAACTATGCTCAAATTAACAAGTGTATTTTTGTTTTAGAACATTTAAATTAAATAAACCATCCTCATTCGAATTGGATACCATCTTGAAAGGTTAAAGTACTTTTCTAACATATATTTTCTTGGTATCTAAAATTTTATAAATCTAGAATTTAAATTTAAATTAGCACAAAAGTCAAAAAAAAAATCTTACTTGTCGTCATATTTAAAGATATACTTTTTTTAGTTCAACGCACGTGGAAGTGAAGATCAAAATCATCCTTGTTGTGGTGTTCCGTCTAAGCATGAATGGCAATGGCAAAGTCAAGCAAAGTTCCTTATTACTACACTTCTTATGGAGCCTCCACAATATATTAAGCATATCAAAGTAGGGGAGATAAAAAAATTTGTTCACTTAGTACCAATAAATCCAATGTTTCTTTACCATTTGACACGACCACAATGCATGAATCTCTAATTCCACATTCCTTCCACATCTCGAGCAAGCCAGGTTTTAAGGTTAAACTACACATTTGATCCTATAATTTGGAGAAAGTTAGAAATGAGTCCCTATAATTTTAAAAGTTCGAATTTCGTTCTTATAATTTGATAAAACCACATAAATAGTCCCTATTGGTGTGATAAAACCCTAAAAAAATAGTTCATACCTCAAGAACTATTTATGAGAATTTTATTAAACCATAGAGACTAATTCTAAATTTAAAATCATAGGGACTAATTTCTAACTTTCTCAAAACTATACAGACCAAATTTGTAATTTAACCAAGATTTAATTTAGTTGGATGGATACTTAAGCATGCTCTTCACATGAAAATTTTAAACTTAGAGGGTGATAAAAATGAACACTTCACCTCGCAGCGGAAGTCTATGGGTTCTACACAATTTAGAAACCAATTTTGAGATTGACTTTGATTTATTTAAAATTAACAAAAATACAGGTTAAATAAACTTACATTGAAGTAAATGGAGAAATTTCTGGCAAGTCTTTACTTCTTTGTATTCCAGCAAATCTCGAATCTCCACAAGATATTTCTAGCTATGACTAGAACATAGGACCAAAGCTTGTGGGAACCTCTTGAAAGAAAGAGAATTTGGAGGAAAATTTTTCAGAGTTTCTTTTTCTATAGAAATCTTTCTTTTGGCTCATTTATAGGGACTTAGGATATAATTTTTGCCAAAATCAAATAATATATTATAATATATATATTTAACATATTTGAATCTCATTCAAATATCTTAAAATATCCTATGATATATATTTACCTATTTCAATCTCATTCAAATTTAATATATATTGTTTCCTTTATATAAAATGTCTCTAATACATAATACATTATTTTCTTTAATATTTAAAGTATCAATCACAATAAATAGATATTTTCCTCATTGAATATATCCAATATATTAAATATTAATTTGAAAATTTCAAATTTTTCTTTCAACTAAATTGATCATTTTAGTGGTACTATGAGCTAGCAAGAGGACCGCATGGACCTACAGATTATAAACTCCAATGATACAAACTTAATTAAATAAACTCTTTAATCAATCACTTTTTATTCATTAACTCTAGGTCACTCCAATCCACTATAGGCCTAGAGTTGCACTCTTATATACTATAAGACAAGTTGTGTCTATGAATATAACAATTACATGCAAGTAGATCCTTCACAAGTTGTTCATAATTACAGCTGGGTCAAAGTGAGCCGTATCAATAGTATTACCAGGTTAAGACACCAAACTTTATCCATATGCTATAGACCTTTTAGGTTATTTCTTAAACATGATCCTCTCGTATGTCAACCATGTATTGTTTAAGATTACCCTAATAACCTAAAATTTTTTAGGTAATGGATAATATAATATAAAATATTAATTATAAGGCTTTAGGGCATAAATCCCAACAGAGGGAATATGGAGATTCCAAAGACTCTTCCACCACTGAATGGGATCCACAGAACAAGAGGATGAGGCTTCATGAATAACAACCATAGCTAATTTATGCTATTTTATCATAGTGCCAAAGAAATTTATCATTGACTGCTGCACATTGCCTTAACAAGTAATATATGGAGTATTCAAAGTATTGATCCCACATAAACTATATATATACACAGGTGGTTTAGTAAAACCTTTATCAAATTGCAAGAGATGGCAACTAAGAAAAATATGATGATTGTGATGAGTGAATGAATAAAATAAGGGTATTTAGCTAGAATGCAAAGATGTCAACGATAATGGAGAGATTCAACTATGCTTTTACCTAAAAAAAATGTTGTCAATACTTAGGTTAATAATTAATTGGGCGTGTTCGATTGAGACCAATAGGAGATTTCACCATTTTTACTAGAGGCATATGAATTCGATAGAGTAAATTAATTGGCAATTTCAATTAACCATAATTGTGTTCGAATGTATGCTCGATCCCCTAATCTTTTCCTTAGTTGTTGTCTCCACCGCTATTTTAATTGCTTTCTAGTTTAGTCTATTTTCAAAGCATCATTTTGTTTAACATTCTCCCTAAATAATTCCAATTTCAAGAATTCTTAATAATTAATTAAATCGACTTAAAAAAATAATTAAATCAAGAGAATTCCTTTTTTGCCTCCATATGGATTCAATACTCGGTAATACTTACCGTTTTATATTACATGGTTGCGTGCGCTTTCGTGATATCGAACAATGTTCGAATGGAATGTGAACAGAACCTAGGAGGAACTCAGAGTGGTGGTTGTGAATAAAATAAAAAGGTGACAGAATGTTAGGATTGTAGGGATTTGAACTTTCTCGAAAATGAAGCTTGAGCCGCCTTTTATAGACCTCAAGGTCTAAGGTTTGTTGTTGAGATCAATGTGACAAGGCTTGGACGAAAAAATTCTTTGATTTGAGTAGATTTTCTTGAGAATCTTTTGAAAATCTGTCAATTCTGCAAATCTGGGAAGTTCTGTTGAATTAGGTCCAATATGCCTAGGCAATCTTGCTGCTTCAACACTTAGAAAAATTTATGCACTTGTTTTCTGATTGCGGTCGCAAGCTTGGTGTAATTTGACCCATTTCTAGCCTCTGCACAAAAACAACAATACTTAACACTTTCTTAACAAAATCTATTCTATCTACACATATTTCTTTAACTCACAAATCATGTCTTTAAATTCATGCAAAACTTGTTTTTACTCAAAATTACTCTAAATAGCCTAAAATATATCAATAAGTGCTTTCTTTCTTAACAATAAGTTTAGTTTTTAGAGCTAAATAACACGAGTGTTATCAATAGGCAATCACCCTATGTCTAGGGTCAATTGACGAAGTTCTATATCTAGCCTCTACTCCTTTATTGATTTTATGAGATTCATTATTCTTGGCTTCACGATATTAAGTATGACTAAATAACTTCCAATCCTCGAAAATGATGCCAAAAACTTGATGTGCACAAAAATGCTACTGCAAGTGTATGGGCCAATTTTTAATATAGTGTGTAAATAAATATGAGTGTCATCATATAGATTAGATTTCTAGCTCACTTAAGTACCACAAATACTAATGTTTTGATTTTATTTAGAGAAATAAACATGATGAGATTGAATTAAAACTAAAGAAAACTAATGTAAGTGAGAAAAATCTATGACAAACGTGTCTTAGGGAGTTGATTTCACCAATGGAATTTATGATTTAATTAAACTGAATGCAATAACAAATATGCAATAATCCATAAGTCAAAAACTCTAAGGAGATTGTCTCTCCCAAGCACAATTAATTCTCTTGCAAATTAAGAAACCAATATCCCTATCTAGTTTCATTAACATGCAAGGCCTTAAGTCTAGTTCTTTTAACAACTTCTAATGCGGTTCTAAATCTCTTGATCTTAGAACTACAATAGTCATTCATTTACGTTCTAATCTAATCCACCTCTTCCAAGCGTAAGATTAAGATAAATCAACATTCAATCTATGGCTAGTAGATAAAAAACATTAAGCAAATAAATACACTAATGGAATAAAGCAATAAAATACATTCAGTAATTAAACCATAAATATCCAAGGGTACATCAATACCCATGACTAGAAATTTAGTCACTCATGTTCACAAAATAACAAAAAAAATCTCAGGCTAAAATCCTTGACAAATGTACCAAAAGTAAGGGTAAGAAGACAAATAAGATCTAGCGTGTCGATCTCCTGTCCTCGGTGTGATCTCCTGTCCTCGACGCGATCTCCATGATCTTGAGATTCGAAAATCCCTGTCCTAAGCTTCAATGTGGTCTCATGGCCCTCACAATTCAGAAATCTTGTCTTTTGTTTTGAATCCCAATGTTTTTTCGCCTCCTAAATGACATATAAGAAAATCTCATTGTAGCATTAAGACGCCAGGGGAACCATTTCAATGTTAAGTCTTAGCATGCAGAAAATACTAAAAACCCTTCATAGCGTCAAGACACTACGGACGAAAATCCTCATAGCCACATGCGCGTCTTTCCTTCATGTGATTGTGGCATTGGACTTAAATTTTGTAGCATTGAGACATTCCTTTCTGACGTCTCAATGCTACCATGGCGGTGAGTTTGACTTGTGTATGGGCTATTAGATAAACATGGGGTTCCATCTCAAAACTAATTGGTAATGAGAGGAGTAACCCATATATCTTATAAAGATTGTGAGGTCTCCTCATCTTTCCAATGTGGGATCCTCAACATGCCCCCTCAAGATAGTGCCCTTTGGGTTCACCATTCTTGGGTCGAATCCCAAATTTTGAATTGAGTACTCATTTGGGTTTCATGCGCTCTGATGCCATATTATATAAGCATGGAGTTCCATCTTAAAACCAATTGGCCACAAGAGGAGTAGACCATGTATCTTATAAAGATTCTGAGGTCTCCTTATCCTTCCAAAAGCTTAAGTTGGTAGGTTATGGTAAATTTAATCTTATATCAATACTTTAACACTGCCCCTCACTTGTGGTGTTGGACATTTGTAGAAGGCCCAACGAGTGAAAATCAATATTAATTGGAGAGGAAATGATATTACAGAGGTTGGAACACAGGACCTTCTACTCTCTGATGCCATGTTAAATCACCAATCAACCTAAAAGCTTAAGCTGGTGGGTTATGGCAAATTTAATCTTGTATCAATACTTTAACATAGGCAATGCCTCGATGCTACCCCCTCGACTTTTGAACTTGAATTTCTTTTTTTCGTTTCTTAATTTCTATATTTATGTCCACTTAACTCGATTTTCTCGAAAATTCTTTTAAATGCTCCATTTGCTTGATTTCTACAAAATAAACAAATATGTACATGAAATTGGACAATTAATTATCAAAATTAGGAATAAATAAGCCCTAGAAATAGCTCACAAAAGTGCACTATCAATTCTCCAACCCTTTTAGTATTGAGTCCTAACTATTACACAAATCTAAATGGCCAGTTTAGGCTAACAATGGGAGTGAAAATCAATAAAATCAAACTGCACAAAGATAAATTAACAAACAAACAAGTTTATATCTCAAGGCAACACATCTTTTAGGGCATCCACATAATTGAATCCTAAAGAATTTAACTCATAATGGAAATAGAAATGGAAATACACTTCATTGAAATCAAACTAAAACTTAACATGATTATAGAAAATTTGAAATGATAAAATCTAAACTAAGTCTTTGGGCGATATATAGAAAAAAGGAAAACGTAATAAAGGACTAAGCCTCTCGACAACTCAATTATTCCTTTGTCAAGGAGAATTGAGTTGCTTACAACCCTAAAGTTTTTGATTAAGGGAGGGGGAGAAATCTGGAAATGGTGACATGTAAGGGAGCTCTTACTCTTGGTCCTCTAGGGTTTCTATCTTCACAACAATCTACCTCTTCTTGGATCGAAGGAGTGAGCTTCTTTTATAGGCGTAGAGGTAGGTAATAGTTGTTGAACAGTAAGTGGGGAACTTGACTTCAAGGATTCAGAGTCAGACCAAGAGGTAGTTGGCAGAAATTCTCAATCTATTTTGACCCACAGAAAGTACACTTAATTGGTTAAATGTGAAGTTGAGACTACATGTTGAAAATGCACTACAGAAGTTGCAGCCATATTTTGGCTCCTAGAATCATTATGCACAAAAATACAACCACATAAAATCTTCCTAATAATTAACCTTTTTTAATTTAATTAAGGACATTAAGCTAGACATGGTTAAAAACTTGCATATTTCTTATTCTTGCATAATTTGAAATAATTTGTTCATTAAAATAGCACCAAAAAGTATTTAAAGATGCAAGAAATAAGCTTAGTTAGGACTAAATATCCCTTGAAATCAAGAGTTATCACACTCCCAAATGGAGAAATTCTCATAGACGGTCCTTCTCAAGAGATATCTCATACTCGAATAACAACACAACTTCTAGGATTTTGAAACATGAAATTCTACTTTCCTTTTTCTAAACAAAGCTCTCCTAATATAGTCCCCCAATATGTTTACTCTATCAAATCCCTAGTCACCGAGTCTAGGATGATCCTCTTTGTTTCAACAAGCTCAGACTGAACCCTTTCTTTTATAAAAAAACTTTTTTATTTTTCCAACTTTATTTAGCTGCTAGGCCTTATTATTTTTCTTATTTTTTCTTAGAAAGAGTCCTCTAATACTTTGTGGTGAAAGTTTCTAACTATGAGTAAGAGTCACCATAAGGGCCGTTTGCATATACTTACTTCCTAAGTTAACTTTTCATGTAAAGACAAACGATGGGTATCATGAAAGCTGATAACACACAAAATGTGCTATCTTTAGAACCTATTATTGCTAGTTTGGTTGTATAATCAGTTACTTTCACTTTCATATTTGTTTATTTTGTAGAAATCAAGCATTTGGAGTGAACTGAAGTTTCTAGAAGAATTGTAGTCAAAATGGAGCTAATTGGACATGTATTTAAGAAGCCAAGTCAAGAGAAGAAAGTAATCAAGCTAAATATTCCGAGGGGATAGCATTGAGACGCTAACAGAGCGTCAAAATGCTCATATCTGCAAGCTCCAAGCCATTCAACCCATAGCGATAGAGTCGAGACGCTGCAAACTTTCACCTTCCTTCACAGAAACATGCGTGCTCCCCTTACTGTTGATTTTTCTTTCGAATCATCTCGACACTGCTATAGAGCGTCTTGATGCTACCTTACCTAACTTTTTTCGCATGTTTTTAAGGGCAGTGTCGAGATGCTGTAGTACGAAGCCTGTATGTTCTTATTTTTGCAATGATTTTTCGAGAGCCAATTTGTAGAGTTACAACACTAATTTCAATTTCTACATTATTTAGAGAGTTAGAAGAGACTATTGGAACAAGAGGAAGTGAATTTCAAGATTGAGTTTATAACAGAGATGGGAGATTGACATGCAACGATATTTTTATCTTTCTTTCCCTTACTCTTGTAGTTTTTGTTATGAGATTTTTTTTGAGTTTATAATTTGTAATAGTGAACATGAGTGACTAAACTCTTTATCTTAGAGATTGATGTATCCATTAGACTATATGTTTTCATTAATTGAATTCCTTGATTGACTGTCTTAATTCCATTCATGCTTTTATATGCTTATGGCTTTTAATCTCTTGATCACGGATTAATTATTTTATTGGTTTATATTCATGCTAGACAATGGGTGGTTTAGACTAGAACCTAATTACATGACTAGGGGTAGTTCTAACTTGTCAATGATTAGAGCTCCTTTAGGGGTTGTTAAAAGAAGGATCTTAATGCCTTGCATGTTATTAAAAGCTAAATAGGAATGTCGGTTTTATAATATTGCATGAGAATTACTTGTCTTCGTAAGAGTCATTTAGGATATAAGACTTCTTGACTTATGGAATATTTGCATGATCATTATGGGTTGTTTAATTAATTGAATTGTTAGTCTAATAGATGAAATAAATTCCCTATAATATTTTTCTCTTGATTTGTCTCAATCTTTATTTTTAGTTATTGTGTTCTTTTAGTTTCGATCCATCATTTGATTTCCTTCTCTAGATAAAATTGAGTGCTTTTATTTATGTTGTTTAAGTAAACTAGAACACCAATCCTGAGAATGATACTCTTACACTCATTCATTATATTAAAACTTGACATGTACACTTGTAGAATTGCATAAAATTACGCAACAAATATCTCGATTACTAAGCGAAGTCGAGAAGGAGGAGTATCTCTTTTTTTTCTATCTTTTTTTCGACATATGTCCTAGAAACCATGATACATTACAAAAACAAACAAACTGATCATAATACTCACCACTCCCTGCAAAATTAAAGAGGCAGGTGTCTCTATTGACATAAAAGATAAAGATATGTTGGGATTGAACATGAGAAACAAAGTAGTATCTTGACTTAACTTACGAACCAATGAGGCTAAACTCTTCTACGTAAGTTAGATAGATTAAACAGAAGAGAGGTTAGACTTGACTATTTTTGCAATGAAAAGTGAAGGTGGATTCTTATGCTTTGTAAAACTAGAGGGTTTGATCTTGACAATTTAAGCAGAGAAAAGGTCTAAATATTGTCATAGAGGTGTTTTCAGAGAAGACAAAATGTAAAGCATTTTAAAAAACCAATCAATCTTGTGTATGTTAGAAAAGTATGTTATATGTGCATAGGTGTTTTTAAAAACTATTGACAAATATGTTTAAGAAGTAGAAAAAAAAAAAAGAAAATAAACAATCCTAACTACTTAATTACATAAAAGCAGAAATAAGAGATTGAAAAGGGAACTCCCTTAATTCTTGGAGTGAGGAGAGGCAGGTTGTTCATCAATTAGGAAGACGAGGAAAAGGCCTTGTCATGAATGCTTTTTTAATGGCCTCATCTCTCTAACATAGGTCTAATAGATCTTATTCTACTCCCTGATGCATGCCAGCTCAGAGAGAATGAGATGGTGCAGGGTGTCAGTAAGGGGTGGGGCTGTAGATCTAGAGGCAACTTGCAGCCCAGTTGTGGTCGCATGTTGTGCAGGTGAGTGAGCTTGCTTCTTGGTTATTTGCACCTAACTTTCTAATGAGGGGCAAGTCGATGGTAGTCTTGGAGTATGCAATCTTCTTTCCTAACTTGGGTTTGATGAACATTTGTGTGATAAGTGAGGGATAGAACAACTTCTCTACTTTCTTCTCCGCACAGGCCACGATCTCAACTTTGATGAGTCGATCAACGTTGATTCTAAGCCCCTTGTAAATATTATGCAGAAGCATGACCCTCTCCATGGATATGGTAAAGTCATGGATCGTTCGCAAGATTATGTTCTAATGAATAGAGCCAAATGCCTGGCTCGGGCTTAATATCTCCAGGCACTAAGGTCCTAATGCCTATCTGGGAGATCTTCCACTGCATGCCATTGTGAGCCACGATTTTCAAGGCCTCCTCCAAATGGATGCCGAAATAAGCATAGGGTTTTAAGAAAAATGTTTTAAAAGAGATTTCAGCCCTAGTGCAAGTATGCACTGCCTACAAGTAGTATAAAATGGAAAAATTCCAAGTATCGATCTCACAGAGACTATTAATAAAACTTAGAGTTACAAAAATGCTCACTAATGCAACCTAAAGTAAACAAGAAAATAAGTAGGATGTGAATGATAATGTGATAAAAAAATGGCAATGGAAAACATGGGACTTGGTTAAGTTTCAACTCTAAGAAACTTTACTAAAACATTGCGACCGCATAATCACCATTTATACTTTGTGTTGTGGATCGAATTCATCTACTATTCAGTCTTGATTTCAAGCACCCTTAGGAGTCTAAGTAATCACTCCTATATGTCTATGGTCAATTCATCTTAGATAATTAAACACACAATCCTTTTGATCCTATAGGTGTGACTTATGTCTAAGTTCAACAATGAAGTCCTATGTCTAGGCTCTTCTCCTATATCTCTTTTATGAAAACCGTTTATTGTCCAACTCTTTCAGTATCAGATTCAACCTTGCATGCTAATTTTGTTGGGATTTATGTCATAAAGCCTCGTAATTAATTAATTATTTAATAATTAATAATAATTTTAAATTATTTTATTTGCAATATACTATTATCCATTATATGAAAAATTAAAGGTTATTATTGTAATCTTGAATAGTATGTGGTTGACATACGGGAGGATCATGTTCAAGAAATAACCTAAAGGGTCATAGTTTATGGATAAGGTTGGGTGCCTTATCCTGGCAACTCTATTGATATGATCCATTTTGTAATAGTTACAAATGATTTTATCCAAATCGTTCATGTGGAGACATGTGAGTAGGGGTATCTTATACAATGAGTTTGTATAAGATTGGACCATGAAATGTTGAGAGCATATGATTAATTATTTACTATAAGTGGGAAACAATTAATGCATAATTGTTAAGTCTCATTTATACATTAATTGTTTGACCATTGAGTTAACATAGTCTGTGTGACCATTGAGTAAGCTAAATCTCACACAGACTATGTTAACTCAAGTGATCAGTTTAAGCTAACAATGAAACATAAACTCAATAAAAGAAAACGATGCTAAATGTTAAGGATTTAGCTACTCATTGAAAAGAAAACTAAAGTGCATAAAATAAAAAGAAAACTTAAATAAGAAAAGATAAACTTCATTGAAATAAAAGTGCGACCGCATAGTTGGGCGCATTTTGAGCTTTTCCTGCAACAGTTGGAATTTGGCTTCTGCTCTCAATTGCTGGCGCATCCTGGTCGCATATCTCTTGCATAATCTTTCTTTTACCTCAGTTGTGGCCAAAATGTGGGCGCATTTGGGTCATTTTTCAGCCTCTACACAAAATCAACAAAAATTAACACTTTCTAAACAAAAATGACTCTAAATACACCTAAAAACTTATTTTTATCAAATCAAGACTTCAAACACATGCAAAACTTGTTTTTACTTAAATTTTCCCTAAATGACATGAATTATAACATTAAACACTCACTTTCTAAAAAAATAGCTCAGTTTTTAGAGCAAAATAACACTCATAAATGAGTGTTATCACACCCCCAAACTTAGTTTATTGCTTGTCCTGAAGCAATTTTAAGCAAAAACAACAAGCAAGCAAACAAGCAACAATATGCATTCTAAGGAAGGTTTGAAAAATAGTGCCTTTCAGGAGAGATCTCAACTTTTAGTACTTACACAAACTTGGAGTTTTAGCCCATGAGACTATATCTTTAATTTTTCAAGACAAACCATTCGCATGCAAATTCGCCTACAATGTTTATTCTACCTAAGGCTAGTCAAAAGTCTAGGGTAATTTCTTTGTCTAACAAGCTAAGTCTAAAATCTTCTAAGTACAAAAGATAACAACTTCCACCAAACTTATTCAATGCTACTGCTAGGCTCTTTTTCTCTCTCTTTTTTTTTCATCATTTTTTTTAAGGAGAGTTTTTTTTTTTAATGAGGCCCTAGCAGTAGTGTAATACATGATACATCCATATAATGGCATTACAACTCACAACTATAATACAACTCACCCCCCAAACTTAAATGGGTCAATGTCCCCATTCACTAAAAACATACGACATAAGAAGGGTTGGGCTACAAATTTTGTTGTTACTAGACTTTGCTAAGCATTGAACTAAACTCTCCTAAGCATACTAAGTAGTCTAAACACAAGCATAATTCAGAATTGAATGGTTTATGAAGAAAAGTGATTGATAAGCTACATGAAACTTAAACCTAAATTTGCATAAAGTAGGTGAAGTTGAGAGAGCTCTAGTTATCATCATAAAGGACTTCTTAACTCCACAACCAAAGAAAGCAAATTGAAAACTTATTTTTGAAATTTGATTTTTATTCATGCATGTGCAAGGTGTAAGGAAAATCATTAAGCAAGAAGTGTTTTTAACAAAAGCAAATAAACAAAAATAATTCAACCTATACTATAAAGCATCAAATCTATCCTATGAAAGCAAGTAAACTAACCTAGAACAAAAGCAAGTAAACTAACTATGAAAGCAATATAGATAGAGTAGAGAAATAATACTCCCCTAAGAGGTAGAGGATGAATCATCTCTCTGTGGGTCCACAAACTCTAGGAGCATGGCAGGGAAGTCAGGTAGGGCTGGGGCTTTACCTTGGTCAGCTCTGCGAGGGCCTTTCGAATGGACTTGTCCCTCTCTCTTGCATAAGCCCAATAGGCCCTGCTCTGCTCCTGAAGTCTGTGCATTTGAGCTTGTATGTCGTTTTGTGATGGCTCAGATGGTCATGGTGTTGACTGATGCGGTGGAGTTGCGGTCGCAAAGTGTGGAGTTGAAGGAGTGGTGGGTTGCTTCTTTGGAGAAGTGAGCTTCTGTGCATGCAAGGCCTTCAATTTGTTGATAGCCATCAGATCCAGGGTTCCCATGCACATGTCTCTTCTCTGCCTTCTGGGTACAGTCCCGTCCTCATGTAGAGTTTAGTTATTAGGGCGGGAAAGAAAAGGCATCCCACGTTCCTTCGAGCGTAGGCCACAATCTCCTCTCTCAAGATTCTGCCTAGATTGATGTCCAAGCCCTTGTAAATGCTATACAACAACATGACCCTCTTCTGTGAGATAGTGGTGTCATGTGTTGTGGGTAGAATCCTGTTCTTCAGGAAGTGAAGCCAAACATACGACTCTGTCTTGATGTTGGTAGGCACCAAGGTTCTCAGTCCCTATTGCAAGACTCTCTATTCCGTGCCCTCGTGTGCAACGAACTCTAGGGCCTCCTGCAACTGCTCCTCAGTTGGATTATCCATTGCTTCATTACCTGTAGGATTCCTCAAAGAGCGGAGCATGTATACCCTGTTGATGTCTAGTGCGGAGAATCGCACTGCCTTCCCTCTGAGCTCGAGTTCGTTCCTAGTTTCATCCCCCAGGTGGGCATAAAACTCTTGAACTAGTTGCACCGCGACTTTGTTGGGTTGTTCATAGAATCTCTCCCATCCTAACCTGCGAATAACATTTGTAATGAACTCTGGGATGGGGCCTGTTTTGTTGGTGAAGCCATTGCGCTCTGTCCCCCATGATAATTTTTTGTTATTAAGGTCGAATGGGGTAGAGCGTTCAGCTATAGGACTCTCTACAGTGGCGTGACGAGTCCTTGGACTAGAAGTAGTTTGAATCCTACTATTCTTCTTCTTCTCAGTCCTCCTCTTGGAGGATTTAGGCATCTCGATCTCTGAGATTTCCTGCAAATCATCCTCAGAGATGGGAGATTCAGACTGCTCCCGACCTTTTTCTTGTTCATCTCTTCTGGGGCTCTAATAAGGAGTGAGCCCCCTTGTTTCGTACTCGAACAAGTCGTCAAATTTAGCTTGTCTTTGCCCATGTTCGTCAGGATGCGTCCTGGATGTGGTCGCATCTGCAGCATTGGCCTCAGTTGGCTTGTGCTGGTCCTTTGGTGGTGTTGGTGTTGTTTGGTCTAAATGCAGTTTGAATGCGGCCGCATCTATTTCCTGCATAAATTTTTTGTTTGTGGCCGCAATCCTAGTCGGATTTTTTTTCCTCTTCTTTTCTTCTTCTCTCAGCCTCTTCACGGAGCTTCTCAGCAAGCTCCACAGCCTTGACCTTTCCAGCAGCGGCCATGGCTGCCCACTCAGGTGTGGGAATATCCTATTGAGCCACCTGTTCGTCAGCTTGTGGTGGTCTGGGCTCCTCAGTGTCCTCCCATTCTTCAAATGGTGAGATGTCCCACCTTGACTTCCTTCTGTTTGAGGATAGCATCTTGACCCCGCGTTTTCTAGGTAAGGGGCTTGAGGTTGATACCTGAGAAGCGACAGAGGTGATTGACTTGGTTGGACTGGCGTGAGTTGGCATAGGCACCTCCAAATGCACCGCATATGCTGGCGCATCTCCTCCTTCAACAGCTGGAGGATTTTCAGTTTGCTGGGCCAAATGCACCGCATATGTGGACGCATTTGCCCTTTTTTCGATAGGACTGGCTTTGTTTGGATGCGCCAGGGTTGCGGGCGCAACTTCTCTTCTTGCCTCAGGTGCGTTAGACTTTTGAGGCTTCTCCAGATGTGCTGCAAATGTGGTCACATTTGGACCCTTCGCCTTGTCTTTGTCGCTTGGCGACATCTTCTTTTCCAACTTTATTTTCTTCACATATACGGCCATGCAAGGTAGTGAACCTCCTTCTTCAGCACCGATTTCTCCAGCCTTCGGTGTGTCTTTGGGCTGCTTCGTGGATTTCCTCAAAAGAAGGCCAACTTTTCTTCTTCATCTTTCGAATGCATCCTCAAACTCTCGATGGCTTCTCTACTCAACCTAGCTATCTCTTGCACGTCCTCCTTCCACTCTCTCGAGCATTTTGGCAGTGGCAAACCAGTGGGAATAGTCGATTTGCGCCTTCCTTCATTGCGCTTTGCTGTTCGTCTAGGGCTGGTGCGAGTAGCTTGAGCTGCAGAAATTTTCGGTGGTGAATACTGGTTCTTCATGAGTCTTTGTCTTTTGTAGGTGATTTTTTTGTGCTCCATTGCTCTCAAAATTACCTGCAAAAGAGAGAATAGGGGTGGTCGGTCCTTTCTATGAAAACTTTTATCAATCGTTTTGGTTGGAGAAGATGATCAGAAGCTCGTTGGAGTGTGGTCGGAAGTGGTACTTATGATGTAAGAAACGACAAGGAGTTGGGTGTTTTGAAAATTCAAATAAATTGACCTAAGTCAATGGTGCGTCCTATTTATATGTTTCAATATTTCCAAAAACAGCCACCTTTCCTTTTTTAATTGGCGTCACTACTTCCTTTTCTGTCTTGAGGTCCATATGCGGCCACAATTCTGGCTGCAATTCTCCTTCAACGCGTGGTTCCTGCAAAATAAAGATTTAGGGTCAAATGTGCCCGCAATCAGGCCGCATTTGCCCTGTATGCATCTTCCAATATGCTGCTGCAATTCGAAACGCATTCCTTCAATTTGAAAACCTGCAATAAACATTGTGCATTTGGAATGCAGTCACATTTAGATATTCATTTCACATTTTCTCCTCAATCCTTGAAATTTCACAAGTCCTTCAAAATTCCTTGCACACTAACTTATGGTATAAAAAAGTTCACACATTAAGCATAAAAGAAGAATTGAATCAGATACAAGGTGATAATGACTTAGACTTAAAAGTTTGATTAATTCAACTCCCAGGTAGGTCCCCAAGTAGAGGTGTTCCCTTACGGTCAGCTTAAGTACCTCAGCCTAGACAGGACCCTCCTAGACAGAGTTCCCTTTTAATCAAAAACTTATAGTACTAATGCATTAAGTCACTTGTGCACCACTTGCACCATTTTTTTTAATAAAGAAAACAAAAACAAAAGAAATATTTACATATTTACAACACATCACCTGATATTTTTAATCTGGCTCCCTTAAGGAGACTGAGGCCTTGTTCCTGCTTAGGCCTTCTCCTCAATATGGTTTTACTCTTTGTCCGTTTACTTTAGAAATGGCCCCCTTATTATACTGCAAATCAACTGCTCCGTATGGATATACTTTAGCAATCGTGAATGGTCCAGACCATCTGGATCTCAGCTTCCCTGGAAAAATTTTCAACGTCGAATTGAATAGCAACACCTGTTGTCCTTTATGCAGTCTTTTGTCAAAAATATTCTTGTCATGCCATTTCTTTACTTTCTCCTTATAGAGTTTAGAATTTTCGTAGGAGAAGTGCCTTAGTTCTTCAAGCTCATTCAACTACATCTTTCTTAATACACCTGCATCATTCAAATTAAAATTCAGCATTTTCAGAGCCCTAAATAGGCTTTGTGCTCCAATTCTAAGGGTAAGTGGCAAGCTTTCCCAAAGACAATCCTGTATGGAGACATTCCCAATGGAGCCTTAAAAGTTGTCCTGTGTGCCCATAATGCATCATCGAGCAAGAGAGACCAATCCCTTCGCGATGGATCAACTATCTTTTCTAGGATTGTCTTGATCTCTCTATTCGATAATTCTGCCTGTCCACTCGTCTGTGGATGATATGTAGTCACAATTCTGTGCCTTATGTTGTACCTTGTAAGCAAATTTCTTATGACCCTGTTAGCAAAATGAGTTCCCTCGTCGCTAATCAACACCTTTGGTGTACCAAAACGAGTAAAAATGTTCCTATGAAGAAACTTCTTCACTGTCTTAGCATCATTGGTAGGTGTTGCCACAGCCTCGATCTAATTAGATACATAGTCTACTGCAAGTAAGATATACACATTCGCAAAGGATGGCGGGAAAGGTCCCATGAAATCTATACCCCACACGTCAAAGATTTCCACCTCTAACATGTAGTGCATTGGCATTTCATGTCTCACTGTTAAGTTCCCCGTTCTTTGGCATTGATCGCATCCTGTAGCAAATAAATGTGCATCCCTGAAAAGAGTTGGCCAAAAGTATCCACATTGGAGTACTTTAGCTGCTGTCTTTGTACTTCCAAAATGACCTCCATATGGGGCTGTGTGACAAGCTTTTAATATTTTAGGGACATCCTCCTCCGCAATACATCTTCTGAGCATCTGGTCTGGTCCCATCCTGTAAATGTAAGCCCTAAACTCTCTTTTGATCATATTGTGCTCATATTTGAAGTTTTGACATATGCAAATTGATATAGGTTGCACTAAAAGATGTCGTGATGAGATTTGGGAATCTTTTGGATTGTGAACTATAATGTGTATAAAGCTTCATAAGGAGATAGGTAAGCCATTGAATAAGCATATTAAGAGTTGAATTGAAGTAAGTTAAGGTCATTAACAAGTTGGGTAAATTTTAGGTGCATTATGTATTGAATGAAAGTTCTTATTTCTCACAAACTTAAGTAAAGTTGACTAAATGTGATAGGTGAATATATTGTCTTTGTTTTGTTTTTTTTTTTTAAAAAAAGGGGGATTAAGATGTAAATAAGGAAGTAGGAGGTGGCAAAAATTTGTGCAGCCACGAATTTATCTTTGACAAGTGGGTGCTGTCCAGCTCGAAGCTTCTGGAAGAGGATCAACTTCAAACAGCCATATCTCTTAATTTACTGCACCAAATTCGATGATTCTTGAGTCAAACTCTCATAAATTGAGTGTAGAATACGAAAGTGGGTGGCTGTTTTGAAAATAGGAAGAGGAAGGAGGAGAAAATAGCAGAAAACCGAGAAGTGTTCACAGTTCTCGGGTAGCAGAACAGTGTGAAGAAATCCGTTTCTTTTGAGCTCTTGAGGAGGAATTAGAAGCTGAAACTTTGAGGTAAGTAAGATAAGATGTTGTACTTGAGGTTTATCAAAAAATATTATGTGGTTGTTTTGCTAAATTTTGAGGAACCCAAGCTGAAAGTTGAACCTGGAATTTTAGGGTACATAATTCTCGGGTAGCAGAACAGTGTGAAGAAATCAGTTTCTTTTGAGCTCTTGAGGAGGAATTAGAAGCTGAAACTTTGAGGTAAGTAAGCTAAGATGTTGTACTTGAGGTTTATTAAAAAATATTAGGTGGTTGTTTTGCTAAATTTTGAGGAACCCAAGCTGAAAGTTGAACATGGAATTTTAGGGTACATAATTCTCGGGTAGCAGAACAGTGTGAAGAAATCAGTTTCTTTTGAGCTCTTGAGGAGGAATTAGAAGCTGAAACTTTGAGGTAAGTAAGCTAAGATGTTTTACTTGAGGTTTATCAAAAAATATTAGGTGGTTGTTTTGCTAAATTTTGAGGAACCCAAGCTGAAAGTTGAACCTGAAATTTTAGGTGCAAGAAAAAAAAAAACTGCTAGCAAGAGATTGAAGGAGATGTGCTTCCATTTCTTTATACCTTACACCCAAGTGCATATGGTTATTATGAATTGAGTTATGGGACTGAATTAGATATGTTTTTAAGGTGTATAAGGAAAGGAATTAATGTTATTAATTTCTTTTTTCAGGGTAAACGGAGATAGGAATAGTTTATAATCCTTGGAACCCTTTTGGTGATTGTGAGTGAATCTATTTTAAAACTATGCTTGACCTTTGTTTTGCTTCAAAAGCATAAATGTTGATCATTGAAACATGCTTGACTTACTTTTGTATACTTTTCATGGAGCTTTTAATAGAATGTCATTGATGAAACTTAAGCATGATTTGAATTAGTTTGTAACTATACATTCAAACATGGAAACTAAATTATGGAAGTATGACTTCCTTTAGAAAATGCTTTGTGTAAATCCACTTGGAAACATGTTTAGAAAGGAAAAGTGCAAATGTTGAGAATTTGTTGTTTGTGTTATCAAAACATGATTTCCAAGGTAATCAAAGTATGCCCCGGTATGTTGTTAACCCCCAGTACTGAAGGACATTGAGAAGGTACTTGGGAGGGAGGAATTATGATTTCCCGATACTGAAGGACAAAGAGAAGGTATTCGGGTAGTAACTGGTCTAACCCAATACTGAAGGACATAGAGAAGGTATTAGGGAAGACCAGTGTGTCAATGGAATTCCACGTGCACGTGAGAGAGGTATGAACGTTGTTAGTATAGAGATGACTCTACCACAGCTAAGGTTCAAAAGTGGTATCATGATATGAGTTTTATTGTTATGAGCTTCTACGCTTTTGAAATGTCTATTCTTCAGTATGATACTACATTATGAGTTTCTATGCTATACATAATGTGGTGACTTAAACCTGTAAATGGGTAGCATGGTTTGATTATGTTTACAAATAAGTGATAAGTTATCTCTAACTTGTAGCTTGTCCATCATTATGTTTCATCTTTGAGCTTATAATGTTTTTAAGATAGACACTCACTGGGCTTCCCAGCTCACGTTTTTATTATGTTTTCTCTTCCCAGGTAGCAGACGAGTTCCCAGTGCTTAGCCTTGACAAGACCTGTTTGCCACCACGCCGTTTTAGCTCCTTGTATATACACTTTCTTATGTATATAGTTTGTAGTAAAAGCATTTTAGCGGGGTTGTAATAACTATAAAATGTTATGACTTGTTAAAGAACATAGTACTGAAAGTTAATGGGTCTTGCTCATATGTGTATTTGAGCGTTCCAAACTTACTTGTTCAAACGTGTTGTGTTACCTTCATTTTCAGATATATGTTGGGATGGTCAGAGAGAGCTAGTAAAAGGGTTGATTGTCTATGTATTTACATCTCTTCCTAGGGTAGGCAAGTAAGCTGGGAAGGGGTGTGACAGTAAAGGTAAGGTTCATCCCAACAGTAGTACTTACTGTCATGATATAATTTCTTCAATTGCTACGATGTTACATCTGGTGGAGTAAGCCCACTAACTAAGTAGTTAGCTATATCAGCATACCATGGTAACTCAATTGCTTTGATTGCCAATAGCTGCTCGTCTGCAAAAGTATCTTGTATCTCCTTTGAATCGTCATTCTGAGCCTCCAACCTTAATCTTGACAAGTGGTCTGCAACCTGATTTTCTGTTCCTTTCCTGTCTAAGATTTTCGGATCGAATTCTTGTAATAGAAAAATCGATCTGATGACTCGGGGCTTAGCATCTTTCTTTGCAGAAGATACTTGAGTGCCGAGTGGTCTGTGTGGACAATCACTTTTGTCCTGACCAGATATGATCTAAATTTGTTGAATGCGAATACGACTGCAAGCAACTCCTTCTCCGTTGCGGTGTAGTTTGAAGGGAATAATCGAATTAAACCCACAGCGGAAGCATAGGAATCGTCTTTGATTTATTTAGAATTAAACTAAAATACAAGGGTTAAGCAGTAAATACCTTCCAAATATGGAAATTCTTCTAGCGGATCTTTATCTCTTCCATAAAGTCTTCCTGGCTATGACTCGAACACATGACCAAGGATTGTGGGAGCCTCTTGAAAGAAAATCCACAAGGGATTGGAGAGGAAGAGGTCTAGAGAGAATTCTCTAATTCTCTCTATTGAGGAGTGTGTTGTATGAAGAATGCACAATGGCTCACCCCTAGGGTCCTATTCATGAACCTCCCATAGTTAAGTATGTTGGCAAGGGCCTCTGCAAAAGGTATGTTAATATGCAATTTTCTAAACATATTTAAAAATTCATAAAATTGTTCATTTAAATTAGAATCTTTATAATGCTCAGGATAAGGTAACTCCCTGTGATTGAAAGTGGCACACTCTCCGTGTCTCTGAGGATTGATGTGAGCACCTCTATCAACATGTCGAGACTTAGAAACCTCAACCTCCCTTGCCAATTCCTTGGACTCCTTTGCCACCAGGTCTAGGAAAGTCTTCTTAATCTTCTCGTTCTCCTCATCATTCTTCCTTTCAAATTTCTTCATTCTTCTTTCCTCAACTTCATCTTTCTTCTCATTCCTAGAACCACATACATCAGACTTAAACAAAAAAAATGGGTCAGAAAGCTTACTTTGTGTGGTTTTTTCTGCCATAACCCCTTGACTATCTATCTCTTCTTCAATTTCATCCCTCATTGGCCTCCCATGTAACTGAGTCCCGCTCCTCAATGTTATAGCTTTGCATTGCTCTCTCGAGTTCACCTTAGTGTCACTGGGGAACTTATCCTTTTGAAGAGTATTCACTGCACTGGGCAGCTGCCCAATATGAACCTCCATGTTCTTTATTGCAGTGTCGTGACCACCCACTATCGTGGTAAGGAACGAAATATCTGTCTTCATCTGTTGGCTCACTACTTATTGTCTTTTCATGAAGTTCTCCATCATAACCTCCAGATTCAATTTTTTCTCTTGATTAGATGCACTTGCAAAAAAATGTGGCTGCAAAACATTCTTCTAGTTAGTGTAAGAAAAATTTTCATGATTACGCAAACTTAGTTGATTCTATTGGCCTTGAAATCTAAATCCTTTATTCTGCACATATTGGCATTGCTCAATCGATGAGTCATCCACTCCTCTCGAGTTCAAGGCAGCTAACGAGGAAACTGACTGTGTGGCTCCTGTAGTGGACAATTTACTTAATGCATTAGTAAGAGAAGCCATTTGTGCCTTGAGAGCACTTACCTCATCAAGCTCATAGATGCCTACAGCTATCCTCGATGTAGAGTGGTTCTATCTGATGGCCAATGATAACTCGTGGCGGCCATTTCCTCCAAAAGAGCACATGCCTCCTCAACAGTCTTTGCCAAGAAATTCCATTATGCACTCGTATCAAGAATGGTTTTAGTACTCGCAGATAAACCATTATAAAACAATTGTACCTGTAACCAATCTGGATAACTATGCTAAGGGCGCTTCCTCAACATCTCCTTGTATCTTTCCTAGCTTTCACAAAGTTGTTCTCCATCAAGCTGACGAAATGTACCAATCTCCGTTCTCAGCTTTGTAGTTTTCGTTGGGGGAAAGAATTTCATCAGGAAGGCTTGCGCCAGCTCATCCCATGAAGATATGATACCCAAATTTAGGGATTTGAGCCAATCCTTCACTTTGTCCTACAACGAGAAAGGAAAAGTCTCAGTCTAATGGCATCAGGAGAAACCTCATCTAACTTTATTGTTCCACATGTCTCAAAGATCTGAGATGAGAATATGGGTCTTCTGACGGATGCCCCTTGAAAGAGTTGTCTCACGCCATTTGTATCAACCCCGTGTTCAGCTCGAAGTTATTCGCAGTGATGGGCACTTGCACGATTCGAAAATGGTCCATCGGGAATATGGGCTGAAAGTAGTCGCGGATGGCCTTCCTTTCTTCCTCATTGCTTTCTGTCATAGAGATGTGTCCGTCTCTCTTTAATTTCCTATAAGTTCTTTCAATTTATGAATCAAAAGGTAAAAGATTAGCTCCCTTATCACTACGCATAAAACAACTCAGCCTCCTCCAAAAACAATTAAACAAACTTAACAAAAACTACAAAAAAAAAAAAAAAAAACTAAAATGAGCAAACATATATACAAACTCAAAGTAAAAACCCTTAAACTAATTCTTCTCAATTTCTTCTCAATATTAATTAAATCAAAAAAAAGAATTTCATCGCTTCCTCGGCAAATGGCGCCAAAAACTTGATCAGTGTGCACTCAAGCGCATGCGATCGAAGTAATATGTGAGTACCAAGTATCGAATCCTAAGAGAAATGGATATGGAAATTCTTTTTAATGCTAACTAATTACCAATAATACTCAAATTTAGAATTATTTAAGGAACAAAATAATGGGGACAAGATTCAAGTTCAAAGCAATTAAAAAGGGTTGGAGATACCAAATTAAAGAGAAGTTTAGGGGGCAAGCACGTTTTAGATTAAATACATGATAATTGCGAACGACGATTAATTATCTCACTATAACACATAAACCTAGAGCTAAACCAGTCAAAATCTCCTATCGGTCTCAATCGAACACGCTTAACTAATCGCTTGCCTAGTGTCCTTAACGCTAATTGATTAATTAGTTTAATTAAGTCTGCTCATGATTAGCCTCACCCATCGATTATTGGTCCTATGTCACTTCTGCAATCTAGGGGCGTTAATTGGACTAAGTTTGACCTAAACATCCTCCGTCGAGCTCAATTTAGGACTAAAATAGTGTACTAATGGCCAATTAATACAGAGCACTAAGAACAATCCAATCAAATGCATTAAAATGAGTAATTAAACGTCAATTACAATAATTAAACCATGAATTTGAGTCTAAATATGCTCGAAACCCCTAAACTATAATATTCAGCCCATATACATCACTAAAACAAAGCCAAACATCCTTCTAAACACTAATAAAAGCATAAACAAAGAGTTAGAAATGGGAAAAAGACCGTCGACGCCAAAACCCTCGACTTTTGCCTCGAATTGCATGATCCCTGAGCCTCGAACACTGGTCCCAAACACCCCGTAGTAGCTCCACAAGTCCCAAGGAGGTAAGTTATCGAAATTAGGGCTAAAACCCCCCAAAATGGTCTCCCCTTTTCCGTAAATAAAATGATGACTTTATACTGTCACCGAGGCAGCGTTGCAACGCTAGGGACAGTGTTGCAACGCTGTCCAAAACTATGGTGTTTCTACAGGTTCATGATGCAGCATTGCAACGCTATTAGTAGCGTTGCAATGCTTCGGACGGAGCTTCACATTCCAGCGTGTTTCTAGCGTTGCAACGCCACAGAGCAGTGTTGCAACGCTAGCTCTTAGGTTTGCACACCAAATCATGGCGTTGCAACGCCGTCCTCTCGGTCCCAACAACTTGTGCAATCATCTCTTCTTGTCCTTAGTTCCTCCAAAAGCTCTAAACTATCTCCATATTCACCATTTTACTCCAAAATATTAATTTCGTTGTTAATTACTCGGATTCCTGATATAAGCAAATAATCGACATAAAAGCTCACATTTATATCGTAAAACTAGCTAAAATAAGGCATAAATATAGCACAAATTTAGTGCTATCAAGCATACACGATCACCTTACCATGCCGCATTAAGACATAACCCAAGCCTTTCATAGAAGCATCGCTATAGACCACAAAATCTCCTTCACCATCTGGCACTGTGAGCACAGGTGCTGAAACTAACCTCTGCTTGAGTTTATGAAAGCTTACTTCACAACCCCCACTCCATACGAAGGAATTTCCTTTCCGAGTCAATTGAGTCAACGGTGTGGCTATTTGGGAGAAATCTGTGACAAATTGTCAGTAGTAGCTTACTAAGCCTAAGAAACTTCGCACCTCAGTGACCGTTGTCGGAAGAGGCCACTGGGTCACTGCTTCCACCTTTGCTGGGTCTACTGAAACCCCCTCTCTTGACACCACGTGCCCTAGGAAGGACACCTACTAAAGCCAAAACTCACACTTGAAGACTTTGGCATATAACCCGTTCACCCTTAGAGTTGCTAACACTTTCCTAAGGTGTACTTCATGCTCCTCATCTGATTTGGAGTAAACCAAGATGTCGTCAATAAACACGATCACAAAGGTGTCAAGGAACTCCTTGAACACTTCGTTCATCAAATCCATGAAGAATTTATTTTTCAAAATTAGTCCATTGGTTTGTTGGTTTAGACGGGCACGATGACCTTATGTCCAAGTAATGCCCTTGTTTATGAGGGGTACATGAATGAACCGAAACCACATCCGAACAAGAGGGATCTTGAGGCTATGCAAGGCATGGTTAAGAAAGGCTCAAAAGAATTGATAGCTACTACCTAACCAACAAGGTGAAAGGAATGAACGTTTCACTCCATAGCGGAAGCATTAGATCGTCGTTGGTTTTATTTAAAATTAAACTAAAAATTAATATTAAACAAACTTACTTGGAGTAAATATGGAGATATTTCGGCCGAATCTTTATCTCCTTTATAAAATCTTCCTGGCTATGACTCGAATACAAGAGCAAAGCTTGTGGGAGCCTCTTGAAAGAAAATCCACAAGGGATTGGAGAGGAAGAGGTCTAGAGAGAATTCTCTAATTCTCTATTGAGGAGATATGTGTTATGTCTAATGGCTCAACCCAAGGGTTTTATTTGTAGAGCCCAAGGGAAAATATTTTCCATAATTAAAATATTATATTTTAATATCTAATATATTAAAATATATTTTATATTTATTTGAATCTCATTCAAATCTCCTATGATATTTATTTATTTGAATCTTATTCAAATTCTATAAATATATTTTATTTAATGTATCTAATATACATGAATTATTTTAATATTTAATGTATCAAATACAATAAATATATTTTCCTCTTATATATTTAATATAGCTAATATATTAAATATTAATTTGAACATTTCAAAATTTTCTTTCAACTAAATTGATCTTTTAGTGTTACTATGAACTAGCAACGGGATCTTATGGATCTACAGATTATAAGCTCCAATGATACAAAATCAATTAATTAAACTCTTTAATTAATTAATTTTCATTCATTAACTATAGGTCACTCCACTATAGACCTGGAATTGCACTCTTATGAACTATAGGACAAGTTGTGTTCATAGATATAATCATTACATGCAAGTCGATCCTTCACGAGTTGTTCGTAATTACAGCAAGGTCAAAAGTCCGTTATACCCCTATAATTACATCTTGCACCTTAAGTACCACTGATCGTCTAATAAACAATCTGTTTATAATCTAATTATAAACTAAGTCCTTCTCGAGCCAGTGAGAGGGTGGGGCCCCATTGTTCAAGTCTCGAAATCAGCACTTAAGGAAACTACTCATCTACTTACCCTATATGAGAATGAGTGAATTCCATCTTGTGAGATTACGTTCCCAGTTCCTTAGTTGATCAAGTACCTAAAATGGTAGGCATATTGAATCAACTACAAAAGCTACTCTCACCCATGCAAATCAAAAGACAAGCCCTCACATGCAGGAGTTCATAACTCACTTAGGATTAAGATCGAGTCGCATATGATCATCCTGATGAAATATTAATCTTCTCAATTAATGGATTTATAAAGAGAGATTAAATATTTCGTGGTCCAATCTTATACAAACTCATTGTATAAGATACCCCCACTCACATGTCTCCACATGAATGATTTGGATCAAATCATTTGTAACTATTACAAAGTGAGCCGTATCAATAGTGTTATCAAGATAAGGCACCCAACCTTATCCATATACTATGACCCTTTAGGTTATTTCTTGAACATGATCCTCCCGTATGTCAACCACATACTGTTCAAGATTACTCTAATAACCTTCAATTTTTCATATAATGGGTAATATTATATTATAAATAAAATAATCAAAAGTATTATTAATTATTAAATAAATTATTAATTACAAGGCTTTAGGGCATAAATCCCAACACAAGGTGCACCTTCCTTTTCGGTGGTTCAATCGTAGGAACTTCAAAGTTAAGCATGCTTGGCTTGGAGTAATATTATGTTGGGTGATCTCCCAGAAATTTTTTAAGGAAGCATGTGAGTGAGGACAAAGCATGCTGAAGGGACCCGTGTTGGTTTGTGGGGACAATCTTCACTCTCTCAAGCAGCTTAAGACAATTAGGTAGCATGGCCAAGTTGCAGAGGATGCAGGGGAATGCCAAGGTCGTCAGGTGTTGAATCTGGATTATGAACCCTGGTCTAAATCTTGGGCCTAGGGTGTTACAGATGGTATCAGAGCGAAATCTCTCCCAGTAAGATGTGGTTCGAGGACGAACCAAGGCGGAAGCGGGTGGGCATGTAATGCCCGAGTGTAGGAGGGATACATGAATGAATCGAGACCATATCCAAATTAGAGGAATCCTGAGGCTTTGCTAGGCATGGTTAAGAAAGTCTTAAAAGAATTGATAGCTACTACCTATACCAACAAGGTGCACCTTCTTTTTCAATGGCTCAATCGTAGGAACTCGAAAGTTAAGCGCTTGGCTTGGAGCAATCTTATGTTGGGTGACCTCTTGGAAATTTTTCCAGAAAGCATGTGAGTGAGAACAAAGCATGCTGAAAAGACCTGTGTTGGTTTGTGGGGACAGTCTTCACTCTCTTAAGCAGCTCAAGACAAGTAGGTAGTGTGGCCAGGTCACAAAGGATGTAGGAGAATGTTGGGGCCATCAAGTGTCGAATCCGAATTCTGAATCTTGGTCCGAACCCTGGGCTTGGGGTGTTACAATATAGTTCAACATATAAAATTATATAAGTCGTTAAATGATAAGACTTGTGTGTGTGTGTGTGTGTGTGTGTGTGTGTGTGTGTGGTTAATTGCCCATAAAAAAATCTTCATTTAAAAAAAAATTAAACTTCTAATAGGAAAAGAAAATAATATTCCATATCAAATTATCTAATTGTCTATATATATAATTCAGGTCACGTTTGATAACCATTTGATTTTTGGTTTTTAGTTTTTGAAAATTGTGCATGTTTTATCATTATTTCTCTACAATGAGTTTCATCTCTCTTAAAAAACATTTGAATTCTTAGTCAAATTCCAGAAACAAAAACAAGTTTTTGAAAACTACTTTGTTTAGTTTTTAAAAGCACATGTAAAAAAAAGATAACAAAACAAGAAAATCCATGGATGAAAATAGTATTTATAGACTTCATTTTCAAAAATTAAATACAAAAAACTAAATGGTTATCCAATGAATCCTCAAATGTTCAACCATATAGTCAAACATATAAAATTATCAAAGTCGTTAAACAATAAAACTTTAAATATATATATATAAAATAGGCAAACATATCGGGGATGAGAAACGAGGCAGGGACATTTCATATCTTCGTCCCTAATTAGCTCACGAAATTTTTTTTCTCCCACTCACTCTCCAATTCTCCGCCTAAATAGAGATTATCCCCTGAAGAACCGTCCGCAGAGAAAAAGAACACCAGAAAAACCTTATTTTTGTCCCTTCCTTTCAGAAACATTTAAACCAAAAGGTTAGTAATTTATTATAAGTGAAGGATGAGTCATCTTCCACATGTTCCAAACCTTTAAAATAAAACAAAATGTCCCAATTATATATTCAAACTTTTTAAACCTACTTGGGCTAGTTCTTAATTCCACATCTCTAGAATTTTTTCTTGTTTTTAAAAATATATATATAGTTTTTATGTTTTTCAGTTGACTAGATTCATTGAATTGAACAAATTCAAATTATTGTTAATTACTTTGGACTATCCAAACTCAGCCCTTCCACTTAAATGTCAAATTTATTTTATGAGTCGTATATCACGAATTAATTAATGAATTATGTATTTTACTTTTTTCCATGAATAATTTATTGATTATTATAATATAAATTTCATAATTTTTATAATATATTAATTAAAAGTATATTCAAATTTTAAAAGTACGAAATGTAGAACTAATTCTATTTTACATATGCAATAATGCAGTTTCTTTTTAATATGAATTATATGTAAATTGGATGGAAATCATTTCCATCTCAATTTTATGAAAATATCAACAAAAATATCATAGGAATAAATAATCCTAAAAAACTTATGAAAAATCAACTAGTTCATATTTTTTTTTGAATTAATAAATAAAAATATAGTACTTTGTAAAATATTTTAAATTCATAATTGATGTTTATATTTATATTGGTGATATTATGATTGATATTTCTAATATTTCTCAATAATGTTTTTATATTTTGTCACATCTCCACAGTATAATTATTATTAATTACCCCTTCAAATCAATTTCAAACCCCTTCACAACCCTACTTCAATAGGCCAAAAAGATACAAAGGACGTCACATTACCCATGGCGTGCCATCACGCTCTATACACCTAAGCACAGCACATTACATATCTACATAGTTATAGGGGCTTTATAAATATTTACTTATCTCACGCATTCATGTAAAATATATTCTTTTTATATATAATATTTATAATATCTAATAATATTGATTACCGAACCATACAAATCATGTTTGATGTTAATTTGTTCAACAAAAAATATACTTTTATTTTAACTTGTTTAATAGAAAATATACTTTGTATATACTTTTATATTAGTTTGTTCAATAGTATGACTATATATATATCAATATAAACAAAAATTATGGTTTAAAATTCAAAATATATTTTAGTGGTCTTTTCTTTAGTTCAACAATATTTGAGAGTCAAGATTCGAACCCTTTAACCATTTGGTCAAGATTATAATGTATTAACCAGTCAAACGTTGAACAAATTATATAATAGTCAAGTATGTGGTCTTAAGAATCTAAGCGTCAGCTAATTTAAATATAGCTTAGTAGATAAGATACCAATTTATCATCCTAAAAGTTGATGGTTCAATCTTTCCATCGGTAATTGTTGAATTCATCCAGCATTATTCAAACACTACCTACGTGCTATTAGATAGTGCTTAGATGGCGGGCAACTTCGTTTTGGCACTAGGAATGATTATTTTAAAAGTCGCACTCATAATAAATACTCTCAATACAACATAAGTATTTTTTTTATCGTAGAATGAACATAGTCATAAAAATTAGCATTTAATTAAATAGATAATTTATTGTTCAAAGCAGTTTTAAATTTTAAATATTATATGATAATATATTTTCAATCTCATCCTACAAATCTTTCCCATAAAACCAAACACAAACATTTCCACACGTTTAAAATTGATTCATACATTTAACTTACATTTTTTTTTAGAATATAACATTATAAAAATTTAGAGACAAGAATTTGAACTTTTAACATATAACTAAAGATTACTAATGCCTTAATTAATTGAATTGTGTTTAAGTTAACCATCTAAGTCATAACTATCTTATGTTTTCACTTCAATTACAAATATTCGATTCACCAATTCAAACATGGTTCAAGTGACAAACATCAATGTCTTTACATTATCAATCATATAACGTAATTATTTTTTAAAAAGAAAAACCATTATTTTTTTACTCTAAATCTTTTAATTCTCCAATTCTTTATCCTCAAATAATTTTCATATTCCCACGCCTAGGTGCCAACTAAAATCTTTTTCAAATATGCATGGACTTTAAGCAAAAGCTAAATATGTTTTGACTCTTGGTGGCAGCGGCTGCCAATGCCAAACCCAACTTTCAGTTTCTTAAATGACAGCAAAAATTGTACCAGATTCAATGTGCAAGTGATTGATTTGTTCTAAAAATAGATAAGGTTTTGGATAAATGATGTCCCGCGGGCGCCGCCACATATTTTGGTTTATTGGAAGAAATTTTATTGGCCGGCCTCCATATCTTTTGGACCTTTGCTCATTCATCCATTTCCAATTGTCCATTCTATTTGGAATTATTGGTTCCAATAACTCATGGGATAACTAGAGAAATAGCCAAATCAAATGTAAAAAAATTTTAAATTGTAAAAATGGCCAAATCCAAAAAAATAGTATTTTCAACCAAAATTTTGTAGACAAAAATGCCCCTCATCTAAATCCTGCAGAATGGATCCTAAAATCAATCTTAAAACAAAATAAAATCAATTATTTCAATTTCAAAATATATTGTACATCTACAAAATCTAAATACTAAAAATTATAGATTAATTAAACAAAACAGAATTAATAATGCTCATGATATTATATTCTAGTTTCAAAATATACTGTAAATACACAAAATCTAAATATTGTAGGTTGGAGATTAATTCATCAAAACAAATTACCAATGTCATGAAATTAATATAAAAAAATATAGAATTGGTGTTTCATAAAAACATATTCTTTGAAAAATAAATAAATTGCACATTGGGGATGCAAATATTGTGTAATCAAGAAAAGAGGTGAAATCATTTAAGCTTCCATGCATACGCGTTTCCTTGCAAATAAGTTACATCAAATTAAATAAGGAGTCTTGAAAACTCAAAAAAAACAAACCAATCAAATTCTCCATGAAGAAGCAACACAAACTAAACCCTCAATTTGTTCTTTAGAGTTGCACCATCAACTGATATGACAAGGAAACAATACTTCCATGCGTGAATTGATGCAGAAAGAGACATGAAAAAGAACTTGAACCTACATCGTCATCAAGTTCATGTGTTGTAGACGTGCCTGCAAAGATGTAAGCGTGTAAATGGAAAATAGGAACATAGCAAATACATTGCATATGTACATAGACAATGTGTACGTATGAAAAGGTAAAGGTTGAACTTTGATTTTTTGTTTGATTTAGCGGTTTGAAATTGAAAGCTATTTTTAAGAGCAACTAGGGCCTTTTTCAATTCATCATTACTTTGAAATACAAAACTTTACTTTGAAATACAAAACTTTCACTAATGGATAAGCCTAATGACAAAGGGTCAATATCAACTGCATCAACAATTTTAGAAATCGTTTTACTGCTACGATATTGAATGATTGTGTTAGGGTTGTTGGCCTACAGGCATACTGTATTTGAACAAATGGGAGTATCAATCTCAATGTGGTCAACCACGAGGCAGATGTCATTGGACGAGCCATTCGTGACAGTAGACATGACCATGAAACGTCTCTTTGTTCCCTAATCCTAATTATATTGGATTTGTTAGATCCTTTCCTATACATAGTAAACCTAGTGATAATATGGTTACCTGACAAAAAGAGCTTAGATCGAATGCACACAATCAATTGTTGTATGGTGGAATTCATCGAAATCAATATGACGGACCTAAAATTGTGGTAGCAATTATTTGTGTCCAATCTTCCACTGAACAATAATGAAACACTTTGGAATTAAGACCATCTCAATTGAAAAAAGAACGTGCAAGGTACCTAATATTTGTTCAAATTGAGTGTTTCACTAGACTAGGGGACCAATGATGGGTAAAACACAATCAAAAAGCAGCAATTAGAGAAGTAAAGAGCAACAAATGATCGAAACCAGAGTTCAAAGAAATAGATTAGTTATGTTGACTAATGGATAGACTAGAATCATGAAAAATCAAAGAGATTATAGATATGTGTTTAAAAAATTAATAAATTATAATATGTAAGAATAATATAAATTGGTGAAAATTTGTAATTCGAAAATATAATTGATAGGATTTTAAATGAGATTTTATATTTAAACTTAACAAACTCATATATTTGGATTTTAGTTGGAAGAATAAAGAGATTAGATTTGAATTTAAGGGATATAGACATATATGAAATACACCATCCGTAAAATACGGTGAGAGCAATACACATGTATAATATTTTAGAGCAAATATAGAAAGACGAAGTAATCGTGAGGACAAATATGGAAACGCAGTGTAATTGTTGTGTACGTGCAACTCACGTTTGGCCATTTTTCAAGCATTTTGTTCTGTCTATTTTTCAAAATTGGGTTTGTAATTTGGCCATATTTTCCAATTTCCCATAATTCATTGACTTTGGCTACTATAAAATTGGGGAAAAATTCTAGGTATGGCAAAAAATAATGGGTTGTTTTGACTAATGGCCATATGAATTTTTTTTTTTTAATTATGGTCACATGTGAGGTGCACATGTGGCGTACTCTTTTGCAAATTTCCATTTTGTCCTTGTGTATCTACTCATTCTCGATTTTTTTATTAAAAAAAAAAAAATTCCTTCTCTCTCTTATTTTATTTAAGTTGTACCTAAACTGTAATTTGAAAGATTTACATTGCAGTCAGTATCTTTATACCTATTTAAAATCATTTAAAATCTGGAATTTATAAAGATTTTATTTTATAAAATTAAATTTTAAAATTCGACTTCCCTGTTTTTCAGATCCTTATCAACATATGAAATCTTTAGTTTATTTTCTTTTATTATTTTTCGTTCCTTTACTCTCTAATTTTTGCTTCCTTTTGTTGACTCCAATCTGGGTTTATTCCTTCTAATTTTCAAGTTTGTTTATGGTTTTTTAACTATTTTTGTGTTCTTCTTCTTTTTTACCTTATTTTCCAATCTCTAAGTACAGTGTATGATGGGATCTGGAATGAAGCTAATCGATACCATAATTTTAAGGTTACGAATATATTGGTTCGTTTGGATTATAGTTTTCACCATTTCTGATTTTATTCGTAACAAACTCCATCTTTCGAGTCATCAAGTTATTACTCAGTTGACTGTTTATATGGATGGTTCGAATAAATCCAGTATAATTAGAATTACTGACGATAAGGATGTTATGTGGGTCCTTTCTATTATTTTAGATGGTGTCACTAATAATCTTCATGTTGTTGATTATTCACAAATTTCTGAATTAGACTGTTCAAGTACATCTGCCTCTAATTACAATGTAGGTAAAAATTTGGATCATTCTAAGGACAAGGATGGAGAATTTAGATCAATTTCCTTTGATCATCCTTCATTTGACTTGTCTATTAAGGAGAACTTTGACTTTGAAAGTAAAGTTGATTTGAAGAAAACGATTTACTTTCATGCTTTGAAAAATTGCTTTGCATTTAGGATAGTTAAATCAAATGGTAAATCGCTTGTCATTCGGTGTAAAGGAGATAATTATGGTTGGTATTTAAGGTCTTCTCGTTTTTGGGATGGGAGTTTGTGGGTTGTTTGCAAATATATCAATATTCATGATTGTTCCATTGATGTTGTGAAGAATGATCATAGTCAAGCCACAACATTAATTATAGGAGAGTGTGTTAAGTCTATTATGGAGGCTAATGATGATATTCAGGTTCGTCCTCATGATGTTATTAAATATATGATGAGGAAACTTGGCGTGAACATCAGCTATGGGAAGGCATGGAGGGGTCACGAACTTGCTTTGGATTCTATTCATGGTCCCCCTGCAACCTCCTATTCGCTTATTCCTACCTTTTATGCTGCTCTTATTGATAAAAATCTAGGTTCGTGGTAGTGTGCATACTTTTTATTTTTTTTATCTACGATGTATTTCTCTGTAGGTATTTTGTTCCATTGATTTTCTGTTGATTTTTACTCTATTTTTATTTCAGGTACATACACAGCTTAAGAGGTGGATGACGATGGTAGGTTTAGGTATTTTTTTTATATGCCTTTCAGCTTCTATTCATGCCTAGAAACATTGTATTCCTATTATATCAGTTGATGGGGCGTATTTGAAGAACAAATTTTTTGGCCCCCTATTATATGTTGTCACTCTTGATGGGAATTCTCAGATTGTCCCATTAGCATTTGCAATAGTAGATTCTGAAAATGATCGATCATGGACTTGGTTTTTTCGTAATTTGAAAGTTGTTTTAGGTAAGCCAAAGGAGTTAGTTGTAGTTTCTGATCAGCATAATAACATAGCCAAAGGGATTAGCACGATTTATGACACTGCATAGCATGGGTTGTGTGCATTTCACATATTGAGGAAACTTAAAAAAAAAAAATACAAGTCCAGACCAATTGACGATGCTTTCCACAATTGTGCAAGAACATACACTGTTATTGATTTTGAATATTATATGAGGAAGTAGGAAAATATAGTTCTATCAATTAGGACGAAGTTGGTCATGCTAGGTAGGCAAGAGCATTTTATTCTAGAAGATATTCAATGATGACAACCAATATCTCTAAGAGTTCATCATTGTTCAATCATTTGTGTGAGCTACTTGTTATTTTTCTTCTTGAAGGCATTAGGAGTCGCATTCAAAAGTGGTTTTAAGAACGACATACTTCTTCGAGCTTTCAGCATACTAAACTTTCTCCATGGGCTGAGGACATTCTTCGTTCAGCCTTGAAGGATGGTAGTATAATGGATGTTTGTGTTCTTTCTTTCTTTTCTACTGTGTAATTATTCGATTATATGTTTAGTAACTGTGTTTTAATGTCACTTGTTTCAGCTGTACCATATAAATCAATTCTTGTTTGAGGTACACAATCGCAGTAAGCAGTATAAGGTTAACATTCTTACTAAGAGTTGCACTTGTAGGTGTTGGGACCTTGATTTGATTCCTTGTGTGCATGGATGTCTTGCTTTATGTCAGAGGAATCTTAAATTTCACTCATATTTTCATGAGTTTTATCGGGTCTCAATCCTAATTGAGTTGTATAGCAAAGATATACGTCCAATTGGTAACGTGGATCAATTCTCAAATTTATTCACTATTGATGATGATCCAATTCTTCCTCCGAACGTCAAGCGTCCTACTGGTTGACCTCGAAAAAAGAGAATAGTATCTTGGTTTGAGAAGAGGGTGACTATGAAGTGTGGTCGGTGTGGGAAACGGGACATAATCGCAAATCATGCAAGAACCTGATATTGGATTGATTCTAGTCCTTGTTTTTGTTTCTGTTTTAAACACATTCAATTCTTGTATTTAACATTGTTTTTTCTGCATCAGTTTTGGTTTTTATTTATATATTTTGTGTTTTTTTTTAATTGTTGGGAATAGAAGTTGAATGATTAATTATGTTTTCAATTTTTGATATAGAATTACACTGTATATGTTTCATATTATTTGCAGTCATTAATGTTCAATTACAGCATACGTATTCTTTCTAAAATTTCTCTATTTATCACTTACAAATACATAGCATTTCTCCATCCTTTGCTTCCTAACTCAATTCAGCTTTTGGTTTTCTATTTATGCATGATTTAGTTACTATGTAGTTTGTATTTCTTGTTGTGTATTAGTATTATATGTTAAAATTTCAAATTCATAGGGGTACGTTGGAATTTTTATATAATTCAAATACACTGCATTTCTATATTATTTTCTCAACTCAATTCAGCTTCTGTCTTTCTATATATGCATGATCTATCTACTATGTAATTTAAATTTTTTGTTGTGTGCTAATATTATATGTTCAAATTTCAAATTGGTAAGAAGTAGTTTTTAATTTTTATATAATTCATATAAACTATATTTTCATGTTCTTTTTTTAACTCAATTCAATTGTTGTCTTTTTGTGTATGCATAATCTAGCTTCTTTATAATGTATATTTTTTGTTGTGTACTATTTTTATATTTTAAGTTTCAAAATTGTAGGATGTACGTTGTATTTTGTATATAATTCATAGTAATAGCTACTCTATAATTTAGATTCTTTGTATTTTTTGGGTACTTTAGGTTGAATATACTACTTATTTAAGGTTTATGTTTCACAAGTTGGCAATTTCTAGAAGTTTATGTTTCTTCAAAACACTAACTAGCAAAATAAGTTAAAGGTACAAAATTTATCAACAACAATTCATATTATAAACTAGCTTGTCAATAATCTGAAAATACTATAAGATTTAATCTATAAATTTAACAAAAATATACTAAAAGCATTTCAGTCTAAAAATTCAACAAAAGTATACTAAAAGCAGTCCAGTCTAGAAATTCAACAAAAGTCTGACTTTGCAATCAAAAGTGAAGTTCTTAAAGAGTCTTGAGTTTCCTAGATTAAATGATTTAATCTTTTATCTGGCTGAGGTGGAGGTCGAATGTAGGGCCATATGTCAAGGATGTATTATGTGCGTTATTGGTTGGTTTATATGTTCCGCGTAGAGCATCAATGTATATCCCATTTGGCTTTAGTCCACTGGATCCATCTCTTTGTATGTTCTGGTTGATCTAAACATTTAAAACAAAATTAATTAGAGCATAAAATCTTATTTACTTTGTAAAAAACTAAGCAATGGAACTACACTTTAAATAATATAACATAACATTACATAATATAACATAAGTAATGAACATAATATTTAGTAGAGTTTTCATACCTCTATAAGTGCCTTTCTTATTCTTGGTCCTACAATCCTTTTCTGTGCATTGGTATTCCACTCTATTTTCAGAGTTGCAGCCTATGAAGAATTTATAAAGGCCAAGTAAATACTAGTATTTCCATTGTATTTAAAGTTTTCAATAAAGAATTTTATATGACATACCCCTGGAATGAAACCACCTATTAATTTGGTCATTTCTTTCTCTTCCTCCATCATGTTCAATCTTCTCTTCACCTAGTATTTCCATTGTATTTAAGGGTTTGGTTAGCCTTGTATATCTACATATTTTTATGCAAGAGGTTAATTAATACTTTTTGTACCTCAACATGTAGCTTAGGTTGCACTTTTGGTACTATTCTCATTTCTTTGTGTTTAGTCAATATACCCACTATTATTGTTCTTGGACTTTCATTCTGCTAGAAAATTAAAAACAAAAAAGTCAACATATTCACCTATCATTAGTTATTGTATGGTTGTTGTATTTACCTTCAAGATATTCTTGCTTTTTCCTTCTCTCTTCAAAGTCTTGTATATCTTTGTTTCATTTATTGATCTTATGACTTCATTGATTATATCATCAGTATCCTGGATTTCACTATTACACATGAGTATGTTTACGATTTGGAAAATAATTCAAATCATTTAACTTTTACCTAGGGTTCTTTGTTCTCTGTGGCATCTTAGACGTTTGTATCCTCAGTATTTGATCTTCCTCGTGGTACTCTGGTTTCTTTGTTTGCAGTCCCAAGGGTGTTGGTTGATTGATCTTTTGTTCCTTGTCCAAGATTTGGATCATCCTCATCATCTTTTCTTGCTTGTATTGTTGGATGTTCGTCATGCTCATGTATTTCATCTTTGTCATCGTCTTCTTCTTGTTCTTCCAGTTGATCGAGTTCCTTTGAGAATTTAGAGGCTCCCTATTTGGTTTCAAACAACAATAAATAGAGTTATCTTCATTTAAATATTTTAAATATATTTGTGTTTCATACCTTGTATCTATCATCTCCAGAGTTGCTGGCTTTTATGTAGTCCACTATTAGGCTTATTATTCCTACGAGCTCGTCCATTCTTCTGCTTAATATTGTTGGGATTTATGCCCTAAAGCTTTGTAATTAATGATTTATTTAATAATTAATAATAATTTTGATTATTTTATTTGCAATATAATATATCTATTATATGATAAATCCAAGGTTATAAGTGTAAACTTGAGCAATATGAGGTTGACATACGGGAGGATCATGTTCAAGAAATAACCTAAAGGGTCATAGTATATGGATAAGGTTGGGTGCCTTATCTTGGTAACATTATTGATGTTGCCTACTTTGTAATAGTTACAAATGATTTGATTCAAATCATTTATTTGGAGACATGTGAGTGGGGATATCTTATACAGTGAGTTTGTGTAAGACTGGACCACAAAATATTTAATCTCTCTTTATAAATCCGTTAATTAAGAAGATTAATATTTCATCAAGATGATCATATGCGACTCGATCTTAATCTTGAGTGAGTTATGAACTCCTGCCTGTGAGGGCTTGTCCTTTGATTTTCATGGGTGAGAGTGGCTTTTGTAGCCGATTCAATATGCTTACCATTTTAGGAATTTGACTAAATAGGGAGCTAGGAACATAATCTCACAAGATGGAATTCACTCATCCCCATATAGGATAAGTAGATGAGTAGGTCCCTTAAGTGCTGATTTCAGGACTTGAACAATGGGGCCCCATCGTCTCACTGGCTCGAGAGGGACTTAGTTTATGGTTTGATCATAAACAAATTATTCATTAGAGGATCATTAGTACTAAAGGTGCAAGAAGTAATTATAAGGGTAAAACAGATTTTTGACCTAGCTGTAATTACGAACAACTCGTGAATGATCGACTTGCATGTAATGGTTATATTCATAGATACAACTTGTCCTACAGTGCATAATAGTGCAACTTCAGGTCTATAGTAGAGTGACCTATAGTTAATGAATTAAAATTAATTAATTAAAGAGTTTAATTAATTAATTTTGTATCATTGGAGCTTATAATCTGTAGGTCCATAAGGTCCCATTGCTAGCTTATAGAAACACTAAAAGATCAATTTAGTTGAAAGAAAATTTTGAAATGTTCAAATTAATATTTAATTTAAAGTGTTCAAATTAATATTTAATATATTAGATATATTAAATATAAAAGAGAAAAATATATTTATTTGTATTTGATACATTAAATATTAAAATAATTAATGTATATTAGATACATTAAAGAAAAGATATTTATAAAATTTGAATAAGATTCAAATAAATAAATATCGTAGGAGATTTGAATGAGATTCAACTAAGTATAAGATTTTTTTAATATATTAGATATTAAAATATAATATTTTAATTATGGCAAAGATTTGCCCTTGGTCTCTATAAATAGAACCATTGGGTTGATCCATTACACATCTTTTCAATAGAGAATTAGAGAATTCTCTCTAAACCTCTTTCTCTCCAATTCGTTGTGAATTTTCTTTCAAGAGGCTCTCACAAGCATTGGTCCTGTGTTCGAGTCATAGTCAGGAAGACATTGTGGAGGAGATAAAGAACCACAAGAAATATCTCTATATTTACTCCAAGTAAGTTTGCTTAATCTTATTTTTTAGTTTAATTTTAAATAAAATCAAAGACGATCTAATGCTTCCACTGGAGAGTGAAACATTCATTCCTTCATCTTGGTTTCTCTTGATTGTTTCAGTAAGCTAGTTGAACATCACTTCTTGTTTCTTTTCCTCATTTCCATCTTTTCTCTTATGTATCTTTGGTCTAAGACGGTGGGTGTTACCCTGCTGATGGTGAGATCTATTATATTTTTTCCTCTGCTTTCCTTTTTTATTTCTCTTTCCAACTCCTCCCTTAATTTATGTTCTTCCTAAATGATTGGTTCAAAATATTTCATCTTCATCTCTTCTTATGTAGTTAACATTGGACATATTTCAAGCTGCAATTTTAATCATATTAGATTGTTAGAGATCGATGATTTCATAATACATTGTATTTAAAGGAAGCAAAAAAAAAAAATAGTGATGTGGTTTTTACATGTGGTGAATCAAAAATCTTTTTCTGCGAGTCCTTCCATTTTGGTTTGGTGTCAGCAACCCAATTTTTTATTCTTGGTGTCCTTTCAGTCATTTCCTTGCGTAAAAGTTCTCTGGAGAACTTAATGTTGGGATTACTTCATATGCCCACGCAAGTATAGGGAATATAAACCCTCCCATTGATATCCTCGTTGCGCCCTTACTTTTCAGTGCTTTCTGCATGGCTTCTAGAAGTAGATCTAATGTAAGTCTTCCCCATGGATAATTATTAAAGACATTTTCATCATTCACTGTTATGATGTGCTCCATGTCAACATATACCTTGTTTTGTCTCGGCAGTAAAAAGCTTTCCAAAAAAATATAGAAGCGTCATTTTCAATTGATCGTCTTCAGTTGAAGACCTACTTATGTTGAATCCCATGTTCAGTAGTTGTCTGCTTACTTGTTTTTCTCCTTCAAAAAAAATTCTTCAGATGTGCTGTTCTACTTTCATTGTCTTCATGTCTATTGTTGGCAGGGGGACAGTTTAAGCCTGTTATTAGAGCAAATTCTCTAAGTCCAAACTTAAAAACCTTGCTTCCTATTAAGAAATTCATCTCTGAATATTTTTTTGGCTTGCATTTCCGCTGTATTAGATGTAGCAAGAGCTGGGATGATTGGTTTGTAATAGCAAAGTCCAAAAAATGACCATAACAAGTTTGACTGAATCTTTCTTGCAGCCTTTCTGTCAAATTTCCTCTTATTCTATCAATGACATCTATCTTGTTTGCAAATTGATTTTCTGTGGTTGTATTCTCTTTGATTTAGGCATGAAAGACAATAAATCCTATAAGTTATCAAGTTATTCACTCAATATTTCTATAAACTAATAGGTTCATGGAATAAACAAATACACTGTAATTATTTGCAGACCTCATCAGTTTCTCCAATAGATTTTTCTAGACTTGTTTTGTTTCTCAACTTCCTTCCTTTCTCAACTTTAGATTTAACAATTACCTATGTTATAAATAAAAAACACATGTATTCATTTCTCAGTCAGTAAATATTTGTCCCTTATGTATTGAGATTGTACCTTTTTGGGTTAGGTGTTTTTCTTCGGTTGCTTTCTTTCTTCAGCCATATTCTTCTTAATGATTGGTGCTAATTCTGTCCTGGATTTAGATTCATCTTCAGAGTTGTTTTTGTTCGAGGATGGTACTAAGTCCTAGATTCTTCTTATTCTATCTTATCGGTCTCTCCCTTAGAGCTATCCTCAACCTATATTGTTGTATTCGATTTTGGTATTCAGACATAGTTTTTAATTTTAAAAACTAAGGTAACTCTATTAATTTACATACCTCCTGTTCTTTTGTGCTTTTTTCTTCATTTTCGTCGACTATGTTGTCCTTTTTCTTTGTTTTCTTTGATTTTTTGAACTCCTATATAATTGGTAATCATTGTAAATGAAATAGTCATCTTCATTTTTTTAATAACGCAATTGAAATCAGTTACTTACTTTCTCAATAATTTTTCTTTTTTGTTTCTTTCTCTTTGTTTCAGTAGTGGTCCCCTCCCTTGATCTTTTCTTATCATTCTTTTTGTTCTTGTAAGTCGTTGTTTCTTCTTCTGTCATTGTGGCTATTGTTTCCTGTAGAAATAAAACAGTTTTGGTTTTTTTTTTTTTATTATCAGTGTTATAAAAAGGTTTGAAATATACCTCCTCTTCACTGTATACAGTGATTGTTCCTGTATCTTTTTTTCTTTTTTCCAGTTGTTATTCCTAAGTCACGTAAACGATTACTTGATCTCGTTCCTTTTACCATACATTCAAGTGTTTGTTAAGAATCTTTTAATCTCAGTACATTGGGTATAACAAACTATCTAATTTAAATTATAGAATAAAGAATCCGAATCTATTATTTATTTTAATACATTTATACCATGTATCTTCCCTAAATACCAAATAATATTTTATGTAAATACCTTAATCCTTGAGGTCAAAGGTCTCTTCCTTCTCTTATCCCTGTTGCTCGTTGGGAGTATTCTTCCATTTGAGCCAAGCTTGAATTAGTTTGTTACTTTTCTTATACCTAAGTTTCCCAATTTACCAATGGTGGCAAGATTTTCAGTTTTAAACAAAGAAAGAGTAAGTATTTCTTACCTTTTTTTGCCAGACAAGCCGAAGAATCAACCTGCTGAACGATTTTTTCAGCTTTGCAAAAGAAGGAGATGGTTCAACGATCTGGGGAGCTTTGGAGCTTTGGAGCTTTGAAATCGATTGAAATTTTGTGAAGAAATGAAAAAAGTAAAAACCCTAGAATCAATCATTCGATTTGTGGTGAAAGGTAAATCTATCTCCAAATGGGTTTTTCAATTTTAATTAGTATTATACGGGGCAGAGTGTAAATATGATTTTTCACTTTTATTTTTTTTTTTCATATTGATCCATTTTTTTAATTTATCGTTAATAATTTTGAATTTTTGTTTAAATTTTAGATAACGAATCCTAGCATATTTTTTTGTTTACATAATCCGTTTTATCTGTTTTATTTTAGATTTTGGGTTTAAATTAAATATAATTACACGATAATTAGGGAATCTTAGGCATGGAAGTTGTTAGGGGTAGTCTAGTCATTTAATAATTAATAATTAAAGTTATGAATATTGATTTGGCCATTTTTAAAAACTTTGGATCATTTGGCCATTTTTCAAAATATGAAATAGAAAATGGTCATTTGCATAGTCAGCCTTAAAATTGGAGGGTTCTAAAAGGTCAATCTTTCCCACAATTTGGGCTTAGGTCGGATCAGTCTAACCTCCAATTAGGCTTATAGTTTTTATTAGATCAATATTTGGATCATGCTTTGATCAGTCTATTGAATGATCATTTTTAATTTTTTAAATTTATTTAATTGCTGTCTTTAATATGAATATTTGTGTTGCATGTTTTTTTTAAAAAAATTAATTATTATACTTTTAGGTTTTTTAATAATTAGAAACTTCTTTTATGTAATATTTTGTTTTGGGCATTTAAATATATAAAAGCAATGACTTGATTGGGCATATTATAAGTCCATAGATAAACCCAAATTCAAAAAGAAAGATTTATATTCAATGCAATATATGATGTGTTCGGTTGGGCCTATCAGACCAAATGTTCACTTTGGGCTAGGTTTGGGCCATATTTTTAGGCTTTGGTTAGTTGATGAGGTTGATTAACATGATTTAGGCTAAGTTTGAAACTTTTAAAATGACTAGAAAATACTAACGTGCATATATTTTGTTTTTTATTTGTTAAGATAATAATACTAAATTAATAAACAAAAAAACTATATTTAAGACAAATAGAATTGAATGGTCAAATAAAATATTAGTCTAGCTGGTAAATGAGTATGTTAGAGTTTCAATACTTCTAAAGGTTTTTTTTTTTTTTTTTTTTTTTTTTGAGATCTAAAAGTTCTCCTTTATAATTTAATTTTTTTTTAACAAAGCTTTTACAAATAACACTTCATTTGAAACTCCAGAAGGTTTTGAGAACTCGTATTAGCATCTACTCCATTACATCGAATTTTACCGCAACAAAAAATACAATAATGAACATAATTGGTTTGGAAAACATGTGTGTGTACACACACATATACATATATTTGCATCCAACTATGATTGAAAATTAAAATGAAATTGAAATAAACTATTCTAATTCAAGATTGTAGTCTAAAAAGAAATTAAAAGATCTTGAATCAATTTTGGTAAAGAAAAAAACAACAATTGTATGCTTAACATGACCTTTTTCATAGATAAAAGCAATTTGACAAAAAAATATATATAAGATTGAGAGAATATTTCAATCTATTAGGCATAAAAGAAAAACAACGATTGTATTTTGTTAACATGACTTTGCATGTGCAATGCAACGCAACAAAAATGTAAAATTTTAAATAAAATGAAGGTTAAAAAAAATTATAAGATTGAGATATGCCTTAAATTAATTATTTTGTCAATGAGTCACTTTACAAATGCATGAAACTATTTATAGAGAATGATAGATATCTATTTATAATGAATCATTCCATTATTTGTTATGAAATTTGAAAAGATGAATATCTATTGCTTTTTTTTTTTTTTTAACACTCTTCATCTTCACTCTCAAAAACATGTTTCATCTTGTGTGCCTTCACTTCAAGAGTAAAAAGAAGATTGGACCCCATATGTTTTGGTCATTACATCCATTTCCATTTGTCTATTCTATTTGGAATCATTGGTCCCAATAACTCCACTGTATTGACTTTGGCTACTATAAAATTGGAGGGTCCTAAAAGGTCAACCTTAGCATATGGGCTTGGCCCAAAAAATGCTAGGTTTAGGTTCAATGGGTCTATGATAGTGTTCGAATTTAGGTCGGGCCAGTCCAACCTCCACGAGGCTTTTGACTTTCCTTCAATCAATATTTGGATGGATAATTGTATTGGGTGAAAAAATTAGTTGTCATATTTTTAAATATGTCATACAAATAAATAATTTGCAAATATGACAATTTTTAAAATTTTTGGGTCTATCACTGATATACCATTTTTATGTCTATCAGTGATAGACCATTTGTACGTCTAGATAGATAGATGTTTATAACTAATAGATCATATTTATGTCTATTGCTGATAAACAATTTTTATGTCTATTGTCAATAGATCATTAATATGTCTATAAGTGATAGCTTTTTATAACTATTTTATGTCTATTTGCAACCATTTCTGCATATTTGATAGACTATTTTTATGTCTATCACTGATAGAATATTTTCATGTTTATCATTGATAGACCATTTTTACGTCTATTAAGAATAGATGTCTATCATTGATACACATATATCGCTAATAGACATAAAAAAATAGATATTAGTGATACATTGCTATTAGTAATTACTATTTTTTATCTATTGATATGGTATATTAGTGATAGACTAAATGAGCATGCAAACAATCACTAAAGAAAAAAAAGGGTGAATATCATTGATATATACTCTTTTTAATCCTATTGATAAGGTATATCAGTTAGAATTAATACCAAATAAGCATGTTAACTATCATAGATTGAAAATCAAAGTTAAAGGCCACTTATAAACAATTTTTTTTTCTTATTGGTAAGGTGTTTATCAGTAATAAACATAATACCAAATAAGCATGCAAACAACAATGGGTAGAAAACTAAGTAAAATATTACTTATATACATTTTTTATTATATTGATATAGTTATTAACAATATACCTAATAGTAAAAGAGCATGCAAATAATTATTGATAGATAACAAATTCAAATATTACTAATATATTTTTTTTGTATTCATTGATAAAATTTATCAACAATAGACCTAATAACCAATGAGTACGCAAACAACTACTGATAGATAAAACAAAAGTTAAATATCACAAATTTATCTTTTATAATCTATTGATATGATAAATCAATGATACACCTCATAACAAATGAGCATGCAAATAATCATGGATAGAAAACAATTTCAAATATCACTTATATACCATTTTTAATTCTATTGATATAGTATATCTGTGATAGACTTAATAACAAATGAGCATACAAATAATTATAGATAGAAAATAAAAGTAAAATATCATTGATATAATATATTTATTTTATTGATAATGTATATCCATAATAAATCTAAAAGAAAATGAACATGCAAGCAATTATCTAATAGTAAATGAAGTAAAACATCATTTACATACCATATTATATTCTATTGATATAGTATATCATTGAATAATACACCTCAGTTAGTGATAGATCTATCACTAATAAACCTCAGTCATTGATAGATCTATCAGATAGGTCTATCACTGATTATAGGGCTTAAAATTGTGTCATATTTGAAAATATTTTAGATTGTGCTAGATTTGCTATTATTTTGTGTTAGATTTCCATATATGCAATTGCCCTATTTGGATTGTGCTTTGATCGGTCTATTAAATGATCCTTTAATTTTTTTTAATTTATTTAATTGCTATTTTTAATAAGAATGTTTTAATTATTATGCTTTTAGTTTTTTTTTTAATAATTTGAAACTTATTTTATATAATAATTTGTTTTGGGAATTTAAATATATAAAAGAAATCTGTCTTGATTGGGTCATTATAAGTCCGTAGATAACCCAGATTCAGAACGAAAGATTCCAATGTATGATGGGTTTGGTTGGACTTATCAGATCAGACCAAATGTTGACTTTTGGCTAGGTTTGCGCTACTTTTTTAGGCTTTATTTGTTGGTGATTTTTTTAAAATTTTTTTTATTTATTATATTTTTTAACATGTGGTGTTAGAATTTGAACTTCTAACATTTAGTTGAAAAGGTATGTCTTAACTAGTTATGTTCAGATTGACAGTTAGTTGATGAGGTTGATTAACATAGCTTAGGCTTTTTTTTTTCTTTTTTTTGGAGAATAACTTAGTCTGAAACTTTTAAAATAACTCGAAAATATTAATGTGTTGCACATATAACAATTATATTCTATCTTTTATTTGTAAAAACAATAATAAATAGTAATGTTAAATTAATAAACAACTATATTAAAGACAATAGAATTGAATAGTTAAATAGATTATTAGTTTCGTAAAGGAGCATCTCTTCATCCATGACAATGAATTTCAATATCTCTAAAAGTTTTCATTTTATAGTTCATTTACAAATTACGCTGCCTTTAAAACTCCAATTATTTTAGAAAAGTTTGAGATCTTATATGCTAATATACTCCATAGCGTGACTTTTTTCACAAATAAAAGCAATTTGCCAAAAAAAAAAGTCATAACATTGAGAGAACCTTCAATTTAATAGGCACAAAAGAAAAGAAACAATTGTATTTTGTTAACATGACTTTGCAAGGACAATGCAATGCAATGCAAAAAATTTTAATTTTAAAATTTAAAATAAAATGAAGGCAAAACATCATAAGAAGATTGAGATATACCTTGAATCAATCATTTTGTCATGAAGAAGAAAAGTTATTTTTATTTAACAATGAGCCTATTTACAAATGCATGAAACTATTTATAGAGAAGAAAATAAATTTCTATCGATATATACCCATCTCAAACATTCAAAATAAAAAAGGACCTCAACAATGAAGTTGGAACATCCTCCAAATTATCAAAAGTCATGGAGGAATTTCTCCAATGTCTTCCAATCTATACCACGCCCTCCATTTTCGTACCTATTTATACTCCTCAAAATACCTCTTTTCATTTGTGGTGATAGCCGGACGATGGTGTAGGATGGCAACAACACCAAAAAGTATACACAAACTTAACAGAAGAGAAGAGTGGGGTGGAGGAGCCTGTAGGAGGAAAAGGTGGTTGGATTGATGATTTGATTTTGTGTTTCTGATGTTAGATTTTCAATTTTATGAAGATTACTTAGGAAAAATCACTTACGAATGAGAGAGATGATTGATGAGATCGAAAGACAATAGATGGCAGCAAGAGAAGCTGTTTTGTAGAAGCTACGCAGGCCATTGCAAGGCTGGCGGCTAGGCAGATGTAAGTAAGTGCTTGTGGTTGTCAATTATCTTTGAAGAAGATTAAGGAAAAAAAAAAAGAAAACCCTAATGTAAAGGGAAAGAGGGGGATAATGGAATTGAATTGGGCTTGGGTTCTTAGATTTTTTAGCTATTTGAAAAAGAAAAAAAACTTGTGTTCAGCCCACTTCAACAACACCACAATTTTATTTATTTTTTTAAAATCTAATTTTTTTTTCTACGGTGTCCAAGTGAACTGCACAAGACTTAGGTGCAGCCCAAACTGCACCTAAGTTGTGCTCTTTGAAAAATCACATTGTAAAATATAGAATTTATCTCCATTTCTTAAGGATGGTAAGTGATTTTTTTAATCACTAATTTCCTATGATTTTTTTTAACGTTATTCACTATGCTTGATGTAGAGTATGTTTAGCATGTAGAATCATATAACCATAAATTCTCTTTTATCTTCTTCATTTTTAATAACAACTTTATAATGTGTTTTTTTTTTTTTTTTTTTGCTACATATGTAGGTGGGATGCTTCTCCTAAAATTAAATTATGTGTTGAGGATAGAGATATTTTGTTTGGTCTACCACTCTAAAAGAATCTTCAACAAACAAATACATTTAGATAAATATTTTTTTAAGCTGAGATTTAGAAGGATAAATCTAGAAAGAAAAAACAAATATTTCAACAAACAATTAGATTCGTGTATATTTTAGATATTGTTTGAGTTGATATGCATGATTTTTTTTCCCAAAGAGGTAGGTAAAAAGAAACCAACATAACATAACATGATTTTTTTTTTCAATTAATGTGCATGTCTATTTGAATATTGTATAATAATCTTGAATGGTAAGATTTAAAAAGTAATCAATTTATAATATATAAAAAATAAACGTAGTTTTGAAATTCTAATAACTAAATTTTGAAATCAAGAATATTATTGTTGGAGAAAATAGTCTGTTTCAATATTATCAACCAATACGACAGTAGGCAAATTTATTTCAAATTGTGAGTAATAAATGTCATTACACATTTTCCTTTAAAATTAATTCTAAGAAATTAAAAGTAAACAATTGTGTGCAATTGAGATATGATATTATTTTAATTTTTGAATAATTAATGTAATTGCACGTTTTCAATTAAAGTTAAAAGCAAGCAATTGTGTGTAGTTGAGATATAATGAATTAAATTAATTTTTTATTCATTTAACTATATTTTCTTTTACTTTTGATTTTAATTGTATCACTTCCAATATGTTACATCTTTAAATAAAAAATTCTTGGTCAATCAGATCATAACTCAACTGGTTTAGACTTTACATCCTCGACCAAGGGTCTTCGAATCTCCACTTTGCACATTGTTGAACTTTTTTTTTTAATTTATGGAAATTAAAATAGAGTTTAAATATTATTTATTTATTTTATTAATAAACTAAACTTTTAAAAAAAAAAAAACTAATCTTAAAAAATAATTTAAAATTAAAACTATAAGATTGCACATGTCTCTCAACTAGTTAATATAAATAACATATATATGTGGCCCTTTGGAAATTGTATAATAGCCATAGAGCTTAAAAGAAAAAAAAAATATTTCTATGGCTTTATGGAAATTGTATAATAGCCATAGAGCTTAAAAGAAAAAAAATATTTCTATGGCCTTATGGAAATTGTTTGATAACCATAGAGCTTAAGTTATTAATTAGTTCCAACTTGAGCCTGACTTAACTGGTTAAGGCATATCCCCTTGACTAAAAGGTCAAATATTTGAATCTCCTCTCACATGTTGTTGATCTAAAAAAAAGTCACTCATTAGTATTTAATGTTATATCTAAATTAAATTTAAAAAAAATTATTAATTAATAAATGTTATAGGAAAATTGGAATGAATAGTATGTTGGCCTTTTGGCCTTTAATCTCAAATTAATTAATTAATTAATGTTTTGATGATAAGAAACTTAATTTTGTTTATAAACATTTTTTAGTATTTTGAAGTGTTTACAATATAGATCTCATAACAAAGATTTCAATGCCTTTTAGATCATTCATATCAGAACTCAAACAAAGAAGTTATGGTCGAAACAAATTTAACATAAAAATACACGTGGCAGATAAGGTGATGGCTCAATCATCAATGCAGACAAATCAAATGCTAACATGTGGAGAGAGCTGGAGGAGTGATGCATGGCAGGCTTTGTTTTATTTAAAAAAAAAAGGCTTCAACCGTCGGATTTCGTAATTTTATCATTTTAAAATTATTTTTTGGGCATTTTAATTGTGACACGTGGCGTCTGTTTTTGTTTTAAAAAAATGTTTAAAATCATTGGCGCTTTCTCCTGACACGTGCACGCGAGTGTGCAGGCCACCAACTTGCTACTTCTTCCTTGAACGGGCGCGCGTGCCATCTCTGCCCTGCATTTTTTAAAATTTTTTCTTGCCGTTGGAGGTGAAATTTTTCACAAATTATTTTTACAAATTCCTTTTTAGTCTCCACCCTTTATTTTTATCTACCTAGGTCAATGACCCAGACCCTAATCAAATATGTTTTTGAAATTAATTTAATTTAACACATGTAAATAACTTGTGTTTGTATTGATTTCAGTATAGTGAGTACAATCTCTAATATTTGATCATCTGATTCTCTCTCCTACTTGTATGCTTTGCTCGAGGGCTGAATAGCTTGTTCTCGAGGTTGAAACTTCAATGGATTCTTGGAATGTTCTTGATTTCTGCGATGTGTTCTTCGTTCAGATGGTGTCTGATCTTCAGGAGCTTCTGGAGTCTTCTGAGCTTTGTTTCTGAATTCTCTCTGAGCTTCTTCAGTTCTGAATCCTTGAAATGAAGGAGGAAGCTCTCTATTTATAGAGTTCTTCATGGGCCCCAGGTGGGCTTGTGCCTGTTGGACTGGGTCCAATTGATTTTGGACCAACCCATTTAGATTGGATCTGGTTGACCTTAGGCCAGCCTTTTGGGCCTAGCCATTTGGACTGGGCCTGGTTGACTTTGGGCCTAGCCATTTGGACTAGGCCTTGTTGACTTTAGGCCATCTTCTTTGAACTAGGCTTGGTTGCCTTTGGGTCTAGCATCTGGACTGAGCCTTCAATTTGGGATTTTGTCTTCCAAATTTCAAAGAACCCAATAGTGCATTTGAACATGCCATAATTTAATATAGGAATCTTTGCAAATTTAATTAATCCCTAATTAAATATAATTTCGTCATCAATGTTGGGTAATGACGTGGCAATTTTGGGTTGGTCGAAATTTCTATTCCAACAAATGCCCCCTTTTCGAGATTTATACACAAATATGTGTGTGTGAATCTCGAAAAATTATTTTGGAATCAAAACTTAAGGTGCTCCTAATTTGGACTCCATTTGACGTGTCAATTTAATCAAAATATGGAATTTGGTTCACAATTTTGACTTTTGTTTTGACACATTTTTTTACGCCAATTTATCAAAATATGAATTTGAGTCAATATTTTGATTTTCTTTTCTGGCATAAAATTTTGATTTGAATCTAGTTTAATTCAAAATCTAAATTTGGGGCAAGGTTAAAATTCTATCCCAAAATTTATTTGAAATTGGATTAGGATTTGGAATTCCATCCAATTTTTGTTTGAATTTGGAATAAATTTTAACTCCCATTTTGATTTGGAACAAAAAATTAAAGTATACCCACATTTTGGATTGAGCAACTTAATTTAAACTTTGGCTAAAATTTTAGTTTGGGATAAAAAAAACTTGAGTTATGCCCAAAATTTGAGAAATTTAGTTTGAGATTAAACTTAATTCCTACCAAGATTTTCGTCTTTGATAGAATTTTGATTTTATCCAATTTTGACTTGAATTTTGGAGAAACTTGAATATACCCAAAATTTTAATTTAGCAAAAATTTCTCATGATGATTTGAAGTTTTAAATAAAATTGGGGCATTCTCAAAATTTGTTTACAGTGAAATAAACCCAACTTTGCATTAAAAAAAAAATCAAAATTATGAACCAAATTCCATATTTTTGATTAAATTGACACATCAAATGGAGTCCAAATTAGGAGTATCTTAAGTTTTGATTCCAAAATAACTTTTTTTTTTCGAGATTCACACACGCATACTTGTGTATAAATCTCGAAAAGGGGGCATTTGTTGGAATAGAAATTTTGACCAACCCAAAATTGCCACGTCATTACCCAATATTGATGACAAAATTATATTTAATTAGGGATTAATTAAATTTTCAAAGATTCCTAAATTAAATTATGGCAAGTCCAAGTACACAATTGAGTTATTTGAAATTTGGAAGACAAAAGCCTGAATTGAAGGCCCTAATAAGTAAAATCCAGGCCTAGTCCAAAGTTCTACTCAGGTAGAGGGCTTGCTCCTTCCCTTTTTCCTTTTCTTGCTCTAGAAGTACTCCGAGCGATCTTTCCTACGCGGCGATGTACAATATCAATGGCTTTCCTGCTACCGGAGCACTTAATACAGGGGGACTGAGCAAGTACTTCTTGATGCCTTCAAAAGCGTTCTGACATGCCTCATCCCACTCAAAGTTTTCTCCCTTCCTCATTAACCTTTGAAAATGTTGGCATCGACCAGCCAGGTTGGAGATGAATCTCCTGATATAAGCCAAGCGCCCCTGCAGCCCTCTCAGCTCTCGTAAGTTTCTTGGCCTCGGCATCTTTTGGATGGCGTCGATCTTTGACTGGTCTATCTCGATCCCTCGATGTCTTACAACGAACCCGAGGAATTTTCCAGATGTTACTCCAAATGCACACTTGAGAGGATTCATCCTCAGTTGATATTTTCATAGGCGATCAAATACCATCTTCAGATCTTCTAAGTGATCTTGTCACTTCCTAGACTTGACCACGAGGTCATCAACGTAGCACTCAACATGTTTGTGTAACATGTCATCAAAAATTTTCTGCATGACTCGTTGATAAGTGGCGCCAGCTTTCTTCAACCCAAAGGGCATCACCTTATAACAATATATCCCCTTAGGGGTTTGAAAAGTCGTCATTTCTTCGTCTTCAAGAGCCATTCGAATTTGATTATAACCTGATGATCCATCCATGAAAGACAAAGCTTCATGTCCTGTGGTAGCATCGACCATAATTTCCGTGATGGGCAATGGAAAGTCGTCTTTTGGACATGCGTTGTTCAAGTCGCGAAAGTCAACGCAGACGCGGAGCTGTCCATTCTTTTTCTTGACAGGAACAATGTTGGCAATCCAAGTTGGGTATTTTACCTAGCGGATGAACCCGGCTTCAATCAACTTATTGACCTCTGTCTCAATTTGAGGAATCAGTTCAGGTTGGAAACGTCGTTGGGCCTGTTTTACTGGTCGATACCCTTTTTTAATGGCGAGGTGGTGGACAGCCACTTTCGGGTCAAGTCCTAGCATCTCTTTATAAGACCAAGCAAATACATCTTTATACGAGGTAAGCAGGTTCATGTACTCGCCCTCTTCTTCAAGAGTAAGTGACGCACTTATAAAAGTGGGGCATGGTTCTTCTATCGTGCCAAGATTCACTTTTTAAGCTCGTCCACTGTCGACTGAATACCATCCTCAAGTGGCGGTGGAGCTTCATCAGCATCGTCTTCAGACATCTCAGTCTCCATTTCTTCTTCAATTGTGATGTGGTGGCAAGAGGTCTCACCTTCATTTTGCTCTAAATCCTCCTCTGAGGGATTGGTGATGACTACGTCATGTCGTTTTACTTTTAACGAACCCTCTGTGTTGACCGCAACAAATATTTTTCTTTTCATGCGAGAGGGAACAATGCTACGAATGTCTCCGTCAATTCTTTTCTAGCTGCAAAGCGAATCTTTTGAAGTCTCCACCGAACTTTCAGGTCTAAATCTGTCGAAGACTAACTCGGTATGCACTTCATTTCTCGACATAGTTACACTTAGCCTTTGAAAAGATGATGGTCGTGTCACAGCCGAAATTGAAAGTATATTCTCCCTCTTCTTTGCAGACATGCCTAATCTTTGGAGGGTTGACGGTAGCACCAAAGTTGGTGTTGAAGAGGTACTCTTTTCTTCACCTACAGGTATACTTAACCTTTGAAGGGCCGAGGGTCGAGTGGTATCAGAAGTTTGAGTTGATAAGGTACTTCCTTCTCCCACGATGGGCTTGGTCAACCTTTGAAAAGCTAAAAGTCGAGTGGAGCCAGTATTAAGCGGTGACTCCTCTTCCCCTGTTGCAGCCTCACCTAACCTCTACGAGACTGGAGTGCGTACGATTGGTGGCCTGATGCGCCTAAGAGCGGGAATCCTTCGGTTAACATTTTCTTTCTTTCTTTGATTTTGATTTCATTCACTGTTATGTGATTTACATCTGCCATTCTGGCTTTCTCTCTTCTGCTTATGCGAACAGGTTCGGGCGGCTTATATCCAAGTCCCCTTCTTGACATAGGTAGGGTGTAACCCTCTTTTAAAAGCTTCTTTTGCGTCGAAGACAGTTTGGGTCTTTCGTCAATGATCTTCAAAATCTCGAACTTGGTGTGCTTCGAAAAGTCGTAACCGGCTTTTTCCATAAGCTTATACGCCTTAGGATCAAATCCGTCATTCGTTCGTCTCTCAGGTAAAACTGTCTTTACTTGACCATCGTCGGGTTTCTTGACCTCCTGTTTTGCTATCTTGGTGAGAGGCGTGACAAAGTTTTCTTTCCGGATTTCAATATCCCCTACACTCAAATTTTTTGAACATTCAGCAAAAGGTGATTCACCCTTCTTCCGTCGAGATAGAGGGACATAACACAAGACAGGGGGACTTGGGACATCTTTGTCTTTTGAAACTCTACCTCCTGCAAGGTCTGTTGAGGCTTCATCTTTTGTAGCATCATATATCTTTGTTTCTTTGACGGCTTCCTTTTTCTTTTCAATTTGTGGCTCTGGCTTGATTTTGTCACTGCCTTTGATCAAAGGGACCTCCGCTGGCACAGTTTCTCCTATGTTGTCGCCCTTCATGTAAAACTTTGCATCAGCAAAATGAGACTCAGCCTCTGAAAATGGATTTGTGTCAGCCGCCACTTTCTTGATGCCATCTTGGTAAAACTTGAAGCACTGATGCAACGTGGAAGTTATCACCCCATTTACATGGATCCAAGGTCGACCAAGCAGCAACCTGTAGGTGGTTTTAGAGTCGATGACATGAAACAGAGTTTCGGCTTTTAAGTCACCGATGATGAGCTCCAAGCGAATCATGCCAATTGCTCGTTGACCCCCTTGATTGAAGCCTTGGATTACTAATTTGCTGTTTGTCAACTCCTTTGTCGAAATGCCTAGCTGCTTCATAGTTTACTTAGGCATTATATTAACGGCTGATCCATCGTCAATGAGGATTCGACCGACCTTCTGTTCTCGAATGTATCCCGAGACGAACAACGGCCTATTGTGAGGCTTTGACCCTAGCAGCAAGTCTTCATCGGTAAAACCTATTGACATGCAGCATGAGGCACATGGGCGCGCCATAGAGGTTGGGGCGCTTGTACTATCAGAACCTGTCAAGGCCTCAATGAGAGCACCTTTGGCCGCTCGGGGGAGTGACAACAAGTCTTCTATGCTGAAGGAAAATGAGCTTCCTAGCTCGGTTGACCTCTCCAAGGAGCTTGTCGGATCTTCATTGGTGTTGATGGCATAACATGCAACAACCTCAAGTGTTTCTTCTTGGCTGTTTTCTAGGAAGTTACTTGGGAAGAATTCCGCTAAAGTAACTGTCTGTCGAGGCCGGAAGAACTCTTCTTTTTCTTGCACTACAAGCTTCGACTTTCTAGTAATCTTCTTGCCTTTTCTCCTTGGGAGTCTACTTCTTCTTTTTTGCTCCCGAAACACACGAGTTTCCTTCTGAATGTAGTTTTGTTGTCGCTTTTTGCGACGGGTCACAACAATCTATTCACCATTTTCATCTTCAATTCGTTCGCACCTTTCTCGAGTGCTCTCATCTTGGTGGCTTCTTTCTTGAACATTCTTGCTTAAGGCAGTCTTCTGTGACCGAACCGCAACGGGTTCAAAAGACCCGAACTGGATCATGCACTTTCCATTCTCGCGTGAGGGGATTGCAGATGGTTGAACACTTGAATTTGTCACTATTGCGGCATGATTTGTTTGAGCTACCTCATCGAGGTCTAACTCAATTTTCTTCTCACGAGCCAATCTCAAAATCAGCTCTTTCAAAACAAAACATTTTTCCACCGGATGGCTAACAACGCAGTGGTACTTATAGTAATTTGGATCGCCTACCTTTCCAAGCTCCCCTGGTCGCTTGCATTCTGGGAGCTCAATGAGTTGTTTTTCTAACAGTTGCTCCAACATGTCTGGGATGTCAGAGTCTGGAAACGGGTACACTTTTTCTTGTCTCTTTCAAAGTTGGGCGGCGTCTCTCGCCCACTACCTATTGCTTTTCTGGCTTGATTTCTTTTCCTTTCGAAGAAAACTTCAGCGGGTTCGTGTTGACGACCATGGATTCTTTGGCGGCGCTCTTTATAACTTTCTTTGTGCCTTTAAATTCTTTTCTTTCTCTCTTCAATTCTGGGACTAGGGGATCTTTATTCCCTCTGGCAGCAATGCTTAGCTCCATGTCGTGAGCACGAGTTGCTAGTTCCTCGAAAGAACGAGGTTTTATTCCCTACAAAATATAAAGTAGTCCCCAATGCATACCTTGGGTGCACATTTCAACAGCAGATACTTCTGTGAGTCGGTCTTTGTAGTCGAGACTCAGGGCCCTCCAACGGTTGATGTAGTCAATGATAGGTTCGCCCTTGCGATGTTTGGTGTTGGTGAGTTCCATCATACTTACAGTTCGCCTCGTGCTGTAGAAACGATTCAGGAAATCTCTCTCAAACTGCTCCCAGCTGTCAATCGTCTCAGGCTCTAAGTCAGTGTACCAATCAAAGGCATTTCCTTTCAAGGTACGAACAAACTGCTTGACCAAGAGGTCACCGCACGTCCCGGCATTCTCGTAGGTTTCAACGAAATGGGCAATATGCTGCTTAGGGTTGCCCTTCCCATCAAACTGCTGGAATTTCGGGGGCTGATACCCCGCGGGCATCCTCAAGTTATCGATCCTCTTGGTGTACGGTTTGGAGTACATGAGAGGGTTTTGAGTGGGCCCACCATATTGAGCCCTGATAGAGTTCATGATCATGTCCTGCAGTTGTTGGACAGATAAGGAGGCAACTGAAGCAGGGTGTTGTGGTTGCTCCTCTTGGATGATAGTCTTTCCCTTGTCATTCTTTCTTACAGCAGGGATTTGACTCGACTCAGCCATTTCTTTGCTTTGAACTTGATTTTTCAGATGGGCGATTTCAAGATCTCTTTCTTCCACCGCCTTCATCAGGAGGTTGATCTTTCTTTCCATCTCCGCCATCCTCTCATCGAGGTCGACATCAGCCATCATAACAGACATCACATCAGGGTTCGATGTCTCCTTCAGTTGACCGGAAGCGAGAATGGGTTGGTTAAATAGCGGGTTGTCTTTAATAGTGACTTTGCTTTTGGCAGACTCATCAATCAGCTTTATGATTCTGATTGCAATTGTGTCAGGGGTTCGGCCTTCACTTATCTCAGCCCCCCTCGAACGACTGCGAGTAACTGGTCCCGCGTATGTGTCGCTTGAAGCAGTAGTCTTTGATGCAGCTTTCTTTGGTGCCATGATTCGATCTGAAGGAGAAAGAGATGAGAGGTAGAGTGGTCCCACTGGGCGTGCCAATCTGTTCACACGAGATTTCGACAGGGAAATTTAACACATGTAAATAACTTGTGTTTGTATTGATTTTAGTATAGTGAGTACAATCTCTAATATTTGATCCTCTGATTCTCTCTCCTACTTGTATGCTTTGCTCGAGGGATGAATAGCTTGTTCTCGAGGTTGAACTTCAATGGATTCTTGGAGTGTTCTTGATCTCCGTACGTGTTCTTCGTTCAGACAGTGTTTGATCTTCAGGAGCTTCTACAGTCTTTTGAGTTTTGTTTCTGAATTCTCTCTAAGCTTCTTCAGTTCTGAACCTTTGAAATGAAGGAGGAAGCTCTCTATTTATAGAGTTCCTCAAGGGCTCCAGGTGGGCTTGGGCTTGTTGGATTAGACCCAGTTGATTTTAGGCCAACCACTTGGACTTGGCCTGATTGACTTTGGGCTAGCCCTTTTGGAATGGACTTGGACTTTAGGCCACCCCTTTTGGACTAGGCCTGAATTTTACTTATTAGGGCCTTCAATTCAGGCTTTTGTCTTCCAAATTTCAAATAACCCAATTGTGTACTTGGACTTGCCATAATTTAATTTAGGAATCTTTGAAAATTTAATTAATCCCTAATTAAATATAATTTTGTCATCAATATTGGGTAATGACGTGGCAATTTTGGGTTGGTCAAAATTTCTATTCCAACACCAATTTCTTCCAAAAGTTTTCATAATTTTTCAATCCTCCAAAAATCACATAGCCTCCATTGTTGTTCTCTCTAAACTCTCAATATTTTCTTTTTTCATTTTTTCTTTTTCTATTGTGAGGATTAATTTATTTGAGTGATACAACTTGTCAATCTACTCTATTGAGAGAGTTGTAAGTGTGTTATTTACTTTTTTTCAAACTTTGTAGTAGGTTGGTTCTAATTCGTGGAAATGATCAAATTTACTCTTGAACCATTAAAAAGAGCGGTGTAGCGGTTGAGCTTTAACTCGTAGAAAGAGTCAAAGAGATTTTATTCAAATTCTCAAAAGTTTCTTGGAGAGTGGAATAAGTCAAATTTGACTGAACTAAAATTATAGCGCCATCTTCTCTAACTCTTTCCTATTTATTTTTGCAATTAATTTTAGTAATTTATTGTCTGCTTTAATTTGTTATTATTTGTTTATTGAAATTGATATGATTAATTTTTCATACTTTTTATCTTGTTTTTATCTTTAATTAGAGTTCTTGTAAAAAGTACATTATTTTGTTTAATTGGGTCAATTTGGAGAAAAGTTCAATTAAACTCTATTCACCTCTCTCTTATAGGATTGTTATACCGATCCAACATAACCACATATACAGTCTTTCTGAAAAATGGCCAAGCTGAAAATCTAATGAAAAATGACCAAACGTGTATTTAGGACGGACCCACTGCACCACTTTTTTCCATTTTTACCCTGCAACGCACCCCCTTGAATCTTCCTCTTTTTATATTTTGATTTTTTCTTCCATTTTTTCAGTTAACACATTTGAATTTAAGATTATATTTGGTTTGTCTTTTCAAATTTTTTACGTGATTATGTCATATCAGAAATTGAATTCAAAATTTTCTAATTTATATTTTATTAATTCCTAAACATAAATGTATAGATCTTCTTTTGATTTAGCCAATTCAAAATTAATGTCCATCAGCACCATGAGCTTTACCTTACCCTTATATATAAACCAACATCAGCCCCTAAGATTTATGGAATCTATAATTACAAGTTTTCTAATGCATGATTTGAAGATTCGAATTCAAATTTCAGATTTTCCAACTCCTAAAATCATATTCAAATTCAAATCTTAGATTTTCTAGCCCCTAAAATCATATTTAAATTGAAATCGTGCATTTATAGATTAAAAAAATTTCGGCTAGATTCTTTATATTTTTAAATTTTGATTTTATATTCTAAAATTCTATTTAAATTTTTAAGATTTTATATCTTTTTAAATATCAAGCAATGCTTATGTTTTTCGATTTGGCCATTTTTTCATGATAGTCAATCTTTGTTGAGTTTTTTACAGTCAACTCCGCACATTTTTACTTTTTGAATTTGCAAGTTTCATTTGAATCTACGCATCATTCAATCTCCAAAGGTTACTAAACTACTACCATATATTCAATTCATTTAATCCTAAATTTGCAGATTTTGATGTGTTTTCCCCAAATTTTCAATTGAATAATTCTATGGCCTTGAATTTGCCACGCGAAATCAGAATGGAGGAAGATATTGTACCAGGTGACTAATGATGATGGGAAAGAAGAGGATTCAGAGAGGCATTCTTTGATATTCAATTGAAAAGGGGTAGAGGAATTGACTAGTTCATAAATTAGAGGAGGAGACTTGGCATTGAAGGTGTGATTTTGTGTACTTGTAGTGCTCTTGTTGGTCTAAGTCTTGTTTGATAACATTTTGGGCTCTCTAATTTGGATCCAAACGCATACAAAAAGGCAAGTATTTGACGAAGATTTTAGTTGATATTTAGTATAAGGAATTTGTGTAGCTCAGTTTGATGAAGATTTTACCTGTGTTTTTTAGTACAAGATATTTGTGTGGCTCAGTCTGACAAAAATCTTAGTTGTACATAAGGGAGATGTGTCATGATTACTTTATGCTAGGGCTTAAACTCTTCTAAATTACAAGGTATTTACGTGTTTGAAATTCCAAAAGGTTTTAAATTTGATTAAATTTTCTTATTATTTGAAAGTTCGATTTTGAAAAAAAATCAATTTTAAGTTTTTTTTTTTTTTTTTTTTTTTTTTTCATTTTCAAGTTCAAAATATACTTTCATTTTGAATCCATTTTTAACTATCTCATAATTCTAGGATTTGGTTGTTTAATTATCATGTATATTAAATCTTCTCATTATTTGGTTGTTTTAAATCAATGTTTTTAATTACTCCATATTTTTAGGATTCTATTTTATCCGATTTGATAAAAATGACATTTTAGTGAATTGAATTATCTCAATTAATTCATCAATTTATCGTTTGGCCATTTATCTAATAAAAGTGTTATTTGTTCATATTTCAAAACGACAATTGAAATATAGTCGTGATGTGCGTCAAGAGGCCAAAAGGGTGCAAGACTCCATCAACAAACAAATTCAAGACTTACTTCTTACGGCCAAACTAGAGCTCAACAAAGAGGAATGAGATACTCACTTCAACATTTGGAACATCAAGTTTCAAAAGGAAGAAGAACAAGTGGAGAAAGGGGTTTCAAGGCAACTTGGAAAACCCAAAGCCAAGAACTCCATTTAGGGCCTACTTAGGGTTCTTTAAGGTTTAAACCCTAAAGTAGTGTTTCCTTGTATTTCTTGTTGTAAGTTTCTTTTGAACTTAATGTGTAATTTATGTAATAGCTCTTAGGCCCAAGTTTGGAGTTATGTACTTTAGGTAAACCCATTTGGGAGAAAACAATCCCCCTAAAGCTTTGTAACTAATTTAGTTTAGGTTTAGTTAAAGTCTTTTCCCATGTATTTTTGGTTGAAGGTCAAGATGCCTATAAAGAGGTTTCTTCTTGTACATTGGAGAGTTTAGTTGGTTGATGATAGGAAATAGCATTGTGCTTTCTTCTTTGCTACCAAAAACCTTGAGCATTGGTGTATTCTTGATTTAGCTTGCACAACTCACTTAGAAACATGCAAGTTTAGGTTGGTCACCAAACTTGTGGAGCGTTTCACTTTGGATTGAGAACAAGTTCTCTCTATCCAAAGTCTTAACCTTCAAGGTGAGTCCTTTCTTCTTTCCTTTGAGTGATTCCTTGTGTGTACACTAGGTGTTACCGTGTGTGTATAGGAGGTGCTTGTGTTCACAAGGGTTGCTTAAGCCACTTGTGGTAGGGTTGAGTGTATCAAGTCATTTATATCATTACCCCGATGTTATATCCCCCAAAAAAGGGTTGAGCTTATGCAACGCCTCACGTTACAAAATTATACTATTTTAGAATAGTTGGTTTATTCATTAGTGTTCTAAATTAGAAAATTAGAATTTCAGGTTTAGCTCCTTAAGTTTGTTAAATTAGATCTCTATAATTTTGGAAAAACAAGATTTTGAATTAAATTTTTAATTCCAAGGTTTGGAAATTTAATTTTAGATTTTATTCTCCAAGTTTTGAAAGGAATCGAATTCTTTATTAGATAAGTTTTTTTCAAATCTTTTAGGTTTCTTATTTGGATTTTTATCTTTGGTAAAGACAGAAAAGAATTTGGAATTTAAATTAGCTCTAAGGTCTTTTCCTTTTAAACATTGGGTTTTTTTTTTGTGTATTTGGGTAAAGAAAAGAAAAAGCTCTTGCCTCCACCTTGTTTTCTTTTTCTTCCTCTCCTTCATGCATGTGCAGCCCCCATCCTTGTTCGAATCCTTCTTCTTCTCCGTATTCATTATCGACGCACACACACTGATGAACCAATGACCTTTTGTTCCCTCTTTTGCTTGTGCTCCGACAACGTGTGGTCAGTGGTAGAGGCGTGGGTGTTTGATTTCCGACGAGGATTGGTAGTAATCGCAAGTGGCTTCTCTTCCTTCCGACGACCCAATGAACGAACATCGGCAGCACATTGTCTTTCTCTCCGTTGTTCTTCGACAGTGGTTGCAGCATGGGTACGCATTTTTCTGCGAGTTTTGGCTACCGTGCGAGAAGCAAGCTTTTGGCAACAAATCGAACGAGCAACCACGATTTGGGGGTTCGACAGCAGCAACTCCTCCTTCTAGGTGAAATTTGGTCTTGAACCATGCTAAATCGACTTCGAATACGTGTTACCTACTCCCTAACGACTTAAAATCGTCATGTTTAGGCAATGTTGAACACTGTCCAACACATATTTGGACCCATTTGAAGTTGTTTTAGTAAGTTCCAACATGCTTTAGGCCTTTCGAATTTGTTTAAAGTGTTTTAAAGCATGTTAGTTTAATCTCTAACCGTTGGATAACCTTGGTTTATAGTTTCAAACTCATTTGATCACCTTCCGAGTACTCAACAGCATGGAATCGATTTGTTTTTGGTAAGTTTAATGGGTAACAAGATTCTTTAGAACCATTCGAACTCATTTAAAGTACCTTAGTTCAGTTGCTAACCTTTGAGACCTTTTGTTTGTAAGTTTTAACCAATTCGAACACGTTTGAACAACTTTCCAACAAGGAATCAAGTTAGTTTCGGTGAGTTTTGGTGAAAAGAGTTAGTTTAGACCTTTTCGCAATCTTTTTAAATGCCTTAGCTTAGTCTCTAATATTTGGAAGCACTCTGTTTTAGGATTCAAATTAGTTTCGGACTATTCAAACTAAGTTTAAGGTCATTTTGGGTAAGATCATCCTTCCTAAACACTCTTTCAAATTCAACTAAGGATTTCAAAGTGACTTTTGACCTCTAAACCTTGTTTTTATTGTTTAAGAACCTTTTTGGTCTGCCTTAGGAGTGCTTTAGAACATCTTGGAAGTAGTTTCTACTTGCGAAGTTTGTTTGATTGTGTGCTAGCATGCTGTGTGCCTTAAATTGCATTATTCTTATGATATATGAATATTCCTCTTAAATATCTATATATGCTGAGATGTTGTTTGTGTGGAACTGTTGCTTGAAAAGTTTTGAGATGAGCATGCTGCGTAGTTTTCTTTGTGATAACTTGTGATAACAGCTGCGTTGTCGAGATTGGTTTGATATTGTGATATTTATGCCTGATGAGTTATTAGCCTTGATTTTAAAAGTGAGTCATGGGTGTTGAATGTAATTTTGGCATAAGCATGGTCTAGAAGAATGATGTGTAGGTTTCATGCATTCTAGTGAGTTTAGGTGAGGTTAGAGAACCTTGGATGAGATAAAAGAAAAGCTAGGTGAATACTAGTGTGCCTCGAGTAAAAATGGTCAAGGGATAGTATATCATCATCGGATGAAGAGGAGTATCAAGACCTTGGTAACTATGGGCAAGGGACAATACGTTGCTAGGTCATCGATCCCTTGGTAATTATGAGCAAGGCTCGATGAAGATACTGAGACCTTAGTAACTATGGGCAAGGGTTGGTGTGATGAGTTTGAAGGTAAGCATTGAACCTTGGTAACTATGGGCAAGGGTCAATACGTTGTTGAGTCATCAAAGCCTTGGTAACTATGTGCAAGGTTCGACACAAAGTTCAAGATCTTAGTAACTTTGACAAGGGTCAAGCGTTGAGCTCTGTAGAGATGTGTTGAGACCCTGGTAACTATGGGCAGGGGTTGATGCTTCTTGAAAGGTCAATCTTGGAGAGCTTGTGAGGGCTAAATTATGCACTTGAATGATTCAATGGAGATTAATGAGTTCGAGTACACATAGCTTGATATTTTGACTCATGCGTAGAATGTTATCATTATTTCATGTTTAAGGAGTATGCTTAGTTGTTGTTGTGAATAACATGTTTGCCTTGCATGTTGATTGATGGCTCCTCATGTGTGAGCTACTTACCAATACACATTATGTACTGACCCACCACTAGGTTTTGCAGGTGATGATAAGTACTACGACCTCGGTGATGCAGAAGAGGAGGCATGAGAAGAGAAAGACCATAGCTGGATAATTGTTTATCTAGTAGCGGTTCTGCTGAGTTTAGTTTTATAGAAATATCTTTGTAGTTGACTTTAGCTTATGAATTTGGTACTGTCGTTCTTTATCTCTTTAGAGTAGACTTATAAATTGGTTGGATAGTTTTGAATTATAGTTTGTAATAAATATATGAGTTTGCTTTATATTTTACAGACTGAACTGTTTTGAAGTTATTGTGGAAGTTTAGTTTTGTTTATGTTTTGGGTTTATCGAGCAATTATGAACCTTTAAATGATTATTGACTTGGAGTTTGGAATGATTATTTGGTTACTTAGCTATAGAAGTGCATTTTGTCTAACAGGTATTAGAAAAATTTTGGTATTGTTGTAGTTACACTGTTATCTGCCGAAATTTTTGAGACATAATGGTTGTTGGTTTGGTAGCATTACCTAGGTTAGGTTATTTTAGGGGCATTACAGTTTAGGAAGCCCAACCCACCCTAAGCCCAACCCTTAAAACAAACACCCCCTAAAAGCCTTTGCACCTCAAGAATTTATAAGAGTTGACCATCGGCGAGGTTGAGACGAACGATAGGACTACATGGAAGAAATATTTGAAGGCTATCATTGGAAAAGAGAAGAGCATTTGAATATTTTATCTACAATCATTTTAAATTTTACTTATGAGTTTAGTTTTTAAATTAATTTTTTCAGTTTATTTACAAAGTAATTGAAGAAAATTAAAATGTTAGTTAATCCATGTCAATTGATAATGATCCAATCATCATTTTGTTAGGTTTAAAGTTAAGTTAGGAACTAAGGGACTAAAGTATCTCTTTTGAAAACTTAGGAACCAAATAGACATCAACCCTAACCTTAAAGAACCAAAATTAAAGTATATTTTAAAATTTTTTTATTTAATTATTAAAAGTCAATAGCGTCAAAATTAATTGTATGTCACTATGATGTGGTGGCAAAATATAGTGGTCACTGATACTAGGAACAAATACATTGTTTTTGTCGCTATTGATACTTGCAATTGGATACAAAGTTTACGACCTTGTTGAGTCTTGGGATCAAAACATTGTTTTTGTTACATTTGATTCTTACAATGAAATTATTCTTCTACCATTAAAAGCTTGTGACAAACAACATTTTTCATCACTATTGAACTTGGCGATGAAATAATTTGCATTGTTGTGACATTGTTTACATATTATTATTGGATTGGTATGGCAACCCTAAAGGGTGAATATGGTTTAATTAAACTTTTTCCTAAGTAGGCTCAATTAATCTAATTAATAAAAATTTTATAAACAATTAATAGAAATCTAATTAAAGCTGAAAAAGCAAGATAGATAAAAAGTATGGAAAAAATTAACTATGTCAACCTCAATGAACAAATAAGAACAATTTATAGCATGCAAAATATTACAAAAATTAATTGCAAAAATAAACAGGAAAGAGTTAGAGAAAGTGAAACCATGATTTTATAGTGGTTCGGTCAAACTCGACCTTCTCCACTCTCTAAGCACCTCTTGAGAATTTGAATAACAACTTTACTAACTTTTTCCATTGCTTAGAGCACAACTGTTACATCGCTCTTTTTACAGATTCAAGAGCAAACTTGATTCTTTCCCACATGATAGGATCAAACCGTTACAAAATTTGAAATCTTTATAAAACACACTACAACTCTCTCGATAGAGTAGATTTACAAATTTAACTCTCATAAATCAATCTCCACAATACAATAAAACCCTCTAAAGAATTAGATGAAAAGAAAAGAAAAATTGAGAGATGATAGTGCACAAAGTGAGCTATTTCTAGGACTTATTTATTTCTAGTTTTGGTGCTTAATTGGTCAATTTTATGTGTATAATTGTTTATTTTGTAGAAATCAAGCATGTGAAGCTAAACAGAGTAATAATGGCTTTATACCAAAAAATTGAGAGTAATTGGCAAGGAATTGAAAAAATCAAGCAAAGAGAAGAGAAATTAAAGCCTAAAAGTTGAGGGGTGGCGTTGAGACGCTATTTGGAATGTCTCAATGCTTGTAACATATAAAAAATGCGTTATTGTATTTTATTGTAGCGTCTTGACGCTGCTGCGTGGCTTTTATATCAAATCTGGTTTGTTTGAATCACAAAGGGAGATTTTGGGGGGGAAAAGTTGGCAGTTCACCTTTCAAGTTTGGAGGGTAAGGAGACCATTAGAGAGTCTAGAAAAGTGATTCTCAAGGCTCGAGATCATGGAAGATTGAACTAGGAACAAAAAATCGACACAATGTACAACACTGATTTATTTTTTCCCTTGATTTTTTGCCTCTTTTCATGGATTTTAGCATGATATTATGTTCTTATTCTTTGATTATACACAACTAAACTCTTTGTTATTAGGGATTGATGCAGTCATTGGAATTTTATGGTTCAATTAATTGAATGCTTTATTGATGCTTGTTTTACATTCATGCAATTACTTACTTAATGCTTTTTATCTATTGGTCATGGATTAATTGTTGCTTGTCTCTAAATCTTACGCTCGGGAGAGGAGATTTACATTAGAACTTAATTGCACGTAGTTCTAAGATCAGGAGATTTAGTATCTTTTTGGAAGTTGTTAAAGGAATTAGACTTAAACCTTGCATATTAATGAGTCTAGATAGGAATATTGGGTTATTACTAAGCTTTAGAATTAAATGCGCTCGGGAGAGACATTCATGACCTTAGAGTTCTTGACTTATGGAATATTGCATGTTTGTTATTACATTCAGTTTAATTAGTTCATAAATCCAATTGGTGAAATCAACTCCCTATATACTTTTCCCATTATTTTTCTAATTTACTATAGTTTTCTTTAATCTTAATTCATTCTCATCACATATCTTTCTCTAAATAAAATTGAACATTTATATCTATGGTACTTAAGTGAACTAAAACCCTAATCTAGATGACGACATCTGTAATTAACTTACACTGATATGATCATAACTAAACCTATCAAGATGACAATTATGAAAGAGAAGAAGCCCGAGCCTAAGGCCAGTAGTCGAGTTGCCCAACCATATGGCCAGGCATGGCCTTCACCAGGTGCAAGCTCAAGCCCATGTCCATTAGGCCACACGCCCATGTGCGCCTTAAAGGCTTTACGCACATGCCCAAACGCACACGTCGAAGGTCCATCTGACCACGTACTAGCATCAATTGGCCCAGATCGCTCGGGCCGTATAGCCCGCCAACCTCACTCGTCTAAGGGCAAAGCCTAGCCTGCCCGTCCATCAGCCAAATTGCTTGTCCCCAGGCCCAATAGCATGCAACCACGTTGCCCATAGCGAAGCACTCATGCACACAAGCCTGCACGCATCTTCCAGCCTACCCCAACACTTCAATGCCCACGGGGCAACCCAGTGCCCCACCATGCCAACCCGAAGACCCTTGCCAGCATCAACCAGTGCACCACACTCCTACGCACCCATGTGCATGGCCAGAGGCCCACTCACCCAATGTGTGCACCCAACAGTCCAGCCCAGCCCCACATGCCCATACTCTCAAGCCTCGCACGCTCATATGCTAACCCGTTGACCCGCTAGCTTGAATGCACACCCAACTCTCTCCACCAGCCCAACCTCCACGACCACACAACCCCATGCCTGACAAGCCACACTCACACCCACCCTATGCCACAATGCGTATGCTAAGCCTAAGGGGCATACTTGACATTTTGAACTTCAAATTTGGAATGACTTCTTGACCAAGTTTTTTTTAAAAAAAATTTAAACTTTTAATTAGATAATAAAGATAATAAGAGAATTGTTAGAAGATCATTTGCTTAAATTATTAAGGTCTAATTAAAATATCTTAATTATCTTTTTATTTTAATTTCTTTAGATAGGAGATTGCATAGTTTGGTTGGTCATGGTTCTTAACTAATAGATACTCTGTAACTTTCCTCCACCTTAGGTTGATCTAGGTTGATGCGATGGTGTTGTGACTTGTGTTTGGGCGGTCCACATATCCAAAGGGTTGCCCATGCCAAGGCTCATAGTGTTGTTGTATCATACACACTATATTAAAACTTGACCGGTACACTTACAGTTAGGCGACTTTTTGCATATTAAGTTTTTTCCTTCGTTACTGAAGATTGGAAATTATTTAGTTTCACTTAATATTGAGGAAAATTTGTTTGGTCTTACTTTAGAGTTTTTATTTTTTTTTCTTTATTTTTATTTTTTGTGTTTTTTTTCTTGGTTGTGTTTTTGAGTGGTGTATGTATTTGTGTGATAGCCTGAATTTAGTTTTCTTTGATTTAAATTATGGCTTTTTATAATTATGAGTGACCTTATCGAGAGTCTTTGACTACCCAAAGGACTGACACTAGACTACCCTCTTTGTGACCATGTGAATTATGATGTTACTTATGGCTTTTAGGAAAATCAAATGCCTAATCATTATCATTCTGAATCTATGAGTTATGAAAATTATTTTTATAGTAATAATGAGAGAAATTGGACCAAAAACTTTTACTATCTCAACCAAATTGAGGAAAAATCTCCTTTAGAAATCCTATTGCTAGAGTAAATTCAGAAGTCAAGAATTAAAACTCTTCGCATGAAAGAATAGTGAGATAGATTGTAGATCCAAGTGGAAGTTAATGATGCGGGATTCATTTCTTTTGGAGATCAAGTTAGTCAAATAACTGACTCATCGATAACCTTACAAGAGAAAAATTGTTGTTATGCCACTGAGGTTAATAATAGAAAAAGTTGTGAAGCCATAGACATTGATAGTGAGGATGAACTTGAGAATTTTCAGACACACCAAGAACAATTTTGTGAGATAAGGAACGAAAATGAACCCAAATTAGAAGATGAAATTTAGGTGATATAGTACGAGGTTGAAAAGTCCAACCTTGTTTTAATTCAGAAAATTCTCCTAATTTTGACTTTTCTTTTCCTTACTCTCACGAGTCTAGTATACATAATTTTGATTTTTCTTCTTTTAATTCATGTAACAAAAAAACAATATTTCTCTTTTAGGTGCCCATGGAAAGAAAATGAGTCTACTAGACATTGTAGGTTACATCGATTCAAGCAAGAAGGAGCCAAAGAAATTTGATGAGTTTTATGTACCTTGAAGAGGAAAAAGAGAAATAAAGTCTAGCTATAGATGATAAATAAAATTCTTTTTGGGAGGCAACCCAAGTTTACTTTCTTAGTTTTCAGTTTCTAGTTCTTTTCTTTTATTTTGTTGCATGTCTTTGTCCTTTTGTTTTTGAAGGAGCTTGATCACCATAGTCCTCTTCCATGACTCTAATGAAAATATTGATTCTCTCACGTACCAGGCCAATATTGTTCACTCTTTTATTTTCTTTATCCTCTACATGCTTTAGTAATTGTTTAGTTTATACATTAAGGACAATGTATGCTTTAAGTTTGGGGGTGGGATATTGATAACTTCTCGAATGAGAGTTATTATTTGCGGTTGTATAAGTCTAAAGTTCAGAATTCTGGTTATAAGCATGATTTATGCCCCAAAAGATGCTCCAATTGTGAAACATGAGTTTAGGTTATCTAACTTGCATTAGATTGAATTTAGCGACTATTTTAGAGCATTTATGGCAGAACTTGTGAGTGTAGGTTGGTAGCTGAATTCATTGAAAGTGAAAGGATCACTAGAACATTGATGAATGTTGAGTTCTACTGAAAAGAGCAAAGATTCCGACAAAGATTTCACAAACTAACACGTGCGAAATAGAATTTTAATTGAGTTGGACAAATTTTGACAGCTCAGTTGGTTCCAGCCAATAGGAGAGTTCTCTGGGTTCTGTCGTCGTCTAGTCAGTGCTGAAATTTGGAGAAAGGGCAACTTAAAGAGGGAAGCTGTTTTTTTGGGAAGGAGGGTCATAAAAAAGGGAAGAAATCGAAGGAGGGAGAGCAGAGGATTGGGAGCTTGAAGAAGAAGTTGTTGATGCATCTTCATCTGGGCAACATTTCTTGACTTCTTCTATTTAGTTTTCTTCCGATTTTCTGTAATGGCACTCGTTAGAGCTTTAATTTTGTTTTTTGATTGCAATATGAGCTAAATCACCCTTGGGTGAGGATTAAGAATGTTTTTATCAATCTAAGAAGGGGTTAAGACCCCTTGGCTCTTCTCAGTCTGGTTGCCTGAGTTTTTATTGCTAAATGCTTGGATGTATGCCCGATCAACACTCACCAACACTGTTCTTTTGTATTTTGGAAGAGATATAGGGAATTGATTGCATGCAACCACATTAGCCCCTTGATTGGGTTAGTATCTAACTAAATGGGTATGCTTGGGAGAGTGACATTGTCACACCCCTTCCCAGCTTACTTGCCTACCCTAGGAAGAGATGTAAAGACATAGACAATCAACCCTTTTACTAGCTCTCTCTGACCATCCCAACATATATCTGAAAATGAAGGTAACACAACACGTTTGAACAAGTAAGTTTGGAACGCTCAAATACACATATGAGCAAGACCCATTAACTTTCAGTACTATGTTCTTTAACAAGTCATAACATTTTATAGTTATTACAACCCCGCTAAAATGCTTTTACTACAAACTATATACATAAGAAAGTGTATATACAAGGAGCTAAAACGGCGTGGTGGCAAACAGGTCTTGTCAAGGCTAAGCACCGGGAACTCGTCTGCTACCTGGGAAGAGAAAACATAATAAAAACGTGAGCTGGGAAGCCCAGTGAGTGTCTATCTTAAAAACATTATAAGCTCAAAGATGAAACATAATGATGGACAAGCTACAAGTTAGAGATAACTTATCACTTATTTGTAAACATAATCAAACCATGCTACCCATTTACAGGTTTAAGTCACCACAATATGTATAGCATAGAAACTCATAATGTAGTATCATACTGAAGAATAGACATTTCAAAAGCGTAGAAGCTCATAACAATAAAACTCATATCATGATACCACTTTCGAACCTTAGCTGTGGTAGAGTCATCTCTATACCAACAACGTTCATACCTCTCTCTCGTGCACGTGGAATTCCATTGACACACTGGTCTTCCCTAATACCTTCTCTATGTCCTTCAGTATTGGGTTAGACCAGTTACTACCCGAATACCTTCTCTTTGTCCTTCAGTATCGGGAAATCATAATTCCTCCCTCCCAAGTACCTTCTCAATGTCCTTCAGTACTGGGGGTTAACAACATACCGGGGCATACTTTGATTACCTTGGAAATCATGTTTTGATAACACAAACAACAAATTCTCAACATTTGCACTTTTCCTTTCTAAACATGTTTCCAAGTGGATTTACACAAAGCATTTTCTAAAGGAAGTCATACTTCCATAATTTAGTTTCCATGTTTGAATGTATAGTTACAAACTAATTCAAATCATGCTTAAGTTTCATCAATGACATTCTATTAAAAGCTCCATGAAAAGTATACAAAAGTAAGTCAAGCATGTTTCAATGATCAACATTTATGCTTTTGAAGCAAAACAAAGGTCAAGCATAGTTCTAAAATAGATTCACTCACAATCACCAAAAGGGTTCCAAGGATTATAAGCTATTCCTATCTCCGTTTGCCCTGAAAAAAGAAATTAATAACATTAATTCATTTCCTTATACACCTTAAAAACATATCTAATTCAGTCCCATAACTCAATTCATAATAACCATATGCACTTGGGTGTAAGGTATAAAGAAATGGAAGCACATCTCCAATCTCTTGCTAGCAGTTTTTTTTTTTCTTGCACCTAAAATTCCAGGTTCAACTTTCAGCTTGGGTTCCTCAAAATTTAGCAAAACAACCACCTAATATTTTTTGATAAACCTCAAGTACAACATCTTAGCTTACTTACCTCAAAGTTTCAGCTTCTAATTCCTCCTCAAGAGCTCAAAAGAAACGGATTTCTTCACACTGTTCTGCTACCCGAGAATTATGTACCCTAAAATTCCAGGTTCAACTTTCAGCTTGGGTTCCTCAAAATTTAGCAAAACAACCACCTAATATTTTTTGATAAACCTCAAGTAAAACATCTTAGCTTACTTACCTCAAAGTTTCAGCTTCTAATTCCTCCTCAAGAGCTCAAAAGAAACGGATTTCTTCACACTGTTCTGCTACCCGAGAACTATGTACCCTAAAATTCCAGGTTCAACTTTCAGCTTGGGTTCCTCAAAATTTAGCAAAACAACCACCTAATATTTTTTGATAAACCTCAAGTACAACATCTTAGCTTACTTACCTCAAAGTTTCAGCTTCTAATTCCTCCTCAAGAGCTCAAAAGAAACGGATTTCTTCACACTGTTCTGCTACCCGAGAACTGTGAACACCTCTCGGTTTTCTGCTATTTTCTCCTCCTTCCTCTTCCTATTTTCAAAACAGCCACCCACTTTAGTATTCTACACTCAATTTATGAGAGTTTGACTCAAAAATCATCGAATTTGGTGCAGTAAATTAAGAGATATGGCTGTTTGAAGTTGATCCTCTTCCAGAAGCTTCGAGCTGGACAGCACCCACTTGTCAAAGACAAAATCGTGGCTCCACAAATTTTTGCCACCTCCTACTTCCTTATTTACATCTTAATCCCCCTTTTTTTAAAAAAAAAAAAACAAAACAAAGACAATATATTCACCTATCACATTTAGTCAACTTTACTTAAGTTTGTGAGAAATAAGAACTTTCATTCAATACATAATGCACCTAAAATTTACCCAACTTGTTAATGACCTTAACTTACTTCAATTCAACTCTTAATATGCTTATTCAATGGCTTACCTATCTCCTTATGAAGCTTTATACACATTATAGTTCACAATCCAAAAGATTCCCAAATCTCATCACGACATCTTTTAGTGCAACCTATATCAATTTGCATATGTCAAAACTTCAAATATGAGCACAATATGATCAAAAGAGAGTTTAGGGCTTACAGACATGCCTAATGCGTGAAGTCAGCATGTTTATTTAATGTGAGCTAATGGGAGTTAAACCACTAGAATCGAAAAATCTGGGAGGATTTTGTGTTAGGCTGAGCGTTTGGGGGAGCAAAATTCTTGTTGGAGCATTCTTCTTAGAAAGATAAATTTCATTCTTAATCCATGCTCGTTTTTACTATTTTGTTTAATCTATTTGTATTGCAATTATTCATGTTTGTGCATTTACTTAGCATTTGACTTGTGTTAGCAAAGTTAATATTCTTGCAATATTTTATGCTTTCAGTAGTTAAGAAAAATCCAACTATATTTTCGGTTACCTGTTGAATTTGCTAGCAGGTAACTTGAGATGAAAAGATTTATGTTACTAATCCCTGAGGAATTGATAATTTACTTATCACTTGTTGCCATTGTGTGCACTTATATAGCCATTATTGAGACTTATTGAGTGTTTATTCAATAGCGTTTTGGAGTAAACATATATGCTTGTTGTTGAGCTCTAATCATGATTTTTTATGAGTGTTGCAATATATGTGATTATGACAGGCTATGATTTGTTTTGAATAGTGATGATTTAGCGTTATATGAACACATTCTGGATTTGAGTTAAATTTAAATTTTTTCTTGAATCCCTCACATTGTGAGAGCACTTAGTCTACCTATTTATAGTTTTGAAGGCTTAGAATTGGGTTATATGATCTGCCTTGTTGTCACTTCAAAAGGCTTAGGAACTGATTAAAAGCTTAACTTAAATGATGGTTAGTAATGTTACACTTAGGAAAAGTTTCATACTTTTGCCTCTTTTCATGTTACTATTCATATCTAAAATAAAAAAAAAATAAAAAAAATGCAATAAAATTAAGGAAAAAAAGAACTACCTCTATTGTCAGTTAGGGCCACTTGTGAGTAAAAGTGCCATGGGTAAATGTCCCTGCAGTAGATGTGTGAAAGCTAGTGTCTATCCAAATAAAGAAACTTCTAAGTCTTGGGGAGTTTAACCCCATTTTAAGGTGCCCAAATGTCGTATTACCTATTTGAATGCATGTAAACCTGATGATTGAAACTTAGGCCAAAGTTCGAAAAACAAGTTGAAGGTTGTATAAAACTGTTCCGGGCTTATAAAGACTAAAATAAGAGAAGATAGCACACACACTTAAGAGATGAAAGAATTAAATTTAAATTCGCTTGATGATTAGTTGTGGGGTTATATACTTTTTTTTTTCAACTGTAAATTATGTGCTATTTATAACTTTTGAGGTTCGAATTACTTGCTTGCAGTTATAAAATTCTTAGAGATGTTTTATTTCTCTTTTGCTCGAGGTCTAACAAATATTTAAGTTTTGGGGTATTTGATAGTGCACAAAGTGAGCTATTTCTAGGGCTTATTTATTGTTAGTTTTGGTGCTTAATTGGCCAATTTTATGTGTATAATTTTTTATTTTGCAAAAATCGAACATTTGAGGCAAAACGGAGTAATAATGGCTTTATATTGAGAAAATGAGAGCAATTTCACAAGAATTGAAGAAATCAAGCAAAGAGAAAAGAAATTGAAGCCTAAAAGCTGATGAATGGCATTGAGACGCTATTTGAAGCATCTCAACGCTTGTAGATCCACTCAAGTGAGAAAGTCCAAGGGAACAATGTTGAGAAGCTATCTAGCATCTTAACTCTCGAAATACACAAAAAAAGGTGTTATTTCATTTTGTTGTAGCATCTAGACGCTGCTCGTAGTGTCTCGACACGGCTAGAGCGTCTAGACGTTGCCGCGTGGCTTTGATATAAAGTAGGGTTTGTTTGCACAGCAAAGAGAGATTTTTGGGGGTAAAAGTTTGTAGTTCACCTTTTTGACCAACTTGGAGGGTAAAGAGACCATTAGAGAGCATAGAAAATGTATTTTCAAGGCTCGGGATGGTAGAGATTGAGCTGGGAACAGAAAATCGACACAAGGATATTTATTTCTTCTCATTTCCCTGACTTTATGTCACTTTTCTTGGATTTTAGCATGAGATTATGTTAATATTCTTTGATTGTGCATAGATAAACACTTTGTTCTTAAGGATTGATGTAGCCATTGGAATTTTATGGTTTAATTAATTGAATGCTTTATTAATGCTTGTTTTCCATTCACACAATTATATTCTTAATGCTTTTAATCTATTGGTTATAGATTAATCGTTGTTTGTCTCTAAATCTTACACTCGGGAAAGGAGATTTAGATTAGACTTAATTGCATGACTAAAGTAGTTCTAAGATAAGGAGATTTAGGATCGCTTTAACAAAATAAAATTATAAAATCAATGTGCGTCACAAAATAAAATTATAAAATCAAGAGGCATCACAACGAATAATACCAAGCTCAAGGCTATTTTTGCAAAAACTTTCTTTATTCAAAGGCTTGGTAAAAATATCCGCTAATTGATTATTTGAGCTCACAAAAGCAAGAATAATATGACCATTTTGCACATGCTCTCTAATATAGTGATTCCTAATATCAAAATGTGTTTAGTTCTAGAATGTTGTATAGGATTTTTGGTCAAATTAATAGCACTAGTATTATAACAAAATATAGGCACACTATCAAACTTTAATCCAAAATCACAAAGAGTTTGTTTCATCCAGAATACACCCCAAGTATTACTTACTGATGTATACTTGCACCAGAGCATTGAGTGACAAAACTCTATGTGCCACAAATTCATTCCATAGCATCATTTTCGTCCATTTTGCCTCTACTACACCTATTTCCATTCCACTATACACACAATATCATATCATATCCATTGCCCACACCAATGTCCGTGATATAATTGTTTAACATCTTCCATATAGGGTCACCCTAATGCTAGAACATTCAGACCGACTAGGAGGAGATGATTGTCGTTAGGGGTCATGGTTGAAGTATTATGCAATGGGTTTTAGCAGATGACTGTGCAGATTGAGAGGATTGCATCATGGCCGGCTAATAAGGATGAGATGGAAAAGACCTGAAAAAAAAGGTTGTATGTGGAACTTCAAGGCATCCTTAGGTTGTCTATGGACGACGGCTTAGTTGTTGCTTAGTCTTTACTCACTGATGTCTAGTTGCTAAACTCGTTCCTTGACTTCCCAACGGATTGGAAATACAAGTACTGCATGAAAGTTGTAGCAAGAGAATTATGACCCCCTTCATTTGGAAATCTGAATTTGAATCATTTTTATCTACTTTTATTACTTACTTCTTTTGTGTGTACCACATGTTCAGTATGTTATCATCCATTACCTTCGTTTGTAATCTTTTTTTAGCCTATGCATCTTGTTTTTGTATTGTTTGCAATAATCAAAACCATGGTTATAATATAAATTTTATTTTAGAATATGCTTCTTTTTTTTTAGTTGTTCATTCCATACTTTAGCTATTGTTCTTAAAATTAGCGTCATCGTGAATGGAGTGAGAGAAATAAATTAGAGTTATTAGGAATGTACATGGTATAATACAAAATTGAATATGGATGGAGTAATTGCCTCATACAAAATAGAGCACAATATTGATATACAGGGCAATAACAATTGAACAGTTCACAGAAAAATAGAGAAAAAACATACTAAAAAGAAATTAAGCTACCCAAACTAAGGCTACACAAGCATGCATCCCAAACACAGGCTTAAAAAACCACACAACTCCCACAAATTTACCCATGGACTTCAAAAGCCTAAGTTTCTAATTCCAAACCTGTGCGCCAAATGTACCATAAGGGGTTGTTTGTGGCATGGTGTTTCATAGTTTGGGCTTTAATAAAATAAACTCATACTTGAATAGTTATTCCACTATTCAACCCCTCTCAAACACTATTCAACCCTTCAAATTGATCTCTCCATATGTGTGGGACCCACCATCTCTCTCTTATCTCTTTGTTCTCTTTTTTATTTCTTTTCTTTTTAAAAATCTTTCTAATATTGTTTTTTTAAAGAAATCATAAATGCTAATTAATAATTAACTTATGCTCTAAATAATTGGTAATTAAAATATAAATACTTTAAAAAATTAATTTTTTTTTAAAAAAAAAGTATCAATTTTATTATGAAAATATAAATTAAATAAAAATATTTTAGATACAATATTTGTATTCAAGTTAAAATTGTAATATAAAGTATACTACTACAAAATAGTTTTTTCAATAGAAAGAAATATCTTATATTTCTATTGATTAATAATATTTTAAGTTTAGATTTTTTTTTTAATTTCTAATGAAATTTTCGTGATATTTATCATATTAAAAACTGTAATATAGGCAACGATATTCATGTAATGTAAATTTAAAAAATCATAAAATTATTTTTTTTTAAACTCTCTCCCTCTCTTATTTCCTCCATGTGCCACTTACAATATTTTATTTTGAACTAAATTTCTTGTAACAAATAACAACATTATCTTTATCTAAAAAAAACTATTCCTTTCATTTATCTATATTTAATTAATAATAATTCAAAAATATATATAATTTTTTTATTTTAAGGTAAGAAAAGTATATTATAGACATATTCATATTAATATTTTAAAAATAATATTTAATTTTAAATTAACATATTAAAATTAAAAAATATATATTTTTTATTTTTAAATTAACAATATTCAAAGTAACAAAAATAAATTGTATTTTTATTTTTAATTTATTAAAATAAAATTAATAAAATTTTAAATTAGTTATAGTAAAAAAGTATTTGATTTTCAAATTAGCCACACCCAATAAAACAAAAGTATATGCATAATATTCATTTTAAACTTAGTTATATTAAAATAATATAAATGTGTTATTTTATTTTTAATTTGGCAATAACCTATAGAATATGGTTTATTTTTAATGTAATCAAAATAAAATTATAAAAGCTATGGACATTTTGCTCTCTATGTAATTTCATGCTCTAATCTTCTTTAAAAAATTATGTAACTTTTTTTTCTCATTAACTACTTTATCCAACATATGACGTTGGTTTTAATCAGTGTTGCCATTATTGTGAATGATTATTTTGAATTTAAATTTTACATGCCAGTCCATGGAAAAAAGGAGAAAAATTAGGATTACAAAAAGTAAAGGTAATGAAATACTAATTTCAAAATCGATGGAACAATTGCTTCCAAGAAAATTGTCTAAAAATTTAACTAGATTATATCAAGGTAATGTAGTGAATGTTGTGATTGTTACTATTATTGATCTAACCAATGATAGAGTAATATAATGAACGTTGCGATTATTGGACACTTTAGCTATTCTTCTTAAATTTTACGTGGCCATAAATGGAGAAAAAGGAAATAAATTAGGGTTATAAGGGACGTAGATAATATAATATCAATTTCAAAATGAATGAAGTAATTTCCAAAAAAAAAAATTACCTAAAAATTAATCTACAGTACATCTAGGGTGTTAAACAGTTCATAAAATAGCAAGAAAAAAAAGATTAAAAAAAAGACAAGCCAAAACCAAGCTATACAACCCTACATCCAAACACATACTTCAGAAACCCAGGCTACCCAATCTTGCAAACCCCAAACACAGGTTTCAGAAACCCAAGTTGCACAATTCTCTCAAAGTTACCCCTAAACTTCACAAACCCAGGCTTTTGATACTGAACCCGCGTGCCAAAAGCCCTTTAAAAGAAAAGGAAAGAAGAGAAAATAATTTCTTCCTCCACGCAGTGTACACTGCTTGAAAGAGAAAAAAGAATGATAAATTTTTATCCCGCCCCTTGAAAGAGTTCTTCTCCCTCCATTCACTAGTTGAAGCTTTAAGTATGAACATGGAATGCTACAAAGTTTTTCCCCCTCCCTCAATAATAGCCACGAAGGCCAATGCAATTGTCAAAGAACTCACCTTCTCTATTTATAGAGGAAGAAGATAAAATCACAACCAAATTTAGCAATTTAGAATCCAAACAAAATCATATTTGATTCCAAACTTATCCTAATCAAATCCTAGTTCTTATTTCAAACTCGAAAGTTGGATAGTCAATAAAATTTTCTCCAAGTTTAAATCTTCAATTTTGTTCAAAATTTGATAGAACTCAAACTCCATTCTATATTCATTCAAAACTCATTTGGATTATTCTACCTCAAGATTGAAAAAATCTTAGATTGCTTCAAGCTAAAGATCAGGTCAAATTCAAGTCAAAATTTAGTGGGATTTGACCCCAAATAAAAATTTGATTAAAACTCAAATTCAAAATCCATTCCAAATTCAAGTCAAAATTCTATAAAGTAAAAAAAACTCATAAAATTTAAAATTTACCTTAAATCAAAATTTAATTTGGGCATAATCTAAATTTTATCCCAAATCAAAATTTGATTAAAATTCAAATTCAAATTATATTCCACGCCAAAATTTGGTAGGATTTTACATCAAATAAAAAATTGGGTGTAATCCAAAATTTATCCCAAATCAAAATTTGACTAAAATTCAAATTTAAATTCTATTCCAAATCCAAACCAAAATTTGGTTGAATTTTATCTCAAATCGTAATTGGGCATAATCCAAAATTTCTCCCATCAAGATTTGGTAAGATCCAAATTCAAAATTTACACTAAATTCAAGCTAAAATTTAGTAGAACTCAAATTTTACCCAAAGTCAAATTCTGGGTAAAATCTAAATTTTACCTGAAGTTAAAATTTGGGTACAATCCTAAATTAATCCAAAATTAAAATCTGAGTAAATTTCAAAGTCAAATTCTACTTCAAATTCTTGAAAAAAAAATACTCCAAATTCATATAAAAAAAATTGGGTAGAATTTTAACCTACTCTAAATTCAATTTGGAATTAAGTAAGAGTATAAATTCTACTAAAATTCAAATCAAAATTTCTACCAAATAAAAAAAATTAAATTTTGACTGACATTCATATTTTGATTAATTGGCATAAAAAGTGTGACAAATAACAAAAAAACAAAAAATTGAAGTAAATTCACATTTTGATTAAATTGACACATTGAAGGGAGTCAAAATCATGAATACATATCTTATATTTTGATTTCAAATTAACTTTTTCGAGATTCACCCACACATACTTGTGCATAAATCTAGACAATGGAGAATTTGTTGGATGAGAAAATTATGCCAATCACAAATTGTCACGTCATTATTTGTAAATTAACGACAAAATCACATATTATTAAATTTAGTACCAATTATATAAATTGGCATGTTCATATGCTTCAAGCAAGACACGTAAATACCATTAGGGCCAACAAAAGAAGAAAAAGATCTTCACTTCAACATTTGAAGTATTAAGTTTCGTAAGGAAGGATAACAAGTGGAGAAAGAAGCTTCAAGGCAACATGAAGATACCAAATCTTAAAAGTTTCAACTTTGGGGTTATTTGGTTGTTCATCTTGTAAATGATCCTTTCAACCTTATTTGTATTTTATTTGTAATATGTTATTAAGCTCTTCGGCCAAAAGTAGAGTTAAATGTGTTTAATCGACCCATTTTAAAAAATCTTCATATAACTTGTAACTAAACACTATTCATGAGTAAATTTATATTCCAAGATGTTTTTGGGTTTCCAAGAATGACCTAGATTTGAAAAACATATTTTTTTTTTACCATTTTTTATTATTTTTTATTTTTTATTGGGACCCACGCAATGTTCGAAATGTCGATGTCGATGGAAATGTTGAGGTTTAAATTTTATGGAAATGTCGATGAAAATTTTGGGAAAATTTATAGAAATCGTGGAAATTGATGGAAATTGTTTGAATTAGCCAATGAAACTTTGATTGTGGCTTAATTAGACTATAATTGACAATTTTTAAGCATCACATCTAAAAACTAAGATAATATTTAGATATAAATATCGATTGAAATGTCGATGTGAGCAAGAATTTAAGAAAAGAAATATAGAAATTGATTAAAATTATTTGAAGTATTTCATGAAACTTTAATTATGGCTTAATTATACCATAATTGATTTATTTTAACATCATATAATATATCTAAAATATATGTAATATTTATATTCAATGAGACTTTAATTATGATGATTTAATCAAACTATAAATATAATTAACCATTCCTAAATCCTAATTGACTATATAAAATAATATCATAGATTGGTAATTAGAGAATATATGACATATTTATATGTGATAAAGTAATCGTGAATTGCTTAATATAAAATGTACATGTCTAATACCAAAACGAAGACCTTGGAGCAGGGGTGGATCCACGAAGGGGCCGGGGGGGGGGGGGGGGGGGCACGTGCCCCCCCTCAACTTGAAATAATTATTCTATATATATAAAAGTTAGCCTCCAAAGATCAAAATTTTCCTTTGGCTCGTTGGCTCTTGCCTTTGTTTCTGTTTGGTGCCCCCTGCACCTAGTTCTGTGTTTGAATCCAAGTTTTTGCAAAATTTATTTTGGTAGGTTAGACTTGTATTCTGTGATTTGTAGATTGGTTTTGATGAATAAAATATATATTTTTCATTTTTAATAAAAAAATATATTTTGTTTTTGCAAATTAAATAATTTAGACTCTTTATAGTAAAAAAAATAAGATTTTTTTTTCTTGGAAGCTAGTAAAGATAAGATTGTTATGTTCATGTTTAGACGTTTTTATCACCAAGCTTACCTAATAACAAGATTTTCAATCCTCAAAATAAGAAAACAAAATAAAATAAACAAGATTTTCATTCTTTTAATAAATTTAAATTCATCTACGAGATAAAAAGAAGGTTCAAATATTATCTTGATCTTTGTACTTTAGGATTCATTCTATTTTAGTTCATGTATTTTCAAATATTCAGATTTATCCCTTATATATTCAATAAATCTTTAAATTAGTTCTCATTATTTAATTTGAAGATATTTTTCATAGAACTTGTTAAAATAATAATAATAATTTTCATTCCATAAAAGACATCATGTTAATAAGTTTTCAAAATTTATAAAACGAAAGCTAATAGATACTAAATTTATTTTGAGAAAGTTAATCATAAACTAACAATAGAAATTGATATTAAAATTATTAAAAGTACAATGATTTTATTTAAACATTTGAAGTATATGAACTACAATAGAATAAATGCTAAAGTACAAGGACCAAATTGATATTTTAACCTAAAAAGAATATTAAATAAGTTTTTGATAAATATATAACAATGGGATAGAAATAGTTAAAAATATTTTTAAATTTTTGATAAATTGTTTTTAGAAAATTAATTTCATATAAAGAAATTTAACTCAATTTTAGAAAAATTTTACTACCTATTTCAAGTTTCATTGTTTTTTCTAGTATATTTATTTTGATAATTCAATTATATAATTTTCTAGCTTAAATTTATTTATATATAAAGTGATATTTTTAGTCTCTATATTAAATCATACCCAATGGTTTATTATAATCTAGTAATCGATATTACATGATTTGAATATTGCAAGCAACGCATCTAAAATTACATTTATATGAACTTGTGACCCCCTTAACATAAAATCATGGATCCGCCACTGCCTTGGAGCATCTAATCCAAATTCTTAGGCCCCGTTTGATAACCATTTGGTTTTTGGTTTTTGGTTTTTGGTTTTTGGTTTTTGGTTTTTGATAATTGTGCTTGTTTTCTCACCATTTCTCTACAATGGGTTTCATCTTCTCTACAACGGTTTCCATATTTCTTAAGAAAATACTTGAATTCTTAGCCAAATTCCAAAAACAAAAACAAGTTTTTGAAAACTACTTTTTTTAGTTTTCAAAACTTGGCTTAGTTTTTGAAAACACATCTAAAAAGTAGATAATAAAACATGAAAAGTCATAGGTGGAAGTAGTATTTATAAGCTTAATTTTCAAAAACCAAAAACCAAAAACCAAATGGTTATCAAACGGGGCTTTAATAATTCTGATAGAAATTACAATATTGCTCTCAAGTCATCCTATATTGAAAATGTTGAATATAGTTGGTTACATGAAAACAATATGACTCATACGGCTAACATATAGACCCTATTCGTGGATACATCTCGTCAGTCGATAGTCCTTGATTTTCAGATGGATGATAACTTTATGGTGGAAAGTTAGGTTGGACATTGCTATGACTAGGACTTGAAGAATCATCATAATTTGAGTAAGAATAATTACCTTGACCATAGCCTTGTTGTGTGTTATTGCTGCTAATGCTCATAATTTTCATACTTGAAAGTAAGGAATTCTCATCCTAATTTGTCGAATAAAAATATCTTGCATCTCTATGTTGATAGAACGGTTTACCAATAGCAGCAATCCCCTTACCACCCTTTCGAGATCCGCGGTCCTCCTCTTGGATGACATGGTCAAATCTAGCCTCACAGGAAAAAAGACTTATTCCTAGTTCATTAGATTGTTCTTCCGTAGCTTGGTAAGCACTTGAAGTCCCAGCATTTGTATCACCTCCTCCACCATATGTATTATCATCATCATTTCCATCGTCCGCACTGTCATCGTCTTCGTCATTTGCCAACTTACCTATACGAAGCTTTTTTCTCACTTTTAGAAGTTCCGCTTCAGAATAACCAACTTCTAAACAAACATTAAATTGACAGTCATTTAATTGGTCGTCAGGCATCCTAACTTCTTTGTTTATTACTTGTTCCACATTGATATCAATTTTTGCAGCCATGTTGGCAATATTGGGGTCTGGATTGCCAGACTCATCATCCAAATGTGCTGGTCGGACCCATTGAAAAAGTGGGTCATCACCATCATCGTTTGGATCTGCCACGACATCTATCAAATCGATGTAATCTTTTTTTGCTACTTTTCACCTTTGGTCCCCATATCTCTAAGCTTTAATTTCATGTTGTAGTAGCAAAAAACAAGTTTGTGGAGCTTTTCGTAAGCTAACTGATTACGTTGCTTTGTATGGACTAAAGCAAACGTACTCCAGTTCTGCTCACATGCAGATGACAAAGCCATTAGAGACAAAACCCGCGTAGCTAGCTTCTGTATTGTAGGAGCACATTTACCATACATGCCCCACCAATGGGCTACACAGACACAAAAAAATAATAATAGATAAAAAATTAATATTTTTCTTATATTTACTTAACTTAATTGGTAGTAGATGACTTACATGGTTGCAATTTGTTTCCTGATTTTATCGCACCTCGTTCTCCAAAACTCATTTTGGCATATCTAAAATATATAAGTTGCATTAAAAGATTATGTATTAGGTGAATCTATATGAATTCAAATTTAGATAATTATCTATTGATATTCCAAAATCTTCAGCATTTGGAGAATTTGGAAATACTTTATAATGTACTGTATGTACAGCCTCAATCAAATTGAAATCCATTCCAATACCATGAGTGTATTGATATTTTGGATTCAAATAATGAGCTACAAATGATATTATATTACAATTTGGTTAGTAATATTAAAAATTCATAATTGATGTGATGAATAAAATTGACAAATTCAATTTCCAAATTAGTTCCCAAGTAGGGGTGTTCCCTTATGGTCAACTTAAATACCCAAACCTAGACAAAACAATCTTTAGAAACAATCATTTAGCCAATTTGTTCATGCTAAGCTAATAGTAATCAACGAGAGTGAATAAAATTAACTAATTCAATTTCTAAATTAGTTCCCAGGTAGAGGTGTTTCTTTACGGCCACCTTAAATACCTCAACCTAGAAAAAACTATCTCTGGAAGATAAATTATATTCAATTTATTTAAATTTATTAGTCTAATAGAATAGTAATACAATTTTACCTGCAACATGAAGATGATGATAAAGTGTCTTGTCCTATCAATTTTCAATTACTTGGTTGACCCAGCCTCTGCCTTTGATCTGACTGATTATAGATTTCAAATTTTCAACCGAGCTATAGATAACAGGCATTGGAACAACCTCAAAGTCCATAATTCGAAGAGCAATGTACATTGGCTCAAAAATATTGACATGCTCTCCACTTGATCCCAAAATAAGTTATTCAATACGCGAGATTCAATTTCTTTGCCAATTTTCGTCCGACTCAACTTGTCATTAAACCATGTATCATCAGTGAATAGCCGTTTTAATCTAGCTTTCTTCTTCAACATGCTACTTAATGCAAGATAATTTGTTGTGAATCTAGTGGCACCAGGTCAGACAATATCACCTTCACATATCTCGTGCATTTTACTAAGTAACCATCCATGATTATATATATAATTGGTCACCCCTCATGCAGCTCTAATAATATTGTCTATTGAGACCTTTTTACCTATATCCTCAAACATTAAATCTATGCAATGGGCTACACAAGGTGACACACCCCATCCCAAATTACTCTAACTAACCTAGGACGTGGCATGTCGACATTAGATCCCTACTAGACTACAGAATCTAATGCCAAACTTTGCAAGACAAAAGTTATTTTTGAAAACCACAAGTGGCTAGCAAAAACTTTGTAGATACAAAATTCATAAAAAAAAAATCGGCAGAGTTTTCCCTGAAAACTGAGTAAAACACACCTGAAAGAAATATATACACTCCAAAATTAACATGTTCAAACTACAACCACCATTTCAAAAATTCAACACAATCCCACAAACTTAAAAGTAGATAGACATGTGGGTTTCAAATTACAAACCAATGGAAATCCCAAAATGGTGCTAAGTCATTCAAAACGTACTAGCCACATTAGTTACAAAAGAAGCATTTGTAATTATGTACATACAAAATGATATGCAAAATATTAGGCCTAGTGGCAGATATCGACTTCTGTAGGCATGTTAGAAATTCAGTCACTACCTGGAGGAAAATTTTAGGAAGAAAGAATGAGCTAATAGAGCCTAGTGAGTGGTAAGTTAATAGGAAAAATAATCTCTCGACAAAAACCTTTTATATTAAAAAGGAATTCAAAGTTCAATAAAACTTTATCAACTAAGCACAATCTAAATACACAAGATAAGTAAAACATTACAGAGATTTGCAGTAATAACTCTTAAAAGAAAGCACAAAATAATAGGCCAACAAAACTCATCACCAAACTCGTACCCAAATCCCTACCATACTATGCATCAAGTAATCTCCAGATACATAGCAGAGCAAATTATGTCATACGTGCACGTAAAACAAACTCTAACATCTGTAATGCCTCAGGTCCAGGATTTGGACCAAGATTTGGAATCCGGATTTGGCACCTAATGGCCCCGGCATTCCCCTGCATCCCCTGCGGCATGAGCACACTAGCATACTATAGAAACACATTCTCATAGCATGCGGGTAATAACCATGGGTACAAGCTCTAGTGGTTTGAAAATAATTTCTATATAATAATCATCGTAAGTTCTCAAACACCACACATTCTCAAATTGTGGTTTTATAACTTTAAGCCATAAGTCAAAGATCAACTAAAATCATGATCTGAACTTTGAATTCTAAAACTCAAGTAGTCCAAAATCAGGAAATCCTCTCTTCACTTTCCTCCTCTTCCTCTCTTTACGTGGTATATTGTCCAACAAAACCCCTCCTTTTTGTTTTATTAAACAATATGTATTTATTAAAGCCACATGTTTTTATTTAATAAATAAATATATTTATCCCACTTTCTCTTTCTTTAATTTCCATTATTTAATTAATAAATTGAAACCAATCCTTATCTTCCAAACTAAAACCATAATTATCCAAATTCCTAATTTCTCAAATTTCATACTTTCCAATTATATATATATATATATATATTCCAAAAGGTAGAAATAGGTATAACACAAGGGGTCCAATAAATATTATTTTTTTCTCATTATCAATTCTCCAATTTTCTTGAAAGCAGAGCCATTGTCTGCCACAATTTAGTCTATGTTCTCACTCCCTATCTCTCATACGACATTCTTCAAGAAATTATAAATATATTTATGGTCTTTAACTTGTTTAGAAGCATCAAATGACCTTAAGAAGACGGTAGTACCATCAGAATAGACCATAAAATTGATGATGGATAATTTTGTTGGTCCTGTCCATCCATTAGACATGATCGTCCAGCCAAAAGTTTCCCACTTTTTTTTTTCTGTTCCTGAACATATTTTTCCATATTTTCATACTCCATATCCAAATATTTATTGCGCGTTTCGTACGGTGAGGGTACTTCATCTCCCATACGTAAAAAATGAAAACTCATTTGAATTAGGATTTATGTAAGTATAATTGTATTACAAAAAACAAACATGTTTGAAAATAGTTAATAAACACACTTACCAGCTTTTTGTATTCCCACAATCATATTTTTAAAATGATGCGACTTTAGTTTATTGGGTGCGATATTGTCATAAATAAAAAAAAGAGAGATTAGGCATCCAACATTTTGTCTAATGGCTCCTCTTGACAACATATCCTTTAAATTTTTTTATTTAGCTCCTTCAAACATGTAGTATGAGGGCTCGTTCATACTACTAGACTATTGGAATTGACTAGAGCCTTGACCTCGCTCAAGTCCACTTTGTAGCATATTTTCCTCCTTTTGGGTCATCTTTCTTGAGTTACATATAACTTCACGATACTGTTTTCTTTCTGAGTAACTCATAGTCATATCAAAGACTTCAATATCCTCATCACTACTGTCATCAACTTGATGACCTTTCAAATTGGATCGTAAATCCTTTTGAATTTCTTTCATTTTCTTTGATTCTCTAATTTTTTTCATCTCCTTCATTTTCAATTGATTTGCAATTTGTTTCTTCACCTCTGATGGCACATTCAAACAGGGTTTGGTGTTCTTTTTGGGATAATTTTTAGATAAATGATGTTTGAATCTGGTGATGCCACCGCTTTTAATCACCAACTAGAAAAAATTGCATATAGTGCCAGATTTGTTTCCATCCAATGGAATGCAATAAACCCAAGCTGGATCTGAACATCCTCCTTCCATCTACGAACACTATTAATAAACCAAAAAATACTAATAAATATACAATCTATACTTTTTAAAAACTAATATAAAATTATCACCACTAACAGAATATATTATTTACTTCACAAACATATAATTTTACAAACATTAAAAAAAATTGAATAAAAATGACTAGCTCCATTTCCAATTTAGTTCCCAGGTAGAGGTGTTCTTTTATGGTCAACTTAAATATCTCAGCCTAGACAGAACGGTGTGTCAGAGAATAAAGTATAGTCAATTTATTCAAATTACAATAAACTAGTATATAAATGAATTATTTAATTCATAAACAATATAAATAATAAGAAATTTATAAAATTAAGAAACATAAGAAAAATCACTTCAATATCAATCCATAATAATAACAATTATAACAAAAAGAAGAAAGATAGATTACGCAATGAAGATAATAATAACAATTAAATAATGAACATAGATTAAACAAAAAATAATAACAATTATATAACAAATAATATTAATAATAAACAACCATTAACTAACAAAGATAGTTTAAATGAACTAAAAAATAATCTATATTATTAATATAACAAAAGTTAAATAATAATATAAAGAGATAATAACCTTGAAAGTTGAAACTTAAAAGTAATGTAGATAGACTAAAAAGTAAATTAGAAGCTAAAACTCCTAATTTAAGAAATGAATTTAAGAGAATTAGAGAGAAATTGAGAGCCCGTTTGATAACAATCCCGCTTCCCGTTTCCCGTTTCCGTTTCTCATTTTTTAAGAAACGGGCTTGTTTGATAACCATTCCTATTTCTCGTTTCCAAAATTTAAAAAAATGTTTCTCATATTAGGCCCAAATATTAGAAACAGAAAAAATGAGTTTCTTTTGTTCCGTTTCTTTTCTAGCCTCATTCTGTTCCTCTTCTCGATTTTTAGGGCATCATTAAACAAGACCTTCTCCTTTCTTCTTTCGTTATGCTTCTCCTCTCGATTTCGAACAGCAGTCTTCGCCTCTCTTCTTTCGTTCTGCTTCTCCTCTCGATTTCGAATAGCAGACTTTGCCTCTCGCCGCCCGCTTTCTTCTTGAACAATCGATCTTCGCCACGGTAATTTCTCTACGCCTTTCCAGTTTCATTTTTTTTTCATTATCAAATGTTTTATCTGTTATTACTCGAATCTGGGATTATTCTGCAATGTGGTGTTATTCATTGACTTTCTGTATTTATGCGCGATTGATAGCACTAACGAGTTGAGATCTAAACTCGTTTTCTTGAAGCCTTGTTGCAGTTCAATTTCTTCTTCGTCTCTCTTCTCCTTCTATCTATTTTCCTCTGCTTTTTCCCTCTAGAATGACCTCGATTTCTAGGGATTTTGGTTTTTCTGTTTTCTTCAAATTCTAATTGTGTGAAGTTCAGCGAATTACTCTTTTTTTTTTTGTTGGGTTGAATTTTGAAGCAGACATTGTATTCTGGAAGTATGTCTTTATTGCAATTAGATGCCCTGCTTTAGTAATATACTGCTCAATGGAAATGGAAGTTCACTTTTGACATGTTTCATATTTGTTATAACTTATTTTTGGATTTAATTCTTGGGTTCTTTAAAAAGAATTAATCATTTTTTTTTGGGTTTCTAATAAAAATAGAGTAAAGAAAACCAAAAGAGAGATTAGAGAAAAGAAAAAAAGGTTTTGAGAGTGACTTGAGTTTGTGTGTGTCTGCCTTTTCCTTCTTTTTTGGTGCTATGTTGTTTTCTTCTTGTTGTAAGTAATACAAAGATTAGAGATTTGGGATGGAGTTGGATAAGTTTTAATTGTCTTGAATGATTTTAGCAATGAATCAATGATCGTCAAGATGATCTCTTCAATGATTTTAGCAATGAATCAATGATCGTTGAAGATTCACAGAGTTTGCCGGACAATTTACAGAGTAATATAATTGAGTTAGATGTGAGCCAACATCATTTAAGGCGAATGGCTCGAGTAAGAGACAGCATTGCAGATCAAATATGGGCAACATGTGAAGGATAAATACAATTTTATTATTGTTTTTAATTTTGCATCAAAACTTACTTGTAATAGATACTATTTTTTAGTATAATTTGCATTAGATGTGTTTTTTTAATGATGTTACATTGATAATTAATTTTAATATTATTTTAATGCATGCTATATCTTTTTTATATTATACATATTAAACTCTATTTATACTAAAAAAAGGGGAAAAATCAAGAAACGAGAAACAATTATCAAACAAATTGTAACGACCGGTTTATTTAGAAACAGTAATTTCGAATTATGGAAATCAAGATGGATAAATTTTTTTTAAGTAAATTGATTTATGAGTAAATTTGAAATTTTGGAAGGTCAAAAGGGCAAAATGGGAAGTTGAAATTTTTTTTAAATAATCCCCCATCCTTATCCATTATTATTTTTTATTATTTTATTATTTAATTATTATTATTATTATTATTTTTTATTTTCTTCATCTTCTTCCCCGAAACTTCCCCCCCCACCGAACACTCTCTCCTTCTCTCTCTCCCTCCCACCGGACTGCAGCCTCACCGCCGAGCACCATCTTCGCCGCCGGTCTCCTTCCCGTTGCTCTCTCTCTCTCTCTCTCTCTCTCTATCTTGCGAACGCCGGCCGCACGAAGCTCGACGGAGAGCTACCATCACGCGAGTCTCCCAAGCCTCGCCGGAATTCGTGAGCTACGTCTCGCCTGAAGCCGTCGACCTGCACGCCTAGCCTCGCCGAACAGAGCAGCTCGCTGCCGTGGAGTGTTCGAAGCCGTCGCGCACGCCCTCTCCGCAAGCTTCAATTTTCGTAGGTCATCGCCGCACCTCTGTTGTCTGTCGCCGGTGAAGCCCACTGTAATTTGCTGCCGAACGTCGAGCCGCACGCCGTCAGCCACTGGAACTCACGAGCAGCACAAATCCCTCGCCGGAAAACACCATTTCAGCCGCGATTTCAAGGTGGGTTTTCGATTCCATGAGATGTTTGGCGTTTTGGGCTCGAATTTGATTGATTTTCAGCAAAATGACCTCGGATTATTGTAGATCGGGCTGCAACACACCAGAAACGAACCTCACGCGCCGATCGGAAGCCCCACGCGCCGCCGTCCGCCGCTGCACGCGCCGCCGTGCTCCGGTCACGCGCCGCCGCTCGCCGGAGTTGGGTAAAAATTGCCATTTGGTCCGTTTCGTCGAGTTATTAATGATAGAATGTGTTTTAGCGTAATTCGGATGATTTAAGACACATTTAGAACACTTTTTAGGCGATTTGTCGAGGACCTTGGATCGTACTTGGAGTGGGAACTCAAGAAGCTCATTACTAGTGAAGAAAGGGTATTTTAGTAAGTAAAGACTTAAGGTAAGGGATCTCACAACGAAAGAAGTTTTCAAAACCTTGAGCTAGCTCTATATTTACTTTGAAAGTTTATGTTTTTTCGTGTTAAGTATTTAAGAAAGAAAGTGTATTATATGTATGTCTTTGAAATGCGATTGTCTTGATTTATGCATTCATAACTATGTTCTAAAACGAATGGGACCTCATGCATTTGTTGTGTGCTCATGAAAAGATTTATGTAGGCCGTGACGATAATTATCCCAAAAGTTTTATGTGGGTTTTGAGGGAACCCGAGTCTTCGGACTCTCTATGCTCCCGGGGTTCGAGAGTGCCCCCACGATGGTAGCCGACGGGCTTGAGTCTTCGGACTCCACGATGGTAGCCTACGGGCTGAGTCTTCGGACTCCACGATGGTAGCCTTCGGGCTGAGTCTTCGGACTCCATGATGTATGTTAGCTTTCGAGCTTAACTCTCAGAGGTAGGGAGGACTCTATTCGATGGAAAAACTGTCTTCGGACTGTTCACGAGGCCCTCGGGAGAATTTAATCGTTCACGAGAGCCGCGAGGAAAAGTACATGGTTTATAAAAGGAATTTTAGGTCCCCTACTAAAGCGAATGGTTTACGATGGTTTTATGATTTAAAATGACATGTTGCATGTGATTGAAACTCTTATTTTGAAACTATGATTGACTTACTGAGTATTATTCGTTAATACTCACCCTTTTCCTTTTTAAAATGTTTTCAGGTAAGGCTAAGATCGGCCCTAGCGCGTGACCGGAGATCAGCTACTCGAGTCATGGGAGCCGACCGATCGCAATTCCGCTTCTTTTATGTTTCTAGATGTACATAGAACTCATGTCAAGTTTTTTTTTTTTAAATGTTTAGGAGGATGTTTCAAAATCTTTTAACATTTCTTTGTAAATCGTGCACGTGTATTTGGTTTCTGCTGTTTGAACCCTAGCATCATATTGAGAAGTTTGTTGGATGCTAGGAGGTTGTTTGAAAATCTTAGAAGTGTGTTTTCTATGTCTTATTAGGTAAGGGTCAGATTTTTGGTTTTCGTGTAGTTACGCCGTTATGTTGCCGAAATTTTTGGTAATATAGCGACGTGACTTAGTAATGACTCTTAGGTAGCGTGTTGAGCCTATAGGGTCGTTACACAAATATCTATTCCTGTTTCTCTTTTTTCAAGAAACAGGAAACATAAATAGTTATCAAACATATTCCTGTTTCTAGTTCTTAAAAAATAGGAAACAGGAAACAGGAAACAAGAAACGGAAAACAAGAAACAGGAAACAAGAACGTTATCAAACGGGGCCTGAGAGAATTGGAATTGGAGAGAATTGAGAATTGGAGAGAATTGAGAATTGGAGATTGAGTTGTTGTGGTGAAGAAGAAAGTGAAATGAAGTGGGTATTTATAGATGGTAAAAAATAATAAAAAATGTACAAAAATAAAAATAAATAAAAATATCTTTTGTGATTTAAAATATGTTTGGGAAATTGAATTTTTTTATTTTGAAATTTATAAAAATTGATGGGATTTTGATGTGAAAGTGATAATTAAATAAGATAATTAAATGAAAATATTAAAAAAAATGAAGAAAAAAACACACAAAAGAAATATTTATTTTGTTTAAAATTTTAAATTAAAAAAATAGAATTATAGAAATATGTAAAACTTTGGCTAAAAATTGAGATTTGAGAATTGTATTGTATAAGTAAGAGACTTAAGAGTAAGTAGTAAATTAATAATTTAATATTAATAATAGAGTGTATGTATTTGTTTATAAAAAAAGAAATACAAAAACCAAAAAAAAAAAAAAAAAAAAAAAAAGAGAGAAGACATTTGATTGAGCTAGCATTGGCGTGTGTCAGCAAACTACCATTGGCGTGCACGGTTTCTCATTTCACAATTCACACTAAAAAAAAAAAAAAAAGAAACATCGACGACATTTCGTCGAAAGGGGGAGAAAACGACATTCCCCCCTAACAACATGTCAAGTGTGTCGACATGTAGAAATGTCGACCGATATTTTACACACTGGACCCACGTGATAAGAAACCTCTTTTGTCCTTATTCACTAATGAAATGAAATTAATTCTCACCAATTTTTTTACCTAATTTTACCTAACACCAATTTCAACCATTTTCAACTCATTTCAATGTCAAATAAACTGCCTCACATGGTTTGTTCCCTGAGGAAAAAAGTCAAAATATGCTTTTCACTTGGTAGTCCCACTCTAAAGTCCATATTTTTAACGTTTTGAAAGAGGTATGTAATAAACTGACATATTCTACATGGTGATCTTGTTTTTACACATTTTAAACACACACACATTTTTGGGACATTGAACTATGTATTTTTTTTTATTTGAAATTTTGATAATGGGCCATGTCTGGAAGTTTACACAAAAAGAAGTATGAATCTCGCCATTTCTTGGTTTTCCCACCAAGATTTATTGGTCAATTTGATAGGATTTCTTGGTCGATCCGACCAAGAAATTTTCCAAAAAAGTTTTGTTGAGGATATAGTTGTGGATTTTGATTCTCAATTTCCCTATTGAGATTTCCTGGTTGGTTCGACCAAGAAATTCTCCAGAAGAGTTTTGTTGAGGAGATAGCTGTGGATTTCTACAGTTTTAATTTAAAGCTAGAGATTATGAATTTGTATGGCCTAATTGATTAATTGTAGATTTAATCTTCATTATGATAGCACACAAAATGTGCTATTTTTAGGCATTATTTTATTGCTAGTTTTGTTGCTTAATCTGTTACTTTCACGTTCATATCTATTTTTTTCTTTTTTCTTTTTTTTTTTTAAATAGAGCATTTGTAGCAAATTGGAATTTCTAGAAGAATTATGGTGAAAATTGGGCTAATTGGACATGAATTTAAGAAGCCAAGTCAAGAGAAGGAGGAAATCAAGCTAAAAATCCCAAGGGGATAGCATTGAGACGCTATCAGAGCATCGAGACACTCAAACCTGTAGCATCCAAGCCACAAGTCCAGCACTAGTAGCATTGAGACACTACTTTGCGCGTCTCAACGCTACAATAATATGGTTTCCGTAAAAAAAAACATGTGTGCGAGCCTCAAACAGTGCACTTCCATCTAAAGCATTGAGATGCTACTTGGAAGTGTCTTGACGATGCCATTCCTTTCGCGATTATTTCCTTACTTAAGGATAGCATCTCAATGCTGTGACAATTTCCTATATATATTCATCTTTTGCAATGGTTTTGGGGGAGCCAATTTGGAGAATCGCAATGCTAATTTCAAATTCTACCCAATTTTGAGAGTTAGAGAGCCTTTGGAGCACAAAAAATAAGATTTTGGAGCTTGTGATCATGGAGATTGCAACAGGGATGGGGGATCAACAAGCCATTCTAGTTTTTCTCTTCTTTCTTTTTTATTTTAGTAGTTTTTCTATGGAGTTGTTGTTGAATTTAGTGGTTGTAATAGTAAACATGAGTGGCTAAATTCTTTTATCTTAGGAGTTGATGTAGCCATTTGACCTTATGATTTGATTAATTGAATTTCACGATTGATTTTCTTAATTCCATTTATGTTTTTATGCACTTAATGCTTTTAATCTCTTGATCACAGATTAATTGTTGAATTGGTCTAAATTCATGCTTGATAAAGGGGTGGTTTAGACTAGAACTTAATTGCATAACTAAGGGTAGTTCTAACTTGTCAATGATTAGGGCTCCTTTAGAGGTTGTTATAAGAAGAGTCCTAATGCCTTGCATGTTATTAAAAGCTAATCAGTCATGTCAATTTTATAATATTGCAAGAGAATTACTTGTCTTCATTAGAATCATTTATGATCTTTGACTTCTTGACTTATGAAATGTTTTCATAATCAATTTGGGTTGTTTAATTAATTGAATCGTTGGTCTAGTTGGTGAAATCAATTTCCTAGGATATTTTTCTCATGATTTGTCTCAATTTTTATTTTCAGTTATTGCTTTAGTTTAGTTTTTTACTTCAACACACGATTTCTTTCTCTAAATAAAATTGGGTGATTGTATTTATGGTATTTAAGTGGAGCTAGAATTCCAATTCTGAGGATGATACTCATACACTCTTATCACCACTATATTAAATCATGACTCATACATACACTTGTGGTATTGCATTGAAAATCAGGCAACACATTAGAGAATTGATTTGGAATCTGTACTGTGGAAAATTCTCCCTATTTCTGGTTCTTAAGTTCTTTTCTTAATATTAAAGTTGCATTGAAGACTTAGAGCTCCTCTTTATTCTTGAATCTTTATGACATGGAGATATGATATACTTTCTGCTTCTGCTTTGTTCTAGACTTGCTTGATTGGGATTTCTTGGTCGGTTCGATCGATCAGACTCTTGTTATTCGTCCTCAAAGATTTTGAAATCAAAACCCCTTTTTTACCCAAACCATTTGAGATAAAAAAAAAAAAAAAAATGCAAAATCAAAAGCAAACGTACCTTCAACGATAATTCACGCGTCTTGCTCAGAGTTCAAATGCACCAGAAGCTTGGACAAAGAAGATGGAAGATGAAGATAAAAGAATAAAGCTTGAAAAAGGGAGGGAAGATGAAGAGGAGAAAGAAGGGTGTTTTTTTTTTCTTTTAAAAAATTATAGCGGATGAGTCATTTTAATAGCATAATTTAACAAATGTCCAAAAGTATCATAATTATCATTGGTAGGTTTTTACTCATTGATTACTCTTTTCCTCTTGCCAAAATACCCTTGCATGTAATTAATGAAATCATATTTAATATAATATTTTGTTTTATTATTTAAGGTTTTGACGAATTTCAAATAAGAAAATTGCATGGCATAATTAATATTATTTATATTTTTCCAATCAATTATATCCCAAATTGATGGTTCTGATTTCCATAATTAAATAAATCATTTACCAAAATCGTCCAATTAATTATATTTTCGATTTTTCTAGATTTTCTATTTTTTTTTTGCCAATTTTTCAACTTTCCGCTTTTACATTTGACTTCATGTTTCTATGTAAGTTTTTGCTCATTGATGCATATTTGTTTGTCTTTGTCTTTTCTAACATATAGTTTTGTTTTGCTCATTGTAGTCGTATATTGATAGCATGTATTTATGCTATCTTATTTCATATTATTTATGCTAGTTTTGTGATTATTTCGTGAGCTTTTATGCTTATTTCTCTTAATTTTGTAGAAACTGAGCTTGAGGAGCAAAACCAAGTATTTGAGAATATTTTGGTGGATATTGGAGCCCTTTGAAGCTTAATTGAAAATTTCAGAAGATTAAAGATGTTATTTGAGCATAAGGCACGTTCCGAGAGATTCTACATTGAATCACGGTTCCAACGCATCGAACCAGAGGTCATTCGGACACCCAAGCGAAGAGATATAACAAAAATGGCCAGTGCTGTCTGGAGGATAGCGTCGAGACGTTGTCTATAGCGTCGCGATGCTACGAAAATGCAAAAAATGCGCGGAAATCATTTTTTGCAGCGTTGAGACACTGGCTCGAGATTTTCTATAAAAACATCATTTTTTGCGCCGTTTTGGGAGGCCAATCCGAGAGTTGGAGCCCTACTCTCGATTCCAAGCTAAAATTGAAGGTTTAGGGAGCAATTGGGAGCGTTTGTGGAGCATTTTTGAAGATCCAAAGCTCAAGGGACGTGGAGATCACGACGGGAACGCGAGATTGACCATTGTTTGCTAATTTCTTCATTTTTCTTAGTTTTAGTTTCTGTTTTGTTGCTGTAAATTAGGAACTTAGAGGTTTTATTGTATGAATATTATTAGTATCTTTGTTCCTAATACATGGAGTTTTGATGTAGCCCTTAGACTTGAGGTTTTAATTGATTAAATACCTTGATTGAATGTTTTTTGTTTCATTCATGCTTTTATGTATTTAATGCTTATAATCTCTTGATCAAAGATTATTTGCTTTATTGGTTTGAATTTGTGCTTGAAAAAGTATGGTTTAGGCTAGAACTTAATTGCATGACTATTTGTAAATTCTTGCATGAAAATAGAGAATTCTCTTAGAAGCCCTTAAAAGAAGTTGCTTAAAGCCTTGCATGTTATTAAAATCTAGATAGAGATATTAGGTTTATAACATTGCATGAGAGTTAATTGTGCTTGAAAGAGTAAGTTAACACCCACACTTCTTGGCTTATGGAATATTTGCATGACAAACTTGGTAGTTTTCGCTGTAAGTCTAATTGGTAAAATTGATTCCTTAGGATATCTCTCTCCTATTGTGTCTCAATTTATCTTTTGCTTTCTAGGTTAGCTCTTTAGTTTAACTTGTTTGCATTTAATTTCTTTCTCTAAATAAAGTTAAGTGAGAGTAATTACAGTACTTAAATGAACTAAGAAATCCAATCCCTGTGATCGACTCTGGCCACTATTATTACAAATTTTAGAGGTTTAGGTTTATAAATATATTTGATAGAGCCTTCGACAAGCTCTTTATCATATATGACAAATTATTTTTTGTTATACTTATCTTCGCAAATACAACAATTGAGTGATCTTATGAAATTATTATAAATCTAGATTTATGAAATTATTATTAATCTAGATTTTTTAGTCATATATACTTGATATCTTTCGTATTTTGGAAATATATCATTTACCTTGTATGTAGTTTGTCATATATACTCGGTATCTTTAATATTATGCAAATATATACCTGATAAACACCTTTTTTTATTTACTAAAAGTAGTCATTTAGTTCCCACACGTATGATTTACAGTGGATAGTGGAATGAGAGGAATAATTGTGTTCACTATATTTGAGATCTAAAAATAAAAACCCATTGCAATTATGTAACCCTCAAATATATAATTGCTAATATATTTAAAATACTACTTATATTAAAAATATCCAATCTATGTATTTGATGTTATGAAATTTCAATTTTCCACTTGTCCTTTATAGTTCATATATATGTATTTTAAAATTTTGTTTTCTCCTGAAAACATCTTAGTTATTAGCATATTTTCTATATTGTAATCTTGAAATAAATAAAAAAAAAAAAATCACGCAATATACTTGATGGATATACCTATATATATAAATTATACATTTAGGGGCTGTTTGGATTAAGGTTTCTTATGCCTGAGAATAATGGTTGTCTGGGAATAAGATTGTTGGGAATCATTGATTGTTGTATTTGGTTGTATACTTGGAAATGCTATTTTTTTATTTTTTTTTTGCAGAGGTAGATTTATTTACTGCAAAAAGAGGATCTCACAGCTTGAGATAAAATTAAACTAAAAATAATATTAATTAAGAAAACTTACTTTTGAGATAAATATGGAGAATATTCTGACGGGTCTTTATCTCATCCACAAAGTCTTCCTGCTATGACTCTAACACAAGATCAAAGCTTGTGGGAGCTCTTGAAAGAAAATCCTTAAGGGATTGGAGAGGAAAAAGTCTAGAGAGAATTCTCTAATTCTCTATTGAAGAGATGTGTGTTCTATGAAAAATGTTCAACGGCTCACCCCTAGGGTCCTATTTATAGTGGTATAGGAAAGATAATTAAATAATATATTTTAATATCTAATATATTAAAATATATTTATCTAACAAATTTGAATCTTATTCGAACCTTTTAAAATTCTCGTACGACATCTATTTCCTAATTTGAATCCAATTCAAATTTAATAAATATCTTTTCTTTAATGTATCTAATATACATTAATTATTTTAATATTTAATGTATCAAATACAATTAATATATTTTCCTCTTTTATATTTAATATATCTAATATATTAAATATTAATTTTAACACTTCAAATTAAATATTAATTTGAACATTTCAAAATTTTCTTTCAACTAAATTGATCTTTTAGTGTTACTATGAACTAGCAAGGGGACCTTATGAACCTAAAGATTATAAGCTCCAATGATACAAAATTAATTAATTAAACTTTTTAATTAATCAATTTTCATTCATTAACTCTAGGGTCATTCCACTATAGACCTAAAGTTGCATTCTTATGTACTGTAGAACAAGTTGTGTCCATTGATATAATCATTATATGCAAGTCGATCCTTCACGAGTTGTTCGTAATTACAGCTGGGTCAAAAGTTTGTTTTACCCTTGTAATTACATCTTGCACCTTAAGTACCATTGATCCTCTAATGAACAATTTGTTTATGATCCAACAATAAACTAAGCCCCTTTCGAGCCAGTGAGAGGGTGGGGCCCCATTGTTTAAGTCCCAAAATCAGTACTTAAGGGAACTACTCATCTACTTACCCTATAAGGGAATGAGTGAATTCCAACTTGTAAGATTATGTTCCCAGCTCCCTATTTGGTCAAGTGCCCAAAATGGTAGGCTTATTGATTTGGCAACAAAAGCCACTTTCACCCATGCAAATCAAAGGACAATCCCTCACAGGCAGGAGTTCATAACTCACTCAAGATTAAGATCGAGTCACATATGATCATCCTGATGAAATATTAATCTTCTCAATTAACGGATTTATAAAGAGATATTAAATATTTCGTGGTCCAGTCTTATACAAACTCATTGTATAAGATACCCCCACTCACATGTCTCCACATGAACGATTTGGATTAAATCATTTGTAACTATTACAAAGTAGGTCGTATCAATAGTGTTACCAAGATAAAGCACCCAACCTTATCCATATACTATGACTCTTTAGGTTATTTCTTGAACACGATCCTCCTGTATGCCAGTCACATAATGTTTAAGATTACACTAATAACCTTGGATTTTTCATATAATGGATAATATTATATTACAAATAAAATAATCAAAATTATTATTAATTATTAAATAATTAATTAATTATGAGGTTTTAGAGCATAAGTCTCAACAGAAGTCAAGGCATAAAGGAACAAAACACACATAAAGAAACAAAGGCTAACAACAAAAACAGAGTGCCAAACCAAAGAGACGCTAATAAAAAACAAACAATCAAGCAAACTAAAGCCAAGGAATGATCGAAGTAATAGACATATGCCCTCCTAGCCAAGATAAACACCGAGCAGTCACATTTACTTGAATAGCAAAGAAAACAACATGGGTAGATCTATCAGTCGACTCATGAAATCAAAGATTACACTCCTTCCAAATATGATAAATGGAAGCAAACCAAGCAAGCCTCCAAATATGATGTCGGTGATGTTTGCCCCTACTCACATGACAAATCCATAATAATCTAGTGGCCCAATCAGAGATTCAATGAGAAGAACCTCTCCAAGAAAGAACACTGCCCCAAATAGCTTTACTTAAAGGATAGTCAAGGAATAAATGATCATGAGATTCCGCAAAGAATAAACAAAGTAAGCACTGAGTCTAAATAGAACCATCCTAAGTATGGAGACGATGCCTAGTGAACAGTCTATCATGCACTGCCAACTAATGATAAAATAATTTTTGGGATATTCCCTCCAAACCACAGGAGTCTCCCAATGCACTATCACCTAACGAAGTCTAATAGCCTCCCATGCACTAGCCATAGAAAACTGAACAGTTCAATCTGGACACCATATAGGTTTATCATCTTTGTTCATGCAAGGTTGAACACCATGAACTAAAGGCAACAACTCATGCAGTATACACGACCACACCCGACCCAAAACCATCCAAAAGTAAAAAATCAGTCATAGGAGCAAAAAGGAAACTGCTTGCAGTAGAAACAATCCAATCACAATACTGGGACAATATAGGAGCAACTAGAAGCCATGGATCCAACCACATACGACTTGCCCATTACCGATAGAAAATAGAATCAAAAGCCTAAACTGATCACGGAGATTAAGAATGGATCTCCAACACCACGAACCACTCGTACAAGGCCTAACTATCCAAATGGAACTACCACAAAGCATATAAGCATCAACCCAAGCCTCCCATAAAGACCTAGCCCTAACAATCAAAAGCCAAAGAGGATCCTCAACAAGTCAACCAAACACTGAGCCTCTAGACCAGGTAAACATAAATAGAAAAATGAACTATTGCTAGGATTTGCATGCAATCCCGACAAAACCTTAAACTTCCTTAAGCAATCTAAAACAAATCCTAAAGAATCCTGATCAGCTCTACTAAAATCACTAAATCATCTACAAAACACTTGTGAGTCAGGTTAATTTTCTCACATCGATGATGAAACCTAGGCGGATTATTCAGCAAACGAGAAAGAACTTCCATAACCATTACAAACAAATATGGTGAAAGAGAGTCACCCTAATGGAGACCCCAACGTCCTGAAAAAACCCCTGCAAAGAACCATTTACTACAATCGAAAATATAGAGGATGTAATACACGTTTTAACCCAACTAACAAACCGAACCAAGGTCCCTATGGCCAAAAGACCAAAAATGAAATCTAAGTTAACAGAATCATAGGCCTTTTGCAAGTCTACCTTAAGCACACAACAAGGAGAACCTCACAGTTGGTAACAACCAACCAACTCTTGGCATAATAAGATATTATCAATAATACTCCTACCTTGCACAAAAGCTTATTGATTAGGACTGATAAACATAGGCAACCACATTTGTAACCTATTAGCCAGAATCTTTGTAATGCACTTATAAATGGTATTATAATAGGAGATAGGTCTAAAATCCCCAAACCTCTCCGAATTAATCTTCTTAGGCACCAAAGTAATAGAAATAGAATTAATACATGGAGGAAGGTAAAAAGTATCAAAAAAATGGAGAACAGCCAAACATAAGTCATCACCCACCACACTCTAGGCTGCTTTAAAAAACCCCACTGGAAAACCATCAAGTCCAAGAGCCTTACCACTCTTCATGACTTCCTCTTTTTGTAATAGTTCGACAAAGACTATCAATACAATCGTGAGACACTTAAACTGGACAATTGAATCTAACTGATCCTAAGATCTCTATAAAACAAGGCATGAGCACCCAAGACACACTGAAAGTACTTGATTACAGCGCCAGAAATATCAATCTGTGTAGATAACAAATTACCATTACCATCCACGACAGAATTGAAGCTATTTCGAATGGCCCTCACTTTAACACTGAATGGAAGAAAGTAGAGTTCTGATCACCCAAAACCAACCATTGCACTCGAGATTTCTAGTGAAGATAAGCATTCTCTATACGAGTCCAGACCCAGAAAAGACTAGTGCCCTCCCTAGCCTTTTGCTACAACTCTATAGAGAGGAGAGACTTAGACAAAGCCATCTGTGCTTCCTCCATGAAACCACGCATGTCAGAAACGTTGATGCCTAATATTCAAGATATTATAGCCAAATCTGTTACGTTGCACAACCTTAAGAGCCTTCAAATTTCTCTTAAAACACACCAAGGGAGAAACCCCGGGAACATATTTTCAGACCTCAACCAGGGAATGCTAATTTTTATAATAAGAAATGATATTTTTGTCTTTTTTATATCAATTTTATATAATTATGATGTATTAATTAATGAACTCTTCAACAAATAGATGTAAATTAATTGATCATAATAGATGTATAATTTTAATTGAATAAATAATTATAAAAGTTAAAATTTTTATACTAAATTATTTCAATTAATTAAATGTATTTTATAGATTACTAATTTATTAATAGTTTCAATAAATACAAAATTACATTAATTTAGTTTATTTTTATAAAGGAACAAAATTCAATTTTTACCTGTAAACCTGTCACCGTGTATCACTTTTTACTCTAAACTTTTGATTTCATCAAATTAGATCGCTGAACTTAGTTAAATGTTGCAATATCTACCATCTATTCAACTTTCACTAATTTTAACAAAAAGCAATGTAAAAATCTTCATAAACTCACTGATTTCAATAATATCAATATTTTTAAAATTTTAAGTTTGATTAATCCATAAATTAACTAATGAATAACTTTACCAAAACTTACAAAATTTAACAAAATGTAGCTCTAACGTTGTTTTTCTTTAAACTCTTATCAATTTTGTACCATCATATGTTTTATAATTCATTGAAAGCATACGACAATACTTTTTTTTTTTTACGAATTTTAAAACAGAAAACTTATTGGATGATAGAAATTGCAACATTTTTTTAAGTTTAAATTAGAGATTGCAATACTTATCTAAGTTTGGGGTACAATTTGATGAAATTAAGGGGGCGTTTGACCCATGGTTTTGAATTTGGATGGTTTTAGATTCCAAACCCAAAACCATGTTTGGCCCAATGTATTCAAAACGCTTGGTTTTGAAACTGATAGCATGTAATTATGCTATCTTATTTCCTATTATTTATGCTAGTTTTGTGATGATTTTATGAGCTTTTATGCCTATTTCTCTTAATTTTGTAGAAACCGAGCTTGAGGAGCACAACCAAGTGTTTGGAGTATTTTGGTGGATATTGGAGCCTTTTGAAGCTTAATTAAAAATTCAAGAAGATTAAAGATGTTATTTAAACATAAGGCAAGTTTCGGGAGATTCTAAATCAAATCACGGTTCCAACACATCAAATCGGAGGTCATTCGGATACCTGAGCGAAGAGATATAGCAAAAATGGCCAGTGTTGTCTGCAGGGTAGCGTTGAGACACTGTCCACAGCGTCCCGACGCTAGAAAATTGCAAAAACGCTGTTTTTGCTAAAAAAAAAACACACGCGCCTCATGTATTCTTGTAGCGTCTCAACGCTACCTCAAGATTTTTTATATAAACATCATTTTTTGTGCCGTTTTGGGAGGCCAATTCGAGAGTTGTAGCCCTAATCTTGATTCCAAGCTAAAATTGAGGGTTTAGAGAGCAATTGGGAGCATTTTTGGAGCATTTTTTGAAGATCCAAAGCTCGAGGGACATGGAGATCAAGACGGGAATGCGGGATCGACCATCGTTTGCTAATTTCTTCATTTTTCTTTAGCTTTAGTTTCTATTTTGTGGCTGTAAATTCATAACTTAGAGGTTTAATTGTATGAATTTAAGTATCTTTGTTTCAAATACTTGGGGTTTTGATGTAGCCATTAGACTTGAGGTTTTAATTGATTAAATACCTTGATTGAATGCTTTTGTTTCATTCATGCTTTTATGTATTTAATGCTTATAATCTATTGATCACAAATTATTTGTTTTATTGGTATGAATTTGTGTTTGAAAAAGTATGGTTTAGGCTAGAACTTAATTGCATGACTATTTGTAAATTATTGCATGAAAGTAGAGAATTCCCTTAGAAGCCCTTAAAAGAAGTTGTTTAAAGCCTTGCATGTTATTAAAATCTAGATAGAGATATTGGGTTTATAACATTGCATGAGAGTTAACTGTGCTTGAAAGAGTAAGTTAACACCCTCACTTCTTGGCTTATGGAATATTTGCATGACAAATCTTGGTAGTTTTCGCTGTAAGTCTATATGGTGAAAGTGGCTAAGATATCTCTCTTCTATTGTGTCTCCATTTATCTGTTGCTTTCTAGGTTAGCTCTTTAGTTTAGCTTGTTTGCATTTGATTTCTTTCTCTAAATAAAGTTTAGTGAGAGTAATTACGGTACTTAAATAAACTAAGAAATCAAATCCCTGTGATTGACCCTGACCACTAGTATTGCAATTTTAGAGGTTTAGGTTTATAAATATATTTGATAGAGCATTCGACAAGCTCTTTATTAGAAACATAACCCCATGGGCTTACACTCTCAAACTCACTAGAAACTTATGGTTTTTCTTTCTTCCATAAAGTTGGTGGAACCCACTATTTTTCTCTCAATTTTTATCATAATTTTGGTGGGACCCACCATTTCTCTCTCTATTTTTCTCATAAATTTAGTGGACTTTTCATTTATCTATATTTCATTAACAATAGTTTTGCATATAATTTTATTATTTTAAGATAAAAAAGTATACTTTAGACGACTTACTCATATAAATATTTTTAAAATAACATTTAATTTTAAGTTAACGTATTAAAATTAAAAATATATATATTTTATTTTCAAATTAACAAATATTCAAAGTAACAAAAATAAATTGCATTTTATTTTCTGTGGACATTGATTGTCATGTTATGTTTCTTTATGTTGTTCATGCTTTCATATCTTATTTCCAGACTTTGTATCCTTATGTTTGAACTCATGTGTGAGATCATATATATAGAGGAAATAAACATGGTTGTTAGCATAGTAGTTGGATGCACTTATTGTCATAAATGCACCTAACAACATGAATTAAAGGGGAGGGGGAAGAAATCACAATTACACACATTTGAAAAAAGGTGGTTGGATTGGCATAACATCGTTTAATACACACCAATGCAATTAATAAACTAAAGTACAAAACATAAAATAAATTATTTTAAAATACCTATAGCATTAAACACCATGCCAACCACGTACAAGATGGATTCATCACAAAAAAGAGGCTTGTTTTAAAATTAACCACATATCCCAACCAACCAGTATGCTTTCAAAGACAGCACCTCAAACATTTTAATCACATGTTGATCGGGCGAAACTCGTGGGTTAAAAATAAAAAAGAAATTTTCAACCCACTGCAAGTGCACACTATTGATACAAGTAATAAAATTGGAAGTACTCCAAAATATCGATCCCATAGGGAACAAATTTAACAAAAAAGTTAGAAATAGCAAAGGTTGTTCAAAAATTGCAACTAGGGTAACTCAATTGCAAAATAGGATTGTGGTTGTGTGAAAAGCAAATAAAAACAAAAAGCTAAGTGGTAAATTTATGAGAGTGAGATGAGACTCAAGAATGTTCATTGCCCTTAAGTTGTGAATTGCTATTTTAAATTGCAATTACAATCCGTACCTACACAAACAATTGTAAATCGAACTCAATTCCTATTCAATCTTGATTCCAAAATCTTTAGGAGACTAAGTGATTGGACCTATATGTCTATGGCCAATCGTACTTACATAAATTTAGAACACAATTTTAGTAGTTTTGGAGTCTTTTGCCCTATGTCTAGGGTAAAGAATGACTTATGTCTAAGCTCTTGTCTCAATTGTTTGTGTGAAATCTGCTCTTCAATAACCATTTTATAATACACACACACACACACACACATATATACATACGTTTTTCTTAGTCTTTTTTACACCCAACAATTTCCTACTTTATATGTTTAAAAAAAATCCTATTTTATAATTTTTCATTCACTCCATATTAATTAATATCTAATACCAAATTGAATGAGTGTTTACTACATCTTCGAAGTTTGATTATAGATTGTTATTTGATATTACTTATGTTATGGCTAAAGTTGGACCACTAAAAATAGGTTAAGCGAGAGGCTACAATAAAGGGCTAAACGAGGAAATCGACCTAAGACAGTATCAAAACGAACCAAAATTGACAGAGAACCGGACCAGGAAGCGAAAGGATGAAGAAACAGGCCCATGGCTGAGGCTAACCACATGGCAAGGCCCTCCCTTGGACCTTGCCTTGGTCCCTTATGGTCTGTACACCTTTAGTTTAGCCCGATTTGATCCTACAACTCCCAATTCAATGCGGAAACCCCACAAAAACCCTAGAAGGGAAGTATTTAAGCTCTCTCTTTAAGAGAGAGAAAGTAAGCTCATTACAGGCGTCTAAACTCTCTTAGAATTATCAAATTCTCTCTAAAACCTCTCCCTGACTTAAGCATCGGAGCTAATCTGACCTACACCACATTGATGTCCAAGTTTTCTTGTCTTGCAGGCCACTTTCTTCCTCCAAATTACAAATTCACCATCGTTGTCACATGAAGGTCATGTGAGATTTCTCCTATCCAAAAGTTGGCAACAACAGTTGGCGCCTTCTGTAGGGAACGACAAAGCTTGCTTAAAAAACCTAATTTCTTGAGTTTAATCCTCCGAAAAGATGAGTAGAATGCTAGGAAATAAGCATTAGAACAAAGATAGAGATGATTATGATCAGGATCGTCACTCACGATGAACAAGAGAGATCACCCCTCCTAGCCTCATACTGACATAGGTCGACCAGAGGAGGAGATGGCCAAATTGAAGAAAAAGGTTAACAACATGGATACATATTTGCTAAAGATATTAGAAAAGCTTGACAAAAATAACCTTCAGAAGGATGAAAAGCGAGAAGAATAACCACATTTGGTTCGAGACTCGAAAAAGGAAAAGCAAAGTTGGTTGAGGGTACGGGATAGTCAAAATCACATGCTCAAAGACCAACTGAGAAGCTGATCCTGGGAGGAAATGACAAACCTTGTCAACCCACGCCCAAAAGTATGACCAGTAAGGCTTGCAGGCTAAAATCTGTAGTGTAGGTCGTCTCACAATCTGATGGCCGAGGCCGACCAAGTTACAAAGAAGCGACGATCTTGTAGATTGGCGAAGCGATGTCAGGCTTACAAAGTCTGATAAGTGTGAAGAGGAAGCTACAGAGCGAGGTCGAGGTGGTAAAGGATGAAAATGAAGCTCATACCTAAAATCCTCCTTGCAAAGCCAACATCCTAAAAATTCATTAGGAATTTGGAAACCTACAAGGGAACGTTCTCAAATCTCATGAGATTGAAAGGTGGGATCTAGAGGCTCTAATCGAGCAAGTCAATCCTCCTTTCGCTGATGATATCATGAAAGATAAAGTCCCTAAAAAGTTCAAGGTGCCAACCATCACTTCATACGTGGCAATACTGATCTTGTTGGACACTTTGATACTTACCGAGTGCAGATGAAACTTCATGGAGTTTCAGAAGTAATCAAATGTAGGGCATTCTCTTTTACCCTAACAGGACCAATAAGATAAAGGTACAGGAAACTGAAAAGAAATCCATCGGATCTTTCAAGGAGTTAGCAAGAACTTTTTAACACAATTCCTAGGAGGTCGAGATCAGCGTAAGCCTTAAATGCACCTGCTCACCATAAAGCAAGGGCTAAAAGAAACCTTACGCGATTATGTCTCATGCTTCAATAATGAAACATTGCAAATGGAAGGGTTCACAGACACCACCACTTTGATCGCCATTGTTGTAGGTTTACAGGACAAATGATTGCTCAAGTCAATCGACAAATAAGAACCAACCTCCTATGTTGAGTTCATAACTAGGGCTCAAAAGTATATTAGCGCTGAAGATTTAATACGGTCAAAGGAAGCTACGTCTGATCGAGAAAGAAGTAGCAAACATGAAGGAGACGACAAGGCACGAAAAATCACTATCCTAGCTCAAAAAGAAGGAAGGCCAAAGAGAGTGGCTGAGGCCGATCAGACCTCAAGGTCATCTCTAGTCATCAATTTGAGAGGTACACCTCCACGACCCTCCCTCCTGAGAAAATCTTGATGGAAATTCGCCATTTGAATTTGGTGAAGTTTTCAGGCAAGAAGATGACTCCTTCTGGAAAGAGAGATAAAGACAAGTACTGCTTCTTTCATAGAAATCATGGCCATGCAACTTATGACTGTTACCAATTACGAGACGAGATTGAAACCCTAATCAGAGAAGGGTATCTGAAAATGTACATCAGAGATGACTCAAGGCCAAGGTAGACCAAATGAAGAACCCCCACGTGAGATCAAGACCATATTTAGAGGACCAGCAGGGGGTGAGTCAAGTAGAAAATGGAAGGCGATTGCTCGTGAGGCCAGACACAACCTAGATTACCATGGGTCCTTATAGATGGAGGAAGTTCAGCTGATGTTTTATCTCTAACTGTCTTCAAAGCAATGAAGTTAGTAGAAAACTACTGAAGGAGAATCTAACTCCCATAGTTGGATTTAGAGGAGAAAGAATAACTCTAGAAGGTAGCATCGAACTTCCTATCACCTTTGGAGACGAACTGAATACAACTACTAAGATGATTAACTTCTTGGAAGTAGAGTACACATAAGCCTATAATGTCATATTAGGAAAGCCAACACTCTATCAACTAAAAGTAGTGGCTTCTGAAGGGAATAATCTAATTAAACCCAAGCGGAAGCGTAGGAATCGGTTTGAGTTTATTTATAATTAAATAATAACATTATGGTTAAGCATAACATACCTTGAAAATATGGAGAATCTTCTGGCGGATCTTTATATCTTCCACAAAGTCTTCCTAACTATGACTCGAATACAGGACTAAGGCTTGTGGGAGCCTCTTGAAAGAAAATCCACAAGGGATTAAAGAGGAAGAGATCTAGAGAGAATTCTCTAATTCTCTCTATTGAGCAGATGTGTATTATGAAAAATGCACAATGGCTCACCCCTAGGGTCCTATTTATAGTGGTCTAGGGAAAATAATTAAATAATATATTTTAATATATAATATATAAAATATATTTATCTAACCAATTTGAATCTTATTCAAATCGTTTAAAATTCTCCTACGACATCTATTTCCTAATTTGAATACAATTCAAATTTAATAAATATCTTTTATTTAATGTATCTAATATACATTAATTATTTTAATATTTAATGTATCAAATACAATAAATATATTTTCCTCTTTTATATTTAATATATCTAATATATTAAATATTAATTTGAACACTTCAAATTAAATATTAAATTCGAACATTTCAAATTTTAATATTTAATGTATCAAATACAATAAATATATTTTCCTCTTTTATATTTAATATATCTAATATACTAAATATTAATTTGAACACTTCAAATTAAATATTAAATTTGAACATTTCAAATTTTAATATTTAATGAATCAAATACAATAAATATATTTTCCTCTTTTATATTTAATATATCTAATATATTAAATATTAATTTGAACACTTCAAATTAAATATTAAATTTGAACATTTCAAAAATTTCTTTCAACTAAATTGATCTTTTAGTGTTACTATGAGCTAGCAATGGGACCTTATGGATCTATAGATTATAAGCTCCAATGATACAAAATTAATTAATTAAACTCTTTAATTAATTAATTTTCATTCATTCACTCTAGGTCACTCCACTATAGACTTAAAGTTGCACTCTTATGCACTGTAGGACAAGTTGTGTCCATAGATATAATCATTACATGAAAGTCGATCCTTCACGAGTTGTTCGTAATTACAGCTAGGTCAAAAGTCTGTTTTACCCCTATAATTACATTTTGCACCTTAAGTACCACTGATCCTCTAATGAACAATTTGTTTATGATCCAACAATAAACTAAGCCCCTTTCGAGCCAGTGAGAGGGTGGGGCCCCATTGTTTAAGTTTCGAAATCAACACTTAAGGGAACTACTCATCTACTTACCCTATATGGGAAAGAGTGAATTCCATCTGTGAGATTATGTTCTCAGCTCCCTATTTGGTCAAGTCTCCAAAATGGTAGGCATATTGAATCAGCTACAAAAACCACTCTCACCCATGCAAATCAAAGGACAGGCCCTCACAGGTAGGAGTTCCTAACTCACTCACGATTAAGATCGAGTCGCATATGATCATTCTAATTAAATATTAATCTTCTCAATTAACAGATTTATAAGGAGAGATTAAATATTTCGTGGTCTAGTCTTATACAAACTCATTGTATAAGATACCCCCACTCACATGTCTCCACATGAATGATTTGGATCAAATCATTTGTAACTATTACAAAGTGGGTCGTATCTATAGTGTTATCAGGATAAGGCACCCAACCTTATCCATATACCATGACTCTTTAGGTTATTTCTTGAATACGATCCTCCTGTATGTCAACCACATACTGTTCAAGATTACACTAATAACCTTGGATTTTTCATATAATGAATAATATTATATTGCAAATAAAATAATCAAAATTATTATTAATTATTAAATAAATAATTAATTACGAGGCTTTAGGGCATAAATCCCTACAGCCTCCACCGATCATCAGTTACTAAAATTTCCTACTTTGAATGAAGTAGGAATAGTGAAACATGAGCAAAAAGCTTCAAGGGATTGTTATTTCACAGCACTCAACGAAGTTAAAATATCAAGCAATGAGCAAGAAGCACACCTCGGTAAGGCCGAGGCCGACCACACCCAGATGGATCACTAGGGGGCTCTTTTTTTTTTTTATCTTTCTTTTAGTTAAGTTTGCTTTCATTAATTCCAGAAAATTCATGTAAGATTTAAATTTTATTAGTAATAAAATTCTCTTTTTCAAGCTACAAAATTGTGTCACTCAAGCATGATTTCAACCAAAACTCCAACTTGAGTAAGGGGCTACTAAGGGGATATGTCTCCCTATTAAACAAAAAGCAAAGAAGCTACTAAGGAGATATGCATTTATGTTGAACAAAAAGTAGAAGCTACACAAAACAAATCAAAAAAAGCCAGTAACCCTATTCGAGGAAGATCCTCATAGGTTGAAGTCGAGTACCCTACAAGTAAGTGATTCCTTTGGGTTTGTGGTTCAAATTCATGAATGAGGAACTCCATCAATTTATCATGTTAAATAAGGCTTAGGACATTATGTTTATTTGAATTTACCTCTTTAAAGTAAAGTTCATTAAAGAGAAACAAGGAAGATAAATAGAAGCTGAGCTTTCATTAGATAAGAGGAAAAAAATCTTACATCAAGACTTAAAGAAAAAGGGGGACAGGCAAAATACAAGACAATAGTTACTTAAGAAGACTAGCCCTTATTCATATCCACTTTTCCACTACCATTAGAGTCATATGAATCAGGGAAGGCATGGGGATCTGTTTTTAAAGGAAGCGAAGTCCTCTCAAACGACCTTGCAGTCTATACCTTTGTGATGCTTTACGAAACGTTTGACAGCTTAGTTGAATCTGCCGTCAAAGACTTGGTTTTGCATTATAGTATATTCCTTCGCCTTCTTAAATTTTTCAGCCAAATACTCAGCATTGGTTGTATGGGCTTTAGCTTCATCCAATTAGTAACGAGCTTAATGGAGTTCAATCTTCGTGGAATCAAGCTCAATCCTAACCTCTGTTAAGAGTCCGTTGGCCTGAGTCAAGCTAGCTTGAGTCTGGACTAGCTCTTTCCTAAGAACGCTAGTCTGTTGGAGGGAGGAGATCTTCTCAGCCATGCTCATTGCAGACATTGAGAGCCGACCAAAAGCCTAAAGAAAAAACAATGAGAAAGTTAGTTGTGAAGAAGCAAATGAAGAATAAGAAGAAGACAGTTGAAGAATAAGACTTACATGGCGCAATTCATAAACCCATTGAGCAAAAGCCTCCCTAGGATTGTCGACTCCGAATCTTTGGGGATGATCATGACCAACCAACCTCTAGAGCTAAAAACTCTCTCTAGGAGGTCGATCTCATTACTCACCCTAGAATAATCGAGGGTGAAAGTTGGGAGCTCAGAAGGGATTTCATCCTCAAGAGAGGAAGACATGCTCATTCTAGTACGATTAGTACTAACACTAGAAGGTTGAGGAGGGACAATTGGAGTCTCAAAGGTTGAATCATCTTCCACACATGGGCTAGATCCACCAACCCTCGAGGACCCAACTCCCCCCCAGTGGCTTTCTTCTTCTTCTTCTTTTGTCCTTGAACCTCAAACAAGGATGCAAACCTTGGAGGCATATCTAAAAAATAGAAGTGACCAAACCGTGAGTTATAGAAAACACAAGAAACATGAGCTAAAATAGAGGAGTCGAGGCCAACAAAGGTGCCCAAGGCTGGCCAAGGTGGCCGAGGTTAAGCTCTTTCCAGCACATCAACTAGAGAAAAAACTGAAGTTAAATCCAACCTTCTAGATGAAAGGAAGGAGCAAAGTCGATTATGATTAGGTTCTCTTGACTAACGAGGGAAAGACCGAGATGAGCTAGAGTTTCTAAACTCCTCACAACTCTTACAAATGCTCGAGTAGCAGCAAAACGATGAAACTCGGTGGGAATTGAAAAGGAGAAACACATAGTATGATTAGATAAAGGTTCATGAAATCAGTTTCTAAAAAGAAATGGAGAATAAAGAGAGTGACTCACCATACTCCCCAAACTTCATGGAAACTACATAAATAAAATTTTGGGCCCACAGGCTAATAAATTTCCACTCACAAGGAACCAATTATTCTTCCATCTATGAACTAAACTCGGTCCATCAATCAATTTACCACAAGAGGAGCTCAAATAATAAAATAAACTACCAAATGAAAGATTATGGCCTAAAATGTAAAGGGACATGAAAACATGTGGTGTGAGTGGACTCTTGTTGCAATATGTTATCCATAAAACATAACAACCTATGAGATAACTCCAACTGTTTGGGCAAGCTGAGGGGGAGGAAACTCAACCAACATTAAGAAACTTTGCAAAAATAAAGGCATAGGAAGACGAACTCAAAAATGAAACATGGCAGAGTAAAAAACAACTTCCCCAGAAGAGGATCCTTCATATGATCATCAAGCCTAGGAACCCTCAAATGTAATCAAAGGGAATATCATGATTGTACCGTAATTGTTCAAGGTGACCTTCGGTCACCAAGGATAATAGAACCTTGGAATATACAAAAGTTTCACTAGGAATATGATTAGAAGATGAGTAAGCCTCATAATAACTTGTACTATAAGACTTATCATCAAAAGAAGACCCCTCAACCTAAGGAGAAGGAGCAAAGCATTCACTAGCCATCTCAACAAGCAAAAAAAAGAAGAAGATAGAAGAAAAGAAGAACAACAAGCTACCTTCAGAGAGGAGAAAGAAAATAAAGAAAGTGGTTTGGAGAAGAAAAGAATGACTCCCTATATATAGGAGAAGGATGGGGAGAATTTGGATGGAAAAGTTGGTTTGAAATTCAAATTTTGAATTCAAACAAATAAAAAAAAAAAGAGAAAAAAGGAGATTGGTGAGTCGAGGCCAATGAGGGCCTGGCATGATAGGGCCACCTGCGCGCGCTAGAGGCCACAGGCCTGCACCTGATGCATGCCCCAGAGGCGTTAGGCACGCCTCGTCGAGGCCAACCAGGCCTATTCGGTTGAATCGGCTTGACAAGACCAACCGAATAAGTGTAAAATGTGTCCAAGTCCTTAACTCTCCCCCCCATTTTCACCCTGATGGTCATTTTCTCCTCACCTCTCATGATATCGGTCAGGAATGAAGCTACATTTGATCAGAAAATGCATATGAAAAGTGAGAAGCTACAAGGTTACTAGATGGCCGAAATTTCCTCCTACGGGAGATCGAGAAGTCCAGAATAGTCCCTATGGGGTTTGATGACAATCCCACTTAAATTTAAGGACGCTCTTGAATTCACATATTCTATCCAAGAAAGCAGCATCAATCGTGAATCCAGAGGAGAGTCTTAGCCTCTAAGAAAAATTAAAATGTTCCCTATGGGGTTGGACAACAATCTTGGAGAGATCCAAGGAGAACCTTGGAGCTTTAAATTTTCTCCAGGAAATGGACGAACACACTTTCCAAATGAGAATCTTACCCACCAGGAAATACCTAAATTTTTCCTACGGGGTTGGACAACAATCTTGGGGATGATCTGAGACTCAAAAAAGCGACACAGAACCCTAAAATTCCTACGAAAAAATGGAGAAACTGACACTCTAAGAAAATTGAAATATTGCCCCACAAGGTTAGACAACAATCCTAGAAAAAATTCGTGGCATACCTCGAAATGTCACAATGACTCTAGAACTTTAAATAAGCTACTCCCAAATCAGGCTCCATGCAATTAGTTCACATGCTCCTAATCTCAAATTCGAACTAGGGAGTGGAGGCTAATGTTATGGGTAAAGTTGGACCACTAAGAAGGGATTAAATGAGAGGCTACAATAAAGGGCCAAACGAGGAAATTGGCCTAATACAATATCAAAATGGACAAAAATTGACAGGGAACTGACCCATAATGCAAAAAGACTAAGAAATGGGCTTGGGCTGAAGCTTCAGCCCAAGCTTGTGGTCAGCTTTGGCTGAGTCCGACCACATGGCAAGGCCCTCCCTTGGTCCCTTATGGCCCGACGCCCTTAGTTTAGCCTGGTTCGGTCCTATGACTCCCGATTCAATGCGAATACCCCACGAAAACCCTAGAATTGAGGTATCTAAGCCCTCTCTTCAGGAGACAGAGGATAAGCTCATTCCAGCCGTTTAAACTCTCTCAGAACTCCCGAATTCTCTCTAAAAACTCTATCTGACTTAAGCATCGGAGCCTATGTGGCCTACACCACACCGGTGTCCAGGTTTTTCTTATCTTGCAGGTTGCGTTCTTCCCCCCAAATTACAAATTTACCGTTGTTGTCATGTAAAGGTCAGGTGAGATTTCTCCTGTCCAAAATTTGGCAACAACAACTTATAATCAGAGTTCATAAGATGATTAATTATAGTTTAATTAAGTTATCATAATTAAAGTCTCATTTAATAATTCAAACAATTTCTATCAAATTTTATAATTTCATTAAATTTTTTGTTAATAGTGACATATCAATATAAATATTATATATATATATATATATATATATATATATATTAGATATGGTAGTTAAAAATGATCAATTATAGTATAATTAAGCCATAATTAAAGTTTCATGAAATAATTTAAACAATTTTAATCCATTTCCATTTTTTTTTTCAAAATTCCAACTCACATCGACATTTCTGCCGACATTTACATGTAAATATTATATTAATGTTTATATATGATGATTAAAAATGGTCAGTCATAGTCTAATTAAGCCACAATTAAAGTTTCATCAACCAATTCAAATAATTTTAATCAATCTTTACGATTTCTATAAAAAATTTCAAATTTTTCATTGACATTTTTGTAAAATCTGGACCTTGATATTTCTATCGACATCAACATTTAGAGCATTGGTTGGTCCAATGAGTTCGTAAACCCATTGTGGGCCCCACAACTTATTAAGGGCATGTTTGGGAGTGATTTTGGAATGGCCAAAATCACTTTTGACATGCCTAAAATCACTTATCATTCAAAATTGTGATGTTTGGCAATGGTGAGCAAGTGATTTTGGAAGTATACAAAATCACTTGAAGTGATTGTCGGTCAATCACTTGGGAGGTGATTCCCAAGTGATTTTTGTCAAGTGATTATGATTTTAAATGACTATTATTTCATTTTTTTTTTTAAAAAAATACACCTTGTTGATGGGTAAACACCGTCATTGTTTGTAAAAATTCAAATTTCCATTCAAAAGTGTGTTTTCTTAAAAACCATTACAATTGAGTTCATCCGTCATTGTTTGCAAAATGAAAAATTTGCTCCCTCTAATTTTTTATAATGTGGATCTCTAACTTTATTATCTTTTTAAATTTTTATTCATTTTTCTCATTTGTTTTCTCTGTAATGGTTCTAACTCTCTTTGACTTTTTTATTTGTAATTTTCTTTTGTTCCTCTATAATTTTTGTATCTTTTCAACTTTTTTCTCTCTAATTTTTTACTTCTTGGTCTACTTTTTTGTTCTTAACTCTTAACTTTTTTCTTCTCATTAAAGTTTCTCTTCCTAAATTTTTTATCATTCTACCCAAAATTTTTTGTTTATCTCTCTATCTTTATTTCTCTATCTTTGAATTTCGCTCTCTTTATTAAAATTTTCTCTCCCTAAATTTTTTGTCTCTCCATCTAAAATTTTTATCTCTCCATGTCTCTAACATTTTTTTTCTCTTTTAAAATTTTCTCTATCTTTTTTTTTCTCTCTCTTAATTTTTAGTTCTCTCTATATAACTTTTGTCTACCACTTTCTATTTTTTAAAAAAATCTCAAATGCAATACTTTTTTTAGTAATTTGATGATTTTAAAATCCCCTTTGAAAACAAACATTAATAATTTTTTTTAAAAAAAATACTTTTAATTAAATTTAAATCACTTGAAACAAATATTAAAATGATTTATAACTAAATACTTAAAAAATTTATTATAATTAAATCACTTAGCTCAAAACACTTATTTTAAAGTCGCTCTCAAACATGCTTTTTGAAAATCACTTTTAATTCTATGAAAATCACTATTGAAAGTATAGAACCAAACATTAAAATGATTATATAAAAATCACTTTCAATAAATCAATTATAAACTAATCAATTGTGCTAAAATCAATATTTCTAAAATCATTCCCAAACATGCCCTAACACTAACTCTAACCTCCCTTTGTGGGCCTCACAACTTCTCTCTCTCATTTCTTCTTCACCTCACCTCATCCCTAACTCCCTCTCTCTTCTCTCCTCTGTCTCTCTCTCTCCATCTTTTTCATATATATTTTTTTAATTTCTTGATTTACAAAATTTTTCTATATTCTCTCTTTTTTTATTATTATTTTCTCATTATTATTACTAATTAATAATTAAAATATAAATAATTATTAACAAAAATATTTTTATTTTTATCCTATAATTTTAATAAAACTTTTTAACAAAATATTTTTCTTTTTATCCTATAATTATACTTTTTAAATATAAATTATGTAAAAAAAATTTAGGTGCAATGCTATTATTTAAATTAAAATTATAGTATTACATAAAAAAAAATTTTAATTGATAAAAATCCTCGTATCTCACTTCCTGCACAAGTCATCTTCAATTTTTTTTTAAAGTTTAAACTAAAATCACTTATAACAAATAACAATCTTGTCTTTTTTTAAGCTTATTTTTTATTTATCTATATTTAACTAATAATAGCTCACAAATATATATAATTTTAAGATTTCAAGATAAGAAAAGTGTATTTTAAACACCTGTATTAAAATTTAAGAAATTAATATTTAAAAAGGTTAACGTATTAAAATAAAAAATATTTGATTTTCAAATTAATCATATTCAAAGTAAAAAAAAAAAAAAAAAAGTGGTTCCTTCTTCCAAACTTACAAAATAAAATTAGTATAATAAATAAAATAAATATATAGTATTTTGAACAAAAGTGTATATGTATGATATTCATTTTGAACTTAATCATATTAAAATAGGACAAATATTTGATATTTTATTTTTAACCTAGTTATTTTAAAACTTCAAAGAATATAATTTATTTTAAAATTAATCAAACTTTAGATAATTCATTTTATTGTTTAGTTAGAAAAATAAAAATCTTAAATTATGCAAAAAAAAAAATTATAACTTTTGTTAATCTTGAAAAACAAATCTTAAATTAAAATTTTAAAATTGATGAAAGCAAATCTTTATTAATATTACGACTCGACTTTTTAGACTTAGATTACCTAGAGCCATTACTACATGCATGTCTTAGACATTTAAAAACGATGAAAATTTGTTCAATTTTACAAATAACTTCCATGAAATAAAATTTTATAAAGAAAATAGTTAAAACTTTTAGTTTTGAGAATTCACAGAAATCATTATATACATAAAATAAGTTGGTACATACATAACTTTTGATATACAGTAGAGTACTTTAAAAAAATCTTGAAAACCTATTAAATTAATAATAAAAACTCATACTGATGGAAAAGTGAAACCCATGGCACAGTTGACAGACATCAACATCACTCGCCTAGTACTTCGTTGTTATTACCTGAGAAAAACTGTTGGGGGTAGGGGTAGTAAGTATTGCAAATACCCAATAAGTAGCCCTATTATCGGGCGTTAGAGATGCATATACACACATAACATGATTCAAAACTTCATAAAACCTTTCATCATTAAAACTTTTCCTCTTAGTCATATCGCCAAATGTGACGTGCCACAAAATTTTAATTGTGACCATATCGTCACAAAATCTTAATTGTGACCATATCGCCAGAAAAACCTTAATTGTGACCATATCGCCAGAAAAACCTTAATTGTGACCATATCGCCAAGTTTTGAAAACAACATTAAAACTCTCTCTTGACCATATCACCAAGTTTGGACTATTTGACCATATCGCCAAATGTTGTAATTTTTAAAACCTTTTCTTTTGGCCATATCGCCAATTTTCAAAACAACTTTTTTATGCAATCATACATATGCATGAGGTCCCATCAAATAAACATATGTTTTTTTACATGCAATGCAACATGAAAAACATACATCAGTTCATACAATCAAACATCATACAATTTTTCTAACTGAGCTGAGAGCAGAACCACAAGAGGGAAGAGCATTATTGCTAAAAGAAAGGAAAATTTAGAGAGATACTTTACTTCTAAATTGAGAATGAAATGGTTTAGGTCTAACCCAAATGTTCTATTTATAGAGACTGTGAAGGCCTAATTTGAATAGGATTCAACTTCCAACTACCAATAGAATTCTCTAATTCAAATTCTAACTTTCAATAGGATTTCTTTTTCAAATTCTAACTTCCAATAGGATTCTCTAATTCAAATTCCAACTTTCAATAGGATTTCTTAATTTGAATTCTAACTTCCAATAGGATTTCTTTTTTTTTTTTTTTTAAAAAGAAAAATATTCTAATAGATAATGTAATTATCTTTTAGACTAAAACTTAAACGAATTATTTAGGTCCCATTTGGTAACCATTTGCTTTTTGATTTTAAAAAATTATGCTTGTTTTCTCATCATTTTTCTACAATGAGTTTCATCATTCTTAAGAAAAGATTTGAATTCTTAGCCAAATTCTAAAAACAAAAACTATTTTTTTTAGAAACTTGGTTTGATTTTTGAAACATATGTAAAAAGTAGATATCAAAACAACGTAAAAGTAGTATTTATAGGTTTAATTTTAAAAAACCAAATGGTTATCAAATGGGGCTTTAATTATGAAATTACTACTTTAACTAATAAAAGATTCTTATGGCCAACTCAAGAGACTAAGAAGCTTAATTCACAATACCTACATTTAATTTTTATAAAAATTACTGATATTATGGGTTTGTTTCACTTTACCCACCTTAAAAGAACTTTCGTCCTCGAAAGTTCCTTATTACTAAAACATTAATAAATACTTGCTTGTCTTGCAACATGGAATAGGATCTAGAGCTTACCCTAAGTCTAAACCACATGCAAATATAATCATAACATAAGAGTTAGCCTATTCAAAATAACTACTGATGTAGCTGATGGTGAGAAGATGTCTGTGTGCCTGGCCATGGTGACATACTAGCGCTTACGATGTAAGCAAGTCTACAAAACCATTAACCTAAAGCTCTGATATACCAACTATAGCGATCCAAAGGTTCTATTTATAAAAACTATGAAGGCTTAATTTGAATAGGATTCAATTTTCAACTCCCAGTAAGATTCTCTAATTCAAATTCCAACTTTCAATAGGATTTCATAATTTGAATCCCAACTTCCAATAGGATTTCATTTTGTTTAAAGAAAAATATTCTAATAGATAATGTAATTATCTTTTAGACAAAACTTAAATGAATTATTTAATTATGAAATTACTACTTTAACTAGTAAAATATTTTTATGGCCAATTCAAGAGAACAATAAGCTTAATTCATTAACCTACATTTAATTATTTAAAAATATATTGGAATCTAATTCTAATTGTACAGTATAGTAAAACAACACCGAAAAAAAAGAGTTAACTTATTTTATTTATCTTAATCAAAATTGATACTTTAAGTTTTTAACAAAATTGTAAAATATTCATAAAATAATATAACTTAAAATCTCAATTTTAGGATTGATGGGAACAAATCTATATTAATTAAATTTTGAAAAAAAATTTATTAGAAAGATTAGGGACTATTGCCAACATAACATGCATAAACATAACCCAACTATTACGGCATCTACTATTTCTCTTAAAATCGGAGGTTCAAATTTCATCCCCAATTTTTTTTTACTAAAAGCAAAACAAGTTATGAACCATTTGATATATATAGCTTGTTGTAATATGCTATGTCAAGATTTAAGTAAAGACGTTATTGACAATAACTTATTAAAATAAAAATTGAAAGTTTAGAGACGTGATTGAAACTTTTTTAAGTTCAAAGACAAATAGATACAACTTAGTTGAAAAATCAAAACTTTTATTTTATAAGTAATTCGTTTTAATATAAAAAGTTTTCTTTATTAATTTCAATTGTTAATAAAATGTAAAGGCATGTTGAATAAATATTTTGTTTCAATTATCTTTTTCTAAATATGTTTTCTTAATCCCTAGTTTCTTTGTTACGTACTTCTTTTAAAAAAAAATCCAAAAAGTTTGAAAAATAAAAAATAAAATAAAGAAATTACACATTTTGAAATGAAGAATAAAAAATTTAAAATAAAACCATTATCAAACCACATCTAAATAAATGAAAGAGGAAAAAAAAAGATTTATCATATCTAATCATCATCGTAAGTGCTTTTCTTTATTTATTTAAAAAAAAAAAAACCATAACTGCTTTTATTTAGTTTGAACCAAGAACACATAGAATTAAATCATACTATTATAATCAATTTAAACATAACTCAACTGATTAATATCTTAGATCAAAAGTTTAAATCTCCAGATCCACATATTTTCCAACTAAAATAAACAAATCATATCACTAAACAATTCTAAATATACAATTAAATATATTCCAAACTTTGGAAATCAAAATCCAAAAAACTGAATAAAGTCAACATTAAGTTTAAAAAAAAAAAGCAGGCATAAGAAAAATTAAAGAAAAAAGGAAGTGGCAAAGTGAAGTATTGAGAAGAGAAGGTCATAACAGTAATTCTAACAAAGAGAAAGGGAAGAACCCTAATGTGTTTGACGTAAATACCCTCTTTTTCTGTTGAAGCCGCGGAGCCTGTATTTCCTTTCTCATCCCTCAAACTCTCTCTCCCTCTTCTGCCCTTTGTAATTCCCAATCTCCTTCAGCCCCCTTCCTCTTCTCATCCCTTCTTTGCCCTTCTCCTCTCTCTTTTCCGATTTTCCTCAACCGAATTACCCGCCAAAACCTTCCCCCCTTCGAGTCCCTTTTCAAATCCCCCAACCTTTCTCCGATTCCCAAACCCTAATCAAGCCCCCTCTGGGGCTCCGATTTCTGCCTTTCCCGCTTCTCGGATTTCTTCATTCTGTTGTTTAGAACAACACCCAGTTCTTCGTTTTGGTGTTTTTGCTCCTCTTTTCTGGGTCCTTGAATGTCGTTTGATGGGATTTGGAATTCGCGCTCTGGGTTTGTTTCAGGTGATTCTCTCTCTCTCTCTCTCTCTTTGATTGTATTGTATGTCGTTGAGGATTTTTCAGTTCAAATCTTTTTTCTTCTGTTTTGATGGCGGTTTGAGCTGTTGGGGACTTGTTTGAAGCTTAGAGTAACTAGTAGTGTTGAGATTTGTTTGAGAGGATGGGTCTTGGTGTTTGTTTCAAGTATAAATAGAGAGTAGAGGAAGTTATAAAGCTCTTAATTTACTTTTCATATTGAATAACTGTTTTGTTGGTCATCGTCATGATTCATGTATGAAATTCTCTCTCTCTCTCTCTCTCTCTCTCTCTCTCTCGAATTGTATGCCATTGAGGATTTTATCAGTTCAAGTCTTTAGCTACTATTTTGGTGTCTGTTTGAGCTGTTGGGGACATGTCTGAAGCTAGGAGTACCTGGTAGTGTTGAGATTTGTTTGAGTGGACGGTTGTTATTATTTGTTTCGAGTGTAAATAGAGAGTAGAGAAAGTTATGATTGTATGTTATTTTTAACTGTTTTGTTGGTAATCGTCATGATTCATGTATGAATTTTGTTCTCTGGGTTTGTTTTGGGTGATTCCCTCTCTCTCTCTCTCTCTCTCTCTAACTATGTGCCATTGAAGATTTTTTCAGTTCATGTCTTTTAGCTGCTCTAATTTGATGGTTGTTTGAGCAGTTGAGAAAATGTTTAAAACTAAGAGTAACTGGTACTGTTGTGATTCGTTTAAGAGGGTGGCTATAGATTTTTGTTTCAAGTCTCATTAGAGAGATGAGAAAGTTATGAAACTTCAATTTATTATTATGTATGTATTATCTTTATTTTCATATTGAACTACTGTTTTGTTGGTAATCATGCTTGAAATTTGGGATGCCAAGAATGTAGCATCTTGTTTAGTGATTTGATCATGGGAAATTCAGACAGTTACTGTTTTTCTATTTGAGTTGTATATGTAAATTTATACATTGATATTTGACTTTTCTCTTAGTTTGTTTTCCTTTTGTTTTTGATGCTTTCAGATTACATATTCTTTATGTTTAGATCTTGTTATTTTTTTCTTATAATCTTACAAAATATGTGGGGTGGAAAGATTTAAACCAAGAACATTTGAGAGGCCGTCAAGATTTCTTAACTACTGAGCTATGCTCATATTTACAATGTATAGTTCTTGTTATTAATTATTTGGAAGCACATTTATTCTTGAAAGGCCTGTTTGAGTTTCGTTACTAATAGGTTCCAATTTGTTCACCATCTGTTTATGATACAAAATGACCCAGCTGTCAAATTTTGAAGAAGCTGATGTCTCAGTTTGTTCTGTTATCTCATGCGAGAGTTTATAATTTTTCAATGTTTTGTGTTGTATCAATGTTTTTACTAATATTAAGACAGGTTATTTAGTAGGTGATATGTATTCTGAGCAATAGATGTTATTCCTCTTAGCAGGGGTGGCATGATACAGTTCAGATGTATTCTGGCCATTAAACTTGTAGCTGCCTTTGTGGACTGTGGAACATTTCTTTTATTCAAGTGATTTTCATTTTCTATTTCAATGGCAAACCATGACCTGATACTGGGACAAAACCACAATTTAGCTCTGGGGCAGAACCAACAGCTGATGTTAGGTCACAATCATAATATGGGTCTTGGTCAGGGTCACAATTTGGACCTAGGACAATCACATGAGCATCATTTAGGTTTGGGGCCGAACCATGACCACGAGTTGGGTTTGGGACATGCCCATGATCATACCGAGGGATTGGTACATTCCAATGATCATGAGGGTTTGGGACACGCTCATGATCATGAGTTGGGTTTAGGGCAAAGTCATGACCAAGGAGGGGACGACGATCACAATTATGCGCATGAAAGTGATCTGGGTATGGATAGGAAGCCTGACCAAGTTGGCCATCAGTTGTCTCTCCCTGTACAGGGTCACGAATTAGCTTTGTCTGATAACAACCAATTAGCTGTTTCAGAAAACCAGGAACTTGATGAGAATCTTGAACTAGCTGTGGATCAGAATGATGAACTGGCAATTCAAATTGTTGACGATTTGACAGGCCAGCAGTCTCAAATGATGGTTTCAACCCCTTCTGTTCTTCAGGCTCGAACGATCGTTGCAGCTCCTAGTTTTGAGCTGTCGGTGGGACAAGAGTTCCCTGATGTTAAGAGTTGTAGGAGGGCACTCAGGGACACTGCTATTGCCTTGCACTTTGAAGTGCAAACCATCAAATCTGATAAAACTCGCTTTACAGCCAAATGTGCTACTGAGGGATGCCCGTGGCGTATTCATGCTGCAAAGCTCCCAGGTGTTCCAACCTTCACAATCAGGACAATTCATGACACTCATACATGTGGTGGGATTAATCATCTTGGCCACCAGCAAGCCTCTGTTCAGTGGGTTGCAAGCTCCATGGAGCAACGGCTGCGAGAGAATCCTAATTATAAACCAAAGGAGATACTTGAGGAGATTCACCGGGTTCATGGCATTACCTTATCATACAAGCAAGCTTGGAGGGGCAAGGAGCGTATCATGGCTGCTATGCGTGGTTCATTTGAAGAAGGATATCGCTTGCTTCCGCCGTATTGCGAACAGGTTAAAAGAACAAACCCGGGAAGCATTGCATCAGTTTATGGAAATTCAACCGATAACTGCTTCCAACGTCTCTTCATATCCTTCCAGGCATCAATTTATGGGTTTTTGAATGCTTGTCGGCCTTTACTGGGGCTTGATAGAACATATTTGAAAAGCAAATATCTAGGTACTTTACTTCTTGCCTCTGGTTTTGATGGTGATGGTGCTCTGTTCCCTCTGGCCTTTGGTGTTGTTGATGAGGAGAATGATGAAAATTGGATGTGGTTTCTGTCTGAGCTTCATAACCTGCTTGAGATAAATACCGAAAACATGCCGAGACTTACAATCTTATCTGACAGGCTAAAATGCATCGTGGATGGAGTAGAAGCAAATTTTCCAACTGCTTTCCATGGGTTTTGTATGCGGCATTTGAGTGAAAGCTTCCGTAAAGAGTTCAATAATCCAATGCTCGGCAAACTTCTCTGGGACGCTGCATATGCTCTCACAGTGATTGAATTTGAAGCAAAAGTATTGGAAATTGAAGAGATATCACAAGATGCTGGATACTGGATTCGACGAATTCCGCCTCGCCTATGGGCTACGGCTTACTTTGAGGGGACGAGGTTTGGGCATTTGACTGCAAACATTATTGAATCTTTAAACAATTGGATTTCAGAAGCCTCCGGGCTTCCTATAATTCAAATGATGGAGTGCATTAGGAGGCAGCTAATGACATGGTTCAATGAACGGCGTGAGACCAGCATGCAGTGGACATCAATACTTGTGCCTACTGCCGAGAGGCGTGTTGCCGAGGCTCTCGAGCACGCACGTACCTACCAAGTGCTTCGAGCAAATGAAGCCGAATTTGAAGTTATATCTCATGAAGGAACAAACATCGTGGACATTCGTAACCGATGCTGCCTTTGTCGGGGCTGGCAGCTGTACGGTCTGCCGTGTGCTCACGCTGTGGCAGCTCTTCTATCCTGCAGGCAGAATGTCCATCGATTCACAGAGAGTTGTTTCACAGTCGCAACCTATCGGAAGACTTACTCACAGACCATTCATCCAATTCCTGACAAATCTTTATGGAAGGAATTATCCGAAAGCGATCCGAATGCAAACAAAGCTCTGGAGGTCATTATAAACCCCCCGAAATCACTGAGGCCCCCAGGACGACCAAGAAAAAGGAGAGTTCGAGCAGAAGACCGTGGGCGTGTGAAACGTGTTGTTCATTGTAGCCGGTGCAACCAGACAGGGCATTTTAGAACAACATGTGCAGCACCCATTTAAGTAGTGTCTTTTTCTTTTTCTTTTTTTGTTTCACAATTGAACCTGGGGTTGGTCATACCTGTATGTGGAAATGAATTATTTACTGTTTAATTAGTGGTGTTAAGTAGGTTACATAGTAGTATATCATCAATTTTACTTGGACTCCAAGTGAGACTTCTAATAGTATTGTGTTCATATTCACATCAATAATTTAACTATTCAATGTTTTAGGACCCCCCTCCCAGTCCCAGCCAAACCTGCCTCCTTTTATCTCTGGATAGAAAAAAAACAATTATTGGGAAGTTTCTTTGAGGTATTTCAAGGTTAAAAGGAGGTACTTTGCAAACAGAAGTAAACAAGAAATGAAGGAAGTTTAATTTTGGTTTGTGGGTTTTCAGGTTTATTTTGTGGTGTATTTTTTTTTTCTCTAATATCTATTTAAAAAATTATTATTTTGGTTTTAACTTTTAAAATGATTATTGTACTTCTACTTTTAAAAAAGTAACCATTTTGGTTCTGGCTATTTTTCGATTACTTGATGTTTGTTTACTCAATCAACTGATGTGAATCTAACACATGTCCAAGTTAGTGTGTTACTCAGGTATTTTAACTATGTTATCAATTTATTAAATGATTGATGGTGAAGTACAAACAAAAACCAACCTGATGACTTTCTAAAAGAGTAAGAAGTTGTTGGGACAAGTAGTTGCAGAGAGTAGAAGTTAAGATCGAGATTTTTTGTTTTTATTAATTTATATATTTTTTACAAATTTCTTTAAAGAAAAAAAAGAATTTTGAACAAATACCACTCATTCTTTTTTTAATATCTCTCACATTAATTATTCATTTGCCTTGGATAGTTTTCAAATAAAAGAAATTCTTACAATACTTTTTAAATATGAAATGTGATTCGGAAAGATTTCAATCCATTAATTTAAAGAGATTCAAATAAACTTTAAGATTTTTATGTTTTTATTCTCTCTATTCTAGAAATAATATAGATTTGTTTCCGTCAATCCTAAAATTGAGATTTTAAATTATATTATTTTATGAATATTTTACAATTTTGTTAAAGATTTGTTTTCGTCAATTTTAAATTTTAATTTAAGATTTGTTTTTCAGGCTTAATAAAATATTTTTTTTATATAATTTAAGATTTTATTTTTCTAACTAATCCATGTAATGGATTATTTAAAGTTTGATTAATTTGAAAATAATATATTCTTTGAAGTAAATATCAAATATTTATGCTATTTTAAAATAATTAAGTTCAAAATGAATATATATTTTTTAACACCATTCAAAATGAATAATTTCATATATAGTACTTTTGTTCAGATTACTATATATTTATGTCATTTATTGTAATAATTTTATTTTATTAAGTTTGGAAGGAGAAATCGTCTATCTTTTTACTTTGATTATGATTAATTTGAAAATCAAAATTTTTTAACACGTTAGTTTTTTTAAATACTAATTTCTTAAATAGTAATATGAGTTAGTTTAAAATATGTTTTTCTTATCTTCAAATCATAAAATTATATATACTTTTTAGCTATTAATAAAAAAAAAAAGCTAAAATTAGATAAGATTGTTATTTGTTACAAATAATTTTTGTTTAAACTTAAAAAAAAATTGTAGATGACATGTGAAGAAAGTGAGATAGAGAGGTTTTTATCAATTAAAAAATTTGTCAATTTAAATAATAGTATCATATCTAAAACATTTTTATATAATTTATATTTAAAAAATAAAATTATAGAATAAAAAGAAAAATATTTTTGTTAAAAATGTATTAAAATTATAGGATAAAAATAAATATATATTTTAATAATTATTTATATTTAATTAGTAATTAGTAATAATGATGAGAAATTTATATAAAAAAAAGAAAATTTTTTAAATTAGAAATTAAAAAAAACATAGAGAGAGAAAGGAGAGAAGAGAAGAGAGAGGGGTAGAAGTGAGGTGAGGTAAAAAAAAAGGAGATAGGAACGTTGTGGGGAGTTAGAGAATGAGTTAATTAGTTTGTGGGACTCACACTAAAGAGTTAGAGAGGGAGTTAATAAGTTTGTGAGACCAACAATGAGTTAAAATATCATTGGGCCAAACAAGGAGTTGGAAACTCCTCCTAACTCCTCAATCCAAACACCTTCTAAGGGATAAAATAGACATTTTGAAAGTTAAGGACCAATATAGAATAAATCTAAAATATTAGGGACAAAAAGTCTAAAATATAAATTTTAAATGTTTAAAGACAAAATGAAATGACCTTGTAACTTGTAAGTTTAGGTTATATACTCATTTCATTTTTGTTAAATTTAAAACATATAACATAATATATTATAACTTATATAATATTGTAAAATAATTATTATACAAAATTTATAACATAAAATATGTCAATATTGGTAATGTTTGAGATTCAACAAAATATTTAGTTAGTAATTACCATTGTTTTTATTATTTATAAATATATTATTGAACACATTTTGAACGACTTCTTAAATTGATATATATTTTCTAAATTTGCTATCAAACGCATATTCAAAAACACTAAAAATATAGAATACTACTTTGTTTTCAAATTTCTTTGTTTTTAAATTGCTAACCAAATGCATCTTTAAAGGCCAAAATCAGAGTTGAACCGTTATTTTATTTATTAATTATTTTTCTAGTGATCATCTTTTGGTATGACAGTGAGAAATGTCAAGGATAAATGTATAATGATAACTAATCTTTTAGGAAATTCTTAATTTTGTCTTTAATATTTAAAATTTAAAATTTAATTTTGTCAATTTAATGCATTGAGAATGTTGATAGAAAAATAAGTTGTCATTGACTTATTATTTTATCAATAGATTTTAGATATGTAAACTATGTTACTTGGATCTTAAGATTAAAGACTTAATTGAGAAAAAACAACATACTTGGGATAAAATTGACAATTTCTAAAGATGACGAAATTAAAAATTTATTAAAAAAATTAGGGACTATTTATAAAATGAGGGCAAAAGAGAAACAATTAAAGAGCAAAGTAGAGAAAGAGAACAAAATAGAGAGCAAAAGTATTCCTATATTGAGTTGTGTCTCACAAAGGCTGCATACAAATATTATTTATTGAATAATGGTATAGGTTACAAAGTCTACATAATTCAAAATTTGTAACTTATGCGAACTAGATTTTTCACACGTGCACGTGGTTTTTTTATTTTAAAATTTAATTTTAATATTATAAAATTTGAAATTAGTACGAAAATAGTAATTATATTATTATATAATTTAATATAACAATATAATTATGAATTACAATTTTGTCATTAAATATTTATAAAAATATAGACTGACCACTTGAATTATGTTCAAATTGATGAAAAAGTTATTAAATAGAATGATTAATACTATTTGTAAAACTAAATTAATTAACTATTAATATATTGAGTAAATTTTTGTTTATTATTATTAAAAATTTGTCAAAAACTTAGTTATTAATGCACCTATAGTTACATCAATAAGAAATGAAAAGTCATAATGAAATTTAAAAATCAAAATGGTTGATTAAGAACAATTAAATGAGAAAATAAGAGAGATATTAGAGAGGGAAGATAAACATAATGGATAAATGATTGAACAATGGTTTTTTTTTTTTTTTTGTCTTTACAATATTGGAATTAATCCTAAAGTGAGTAAAAAAGTTTAACATATTTGTTCTTTTTTTGTTTTATTATATATGAAGAATAAGTCGAAATTGTTGCTCTCTCTCTCTCTCTCTCTCTCTCTATATATATATATATATATTGATTTATTTATTTATTATAAGTTATTTTTCTATTGACATTTCACTTTATTGAAAGATAGTTTTTTCTTAAAAAGAAGTTTTAACATTATAATTAAGAGAGAGCAACCAACGAATTATTCTCATTATTCACTTTTATTGAAAAGGAGTTGAAGTTGAAATGACTTAGATAAACTATACACCCCAAATGTTTGATTATTGAAGAAAATAATCTCTTTTTTTCTAAAAAAGAAATAGTTCTAATTGAAAGAGAGTGAGCACCCAAAAGATTGTCACAATATATGGCATATTTGATTATTTTTAATTAATATTAGTTAACAATTTTAGACTAATTAATTCCATTCATTTATTAATTAGTATTTTAGGATTTTTTTTAATTAAAAGTTTTAGGATTTATTAGTTTATTAAAAATTTTATTTCCATTTTCTTGTAATTAGAGTGCTATAGAAGATTAAAAATATAAGATTTTTTAAAAATATATAGAATATAAAAGTTTTCATAGATTTTTAAATTTTTATAGAATTATTTTCAAAATTATTGCATTAGATTGAGGTTGAAACCTTCTATTGATTGAGTGTCTCTATATGATATCTTCTTTGTCCAAATTTTAGGTTTTTTTTTAATACATTATCTCAAGTTCTACAACCCAATAAATTGTCGATCTATTTGTTGAACATCCTAACACTCCATGAATTTCAGTCATATGACAAATCATTCACACCCTCCATCATCTCATTTAATAAGTATTCCTTCAATTAATTTCAACATTCTCAACATTCTCAGCACATGAGAAAATGAACCTTAAACAAATGAACTTTGAATACATTAATACATATTGTTTCCAACATAAATCAAACTTAAAAAGAAAACATAATACATTAGTTTACAAATCTTCCAAACTGTGGAGTAAAAGATATAATATTTGAGACATATTTTTTTGAAGTATAGTTTGAAGATGAATTAGGCATATAATACATGATTTACTATCTTTTTTTTTCTTCTTCGGGATACAACTAAGTGCATGAAAAAAAAAAGCACTATGAACATTTTTTAAAATTTTTTGAAATTTGATACTCTAAAATCCATAAAAAAGAACTCAAAAAAAAAAAAATATTATGAACAAATAATACCTCTTCATTCTTTTAGGAGAAAAACCTCTTCATGAATCAGAAAGAATCCGACATTTGTAGTGGACCTCGATGGTTTGTATATGTTTGATCTATTGTTCATCTTCAAATTACCATGATTTTTACAATCCATTCTTTTTGAAACGGAACCTTATAAACTTCTAAAGGCATGATGATATAACAAATGCAATAGAAATAATAAAGTTGTAAATTGAATAGAGAATAGAGAGAAAATGATGAATGCTATTTGGTTCCAACCTAGAAAATTTCTATATTTATAGTGATGAAGTGAGCAAATGAAAAGCCTATGTTGTTAAAAACTTGAGGAAGATGGAAAGCTTGAGAAAGACCATATTGAGGTTATAATTTACATGAGGGTGTGTGGGTTTTAATGTGTCTTTTAAGTGAGGTTTAAGTAGTGGTGGGGTGGGTTTTAATTAGTTTTTTTTTTTCAAAAAATTAAAATTAAAATCTCTTTCATTCGTTCCCTCAAAAGTATCTTCTTTCCTTACGTTAAAATGATAGAGAAAATTTAAGGTAGAAAGAAAATTGGAGTTATTTTATGTGAGTGTGTGAGTTATTATTATTATTATTATTTGAAAATAATGTGTGAGTTATAATCTGTCTTTAAGTGGTTTAATTTCAATTAGTCGGGGTGTGGGTTTTAATAGAGAGAGAATGAAATTTAGTGAAATTTGGTTAGAATTTTCGTGAGTGGGGAGGGAGAGGAGAGATTAGGGGAGAGAGAGATGAAACTCAAAAAGAAAGGATTTGGAGAGTTGGTATTTAATTTAATTAATATATTTTTTTTTAAATTTTGAAGTAAGGACAATTTATGTATTATATAGTAAGAATTTGGACAAAATGGTCCAAAAACGATTCTCTTCATTAGTCACTTTTTAAGATAGTAAGATAAGATATAAAAATAGTTAATGATTATCAAAGTCAACGAATGATATTGTGAAGGTCTCCAATTTGAGGCCAGGGGATGCCATTTTTCTATTTTTAATCTTTCTATTACTTTGCGGCAGTTTCCTTTCCACTTTTGTAATTAGGTTCTCTAGTTAAGATTAAAAAAAATCTTCAAATTCTTTGAGAATTGAAACCTTTTATATTCCAACCTTTTAGTTTTTAATTTATAATTTATAAATACTTTATTAATTTACTAATGTATTATTTACATTCCAACCTTCTCTCTGGAGAGAAGGTAGAAAGTTTTTTTTTTTTTTTTTTAATTGTGCTATTTATGTGGTGTAGTTGTGAATGTATATTTATTTAGTTTTTTATTGTGTTATTTATTTGGTGTGATTTTGAATGTAGAATTGTTTAGTGAGTGAATTTTAATTAATTGTTTTAATTACTTTTTGTATTCTAATATCTTAATTTTTGCATTCCAAAATTAATTAAAAATTTTGTGAGGCATAAGGGTTACATGATTTTTTTTACTCAACAAAGGGAACATAAACTTATAAACTTTTATTTTTCTAACAAACATTATTTTTTTTTGGGCAAAGGTATTCTAACAAACATTCTAAATAAAATAACAATACACTAATTATAAAAGTACAATAAAAAAAAAAAGCCAAAGTCTTCAGCTATACACTCATTTCATAAAATAGATTTGTTCACTTGATAATTTTCAAAACAAATATTGTTACTCAACTTCATCAAAGTGGAGTTGTAAGGCCGTAAGTTGGATTTGAGATATTGATTCAGCACATGTATCCCTTGCAACTTCATTGTGACGCCAACATTTGAGATGCTTTGAAGATTGAAGAACCTTTGAGAGCAATGAATTGAGTAGTGAAAAAAAATGAAGAAATGATGTAGCTCTGGAGAAGAAATGGTAAAGAAAACTTATTTTTATAGTAGAAGGTGAGAGTTACAAAACCTTTTGAATTCTAAAACTTACAAAATTCCATTATGAATTATAATTAAAGAAAAAAGTATTTTAAGTGGTAGGAAAAACCTTTTGCATTCCAATCTTTAAGATTTTATACATTTATGGGTAAAATACAGTTTTGGTCCCTGAAGTTTGGGATTAATGTCTATTTGGTCCCTGAGGTTTCAAAAGAGACACTTTAGTCCCTGAAGTTTGAAATATAGTTCTAAATGGTCCCTTGACTTCTTTGACCATTAGTTGACTGTTAAAAAAGATGATGTGGTATTAATTGAATGACTAAGATGAGCTGAAGTGACATTTTTTGATGAGTTGGCCAAAAATAAAATACATGATTTTTTTTTTTTTTTGTGTTGAGGTGGCTCCGTCGCAGCCCAGCCTCCAGTCAAAGCACAGTCACCTTAGTAGTCTAGTGGCCGTCACATCCTAGTCGCCGAAGAATATGCACAAATTCCTCTTTACTAAAATTACTCATCTGAAAATCCGCCATTGAAGCCGCAAACAGAGTTTCATAATCAAACTTCACAACACTGAGATAAACAAGCATAACACAAAATCTCAATTATCTCCCTCACATTTCACCTGTTCAATCTCTTCATTGATATGTTGAAATTTGTTTTAGCATGAAACCTTGAATCTTGATTGCAGCTTGATCATTAGCCCTAAAATCAAAACCATAAAGATTTAGACTGGGAGGGAGGTCATTTCCGAAACCGATTTCAAGATAAACATTTGAATGAACTGTGTGTTGTTCTACCTGGCTGCATAGTGGGTTGCGTTAAAACTGTCTACAGAATCACAAACCAAAGATTATGATCAAATTACAACACAAAAGCGGTTTCTAATCGAAATTTAAAACAAATGAAAATATTCTATTACGACCAAACAGACTTGTTTCCCAGTATCCTTGTGCACAGAAACAACTATGGATAAGTCTGAAGCCCAGAAAAAGGAAATTGAAAATCGATTGCAAAAAGGAGCGATTAACTGATTACAAACCAAACATGTTATTCCCATCCCTCTGTTTTTCAATAATACGTAACCCCCACGATACTGTGATTTGGGATCTTGCCAGCCCTTCTTCGCCGAATGAACGGACTGTTGAACCACGTTTCTATTAGTGCCTTCAACAAAATCAGACTCCAGCCATTTTCTTTGTGAACAAATGTTGGAGGAAAACCCACCAGTGAAGATCAACTGAGCTGTCTGGTCACGTTGATGCCAATTGTTGTTAAAGGATGCTGAAAAAGAAAGCGATACCACAATTGGTGTTGGAAGAGGAGTCCTCGTCGCTGGTCGTGTTGGAATGATCGACGTTGATGACGGAGGAAGCAATGAGACTCTCCTCTCCGACAAAGAGAATAATTAATTTTTTTTAATTTATCTACCAAGTAATCAAATACATTAACATGTCATCTCCAACACATAAGCACATAACGGTACACTTGGCATTCTGTTAGGTTAAAGTTAAATTAGGGACCATTTAGAATCATTTTGCAAATCTGGAGGACTAAAGTGTATGTTTTGAAACTTCATGGACCAAATAGACATCAACCCCAAACTTCAGAGACCAAAAGTGCATTTTACCCTACATTTATTATTATTATTAATTATTAATTATTATTATTGTTAGTCCATTTTCATTAGTAAAATACAAAACTTTTTTAAATAAAGGAAAATGAATAAACCTCACGTCCCTTGTGAAAAAAAATAGGTAAATAATAATAATAATAAATAAATAAATAAAAGAAAAACCCACAAAGAAAAACCCACATAGCATGTTGATTTTGGGACATTTATTTTGCACACATTTATTTTATAATGTCCATTTAGTGGAAAATGATTTAATGAAATCTTACAAATTCTTATTTGTATGCTCAAATATAACTTTAATGCACCTTTATTATTTAAATATAAAATTATTTAATACAAAAACTAATGGAGGGGCGTATTTGGAATAATGAAGTTATCATTGGGACAAAATAGTCCAAAAATGATTCTCCCCATTAGCCACTTTTTAAGATAGTATGATATGATAATGAGAGTTAATGAGGGTGAGTGAATATAGATGTGTGACCTATAAACGAGAACATTATTGCTACGGAAAAAAAAACCCAATGGAAAAAAATTCTAGTGAAGGAAAAATAGCACATTATTCATATACTTTAAAACTGCCTCAATTTTACTATGAAAATTCAATGGGATAAAACCATAGTCTAAAGAAAAAGAGTGCAATACATTTAACTCCCTCTCATGGAACCATCACTCGAGATTCTAAATTGTCGTATTCCAATGTTGTGCACCAACTTTTCAAATGTTATGGTAGGTATTGTCTTCATAAATAAGTCTGCAGAATTTCCTTTTGAAGAAATTCGTTGAATAGTGATGTTGCCAATGTCTTGAAGATCATGAGTGTTGTAAAAGAGCTTTGGCAAGATATGTTGTTCTATCTTCTTTAATATATCCTTTAATTTGGGTTATACATGTTGTATTGTCTTCATATAATGTTGTTGGAAGATTTTTGTTAGAAGATAATTAAATTAAATGTTCCACGAATGTTTGAGTCATTGATCTTAGCCATACACATTCTTGATTAGTCTCATGAAATGCAGGAATGTCAACATGATTTGAGGAGGTGACATGGTGGTTTGCTTTACGTGCCATGATATAATAGTTCCTTCACATGTAAACAAAATAACTTATTTGAGATCTAGCTTTGTGTGAATCAAATAAATATCTCGCATTTGTAATTCTGTATAACCAACAAGATTAAAATTCGATTGGCTTGAATAAAATGAACTCATTATTCCTTGAAGATAACGAAGTATAAGCTTGACTTTGTTGGAGGAGAACTGTATCTAGGTAATAAATTTACTGAAAAATGCTATATTTGGTCTTGTGTTATTAGGAAGATACATAAGTGTTATTATTATCTATGATTACAACCCATGATTTTTATTCTTAATATGTAAATTACAAGTGAATTTGGGCAATTTTTATTCAAAAATTAAGTGCTAGACAGAAACTTAAAGAAGCCAAAAAAAAAAAAAAAGAAAAGCAAAGAATAAAGGAGATAAACACGTAGATTTATAGTGGTTAGATCAATTTGACCTACTCTACTTGAAAAGGGTCTTATTGGCCTTTGCTAGACAATTTTATTAGAGAATCAAATGAGAAACATACAAGATATTGAAACAAGAATCTAGATCTAGAGAGATTTATCCAAGAAAGTAATAAAAAATTGGAGAAAAACCACAAGGAAATAAAGAGGAGCAATACAACCTTTGTTGACCAAAGATTTGCATCCAAGAGGAACAAATCCTTCTGTTTTGGATCTGTTCACCAGTGGTAGAAAGCACACGCCAAACACATGATCAGTAGAATGGCTGCAGCACCCTTCACGAATGGTGGCTCATGGACAGCTGGCTCGTGAACGACAATAAAGAACGGCTGCAACTCGTGCATGCTTCTTTCCCTCTCGTTCACGTCTCCTTCTTGTTGAGATTTATGCCCTAAAGCCTCGTAATTAATGATTAATTTAATAATTAATAATAATTTTGATTATTTTATTTACAATATAATATTATCCATTATATGAAAATCTAAGGTTATTAGTGTAATCTTGAACAATATGTGGTTGACATACGAGAAGATCATTTTCAATAAATAATCTAAAGGGTCATAGTATATGGATAAGGTTGGGTGCCTTATCCTGGTAATACTATTAATATGACCCACTTTGTAATAGTTACAAATGATTTGATTCAAATCGTTCATATGGAGATATGTGAGTGAAGGTATCTTATACAATGAGTTTGTATAAGACTGGACCACGAAATATTTAATATCTCTTTATAAATTCGTTAATTGAGAAGATTAATATTTCATCAGGATGATCATATGCGACTAGATCTTAATCCTGAGTGAGTTATGAACTCTTGCCTGTAAGGGCTTGTCCTTTGATTTGCATGGGTGAGAGTGGCTTTTGTAGCCGATTTAATAAGCCTACCATTTTGGGGACTTGACCAAATAGGGAGCTAGGAACATAATCTCACAAGATGAAATTCACTCATTCCCATATAGGGTAGGTAGATAAGTGGTTCCCTTAAGTGCTGATTTCGAGACTTGAACAATGGGGCCCCATTCTCTCACTAGCCTGAGAGAGACTTAGTTTATGGTTGGATCATAAGCAAATTGTTCATTAGAGGATCAATGATACTTAAGGTGCAAGATGTAATTATAGTGGTAAAATAGATTTTTGACCCAACTGTAATTACAAACAACTTGTGAATGATCGACTTGCATGTAATGGTTATATCCATGGACACAACTTGTCCTACAGTGCATAAGAGTGCAACTCTAGGTCTATAGTGGAGTGACCTAAAGTTAATGAATGGAAATTGATTAATTAAAGTGTAACGTCCAAATTTTTTTGAATTGAATTAACCCTTGAATTTAAGTAATTTTGGAGATAAATTTTGGTTTATTTGGTTGATGTATTAAAATGGAGATTTGAAAAGTTTGAAGGAGCAATTTTGGAAAGAATTTTAAAGGGCAAATTGGTTATTGAGAGACCTTCAAGGGGCATTCTTGGAAGAATTGGTTAGGTAGAAGGGTATTTGTGGTTTTTATTAATTTGTTAAAAAAACAGAAAAAAAAAAGGGAAATGGAGATTCCATCTTTCTCTCTCCCCGAACACCTTACTTTCTCCTTCTCCTTCTTCTTCCCTCACCCGAAAGCTTCTCTCTCTCTCTCTCTTTCTCTCTCCGTCGGACCCAGCCACAGAGGCCATCGCCGGTTGTCGTGTAGTAAATTGTCGACCAGCCTCCCTTGTGCAACCGCTGCCTCCGCCCACCTCGTTAGATCAGCGCTGTGGGTCACTGCTCCGTGTAGAAATGCTCTAACCTACCGAATCTCCCTGCACGCTGTATCTCCGATCAACCAACTGTTCGCCGAAACCCGGATATGCTTTCTCCTCGTCACGGTGAATTGCTCGAACACACGCCAACCTCCGTTCGCTGTAGTACACTTGAACCACACGCTGTCCGTTCCCCACACGCACGCCGGATCAGCGAACGACGCCTTGCCGAAAATCAGATCTGCTCGATCTCGCCACCCACTCGCCACGCGTTGTCCACATACAGCCACACGTCGCCCCCTTCTGGCGATCGACACCCGAAACAGCCACACTCCGAATTGCATTCCAAATTTTGGGTAACTTTGACACTGATCCAAAATTTAATTTGGATTGATGAGATTCATTTGATTGCTAAGTAATGAGCTAAAATTATTGGGCAAAACTAAATTTCAGGATACCCATTGAAATTGGAGGAACATATTGTCGAATTTGAGTTAGTTTGATAAATTTCAGCAAGGATTCAGTCTTGCACAACCACCTCCAAGCTACTTTTCGATTTGGTGATCCTTCGGTACTGAATTAAAATTTATTCAAAAAATCAAATGAGTTGGTTCAGTTAATTAAAATGACCTTAAACCATCGGACTAATTTGATTGAACATCATTGCAATTGGAGACAATTTTAGGACTTTTGAGACACTTGGAACTATTAAACTAGACTGTAAGATTGAGGCTCAGTATATTTACGATAAGGTGTTGGCTCAATAAAGATTAAACAAAATTGGATTAATTTGAAGCCATGATTAAGAAGTTATAAGAAATTGATCTAAATTTTTTATAACTCTTATTCTTATTGGATTATTGAAGGATGAGCAGGAGGCCAAAGTTGGTAATTGACAATTTATCATGAATTTCGAGAAGCTGATTTATTGTTTAGAAATTTAAGAAGGAAAAGACCTCGGTGCTTGGAGTAATATTATTATTCTGCATGAGGTAAGTAGTCATTTGGATTAAGCACCTTTAAGTTATTTTATGACTCTGTTGATGTTTGGAAATCATGGAAGCATGTATGAAATTTTAGTTATGAAGCATGCTATGGTTAGGAAAATTGTGAATTATGAAAGTATGCATGAAATTGTGGTTATGAAGCACACTATGGTTATGGGAATTCTACTGGAGTTGTTTTGAGATAAATTTGGATTAAGTATATGGCTATATTGGAATTGAGAGCTTAAAGATTTGAGTTCATTGTTGATAACATGTATGGTGTCTTAAGAACTTACCTAAGTTTGTGGTTGGATGAATTTATCTTATCTTGGTGACTATTTGTGAATATAGAATGTTGCCTAAAAATATAGTTATTCTTGTTGAACAACCTAATGTTGTAAACCCATGGTGGGTTCGTGTGATCAATATACAGTACCTCGAGTGAGTTTATACCTGAGGTTCATGAATTGTGTTTTGGAAGGCCCTATTCCAATATTTGTGTTTGTCAAGTAATAAGTTCTTTTGAAATCATTATAGGCTGAGGCGAAAGATCTCCATAAAAGGAGAAAGAAACTATTCTTAGCCAAGGTAAGGGACTTTATGTCAGTATGCTTAAATGCAAGTTGGGAATTGAATTGAAAAACTACATTTTTTTTTTTTTTTGAAACTGAAAACCTACATTTGAAATGAAAAGATTTTATCAATGTTTTATTTATGATTTTTGATGAATTTTAAAATACTATATATGAAAAGGAATTCTTACATGTGTGATTGCCAAATATCCTTATGAATGTGATGCATGATTTATGATTTATGATGAATAATGTGAGAATGTTGCTTTATGTTGCATCACTTAATGGAAATGAAAATGCTTTGGGACCTCATGCACACATGTGTATTTTCATGATGAAATGATTTCGAAGGCTGTGGCAATTACCCTCATAAAATTATAGATGTACATCTAAATGAAAATGAGCCTGAAAAGGCTAAATGAAAGGAGCCTGACAAGGCTAAATGAAAAGGAACTTGAAAAGGTTAAATGAAAAGACTAAATGAAAAGGCATGGTTAGGTTGAGTTAATTGTCCACATCAAAGCCGAAGGAAAAAGTTAAAGGGAAACGTTTCCACTATGAAAAGGTTTTAGGTCCCACTAGAGGAAAAGGTTTTAAAAATCATTATGTATGTGTTTTCACATCCTAACCTCGGTAGTGAGGTCACTTATTGAGTATTTTAAATACTCACCCTTTTTCAAAAATGTTTTTCTTTTCAGGTAAAGGCAAAGACATATCTTAGGTAATTGACAAGGCAGTTTGCTAAAAGGATCATGGGTGACTTTGAAGAACATGATTTTCGCATTTAGATTGTGTATTATCTAAAAATATTTTGTTAAGTAAACAATGTGTTGTGAAACTATTTTAGTTGATTGAACGTTTTTAATTCATATTATGTTTTGAAATGATTTTCAAAGGGATCCCGAACTAAAAGATCTATAATTGTTTAGCAAAAAGTTTAATTCTTTTTCTCTATTGTTAAAGATTTCTAAATTCTTTTAGCAAGCATGTAGTAATATCTCTAGAAAGTCTAATAGGAAAAGTTAGGTCGTTACGTAAAGAGTTTAATTAATTATTTTTGTATCATTGGAGCTTGTAATCTGTAGGTCCATAAGGTCCCATTGCTAGCTCATAGTAACACTAAAAGATCAATTTAGTTGAAAGAAAAATTTGAAATGTTCAAATTAATATTTAATTTGAAGTGTTCAAATTAATATTTAATATATTAGATATATTAAATATAAAAGAGGAAAATATACTTATTGTATTTGACACATTAAATATTAAAACAATTAATGTATATTAGATACATTAAAGAAAAGATATTTATAAAATTTTGAATAAGATTCAAATAAAGAAAGAAATATCGTAGGAAAATTTAAAAGATTTGAATAAGATTTAAATAGATTAAATATATGTATTTTAATATATTAGATATTAAAAAATATATATTATTTAATTATGACAAAGATTTGCCCCAAATCTCTATAAATAGGACATTTGGGTTGAGCCATTATAACAAACATCTCTTCAATAGAGAATTAGAGAATTCTCTCTAGACCTCTTTCTCTCCAATCCCTTTTCTCTCAAATCCTTTGTGGATTTTCTTTCAAGAGGCCCCCACAAGTCTTGGTCCTGTGTTCGAGTCATAGCAAGTAGGTTTTATGAAAATTGGAATTTCAACCTCATTGGAGATGGAGCAAGAAGATTAAAGACCTACCAGAATATTCTCCATATTATTTTCAAGGTTTTGTTTATGTTTAATCTTTAGTTTATATTTTAATTCTAAATAAACTCAAAGCGATTCCAACGCTTCCGCTGAGGTTTAATTAGATTATTCTCCTTCACTTCTCTTCCTCTCGATTGGTCTCATGGAAAAAACAGAGGGTTTTCCAAAATCGATTTCAATTAATCGATTTTCTCTCTCTTTCTTCAAATGGGAGTCACGGCCAAATGGCCTTTCCTTTCCTCTCTCTCGTTTGCTTTCTATCTCAAAATCCTAATCTCTCTAATGAATGTATGATGCCTATCTATTCATGATCCATTCCATCCATGTCCATACATCATCCCATATATATAGCAAAGATGGGCTTCATGCAAATGACAATGAGATTGGCTTTATTTTACGAACGCAGATGACCACTTTTTAGTTTTAATTTTTAAAAATGGCCAAGCTAGTTAAAATTTTTATAAATGGCCAAATTATTTTTTATTATTTAAAAGATTAATTATCAAATGACTAGACTACCTCTAACAACTTTCACATCTAAAAATCTCTAATTATAATGTAATTATATAATATATTTATAACTAAAATCTAAAACAAAATCGAATAAAAACAGATTATCTAAACAGAAAAGATATTGAGATACGAAAAGATATCTAAAATTAAAACTAAATTTAACCATTATTAAGATAAATAAAAAAAAATCAATATCAATCTAAATAAGGAACAAATACAGAGCAATTAAAAATGGATTACAAATAATAATCATTAAAAAAATGATTAAACAATAGCTAGATTGAACAGCCAATGAAATTGCATGCAAAGTGGATTAAAATTTAAACAAAAAAAAAATAAAAAACAATAATGATTTCACATTGCCCTGTACTATGCTAATTAAAACTAAAAAAAGGAAAAAAAAATTGGGGGAGATTTATCGTGAACGCAAAAACAAAAGAGGGGTTTTATCCTAGGGTTATTCTTTTCTTTTTTGTTCTTCCAATATCCTTCAAGAATCATATGCAATTAAGGAATTTCTAGAGTTCCTTGAACCAAAATCGTTCAAAACTTAAAAGGTCAAAACTATTTTTCAAAGCCAAAAAGTAAATAGCTTTCTTCAAATCAACTTTACTTTCAAAGAATTATGCTAGACTTATTCGAGCCATCCCTGTAGATAGTCAACCGATTAATAACATGCTAACTAGAGAGATGAAGCTTGTTACGTATACAATCAGAAAAGTGCTGAAAACTATAATCCAACAGAACTAATATATTCACAGCCTTAAAATTTTGTTATAGATTAGCTTCATCCCAAATACCCTCATACAGTATACTAATTGATTAAAAAGACATCTCAACCCCAAAAAAAAGTATCAAGCTACAAGAAACTTCGAAAATGCAAAAAAATAAGAAAATGAAATTGAAAACAAAAGGAAAAAAATCAACATACCAGAAAATGGAAAGAAGAAGAAGATAGTAATCATACGAAGAACAATAAATCAAGAGAGAGAACTAAAAGAATCGTAAATATTTGAAACTAAACAATTAATATGTCGATAAGATAATCAAAATAAAAAAAGGTAGTTTAAAAAAATGTATCTTACAAAACAAAATATTTAAAAAAACCCAAATTTTAAAAGATTTGAAAATAAACAATTAATATGTCGATAATATAATAAAAAATAAAAAAAGTTGGTTTAAAAAAACGTATCTTACAAAACAAAATATTAAAAAAAATGAATTTTAAAAAATTTTAAATAGATAAGAAGATTATGATTTCATTGTAAATAATATTGATTTTAGTTTAGATACAGTTTAAATAAAACAGCAAAGAGAAGATAATATAAGGGCAAACTAGGCCTTTTTAAAAAAAGACGCAACATGTGAGTCTCATGTGTGGCCATAATTGAAAAAAAAAATATGGCCATTTATCAACACCCACTATTTACTGTAACTATATGTAGAATTTTCCCCTTATTTTATCAAGAAAATGTTAAACAATTAGGCTCCTCCATTTTGGGCCCTAAGATGGTTTGAGTCACTTATTTGGAAACAAGTTTAATAGTCCAATTTTATTTAATTTAGCTTTATCAATTTTAATTAAACCCAATTGAACTTAATTAAAAATAATCATAGCTAAATTAAATTTATGATAAATTTGAAACCAAATTTATAACAATAAGTGCTCCTAATGCACTAAGATATGGACTTTAGGACTAAGTAGTTCTTCATTGTCTTCTCAAGGGTCGAAAGATATCATTTTTTACACTAAGTGAACAAACTATTGTTAGAATGTTCAATGAGTGTGTTTTTTCCATGTAAATACCCATCATGTGACCAAGTAGTTCTTGTGACACATTATTTTTATTTCTTTTATGTATAAATTATTCATATGTATCCCACAGGTTTTACACTTTCAGGTGTATGAATTATAAGTCCAAAACCTTCACATTTTGAAAGTGAGTTTTAATTATGCTTGGATTGCTTTTTTCCACTTAAGCTAATCACTTTTATGTCAACGATCTTTGATAGATCTAAATTAAGAATTCACATTTTTATAAATAATATCATAAGAAACGTTATAAACAAATATGTTAATATTTTAGAAGATTACAACCCAATATGTCATTCTTATTATGCGAATTAGAGGCCAATTAGAGTATTTTTAATGGAAAAATAATGCTGGACAGTTTTTAAAGAAGCATAAATAAGAGGATAAGGAGAGATAAACACCAAGATTTCTTAGTGGTTAGGTCAATAGACCTACTCCACTTGCAAAGGGTCTTAAAGGTCTTTGCTAGACAATATTATTAGAGATCGAAATTAACAAAGAACAATACAATAATAGGAGAATCGAATTGAATCTAAGAGATTATTCCTCAAAGCAACTACAACACTTTCTCTTTCAAGAAAGAGGAGTCAAACAATGAGGGATCTCTTAGGTTCTTTCAAGAAAGCCCAAAAAAGAGATATAACATAGAAAAAAAATAGAGTGGAGAGACACAACCTTTGAAGCCCTTTGATTTTCGATCTAAACGCCGAAAAACACAGCAAAGATTTTGCAGAAAATTCCATCCAAAACGCAACAGAAAAATTGGTCAAATAGAGAAGAAATCGGTTCTTGAACTACCAATTTTTCCTTCCTTCTATTGCGAAATCATTCCGGCAACGCCACACAAAAAAGACCCACGTTATCACTTTCTTTTTCTCATCGACGGCAACACCCCAAAACCTCACGTTTTCTCTCTGCAAGTCTTGGCCGAATGGCCTTCTTGATTTCTTATCTCTTTCTTGTGCTTTCTAATAAACCTAATTTCTCTCAAATGAATGTATGGTTCATCACCCATCCATACATGCCCATTCATCATGCCATATATAGATAAAATAGGGCTCAGAGAAATAGGTATAAAATCAAGAAGGGAAAATTCTAGGAATGACTAAAAAGAATGGGTTGTTTTGGTTAATGGTCATCCGATTTTTCTTTTGAATTATGGCCACACGTGAGGTGCACGTGTGACGTTTCTTTTTTCAAAATCCCAGTTTGCCCTCGTACACTAAATCTCACTCTCTCCTATTTTATTTAAACTGTATCTAATTTGTATTTTGAAAGATTTACATTGCAGTTATTATCTTTATACTTATTTTTCCGATTCTCTCTCCCCAAGAAAATCTTTCTCTCTCCAAAATTTTCTCTTCAAGACAATCCTCCTCTCTTCAAATCTAAATATCTCTCTCCTATTTTATTTAAACTATATCTAATTTGTATTTTGAAAGATTTACATTGCAGTTAGTATCTTTATACTTATTTTTTCGATTCTCTCTCCCTAAGACAATCCTCCTCTCTTCAAATCTTAAGCCATCGGTATTTTTCCGGTAATCATGGCTGCTGCACAAGCCAATTTCATGCCAGTAATTGTTCAGTCACTTCCTTCTCCACTCTCCGAAATTCTCTCTCTCTAAGACAACTCTCCTCTCTCCTCTCTCTGAATCTTAAGCCATCGGTATTTTTTCGATTTTCTCTCCCCAAGACAATCCTCCTCTCTCCGAATCTCAAATCTCAAGCCATCGGGACCGTCACTACTGCACAAGCCAATTTCATGCGCGTAATTGTTCAGTCACTTACTTCTCAACTTTCTGTCAGTTCGAACAACGATTCAGAGCTTTTTGGAAGTTTAGAAGGTGATTCGTAGGAATCTTCGAGGCTTGGAGTTGAGTTTCTATGCGTGGTGAAGGCGGTGCTGAAGAAGATGAAGAGTAGAGTGTTAGTCGGGGACATGGATTGATGGGAAAGGCATAGAGGGGTCACGAACTTGCCTTGGATTCTATTCATGGTCCACCTGCAGCTTTCTATTCGCTTATTATTCATGCCTGTTCTGCTGCTCTTATTGATAAAAATCTAGGTTCGTGGTAGTGTTCGTACTTTTTAATTTTTTTTATTTATAGTGTATTTCTCTGTAGGTATTTTGTTCCGTTGATTCTTACTCTATATTTATTTCAGATACATACACAGCTCAAGAGGTAGATGAGTTCGTGGTAGTGTTCGAACTTTTTATTTGTTTTATGTATAGTGTATTTCTCTGTAGGTATTTTGTTCCGTTGATTTTTACTCTATATTTATTTCAGGCACATACACAGCTCAAGAGATAGATGACAATGGTAGGTTTAGGTATAACAAACTACCTAATTTAAACTCTAGAATAAAGAAACCGAATCTATTTATATTTTATTATATCTGTACCTTGTATTTTCTCAAAATATTGGATTATATTTTTAAAAAAATGTGTAAATACGATAATCTTCGTTATTTTTGGATTACTTTTATTTTTTAGTTTAGTATTTCATATTGCATGTCATTTTATTGGTTTGTTAATCTATTATTTTAACTATTATTTTAATCTTTTTGTTATGCAATCAATTTTTAATTGCTGTGTATTTTTGTTTGAATTGTAGATAATCTATTTGAATTAGATATTTTGTTCAGTTGATTTTTACTCTATATTTATTTTAGGCACATACACAGCTTAAGAGATAGATAACAATGGTAGGTTTAGGTATAACAAACTATCTAATTTAAATTCTAGAATAAAGAAACCGAATCTATTTATATTTTATTATATTTGTACCTTGTATATTCTCTAAATATCGGATTATATTTTTAAAAAGATGTGTAAATACGTTAATCTTCGTTATTTTTGGGTTACTTTTATTTTTTAGTTTAGTATTTCATATTGCATGTCATTTTATTGGTTTGTTAATATATTATTTTAACTAATTTTTTAATCTTTTTGTTATGCAATCAATTTTTAATTGCTATGTATTTTTGTTCGAATTGTAGATAATCTGTTTGAATTAGGTATTTTGTTAAGTTGATTTTTACTCTATATTTATTTCAAGCACATACATAGCTCAAGAGATAGATGACAATGGTAGGTTTAGGTATAACAAACTAATTTAAACTCTAGAATAAAGAAACCGAATCTATTTATATTTTATTATATTTGTATACTTTTCAAAATATCGGATTATATTTTAAAAAAAATGTGTAAATACGTTATTCTTCGTTATTTTTGGGTTACTTTTATTTTTTAGTTTAGTATTTCATATTGCATGTCATTTTACTAGTTTGTTAATCTATTATTTTAACTATTATGTTAATCTTTTTGTTATGCAATCAATTTTTAATTGCTGTGTATTTTTGTTTGAATTGTAGATAATCGGTTTGACTTTTGAATTTTTGTTTGGTTTATGAATCCTAACAACTTTTGTTGTTTAGATTACCGAATTTATCTATTCAAATTTAGATTTTAATTTTAAATTAAATTTAATTACTCAATAATTAGGGAATCTTAGTCATGGAAGTGGTTAGGGGTAGTATGGTCATTTAACAATTACTAATTAAAATTATGAATAATGATTTGGCCATTTTTAAAAAATTAAGATGGCTCGGCCATTTTTCAAAACGTGAAATAAAAAATGGTCATTTGCGTAGTCAACCCTATCAAGAATTGGTTATTGATAGATTGGGTTCCTCCATTGGGCTCAATTAATTTAAATGTTTGGGAGCAAGTGAAAGGTCCATTTAATTTAGCATTATTATTTAAATTAATCCCAATCTAAAATTGAACTTAATTGTTATAAAATTATTAAATTAAATACTTGATAATTGAAATCAAAATTTAGAACAATCCCCACCTTGATTTCAATTCTATCAAGTGTCCAAAAAACAATTGAAGCTTGCTCCCAAAGACTTAAATCTCATCGATCACCCATTATCAAGTTGCAACATTCTCACACAAAAGGTTAAACTTATCAGATGACAATGCTTTAGTAAAGATATATGCAACATTAAAATCAATAGCAACCTTTTTAGCCGAAACTAAACCACCATTGATAACATCTCTAACAAAATGATATCTAACATCAATATGTTTAGTTCTTTCATGGTGAGAATGATTTTTAAATAAGTGTCAAGCACTTTGACTATCACAGAATACAGTTATAGAAACATTATTACTATGACATAATTCAAATACAATTCCCTTAAGCCATAAATATTCCTTAATAGCTTCAATTAATGCAATATACTTAGATTTAGTTGTAGATAATGCAACTATGGACAGTAAACCAGATTTCCAACTAATTGTGCAACCAAAAACTTTAAACACAAATCCAGTTAACGATCTACGCTTATCAACACATTAGCCGCATAATCAACATCAACATATCCAACTATTTCAATATTTTTACCATCACCTATATTTGCTCCACCATAAACAAGATATAAATCGATATGACATGAAAGATATCTAACAATCCACTTAACAACATTCCAATGTTATTTTCCAGGATTATTAAGAAATCTATTAACAACACTAAGTGGATGAGCAAGGTTAGGTCTAGTATAAACCATGACATACATAAGACTCCCAATAGTACTTGCATATGGAACATCATGCATTTCATCAATATCATTTGGGGTCTTAAGGGAATCATCAATAGAAAGTTTGAAATGTTTGCCAAAAGGAATACTAACCCTCCTACTATCAGCATGTTTAATCTTTTGACTAGTCTTGTTACATAATCACATTGAGACAATTATAGTTTCTTTTCTTTTCGATCTCTAATAATATCCATTCCTAATATTCTTTTTGCATTGCCTAAATCTTTCATTTCAAAGTCCTTCTTTAAAACATCTTTTAACTTATTTATCTCATGCATGGATTTACAAGCAATCAACATATCATTAACATAAAGTAGTAAGTAGATAATTTTCACATCAGAGATTTGTTTAAAGTAAACACAACTATCATACTTACTCTTATCAAAGTCAATGGATAACATATAGGAATCAAACCTTTTATACCATTGGCATGGAGATCTTTTAAGAAAACAAACTTTCTTTTCTTGTATGGGAGCTTCAAATCCAGGAGGTTGATCCATGTAAATGGTCTCCTCAAGCTCACCATACAAGATAGCTATTTTAACATCCATATGCTCCAAATAAAAATCAAAGTGAGCAACAAAAGCAAGCAAAATTCTAATAGATGTGTGTCTTACAACGAGGGAAAAAACTTCATCATAGTGTATACCCTGCCCTTGAGTAAACCCCTTTGCTACCAACCTAGCCTTGAACCTAGGCTTGTTGTTCTCTAAAGGGTTCCCGTTAACTTTGTAAATGCACTTGCAACGTATTGTTTTAGCATCTAATGGTTTATTAACAAGAACCCAAGTTTAATTCTTTATCAAGGAATCATACTCTTCTTTCATTGCGACCCACTACTTATCTTTATTTTCATCATTTATGGCCTGATTGAAAGTTTGTGGTTCTTGGTTAACAAACTCATTAGCTATCACTAGGGCATAAGATATAAGGTCAACGTACCTATATCTAGTGGGAGCTACAATAGTCCTCCTTAACCTATCCCTAGTTAACTAGTAATCAACCAAGTTTTGGTCATCCTCTACCTCCTCCCGATTAACTACTTCATGTGTAGGTGTCTGTTCCAAGGTAGATGGTATAGTATCCTGTTCTATAATTGGTTTATCTACATGTTCTATTTGGGAAGTAGTTAGCGGAGGCGCTAAAATAGTTTCAATGGTGCTAGTTGGATTTTCAGGGTTAGACTCAATTTTCTCTTCTACATACCGCAATTTATTTTCATCAAATACAACATCTCTACTTATTAGGACTTGGACGAATTTGTTTCTAAGCACCATAATTTGTACCCCTTAACACCCTCGAGATACCCTAGAAAGACACATTTCTTAGCCCTTGATCTAGCTTTCCCTCCTTTGAATAAGCATAAGCTAAACACCCAAAGATTTTCATGTGTGATAGATTAGGGGGATTACCTTGCCAAAGTTCTTGTGGTGTTTTTAGATCTATGGCTATGGACAGGCTCCTATTGATAATGTAGCATGTCGTTGCAACAGTTTTCCCCTCAAAACTTTGAGGAAGTTGTGGATTGGACACCATGCACCTTACTCTCTCCATTAGGGTTCGGTTCATTCTCTTAATGGCCCCATTTTGTTGAGGTGTACCTACAACGGTCAAGTGTCTAACTATACCCTTAGACTTTTAGTAGTTTTTAAACTCATGGTTACAAAACTCAAGCCCATTGTCAGTTCTTAGTTTCTTAACTAGTTCTTAGTTTCTTAACTCTAAGGCCAATTTAGTTTTCCACATACCCATTCAACAAATTTATTAAAGATGTCAAATTTATTTTTAAGAAAATATACCCACACCTTTCTAGTGCAATCATCTATGATGGATAAAAAATACCTAGCTCCTCCATTAGTGACAACATTCGATGGGCTCCATAAGTCAACATGCACATATTCTAATTTTCTTTTCGCAGAGTGACCACCTTTCTCAAATTTAACTCTCTTATTTTTACCATAAATGCAATGTTCACACATATCTAAGTCTACATTTTTTATATTGGGAATAATTTGTTGTTTTATTAACTTCTTAATCCCTTACTCACTCATGTGACCTAAGCGCTTATGCCAAAGAGAATTTTTGGAATTATCACTCTCCTTAACTACATCACTTGATCCTATGATCGTTGAACCCTCTAAGGAGTATAAGGTTTCTCTAAGGTACCCTTTCATTGCTACCAAGATGCCCTTCATGACTTTAAACACACACCCTCTAACTTAATGGTGTAACCAAGCTTATCAAGCATACTAAGGGAAATTGGGTTTCTTTTAGCCTCAAGTATGTAACTAACTCCAGTAAGAAGCCTAATATTCCCATCATGAAGTCTAAGCTTAATTGTCCCCTCACCTTCTACATTACAAAAGTCGATTATCTAACATGACCTTACCTTCTACACCGATTCGGAAGTCTTCTAGCCACTCTCTATTAGGGGTTATATAGAAAGAACAACCTGAATCTAATATCCAAGTTTCATCTTCACTAGTGGTACTAACCATAAGGGATTGATTATACTCCTCACGTAGGTTTACTACACTAGTTTCTTCTTTCCCTTTACCCGATGACTTTTTATTTTTAAAGTCTGGAGAAAACCTCCTAATATGGCCTTCTTTTTGACAATGATAGCACTTCCTATTACTAGCCCCTTAGACTTTGATCTACCCCTACTCTTACTTCTATGTTTATTTCAATTCTTAGACCTCCCTCTTACATACAAAGATTATTAGTCCTTTTATTTTCTTTAAGTTATTGTTCTTTAACTCTTATAGCACTTAACATAATTTTAGTAGTCAGAGGCTCATCGTTATATGCATCAGGCAAAGAATTAATCAAAACAACAACATGATTTTCATCAGAAAAAGTCTTGCCTATATTTTCCATTTTAGAGATAACTCTATGAAACTCATTTAAATTATCTTTCATGCTTTTATTTGGTTCCATTTTAAAGTTAAAGAATCTAGACTTTAAAAATATCTTACTAAAAGCTGATGCAACTTGATAGGTAGATTTCTAACTTTGCCCATAGTTTTACTGCGATATCCTCACTTCTCATTTGTCGTAATATGGTGTCAGACATATGAAGGATAATAAGGTTATGTGCTACCTTATTCATCTATTTCAGTTGATCCTTCGTTAGGCTCTCAAGAATATACTTGCCTCCATAAGAGCATAATCAACCTTCTGTTGATGGAGGATGACCAACATTTTGATCTTCTGTAGACCAAAATCGCATTTCCCATCAAATCCCTCCACCTTGAATTTGGTACTTATCCTGCACAAAATTAAGAACAAATGGACAACACAATTTTCTAAAATAAAAGATTCAAGAATATAATCAAACTATCAAAAATAAATTTCAAAGACTCTTTTTATTCAAGAAAGTATTTATACCAATCTTTATTCAAGAAAGAATGCTTAAAACATGGATTTATCGCTTTGATACCAAATGTTATATATGTTCACTCTTATTATGTGAATTAGAGGCAAATTTGAGCTTTTTTAATGGAAAAACAGTGCTAGAAAATTTTTAAAGAAGCATAAAACAAAGGATAAAGAGAGATAAACACCAAGATTCATAGTGGTTCAATCAATAGACCCACCCCACTTGCAAAGGGTCTTAAAGGCCTTTGGTAGACAATATTATTAGAGATTGAAATTAACAAAGAACAATACAACAATAGAGGACTTGAATTGAATATGAGAGATTATTCCTCAAAGCAACTACAACTCTTTCTCTTTCAAGAAAGAGAAGTCCAACAATGAGGAATCTCTTAGGTTCTTTCAAGAAAGCCCCAAAAAGAGATATAACACAGAAGAAAAACTAGAGTGGGGAGACACAAACTTTGAAGCCCTCTAATTTTTGATCTAAAAGCCGAAAAACACAGCAAAGATTATGCAGAAAATTTCCTTCAAAACGCAATAGAAAATGGGTAAAACAGAGAAGAAATTAGTTCTTGAACTACCGATTTTTCCTTCCCACGATTGCGAAATCATGCCGGCAACACCACATGAAAAAGACCCATGTTATCACCTTCTTTTTCTCACCGGCGGCAACACCCCAAAACCTCACGTTTTCTCTCTGTAGGTTGTGGCCGAATGGCCTTCTGGTCTTGGCTGAATGGCTTTCTCGATTTCTTCTCTCTTTCTTTTGCTTTCTTAAAACCTAATTTCTCTCATGCATCACCCATCCATACATATGCCCATCCATCATGCTATATGGATGATATGCCAATCCATCATGCTATATAAAATAGGGCTCACGAAAATGGGTATAAAATTGAAACTATCACATCAAGAATTAGTTATTGATAGATTGGACTCCTCCATTGGGCCAAATTAATTTAAGTGTTTGGGAGCAAGTGAAATGTCGATTTAATTTAGGGAAAATCTTAGGAATGGCTAAAAAAATGGGTTGTTTTGGTTAATGGCCATCCGATTTTTCTTTTTAATTATGGCCACAGGTGAGGTGCACGTGTGGCATTTCTTTTTTCAAATCCCCGTTTTGCCCTCGTACACTAAATCTCCCTCTCTTCTATTTTATTTAAACTATATCTAATCTGTATTTTGAAAGATTTACATTGCAGTTAGTATCTTTATACTTATTTTTCCGATTCTCTCTCCCCAATACAATCTTCCGCTCTCTAAAATTCTCTCTCCTCATGATAATCATTCTCTCTTCAAATCTAAATATCTCTCCTATTTTATTTAAACTGTATCTAATCTGTATTTTAAAAGATTTACATTGCAGTTAGTATATTTATACTTATTTTTCTTATTCTCTCTCCCCAAGACAATCCTCCTCTCTTCGAATCTTAATCCATCGGTATTTTTTCGGTTCTCTCTCCCAAGTATCGGCACTATCGTCCGAAATTCTCTCTCCCCAAGACAATTCTCCTCTCTCCTCTCTTTGAATCTTAAGCCATCGATATTTTTTCGGTTTTCTCTCCCCAAGACAATCCTCTCTCCGATCTCAAATCTCAAGCCATTGGCACCATTGCTACTGCACAAGCCAATTTCATGCGCGTAATTCTTCAGTCGCTTACTTCTCAACTTTCTGACAGTTCGAACAATGATTTGGAGCTTTTTGGAAGCTTAGAAGGTGATTCGTCAGAATCTTCGAGGCTTGAAGTTCAGTTGTTGTGCCTGGTGAAGGCGGTGCTGAAGAAGATGAAAAGGAGAGTGTTAGTCGGGGACAAGTTGGTTGTTGGTTCCATTGATTGGGAAGGCATAGAGGGGTCGCGAACTTGCCTTGGATTCTATTCATGGTCCATCTGTAGCCTTCTATTCGCTTATTATTCTTCTGCTGCTCTTATTGATAAAAATCCAGGTTCGTGGTAGTTTTCGTACTTTTTATTATTTTTTATGTACAGTGTATTTCTCTGTAGGTATTATGTTCCGTTGATTTTTACTCTATATTTATTTCAGACACATACACAGCTCAAGAAGAGGTAGATGAGTTTGTGGTAGTGTTTGTACTTTTTATTTTTTTTTATATACGGTGTATTTCTCTGTAGGTATTTTGTTCCGTTGATTTTTACTCTATATTTATTTCAGGCACATACACAGCTTAAGAGATAGATAACAATGGTAGGTTTAGGTATAACAAACTACCTAATTTAAACTATAGAATAAAGAAACCAAATTTATTTATATTTTATTATATTTGTACCTTGTATCTTCTCAAAATATAGGAATATATTTTAAAAAAATGTGTAAATTGTAGGATCGGTATGACAACCCTAGAGGGGGGTGAATAGGGTTTATTCAAATTTTATAAAACTTTTTACTAATGTGGGCCCAATTAAATAAATTAACACACTTTTTGCAATAATTAATCTAAACAATAAATCATGCAAATAAATTCACTCCAAAATAAACAAGAAATTAACACATGAAATAATTTAAACACCCTATTTAATTCAAAAAAAAAGATTGGTAAATAATATGGACAATTTAAAAACTACCAATCTAAACAAACAGAAAAAGAGCAATACATATCAAGAACAAATTATTGCATTTAATTTCATACAATAAAATATAATAACAAATTAATTGCAAAAATAAATTAAGATAAGGATAGAGAAATTGACACTGAAAATTTTATAGTAGTTCGGCACAACCCAGCCTACTCCACTCTCCAAGCTCCTCTTGGGTATTTCACTAGAACAAAGACTCTTTCCACGGCTTAGAGTCTAACCGTTACAACGTTCCTTTTCTGGGCGCAAGAACAAACTCGATCATTTCTAGGGTGCAGGATCAAACTGTTACAACCTCTCTTTTTCGGGATCAAGAGAAACCCTTACAATGGATTAAAAGTTGAAGCACAAGATGGAAAAACTATCTCAAATAGTAGATATACAAATCAAAGCTCACACACTTTGTAATAAGGAATTCTTACAAATTAAAGCCCTTAAATGGCTATGAAAATTAAAGAAAATGAAGCTCAAAAATTGCTCAAAAATGTTGGAAATGCTCTCCAAGAATAGTAGAAATTTTAAGAATTTTTTTCCCATTTTTTCCCATTTTTTTTCGAGCCTTAAATAGAGAGAAAACAAAAACTAACATTTTCTGCCATTTGTCAGCTTATGATTGGCTGCAAAAAAAGAAATTCAAAAATAATAATATTATAATAATAAAATAATATTATAATATTAAACATTTGACCATTTCACCCATTATATATATATTATTTTAATTAAGAATGTCACGTGTTGCCCTTTTATTTGTTGAAATAAAATAATAATAAATATTTTGAATTTTGACCGTTGGACTTTTTAATTATTAAAATAATCAATATGCCACCTGTCAAAATATTAATGGTCCACATTTTTCCATGTCATCGTCGATGTCATCTGCCACGTCATCATTTTTGACTGTTTGAAAATGCCACATCATCGTCACATCGGCGCCAGTCACTGCCATGTAGGATTTTCCCTTCAATTTTATTTTTCCCATAACTTCTTCGTTTGAGCTCCGATTCGAACGATTCAAAATGCGTTGGAATCGTCTTTTCAAAATCTATGCTATGGATACTTCAAAATACTAAAATTGTTAATAAATAAAATCAGATTTGTTATCATCAAAACATTAATTAATTAATTAATTTGAGATGAATGGCCAAAAAGCCAACAATCTCCCCCTTTTTGATGATGACAAACTACTACAGAAAAATAAAGTTCAAAGCGGTGTGTGATGTAAGATATTAGCTTGATGCACAATCAACACACATACATAAATAACAACATGCTTTCATTTTTCTTATTATCTCTCCCCCTTTCGGAATCAATCAAAAAGGAATAATAAGAAAAATAAATATTAGCAACTTTAATGCAAACTTCACAAATTTCTCCCCCTTTTGAAATCAATTTAACAATCCCCCTTAATAAGGGACAAAGAGACATCTAGCTATAAATCAACTAGAGGGAATAAATATAAATGAATTTTTTTTTTCAAAAAAAAAAAAACTTATTCTAATAAAGCAAAAGAGCACAAAATATATAAGCGATTTTGAAATAATTTTACTCCAAAGTCAATGACTCCCCCTAAAAGATAAATAATATGCATAAGAGGGGTACATATCAATAAAGCAATTTGGAGAAACAATATCATCAAATTCACATATAGAAAAGTACATCTTCCCTTAAAAAATAAGCATTCTCCTCCAAATAAGAAATATCAATAAATACCAAGGAGATAAATCATTCAAGTAAAATTTATTCAAGAATAATACTTTGCATGAGATAGAAATTTTGAAAAGACCATGGTAGTACTATCCATCTCAAACAAACCATCAATAGTTTTCAATAAAATACTCATTTAGGAGTAATATGGCATAAAGCAAATAAATTTCAGGAAAGCAATTTTAATACTCATGAATATGCACCAAAAATTCCATATCTATAAAAGATACATTAAGCAAGTTAATCTCAAAGTAATCAACTTATCAAATCCTCGTAAAATTCAAACACGAGATACCAAAATATCAAATGTTAGAAAATAAACACCAATTGATGAAAATCAAATATTGATACCAAATAATAGCAAAATGACATTATGACCAAATATAAGCATGATAGCAATACAAACAAGATTTATACTAATTCGAGCAAAATAGCATCAATATATTAGATAACACATAAGGAGAGTATTATCAAACAAATATAAGCATGGTAGTATCTCAAATAAGAATTATACCAATTTTGAGTAAAATGCTAAAGGGAATTCAAGAATATAAATCAATTCCATAAATATACTCCTCCTATGAAAAAGAATTCAACAAATCTTCTCAAGCATTAATTAAGCACATTCTTTTCAAGATTGGACAAACAATATACTCAGCACAATTCGCATTCAACAACATACTCTATATAAAGAACAAATATATTAAAAAGAAACATGAGGCGGCAATGGCGGGGAGGCCGAAGTAAGTCCTCGGAATAGCACCTGCAGGGGTTACTACCTAAATCTCTGGATATTAAGATATGACAATACTGATGTCGTAAAGCAATCAGTCCAGGCCATTCAGGAGAAACACTGGGTGACATCATCACCTCGACAAAAGAAGATGGAGACGGACGACAATGAAGTGCAGACATATGTTATCAGCTTTCACTTTCAGCTTTTGTAATTTTGTCTTTTCTTTATTTTTCAAAAGCAGCTTTAATAAAGTTGGCTTTTACTTTTGTAAAGTATTTTGTTTTATTGAGAATTTTGAGGTTCCAAAGAGATAAGGCAAAACAGGGACTTGTCTTGTCGGCCACTCTTGGATTTCCTGTACAAATGTTGTTGACGTGGTTCTTCTATAAAAAGACCACCTCTCCAACTGTGAAATGGTATCAGAGCCATGAGCTCAAGTATTCTCTCTTACTTCTCTCCACTCTCTCTCTCTATGGAGTAAACTCTTCAAGAGCTTAAGATAAGTAATAACTTCTCTCTATAACTCTTTCTTTGGTTCTTATCAATGTTCTTAATTACTTCTTCTAATTTATTAGTCAGTTGTCTCTCTAAGTTTAAAAGTTTAAAGGAAAAAATTATTCTTTTCAAAATAACTTGATAAAGGCGTGGTTAACCTTCAAGTTTGAACAAGAATTATTTCAACCTTGTAAACTTTCTAATTTAGATCGATCGATATAAACTAATAAACATTATAAGTAATTAAATCAAGGCTAAGAATCAATTAAAGTTTATAGATTATTGTTATTATGCATCTTAAGTTCGTTTATTCCACTTCTTTTCTCCATGCTTTCTAAGTTAAAGAAAAAAAATCTATTATTCTCCTGTTGTAGTAGATACTACTACATCTTCAAATGATCCTGCAAAGGATATCGAGAAAGCTCTGGCGAAAATAAATCGTACAGAGAATCAAATTGCCCAGATTGAAGAAAAACTTCAAAACTGGTCTGTGCCAAAGCTGGAAGTTGGAACCATTTATAGGATTCCAATATTCAGCCACAAAGAACGGGATGTTATACACATTTTCGAATCAAATATCTCAACAGAAAATGATATTACTGAATATCGTCTGTTTGAGAATGAACAATTAGACACCTATCGGCAGCACTTTAAATATCTACACATAGGATGTGTTCAAGTTGCAATCAAACCTCTCTATAGGACTGACTTAGACTCTTCCGTCTATGTCGCCTTAAGAGACAAAAGACATCTGAATTTCTCAGATTCTATTCTGGGAATCGTTCAGTCCAATTTAGAAAACGGTCCAGTATACTTCTCTTGTAGACCTGGATTTAACGTTTCTCTTCAGGATCGTAACATTTTAGACGTACTCAGTCTAGATGTTAGAGGTCAAGGATTACGCATGAAAGATGGTTCATATCCATATGCTATCATCTTCAAGCTGTATTACAAACTGATGGAAACTAATCTATCACCCAAAGCTCTAGGAGTTTCTCCTAGAAATTATACTATGCTTATGGAAGTCAATATTGGTAAAACCTCTATGACTATTCCTAAGCAACTCAATTGGCGAGAACTTACGTCTAATCCTATTTGGAGTATAGAAAATGCTACTATTCCAAGTAATAGACAAAGTTCTAACGCTCATATATCTGAATTCGCAGATGGTCATGTGGAAGTCCAATTTCAATTTCAGGACGAACCAAAACCACCGCTAATTCAAGAATATTTAAGTAGCCGACCGAGCACTAGTTCAACTGTGCTCTCTGCTACTAATCAAAAGTCTATTGGTAGATCTAAATCCCTCAGAGTGGATTATGATTTTCCAGTACCAGATATTCAACATGAAAAGTCTGAAGGATCTTTATCTCCTACTCAGATCGATATGGAAAGAAAATCTGGTTATGTTTGTGATCAGATTAATACTCTCACCACTGATAAGAATTATCTATCAGCCAATGAGAAAAGATCAATTGACGAAAGGTATGATGATTATCTCACCATAGCTTTCGATGAAGTCAAAAATGGTAAGCGAGCTGACTTTTCAGCTGTTCTTACTAAACAAAAATTCATTGACTTATGTACTCATCAAGTTAATGTTATCAAAAAGCCAACTATTTGGCTAATGACTACTGGAAAAGAAATAGTTTCTAACTATCCTCCGGAAGAAGAAGCTAGTTTCCCTCATCCATTAGTTTCATCCACAAAAATTACCTCTTCTCCTTATAAGATTATCGATGAAGAGAAAACAAAGGCTGTTGGAGTCAGAGAAATCAAGAACATCCAACAACAACTCAACTACTCAAATAAGGTCCTTACAACCTTATCTAAATCAGTTGAGGAAATAAAGACCGCTGACAATACTGTCAAAACGATTTCAATAACGGAACGTATTAGTTTACCAAAAATTGATCCACTCCGTCCTACAGTCCAACCAAACCCTAGTCATTCGAGACTAAAGTTTGGGAATAAGGGCATCGAAGAATTTCTTGAAAAAATTGACAAGAAATTATCAACCAAAGAACCAACTGCAAGTGATAAAGCAGAAAGTTCTAAGAAAAAAGATCAGGCTTTCGGACTCTCCAAAAGAGACGAAAACTTGAATATGATCAAAAAGGTTGATTTCTCTGAATCAACTTCAAAAATTTTTCCCATCAGAAAATTTACTGATATGAAGAATCATTACAAAAGGCCATCACCACCCTATCTTGGATGGGATGACATCAAACCGGAATCTCGTAATTATGACGGGAATTCTTTAGTTACTTGGAATATTGATGGCTGCTCTGAAGGGCAAATGCTCACAATATTTCAAGAAATGTTTATAGCTAGTACAACTTATTCCAAAAGCTTTACTCAGCCAGAAATATTAAACTGCTTACTTTTCGGATTAACAGGTAATCTGAGAAGCTGGTGGTATAATCAAATAACTGAGGAAGATCGAAATTTAGTTAAAGACTCAGTCTTGGAAACTACTAAGACTAGAACAAATGCTGATGGTCTAGAAGAACGATATGTGACCATGAAACCAAATTGTGTAGATACTTTCGTCTACACCTGTATGAAGCACTTTATACGACGCACCAGCCTATACAGTGACCAATCAACTGAAGCTCTTTTGGGGATGAAATGTCACAAAATGAGTGATTTCAAATGGTATAAAGACACCTATATGGCACGTCTTTATAGTCTTACTACATGTGGGGATACCATCTAGAAACATAAATTTGTTTCTGGATTACCCAAATATGTAAAACAAAAATTCCATTCTACTATGCTACTAAAGCATGGAGGAATAGAAATCAATTGGGCATCTCTAACTTACGGAGATATCATTAGCTCTATCCAGACAGTTTGTCTTGAACTCTGTCAGGAACAACAACACAACAAAAAGGTTGCAACAAACTCAGATTACCGAAAGGAACTAGGTTCTTTTTGCAAACAATACGGGGTAGATAATACACCTCATTCAAAAAAGAGATCAAATAAAAAGCTTTTTTCTAAAAGCAAACGATCTTCTTCAAATGAGTATATTCCTCGAAAAAGGAAATACTACAACAAGCGGAAGGCAAAGAAAAATCAAGCCGCCGCCGACAGAAGCACTGTTAAGTGCTATAGTTGTTAAAAAACTGGACACTATGCTAATAGATGTCCAGAACTCAAGAAAAAGATAAACAAGTTAGAGATTGACGACGATGTCAAACAATCTCTACTCGGAGTCTTTGAAGACATGTCTATCAAAGAAGACTATTCTTCAGAATCTTCTAATGATAATGATATGATCAATCAAATAGAAGAAGAAACTGATGACTCTTTTTCTTCAAAGAATTCAGACGATGATGTCATTCCATGTGGAGCATGCATCAACGTCCTTACAAGTACTCAGGAAGCACTTTTCGATGCCATCTAATCAATTCCTGATCAAAATCTTCAAAAGCAGATGTTCATTAAGCTCAAAGAAGAACTTAAGAAAACATCAGCCGAAGAAGAAAGAAGGCCTATCTACTTCAATTTTCAAGAAGTACTAGATAGACTAAAAACAGAAACTACTCCAATACCTGTCAGAATCCAAGACTTGCAATTGGAGATCAAAAATCTCAAAACAGAAGTTGCTAATCATAAGCAACGACTCACTCATCTTGAAAACAAAATGCTTGTTGTTCAAGAAAGATCAAATCAGGTGATATCTGTTACGACAAATTCATCTTCTCAAATGACTGTTAATGATAATATTAATTACATTAACAAGGTATTCAATCAAAAGTGGTATTCAAATATCACTTTAAATATCCGTGATTATAAAATTACGGTAAAAGCCCTCATAGATTCGGGAGCAGATCAAAATGTCCTTAATGAAGGAATTATTCCTTCAAGATATTTTGAAACTACTTGCCAAACCCTAAGAGGAGCAAACAATCAGGAACTGATAATTGATTATAAATTATCAGGAGTCCATATATGTAACAAAGATGTGTGTTTCTTAAATACATTCCTTTGTATGAAAGACTTGAATGAGGAAGTAATTCTTGGAACTCCATTCCTCACTCAACTTTATCCATTCGAAGTTTCTGAGAAAGGGATTATTTCTCGTAAACTGGGAAAAATAATTATTTTTGAGTTCTGTGATGACATTACTCCAAAATATATCTCAAAAATTGAGGAACACCTCAACAAGATCTCTAGGAAGGAAAAACAAATTGAATTCCTTCAAGATGATATCAAATGCAGAAGGATTTCTGAAAAAATCATTAAACCTTCTATTCAAAGTAATATTCAGACAATCCTGAAAAGGATTTAATCTGAAATATGTTCAAATATCCCAAATGCCTTTTGGGACAGAAAACAACACATAGTGGATCTTCCCTATGTGGAAAAATTTGATGAGGCCCAAATCCCAACCAGGGCAAGGCCCATACAAATGTCCAAAGAGCTCGTCAAAACCTGTAAGAAAGAAATTGACGATCATCTCAAAAAGGGTTTAATAAGCCCATCAAAAAGCCCATGGTCTTGTGCGGCTTTCTATGTTAATAATCAAGCTGAAAAGGAACGTGGCGTTCCTAGATTGGTTATTAACTACAAACCGTTAAATACGGTTCTCAAATGGATTAGGTATCCAATACCTAATCGACAGGATTTGCTTAAGCGAATAGCTTCTGCAAAAATCTTTTCAAAATTTGATATGAAATCTGGCTTCTGGCAGATTCAGATCAATATCAAAGATCGGTACAAAACCGCCTTCAATGTACCATTCAGACAATACGAATGGAATGTAATGCCATTTGGCCTAAAAAATGCTCCTTCGGAGTTTCAAAAGGTCATGAATGCATATTCAATAAATATCAAGACTTCACAATATTATATATTGATGATGTTCTTGTATATTCCAAAACGATAGAAGAACATTTTAAACATTTAAAATGTTTTATCTATATTATCAAGAAAAATGGTCTTGTGGTATCTTTACCCAAGATTAAATTATTTCAAACAAAGATTCGTTTCCTTGGATACGATATCGATCAAGGAACCATCAAACCTATCCAATGGTCATTAGACTTCGTGGATAAGTTTCCCGATGTTATTCAAGATAAGACCCAGCTACAAAGATTTCTTGGCTGTGTTAATTATATCGGAGACTTTATCAAAGATCTCCGTATCATTTGTCTGCCACTCTTTGACAGACTAAAGAAAAATCCAAAGCCATGGAAAGACGAGCACACTAGTGTTGTCAAAACCATCAAGGCATTATCAAAAGGCATCCCATGCTTATCACTTGTGGATAAGTCAGCAAAAATGATCGTTGAAACCGATGCTTCTGATCTCGGTTACGGCGGAATCCTCAAACAGGAAATTAACGGAAAAGAATCAATTATCCGTTACTATTCCGACATATGGAATAATGCTCAAAAGAACTATTCCACCGTAAAAAAGGAAGTGCTAGCAATAGTACTTTCCGTCCAGAAGTTCCAAGGAGATCTTATCAACAAAGATTTTCATGTCCGAACCGATTCAAAAGCAAGTAAATACATCTTTGAAAAAGATGTAAAAAATCTTGTTTCAAAGCAAATCTTTGCAAGATGGCAAACAATCTTATCTTGCTTTGATTTTTCAATTGTGCCTATAAAAGGCAGCGAAAATAGCTTAGCTGATTACCTATCGAGAGAACACCTCTCGAAAACAATCTCTAAGCTCTCTTCTCAATGCAACACGGTCGTCCAAGACCGCCCTCAGCAGGAAGGCCCCCAGGGCCAAACTTCCCAAACCTCTCAAATAACCCTAACCAAGGGGTAACTCAATCAATAGCTAGTTCCTCTGGGACTAGTTCTCAAAGGGGTAAACGCCCCATCTCTCAAACATCTGCACTCACTCCCATGAATGCAGACCATTACGCAATGGATCTCGATTTCACAATGATATCTAGGCGACGTCAAGGTTCCTCTCAGAGGAATTTATCAATTAGGGAAGGAGAAAGTCTGATTCAGACTGCCTCTTCTCCTAACTCAAACAGACCAGCATCAGGCTCGATTTCCAAAAATCAATCCTATGCTAGGACTCTACGACCTACTATCTTTCATGCAAGACCTCAGATAACAGGGTATCATACAAAAACTTCATTAGAAGAAATAATCATCAAACCGGAGTTCGATGGTCCTTCTCCTAAAGAAGTCTGTACTCAAATATATCATTCTGGCTTTCTCTTCATGCCTGAGGATATTTCAAAAACAAGATTATTCTACGAGTTTATTTTAGTTGATACAAAGTCAATTGAAATAACTCATGTGCCGGACAGAAATGATCCGTCAAGAATAATATTTTCAAAATTGAGAATTTTAAGGGTTCTTACGCCATCTCACTGGTCTCAAGGGATGTCGGTTCCTAAACGATTCTCAAGAAGCTTCAGACCACAAACATATTGTTACTGTAACGACCCTATAGGCTCAACACGCTACCTAAGAGTCATTACTAAGTCACGTTGCTATATTACCGAAAATTTCGGCAACATAACGGCGTAACTACGTGGAAACCAAAAATTTACCCTTGCCTGATAAGACATAGAAAACGCACTTCTAAGATTTTCAAACAACCTCCTAGCATCCAACAAACTTCTCAATATGATGCTAGGGTTCAAACAGTAGAAAACCAAATACACGTGCACGATTTACAAAGAAAGGTTAAAAGACTTTGAAACATTCTCCTAAACATTTAAAAACTCGACATGAGTTCTATGTACATCCAGAAACATAAAAGAAGCGGAATAGCGATCGGTCGGCTCCCATGACTCGAGTAGCTGATCTCCGGTCATGCGCTAGGGCCGATCTTAGCCTTACCTGAAAACATTTTTAAAAGAAAAAGGGTGAGTATTAACGAATAATACTCAGTAAGTAACTCATAGTTTCAAAGCAAGAGTTTCAATCGCATGCAACATGTCATTTTAAATCATAAAACCATCGTAAACCATCGCTTTAGTAGGGGACCTAAAATTCGTTTTATAAACCATGTACTTTTCCTCGCGGCTCTCGTGAACGATTAAATTCTCCCGAGGGCCTCGTGAATAGTCCGAAGACATAGTCTTTCCATCGAATAGAGTCCTCCCCTAACTCTGAGAGTTGAGCTCGAAAGCTAACATACATCGTGGAGTCCGAAGACTCAGCCCGAAGGCTACCATCGTGGAGTCCGAAGACTCAAGCCCGTCGACTACCATCGTGGAGCACTCTCAAACCCCGGGAGCATAGAGAGTCCGAAGACTCGGGTTCCCTCATAACCCACATAAAACTTTTGGGAGAATTATCGTCACGGCCTTACATAAATCTTTTCATGAACACACAACACATGCATGAGGTCCCATTCGTTTTAGAACATAGTTATGAATGCATAATTCAAGGCAATCGAATTTCAAAGACATACATATCATTTCCATTCTTTTTAACATGAAAACATAAATTTCAAAGTAAATATAGAGCTAGCTCTCGGTTTCGAAAACTTCTTTCGTTGTGAGATCCCTTACCTTAAATCTTTACTTACTAAAATACCCTTTCTCCAATAGTAATGAGCTTCTCGAGTCCCCACTCCAAGTACAATCCAAGGTCCTCGACAAATCACCTAAAAAGTTTCCTAAACGTGTCTTAAACCATCCGAATTACGCTGAAACACATTCTAACATTAATAACTCAACGAAACGGACCAAATGGCAAATTTTACCCAACTCCGGCTAACGGCGGCGCGTGACCGGAGCACGGCGGCGCGTGGGGCTTCCAAACGGCGCGTGGCTCCCGGATCTGGACAGATTCAGTCTCGACGGGTCGGATCTAAGCTTCGTGCAGCGTTTTCCGGTGAGTTTCGAGGCGTTCACTGGCGTGGGTTGGGTGTTCGGCAACGAGCTGCGGCAGGGCCTCACCGGCGATCGAAAACAGAGGTGGCGCGGTTGGGTTGCAGACGGAAAAAGACGGAGAAGACGGTGGATGGGTGTTCGGCTGAGCATTCGTGCGGCCGGCGGCGATATCCCGAGGAAGAAGAAGAAGCAGCCGGCGACTGGTCCGTGAGCCTTCGGCGGTGGTTTGCGGCGGATCGGGCTGAAGCTCAGCGGTGCGTGGTTTGCAGTGGTTGTCGGCGACGGCGTGCGGCGGCGGCGTGCGGCGGGGCTGGAGCTTCGGCGAGAGAGAGAGATAGAGAGAGTGCGTTCGGGAGGAAGAAGAAGGAAGAAAAAAAAATAATAATAAAAATAAAATAAAAATAAAAATAAATAATAATAAAAATAATAATAAAATAATATTATAAAATCAAAAATATCTTCTTCTCTATAAATGACCAAAATGCCCTTTCCTTTTCCAAAAATCACCAAATTGCCCTCAAAATAATTAAATTCATAATAAAACTTTACCAAAACAACATTTTAAACTTACCCAAAACGTCACGGGTGTTACAGTTACCATGACTATATCATGGCTTGGTACAATATTTTCTGGTATGAACCTTACAACCATTCTTGGTTTGTTACCTTTTGTAAGAAATCTTACAAATTTAACTTTCCAAACTGGTTTCAAAAATGGTGGAGTTACTTCGGCATTTCGCAAGAAATTTTTCCTGTTGAAATACAAAAGTCGTTTCATCTATTTTCAAATAGTGTCCATTCGTCACCGCTTGCGATGACGTTTAGATTCTCTTTGAATTTTCAATTACCTTGGATCTTTTGCTGGAATTACCAGTTAGCTCCAAGAGGAAAATTTAAAACCCTAAACAAGGTTTTAAAAATCAAATGGTGGGAAAATTTTGATGTTTCTCATCTTTCAGAGGAAAGGATAAGCCAATTCCTAAAGGCTAATCCTCACCACTCTCGCGTAGAAGAAGAACAAGTCCTTCTACAGAGAAGCTCAATTATCGCATCTTTAGCCAGAGCATCTTCTGCTTCCGAGCTACAAGCTGTTATCCAGGATGTTTCTCAGAATCCTACTGAGAACAATCCGGTTCAAAAAGAAAACCCTGATATTGATGAAATCATATCAGAGTCTTCTGTCAATGACATTGATTTTGAATACGATCCGTATTTAAATTTCAATATTTTAGATCCATACCTGGATTCTCAACCGAGTTGAAGGGTATAAATTTTGTAAATTAATAATAAATATAAAATAAATTATTAACCAGTCTGCAATATATTAAACTCATCGTCGACTATGCTAGTCTCCGATTGGAGGGGGAGAGGATGAAGATAGTGATACTCCGAAACAGGTGGAATTAACCAATCCACAGGCCGCGCGGGTAGCGAGGGACATTCTTGAAAAGAAAAGATTGCAATGACCAATTGTTCATTTTAATATCAAGAGAAGATGGTAAGGTGTTGAGGCGGCAATGGCGGGGAGGCCGAAGTAAGACCTCGGAATAGCACCTGCAGGGGTTACCGCCTAAATCTCTAGATATTAAGATATGACAATACTGATGTCGTAAAGCAATCAGTCCAGGCCATTCAGGAGAAACACTGGGTGACATCATCACCTCGACAAAAGAAGATGAAGATGGACGACAATGAAGTGCAGACATATGTTATCAGCTTTCACTTTCAGCTTTTGTAATTTTGTCTTTTCTTTATTTTTCAAAAGCAGCTTTAATAAAGTTGGCTTTTACTTTTGTAAAGTATTTTGTTTTATTGAGAATTTTGAGGCTCCAAAGAGATAAGGCAAAACAGGAATTCAAGAGATACGATTTCCATAAGAGATACAAATAGAATATTTATATCAATAATCCAAAAATACATGTAACCAAATATGCAAATTTCCTTTGTTGGATTCAAGAAAGTCATAATAGTTGCTCCACTTGAATTAATTTACCAATTGAGGTCCAAGCAACCAATTGCTTCTTGAAATAACACCTACAAAGAAAGCTCAACCAAAAGATTTTGGTACCCATTTCTTGGGTCCTTCATTGTTAGGAAGCAATGATTTTGGAACTCATTTCAAATTTGTTCCAACATTATTAGCATTCATTCTTGACAAATAACAAGTATTGAATTTATGACCAATTTTGCCACATGAATAACAAGTAATATTAGGCAAGAATTTCTTTTTAACAAATTGATTTTTCACAATATTTTTCTCAAAGAAATTCTTTCTTGAAGTATTTTTCAATTTAAAACAATTTGGTCTAATATGACCTTTAACTCCACAATAATGACATGTAGGCACAAATTTTGATTTCGAATGCATATTTCTAGTTTTTCCATGATTATCAACAAATTTAGCACTATGCATGCATTTGGACAAAGCATGATGATGTTTAGGCTCAAATTTTGATTTTTCATGGATATGTTTAGCCTTTTTATGCTTAGGCACAATTTTCACATTATAAGCACATTTTGATCTAGCATGAACTTGTCTAGGCACAAATTTTGATTTTTCATGGATATTTCTAGATTTCTCATGCTTTGGCACAAATGTAGATTCAATATGATTAGAAACATTGGGTGAATCATCTTTAGGCATACTAGGGGTAGCTTTAACAAAAATAGTCTTAGAACTAGATGAAGAATTTTCATCCACATAGCCTAATCCCCTTTTATCATTAAAATGTTTACCCATGTCAATAATCTTATCTAATTTTTGTGCACCTATATTTAATTTCTTTATAGATTCTTTTTCAATTTCAAGCTCTTTATTAGCAAACAAGCTCTTGAATGTGATAGTCATTTTTCTCTTGACTATCACATTCAAGAAATTTAATATTGTCAACAAAAGAACATCTCTCTTTTTCTAAAGAAGTATTGCTAGTTTCCAAATCAATAATTTTATCTTTCAAGCTAGCAATTTCATCTTTTAATTCCAAAGATAAAGATTCAATATTCTCATTCTTATTTCTCAAATCATTCAATTCAATTTTCAATTGACATGATAAAGATTTGAGTTCATCATTCTCTTTTTCAAGTGAAGTCATTTTATCATTCAATGCAATATTTTTATCACAACAATCATCAATTTCATTATGCAACAATACATTATTAGCTCCACTCTTCAAACATGCATTTTCATCTATCAAACATTTGTTCTCAATACATAAGATCTTATACTTCTTTGATAGTTTGACATATTTAGAGCTCAGTTTTTCTAAATCATGTTGCATGCTTTCAAAGGCATCAAATAATTCATCATGAGAAGGGGATTCATGATTTACCTCATCTTCATTACTTTCATCAACAGAATTGTTATCCGAATGACCCATCAAGCATAGGGAGGCTCAATCACATTTTTCCTTTCCCACTTCATGAAAATTTTCTTGATTTTGAGAGTTATGATTCTCCTTTACATCAAATAAATTATTAGTAGTACAAGGAGAATTTTCAACATTATACACATTATCAAGAAAATTTAAGATATCATATACATATGTAAAATGTAAAATCTTATCACATATTTTTCTATCTAATGCACAATATATGATATTTATGGCTTGGGCATTAAAAGAGAGCAATTTAAGCAATTTATCATCCAATTTCAATTTTGATAAATCATGCTCACAAACATACATAATATTGAAATTAATAGCAAGCAAAAATGTTTCTATTCTCTTTCTCCAAACAACATAATTTACACGATTAAAGAAATGAGGTTTATCAATACAATGACTTTCAAAAAAATCTAAAGTTGCCATAGCTCTTAGCAATTAAGCTTTTGAAATAGTTTTTCAAAATATTAATAAGATACTTTAAGTATCAAAATAATATTTAAAAAATAATAATTTTATCAAAAGAGCAACCACTCTAATATCAATTGTTGGAGTGAAAACTCAAATAATGGGTATTGGATAGAATAACTTTTGAAAAATACATTCGATTAAAAACAAGAGCAACATCGCTCTGATACCATTTGTAGGATCTGTATGGCAACCCTAGAGGGGGGTGAATATGGTTTATTCAAATTTTATAAAACTTTTTACTAATGTGCGCCCAATTAAATAAATTAACACACTTTTTGCAATAATTAATCTAAACAATAAATCATGCAAATAAATTCACTCCAAAATAAACAAGAAATTAACACATGAAATAATTTTAAACACCCTATTTAATTCTAAAAACAAGATTGGTAAATAATATAGACAATTTAAAAACTACCAATCTAAACAAACATAAAAAGAGCAATACATATCAAGAACAAATTATTGCATTTAATTTCATACAATAAAATATAATAACAAATTAATTGCAAAAATAAATTAAGATAAGGATAGAGAAATTGACATCGAAAATTTGATAGTGGTTCGGCACAACCCGACTTACTCCACTTCCCAAGCTCCTCTTGGGTATTTCACTAGAACAATGACTCTTTCCATGGCTTAGAGTCTAACCGTTACAACATTCCTTTTCTGAGCGCAAGAACAAACACGATCCTTTCCAGGGTTCAGGATCAAACCGTTACAACCTCTCTTTTTCGGGATCAAGAGAAACCCTTACAATGGATTAAAAGTTGAAGAACAAGATGGAAAAACTCTCTCAAAGAGTAGATATACAAATCAAAGCTCACACACTTTGTAAGAAGGAATTCTTACAAATTAAAGCCCTCAAATGGCTATGAAAATTAAAGAAAAATCGCTCAAAAATGTTGGAAATGCTTTCCAAGAATAGTATAAATTTTCAGAATTTTTTTTCCATTTTTTTCGAGCATTAAATAGAGAGAAAACAAAAACTAGCAGTTTCTGCCACTTGTCAGCTTATGATTGGCTGCAAAAAAAGAAATTCAAAATTAATAATATTAAATAATAAAATAATATTATAATATAATAATAATAAAAATAATATTATAATATTAAACATTTGACCGACCGTTTCATCCATTATATATATATATTTTAATTAAGAATGCCATGTGTCGTCCTTTCATTTGTCGGAATAAAATAATAATAAATATTTTGAATTTTGATCGTTGGACTTTTTAATTATTAAAATAATCAATATGCCATGTGTCAAAATATTAATGGTCCACGTTTTTCCATGTCATCGTTGATGTCATCATTTTCGACCGTTTGAAAATGTGAAGTCATCGCCACGTCGGCGCCATGTCAATGCCATGAAGGATTTTCCCTTCAATTTTATTTTTCCCATAACTTCTTCGTTTGAGCTCCGATTCGAACGATTCAAGATGCGTTGGAATCGTCTTTTCGAGATCTATGCTATGGACACTTCAAAACACTAAAATTGTTAATAAATAAAATCAGATTTGTTATCATAAAAACATTAATTAATTAATTAATTTGAGATGAATGGCCAAAAAGTCAACATAAATACGTTAATCTTTGTTATTTTTGGGTTACTTTTATTTTTTAGTTTAGTATTTCATATTGCATGTCATTTTATTGGTTTGTTAATCTATTATTTTAACTATTATTTTAATCTTTTTGTTATGCAATCAATTTTTAATTGCTATGTATTTTTGTTTGAATTGTAGATAATCAGTTTGAAGTTTAAATTTTTGTTTGGTTTATGAATCCTAACAACTTTTGTTGTTTAGATGACTGAATTTATCTATTCAAATTTAGATTTTAATTTTAAATTAAATTTAATTACCCAATAATTAGGGAATCGTAGTCATGGAAGTGGTTAGGGGTAGTCTGGTCATTTAATAATTACTAATTGAAATTATGAATAATGATTTGGCTATTTTTAAAAAATTAAGATGGCTCGACCATTTTTCAAAACGTGAAATAAAAAATGGTCATTTGCGTAGTCAGCCCTTTAATTTAGGATTATTATTTAAATTAAGTGCGATCTTAAATTGAACTTAATTGTTATAAAATTACTAAATTAAATACTTGATAATTGAAATCAAATTTTATAACAAAATTTAAATATTGTCAACAACTACATCAATACAATTCTATCTTTTTCCTATTATAATACAATTTATTGAAATCTCATTATTATCTATATATAAACCTTCTTCGATATTCTTATGATTAGTCATGTCTAGGGTTTCTTCTAAAATATCTACATTTTCAATTGAATCATTTTGATTATTGTTTACTTTTCTTTTTCGAGAATTTTTATCTTTGGAACCTATTGGTCTACCATGCTTCTGGTGTGCCGCAGACTCATTAGTTGTAACAACTTACTGTGTTAGAGTTTCAATTCTAGATGGAGCATTTGTAGCTAGTATATATAACTTGGTCACTTTCGTAGCATCTATAAATGCATATGATATTTGGTTTAATTTGTTATATTTTGTAACTGAATTTTCTTTTGGACTTCTAGTTCACAGTGATTTGTACGGGGATTTAAATGAGACAATAAAGATGAACTCCATGTAATTTATTTTTCCAACTTCTTAATTCTTCTCCCTAATGCTAAAAATTTAGATTCATTATAGTGACAATCAACAAATCTTGTACATCACCTATCAAGGGTTCAAGATATCTAATAATTGTTGGGAGTCAAATTCAACAGAGGTTCCCAACCTCCTATGAGGATTCATCTTAGTATGTTATGATGGAGCAATTGGAACGTATATTGCACATCCAAAAATTTGACTTTTGGATATAAGCTAATTGTAATGGGGAGCATTTATGATAAAATGTTGGTATAATGCATGCTTATAAGTGATGCTGCATACAAAATAGCATGACCCATACATGTGTTGGAAGCTATGCTCTTATAAGTAATGGTTTAGCAATTAATTATAGATGTTTTATAAATGATTCCACTAAACCATTTTGTGTGTATGAGCATGAGCTACATGATATTCAATATTTATCTTAATTGACATACAATAATTATTAAATATTTGGGATGTAATCTCACTAGCATTATCAAGGCAAATGCTTGTAATTGTATAATTAGAAAATTGTGCTCTCAACTTAATTATTTGAGCAAGTCATCTTGAAATTCAAAGTTTCGAATGTTAGCTTTATGAGCTTCAATCATACCATATGTTTTTATGATATAGAGCTCGAAAGACGATTCCAACTCATTTTAAATCGCTAAAATCGGAGTCAAAACAAATAAGTTACGAGAAAAAGAAGATTGAAAAAATGCTATGTGGCAATGAGGAGGATGGGTAGAATTGCGACATGTGGCGCCATGTTTTGACCGTTGAAGCCCTCATTTTATCGGTTTTTATTATTGTTTTTACCACTTTTTCCTCCATAAAATCTCTACCATTTATTTATTTTACCTAAATCTAATGGTCCAAATTTACCCTAATTTTGAACATTATTTAAACATATTTTTCCCTCTCTTTTCATCAACTCTCTCCCAAAAATCACATCTCAATTGCTGAAATTTTCTCTCCACCATTCTCCATTTTTTCAATTCTTCAAAGTTTTATCTCATTTATATTTTCTTGTGAGAGGAAATTTTATTTGAGAGAGTAGATTATTTTTTGTGTGCCCAAACTTTGTATATATCACCCTTGTGACATTTGTGAGATTTTTAAATTCATTTTCTACTTTATTGGGATTTGTATTAAGGTGTATACCTTAGGATTGAGTGAGTGGTTTAATCCCGAACCCATTAAAAAAATTGATATAGGTTAGATCATGAACTTGCAAAAGGATCGGTTGTGGGTTGACTTAAACTCGTAAAATGAGTGGTCAATCGATTTGGTTCTCACCCGTAAGAGGACCGTCATAGTAAAATACCTAAGAAAGGTATTGAGGAGTAGAGTAGGGATTTTCGAACCACTATAAAAACTCTCGGTGTCATCTCTTCTCTTTACTCTTTAAATTTTTGTTATTAAATTGTTTTTATTAAATTGCATGATTGAGAAAATTATTACATAATTCTAGAATTTTTAGGTCGCTTATCTGATTAGTTTGTATTAAATTAATTTACTTTAAATTTCTCAAAGATGGTCTTAAATTTTTCAAGAAACCCTATTCATTCCCCTCTAGTGTTGCCATACAATCCTACAATTGGTATCAGAGCAAGGTTGCTCTTGTTTTTAATCAAAAAAAAATTTCAAAAGTTATTTCATCTGATACCCATTATTTAAGTTTTGGCTCATACAATTGGCAGCTCGGTTTTTTGTTTCAAAAATATTTTTGAAAAGTTATTTCATCTAATATCCATTGTTTGAGTTTTCGCTTGTACAATTGGTATTAGAGCAGGTAACTCGGTTTCTTGTTTCAAAAAGTGTTTGAAAAACTTTTTCTCTCTTTTTTTTTTTTTTTAAAAAAAAACTATTTATTTTTATTTTTTATTAAATCTAGAATTTTCTGTTTTTGAGCAAAAAGTTTGAAAATTTGCATTTTAAAAGACATTTTCACTAGAAAATTATTTTATTTGAAAACTGGTCCCTAAAATCCAATTTTTACTTTTTTATTCTACTTTCCAAACTCTGAAATCTTTTTAGAGACTTTTTGAAAATTGTTTTTTGTTAAAATTTAATCTTTAAAAAAGTATTATTTTTTTAAAAAAGAAAAAATTTCAATTTTTTTTCATTAAATTCTTATTGAAAATTACCTTTATTGAAAACTTAATTGTTTGAGCTTATGGCAAACATTAGAACTAATGATTTGATTGAATATCCATATTGTATTTCTAACAATTTTCTTGATGTGATGGAAATTCTTAAATGTATAAATCAAGAAAATTTACATAAATCAGAGAAAGAAGATTTTCAAGAATCACATTGGTGTTTGATGGCTCACACCAACAACGAAAGTGACAACGAAGAGGTAAGTAACGAAAATCCCTCTAATGACGAGCCTATGGATGGTTATAATGAAAATTAAACATGAATTCGAAAAGGTAGGCTCTAAATATATGTCTCTTAAAAAGAAAAGCACAAAATTAGCTCACCAAAATAATGAGTTATTAAATGAGCTTAGTTGTGTGAAGGAAGAAAATGAGAAAATTAGTTCCTCATTTTTAGAATTGAAAAATTACTTAAATGTCTTAATTGTTGAAAATAAATAATTGGTTTGAGAAAATGCATGCTTGAAATTAAATGCTAATAATGTTGTGGTGCATGATGAAGTTGAGAATTTATGTGATGTAGAAAAATGTGCTATGCTAGGTAAGATATATCTTGAGCATGATATATTTGAATGGCACGAACTTATTAAACATCTTAAAGGCAAAAAGTCAAACCTTATGTATGAGCTTAATTGTGCCGAAAATTCTATTAAGAAATTAACAATAGGTGCACAAGAAGTAGATCAAACTATTGACATGAGAAAACCTTTAAATGACAAAAGAGATCTTAGTTATGTCAATGAGAGTATTACTGCAACTGTAATGCCCCGCGTTATAAATTAGCCTATTTTAGAAGTGATTAGGCTCAGTCAATAGTTACAATTCTAATTTGAAAAATTCTAATTTGAAGTTAATCTCTATGTTCGATAAATTAAGTTTCCATAATTTTGGAGAAAGAGATTTTTTAATTAAATCTTTAATTCCAAGGTTCGAGAATTTAATTTTAGATCTTATTTTCAAGTTCAAAAGGAACCCAAATCCTCTATTGAGTAGATTTCAACCCAAATCTTTTAGGTTCTTTCTTTAGAGTTTTATTTTTGGTAAATAATAGAATTTTGGAAATTAGGAGATTATAAATTTTTCCTCTTCCCTTTTTGTTTAGGGATTTTATTTATTTAGAAAATTAGAGAAACTAGACAAAAAAAAAAGGTAAAGTAAACCCTAGCCCAAAATTATCTTCTTCTTCTCTCTCCCCCATCTCCCTTTTCGTGAGACAGCAGCCACCATTCCCTTTCTTCGACTTCTTCAACGTCGGCAACACCCGTCTCCGGCGAAGCACCCATTTTTTCCTCTCCCACGCCTCGAACCCAACCTTCAATAGCCGCGAGCAGTGGAAAATGGGGTTGCAACTTGCAGATCGGGCGTAGTGGCTGACCGTTCGTGGATTTACTGCAGTTTGGAGCGTTTTCTGGAAAATTCGAGTTGTTCCGCGCATTTTCTCTCCAATTTGACAAGGTTTGTCACATATCCATGCCCAATCGACGTTATTTTTGGATTACCCATACCCTAAGTACCTTTGATTTGTAATTTTATCTTGTTTGGACTCAAAACTGATAGGAATGAACTCTTCATCCAGCAGCGGAAGCATTGGATCTTCTTTGATTTTATTTAGAATTAAACAATAAATTAAGATTAAGCAATAAATACCTTTCAAATATGGAGATTCTTCTGGCGGATCTTTATCTCTTTCACAAAGTCTTCCTGGCTATGACTTGAACACAGGACCAAGGCTTGTGGGAGCCTCTTGAAAGAAAATCCACAAGGGATTTGAGAGGAAGAGGTCTAGAGAGAATTCTCTAATTCTCTCTATTGAGGAAATGTGTGTTGTGAAGAATGGCTCAACCCAAGGGTCCTATTTATAGAGACCATGGGAAAATCTTTGCCATAATTAAAATATTATATTTTAATATCTAATATATTAAAATATATCTTATATTTATTTGAATCTCATTCAAATCTCCTACGATATTTATTTATTTGAATCTTATTCAAATTCTATAAATATCTTTTATTTAATATATCAAATATATATTAATTATTTTAATATTTAATGTATCAAATACAATAAATATATTTTCCTCTTTTATATTTAATATATCTAATATATTAAATATTAATTTGAACACTTCAAATTAAATATTAATTTGAACATTTCAAATTTTTCTTTCAACTAAATTGATCTTTTAGTGTTACTATTAGCTGCAAGGGGACCTTATGGACCTACAGATTATAAGCTCCAATGATACAAAATTAATTAATTAAACTCTTTAATTAATCAATTTTCATTCATTAACTCTAGGGTCACTCCACTATAGACCTAAAGTTGCACTCTTATGCACTGTAGGACAAGTTGTGTCCATTGATATAATCACTACATGCAAGTCGATCATTCACGAGTTGTTCGTAATTACAGCTGGGTCAAAAGTCCGTTTTACCCCTATAATTACATCTTGCACCTTAAGTATCACTGATCCTGTAATGAACAATTTGTTTATAATATAATTATAAAGTAAGTCCCTCTCAGGCCAATGAGAGGGTGGGGCCCCATTGTTCAAGTCCCGAAATCAGCACTTAAGGGAACTACTCATCTACTTACCCTATATGGGAATGAGTCAATTCCATCTTGTGAGATTATGTTCCCAGCTCCCTATTTGGTCAAGTCCCCAAAATGGTAGGCATATTGAATCGGCTACAAAAGCCACTCTCACCCATGCAAATCAAAGGACAAGCCCTCACAAGCAGGAGTTCATAACTCACTCAAGATTAAGATCGAGTCACATATGATCATCCTGGTGAAATTTTAATCTTCTCAATTAACGAATTTATAAAGAGAGATTAAATATTTCGTGGTCCAGTCTTATACAAACTCATTGTATAGGATGCGCCCACTCGCATGTCTCCACATGAATGATTTGGATCAAATCATTTGTAACTATTACAAAGTGGGTCGTATCAATAGTGTTACCAGGATAAGGCACCCAACCTTATCCATATACTATGACCCTTTAGGTTATTTCTTGAACATGATCCTCTTGTATGTCACCACATACTGTTCAAGATTACACTAATAATTTTGGATTTTTCATATAACGGATAATATTATATTGCCAATAAAATAATCAAAATTATTATTAATTATTAAATAAACTATTAATTACGAGGCTTTAGGGCATAAATCCCAACAAAAACAACCCACATTTGAAGCAGTTTACTATCAAAAACGGGATTTACAGCAGACTCACTCGGATTCCTTCTTGTTTGACGAGGTTTGTCTCTCACCCATGCTTAATCGACGTTATTTTTGGATTACCCATACCCTAAGTACCTTTGATTTGTAATTTTATCTTGTTTGGACTCAAAACAACCCACATTTGAAGCAGTTTACTGTCAAAAACGGGATTTACATCAGACTCACTCGAATTCCTTCTTGTTTGACGAGGTTTGTCTCTCACCCATGCTTAATCGACTTTAGTTTTGGATTACCCATGCCTTAAGCATCTCTGATTTGCGATTTTAGCTTGTTTGGACTCCGAATGGTCCACATTCGAAGCCATTTACTGTCAAAAAACGAGATTTACAGCAGAGTTTCAGTCAGTTTGGCACTGTTGGATTTAGGTTGATTCGAACACTCTCGAACACCAACCAACAGTAATTCAAGCTCGTTTGGAGTAGTTCAGTAAGTTCCAATAAGTTTCAGCAAGTCTTTAAATCCTTCGAACTAAATTAAGATGCGTTAGATTAATTTCTAATTTTTGTAAACTTGCGTTCGTAGATTGGGTTCAAAGTTCTCTTTAGGAATACCTTGGAATATCCTAGGAACGTTGTAAGTAGAATTCTACCGGTTGGGTTTTGATTGTTGTTTGTTAGCATGTTGTGTGTTCTAATTGCTTACTTATGAATATCTTATTGCATTGAATTGTTTGGTGACTTTGAATATGTTTAGTATGCTACGATGAGTTGGTTACCTCATGTCATGATGTTCCCCTTGTGATAAACATCTTACTATGTTGAGTTCGATTAATCTAGCGATGCATAATGAGTCATTGGCATTGGTTGCGAAAGCAGGTTATGGTTGTTGTGTAGTTTGGCATAATCATGAACTAAAAGTATGATGCGTAGGATTCATGCATTCTAGTAAGAATGAGTGAGGTTAGGGAACCTTGTATGAGATAAAAGAAAATGAAGTGAATACTAGTGTGCCTCGAGTAAAAATGGTCGAGGGGTAGTATGTCACCGTTGAGTTCAGAGAAACATCGAGGCCTTGAGTAAAAATGGTCAAGGATCGACGTGGTTAAGTCATCGTTTGCCTTGGGTAAAAATGGTTAAGGGAGCGATGCACAGTTCGAGGCCTTGGGTGAAAATGGTCAAGGGTCGAACGCTGAGCACCGTAGAGAGTCGTTGAGGCCCTGGGTAAAAATGGTCAGGGGTCGGCGTGTCTCGAAAGGGTTAGTCTCAGGTAGCTTGTGAGGGCTAAACAAGAGTGGTTTGAGTGACTCAGTGACGTTTGAGTGAGTATGTTGAGCTTGGGTAGTGATTCCATATGCATGAGATAAACAAGGTACATTTGTGAGTATAACCCAGTGATTTATGCATGTTGCATGTAATGTTTGTTTGAGTTGTATGTCTAGCTTGTGAAGGAAAGCATGATATTTGTAAGCATGTTGTTTTGCTTTGTATGCTGATTGGTGGCCCTTCAGGTGTGAGCTACTTACCAGTACGTGTTATGTACTGACTCACTACCAGGTTTTGTAGTTGATGACGTATGCTACGACCCTGGTGATGCTGAAGAGGAGGCATGAGAGGAGAAAGATCATAGTTGAATATTATCCTTAAAGTAGTCGTCTTGTTGCGTTTAGTGCAATTGAAGTATAGTTATAATTGTCTTGAGATTATGGTTTCATTATTGTTGTTCTTTTCCTCTTTGGAATGGACTATTAAACTTTTAGATAGTTTGAAACATAGGTTGTGAGGCTTACTTTATGAGGTTGGAGAGTTATTAGTGGGTTACATTTCTCTCAGTAGAGTTGAGTTGTTTTTCTTTGGTAATTTACTTTTGCGACGGAATTTGTAATAAGTTTGCTAGGTTTCCTTATTTTCTTTTTTTTTTTTTAAACATTTTTTGCGTTGTATTGGAGAAGACTTAGGAAGTTTTGTTAATTTCAATTCGAGTTCTCGAGGGATCTTGAACTTTTAGTAGTTATCTGATTGGAGTTTGGGATGACTATCTGGTTATCTGGTTATGGAAGTGAGAATTCTTGTCTAACAGGTACTAGGAAATTTTTGGGTAAATCATAGTTACGCTGTTATGCTGCCGAAATTCCTGCAGCTTAATGGTTATAAGTTTAGTAATGTTCCCTATCTTAGTTTAAGTTTTGGGGTCATTACAGCAACATCCCGAGTTCATGCCTAATATTATATATATATGAATAAGGTTTTTTTTTTCTTTCTAATCAATGTTCTTAAGACTCTAACATATTGCTAGGATTAATTTGGCATTACCAAAATGTTTAAAAAAAGAGGTCAAAATAAACTTTGGTTCTTGAGGTTTGAGGTAGGTGTCTATTTAGACCCTAAGGTTTTAAAAGGGACACTTTAGTCCCCGAGGTTTGGAAAAACGTACAAAATGATCCCTGGACTCACTTGACTGTTAGTTGACTAAATAGATTACTGATTAGACTATTAAGCGTTGATGTAAACTTTTTGACTTGTCATTTTCTTTAAATTAGGTAGAAATGAGTTGGATAATTTGAGGGTAAAATTAAAATCGGTAAAGTAGTTCCCATCGATCGACTCAAATTGATTTGCAAACGCTGTCACATAGATCAACGAGTATGTGGTTGGTCAAGTAAGAGGTGTGAACGATCGAAAACCTCATCAGGCATGAAGAACGAGACAGAACCCCACACGAAGATATTGACTTCATCAAAGAAATCAAAGAAAGAAACGACTGATCCCTAGGAGAACCAGTGGAGGATTGGGCCTAGTTGATTTTGGGCCAGTCCTTTTGGACTGCGCTTTGTTGCATTTGGGCCTAGCCCTTTTGGACTAGGCTTGGTTGAATTTGGGCTTAGCCATTTGGATTGGGCCTAGACTTTGCTAATTGAGGCCTTTAATTTAGGCTTTTCTCTCGAATCAATCCAAATTTCAAAGAACCCAATTGTGTACTTGGATTTTCCATAATTTAATTTAGGGATCCTTGGAAATTTAATTAATCCCTAATTAAATATAATTTCGTCATCAACGTTGGGTAATGATGTGGCAATTTTTGGCTGGTCGAAATTTCTATTCCAACAAATGCTCCCTTTTCGAGATTTATGCACAAGTATGTGTGTGTGAATCTCGAAAAAGATAGTTTGGAATAAAAAGTTTAGGAGGTTTGTTCCTTACTTGACTCCATTTGATGTGTCAATTAAATCAAAATATGACTTTGATTTATAACTTTGATTTTTTTTAACACATTCTTTTATGCAAAATTATCAAAATATGAATTTGAGTCAATATTTTGATTTTCTCTTCTGGCACAAAATTTTGATTTGAATTTGGTAGAATTTATGCATGCTCTACCTTAATTGAAATTCTAAACTTTGGGTAAGGTTGAAGTTCTACCCAAATTTATTTGAAATTAGAGTAGGGCTTGGAATTCTACCCAATTTTTTTTGTTTGAATTTGGAATAAAATTTGAAACTTTCTCCAATTTTGATTTGGGATAAAATTTGGATTATGCCAAAATTTTTATTTGAGAAACTTAATTCTATCGAGATTTTTTTATAGAATCTTGACCTTACCCAATTTTGGGAGGAAGTTTGAAATATGCCCAAAATTTTCTTTTTGACATAAATCTCTACCCAATTATAATTTGGAATTGGAATAGAACTTCAATTTGGATTTCAATCAAATTTTGACTTGGGATAAATTTTGGATTATGCCCAATTTTTTTCTTTCTCTTTTTTTTTTTTTTTTGAGATAAAATTCTACCCAATTATAATTTGAAATTGGAATAGAACTTGAATTTGGATTTCAATACAATTTTGATTTGGGATAAAATTTGGATCATGTCCAAATTTTGATTTGGCAAATTTGGACTTGGAATGAAATTCAATAAAAAAAAATTGGCTTGAATTTTGAAATGGAACTTTAATTTGGTATAGAACTCCAATTTGTGATAGAATTTGATGTATTTTCAATTTTAGAATTGAGTAATCCCAAATATAGCAATTTTGAATTTTACCCAAATCTTGGCTTGGAGTAAAATTTGGGATTTCAACCAATTGATTTTTTGCGAAATTTTGAATCCAAGTAAATTTTATTCTTGAATTTGGAATTGAAATAAATTTGTCCAACTGAACTTTATTTACTCGAATTTGCGATGTATGGGATGAATTTCTAATTTTGCAGTGGCAAAATTTCAGTGTTGAAAAGTTGATTTTACCTACATTGTGGCATTCCATCCAAGCTTGATTTTGAGAACAAATTGAACATTGATTTTCACTAAGGTAAAATTTGAGTCAAATTTCTGTTCAATGGAGGAATTTTAGGCTGATTTCATGTTGGAATGGGGCAAATGAGTTTGAAAATCGAAACAGAAAATCTATTGGATTCCAAATTTTCTCTATATATCAGTCAAAATGTGTAGGCATTCATCAAATAAAGCCTTTGGAGTCATCTTCAAGTTGCTGAAATGGCCTTTGAGTATAGTCCGACGCATGGGTCTCGTTGGTTCATGGGTATGAGCGTCAATGACGAGTTGGGTTTGTTCGCGGGTTTCAGATCTAACGTCGGTGGTTGTGTTGAGTTCGTGGATTTCGCTGGAACGTGGGTTGCCACTGCTGTGGGTCTGCTCATTGTCCGAGCGTCATTGTTGCGCTGCCGTCTGAAGTGTTGCCAAGCGTCACTGACGTCCTACCATTTGCCGTTGGCTCCGCATGGGTGTTGTCGTGCTTCGCTTGCCGTCAGACCCCGTGGGTGATATGAATCCTACAACGCTAGTCAAGAATAAAGAAGAGCTCAAAATGGAGTTGCATTAAATGCACCGAGGCTTCATTTATGATGAGCCCAAGTTGCATCAAAGTTAAAGTCAAGTTTCATTGAAGGAACTTAAGTTGCAATTAACTGAACTCAAGAGCATCTCAAGCTTCATTTAATGCAAGCCAAGCATCAATTGATGGATTACACTTCAAGTTACTTCAAGTGGAGCTTCATTATACCTTGGGAGGTTACAAAGACTATAATGGTTGTAGAAGTTTCAATTCTCGGATTTAAGAGAGCTTTTATGTAATTTTCAGTTTTAAAGTTTTTATTTCAATGTTTTAGGTTACAATTTAGGTAGTGGTCATCATGGTATTAATGGGCAAGAGAGTTACAACCCTTCAATTGACTATAGGTTACTCTAGGGTTAGTTTGAAGGCTATATATAGCCATCCATGTTGTTTTCTTTAGGAGGATAAGATTTTTTTTTTCTGATGCTTCAATGAATTGAGTCTTTTGAGCCTAAAGGCCATGAGCAACATTATTTGCATATCTTGTGTTTAGATTTGCATGCTAGGATCATTCAAGTAGCTTTGATCAAACTACTTGTAGAGTGATTCGAATCTTGAGTTTAGAAACAAGTTTTCTCTACTCTTGATATTGATCATCAAGGTAAATCCGATTCTTACTTTCCTTGAGTTGATTTTCAAAATTCGTTTTGGGGTTTTGGAGGTTGAGTTCTAAAGGTCTTATTTCTTAGTAAGGTTGTTAGAACCAATTATCAAAGGTTACTTAACATTTTGGCATCAGAATCTTTGGCATATTTGATTTGATCTAGATTTGGGAGTTTTAGCATTTTTTATCTCGGGGTTTGCATAACCATAAGGGTTCTTAGATCAATTTCCAAGGAGTTACTTATCATTTAGTATCAGAGATACTTTGATGCCTTATCATTTGGTATCAGAGATACTTTGATACTTATCATTTTGGTATCAGAGAACGAAAATGAAGGAAAGAACAGGAACAACGGAAACATATATCCGATTTAGAACCTAAAGCTCTGATACCAAATGATAAGGCATCAAAGTTGAAGGGAATAATCGAATTAAACCCACAGCGGAAGCATAGAAATCGTCTTTGATTTATTTAGAATTAAACTAAAATACAAGGGTTAAGCAATAAATACCTTGAAAATAATATTATGGAGAATATTTTGGCGGATCTCTATCTCTTCCACAAAGTCTTCCTGGCTATGACTCGAACACAGGACCAAGGCTTATGGGAGCCTCTTGAAAGAAAATCTCCAAGGGATTGGAGAGGAAGAGGTCTAGAGAAAATTCTCTAATTATCTCTATTGAGGAGAAGTGTGTTGTGTGAAGAATGCACAATGGCTCACCCCTAGGGTTCTATTTATAGTGGTCTAGGGAAAATAATTAAATAATATATTTTAATATCTAATATATTAAAATATATTTATCTAACCAATTTGAATCTCATTCAAACCATTTAAAATTCTCCTACGACACTTATTTCCTAATTTGAATCCAATTCAAATTTAATAAATATATTTTATTTAATGTATCTAATATACATTAATTATTTTAATATTTAATGTATCAAATACAATAAATATATTTTCCTCTTTTATTTAATATATCTAATATATTAAATATTAATTTGAACACTTCAAATTAAATATTAATTTGAACATTTCAAATTTTAATATTTAATGTATCAAATACAATAAATATATTTTCCTCTTTTATATTTAATATATCTAATATATTAAATATTAATTTTAACACTTCAAATTAAATATTAATTTGAACATTTCAAAATTTTCTTTCAACTAAATTGATCTTTTAGTGTTACTATGAGCTAGTAAGGGGACCTTATGGACCTATAGATTATAAGTTCCAATGATACAAAATTAATTAATTTAACTCTTTAATTAATTAATTTTCATTCATTAACTATAGGCCACTCCACTATAGACTTAAAGTTGCACTCTTATGCACTGTAGGACAAGTTGTGTCCATAGATATAATCATTACATGTAAGTCGATCCTTCACGAGTTGTTCGTAATTATAACTAGATCAAAAGTCTGTTTTACTCCTATAATTACATCTTGCACCTTAAGTACCATTGATCCTCTAATGAACAATATGTTTATAATCTAATTATAAACTAAGTCCCTCTCGAGACAATGAGAGGGTGGGGCCCCATTGTTCAAGTCCCGAAATCAGCACTTTAGGGAACTACTCATCTACTTACCCTATATGGGAATGAGTGAATTCCATCTTGTGAGATTATGTTCCCAGCTCCCTATTTGGTCAAGTCCCCAAAATAGTAGGCATATTGAATCGGCTACAAAAGCCACTCTCACCAATGAAAATCAAAGGACAATCCCTCACAGGCAGGAGTTCATAACTCACTCAGGATTAAGATCGAGTTGCATATGATCATCCTGATGAAATATTAATCTTCTCAATTAACAAATTTATAAAGAGAGATTAAATATTTCGTGGTCCAGTCTTATACAAACTCATTGTATAAGATACCCCCACTCACATGTCTCCACATGAATGATTTGGATCAAATCATTTGTAACTATTACAAAGTGGGTCGTATCAATAGTGTTACCAGGATAAGGCACCCAACCTTATCCATATACTATGACCCTTTAAGTTATTTCTTGAACATGATCCTCTCGTATGTCAACCACATACTGTTCAATATTACACTAATAACCTTGAATTTTTCATATAATGGATAATATTATATTGCAAATAAAATAATCAAAATTATTATTCATTATTAAATAAATTATTAATCACGAGACTTTAGGGCATAAATCCCAACAAAAGTATCTCTGATACCAAATGATAAGTAACTCCCGAGCGTTAGATCTAACAACCTTGTTGAGGAACAAAACCTTTAGATGTACAACCCAAAAACTCCAAAATCAAAATGATTTCATCCCAAGGAAGAAGATAGAATCGGATTTACCTTGATGATCAATATCAAGAGTAGAGAAACTTGTTTATAAACTCAAGATTCGAATCACTCCACAAGTAGTTTGATCAAAGCTACTTGAATGATCCTAGCATTCAAATCTAAACACAAGATATGCAAATAATGTTGCTCATGGCCTTTAGGCTCAAAAGACTCAATTTCATTGAAACATCATCAATAAAAATCTTATCCTCCTAAAGAAAACAACATGGATGGCTATATATAGCCTTCAAACTAACCCTAGAGTAACCTATAGTCAATTGAAGGGTTGTAACTCTCTTGCCCATTAATACCATGATGACCACTACCTAAATTGTAACCTAAAACATTGAAATAAAAACTTTAAAACTGAAAATTACATAAAAGCTCTCTTAAATCCGAGAATTGAAACTTCTATTAACCATTCTAGTCTTTGTAACCTCCCAAGGTGTAAATGAAGCTCCACTTGAAGTAACTTGAAGTGTAGTCCATCAATTGATGCTTGGCTTGCATTAAATGAACCTTGAGATGCTCTTGAGTTCATTTAATTGCAACTTAAGTTCCTTCAATGAAACTTGACTTTAACTCTAATGCAACTTGGGTTCATCATAAATGAAGCCTCGGTGCATTTAATGCGACTCCATTTTGTGCTCTTCTTTATTCTTGACTAGCGTTGTAGGATTCATATCAGTGGAAGTGGGCCGCCGTCACTTGTAGTAGCAAGCCGCTGTCACCGTGTTTGCCGGAGCTCGCCGCCAAGTTTTTGTCTCCAACCATTTAATTTGGTTGGCCACCTCTTCTGCTGAAAGAAGAAGAAGACAATGGGAGAAGAAGATGTTCAGGGAGAGAGAATTAGGAGACAAAATTTCTTTAATTATTTAATATTATTTTTAAAGAGAAGCAAGTCATCATGAAGAAAGAGAATTTCATTTGGCCTCATTTAATGCTTGCAGGCACATCATTCCATGAGAGAGAAGAAAATGATTTTTTTTTCTTTTTTTTTTTCTTTTCTCTCTCTTTTTTTTTTTTAATTTTATTTTCTCTCTTCTTTTATTTCATTTTTTCATTTCTTCTTTTTTATTATTGACATTGTTTTGCCAATATTTTCACCCAAGAGAAGAATACGTCTGTCTACCATACAGAAGGTAAATAGGTAAGTTATTTATTTTTTAGACATATATATCTATATTGTTGTTCTTGATTTGCAGCTACAATTCCCCCAATGAATGAAACTAGGCAAGTATAGGGGTGACACTGATATAAAGCCAACACGAGTAAAGGTGATTGTGCCCCTCAGTGTTCATTCCTTACCTTGCAATAGATTATGAAGTCTCCAACAACGAAGTAAGTATAGAGGTGATACTAATATGGGGCCAACACGAACAAAGGTGATTGTGTCCCTCAGTGTTCATTTCTTACTTTGCAACAAATTATGAAATCTCCAACAATGAGGCAAGTATAGGGGTGACAGGTGATTGCGTTCCTCATTGTTCATCCCTTACTTTGCAACAGATTATGAAGTCTAGAACAACGAAGCAAGTATATGGGTGACACTGATATAGGGCAAACACTAGTAAAGGTGATTGTGTCCCTCAGTGTTCATTCCTTACTCTGCAATAGATTATGAAGTCTCCAACAACGAAGCAAGTATAAGGGTGACACTGATATAGGGCCATAACAAACAAAAGTGATTGTGTCCCTCCGTGTTCATTCCTTACTCTGCAACGAACATTATGAAGCCTCCAACTCAAAGATGAAAGTCTCCGAACTTATCCTCGACGAAAGTCTCCAAACTTATCTCCTACGAAAGCTGTCTAACTAACTTCGAAAAAAGCACTCGAAGATGAAAGCAGCCAAACTTATCCTCGACAAAAGTCACTGAACTTATCTTGGAGACAGAAGCCTCCGAACTTACCTTGGAGATGGAAGTCGTCAAACTTGACTTGGAGACGAAAACTGCCGGCCATAAGAGACGGAGGCCACTGAACATAACTTGGAGATGGAAGTCGTCAAGCTAAACCTGGAAGATGAAGCAATAAATCAATCGAACATAACTTGAAAGATGAAGCAACGAAGCGATCGAACTTAACTTGGAAGATGAAGAGGTGAAAACAACAGAATTTGACGATGAAGTGATCAACTTTGACTTTGAAGATGAAGAAATGAAGCCTGTGAACTTGGGAATGGAGCGACGACGAAACCTCCTAAGATGATGGCGGAGCAGCGACAAAGTATCCTAACTTGAAGATGGTGGAGTGATGACGAAGCCTCCTAACTTGAAGATGGCAGAGCGACGACGAAGCCTCTTGAGAACTCCTAACTCAAAGATGGAGGAGCGATGACAAAGTCTCCAAACTTGAAGATGGTGGAGCAGTGGTGAAGCCTCCTAGCTTGAAAATGGCAGAGCAACGACGAAGCCTCCTGACTTGAACATGGCGGAGCAGTGGTGAAGCCTCCTAAATTGAAAATGGCGGAGCAATGACGAAGCCTCCTGACTTGAACTTGGTGGAGCGACAACGAAGCCTCCTAACTTGGGAGAAGAAGCGACGACGAAGTCTTTGAACTTGGAGAAGAAACAAGGACAAAGCTTTCGAACTTGGAGAAGAAGCAAGGACGAAGCCTTCAAACTTGGGAGAAGAAACAAAGACGAAGCCTTCAAACTTGGAGCAGAAACGACGACGAAGTCTTCAAACTTTGGAGAATAAGCGACGATGAAGCCTTCGAACTTTGGAGAATAAGCGACGACGAAGCCTTCAAACTTTGGAGAATAAGTGATGACGAAGCTTTCGAACTTGGAGAAGGAGCGACAACGAAGCCTTCAAACTTTGAGGATAACGAAGCTCAAACTTGAGGAGAACTAAGCTTGAACATTAAAATAAGTGAGCAACGAACTGAACTTGAAGAGAATGAATGTCAAACTTTAGAGTGAGTGAGCGAAAAGCTGAACTTGAAGAGGATAAAGCTCGAACTTTAGTGGGAGTGAGCGACGAACCAAACTTGAAGAGAATGAAGCCCAAACTTTAGAGAGGGTGAGCGACAAACCAAACTTGAAGAGGTTGAAGCTCGAACTTTAGTGGGGTGAGCGACGAACCAAACTTTAAGGAGTTGAAGCTTGCTCGTATGCATCCAACTTGCAACTTCTTATTTCTTGGGATGAAAACATTTTTTTTTGTTTTGGAGACTGAACTTAAAAGTTTTTTTTAAGCTGACTACGTACCCTTTTAGCGAAAGGGATCAAGTCATAACGTAGTTCAATGAAATTTTTTTTGGGCCATTCACCTTTTAAGCCCATGTGGGCCATGAGCATCATGCAGTTTAGGCTCTTGCGACAAGAAGCTTTCTTTACATCTTAGATGTTCTTGTCTTCATCATGGTCTTGATTAGATCCTTCATTTGTAGGATTTGTTAAGATGATGACATTTTTCTTCACCTTGAAAGAACCCTCTGTGTTTGTGAGAATAGAAAACTTCCTTTTCATACGATAAGGACCTAGATTGTGAATCTTTTTGTCATTGTTCACTTCATCAAACAGTTCTGCCTTCAAGGATTTTATCTTCCTTTCATGTTGATTGCTTGTTACTTTGAGACGATCAAAGACAAATGTTGAAGGTTGATTTTTCCCAATGTGGAGAGGCTTAGCCTTTGGAAGACGAAAGTTCGAGTTGAGATAGAAGTTGGACATTGGTTTTCTTCTTTTGCCACAACCATACTCATCCTTTGGAAAACTCAAGGTTGAGTAGTTGAAGGCTTGATGCGTTTGAAAACAGAAGTCCTTTGCTTGGCATCTTTTGAACCATCAATTTCTTCCACATTGGTGCAGTATGAACTTGCCAAATCTTCTTCCCCTTTTTCCACTGGAAAAATCTCTTGAGAAGAATTCCTTTAAGGTCACGGATTGACGAGGTTGGGAACACTTTTTATTTCCTTTCTTCTCAGATTTAGGTTTCCTTAGACTCTTCTTCCTTTGACAACTGTCCTTTCTTCTGAATGGACAATGTTCATTCTGAACAACATGTTGCCCCGATTTCTTCTGATGGGACATAACAATCTAGCCTTTATCTTGATCTTTGATAGGCTTGACCACATCTTGCAGTTTGCTTCTTGGCACCTCAAGCTGAAACCAAATAGATACAGGTTCTAAGGTTCCAAATTGAACTAGGTGAACCTCCTGATCAAGAAGTGGGCTAGAGTGTATTTGACTGCATGTGTTTGTTGTCACTGCAGCATGATTTGTTTGAGCTAATTCATCTAGGTCTAGCTCAATTTTTCCTTCTTTAGCTAATCGTAGAATTAGCTCTTTTAGGACGAAGCACTTATCCACTAGATGACCGATATCTTGATGATAATTGCAATACTTGGGATTATCGACTTTTTCTATATCTTCCGGCTGTTAACATTCTAGAAGCTCAATCAGCCGTGTTTCCAGTAGTTGTTCCAATATATCAGGAATGCTAGAATCTGGAAAATGATAGACTTTTTCCTGTCTTTCCTTCAATGTTAAGCGACGCCTTTCATTTTCTTACGCTTTTCAATCTTCCTGTTTTTTGAAGACAACTTGAGATGAGTTGTATTGACAACCATAGATTATTATGAAGTTTCCTCGATGTTATTTCCATCTTTCCTTACGTTAGGGACTAGAAGGTTTTTATCTCATCGACTAGCAATACTACTCTCCATGTCGTGGGCACAAGTTGCTAGTTCTTCAAAGGTGTGAGGCTTTATACCTTGGAGGATGTAAAGAAGTTCCCAGTGCATGCCTTGAATGCACATCTCCACAGCTGACAGTTCAGTGAGGCGATCTTTGCAATCGAGACACATGGCTCTCCATTGATTTATGTAGTCGATAATGGGTTCACATTTTCGTTGTCTAGTGTTGGTGAGCTCGAACATGCTGACGGTTCATCTTGTGCTGTAGAAGCGGTTGAGAAATTCCTTTCGAACTATTCTTAACTGTCTGTTGACTCAGGCTCTGGATCAGTGTACTAGTCGAATACGTTCCCTTTCAGCGTTCATTCGAACTGTTTAACCAGTAGATCTCCTTGTGTACCAGCATTTTTGCATGTCTCAATGAAATGAGCAACGTGTTGCTTATGGTTGCCTTTTCCATCAATTGCTGGAATTTTGGTGGTTGATATTCAGTTGGCATGCTCAAATTATCGATTATCTTAATATATGATTTATAATACAAGAGAGAACTTTGAGAAGCCCCACCATATTGAGCTCTAATGGAGTTCATTATCATGTCCTAAAGTTGTTGGACAGATAGTGTAGTGATCGAAGTGGAGTGTTGTGGTTGATCTTCTTGGACAATGTCCCTCTCTTTATTGCGATCTTTGACGGTAAGAATTTGACTTGACTCCGCAAAGTTTGGGTTCTCAATCTGGATCTTTAAGTATGCGATTTGAGAATCTCTTTCTTCGATCGCCTTCATCAAAGTGTTGATTTGCTTCTGCATCTCTTCCATTCTTTCCTCCACAGAGCTTACTTATGTTGTCATGATGGACACTACGTCAGAATCAAGATCGAACAAAGGGTTAAACTTAATAGAAAACTTGTTGCTAGTCGATGCCCCCAATAGTGTCATTACTTCCCTTGCAATAGAAGCTTTATCGTCTTGCAGCCTCAGTTCATTGGAGCAACTATGGGTAACAGAACCTGTATACGAGTTGCTCATGACAACGATCATCGAAGAAGTCTTTTTGGATGCATTACTTCACTTGTATGTTGAGTTGAAAGAAAGAGATGAGAGGTAGAGATTATCCCACTAGGCGTGCTAATTTGTTCACACACGATTTTAACAAGGAAATTTAACACGTGTAAATAAACTTGATTTTGTATTGATTTGTGTATAATGGAGTACAATCTCTAATATATGATCCTCTGATTCTTTCTCTTGTATGTATGTTTGACTCAAGGGCTGAAACGCTTGTTCTCAAGGTTGAATCGTTAACTTTGAACTAGTAGAAAAGTCTTCAGCTTTGAGCTTGTTGAAGACCTTCAACTATAGCTTATTGAAGGTCTTCAATTTGTAGGTTGTTGAAGGTCTTCAGCTTGTAGCTTGTTGAAGGTTTTCAGTTTGTAGTTTCCTGAAAGTCTTCAGCTTGCCAGAAGAATTTCAGTTAGTTTCAGTCTTCAAAGAGATTTAAGTTTGCTTCAGTCCTCAGGTCTTCATGAAGCTTTTAATCTTTAAGGTCTTCAGTTCTTCCAAATGCTTTAGTTTCAGTCTTAAATCTTCCGGAAGAGTTGATTTCATTCTAATAGTAATTGATCTTCAGGAGCTTCTAGAGATTTCACAAGTTTGTTCTGAATCCTCTATGAGCTTCTTCAGTTCTGACCCTTGAAATGAATGAAAGAGCTCTCTATTTATAGAGTTCCTCAGAGCCTCTAAGTGGGCTTGTGCCGGTTGGACTAGGCCTGGTTGATTTTGGGCCAGTCTTTTTGGACTGGGCTTGGTTGCATTTGGGCCTAGCCCTTTTGGACTAGGCCTGGTTGACTTTGGGCCTAACCATTTGGACTAGGCCTGGATTTTGCTAATTGGGGCCTTTAATTCAGGATTTTCTCTAGAATCAATCTAAATTTCAAAGAACCTAATTGTGTACTTGGATTTTCCATAATTTAATTTAGGGATCCTTACAAATTTAATTAATCTCTAATTAAATATAATTTCGTCATCAACGTTGCGTAATGACGTGGCAATTTCTGGCTGGTCGAAATTTCTATTCCAACACGTATCATCATGCTTTGTCAGTCAATCTCTATATCACAACATACTCAAGATCCAAAAATCATAACAAACATCTCACGAATAACAATTCAAATAGATCAAATATATCATATAAGACATACAAACACACAAACACATGCAACAAACAATAAACAGACTCAACAAGTGAGAACCACTTATCGTAAGCGCTCCTAAAATTATCTGAAAAAGGTTCAAGATTAATCCAATATTAGGCTATAAACTGAAAAACTTAATTGAACTAAATGATGACAAGAGAGGGTTACCAACCACTCTTTCCCAACACCTTAAATTCCTTTAAAACTTATCCAATCAATCTGAATCTAGTCTGAAACTATAAATAAAAGAGTTCTAAGAGTTAGAGCCTAAATTACAACACTTAAAATGAGTTCGAAAGGATTTTAAAGCAAACATTACCCACTAATTCTTACCAAAAGGGCTTGAATCCTTGCTGGTTGGTGTTTGAATGACTTCGAACTTGTAGATCTAAAGTCGTCGAGTATTGGGTGTTCAGATTTGATGTTGTTTGGAGTGTGGGTTGCAAATTTACATAGACGAGGCTCATGCGTGTTACTGTCGCCACATGGGTGTCAACTTTGAGTCCATTAGAGTGTCACCAACAAATGGGTCTTACTATCACAAATTAGTCTAATTTTGAAACGCGACCATTACACTTTCTCTAACTTTTTTCTCTCCAATTTTTTTTTTGTCCCTCTCAATAACTTTTTCTCTCTAAATGTTTTGTCTCTCTCTCATTTTATTTCTCTATCTTTCAATTTTCATTCTCTCTTTGAAACTTTATATTTGAATTGGAATAGGATTTTTTACCTTAAATAAAATTTCAATAAGGCATTTAAACCACTTGGATTTGGTTTGTCATCCTTATTTGATTAGGTCCAAAAATTTTATCAAAATCAAAACTCTCGTTATATTTATAGCCAATTTTTTTCATTTATAAATTGTTAATGAATGCACAGACCAAACACAAAAAGTCATTCTCTAGAAGACTTTTAGGTATGTTCCCTTAAAAAATTCTTCTCTTCAATCTCCACTTTTTTTTATTTGACTTCTTCAATCTCCACCGTTTTTACTTGCCCCATGCTTAAGTTTAGCAGGTGTAAGATACTGTTTAGGCTTGAGTCGGGTCGACGCAACCTCCAACCTTATCTCATTGGATAAACTTTTAGATTGGGCTTAGGCCAGTTCTTTGGATGATTAATTATTTAATGATTTTCAAATATATATTTTTCAAGATTATATTTTCTATTCAATTTTATTTTGACATTTATGTTATTTTTGTTAATTTTACTCAATCAATTATTTATGTTATAAGTTTTCTTTTAATATATTATTTTTTAAAATATTTTTTGTTAGTTTTTAACACATTCTTTTATTAACTACTAGTTTTTTTACCACGTGCATTGCATGTGTAATCAAAATAGTATGAATTAAATTGAATTTACAATGAATTTAACTAATTAATTTTTTTATGCATTCTTATATTAGTTTTTTTTTCTATTTTTATTATGATTTTATATTTTTTAATGTGACTAATTTGAATATAATATAATATTTATATTATACTATATTATATTATTTCTATTATAATATAATTTTTCATTCAGTTTTTTTATTTTTATTTCTATTCTTATTCTTATTCTTATTATTTATAAAATAATATATAATTTTTGTAATAATATATTTTGTTTAATTTATGCAATACTTCTTAATGCAATTTTATAACGATTATTTTTTTTATTTAAATTTGGCATACAATTATTGACAGAGAATTAGTTAAAAAATACACACACATGTATATATGTGACATATCATAGCAAATGTAGTAACAATAATTATGCTAAATAATACAAAAATACATTTAAAACAAATTGGTTTACAAAGTCAAATGTTTTTGGTCAAATTGTCATTTTGCACTAAATCAAGTGAGGACCAATGAACTATGTAAATTTTAAAAAAATGTCATTTAATATAGTTGTGATTTTTTTTTTTTTTTTTACTTTTTGAAATGTTTTTTTAAGAAAGCAAGAAACTTTTTAAAATTAATAAACATCTTCTTAAAATTAAAAGAGTATATTCTAAAATTAAAGTGTTTACATTATTGCAAAAATTTTAAAATCAAAAGTAATATTTTAAAATTCAAACACAAAAATAAACTAACCCTAATTCAAAACTCAAAATAATAATTTAGTTATAAATAAATTAAAACGATGAATAAAAGAATATGTAAAAGAAAAAATGCAGGCTAACGAAATTTAAATTTAAAAAAGAAAGAAAGAAAGAAAGAAATACCTTATTAAAAATTGGATGAGATGGATATTTAGATGTGGAAAAAAAAATCATCAACAACACAACATGAGTAGTATCAACTAACATAATTTTGTGTAAAAAAACATATAAGAAAACGAAAAAACGTGGGCTAATTTAAATTTATAAAAAAAGAAAGATACTTGATGAGAGTGTGAGAGATACTTCATCAAAAATTGAAGGAGATGGATATTTTAGATCTAGAAAAAAGAACGTCAACAACACAACATGAGTGGTATCAACTAACATAATTTGGTGGAAAAAGCATAAAGGAAAAATAAAAAACCAATATATTAATTTGCACGACATCAAATGAGGACCAATGAGCTATGTAAATTATAAAAATGTCATTCAATATAGTCGTAGTTTATTTCCTTTTTTTTCTGAAATATTTTTTAAGAAAGCAAGAAACATTTTAAAATTAATAAACATCCTCTTAAAATTAAAAGAGTATCTTCTAAAATGTCATTGAATATAGTTGTAGTTTTTTTATTTTCTTTTTGAAATATTTTTTTAAGAAAGCAAGAAACTTTTTAAAATTAATAAACATCATTTGTAAATTAAAAGAGTATCTTCTAAAATTAAAGAAAAATAAATAATTCAATCAAACCATTGCCTTTTAATATATTATAGAATTATAGATTGTCTTTTAATATATTATAGAATTATAGATTATAGATTATAAATATTACTAATACTATTATTATTATATTATAGATATATATATTTTTAATTTTTAAACTAAAATAATTTGATACACAAAGATGTAATTAATTAGAGGTACCTGATTTTTTTTAAGCCAAAAACTTAATTTGAAAAAAGATATAGAATTTTGAAGAGAAAAAAATCGAAAAAGGTTGGAAGGAAATAAAGAGAAAAAATGTAACAATATGATGTCCAATAGTCATGCCAAAAACTTAATTTGAAAAAGAGACAAAGTTCTTAAAAAAATTCGAATAAAAAAAAAAAAAGAAAAATGTGTGATCTGATGAAAAATTGGAGATGACTATTTTTAGACTTGGAAAAAATAGTTATTACTAAAAATTAAAACCTCATATGAAAAAAAAAAGATAATTGGATGCAAAAGAAGTTAGAATAATTTGAATACGTGAAGGAAGAATTCTGTATATATATACTACGTAATTGTAACAAAACAAGGGAAATAGAATTAGCTTCCAACCAACCATTTTAGATTTTTGGGCTATTGTAACTCAATAGCATAAGAATTATAATTGTGCATAAATAAGAACTTTAGTTTCAAAAATAAAAAAAAAAAGAACTATAAGAACTAAATAAGAAATAATAAGAACTATAAGAACTCCCATTTCAAAAACGAAATATAAGAACTTCAGTTTCAAAAAAAAAAAAAAAAGAACTATAAGAACTCCAGTTTTGAAAAAGAAATATAAGAACTTCAATTTCAAAAAAAAAAAAAAGAACTATTAAAAACTAAATGAAAAAAACATACCTAAGAAGTCCATTTTTTTAAAAAAAAAAAAAAAAAAAGACATATAAGGGCCCGTTTGGTTCGTGATCCATTTTCATTTTTATGTTTTCGAAAACAAAAAATACATGAAAAACGATGAAAATGCGTTTGGTACAATTTATTTCAAAAACGGTTTTCAAAAACAACTCCGAAAATGGCCTATTTTTTAAAACAACAAATTGTTGTTTTCTTTGTTTTTGAAAATTATGAAAACGGATACACTCCTTAAAAAATACGGTTTTCATCAAAACAACAAAATTGAATATTACAATTTATCTTTTTTCTTCAAAACTCATAAGCGTACCTATATCTATAAAGTGAATCCATCATTAAATTTTTATTACAAAAACCACAAAAAATAAAGATCAACAACTAAAGTTATTGAAAATATTTATAGATGATTATACTATTGATTTAACTAACACAACGTTGTATAAACATTAATCATTTTCGATAAATGATTTTTTTTTCTCTCTTACTGGAAAGATTTCTTTTCCTTTTTCTGGTTGGAAAAGTTTTATTCATTTTATAAATTTTACCGCTTGCATTTCAAGAAACCAAAAATCTTTTGAACCATCTCTCATTATGTTATCTTTGCTATCTCCAGAATCTTTCTTTTCCTTTTCAGCAACAATAAGTTCAAATTCGCTATAGTAAGAAATAATTATATTAGTTTTTTCTTAAAGAATTGATTCTATAAAACACATATTAATCATTTCTTACATTTTCAAATTTCAACCAAACACAGTTTTCAAATTTTGAATTCAAATTTAAAGTTTCTAAATTGGAACCAAACGTGTTTTCAAATATAATGAAAATATGAAATTTATTTTTGTTTTCGACTGAATCCTTTGTTTTCAAGAAATATTTCTGGACCATAAACCAAACGAGGCCTAAGAACTTCAGTTTAAAAAAAAAAAAAAACTATAAGAATTAAATTAAAAAAAAAATGTACCTAAAGAAGAACTCCAATTTCAGAAGAAAAAAAAACAACTATAATAACTAAATAAAAAAAAACGCACCTAAAGAAGAACTCCAGTGTAAAAAAAAAAAAGAACTATATGAACTAAATGAAAAATACGTAGCTGAAGAATTGGATATAGGAATTGTGTATGATAATTGGATATAATTTATAGAAGCAAATTTGATTTGATTTTGTATCAAATTGCTTATCAAATTAAGACTATTGATTCAAATTCATCAATTTGAAATTAAATCAGATATTCATTTTGATGAAAATTATCAAATCGGATTATGATGATTTGACTAATGTAATTAACTAAAATTTAAAAGGGTATTTTACTCTAAAAATGTTTTTCAGAAAATCTTGCTTTGTAATATATTATAGATAAATTATGATAGGTAAAGTATAATCAAATATTTTAGGAAAAAAAAAAGAATATTAAAAAGCTTACTTATTAACATATATAAAATATAATATATAAAGTATTCTATATATTTGAATTGGCCCATTTAAAAGCTGGTTGAATCGGCCCAATGGGTCAATTCAAATATGGCCAAAATGGTCCAATTTAATAGGTTGGACTTTGGGCATGGGCCTTTAATGAGATGGAGACAACGACATAACTACTCTACAAGGATTTGAAAATTTTCCAACGCTCTTTGGCATCAAGAAAAGCCAAAAAAAAAAAAAAAGCATTGGAAAAGACTTTATTGACACAAAAATAGCCGTCGGCAGGGGTGTCGTTAGAAACCTTTGTTGGAAAAAACCTCCCACTACTACAGTAGGAAAAAACAGAAAAATAACTGAGAAATTAAAAGAAAACAACAAAATAAGAAACACAACAATTCACGTGGAAAACTCCAAAACCGGAGAAAAAACCATGGACAAGAAGAAATATTCCACTATGTGAAAAATTATTAAAATTACATAGAATTCTCTCCCCGACCTCAATTACAAAGAAATACTCTCTCAAAGCTTTATACCACTCACTTAACTAGAGTTAGTATACCAGGCTAAAAGTATTTCAAATTGGGATAATTTGAAACCAAAGTCATAGACTCATTTTATAGTACTTTGAGCCCATAACTTTCTTGTACATTTTCGATGTGGGACAATTGCTCTTCTAATATATTTCCAAAAACCCTACAAATTTCACCTTGGCAAGATATTTGAAGAATTCACAATTCCTGCTGCACCAATTGTCTTCACTGAAAAACATAATGCTTAACTCAGAGAATTATAACCTACTCCACCATAAAAGTAGACCACTTGGAATGTCACATTCCAAGACTTTTCTTCTTCGTCACATGCCGATAAATCCTGCTGAAATTTATAGTGCAACTTTCACCTACTTGGCTTACCAAGAAGTTCTTCAACCATCGACATAACTTCCACCACACACATTTTGCATAATCGCTAAGCCAATGCCCGTGTGCAAACATGTGGAACCGCTAACATCACATCCTCTATCATGGTAAAGCAGACATACCATGAGGATGAATTTTGTCTTTCTTCAGAAGAAGTCACCATCTCCTTTGACTATAGAGACCACATTAGCATCCGATCTAGAGACCTTTGATGAACTTGCTTTGTTAGGATAATTATTCTTCACGTGTTCAGACTATCTGCATTCCCAACAACATTTTTTTGCACGAAGTCTTTCTTTTTCTACCAATTGCTAGCTACCAGTGTTGAATCCTCCTATGAAATACACCCATCACTCTTCAACCTCATTTCCTCTGATAGAAGTTTACTAGTAGCCTCAGCAAAATTTAAAGTCTCATTCCCGTACATCAAGATTGGCCTCATGTGTTCATAAGAAGGCGGAAGTGACAAGATAAGTCGAGTTCCTTATCCTCATCCTCTATCTTCACTTCGATCACCTCCAGCTCAGAAACGGTGCCATTGAGAACACTCAGATGATCTGAGATTTTCGTACATTCCTCCATTCGCAGTGTGTGAAATTGTTCCTTTAGGTACAGCCGATTTGAGATGTTTTTTGCTTGATATATCGCTTGAAGATTCTTCCAAAGCTCTTTGGCCGTCAAAATTCCATACACATTTGCAAGAATATTCTAAGCCAAATTTAGTTTGATTTCACTTGCAGCTCTCAAATCCAATTCATCACATTCTTTATCACTCATGTTGGACTTCTTAGAACCTCTGCTAGAACCACCATTGGACCACCATCATCACTTAACTTTTCATAAGCACCACCACTCGGTCTTCCTTTCAAAGCTCTGTGTAACCCAGATTGTATTAGCACATCTTTGACTTGCACTTGCCACAAGCCAAAGTTCATCCTTCCATCAAATTTCTCCATGTCAATCTATACTGGACTCATAAAGCTTGACATATCTACTTCACTCCTAGCGAATCTGTAAATAGTGAGCAACTCACACTATTCACAATACCAGTTGTAGCTCATTTCAAGAAATCATTTCTGATGTGGAAGTTCAGATATTGCTGCAACCACATAGCATACTCAGAAACTCAAGAAACTATGAACTTAAAGCTCTAATACCACTTATTGGGAAAAAACCTCCCACTACTACAGCAGGAATAAGCAGAAAAATAATTGAGAAATTAAAATAAAGCAACAAAATATAAACACGAGAATTAACGTGGAAAACCCCAAAATGGGAGAAAAAACCACGGACAGAAAGAAATACTCCACTATATGAAAAATTATTACAATCATACATTATTCTCTCTCCGACCCCAATTACAAAGAAATACTCTCTCAAAGCTTTATACCACTCACTTAACTAGAGTTAGTATACTAGGCTAAAAGTATTTCAAATTGGAATGATTTGAAACCAAAGCCATAGACTCCTTTTATAGTACTTGGAGCCCATGACTTCCTTGTACATTTCTGATGTGGGACAATTGCTCTTCTAATGTATTGCCAAAAACCCTACAACTCGTTGGGAGAGGGTTTTGTCAATGCCAGAATAGAAAGCATCATCTTCTGCCAACGCTACTTTATGAGCGTCGGCATATAGCTTATGCCGATGCCAACTCACCGATGTTGGCAGAAACTATCTGTCGATGCAAACTCACCTATGTCGACAGAAGTTTGGTGCTAATGTTTATTCCTTTAAAAAAAAAATTGATCCTTTCGAATATTATTATAACTTGAAACTTTTTGTACCTAGAAAAATTGTGTATAAAATTAAATATTTTTGAAATTTCATTCGAATTAGCCAAACGAGTGTTCATATAATTTTCGTTCATACAATTTTGAGACAAAAATAAAACTACAAAGCATCTAAGAAAAACAAAACTTCTCATACATGCATCTTAATTCTCGTCGGCATAATCTTGCTCATACATTAACTTTAGAGAGTCTAAGAAAAACAAATTTTAATTAGGTTCAATACTAACTCAATAATTTAAATTGATCTAACAATTAAACTTAATTATCGAAACTTAAGTTAAAGAAACTTTCCAAAAATAATCAACTAACATATTTAAACTAATCAAACAAGCCACTAAACTTAACTTATCTAAACTTAGGAACATAAGAACTAAAAATGAACAGAACAATCTCTCACCCACCATCTACAATCAAAATAATCTCAAATTTAACATCAAAACTTAACTATATCCCCTCACCTACCCCCACACTAATCTCAAAATTAACATAAAAAATAATTAATGGTTGAAAGTAGGGGTGATAGTCGGTTTGGTCCTTTCGGTTTTGAGCCCAACCGAGAACCGAACCGAAAAGTCGGTTTTTACAAATTAAGAACCGAACCAATGTCCAGTCAAGTGCAAAACCGATCGGTTCGGTTATATTCGGTTCGGTTATTTTTGTTTGCTTTTTCGGTTTTGGTTATATTATAATAATAATAATAATAATAATTATTATTATTATTATTTGTTTGTTTTCCAAGGAAAAAACAACTTTTCTCCTCAATTAGGGCTGTCACTTTCCTGGGAAATTGGGAATGTTTATAGCCTTCCAAGTTCCTTTCCCTTTTCCCTTATCTCACCATCTTCTTTTCAACATTTTGCATGCCCAGTACCAGTCGGTTCTTCTCTATCTCCATCTCTTTTTTTTTTCTTGGGTTTTTGGCTGATTGATTTTTGTATTGGGTTAGGTTCTGTTTTGTTTTTGTACATGGGGTTTTGTTAACTCTTGCTAGTTTGCAAGATCTAGAGAATGGGTAACGAAGCACGAAGAAATCGACTGAGGACACCGTTGCAAAGTAGACGCCGGTTGCGCCGCTGGTGGTGTCAAGAAGACGCCAACTGAAGATGTCGACTACGCCACTGTTGTGAAGCAAATAGACTCTTACGGGAAGGAACAATGGAGGAAGACATGAGAGAGAGAGAGAGAGGGAGGGAGAGAGGTATGGAGGCGGCTAAAAAAAGGAAGGGATTCTAGGGTTTTCTAAGGTGTATATATATAGTTTCGGTTCGGTTCGGTTTTTATTGGTTTTAAAAATAAAAAACCGAACCAAACCGAAATTTTTCGGTTTTCTAAAATATTAAACCGAGATGTGGAACTTTGCTAAAAAACCGAACCAATCCACTGGATCGGATCGGTTCGGTTCAGTTTCTTCGGTTTTCGGTTATTAGTTGCACCCCTAGTTGAAAGTATACCTAAAACTTAAACACAATAACATAATACAACTAAATTCATCCAAACAAGTCAAACAATCCCTCACCCACCCCTCTACAATCAAAACAATCTCTCGCCCTACAATTGAAACAAGAACAACACCCTACACTCATTACCATCAAAACTTATACACATAACAACTAAACTAAAGAAATTTTCCAAAAATAATCAACTAACACATTTAAAGTTCAATTACTTTTTTTGAGTTCATTGTATGATCTAACTTTAAGTCTAGCCCAATTGGGCAAAACTTTCCCACTTTCCTCAACGAAGGTGAGATCAATTGTAAGAATCGGAAATGGATATATATCCTCCAACATAACTACAATGATAGGTTGCATTTCAAAAAAAGTCTAAGCAGTACAATAATGACCAAAATCCCACTTACTGAACATAATGAACCAAATGCGAGTAGATGACCCCCACATTGGACATGCAAAATTGTGATTCAAATTAGAGTAAAAACGAAGTCATCAAAATCAAAGCAGACAAGGGACAAAAAAAGAAGTATAGCACATACGAATGGGAAAATGTTTGATGAAGTAAAAACAAAGCCCACCGAGTATTGTAATCGACATAACCATGTCGGGGTGTCAGTTTCCGAATTCGAATTTCGAATCTTGGGCCGGGAGCGTTGCACTTCAAATCAAATGTAGAAGAAAAACTACTAATATGAGTATCCATAAAAATTTAAAAATCACCATCGATTGTAGAAGAAAAAGATGCAATAGATAGTAAATTGTCAATTCCACGATTAAAAACACTAGAAAACCGTTCTAAACACTATCAGTGACATGAGCAACCAAAGGGTGTATTGTACTTCGATCCTTATCTAAACTCAAAAACTAAGCAAGATCCTTATCCTCATGAATTTCAACCACATTACATTCATACCATAATCCAATAAAATTGATATTTGTCTGGAAGAAATATGTACATGCATCCAATCGAACTTCCTTCACTATCAAACTCTCACAAAATTCTCAAAATACATTATTTCTCAACCAAAACTCTAGTATTCTTGTAATTCACATAACTATATTTATCATTCCATTGTCCACTATGAAAGACAATTATTGGAAGCTTAACCATAATTTCAAATTACTGCAAAAGAAAATAGTAATAAAAACAACATTATGTAAATTAATGATGCACAAAAATTAATGAGTTGCTAATATTCTTCTATCAATAACTAAGTAAAGTATAATGTTAATACCAGTCTATCAATATCCAATAAAAATATGTTGTTGAGACATGTCAATCAATAGAAAAAAAAAACGATGATATTGCAACAATTCGATCAATATGCAAAAAAAATATAATACTGATATCAGTCTATAGACAAGCAAAAAGTTATAAAGCTCAAACCAGTCTATCAATATCTAAAAATACATATAGTACTGATATTAGTTTATCAGTAATTAAAAAAGTATAAAGTTCATATCAGTCTATCAATATCCATAAAATTATATCGATAATCAAAAGAGTGTAAAGCTCAAATCAGTCTATCAATATCTGAAATAATACATTACTGATATCAGTAACCAAGGAGAGTATAAAACTATTGATATCGGTCTATCTATATCAAAGATAATATACTAATGATATCGGGCTATCAATAACAAATAAATAATGGGTCTATCAAACATCTGAGAAAAACCAAAGGAAAAAGCTTAATACATAAGTCATCTTTCTTTGATGCACTTTTTTCTCATTAACTATCTTTAAATTCTATGTTATATAACATATTTAAAGAAATAAATTCACCTTTTTTTGTTTTGCAGAATTACAGTAATCTTTCACTTGTTTTAACAAATTTTTAAGGTGTAGGCATATTTTGATCGTCTATTAACAGTAGCTGCTAGCATCACTACAATGGCAAACAAGAACTAAAAAACACCATAACTTATAGCCAGCCAATATTGATTAAACAGAGAATTGTCTTTAACTTAACACATCAGCTAAAAGCATGGTGAGTCATTAAAAAGAGATGAAAAAACATGATTGCCAGAATTGATTTTCTCACTCGAAGATCCAAGAATGAAGGTTGCTCTGCCAGCTAACAGGACTTTTCGAGAACCATAGAGCAATATCCTTTCGCTTATTTTGTAAAATTACAATAAACCTATAAATTTGAGTAACTCGACGGGATTCTTCTACAAGTACCTCTCTAGCTTCTCCATGTGCTCCTTGATAAGACTCGAATTAGCGTTGTCTAGCTCCTCAAATCCTCCTTTAGGCCGATCAACTTTGATTGCCGATCAATTTCAGAAACCCAGACCGCGAGCAATTGTTAATCGACGACGGAAACCAAAATAATCAGATTAAAATTGTTAAGGCCCCGTTTGATAACCATTTAGTTTTTGGTTTTTGACTTTTGAAAATTGTGCTTGTTTTCTCATAATTTCTCTACAATTCTCTACAATAGCTTTCATCTTTCTTAAGAAAACATTTGAATTCTTAGCCAAATTTCAAAAACAAAACCAAGTTTTTGAAAACTACTTTTTTTAGTTTTCAAAACTTGAGTTGGTTTTTGAAAACATAGGTAAAAAGTGGATAACAAAACAAGGAAACTCATAGGTGGACCTAGTATTTTTAGGTTTAATTTTCAAAAACCAAAAACCAAAAACCAAAAACCAAATGGTTATCAAACGGGGCCTAAGATATGCTGTTAATTTGTTAGAATAAAATCCCTTTAGACTAGGAGTTTAGTTGATTGGTTAATATTTCTGTTTTACCACAGTTTTTTATGGGTTATTATTTATTTGTTATTTACTTCCATTGTAATAGCTATATAAGTCAAAGATTGCTTATCAATAAAGGCTGATCATTCATATCCAACTTGCCAGACATGATGTTTATGGTTAGTCTAATCAATCATTATATGTCAAAGCCTACATAATTACACTTACAAGCAGCTAAAAGAGCACTCAGGTACTTGAAAGGGACAATCAATTTTGGCATATTTTATGCGTAAGGTAAAGTTGAAGAACTTCTTGCCTTCACTGAGTCTGATTATGCTGGAGATATAGAAGATAGAAAAAGCACCTCCATATATGTATTCTTAATGAATTCAGAAGCTATTTCATGGTCTTCGAAAAAGCAACCATTAGTTACTTTATCATCCACTGAGGCTGAATTTGTAGCAGCAGCAACATGTGCTTACCAAGCTTTGTGGATGAGTAGAATTTTAAGGAAAATGGGGCTTAAGCAAGGAGGAACAACAATTATGTGTGACAACAGCTAAACCATTAAACTCTCGAAAAATCTGGTCATGCATGGGAGAAGCAAACACATAGACGTGCAGTTTCATTTTCTTTGAGATTTAGTTAAAGATGGGGTCATCAAATTGGAATTCTGTGGGACCAAAGAGCAAGTTGCTGATGTGATGACTAAGCCCTTGAAGTTGGAAGATTTTCTAAAACTTCTAGATTTGTTGGGAATACGTGAAATTGCAAATAAACTTTACACTTGACAATGTTTAGTTTAAGGGAGGGAATGTTAAGATATGCTGTTAATTTGTTAGAATAAAATTCCTTAATAAAATCCCTTTAGACTAGGAGTTTAGTTGATTGGTTCATATTTATGTTTTACCACAGTTTTTGATGGGTTGTTGTTTATTTGTTATTTACTTCCATTGTAATAGCTATATAAGTCAAAGCATGCTTATCAATAAAGGCAGATCATTCATATCCAACTTGTCTAGAATTTTTGCATAACTTATTCTGTACAAAAATGATGTGAAGAAAGAGAGTACATGAGCGAATGAAGAAAAACAATGGGCGAAATTGGAGAAACTCATGCCAAACAAGCGTAAAGAAAATGAAAGAATGAAGAAGGAAAGTGTGTGCACGAAAATCAAATTAAAATATTAATAATGAGATTTATCAAAATTTGCCTCATTTGCAAATATAAAACCTGATTTGTTACCAATTACAATTATTCAAAAAAAAGAAATCAGGTAGGTTTTTTAAAACAGTTGCACGCCAGAAATAAAATATATATTTTATTTTTAGATGACTATGTTATGACTAATTTGTAAATTAAATACTTTTTTAATATAGTTAATTTAAAATTAAATAATATTTATTTCACTAATTTTAGTTAGTTACTTTCTAATTCTAATTCAAATCAATTTCAATTACTTTTCCAAAATGAACTATCTAATTTGTTTTTCATTTTGTTTTTAGATAGTTAAGTTAAAAATAAAGACTTTTTCATTTTGTTTTTAGATAGCTAAGTTAAAAATAAAGACATTAATTTAAGATAGTAGAAAGAACTATCCCAATCTAGAATAATCCAGAGACTCTCAAATTATTCACAAGGGATATGATTCTCAAACACCAACAAGAATACAAGTTCCTACATTTAGGACTTGTACAGGTGGATGTCAAGCCACTATTCCGAAAGGGACTCAGTACTCCGATATTCTTTACCCTGAGAGACACGAGGCATTTGGATTTCACTAATTCTTTGTTGGGTATCATTGAATCTAACATGGAAGGAGGTCCAATCTATTTCAATTGCTATCCAAATTACAAGGTGTCACTATCAGACCCAAAGATACTCAATACTTCAATCCTTGGTATACATTTTAAGGGATTAAATCTGGATCAAGAAGTTGAAGGCTATGCAGCAATCTTCAGGATAAGCTATCGTCTAATGCATACAACGATAGCCCCTCACTGTTTGAAGGCTTCACCAACAGGAACCATTCTCTTGTTCGAAGCAAATGCTAACAAAGAAATAGTAACCATCCCAAAGAGTTTATCTTGGTAAGAGATTACTAGAAAGTCCAAATGGAGTTTAGAGAGGGCATTCACTCCAGCCCCTCCTAAGCCGAAAGTTTTGACTCAAATAACAAAGCACCCTAACAGCAGAGTTCAAATAGAATTTGAAGATGAAGAACCTGCCCAGGTGAAGGTGAAATCATTTGTTCCTTCTAGGCATAGTGCCTCGGAAAGTAGAGCAAGCACCTCTTCTTGATTACAAAGGTCAAACTCACTCCAAATTGAGAAGGTAGATTTGTACCCAGCAATACTAGAAGTTTAATATGAGAGGCCGGCCTCTCCAACTCAAACAGAAATGGAAGCATGAACCAATTTCAATCAGCTCAATGTCATCATTGAAGAGTTCAAGATTGACATGGAAGCCTTGAAAAAGGAATTTTTGAATCCAATATGGTCATATTCAAGAAAAGCTTGCTTTAGAGCTCACTTCAGTGAAGAAAGGGAGCAGCTCAAAGCAACTTGGATCAAAACCATGGAAACTTTAGAAGAGAACATTCCATTTTTTGAATAGTTTGTTGATCAAGAAAGATTCAATACATAAGCCAATTCTGTAAATACTCTCAAACAAGTCAGGTGGAAAACCTTGAGTGGTGGAGAAGTTTCTTCCACACATCCTCCAGTTAGAGCCATTCAATTTGAGAGTTTCGGGCAGACTGTTACAGTTGTCCTCTTCAAACAATTTGATCCTGCTGATGAAAAGAAACACTCATCGAAAGGAATCAAAGCAATTCATGTTCAAAATAATTTTACCAACAAGATTCTTTCAATCATTTCAGAACAGATGGACAGGTTAGAAGGAAGAGCCTTTGAAGAATGGAACAAAAAGGCAATATTCAAAAGTGATTTGCCAAGAACCGAGACCTCAGCACCATTCTTTTGAACGAATGTTGGAGGATCAGTTCCATAGTTGAGGAGCCAAGAGAAAAGATTCTAGAAGAATTAAAAAACGTCTTAAGGGTCTTTCAATAAAAGAACCAGGATCTTCTTATATCAATGTCTTAAATGATGAAGAAATTTCTCAAATGACTCAACTTATGAGCAACATTGCCCTATCTGCTGAAAATCTCGAAGAACATATCACTGCTAGGAAACATTATCCAAGTGATATAAACAAAATTCAGGGAGAAAGAGGAAACACCTCACACCAAATAAATTGGTATCCAAAGCCAACAAGACCGGATCTTCAGTTTAAAGAACAACCTTACATGACGTACAGATCCTTCACGGAAGATTCCTTTTGAATGGAACATAGATGGATTATCGGAATACCTAATTATGGGTGTTATTCAAGAAATGCTAATGGCAAACACGACATATATTTCAAAAGGAAATATTGATCATCAATTAGCAATGTTTATTTCCTCTGGGTTTTTTGGTGTACTCAAAGGATGGTGAGACCATTCATTTTTAGATGCTGAAAGAAAACAAATTCTGAAGCATAAAACCAAGAGGAAAACTGGAGAAATCAAAGGAGAATCATCCAAGATGTCTACTACTACTATTCTTGAAGAAGAAGTAGAAGACACTGCTATAACATTAAGCAATGTAATTGCAAAGAATTTTATTGGAGATAATGATAAACATCGTGTCCCAGCAAGTACCTACCTCCAAAATCTTAGATGCCCTAAACTTCAAGATTTTAGGTGGTACAAAAATACGTTCCTTATAGAAGTCTACAAGAGAACTGACTGCAATTGTCAATTTTGGAAGGAAAGATTTGTATCAGGACTTCCAAAATTATTTCAGGCTCAGCTATTACTCCATATGAATGAGCTATACAAAGGAAATATCCCTTGGGAAGCTCTTTCTTACGGAGATTTGACTCAAAATGTAGTCAATGAAGGTACAAAACAATGCTTACAATCAAAGACTATCATAGAGGCAGACAGGCGTAGAGAGATGTCAATTTTGCAACATGTATAAAGTTCGCCCAGAACTCCAATCCTGATCTCAAGTTATGAAACGAAAACTTCAAAAGAATAAGAGGTTTTCAGGAAGTTCTAAGAAATATACTCAGCAAAGCCCAAGAGTATATAAAGAATCAAGAGGACACGAGAGAAAAGTGAATAGGGCTGATCACCCAGTTTACAAAGAAAAATTCCCAAAGAAAAAGGGAAGACAAGTGTAATGCTCTACAAATGTCGGAAGTATAGGCATTGCTCAAACAAGTGTCCTTTTAGGGAAAGATTAATTAGCTAGAAATGGACGAAAAGCTAAAGCAAGAATTACTTATGGCTTTTCGATCTGACTTAGAAGACTTCTCAGAAGACGAAGAAGTTTTAGATGATCAAATCCTAGAATTAGAGGAAGAAACAGACTCATACTCTTCTAGTGAAGGAGAATATAAAATTCAACACAGGAAAGACTGTAATGGGAAAAGGTTATGCAACTACTATAATTGCAAAAATGTCCTAAGCAGAGACCAGGAATTTCTCTTTGACATGCTGGACAAAATTTCAAACGACAGTGTCAAAGAATCAGAACTCAAACATTTGAAGGAGTCTTTAAAGAAATAAGCATCTTCTTTAGCTCCAAAGAAGAAACCAATAGACATTGTCCCAATCACTTTAGATGATGTCTTCAAAAAATTCAAAGAACCCAAAGAAGTTACAGTTCAAGACCTACAATTTGAAATCAACAACCTCAAAGAGGAAGTATCTCAGCTCAATTCAGAATTTCAAAAGGATTTCTCAAAACTGACTACAGAGATAGCAGTTTTGAAAAAAGGAAAAAAGAAAGTCGGGGAAGCTCTAGAAGCCCCTTCTATAGAAGAAGAGATTGTCCTCAACACAATTTCTAGGGTACAATAACAAAAATGATATACTAAGGTAACCCTAAAAATTCAGGACTTCGAAGTTGATCTCGTTACTTTGATTGATTCAGGAGCAGATCAAAATTGCACCCATGAAGGAATAATCCCATCAAAGTACTTTGAGAAGACAACAGAGATCCTAAGAGGAGAAAATGGGCACCCTTTAGCCATTAAGCACAAGCTTTCTAAAGCCCATATTTGCAAAAAAGGGATTTGTTTCGTAACCTCATTCCTCTTAGTCAAAAACCTAAACCAAGGCATGGTATTAGGTACTCCATTCATTACACAATTATATCCCTTAATAGTTTCTAACAATGGGATACCTCAATACTCATTGGACAGGAGATAATGTTTGATTTTACAAGTCCGATTCGAGCTCACAACATACAGCTTATGAGTGAGGAAGGAAGATTAAATTCAATAGATCTCAAGCAGAAGCAGATAGCTTTTCTCAAAGAAGAAGTTAGTTAAAAACGATTTGAAGATAACCTCCTTCAACGGACAGTTCAAGCAAAAAATCAAACATTAAAGTAAAAAATAGAGAAGGAAGTCTGTTCGAACCATCCTAATGCCTTTTGGGATCGAAAGAAGCATATGGTTGAATTACTATACGTCAAAGACTTCAATGAAGACCAAATTCCTACAAAGGCCAGACTTATTCAAATGAACTCAAAATTATTAGGTCATTGTCGAAAAGAGATCGACAATCTACTTAAGAGGAATCTAATCAGGCTATCAAAACGTCCATAGTCCTGTGCTACATTCTACGTAAACAACCAGGCAAAAAAGGAGCGTGGTGTGCCTCGTCTAGTAATAAACTACAAATCCTTGAACAAAGTTTTGGAATGGATAAGATATCCAATTCCTAATAAAAATCGATTTACTCAAAAGAATTTCAAATGCAAAAGTATTTTCAAAATTTGATATGAAATCAAAAATTTGGCTAATTCAGATTTTTGAGAAAGATTGGTACAAGACTGCATTTAATGTGTCTTTTGGTCAATACAAATGGAATGTCATGCACTTTCGGTTAAAGAATGCTCCATCCAAATTCCAAAAGATCATGAATGATATTCTTGATCCTATTCAAAGTTTTTGAATAATCTATATCGATGATGTTTTAATCTTTTCATCATGTATAGATCAACACTTTTCTCATATGGAAAAATTTATCAATATTATTAAACAAAACGGTTTAGTAATATCCCTTTCAAAAATAAAATTACTCATGTTCGATTTTTAGGATTTGAGATTCACATGGGAAAAATCAAACCTATTTAAAGGTCCATTGATTTTGCAGATAATTTTCCTGATAAAATTTTGGACAAAACCCAATTACAAAGGTTTATGGGTTGTCTCAAGTATGTTTCAGATTTCATTAAAGATCTAAGGCCCATTTGCAAACAACTTTTTCAAGAGTAAAAAAGGACACAAAGTTTTGGACAGCCGAGCATTCATAAGTTGTTAAAACTAATAAGGTTTTAGTCAATCAATTCCCTGTTTGAGTCTTGTCAATCCAAAAACTACTTTAATAGTAGAATCTGACGCATCCGATATAGGATATAGAGGCATCCTTAAATAGTATTTGGATAAACAAGAATCAATAGTGAGATTTCATTATGGAGTATAGAATGATACCCAAAAAAATTCCTCAATAGTCAAAAAGGAAATTTTGGCCATAGTTTTATGCTTACAAAAATTTCAAGGAGATTTAATCAATAAACAATTTGTAATCAAAACAAATTCGAGGGCACTGAAAATTTATTTTAGAAAAATATGTCAAGAATCTCGTCTCAAAATAAATTTTTATGAGATGGCAAGCAATTTTATCATGTTTCAATTTTGAGATTTTTCCTATAAAAGGCATTCAAAACCCACTTGCTGATTATCTCTCAAGAGAGTCTCTAACTCAAAAGCTCTCTCCTTCTCCCTCTCATTTTTCTTCCTCGAGTAAGAAAGAATGAGTTGAAAGGGCAAAAGCTCTTCAACTCTCTCTTCAAATGGCAAAAGCCCAACATCACTTCTCAAGCTCCCACTTCGATGACAGTGGATCAATACGCCATGGATCATGGTTTCACACTTGTGACTAGCTCTAGAGCGAATAGATCCTCTAGAATCGTTATTCCTGATTCAATGGAGTATTCAACTCCTCCAAGGCCATCTACCTCCCTCATACCCCCTACTGGTGTATCTCAATTAAGACCTATTGTCTCACAATCTACTCCATCTCCCTCTCGACAGGGATCTAGCTCAAACTCGGTTACCTTTGTAGTATTCCAAAACTCAAAATAAAAGCTTATTTCGAAAAACCTTTTCAATTATACAAATTGATTATAGAGAATGAGTTTGACAGAGACTCAATTGTTGAAGTTATCAAAAACATGTCTCCAACTAGATTCTTCTACATGCCAAATCCCTACTCAAAAAACAGAAAATTCTACAAATTCATTATCGCAGATACAAAGTCAATCGAGATAACCTATATCCCAAACTGTCATGACCCTTCAAAAAAAGCTTACTCCAAGCTGAAGATATTCAAAGTTCTAACTCCGACTCATTGGAATCAAAACATATACACTGAAAAATCTTTTTCAAAACATTTCAAACCTCAAACATACTTATATCAAGACTACATCGAAGCTTTGTATAAAGTAATGTAGCATCAAAACTACGAACACTCATGCTTCATTCAATTCTTCTAGAATGCCCACAAAATGGTTTACCCATTATGGTTTATTCAATGGTGGAGAACCTTTGGCTTAGTCGAAGAGATTTTTCCTATGCTAATTCAAGAATCTTTTTTCTATTTTTCTCACAATATATACAAAAATGCAATACCTTTAACTATGCATTTTTGTTCGTACTTCTAAGTTACATGGATACTCTGCTGGAACTTCCAGATAAAGCATCAACCCTACTTCGAAAGACTATTCAATGTCATTAAAGTCAAATGGTGAGATAAATACAATTATACCCACACAAGACTCAAAGAGGTCAAAGTTTGGTTATCTAAAAATAGCCATTACCAAGATCTATCAAAACGAAAGAATTCATAATTTTTGAATTCTAAATCAAAGCTTATGGCTGCTTTAGCCCAAACCACAATCTGAAGCAGACCTTCAAAGAATACTCCAAGAGGTCGCCTCAGTCGCCTCAACCGCTTCTCATCAAAGTCTATCATCATATGATGATGATGATGAGACTCCATATGATCTAGACGATCCATTTTTATTTTCACAACCACCTGAAAATAAAAATTTTAATTAAAAAAAAAGTGTTTTGTATATACACTTTCTATTCCTATACATTCTTCATCCCACTTGTACATTTTTATTTCCCTGTAAATTCTTGTTTTTTCCTTTGTATAGATGCACAAAGAATTCTTGTAATTATCTCTTAATTCTTTGAGTAAATATTGTGATTCTATCATCAATATTCAGTTAGTAGCTGAACAAGAAAATATCAGTTGAAGATTAAAGTTTTTGAAGACTCTAAATGTTGAAGATTAGGACTGTTGTTGGTCTTTAGGATTGTGTTCTCAGTTGTAAGTCACAAGGTGGCGCTTTGAATCCCGTTGGTAAACTTTTCGATGTACCTCACAAGATCAACAACTTGAAAAGTCTAAAGAAATAATAATTGAAGACTATCTATTAACTTTAATAAAGCTTCTTTATTAAAGTAAATACAACATGCACAGCTGGACGCATGATAATAGAGATTCCCTCTTGTCTTCTTTACTTTTTCTTTATTTCTTATCAATGTGATTATTGTAGTACTTTTACTGTTTTTGTTCATCATTTAATGCTTTCCATAAAGATAACCCAGTCGGGGATTTGTCTTGTCCGATTATCCATATGTTTTAATTTTCTACATTTAATTGTTGTTCAAATTCCGGGGTCTATAAAAAAATGATTTTATTTTTTACTTCTATGTGCTAACTTAAAATTGAATACTATTTTTTTATTTTAATATTAGTAAGTTCAAAATAAACTAATGTTTTTATCTTAAACTCATTACTAGAAATTATATATTTTTTGGCCAAATTACATTTTTAATCCCTAATTTTAATTTTTATTTGGTGTATGAGTTTTGAAAAACAAGATTTTAGTCATTTAAGTAAAAAAAAATTGATTCTAATAAAGTCTTCAAGTTAAATTGACTAACGAAAAAAATTGAAGAGTTACAAACAACGCATTTGAAGTCATTCAGAGAGTCGCTGGTATAGACGGAGATGAAAAGAAAGATAAGAGACGGATAGTCGTTTAAGTTAAAAAAAATGATTCTAATAAGTGTTCAACTTAAATTGACTAACGAAAAAAAATTGAAAAGTTGCAAACAATGCATTTAAAGTCATTCAGAGAGTCGTTGGAATATGAAAAGAAAGATAAGAGACAGATGAAGGAGGAAGAAGGGAAAAAAGAAAAGGAAAGAGAGAGAAAGAGTAATTAAAAAATAAAACAATTATTATTGTAATTTTTTTTAAAAAAAGATAACCAATGCATGGTGTTGAATAGTAAAAATTGTTCAACCTCATGGGTTTGGATTTAGGAAGCATGGGCTTCCTAAACTCTTGTCCTAAACAAGGGTTAGGCTCAAGCCTAACCCACCCTAAGCCTAACCCTCCAAACAAACAACCCCTAAATGATATATATATATATATATATATATATATATATATATATATATATATATATATATATATATATATATATATATATATATATATATATATTTGAACAAATTATTAATAATAATATATCAATAAATATGGATGAGAGCATTAATGAATGGAAAAATGGTAAGAGAAATCAAAATTCTCTAGAAAGTCTAAAGTTGAAAATATGTAAACTTGCAGACATTAGTGAAATATGGTTTTAGAAATATCCCTTTTAGCACAATTTTTGTAACAACTATGAGGTGTGAATTTTAATTGAAATCCAATGAAACTTAACCAACCCAACCCAATGTTTATGGGTTGGTTGGGTTCATAACTTAACGACGTTGTTTGGGTTATAGAAATCTTAAACCCAAACGATTGGGTTGGGTCAAAAATATCACAAGCCCCAGCCCAACTCAACCCATGAACACCTCTTGTTTAGTATTTTATGAGAATGTCATCATATTTCAATAGAAAGAAATTTTGTTTTGTGGGATTGCTCCTAAAAAACTTATAAGGCATAAATTAAAGCTAAATTATAAATTTCGTCCCTATGATTTGAACATAATTTCAAATTGGTCCCTTTGGTTTTAAAAGTTCCAATTTAGTTCTTATAACTTTAAAGTTTCAATTTAGTTTGTATGATTTTAACGTTTCAATTTAGTCCTTATGGTTTGGGCCTTGTTCCAATTTGGTTCTTTTGGTCTCAAAGTTTTAATTTAGTCTTCATACTTTAGTTAGACCTCACAAGCTATCTGTGCTATTACCATATTGACACTAGGGATGTTCAAGGGCAGGACAGGGACAAAGATGGCTTCCCCACCCCCCATTTAATTTCATGTCCCTGCAAAAAATTTCATTTAATTTCACAGGCATCGAGTTCTCTAAGGAAAAAATATTTCATGTTTATATATTATTATTTTTAATCTTCATTAAATAAAATAATTTTTTAAAAATATTATTTAACCAACAAAATAATATTTCATGAAAGTTTAAGTTTAGGGTTTCTTATATATATACTTAGAAAGATTAGGGTGAGGATGGAAAACAATAGGGGTGATTATCGATCGGGCATCAATTTTGAGCTCAAACTAGTGTCGACAACCAACACATGTTAATTTTGATCGATTAGTGGTCGTCAGTTTTGGAAGTGCCTATCCAACCAATCGATTGATCACACGCAAGGATCAGTCCGTTTTGATGATTTTGGGAGTTCAAAAGAGCTACTTCATGAGAAGGGGTTTTGGTCCATGGCGACACTGGGCACTGGCAAAGAGAAAGTTCTTATAAGGAAAAGATTGAGATTAATAAAGGGAAAATAGGAGAAGGAGAGAAAGGAGAAGGAGGAAAGAGAAAAAAAAAGTTGGTCTGCAGTAGTGCTAGTTCGTGGCGGCTCTGGCTTCAGCGAAGAAAAAGCTCTGATAAGAAAAAAGATCAAGAGTGAAAAGAGAGAAGAGAGAAGAGGAGAAATAGAGAAGGAGAAGATGAGCATAAAAGAGAAAGAGAGAAGGAAATAATAAAAAAAAGGTTTTTTAAAAAAGGTAATGATTACCTAAATAATAAAAAAAAGTATTTTTTTAAATAGGTAATGTTACCTATGAAAACCGGCTATTGGTTTTGAGAAACCACATGTAGCTGCAAGTGTTTTTCTTTCTTTCTTTTTTTTTTTTTAATAACATGAAAGTCGGTTGATTTGGTTGGTTTAAGCCCTTTTTAGGCTCGCCAACCGGCTAAGCCATACAGTCGACTAATAGAAGTTAGTTCAATCAATTTCAATTGATCGACTCAGTTTGCGGCTTGGTTTGCTCACCCATAGGAAATAGGACAGGGATGGGGGCAAGGAATGTGTAGCCAACAAGAAATATTTTGTCCTTGCTCCCTCCCCCATTTCCTATGTAAATAGAGATTTTCCGCCCCATTAGGGGCCGGTCCTCGAGACAAAAAAACAATCCCTAATTGACACAATAGTTTTTATACATGACAATGAACTAATGTTTTAAAAATAAAACAAAATAGGCACTTTTTAAGTGGGTTAGGGATGATTTGTTGGGCTTAACCAAATCATAGGGATCAAATTAGAACTTTTAAAATCATAGGGACCAAATTAAAACTTTTAAAACCATGAGAAACCAAGTTGAAACTTAATCCAAGTCATTGGAACTATGTTGAAACTTTTAAAACCATATGAACTAAATTGAATTTGTCCAAATTATAAATACCAAGTTTGTAGTAAATGTATATTAAATTTTAAGTTATATAATTTAATTAATTTAGTAATTCTAGATCATTTTTATTTAGATCTAATAAACAAATTAATGCTTAAAAACTTTGATCCTTAATCTTTTAAGTAATTCTTAATTTCGTCATCAATCTTTTAAATTCTCTATTTTTCTCTTAATGTATTAAAAAAATTTAGTCATATCATGCAAGTTTAGAGATTTATTAGAAACTTTTTAAGTACATGGATAAATGGACTCGATCGTGAAAATTTCTATGTACTTAAAAAGTTTCTAATCTTTTATACAATTCTTAATTTCATTCTCAATCTTTTAAACTCTATATTTTTTTCCCTCAATGTATTAAAATTGGGATGTTCACAGGCCAGTGAAAGGATGGGGATACCTTCCTCGTCCCTGACCTGGTATCCCCATCTTCATCCTCGCCCCCCATTTAGTTCCTCCTTCTCACAAAATTCTCTGTTAAATTTCGTAAGGATCAAGGTATGGATTGGGTTCCTCACGAGGAATTATTCCCTTTTTAGTTTTTATATTTTTAATAACAATGAAATAGAATGAATTATTGGAAAATCTCTATTAAATAGTTAATTCCAAACAAAAAATTCTCATTTAAAGAGAAAATTCTTGGACCTCGTAATACAAATAAAATAATATTTCATATGCATATCAAATTAAGATAACTATCCAAAAATATAGTTAAAATGCTCAACTATTATTCCTAAAATTTTTAATTTAATTATTATAACATAGTCTCAAATGGTTCCAAGTTCAAACATATCAAATATATAAGTCATTAGACAAAAAATATTAAATTTAAATATTACAACATATAGTGTCAAATAGTTCAAATATATGTAATAAAAATAAAATTAGGGCAAGGACGAGGAATCCTCCTTCCCATTTAGCCAACAAGGAAAATTTTCTCCATGCTCCCTCCCCCATCTAAATAGGGATTCCCTACCCCATTAGGGGCAGGTTCATGCAGGGAAAAAGAACATTCCTACTTTTGACTATAAGGTCTTATGTGCCTAATAAGATGATTGGTACCATCTTTAGAAGAAAAAAAAAATACCACAAGTCTTACATTTTTGTCTCAATTCTAATTTTCCATTATCTAATGCTTTTTCTACCCCTTCAAATACTCCCAAATAGAAAATGTTGGTCTGTTACCACTAGTTTGTTGAACATCAACATACATACTTACACTTGCAGTTGTTTCTTCTGTACTTATAGAACTTTGAAATTGAGATTCATAACCAACTCTCAACCTCATCATTGGGCCGGTCTGGCCCAACCTGAACTATAAAAGTATAGTCCTAAGCTTGGCTCAAGCCTAAGCCCAATGGGCTTAAGTTATTATGTTAGGCATAGGTTCGGCCGACCCAATTTTCCAATAGTCAAGCCTATGTCCCAGCCCATGGGTTTGGCTCATTGGAACAAATTTTGGATCGAGCTTGGGTCGACCTATTGGATAATTAATTATTTTAATTATTTTTTAAAAATATTGTATTATAATTTTTCAAACCAAATTTTATTATAATTTATTAGATTTTCATTTTTTTATTCAATTTTATTTTTGAACTTTTTGGTGTTTTTGTCAATTTTACTCGATAAAATTATTGATATAAGTTGTTTTAGTATTTTATTTTTTAAGAAACTTTTAATTGATTTTCTACACTTATATGACTTTTATTAACTCTAACTATGAAACATAAAGTATAAAAATGTATTTCAGAAAAAAAAAATTTATAAAGCTTTCCTATTAAAATATATAAAATATAATATATTAAGAATTATATATATTTTGATTGGCCCATTAATAAACTCGTTAGGTCGATATGACGAGTCATCTAAATATGCTCTAAATTGGTTGGCTCCTAGGTCAGGCCAACCTCCAAGAGGGTGATCCATATACAATCTAATGAATGGATAAGGATTGGGTTGAGCTAAGCTAGTCAAACTTTGACTTTGAATCAAACTTGGATTGGGCTCGGACCTGCCCTTGGGTCACGAGCCTTAGGCTGAACTAGCTCCTTAGTAAATTCATCTTCATCCTCACTAATACAAGTGAGAGGAAGATTATCACAACGCCTATGAGGCATCTTAAAAAAAAAACGTTTGTAAACCAAAAAGAGAAGAAAAAAATTTAGAAATAGTTGAAAGAAACAATTTTTAAAAGTATTTGAGAATAATAAAAATATTTTAAAAATTGAAAAAATTGAAATTAAGAACACTTGAAAGTTTGGACTAAGAACAATGGTTAATAAACACTTGAGAGCTTGAGAAAAATTGAGAGCATAAGCACTTAGAGGGTGTTTGGCCCGTAGGTTCGACATCTTGAACTTTGGAATGTTAAGCCTAGGGGTTCAGTTAGAAGGGTGTAGGTAGCCTGGGTTGAGGTAGTCTGTGTTAAGGGTGTACACGGATTTGGTTGGGTTGGCGACATTTTATGGACCAACCCAAGATTTCGAGCTGTTCGATTCTCTAACCCTAGGAACTGATTCTGACATCCAACCCAACCCAACACTTAGGAGGCGTTTGGCCCATGGTTTTGGGTCTGGATGGTTGTAGATTCCAAACCCAAATCCATGTTTGGCCTAATGTATTTAAAACCCTAGGTTTGGTTTTGAAATAGAACCCCATGGGGTTACACTCTCAAACCCGCTCCAAACCCATGGTTTCTCTTTCTTCCATAAAGTTGGTGGGACCCACTATTTTTCTCTCCATTTTTATCATAATTTTGGTTGGACCCACCCTTTCTCTCACTATTTTTCTCATAATTTTAGTGGGTCACCATTTCTCTATCCATTTTCCTCGTAATTCTTTTCATCTATCTATATTTAATTAACAATAGTTTTACATATAATTTTATTATTTTAAGATTAAAAAAATTATATTTTAGACAACTTACTCTTATTAATATTTTAAAAATATTATTTAATTTTAAGTTTAACGTATTAAAAAGTAAAAAATATATTTTTTATTTTCAAATTAACAATATTCAAAGTAACAAAAATATATGGTATTTTATTTTTTGTGGACATTGATTGTCATGTTATGTTTATATATGTTCATGCTTTCGTATCTTATTTCTAGACTTTGTATCCTTATGTTTGAACTCATGACCATGAACATTGCAACATTATATTTTCCTTCTGAATGGTAACCAATGTTTTGATTGTTAGACAATTTTCTTATTATTATACTATAACATAAATAGAAGGCCCCATTCAAAAGTCCTTAAAAATAGTGACCCAAGTTACACAAGGGGTCCTACAATTAACAAGATGTCCACTAGAAAATAAGGAACAAAAAAAAAGAGAAAAAAGTAGCAAAAGGAAAAAAGAAAACGAAAAGCTACACAATCCTTGGGTTCAGAACCTGCACCCCAAACACAACTTTTTGATTCCCAAGATTCCAAACCCTCCACCCCAAACATTGTTTTATAATTCCCAAGCTTCAGAACTCCTCCAAACAAAACCCTAGAGTTCTGATTCCTAAAGTTCTAATTCCAAAACTGTGGACCAAACACCCCCTTATATGTTTGGGTTAGGTCAGAAGATTATCAAATTGCTAAGATATTTGAAGAATCAAACTCAAAATAGAGATGACTAAATGGATGGGAATGGAGGCACCAAACATAGATCTTTAGTGGCGAAGGGAAGTAGACAATAATGCTAAATATTAGATAAACAATCTTTAGTGGCAAAGGGGTTCCATCTCAAAATCAATTGGCAATGAAAGGAGTAGCTCATGTATCTTATAAATTGTGAGGTCTTTTTTCATCTTTTCGATGTGGAATCCTCAACATGCCCCCTCAAGATGGTACCTCTTTGAGTTCACCATTCTTGGGTTGGATCCCAATTTTTTGACCAAATATCTGTTTGGGCTTCATGGGCTCTAATACCATATTAGATAAACATAGAGTTCCATTTCAAAACCAATTGGCAATGAGAGGAGCAGCCCATGTATCTTATAAATTGTAAAGTCTCTTTTCATCTTTCCGATGTGGGATTCTCAACATTAAAGAGACAAGGAAGACTCCAAATGCTGAACACAAACACTAAATGCAAATGTTTGAGACTGAAAATGAAGAGAGAGATTTAGAGAGTTAAAGTAGAGATACTCATCTCAACAATGAAAATATGGAACGAAAATGTTCTGTGGAGACGTAGAGTTAGAGTGGGTATGCCAAAGAGGGATGTTGGAGAGTGAAGATTGAAAAATGAAACCCTAGATCAATGGAGAAAATGCAGGAGAATGGAGAGATTGGAAGAGAGAAGAGAGAGGTTGTGCGTGAAAAGCTTGAAGAATTTTTTTTTTTAGTACAACAAATGTGGGGTATGGAGATTTGAACCTCTGACCTCAAGAGAAGGAGTACATGCTAATTACTACTAAGCTATGCTCGCTTTGACTAAGGAAGAAGATTCAAGTGGAAATAGAATGTCATAATTACATGTGACATGTGAGAAGTTTGAAGTAAGATGAGAGTTTATTGGAAAGCGTGATAATAAATGGCCCAAGACAAAAGTAGAGAGATGACATCATATGACGTGAGATATGACATGATATGCCATATAGTAGGAAAGAAGACAAAAAGGAGATATGACATGATATGCAATATGTTAGAGAGATGCAAAGGAGACATGCACAATGATGACTTTGACCTTCCAGAAGAAAGTATGTAAACTTGAAATTGAATTTGAAATGAATGTTGGAGGAATGTATGTTAGAAAATTTTCAACAAATACTTACTTGAATTATGAAGAAAAGTGTAGCTTTGTAAAAGGAGATTGTTGATAAATAAAAACTTTTATTTCAAACACAAAAATGTACAATACTAGTTCCTTTCTCAAAAAAAAAATTTGCCTTCATCTTCATGTTATCACGATGTCTTGTCTTGATTAGGGATTTGAATTGGTCACTTTTGTCTGAGTGTACAGGTGATCGATAAAATTTGCAAACTCGTCTTGATCTTGATCATCTTGAATGTTAGATGTATCATCTTCTTGACTGGTACTAGATTGGGATGAAATTTGTTGAATTACTTCAGCAAGTTCTTGTTCGTTTGTCACTTGAGACATGGTGGCCATTAATCTTAATTTTTTAGTAAGAAATTGTTGGCTTCATATTGTGTGGATAGATAGAGAACCATTTGTTCACAACATTCTTGGAGGCAACAGATGTACTAAACTTTTCCCATCATATGATTCTATAAGTCCAGTGGAGGCAAGAGATGTCGTTTAATTCCGTGATTGAATAATTCTAGCAAAAGATCCATGCTAAATGAAAATAATTCTAAAAACATAAAGAGAGATCAAAAGAATTTGAAAAAATATTTGAAACTTTCAAAAATTTGTTGTGGTAGAATGGCCTCGGTAAGACCAAAAATGTTCAACCAATCATTAAACCATAGTGGAAAATTTTGAATACATGATTTATCGAACATGATAAACCAAAAATGAGTGAAATTGTTCAACCAAAACATATTGTACTAGACTTTTTGATAATCGAGGTACGAATATGTTTGTGGAAGAAGTTGATGAGAAAATTGTTTTTCAGTGTAAATACTTTGATTCCATTTTGTTGGAGTTAAAACCCAAAAAATTCTAACTTTTGAAAAATAAATTTTATTGGGATTGGTCTTATCCCTAGTATGAGTAATTAACAGAGTCAGTATCAACAATAATGTATTCATAGAAATAAACGAGTTTTTTGAATATGGCTTGGTATAGAATGGAAATTTGGTGGAAATGTTTTTTGGGATTACCTCATAAATAGAGTTGTCCAAAAATTCAGGTTCAAGGATGATAATAATAGAGGTTTGGGTTGTGGTATGGGAATTAAAGGATGGTGATATCCATGGAGGGATGGTTTCTAAATTTTGAGGGTTTTGATTAGTGATGGCTTGAGCGTAGCTTGTTTGAAAGAGTAGATGACTCCTTTTTTGTTTGTCGTTGAGGAGGGACTTATTTGCAAGGTAGGAGACCTTGGAGGGATTAAAGATCTTAAAATTTGAAATTTGTTTGATATTGGTACATGTTGAAGAGTTTTCTCATTTCGATCTTGCATTTGTGTGAGGACTCTCCTTGGAGAAATTAATATGCTAGAGAATATGATGCTTTGATATGAGTAGGTGTAGGCTTTGGTTATTCTTGGTCACTCTCTTTCTTCTCTCCTTTCTCACTATTTTTTGAACTCATTCTTTCTCACTTTTTCCTTATAAGAACTCTCTGGTAAGATAATCATGAAGGGAGTTTGTGATGCCTTTTATAACTTCAATATTGAAATGAAAACAAGAAAAAATTGCTTGCCACCTAGCGAAAATTTGTAGAGAAACTAGATTTCTAACATCCTTTTGTAAAACATTTGTAACTGCTTTACAATCAGCACGTATTAAAAAACTTTTGTTGACCAAATCGCTTTGAAATTTATTTGTACGTAAAACGATAGATATAATTTCTTTTTTTTATTGTGGAATAATGTTTCTGAGATTCTAGCCAGATGCCTGAATGATATCTAACTAGTTGTTCTTGATATCAAATGCATTTGTTTCTACTATAAAAGATACATGAGGATTGACAATATAATGCCGGTTAATTTTTGTGTACTATTGGATAAATACCATATGTTAAAAATAAATAGGAGATAAGTTGTTTTTGAAATTTTGGAGTTGAAATTGGGGAAAATGAAATAAATATATTTATGTATATTTACGTTTATGGTTTTGGAAATTTGGAAAATAAAAGGTGGGGGACGGGGACAACTCCTTAAATCCATTCCTCTTTCACTCATAAACCCACATTTTGGGATTTTTTTTTAAATTTTATTATCATGATTTTTTTCTTTTATTAATTTAACTTTCACACTCTCTCAAATCAAACCCCCCATTCCCATATATCCCGCTCTCCCTCCCTAAATTCTCTCTCTCTCTCTCTCTCTTTCTTGTTTCGCAGATCGCAAACCATGCCCCCACCATCCTTTTCATTTTCACGTACAGAGCAGCACGCCACCGCCACGCTAGTCTCTACGGCCCTCGCCAGAAAGCCATGGCCACCTAACCCACTCCACACACGTCGCACGGCCTGCAACCCATGTATCTACCAAATTCGAGCCCCCACCCACTGTCACCATGACATACGTTCCGCTTTCGCGCTCCCCCATCTCCGAACGCCATCACACGGTCAGATCCATGAAAGTCTGGTGTGGCGTCGTCGTTGTAGATCCATTGGATCCCCATTGGAGTCTTGTCGTCGCCGCGTAGCTACCCTTGCCATATCGTACAGTTCTACGGTTGCATCGCTGGCCGTCGCATTCTCCCTTCCTCTCAGTTATACATGAAGAAATTAACATTTCACTCCGCAGTGGAAGCATTGGATCATCTTAGATTTTATTTAAATTAAACTATAAATAAGATTAAGCAAACTTACTTAGAGTAAATATGGAGATATTTCTGGCAAGTCTTTATCTCATCCACAAAATCTTCCTGGCTATAACTTGAACACGAGACCAAGTCTTGTAAGAGCCTCTTGAAAGAAAATCCACAAGGGATTGGAGAGGAAAAAGTTTAGAAAGAATTCTCTAATTCTCTATTGAAAAGATGTGTGTTATCTCTAATGGCTCAACCCAAGGCTCCTATTTATAGAGACTAATGGTAAATCTTTGCCATAATTAAAATATTATATTTTAATATCTAATATATTAAAATATATCTTATACAGATTTGAATATCATTGAAATCTCCTATGATATTTATTTATTTGAATCTTATTCAAATTTTATAAATATCTTTTATTTAATGTATCTAATATACATTAATTATTTTAATATTTAATATATCAAATACAATAAATATATTTTCCTCTTTTATATTTAATATATCTAATATATTAAATATTAATTTGAACACTTCAAATTAAATATTAATTTCAACATTTCAAATTTTAATATTCAATGCATCAAATACAATAAATATTTTTTTTTCTTTTATATTTAATGTATATAATATATTAAATATTAATTTGAATACTTCAAATTAAATATTAATTTGAACATTTCAAAATTTTCTTTCAACTAAATTGATCTTTTAGTGTTACTATAAACTAGCAATGGGACCTTATGGACCCACAGATTATAAGCTCCAATGATATAAAATTAATTAATTAAACTCTTTAATTAATTAATTTTCATTCATTAACTCTACGGTCACACCACTATAGACCTAGAGTTGCACTCTTATGCACTGTAGGACAAGTTGTGTCCATGGATATAATCCCTACATGCAAGTCAATCCTTCACAAGTTGTTCGTAATTAGAGTTTGGTCAAAAATTCATTTTACCCCTGTAATTACATCTTGCACCTTAAGTACCACTGATCTTCTAATGAACAATTTGTTTATGATCCAACCATAAACTAAGTCCCTCTCGTGCCAGTGACAGGGTGGAGCCCTATTGTTCAAGTCCCGAAATCAGCACTTAAGGCAACTACTCATCTACTTACCCTATATGGGAATGAGTGAATTTCATTTTGTGAGATTATGTGCCTAGCTTCCTATTTGGTAAAGTCTCCAAAATGATAGGCATATTGAATCGGCTACAAAAGCTACTTTCACCCATGCAAATCAAAGGACAAGCTCTCGCAGGCAAGAGTTCATAACTCACTCAGGATTAAGATCGAGTCACATATGATCAGCTTGATGAAATATTAATATTCTCAATTAATGGATTTATAAAGAGAGATTAAATATTTTGTGGTCCAGTCTTATACAAACTCATTGTATAAGATACCCCACTCACATGTCTCCACATGAACGATTTGGATCAAATCATTTTCAACTATTACAAAGTGGGTCGTATCAATAGTGTTGCCAGTTTAAGGCACCCAACCTTATCCATATACTATGACCCTTTAGGTTATTTCTTGAACATGATTCTCCCGTATGTCAACCACATACTGTTCAAGATTACACTAATAACCTTGGATTTTTCATATATTGGATAATATTATATTGCAAATAAAATAATCAAAATTCTTATTAAGTATTAAATAAATTATTAATTACAAGGCTTTAGGGCATAAATCTCAATAATACAGACAGCAAGGGGGTATTCTGAGGTTGTGTTCCTCCAAGCTCGGTGCCTGTATGCCGTGTACAGTCCCGATTTGGAGTGGGTAAGTATTTCAGTGTTGATTCAAGACGTTATTTTGGATTATAAATATGATTTTGGTATTGTTCTGGCCTTTGAAAAATTAAATCGGATTGTTTAGGTTTGACTTTAGTTTACCCATCTCGCGTGGAAATCGGATCGTCGATTTTTTAACCAAACCAACACTGAACTAGAAAGGTCTTGATACTGAACGGTCGCTTCACGACATCGTTTGGTTTGGAAAATATTTCACCACCATTTTGAGACAAATTTATGAATTATAAGGGATGATTTGATTAGTAAATGGCCATTTAAAGTGACCTTAAACTATCAGATTATTCTTACAAGACACCCATTGCCTTTGGAGGCCATTTGGAACATTTTGGAGACACTTTAAATCACTATACAGAACTGTAAGGTTAAGGTTTGGTAAGTTTCTAGTAAAGTGTTACACAGTAAAGGAAAAACATAAATTTGATTTAATTGGTTGAATGATTAGGTCGTTCTAAGAAACTTAAGGACTAATAGTATAAATTAATTGACCCTTAAATTTGTTAGAATTAATTTTGAAGGTTAACGACAAGGCCAAAGTTTTAAAATTGGGTGATTTGTCATAAATTCCAAGGAGCTGAATTATTGTCCAGAAATTTGGGAAGGTGAGCTTTTCACCACCTTATAAATCAAACCCCAGAAATTAAGGTTTGAGTTTTTGGTTAAATCATTAAAAATCTAAATTATTAGAATTTAATTGGGTAATTTTAGCTCTACACCATGAGTTAATTTTGTGCTACTTTATTGTTGCTAGGTGCCACTATATATTTTTCAAAAAAGAGATTTTTGGTGCTTGGAATAATACTAACTATTCTTGCTTAAAGGTAAGTAGCTTTTGGACTAAGTCCCTTTAAGTTATTAATTAAATTTTGGATCATGTTGGAATTATGTGAATTGTGGTAGGCATGTATGAGTTGTAATTATGGAGTATGTAGTAATTGGCAGTTGGCTCTAAAAATTATCTTGAATTGGAAATTGCCTAAGAATATGGCATGTGGATTAGGGGCTCAAAGTTATGAGCTAAGTGTGATTGGCATGTAAAATTTCTTGATTAATCTTGTGTTTGAAATTCATGATTTGTGATTATGAACTGGTAGTTCTGATTTGTTGTGGTTGTGAATTTAATTCTAAGGCCCTAATTACTCTAACTTCTATGATGATGTGAAAATGTGGTTGTAAGGTCTTGAGGACCTTGGTAGGGTTAGGGAATGGCTTAGGACCCTTAGAATAGTGACATCTACTACCCCACCTTGAGCTTGTTTGCCTAGGATAATTATGAGAGTGATTATGAGAGGCTAGCTAGTGGGTCTTGTACCCTGATGTGTGATGGCATGGAGTGTGTGTCCTCCATTGCAGTGATGAGCCAGTAGGTTGTGTACCCTAATGTGTGATGGCATGGAGGGGGTTTCCTCTATTGCAGTGACTGGCTAGTGGGTTGTGTACCCAGATATGTGATGACATAGAAGGTGTACCTTTCATTGCAGAGACTAGCTAGCGGGTCATGTACCCTGATGTGTGATGGTATAGAGGGTGTGTCCTCCTTTGCAGGTGCTAACCAAAGGGTCAGGGTGGGCCTTCGAGGTTTGGCTTGGGGGTCGTGGACCTTCTTGCCATATGCTAGTTGTGGAGGTGAAACCCATGGATAGGAAGCATTGCTCTAAGATATGGCAATGATGCTATATCGTAGGTGAGGTAGGTTAGATGGTCACTTAGTCTAGAGAGTGTAGAACTTGATTAAGATCAAAAGTTTGAATGGCTTGTGGGAGTTGATGTGTTGGACTGTGAGCCTTGGATCTTAAGTGGGCTACTTACTGAGTATTTTTATACTCATTTGATGCTACCCTATTTCCTTTTCAGATGGCCAGTAGATTCTGGAAGCGCGTGGCACGAGGCATTGGCTTGGCTAGGCTATAGAGGCCGTGTCTCTATTCCTTAGGATCATAGAGTTATTCTTCTTTTAAATTCTTTGTTTTGTTTTAAAGTTGATTCTGCTTCTGGTTTTGCAGGTTGTAGTACTCTGATCTTGTATCGAAATGCTTGGAAATGTTTGCTTTAATGTATTTTTGTTGAAATAGGATGCCAAAGTAAAGCATGTTTTCTATTCTTGTTTGAAAGTTGTTTTTAAAGCTTTCCTTTCCTTAGATAAGAGTGTGGTTAGTGAGCTTTAACTAGCGATTCAGGTCGGGTCGTTACAGACAATGGATAGACATGAAAGACTTTTAACTAGACTTTTGATGGTTTTGACAATGCATGTATGCTCATGAGACCAAGGAGGATGAGTTTTCCTAAGCCTTTGATAAAGTGGTTCACATATTTGCCTTAAATTTGGGATAACTGAAATATAATTTAGACATCCTAAAAATCTTTGTAATTGATTTCTATTAGTAATTTCGTCTAGAAATTTATTAGCAAATTTTATTGATTTTTGAATTGGTTATATTTTCCCTTGGAAAATATCTTATCTTAAGAATCTATTTTTTTGTTGAAATAATTTTATTTTTGGTAATGAGACTACTAATTATTTATGTGCTATCTTGTTCAATTTTAACTGCACTCAGGATTCTTATTTTATTTTCTTAAGCTACATAATTATCCCACCATCCTTTCAGTTGTCCAGTGAATCCAGAAACTAAGATTTGGTCAATTTGATGATCACTATTTTGGTTAACTTTATAGGTAGTGGCGACTAAGGTCATTTCATGCATCAAATTTAATATTTGATGTTCAGTCATGCCATCGATATTCCATTCACAGATGCAATGTCCAGTATATTGAGATTGTGTTAATTCATGCATTTCTTAAGAAGGTCTAGGATAATAATTTTTTAATTTTGAGTGTCTTGAATTTGTTATTTTTTGAAGAGCAAGATTTTGAAATTGTGCTCCTAGATTATCGACGTCAGAGTTTTTTTCGCTAGAATATTCATTTATCGTATTTACTTTGGAGGTTGATGGGTTTATGCTTAGATTCTACAATTGGAGATTACTTTTATCTAAGACAATATTGGATTCGTTGCTAGAAAAATGGATTGATTTTAAATCTTGATCTAAAATTTCAAAATGTTTAAATAAAGGTTTTGTTTTGTCAATCGGTTAAGGGTGATTTTTCTTAATAAAATCATTTTGGGATTCAAGTTTAGTGTCTATTCTTTCTACTTGATTAGAGATTGTATGCAGAATTTTGTTAGAATAATTATTTTGTAATTGTATAATTTTTAGATCTTTTAATGTTGGTGCTTTTGTTTCAATTTCAAGTGTATTTGTAGCAATCAGTTTGAAAGGGGAAGCTATTACTTATTGGTTTCGATTATTTTAAATTTTAATTTATCCTAGTGGAGGATGTGTAGAGGTTATTTTCATAGAATTTGTAGTCTCCCAAGTTGGAGAAGAGTGTTTGTATTAATAATTTGATACAAAGGAGATGTAACATTTTGATAGTATGTTCTATTTTTCATGCAATAGAAGAAATATATATATTTATTTTAAGTTTTTTCCATTGTTTTATAGTATTCATCATAAATTTCTTTTTGTTCATCTTTGTTAAAGGATTCTATTATTTATTAACCAAGATCACAACCCAAGTTTTAGTCATTTTTAAGCAAATTAGAGGTGATTATAAGCAATTTTTATAAGGATAACAGTGTTGGACAGTATTGAAAATGCAGAAAAAATAGTAAAGAGAAAAGAAAATCCAAGAATTTATAGTGGTTCAATCAATAAACCTACTCCACTTTGCAAAGGGTCTTAGAGGCCTTTGCTAGTCAATATTATTAGAGATTCAAGCAAGAAAAATACATAATATTAAGGCACGAATGTTAGATGTAAGGAGATTTATTAAAGAAAGGAACAACTTAAAGAAAAATAGGGAAAGATCAAGAAGGAGCAATACAACATTTGTTGAACCCAAAGATTTTAATCTAAGAAGAAGAAATCGTCTTAGCCCAACCGATTTCCTTTTTTTCTTCACAGATCTTCTTCCACCGACAGTATCACCTAAACGGCGATAGAAACTCCTAGCGAATCAGCGGCTCAAGAACGACGGTGAAGGCTTGTGAACAACGGAAAAGAAGACCCCCAATTGATTTCCCAAATCAATTTTCTTTCCCTCTTCAAGAGGCCGAATGGCTTTTTTATTTTCTCTCTCTCTCTTTTTGCTTTCTAACCCTAAATCCCTCCTTTTAATGAATGATGCTCCCATACACATACATGATGATCTCCCCCATGCCCATACATCATATATATAAGAAAAAATGGGCTATACAAATTTTATAATAGAATTGTGGGCTGACTACACAAATGGCCATTTTCTATTTCATCTTTTGAAAAATGGCCAAGTGATTCAAAATTTTTAAAAATGGCCAAATCATTATTCATAATTTTAATTATTAATTATTAAATTACTATACTACCCCTAACAACTTCAATAACTAAAATTCCCTAATTATCGTGTAATTATATTTAATTTAAAAATAAAATCTAAAATAAAACAGATTATGTAACAAAAAAGATGTTAAGATTCGTTATCTAAAATTTAAACAAAAAATTCAAAATTATTAATGATAAATTAAATAAAAAGGATCTAATATGAAAAAAAAAATACACAGCAATTACAATCTGATTACATAACAAAATGATATTTTAAAAAATTGTTAAAAGAAAATATTAAGAGACCAATCAAATCACATGCAATCTGAAAATATTAAACCCACAATAAAATTGAAAAACATATTTGGAGACAAATTACCTTTCACCGCAAAACGAAGGTAAAATCCTAGGGTTTTTACTTTTTTCGTTTCTTCAAAGAATTTCAATCGATTGGAAAGCTTCAAGCTCCCCAAGTTGTAGAACCATCTCCTTCTTCCGGAAAGATGCAAATCTCGTTCAGCCGGTTGATTCTTCGCCTTGTCTAGCCAAAAAGGTCAGAAATACTTACTCTTTCTTTCTTTAAAACTGAAAATCTTGTCTCCATTGATAGATCGAGAAACTTAGGTATAAGAAAAGTAACAAACTAATTCAAGCTTGGCTCCAATGGCAGAATACTCAACGAACAACGACAAGGATAAGAGAAGGAAGAGACATTTGACCCCGAGGATTAAGGTATTTACAAAAAAGTATTTTAAAAATATTATCCGAAATTTAGGGAAGATACAGGGTATAAATGTATTAAAATAAAAAAATAGATTCAGTTTTTTTATTTTAAAGTTTAAATTACATAGTTTGTTATACCTAATGTACTGAGATTACAAAATTCTTAACAAACATTTTGTAACACCCGAGACGTTTTGGGTAAGTTTAAAATGTTGTTTTGGTAAAGTTTTATTAAGAATTTATTTGCTTTGAGGGTAATTTGGTGATTTTTGGAAAAGGAAAGGGTATTATGGTCATTTATAGAGAAGATATTTTTGATTTTATATTATTATTTTATTATTATTTTATTTTATTTTTTATTTTTTTTTTCTTTCCCTTCTTCTTCCTCCCGATAGCTTTTCTCTCTCTCTCCCCGACCGAACACCCTTCCACCGTTCTTCTTCTTCCCCGCCGAACGCCCACCCACCGCCAGCCCTGTTCCGACCGTCGCAGCGGTGCCGTTCCTTCAAACGCAACCGTCGGAGCTCAAAATCGAAGACCCACGCAATTCCGATCGCCGGATTTGCTTCAGCACCGCCGCACGAGCTCCCAAGTCGCGTTCAACACTTCGTCGGACGCCTCCTCGACGGTTCTGCAGTTCGTGAACTTCACTTGAATCGCCGCAGCTTCGCCAGAGTCTTTGAACGCGCCGGTGTTGCAGCTTCTGCCTCGCCGGAGCTCGTTTATTTCAGGGAATCGCTGGTTCGCGAGTAGATCCGACCGGAAAGGGGTCGAATCTGTCCAGATCTGGGAGCCACGCGCTGATCGGAGTCCTCACGCGCCGGCCACGCGCGCCCACGCGCCGCCGTCTCCGATCCCACTTTTCGAGTCGTCTTGAACCTTGGATTGTACTTGGAGTGGGGACTCGAGAAGCTCATTACTAGTGGAGAAAGGGTATTTTAGTAAGTAAAGATTTAAGGTAAGGGATCTCACAACGAAAGAAGTTTTCGAAACCTAGAGCTAGCCCTATATTTACTTTGAAGTTTATGTTTCCGTGTTAAGTATTTAAGAAAGAAAGTGTTTTACATGTATATTCCTTTTACACTAGTTCCATGAGTTCTATTTGAGTTTTCATGTTAAAAAAGAATGGAAATAATATGTATATCTTTGAAATGCGATTGCCTTGACTTATGCATTCATGAGTATGTTCTAAAACGAGCGGGACCTCATGCATGTGTTGTGTGCTCATGAAAAGATTTATGTAAGGCCGTGACGATAATTCTCCCAAAAGTTTTATGTGGGTTATGAGGGAACCCGAGTCTTCGGATTCTCTATGCTCCCGGGGTTCGAGAGTGCTCCACGATGGTAGCCGACGGGCTTGAGTCTTCGGACTCCACGATGGTAGCCTTCGGGCTGAGTCTTCGGACTCCACGATGTATGTTAGCTTTCGAGCTCAACTCTCAGAGTTAGGGGAGGACTCTATTCGATGGAAAATTATGTCTTCAGACTATTTACGAGGCCCTCGGGAGAATTTAATCGTTCACGAGAGCCGCAAGGAAAAGTACATGGTTTATAAAACGAATTTTAGGTCCCCTACTAAAGCGATGGTTTACGATGATTTTATGATTCAAAAATGACATGTTGCATGCGAGTGAAACTCTTATTTTGAAACTATGAGTTACTTACTGAGTATTATTCGTTAATACTCACCCTTTTCCTTTTAAAATGTTTTCAGGAAAGACTAAGATCGGCCCTAGCGCGTGACCGGAGATCAGCTACTCGAGTCATGGGAGCCGAGCGATCGCTATTCCGCTTCTTTTATGTTTCTGGATGTACATAGAACTCATGTCGAGTTTTTAAATGTTTAGGAGGATGTTTCAAAGTCTTTTAACCTTTCTTTGTAAATCGTGCACGTGTATTTGGCTTTCTATGTTTGAATTCACTTGGTTTCTGCTGTTTGAACCCTAGCATCATATTGAGAAGTTTGTTGGATGCTAGGAGGTTGTTTGAAAATCTTAGAAGTGTGTTTTTCTATGTCTTATCAGGTAAGGGTCAAATTTTTGGTTTTCGCGTAGTTACGCCGTTATGCTGCCAAAATTTTCGGTAATATAGCGACGTGACTTAGTAATGACTCTTAGGTAGCGTGTTGAGCCTATAGGGTCGTTACAGTTGGTATCAGAGCAATAGGTTATAGGTTCTGTAGACTAGCTTACTTCGTAAGCATCAGGTATCCCATGACTAAGTAGTGATTTCCAGTCATCGCGCAGGTACGCCTCTGAAGTAAACTTTTAATTCGTTTGTTGAAAAGCATGTTATTTTTTTTATGAAATGATTCATATGTGAAATGTATTTTTAAGTTAAGGAAAGTTTAAGAAAAGTTGAAAAGTGTGATTCCTTTTGATGTGGAGGTTAAACTTGTTTGTGTTTGTTTGTTAAGTATGCCGCCTAGAAGGAGAGGCAGAGGACGGGGTAGAGGACGTGGTGTTGGTAGAACACATGACTTACCTCCTGAGATGCCAGTGGAACAGGAGGTGAATTATGGGGCAAATTCCCCTGTTGCTCAGGATCAACCTGATCCAGTTATGGAGCCTGCAAATCCTACGGTTGCGTCGTTGATGTTAGAGGCGATGCAGAACTTAGTACAAGCGACCGTGACGACCCAGTTAGCGCAGATGGGTCAAGTTTCTACGCCAGCTTCATTACAAGCCCGTCACTTGAAAGACTTTAGAAAGTATGATCCAAGGGCGTTTGACGGATCCTCTGGGGATCCTACAGTGGCGGAGTTATGGTTGTCCTCTATGGAGAACATTTTTCAGTTGATGAGTTGCCCGGATGAATATAAAGTTTCTTGCGCCACATTTATGCTGAGGGATGATGCGTACCTATGGTGGGAATCTGCTCAGAGGACCATAGGTACAGGAGGGGGAGTAGTGACGTGGCCGATGTTCAGAGCGGCTTTCTGGAACAAATATTATCCTGCGACTGCACGATACAAGAAACAAGAAGAATTTCTACAACTTAAACAGAATCGACGTCCAGTGGACGTCTACGAGAGGGAATTCACAAGGTTATCTCGTTTTGCTCCCGAGCTGGTAGATACTGAGGCCAAGAAAGCAGAGCGTTTTGTAATGGGTTTGGATCCTCAGGTTAAAGGTGTGGTGCAGGCTGTAGCACTTCACGACTATGCTGCTGCGGTAAGGACAGCAGAGTTTATTGTTGCAGGCCAACAGAGTGAGATTCCTATGGTCCAAAACTCGAGTCAGTCATCCTCTTGTCACAAGAGGAGATGGAGTCAGGCGAACTCGAATCCCCAGCGTTCTCAACAGTCTTCACAGTCGTCCATGAGGTCGCAGGCCGCTTCTAGCCAGAGGCAGCAAGTGAATAGGCCGGGACCTAACACTGGGGAGAAACCTCGTTGTAATGAATGTGGAAGGTTTCATTGGGGTCAGTGCCTGATGCGGTCTGGGTTGTGCTTTCGATGTAAAAATGAGGGACACAGAGCTGAAAATTGTCCTACCTTCCCAGACAGGAGAGGCCAGTCTTCGGGTTCAGGTGGAGTAGGACTTAATAGGCCCACACTTCAGCAAGGGAGAGTTTTTGCTAGTACCAGCAGGGAGGCTGGTAACTCAGATGCTGTAGTTACAGGTACGCTTCCCGTTTTGGGATATCTTGCGTTTGTGTTATTTGATTCAGGTTCTACACATTCCTTTATTTCTGCGTCTTTTGTGAGACAAGCTGAGTTAGAACTTGAGCCATTACCCTCTGCTTTGTCTGTTGCTACTCCGATGGGGTTGAGTCTATTAGCTACTGAGGGGATTAAGAATGGTAAGATGATAGTTTCTGACCACGAGCTGGATGTGAATTTGATAGTCCTCGAGATGGAAGGGTTCGATGTTATTCTAGGCATGGATTGGCTGGCTTTGAACCATGCTAATATTGATTGTTTTCGTAAAGAAGTGGTGTTCACGCCACCAAAACAGGCCAGTTATAAGTTTAAGGGGACTAGAACTGGAGTTAATCCAAGAGTGATATCTGCTCTTAAAGCGAGAAAGCTAGTTGTTAAGGGATCATGGGGTATCTTAGCTAGCGTTGTGGAAGTGAGACACACCGAGGTTCACGCATCGTCCGTGCTTGTGGTGAATGAATTTCTAGATGTGTTTCCTGAAGATCTTTCAGGGTTGCCTCCCGTGAGAGAAATAGACTTCACCATAGAACTTGAACCAGGAACCGCTCCTATCTCTAAAGCTCCTTATAGAATGGCACCAGCGGAATTGAAGGAGCTGAAGTTGCAACTGCAGAACCTATTGGATAAAGGTTTTATTCGACCTAGCGTGTCTCCTTGGGGAGCACCGGTCTTGTTTGTAAAGAAGAAAGATGGAACCATGCGACTGTGCATTGATTACAGGGAGTTGAACAAAGTTACGATTAAGAATAAGTACCCTCTTCCTCGTATAGACGACCTCTTTGATCAGTTACAGGGAGCGTCGGTGTTTTCAAAGATTGATCTGAGGTCAGGGTACCATCAGTTGAGGGTCAGAGAAAGAGACATCCCTAAGACGGCATTTAGATCACGATATGGACATTTTGAATTCACGGTGATGTCTTTTGGTTTGACTAACGCCCCTGCAATTTTTATGGACTTGATGAATAGAGTATTCAAGGAGTTCCTAGATGCTTTCGTGATTGTATTCATTGATGACGTCATTGTATACTCTAAAACTGAGAAAGAACATGAAGAGCATTTGAGAAAAGTGTTGACGACTTTGAAGGAGAACCAGTTGTACGCGAAATTCTCCAAGTGCGAGTTTTGGCTTAAAAATGTGTCTTTCTTAGGACACGTAGTGTCAAGGGCAGGGATTTCCGTAGATCCAGCGAAAGTAGAGGCCGTAACGCTATGGCCTCGTCCGACTACAGTTACTGAAGTACGGAGTTTCTTGGGTCTAGCAGGTTACTATAGACGGTTCATCCAGGATTTCTCTAAGATAGCTACGCCTTTGACTCAACTAACTCGCAAAAGCAAGTCATTTGTCTGGACTGACGAGTGTGAAGCAAGTTTCCAGACACTTAAACAGAGATTGGTATTAGCCCCTGTTCTTTCTGTGCCTGAGGGAACAGGTGGATTTGTAGTTTTCATTGATGCATCGAGGAAAGGGCTAGGAGCAGTGTTGATGCAAAGTGGAAAGGTTATAGCCTATGCGTCTCGCCAGTTAAAAAGTCACGAGCAAAACTATCCAACCCATGATTTGGAGTTGGCTGCAGTTGTCTTCGCCTTGAAGATCTGGAGGCATTATTTGTATGGTGAGAAGATTCAGATCTTCACGGACCATAAGAGTTTGAAGTACTTGTTTACACAAAAAGAGTTGAACATGCGACAACGTAGATGGTTAGAGCTGGTAAAAGACTACGAACTAGAAATTCTTTATCATCCTGGTAAGGCAAACGTTGTCGCAGATGCTCTCAGTAGAAAGACTGTACATACTTCAGCTCAGATCACTAGTCAGGATGAGCTACAGGCAGAGATGGAGAATGCTGAAATTGCAGTTTTGATAGGTGAAGCGACTACACGCTTAGCTCAGTTGACTGTGCAACCAACTTTGAGGCAACGTATTATAGTCTCTCAGCGATTGGATCTTAGTTTAATGGAAAAGCTACGACAAATCGGCACTGAGCAAGCTCAAGAGTTTTCTGTGTCTTCAGATGGTGGACTTCTATATCAAGGGCGATTATGTGTACCTAATATTGATGAATTGAAGAGTGAGATTTTGACTGAAGCGCATAGTTCGCCATTTTCGATGCATCCTGGTAGTACCAAGATGTATCAAGACCTAAAACAGATTTTCTGGTGGCACAGTATGAGAAAGGATGTAGCGGAGTTTGTCAGTAAGTGCTTAGTATGTCAACAGGTTAAAGCGCCGAGACAGAGGCCGGCAGGATTGTTGCAACCATTGAATGTGCCTTTGTGGAAATGGGATGAAATCTCTATGGATTTCATTGTTGGGTTACCCAGGACGATGAAAGGTTACACGGTGATTTGGGTCATCGTGGATAGGCTTACCAAATCGGCGCATTTTCTTTCGGGTAAGTCTACCTATTCTACAGAGAAATGGGCGCAAATCTATATGCAGGAAATAGTGCGACTGCACGGAGTTCCTGCTAGAATTGTCTCGGACAGGGATGCCCGTTTTACTTCTAACTTTTGGAGAGGCTTACAGAAAGCTCTGGGTACTCAGCTGGATTTTAGCACTTCTTTTCATCCCCAAACGGACGGACAGACCGAGCGATTGAATCAAGTTTTGGAGGATATGTTACGTGCATGTGCGTTGGATTTCCCAGGTAGTTGGGATACTTACTTGCACCTGATGGAGTTTGCCTATAACAATAGTTATCAGGCTACTATAGGGATGGCACCGTTTGAAGCTTTGTATGGTAAGAGATATAGGACCCCAATATATTGGGATGAGGTCGGTGAACGACAGCTTTTGGGGCCAGAGTTAGTTCAAGTCACGAACAATGCTATTCAGAAAATCAGGGTAAGAATGCAGACTGCACAGAGTAGACAGAAGAGCTACGCTGACACAAGACGAAGGGATCTAGAATTCGAAGTAGGCGACCATGTGTTTCTTAAAGTGGCTCCGATGAAAGGAGTGTTGAGGTTCGGCCGGAAAGGAAAGTTAAGTCCGCGGTTTATAGGGTCGTTCGAGATTCTTGAGCGAATAGGCCCTGTGGCTTATAGATTGGCATTACCGCCATCTCTCTCTGCGGTCCATGATGTATTCCATGTCTCGATGTTAAGAAAGTACGTGCCGGACCCTTCACATGTGATTGACTACGAGCCATTACAGTTGAATGAAAATATGAGTTATGAAGAACGGCCGACTCGAATTCTAGCAAGAGATCGTAAGACCCTTCGTAACCAAGAGATTAATTTGGTTAAAGTGCTCTGGCAGAACCATCGGATGGAAGAGGCTACTTGGGAGCGTGAAGATGAAATGCAAGCCAAGTATCCTGAACTATACCAAGCTAAGGAACTTTCGGGGACGAAAGTTCTTAAGGGGGGAAGAATGTAACACCCGAGACGTTTTGGGTAAGTTTAAAATGTTGTTTTGGTAAAGTTTTATTAAGAATTTATTTGCTTTGAGGGTAATTTGGTGATTTTTGGAAAAGGAAAGGGTATTATGGTCATTTATAGAGAAGATATTTTTGATTTTATATTATTATTTTATTTTTTTTTTTATTATTTTTTCTTTCTTTCCCTTCTTCTTCCTCCCGATAGCTTTTCTCTCTCTCTCTCTCTCTCTCTCTCTCTCCCCGACCGAACGCCCTTCCACCGTTCTTCTTCTTCCCCGCCGAACGCCCACCCACCGCCAGCCCTGTTCCAACCGTCGCAGCGGTGCCGTTCCTTCAAACGCAACCGTCGGAGCTCAAAATCGAAGACCCACGCAATTCTGATCGCCGGATTTGCTTCAGCACCGCCGCACGAGCTCCCAAGTCGCGTTCAACACTTCGCCGGACGCCTCCTAGACGGTTCTGCAGTTCGTGAACTTCACTTGAATCGCCGCAGCTTCGCCGGAGTCCTTGAACGCGCCGGTGTTGCAGCTTCTGCCTCGCCGGAGCTCGTTTATTTCAGGGAATCGCTGGTTCGCGAGTAGATCCGACCGGAAAGGGGTCGAATCTGTCCAGATCTGGGAGCCACGCGCTGATCGGAGTCCTCACGCGCCGGCCACGCGCGCCCACGCGCCGCCGTCTCCGATCCCACTTTTCGAGTCGTCTTGAACCTTGGATTGTACTTGGAGTGGGGACTCGAGAAGCTCATTACTAGTGGAGAAAGGGTATTTTAGTAAGTAAAGATTTAAGGTAAGGGATCTCACAACGAAAGAAGTTTTCGAAACCTAGAGCTAGCCCTATATTTACTTTGAAGTTTATGTTTCCGTGTTAAGTATTTAAGAAAGAAAGTGTTTTACATGTATATTCCTTTTACACTAGTTCCATGAGTTCTATTTGAGTTTTCATGTTAAAAAAGAATGGAAATAATATGTATGTCTTTGAAATGCGATTGCCTTGACTTATGCATTCATGAGTATGTTCTAAAACGAGCGGGACCTCATGCATGTGTTGTGTGCTCATGAAAAGATTTATGTAAGGCCGTGACGATAATTCTCCCAAAAGTTTTATGTGGGTTATGAGGGAACCCGAGTCTTCGGATTCTCTATGCTCCCGGGGTTCGAGAGTGCTCCACGATGGTAGCCGAAGGGCTTGAGTCTTTGGACTCCACGATGGTAGCCTTCGGGCTGAGTCTTCGGACTCCACGACGTATGTTAGCTTTCGAGCTCAACTCTCAGAGTTAGGGGAGGACTCTATTCGATGGAAAATTATGTCTTCGGACTATTTACGAGGCCCTCGGGAGAATTTAATCGTTCACGAGAGCCGCAAGGAAAAGTACATGGTTTATCAAACGAATTTTAGGTCCCCTACTAAAGCGATGGTTTACGATGATTTTATGATTAAAAAATGACATGTTTCATGCGAGTGAAACTCTTATTTTGAAACTATGAGTTACTCACTGAGTATTATTCGTTAATACTCACCCTTTTCCTTTTAAAATGTTTTCAGGAAAGACTAAGATCGGCCCTAGCGCGTGACCGGAGATCAGCTACTCGAGTCATGGGAGCCGAACGATCGCTATTCCGCTTCTTTTATGTTTCTGGATGTACATAGAACTCATGTCGAGTTTTTAAATGTTGAGGAGGATGTTTCAAAGTCTTTTAACCTTTCTTTGTAAATCGTGCACGTGTATTTGGCTTTCTATGTTTGAATTCACTTGGTTTCTGCTATTTGAACCCTAGCATCATATTGAGAAGTTTGTTGGATGCTAGGAGGTTGTTTGAAAATCTTAGAAGTGTGTTTTTCTATGTCTTATCAGGTAAGGGTCAAATTTTTGGTTTTCGCGTAGTTACGCCGTTATGCTGCCGAAATTTTCGGTAATATAGCGACGTGACTTAGTAATGACTCTTAGGTAGCGTGTTGAGCCTATAGGGTCGTTACACATTTGAAGGTATGGTAAAAGGAACGAGATCAAGTAATCGTTTACGTGAATCAGGAATAACGGGTGGAAAAAAGAACAAGGATACAGGAACAATCACTGTAAATAGTGAAGAGGAGGTATATTTCAAACGTTTTTATAACACTGATAAAAAAAAAAAAAAACCAAATCTGTTTTATTCCTACAGGAAACAATAGCCACAATGACAGAAGGGGAAGCAACGACTTACAAGAACAAAAAGAATGAGAAGAAAAGATCAAGGGAGGAAGAAACGAAAAAGTAAATTGACTGAGAAAGTAAGTAACTGATTTCATTTGTGTGATAAAAAAAAGTGAATAAGACTATTGCATTTACAATGATTACCAATTATATAGGAATCCAAAAAATCAAAGGACACAAAGAAAAAGGACAAAATAGTGGAAGAAAAGGAGGAAAGTACAGAAGAAGAGGAGGTATGTAAATTAATAAAGTTACCTTAGTTTTTAAAATTGAAAATTATGTCTGAATACCAAATATCGAATACAACGATATAGGTTGAAGCTAGCTCTGAGGGAGAGACCGATAAGATAAAACAAGAAGAATCTGAGACTAAAGCATCATCCTCGAACAATAAGAACTTGGAAGATGAATCTGAATCCAGGACAGAAACAACACCAATCATCAAGAAGAATATGGCTGAAGAAAGAAAGCAACCAAAAAAAAAGACCCAACCCAAAAAGGTAAAATCTCAATACATAAGGGATAAATATTTACTGACTGAGAAATGAATATATGTTTCTTTATTTACATATCATAGGTAATTGTTAAATCTGAAGTTGAGAAAGGAAGGAGGTTGAGAAACAAAGCAAGTCCTGAAAAATCTATTGGAGAAACTGATAAGGTCTGTAAATAATTACAGTGTATTTGTTTATTCCATGCACCTATTAATTTATAGAAATACTGAGTGAATAACTTGATAACTTATAGGATTTATTGTATCTCATGCCTAAGTCAAAGAGAATACAGCCACAAAAAATCAACTTGCAAACAAAGATAGATGTCATTGATAGAATAAGAGGAAGTTTGACAGAAAGACTGCAAGAAAGATTCAGGCGAACTTGTTTTGGACATTTTTTGGACTTTGCTATTACAAACCAATCATCCCAGCTCCTGCTACATCTAATACAACGGCAATGCAAGCCAAAAAATTCTTCAGAGATGAATTTCTTAATAGGAGGCAAGGTTCTTAAGTTTGGACTTAGAGAATTTGCTCTAATAACAGGCTTAAACTGTGAACCCCTGCCAACGATAGACATAGAGACAATGAAAGGAGAACAGCACATAAGAATAATTTTTTTTGAAGGAGAAAAACAAGTGAGTAGACAACTACTGAACATGGGATTCAACATAAGTAGGTCTGCAAATGAAGACGATCAATTGAAAATGACACTTCTATATTTTTTGGAAAGCTTTTTACTGCCGAGACAAAACAAGGTATATGTTGACATGGAGCACATCATAATGGTTGATGATGAAAACCTCTTCAATAATTACCCATGGGGAAGACTTGCATTCGATCTACTTCTAGAAGCCATGCAGAAAGCACTGAAAAGTAAGGGGGCAACGGGGATATCAATGGGAGGGTTTATATTCCCTATACTTGCATGGGCATATGAAGTAATACCAGCATTAAGTTCTCCAGAGAACTTTTACGCAAGGAAAATGACTGAAAGGACACCAAGAATCATAAATTGGGTTGCTGACACCCAACCAAAATGAAAGGACCTGCAGAAAAGGATTTTTGATTCACCACAGGTAAAGACCACATCACTATTTTTATTCCTTCATTTTAAATACAATGTATTACGAAATCATTGATCTCTAACAATTTAATATGACTAAAACTGCAGCTTGAAATATGTCCAATGTTAGCTACAGAAGAAGAGATGAAAATGAAATACTTTGAGCCATTCATTGAGGAAGAACATAAAATAAGGAAGGAGTTGGAAAGAGAAATAAACAAGGAAAGCAGAGGAAAGAATGTAATAGATCTAGCCATCAACAGGGTAACACCCACCATCCTAGACCAAAGATACATAAGAGAAAAGATGGAACTGATGGAAAAAAAACAAGAAGAGATGATCAACCAGCTTACTGAAATGATCGAGAGAAACCAAGAAATATTAAGCAGAAGAATGGATGAGCTCGTAGGAACAATAAGCCTAATGGTGGACTACATAAAAGCCACCAACTCCAGAGATGATAGATACATGGTATGAAACACAAGTATATTAAAAATATTTAAATGATGATAACTTTATTTATTGTTGTTTGAAACCAAATAGGGAGCATCTGAATTCTCAAAGAAACTCGATCAACTGGAAGAAGAAAAAGACGACGATGACAATGATGAAATACATGAGCATGACGAACATCCAACAATACAAGCAAAAAAAGATGATGAGGATGATCCAAATCCTGGACAAGGAACAAAAGATCAATCAACCAACATCCTTGGGACTTCAAACAAAGACATCAGAGTACCACAAGGAAGATCAAATGCTGAGGATACAAACGTCCAGGATGCCACAGAGAACAAAGAACCCCAGGTAAAAGTTAAATGATCTGAATTATTTTCCAAATTGTAAACATACTCATGTGTAATAATGAAATCCAGGATACTGATGATATAATCAACGAAGTCATAAGATCAATAGATGAAACAAAGATATACGAGACTTTGAAGAGGGAAGGAAAAAGCAAGAATATCTTGAAGGTAAATACAACAACAATACAATAACTAATGATAGGTGAATATGCTGACTTTTTTGTTTTTAATTTACTAGCAGAATGAGAGTCCAAGAACAGCAACAGTGGGTATATTGACTGAAACCAAAGAAATGACAATAGTACCAAAAGTGCAGCCTAAGCGACATGTTGAGGTACAAAAAGTATTAATTAACCTCTTGCATAAAAATATGTAGATATACAAGGCTAACCAAACCTTTAAATACAATGGAAATACTAGGTGAAGAGAAGATTGAACATGATGGAGGAAGAGAAAAAAATGACCAAATCAATGGGTGGTTTCATTCCAAGGGTATGTCGTATAGAATTATTTATTGAAAACTTTAAATACAATTGAAATACTAGTATTTATCTGGCCTTTATAAATTCTCCATAGACTGCATCTCTGAAAATAGAGTGGAATGCCAATGAAAAGAAAAAGATTGTAGGACCAAGAATAAGAAAGGCACTTACACAGGTATGAAAACTCTACTAAATATTATGTTCATTACTTGTGTTATATTATCTAATGTCATGTTCTATAATTTAAAGTGTAATTCCATTGCTTAGATTTTTACAAAGTAACACAATTTTATGCTCTAATTAATTTTGTTTCAAATGTATAGATCAACCAGAACATACAAAAGGATGGATCCAGTGGATTAAAGCCAAATGGGATATACATTGACGCTCTACGCGAAACGTATAAACCAACCAATAACACACAGGACAAATCCTTGACATATGCCCTACATTCGATCTCTACCTCAGCCAGGCAAAAGATTGAATCATTTAATCCATGAAACTCAAGACTTTTTAAGAATTTCACTCTTAATTGCAAAGTCAGACTTTTGTTGAATTTCTAAACTGAACTGCTTTTAGTATACTTTTGTTGAATTTCTAGACTGAAATGCTTTTAGTATATTTTTGTTAAATCTATAGGCTGAATCTTATAGTATTTTGAGATTATTGACAAGCTAGTTTATAATATGAATTGTTGTTGATAAATTTTGTATATTTAACTTATTTTGATAGTTAGTGTTTTGAAGAAATATAAACTTTTGAAACTTGCCAAGTTGTGAAACATACACCTTAAATAATTGGTATATGTCAACCTAAAGTACCCAACAAATACAAAGAATCTAAATTATAGAGCAGATATTACTATGAATTATATATAACATACAAAGTACTTACTACCATTTTGAAATTTAAATATAAAAATAGTACACAACAAAAAATATACATTATAAAAAAGCTAGATCGTGCATAGACAGAAAGACAATAAATGAATTGCGTTAAACAAAAAAAGAACATGAAAATAAAGTGTATATGAATTATATAAAAATTTAAAACTACTCCTTACGAAATTGAAATTTAAACATATAATATTATCACACAACAAAAAATTTGAATTACACAGTAGATAGATCATGCATATATATAAAGACAAAAAGTTGAATTGAGTTAAGAAACGAAACTAGAAATACATAGTATTTAAATGATATAACAATTCCAACGTACCCCCTATGAATTTGAAGTTTCATCATATAATACTAGTACACAACAAGAAATATAAATAAATTACATAGTAACTAAACCATGCATAAATAGAAAACTAAAAACTAAATTGACTTAGGAAGCAAATGATGGAGAAATACTATGTATTTGTGATAGAAAAGTAGAAAATTTTTCGAAAGAATACGTATACTGTAATTGAACATTAATGACTGCAAATAATACGAAACATATACAGTGTAATTCTATATCAAAAATTGAAAATGTAATTAATCATTCAACTTCTATTCCCAAAAATACAAATAAAACACAAAATTTATAGATAAAACCAAAACCGATGTAAGCAAATAATGTTAAATACAAATATTGAATGTGTTTAAATCGAAAACAAAAACAAGGACTAGAATTAATCCAATATCGGGTTCTTGCATGATCTTCGATTATGTCCCCGTTGCCCACACCGACCACACTTCATAGTCACCCTCTTCTCAAATCGTGATATTATTCTCTTTTTTCGAGGTCGACCAGCAGGACGCTTGACGTTTGGAGGAAGAATTGGATCATCATCAATAGTGAATAAATTCGAGAATTGATCCACGTTACCAATTGGGTGTATATCTTTGCTATACAACTCAATTAAGGTTCAGACCCGATAAAACTCATGAGAATATGAGTGAAATTCAAGATTCCTTCGACATAAAGCAAGACATGCATGCGCACAAGGAATCAAATCAAGGTCCCAACGCCTACAAGTGCAACTCTTAGTAAGAATGTTAACCTCATATTGCTTACTGCGATTCTGTACCTCAAACAAGAATTGATTTATATGGTACAGCTGAAACAAATGACATTAAAACACAGTTACTAACATATAATAGAATAATTACAGGAAAAATAATTACACAGTAGAAGAGAAAGAAAGAACACAAGCATCCATTGTACGACCATCCTTCATGGCTGAACGAAGAACGTCCTCCACCCATGGAGAAAGTTCAGTCCGTTGAAAGCTCGAAGAAGTACGCCGTTCATAAAACCACTTTTGAATGCAACTCCTAATGCCTTCAAGAAGAGAAATAACAGGTAGCTCACACAAATGATTGAATAATGAATTCATACTCTCAGAGATATTGGTTGTCATCATTGAATATCTTCTCCTGGAACAAAATGCTTTTGCCCACCTAGCATGACCAACTTCTTCCAACTCCGCCCTAATTGATGGAACTATATTTTCCAACTTCCTCATGTAATATTCAAAATCAATAACAGTGTATGCTCTTGCACAATTGTGGAAAATATCGTCAATTGGTCTGGACTTGTGTTTTTTTTTAAGATTCCTCAATATGTGAAATGAACACAACCCATGCTCTGCAGTGTCATAAATAGTGCTAATCCCTTTGGCTATTCTATTATGTTGATCAGAAACTACAACTAATTCCTTCGGCTCACCTAAAACAGCTCTCAAATTACGAAAAAACCAAGTCCATGATCGATCATTTTCTGAATCTACTATTGCAATTGCTAATGGGACAATCTGAGAATTCCCATCAAGAGTGACAGCAGATAATAGAGTGCCAAAAAATTTGTTCTTCAAAGACGCCCCATCAACTGATATAATAGGAAAACAATGTTTCCAAGCATGAATAGAAGCCGAAAGGCACATAAAAAAATACCTAAACCTACCATTGTCATCCACCTCTTGAGCTGTGTATGTACCTGAAATAAAACAGAGTAAAAATCAACAGAAAAAAATAGAACAAAATACCTACAGATAAATACACTGTAGATAAAAAGAAATACAAGGTAAACACACTACCACGAACCTGGATTTTTTTCAATAAGAGCAGCCGAAAAGGCAGGAATAAGCGAATAGGAGGCTGCAAGGAAACCATGAATAGAATCCAAAGCAAGTTCGCGACCCCTCCACGCCTTCCCATAGCTGATGTTCACGCCAAGTTTTCTCCTCATATATTTAATAACGTCACAAGGACGAACTTGAATATCATCATTAACCTCCATAATAGACTTAACACACTCTCCTACAATTAATGCCGTGGCTTGACTATGATCATTCTTCACAACATCAATGGACCAATCATGAATATTGATGTATTTGCGAACAACCCACAAACTACCATCCCGAAAACGAGAAGACCTTAAATACCAACCACAATTATCTCCTTTACACCGAAGAACAAGCGATTTACCATTTGATTTAACCGTCCTAAATTCAAAGTTATTTTTCAAAGCAAGAAAGTAAATAGCTTTCTTCAAATCAACTTTACTTTCAAAGACAGAGTTCTCCTTAATAGACAAGTCAAATGAAGGGGGATCATAGTCAATAAATTCAATAAATCTAAATTCCCCATCCTTGTTCTTAGAATGATCCAAAGTTTTACCTACACTGTAATTAGAGGCAGCCGTACTTGAAAAGTCTAATTCGGCAATTTCTGAATAATCAACAACAACATGAAGATTATTAGCGATACCATCTGAAATAATGGAAAGGACCCACATAACATCCCTGTCGTCAGAAATTCTAATTATACTGGATTTATTCGAACCGTCCCTATAAACAGTCAACCGAGTAATAACTTGATGACTTGAAAGATGGAGTTTGTTACGAATAGAATCAGAAAAATGGTGAAAACTAGAATCCAAACGAACCAATATATTCGCAACCTTAAAATTCTGGTATCGATTAGCTTCATTCCAGATACCGTCATACAATATACTTACGGATTGAAAACACATTTAGACCTACAAAAAAAATGTTTCAAGCTACAATCTGGAAAATAAAGTAAAGAAGAAGAAGAAACACAAAAACAGTAAAAAAAAACCATAAACAAACCTGAAAATGGGAAGGAATAAACCCAGATTGGCGTCAACAAATGGAAGCAAAAAAAAGAGAGTGAAGGAACAAAAAATAATAAAAGAAAATAAACTAAATAATTCATATGTCGATAAGGATCTGAAAAACAGGAAAGTCGGATTTAAAAAATCAAATTTATAAAATAAAATCTTGATAAATCCCAGATTTTAAACGAATTTAAATAGGTATAAAAATATTAACTGCAATGTAAATCTTTCAAATTACAGTTTAGATACAGCTTAAATAAAAATAGGAGAGAGGAGTTTTTTTAAAAAAAAATCGAAAATATGTAGACACACAAGGGCAAAACCGGGATTTGTAAAATAGTATGCCACACGTGCATCTCACGTGTGGCCATAATTAAAAAAAAAAATCCGGTGGCCATTAATCAAAACAACCTATTATTTTTTGCCATATATAGAATTTTCCCTAGAATTGTCCATATTATATCAAGAAGAGGTTAAACCATAATTGGGCTCCTCCATCTTTGGGCCCAAATGAATTTGAGTCTTTTATCTTTGAGAACAAGTTTAAAGGTCCAACTTAATTTTAATTTAGTTTAATCTATTTTAATTAAGCCCAATTTGAACTTAATTAAAATACAAATTAAGCTAAATTAAACTTATGATAAATTGAAACCAAATTTATAACAATCTCCACCTTGATTTCAATTTATCAAAAAATAAGGACCAATGAACAATGGAGCTTGTTCTCAAAGGACTCAAAAAATTCATTTATCACCCATTATCAAGCTACAACATTCTCACACAAAGGTTAAACTTATCACATGATAATGCTTTAGTAAATATATCCGCAACATTCAAATCAGTAGCAACCTTTTTAACATAAAGTAAACCATCATTGATGAAATCTCTAACAAAATGATATCTAACATCAGTATGTTTAGTTCTTTCATGGTGAGAATGATTTTTAGATAAGTGTAGAGCACTTTGACTATCACAGAATACAGTTACAGAGACATTATCACTACAACATAATTCAGATACAATTCCCTTAAGCAATAAAGATTCTTTAATAGCTTCAGTTAATGCAATATACTCAGATTTAGTTGTAGGTAATGCAACTATGGACTATAAACTAGATTTCCAACTAATTGTGCAATCAAAAAATTTAAACACAAAGCTAGTCAAAGATCTACACTTATCAATGTCAGCAGCATAATCGGCATCAACATATCCAACTATTTCAATATTCTTATCATCAACTATATTTGCTCCACCATAAACAAGACATAAATCGGTATGACATGCAAGATATCTAACTATCCACTTAACAGCATTCCAATGTGGTCAAGTCTAGTACAAACCATGGCATACATAAGACTCCCAACAGTACTTGCATATGGAATATCATGCATTTCATCAATATCATTTGGAGTCTTAGGAGAATCATCAATGGAAAGTTTAAAATGCTTTCCAAAAGGAATACTAACCTTCCTACTATCATGCATGTTCAATCTTTTAACTAGTCTTGTTACATAATCACTTTGAGACAAATACAGTTTCTTTTCTTTTCGATCTCTAATAATATACATTCCTAATATTCTTTTTGCATTGCCTAAGTCTTTCATTTCAAATTCCTTCTTTAAAAGATCTTTTAACTTATTTATCTCATGAATGGACTTTACAAGCAATCAACATATCATCAACATAAAATAGTAAGTAGATAATTTTCACATCAGAGATTTGTTTAGAATAAACACAACTATCATACTTACTCCTACTAAAGTCAATGGATAGCATATAAAAATCAAACCTTTTATACCATTGGTGTGGTGATTGCTTTAAACCATACAACGATCTTTTAAGTAGGTAAACTTTCTTTTCTTGTTTGGGAGCTTCAAATTCAGGAGGTTGATCCATGTAAATGGTCTCCTCAAGCTCACCATGCAAGAAAGCAATTTTGACTTCCATCTGCTCTAACTTAAGATTAAAGTGAGCAACAAAGGCAAGTAAAATTCTTATAGAGGTGTGTCTTACACAGGGGAAAAAACTTCATCATAGTCTATACCCTCCCTTTAAGTAAACCTCTTTGCTACCAACCTAGCCTTGAACCTAGGCTTTTTTTTTTCTAAAGGGTTCTCCTTAACTTTGTAAATCCACTTGCAACCTACTGTTTTAGCATCTAATGGTTTATTAACAAGAACACAAGTTTGATTCTTTATTAGAGAATCATACTCTTCTTTCATTGCGGCCCACCACTTGTCTTTATTTTTATCATTTATGGCCTCATTGAAAGTTTGTAGTTCTTGGTTAATAAATTCATTAGCTATTACTAGGGCATAGGATATAATGTTAGCGTACCCAAATCTAGTGGGAGCTACAATGGTTCTCCTAACCTATCCCTAGTTAACTGGTAATCAACCAAGTTTTGGTCATCCTCTACCTCCTCCTCATTAACTAATCCATGTGTAGGTGTCTGTTCTAAGGTAGATGGTGTAGTACCATGTTTTAATATTGGTTCATCTACTTGATCTATTTGGGAAGTGGTTAAGGGAGGTGCTAAGATAGTTTCAATGGTGCTAGTTGGATTTTCAAGGATAGACTCAGTTTTTTCTTCGACATACCTCATTTTATTTTCATCAAAGACAACATCTCTACTTATTAGGATTTTAAACGAATTTGGTTCTAGGCACCATAATTTGTACCCCTTAACACCCTCGGGATACCCTAGAAAGACACATTTCTGAGCCCTTGGGTCTAGCTTTCCCTCTTTTGAATAAGCATAAGCTAAACACCCAAAGACTTTCATGTGTGATAGGTCGAGGGGACTACCTTGCCAAAGTTCTTGTGGTGTTTTAGATCTATGGTTGTGGACGTGATCCTATTAATTATGTAGCATGCAGTTTCAACAGCTTCCCCCCAAAAACTTTGAGGGAACTGTGTGAATTGGACAACATGCACCTTACTCTCTCCATTAGGGCTCGTTTCATTCTCTCAGTAGCCCCATTTTGTTGAGGTATTCCTACAACGGTCAAGTGTCTAGCTATCCCCTTAGACTTACAATAGTTTTTAAACTCATGGTTACAAAACTCAAACCCATTGTCAGTTATAAGTTTCTTAACTCTAAGGCCAATTTGATTTTCAACATAGGTTACCCATTCAACAAATTTATTAAAGGTGTCAGATTTATTTTTAAGAAGATACACTCACACCTTTCTAGTACAATCATCTATAATGGATAAAAAATACCTAGCCCCTCCATTAGTGACAACATTTGATGGGCCCCATAAGTCAACATGCACATATTCTTGTTTTCTATTAGCAGAGTGACCACCCTTCCCAAATTTAACTCGTTTACTTTTACAATAAATGCAATGTTCACACATATCTAGGTCTACATTTTTTATATTGGGGATAATTTGTTGTTTTATTAACTCCTTAATCCATTGTTCACTCATGTGACCTAAGCGTTTATGTCAAAGAGTAGCTTTGGAATTATCACTCTCCTTAACTAGATCATTTGATCCTATGACCGTTGAACCCTCTAAGGAGTATAAGGTTTCCTTAAGATACCCTTTCATTGCTACTAAGATGCCCTTCATGACTTTAAGAACACCACCCTCTAATTTTATGGTGTATCCTAACTTATCAAGCATACTAAGGGATATTAGGTTTCTTTTAACATCAGGTACGTACCTAACTTCAGTAAGAAGCCTAATATTCCCGTCATGAAGTCTCAGCCTAATTGTCCCTTCACCTTCTACATTACAAAAGTGTCGGTTCCCTAACATGACCTTACCTTCTACACCGGTTCAAAAGTCTTCTAGCCATTCTATATTAGGGGTCATATGGAAAGAACAACTTGAATCTAACCATAATGGATTGGTTATACTCCTCACTTAGGTTTACTACACTAGTTTCTTCTTTCCCTTTACCCGATGACTTTTTGTTTCTAAGGTCAGGATAAAATCTCCTAATATGGCCTTCTTTTTGGCAATGATAGCATTTCCTTTACTTGCCCCCCTAGACTTCGATCTACCCCTACTCTTGCTTCTATGTTTGTTTCGATTCTCAAATCTCCCTCTAACATACAAAAACTCACTATTAGTCTTTTTATTTTCTTTAAGTTCTTGTTCTTTAACTCTTATAGCACTTAAAATAATTTCAGTAAACAGAGTATCCCTACCAAATTTCATAGCAGATTTCACATCATTATATGCATCAGGTAAAGAATTAAGTAACACAACAGCATGATTTTCATCAGAAAAATTTTCACCTATATTTTCCATTTCAGAGATAACCCTATGAAATTCATCTAAGTTATCTTTCATGCTTTTATTTGGTTCCATTTTAAAGCTAAAGAACCTAGACTTTAAAAATATTTTACTAGAAATTGATGTAACTTGATAGGTAGACTCTAACTTACCCCAAAGTTTTACCGCAGTATCCTCACTTCTCATTTGTCGTAGAATGGTGTCAGACAAATGAAAGATGATAAGGCTATGTGCTACTTGTTGCTTAAAAAAGTGTATGCAATTTCAGAATGGAAACACCCTAAATGTGCAAGTATACACAGCCTAATGCAGCAAGTGATAAGTATTTTTATATCGTTCTCCTCAGAGACTAGTTAAGTGGATTTTTGCAATGTCTAAGCTGATTTTAGTTAGGTAACAAGAAATCAACATCAATTGGTGTAATGAAATTAAAAGAAACTAAGGAACAAGATTAAAATGGTGATGGAATGCTGGAACAATAGGAAAACAGTGAATGAAATGGGACTAAACAGATTCTGTGAAAAGGGATCAGGATTAGGGGTAAAATTTTGCTTCATCAAACTAAATGCTACAACATAGATCATGCATCAACACTCAATGTAGCTAATTCGTGGATTCTTTCCAGAATTCCCAAAGAAATAGTGATTAACTCCCATTAACCTCTGAAATTAAGCTCTTAACTGCAAACATTAGGTGGGTTACTATCCCTAGTGTGCCCAATTACCTTAGAGCAGGCTTCTACTCAGAACTAATGTTATGCCATGCATTCGGTTTATCCATTCTCTTCCCAAAGTCAAGATAAACACAACTTAGATGAGTTGGCCAAACAAATCCAAGCTAACATTAAGCACACAAGGCATAAGAGTGAAGAATATGCAAGTCTACTATTTCATTCAGCAAGAATCAACAATAATTCCCCTAATCCCTCACCCAAGGGGTGATTAGTTCATAATTAAAAAGAAAGAGAACAACAAAATAGTAAAGAAAGTCTCAAATAACATTCTAAAACTTGTCTTTAATATCAAAATGCTGAAAAATAAAGGAATACTGTAGAAATTAGGAGGAATGGACAAGAAATGAATGTTGGGCAACTTCTTTATGGCAGATTTCCCTCCTTTCCAGAAGTGGATCACCTACCAAAAGGGTTCTCTTCTTCTTCTCGAAATCTTCCCCCTCAAATGCCTAATCTCCAAGCTCTGTACCAAAAACGGCAAGCAAAGGCTTTAAACCTCTCATCTCCTTTGAAATCAGGGATGAGTGGACATTTGAAGACCAATAGCAGCCCCTCATTGGTTTAAATCAGTACAAATGTCATAAATTGTCCACCTCAATTAATGAAATAACTCCCACGTGCTCATTGTGTAACTGATCCCAGATAAATGCTCTAGCTTTGATAATGCTTCATCAAAAACACAACAATTGCTCCACCAAGCTTGACCCTCTATCAACAACAAAGCTCTAGCATTTCAGGTTAGATTTTTCACACTTAGCCATGTTTACCTTCAGCAATGGCCTACACAAGTCACAAATAGCACAATTAAGTAATATTATGCAATAAAAAGCTCACAAGTGCTTCTCACATAAAAAGGGACTCCTTTACTATTAAAACATCAATTCAAAGAGGCTTCTCAATACAAAAGTACCTAAGATAGTGTTTTTAAGCCACAAAAATTCACTAAAATACCCTAAATAGCTCTCATTCTAAGAGCTAGCACTACCTTATTCATCTCTTTGAGTTGATCCTCCGTTAGGCTCTTTGGAATCTCCTTAGCCTCCATAAGAGTGTAATCAACCTTTTGTTGACAGAGGATGGCCAACATTTTGATCTTCCATAGACCAAAATCTCCTTTGCCATCAAAACGCTCCACCTCAAACTTGGCACTCATTCTACAAGAATTAAAGAAAAATGGACAGCAAGCTTTTCTTGAATAATTTTTTTTTTCAAGAATAAAAGAACATATTTTTTTTTTCAGATTCTTTATTTCAAGAAAGTATGTTTAATAACCTATTTTATTCAAGAAAAAAGTGCTCTAAAACATGGATTTAAGCTCTGATACCAATTGTTATTTATTAACCAAGATCACGGCCCAAGTTTTAGTCATTTTTAAGCAAATTAGAGATGATTATGAGGAGTTTTTATGAGGATAACAGTGCTGGACAGTATTGAAAAATGCATAAAAAACAGTAAAGATAAAAGAACCCAAGAATTTATAGTGGTTCGGTCAATAGACCTACTCCACTTTGCAAAGGGTCTTAGAGCCCTTTGCGAGTCAATATTATTAGAAATTCAAGCAAGAAAAATACAGAATATTGAGGCACAAATGTAGATCTAAGGAGATTTATCAAAGAAAGCAACAACTTAAAGAAAAACAGAGAAAGATCAAGAAGGAGCAATACAACCTTTGTTGAACCTAAAGATTTTACTCCAATACGAAGAAATGGTCTTAGCCCAACCAATTTCCTTTTTCTCTTCACGAATCTTCTTCCACCGGCAGTATCACCTAAACGAAGACAGTAGCTCCTCGCGAATCGGTGGCTCAAGGACGGTGGTGAAGGCTTGTGAACAGCGGAAACCTCACGAGCACTTCTCTCACTCTCGTTCGACTTGAACCTCGTGGAAAAGAAGACCCCCAATCGATTTCCCAAATTGATTTTCTCTCCCTCTTCAAGTGGCCAGATGGCTTTTTGATTTCCTCTCTCTCTCTTTTTGCTTTCTAACCCTAGATCCCTCCTTTTAATGAATGATGCTCCCATACACATACATGATGATCTCCCCCATGCCCATACATCATATATATAAGAAAAAATGGGCTATACAAATTTTATAAAAGAATTGTCCATATTATATCAAGAAGAGGTTAAACCATAATTGGGCTCCTCCATCTTTGGGCCCAAATGAATTTAAGTCTTTTATCTTTGAGAACAAGTTTAAAGGTCCAACTTAATTTTAATTTAGTTTAATCTATTTTAATTAAGCCCAATTTGAACTTAATTAAAAAATAAATTAAACTAAATTAAACTTATGATAAATTGAAACCAAATTTATAACAGATTCTAAAAATGAATTTCTTAGAAATTTATTCTTGTTTGATGAAATTTTACTTTGTCGATCGTAAAAGGTGTAGAGATAACATTTAATTGATTAATAGTTTGCATATCGTAATGGGTTGGAGATAAAAGTTGGCCCTTTTCTTTTGTATAAAAAGATTGCAATATTGTATTTTCAAATCTTACTCCTTGAAAATTTGTAGAAGTACTTGTTGATTATGGGTACTTGGCTGATTATGGGTATAATTGTGAATATTAGAAAATCCAGGAAGTTCTATTTTGGAAGATTGAAATTGTATATTTACATTTCCATCTTCATGTTCAATAATTTGGGCCAGTCTTGAGTTTTCATGTGAAGGTGTCAAAGCATATTCCAGATTCCATCTAAGATTGTGTGTAATTTGACTCGAAGCTAACATCTTAAAAATAAATGTATTTGAGTATTCAGTATTAGCTTCCATTAAAAGAGTTTGATCTTTTGGGGAGGATTTTAGGGCTTTAGGAGGTAAGTTTGTGTGCATTAGTTTGTAATGTATTCGAAATATTATGCTAATAGATTCATTTTGTGGTTTCCAATTATGTTTTGAATCTTAATATCAAGCATTAAGGAAGAAATTATATTTGGATCCTTTAATGAGACTGAAAATTTTGGATAACAATTAAAGTATGGTCCCTTTTCAAGATTAGACTCAATTATAAAAAGAATTGAGTTTGAAATTTTTTTATGTCTTTTCTCTCGTAATATTAGTTAGATTGGAGTGTTTAATACTAATCTATAAAGAGGTTTATTGCTACTTGAACTAATCCTATACAAAGGAATTTGTAAGAATTGATTGTCTTGAAAATAAATGAAAAGAGATTTAGAATCTTTATTAATTGGGACTGTTTGTTTCATAGTTTTTATGCAATAATCTTGAATAACATCAAGCTTTCCTATTTGGTAAATTGTTCTTACATCTATTTTTGGTATGGACTAATTATGAAGTTTTTTTTTCTATTTTTGCTACTTGAACCTCTTGACTATTTACTTAGATAAAGAAAGTTGTGAATTATTTGAGTAATCTTCTTGTAATTCTTCAATGTTTGAAGTTTTAGTGATATGAGTTTTAGGGAGCAATTTACTAATTAACTTAGATATTAAATGTTTCAAGAATTAAAGAAGATTAAAATCTTAATAAACCTCTAATAGGCTAATTGAATTAATATGCAAGATGCTAGAAGTTCTACAACACAGGAACACCGAGCTTACCAATGGTCTTAGACTCTACAGTCGAGAACTCAAGGTTTACCAATGTTCTATTCAATAGAATAAAATAGCAAACTTGAAATATTAAGACAAAAGGATTATTAGATGCGGATTAAAATATGAGCTAAACAACCTTAAAACTCCAATGCCTATTATGATATGATTACTCTCTATCACATACAATACTTTGATACCATTATGACATACAAGAATGAAGTGATGGCAAAGATAGAGAGATGACATCATATGACATGAGGTATAAACATGATATGACATGTAATAGGAAAGAATACAAAAGGGAGATATGACATGATATGACAAGATGTTGGAGATATGATAAAGGAGATATGCACAGTGACGTTAGAGAATGACACATAATTACATGTGACATGTGAGAAGTTTGAAGTGAAGGGATTATATATATATATATATATATATATATATATATATATATATATATATATATATATATATATTTACTTTTGTAGTTTTTTAAGGCTTAAAACTAGAATGCGTTTGTTATAAAAATTATTTTTTTAGTATTATCATATACGTGTCGGTTCGAGTTGAACTGATATTTCCCCTAACCCAAAAATCGAACCAAATCAAAAATTTAGTTCTCCAACAAACATACCTAACCCAAGTTGAAAATGGCCTAACCCAACCCAACCCATGGATTGTTTAGTTTTTTTAGGTTGTCATGTTACTTGAACACCCCTAGTCTGTATTTGGAGAACAAGGTTGTGTAGTCTAGGTTTAGGTAGTTTGTGTCTAGAGTGCAAGGTTGTGTAGCTTGGGTTTAGGTAGTCTTGATTTTTTGTAAGCTATTTTTTCCACCGTTTAGTGAACTGTTCAGTTCTTTATATAATCTAGTTAAATTTTTACACAATTTTCTAGAAAACAATTGTTCCATCCATGTTAGCAAGAGCCTCCACACCTCCACCCATTGCTCTATCTTTTCCAAATAGATGGCCAAATCATCGAAATAAGGAAACAACTTGCTTCGAAGACCCTTAGCATTAGGGTGAGTAATTTGCATCGAATACATAAAAAAGTTAGTTGAATATAAAGATATTATAGTTTATTAATTATAGGGTTAAGAATGTTATTTGTCTTACCCTAACCCACACATCGTATATCTCTTTCTCTGCCTCAATGTATTTTAGTTTGTTGTTCCAACCGAATCCAATGCATGATAGTAGTGTTTTCTTCTTCAAAAATTTTACTTTGGGCTCAAATTAAGGCTTGCTCGTATATCACACTCTGTAATTTTTTTTTCTTTCATTAACTTCTCTACCTATACCAAGTATTGAGCCTAAAAGTCTCATTGTCAGCTCTCCATCCACCTGCTTGGACTAGTTGCATGAAGCAATAAACCAATTTCCTATCCTCATAAGGTGCCCATGTACCACCCTCTTATGTCTTTAAGCACTTGGAAAAAAGAAAATATGCAATGAAAAGGCAACATGGAAAAGTGAAGTTCAAGGACAAAATTCTAAAAAGGGAGTAATAATTTGTAAGACCAACTTCTTGTCATTAAGAAATGGGAGGAGAAAGCATAAAATAAATTAGAAGTAAAAGAAAATTTGAAATGGTGGAGAACATCTTGAAGAGAGAAAGAGATTTGTGTTATTTTTGCTTTTGTTTTTTTTTTTTTTAAAAAAATATAAGTGTGTGGCTTCATAGAAGCCACGCACACAAAGAGAAATGGGTGTGGCTTCCATGAAAGTTGGTGAGAAGCCACACATAAAAAATTAATTTACACATCAATTAATGAGTACTTTTCTCTCTCATCTTCATTTTCCAAGGAAAAAAGTCTCATATCCAAGAGAGATAATAAAATCCCAAGAAAAAAAGTCTCATCTCCAAAAGAGATGATAAAATCCCATAGTTCATGGAATATTTTTATCCTTGGATAATAATTACTTGGGTTTAAAAAATAAACATCCATGAAACAAAAATGAGTTTTTTTATATCATTGCCAAAACTCATCTCAAAACCAATAAAACGAATAGGGCCTAAAAGTAAATTAAGGTACATAAAAAAGTTATTGAAGATGGAGAAATGTTGTTTTTGGAGGCTATATACGTGAGAATTGTAGGTCAGGATAAATGAAAGGTTATTTTTATTATGGAAAATAGGAGTGTACATGGGTTGGGTTTGGGAGTTTTTTTTGGACCAACCCGAAAACTCGGGTTGGTTGGTTCTCCTACACGCCAAACCGAACTATGTGGGCAACCCAACCCAACCCAACCCCAACATTTTTCAGGTTGGGTCGGCTTGGGTCATTTGGGTTGTATTATGGAATAGAGATTGGCGTTGGTGAGGCAACAAACGAACTCTATTCGTGGTTTTTTTTTATTGGTTATCATTGAAGAATTTAAAATCAAGAATTAGAAAAGACCATTAGATGCATATCACATGCACCATCAAACAAGAAAAATTAGGTCGAAATTTAAAGTCGATATAATAAAAATACAATATATCAAACCAAATTACACAAACACTAAGTCCCAAACCAATGCTCCAAAATCAAGTCAAACAAATTCATCAATCACATTCTTCAAACCACAAACCTCATTTTACCAATTCTTCAACCCCAAGAAGTCTAGCCCACTAGTGCCTTGAAGCTAAGTGTTTCCTAGAAAGAACGACCTTCAACGTTCAGTGGTGGAGTGAGAGTTCAAGAGAGAAATCTTTCGTTTGTTTGGCATTGGAGTGAGATCAAGAGAGAGAGACTGAGAGATCGTTCTTTCGACATTAAGGGGAGAGAGAGAAAGATTGTTTAGTGTCGAGAGGGAGGGAGGAAGGGTCGTTTGACATCGGTGTTAGAATGAGGAATTAGACAAAGGAGGGAGAGAGAAAGCATTGGGGGGGTTGGCGGCTTAAAGGAAAAAGAAAAGAAAACTGAAAAAGCCCTAATCAAAGAGAGAAAGGAAGAGAGAAGAGAAAGAGAAAAAAAACTGGGGGAGGTTGGCGGGTTGAACCGAACCATAAAATTTTGAACCTCCAAACTGAATCGAACCATTCGGTTCTTAAAATTTCCAACCCAACCCAAACCGAAAATTTACCCTAGGCTACCGAGCTTTTCGAGTTGTCGGTTTCTTTGAATACCCCCAATTGGAAATAAAAGAATGGTTTATGAGGAGAGAAAAGAAAGTAATATTTAATTGGAGAAAATGACAAATGTACATTGGTAATAAATAGATGAACAGAGAGTGAAATTTGAAGGTTTGACTAATGGGTAGTGTTTAAGTATAGTTAGTTTTCTAACTTTATGGTTTGAAGAATAATTTGTGATATTTTTATTGGAATGTAAGGTTAGACAGAAATTGGAAAAGCTCACGATCCGAGGTGTCAACGACAATAGTTCTTTGAGTGGTTATTTTATAAAGCATTTCAATTATTTTAGTAATTGATGAAATTTGTGAGATTTGAAATCAATTGTGATTTATATTAATGCAAATGATTTAATAATTGACAATTTTGATAATTTTGAGGAATTTACATGTATTTTATAAATTATTTTTTTATTGGAATTGATGATTTACTGAATTGTAAAGGAAGTGACTTACATTTATACTAAATTGAATTCATAATTTAGCATAATTGAATTTTAAGGGTTTTACATTTATGTGAAATTTTAGCTATAGTAGATTATTTGTATTATTTTAGCTTAAGAAAGGTGCATTTCCATGTGATTTTGGCCACAACCAACACAGATCTAGGTGTAAACACCGAAGAAATCGCATGCCATCAAGAGCCATTGTAGATCTGGTCACAAGCCATCATGGGTGTGGTCAATAATGGGAAGAAGTGTTTCGAATTTGTCTGCATGGGTCGCTAGGAACGAGACACCAAAACTTGTGGGCTGCTCGTCGCGTGTCGACACCATGAGAGAGGTCGAATGCATGATGATGGTTGTTGCTCATCGAAGGAGTCACCGAATAAGAGGTGTCTGTCAAAAAAGAAGAAAAGTGAGAGTGATGGCGGACGGCGGCTGCTTAACATTAGAGAGAACGGAAGAGATAGAAAGGAGAAGGCTAGGGTTTGCTTTCTTTTCTTTCCCTTTTTTTTCCCTGTACCTTATTCTCCAAAGGAAGCCAAATAAACTACAATAAATAGAAAGGGAAAAAATCTAGTGCTTTCTAATTTTCCAAATCTTCCTCTTTTCCAAATTTTAAAATCTCAACTAAAGCTCCTAAATTATTTTCAAATCTAGGAAAAATCTTTGAAATTAATCTTTGGGTCTTCAACTCAAATCTAAAATCCAAAAGAAAACTAAGTTTTCGAATTATTGAATTTGGGACTTAATAAAATAAACTCTCATGCAATAACCCAAGATTTTAATTATCTTAATTTCATCCACTTAAGTCCAATTTTCCAAAATTAATCCAGCACAATTAGACGAGATAAAATCCATAATATTCTCCAAAGGTACAATTACTCGTACCTAAAAATGAGAGGCGTTACAATCTCTCCACCTTAAGAACTTTCGTCCTTAAAAGTTTGCTGCTCAAACAACTCTAGGTACTTGGTTCGAATCTCATCTTCTCTTTGTCAAGTTGCTTTTCAATCCTTTGATTCCTTCATAACACTTTTACTAACTCTACTGCTAGATTCCTTAGCACCTTGGTCTCTTTAGCTAGAATCTCAATAGATTCTCCTCATAAGACAATTTCCCATTTAGCTATAAAGGTTCCTGATTCAACACATGCAAAGAGTCATTGATCGATCCCCATACCATATAAATTCATTGTTGAACAAACTTGATATATTAACAGTTGGCACCATCTATGGGGAAAAACTAATTATGCTTTATCAAAGATCATGAGTCAGGAATCATTAGCAAAGAAGTGAGTGAAAATAAACTGGGTTGTAGAAGGAGATTAATCTGATCGAGATCAACACCCCAGGCATATAGCAACTTGAGGGAAAAGTGTCCAGAATGCTAACGTTAACCCTCTAGTGGAGCCCACTCGACCTGTAGCAAAGAAGACAAAACTAAAGGACAAGTATGCTGCGCTTGAAGAGCAGGTTCAAGGGATGGATCAATAGCTAAGATCCTCAAAATCCTACGTACATCGACCCAACCCAATCGTTGAGGTATTGTATAAGGATCCCTAGGACCGAAAGAGAGGTAGTCGACCAGGGAATAGACTTGAACATAATCAATTATCGATGGCCCAAGATTCACCTCCTCTGATCCGAGACCTAGCTAAACCTAAGGAGCCCAACGATTGAAGAGGAAGGAGTGTCACAAGCCATACATCCACCACCAATAGAGAAGCTACGCCTAGGAGGAAATGACCAAGGACCAGCCCTTCACAATTTCAAGCAACAAGTAGTGAGAGAATGATATCTCATATCATTGAAGGAAATGAAGTCTATGCATGCCATCAATCAACCATTCCCGACCCAGTTCACTGTGAGGGGGAAGAGGACAAAGACGACCACAAGACTTGGCACCCGCAGAACACCTAAGTACTGAGGTGCTGTCAAGTAAGGAAGAAATCAAGCTAGCTTCATTCCCCGAGATAATTGAGCATCGAGGCGAGCCAACCAAAGCCTTAGATACAATCACTAAGAAGAAAGTCACAGACTTTATCTAGAGGAATATCATTCGTCGCTTTAGCATACCATGCGTACTAGTTGGACAATGGTTGCTAATTTGAGAATGTTGTCTTTCGAAAGTTTTGCGCCGATTTGAGTATCAAATATTTTTCTTCTTCACCAGCTCACCCTCAGGCGAATGGAAAAGTGGAAGCTATCAATAAGATCACCAAAAGAAACAAAAAAAACCAAGTTGGAAGGATTAAAAGGATGGTGGGTTAAAGAGCTACTAATAACACTCATGTATGAACTAATAACTCTCATGTATGAGTGTTATTTAGCTCTAAAAACTAAACTTATTGTTAAGAAACAAAGTCCTTATTGTTATATATGATGCTATTTAGAGTGTTTTTGAGTAAAACCAAGCTTTGCATGGATTTAAAAGCATGATTTGTGAAAAGTAAAGAAATAGGTGTAAATAGAGTTGATTTTGTTAAGTGTTAAATTTTGTTATTTTTGTGCATATAAAATGTCACACCCCCTCCAGGCTCACTTGCCTAACCTAGGAAGGAATGTGAAGACAGAGAATACTAGCCCTTTTACTAGCACTCCCAGCCCAACCTAACATCCACCTGGAACTGTACACAACGCAATATGTATGAACAAGTAAAATTGAGCACACAATTGCACACATGAGCAAGATACATTCAGTCCCTCATACGAAGTATGCATACTAAGTCATAACATACTTAAGTCTATTACAACCCAACTAGAATGCTTTTATTTCAAAACTATATACATGTAGAAGATATATACAAGGAGCTAAAGAGGCGCGGTGGCAAACAGGTCTTGATGAGGCTAAGCACCGGGAACTCGTTTGCTACCTGGGAAGAGAAAACATGTTGAAAACGTGAGCTGGGAAGCCCAGTGAGTGACTACTTTATTAGAATATGCATTCAAAGATAAAGTATCAAAAGTACTTCAACAAGAATGCCAATTTACAAGATTTAAGCACCATGAAAAAATAATGCATAAGAACTCATAATAAAGAAAATTTGTAGCATGGTGCCCTTCCAAACCCTAGCTGTGGCAGAGTTCTCTCTAAACCAACAGCTCCAATATCTCTCTCTCACGTGCACGTGGAATGTCATTTAAGCTCATTGGTCTCCCCTAATATCTTCTCCATGTCCTTCAGTATTGGGGCCAGACCAACTGCCACCCGAATACCTTCTCACTGTCCTTCAGTATCGGGGGTCAGGTTTTCTCTCTCTCCCCTAGGTACCTTCTCTGTGTCCTTCAGTACCGGGGGTTAATAATATGCTAGGCATGCTTAAAATATTTAGATACATAGTTTGGAATCCCATTCAGAAAGTTCTCAACATAAACACAGACTTTCATTTTAAACAAGCTTCCAAATGTTGACTGTCATGCTTGAACTCGGAGTAACAACTAGTTAGAATTATGCTTAACTTTCATTTATGAATAGGAGTTCAATGAAACATGAATATAAATTAGATTAATCATGCTTCAATATCCATAACTAGTAAGCTTTTGAATAAAGATCAAAGCATAGGTTTTCAAACAAAGTCACTCACAATCACCGGAAATCTCCCAAGGCTTATAAGCTTCGCCTATGTTCGTTTGCCCTGAAAATGAATTCCATAACATTAATCCATTTTCTACTCGGCCCAAAATTAGATCTAATTCAGCCACATAACTCATAGCATAGCAATTTAACACACTTGGGCTGTAAGGTATAACAAATTGGAAGCACATCTTCCTTACTCTTTCTCTAGCCCTTTCTCTTTTGAACCAAAAATTACAGATTCAACTTCCAGCATGGGTTTCTCAATATTTAGAAAAACAACCACCAAAATTTATTTGATAACCCTCAAATACAATGTCTAAACTTACTTACCTCAAAATTTGAGCTTCTAATTCGTCCTCATGAGCTCTAAATCTTCAGATTTCCTCACCCTGTTCTGCTGGCCGAGAAACTAGAAAACCTCTTGGTTTTCTTACTTTTTCATGACCTTATTCTTCGTATTTTCTCACAAAACTTTCCAGATACATTCTTCATTCAATTTATGAGATTTTGGCTCAAGAATCATCGAATTTGCTTAAGTAGATTGAGAGATATGACCATTTGAAGTTGACCCCTTCCAGCTGCCTATTGAATTCACAAGGAATGGACAGCTCCTACTTCAACAATCCGTGAATCATGCACATTGGACAGCTCCTACTTGATCAATCCATGAGTCATACTCATTGGCCAGCTGCTACTTCCTCTTTTAGACCTTAAGTCCTATTAAATCTTCCTAATCCATAAACAAACTTTAGCTAATTTAATTAGAAATTAAAGCTTTTGCATTCAACACATAATACACCCAATGTATACTCAACTTGCTCATTACCTTAACTTACTTCAACTCAACTCATAATATGATTATCTCAATGCCTAACTTGTCTCCTTATGAAGCTTTGTGCACGTTATAATCCACAACTTAGGAAATTTCCAAATTCAACCACTGCATTCCTTCAGTGCAACCTATACCAATTTACGTGTATCAAACTTCATGTATAAATGCAATAAGATTAAAAGAGAGTTTAGGGCTTACATAAAATGGACCAAAATGCCCTAGGGTTACACCGCAATCTGAGGACAAGTGCAGAAATTTTTCTAAGTGTTGAAGCGACAAGATTGCACCATCCTTGTTAATAAGTGTAATTTATGATTAATTTTTTGTTGGGATTTATGCCCTAAAGCCTCGTAATTAATTAATTATTTAATAATTAATAATAATTTTGATTATTTTATTTGTAATATAATATTATCCATTATATGAAAAATTCAAGGTTATTAGTGTAATCTTGAACAGTATGTGATTGACATATTAGAGGATCATGTTCAAGAAATAACCTAAAGGGTCATAGTATATGGATAAGATTTGGTGCCTTATCCTAGTAACACTATTGATACGGCCCACTTTGTAATAGTTACAAATGATTTGATCCAAATTGTTCATGTGGAGACATGTGAGTGGGGGTATCTTATACAATGAGTTTGTATAATACTGGACCACAAAATATTTAATGCTCTTTATAAATTCGTTTATTGAGAAGATTAATATTTCATCAGGATGATCATATGCAACTCGATCTTAATCCTGAGTGAGTTATGAACTCCTGCTTGTGAGGGCTTGTCCTTTGATTTGCATGGGTGAGAGTGGCTTTTGTTGCCCATTTAATAAGCCTACCATTTTGGGGACTTGACCAAATAGGGAGCTGGGAACATAATCTCACAAAATAGAATTCACTCATTCCCTTATAGGGTAAGTAGATGAGTAGTTCCCTTAAGTGTTGATTTTGGGACTTGAACAATGGGGCCCCACCCTCTCACTGGCCCGAGAGGGCTGTAGTTTATGGTTGGATCATAAACAAATTGTTCATTAGAGGATCAATGGTACTTAAGGTGCAAGATATAATTATAGGAGTAAAAAGGACTTTTGACCTAGCTGTAATTACGAACAACTCGTGAAGGATCGACTTGTATGTAATGATTATATCAATGGACACAACCTGTCCTACAGTGCATAAGAGTGCAACTCTAGGTCTATAGTGGAGTGACCCTAGATTAATGAATGAAAATTGATTAATTAAAGAGTTTAATTGATTAATTTTGTATCATTGGAGCTTATAATCTGTAGGTCCATAAGGTCCCCTTGCTAGCTCATAGTAACACTAAAAGATCAATTTAGTTGAAAGAAAAAATTTGAAATGTTCAAATTAATATTTAATATATTAGATATATTAAATATAAAAGAGGAAAATATATTTATTGTATTTGATACATTAAATATTAAAATAATTATATTAAAGAAAAGATATTTATTAAATTTGAATTGGATTCAAATTAGGAAATAGATGTCGTAGGAGAATTTTAAAAGGTTTGAATAAGATTCAAATTGGTTAGATAAATATATTTTAATATATTAGATATTAAAATATATTATTTAATTATCTTCCCTAGACCACTATAAATAGGACCCTAGGAGTGAGCCATTGAGCATTCTTCACAACACACATCTCTTCAATAGAGAGAATTAGAGAATTCTCTCTAGAGCTCTTCCTTTCCAATCCCTTGTGGATTTTCTTTCAAGAGGCTCCCACAAGCCTTGGTCCTGTGTTCGAGTCATAGCCAAGAAGACTTTGTGGAAAAGATAAAGATCCGCCAGAATATTCTCAATAATATTATTTTCAAGATATTTTTTGCTTAACCTTAATTTTTAGTTTAATTTTAAATAAAATCAAAGACGATCCAATGCTTCCGCTGAGGAGTGAAACGTTCATTTCTTCATTTTTAGGGATGTTTTATGGCACTTTTTAAGGCCATATCGAGTACTTTCATGCATTTAAGTGTTCATTTTGTAGGAATCGAGCAATTGAGGGTAAAATTGGCAAAGGATAAGAAAAAGGGGTAAAAAAGTCATTTTGGAGGCATAATTTGGTATTTGGGCAAAAGATGATTTGAAGAACAAGTTGCAAGACCCGTGAGGGTAGCGTTGCAACGTTGTTGGTAGCATTGCAACGCTACCACGAATTGTAAATAAGGAATAAAGGGACAGCATTGCAACGCTGCCCACTGTCTATAAATAAGAAGTTGTACATTCATGTAAAATGAGCCGTTTTGAGAGACCAAAAATCCTAAACTCGATTCCAACACTGTCTAAGGACCTAGAGGAGACCTTTAGAGAGCCAAGGAGGAGACTCAAAGCTCGAGATCGTGGACATCAAGTTGGAAATGAGTGTTGGCACGCGACCTAAGTTTATTCTCTATTTCCTTTCCTTTTCTTTTGAATTTAGGAGTTTTTGTGTACTGTATTAAGATTGTAAATATGTGTTAAGACACTTTGTATGGTTATGCTTGTGTAAGACTTGGTTGATTTTAGTTTAGTTATTTAAAGCCTAAATTATTTCAATGTAAGTACGTTGAGTTTTGAATAAAAATTGGAGTGTTTCTACACTTGAGAGCCATGAGTCTCATTACTTAGCAATTTTGGTCCTAAGGTTGCATACCTGAACATTCAAGTTGAGATTGATCAACCCCTCTTGTGGAGTGTTCAACTTGAGTAAGGAACAAGTTCTCCTTACCTCTTTGCCTTCGATCATCAAGGTAATCCTTATCTAATCCTTCCTTGGGATTGAAATCGGGTCTTTTGGGAGTTTTAATATTTGTTAATTAGGGGTTCACACAACCAAAGGGTTCCTAATTACAAATCACTAGGGTTTTCACATTTATAGGACTCAAAAAGTCCTATTTTATCTAGCCTAATTCTTGTTAATTTAGAGAGATTCTATGTGGATAAATGTTTATTATAAGGAAATGAGCCCAATGAGCAATTTGGAGCAATTGTTGATGTTCAAGGTTGAAATGAGCCTAATCAGAGGTCAATCGAGCACCAAAGTGAGAAGAAAGAGCGAAATTGACCTTTCTGCCTCTGAAGACAGCGTCAAGACGTTGCAAGACGTGGAAATAGTATCTACGAAATCAGCGTAGCGTCGAGACGCTAGACGCTACAATGCCCAAGCATCAAAACAGTTGAACTAGACACTACGAAATGCTGGTCTAATTGGCGACAGTGTTGAGATGCTATCCATGGCGTCTCGAGCTGTTGCAATTTTTATAAAAGCGTCCTTTTCTTATTTTAGGTCATTCAACCACTGGGAGACAACCACAATTCAAAATTCTATTTACTCCCCAGTGCTTTTAAAGTTTTTTTAGTTAGTTTTTATGTTTTTGGCTTGGGAGATGATCCAATTGAAAGGAATGAATATTTCACTCCACAGCGAAAGCATTGGATCGTCTTTGAATTTATTTAGAATTAACCAATGAAAATTAAGGTTAAGCAAAACATACCTTGAAAATAATATTATGGAGAATATTCTAGCGGATCTTTATCTCTTCTACAAAGTCTTCCTAGCTATGACTCGAACACAAAACCAAGGCTTGTGTAGGGATGGAAAAAATACCCGCGGGGTCGGGTCCCTGCGGAGCCCCGCCCAAAACGGGGCGGGGAATCCCCGGTTTGACCGGGTATGGGGGTCAAACCGGGGATTTTTTCGGGTCCCCGGTCGGGGACGGGGCGGGTATCCCCATCCCCGTCCCCGTCCCCGAACCCGCCCCGAATAATTTTATTTTATTTTTTTAAATATAAAATATATATTATAATAATTTTTTTAGTTTTTTTCATTGTATTATGTATATCTATTTTTATTTTTTATTTTTCTATTTTTTAAAAAAATTTCATTTCATTTCCTTAGTACTTCCTTAGTACTGTTATTATATATAATTTTACAATATAATAATTTTAATATTAAATTTATAATATAAATATTAAATGTTTTAAACATTAATTATTTAAATAAATAAAACAATAAAAATACAGTTTTAAACATATATAATTTTAATATATTTACTGATTTTTAATTCATTTTTAATTAAAAATAATAAAAATAAATAACAACAAACGGGGATTTTTCCCCGCGGGGACCCGATCCCCTAATGGGGATTCCCCGACCCCGACCCCGACTTTTCGAAACGGGGAATGGGGCGGGGACGGGGATGAAAAATCCCCACGGGGACGGGGATGGGGAGTGCATCCCCGGCCCCGCCCCGCCCCGTTGCCATCCCTAGGCTTGTGGGAGTCTCTTGAAAGAAAATCCACAAGGGATTGGAGAGGAAAAGGTCTAGAGAAAATTCTCTAATTCTCTCTATTGAGAATATGTGTGTTGTGTCTAATGGTTCAACCTAAGGGTCATATTTATAGAGACCAAAGGTAAATCTTTGCCAAAATTAAAATATTATATTTTAATATCTAATATGTTAAAATATATCTTATATTTATTTGAATCTCATTCAAATCTCTTACGATATTTATTTATTTGAATCTTATTAAAATTTTATAAATATCTTTAATGTATCAAATATACATTAATTATTTTAATGTTTAATGTATCAAATACAATAAATATATTTTCCTTTTTTATATTTAATATATCTAATATATTAAATATTAATTTGAACATCTCAAATTAAATATTAAATTTGAACATTTCAAATTTTAATATTTAATGTATCAAATACAATAAATATATTTTCCTCTTTTATATTTAATATATCTAATATATTAAATACTAATCTGAACACTTTAAATCAATATTACTTTGAACATTTCAAAATTTTCTTTCAACTAAATTGATGATTTAATGTTACTATGAACTAGCAATGGGACCTTATGGACCTACAGATTATAAGCTCCAGTGATACAAAATTAATTAATTAATTTTCATTTATTAACTATAGGTCACTCTACTATAGACCTATAGTTGCACTCTCATGCACTGTAGGACAAAATGTGTCCATAGATATAATCATTACATGCAAGACGATCCTTCACGAGTTGTTCGTAATTACAGCTGGGTCAAAAGTTCGTTTTACCCTTATAATTACATCTTGCACCTTAACTATCACTGATCCTCTAATGAACAATTTGTTTATAATCTAATTATAAACCAAGTCCCTCTTAGACCAATGAGAGGATGTGGCCCCATTGTTCAAGTTCCGAAATCATTATTTAAGAGAACTACTCATCTACTTACCCTATATGGGAATGAGTGAATTCCATCTTGTGAGATTATGTTCCCAGCTCCCTATTTGGTCAAGTCCCCAAAATGGTAGGCATATTGAATAAACTACAAAAGCCACTCTCACCCATGCAATCAAAGGACAAGCCCTCAAAGGCAGGAGTTCATAACTCACTCAGGATTAAGATTGAGTCGCATATGATCATTTTGATGAAATATTAATCTTCTCAATTAACGGATTTATAAAGAGAGAATAAATATTTCGTGGTCCAGTCTTACACAAAACTCATTGAATAAGATGCCCCCCCTCACATGTCTCCACATAAACGATTTAGATCAAATCATTTGTAACTATTACAAAGTAGGTTGTATCAATAGTGTTACCAGGATAAGGCACCCAACCATATCCATATACTATGACTCTTTATGTTATTTCTTGAACACGATCCTCTCGTATGTCAACCACATACTATTCAAGATTACACTAATAACCTTGAATTTTTCATATAATGGATAATATTATATTGCAAATAAAATAATCAAAATTATTATTAATTATTAAATAAATCATTAATTACGAGACTTTAGGGCATAAATCCCAACAATCTCCCACTTGCACTAAAACTGGAGAGACATGTATCCTAAACGCACTTGCACTAACATCTTAAACCTGCACAATCATCTGCTCATTCTAAACGCACGAAGCACTAACCACTGAAACCCTTAAGGTGTTCTAGATCAGTCTTTAGCTCAAACCAACCACTTCAGCGCCCTATGCTTAGTCAGTTCATCCCCACCCCAAGAAACTATACCTCAACCAATCATTCAAGAGTTTCAAGCACTCTGAGTAAATCAATAATCTATGCGCAAAACTTTTAGAAAACTGCAATAAGCTCATAAATATTGCAATCAAACACAATCACCATTCCTAAACCTCAAGCACAAACTAATTCAAGGTTCAACTCCATTACCAAGCTCGACAAGTTCTTCCGAATTGATTACTTGCAACAACAAATACATTGTAACGCCCGGCTTATTTACAGACATTAATTTCGAATTATGGAAATCAAGATGGATAAATTTTTTTAAGTAAATTGATTTATGAGTAAATTTGAAATTTTGGAAGGTCAAAAAGGGCAAAATGGGAAGTTAAATTTTTTTAAATAATCCCCCATCCTTATCCATTATGTTTTTTTTTATTATTATTTAATTATTATTTTTATTATTATTATTATTTTTTTCTTCATCTTCTTCCCCGAAAAAAAAAAAAAAAAAAAAAAATCCCTCACCGAAAATCTCTCTCTCTCTCTCTCTCTGGCCGAACACCCATCCACCGTCTTCTCCATCTTCTTTCTGCCGGCAACCGAACGGAGCAGACGCCGCCGATCACCCAACCATCGCCAGCCTTCTCCTTCTTCTTCCTTACCGTGAGCTTCTCGGCCGACTACCTCTCCACCGGCGATTTCTTCTTTTTCTTCTTCGGCCGCCGGCCAATCCCTCGATTCCACTTCAGTCGAAGCTCCTACAGCAACAAGTCGGTCGGAGAACGGTTACAGTCGCCGGACCTGTCCATCTAACCACCGATAAGCTCGCCGGAAGTTTCAACTCACAACCCACGCCAGTGAACGCCTCGAAACTCACCGGAAAACGCTGCACGAAGCTCAGATCCGACCCGTCGAGACCGAATCTGTCCAGATCCGGGAGCCACGCGCTGATCGGAGTCCTCACGCGCCGGCCACGCGCGCCCACGCGCCGCAGCCCGAGTTTCAAGCGCCGCCGCTCGACGGAGTTGGGTAAAAAATTGCCATTTGGTCCGTTTCGTCGAGTTATTAATGTTAGAATGTGTTTTAGCGTAATTCGGATGGTTTAAGACACGTTTAGGAAACTTTTTAGGTGATTTGTCGAGGACCTTGGATTGTGCTTGGAGTGGGAACTCGAGAAGCTCATTACTAGTGAGGAAAGGGTATTTTAGTAAGTAAAGATTTAAGGTAAGGGATCTCACAACGAAAGAAGTTTTCGAAACCTAGAGCTAGCTCTATATTTACTTTGAAGTTTATGTTTTCATGTTAAGTATTTAAGAAAGAAAGTGTTTTATATGTATATTCCTTTATACGCTAGTTCCATGAGTTCTATTTGAGTTTTCATGTTAAAAAGAATGGAAATGATAGGTATGTCTTTGAAATGCGATTGTCTTTATTCATGCATTCATAACTATGTTCTAAAACGAATGGGACCTCATGCATGTGTTGTGTGCTCATGAAAAGATTTATGTAAGGTCGTGACGATAATTCTCCCAAAAGTTTTATGTGGGTTATGAGGGAACCCGAGTCTTCGGACTCTCTATGCTCCCGGGGTTCGAGAGTGCTCCACGATGGTAGCCGACGGGCTTGAGTCTTCGGACTCCACGATGGTAGCCTTAGGGCTGAGTCTTCGGACTCCACGATGGTAGCCTTCGGGCTGAGTCTTCGGACTCCACGATGTATATTAGCTTTCGAGCTCAACTCTCAGAGTTAGGGGAGGACTCTATTCGATGGAAAAACTATGTCTTCGGACTATTCACGAGGCCCTCGGGAGAATTTAATCGTTCACGAGAGCCGCGAGGAAAAGTACATGGTTTATAAAACGAATTTTAGGTCCCCTACTAAAGCGATGGTTTACGATGGTTTTATGATTTAAAATGACATGTTGCATGCGATTGAAACTCTTACTTTGAAACTATGAGTTACTTACTGAGTATTATTCGTTAATATTCACCCTTTTCCTTTTTTAAAAATGTTTTCAGGTAAGGCTAAGATCGGCCCTAGCGCGTGACCGGAGATCAGCTACTCGAGTCATGGGAGCCGACCGATCGCTATTCCACTTCTTTTATGTTTCTGGATGTACATAGAACTCATGTCGAGTTTTTGAATGTTTAGGAGAATGTTTCAAAGTCTTTTAACCTTTCTTTGTAAATCGTGCACGTGTATTGGGCTTTCTGCTGTTTGAACCCTAGCATCATATTGAGAAGTTTGTTGGATACTAGGAGGTTGTTTGAAAATCTTAGAAGTGTGTTTTTCTATGTCTTATCAGGTAAGGGTCAAATTTTTGGTTTTTCGCGTAGTTACGCCGTTATGTTGCCGAAATTTTCGGTAATATAGCGACGTGACTTAGTAATGACTCTTAGGTAGCGTGTTGAGCCTATAGGGTCGTTACATACATAATCGCGACCCTTCTAAATATCACAACAATGTTCAGGGATGTTGTAAATCCAATCACTATCATAGGCATACTTGTAAAGTACTACTCTTGCTATTTATAATTAGCTTGGGTCTTTAAGCCCCTATTACCATTTTAATACGTGCTTAAGCAACTTAAACTCAAGGACAATTCAGGATGATTCAGCCATTCACACCATGACCCACATATTCATATAGACATGCATATTTAGTCACAAACATCACAAACGTGGACCAAACTCATTTAAATCTAACCTTGGCAAACTCTTAATGCTCTACACATGCTAACTACAATAACTCAATACTTTAGGCATCCATTTCTATTACAACCACTTACTTAGGCCACTTTTGGCTCAAACAACCTCCACACCAAATTCACTAAATAAATCATGCTTCATAATCATGGTTTTTAGGCTTACTTTCACAATTTCCAAACTATCAAACATACATCAATTTAAATGGAAACTTAAAGGGGCTTATATCCAAATAACTACTTACAAAATTTACTCCAAGGTTCAAGACAGCTCGAACTCAAATACTTGATCTTAAATCGTCAAATAAAGGCCTACACGTTAGGGTAAATTGTTAAAACACTAAAATAGTCCCTAAAACACAACCAAACTCCTAAAACATGTGTCATTTATCTCTTATCTCACACATAGCTCAAATAAGGTGATAACCATAACACCCAAAGAGAATTTACCCCAAAAATCGAGATCGGCGCTGACTGGACAGCAGCTCAAGCGATCCAAATTCACCTATATCGGCTTTCAATCGCAATGAGCATTCTAAAATAAAATCCAAAATATTGTGGGTAAGTTTCAAATCACTAAATTAGCCCTTCAATTCTATCTTACAACCCATAAAGCACTTCGAATCGTCGTTAAAACACTTACCCATGATCTCACCTTAGATTTCGAACTCGAATCGCCGCTGAAATTGATTCCAAATAGTTTGATTTTTAGAACCAAGACCCAAATGTTATGGGTAACCTATAATTGAATCCAACTTTATGGATTAATCTCTAAATCACAGAAATAGTCCAAGAATTCATCTAACCAAAACGAACTTTACCTCAAAACAAATCAAAAATTTTGCCGGAATACGAACTCGAAGCACACCCACTTGCTGTCTATGCTTAAAATGAGAGGGAGAGAGAAATGTGGCCGGCGACAAGGTCTTTTCTGGCGTGGGCGAGTTTGGCGAGCTGCAGCTGTGGCACAGCGGAACAACCTTTACAAGGGCTAGCGGACTGCAGCATGCGGCGGCATTTCTTCACGGGAGGCTTACGAGCGGCAAGCTGGACGGGAGAGAGAGAAGGGAAGGACGGCGACGTTTGTGAAATGGTTGCGGCGCAAGGTCTTTCCGACGAGCTGATGGATGGCGCAAAAGGGGGTTGGACTTGCTACATTCAGACAGCGTTCTGCTGCAGGATCTAGCAGGCGGCGTGCTTCCTCTGATCGGCGAGGAAGAAGGTCTGGTCGGCGCCGGTGGTCTGTGCAGCCCACAACTTGCAGTGGTAGAGAAAGAGAGAGAGATTGTTGTGGGTTTTCAGTTGAGGGAAGGAAGAAGAAGAAGATGATGATGAGGATGAGGATAAAAATGAGATGTTTATCTCATTTCCATTTTTTTTAAACAATTTAATCAAAATTTCAATTATGCCCTTTTAAACCATTAAATTTCAAAATAACCTCAAAATCAATATACTTATTTAAGAAATTAATCCAACTTGATTTCCACAAAATTAATGCTTCTAAATAAACCGGACGTTACAAATATTTATCCAAAGTCATAGATTTTGATACTTTTATCAAACCTTATATTCAAAGATCTAATGATAAAATTCATTTCATAAATGAACCTTTATTATTTTATAAACCTTTATTCTTTTGATTTTTGAAAATAAATCTCTCTGATTGATTTGTGTAGATGCATAATCTAAGATTTCTTTTCATAAAAAAATTATAAACATTCATTTTCATATCCCATATGCAACAATGAACTAAATGATGCTTACAGACTTCATTATGGCAACAAGTGAGAAAGTTTACTCGCAGTCTACTTTCTCCTATTAGGTTTAACCATCTGCCATTATTCTCACTTTCCAGGTAGTAAGCCTTCAACTTTGTCATCTAACATGACAATTTGGGTTTCAATTAAGTCCTTGTAAAGGTTGAGTCATCTCATAACTCTCCCACTACGATGAGGCTTATTCAATTCATGACTATGATCCATTTGACTTTCAAATGTAATTAAATTGTTAAAAACTTTTGTTAACTATTTAGTGGCTTTACTTGGAACCAATTTATTAACACTATCTCACCTTATTAAAGGTTTGTAGTCTTTTATTTGACATTTGTTATAAAAATGATATTTGTCGTACCAATACCTTATTCGTTTTAGGACTACATAAAAGACCATTTTATACTCCTTAGGAGTGGCCTACACTTAGGCTTATCTTTGAACATATACAAGCTTTTTAGGCTTGTTTCAGCACATGAGCTTAACATTCCCAAATGGTGAAGTGTTGTAAACTAGCTTTACTACTCTTCTATAATCTTTAAAATTGTCTCGTAGACACTTTTGGAGGGAATAATGTTCACTATGCAATCTCTATTGCATATCCTAACCAAAGTTTGGTAATGGTGTGTAACTCATTATTGATGTGATCATGTCTAACAAGATCTTGTCTCTCCTCTTGCAGCACAATTTCATACAATTGTATTTGGTATTAAGAGTTGGGATACAATCCCACTTTTTATCAACTAATCTTAGTACGTAAGGTTCTTGTACTTTCCATTATGATCTTATCATAATGTCTTGATAAACTTACCTAATTGATTTTCAACTTTAGCCTTAATTTTCTTGAACTTTTCAAAAGTTTAGACTTATGTTGTATTAAGTAAAGATACTTGTACCTTAAATGATCATCAACTAGAGTGATGAAATATTCATGACTTTATTTGGCCTTTACATTCACTAGACTACTTGGGTCAGAATGTGTAAGTCTAAAGTATTCTTTGGCCTTGTAGCCTTATCTAATAAAGCCCCAATGATTATCTTGCATGAAAGGTAAGATCTACAGACATGTAAAGTAATTAATTCTAACTTTTAGAGAATTACCTCTTACTAGTCTTTTCATTCTATTCAAGTTGATGTTAATCAACCTTAAATGCCAAAGTCAAGTATCGTCTTTTAGGAGAAAACAATATGTCTTTCTACTCTGGATTCTATCATCCTGAATATCTCAGTATTTTGTAGTATGATATATGTCAACATTTTAACATATACAAATTGTTCTTATTTTCAGCTGAATGTATTTTCAAACAATTTTGAAAATATAAAAATAATTCATACTATATGAACCTTTTAGTAATAAAGTTTGAGAAATTGAATTTCTCTTGTGATAATAAAACACCACATTCAGCATTAATTAACAATTATTACTTAATGACATCTTAATGTCTCCCACTACGCTAACTGAGATTGGCTTCCGGGTGCCAACCTATAGAAACTATTCTACATGTTAAGTATTTTTCAAGAATTACATATTAAATGTAATAAAAAAATAAATCTTGATAGTGGATCTTATATCAACTATCCAAGTATCATTATTTATTCTTCACCAAAAATCTAGTAAATCAAATTTACTTTCATTCATATTTTTCTTCTTAGAGAAATATTTCAAAAATTCCTCTCACTATAACTATCTTGGCTAATTTATGAACTATTTACTTTTATATAGCTTTAGTCATTTGGTTTCTTTTCTTGAATTTTTGTAATACTTAATCTTCGAGATCATTTAGACAATTTTCTAAATTTAGCTTCTATTGACTTCAACATCTCATATGTTGTTGTCATTTTCTTATCTTCTAAGCTTGACATCTATCATGTCAACTAGGAGATACGTACAAGCTATCTCGTTTACTTTTGATTCGTTAATTATGTGCTTCACGAACAATTTGATTAACATTGGCAACAGGTTTTGAGAACATTTCTCAATAAAGACAAATAAATATTTTACACCGCCATTATAGTGTTAATGTTACTTTTTCCAAGTAATAAAATTTTCTCAATTTTTACTTATCAGTAATAAAATTAAAAATTATGAGAGAAACTGACAGAATATTGAAATATATAATTTAACATCATGCAAACAATTATCCATTCAATTTTAGCATAGAAGTCAAACAATTTGACAATGAACCCTATAAATCATTTCTAATGTTATGGTACTTTAGTGAGTTAGAACAAGTGTTGTCGTAGAGTACTAAACTAAGACAATCTCAACCAAGTATTATATCAGAATAACTCTTATTCCTATAATATTTAGTTATCATTAGTTTGGTCAAGGACATCATTAACAACTTTAATGAGCCCTTTGTAAGTGTGACCCATAATTTTAGATCCCGTAGTTTTATCCCAACAAGTGCCACCGTAGGGTAGGTCAAATATTAGAAACAAAACTACAATCATATCCTTCTCAAGAGTTCACCCTGATATTGACCCATGAAAACATCTTCCGTAGGGGGACGATCCAAAAGCTGCCACGAGGCCCTGCATGAATCTCACGATGTGAATCAATAATGGAAACCGTAGGATATGTTGACACATTTCCTTCTACCACTTACTATTTTGAAATAGGGTTTTCTCTTACTTAGACAAATTAGACAAATCTCATTTATCTAAGTTCCTCAATCTACCTTTCATAACTCTTATGTTATTAGATTGATTTTAATGTGAATTACCAAGTTTTAAAACTATTTAAAAAATTAATCACATTATGAGCATGCTTAGTGAAATTAAATAAAATTTAACTAATTCAACTCCCAGGTCGGTTCCCAATTAGATGTGTTCCCTTTCGGTCAGCTTAAATACCCCAGTCTAGACAAAACCTTCCATAGACAGAGTTCTCTTATAGTCAATTTTTATTTCAAATTCATTAATCTAATAATTAATAGTTAATTATTAGATTAATGAACATAAATATTTTTAATCCTATTAAAAAATAATTCACTTGGACAGTCTTAAAAATCCATCATTTTAAACCATTTAAAACAAATTAAAAGATAATCATGAATATTTTATTCTAATTCTATTGGAAAAAAATAAAAGATAAATTAAATTCAAAACTTAAACTATTTTATCTTTGAATTAAATTATCTTTAAATATGGAAGACCTAATCTTATTAGGAAACAAACAAAGATGAATTAAATTCAAATTTTAAACTATGGATAATCTTGAAATTCTACCATTTAAAACCATTTAAAACTAAATTAAACGATTATCCTAAATTCTAATCTTATTAGAAACAAATAAAGATATATTAAATTCATATTTTAAACTATTTAAAGCATGAATTAAAAATATCTTTATTTTAAGAAAATCCTAATCTCATTATGATATATCCTAATCCTATTAGGAAAACATGGATTTTAGTTATGAAAGAAAATATCCTAATTTAATTTTCCAAATATAACAATTATATTCAAAGATATGGAAAATATAAACGTATTAGGAAAATATTTCAATTCTATTAGGAAACATCCTAATCAAATTTTCCAATATAACAATTATATTAAAAAATTAATTTTAATTCTATTAGGAAACAACCTAATCAAAACTTTCAAATATAACAATTATATTCAAAAATCAAATAAGATGCATGATCATGCTTAACCTATGGTGGGATTTTAAATTTAAATGGCATACTTTATGCAACAATCAAACAATTTAAAACATACATCTCATGCATAATTAAATTAAAAATAGCAAAATTGACCGACATATTTGGCATATTCTAAGAAATTGAAAACAATTTAAATTACAATAATTTAAATCCAAGACATATCTTGGTCTTCAATATCTTCCTTGTTTGGCCATCCAAATTTAGAGTTTAGAAATCTAAATCTTGTCTTCCAATTATAGCACCAGCCTCTGCAAAAATAAATAAAAAAGATAAAAAAGAAACTACATTACCCAAGTTTCAAACCTTGGACTTGGAGTATAACAGCAAGCTTCCGTTCACCAATGAACCATAACAAATTCTTGAATCTTGTTATGAACTTTTTAGCAGAAATATTGACGTCGATTCATGTTTTTTTTTCGTGAACTTTTTTCGCCGTCAACTTCTTTAGCCCATATAATTGAAATTTGCAGCAATTGTAGTCATTTAAGTAAAATACATGAAATCCTAACCCTTATGGGTTTTACAATGATCTAATCAAAGCAATAAATTTAATGTCAAATAGCCTAAACAATCAATTTGCAAACTACAATATATCACATATATGATAAATTAAAATACCCACCATCACAAAACTTTAATTCTAAATAAAACTCAAAGATTGCTCTGATACCAATTGAAAGAAATGAACGTTTTAGTCCATAGCGAAAGTATTGGATCGTCTTTGATTTTATTTAGAATTAAACAATAAAAATTAAAGTTAAGCAAAACATACCTTGAAAATAATATTATGGAGAATATTCTGGCGAATCTTTATCTCTTCTACAAAGTCTTCCTGGCTATGACTCGAACACAGGACCAAGGCTTGTGGGAGCCTCTTGAAAGAAAATCCATAAGGGATTGCGTCCTTAGATATAATCATTACATGCAAGTCGATCATTCATGAGTTGTTCGTAATTACAGCTAGGTCAAAAATCCATTTTACTCCTATAATTACATCTTGCACCTTAAGTACCACTAATCCTCTAATGAACAATTTGTTTATAATCTAATTATAAACTAAGGGCATGTTTGGGAGTGATTTTGGAATGCCCAAAATCACTTTTGAGATACCCAAAATCAATTCTCCTTTAAAATTGTGATGTTTGGCAATGATAAGAAAGTGATTTTGGAAACATCCAAAATCACTCTAAGTGATTCCCAAGTGATTTTGTCTTTAAAATGACTATTATTTCATATTTTAAAACAATCTTACTTTTTGTGACGGGTAAAAACCGTCATCTTTATAAAAATTCATTAATTTCCATCAAAAAGCATGTATTCTCAAAACCATCACCATTGAGGTCATCCATCATTATTTAAAAAATGCCAATTTTTTTCTCTCTAAAATTATTATAATGTCTATCTCTTACTTTATTCTCTTTTTAACATTTTTATTCATTTTCTCACTTTTTTTCTCTCCAATGGTTTTAACTCTTTCTAACTTTTTTTATCTCTAAATTTTTTTGTTCATCTCTCTATAATTTTTGTATCTCTTTAACTTTTTTCTTTCTTATCTTTGACCTCTTGCTATAACTTTTTGCCCTTGAGATTTTTTGTCCCTGACTTTGAACTTTTTTTGTTTTCATTAAAATTTTTCTCCCTAAAATTTTTATCATTCTCTTCAATTTTTTTTGTATATCTCTCTAAATTTATTTCTCTATCTTTCGATTTTTTCGCTCTCTATTAAATTTTTCTCTCTCTAAATTTTTTGTCTATCGCTCTAAAATTTCTATTCGTCCATGCCTTTAACATGTTTTTCTCTTTGAAACTTTAATTTTCTCTAGCTTTCTTTTTTTCTCTTAATTTTTTAGTTCTCTCGGTAAAACTTTTTTCTACCACCTTCTATTTTTTTAATTTCAAATGTAATGCTCTTTTTAGTAATTTGATGATTCTAAAATCACCTTTGAAAATAAACATTAATTGTTTTAAAAAATACTTTTAATTAAATTTAAATCACTTTTACAAGAGTGGAACCAAATATTAAAATGATTTATAAATAAAACTTTTACAAAATTAATTATAATTAAATCACTTAGCTTAAAATACTTATTGTCGCAACGTCATCACGATGCGGAGCGGCCGATGTCCTCTCCTAGGAGTCTCTTTCGAGGTAAAAGGTTTGGAGTCGCCACCAATCATCATAGGGTGTGATTGGTCACCTATTTTTGAGGAAAATGGTAGTCTATGAAACCAGAAATTAGGCTCGGGAATCGATTGAGTGTAGGGAAGGTGTTAGCACCCCTACAACACCCGTTTTAGAAAAACGGTTACCACATTTTATTTCAAAATTATCCCTTTATTTAATAGTTCAAAGAAAAATATTTTTATGTTTTATTTTGAATGTCCCAAAATTTATTAATTCACATTTTAAAATAAAATATGAACTAATAACTATGAGTGGCCCAAGGCCATTAGAAAAATTTGGAATTTATTTTGATATTTGAAAACAAATTCCTTATTTTATAAAAAAACAAATTACTTATGAAAAAAATTTAAAAACAAAGGAGGCAATTTATTTTATTTCAAACTTCATTGCCAAGATTTAATTTTGAAAACAATTGGAGGATTCTTATTTCAGAAATCCGATTTTAAAAGGGGCAATCTTGTTTTATTTCAAACTTTGTTGCCAAAATAAAATTTTGAAAAATTGGAAGGTTCTTATTTCAGAAATCCAATTTTAAAAAGGGCAATTTTGTTTTATTTCAAACTTTGTTGCCAAAATAAAAAATTTGAGAAATTGGAAGGTTCTTATTTCAGAAATCCAATTTTGAAAAGGGCAATTTTGTTTTATTTCAAACTTTGTTGCCAAAAAAAAATTTTGAAAAATTGGAAGGTTCTTATTTCAGAAATCCAATTTTAAAAAGGGCAATTTTGTTTTATTTCAAACTTTGTTGCCAAAATAAAAATTTGAGAAATTGGAAGGTTCTTATTTCAGAAATCCAATTTTAAAAAGGCCAAACTTGTTTTATTTCAAACTTTGTTGCCAAAATAAAATTTTGAAAAAATTTCAATGAGATTAAATAAATTTTGACTAATTGGGCAATTCCCAGGTAGAGGTGTTCTCTTTGGTCAGCTAAAATACCTCCGCCTAGACAGAACAAGTCCCGCATAATCAAATTTTATTCCAAACTCATTAATTAGTTACAAGTTGAGAGCTCATTTAGAAAATCTAAATTAGAACCAAATTAAAACTTTGTTTTTGTTGGAATCAGTTTAGAAATAAATCAATTGAAACCAAATTAAAATTGTATTTAGAAATTTCCAAATCAAATTCAAATGAAATCGTCAAATAGAAAAATTTAAGCAATGTGCAATTTAATTCAAATCCAAATGAAACAATAAAATAGCAAAATTTAAGCAATTTGCAAATTAAAACATTTGCAATTTTAATTGAAATTAGAATGAAATAAATCAACTTGCTATTCAAATCAAATAGAAAAATCAAGCAACATGCTATAAATCAACTTGCAAATTAAACAGTCAAATGATGGAAATGAGCCATTCAACAATTAATTGAAATTTAAGTAACAATTAAGGCTAATTGATATTTAAACAACAATTAAAACTAACATGAAATTGAACAACCATTCAAGGACTATTTGACATTATACCAACACATTAAAAAAAAAATTAAACATACAATTAATTGGTCAATTAACAATCCAATGGTAATTTAAACAACAATTCGAGTTAATTGCAATCTAAATAACAATTAAAGTTTAAGAATGGTCAAATTGACAATTAAATCAACATGTCAAATTAATTTATTTTCATGTTTATTTGCAAATTGAGAACCTGCTATTGGTTGAATTAGAATTAAACCACATGCTATTTGAGAATTGAAATTAACCCACAAGTTATTGGTCAATTAAAAAAAAAATTCAAACAACATGCCATAGACCAATTTGCAATTATGTAACATGTTTTGGATCAATTTGTTATTTAAGCACATACTAGGGTCAATTTGAAATTAAGCTACAAATTATGGGTACATTGAAAATTGAACCAACAAACCATGGGTTAAATTGCAAACATGTCCTGAGTCAAATGGAAAAATAAACAATATGAATCCAATTAAAGACTAAACAATCATGGATTGAATTAGAAATTGAAGATCACATGTTTATGGGCAAATCAGTAATTAACACAAAATGGCCAGATTGAAAATTAGACACAAATTAAGGACAAAATGGAAATTTATCACAAGAAGTCAAGGGTCCAAATAGAAATTAATGATAAAAAAACTTCTCTACCTTCATTTCCACAACTCACCTAACGAAAGAAGAAGACAACGTGGGTTTCTGCTGCTGGTCGATTTTCAGGTCGACGGAGTTGCGAAGTCGGAGCTGCCGCCGAATCTAGACTTCAAAGGTCGCTGGTGTTAGCCAAATACGCCGCCGAAATGGGTAATTTATGGAATTCGTGGATATGGGTAATTCTCCTATTTTCTCTTCCTTCTTCTTCTCTCCTCTGTGATGTCTCTGTTTTCTAAAAAAAATTCCCAATCCCCCCTCACTTCACCAAAAAGTTCCCCCTTTTATAAGAAACAACACTCCTTAAATTAGTGTGGTAAGTAGAGAAAGGAGAGTTAGTGGTAATGAGGGAGAGAAAATTGGGGAGAAAGAAACGAGATAGTGGGAAGAATGAGAAAATTGGGGAAGACTAAACTGATTTGTGAAAACAAATTTTGAGAAAAAAAAAACAAAAATCAAAAAGGATAAAATTAAATAAAATCAAAATAAAAAATCATAACAAAATTAATAAACACGAAAGCTTTAAACAAAGCTTGGAGAAAATGAAAATAAAACAAAAACGAACCAAAGTAAACACAAACCATAAATTAAAATCAAATCAAATAGAAGTATAAAAATTAACGGACCAAATACGGTATCTACACTTATTTTAAAGTCACTCTAAAAAATGCCCTTAATCATTAAAAGCCACTTTTAATTGTATGAAAATCACTATTAAAAGTGTAGAACCAAACATTAAAATGATTATATGAAAAATCATTTTTCATAAATCAATTATAAACAAATCAATTGTCCTAAAATCACTATTTCTAAAATCATTCCCAAACATGTCCTAAGTTCCTCTTGAGCCAGTGAAAGGGTGGGGCCCCATTGTTCATGTCCCGAAATCATTATTTAAGAGAACTACTCATCTACTTACCCTATATGGGAAGGAGTGAATTCTATCTTGTGAGATTATGTTCCCAGCTCCCTATTTGGTCAAGTCTCCAAAATGATAGACATATTGAATCGGCTACAAAAGCTACTCTTACCCATGCAAATCAAAGGACAAGCCCTCACAGGCAGGAGTTCATAACTCACTCAGGATTAAGATCGAGTCACATATGATCCTCCTGATGAAATATTAATTTTCTTAATTAACGAATTTATAAAGAGAGATTAAATATTTCGTGGTCTAGTCTTACACAAAACTCATTGTATAAGATACTCCTACTCACATGTCTCCACATGAACGATTTGGATCAAATCATTTGTAACTATTACAAAGTGGGTTGTATCAATAGCGTTACAAGGATAAGGCACCCAACCTTATCCATATACTATGACTCTTTAGGTTATTTCTTGAACATGATCCTCTTGTATGTCAACCACATACTATTCAAGATTACACTAATAACCTTGGATTTTTCATATCATGGATAATATTATATTACAAATAAAATAATCAAAATTATTATTAATTATTAAATAAATCTTTAATTACGAGGCTTTAGGGCATAAATCTCAACACTAACAATGTCCGGTTAGACGTTTACCCCGATTTGGGAGCGATTCGGGCACCAACATGTAATTCCTTGAGATTTTGTTCTTAAGTTCAGTACACTAATTTAGCATAATTCTCTTCTTGTTTTGATTATAGAATTGGTTAAGTCTGTTAGAACTGACAAACCTCGTATACTTATCCTTTCATTGCTAGCTAGAATATCGATTACGTCTAGTATCATGTTCTTGCATGTTTAGTAGCGCCTAGGACATTATTTATATAAAAGTTGAGTGTATGCTCTCGTGTAAATCGATTAGGCTTTAGAAGTTAATCAACGCACTAATTAATCGACTATCCAGTTAGTTAGAGCATCTTAATTGATCCTAAGCTTAATGCAACCAGGTTAGGGGGTACAGAATGATATTGTGCCTAGCCCTTAGAGTCGATTTAGGATTAGTTCGATATTAGGTTGGGCTAATTTCATAAGGGATGAGAATTTTTGCAGCTTTTCCACTAAAGTTGATTAGGTGTTAATTGTGTACGATGCATGTTTGGTAAATCTAGGATAGAAATTGCATGTTTGGACCCGATGACCTTTTTGGATTGGTGTGCTTTATAAGTTGATTACACTCCCACCTTTAATTTCAGCTTTGTATGCACTTACTTTATTTTTTTTGCAACAACCCCCCCCCCCCCCCCCAGTGTTTTAAATCCAAATTAAGAGGAAATACCAATTATTTTTACACCTCCTTGCGTTTGACCAGACCAGTTTTATTGCAAATAATTGTGGTTCGGACTATAAATTTATTTGGCAGCCCTGATATAGCCGATCACACTAATAGGAATGAACACTTCATCCTACAACAGAAGCATTGGATCATCTTTGATTTTATTTAAAATTAAATTAAAAAAATAAGATTAAGCATACTTACTTAGAGTAAATATGGAGATATTTCTAACGGGTCTTTATCTTATCAACAAAATCTTCCTAGCTATGACTTGAACACAAGACCAAGGCTTGTGTGAGCCTCTTGAAAGAAAATCCGCAAAGGATTGGAGAGGAAAAAGTCTAGAGAGAATTCTATAATTCTCTATTGAGGAGATGTGTGTTCTAATGGCTCAACCCAAAGGTTATATTTATAGTGACCTTGGAAAAATCTTTTCCATAATTAAATAATATATATTTGAATTTTTAATATATTAAAATACATATATTTAATCTATTTGAATCTCATTCAAATCTTTTAAATTCTCCTACGATGTTTATTTCTTTATTCGAATCTTATTCAAATTTTATAAATATCTTTTCTTTAATGTCTCTAATATACATTAATTATTTTAATATTTAATGTATCAAATACAATAAATATATTTTTCCCTTTTATATTTAATATATCTAATATATTAAATATTAATTTGAACACTTCAAATTAAATATTAATTTGAACATTTCAAATTAAATATTAATTTGAACATTTCAAATTTTTCTTTCAACTTAATTGATCTTTTAGTGTTACTATGAGCTAGCAAGGGAACCTTAGGGACCTATAGCTTATAAGCTCCAACGATATAAAATTAATTAATTCAACTCTTTAATTAATCAATTTTCATTAATTAACTCTAAGGTCACTCTACTATAGACCTGGAGTTGCACTCTTATGCACTGTAGGACAAGTTGTGTCCATGGATATATGAAGGAATGAACTTTTCATCCCGCAGCGTAAGCATTGGATCGTCTTTGATTTATTTAGAATTAAACACAAAATATATAAGGTTAAGCAAAACTTACATTGAAATAAACATGGAGATTCTTCTGGCGGGTCTTTATCTCATCCAGAAAATCTTCCTTGCTATGACTCTAACAAAAGATCAAGGCTTGTGGGAGTCTCTTGAAAGAAAATCCTCAAGGGATTAAAGAGGAAGAGGTTTAGAGAGAATTCTCTAATTCTCTCTATTTAGGAGATGTGTGTTATGTCAGAATACTTCAACCCAAGGGTTCTATTTATAGAGACCAAGGGAAGATCTTTGCCATTATTAAAATATTATATTTTAATATCTAATATATTAAAATATATCTTTTATTTATTTGAATCTCATTCAAATCTCCTACGATATTTATTTATTTGAATCTTATTCAAATTCTATAAATATCTTTTATTTAATATATCAAATATATATTAATTATTTTAATATTTAATGTATCAAATACAATAAATATATTTTCCTCTTTTATATTTAATATATCTAATATATTAAATATTAATTTGAACACTTCAAATTAAATATTAAATTTGAACATTTCAAATTTTAATATTTAATGTATCAAATACAATAAATATATTTTCCTCTTTTATATTTAATATATCTAATATATTAAATATTAATTTGAACACTTCAAATTAAATATTAATTTGAACATTTCAAATTTTTCTTTCAACTAAATTGATCTTTTAGTATTACTATGAGCTAGCAAGGGGACCTTATGGACCTACAGATTATAAGCTCCAATGATACAAAATTAATTAATTAAACTCTTTAATTAATTAATTTTCATTCATTAACTATAGGTCACTCCACTATAGACCTAGAGTTGCACTCTTATGCACTGTAGGACAAGTTGTGTCCATAGATATAATCATTACATGCAAGTCGATCCTTCACAAGTTGTTCGTAATTACAGCTGGGTCAAAAGTCCGTTTTACCCCTGTAATTACATCTTGCACCTTAAGTACCACTGATCCTCTAATGAACAATATGTTTATAATCTAATTATAAACTAAGTCCCTCTCGGGCCAATGAGAGGGTGGGGCCCCATTGTTCAAGTCCCGAAATCAGCACTTAAGGGAACTACTCATCTGCTTACCCTATATGGGAAGGAGTGAATTCCATCTTGTGAGATTATGTTCCCAGCTCCCTATTTGGTCAAGTCCCCAAAATGGTAGGCATATTGAATCGGCTACAAAAGCCACTCTCACCCATGCAAATCAAAGGACAAGCCCTCACAGATAGGAGTTCATAACTCACTCAGGATTAAGATCGAGTCGCATATGATCATCCTGATGAAATATTAATCTTCTCAATTAACGGATTTATAAAGAGAGATTAAATATTTCGTGGTCCAGTCTTATACAAACTCATTGTATAAGATACCCCCACTCACATGTCTCTACATGAATGATTTGGATCAAATCATTTGTAACTATTACAAAGTGGGCCGTATCAATAGTGTTACCAGGATAAGGCACCCAACCTTATCCATATACTATGACCCTTTAGGTTATTTCTTGAACATGATCCTCTCGTATGTCAACCACATACTGTTCAAAATTACACTAATAACTTTGGATTTTTCATATAATGGATAATATTATATTGCAAATAAAATAATCAAAATTATTATTTATTATTAAATAAATTATTAATTACGAGGCTTTAGGGCATAAATCCCAACAATATAATCACTACATGCAAGTCGATCATTCACGAGTTGTTCGTAATTACAGATGGGTCAAAAGTCTGTTTTATCCCTATAATTACATCTTGCACCTTAAGTACCACTAATCCTCTAATGAACAATTTGTTTATGATCCAACCACAAACTAAGACCCTTTCAGGCCAGTGAGAGGGTGGGGTCTCATTGTTCAAGTCTCGAAATTAGTACTTAAGGAAACTACTCATCTACTTACCTTATATGAGAAGGAGTGAATTCCATCTTGTAAGATTATATTCCCAGTTCCTTATTTGGTCAAGTCCCCAAGATGGTAGGCTTATTGAATCGACTACAAAAGCCTTCCACCCATGCAAATCAAATAACAAGCCCTCACAGACAAGAGTTCATAACTCATTCAAGATTAAGATCGAGTCGCATATGATCATCATGATGAAAAATTAATCTTCTCAATTAACGGATTTATAAAGAGAGAATAAATATTTCGTGGTCCATTCTTATACAAATTCATTATATAAGATACCCCCACTCACATGTCTCCACATGAACGATTTGGATCAAATCATTTGTAATTATTACAAAATGGGTCGTATCAATAGCATTACCAAGATAAGACACTCAACCTTATCCATATACTATGATCCTTTACGTTATTTCTTGATCATGATCCTCCCATATGTCAACCACATACTGTTCAAGATTACATTAATAACCTTAGATTTTTCATATAATGTATAATATTATATTACAAATAAAATAATCAAAATTATTATTAATTATTAAATAAATCATTAATTACGAAGCTTTATGGCATAAATCCCAACACACACATCATGTGGTATGAGAGCATCTTTGGTATCACATCACTAGACCCATTACGGTCACTTTGTAGCTAGTTGATCGGTCAATCACCTACCTTGAAGGAAAGATTGAGGACATCTTGGTGCAAGTCGATAAATTCATCTTCCTGAAGGAAATAATCGAATTAAACCCACAGCGGAAGCATAGGAATCGTCTTTGATTTATTTAGAATTAAACTAAAATACAATGGCTAAGCAATAAATACCTTGAAAATAATATTATGGAGAAGGCACCCAACCTTATCCATATACTATGACCCTTTAGGTTATTTCTTGAACATGATCCTCTCGTATGTCAACCACATACTATTCAAGATTACACTAATAACCTTGGATTTTTCATATAATGAATAATATTATATTACAAATAAAATAATCAAAATTATTATTTATTATTAAATAAATTATTAATTACGAGGCTTTAGGCCATAAATCCCAACAATCTCCCACTTGCACTAAAGCCGGTGAGACATGTATCCTAGGGCATACTCTATACCCAACATGTTCTCCCACTTGCCCTAACAAAGATGAGACATGTCTGGTAATCCTAGACATTCTAGATGACCCTCAAACACTTTAGCATGGAGAGTCTTTTTATATAGATACAAAGAACTGCCGTTAAAAGCCATCTTGGTCACTACCATGATGCTTTCTCTCTCTCGATATGATTCCTTATACATTGGTGTTTTCTAATTTCCTTAATATTAGTCTTTACACCACTATTATCATAATAAAGAGGATAGACTAAATCATATCTGAAACACCTTTCAGATCTTCAAGGAACTATTTGAGTCAGACAAGTCTTTTTGTTGCTTCACAAGCAAAACGATTTAACTTGTATACCATACTCCACTACTTAGGGTAAAATTTGTCCTTATATAGATTTCCTAAATCTTTGTAAGAACCTGTGTATCTTGTAAAGATCAAATCTTTAACTTTATACACAAAAATTTCTCATCATCCATAGATAATTTGAGAAAGTTTTTAATTTTCTACTCAATGGTCATACCATTCGTGTAACTGATATATGCTAACCAATTGTATATTAAATGTTTAGTCTCATTTATGCATATCATATACTCTCAACATTTGAGGTATCTTAGGATATACTTTCTTAGACATAAAAATCAAATATTTGACAACAATTTTGTCAATATAAAATGTTTGAGACAAAGTTAACATTTTGTCCTTAAAATCTTATTTTGGACATGTAAAATATACTGAGTCATTCCAAATCACTTATTTGGAATTGGTTACTTAATCAACGCTTTATGTCAGACATCTTACATCATTCATAATGGGTAAAAATATCACCAACATAAAACATGAGAAAAATCCACTAAGCAATTTATGATTTTCTTGTCTATACAAGCTTCATTAATATTTATCCAAAGTCATAGATTATGATATTTTTATCAAACTTTATATTCACAGATCTAATGGTAAAATTCATTTCATAAATGAACCTTTACTATTTCGCAAACTTTTTGCTTTTGATCTTTGAAAATAAACATATCTGATTGATCTGTGTAGATGCATTATCTAAGATTTCTTTTCATAAAAGAATTCTAAACATTCATTTTTCTTTTTTTATCACATATGCAACAATGAATTAAATAATGCTTACAAACTTCAGTATGGCAACAAGTGAGAAAATCTACTCGCAGTCTACTTTCTCCTATTAGGTATAACCCTTTGCCATTAGTCTCATTTTGCAAGTAATAAGCCTTTAACTTTGTCATCTAACATGACAATTTGGACTTCAATTAAGTCCTTGTAAAGGTTGAGTCATTTCATAACTCTCCCACTACGATGAGGCTTATCAAATTCATGACTGGGATCCATTTGACTTTCAAATATAATTAAATTGTTAACAACTTTTGTTAACTATTTAGTGGCTTCACTTGGAACTAATTTATTAACTTTATATCACCTTATTAAAGGTTTGTAGTCTTTTATTTGACATTTCTTATAAAATTGATATTTGTCATACAAATACCTTATTCATTTTAGGACTACATAAAAGACCACTTTATACTCCTTAGGGGTGACCTACACTTAGGCTTATCTTTGAACATATGCAAGTTTTTTTTTTAGGCATGTGTTCAGCATGTGAGCTTAACATTCCCAAATAGTGAAGTGTTGTAAACTAGCTTTACTACTCTTCTATAATCTTTAAAATTGTCTCGTAGACACTTTTAGAGGGAATCATGTTCACCATGCAATCTCTATTGCATTTCCTAACTGGAGTATGGTAATGGTGTGTAACTCATTACTGATGTGACCATGTCTAACAAGGTCTTGTTTCTCCTCTTGTAGCACAATTTCACAAAATTGTACTTGGTATTATGATAATTAGGATAAAAATCCATTTTCTATCAATTAGTTTTAGTACGTAAGGTTCATGTACTTTCCATTATGATCTGATCATAATATCTTGATAGATTTAATTACCTAATCGATTTTTTTTTTTTTTTATAACTTTAGTCTTAATTTTCTTGAACTTTTCAAAATTTTAGACTTATGTTGTATTAGGTAAAGATACTTATACCTTGAATGATCATCAACTAGAGTGATGAAATATTCATGACTTTATTTGACTTTTATATTCACCAGACCACTTGGGTCAGAATGTGTAAGCCCAAAGTATTCTTTGGCGTTCTAGCCCTATCTAATAAAGGCCCAATGATTATCTTGCATGAAAGGCAAGATCTACAGATAGGTAAAGTAATTAACTAACTTTTAGAGAATTACTTCTTACTAGTCTTTTCATTCTATTCAAGTTGATGTTAATCAACCTTAACAGCCAAAATCAAGTATCATCTTTTAGGAGAAAACAATGTCTTTCTATTTTGGATTCTATAATCCTGAATATCTCAGTATTTTGTAGTATAGTATATGTCAACATTTTTAACATATACAAATTGTTCTTATTTTCAGCTGAATGTATTTTCAAACAATTTTGAAAATATAAACTTTCATACTTTAAAGTAATTCATACTATATAAACATTTTTGTAATAAAGTTCGAGAAATTGAATTTCTCTTATGGTTACTAAAAACACCATATTCAGCATTATGTAACAATTTTACTTAATGACATCTTAATGTCTCCCACTACACTAATTGAGATAGGCTTCCTGGTGCTAACTTGTAGAAACGATTCTACATGTTAAGTATTTTCCAAGAATTACATATTAAATGTAATGAAGAATAAATCTTGATAGTAGATCTTTTATCGACTATCTAGGTGGCATTATTTATATTCCACCAAAAATCTAGTAAATCAAATTTACTTTCATTTATATTTTTCTTCTTAGAGGTATTTCAAAAAATTCCTCTTATTATGATTGTCCCACTTAATTTAGGAACTTTTTCCTTTTATATAGCTTCAATCATTTGGTTTCTTTTCTTGGAATTTTGTAATACTTAATCTTCGAGATCATGTAGACATTTTTCTAAATTTAGCTTATGTTAACTTCAACATCTCATATGTTGTTGTCATTTTCTTTATCTTCTAAACTTGACATCTAACATGTCAACTAGGAGAGTACATACAAGCTATCTCGTTTACTTTTGATTCATTAATCATGTGCTTCACGAACAATTCGAATAGCATTAGCAACAGGTTTTGAGAACATTTCTCAATAAAGACAAAAAAATATTTTTCACTACCATTATAGTGTTAATGTTACTTTTCCAAGTAATAAAATTTCTCAATTTTGATTATCAGTAATAAAATTAAAAATTATGAGAGAAACTGACATAATATTGAAATATATATATAATTTAGCATCATGCAAACAATTATCCATTCAATTTTAGCATAGAAATCAAACAATTTGAAAAAATGAACCCTATAAATAATTTCTAATGCTATGGTACTTTAGTGAGTTAGAACAAGTGCCGCTGTAGGGTAGGTCAAGTATTCCTTCACTAAACTGAGACAATCTCAACCAAGTATTATACCAGAATAACTCTTATTCCTATAATATTTAGTTACCATTAGTTTGGTCAAGGACATCATTAACAACCTTAATAAGCCCTTTGTAAGTGTGACCCATCATTTTAGATCCCGTAGTTTTATCCCAACAAGTGCCGTCGTAGGGTAGGTCAAGTATTGGAAACAAAACTACAATTTTATCCTTCTCAGGAGTTCACCTTGATATTGACCCATGCAAACACCTTTCGTAGGGGGACGGTCCAAAAGCAGCCACGAGGCCCCGCATGAATCTCACGATGTGAACCAATGATGGAGACCGTAGGATATGTTGACACATTTCCTTCTCCCACTTACTATAATACTTTCTCAAAAGATTCACCCTGATATTGATCCATGCAAACACCTTCCGTAGGGAGGACGGTCCAAAAGCCGCCACGAGGCGCCACATGAATCTCACATTGTGAATCAATAATAGAGACCGTTGGATTTTGACATGTGTCATTCTCCCACTAAGTATTTTGAAATAGGGTTTTCTCTTACTCAGACAAATTAGGCTAATCTCATTTATCTAAGTTCCTCAATCTACCTTTCATAACCCTTATGTTGTTAGATTGATTTTAATGTGAATTACTAAGTTTTTAAACTATTTAAAAATAATAATAACATTATGAGCATGCTTAGTGAAAATAAATAAAATTTGACTAATTCAACTCCCAGGTCGGTTCTCAGTTAGAGGTGTTCCCTTTCGGTCAACTTAAATACCCCAGTCTAGACAGAACCTTCCATAGACAGAGTTCCCTTATAGTCAATTTTTATTTCAAATTCATTAATATTTAATTAACTATTAATTACTAGATTAATGAACCTAAGTGAATTTAAACAATGTTTTTAATCCTATTAAAAATTAATTCACTTGGATAATCTTAAATTCTACCATTTTAAACCCTTTTAAAATAAAAGATTATCCTAAATTCTAATCCCATTAGAAACCAATAAAGATAATTTAAATTCAAATTTTAAACTATTTAAAACAAGAATCAACAATATCTTTAATTAAAGGAAACCTATTCTCATTAGAAAATATCCTAATCCTATTAAGAAACAACCTAATCAATTTTAAAATATAACAATTATATTTAAAAATAATTAAGATGCATGATCATGCTTAACCTATGGTGGGATTTTAAATTTAAATGGCATGCTTTATGCAACAATCAAATAATTTAAAAACATACATCTCATGCATAATTAAATTAAAAATAGCAAAATTAACCGGCATATTTGACATATTCTAAGAAATTGAAAATAATTTAAATCCAAGACATATCTTGGTCTTCAATATCTTCCTTGTTTGACTATTCAAATTTAGAGTTTAGAAATCTAAATCTTGTCTTCCTTATACAATTTTAGAAATTTGAAATCCAATTTCAAGTTCAATTGTAATCATATTTCAATCTCTAATTGAAAATCAAATGAAATCTAATTGAAATTTCAAATTCAAAATTCATTGAAATCCAATTTCAATTTCAATTGAATTTCATTGATTTCAATTTTAATTTGAAATTAAAACAGCCGGATCCACGTAAAACATATCTTTTTCAACAATTGAAACACATGATCATTGAATCAAGTTTTTCGTTTCAACCTTTGATCGTCATCACAAGCTATGCTGACCGAACACACTTCAACTGTTTGAAGCCAACACGGCCGCTAATCGACATTAGCTTAATTGGAGCGTTGGCAATAGCTTAAATGAACAACTCCAGCCACCTATTGATTACCATCGTCTTTCACATTCGTTGGCTGAAGGGTAAACTTCTAGTAACTTGAATCAAACATTGGAAGCAGCATATAATTGAATATTAACTTTACAATTCAATCAACATCAAATATAGTTACCAATTGATTCAATTAATTGCATGTAGTGCAAGCTTGTTCAAAACACAGCCACATTATATGTTCTTGAAGATTTCATAAGACTTGAAAATAAAATTTACAAACAACTGTAGCTCTCATGAGTTTTACATTTGATCTAATCAAAACAATTAAAACTAATGTTTAATATGCCAAAACAATCAATTTTGCGAACCTCATATATCACATATATTAAAATTAAAACACCCACCATTACTAAACTTTAATTCTAAATAAATTCTCAAAGATCGCTCTGATACCAATTGAAGGAATGAACTTTTCATCCCGCAGCGGAAGCATTGGATTGTCTTTGATTTATTTAGAATTAAACACAAAATATATAAGGTTAAGCAAAAACTTACATTGAAATAAACATGGAGATTCTTCTGGCGAGTCTTTATCTCCTCCACAAAATCTTCCTTGCTATGACTCTAACAAAAGATCAAGGCTTGTAGGAGTCTCTTGAAAGAAAATCCTCAAGGGATTAAAGAGGAAGAGGTTTAGAGAGAATTCTCTAATTCTCTCTATTTAGGAGATGTGTGTTATGTCAGAATACTTCAACCCAAGGGTTCTATTTATAGAGACCAAGGGAAGATCTTTGCCATTATTAAAATATTATATTTTAATATCTAATATATTAAAATATATCTTTTATTTATTTGAATCTCATTCAAATCTCCTACGATATTTATTTATTTGAATCTTATTCAAATTCTATAAATATCTTTTATTTAATCTATCAAATATATATTAATTATTTTAATATTTAATGTATCAAATACAATAAATATATTTTCCTCTTTTATATTTAATATATCTAATATATTAAATATTAATTTGAACACTTCAAATTAAATATTAAATTTGAACATTTCAAATTTTAATATTTAATGTATCAAATATAATAAATATATTTTCCTCTTTTATATTTAATATATCTAATATATTAAATATTAATTTGAACACTTCAAATTAAATATTAATTTGAACATTTCAAATTTTTCTTTCAACTAAATTGATCTTTTAGTGTTACTATGAGCTAGCAAGGGGACCTTATGGACCTACAGATTATAAGCTCCAATGATACAAAATTAATTAATTAAACTCTTTAATTAATTAATTTTCATTCATTAACTATAGGTCACTTCACTATAGACCTAGAGTTGCACTCTTATGCACTGTAGGACAAGTTGTGTCCATAGATATAATCATTACATGCAAGTCGATCATTCACAAGTTGTTCGTAATTACAGCTGGGTCAAAAGTCCGTTTTACCCCTGTAATTACATCTTGCACCTTAAGTACCACTGATCCTCTAATGAACAATATGTTTATAATCTAATTATAAACTAAGTCCCTCTCGGGCCAATGAGAGGGTGGGGCCCCATTGTTCAAGTCCCGAAATCAGCACTTAAGGGAACTACTCATCTGCTTACCCTATATGGGAAGGAGTGAATTCCATCTTGTGAGATTATGTTCCCAGCTCCCTATTTGGTCAAGTCCCCAAAATGGTAGGCATATTGAATCGGCTACAAAAGCCACTCTCACCCATGCAAATCAAAGGACAAGCCCTCACAGATAGGAGTTCATAACTCACTCAGGATTAAGATCGAGTCGCATATGATCATCCTGATGAAATATTAATCTTCTCAATTAACGGATTTATAAAGAGAGATTAAATATTTCGTGGTCCAGTCTTATACAAACTCATTGTATAAGATACCCCCACTCACATGTCTCTACATGAATGATTTGGATCAAATCATTTGTAACTATTACAAAGTGGGCCGTATCAATAGTGTTACCAGGATAAGGCACCCAACCTTATCCATATACTATGACCCTTTAGGTTATTTCTTGAACATGATCCTCTCGTATGTCAACCACATACTGTTCAAAATTACACTAATAACTTTGGATTTTTCATATAATGGATAATATTATATTGCAAATAAAATAATCAAAATTATTATTTATTATTAAATAAATTATTAATTACGAGGCTTTAGGGCATAAATCCCAACAATATAATCACTACATGCAAGTCGATCATTCACGAGTTGTTCGTAATTACAGATGGGTCAAAAGTCTGTTTTATCCCTATAATTACATCTTGCACCTTAAGTACCACTAATCCTCTAATGAACAATTTGTTTATGATCCAACCACAAACTAAGACCCTTTCAGGCCAGTGAGAGGGTGGGGTCTCATTGTTCAAGTCTCGAAATTAGTACTTAAGGAAACTACTCATCTACTTACCTTATATGAGAAGGAGTGAATTCCATCTTGTAAGATTATATTCCCAGTTCCTTATTTGGTCAAGTCCCCAAGATGGTAGGCTTATTGAATCGACTACAAAAGCCTTCCACCCATGCAAATCAAATAACAAGCCCTCACAGACAAGAGTTCATAACTCATTCAAGATTAAGATCGAGTCGCATATGATCATCATGATGAAAAATTAATCTTCTCAATTAACGGATTTATAAAGAGAGAATAAATATTTCGTGGTCCATTCTTATACAAATTCATTATATAAGATACCCCCACTCACATGTCTCCACATGAACGATTTGGATCAAATCATTTGTAATTATTACAAAATGGGTCGTATCAATAGCATTACCAAGATAAGACACTCAACCTTATCCATATACTATGATCCTTTACGTTATTTCTTGATCATGATCCTCCCATATGTCAACCACATACTGTTCAAGATTACATTAATAACCTTAGATTTTTCATATAATGTATAATATTATATTACAAATAAAATAATCAAAATTATTATTAATTATTAAATAAATCATTAATTACGAAGCTTTATGGCATAAATCCCAACACACACATCATGTGGTATGAGAGCATCTTTGGTATCACATCACTAGACCCATTACGGTCACTTTGTAGCTAGTTGATCGGTCAATCACCTACCTTGAAGGAAAGATTGAGGACATCTTGGTGCAAGTCGATAAATTCATCTTCCTGAAGGAAATAATCGAATTAAACCCACAGCGGAAGCATAGGAATCGTCTTTGATTTATTTAGAATTAAACTAAAATACAATGGCTAAGCAATAAATACCTTGAAAATAATATTATGGAGAAGGCACCCAACCTTATCCATATACTATGACCCTTTAGGTTATTTCTTGAACATGATCCTCTCGTATGTCAACCACATACTATTCAAGATTACACTAATAACCTTGGATTTTTCATATAATGAATAATATTATATTACAAATAAAATAATCAAAATTATTATTTATTATTAAATAAATTATTAATTACGAGGCTTTAGGCCATAAATCCCAACAATCTCCCACTTGCACTAAAGCCGGTGAGACATGTATCCTAGGGCATACTCTATACCCAACATGTTCTCCCACTTGCCCTAACAAAGATGAGACATGTCTGGTAATCCTAGACATTCTAGATGACCCTCAAACACTTTAGCATGGAGAGTCTTTTTATATAGATACAAAGAACTGCCGTTAAAAGCCATCTTGGTCACTACCATGATGCTTTCTCTCTCTCGATATGATTCCTTATACATTGGTGTTTTCTAATTTCCTTAATATTAGTCTTTACACCACTATTATCATAATAAAGAGGATAGACTAAATCATATCTGAAACACCTTTCAGATCTTCAAGGAACTATTTGAGTCAGACAAGTCTTTTTGTTGCTTCACAAGCAAAACGATTTAACTTGTATACCATACTCCACTACTTAGGGTAAAATTTGTCCTTATATAGATTTCCTAAATCTTTGTAAGAACCTGTGTATCTTGTAAAGATCAAATCTTTAACTTTATACACAAAAATTTCTCATCATCCATAGATAATTTGAGAAAGTTTTTAATTTTCTACTCAATGGTCATACCATTCGTGTAACTGATATATGCTAACCAATTGTATATTAAATGTTTAGTCTCATTTATGCATATCATATACTCTCAACATTTGAGGTATCTTAGGATATACTTTCTTAGACATAAAAATCAAATATTTGACAACAATTTTGTCAATATAAAATGTTTGAGACAAAGTTAACATTTTGTCCTTAAAATCTTATTTTGGACATGTAAAATATACTGAGTCATTCCAAATCACTTATTTGGAATTGGTTACTTAATCAACGCTTTATGTCAGACATCTTACATCATTCATAATGGGTAAAAATATCACCAACATAAAACATGAGAAAAATCCACTAAGCAATTTATGATTTTCTTGTCTATACAAGCTTCATTAATATTTATCCAAAGTCATAGATTATGATATTTTTATCAAACTTTATATTCACAGATCTAATGGTAAAATTCATTTCATAAATGAACCTTTACTATTTCGCAAACTTTTTGCTTTTGATCTTTGAAAATAAACATATCTGATTGATCTGTGTAGATGCATTATCTAAGATTTCTTTTCATAAAAGAATTCTAAACATTCATTTTTCTTTTTTTATCACATATGCAACAATGAATTAAATAATGCTTACAAACTTCAGTATGGCAACAAGTGAGAAAATCTACTCGCAGTCTACTTTCTCCTATTAGGTATAACCCTTTGCCATTAGTCTCATTTTGCAAGTAATAAGCCTTTAACTTTGTCATCTAACATGACAATTTGGACTTCAATTAAGTCCTTGTAAAGGTTGAGTCATTTCATAACTCTCCCACTACGATGAGGCTTATCAAATTCATGACTGGGATCCATTTGACTTTCAAATATAATTAAATTGTTAACAACTTTTGTTAACTATTTAGTGGCTTCACTTGGAACTAATTTATTAACTTTATATCACCTTATTAAAGGTTTGTAGTCTTTTATTTGACATTTCTTATAAAATTGATATTTGTCATACAAATACCTTATTCATTTTAGGACTACATAAAAGACCACTTTATACTCCTTAGGGGTGACCTACACTTAGGCTTATCTTTGAACATATGCAAGTTTTTTTTTTAGGCATGTGTTCAGCATGTGAGCTTAACATTCCCAAATAGTGAAGTGTTGTAAACTAGCTTTACTACTCTTCTATAATCTTTAAAATTGTCTCGTAGACACTTTTAGAGGGAATCATGTTCACCATGCAATCTCTATTGCATTTCCTAACTGGAGTATGGTAATGGTGTGTAACTCATTACTGATGTGACCATGTCTAACAAGGTCTTGTTTCTCCTCTTGTAGCACAATTTCACAAAATTGTACTTGGTATTATGATAATTAGGATAAAAATCCATTTTCTATCAATTAGTTTTAGTACGTAAGGTTCATGTACTTTCCATTATGATCTGATCATAATATCTTGATAGATTTAATTACCTAATCGATTTTTTTTTTTTTTTATAACTTTAGTCTTAATTTTCTTGAACTTTTCAAAATTTTAGACTTATGTTGTATTAGGTAAAGATACTTATACCTTGAATGATCATCAACTAGAGTGATGAAATATTCATGACTTTATTTGACTTTTATATTCACCAGACCACTTGGGTCAGAATGTGTAAGCCCAAAGTATTCTTTGGCGTTCTAGCCCTATCTAATAAAGGCCCAATGATTATCTTGCATGAAAGGCAAGATCTACAGATAGGTAAAGTAATTAACTAACTTTTAGAGAATTACTTCTTACTAGTCTTTTCATTCTATTCAAGTTGATGTTAATCAACCTTAACAGCCAAAATCAAGTATCATCTTTTAGGAGAAAACAATGTCTTTCTATTTTGGATTCTATAATCCTGAATATCTCAGTATTTTGTAGTATAGTATATGTCAACATTTTTAACATATACAAATTGTTCTTATTTTCAGCTGAATGTATTTTCAAACAATTTTGAAAATATAAACTTTCATACTTTAAAGTAATTCATACTATATAAACATTTTTGTAATAAAGTTCGAGAAATTGAATTTCTCTTATGGTTACTAAAAACACCATATTCAGCATTATGTAACAATTTTACTTAATGACATCTTAATGTCTCCCACTACACTAATTGAGATAGGCTTCCTGGTGCTAACTTGTAGAAACGATTCTACATGTTAAGTATTTTCCAAGAATTACATATTAAATGTAATGAAGAATAAATCTTGATAGTAGATCTTTTATCGACTATCTAGGTGGCATTATTTATATTCCACCAAAAATCTAGTAAATCAAATTTACTTTCATTTATATTTTTCTTCTTAGAGGTATTTCAAAAAATTCCTCTTATTATGATTGTCCCACTTAATTTAGGAACTTTTTCCTTTTATATAGCTTCAATCATTTGGTTTCTTTTCTTGGAATTTTGTAATACTTAATCTTCGAGATCATGTAGACATTTTTCTAAATTTAGCTTATGTTAACTTCAACATCTCATATGTTGTTGTCATTTTCTTTATCTTCTAAACTTGACATCTAACATGTCAACTAGGAGAGTACATACAAGCTATCTCGTTTACTTTTGATTCATTAATCATGTGCTTCACGAACAATTCGAATAGCATTAGCAACAGGTTTTGAGAACATTTCTCAATAAAGACAAAAAAATATTTTTCACTACCATTATAGTGTTAATGTTACTTTTCCAAGTAATAAAATTTCTCAATTTTGATTATCAGTAATAAAATTAAAAATTATGAGAGAAACTGACATAATATTGAAATATATATATAATTTAGCATCATGCAAACAATTATCCATTCAATTTTAGCATAGAAATCAAACAATTTGAAAAAATGAACCCTATAAATAATTTCTAATGCTATGGTACTTTAGTGAGTTAGAACAAGTGCCGCTGTAGGGTAGGTCAAGTATTCCTTCACTAAACTGAGACAATCTCAACCAAGTATTATACCAGAATAACTCTTATTCCTATAATATTTAGTTACCATTAGTTTGGTCAAGGACATCATTAACAACCTTAATAAGCCCTTTGTAAGTGTGACCCATCATTTTAGATCCCGTAGTTTTATCCCAACAAGTGCCGTCGTAGGGTAGGTCAAGTATTGGAAACAAAACTACAATTTTATCCTTCTCAGGAGTTCACCTTGATATTGACCCATGCAAACACCTTTCGTAGGGGGACGGTCCAAAAGCAGCCACGAGGCCCCGCATGAATCTCACGATGTGAACCAATGATGGAGACCGTAGGATATGTTGACACATTTCCTTCTCCCACTTACTATAATACTTTCTCAAAAGATTCACCCTGATATTGATCCATGCAAACACCTTCCGTAGGGAGGACGGTCCAAAAGCCGCCACGAGGCGCCACATGAATCTCACATTGTGAATCAATAATAGAGACCGTTGGATTTTGACATGTGTCATTCTCCCACTAAGTATTTTGAAATAGGGTTTTCTCTTACTCAGACAAATTAGGCTAATCTCATTTATCTAAGTTCCTCAATCTACCTTTCATAACCCTTATGTTGTTAGATTGATTTTAATGTGAATTACTAAGTTTTTAAACTATTTAAAAATAATAATAACATTATGAGCATGCTTAGTGAAAATAAATAAAATTTGACTAATTCAACTCCCAGGTCGGTTCTCAGTTAGAGGTGTTCCCTTTCGGTCAACTTAAATACCCCAGTCTAGACAGAACCTTCCATAGACAGAGTTCCCTTATAGTCAATTTTTATTTCAAATTCATTAATATTTAATTAACTATTAATTACTAGATTAATGAACCTAAGTGAATTTAAACAATGTTTTTAATCCTATTAAAAATTAATTCACTTGGATAATCTTAAATTCTACCATTTTAAACCCTTTTAAAATAAAAGATTATCCTAAATTCTAATCCCATTAGAAACCAATAAAGATAATTTAAATTCAAATTTTAAACTATTTAAAACAAGAATCAACAATATCTTTAATTAAAGGAAACCTATTCTCATTAGAAAATATCCTAATCCTATTAAGAAACAACCTAATCAATTTTAAAATATAACAATTATATTTAAAAATAATTAAGATGCATGATCATGCTTAACCTATGGTGGGATTTTAAATTTAAATGGCATGCTTTATGCAACAATCAAATAATTTAAAAACATACATCTCATGCATAATTAAATTAAAAATAGCAAAATTAACCGGCATATTTGACATATTCTAAGAAATTGAAAATAATTTAAATCCAAGACATATCTTGGTCTTCAATATCTTCCTTGTTTGACTATTCAAATTTAGAGTTTAGAAATCTAAATCTTGTCTTCCTTATACAATTTTAGAAATTTGAAATCCAATTTCAAGTTCAATTGTAATCATATTTCAATCTCTAATTGAAAATCAAATGAAATCTAATTGAAATTTCAAATTCAAAATTCATTGAAATCCAATTTCAATTTCAATTGAATTTCATTGATTTCAATTTTAATTTGAAATTAAAACAGCCGGATCCACGTAAAACATATCTTTTTCAACAATTGAAACACATGATCATTGAATCAAGTTTTTCGTTTCAACCTTTGATCGTCATCACAAGCTATGCTGACCGAACACACTTCAACTGTTTGAAGCCAACACGGCCGCTAATCGACATTAGCTTAATTGGAGCGTTGGCAATAGCTTAAATGAACAACTCCAGCCACCTATTGATTACCATCGTCTTTCACATTCGTTGGCTGAAGGGTAAACTTCTAGTAACTTGAATCAAACATTGGAAGCAGCATATAATTGAATATTAACTTTACAATTCAATCAACATCAAATATAGTTACCAATTGATTCAATTAATTGCATGTAGTGCAAGCTTGTTCAAAACACAGCCACATTATATGTTCTTGAAGATTTCATAAGACTTGAAAATAAAATTTACAAACAACTGTAGCTCTCATGAGTTTTACATTTGATCTAATCAAAACAATTAAAACTAATGTTTAATATGCCAAAACAATCAATTTTGCGAACCTCATATATCACATATATTAAAATTAAAACACCCACCATTACTAAACTTTAATTCTAAATAAATTCTCAAAGATCGCTCTGATACCAATTGAAGGAATGAACTTTTCATCCCGCAGCGGAAGCATTGGATTGTCTTTGATTTATTTAGAATTAAACACAAAATATATAAGGTTAAGCAAAAACTTACATTGAAATAAACATGGAGATTCTTCTGGCGAGTCTTTATCTCCTCCACAAAATCTTCCTTGCTATGACTCTAACAAAAGATCAAGGCTTGTAGGAGTCTCTTGAAAGAAAATCCTCAAGGGATTAAAGAGGAAGAGGTTTAGAGAGAATTCTCTAATTCTCTCTATTTAGGAGATGTGTGTTATGTCAGAATACTTCAACCCAAGGGTTCTATTTATAGAGACCAAGGGAAGATCTTTGCCATTATTAAAATATTATATTTTAATATCTAATATATTAAAATATATCTTTTATTTATTTGAATCTCATTCAAATCTCCTACGATATTTATTTATTTGAATCTTATTCAAATTCTATAAATATCTTTTATTTAATCTATCAAATATATATTAATTATTTTAATATTTAATGTATCAAATACAATAAATATATTTTCCTCTTTTATATTTAATATATCTAATATATTAAATATTAATTTGAACACTTCAAATTAAATATTAAATTTGAACATTTCAAATTTTAATATTTAATGTATCAAATATAATAAATATATTTTCCTCTTTTATATTTAATATATCTAATATATTAAATATTAATTTGAACACTTCAAATTAAATATTAATTTGAACATTTCAAATTTTTCTTTCAACTAAATTGATCTTTTAGTGTTACTATGAGCTAGCAAGGGGACCTTATGGACCTACAGATTATAAGCTCCAATGATACAAAATTAATTAATTAAACTCTTTAATTAATTAATTTTCATTCATTAACTATAGGTCACTTCACTATAGACCTAGAGTTGCACTCTTATGCACTGTAGGACAAGTTGTGTCCATAGATATAATCATTACATGCAAGTCGATCATTCACAAGTTGTTCGTAATTACAGCTGGGTCAAAAGTCCGTTTTACCCCTGTAATTACATCTTGCACCTTAAGTACCACTGATCCTCTAATGAACAATATGTTTATAATCTAATTATAAACTAAGTCCCTCTCGGGCCAATGAGAGGGTGGGGCCCCATTGTTCAAGTCCCGAAATCAGCACTTAAGGGAACTACTCATCTGCTTACCCTATATGGGAAGGAGTGAATTCCATCTTGTGAGATTATGTTCCCAGCTCCCTATTTGGTCAAGTCCCCAAAATGGTAGGCATATTGAATCGGCTACAAAAGCCACTCTCACCCATGCAAATCAAAGGACAAGCCCTCACAGATAGGAGTTCATAACTCACTCAGGATTAAGATCGAGTCGCATATGATCATCCTGATGAAATATTAATCTTCTCAATTAACGGATTTATAAAGAGAGATTAAATATTTCGTGGTCCAGTCTTATACAAACTCATTGTATAAGATACCCCCACTCACATGTCTCTACATGAATGATTTGGATCAAATCATTTGTAACTATTACAAAGTGGGCCGTATCAATAGTGTTACCAGGATAAGGCACCCAACCTTATCCATATACTATGACCCTTTAGGTTATTTCTTGAACATGATCCTCTCGTATGTCAACCACATACTGTTCAAAATTACACTAATAACTTTGGATTTTTCATATAATGGATAATATTATATTGCAAATAAAATAATCAAAATTATTATTTATTATTAAATAAATTATTAATTACGAGGCTTTAGGGCATAAATCCCAACAATATAATCACTACATGCAAGTCGATCATTCACGAGTTGTTCGTAATTACAGATGGGTCAAAAGTCTGTTTTATCCCTATAATTACATCTTGCACCTTAAGTACCACTAATCCTCTAATGAACAATTTGTTTATGATCCAACCACAAACTAAGACCCTTTCAGGCCAGTGAGAGGGTGGGGTCTCATTGTTCAAGTCTCGAAATTAGTACTTAAGGAAACTACTCATCTACTTACCTTATATGAGAAGGAGTGAATTCCATCTTGTAAGATTATATTCCCAGTTCCTTATTTGGTCAAGTCCCCAAGATGGTAGGCTTATTGAATCGACTACAAAAGCCTTCCACCCATGCAAATCAAATAACAAGCCCTCACAGACAAGAGTTCATAACTCATTCAAGATTAAGATCGAGTCGCATATGATCATCATGATGAAAAATTAATCTTCTCAATTAACGGATTTATAAAGAGAGAATAAATATTTCGTGGTCCATTCTTATACAAATTCATTATATAAGATACCCCCACTCACATGTCTCCACATGAACGATTTGGATCAAATCATTTGTAATTATTACAAAATGGGTCGTATCAATAGCATTACCAAGATAAGACACTCAACCTTATCCATATACTATGATCCTTTACGTTATTTCTTGATCATGATCCTCCCATATGTCAACCACATACTGTTCAAGATTACATTAATAACCTTAGATTTTTCATATAATGTATAATATTATATTACAAATAAAATAATCAAAATTATTATTAATTATTAAATAAATCATTAATTACGAAGCTTTATGGCATAAATCCCAACACACACATCATGTGGTATGAGAGCATCTTTGGTATCACATCACTAGACCCATTACGGTCACTTTGTAGCTAGTTGATCGGTCAATCACCTACCTTGAAGGAAAGATTGAGGACATCTTGGTGCAAGTCGATAAATTCATCTTCCTGAAGGAAATAATCGAATTAAACCCACAGCGGAAGCATAGGAATCGTCTTTGATTTATTTAGAATTAAACTAAAATACAATGGCTAAGCAATAAATACCTTGAAAATAATATTATGGAGAATATTCTGGCGGATCTTTATCTCTTCCACAAAGTTTTCCTAGCTATGACTCGAACATAGGACCAAGGCTTGTGGGAGCCTCTTGAAAGAAAATCTCCAAGGAATTGGAGAGGAAAAGGTCTAGAGAGAATTAGAGAATTCTCTCTATTGAGGAGATGTGTATTGTGTAGAATGGCTCAACCCAATGGTCTTATTTATAGTGACCAAGGGAAAATCTTTGCCATAATTAAAATATTATATTTTAATATCTAATATATTAAAATATATCTTGTATTTATTTGAATCTCATTCAAATCTCTTACGATATTTATTTATTTGAATCTTATTCAAATTCTATAAATATCTTTTATTTAATATATCAAATATACATTAATTATTTTAATATTTAATGTATCAAATACAATAAATATATTTTTCTCTTTTATATTTAATATATCTAATATATTAAATATTAATTTGAACACTTCAAATTAAATATTAAATTTGAACATTTCAAATTTTAATATTTAATGTATCAAATACAATAAATATATTTTCCTCTTTTATATTAAATATTAATTTGAACACTTCAATTTAATATTAATTTGAACATTTCAAAATTTTCTTTCAACTAAATTGATCTTTTAGTGTTACTATGAGCTAGCAAGGGGACCTTCTGGACCTACAGATTATAAGCTCCAATGATACAAAATTAATTAATTAAACTCTTTAATTAATTAATTTTCATTCATTAACTATAGGTCACCCCACTATAGACCTAGAGTTGCACTCTTATGCACTGTAGGACAAGTTGTGTCCATAGATATAATCATTACATGCAAGTCGATCATTCACGAGTTGTTCGTAATTATAGCTGGGTCAAAAGTCCGTTTGACCCCTATAATTACATCTTGCACCTTAAGTACCACTGATCCTCTAATGAACAATATGTTTATAATCTAATTATAAACTAAGTCCCTCTCGGGCCAATGAGAGGGTGGGGCCCCATTGTTCATGTCCCGAAATCAGCACTTAAGGAAACTACTTATCTACTTACCCTATATGGGAATGAGCGAATTCCATCTTGTGAGATTATGTTCTCAGCTCCCTATTTGGTCAAGTCCCCAAAATAGTAGGCATATTGAATTACAAAAGCCACTCTCACCCATGCAAATCAAAAGACAAGCCCTCACAGGCAGGAGTTCATAACTCACTCAGGATTAAGATCGAGTCGCATATGATCATCCTGATGAAATATTAATCTTCTCAATTAACGGATTTATAAAGAGATTAAATATTTCATGGTCCAGTCTTATACAAACTCATTGTATAAGATACCCCCACTCACATGTCTCTACATGAATGATTTGGATCAAATCATTTGTAACTATTACAAAGTGGGTCGTATCAATAGTGTTACCAGGATAAGACACTCAACCTTATCCATATACTATGACCCTTTAGGTTATTTCTTCAACATGATTCTCGTATGTCAACCACATACTGCTCAAGATTACACTAATAACCTTGGATTTTTCATAAATGGATAATATTATATTGCAAATAAAATAATCAAAATTATTATTTATTAAATAAATTATTAATTACGAGGCTTTAGGGCATAAATCCCAACAATCTCCCACTTGCACTAAAGCCGGCGAGACATGTATCTTAGGGCATACTCTATACCCAACATGTTCTCCCACTTGCCCTAGCAAAGATGAGACATGTCTCTTAATCCTAGACATTCTAGGTGACGCTCAAACACTTTAGCTTGAAGAGTCTCTTTATATAGATCCAAAGGACTGCCATTAAAAAGCCATCTTAGTCACTACCATGATGCTTTCTCTCTCTCGATATGATTCCCTATACGTTGGTGTTTTATATTTTCCTTAATATTAGTCTTTACACCACTATTATCATAATAAAGAGGATAGACTAAATCATATATGAAACACCTTTTAGATCTTCAAGGAACTATTTGAGTCATACAAGTCCTTTTGTTACTTCATAAGCAAAACAATTTAACTTGTATACCATACTCCACCACCTAAGGTAACATTTATCTTTACATAGATTTCCTAAATCTCTTGTAAAAACCTGTGTATCTTGTAAATATCAAATCTTTAACTCCATACACAAAAATTTCTCATCATCCATAGATAATTTGAGAAAGTTTTTAATTTTCTACTCAATGGTCATACCATTCGTTTAACTTATATATGTTAACCAATTGTATATTAAATGTTCAGTCTCATTTATGCATATCATATACTCTAAACATTTGAGGTGTCTTAGGATACACTTCCTTAGACATAAATATCAAATATTTGACAACAATTTTGTCAATATAAAATGTTTGAGACAAAGTTAACATTTTGTCCTTAAAATCTTCATTTTGGACATATAAAATATACTAAGTCATTCCAAATCACTTATTTAGAATTGGTTACTTAATCAACGTTTTATGTTAGACATCTTACATCATTCATAATGGGTAAAAATATCACCAACATAAAACATGAGAAAAATCTACTAAGCAATTAATGATTTTCTTGTCTATACAAGCTTCATTAATATTTATCCAAAGTCATAAATTTTGATACTTTTATCAAACCTTATATTCACAGATCTAATGGTAAAATTCATTTTATAAATGAACATTTACTATTTCGCAAACCTTTATTCTTTTGATCTTTGAAAATAAACCTCTTTGATTTGTGTAGATGCATTATCTAAGATTTCTTTTCATAAAAGAATTCTAAACATTCATTTTTCATATCTCATATGCAACAATGAATTATATAATGCTTACAGACTTTAGTATGGCAATAAGTGAGAAAATTTACTCACAGTCTACTTTCTCCTATTAGGTTTAACCTTTTGCCATTAGTCTCACTTTGCAGGTAATAAGCCTTCAACTTTGTCATCTAACATGACAATTTGGGCTTCAATTAAGTCCTTGTAAAAGTTGAGTCATCTCATAACTCTCCCACTACGATGAGGCTTATCCAATTCATGACTAGGATCCATTTGACTTTCAAATATAATTAAATTGTTAACAACTTTTGTTAACTATTTAGTGGCTTCACTTGGAACCAATTTATTAACACTATCTCACCTTATTAAAGGTTTGTAGTCTTTTATTTGACATTTCTTATAAAAATGATATTTGTCATACAAATACCTTATTTGTTTTATGACTACATAAAAGACCACTTTATACTCCTTAGGGGTGGCCTACAGTTAGGCTTATCTTTGAACATATACAAGCTTTTTAGGCTTGTGTTCAGAATGTGAGCTTAACATTCCCAAATGGTGAAGTGTTGTAAACCAGTTTTACTACTCTTCTATAATCTTTAAAATTGGCTCGTAGACACTTTTAGAGGGAATCATGTTCACCATACAATCTATATTGCATTTCCTAACTGGAGTATGGTAATGGTGTGTAACTCATTACTGATGTGACCATGTCTAACAAGGTCCTGTTTCTCCTCTTTTGGCACAATTTCACAAAATTGTACTTGGTATTAAGATAATTGGAATAAAAATCTATTTTCTATCAATTAGTTTTAGTACGTAAGGTTCATGTACTTTCTATGATGATCTGATCATAATATCTTGATAGATTTAATTACCTAATCGTTTTTTTTTTAACTTTAGTCTTAATTTTCTTGAACTTTTCAAAAATTTAGACTTATGTTGTATTAGGTAAAAATACTTATACCTTGAATGATCATCAACTAGAGTGATTAAATATTCATGACTTTAGTTGACTTTTACATTCACCAGACCACTTGGGTCAGAATGTGTAAGCCCAAAGTTTTCTTTGGCGTTCTAGCCCTATCTAATAAAGGCCCAATGATTATCTTGCATGAAATGCAAGATCTACAGACAGGTAAAGTAATTAACTAACTTTTTAGAGAATTACGTCTTACTAGTCTTTTCATTCTATTCAAGTTGATGTTAATCAACCTTAACAGCCAAAATCAAGTATCATCTTTTAGGAGAAAACAATGTCTTTTTATTTTGGATTCTATAATCCTGAATATCTCAGCATTTTGTAGTATAGTATATGTCAACATTTTTAACATATACAAATTGTTTTTATTTTCAGCTGAATGTATTTTCAAACAATTTTGAAAATATAAACTTTCATACTTCAAAATAATTCATACTATATGAACATTTTTGTAATAAAGTTCGAGAAATTGAATTTCTCTTATGGTTACTAAAAACACCATGTTCAGCATTATGTAACAATTTTTACTTAATGACATTTTAATGTCTCCCACTATACTAATTGAAATAGGCTTCCTGGTGCTAACTTGTAGAAACTATTGTACATGTTAAGTATTTTCCAAGAATTACATATTAAATGTAATGAAGAATAAATCTTGATAATAGATCTTATGTCGACTATCTAGGTGGCATTATTTATATTTCACCAAACATTTAGTAAATCAAATTTACTTTCATTTATATTTTCTTCCTAGAGGTATTTCAAAAATTCCTCTTATTATGATTGTCCTAGCTAATTAAGGAACTATTTCCTTTTATATACCTTCAATCATTTGGTTTCTTTTCTTGGAATTTTGTAATACTTAAATTTGAGATCATTTAGACAATTTTCTAAATTTAGCTTATGTTAACATCAACATCTCATATGTTGTTGTCAATTTTTTTTATCTTCTAAACTTAACATCTAACATGTCAACTAGGAGAATACGGGCAAGCTATCTCTTTTACTTTTGATTCATTAATCATGTACTTCATGAACAATTCGAATAGCATTAGCAACAAGTTTTGAGAATATTTCTCAATAAAGACAAATTCAAAATTTTGCACTACCATTATAGTGTTAATGTTATTTTTCCAAGTAATAAAATTTCTAAATTTTGACTTATCAGTAATAAAATTAAAAATTATGAGAGAAACTGACATAATATAGAAATATATATATAATTTAACATCATGCAAACAATTATCCATTCAATTTTAGCATAGAAATCAAATAATTTGAAAAATGAACCCTATAAATAATTTCTAATGCTATGGTACTTTAGTGAGTTAGAACAAGTGCCGCCATAGGGTAGGTCAAGTATTCCTTCACTAAATTGAGACAATCTCAACCAAGTATTACACCAGAATAACTCTTATTCCTATAATATTTAGTTACCATTAGTTTGGTCAATGACATCATTAACAACTTTAATGAGCCATTTGTAAGTATGACCCATTATTTTAGATCCCGTAGTTTTATCCCAACAACTACCGCCGTAGGGTAGGTCAAGTATTGGAAACAAAACTACAATCCTATTCTTCTTAGGAGTTCACCCTGATATTGACTCATGCAAACACCTTCCGTAGGGGGACGGTCCAAAAGCCACCACGAGGCCCCGCATGAATCTCACGATGTGAACCAATGATGGAGACCGTAGGATATGTTGACACATTTCCTTCTCCCACATACTATTTTGAAAAAGGGTTTTCTCTTACTTAGACAAATTAGGCTAATCTCATTTATCTAAGTTCCTCAATCTACCTTTCATAACCCTTATGTTGTTAGATTGATTTTAATGTGAATTACTAAGTTTTTAAACTTTTTTTTTAAACAAAAATAATCACATTATGAGCATGCTTAGTGAAATTAAATAAAATTTGACTAATTCAACTCCTAGGTCGGTTCCCAGTTAGAGGTGTTCCCTTTCGGTCAGCTTAAATACCCCAGTCTAGACAGAACCTTCCATAGACAGAGTTCCATTATAGTCAATTTTTATTTTCAAATCATTAATCTTTAATTAACTATTAATTATTAGATTAATGAACATAAATATTTTCAATCTTATTAAAAAAAATAATTCACTTGGATAGTCTTAAAAATCCATCATTTTAAACCCTTTAAATTAAAAGATAATCCTTGATATTTTATTCTAATTCTATTAGAAAAATAGAAGATAAATTAAATTCAAAACTTAAACTATGGATAATCTTGAAATTATATCATTTTAAACCATTTAAAACTAAATTAAAAGATTATCCTAAATTCTAACAAATAAAGATATATTAAATTCAAATTTTAAACTATTTAAAGCATGAATTAGAAATATCTTTATTTTAAGGAAATCCTAATTCTATTAGGAAAAACATGCATTCTAATTAAGAAAGCAATCCTAATTTAATTTTCCAATCAATTTCTAAATATAACAATTGTAGCTAAAGATATGGAAAATTTAAACTAATTAAGAAAACATCTTATCTCTATTAGGAAACAACCTAACAAAAAATTCAAATATAACAATTATATCAAAGATAAGATAAGATGCATGATCATGCTTAACCTATGATGAGATTTTAATTTAAATGGCATACTTTATGCAACAACAAACAATTTAAAACATACATCTCATGTATAATTAAATTAATAACTAGCAAAATTGACCGGCATATTTGGCATATCCTAGAAAATTGAAAACAATTTAAATTATAATAATTTAAATCCAAGACATATCTTGGTCTTCAAAATTCCATCCTTAGAATAGGTTTAAAAAAAAAACAGCCACATCTTAAAAAATTTCCACAAATTTCTCCAACTCAATGATCAATTATCCAATTTCAATTTCAATTTTTATTCATATTTCAATCTCCAATTGAAATACAAATGAAATTTAATTGAAATTTCATTGAAATCGTATTTCAATTTCAATTGAATTCCATTGATTTCAATTTTAATTTGAAATTAAACTTGCTAGACCCACATAAATCATATCTTCACTTGGTCATACACAACATCTCTGTGAGTTCACTACCCTTGGCTGAAGGTGAAATTTGGGCTTCCAAATTTGGGTTTTCACAAGCCCACTCTATTGAATAACTTGTGAACCACATGGGTTTAAACTTACTACCAGCAATAACTTCAACATCCACCGCTTGAACAAATTCAACGTCAATGTTTACAGTAGCATCCTCGATTTTGATTGAACATTCTTCACTGAATTAGTTTTGAAATTGCCACATGAATTAAATTTCTGGATTAAATCCAATGTTCTTCTCAAATTCAAAACTTTCTAAACAATGTATAATACGTAGGTTGCCGACAACAAATTCGTTGAAGAACTTTCAAATACAAAAATAAATCCTAAATTCTAATGAATTTTTACCACTGATCTAATTAAGACAATAAATCTAATGCCACACAAATATGCCTAATAGTCAATTTGCACAACTATATATAACATATATGAACAAAATTAAAATACCAACCATGCAAAATTTTAATTCTAAATAAAAATCAAAGTAGACTCTGATACCAATTGAAGGGAATAATTGAATTAAACCCATAGCGGAAGCATAGGAATTGTCTTTGATTTATTTAGAATTAAACTAAAATACAATGGTTAAGCAATAAATACCTTAAAAATAATATTATGGAGAATATTCTGGCGGATATTTATCTCTTCCACAAAGTCTTCCTAGCTATGACTCGAACACAAGACCAAGGCTTGTGGGAGCCTCTTGAAAGAAAATCTCCAAGGAATTGGAGAGGAAGAGGTCTAGAGAGAATGATCTAATTCTCTCTATTGAGGAGATGTGTATTGTGTAGAATGGCTCAACCCAATTGTCGTATTTATAGTGACCAAGGGAAAATCTTTTCCATAATTAAAATATTATATTTTAATATCTAATATATTAAAATATATCTTGTATTTATTTGAATCTCATTCAAATCTCCTACGATATTTATTTATTTGAATCTTATTCAAATTCTATAAATATCTTTTATTTAATATATCAAATATACATTAATTATTTTAATATTTAATGTATCAAATACAATAAATATATTTTCCTCTTTTATATTTAATATATCTAATATATTAAATATTAATTTGAACACTTCAAATTAAATATTAAATTTGAACATTTCAATTTTTTAATATTTAATGTATCAAATACAATAAATATATTTTCCTCTTTTATTAATTTGAACATTTCAAAATTTTCTTTCAACTAAATTGATCTTTTAGTGTTACTATGAGCTAGCAATGGGACCTTATGGACCTACAGATTATAAGTTCCAATGATACAAAATTAATTAATTAAACTCTTTAATTAATTAATTTTCATTCATTAACTGTAGGTCACTCCACTATAGACCTAAAGTTGCACTCTTATGCACTGTAGGACAAGTTGTGTCTATAGATATAATCATTACATGCAAGTCGATCCTTCACGAGTTGTTCGTAATTATAGCTGGGTCAAAAGTCCGTTTTACCCCTATAATTACATCTTGCACCTTAAGTACCATTGATCCTCTAATGAACAATATGTTTATAATCTAATTATAAACTAAGTCTTTCTCGGGCCAATGAGAGGGTGGGGCCCCATTGTTCAAGTCCCGAAATCAACACTTAAGGAAACTACTCATCTACTTACCCTATATGGGAAGGAGCGAATTCCATCTTGTGAGATTATGTTCTCAGTTCCCTATTTGGTCAAGTCCCCAAAATAGTAGGCATATTGAATCGGCTACAAAAGCCACTCTCACCCATGCAAATCAAAGGACAAGCCCTCACAGGAAGGAGTTCATAACTCACTCAGGATTAAGATCGAGTCGCATATGATCATCCTGATGAAATATTAATCTTCTCAATTAACGGATTTATAAAGAGATATTAAATATTTCGTGGTCCAGTCTTATACAAACTCATTGTATAAGATACCCCCACTCACATGTCTCCACATGAATGATTTGGATCAAATCATTTGTAACTATTACAAAGTGGGTCGTATCAATAGTGTTACCAGGATAAGGCACCTAACCTTATCCATATACTATGACCATTTAGGTTATTTCTTGAACATGATCCTCGTATGTCAACCACATACTGTTCAAGATTACACTAATAACCTTAGATTTTTCATATAATGGATAATATTATATTGCAGATAAAATAATCAAAATTATTATTTATTATTAAATAAATTATTAATTACGAGGCTTTAGGGCATAAATCCCAACACTTCCTAGTTAATTTTATAATTTTAGACTATGAGGCCGATAAAGACGTTCCTATCATTCTAGGGAAGCCTTTCTTGGCAACAAGGAGAACCTTGATAGATATCCAAAAGGAGAGCTCACAATGAGGATAGATGATCAAGAGGTGAAGTTCAACATTTTTATGTAAAGAAGTACCCAACTAATAGTGATGAGTGTTCTGTTATCCAAGTTCTTGAAAAGTCAAATGAAGATTAGTTTAAGGAGGCTAATAAGAATGAACATAATCAGGAAGTTGGGAAAAATTCAAAGGAAGAAAATGATTGGGAAGACAATGTGGAGGAGTAAAGGAAAAGTTCTTGTGAGATCTTCAGCTCGAGGAAAACCTTTATTCATTAGAATTAGAAAATAGGAAGACTTCACCTATGCAACCCTTTAATTCATTGAAATTGCTTCAGCAACCTGAGATTAGAAATTCTATCCTTGATGAGCAGCTATTTACAGTAGCTCACATCAAGGAAGTAGAAAAACTTTGGCATGCTGAACTTGCCAACTACCTTGCTTCTGGAGTTTTGCTCCCTAGTTTATCAAAACAACAGTTGAAAGAGTTTTTCCATGAGGTGGAGTTTTATTTCTAGGATGATCCATTTGTGATTAGATAGTGTGTTGATAAAGATGGGAGAGAGTTTAAAGTTAATGGTTAGAGGATAAAGCATTATTGGGGGGAGAAAATTCAGCGAAAGTTAGCCTGTCTGCAATTATCAGAAAGTTGATCAAGTAGAAGTTTTAAGGGAGCAAAGGAGTTAATTGAGAAATTAATTATGCTCCCTAAGATGGTTTGTTGTTTGTCTTTAGTTTCCTTTTCGTTTTGTTTTATTTTTGCTGGAGATGTTTTCTTTTAGTTTTTTTTGTTAAAAAAACAGAGGGAAGAGACGATTGAATTGACAATTTAAGGGTATTAAATGCTCTATTAAAGTAGGTAGAAGAGGATGTGACAAATTGAAGTAAAAGAGGAAAATCCACTTAATTCAAGAGATGTTGGCTTAATCTCTCTACCTTCTATCTGTTTAAGTTTGTTGTTGGTCATATTATATATTTTTTATTAGTTTTGTCAGTCGTTTTTGCTTGTTTCTTTAACTTTTTTCTTAGGGCTATTAGAGAAAGAGAACTTGGGAAGGAAAAAATCATCTACTTGTCCTATGTTTGTGAATGAATGAACATATTAATGTTGGTTTCACACTACTGTAATTGCAAAAAGAAAAAATGATTGTTTTTTATGATATATGTTTCAAGTTTGCTCTCTTAAAAGAAGTGCACAATGTGGATCAATGCTTTTTCCTAGTGAAATTTTGTTCTATTATTGTGTTATCTCTGTTACATGACGGTTGTTGGACTAAGGTTGCTGACTATGCTAGATGAATGTAATTATTTTACCAGTTCAGTCAGGGTTGATTGTGTCTCCAATTTCATTACTCTTTTGCACAGTAAGTCTTAGTGCCCAAATGGTTCCTTTAGAACCAACCTTTGTACAGTTAGGCTTTTAGGAGAGCTCACTCTATGAACCAACCATTTAGCGAGCTTAACTTTTCCACTTTAATCCTAGCTTTTGTGCAAAATAAGTTTAGGGGTTCACAACCATTCTCACTCATTGGGGACAATAAGCAGTTTAAGTTTGGGGTTGAGATGCTACCTCTGTTAAAAAAAAAAGAAAGAAAGAGAAAAAATAATAAAAATATCTACCTCTCAAAGAGTATTTCTTTTTTTCCAAAGATGCATTTCTCTCCCTTTTAAAAGAGATATTCCTTTTTTCTAGGTAAGCCTAGTAACCAAGGGCATTTATGATACTCATAGTTTGCCTTTGTGTCAAAAATTGACTTAAGAAAAGAGAGTTCTCTTTGAAAAAAAAAATGAAAAATAAGGGGTGAGTGTTTTCCTAACAATTACAATCTTCCCAGGTCTTAGGTGAGCTTCATCATAAAATGTTGTCATTCTGAGAAGCAATAGGGAAGTAACAAGAGGGCAAATCTTAATCATTGGATGGAAAACTGAGTGTTACTCCCTTTAGGTGATGAGTCTTGAAGTTAGGGTACACTTCATCATTAAATGTTGTCATTCCAAGAATAAGGGCTCTAACCTTAGGGAAACTTTGAAAGACAAAAAATAAAAGAGTTCTTAATAAAAAGCTAGGATTTAATAAGTTAGGTGAGTTAGATCTTGGTTGTTGGATTGCACAGTGAGCTTGAGGATTTGAGCACTGGTTGTGTGAAGAATTAAGGGTAAAAAAAATCCAGTTGAGCAATAGGCATGTGCAAAATAGTGATGAAATTAGTAGCATGGATAAGCTAAGTGAGAAGCTAAAATATCAGGACAGCAAATATTATGTTGGAGAGTCCATCAATCTTGGAGGAGAAATTTGTGAATTTGATAAGTCCATCAATCTTGAAAGAGCAATTTGTGAATTTGATAATGTGATTGAGATACTATGTATAGCAGAACATATTAATTCTCTAGCTTAAGTAGTTTTGATATGCAAGTTGATAGATTTAAAGGGACTTTCTACGAGTTTGGGGATGAGTAATAGTTCAAGTTTGGGGGGGTTTGATAACTCTTCAAATGAGAGTTATTAGTTTGTCTTTTATGCCTAAAATATTCTTTATTTGAGTAGAATATTAGTATTTTTATGCTTAAATCCTTAAAATCTACTGTTTATTTGAATAGCTTATTTGGAGATCTTTAATTGTTGTATTTGAGTAATTAGAAGCTATGAAAGCACTAAATTATGCTAATTTGGTGTTGCAAGTTGTGGTTTAAATATTTTGTCAGCAGAATTGTGAGGGTGCATTCTTCCACAAAGAAATTGCAGGAGCAAAATTTCAGCGTTTTGAGTGAATGAATAATAGCAAGTGATACATCACGTGAGAAAGGAATTCATTAATGAGCTAGCGTAAAGTAAAGAAAATCAACGTCATCCATCCAATGAGAAGTCGCCACATGTCTTATTTGACCTTCAGCCCTATAATCACAAAAAGAAGAGAATATAAAAGTAGCGGCTGCCTTTGAGAGAGGGAGGACCTAATCAGAAAAAGAAATTGAAAAAGAAAGGTTCTTGGACGAAATCGAGAAGGGAGAGAAAGAAATCAAGAAGGAGGAGAAACGAATGGAGGAAGTAGATCGAGGAAGCATCTCTGCAATCTTTCATATATTCTTGGCATCCTTCTATCTATTTTTTCTCTCCTTCTTTCTCTGAATTTCAGTCTGCTGTTTTAGTTTTTTTTTTATGACTTTTCCTTTTAGTTTGTAATATGAACTAATCACCTTAGGGTGAGAATTAGGTATGATCGTATTTAATTAAAGTTGTGATGGTTGAGGCTTCTCTGTTCTTTTCAATCTGATTTTTTAGTGTTTTATTGTTTAAGTTTGGATTTGTCTGGCCAACACACACCAAATATTGTTTTCTTTTGTTTAGGGGAAAATAAGAAGCAACCGATTACTCAAAACCACGTTAGCTCTTTGTATGAGTTATTAGCTAGCTAAGTGGGGAGGTTAGAGATAACAACCAAATTACTACACACTGACATCAACTTAATTTGGTGTAGGTTAATGGGAATTAAATAACAAATTTTTAGAAATCTGGGAGGATTCCATGTTTATTGTTGTGTGGGTTGAGGGAGTAGAGTTCTTGCCTAAGCATTTTATGTTTAGAAAAATATAGAGAGTTCCTAATCTGAACCCGTTTTTATTACCATGTTACAAGTCTCCCTTGCGTTATTTGTTTGAGCATTTTATGTATTTTATTGCATTTCTATTACTTTTATTGTGTTAAAGCATGATTAGATTAGATTATCACTTTATTCTAGTTGTTGAGTTCACTAAAAATTAAGTTTAGCTTAGTAATTTTTCTTGCACTAATCCATAAGGAAACGATAATTTACTGATCATTTGCTGCAATTATTGTGTATATCTACACAACCTTGTGTGAAAATTATTGATTATTTGAACTACACATTGCAAGGCAACAAAAATCTTCAAGCTAGTCTCTAAAAAGTTTTCAATCTTCAAGAAGTCTTCACTCTTCAGGGAGCTAACTCTTAATTTTCTAACTTCGAAACTCTAAAACATAGGGTGACTCTTCTATGTATTGAGATTTCCATGTGTGTTGTGTGGGCTTGATTGACTTTGGACTCATCCATTGGACATGGGTTTATTTGGGCCTAAGTCCAATGTTCCTTAGTGGATTTGGACCTATATTTAGATTTGGTCTAAATCTCCTATAATTATAAAGGGAAATTGTAAGTAATATCTAAAAAAAATTAATCATTAATGAAAAATAGCTAAATAATTTCAAAATTGCGAGTATGACTACCGTACTTTTAGGAACGGTTGGTAATAATATTGATTTCCCAAGATGCCCTTGGTATATCTTCGTATTTACAGCCATGCCACGTATTTACAGCCTTCCAGCAACTGTCAGATTCTGTTTTGAAAAAAAAATTCAACCATCTCTAATCGAAATTGGCTTACATTTTCCTAAATTATGGATTTTTAAATTGGTTGGATTCCTTTTTAATTCTCAAATGTATCAATTTTCAAATTTCCTAGATTTTGTTTCAAGTCATTTTCAAATTGTCTACTTTTACTCTAATCTAAGATATTAGTCACAATTTTTTATTTTTGTTATCAACTCAACTGGATGTTTGTTACAACAACAAAAAAAAAAAATCCAAACATATCAACAAACATATCTATTGGTTGCTTATAAAAAAAATTATTAAAAAAAAAAACTCTTCCATGCATCTTTTATGTCAAACATATCTCCACTAGATTTTTGTTTGCAAAATATGAATTAGATTTACTTTTAAATATATTTCCTCTCTTTCATTAGTTTCCTTAGACCCTTGACTGTCACCTGAGGTACCCAGATCAAATTCTCATCAAGTTCATGAGTCTCTTGCTGAGAGTGTTAGTTCTTAGGAAACTTGGCCTATTGGTAATGGAGTAATGGGGAAGAAGATGGAAAAGGAAAAGTCATATAATGACTTTGTTGACAAATAATTATCATCTTTCCTAGTGTGGATGAAAGCAAAAAACGAAAAAGTCAGGAGAATCACCAAAAAGAAATGAAGTTCATCGCGGCTTATCAAAGAACCAAGTGAAATAGTGAGTTGACTCAACCACTGAAACCAGAAAATCAATTGAAAGAGACAATTGGGTGATAGAATTGAGGTAATCGTCGAAAAAATGCATCACTTACTGGAAGATTTTCTAGAAAATTTGAACAATGGACTTCGGATTATTATTGATGGAAATGGTAGTGCACAACAGAGAGATGATATTTTTATTTTGCAAAAATTATGTTCTGCAACCAAGTTGATTGAAAAAAAACCAAGTATTTACTTTTGTAAAGTCAACATCTAACATTTTACATATATATATGTGTATATTTTGTATATACAACATGTATTTACTATTATATACCATGTTCATTGTCAATGACCTATACTTTAACAAGTGTCTAATAGGTTTTTGAAGAAATGTCTATTATATACAATATGTATTTACTATTATATATACCACATTCATTGTCAGCGACTCATATTTTTTAGAAGTGTCTAACATGTATGATATGAAGAAGTGTCTATTATATACAACATGTATTTACTATTATATACCATATTTTATGGTGTTCAATAGTTGTAATAGTTGTACTTATTTAACAAATTATCGATTTTTTTATCAGTATTGACCTCATAGGGGTTTCTGTAAGTGTTTTATTCGTTGTTTAGTTGTAATTTTTACAAGCATCCACACCAACAACGGTTTTGAATTGGAATCACAAATAATTATGTATTTTTATCAATCACATAGATTTTTATTTGAATTAAACTAATCTTCCTTGATGCACTCCCTTTTCGTAGCCTTTTCTGTAAATTTTTATTTGAATTAAACTAACAACACTCCCATTTAGTAGCCTTTTTTTTTAATCACAAGTTTTTTAGTTGTAATTTTCTCTCCTTAATGCATTTCTTTTTGTTAGTCACTCTTTTAGGTAGAATAAACTCATAAATATCTAGCGGGGGTATTTTCGTCATAATGCAATTAGTAGAAATTAGTTAAAACCAATTTTAGTCATATTTACAAATTAAAACTTGTTTAGACATTTTTCAAGTTGGAAGGTTAAATTTTTGTTGCCCCAATTGTAAAAGCCTTTGACTAACCCACTTCATCAGTTTTTATTCGTGCAATTTAAGAATTAGATTGACAAACACGTGCAACCATAAAATAATTTTGTCATCATTGATTATTTTCATAATTCATTACAAGAGAGAGTCCTTTATATATTCCAAATCTTATTTTAGAATCATAGATGAATAGAAAAGACAAATTTTAAAAATGTCATAATCATCCATTTGAATTATTCAAAATTTGAATACAACTCTTTTAGCTTTCTATGTTTGAAAATCAAAGTTCTGACGGGAAAAATGATGCAATTAATAGTTAATATTCAATTTAGTAAAGTTTGAAATTTTGATTGCTTTTAAGATAAGGAAAAAAAAAACAATATATTATGCTTGCAAACTTTTCATGAAATGTAACTATCAAAATAATTACTATATTGGAGGAAATGATTATCTTGCGAATTCAAATTCATAGCTTGGTGGTGGCTATACATTTTTTTTTACCCTGGCTAAAAAAATTTACCTTCTTACTTGCACAATGGATCAATTTCTAGGTGAGATAGGTACTATTACCGATGAAGTTACCATAAAATTTTTACCTTTTGCATGCTCAATGGGTAAATTCTAGGGGTAGGGAGGGATATCTATATATCTAATTATCTATTTTAGGTTAAATATCTATTATGATTTTATGAAATAAATTTTCAATGAAGTCCATACTATTACTAAACCAAAAAATGAAGATGTAAAAAATGTTAAATAATATATATATATATATTTTGAAACTATTAAATAATATTTGTTCTTTTTTCTTTTTGAGGTTAAATAATATTTGTTCATGGGGTGAGCAATTGAGGATTTAGCTTTTAATCCATTTAAAACTGGGTAGGTTTTTACCAATGAAATCGTGTGAAATAGGCGGGTTTCAATTTTATGTGGTCAGATCTACGTTATTAAACTAAAAGATGAATTGACGCCCATCTCGTTATTTATTTATTTTTATACAAAATAAATAATAAATTTCAATAATGAATTTTAACCTTTAAGTAATATGATAGGCTTCACTGGAAAGATTTAATGTATAATTAATAAAATAGAAAATTTGAAGTGATTTTACCTAAAATTTACCACTTCATGCTTAGTGTATAAAAGGTAAAATACATTTTTCTCCCTAAAATTTGAATAGTTTTCATTTGGTACTTGAGTTTTCAAAACTAACACTTTTGATTATAGATATTTAAATTTAGTTTCTATTTAGTCTATAAAATTTTAAAAGTAACATTTTTGATCTCCGAAGTTTGAATTTGATTTTTAATTGGTCCCTAAACTTTAAAATTAGATTTTACATGGTTCCTACATAGAGTTGATTGGACTTTGCTCATATATATTTTTTAAATGAGTTTTTTTTTTTTTTTTTTTTTTTTTACTTTTTATACTCAATGAGCAATTAGAAACCAATTTCAAACTTCAATTACTGATTAGAAATCAAATTTAAATCTTTAGGACCAAACACATGTCACTTTTGAAACTTCAAAGGTCAAATAGAAACTAAATTCAATTCTCAATGACTAAAAGTGTTAGTTTCGAAGTTTCAATGACCAAAAGTGTATTTTACCTTGGTAAATGTAAGAGAGATTAGAAAATAGCTAGAGAGAGAGAGTTACTAACTTACCTTTACAATTCAAAGACAACTTCTAGAATTTACTTTTACAAATTCAAATATAAAGAGCGGTCAATTTGGGGAAAAAGAAAGTTTTCACACTTCAATAAAGTTGATAACTACATTAAAGTCAATAGAAGGGAAAGAGAAACACAGCTCAATTTGAATTTGAATTTAAATTCACTACACTTTTAAAACATTGTACTTGGCAACAATTAAAAAGTGAATTTGGCTACTTATTAGGAGGATATGGTCAACAATTAGAATTATTTAATTAATTATATATATATATTGGCAACAATTAAAAAGTGAATTTGGCTACTTATTAGGAGGATATGGTCAACAATTAGAATTATTTAATTAATTAATTAATTATATATATATATTCTAGAAGTATACCAGCTTTTAATTTTAATATTTTAATATATTTTGTAGCATTTATGAAGTAATAAATGAAATTTAAGATTGTATGATTTAAATCATTAAGACAAAGCTTTGCAAATAATGATTTAAAGAAAGAAAAAGTATGTGTTGACTGTTCATTACATCTTTCCACGTTTTCATATTCTTAAAAAATTATAAAAGAAAATGTATTTGATGATATTAATTTGTTTGGAAAAATGAAAATGTTTTTTATTTCTTTTTTGTTGTCAAAAAAAAATCGTTTGGAAAAGTGGTTGGAAAGAATGTGGCTGCGAATATAGATCAACTTTGATAAAAACTCTTTTTTTCTTAAATTTAAAAAAAAAACTGATAAAAAAACATTACATTTCAACTGTTTTCTTTAAGTTTTTTTTTTTTTTTTTTTAAGAATTTAGCTGCTAAAAAGGGTAATTGTAATTTTAACAAAAATCTTAATCCCTGAATTATGGATTTTTTTTATTACAATTAATTTATATATCAGTCAATCAGAGATTATTATGTTTATGATTAACCAATATCTAAATTATTAATCATTGATCAGCTATGTTAATGTATGGATGTTAAATGAAATACAAATATATTGATTATCATTATTTAAATTAAACTATTGTTTATAAGTTTTTAAGAAATGTTAAGTTATAACTATTTTTTTAAAAAAAAAATACATGTTTGCAAATATCTTTAAAAAAATTAAGTTATACATTTAAATTCTCGTTAAAAAACAATGGACTTATTGAATGCATTGCTTAGTCTTTCTGATTCATGTAAATCACATAACATGACCTCATAGGTAAAGTTTATAATTCACTTAAGATATTAAAATGAGTAGCATATAGAATCATCCTATTCTTGTCTTTCTTTCTACTCTATCTATCTATCTATCTATCTATCTATATAAATAAGTGCAAACAACATCTCACATTGACTAGGGAAGGAAGTGGTCATGAGTATATAAGTAAGGACAATTATCTCTATTGACACGAGCAGTGGCAGATTCCAGAATTTTTGTTTAGGAAAGGGCTTCACTTAAAATTTGGTACAAGTACTTTATAGGTAAGCAATCCAAAAAATTCATAAATGAAGCTGAACTATTAATCTTATACATCACAATTGTCCTCTGTGAGTTTTCATATAATGAAATCATTGTATAATAATTTCATTATCTATTTTATCAAATAAATATTTCTCAATATAAACATTAATAGAAATAATTTTGAAAAATTAAAGTTGGAATGAATTAGCTTTTATATGCATAAATTTTTTTTACTTTTTAGGAAGGCTGAAAAGAAAAGAATATAGTTGTTCTATTTTGCATAGGTATATTTTAAATTTTAAAAAATGAGGGAGGCAGCTCCTTGATCTTGAACCCATGGTCCAATCTATTACCAACTTTATTAGAGGAATGAATTCTATCAAGAGAATTTTGAATGCATTGATATATATTGATATTGGTCTAGATTTTGATATTAGTTTATTAAATAAGTATAACTAGAGATGTCCATTTAACCCACGGGGCCAGGGCCCCGCGGGAAATCCCCGATTACACTGGAAATGGGGGAGGGAGCGGGGAGATATTTTTCCCCGTTGGCTAAACGGAGACGGAGATGGGGAATATATTCCCCGTCCCCGTCCGCGACCCCGCCCCCGCCCCGATTAATTGTATATATATATATATAGATTTTTAAAAAAAAAACTATAGTAAGGAATTAGTTTAACTATTTCGTTATAAAAAAAATTAAAGACTATGTTGTAATATTGAAATTTGAATTTTTAGAAATTAAGTTGTTTCGACATTATAGTATTTTTACTTATGGTATATTTTTGTTTTTATTAGGAAAATTTATAAAATTTACTTTAAATAGAATTATATTGAAAATTATTCATTTAGAAATAATTTTTATTATGGTTGAGAATAAATTTAAAAAAAAGATTAAAAAAAAAAAAGAAGGGGGAAAAATTCTCCACGGGGATCGCCGAGGGGAACCCGATTCCCGCGAATTCCCTGCGGAGAATCCCCACCTCAATCCCCGCAAAATTAAATGGGAAATTTTGCGAGGACGGGGACGGAGAATCCATTCCCCGTCCCCGTCCCCGCCTCGCCCCGTGGACATTTCTAAGTATAATTGATTTTTTATATATAAATGTACAGGAAAGATAATAAAATTTGAAATAATAATTATAATTTTTACCTTACATTATAAAAATTATACTTTCTTTTATAGATTTAGTTTTTTAAAAAATAATGAACAGAAATTTTAAATTTTTTTTTTATCAATTTTCATTTATATTCAATATAAAAAATAAATTGAAAAAATAAAACAAAAATTATATTATTGTATATTTATAGATGATAGAATTTGTTAAAAGAAATATGACTTACTATTAAATTTATAAAATATAAATGTCTATTTTTCTTTTTAGATTATAATTTTTTTAAGAGTTATTGTATATTTTTAAATGAATACAATAATAACGTTTTTGGTTCTGAAAGATTGTAAACTGAAAAAACCGATAGTTCTTTAGTTTTTTTTATTTAAAATCGAACCAATCAATTTCAGTTTTTCGGTCCGATTCGGTTTAAAACTAATTTTTTCTTTTTTAAATGAAATTAATTTTAATTTATCTTTTATTTCATGGTTTCAGAGAAAGAGTAGTACAGAGAAACAAGAGAGAGGGGAAAGAGAGGGGAGAGGCCATCAAAGAAAGAGATGTTAAAATTGAAAGTGAGAGAGGAGAGTGACTACCACCAACGAGCGATGCCAGCAAAGGAAGCAATTTTAAATAGTAGAGCGGTGGGCGAAATCAAAATGAGGGGCAACAGCTCGTACGTACGTTGTTGGATGTTCATTGTTACCGCTCGTGAGAGATAGAAGATAGCGAGATTAAGGGAGCAACGATGAGTGACTGGTATCGTCGAGAGAGTAAGGGAACATCCATATATCAGGGCAGTGACGACCATAGAGAGAAAGAGGAGAGGTGAGGTGATGGCGATAGAGAGAGAGAGGAGAGGGAAGGAGATGACAACAGATACCTAATAATGAGGACAAATTATTCAATGATGCCGCCACAATGAGGTTGCCTCTTTAAAACTGTCGAATTTAGATCTTAAAATTGATTTGTCCCCTAATAATCGTTGAATACAAAAGTGAAGTACTTTTACAATTTCTCTTTCATACATCCAACGGTGCAAAACTACCAGTTTTATTATGGCAGCCTCCTCAAATAATTTCTCGATAGTGAGAGGTTGGCGTGATATTAGGGTTAGGAAAAAACCCTAAATGGTTTGTTGGGCCTTTAAGTTATTTAATGGGTGGGCTGATTTTTAAGTAATTTAATAATTTCGATTTGGTTAGATTCGATTTATTCAATTTTATTAAGAACCAAAACATAAACCATATCAAAAATATCAATTTTAAACAAATTCAAATCAAGGAAACCAAACATTTTAAAATAACCTGGTTCGACTCGGTTCCTTGATTTGGTTCAATTCCTACACACCCCTAAGCCTAAGGGTGCATTTAACTAGTGATATGCAAAGAGAAATTTGAAACCAATGGATTGAATGAAAAATAGAGTTGTATTTCATGTTTTCTGTATTTTTAAATAGTTGTTCAAAATGCGGTTGATAATATTTATAAACTACAAAATAGTTATAGTTATCAACTAAATATTAGGTTAAATCTCAACTATTATTAATGAATTTATGAAAATGTTTTTTGTTATAAATTTTGTATAATTGTAATTTTACAACATCATATAATATATTATATATTATACATATATAAATTTAACAAAAATGAGATGAATTCATTGTGTTAAATGTTGAGCGACACATCAAAATGTCGCTTGACATGTCGATGTCAAAAGGTTTGAGATGTTCAACATCTCAACAAGGGGCAACTTTGTTCTTCCTCTAATGTCGACAATGTTTTGACATATTGTCTACATTTTGTAATAATTCACAAAATGTCGCGAAATGTCGACAATTTACTAAAAAAAAACTCTTTAATCTTTAACTAAGCCTGTGGTGGTCCCCTCTCCCTCCATAAAATGTCTCGATGTAGGATAGCTTTTACATCCTTCATACATGATACATCATAGGTGCCTTAGACAAAACTTCTACTATTTTTTTTAGTTTACTCTCTTTTTGTCTTTTTAACTGTTTCTTTTTTTAAAGAATTACCTTTTTTAATACATTAAAAAAGGATTAAATAATAATTTATATATTTTAATACTAAAAAGAGTGCCTATTAGTATTATTCACATCATAATTCTCCTATATTCCTTTACATTTAGATTTTTAATTATTTAAATGATGGTTAAATCAATGGCATAAAATGTTAAAATAATAGAATTATAGATGAAATTTAGAACCTAATTTAAACAAACCAAACTATAAGTCTTATTTACAATTGAAATATATTTGACTAATTTTCACAATTATTCAAGAGATATTTCTATCAATATTGACATTTTCATATAAATATTACTTATATTTTTTAATATGATGATTAAAAATGATTGATCATAGTTTAATTAAGCCATAATTAAGGTCTCGTTTAACAATTCAAATCATTTTCATAAATTTCCATAAATTTTTTAAAATCGTTCCTAACATCAACATTTTTCTCGATATTTCAATATAAATACAATATTATATATACTTTTAGATATGATGATAAAAAATGATTAATTATATTCTAATTAAGCTACAATTAAAGTATCATTTAATAATTCTAACAATTTTCATCAATTTCTATAATTTTTTCAAAATTTCTACTGGCATTTACATTTTCATCGACATTTATATATAAATGTTGTATGTATTTTTAGATATGATGATTAAAATTGATCAATTATAGTCTAGTTAAGCTAGAGTTAAAGTTTCATTAACTAATTCAAATAATTTCCATCAATTTCCATGATTTCCATAAAGTTTTCCAAAATTTCCATCGGCATCAACATTTCCATCGATATTTCCGTAAAATCTAGACTTCGACATTTCTATCGACATCGACATTTTGAACATTGGATGAGCTAACATGAAATATTATATTTATCGGAGTTGTTTTCAAAAACATAAAATTGTTGTTTTCAAAAAATTTCACTATTTGGATCACAGAATCCAAAAATAGTTTTTTTTTTTAAAAAATATGCCAGTATTCAATGAATTTTATTTGATTCATTCAATTGAAAACATAAAACATAATTCATATTGCATACCAAACTATCTAAATAATTGTAGTTAAATAAATTACAAAACTAACAAAAATCTGAAACACATAAATCAATTCTTATAATTTTTTCTACATAGTGGGAAATGAGGAGCAACAAAATCAGGTCAAAACATTTCTTCTACATGAAAAATTATTGAATAAGACTGTCACGATGTGGTTGTCTCCTAATAACTGTGGGACTTAAATTTGAAATGTGTATATCTCCTAATAATCATTAGATACAAATTCAAAATATGTTTGATAATTTTTCTCTCATATATTTAACGATGTAAATCTCTTAGTTATATTGTGGCCGCCACTTCCAATAATTTCTTCTTCAACAGAACTTGTTCGACATGTGCGTGCCATCCTTCCAACTGGACAGAGTCATTAATGTGCTTCTTTAGAGTTCATTTGTGCGAGATTATGAGCAGCAACATTTCCTCCCCTCCTTGTATTATAGCTGAAAATGATGGAATCTTGGTATGTAAATACTTGTTTTAATTTGTTTCAGCAATTAGGGCTCCAAATCTTTGAAACGTACTCAATCTATCTCTCTTCTCTCTTCTGAATAGGAACATTTCAAGGGAGTAAAAAAAGAAAATTGGTTGATAGATGATTTGTGATGATTAATTAAAGGGGGCCGTTTGCCTCATGGCTTTGTTTTTTGTTTCACCTAAAAAGTCTCACACCAATGGAGATAATGTCTCTTACTTATAAACCCACGATCTTCCCCTTATCTAGCCGACGTGGGACTTTGGTCGCACTCCCAATAATAACCATTTCAATTTTTAGTTTTCGTTTTTGCTGTTTTTCTGTTTTTTCTGTTTTCTATTTTTGGTTTACGTTTTTTAAAAACAAAAACTATATGGGTTTGATAACTGTTTTTTGTTTTATGTTTTTTAAAAAACAGAAAACTAAACTTGTCTGATAACTGTTTTTGGTATTAGTTTTTAAAAAATTAAAGAGATGAAGAGATGTTTTAGAGAGAGAAAAATGTGTGGAGACATTGAAATAAAAATTTAGAAACATAGATATAAATGTTTCCGAGAGAAAAGTTAAACATAGTAAATTATTTAGAGACATGCAAGAAAAATATTTAGAGAGAGAATATTAGTTAGACTTCATAAAAAATATTAGTTAGAGAAAAAAGAAAAAAAAAGTTAGATGAGAAGAGATAAATTTTAAAAAGAAAAAAGTTAAATAAAAGAGAAATTTTAGAGAGTTTGAAAGGTTAAGAGTAAAAGAAAGGTTAAGAGTAAAAGATATGTAAGAGAAATAAAGATAATTGAAAAAAATTAAAAAATAAAATTTGTAGCGAGAGAAAATTTAGGGAGATTTGGTTTTTGAAAAGAAAAGTTAGAGAGAGAGGTTAGGGAGAAATTTTAGGAATATATAAGTCAGAGAGAAAATTTTGGGAAAAATGAAAATATTTGATTTTTAAAGAGAAATTGGAGATGTATGTTAGAAGAGAAAGAGAAATGAAAGTTAAATAAAGATAAACATATTAGAGAGAAAAAAAAAAAGTTATTTGTAGATATGAAAATTTTAGAGAGAGAAAGAGAAACAAAAATTATATCACGATGAAAATTTTAGAGAGAGAAAGAGAAATTTAGAGAAAAAAGTTTTAGAAAGAAAAAAGTTAGAAAAAAGGAATTTGTTGGAGAGATGTGTCAACAAGGAAAAAAATGAACATTAGAAGAAAAAATGAGTTTTTGAAAAATAGAAATATGTTTGTAAAAATTACTTTTTTCTTTTTGAAATTTGCTTCTAATTTCAAAAACGTTTTTGAAAAAACAGAAAACAAAAAACATAATTGGTTATTAAACAACTCTGTTCTTTTTAAATGAAAAATAAAAACAAAAAATGAAATAGTTATCAAACGACTCCTAATTATAGGAATTGTAAATTGAAACTAAGCCCAAATCATAGGTACTAAATTAAAATTTTAAAATCATATAGACCAAACTTGAATTTAGATTCGAGCCGTAAGGAACTTAACCAACCATAAATACAGAAGGCATGAATGAAAAACATGATGTATTAAATGAGAGCCAGGCAATGAATGAAAGACAAATAAGAGTAATATTTATTAATTTTCTTATTTATTATTTGACTAAAGGTCTAACCAAAAATTAATTGGACATTAATGCCCTCGATTATTAACTGCAGAATTGAATGGTTTATTTACTTCTCTAAAATTCTAAGAAATCAAAAGGCATAGTACAATTATTCATTTACTCTTCAGAAAATACATGTGAGTCATCAATTAATTTTCACAAGATTGATATGATGGTACCTTGGTTCATTCATTTATATTTTCACCGCATTTCATTCAATTACTTTTAAAAACTATTCCAAATTTTTACTCAATCTCATAATAAAATAACGTAATTTTTAAAATGTTGCGGTTTGTTCTTTAATATTTTATGAATGTTTTGAAAAAAAAAAAAAAGAAAGAAGGGAAGATGGTTTGTGAAGTATTTTTGTTTTAGAATATTATATCGCCGAGGTGAAAATACAAATACCTAATTATATGAGTTATATAGAGGTTGGCAATAACATTTATAAAGTATTTTTTAAAAATAATATGCTTTTGTTCATATCAAATTAATTGTAATAAGATCAAGAGTCTATTAAAACCAATTAAAGAATCAATAATTTCTCTTACTGGAGAAAATTTCTAATACTATCATAGTACCTACTCTTTCTATTCATAATTTGACACATCATCAAATGATATATTAATTTATTTAATTTATTACTGTTATAATGCAAGCAATAAATGGAGATAGTATGAAAAAAAATTCATACTACGATAGTACTAGAAATTTTTTTCCTTTATTCATTGTTTGCCTTTGTTAAAGATTTGAATCTTCACTTCTATATATGTACTAATTATAGACATTCTTCAATGAAATCGTCGTACTAATTATAGACATTCTTCAATGAAATCGTCAGTACAACGAATCATTTCAATTAAATCCAAAACATTTTAGGCTCATTTGATAATCATTTGGTTTTTTATTTTTGAAAATTAAACTTGTTTTCTCCCAATTTCTCTACAATTGGTTTAATCTAATTTATGATAAGAGAAAGGAAAAGAAATACTTTATCAAAATAGAAAATATGATAAATTTTTAGGATTAATGTTCATTCATTAAATCCAATGTATATTTCTTCGTATAAAAAAAATTCCATACAACGATAATACTAGAAATTTTTTTTCTTTATTCATTGTTTGCCTTTGTTGAAGGTTTGAATCTTCACTTCTATATATGTACTAATTATAGACATCCTTCGATGAAATCGTCAGTACAATGGATCATTTCAATTAAATTCAAAATATTTTAGGCTCGTTTGATAATCATTTAATTTTTTGTTCTTGAAAATTAAGCTTGTTTTTTTCCTAATTTCTCTACAATTGGTTTCATCTAATTTATGATAAGAGATAGAAAAATGAATCTTGTATCAAAATGGAAAATATGATAAATTTTTAGTATTAAGGTTGATTCATTAAATCCAATGTATATTTCTTCGGTAAAAAAAAAAAGAAAAAGAAAAAAAAAAGGAGCAAATCTTAAAAAAACCAGAGAGAGAAATTAGACGACTTAGTTAAGAGAGAGAGTCTTTTGTGTTACCAAAATTTCTCCCGTTTCGTCGTTTTTCAAACCTCCATCGTCCATGGAGTCAACAATAGTACATCTTTTTTATCATTTTTATTAACTTTGGTTTGATAATCTTTGTTATTTGTAGTTTTATTAATAAAAGTTTCTTTATAAAAATTGATGATAGATCCACCCTGTACTTAGAAGTAGGGGTGATAGTATGAACCGAAAACCGAGCTAACCGAACCAAACCAAACCGAACCAGTGGTTTGGTTCGGTTTTTTAGAAAGAAATTGGATATCTCGGTTTTTATTTTGGAAAAACCGAAAAAAATTGGTTCGGTTCGGTTTTCATTCTAAAAAACCATTAAAAACCGAACCGAACCGAGTATATATATATATATACTTAAAAAAAAAACCCTAACCCATCCATTTCTGATTTCTTCACTTTCGCGTTTCCCTTTCCCCTCAGCCTGCAACTTCCCTCAGATTTGCTCTCTCTCTCGAAGCCTCAGAGTCTCAGACGTCCCCCGAGCCGCATCAACGCCGTCGTCTTGAAGACTCAAACTTCCCTCAAACGGAGCAGACTTCCCTCAAACTCGAGCTCTGTCTTGAAGCCACAAACTGTCTACAATGATTTGTCTACAATGATTCGCTGTCAGAGGCAGGCAAGGTACCCTTAACTTTGCTGGCCCCCTTTAATACTCCCATATCCTGTGGTACTCAAAGGAATTTGTCATTCTTCTTCACCCACTCTCCCAAAATGAAGTTGTGTGTTGTCCGTCTCACTATCAATTAGTACTTCCAAGGTCCACCTCCTCAATGCTAGCTGGCCTTTGAATGAAAAACATAAATCTTGCAGAAGGCTGAATTTCACTTTTAGGGCTGAATATTGTTCGGAGTTCTTTATTTTCTTTTTATTTATTCTTCCTTTCTAGGGTCGTTATTTGATCTATATTTCCTCTATATCCAGCACATTCGTGAACCATGAAATTGATTTCTGTATGAGAGCATGCTGTCGGATTACCACCTTCCTTTGAGTTAATCTTGGTACAATGTTTTGATACTTAAGAAAAATTAGCCATATAACGGAGCTTGTAGATGAAATATTAGTGTCTGGTGCAGTCTTATTTGTCTTTGAACATGCCCAAAGGATTAAATGCTAGTTTTTCTTCCATTTGTAGTTTCTCTGCTGTCTTTAGTTTCTCACTCAACTCCTTAGCCTTTGAATTTCTCTGTTCCAACTTTTGAATGGCCTCCTGAAATTTCTGATCTGTCTCCTGAAATTTTAGCCTCTGAACTCGATGGCTATTGACAATTTGAAGATTTTAAGTTATTATCTAGTCAAGGTCTTCAACCATTAAAAATAAATAATGAACTCAGAGAAAAAATATTATAGTAATAGCTTAGTTAACTCAGAAGACAAATGTTATAGTAATAGTTTCAGATACGCAAAACCTTTTTCTATGCAGCATTTGCATTTGAAACTCTTGAAGCCAGCTGGGGTCGCACAGCTTTTCCAACTTCAATATCCTTTAAAATCATAGTAAAAAGAAATGTCAGTGGTCGTTTCAAGTTCTTCACCAATCAACAAATAAGATATCAATCCCTCTCCCACTCTTGCAAGTCAAAGATAGAAAATAACCAAATGAAACCTTCGCTAAAGTTCTCTTAATTGTGATTTTGCTTATCTTGCATTTTTTTAACTTTGTTGGTGAATTTTGCTACTGCTTCCAGCATTTTAGTTTCATAATCTTTTGTTCTACTGCTATGAATCGAGTCTCAAGTTCTCTTAATTGTGATTTTGCTTACCTTACATTTTTTTAACTTTATATGTGTGTGGAACTAACTAAACTATTCTAATTGGGTTTATAGATGGAATCTCAACATTCGGTTGATGTTGAAACTTACCAAACGCCGAAGGAAAATGCAATCACAAAAGATCAAGAAGAAGACAAAGAATCACCATCTGTCCAATCTTCAATAAGAAATAGTAAGAGGTCGAGAACAACTAAAGCTTCAACTGCGTGGGATCATTTTAACAAAATTGGTACGGAATCTAATCCTAGAGCAGCATGTAAATATTGTGGCATAACTTATGCATGTGACACTCTAAGAAATGGCACCACAAACTTGTTGAAACACATAGAGTCAAAGTGTAAGATGTTTCCTGGAAGGGTGAATGATAATCAACAAAAAATTTTAACTTTTGTTCAACCTAAAGAGGAAGAAGGTAGTTCAAAATTAGTTGCAACTACATTTTCTCAAGAAAAATGTAGGAGGATGCTTTCTAGGTTGATTGTGAAGGAAGAGTTGCCATTTAAAATTGTAGAGGCTGAAGGATTTCGAGAGTATAGTAATACACTTCAACCAAAATTTGTTTTGCCTGGTCGTATGACAATTGCTAAGGATATTTTGAATCTTTATTGGAATGAAAAGAAAGATCTAAAGAGAGCATTGACACAACCTAATCAAAGAGTGTGCTTAACAACTGATACATGGACATCAATTCAAAATTTGAATTATATGGTTGTTACTGCGCATTTTATTGATGATGATTGGAGATATCATAAACGGATCTTAAACTTCTGCTTAGTTGCAAATCATAAAGGAGATACAATTGGAAAATGTTTAGAGAAATGCATGTTAGATTGGGGGATTGAAAGAATTCTAACTGTGACAGTGGATAATGCAAGCTCTAATGATGGTGCTGTATCGTATTTAGCTAGAAAAGTGAAAAATTGGAATGGGGATATTTTGAATGGAGAATTTATGCATGTTAGATGTTTTGCACATATTCTCAACCTTGTAGTTAATGATGGCTTGAAGGAGCTTCATGAGTCAATTCTAAATATTCGAAATGCTGTAAGATATGTAAGATCATCACCTTCTTGATTAGCGACATTTAAAAGGTGTGTGAAGAATGAAAAGTTGTCTTACAAGAGTTCTGTTTCTTTAGATGTTCCAACAAGATGGAATTCTACATATATAATGCTTAGTGTTGCTGAGGCATTTGAAAAAGCATTCGATAAACTAGAGGTTGAGGATGAGCAGTATAGTGTAGAATTAAGTGGGAGTAAGACTGGGACTGAGACTGGGACTGTGAAAGATAAAGAAAAAGATAAGGACAAAGGCAAAAAAAAAAGGAGGGCCCCCATTGAATGAAGATTGGGATAATGCTCGTGTGTTTATAAAGTTCTTAAAGATTTTTCGAGATATGACATTGAGGATTTCAGGTTCTTCAACGTTGACAGCACATGAATATTTTCGTGAAATTTGTGTGATTCAGAAACAACTTCAAGTGTATTTGACCTCCGATAATATTTTGTTGACTAATATTGCAAAAAGTATGAAATTAAAGTATGAAAAGTATTGGGGGAATAGTGGTGATAAGACAAACTTTCTTCTATATGTTGCCACTGTGCTTGATCCACGTTTTAAGCTTAAGTTTGTTTTATTTTCCCTTTCTACCTACTTTGGGGATGATGATCCAGTTGTTGTTGCTGAAACTAGAAAGAAAGTTGAATGTGTGCTTCGACATATCTTTGATGATTATAAAAGTGTTTACAATTATATGGGAGGTGAAGCTGAAAATAAAAAAGCAATGAACATTTCAAAGAATAAATCTGGAGGTAAAGATGTAGATATTGTGGATGTAACTCTAGATTTTACTGATTTCTTAGATACTGCTGATGATGTAGAAAGTAGATCTGAATTGGATAAGTATCTTTTTGAAACATGTGAGAGGGGTGATGATGAAGTTTTTGATATTTTGGGTTGGTGGAAGCAAAACTCTCATAAATATAGAATTCTTTCCAAGATGGCTAAGGATATATTGGCAATTCCACTTTCTACAGTAGCCTCAGAATCGGCTTTTAGTACTGGAGGTAGAGTACTTGATCCATCTCGTAGTACTCTATCTCCAACAACGATTGAAACTCTCATTTGCTTACAGAATTGGATTCGCTCATCACCTATTAGTAACATCGAAGAGATTATGGAGGGAGCTCCCGATGAATTAGCAAAGCTTGCAGAAGGTTATATATTTCAATTATTGTGTTTCAATAATTTTATTGTTCATTTATATTGTATTGTATTATATGTTTATTCTATTTGATTTGTAGAATCTCAATCAGCAAGTACTGGAATTACAACAATTGACGACTGAGGGAGAATTGAAGATAAAAAATAAATAGGTTAGTATACTTGTTTTTTCTTTTTATATGTTTTTTACTTTTTTGTTGCTTAATTTCTTATGATTGATTATTATTTTAATTTTTTTGTAGGGGTCGGCTTCTCTACTATGTGGAATGGAATTCGACTTAAAACTTGATGTATTTGTATTTTAATATGTTGGACAATGAACATGTATATTTTATTTTTAATATGTTTGGATGTGAACTTTATTTTAGAAATGCTTTCAACTTGATTTTGGACATGTATGGTTATTGTTTAGATATGCATAAATTAACTATAAGGTATGTTTTGTTATTATCTTTATTTATTAATTGGATTAAAAGAGTTTGAAAAATTTTGGGACAAAAAAAAAACTAAAACAGGGGTTGAAAATTTTAGAAATGCTTTCAACTTGATTTTGGACATGTATGGTGATTGTTTAGATATGCATAAATTAACTATAAGGTATGTTTTGTTATTATCTTTATTTATTAATTGGATTAAAAGAGTTTGAAAAATTTTGGGACAAAAAAAAAAACTAAAACAGGGGCTGAAAAGTAGCAGAAATGCTATGAATTTGTATATTAATAATAAAAAAAAAAAAACCAAAACCAAACCGATGAGGAACCGATCCAATGGACAACCGAACCAATGGTTTTATTCTTCATTGGACATTGGTTCGGTTCCTATCTTGTGAAAACCGAATGGATTGGTTCGGTTCTTGGTTTGGCCAAAAATCGAGGAAAACCGAACCAATATCACCCCTACTTAGAAGTGGGCTTCGAGATTTTGAAGAAAAAAGGAAAATTTTTGTTGTTTGATGACGAGGTGTTCAACGAAAAGTGTATCCCTTATTTTCGTAATTTTTTAGAACAAAATTTAGAAAAAAAAACACAATTTATCGTTTTTAAAAAATAGGCCATTTTAGTAGTTGCTCTTGAAAATCGTTTTTGAAGATAAGTATACTAAACATATTTTTTTTTTCGTTTTTCTTGTATTTTTTTATCAATATAAAAACAAAAATGAATCACGAACCAAAGGATATCATGCTATTTAAAGTAGATGATTGCATTTTTTATTTCTAACTGAAACCACCTATTTTAGACTAAAATTTTTATCTCTTTATATTCATCTTTTTCATTAACTACGTGCTAGTGTAGGTTTTGGGTAAACATCATTATCTTAACTAAATAATTTTCCTTTAAAAAAGAAATATCTATTTTTCAAGTATTATGGAAATTAACATTTTCATGTTTACAAAATATTAATTAGTTATAAGTATAAATTCAATAATTATTTCCAAGGCCCAAGATTTGTTAAAACATCAATTTTCTATATTTTATATTTTGACCTAACTTTCAAATGCGCCACGGAGGTTTTATTAGAATTCTAAATCAATAATTAATGATTATGAATGTAGACTTTTGTAGACTTTCAATTAATTATTTTTATAATTCCAAACTTCAATTCTCCACCAAAAAATTAAATAAATTGCTTTTTCATTATTCTGTCCTTGATGGTATGGTATGAATAAAGGTTGGATTTGGGTCACATATAAGTAGTTAAAGTTTGCTGTGTATAATTATTGTCTTCCAAATTGATTAGTTTCTTTTCATAAACTTATAAATTAATTCTTATCCTTCATTAAAGGATACTCCACCCTACTCTCCATCATTATGCTTTTTTTAAAAAGTTATAAATTATATTTTTATTATATATGAATCTAAAGAAAATTAAATTGTATTTAAATGGTAATCCATTTGAAAATCCATATTTTTTTTTTGGGTTCCAAGCATATATGAGGTGGGACGAAAATCAAATATTTTGACCATTGAGTATTGCAGTTGAATCAATTAAAGTCTCAAGGCCTCGATTGATAATCATACCATTTTAGACCCATTCGATAACGATTTCGTTTTTTATTTTTTGTTTTTGAAATTTATGCTTGTTTTCTCACAATTACTTGACTATGGTTTTCACATCTCTTAAATAAATATTTTAATTCTTAGTCAACTTTCAAAAACAAAAATAAGTTTTTAAAAATTACTTTTTTTTTTTACGATTGTTAGTTTTTGAACATTTAGCTTATAAACACTATGCTCATGAGACAACTGCCTGAGTCTACTATATTTGGTTGTCAAGTTAACTCATAGATATTAAATCCTAGGTAGGTAGTCACCATGACTTGAATTTATTCCTTCTATGCCAAATACATGACCCCTTTTGACCATTAGGCGAACCCATGTTAGTTTATAAAAACTTATTTTTGTTTTTAGAATTTGACTAAAGAATTCATGTGTTTGCAAAAACAGTGAAAACATACTATAGAAATTGAGAAGAAGTAGGCATAATTTTTAGAAACAGAAGACTAAAAATGGAATGGTTATAACTTTGGCTTAAACATATGAACTTTGCAAGTTGAGTCAATTAAAACTCTAAATTAATAATTCATCTATTAAAACCTTAAGAGTTGTTTGGGGTTATAATAGTCTGAGTTATAATAGTCTGTCGATTTATATAATCCGTATTTAAGATGTAGAGTTATATAGTTTGGATTATAATAATCAGTATTTGAGGTGTAGAGAGTTATTCACAAACTATAATATCCTAGGCTCTTAAAGAACTCAATTTGAACCCTTAACTAGATTTTGTTAGAAGATTGTTAATTAAATTGGAGGAGCATGATTGAAGAATGTCATTTTTATATTTTATATATTAAAAAAAAAAAAAGAAGAGAAAAAGACATAGTTAGATACATAACATGACAACGAGAATACTTTGTAACGTATAAATTAGCAGTGGAAAATTAGTGCGTACTTGTGGCGAGAACAACAACCCACTTATCCCATTCTCGACAAAAATCTAAAACGCCAACAAGAACAAGACCGTCAATATGCTTTGTTGCCCAAGAGAATTCCCCAATCACGTATGGTAGCGGCAAGAATAATAGCCCGACTACCATCCCAACATCATGTACATTTTCAATGTCTCACCCCTAAAACATCTTTACCACCATGCAATTGAATGCAAGTCACACTAGTACCAATTGATATGTTGATATGAATGTCGAAAAAATGAAATCGAGAAGAGGAACCACCTGATAGCAACATGATGAAAGCAATGAGTTAGTGTTTAATTATGCATAGAGATCTCATTATTCCTCTCCGATTACGTTATTATGTTTCTTCTGTTGGCAGCATAAGGATTTTTGCAACAATGGTAGCTTTGTCCTTGATAGCGCGACTTTATTTAGCTCCGTTCGTGAAGCTACCATGAGAGTTTTTGCATTCAACGTGATTTTTTTTTTTTTTTTTTTTTACATTTTAAATTCAATTTCTCAAATTGTTTTGACACTTTTATGAGTTTTTTTTTTTTTTTTTTTGAAAATTCTATGTTAATTTATAGATATAACAAGTAAAAGCAACATGCACTTGAACATGTAGTTTTCCTTTTCTTAATATAAAATATAAAATAGCAACATTTACATGTCCACCCCTAACTAAATTGAACAAAGGATATAGATTGAGTCATCTTAGGGGTTGAAATTAATGAAATCATTAATGTAAGGTTTTAATTGACTCAACTTGCAAACTTCAAGAGCATTAATATATGATTTTCTTTTTTAAAAAATTATGAACAAAAAAGACGTGTATAAAAGTTCATAGACTAAAATCGTTATTTTTCAAGAGTTAAGAGATTAAAATAGTGTTTTTTAAAAAAGTTTAGGGACCAAAAGTTGAATTTAAACCTAAAATATTATGAGTGAGATTAAAAAAACCTAAAAACCGAGAAAAATGGCATTTGATAGTTAGTGGTCTCATCCTATAAAAATATCTAGAACTAGTCACAATTCCTCTAAAAAAGAAAAGAAAATTTAACTAATTGAGAATATTAATTGCACCACTTATTTATAAATGCAGGGTTTAAATTGATTATTAAATTTGATTTAATTAATATCTAAGTTTTGGTTAGTTGTTTTTCAAAAGAAACCATAAAACACATTCTCATCTTCTACTCCTCCAAAGCTTGGGTCGCTGCCCCAACACATCAACCTTTCCTTCTCTCTATTCTTCATGTCTTATGCTTAAACCGCATTCCCTAGCCAATGTAGGACATTTGTTTGCACCCTAACAATCCTCCCCTCGAACAAAGTACCACAATTGAGCCTCCCCTCGAACAAATCCGTCTACTACGCAACGGATCACGCACATTGTGGGACATATTTCTTTGGCGTCGATCACCTATCGCACCATCCACTTTCTCCCCCTCGAACAAAGAACTACTCCTCTACCATAGCAGCTTGATAGAGTTACTACTTGCTGCCGCTCCAAGCACTTTTGTTCGACTATGGGATTCATCCACAATGTCAACATGAGGCTTCGTTACTCTCCACATATCTCCACAATGGTATGATATTGTCCACTTTGGGCATAAACCCTCATGGCTTTGCTTTTGGTTCCCCCAAAAGGCCTCATACCAATGAAGATAATTGTCATCACATATATATCCATGATCACTCCATTCCCTAGCCAATGTGAGACATTTGTTTGCACCCTAACACTCTCCTCTTCTAACTTTGATCATTATGCAGAAACTTCCCTATCACATCGTCGACATCGACTATTCTTTTACCTACCGATTGTGTATTTAGTTGGTTGGTTGCAATATTATTTTTTATAAAATCATTTTTCTATCTTCTTTGACCGATTGTAGGTGTTAATATCAATGGAGTGTCGACTTCAACTAATCTTGACTAACTATCATTACTACTAAATATTAGATAATATGATGCATAGTAAATTCTTTTTTATTTCTCATTGTTCGCTCGTGATATTGTAGTTATTTATTTTTTTTTTTTTTACAAAGCTTATGGAAAAGGGAAAACTATTGAAAATTGAGGAAAAAAAAGTAAAATAAAATGAGAAAAGGTAAAAAAGGAAAAGAGAGAAGAAATGGAGAATTAAGGAAGAATCTCCGACCACTAGTCTTTGAATTCTAAAAACATTTACTAAGCTCACTGTCACACTTTTTCAACTTTCAAATTAATTACTTCTATGGTTTTCCATCATCCAATTTATTCCATCGTCAACTGACGCCGTTCAACTTTCCTCACCCGCTTATTCACAAGTTTCTTTTACCTTTTTTTAATAATAGAACTATATTGTTTAAAAATCAAGGAAAAAAAATTTAAGAAAGCTTTTTTTTAAAAAAAAAAATTCTACAATTATCGAATGGAAGATTGAACTATTTATTTTTAGAATAGTAAAAAATACCTTGTCAACTGAGCAATATGCTCAGATTTGCAACCGTAATTTTAAAATTTTGATTCCATCCAATTAGACTCTAAATTTTTAAATGAGAGGTGAAATTGGTAATTTTATTTTTTCTAAAAAAAGAGTCATTAATATTGTAAGTAGTAGATTTTTTTTTTCCATGATTTGAGCCTAGTTGCGAGCATTCATCCTTGTGGCTGTATGAGACTATTTTTATGATTTTTTTAGCTTGATTCAGACATTTTTTAACTAAGTTTGGATGTTTTTTACTTGGTTAATTTTGTGTCTAGATTTGGATTTGGATCTGGTCAGAATATCTATAAATAAATTTTAGGTGTTTTGTCGAATTTTGTATGATATTTTTTAAAACTTCGAATTTTCTTATTTAGTTTTCATAGAGTATTAGGGTCTGTTTGGTAGGCAATCTAATCTATGTTTGGTAGATGTGTTTTCAAAAATTGTTTTTCGAATTCTGTGATCCAAATACTGAAAATTCTAAAAACAATATTATTATGTTTTCATTGTATCCAAATTTTAATTTTGAAAATTTGAAATGCAGAATTATACTCAAAAAGATAAAAACTTTAATAAATATAGTATTTCATGTTATAAATACAATTTATTTTTGTTAAATTAAAATATGTATAATATAATATATTATAAATTATATGATATTGTAAAATAATAATTATACAAATCTATAACAAAAAAACATGTTTATAAATTAATTAATAATGATTTATATTCAACCTAATATTTAGTTTTGCAACTACAACTAGTTTTTGAGTTTATAAATATATTATAGAACACATTTTGAACAATTATTTAAATTAGAATCAAAATTTCAAATATGCTACCAAACACATATATGAAACACATATCTGAAAACATGAAATACAACTCTGTTTTTATTGAATCCCTTGTTTTCAAAATTTTGTTTTTAGATTGTCTACCAAACAGGCCCTTAATTGTTGGGAAAAATACGTTGTATTTACAAACTGTGTAACACTAGCAAACAAATTATACATAACTGGCTACAAACAATTATAGAGTAAATATGACTACAGACTCTGTATATAATAAAAATTCCAGAAAATCATAAATGAACCAAATGAGAAGATCAAAAGTTCCAATGGTCGTAGATAATCATATCGATAACAACAACAACAACATCAAACATATAGAACTTGAAACAACAAAGGGATGAGATAATTGGTAGCCGAGACACGCTTACAAAGTGCTGCCTTGAAGACAATTATTCGCTCTACACGGGTTGCAAGCATACTGCAACTATTGTCTCAGCATGATACACCGATTAATTCTGGTAGAATAGCAACCTTGAACTACCCAAATCTGGTAAAACTCTTGGATACTTGCTGAAAAAAAAAAGAGAAATGAAGAACTCTTCAAATGAGATGAGATACTTCAAATGAAGAAACAAGTTGCTATTTATAGATTAGCAACTTAGTAACTCTCGAGAGATAAGATAAAATAAAATAAAAATAAACATTGAAACATCTGTTGAACATAACTCAATTGAGTAGTTACTTGAAAAATTCAAACATAACTCATCAAATTAGTAATAACTACAAATTTAACTTCCTTATGTTAAATTTGAAAATGAAACATCAATCTATTTTGATGTTTTTGATGTTTCAATCCATTTTGAAGCTTTTGACATATTTTACTTTTGTTCATAAAATTGTAACAAAATCCAACATTAATTTCACCACTAATTTAAGTTTAGAGTTAATTCTATGAAATTGAAAATTTAAGGTTAAAGTTAGATTCATTAGGTAATACGAGGATAAAAATATATTTTTTTCAAAACTTCTAAAAATAGCTAACTTTTAATTTTTGCAAATAAAAAAAAAAAAAAAAACTTTTGCTTCTCCCACTCATACATTATTTATTTATTTATTTTAAAAAGAACTTTGAACTTAAATTGTAATGCTATATTTTTTAGTAGTGGGACTAAAAATCCCGGCCTAATTATGGCAAATTACTTCCCAAGAATAAATTCTAGTCAATGAAATAAATAAAAATAAGCTCGCAAAAAATAACACATTAAATTTGGAGGACCCAAAAGCAATAATTAAATAACTACAAAATAACTTTCTAACTAAATGAAATTGCAAGTTTATAGCTTATTTTTAGCTTTGAATGGCGTATACTAGTAGGACAAGATTGGAGAGTTCTCGATCCCACAATGATTTTCTATTCCCATTCTCACCTTTGATTTTTAGAAATTAATTAGGTGGGGTAAAACATGATCGAGTTTTTCTTGCTTTTGCTTTTGTTTTGAGGTCCGTCCCATGACTATTTCTAATCTTTTTGTGTGGTAGGAAGGAGATTTGAACCTTTGATTTCAATGAAAAGAGTAGATGTTTTAAGCTTTTTTTTTTTAGAAAGTTCAACATATAGGGTGGGAGGATTCAAACCTCTGAACTCTTGGTCGAGGTTAAGAGTATGTGTCTTAACTAGTTAAGTTATGTTTAGGTCGGGGTCTTAGCTGTTAGGTTATTCTTATGTGGGCATGTCTATAAATTTTAATTATTGCTTGTTTTGTAAATAAGAACTACATTAAATAATAATAATATATTAAAGGCTAAATATATATTTTAGTCCTTAATGGTTGAATATTTTTTCAGTTTAGTCCTTGTTGTATAAAAGTTTTAATTTAGTTCCTTATATATTAACATTTTTCAATTTAGTCTCTTACTATTGGTGAATGTTAAAATTGGTTGATGATAAAGTTACATGATATAATACTAGAATTAGTGGAAATTTAGAGGATAAAGGTCATCTAAGAAAGGAAAGTTGTTATTTTTTCTTCCAAATGTCTAGGAAGTTGATAGAAATTTAGAGTCTTTTTCTCTTAGATGACATTTTTTTCTCCTCAATTTTTTTGTCAATTTACTAAATATTATGCAATGTTAGTTTATCATCAACTAATTTTAACATTCACCATTGATGAAGACTAAATGGAAAAAATATTAATATATAAGAGACTAAATTGAAACTTTTCAAACAATAGAGATTAAATTGAAAAAAATACCTATGCATTAAAAAATAAAACATATATATATATATATATATATATATATATATATATATATATATATATATGGAAAGTGTGTCAAATTTGAGAAAATAGCAATCTATTGTTTTCTAGGTTAAATGATTAATTCTACAAAAAATCAATCTTTGACTCCATTTTAGTGTAGTTTTGAATGGAAATTTTATTGCTATAAATTCAATATTTTTTTTTTGATAATATGTGGGATGAAGAATTCGAACCTCTGACCTCTTGATCAAAGGTACATATTTTATAGTAGATGAGCTGTTGATGTGGGTGAAAAACTCAACTTTTTATAGAGGTTTATGTCATTCACATTCCTTAAGTAATTCTTGGGGTCATTCTATCAAAAAATTCCTCTAAAAAATCAAAATACCATTTTTAGTTATCACGGAAATCACATAAAAATTATTTTATTCCTTGGATGCTTTTTTGTTTGTCCTCTTTGCGCTTTGGTTTCAAGTTGTGCTGATGAGATCTATTTTCTTTAACATACAAAAATAAAAATAAAAATAAAAATAATTTTAAAATACAATTTTGGATCTCAATAATATGGGCAGAGCTTAGGTCAGCATCTTTGCCCACACAGAAGTCTTTGTCAAGGTACACAATTGAATAAAAAGAACAAGAATTGGCACAAGATCTAATTCAACTACGACCCTAATGATTTTTGCCTAAGACTTGTGGATGTCCTAATTGGTTGGTGGTTGGATGTCCTAATGTTTATCGCAAGTTGTAATTCTCATAAACGACTTTTCAAATTTTAACTTGGACGGTTTCAAACCTACACCATCTATAAATTCATGTTGGTCTTCTTCATAGTACAACACTCTTTTGTCAAACAATGTGTTAGAAAAATTTCTCCCTCAAACATCATTCAAAGGCATATCAATACCAATAGGTAGATGAAGATTAATTGCCCCATGATAACCCTAAGATGATTGAGGATCATCTAGATGAACTTGGGGAGTGAGAAGCGATACCCCATTTGAATAAGGTCTTGTACATGAAGGTTTAGCCCTTCTATATTTTCAAGTTCTTTATGACGGTGAGAGAAGTAACATCTCAAATATAAAGAAAAATTTGAAACTTCTGGTAAATACATTAGAGGTCATTTGAAGTCAAATTATAGGGAACATCAAATGGGTCCAACCTAAGTTGCTTGCCTTCAGACTAGTAGTTGGTCAGTCGATTCATGGTTAAGTGACTTGTTCAACATGTTTTTCCAATTAGGACTTAGTGAATTTTACTTTTTGGATAAGTGAATAGTGTCCCCTAGCCTTATCACACCAACACTCTCACTAAGGAGGAATGGATCTTAGGATTTTACATTCTCACACGAACCCCCAAAAAAAAAAACCAAACGAACAAGGGAAGAATCACACTTGAAAATCTTCACAAAGGTGCAAAGCATCTCTTGGAGTTGTAATTGTAAAGACAATCATGATTTAAAAGGTTTTTGAGAGAAACAACTTAAAATCCCTTAGTGGAGTATTAAGCGAGTGGGTCATAGTTCATTTGACCCAATCTAATATATACTCAATACATAGAAAGAGTGATAAGTCCTATAGCTATGCACTTTACCCTCGCCCAAAAACGACTTTGATAATTTTGCATATTGGAAAGCATCTTGTTACCCACGTGCACAATCCATTAATGCATCCTATCAATTCTATTGGCTCAACCACCTAAAGAAAAGAAATTATTCAGTGAGGCCGCCATAATATGACTAATAGTTTTTCACAGTTGAATGGAGAGAGAAAATTTCTCGAATTTTATATCCAGTAGTTATTAAGGAACATGTAAATTATTTAATCTACATCTAACGGTTATTATGAGGCAGTCACATTATGGCGGCCTTATTGAATAATTTATCCCTAAGGAACGTAGGGAGCAAACTATATGAGTTATAAGCAGTGAGTACAATCAAGTGTTCTTCAAATTCAATTTGTCACAAGGTAATTAAATTGTGTTGGTCTCTAATCGATAGCCCCTTAGGCATATAAAGACAGTTAAGGAACCAAACTAAACTCTAAGTTATCAAATATCCACAATTCTTTTCAGCATGTTGCCTTAAAATACCATCAAATATTGGCCACACTCAACAAAGCCATATAAAGAAAGTCGAAATATATCTAACTACCCATGACTACCACTCTTGAGCTCTTAGCATCATGTGATGTAAATATCTTTTAGCCAACCACTATATAAAGAGAGAATGCGTTTCTCAATTGGTCACATAAGAAATGAGTATACAAACATCTGACTTTTATGCTTCAATCTATCCATGTAAATTTACCATACTCTACATAGTAGGCCTTTAACTTAATTGTCAAAACTACTTAGGCCAACACCACAATAATGTCCCTAACTCCATAGTCTCTCTTTTTTCTTCAGGCTGAGATCAAACTTAACCACCATTTTTTTTTTTGAAAAATTATATTTAAAAAGAAATCTGACTATTTTTATTTATCAAATCTTGAAAAGTTAGGTTAAATTATGCCAAATATCTATAATCAATGAGCTACTTTTAATTTTGCCTTTAATGTTTTAAAAGTTTCAAATTTACCTCGATCTTTTAATTTTGTTACAAAAAAGACCCTCTACTAGTAATTTATGTTATAATTGATAATTTTAAAATTGTTAGAGGCAAAACTAAAACTAAGATCATAAATTAGAAAAAATTATTGATAAAGTAAGTACGTCGATTAGGGCAAAATTAAAACTAAATAAACTATAATGTTTTCGATTTTGCCACTAACATTTTAAAAGTTTCAATTTCATCTCAATCTTTTAATTTTCGTTAGGCACTTAATTTTAGCAAAGAGTTATTCTAATATAAATTAAAAGATTGAGAGTAAAATTGAAACTCTTAAAACATCAGGAGCAAAATTGTAACCAACTATACTTGATATATATACATTAGGAGCAAAATTGTAACCAACTATACTTGTTATATATATATAATTTTTTATTAGGAGAATATTTATTTTATATTCATTTGGGTATATTCTTTATGTATTTAATTTGTTTTTAATTTGAGCTGGGCTGTATTTTAGACTTAACCCATCAATAGGTTGTATATATATTTCTGTACGTTTAAATGAAAACCTAAGGAAACAGCTTTTCTGGTATGGTATTAGAGCAGACTAGCCCTAACAAATTAAAATTACCTAGCTGTCATCTTCTGTAGGTTCATTCGCAGCCGCTGTAGTCACCGTAGATGCTGAAATTGGACCTAGGCTCCAATCCTTGTGCGTGAGAGCGGTGGTGATTTCAAGCTTCTTTTTGATGAACTGGAGACTGCCCTGGGATGAAGGAGCGCCTTCAATTGATGAAACCTTAAGTCAAAGAAGTCGCACCTTCAGTGATTTCAATCTGCTAAATTCAAAGAAGCCGCACAATCTTGCAAATTGAGTTGCAATCCCAATCAAGGTTTCCAGAGCATATTGGTGTTTTTGAAATTCTGTTGGTGGTTTTGAAATTATATTGGTGGTTGAAGTCAACGCCAGTTTGTTCTTGAAATTATATTGATGGTTTTGAGCATTAGCCATCAACGTATTTAAGGTTTCCAGAGCATTCAACACCAATGGTAAAAGGACGGAGGAAAGATTGATCCTTCTTTGCCTTACTACCTTGATTTTGGTGATCAATCGGAGAATTTAATTTGTCATGTCGTTTTGACATCGAACAATTATATAGCATAGTTGAGGGCAATGACGCTCTCATTGAAGGCTCACAGAAAATTTGTGTTTGTAGACGAGATGATCTTCAAACCAAAAAAAAAAGAAGAAGATGCTTGACTGGGACATTGTAAATTCCATGCTTGTTTCATGGATCATGTGGAGTATTGACTCGAAGATCGCAATATTGATTCCTTATCACGATGAATCTAAGAAACTGTGGGATTATCTTGAAAAGAGTTTTTGCGTTGCTAACGATCCACACCTCCAACAACTGCAGTCGACGATTATGATTTGTAAGAAAATAAAATCTATGACTATTGATGATTATTACGCTAAATAGAAGGGACTATTTGATGATCTTGCTCGTCTTAAACCGTTACATACTTGTGAGTGCGAACAGTGTACTTGTGATGTTAGGAAAATTTACATTTCATCAATTTTTGATTAGAATTGATGATACTTTATATTCTATGGTGAGGACTAATCTTTTGTCTCAGAATCCTCCAACATCTTTAGATGGTGCTTATCAGGTTCTTATCTAAGAGGAGCATTCCTACGATATGGTTTGAAACAAGGTTGTTCCTGATGAGAATCAGGTTTTTTCTTTGCAAGTGGCACATCAAAAAGGAAAATCTGATAAGCACAACAAACCTGACAAGTCTCATCTATCTTGTACTCATTGCAAACAGATTGATCATGATGTTTCCACTTGTTTTAAATTTCATGGCTATCCATACTGGTGGGAGTCGCGCTCGATGGGGGGAAAAGGAGCCATAGGTCAGGCTCGAGGTTCTGGTGCTCGTGTTACTGTTGCAGTTGCAGATCGTAGCAATGCACCGATATCTGAGAAGGGTGATTCGATTTCTGCCTTGGGCGATCTCAAGCCTGAACAGGTTCAAATTTTATTGAATATTGCAAACAAAAATCAGCAAGATAATATGATTGGTAAGTGTGTATTTTCCTCTTCTTGGATTATTGATATTGGAGCAACTCGCCATGTGATTGGGAATTTGAATTATTTAACCCAAGCATGTACTATTATTTTGAGTCATGTTGGCTTACCCAATGGGAATAAAAAAATTGCCACAATGGAGGGGCAAGTTGTTCTTGCTGGTGATTTTATTTTTGAAAATGTTTTATTTGTATTAACTTTACAATGTAACTTAATTTCAATGTCGTAATTAATTGATGATACTAATTGCTTTGTTTGGTTCACTACTTCCTTATGTGCTATACAAGACCAACATTTGGGGAGCCTGATTGGCTTCGCCAGTGAACGAAATGATGGACTTTATTATTTTCGCAGAATTCCTACCGTGCACACAGTGAAAGTTCAAGATTTGTCTATCTTTGAGTTGTGGCATAGAAGACTGGGGCATCTGTCGTATAGAGTAGTAAAGTTAGTACCTACAATTCGTTCTAATTCTGCCAGAAAGAAATCGAATCATGCTTGTGTCACGTGTCCTAAAGCTAAACAAACTCGTGATAATTTTCCTATTAGTGATAGTAAGGCTAGTTGTATTTTTGAACTTATTCACTATAATTTGTTGGTTCCAAATAACAACACACCATCTTCTTGCAGTGCTTATTATTTTTTGACAATAGTGGATGATTTTTCTCGAACGGTTTGAGCTTACATATCGAGTAATAAAACTAAAGTTTCTACTGCATTTCACTCCTTTTTGCTATGGTTGAATGTCAATTTGAAACATCTGTTAAAATAGTGAGGAGTGACAATGAGACAGAATTTAAATGCATGCTTGATTATTTTGCCAAGATTGACATTCTTTTTCAAACTTTATGTGTTTGAACTCCACAACAAAATGGGAGAGTAGAACACAAGCATCAACACATACTTAATGTGGTTCGTGCTATAATGTTTTAAGGAAATCTTCCTATTACTTTTTGGGGAGAATGTATTTTGGGTACAATTTATTTAATCAATCTTACTCCGTCAGATTTATTGCAAAATAAAATATCTTTTAAAATCTTATTTGATACTACCCCAAACTTTGATGTGCTAGTGTCTTTGGATGCTTGTATTTTGCTCATAATCAACGAGCAAAAGGGGATAAATTTGCTCCATTTAGTCGAAAGTGTGTGTTCGTTGGATATCCACATGGTAAGAAAGGGTGGAAGCTATACAATCTTGAAACTGGAGAAATATTTGTATCTCATGATGTCAAATTTCATGAGAATGAATTTCCATTTGCTGAAACTAGTACTCTTATGCCTTCTGATGAAAATATGGTGAATGTTAATCCTATTTTGGATGATTTGGAGAGTATCTTTGAGGAAGTAGTGCCTCTTGATAATGTTGCCCTTATAGATGAAGTTCTAGGGTCTACTAGTGTTGTTGATGATATAAACAGTTGTGGATGAGAGGCCTAGTAGTGCCTTGGGTGAATCTTTTGATCACACAACCACAACTATTGTTTCACCAGCAGTGCCACACAATGCAAACAGATCATTAAGTGATGTGGTTAGTTTGGGTAGAGGTTTACAAACGAAACGTCCATAAGTTCTTCTCCGTGATTTTGTTACTGAATTTACACGGAAAGAGAGTCCATCCTTAAGTTCATCGGTAGCCACGAAACCCTCAGGTACTCACCACTTTATAGCACATTTTGCGAATTATGATAAAATTTCTGCAAGACATCGTATATTTCTTGCAGCAGTAATTGCAAGGCATGAACCTCATAATTTTAATGAGGCTATGCAAGATGCTGGTTGGAGAAAAGCTATGCTGAAGGAAATAGGAGCTTTGGAAGCTAACCAGACTTGGGTCATGGAAGTCTTGCCCTAGGGCAAGAAAGCTCTTGGATGCAAATGGGTATATAAAATCAAATATCATGCAGATGGAGGGACCGAACGACTCAAGGCTTGCCTTGTAATTTTTGGCAATCACCAGGTTAAGGGTATTGACTATAATGAGATATTTTGTTCCGGTGGAAAAAATGGTGATTGTACAAGCTTTCTTGGCAGCTGTAGCTACAAAGAATTGAGCACTACATCAGATGGATGTTCACAATGTCTTCCTCCATGGTGATCTTGATGAGGAAGTGTACATGAAATTACCACCTAGTTTTATTGGCAATACGTCAGGTATGGCGTGTTGCCTCAAGAAGTCTTTGTATGGCTTGCATCAAGCTTCGAGGTGTTGGTTTGCTAAATTTACTACTTCATTAAAACAATATGGTTTTACGCAGTCATATTCAGATTACTTGCTCTTTACGCTGCATCAGGGACAAGTTCAACTTAATGTCCTAGTATATGTTGATGATCTAATTATTTCTGGTAATGACTCTTTCGCTGTTGCTTCATTTAAGAAATATTTGGGTGAATGTTTTCACATGAAAGATTTGGGCATTTCTGAAATATTTTCTTGGCATTGAGGTTGCTTGAAATCTAGAGGGCATTTTTTTTTTCAACGAAAGTACACTTTTGACATCATTTCAGAAATGGAGCTCTTAGAAGCTAAACCTGCAGGGTTTCCAATTGCGCAAAACCATTGCCTAGCACTGGCTACTAGAAATTTGTTGATAGACCCTGAACGATGTTGGCGTCTAGTAGGACATTTCATATACTTGTCCTTTACACGACTTGACTTGGCTTATGTGGTGCACATTCAATTTATGCAGGCGCCACGACAAGAACATTGGGATGCTGCAGTTCGTACGACTCGTTATTTGAAAAGTTGTCCAAGGTCAAGGAATCCTTCTTCGCTCCAATTGTGATCTCTCTCTATCAGGCTGATGTGATTCATATTGGGCGAGTTGTCCTCTGACTCGTTGCTCTCTCACTGGTTGGCTTGTTTTCCTTGGTGGTTATACTATTTCTTGGAAAACCAAGTAGCAAACGATGTCTCGTTTATCAGTAGAGGCTGAGTATCACTCCATGGGTTTTTATTATGTCTGAACTTAAGTAGCTTAAAGTGTTACTTGGGAGTCTTGAAGTGGATCATCCCATGCCATAAATTTATTTTGTGACAGTTAGTCGGCATTGCATATTGCCCAAAATCAAGTTTTTCATGAATGCACAAAATACATTGAGATGGACTGTCATTATGTTCGTGATGCTGTTCAAAACGGCATCCTTGCTACAAGTCACATTTCTACCAACGAGCAACTTGTAGATATCTTTATGAAGGTCTTGAGGAAACACGATTTCTTTATCTTCTTCCCAAGTTGGGCATTTACGATCCTCATGCTCCAACTTGAGGGGGATATTAGGAAAATATTTATTTTATATTCATTTGGATACATTCTTTATGTATTTAATTTGAGTTGGGCTATATTTTAGACTTACCCCATCAATAAGCTGTATATATATTTCTCTATGTCTAAATGAAAACCTAAGGCCCCGTTTGATAACCATTTGGTTTTTGGTTTTTGATTTTTGAAAATTAAGCTTGTTTTCTCCCAATTTCTCTACCATGGTTTTCATCTCCATTAAGTAAACATTTGAATTCTTAGCCAAATTCTAAAAACAAAAACAAGTTTTTGGAAACTATTTTTTTTAGTTTTCAAAACATGGCTTGGTTTTTGAAAACATAGATAAAAAGTAGATGACAAAACAAGTAAAACCATATGTGGAAGTAGTATTTATAGGTTTAATTTTCAAAAACTAAAAATCAAAAATCAAATGGTTATCAAACGGGGCCTAAGAAAACAGTTTTTCTAGCATTTTTTTAGTATAACAATTGTAGAGATGAAAGACCAAACTATTGACCTTTGAGACGATAATTAGTATATTATCTATTCAGTTATTTTCAAATTGGCTATATTTGTATAATTTAGCTGTATAGAAAGGGAGAAAAAGTAAAAGAAAATTAAAACACGAATAACATTGGCGTGTGACGAATCAAATTAGAGAGTTCTCCAAACAAATCTGATTTGTGGCCATTTGACATTCGTAGGTGGCTCCCACGTCCCAACAGACAACATTGTTTTCTTGCCTCCACCCAGTTTCAAAATTTCCGCCGTTAAAACTAACGCCCTCCCGTCACTTACCAGCCAAACGAGACAAAAATTGAAAATAATTTCCCCCAAGTTCTATCCATTAAAAAAAAAAAGAAAAACAAAAACAAAAAATCACTGTTCAAATTTTATATAAATGGAAGCCACCGCCCACGGCTCAACAACACCCAAACGACAGTTTTTGGAGCACGTCACTCAAATGCTCCACGAGGAATTGGAAAATTAAAAAAAAAAACAAAAAAAAGAGCATTTTTTTTTTCTTTTTTTAAAGTTTGTCCTGTTATTCAGAGTGGAGGAGTAAGAGGAGGAGAAACGGGGATTCATAGAGAGAGAGAGAAAAAGGGTTGAGGTTGAAGATCTTGTCAGATCGGGCAACGAGTGCTCTACCCAATCTTCCTCATTATCTGATACTTCACGGTGTGTGATTTTTTTTAAAAAAATTTCTACTTGCTTTTTAAATTTTCTTCTTCTTCTTCTTCTGGTTTTTTCTGTAATGTAGGTTTGGATCTTTCCTTTGGTTTTTGAGCTCTTTGAAATGAAGGGTGCTCTTAAATTCACTTCTTCTTCTTTTTCCTTTTGATTTTGAGCTTTGAGCCTCTCTGTGTGATGTTTGCCTCTGTTTTCTTGGTGGGTTTTAGCTCTCTCTGCCTATTTCTGTTTAAATTTTGGTTTCTCTGGGTTGATTTGGAGTTGTTCTTGGCTCAAATGTGACTGAAATTTTGGTCCTATTTGATGTTTATCTCTATCTTCTTGGTGGGTTTACTGTCTCTGTTGTTTCTGATCTAATTGTGGTCTCGTTTGAAAATTTTCGAGTTGTTCTTCCTCAAATGTGACTAAAATTTTGGTCCTATTTGATGTTTGTCACTATTTTCTTAGTGGGTTTTTACTTTCTCTGTTGTTTTTCTTCTAATTTTTGGTTTATTTGGAAAATTTGGAGTTATTTTGGTCCTATTTGATGTTTGTTTCTATTTTATTGGTGGGTTTTACTCTCTCTGTTGTTTCTGTTCTAATTTCTGGCCTCTCTGTGTTTGTTTGGAAATTTTTGACTTGTTCTTGCAAAAATCTGACAATTTGTCCACGAAATTTTGGTCTCTCTTCCCTTTTGAAAGTTAGTGGTGTGTAATGAATAATATTTCAATGCTTAGCTTTTTGTTTTGGTCAAAGGATTAAAGGGGTCCTTTGTGGCCTTTCGTTTTCCATTGAAGAGTGGCCGGTTGGTTTCTTTGACTTCATGAGGTTTAAAGATTGCTTTGTCTTTTGGTTGTCTTCTCAAGATTTCAGTTTCCTTCTTTCTTCCAAAATTCAGATTTCTTGAGTCTCTTCAATCCTTGCTTGTTTCAGTAAGCTTTTGACGATTTTTTTTGTTAATCAGCTTGATGATGGATGGAAGAGATCAGTAGTTAGTGTTTAATTTCTCTTCTTTTTTCCTTTTTCTATGTGTTTGTTTCTCTTTCAAACCCCAAGTTTTGATGGTTTTCTTAACTCTAAAATGACTGAGAGTTGAGGTTCTGGTTTTTGGCCTTTTTCTTGTTAAGTTTTGAAGTTTCTTCAGCTCAGCCATCAAGAAATGAGCTTGGAGATTTTCATTTTTGCTATAACAATGGAAAATTTCATCTTAATTTGTTTTATTTTTCTAGTTTTGTTGAATTACCCTATTAGATATTTTGTTTTTGAATGTAGATGTATTTGGTTATGTGGTTGCTGAATTTACAAATAACCTTGTTTTAGTTTCTCAATTTATCTCATGCTAATTTGTTTATTTGGAGTTTTGGGATTTAGGATTCTTATATATAGAAATTTTTTGATACCTCCACCTCCCCTAATCTCACGCTCTCTCTATTGACGTTTTTTTTTTCTTTAAATACGATTATGGTTCTTGAATTTTTCACATGTACCCTTCTTTCCCTTATAGTTTGAAATCTTATGTCTTGGATCTTAAATTTTGTAAAGATTCTTTTTGATCCTTGCTCACGGCCGGAACGATTAACTTTAATCGATCACCTTGTGTAGCTTCATGGGGAGGGAGCCACGTGTTGTACAAGTCGAGCAAAAGCCAAACGGGGTTGATCATGATATAGTTCATATTGCACCGAGAGTTGCAGAAAGAAACATTGAGGCCAAGGAATATGAAGTGAAGGAATGTACTGAAGAAAACTGGATCATTGAGAAATATCATGAGAAACAAGAGGTGTTGAGTATTAAAAGCACGAATCTTAATGCGGAGGAGAAATACGAGAAGCTTGGAGTCGAGAAGTTTGGTGAGTACAAGAAGTCAAGCCCAATTGGATCAAAATCTCCTGGAAATATGCGGGGGCAATACACCGTTCCACAGCCATTTACGTTGGAAACTGAAAAGCGCGGTCCATGCACACATAGTATCGGAAATGATGCGACTATGACTACTGGTGTCAACATTTCACCAAATCTGCAATCTCCTAGTGCTAAGAAGAACTCTCAGGTAACTAGTATTCATAATTACTTGCTATATCTTTGAAATATGCATAATGTTACGCTTTTTGAGTCCAAAGAATTGAAGAAAGAAAGAAATGGTTGCCTTCAAACAGTTATACCATTTCATGTACAGTAATAAATGTTCTGCTTAATTTTCCTAGGCTGACCCCTGAAATATGACCAAGCTTTCTAATTGGGTTTAAGGATGGGAACAGTTTGGAGAGTAATTTTGGGAGAGCTCAGGCCGCTCGAAGTTGGGATCTTGTAGTTTTATTTCTCATATCGATATTATTTTCGGTTAATTTCCATCTCAATTTTGGTTCCTTTCCTAATTCTATACTATTTTCTGTTAATACTATGGTTGTCTTACCATTGCGTAGGCCTGGCCTGTTTCTCGTACCACATCTTTTTGAGAGGCCTGGACTTTCGCAAAATTACTCTATTTATAACAAAACTTGTCAAATAATTACAAACATGACCCTGCTAATATTCCTAATACCTCTCTATTAGTATTCCTAATACTGTACTTAGGATTAGACAATTGTCCCGTGAGAATAATCAAGGTGGGCACAAGTTGACCTAGATACTTATGGATATTAAAAAATAAAGTATTCCTAACACTTTAGTACTTTGTGGGAAATCATTAGTAATGTATTATTGCAATTTGCAATTGGGTTTTTGTGAGAGTGAAGTTAGAATGAAACAGTTTGGCAGTAATGATTAATGGTTGAAACTTTCTTGTTGTTTACAGCCAAATTCTCCTCTTTCATTAAGGAAGCAAGTGCAGCTGGATAAAAAATACCATGACGAAGAAGATAATTGGTCCATCACTTCCTCGTATCCTCTTCGACATCGAAATGTTTTTTACATTCAGTAATTAAATTATTTCACATGGTAAAATTGTTTTCACTTTATTTTTGGTTTGGTATGATCCTTAGCTATATTAAGTACTGCTACATCTGTGAAATCTAAGGTAACTGTTGGTGTTGCTCCGACTTTTCGATCAGCTAGTCGTGCCGAGAGAAGGAAGGAGGTAACTCAACTGGCATTGTGTAACATTCTTGCATTTACACACACCTTTAAATCACATTCGTTCACACATGATTTAAATTCTTTATTTTCCAGTTTTACCAAAAGTTGGAGGAGAAACAACAAGCTTTGCAGGCAGAGAAAAGCCAATATGAAGCTAGAACAAAGGTATCTTTCTTTCTTCAACTCCATACTTCTATTCCCTTTTCCAGCTTTTCCTGCATGTTCATTTGTTTAATTACTACTAAACCCAAAAACTTAAAATGATAGGATACGGTATATTGCACCTCACACGTGGGCACAAATATTAATCTGGTTCATGATGTCCAACGTGTGGATCGTTAATATCAATGAAAAAGAAAATGATGTTTTAGGGTTTTGAACACAAAGCCGCTCTGATACAATGTTGAATGATCTTTAAATCCAAAAGTTGATAGGTTATGTTGTATTTAGTATTTTATATATATTCTCAACCCTTTTTCTCCATTTTTCTTCAACTTGTGATTGCTTGTGTGAGAATCATCTTGAAATGATTGTGGAAGAAACTGTTAGAATTTTTGCATTGAAAAGAGAAAAAACAAACACATTGTGATGTGATTTCATAGGAAGAGCAAGAAGCAGCCATCAAGCAACTGAGGAAGAGCTTAATCATCAAAGCAAACCCAGTGCCTACTTTCTACTATGAGGGACCCCCACCCAAAGTTGAACTCAAGAAGGTGAGAGTTTCAGAACCAATCTCTCTTCCTTTCACTCCAAGAATCATCAACTCATTCCCAAATCTTCAAGTAACAACCTGCAGTTCTTTTCGTTACAATTCTTAAGCTTTTGCTTGTCCGTGTTGTCGTTGCAGCTTCCGTTGACTCGACCCAAGTCGCCGAATTTTATGAGGAGAAGGAGCTCCGGCGATGCAGTTACCTCAAATATAGAGAAGGGCAAAGTATGTGCTCGAGTGAAACGACATAGCCTCGGTAGTATCAGAGCGGAGCCGACTAATCTGATGACGACTCCAAAAGCTAAAGGGCAGCAAATCAGCGGGCGGAAAAGTGGTATCAAGGTGAAGGACAGAGTAAATCAGGATAAGGAGACAACAAATACAACTGCTGTTAAGATTCCTGAGCAGAGAAGCAATTTGGACATAACTGTTCAGTCATGAAGTTGTGGATTCTTCTGTGAGTTTAAAAAGAGAGAAAAAAAAAAGGTTCTTCATCTTGTTTTTTGCATTGTTGTCATATGGATATTCTGAAAGTAGTTGTCTTTTTTCTTTTCAGTTTTAACTGGATTTTGGTAATATGAAATTTGTAAATGTTTTGTAGTTATGTTTTGTACTGACAAATATCTTACTAGTGTTTAGAGAAAGAGAGTGTGTTTGCTTACTTTTGTGTTTTTTTTTTTCCTTGATTTGGGAATGGTTTTGGAAGATTTCACGGTTGAGAAGATAGCACAAGAGAACTAACAGTGTCAGTGTATGGATTAATTTCCATCACTAGTTTCAACTGTACCCTATCACTTTAAAGTTTCACTTTTTACTTTTGACCTTAAAATGTATTCAAACATGCACCTGAATAATTTTACAGTTTGAAAACAAGTGATGGAAATTAATGTGGTTGTTGAGTTGCAAATGAAGTGGTAGTAGCATACTTGGCTTTTAATAAATGAATGATAAATGTGGCAAGTTTGATAACCACCGAGCAATTACATTTAAAGCCATGTTTGCTATTCATTTTTTAACCCACCTCCTCTATGTCTTTGATTGCCACTAGGTTATTGGTAATGCTATGTTTGTTTGTTTTTTAAAAGCGACGTATGCTATTGCTTTGTTTATAACTCAACAATAATGTTAATTTCCATCTATTGTTTTAATTGTAAAATTATTCGAGAGTATATTTGAATTAATTTTAAAAGTCAAATGTAGAAATAATTGAAACCAACCTCAAAGTTTAGAAATATTTTGAATATTTTAGCCAAAAATAAAAATTGATCTTGATATCAATTTTTTAAAACAAACCAATCGTCCAATTCAAACTAATTAAATTGATTGCAAAATTAACTGAAACCAAGTTGAACTAAATCGAAACTAACAAATTTTATCCAAATTGAATCGTCTTACTATTCTTTGGCTTTATACTTTAAAAATTGAACTAATTAACAAGTAAAGTATACTATAGCTGATTGAATCTACTTAGTTGTGATAGTTTCACCGGCGTTTTTTTTTTTCTTCACAAATATAGGTATACAAAATATAATAGTACAAGAAAATCAAAAGATATGAAAAGTGAGTATAAAAAAACTCACTGCTCTCCCAAATTTAATCTCTTGTTAATTTCTGATATGTAATTTTAAAGTTCTTGAATAACATATATATTAAAGGTGCAATTAGGAAATTAAAGCAGTAAAAAATACAGGCAATGGAAAATCACTAATTAAGAAAAACTTGCCTTAATACCACCTGTTTACACAATATTTCAACAAAGAAAGCGAAATGAGACACGTGTAAATGAATTTAATTTGTATTAATTTCAATTTAGTGGAGTACAATCTCTAATTTGTTCCTCTGATTCTTTCTCTCAAATTTACATCTGTCTCGAGGGCCTTGTAGCTTATTCTCGAATGTGAATCTGTCTCGAGGGCTTTTGCAGCTTATTCTCGAATGTAGATTTGTCTCGAGGGCTTCGCAGCTTGTTCTCGAATGTGAATTTGTTTCGAGGGCTTTGTAGCTTGTTCTCGAATGTGAATCTGTCTCGAGGGCTTTTGCAGCTTGTTCTCGAATGTAGATTTGTTTCGAGGGCTTCGCAGCTTGTTCTCGAATGTAGATTTGTCTCGAGAGCTTTTGCAGCTTATTCTCGATGTAGATTTGTCTTGAGGGCTTCGCAACTTGTTCTCGAATGTGGATTTGTTTCGAGGGCTTTGTAGCTTGTTCTCGAATGTGAATCTGTCTCGAAGGCTTTTGCAGCTTGTTCTCGAATATAGATTTATTTCGAGGGCTTCGCAGCTTGTTCTCGATCTTCAAAGTCTTCTAGTCTTCAAGGCTCTGGTTCAGAGAGTGTTTGATCTTCAAAGAATTTTTTCTAAGTTCTCTGGAGAGTTTCAACTTCTCAACCTCCAAAATGGAGGGGGGAGCTCTCTATTTATAGAGTTCCCCAGGGCTCCCAGATGGGCTTGGGCTTGACTATTGGACTGGGCCTGGTGGACTTTGGGCTTGGTCCATATACTGGCCTGATTAACCTTGGGCCTAGCCTTGTGAGCTGGGACTTATTGACTTTGGGCCTAGACTTTGTTGGATTAGGGCCTCCTATTTGGGCTTAGTCTAAAATTGGCCCAAATTTCATATAACCCAATTGCATATTGAGATTTACTTTAATTTAATTTAGGAATACTTGCAAATTTAAATAATCTCTAATTAAATAAATAATTTTGCCACTAATTTAAATTAATGACACGACAATTTCTGATTGGCCAAAATTTCTATTCCAACACCACCAATATTATTATTTGATTTATTTTTCCTATTTCTTTATGTATGTGTTTTTTTTTTTTAATTATTATTTACCGATTGTCTTTTTCAACCCCACTTAAGTACTTTTCTAGTCAAATGGGGAGACAATTTATTCTTCTGGCGTGCGATAAAGTTTGTGAACAACTTGATTACCATTCTTTCGTGTGAGTTTATAGCTCTTTTAACATTATTTCTTTTTTGAATGCTTTTCAAGTCTTAAATTATCTAATGAATTTCAAAATTAGTGTCTTTAGTTTATGGGCATGATGAAGGAGAAAATTTCATCGTGGAATTTTCCAAAATCCATATAGGTCCCATGCCCATCAATTCTTTTACCAAAAATAATAGTTAAAATTACAAGTTTAGTTCTGTTTGATAACTATTTAGTTTTTTAAAATTAAACCTATAAATATTAATTCCGCCGATGGGTTTCCACTTATCTACCTTTTACATATGTTTTCAAAAACCAAGCTAAGTTTTGAAAACTAAAAAAAGTAGTTTTCAAAACTTGTTTTTGTTTTTGAAATTTGGCTAGAAACTCAAATGTTTTCTTAAGAAGGATGGAAACCATTGTAGAGAAAATGAAAACTATTGTAGAGAAAACAAGCATAATTTTCAAAAATCAAAAACCAAAAACAAAATAGTTATCCAACAGGGCAGTCATTGAGTTTTCAAATTTGTGTCTAATAAGTCTCTAAGTTTTAAAAAAAGTGTCTAACACGTTTTTTAAACTTTCAATTTTGTATATAATAGATCCTTGAATTTTTAATTTTGTGTCTAGTAAATTCCTGACATATTTGATATTTTAAAAAAATGTATGTGTTGGTTAGATACAAAATTAAATTTTGTGTCTAAGTAAGATCCTAAAATTTTAATTATTGTTTTTTCTTCTAATAGGTCTAAGAAATTTTAAAAAATTATTAAATAGGTTAAAGACATATTGGAAAAAAAAAAGGTTTAGAGACTTATTAGATACTTTTTAAATTCCAGAGATCTATTAGATACAAAATTGAAAATTTAGTGGCCTATTAAATTATTTTTAAAATTTTAAGAATTTATTAGACACAAAATTAAACGTTTAGGGACTAAACTTGTAATTTAACAACTTTTTAAGACATCAATTTGAGCATATCTTTAGTAGTTAAGGCAATTGAGTTAAAGATTTCATCCTCTATCCCCATATTAGTTGAACTCAAAAAAAAAAAAAAAAAAAGCTTCTTCAATTCCAAGGGTAATTGTGTCTCAAATGTATTGTTTTAACCATCTTAGTGAGAACACATCTACAAATTGAAATCCTAGTCCACCACTGACCTTTTCCTTTCTTCAAATTTATCCCTTTTGATGTTGAATTCTCTGATTCCCACATTATTAAAATTGAAACTTGAAAAATCTTTGATCTTCAAATGCAAGACAGTCATGAGATCCATATAGTGGACTTTTGGTTTGCATCCAAGTGAATTCCTAGGCAACAACCCACTCTTTCCCTATCATCCTTGGCCCTTTTGCAGTTCTAAAGCACATGGGTTGTGGTTGATTCTTCTTCCTTGACAAGAAAAAGAATAAAATAAATCAAATACCAATTTTTCTTTTCAAAAGTTTGAAGTTTAGTGGGAAGAATATTGTCACATTAACACATGAAATTCTCCACACAAAGATCTCAAACTTAGGAAAGTGACATAATGTTCTAAAATTGCCTTCACCAATTTTAAATCTCAACATTAGAGGCACTAGCCTAATCTTCTTCATTAGAGATATAGCTAATTTGTATCTACTCATAGAATATATATAGGATTATTATTTCCTTCTATATGTTATAATTGTTAGTTAGTGTATCCTCTCATATTGTAAAATTTATATGCAATGCTTCAACATTGTAGTGCACTCTCAATATATTCTAATGGCCTTAGCAAAGGTTGGTGTGCTCAGTGAAAATATGTTAAATTACAAATTTGGTTCTTAAGATTTGGAAAAAATTACAATGTAATTAGTCCGTTTGATTTTAAATGTTAGAAATAGTCCCTATGGTTTGATAAAAACTTCATAAATAGTCCCCACAGGATTCAGCACCTAATAGTCCCAATATTTTCCTACATCTCCTACGACCCGACCTTGTTACCATACTAGTTTTGAGCTGCTTGCGAGAGTGAAGACTATCCCTACAAACCAACACAGGTCCTTTAAGCATATTTTTTTTGAAGGGAATAATCGAATTAAACCCACAGCAGAAGCGTTGGAATCGACTTTGATTTTATTTTTAGAATTAAATAATTTTTAGGCTAAGCAAAACATACATTGACATAAATATGAGGATGGTTCTGGCGAGTCTTTATCTTATCCACAAAGTCTTCCTTGTTATGACTTGAACACAGGACCAAGGCTTGCGGGGAGCCTCTTGAAAGAAAATCCACAAGGTAGTGGAGAGGAAGAGGTTTAGAGAGAATTCTCTAATTCTCTATTGAGAAGATATGTTCTCATGGCTCAACTCAAGGGTCTTATTTATTGAGACCTAAGGTAAATCTTTGCCATGATTAAAATATTTTATTTTAATATCTAATATATTTAAATCTCATTCAAATCTCCTACAATATATATTTAACTTATTTGAATCTCATTCAAATTTCAAATATATATATATATATTCTTTAATGTATCTAATATACATTAATCATTTTAATATTTAATATATTATATACAATAAATATATTTTCATCTTTTATATTTAATATATCTAATATATTAAATATTAATTTGAACATTTCAAATTAAATATTCAAATTTTCTTTCAACTAAACTTATCCTTTAGTGTTATTATGAGCTAGTAAGGGGATCTTATGGACTTACAGATTATAAGCTCCAATGATACAAAATTAATTAATTAAACTATTTAATTAATCAATTTTCATTCATTAAGTCTATGGTCACTCCACCATAGATCTAGAGTTTCACTTTTATGCACTGTAGGACAAGTTGTGTCCATGGATATAATCACTACATGTAGATCGATCCTTCATGAGTTGTTCATAATTACAGTTGGGTCAAAAGTCCGTTTTACCCCTATAATTATATCTCGCACCATAAGTACCACTAATTTTCTAATAAACAATTTGTTTATGATCCAACCATAAACTAAGTTCCTCTTGGGCCAGTGAGAGGGTGGGGCCCCATTGTTCAAGTCCGGAAATCAGCACTTAAGGAAGCTACTTAGCTACTTACCCTATATGGGAATGAGTGAATTCCATCTTGTGAGATTATGTTCCCAACTTCCTATTTGGTCAAATCTCCAAAATGGTAGGTTTATTGAATTGGCTATAAAAGCTACTCTCACCCATGCAAATGAAAGGACAAGTCTTTACAGGCAGGAGTTCATAACTCACTCAGGAATAAGATCGAGTCTCATTTGATCATCCTGATGAAATATTAATCTTCTCAATTAATAGATTTATAAGAGATATTAAAATATTTCGTGGTGCAGTCTTATACAAACTCATTGTATAAGATACCCCCACTCACATATCTCCACATGAATGATTTGGATCAAATCATTTGTAACTATTACAAAGTGGGTCATATCAATGGTGTTACCAAGATAAGGCACCCAACCTTATTCATATACTATGACTTAGGTTATCTCTTGAACATGATCCTCCCATATGTCAACCACATACTGTTCAAGATTACACTAATAACCTTGGATTTTTCATATAATGGATAATATTATATTGTAAATAAAATAATAAAAATTATTATTAATTATTAAATAAATAATTAATTATGAGGCCTTAGGACATAAATCATAGCATTGTCCTCACTCACATGCTTCCTAGGAAAATTTCTAGGCGGTCACTTAACATAAGATTTCTCTAAGTTAAGTACGCTTAACTTTGAAGTTTTCGATCAAGCCACTGAAAAGGAAGGTGCACCTTGTTGGTATGAATAGTAACTATCAATTCTTTTAAGCCTTTCTTAACCATATTTTCATATCCTTAGGATCCCTCTCATTCAGATGTGATCACAGTTCATTCATGTACCCCTTCTGAACTCGGGCGTTACACTTCAAACCATAGGGACCAAATTTGTAATTTAACATTTCTTTTTCCTTCATATCATATGGTCTTCTACCTTTTTTCTCTCTGCATTTACTTTTAATTTCCATGCTCATCAGGGAACTTACTTGGGCTCGAAGCATGTTGAGCACAAGATATGTGAAGGCTCTTTATTTGAGAAGCAAAAGACTTTAACTTTTCCAAAGTTGTACCTTTAAAGGAACTGATGCATGGGCCTTCTGATGCCACGCGTCCTTCATGAATTACTCAAGCAGAAAGGTACATGGCATAGAAAATGGCATAGGGATGGTAAAAGTGCTTTCAAGAATACCATGGCAAAATGGTATGACATCAAGGGATTATTTAAACAACATGAACAAAAACATGTTAAGAGCATAAGGCTATATGGATTGACCTAACTAATAGAAATCTTACAATACACCATTAGACTTCAAGTTGCCTGTAGAAGTCTGGCAAGTTGCAAAAATTAAAACATTTTATTTACAAATAGATGGTACAAATATAAATAAGATGGGTACAAAAATATAAGAATTACTATTTCAATAGATAATTAGGTGCTAAATTAAATTTGCTATAGATTTTGGCATGCTCAAAATAGGAAGATAATTTGCAAGTTGTAACTAAGAGAAGACCGATTGCTAAGAAAAAAGATTCAAAGGCTCAAAGCAAGTGGTAAGCTATTTAAGAGGCTACAAATGAGGGATCTCTAAAGTTAGAGGCAGAGGCAATAACAATAGAAGATCACATTTGACACGACACTACTAAAAAGTGGTGGAAGAAGTGGGTTGAGAATAGAGAGCTCCTTCTTCAATTCTTAGAAGATTCAACTAAATGGTAAAACTACCAAAAGAAGTATAAAACCACCAAAAGAAGTACTATAATACTCCAAATTACATTTTATTAACTGATAGAGATGAAATTAAATGTTTCAAGCGAAGAGTTCAAGTAGGAAAACTCTATCAGGTTGGAGTTAGCATTAAAGACAAAGATGGACTCACTTCATGGTCAATTAGACAAAGCAACTAATTGAGTTACCTAGGGGAAAGAAAATCTTACATATAAAATTGGTCTATAAAATCAAATAGGAGCATGACGATGACACTCGATACAAGTTGAGCCATGTAGTCAGAGGCTTTCAACACAAAAGAAACACATTGACTTTAATAAAAATATTTTCTTAGATTGTCAAAGTGGCTACTATCAAAGCATTACTATTATTAGTGGTATAAAAAGAACTACTCCTTTGATAGTTGAATGTAAAGATAGTCCTTTTACATGGTGAAAAAAGAGATTTACATAATATAACCACAAAGATTTGAAAACATAAGTGAAAATAAAATAGTGTGCTAACTTCAAAAGAGTTCTTATAGTCTTAAACAAGCTCTTAGAGTAGTATAGAAAGTTTGATAGATTTTATCTTTATTCATACTAGGTATATCTAGTCGAAGATCACATTTGGTAACTTATGAGTGTAATAAATGAATAATGCTAATTGGAAATAAGATGCATATTGAAAGAAAACAATCAATTTTATTTATATTCAAATGTTTATATAAGATTATAAGACTTTAGGGCATCAACCCCAAAAATGTAGTGTAAGTTGGTGGGTTGGGAATACAACCAATTGAAGTTATGTTCAACTCGAGAAGATTTCTCCACAAGTAGAGAGAAGTTGCAACCATTACAAATGACATAAAATGCTTATTTTTTCTCAAGTCTTTCTTGAAGATAGGGCCAAACAAGCCACAAAATTAGAATTTATAAACTTCCAATGTGTACGATTGACCTTCGCGGCACAAGTTCCTTGCATTTTGCAACGTTATAAGGCCCTTATGCATATAACATAATGTTGTAGTTTTGAACCACGAATTGAAGATATGTAAGATGAGTTTGGTGTAAAACCACTAATAGGTATTTCTAATTAATATGAAAAAGTGCCACACTTGCATTTTTTATAATTAGGAAGCTGTGACTTTCATCTTAGGTAGGAATATTTCTAGATTCTCATTTGGTTGTCATCGTTTAAGTCACTCTTACCCAATTTTTTTTTTTTTTACATATAACCAAAATTAGGAGTGAGAAAACCCAACCGATAAATCGAGCCACAGTTCGGTTGGTAGCTTGATGTCATATTCGGTCAGAAGTTGGTTTTGCACATAGCAGTGGCGGATTCAGAATTTTTGTCTAGGGGGGGCTTAATATAAAATTCAATAAAAGTAATTTACAAGTAAATAATTCTAAAATTTTAATAAAATTCATAAATGCACAGCACTATTAATTTTGTACATCACAATTGTCCTCTACGAGATTTCATAGTTTGAAATCGTTGCATAATAACTTCTCTATCTATCTTATCAAATAAATCTTTCTCAACATATGCTATAAGACTATCATTCATCCATTGGTCTCCCATCCGATTACGCAGCTGAGTCTTTACAATACTCATAGCAGAAAATGTCCTCTATACTGTAGCTGTTGCAACTGGTAAGATCAATGCTAAGGTGAGCAACCGATAAACTAATGGGTAGACTTTATCTTTAGCTGTCATCACCATTTTAAGTGCAAGATCACCAATACTTGTTAATTCAAGAAACATATTATCCGAGCGCACATCAATTATGTAATTTTGAAGTTGATCCTCAAGAGTAAGAAGTTCAATAGTTGAAAAATCTCTAGGATAAAGTTGGGCAAGACAAATAAGTTTTTGTCTGTCAAAAGCAGCAAATGAATTGCTCGGATTTAGGCATACCACACAGAGAAGTAGTTCAGTACTTGTTTCAGTAAAACGATTATTCAACTCCTGAAGTTGCATATCAATAACTGTATAAAAAACCTCAACACGGTCATGGTGCATATTTGTGATTTCTTGAGATTTTCGCCTTTGTCTCCCTCGAATAAAAAACACATCATCCATCTTAAGTATTAGAATATCATGTTTATCACAAAAATTTGAAACTTCATCTAGCAATTAATCCCAACCTGATTCTCTCATTAACTGTAATCTTTCTTTACAAATCTTGACCAAATTCATTGCATTCACAATATCTTGATCTTTTCTCTGTAGTGCTTGAGACAAGTCATTTGTTATTCCCAAGATAGTTTTTATAAGATGCATATGAAAAACAAAGTCAAACGACTGAATTGAATTTATTAGAACCTTTGCTTCATATTTTTGTTCAGAAGTTGTCCCATCATCCACGATTGTCTCAAGTACATCACAAACTGATGATAACATTGAAATAAAACTCAGTAGAGTATTATAATGTGACCCCCATCGTGTATCTCCTGGAAGTTTAATCATTGTTTCCTGATTTAATCCTCGCCTACTTGGCAATTCACCATTATCCAAAGCTTCAAAAGTTATAGCCTTATGTTTTTCTCTTAAAGTATCTCAATGTTTTGTTGATGCTCCAATAACATTGACCACATTTGCAACTAAAAAAACACATACCAGTGATCTCTACATGATTTTTTGCAATAGCTACTAAAGCTAATTGAAGCTGGTGAGAAAAACAATAAATGTAAAATGCACATTCATTTTCTCTCAAAATTAACGCTTTCAATCCATTGAATTCTCCCTGCATATTGCTTGGTCCATCATATCCTTGTCCTCGTAAACTAGCAATGCTTAATCCATGTTTAGAAAAAAATCCATCAATAGCTTCCTTTAGTGATAGAGAACTTGTATTAGTAACATGTACAATACCTACAAATCGTTCAATCACATACCCTTTGCCCACATATCTCAACACAATTGCCATTTGCTCCTTTGAAGATAAATCCTTTGATTCATCAATCAAAATTGAAAATAACTTATCACCTATATCTCTTATGATTCCATCAATAATTTCTATTGCAATACAATTCACAACGTCTTTTTGGATATCTGGTGCAATCAGTTTCAAGTTTTCAGGAGCATTTCTCAAAGAAACTGCTTCAATATCCTTATTTTGGTTGCATAACCATCATAAGAGCTCAAGAAAATTACATTGGTTCTTTGAATCTTCAATTTCATCGTGTCCACGAAATGAGAGACCTTGTCGTAACAAAAATCGAGCACAATCAATGGTTGCACCTAATCGAGTTCGATATTCAATTCTTGCTTGGTCAGACATCTTATTAAAAAATGTTTCAATTTGTTGTTTTTGCTTCAAAAGAGCTTCACATTTACCCCAATCTTGGTTATGTGCACTATTTGGTCCTCCAACATGAGTTTGTAATTTTTCTTTTTTCTTCCAATTTGAAAATCCTTCACCAACAAAATGGTCACCTCTAGATTGTTCTCCAACTTCTAATTTGAATAAATAACAACACAAACAAAATGCAACATCTTTTGAAATACTATATTCCAACCAATTAGGATATTCAGCAAACCAGACTGGATTAAACCGTCTTGACTGTAACCCAAATTTCTTCAATGGAAAAATATGATTTCGATTTTCTTTGTAATACCTCTCCATTTAGATTTTAAATTAAACCTACAATATATTAATAAAAATATAGAAAACTAAATATACACTAGTAATTAAAACATGAAAACTAAATATATATGAGTAATTGAAACATGAAAACTAAATGTATACGAGTAATTGAAACATGATCCAAACTAAATGTATACAAGTAATTGAAACATGATCAAAACTAAATGTATACGAGTAATTGAAACATGAAAATTAAATGTATACGAGTAATTGAAACATGAAAACTAAACTAGTAATTGAAATATGAAACTAAGTGTACCTTAGAAAATTATTCTCCAAATTCTTGACGTCTTGGAAAGTACCAACAACAATTAGATTACAGAGATGACAAATGCATATGTGTATAATTGAAAAAGTTTCTTTTAGGTTTAAAACATTATAGGTGGTGGCTATACCATTTAAAATTTGTGAAAAATAATGTTAAGTTTAGAGAATTAGGGTTTGAAATCTCATCAATATATTTTCTTCTCTTTTTCCTTTTTTGTTAGATTGACATATTTATATAAAGTAATTTTTAAGAAATAAAACTTGAACATATATTACAAAAAGAGATATGATTTTGACTTAAAAGGAAAAAGATTAAAATAAAGAAGGATGTTAATTTACACTAAATAAGGAAAATTAAATATTTTCAATTAAAAGGGAAAATAAGGGCGGAAAACTAACGGAACTCAGGGGTGCTCAAAATCAAGAGATAAAATTAAATTCCAAATTGACAAAGGTGGGGCTCGAACCTAGGAACTCAGGGATGCTCAACATCCCCGGGGGGGGGGGGGCTGGAAGCACCTCAACCACTAAGCCATGCAAACTTTTCTGAAAAATAGTTGGATTTTATTATTGATACATTAAACTAAAAAAATTGAGGGGGGGCTCGTTGGATTTTATTATTGATACATTAAACTAAAAAAATTGAGGGGGGGTTCGAGCCCCCGGACCTTAATTGAATCCGCTCCTGGCACATAGTAAAACTGACTGTCGGTCGGTCTGCAAGTCCAAGGACTCAAACCAATCGATCGAATTTGTGTATATATATTAAAAAAAAAATTTAACATCACCATGACATAATGCTACTGCAGCCCTTGGAAAGACTGATTGGTCTTCCCAATACTTGAAAGTTTCAGTGAAACTTATCTCACATTTCTCATCTGTTGCCTCTTTCATTTCTTTCTTTCTACTTCTTCTTCCTGTTTTCTTCTTCTTTCTTCTTCGTAGTTTTTTTTGCTTATTTTCTTCTTTTTTTTGTCTGCTACTTTTATTCTCTTCTTGTTTTCTTCCTTTTTTTTGTTCAACTCGTGGGAGTCACGAAATTGACTGATCGCCCAATGTGGTCGGTCGGTCAACATAACCATCCTCTTTAAAATTGATTACAATCAATCGATTTAAACCGACATGTAGGTGGTCGGTGTCGGTTTGAGCCCAAAATCGACTTCGACCGACCGATGATGACCCATAACAAAAATAGTAGACATATTGAATGTATACTTTAGTCACTAGAACATACGAGAACGTGCAAAGTTCATAACACAGTATAGGATGCAAGTGATCGTTCTAGTAATATATTTTAGGGCAAAATGCACTTTTGATCCCTAAGCTTTGGAGTCAATGTCTATTTAGTCCATGAAATTTCAAAAGATACACTTTAGTCCCTCAGGTTTGTAAAATGATTCTAAATGGTCTCTAACTTAACTTTAACTTAACGAAATGCTAACTGGACCATTATATGCTGATGTGGATAGGATGACATATCTATTTTATTTATTAGTTGGAAAATAAATTGAAAAAATAATTAAAAAAAGAAAACTAACTAAATGGTTTAAAATATGTTAAAATATTCTAAAATCTCCTACACGTGCCTTAAGTGTTGACTTTTTCTACACATGACTACCAATTTTGTAGTTTACCACCGTTTTCGTTTGCCAGTTGCCACCGTAGGCTGTGACTAATCAGTTGCGACAAGCCGCAGGCTTAATCAGCGGGATGCGACGGCGGGAAACAAAACACAATTACATCTCATCCTCTGATCAAAATCTCATCCATAATCTAATGGCTAAACCTCCTAGCACTTCCATGGAGCCAACTATAGAAGCAGAAGCCAATTGATAAACAGATGCAAGCAAAAAAAAAATGTTCAAAACTTTCTCACACCCCATTTGACGTTACCCTTCACTTTGAAGAAGAAAGTAAAAACAGAGTTGCAGAGAAGTGTTATGGGTGTCCAGCCCATTTGTCAGACAAACAGGGTTTTTTCTTATGTTTGTGGGCCCAAAATGTTGGTTATATGTTTAGCCCACTTGGGGTTAAATGTGTGGGCTTATCTAGAAAGCCTAGGTTTTTTTAGGGGTTAATGTCCTAAAAAAAAAGAGGAGAGAAAACGAAAGAAGAATACAGAAAACGGAGAGGGAGAAAGCAGTTCGGTTTTTCAGAGACAGCTTCCACAAAGTTGTCAATTTCCGGAGTTTCAGCCGTTGGATCTTGCTGAAATTTGGTCAGCTTGTTGAGAACACATAGGGTCATGTTTTGAACAGTTGGATCTTCGTTTTGAGCTTCGGTTTGTCGGTAATCACTGATAGACGGAATCTGGAAAACTGGGTGTTTTGTTTAATCTTTCATCTCTCTTTTGTTGCTCTCTTATGTATGGAACTGTTGGTGAGTTGTGAATCTTTGTATGACTGATTTGGGTTCTTTTTCCCTCAATTTTATCATAATAAGAGAAGGTGACAAGGGTGGACTCCTCACAAGTCCCGTGGTTTTTACTCTTCACATCGAAGAGGTTTTCCACGTATAATTTGTGTGTTGTTTGCATTTAATCTTCTGCAATTTTGTATGGTTTATTACTGTCCATTGCTGGTTGATTGCTTGGGAATTATTTGGTGAATAATTTGTGGTGCATTGGAATATCTTTTTGGTTGATTGTCTTGAAGGAGATCTTGGTGGGTTTGTTGTTATATTGTTTTTGGCCCTATCAGTTGGTATCAGAGCCAAGGTTTAATTTAATCATTGTTATGGAGTCTACTAGCAGTAGTGGAGGTAATTCAATGGTTAGACTGACATCAACCAATTATTCCATTTGGAGGCCGATGATGGAGGATTTGTTGTTTTGCAAAGATTTGTATGATCCAATTGAAACAACCATAGAAGCTGATGGCACCATTGCTAAACCTTCAAAACTAGAGAAAATGGAAGAGAAAGATTGGGCTAAGTTAAAAAGGAAGACCTTGGGGACTATTAGGCAATGGGTTGATCTTAGCATTTTCAACCATGTGTCGAAAGAGTCCGACCCATATGATTTGTGGAAGAAATTGGAAGGTCTTTATGAAAGGAAGACCGCGCATAATAAAGCTTCATTAATCAAGAGACTTGTTAATTTGAAATTGAAGGGTGGGAAGTCTGTTTCTGAGCATTTGAGTGACTTCCAGGATATTATTAACAAGTTGACTACTATGAAGATTGTTTTTGATGATGAATTGCAGGCTTTGTTCTTGTTGAGTTCCTTGCCAGACAGTTGGGAAACCTTGGTTGTGACGATTAGTAACTCTGCTCCAGAAGGTGTTCTATCTTTGAATATGATCAAAGAAAGCATGTTCAATGAAGAGATAAGAAGAAAGGAGATGGGAGTTGATAATTCGAATGCTCTTCTTGTTGAGAATCGTGGAAGAAGCAAAAGTAAAGGACCCAAAGGCCGTGGTAACTCAAAGGGGAGGTCCAAGTCTAGAGACAAAGAGACTAAGACATGTTATTACTGCAACAAGCTTGGCCATATCAAAAAGTTTTGCTATCGTTGGCAGAAAGAACAAGGTAAGAAGCAGGACTCACAAAATGAGGGAGATGATAAAAATACTGCAGCAATCGCTTCTACTAGTGATGGTGATGTCACTTTGATTTGTGCAACTAGTGAGTGTCATCATGTAGAGGGTTCAGACACAGAGTGGCTGGTAGATTCAGGTGCTTCATATCATTGTGTTCCCAAAAAGGAGTACTTTATGAACTATCAATGTGGTGATTTTGGTAGTGTGAAGATGGGAAACAAGAGCTCAGCTAGCATTGTTGGCTTAGGTGATATTCGTGTGAAGACAAGTGTTGGGTGCATGCTTACATTAAAGAATGTGCGCCATATTCCTGATTTACGCCTTAACTTATTGTCTGCAAATGTCCTTGATCAAGAAGGGTTCCAACATACCTTTGGTGACGGTAAGTGGAAATTGTCTAAAGGTTCGATGACAGTTGTTCGTGGTGAGTTGTGTTGCTCTTTGTATAAAACATACTTGAGGGTATGTTCTAGTGAGCTGAATGCAGTTGAAGAAAAAAATTCTCCTAATTTGTGGCATAGAAGGCTAGGACATATGAGTGACAAGGGGATCAAACTGTTGGCAGGTAAATCTCTTATTCCAGTTGATAAAACAGTTTCTCTTGACCCTTGTGACCATTGTTTGGCAGGTAAGCAGCATAGAGTTTCTTTTCCTAGAAAGTCCACTAGAAGACAAGAAAAATTGGAGTTAGTTCACTCCGATATTTGTGGTCCTATTGAGGTAGAGTCTCTTGGTGGCAATAGATATTTTGTCACTTTCATAGATGATGCTACTCGAAGAACTTGGGTGTATATGTTGAAGACAAAAAGCCAAGTGTTTGAGATTTTCAAAAAGTGCTATGATAGAAAGGGAGATCGAAAGAAAGTTGAAGTGTCTTCGATCTAACAATGGTGGTGAGTATACTTCGAATGAGTTCAAGTACTATTTCTCACAACATGGCATTAGACATGAGAAGACAGAGCCCGGCACACCACAACACAATGTAGTTGCTGAAAGGATGAACAGAACCATTGTAGAGAAGGTGAGGTGCATGCTTAGAATGTCTGATCTTCCTAAGACATTTTGGGCTGAAGCAGTGAATTGTGCCGTGTACTTGATTAATCGATCTCCATCGATTTCTCTTGGTCATGACATTCCAGAGAGAGCATGGAAGGGACGTGATCCCACTTATTCGCATCTGAGAGTCTTTGGCAGCAAGGCATACATGCATGTGCCTAAAGAACAGAGGTCAAAACTTGATTCGAAGACTAATCCATGTGTATTTGTTGGGTATGGGGATGAAGAGTATGGTTACAGGCTCTACGATCCAGAAAAGAAAAAGGTAGTGAGAAGCAGAGATGTAGTATTCTTTGAGCATGAGAAGGGTGCAGATCTTCTGAGTACAAGGTACACTTCTATTTCAAAATTGTCTTTTGATACTACTAATGGTTCCACTTCTACTCCTTCTGTTATTCACCCGACAAATGAGAATGTTGAGGATGTACTTGATGATGTACATGATGATGTTGATGAGGTAGAACCTGTTGGTAATGTACCAGATCATATGGATGATGATGATCTTGATGAGTCATCATCTGATGAAGAAATCCATGGGGAAGATGTGCATGACGAAGTGATTCATGAAGAAGTTTATGAGCAGGGGGAGCAATCTGCCCCTCAAGTGGAGGATACACAGGTTAGAAGGTCCACAAGAGAGCGTAAACCTTCAACAAAGTATCCAAGCTCAAAGTTCATTCTAGTTAGTGAAGATGGAGAGCCAGAGAACTATCAAGAGGTCTTGTCTCATGATGAGAAAGACCAGTGGCTTGAAGCAATGAAGGAGGAGATGAATTCCTTGAAAAAGAATGAAACCTATGAGCTAGTACAGCCTCCAAAGGGCAAGAAAGTCTTGAGAAACAAATGGGTTTTCAAGTACAAAAAGGATGGCGAGAAGATAGTAAAGCGCAAAGCCAGATTAGTGCTAAAGGGATGCAACCAGAAAAAGGGCATTGACTTTGATGAGATATTCTCTCCGGTGGGCAAAATGACATCTATCAGAACAGTGTTGGGTTTAGTAGCAAGTCTTGATCTTGAGTTGGAGCAACTTGATGTAAAAACTGCATTTTTACATGGTGATTTGCATGAAGAGATCTACATGGAGCAATCTGAAGGATTTGAAGAAAAAGGGAAAGATAAACTTGTTTGCAAGTTGAAAAAGAGTCTTTATGGGCTAAAACAGGCGCCAAGGCAGTGGTACAAGAAATTTGATTTGTTTATGACAAGCAATTATTATAAACGAACTACAGCCGATTCCTGTGTGTATTTTATAAAGTTTCCTGGAGGTAACTTCATCATCCTTCTTTTATATGTAGATGATATGCTAATAGTTGGACAAGATGCAGATATGATTCAAAGTTTGAAGAAAGACTTGTCCAAGTCTTTTGACATGAAAGATTTGGGTCCTGCAAAGCAAATTTTAGGCATGGAGATTACTCGTGATAGGAAAGCTGGGAAATTGTGGTTATCCCAGGAGAAGTATATTGAACGGGTTCTTGGAAGGTTCAATATGAAGCATGCTAAGCCTGTTGGTACACCGTTAGCAACTCACTTCAAGCTAGATAAGAGAAATTGTTCTACAACAAAGAAGGAGAAAGAAGATATGTCAGCCATTCCTTATTCTTCTGCAGTTGGTTCTCTGATGTATGCTATGATGTGTACTAGACCTGATATTACACATGCGGTTGGTTTAGTGAGTCGTTTCTTATCTAATCCAGGTAAGGCTCACTGGGAAGCAGTGAAGTGGATTTTCAGGTACTTTCGGGGCACCTCCAAATTGAGTTTGTGTTATGGAGGTGATAAACCTATACTTCAAGGCTATACTGATGCAGACATGGCAGGTGATCTTGACAACAGAAAATCTACCTCAGGTTATGTGTTTACATTTTCAGGGGGAGCCATCTCATGGCAATCCAAGCTACAAAAATGTGTAGCATTGTCCACAACTGAGGCAGAGTATATTGCAGCAGTGGAAGCAAGCAAGGAGATGTTATGGCTTAAAAGATTCCTTCAAGAGTTGGGTTTGAAGCAAAGTGAGTATGTAGTATTCTGTGATAGTCAGAGTGCTATGGATTTGAGCAAGAATTCAATGTATCATGATCGCACCAAACACATTGACATTAGATATCATTGGCTGCGAGATGTGATTGAAGAGAAGAGAATGAAATTGAAGAAAGTCCACACCGACAAGAATAGTGCAGATATGCTAACTAAAGTAGTTCCTGGAAGCAAGGTTGAGCTTTGTAGTAAGCTTGTCGGGATGAGGTTCAAGTGATCTTGGATGTGATAGTGCCTTCCCCGTAATGGATCTGTAGAGGGTCCGTTGTCCCTAACAAGTGGTATCAGAGCCATGCCCCTGAGCCGTGATCGGTAGAATCCTCGGGTGCCGAACAAAGGAGGTGAGCCCCGAAGGCGTAGTCATGGTGGAGATCCGTGGTAGAGAGTTCTATCGGATAGGCGGTGTGCTCCGGTAAAGGAGTTGGCCAGGATAAGAGTTAGACGGATAGATGACTATTTGAGGGGAGGCTCGGTTGGTACTTTGTTCGAGGGGAGGATTGTTGGGAGTGCGACCAAAGTCCCACATCGGCTAGATAAGGGGAAGATCATAAGTTTATAAGTGAGGGACACTATCTCCATTGGTATGAGGCCTTTTGGGAGAACCAAAAGCAAAGCCATGAGGGCTTATGCCCAAAGTGGACAATATCATACAATTGTGGAGATATGTTGAGGGTAGTTGTCCCTAACAAGTGGTATCAGAGCCATGCCCTTGACTTAGCCGTGGTCAGTAGAATCCTCGGGTGCCTAACAAAGGAGTGGTGAGTCTCAAAGACATAGTCATGAAGAATTGTGGATGAGTCCTCAAATATCGAACAAGTGTGGTTCGAGGGGGAGGATTGCTAAGGGTGCGATAGGGAGTGGTCGCACCATGTAACCCACAATGTGATCCGCGGTGGAGCTCTATCGGATAGGCGGTGCACTCCGGAGAAGAGGAGTTGTCCTAGATAAGAGCAAACTCTTGGTGAAGCTAGAGAGTTGGGCGGATGGAATGACTATTTGAGGAGAGGCTCGGTGGTACTTTGTTCGAGGGGAGGATTGTTGGGAGTGCGACCAAAGTCCCACATCGGCTAGATAAGGGGAAGATCATGGGTTTATAAGTGAGGGACACTATCTCCATTGGTATGAGGCCTTTTGGGAGAACCAAAAGCAAAGCCATGAGGGCTTATGCCCAAAGTGGACAATATCATACCATTGTGGAGATATGTTGAGGGTCGTTGTCCCTAACAAGAAGAAGTTGAATTGAATAAGAGAAGAACTTTTCAAAATGGAAAGGCAAAGAGAAGGAGTGCACATGAAGAAAGGGCCACGGACTGCTGAAGAAGATGAGGTTCTGATCAACTATGTCGGTAAGTTTGGTCTAAGAGACTGTAGCTCCCTTCTATCCAAAGAACTTCTTCGGAGCACTGGAAAATCCTGTCGTCTCTGATGGGTTAATAAACTTCAACCCAACTTGAAGATGTAAGTGATAGAATCCAAATTTGAGTTTCTTCAGTTTTCTGTTTATGTACGGATTGTAATGAGTTTGACATGGTCATATTTGTTGGCTAATGGCTTGATGTCTCTGCATTTTGGTTTTCTCTGCTTATGAAATTATAATGTTCCTTCCAACATGTTAAGAATATGCCCATTTGTGCAGAGGATGCAAGTTTTCATTAGAGGAAGAGATGGTGGTAATAGAATTTACAGACACAATTCGGGAACAAATGGGCAACCATTGCGACGTATTTGCCGGAAAGGATAGATAATGATGTGAAGAATTTCTAGAGTGCAATAAGGAAGAAATTGTAAAGGATTTTGCAAACCCCACCACAAAAATCTCAGAAAAACAAACAGAGAATTTCAGAATCTCAAAGACTTTATGAATTGCCTGTTTAGAGGTAAAACAGTTCGTCGTAGGCTGCGACTAATCGGTTGAGACAAGTTACAAGCTTAATTGGTGGGATGCGACAACAGCGACTGGCAAACGACAAGGTGGTAGACGTATGGGTAGAAGAAGTCAGACACTTAGGGACACGTAGGAGATTTTAGAATATTTTAACATATTTTAAACCATTTAGTTAGTTTTTTTTTGTTTTAATTAAATTTTAAATTTATTTACCAACTAATCAATTAAAAATAGACATGTCATCCCATCTACATCAACATATAATGGTCTAGTCAGCATTTCGTTAAGTTAAAAGTAAGTCAAGGATCATTTAGAATCATTTTACAAACTTGAGAGACTACAATGTATCTTTTGAAACTTCAGATACCAAATCGACATTGACCCCAAACTTTAGGGACCAAAAGTGCATTTTGCCCTATAATTTATATTTTCTTTAACTGTTTTATAAGAAAATCACAAATATATCATTATCTAGTCTTATATAATCGTATTGTATATGATACCTATATTCACATACCCACATAGATTGTAATGCCCCATGCCCAGGAATCTGAATCCGAATTCGACACTTGACTGGCCTATAATGCCCTAGGCCAGGATTCAGAATATGGATTTGGCACTTGACGGGCCCTAGCATTTCCTTTCATCTCTTGCAACCTTGCAATATCATCATACTAGTCTTGAGTTGCTTGCAAGAGTGAAAACTATCCCCACAGACCAACATGAGTCCTTTCAGTATGCTTTGTCCTCACTCACATGCTTCATAGGAAAATTTCTAGGAGGTCACCCAACATATAGGATTGCTCCAAGCCAAACATGCTTAACTTTAGAGTTCTTACAATTAAGCCATTGAATAGGAAGGTGCACCTTGTTGGTATAGGTAGTAACTATTAATTCTTTTAAACCTTTCTTAACCATACTTGATAGCCTCATGATCTCTCTCGTTCCGATGTGGTTTCAGTTCAGTCATGCACCCTCCTAACTCGAGTGTTGCATTCCCACTAGCTTCCTCCTTGGTTCGTCCTCGAACCACATCATACTAGGAGAGGTTCCGCTTTGATACTATTGTAACACCCCAGACCCAAGATTCGAATCCTGGGCCTAGAGCATTACATAGACGACGTGGATAAAATCATCTATAACAATTACAAACTAGACTGTGTTAACAGAATCACAAATATATGAAGTCTCAAATCTTGTTCATTTGTGGTAGACTATTTAAGTTACCTCTTAAACTAAAATCTCTAGTATGTACACTACATACAATACTAGAAATAGTAGATTTAGTAACGAAAATTTAGTGATAAAATAGGAAACATTGTAAAATTACGATGAAAAAGCATTTTGTCACAAAAAAGTGACAAAACAACAGTTCCATCGCAACAACAGCAACAAAACACGTTTCATTGTAGGGGTAGTGATGAAGCAAGGGTTTTGTTCGCTACCCCCCATGTAATGACCGACACATAAATACGCATTGGTCTTTTGGAGCGTCGTTGTTGTAAAAATGCCTTAAATTTATTATATGGCGCTCCGAATGATCAAGCATGAGAGTCTCGCTGATTGGTTAGCGAGTCGGGGTCCAGGGACGAAGCGTCTTGGTTTTGGGGGTTCAAGGGTGCAATGGGAACCTTGATGGGGGCTCGAGGACAACGCCCCTGAAACTTGAGATTATTTTTGCAGTTTTCATTTTTGGGCTTTTTGGGCCTATTTTGTTTAGTGTTTAAGAGGAGTGCTATAGATAAACCCTTTAACCCATATCTGAAAAGAGATACTGTATTTTGTACGTTGTTGCTCTTCAAGATAATAAAATCGTTTCTCTCTCTGTCCGTGACATAGCTAACATACCGTTAGTGAACCACGTAAATTTGAGTGTTGATTTTTTCCTTGTTTGATTCTTTGCTTGTAGTTTGTTTGTGTCATAACAGTCGCCAAAGGAATTTAAAGCCCCACATTCGGTGTTGAGCATGCAGATTGTCAGGGGGAGGTGTGTTTTAAACAATTTTTTCTGGTGGTTTTTTTCTTCTTCATTTTTTTGCCCTTTTTCTCCGTTTTAATCTTCTATTTTTGTTTTCCAACATGTAATAGAGATATTTCTTTCATTTGCATTGTATTTATCTTGTTATGTTTTAAATTCTCTCTTTTTTATTTTATTTTTTCTTTTGGTAGGAACGTTGGGCGGCTGGTAGCTTCTTGCTTGGACTTTGGTTGGGTATTGGAATAAAGTAGAATTCTTACATTTCCTCATGCACTTTAATTAGGATTAAAGTGGTTTTTTTTTTTCCTATTGAAAATTTAAACTTTAACATTGAGCCTATTGCAGTGTTATTTGGGACTAATTTGTGTGATATCAAGCTTATTTGTGTACTTAAAGTTTGATTTTTAGCTTATTGTGTGATTAAAATATGATTTTGAGTGCTTATTGTGTGATTAAAGTTTGATTTGAAGCTTATTGTGTGATTAAAGTGTGGTTTTGGGACTTTAAACATTAAAATGTTATTAAAGTATTATTTTGAGCTTATTTAAGATTAAAGTGTCACTAGAGTGTTATTTTGATCTTATTGAAGATTATATTGCAGGTAAATGAAGTTTATGAGTACTCACATATTGATTATTCTATTGATTTTGGAATGTTGCAAGTGAGTTATACACATATTACACACCATTATTTTTTTGTTCAAGTTAGATATTGACTTATTGTATTAGTAAGTTCATGATGAGTTGCCCTTTTTATGTTTACTAGGATAAAATATATATGGATAAAAGTTGGATAAAATTAAACTTTGAGATAGATTATGCAAAGAATATATTGATGGAATAATATTATTTATTAATTTGACAAAGAAGCATGTCGACAAGAGGGTTTATATGTTGCCCACGTAGAAATTGTCAAAATGTCGTAATGGGACAATCTTGTGATGTATAAGGTATTTTATACACATATGGGATGTCTTTCACCTATAATAGATGGATATCATGAAGAAACTCAAGATTTGTCTTTTTATTTGAAACTACAGATACCCCTTAAATATAGATAAGGAAAATGAAATGCTTGAATTGTTAAATGATTTTACAAGTAGGGGAGACATTGAACATCCTGGCGAAGAGAACTCAATTGCAGTTGAAACAAGTGATAGTATGTGAGTAGAAATAATAAGTTTTAATCGATATTTGATGAAGTTAACTAAGAATTATATCCTAGATGCACTAAATTGTCAACTTTAATCCTTTTTTTTGGTTAAATTAATGCATATCAAGGTACTTAATCATTGGAACAATAAGTCCTTCAATATGCTATATCAATTACTCAAAGAAGTTTTTCTTGATGATACCAAAAGTCCTGAGTTGGGCATGTTTGAGAATGACTTTACAAATAGTGATTTTAGCACAATTGATTTGTTTACAATTGATTTATTAAAAGTGATTTTCATATAATCTTTTAATGTTTGGTTCTACACTTTTAGTGCATGTTTGGGAGTAATTGTTGAATTTGTGGTTTTGAAAAAAGAGATTTAATTACAATTGATTTTGTAAAATATATTTTCATATAATCATTTTAATGTTTGGTTTGAAGTGATTTTCATATATTTAGAAGTGAGAGTGATCTTGGAACGGCCAAAATCACTTTTCTTTCAAAATTGTGATGTTTGGCAATGGTAAAGAAGTGATTTTGGAAGTATCCAAAGGGTATGTTTGTAAGTGATTTTGAAATGGTTAAAATCACTTTTGTTGTATTCAAAATCATTTCGAAACATGCTTTTAATTATTGAAAATCAATTTTCATGGTATGAAAATCATGTTTAAAAGTATAAAATCAAACATTAAGTTTATTTTAAATGATTAAAGGCATGTTTGGGTGTAATTTTAAACATGACAAAATTGATTTTAACCATTTCAAAATCACTCCCAAACATCTCAAAAATCACTTCAAGTGATTCACGATCAATCACTTGGGAGGTGATTCCCAAGTGATTTTTGTCATGTGATTGTGGATGAGTTTGCTTTTAAACTGACTATTATGTCATATTTAAAAAATTAACTTTTTGTCACGGTTAAAAACCGTCATCTATTATAAAAATTCGTATATTTCAATCAAAAAGTGTGTTTTCTCAAAACCGTAACCATTGAGGTTATTCGTCATTGTTTACATCATGTCAATTTTTTCTCTCTAAAGTTTTTATGATGTCTTTCTTACTTTATTCTTTTTTTAAAATTTGTATTCATTTTTCTCACTTTTTTTTCCCTCTCCAATGGTTTTAGCTCTCTCTAACTTTTTTTTTTATGTCTAAATTTTTTTGTTCCTCTCTCTATAATTTATTTTTTACCTCTTACTCTAACTTTTTGTTCTTGAACTTTTTGTCCCTTTTGCTCTTGAATGTTTTGTCCTTGACTCTTAGCTTTTTTCCCCTCATTAAAGTTTTTCTCCCTAAAATTTTGATCATTATCTCCAAATTTTTTGTATATCTCTCGAATTTTATTTCTCTATTTTCGAATTTTTACTCTCTCTATTAAATTTTTCTCTTTCTAAATTTTTTGTTACTCTCTCTAAAATTTTTATCCCTCCATGTCTCTAACAATTTTTTCTCTTTGAAAGTGTTCTCTAGCTTTATATCTTTTTCTCTCTTAATTTTTAGTTCTCTTTGTATAACTTTTGTCTACCAACTTATAATTATTTTTAATCTCAAATGTAATACTCTTTTTAGTAATTTGATGATTCTTAAACACCTTTGAAAACAAACATTAATCATTTTTAAAAAATACTTTTAATCAAATTTAAATCACTTTTACAAGTGTGGAACCAAAAATTAAAGTGATTTATAACTAAAACTTTTATAAAATTAATTATATCTTAATCACTCTCAAACATGCCCTTAATCATTGAAAATCACATTGAAAATAATTAATTGAGTTAAACTGACTCAATTCCCTGAGGAGACGATCTTTGATGATTATCACTGTATAATTTAGACATGTGCGCTTGCGTGTGAACAAGTTTTTGGCACCGTTGCTGGGGAATAGGCGTTTAATTTAATTAATATTGTGCAGAAAACATTCAATTTTAATTTAGGAGTTTTTTTCTTTATTTTTAGTTTCTTTGATTTTCATATTTATTTAGTTTGGGTGATATGTGAAAATTTTGTGAAGTAATAAGGTGATTAATTGTGCTCTTGGAGTTTTTCTGTGTGTTGCTGAAATTGCAGGAAACTTCGTAGGGAGGTTAATCTAAGTCTTTTCACCATGGACGATGTGAATAAGGCAATTAAGGATTATTTCTTACCGGACTTACATGTAGAACATCCAGGGATAACATATACACCCATTCATGCTGATCATTTCGAGCTTAAGACTGGTCTTATTCAAATGGTTCGAGATAGTGCACTTTGGGGGCATCCAACTGAGGATTCGTACTATCATCTGCGCACATTTCTAGATATCAGTGGGACAGTAAAAATTAATGGTGTTAGTTCTAATGCTGTTAATTTATGCTTGTTTCCATTTTCATTGCAGGATAGGGTAAGAGATTAGTTCTATTCTTTGACTCTTGGAGGCATATCTACTTGAAATGAGTAGATGAAGGCATTTCTCACAAAAATTTCCCCCCTTGCTAAGATATTGAGGCTCAGAACGGAGATTGGCACGTTCAAGCAAAGAGAAGATGAGCAACTATACAAGGCGTGGGAGCGGTATAAAGACATGTTGAGAAAATGCCCGCCACATGGATATCCCGATTGGCTTCAGGTACAACTCTTCTACAATGGTTTGCTTAGTTCTAATAAGATCAATCTTGACACTGCAGCTGGAGGGATATTTCTAGCTAAGTCAATCAAGGATGCTTGAGCTTTGTTGGAGGAGTTGGCCATTACAAGCTACCAATGGCCATTGGAGAATTCTAGATCAGAAATGGGAGCTTCCGAAGCTAATGAGGTTAGTGTATTGAAATTCCAAGTTGAAACGTTAACTAAGGCTTTGAGTAAACTAAAAGGGACGGGACCGAAAGAGGAAATTCAGGATTTGTTAGTTGATGAGGAGCCCAGTCCCGAGCAAGTAAAAGCTATGAGCACAGGGAGTGTTGTTTGCAAGTGTGCTCAGAGTGCAAAGTCTAGTACCATTGAGAACCACCAAGGTAAGCAAGTTCGAGTGAATTCCTCTGTTGTTACTAATGAGAGTGTAGTGCAGCCCATTTCAGGAGTAGGATCTACAGTTGAGCACCAAGAGAAGAGGAACCCACTTGAAGATATTTTGGGAAGATCCATCGAAGAGACCAGAAGTATATCTCATACATTGAGTGACGCGGTGACTTCAATGCGCGTTAATATAGAAAGCCAAGATGTTGTGATCAAAGGCATGGAAGATAAGATCAACCAGATGGCAGCTCTCTTGGATAGCTTACAAAGAGATAAGAGTGACTTACATGTTATTCCTGCTAACCCACAAGTGGAGTGTACCACTATATCACTTAGGAGTGAGAAGAGACTAAAGGAGCCCGAACAAAAGACGGATGACGTGCCTAGCACGAGCAAGGAGTGGGACACTAATGAAGAGGTGGCTGAAGGGGAGGAAGAGCCTCAGGTACCTGATTCAAGAAAGTTTTCTGATCCTATTCCCTTTGTTCCTAATAGAATCCTGTATCCTAAGAAATTCCAAAAGAAAAATTTAGATGATGAGTTTGCTAAATTTCTCAAGTATTTTTAAGAAACTTCACATTAACATAGCTTTTGTTGATGCGCTTAAACAGGTACCAAATTATGTGAAGTTCATGAACAAAATTTTGGCAAAACAAAAGGAGATTTGGGAAAGATGAGAAAGTGTAGATGAATGCAGAGTGCAATGCCATTATTCAGAGGAAGCTACCAGAGAAGATGACTGACCTAGGGAGTTTTATTATCTCTTTCGTTATTGGTAGTGTCTATATTAAAAAAGTACTCTGTGATTTAGGGGTGAGCATTAACTTGATGCCTCTTAGGGGGAGTTTGGCCCATGGGTTTGGGTTGGAATGGGTTTGGGTTCCAAACCCAAAACCATGTTTGGCACAAGGTGTTCAAAACCTTTGGTTTTGAAACACAACCCCATGGGTTACAACAGTGCAACCCCATGGGTTTATGCCATGTTTTCCTCTTCCACTTGTCGTTTTCCATTTTCGACAACAACTCCGGTGAAAACTTCGACGACCACCTACAACGACAACTCCAACGACAGCATCGGCGACCCGACCACCGCTGACGACTACCTCCGGCAACCACTGTGATGAGAACTCTAGAGACTAATCTGACGACCGTCCTTGCGACCTAACCACCCCAACAACTTGACACCTCGATGACCCAACCACCCTGACAACCCGACTTGCCTGAACCACCAACAATGACCATCTGACAACCACTCTGACAACCCGACCATTTAGCAACTGCCGCGGACAACCACCTAGTGACCACTCCGATGACACGACCACCCTAGCAACCCGACCACCCCAATCATGACAAACTCAATCACCCAAAACCACAGTTGACGACCACCTGGTGACCACTCTAGTGACCACCCTGGCGACCCGACCACCTAAAAACCCAGCGACCCTAATGACCACTTCGACAACGACTCCAATGACTCGACCACCAGACAACCACCCAGCGACCACTCGGATGACCTAACCAATCATATGACCACTCCAGCGACCTGACTTCCCAACAACTACTGTCGACAACCACCCAATGACCACTTCGGCAACCTGACCACCTTGCAACCACCACTGACGACCACCTCGGCAACCCAACCACCCCATCAACCTGATCACCCTAACAACCTGACTTGCCCGAACCACCACTAATGACTATCTGACAACCACTCAGACAACCGACCACCTAGCACCACCGCTGACAACCACCTAGTGACCACTCCGATAACCCGACCACCCCAGCAACCCGACCACCCCGATGACTACTTCGGCGATTACCCCGACAACCTGACAAACTCAACCACCCAAAACCACTGTTGACGACCACCTGGTGACCACTCTAGTGACCACCCTGGCGACTCGACCACCTAGCAACCTGACCACCCTAATGACCACTCGAACAATGACTCCAATGACTGGACAACCAGACAACCACCCAGCGACCACTCGAACGACCTAACCAATCATATGACCACTCCAGCGACCCGACCACCCAACAATTACTATCGACAACCACCCAACTATCACTCTCGCAACCTGACCATCGTGCAACCACCACCGGTGACCACCTCGACAACCCAACCACCCCATCAACCTGATCACCCCAACAACTACTCCAACGATCATTCCAGCGACTCGACCATGTAGTCAATTTTTTAAAAAGTTAAAATAAAACTAATTTCTTAAATAGACCTCCAATATTTTATTTTTTTAAAATAGAGTTTCAAAAATATGTTTATGAATACTTTGTAAATAGAGTTTTAAATTCCCTAATTTCTTAGATAGACTTCTAATTTTTTAATTTCTAAAATAAAGTTCCAAAAATAGGTTTCGGAATACTTTATGAAATAGAGTTTTAGATTCCTTAATTTATTAAATAAACTTCTAATTTTTTAATTTCTAAAATAGAATTCCTAAAATAGTTTTATGAATACTTTGTGAAATAGAGTTTTAAATTCCCTAATTTTTTAAATAGACTTCCAACCCCCATGGACGACAACTCGATGCCTTCATCACCTTCAGCTACTACTTAGTTTTAATTCAGTTTGTGTTTTGGACAACTATTGCTATTTCTTTTCTTCATTCCTTTCAGCTTATGTATTATGATATTATGAACTTCGGACCTTCATTTGCATTATGGATTTCCTTTACTCCAGCAACATCATTCTTCTTTCCCACATATTAATTATTTAAAATATATGTCCTTACTAATGTTATTTAATTTTACATCATCATGAATGGAGTGAATGAGATACTTGTACAAACTACACATTCATAATTAACTATGCTCGAAACAATTGATCCACATAATTGGTTAAAATATTGATATGCAATTCAGTAAACAATTATCAAGTAAAAAATGGATCTGAAAAAAAAAAACCTAAAAAAATTGTTTAAAAAACAGCCTAAACAAACCCAGTCCACTCCAACCCAACCTTGCACCCCAAACACAGGTTTTAGCAAACCATCCAAACCCAACCCTGCACCCCAAACACAATAATCAGGAACCCCAGGGTTTTTGATTCCAGCCAAGGATTCCCAGGGTTCCTGATTCCAAACCAGCGCGCCAAACAGCCCCTTAGTGTTTTCAAGAAACTAGGTATAGGGGAGCTTAAACAGACCAATATAGTACTTCAGTTAGTAGACCGTTCTCTGTCGTACCCAAAAGGTATTTTAGAGGATGTTTTGGTTAAGGTTGATCGGTTTCTTTTTCTTGTAGACTTTGTGATTCTAGACATGGAAGAGGATGCATAGGTCTCTATTATCCTGCGGATACCATTCTTGGCTACATGACGCACTCTGATCGAAGTACACACATGAACTCTAACTCTATGAGTGGATGACGAAAAGGTAGTGTTCAACATGTTTAAGGCATTGAAACACCCTGAAGAGGTTAGTACATGTCATATGGTTGATATTGTGGACACTATTGTTGATGAATGTATAGAGTTAGAGTCTCTTGCTGATAGATATGAGATTGTCATGCCTAATATCTATGGTGAATTGTCTAAGAATCTGAATTTAGAGCATGCATATTTATGTGATGATGTTGTTGAGGTACCTTTAGGACACAGTAAGGAGGGTGGAACTATTTCTAAGTCTGTTTGTGAACAAGTTGACACTTCTCCTCCTGAATTAAAACAATTGCCTGCTCACCTACGTTATGCTTTCTTAAGTGACTTTTCTACGTTTCCTGTAATTATTTATGTTGAGTTGAGTAAAGTAGAAGAAGAAAAACGGTTGAATGTGTTGTGTGCTTATAAGTCTGCTTTAAGATGGTCTATTAGTGATATTAAAGGTATTAGTTCTTCGATAGTGATGCGTAAGATTTTGATGGAGGATACCTTTACTCCCATTGGACAAGTTAGCAGGTTATCCTTACTATTGTTTTCTTGATGGTTATTCAGGGTACAATTAGATCATGATAGCACTTGAGGACCAGGAGAAGACTGAAGGGAATAATCCAATTAAACCCAAGCGGAAGCGTAGGAATCGATTTGAATTTATTTAGAATTAAATAATAATATTATGGTTAAGCAATAAATACTTTGAAAATAATATTATGGAGAATATTCTGACGGATCTATTTCTCTTCCACAAAGTCTTCCTGGCTATGACTCAAACACAGGACCAAGGCTTGTGGGAGCCTCTTGAAAGAAAATCCCAAAGGGATTGGAGAGAAAGAGGTCTAGAGAGAATTCTCTAATTCTCTCTATTGAGGAGATGTGTGTTGTGTAGAATGCACAATGGCTCACCCCTAGGGTCCTATTTATAGTGGTCTAGGGAAAATAATTAAATAATATATTTTAATATCTAATATATTTAAATATTTATCTAGTCAATTTGAATCTTATTCAAACCATTTAAAATTCTCCTACGACATTTATTTCCTAATTTGAATCCAATTCAAATTTAATAAATATCTTTTATTTAATGTATCTAATATACATTAATTATTTTAATATTTAATGTATCAAATACAATAAATATATTTTCCTCTTTTATTTAATATATCTAATATATTAAATATTAATTTGAACACTTCAAATTAAATATTAATTTGAACATTTCAAATTTTAATATTTAATGTACCAAATACAATAAATATATTTTCCTCTTTTATATTTAATATATCTAATATATTAAATATTAATTTGAACATTTCAAATTTTTCTTTCAACTAAACTGATCTTTTAGTGTTACTATGAGCTAGCAAGGGGACTTTATGGACCTATAGATTATAAGCTCCAATGATACAAAATTAATTAATTAAACTCTTTAATTAATTAATTTTCATTCATTAACTATAGGTCACTCCACTATAGACCTAGAGTTGCACTCTTATGCACTGTAGGACAAGTTGTGTCCATAGATATATAATCATTACATGCAAATCGATCCTTCACGAGTTGTTCGTAATTACAACTGGGTCAAAAGTCCGTTTTACCCCTATAATTACATCTTGCACCTTAAGTACCACTGATTCTCTAATGAACAATATGTTTATAATCTAATTATAAACTAAGTCCCTCTCGGGCCAATGAGAGGGTGGGGCCCCATTGTTCAAGTCCCGAAATCAACACTTAAGGGAACTACTCATCTACTTACCCTATATGGGAAGGAGTGAATTCCATCTTGTGAGATTATGTTCCCAGCTCCCTATTTGGTCAAGTCCCCAAAATGGTAGGCATATTGAATCGGCTACAAAAGCCACTCTCACCCATGCAAATCAAAGAACAAGCCCTCACAAGCAGGAGTTCATAACTCACTCAGGATTAAGATTGAGTCACATATGATCATCCTGATGAAATATTAATCTTCTCAATTAACGGATTTATAAAGAGAGATTAAATATTTCGTGGTCCAGTCTTATACAAACTCATTGTATAAGATACCCCCACTCACATGTCTCCACATGAATGATTTGGATCAAATCATTTGTAACTATTACAAAGTGGGCCGTATCAATAGTGTTATCGGGATAAGGTACCCAACCTTATCCATAAACTATGACCCTTTAACTTATTTCTTGAACATGATCCTCTCGTATGTCAACCACATACTGTTCAAGATTACACTAATAACCTTGAATTTTTCATATAATGGATAATATTATATTGCAAATAAAATAATCAAAATTATTATTCATTATTAAATAAATTATTAATTATGAGGCTTTAGGGCATAAATCCCAACAAAGACGACATTCATGTGCCCTATGGTACATACCCTTTTAGGTGAATGCCATATGGGTTGTGTAATGCACCTGCCACCTTCTAGCAATGTATGATGGCTATCTTTGCAAACTTCGTCGAGGAGATTATGGAGGTTTTATGGATGATTTTAGTGTTTTTGGTACTTCTTTTAATTCTTGCTTGTATAGTCTCTCTCGCGTGTTGCAGCAGTGCCAGGAAACTAACCTTATCCTTAACTGGGTGAAATGCCATTTTATAGTAAAAGAATATATAGTTTTGGGCCACAAGGCTTTTGCAAAGGGATTGGAGGTGGATCGAGCTAAGATCTCCACCATTGAGCAACTACCACCTTCAGTGAACATTAATGGAGTTCGTAGCTTCCTAGGACATATAGGGTTCTATTGTCGTTTTATTAAGGTTTTTTCTAAAATTACTAAACCCCTATGTAATTTACTTGAGAAAGATGCTCCATTTGTGTTTAAAAACGACTGAATGCTAGCTTTTAATGTACTTAAGGAAAAGTTGATTTCTGCACTTGTTATAATTGTACGTGATTAGAGTCAACCTTGTGAAATCACGTGTGATGCTAGCGAGTATGCGATAGGAGTGGTTCTAGAATAGCGTAGGGATACGTTTTTTAGGGCTATTTACTAGGCAAGTAGGACTCTTACTGGTGCTCAACAGAATTACACTACTACTGAAAAAGAGATACTTGTTGTAGTATTTGCATTCAATAAATTTAGGCCTTATTTGCTTGGTTTTCAAGTCATTGTGCATACTGATCATGTTGCCATTCATTATTTATGTAATAAAAAGGACTTGAAACCTCGCTTGATTAGGTGGATTCTCTTATTGCAGGAGTTTGATTATGAGATTGGGGATAGGAAAGGTTGTGAGAATGTTGTAGCAAACCATTTGTCCAGAATTGAGCACGAACCAGATGTCCAGACATTTCCCATAAAAGAATATTTCCCTGATGAGTGCTTGTACGCAGTTAAGTCTTTTTTTTCCTGGTATGTGGATATTGTGAATTATCTTGCTACAGGAAATCCTCCACTTGATTTGAATGCCCAGAGAAGAAAGAAGTTTTTTCATGACACTGAGTCATACCTGTGGGATGATGCTCTGTTGTTCAAGGTATGTTCTAATCAGATAATTAGGAGACGTGTGCCTATGGAGGAAGTGGAAATTTTTTTGCATGACTACCACTCTTCTCTATCTGGTGGACATTTGGCCCTACAAAAATAGCTGCAAAGGTACTCAATCTGGTTTTTATTGGCCTAGTTTATTTAAAGACTGTTATACTTTTGTAAAAACATGTGATAGATGTCAGAGAACAAGTAATATTTCTCGTGAGATATGCTGAACGCATTGTCGAGCAATCAACGTTAAAAATTTGCGCTTTCTAGAGTTAGTTAGTTCAAGAGTTGTGCGCTGATCTAATGATGTCGCTAATCAATCCTTATGTAGCTGTCGTGATTTGGCCTTACTTCTCAATCTAGTTTATGGACTGTTGGATGATAAGGGATTCATTTGCATACATGGAAGTATCATTCTCCTTTTATCATTTGTTGTCCTTAAACATGTGTACGTAGTGGTGTTAGATACATTGAGGACAATGTATGATTCAAGTTTGGGGTGATGTGTTTTGCAACTATGTTGTGGATTTGACGATTGGATGAGTGTTTGTATGTTATGTTGAAGATTGTGTGTTGTGATTGGACTGATGATTTGATTTCAAGCTATTGATTTGGACAATCAAGGATATGTGTTTAAATGATGTGTTGATCAAATTGTTGGATCTTTTGAGCATGCCCTAGATTTTAAGGAGTTAAAATTTTTTTTCATCCCGTGCATTAATGGAGTACTTTATGCCTACGTATGATGGGCTGCGAAAACTTAGAATAGGGTTATAGTATTTAGAAGTTTGTTGTCACCCTGATAAGCTTAAGGTTTGATTAGAAGGTGATCTTGCATGATTGGTTGTAACGTTGTACTTAGGAGTTTAATGTTTATTTGCCTGTAGTAGAGAAATTGAAAAAGAAAAGAAAGAGAAAGTATGAAAAGAAAAGAAAAAGAAAGAATAGTGAAAAGAGAAAAATGTTGTTGTGCTTAATGTCTTCAAAGGGAGCTGCCTTCGTTGTGATTAGTTAGGCCACCCATTGAGTGAGTGCTCTGGGTAAGGGTCCCTGCAGCAGATGTGCGAAAGCTAGTGCCTTTGGGTGAAAGAAAAATTCGAGTTTAGGGGACGCCTAGTAATTTCAAGCATCCTAGTTCAGTTTTACCTTTAGTATATGTGAGTAAGCTGGATGATTGAATCTTAGGGCCAATGTAAGGGGAAAATGAGTGGAGAGTCTATAACACTTTCTAGGTTAGTAAGGAGATAAGGAAGGATGTACACATATGTTGTAAGGGATAAAATGATGTAAAGTATGTATTTTATTCGATTTTTTTTTGTTCGTAGCGCTATTTAAAAGGTTGAGGTTCAAGTTATTGCTTGTGATTGCTAATTTGGTGATGTTTTTATTTTGTTTTGCTCAAGACTAGTAAAAACTTAAGTTTGGGGTATTTGATAGTACTCAATTAGTGCTTTCTTAGGGCCTTTAATTTAGCTAGTATGGTCATCATTTTGTATGCTTTTATGTCTATTTTTGTCCATTTTGTAGAATTTGAGCGAAAGGAGCTAAATCGAGTGTTCGAGTGTTAAGTGGAGCTATTTTGATGTCATTTTGAAGCTTCAAGATGAGAAGAGATGACTTATGGAGTGTTGAGAATAGGGGAGAGCATTTAGAAGCTGATCAGAGCATCTCAACGCCATGTTACAGCCATTTTGCAAGCCAAACCTGAGGGGGCAGCATTGAGACACTGTCTATAGCATCTCAACGCTGTCAAGAGGCGTTTCAATGCCATGCTCGACGCTCAAAGTATGGAGAAGGTGAAGTTCCGTTCGTAGAGTTGAGACGTTACTTGTAGCATCTTGACATTGCCATCGCGCACCTAAGCAGAACACCACCGTTTTGGCAGTGTCAAGATACTGTCCCTAGCATCTCGACGTTGTGTTGAAAAACAGATTAAGAGTTGCATTTTTCATTATGAAAAGGGGGAGCCAATTTAGGCGTTTCACCCTAATCCACAGTTTAGAGAGAATTGAGAGGATCAAGGATAAATTGGAGCAGGTAGAATGAAGATCCAACGCTCGAGGTTCTACGATCTTCGCACAATGGGTTTTTACTTTGTTCTTCTTTGAATTGCTTATTGTTTTAGACAGAATTATGGTGGATTGTGGTTGTGCTATGCTGAATTATGTATCATTTGATTAGATTGATTAGTTTAGGGCCTAATCAAGCCATTGGATCATGTAATTGAAGTTAATTGAGTTTTTGTAATTGATTAGGGACAGTTACTTTCTTGCAATGTGATTAATGATTTCAATCTCTTGATCAAAAATTGATTGTTATGCTGGTTTATATAATTACTTAACAAAGAGTGTATAAATTAGAGCTTTAATTGCAAGATAATTGGCATTTGGACACGAGAGTGATAAAAATGACAATTAGAATCAATGATGAGGGAAATTAATGGCAGGTGTAATTAATTAATGAGATGGACACGTAGGTTAATTAAATACATTCAAGATTTGGATGAGCTCGACAGAGGATTCCAATTAAATTATGCCTTTAGATTTAAGTAATTTTCTTAATCGATTACAAAGACTCGTTAGTTTAAATTAGTGGTCCAATCGGTGAGATGAATGTCCTAAACTCGATCCCATTTCTGATTGGGCTCCAATTCGTTATTCTTTACTATTTTTTTTAATTTTATTGCATGAATTTTAGCATTCGTTTTCCTAAATAAAATTAGACGTGATTAAGTACGATAATTAATTGAGTTATATTGACTTAATTCCCTAAGGAGAGGATCTTTGATGCTTATCATTGTATTACTTAGACACATGCGCTTAGGTGTGAACAACTAGTGATATGAGATGACGTAAAGAAAAAAAAAGAATGAACCTATATGGAGTTTTAAGATATCTGATAAATGTTGAGGTATGGAAAGACTTTGTTGGACAATATTCTTGGTTTGTAGAAGATCCAAGAAATGTAAGGTTAGTTTTAGTTATTGATAGATTTAACCCATTCGACAACATGAGTACGTCATACAATATGTGACTAGTAGTATTAATTTTGTTGGGATTTATACCCTAAAGCCTTGTAATTAATATTTTATTATTTAATAATTATCTGATTTTTTTTATTTGCAATTTATATTATCCCTTACATAAAAATCCAAAGTTTTCACTTCATGAGGTTCTCATTCTCCCTAAAGAGCTATGTCATTTCTACTCAGTAACTTCATTATTTCAAGGCTCTTAAAAGTCTTGTTCATTTCTTGGTGTGACCCTTTCATTAGCATCAATTGTAAAGCTTTCCTCCATCTCGATCTCTCTTGAATGGTCCTAGATGGATGTTGGATGCTTGAGGTTTGATAAAGGTCCCTCAACAAGTACCCGTACGAAATAAAAGTTATGTTAAACTTTAGTTGACCTCCATAAATAGAGAGAAGTTTGCTAAGAGACAAGATGCTTAACTTTGTCTAGTCTTTGTTGAAGATAGGGCCTTAAATCAAGCCTGAGAAACATCTAATGTGTACAATCACTACCACACAAGGCCCTTTGTTTTTTAATTTTATGCAATACTGCAAGTGTATGAGTCAAGTTTTAATATAATAATAAGAGTGTTTGAGTATCATCCTCAGGATTGGAGTTCTAGTTCACTTAAATACTACAAATAAAATCACTCAATTTTATTTAGAGAAAGAGGAATCAAAACTAAAATAAAGCTATAAAAATAGAGACAAATTAAGAGAGAGATACTTTAGGGCATTGATTTCACCAATTAGACCAATGATTCAATTAAAAGACCAATATTGATCATGCATACATTCTTGTTGTGGATTTGAGCAAATGTTAAATTTACCATGTGTTGAATGAAATAAATTGAGAAAAAGGACTAATACACGCATAGACTTAATGAATTCCACCCCTAAGTTCTGTTGGGATTTATGCCCTAAAGCCTCGTAATTAATAATTTTGATTATTTTATTTGTAATATAATATTATCCATTATATGAAAAATCCAAGGTTATTAGTGTAATCTTGAACAGTATGTGGTTGACATACAAGAGGATCATGTTCAAGAAATAACCTAAAGGGTCATAGTATATGGATAAGGTTGGGTGCCTTATCTTGGTAACACTATTGATACGGCCCACTTTGTAATAGTTACAAATGATTTGATCCAAATCATTCATGTGGAGACATGTGAGTGGGGGTATCTTATACAATGAGTTTGTATAAGACTGGACCACGAAATATTTAATCTCTCTTTATAAATCCGTTAATTGAGAAGATTAATATTTCATCAGGATGATCATATGCGACTCGATCTTAATCCTGAGTGAGTTATGAACTCCTGCCTGTGAGGGCCTGTCCTTTGATTTGCATGGGTGAGAGTGGCTTTTGTAGCCGATTCAATATGCCTACCATTTTGGGGACTTGACCAAATAGGGAGTTGGGAGCATAATCTCACAAGATGGAATTCACTCCTTCCCATATAGGGTAAGTAGATGAGTAGTTCCCTTAAGTGTTGATTTTGGGACTTGAACAATGGGGCCCCACCCTCTCATTGGCCCAAGAGGGACTTAGTTTATAATTATATTATAAACAAATTGTTCATTAGAGAATCAGTGGTACTTAAGGTGCAAGATGTAATTATAGGAGTAAAACGGACTTTTGACCCAGCTGTAATTACGAACAACTCGTGAAGGATTGACTTGCATGTAGTGATTATATCAATGGACACAACTTGTCCTACAGTGCATAAGAGTGCAACTTTAGGTCTATAGTGGAGTGACCCTAGAGTTAATGAATGAAAATTGATTAATTTAAGAGTTTAATTAATTAATTTTGTATCATTGGAGCTTATAATCTGTAGGTCCATAAGGTCCCCTTGCTAGCTCATAGTAACACTAAAAGATCAATTTAAATGAAAGAAAAATTTGAAATGTTCAAATTAATATTTAATTTGAAGTGTTCAAATTAATATTTAATATATTAGATATATTAAATATAAAAGAGGAAAATATATTTATTGTATTTGATACATTAAATATTAAAATTTGAAATGTTTAAATTTAATATTTAATTTGAAGTGTTCAAATTAATATTTAATATATTAGATATATTAAATATAAAAGAGGAAAATATATTTATTGTATTTGATACATTAAATATTAAAATAATTAATATATATTTGATATATTAAATAAAAGATATTTATAGAATTTGAATAAGATTCAAGTAAATAAATATCGTAGGAGATTTGAATGAGATTCAAATAAATATAAGATATATTTTAATATATTAGATATTAAAATATAATATTTTAATTATGGCAAAGATTTTCCCTTGGTCTCTATAAATAGGACCCTTGGGTTGAGCCATTCTACACAACATACATCTCCTCAATAGAGAGAATTAGAGAATTCTCTCTAGACCTCTTCCTCTCCAATCCCTTTGGGGATTTTCTTTCAAGAGGCTCCCATAAGCCTTGGTCCTGTGTTCGAGTCATAGCCATGAAGACTTTGTGGAAAAGATAAAGATTCGCCAGAATATTCTCCATAATATTATTTTCAAGGTATTTATTGCTTAACCTTTGTATTTTAGTTTAATTCTAAATAAATCAAAGACGATTCCTATGCTTCCGCTGTGGGTTTAATTCGATTATTCCCTTCAATTGGTATTAGAGCGAACTTTGAGTTTTATTTAGAATTAAAATTTTGTGATGGTGGGTATTTTAATTTCATATATGTGATATATGTTGGTTTGTAAAATTAATTGTTTAGACATATTTATTGGCATTAGATTTAATATTTTGATTACGTTAATTGTAAAACCCTAGAGGGTTTAGAATTACATGTAATTTTTCTATTATCATTGTATCATTGAGAACGAAGAGGACTGTTTGCGTTAAATCATCGACGTAAGCTGTTCTGGCAAAATTTCATCTTCAATTTTGTAAAACGAGAAGATGCTATCATTGAAGACTATAATAATAATAATATATTATTATTAGATTATGTGAGAATATCTCACTCTTAGTCAAAAATTTCGGCTGCATTACAATTCAAGTTGCATAAATTTATTTATATATATATATAATAAGATTATGTGAGAATGTCTCACTTTTAGTCAAAGATTTCGGCTGGTGAGGAATTCCAGACGTAGCATACATGTGTGCAAGGTATTGCCTCAGGTAACGAAAGATGAGAAATCGGTGACTGAAGTCTGAAAGTTAAATTATAAGCTTAAGTCGTGGCATGCAATCGTAAGGTTCAAATGACTAAAATCAAAAGATGCAATCGATTTTAATTGCACGTACCATCAGCTGGTGAATGAGTTTGAACAAGATAGGAAAAGATATTGAAGATCAAGATCTGTCTTAGATTTAAATTATTATAATTTAAATTATTTTTAATTTCTTAGGATATTTCAAATATGTCAGTTAATTTTTCTATTTTTAATTTAATTATGCATGAGATGTATGTTTTAAATTGTTTGATTGTTGCATAAAATATGTCATTTAAATTTAAAATCTCACCATAGGTTAAGCATGATCATCCATCTTATCTTAATTTTGAATATAATTGTTATATTTAAAAATTATGATTAGGTTGTTTTCTAATAGAATTAAGATTAATTTTTAATATAATTGTTATATTGGAAAATTTGATTAGGATGATTCCTAATAGAATTGAGATATTTTCTTAATATGCTTATATTTTCCATATCTTTGAATATAATTGTTATATTTGAAAATTAAATTAGGATATTTTCTTTCATAAATGAAATCCATGTTTTTCTAATAGGATTAGGATATATCCTAACGAGATTAGGATTTTCTTAAAATAAAGATATTTCGAATTCATGCTTTAAATAGTTTAAATTTTGAATTTAATATATCTTTATTTGTTAGAATTTAGGATAATCTTTTTATTTAGTTTTAAATGGTTTAAAATGGTAGAATTTCAAGATTATCCATAGTTTAAGTTTTGAATTTAATTTATCTTATATTTTTCTAATAGAATTAGAATAAAATATCGATGATTATCTTTTAATTTAAAGGGTTTAAAATGATGGATTTTTAAGACTATCCAAGTGAATTATTTTTTAATAAGATTAAAAATATTTATGTTCATTAATCTAATAATTAATAGTTAATTAAAGATTAATGAATTTGAAAATAAAAATTGACTATAAGGGAACTCTGTCTATGGAAGGTTATGTCTAGACTGGGGTATTTAAGCTAACTGAAAGGGAACACCTCTAACTGGGAACCGACCTGGGAGTTGAATTAGTCAAATTTTATTTATTTTCACTACGCATGCTCATAATGTTATTATTATTTTTTAAATACTTTAAAAACTTAGTAATTCACATTAAAATCAATCTAACAACATAAGGGTTATGAAAGGTAGATTGAGGAACTTAGATAAATCAGATTAGCCTAATTTTTCTAAGTAATAGAAAACCCTATTTCAAAATACTTAGTGGAAGAAGGACACATGTCAAAAATCCAACGGTCTCTATTATTGATTCATAACGTGAGATTCATGTGGGGCCTCGTGGCAGCTTTTGGACTGTCCTCCCTACGGAAGATGTTTACATGGATCAATATCAGGGTGAATCTTTTGAGAAAGTATTATAGTAAGTGGGAGAAGGAAATGTGTCAACATATCCTACGGTCTCCATCATTAGTTTACATCGTGAGATTCATGTGGGGCCTCGTGGCGGCTTTTGGACCGTCCCCCTACGGAAGGTGTTTGCATGAGTCAATATCAGGGTGAACTCCTGAGAAGGATAGGATTGTAGTTTTGTTTCCAATACTAGACCTACCCTACGGCAGCACTTGTTGGGATAAAACTACGGGATCTAAAATTATGGGTCACACTTACAAAGGGCTCATTAAAGTTGTTAATGATGTCTTTGACCAAACTAATGATAACTAAATATTATAGGAATAAGAGTTATTATGGTATAATATTTGGAATAAGAGTTATTATGGTATAATATTTGGTTGAGATTGTCTCAGTTTAGTGAAGGAATACTTGACCTACCCTACGGTTGCACTTGTTCTAACTCACTAAAGTACCATAGCATTAGAAATGATTTATAGGGTTCATTTTTTTTTCCAATTGTTTGATTTCTATGCTAAAATTGAATGGATAATTGTTTGCATGATGTTAAATTATATACTATATATTTCAATATTCTGTCAGTTTCTCTCATAATTTTAATTTTATTACTGATAAGTCAAAATTGAGAAATTTTATTACTTGGAAAAGTAACATTAACACTATAATGGTAGTGTAAAATTTTGAATTTGTCTTTATTGAGAAATATTCTCAAAACCTGTTGCTAATGCTATTCGAATTGTTCATGAAGCACGTGATTAATGAATCAAAAGTAAACGAGATAGCTTGTACGTATTCTCCTAGTTGACATGTTAGATGTCAAGTTTAGAAGATAAAGAAAATGACAACAACATATGAGATGTTGAAGTCAACATATAAGCTAAATTTAGAAAATTATCTAAATGATATCGAATTTAAGTATTACAAAATTCCAAGAAAACAAACCAAATGACTGAAGCTATATACAAGGAAATAGTTCCTAAATTAGTCAAGATAGTCACAATGAGAGAAATTTTTGAAATACCTCTACGAGAAGAATAATATAGATTAAAGTAAATTTGATTTACTAGATTTTTGGTGGAGAATAAATAACGCCACCTAGATAGTTGATACAAGATCCACTATCAAGATTTATTCTTCATTACATTTAATATGTAATTCTTGGAAAATACTTAACATGTAGAATATTTTCTACAAGTTAGCACCAGGAAGCCTATCTCAGTTAGTATAATGGGAGACATTAAGATGTAATTAAGTAAAAATTGTTACATAATGCTGAATATGGTGTTTTTAGTAACCATAAGAGAAATTCAATTTCTCAAACTTTATTACATAAATGTTCATATAGTATGAATTACTTTGAAGTATGAAAGTTTATATTTTCAAAATTGTTTGAAAATACATTCAGCTGAAAATAAGAACAATTTGTATATGTTAAAAATGTTGGCATATACTATACTACAAAATATTGAGATATTCAGGATTATAGAATTCAAAATAGAAAGACATTATTTTCTCCTAAAAGATGATACTTGACTTTGGCTGTTAAGGTTGATTAACATCAACTTGAATATAATGAAAAGACTAGTAAGAGGTAATTCTCTAAAAAGTTAGTTAATTACTTTACTTGTCTGTAGATCTTGCATTTCATGCAAGATAATCATTGAGCCTTTATTAGAAAGGGCTAGAAAGCCAAAGAATACTTTGGGCTTACACATTCTGACCCAAGTGGTCTAGTGAATGTAAAGGTCAAATAAAGTCATTAATATTTCATCACTCTAGTTGATGAACATTCAAGGTACAAGTATCTTTACGTAATACAACATAAGTCTAAATTTTTGAAATGTTCAAGAAAATTAAGACTAGAGTTAAAAAATCGATTAGGTAATTCAATCTATCAAAATATTATGATCAGATCATAATAGAAAGTACAGGAACCTTATGTACTAAAACTAATTGATAGAAAATAGGTTTTTATCCCAATTATCTTAATACCAAGTGCAATTTTGTGAAAATGTGCTGCAAGAGGAGAAACAGGACCTTGTTAGACATGGTCACATCAGTAATGAGTTACACACCATTACCATACTCCGGTTAAAAAATGCAATAGAGATTGCATGGTGAACATGATTCCCTCTAAAAGTGTCTACGAGACAATTTTAAAGATTATAGAAGAGTAGTAAAGCTGGTTTACAACACTTCACCATTTGGGAATGTTAAGCTCACGTGTTGAAACAAGCCTAAAAAGCTTGTATATGTTCAAAGATAAGCCTAAGTGTAAGCCAACCCTTAGGAGTATAAAGTGGTCTTTTATGTAGTCCTAAAACGAATAAGATATTTGTATGAAAAATATCAATTTTATAAGAAATGTCAAATAAAAGACTACAAACCTTTAATAAGGTGAGATAGTGTTAATAAATTGGTTCCAAGTGAAGCCACTAAATAGTTAACAAAAGTTGTTAACAATTTTATTACATTTGAAAGTCAAATGGATCCTAGTTATGAATTGGATAAGCCTCATCGTAGTGGGAGAGTTATGAGATGACTCAACATTTACAAGGACTTAATTGAAGCCCAAACTGTCATGTTAGATGACAAAGTTGAAGGTTTATTACTCTCAAAGTGAGACTAATGGCAAAGGGGTTAGACCTAATAGGAGAAAGTAGACTAAGAGTAAACTTTCTCACTTGTTGTCATACTAAAGTCTGTAAGTATTATTTAATTCATTGTTGCATATGTGATATGAAAATGAATGTTTAGAATTCTTTTATGAAAAGAAATCTTAGATAATGTATCTACACAAATCAATCAGATATGTTTATTTTCAAAGATCAAAAGCAAAAGGTTTGCAAAATAGTAAATGTCTATTTATGAAATGAATTTTACCATTAGATCTGTGAATATAAGGTTTGATAAAAGTATCAAAATCTATGACTTTGGATAAATATTAATGAAGCTTGTACAGACAAGAAAATCATTAATTGCTTAGTGGATTTTTCTCATATTTTATGTTGGTGATATTTTTACCCATTATGAATGATGTAAGATGTCTAACATAAAACGTTGATTAAATAACCAATTCCAAATAAGTGATTTGGAATAACTCAGTATATTTTAAATGTCCAAAATGAAGATTTTAAGGACAAAATGTTAACTTTGTCTCAAACATCTTATATTGACAAAATTGTTGTCAAATATTTGATTTTTATGTCTAAGAAAGTGTATCTTAAGACACCTCAAATGTTGAGAGTATATGCATAAATGAGACTGAACATTTAATATACAATTGGTTAGCATATATTAGTTAAACGAATGGTATGACCATTTAGTAGAAAATTAAAAAATTTCTCAAATTATCTATGGATGATGAGAAATTTTTGTGTATGAAGTTAAAGATTTGATCTTTATAAGATACACTGGTTCTTGCAAAGATTTAGGAAATCTATGTAAAAATAAATCTTACCCTAGGTGGTGGAGTATGATATATAAGTTAAATTGTTTTGCTTGTGAAGCAAGAAAATGACTTGTATGACTCAAATAGTTCCTTAAAGATCTGAAAGGTGTTTCATATATGATTTAGTCTATCCTTTTTATTATGATAATACTGGTGCAAAGACTAATATTAAGGAAATTACAAAACATCAATGTATAGGGAATCATATCGAGAGAGAGAAAGCATCCTGGTAGTGACTAAGATGGATTTTTAATGGCAGTCCTTTGGATCTATATAAAGAGACTCTCTAGGCTAAAGTGTTTGAGGGTCACCTAGAATGTCTAGGATTACGAGACATGTCTCATCTTTGCTAGGGCAAGTGGGAGAACATGTTGGGTATAGAGTATGCCCTAGGATACATGTCTCGTCGGCTTTAGTGCAAGTGGGAGATTGTTGGGATTTATGCCCTAAAGCCTCGTAATTAATAATTTTGATTATTTTATTTGTAATATAATATTATCCATTATATGAAAAATCTAAGGTTATTAGTGTAATCTTGAACAGTATGTGGTTGACATACAAGAGGATCATGTTCAAGAAATAACCTAAAGGGTCATAGTATATGGATAAGGTTGGGTGCCTTATCTTGGTAACACTATTGATACGGCCCACTTTGTAATAGTTACAAATGATTTGATCCAAATCATTCATGTGGAGACATGTGAGTGGGGGTATCTTATACAATGAGTTTGTATAAGACTGGACCACGAAATATTTAATCTCTCTTTATAAATCCGTTAATTGAGAAGATTAATATTTCATCAGGATGATCATATGTGACTCGATCTTAATCCTGAGTGAGTTATGAACTCCTACCTGTGAGGGCATGTCCTTTGATTTTCATGGGTGAGAGTGGCTTTTGTAGCCGATTATGTTGGCTTTTTGGCCCTTAATCTCAAATTAATTAATTAATTAATTAATGTTTTGATGATAACAAACCTGATTTTATTTATTAACAATTTTAGTGTTTTGAAGTGTCCATAGGGTAGAGCTCGGAATAACGATTCCAACGCATTTTGAATCATTCGAATTGGAGCTCAAACGAAGAAGTTATGGGCAAAACAAAATCAAAGGAAAAATCCTACATGGCATGACACGTGGCAGCCAACGGCTAGTTTTGGCTCATCTCCTCTATTTAAGGCTCGAAAAAAAATTTGAAAAAATGTGGAAAAATTCTGAAAAATACTACTTCTCTTGGAGAACATTTCCAATATTTTTGAACAATTTTTGAGCTTCAATTTCTTTAATTTTCATAGCCACTTGAGGGTTTTTACTTGTAAGAAATCATTTCTTACATAGTTGTGAGCTTTGATTTGTGTATCTACTCTTTGAGAGAGTTTCTTCATCTTGTTCTTCATCTTCCAATCCATTGTAAGGGTTTCACTTGATCCCGAAAAAGAGAGGTTGTAACGGTTTGATCCTAAACCGTGGAAAGGATCGGGTTTGTTATTGCGCTCGAAAAAAAGAACGTTGTAACGGTTAGACTCTAAGCCATGGAAAGAGTCGTTGTTCTAGTGAAATACCCAAGAGGTGCTTGGGGAGAGGAGTAGGCCAGGTTGTGTCGAACCACTATAAATTTACGGTGTCAATTTCTCTATCCCTATCTTATTTCATTTTTGCAATTAATTTGTTGTTATATTATATTGCATAAAAAGTAATTGTTCTTGTATGTCTATTTTGGTTGATACAATTTTATCTTTACATATTCTTTACCAATCTTGCTTTTAGAATTAAATAGGGTGTTTGAAATTGTTAGATTTAATTTCTTGTTTAATTTGAGGTGAATTTATTTGCATGAATTCTTGTTTAAATTAATTATTGCAAAAAGTGTGTTAATTTGTTTGATTGGGCCCACATTAGGAAAAAGTTTTATAAAGTTTAAATAAACCCTATTCACCCCCCTCTAAGGTTGCCATACCGATCCTACAGATTCAATATGCCTACCATTTTGGGGACTTGACCAAATAGGGAGCTGGGAACATAATCTCACAAGATGGAATTCACTCCTTCCCATATATGGTAAGTAGATGAGTAGTTCCCTTAAGTACTGATTTCGGGACTTGAACAATGGGGCCCCACCCTCTCATTGGCCCGAGAGGGACTTAGTTTAAATTATATTATAAACAAATTGTTCATTAGAGAATCAGTGGTACTTAAGGTGCAAGATGTAATTATAGGGGTAAAACGGACTTTTGACCCAGCTGTAATTACGAACAACTCATGAAGGATTGACTTGCATGTAGTGATTATATAAATGGACACAACTTGTCCTACAGTGCATAAGAGTGCAACTTTAGGTCTATAGTGGAGTGACTCTAGAGTTAATGAATGAAAATTGATTAATTAAAGAGTTTAATTAATTAATTTTGTATCATTGGAGCTTATAATCTGTAGGTCCATAAGGTCCCCTTGCTAGCTCATAGTAACACTAAAAGATCAATTTAGTTGAAAGAAAAATTTGAAATGTTCAAATTAATATTTAATTTGAAGTGTTTAAATTAATATTTAATATATTAGATATATTAAATATAAAAGAGAAAAATATATTTATTGTATTTGATACATTAAATATTAAAATAATTAATATATATTTGATATATTAAATAAAAGATATTTATAGAATTTGAATAAGATTCAAGTAAATAAATATCGTAGGAGATTTGAATGAGATTCAAATAAATATAAGATATATTTTAATATATTAGATATTAAAATATAATATTTTAATTATGGCAAAAATTTTCCCTTGGTCTCTATAAATAGGACCCTTGGGTTGAGCCATTCTACACAACACACATCTCCTCAATAGAGAGAATTAGAGAATTCTCTCTAGACCTCTTCCTCTCCAATCCCTTGGGGAATTTCTTTCAAGAGGCTCCCATAAGCCTTGGTCCTGTGTTCGAGTCATAGCCATGAAGACTTTGTGGAAGAGATAAAGATTCGCCAGAATATTCTCCATAATATTATTTTCAAGGTATTTATTGCTTAACCTTTGTATTTTAGTTTAATTCTAAATAAATCAAAGACGATTCCTATGCTTCCGCTGTGGGTTTAATTGGATTATTCCCTTCAATTTCAATGCAAGTATACACTGAAAATAGGCAAATAATAGACTAGAGTATTCCAGAGATCGATTCACAGGGAAAAGAATTCTTGCAAAGATTTGATTTGATTTGGGAGCAATAGATTTTAGGTAACCAAAATTAGATGATGCGGTGATCGATTATAAACACAAAAAGTAAATAGACTCTAGATAAAACAAATTAAACACAGGTTTGGCTTCAATTTCTCTTACGATGTTCTTCCTCCTGAAATTCTCAATAATTTTCTGGGTTCTTCTCAATTAGAACTAGATACATACTTACCCTAGATCTCTCGATAAGGGGGTAAAGGACAAAGAAAACGTATATTTCTACAACAATTTCAGTGCAATAAATTCAATCTATTCATTCTACGAGTGGATGATTTTATCTCTAAAATATCCTAGCAATTAAGTCTTTGTTCCTCTTGATAAATCCACATATTTTAACCCTCTCAGTATTAAAACTTGCTAATACTTCACTTCGGTTGGCCAAACAGAAAGAAGCAATGAGAAAACTATAGAGATCAATAAGAAATTGAGAATAAACCAATATTTATTGATTCAACCAATCAGTTTCACATTATGAGGTTCCTTGAAGCTGAACATGAGAATCTAGCCATTCATGGTAAAGAAACAAGAAAACAAGATGAAATAAAAGCTTGAATTTAACATTGTAATGAACTGAAAACAGAACAGAAAAATACAGAGAAAAACTGGCTAGATAACAATCAAAGATCACTCTGATACCAATTGATATGAATGAACGATTCACGCCATAGAGAAAGACTATGACTTCTAAACAATTTAGAAATCAATTTGGGATTGACTTTGATTTATTTAGAATTAAACTAAAAATTAAGTTAAGTAAACATACCTTTGAATTAATATGGAGAATAATTCTGGTGGGTCTTTACTTCTTGTGCTCCAAGTCAAAACTCCACAAGATCTTACTTGCTATTACTCAAACACAGGACCAAGGCTTGTGGTAACTTCTTGAAAGAAAAAGAGAATGGAGAAGAAAATTCTAAAGAATTTTCTTTCTTTTAGAGAACTCATCATTTGGCTCAACCCAATGGTCCTATTTATATAGGTACTTAAGATAAGATATTTTTCAGTTTCAAATTCAAATATCTAATATATTATATATTTAATATATTTGAATCTCATTCAAATATCTCCTACAATATATATTATCCATTTGAATCTTATTCAAATTTAATATATAAATTATCTAATAATGTATTATTCTCTTGTAAATTTAATATATAAAATATATTAAATATTGATTTGAACATTTCAAAAAAAATTTCAACTAAATTGATTATTGTAGTGTTACTATGAGCTAGCAACGGGACTTATGAACCTATAGATTATAAGCTCCAATTATACAAAATTAATTAATTAAACTCTTTAATTAATCAATTTCATTTATTAACTCTAAGTCACTCTACTATAGATTTAGAGTCGCACTCTTATGCACTGTAGGACAAGTTGTGCCCATGGATATAACCATTACATGCAAGTCGATCCTTCACGAGTTGTTTGTAATTATAGTTGGATCAAAAGTCCGTTTAACCCTTGTAATTGCATCTTATACCTTAAGCACCACTATCTTCTAATGAAAAATTTGTTTATGATCCAATCATAAATTAAGTGCTCCATTGTTCAAGTCCCGAAATTAGTACTTAAAGAAACTACTTATCTAATTTACATATATGAGAGGAGTGAAATCCATCTTGTGAAACTTATGTTCCCAATTTCCTATTTGGTCAAGTCCCCAAATGGTAGACTTATTGAATCGACTACAAAAGGCATTCTCACCCATGCAAATCAAAAGATAAGCTCTCACAGGCATGAGTTCATAACTCGCTCAAGATTAAGATGGCGTCATATATGATCATCCTCTTGAAATATTAATCTTCTCAATTAATGGATTTACAATGAGAGATTAAATATTTCGTGGTCTAGTCTTATATAAACTCATTGTATATGATATCCTCATTCACATGTCTCCACATGAACAATTTGCATCAAATCATTTGTAACTATTACAAAGTGAGCCGTATCAATAGTGTTACTAGGATAAGACACCCAACCTTATCCATATACTATAGACCCTTTAGGTTATTTCTCGAACATGATCATCTCGTATGTCAACCACATACTGTTTAAAATTACACTAATAACCTAGGATTTTTTATGTAATGGATAATTTAATATTGCAAATAAAATAATTATCAAATAATTATTAAATAATAAAATATTAATTACGAGGCTGTAGTGCACTAAAGCCGGTGAGAGATGTATCCTAGGGCCACTTTGTACTCAACTTCGTTTTCTCACTTATCCTAGAGAAGATAAGACATGTCTTGTAATCCTAGACATTCTAGGTGACCCTCAAACACTTTAGCTTGGAAAGTCTTTTTATATAGATCAAAAAAATTGTCATTTAAAATCATCTTGGTCACCACCATGATTCTTTCTCTCAATATGCCTTACCATATATACGTATTTTCTAAGTTCCTTAATTTTAGCCATTGCACCACCATTATCATAATAAAGTGTGACAGGCTTAATTATATTTGAAACACCTTTCAAATAGAAGTCTTTGAGTGAAACAAGTTCTTTTGTTGCTTCACAAACAAGAATATTTAACTTGTATACATGCTCCACCACATAGGGTAAACTTGATCTTGACATAGATTTTCCTAAATCTCTGTAAGAATCTGTGTATCTTGTAAAAATCAAAATTTTTAACCTCCTATACAAGAATTAATTTCTCATTATCCATACATACTTTGAAAAAAAAAATTGATTTTCCATACAATGGTCAAACCATTGGTTTAACTGATATATGCTAACCAACTTTATTGTTATATTAAATGTTAAGTCTCAAGAAGATTGTCTACACGAAGATTGTCTCTTACTCAAGTGTAGACAATCAATCTTCTATTCCCAACAATTTAGGTATCTTTAGATACTCTTCCTCAGACAAAAAAACATATTCACATTAGAATGATACATTATCATATTTGACAACAATTTTGTCAATATAAGATGTATGAGACAAAATTAACATTTTTTACTTGAAATCTCCATTTTGGACATATAAAACATACTGAATCATTCCAAATCATTCATTTGGATTTGGTTACGTGGTCAATTTTATATGTTAGATAGAAATCTTACATCATTCATAATGAGTAAAATGTCATCAGCATAAAACATGAGGCAAACTTTACTAAGCAATTAATGATTTTCTTGTCGTACAAGTTTCATTAATATTTATCCAAAGTCATATGTTTTGATACTTTTATCAAACATACTTTCTTGTTGCCATTAATAACCATGCTCCATTATTCTAATTGATTGTCTTCTCCACCGGCGTTCTTCTACGATTGTGGGTTCAATTGCCATGTACAGATTTTTGTTCTCCAAAATGAGTAAGCTAGTCTTCTTCCTTATTCCTTCTTCTTTGTTTTTCATTTGGTTTTTTTTTATTTAAATCTTATATTTTAGACTAAAGAAAGCAGTATAGATAGTTCCTTTACATAGAAGTATATTATATATACGTATGTATATAATTCTATTATATTTTATGTAGGCAATAAGTATAGTTATATTTACAGACATATATTATATAACAGAGGTAAATAATCGTCATATATTTTGTATTGGTAGTAATCCTATTAATTTTGAGACAACCTTACAATATATAGCTATAATGTCATAACATGATCTATCCAGGTTATACATACTATATGTAATATATAATGTTCAATGGGTTCCTAAATATATACTGTGTTGTATATTGTACCCATACATATATATGTTGAGGTATATAATATATACATAGCATGTAATCATTTTATATGTTTGGGATGACATGATACTCCATTATATTCTTAGATGTATATTATATATACCCCTACTATATTCTCAGATATATAATATATATACCCTCTACGTATGAAGAATGAAACCGTTGATAATGGAAAGGATTGCCTAGTTTTTAAAATCCCTAGATTTTAGGAGGAAAATTGTAAAATTCTTTCATAGAGAGAGAACAATAAATAGAGGGGTAAATGAATAATGTTCTTCTAGATTTGGCTTCTATTTGGCTTGAAAAGTGACAAAGCCAATATTAATAACAATAAGTGTTATTTGTGTAAAATTTGATTCCAAATATGTCATTCATGTAGTTAACCCTTAAATCTATTGCAGAGAAATGATGAGAAAACAAACACGATTTTCATAAACCAAAAACTAAAAATTAAATAGTTATCCAACGGGGCCTTAGGTTTTTGTTTTATATTTTTCTAAAAATTTTATTTAGGATTTCTTACTTCAATTTAGCGATATTCACTGCTGTAGTTTTTTTTTTCCCCTTTAACAGTTCCGTGCGATAGATTGTTTGTGGAAGGCTTTGGTCAATTAGGGTGGGTGGGGGTTAAATCAAATGCAGGTGCTGGCTTGGGCTGAAAACTTGGATTTAAATCGGCCGTTCTCTCTGCTTGGGTTTGCTATTTTAGGAAGTAATATTATGAGAAATTTCATGAAAGATTTCTTTTTTCTTTTTTACTTTTAACTATTTTGATTTTTAATCTAAATAATTTCTCAATTCATCCTACATCATTAAAAAAAAAGATTATAAGTAAGCAAGTTCATGTCAATATTTAACTGTCCAGTCAACATTCCAACTAACCATTAAATGAGTATGGGATCATTTAGAACTACTTTTCAAACGAGGACTAAAAGATTGAAACTTGGGAGACCAAATAGACATTAACTCCAAACTTTAAGGACCAAAAGTGATTTTTTCGCTTCAATTTATTATTTTATCATTTGTATTGTATGAAATTTAGAATTCCCCAGTCTCTAATATTTACCAAACAATCCTGATCCCATGCAAATTTAACCTTGGATAAAACTTAAAGTTGACTTGCACACCAAATAAGTATATAAGGGTGAAGAAGAAAATTTAGAAGAAAAAAAAGTGCAAACATATTTACCAAATTTGGAAAGATTTTGACCAAAAAAAAAAAAAACATATTGTCCAAGCTGAACTCTTCAAAATCAAGAAGTGCCTTCAAATTCTAAATATAGAAAACTAGAAATTGACTAAATTAAGGGTCTTGAAACTCAGATGTTTGTTAGAAAGGAATGGTGGAAAGGCAGTAACTAAATCAACCTTCCTATGAATCATGGCCATCCTTTTTCCTCCATACCCTTCTTTCCTTCTCTCCCATTAAAGCCCTCCCCATCTTCTCTGCCCTCACTCGGTCGGGCTGGCTATGGCCTTCTTCCCATTCTCAAACTAAACCAATCCCCAACTTGCCTCTTCGCCTTCTCCGGTCCCGACCCCGGCCCTCTCCTTGCACACGCGGCTGGCGGGTCGTCACATAGCCGCCACCGCTACTCCTTCTATTTTGTTTTTCTTTTGACAAAACCCTAATGGACAAGAAACACTTGCAAAGAATGCCTTCGGCACTATCTTCGTCGTCGTCGTGCCCATCACTCCGCGAGTCGGAGGACGAGCTGAAGCACATGCCATTGGCACCGCCGCGCCTAAAGAACAAGAAGCGTTTGTCAAAGCAACTTTCAATGTGCGAGACGCCGAGGGACCTCGCATGGGAGAAACGGCGACGACAGATGCTCCGCCCAAGGAACGGCTCGACCGATAGGGACGACTTGACCGACGAGGACTGGAATGAGCTCAAAGGCTGCATTGAGCTAGGGTTTGCGTTCAATGAGGAAGATGGGCACAAGCTGTGTGGTACATTGCCGGCCCTTGACCTTTACTTTGCTGTCAATCGGCAGCTCTCACCGAGCCCGGTGTCAACGCCGCAGAGTAGCGCCTCGACATCGTCTCTCGGCGGAAGGTCTTCATCTTTTGGTAGCCCCAAGAGTGATTCTGATACATGGAGGGTTTGTAGCCCAGGTAAGAAGATATAGCTTCTGAAACAACTTTAGTTTCTTTGCAATTTAGCACATTTATTCAAGAGAGACATTTTTGCCCCAATGTTTTATTTTTTATATTTTGGAAAATCAAGCTTATAAAAATGACATATACTAAAATTTTAGCCAAATTTAAAAAATAAAGAGTAGTTCTTAAAAATAACTGTTTATAATTTTTAAATTTTACCTATGATTTTATAACGATCTTGAAAGTGATTTAAAAAATAAATAAAAATGTTAGTACATAATCTTAATTTTCTATAAAAAAAAAAAAAAAAAACTTATCAAAGAGGTTCAAAATGGTTTTGGTTCTGGCATCATGAACTAGGAGTAATTCTCTTTTTGTAAACTAAAAAAAATAAAAATCTTAAAACTTAAGTTTGGATTGTTTAATTATATTCTTTTAATGTTAAAAAACCTACCTTCCATATATGGTTATAATATTTTAGTCTATACAAGATAATAATCAAATTTGAAGCAACATCGTCCACTTGTTAAATATCCATAGACAAAATATTTTAAGAAATGAAACTACCCATTCAAATCTCCATTTTCATTTTATGGATGCAGGGGAAGACCCAAAGCAAGTGAAAGCAAAATTAAGACACTGGGCTCAAGCTGTGGCATGTTCAGTAATGCAATCCTTGGGAGAAAAATAAAGGGAAAATTGAGGAAATATATTGTACAGATCAGAAGAGTAAAAAGAAAAAAAACAATAATAAAAAAAAAAGAGGCAGAAAGGGGTTTGGTTTCAAGCCCTCAAATTAGGGTTTGGTGCTACTTAAGCTTAAATTAATTCTGCAATTCTCTTGTAGTTTTAACAACAAAAATATATCTCTCTCTGGTTTGGAGCTAGCTTATTATATATATTTGAGGGCCAAAGAAAAGCCAGAGGCATTAATGGAAACTTTGGTATATAATTAATTTAGGGAAAAAAATGTTCTTTTTCATTTCTCATTCAATGTTCATTGTAATTCTATATTTTTCGTTTCTATGTTGTTACCTATATGAAATGTGAACACATCAAATTATATATATAACCAAAGTGTAAAATTGCATCCATCGATTCCGACTAGTTTTTTTTTTTCTTTGAGTATTTGTGTGAGTCATTCTTTTCAATGTGTTGATATTGTTATATTTATATAGTCTAATTTAGCACGTGCCTTGCATGTCATATTTCTAATTTATATGGTCATCTCAGTCTTCCATTTTAATATAATGTTGTATAATTGCTAGACAACACTATTTTGCAATTTGTTCAAAAATATTAGTGTATGTTTTAGAGTGATTTTGAAATGGTTATAATCACTTTTGTAATGTTCAAAATCACTCCTAAACATGTCTTTAGTCATTCAAAATCAATTTAATATTTTGTTATACACTTTTATAATGTAATTTTCATATCATCAAAATTGATTTTGAATGATTTAAGCATATTTTTGAGTAATTTTGAACATAATGAAAGGAATTTTAACCATCACACTAAATCTAGAAACTTTAAGAAAAGGGGATTGAAGGAGGAAGCAAAAAACACTATGAGGAGAAGATAAAAATTTGTTGTACAAAAAAAAGTAGAAGAGAGATTTCTTTATATAGTTGGAGTAGGTTACAAAAGTATTAAAATTCCAAAATTTTTGCAATTCTATTATTAATTAAATTAAAGTAATTAAATTTTACAATTAATTTTTAGAAATAAATTAACAAAATCTTTTATATTCAATATTTTTATATTCTAACCTTTCACATTCACTATTACAATTTTGACATTTCATGATACCATAGCCAAACCAAATAAAGGAAAGAGAAAAAAAAAGATCATTGTTCACACGAGATTTCAATAAAGAAATTTAATACGTGTAATACACTTGATTTTGTATTGATTTGTATATAATAGAGTACAATCTCTAATTTGTTTCTCTGATTCTTTCTCTCAAATGTACATTTGTCTCGAGGGCTTTGCAGCTTGTTCTCAAACGTAGATTTGTCTCGAAGACTTTGTAGTTACGTTCTCGTACGTAGTTTTGTCTCAGGGGCTTTGCAGCTTATTTTCGAGTTTGCAACTTCAGTTGATTTTTTTTAGTCTTGAAATCTTCGAGCCTTGAAGTGTTCTTGATCTTCAAGGAGTGTTTTGTGTTCAGGCAACGTTCGATCTTCAAGAGCTTCTGGAGTCTTTTGAGCTTTGTTTCTAAATTCTCTCTGAACTCTTCTTTTGAGGTCCTCCCATTTTACCCCCTCAAATGGAGGGGGAAGCTCTCTATTTATAGAGCTTCTCAAGGTCCCAAGTGGACTTGGGCCTGACTATTGGACTGGGCCGGTTGACCTTAAGCTTAAACCCTTTGGATTGGGCCTGACTATTGGACTGGGCCGGTTGACCTTAAGCTTAAACCCTTTGGACTTGGGCCTGACTATGGGCATAACCCTTTGGGGTGGAACTTTGGTGGATTAGGGCCTCTCATTTAGACTTTGTCTAAAATTGACCCAAATTTCATATAACCCAATTACATATTTAGATTTGCCATAATTTAATTTAGGGATGCTTGCAAATTTGATTAATCCCTAATTAAATAAATAAAATTTTCACTAACTTTAAATAATGACATGACAATTTTGATTAGCCAAAATTTCTATTCCAATAAATGCCCCGTTTTTTAGATTTATGCACTAGTATGTGTAAGTGAATCTTGAAAAAAAAACATAATAATTTGGACACATAAAACTATAGCCAGAATTTGAAACATAATAATTCCAATAAATGTCTGACCAATGTAAAATGATTTTGGGACCTATAGCCAAAATCGCTCTTTGTCACCGATTGCCTTTGCCAGTGGGTTTGGCTGTCTCTATCCTTTTTTTCCTGTAATCACATATGTGTAATCACTGCTTGCCTTGGCAAACATGTGAAGAAATTTTGATTTGAATACGAAAGGATAAAGATATATTCCACCGGTTGCCTTAGTGTAGTCCTCGAAATTCGGATGCGAAAATTTGGATCCATGGTGTACAAGTTGAATTCAATGCGTACACTGCATGCATATTCTTTTGTGATTTGTTTTTATTTCTCTTTTTATGTCTGCTGCAAACACATTTTTTTTAAAATTTTGATTTGAGTTTTTTTTCCAACATTAGGCTTAACTGCAATTTTATTTCTTTCTTTCTTGTTTTATTTCTTTCTTTCTTTTTTAATTTTCCACTTTCCATTTTCTCTTTGCAAAATTTTTCTTTTGCCCCATTTTTTTAAAAATAAAATTCTTTTTTTTTTTTACTTTCCTCCAACATCTTATATATATATATATATATATATATATATATATATATATATATATATATATATATATTACTATTATTCATGACTTGCAACTAAGATGCCTTTTTCAACTTTGAAGGTGACAACCCCTAATTCAGGTAGAATTAAGAATGGTTCACCTTCCTCTCTACATCAACTTTGGAGGTGACCAACCCTTAGTTCGGCAGAATTAAGGATGGTTCACCTTCCTCTCTACTTCAACTTTGGAGGTGACCAACTCTTGATTCAGGCAGAATTAAGGATGGTTCACTGATAGCATTAAATTAGTGCTATATTTATGCCTTATTTTAGTTAGTTTTAGGCCATAAATGTGAGCTTTTATATCGATTATTTGTTAATTTCAGGAATCCAAGCAATTAGAAGCGAAATTAAGAATTCAGAGTAAAATGGTGAAGATTGAGCTATTTTAGAGCTTTTGGAGGAGCTAAGGACAAGAAGAGATGTTGCACAAGCTGTTGGGGCTGAGAGGACGGCGTTGCAACGCTTGAAATGGCGTTGCAACACCATAATTTGGTGTGCAAACCCGAGAGCTAGCATTGCAACGTTGCCTTGTGGTGTTGCAATGCTAGAAACGCGCTGGAATGTGAAGCTCCGTCCGAAGCGTTGCAATGCTGCATCTATGAACCTACAGAAACGCCATCATTTGAGACAGCGTTGCAACGTTGTCCTTAGCGTTGTAATGCTTCCTCGAGTGACAGTATAAAGTCATCGTTTTCTTTACGGAAAAAGGGGAGACCATTTGGGGGTTTTTAGCCATAATTTCGATAACTTACCTCCTTGGGACCTGTGGAGCTGCTACGGGGTGTTTGGGATAGGTGTTCGAGGCTCAGGGATGGCAGAATTTTAGGCGAAAGTCAAGGATTTTGGCGTCGATGGTCTTTTTCCCATTTCTAACTCTCTGTTTATGCTTTTATTAGTGTTTAGAAGGATGTTTGGCTCTGTTTTAGTGATGTATATGGGCTGAATATTATAGTTTAGGGGTTTCGAATCATGAGCAGACTTAATTAAACTAATTAATTAATTAGCGCTAAGGACACTTAGGCAAATTAGTTAAGCATGTTCGAATAAAACCGACAGGAGATTGTGATCGGTTTAGCTCTAGGTTTATGTGTTTTAGTGAGATAATTAATCGTCGTTCACAATTATCATGTATTTAATCTAAAATGTGCTCTCCCCCTAAACTTTCCTTTATTTTGGTATCTCCAACCCTTTTTAATTTCTTTTAACTTGAATTTTGTCCCCATTATTTTGTTCCTTAAATAATTCTAAATTTGAGTATTCTCGATAATTAATTAGCATTAAAAAGAATTTCCATATCCGCTTCCCTTGGGATTTGATACTTGGTACTCACATACCATTTTATAATACTTTGATCGCATGCGCTTGCGTGTACACCAATCAAGTTTTTGGCACCGTTGTCGGGGAAGCGGCGAAATTCTTTTTTCTAATTTAATTAATATTGAGAAGAAATTAAGAAGAATTAGTTTATGGGTTTTTTCTTTGAGTTTGTAAATATGCTTGCTCATTTTAGTTTTTTTTTTTTTTTTTTTTTTGTAGTTTTTGTTAAGTTTGTTTAATTGTTTTTGGAAGAGGCTGAGTTTTTTTATGCGTAGTGATAGGGGGGCTAATCTTTTACCTTTTGATTCAGAAATTGAAAGAACTTACAGGAAATTAAAGAGAGACGCCAACATCACTATGGTAGAATGCAGTGAGGAAGAAAGGAAGGCCATCCGCGACTACTTTCAGCCTATATTCCTGATGGACCATTCTGCGTGCAAGTGCCCATCACTGTGAATAACTTCGAGCTGAAGACGAGGTTGATACAAATGGCGCGAGACAACTCTTTCAAGGGGCATCCATCAGAAGACCCATATTCTCATCTCAGATCTTTCTTGGAGATCTGTGGAACGATAAAGTTAAACGAGGTTTCTCTTAATGCCATTAGACCGAGACTTTTTCCTTTCTCGTTGCAGGATAAAGCGACGGACTGGCTCGAATCCCTAAAGTCGGGTAGCATGTCTTCATGGGATGAGCTGGCGCAAGCCTTCCTGGTGAAATTCTTTCCCCCAGCGAAAACTACAAAGCTGAGAACGGAGATTGGTACATTTCGTCAGCTTGATGGAGAATAACTTTATGAAAGATGGGAAAGGTACAAGGAGATGTTGCGGAAGTGCCCTCAACATAGTTATCCAAACTGGTTACAGGTACAATTGTTTTAAATGGTTTATCTGCGAGTACTAAAACCACTCTTGATACTAGTGCAGGAGGAAATTTCTTGGCGAAGAATGTTGAGGAGGCATGTGCTCTTTTGGAGGAAATGGCCGCCACAAGTTATCAATGGCCATCAGATAGCACCATGTCTACATTGAGGATAGCTTCAGGCATCTATGAGTTTGATAAGGTAAGTGCCCTCAAGGCACAAATGACTTCTCTTACTAATGCATTGAGTAAATTGTCCACTGCAGGAGCCACACAGTCAGTTGCCTCGTTAGCTGCCTTGAACTCGAGAGGAGTGGAGGACCCATCGATCAAGTAATGCCAATATGTGCAGAATAGAAGATTTGGATTTCAAGGCCAATAGAGTCAGAACTTACCGACTACTACCATCCAGGTTTGCGCAATCATGAAAATTTTTCTTACGCTAACCAGAAGAATGTCTTGCAGCCACTTGGATTTGCAAGTGCATCTAATCAAGAGAAGAAATCGAACCTGGAGGTTATGTTGGAGAACTTCATGAAAAGACAAGAGGTAGTGAGCCAACAAATGACGACAGATATTTCGTCGCTTTCCATGATAGTGGGTGGTCACGACGCTGCAATAAAGAACATAGAGGTTCATATTGGGCAGCTGGCAAGTGCAGCTAATACCCTTCAGAAGGGTAAGTTCTCCAGTGACATTGAGGTGAACTCGAGAGAGCAATGCAAAGCTATAACATTGAGGAGCGAGACTCAGTTACGTGGGAGGCCAAGGAGGGATGAAACTGAAGAATAGATAGAGAGTCAAAGGGCTGTGGCAGAAAAAACCACACAAAGTAAGCTTTCTGACCCATCTCTTCAGTTTAAGTCTGATGTTTGTGGTTCCAGGAATGAAAAGAAAGATAAAGTTGAGGAAAGAAGAATGAAGAAATTAGAAAGGAAGAATGAAGAGGAGAACGAGAAGATTAAGAAGACCTTCTTGGACCTGGTGGCAAAGGAGTCCAAGGTATTGGCAAGGGAGGTTGAGGCTCCTAAGTCCCGACATGTTGATGAGGTGCTTACATCAGTCCTCGGAGACGCGGAGAGTGTGCCACTTTCAATTACAAGGAGTTACCTTATCCTGAGCGTTATAAAAATTCTAAGTTAGATGAACAATTTTTTGAATTTTTAAATATGTTTAGAAAATTGCACATTAACATACCTTTTGCAGAGGCCCTTGCCAACATGCCTAATTATGGGAGGTTCAAGAAAGAAATGCTTTCGAAAAAGAGGAGGTTTGAGGTAAATGCAATACTTAGTCTATCTGAGACAAGCACTGGCATCCTGATGAATAAAATGCCCCAGAAGCTGAAGGATCCAGGGAGTATCACTATTCCTTGTGAAATAGAAAATATCTAACTATTGATAGGGCACTTTGTGACTTAGATGCAAGTATTAACCTCATGCCCTATTCTTTATTCAGGAAACTTGGACTACAGGAATTGCAAGCTACTGACATTACCCTTCAACTAGCAGATCGGTTGGTTGCAAAACCGAAAGGTATTGTGGAGGATGTGCTTGTTAAAATTAACAAGTTTATTTTTCCTGTCGATTTTGTTGTGCTGGAGATGGAGGAAGATGAGGAAATCCCAATCATTTTGGGAAGGCCATTCTTAGCCACGAGTAGAGTCGAGGTCAGTATGTCGAGAGGTAAGCTCACTCTATAGGTAGACGATGAGAAGGTAATCTTTCACATTTTCGATCCTATTCATGCTTTTGTTAGTGAAGATAAAAAGTATAGGGTTGATTTATTGGAAGTTAGACATTTTGATCTGATTCATAGGGATAGGCTTAGAGAATTGGAAATGTTGAGCATGCCTAGTTCGTCCTCTGTTTCATCTCTTGGGTTGCCTGTTCTTCCTATTTCTTCTGCTTCTATTCCTGATCATTTGGATGTGGATAGTTCTGATGTGTTGATGAATCCTTTGTCTGAGAAGAAAATTTGTTGTGATGATAATTTGAGTTTGTTAAGAAAAATTGATGATGTTAATGTTGTTTCGCCTGATCATCCTGACTGCATGTTGATTGATTGTGCTGTCAGTGAATCTATATTTTTTGCAAATAGATTGAGTGAGGGTGTTCAGAGATTCTTGAATTTAGGGCATGGAATGGATGATTTTTTTTTTAACAATGATTTCTTTAATTGCTATGAATTCATGCCAAATAAAACTTTAAATTTTAAAAAAGATGAATTTGATTTGTTGTTGAGAAAAAATTTGAATGTTGATTGTTTGGAGCATGATATTGTTATGCCCCCTCGTTCAAGTCCTGTCTTGAATGGGAATCATGAGGAGAGGATTGCTTTCGGTGCTCAAGATTTTTCTGTCCCATCTCCTGTTAATCATGATTCTTTTTCCCCATGTTTGATCAATTCTTTTTCTAATTCTATGGGAGGATGCGTATCTAACCTTCAGAATGAAAGTAAGAGGGAGGATGTTAATTTCTTTATATTTGAGCCACCTTGAAAGAAGCACATGGGAAACGTCGAGCTAATGACACTATACAAGCGCTTCTTGGGAGGCAACCCAAGGGTTATTTGAGTTTTCAGTTTTTATTTGTTTTGTGTTTGCTTTTTGTGGAATAAAGTGGATGTGGTTGTTTTGCAGTTCCTAAAGGTGGGTTGGCAATCGAAAGTGCTATTTAAGGGAATCTCTCCAATTCAGGGAAGTATCGTTACCTCTTTTATTTCTCATTTGTCCTTTGTGAGTGCATTGTGTTGATTTAAACATTGAGGACAATGTTTAGTATAAGTGTGGGGGGAATGGTGCTCATGCTGAGAAGTGGATTAATGTTGTTTTGGATTTTGGGCTTAATTTGAAAAATGAATGTTGAGTTGTGTGCTGTAGATTGGTTTTAGAATCTTGCATGCCTTTGTGATGAAGAAATTTGATGATTAGTATTCCTTGAATGGATTCATGCGGAATTAACACCTTCCTCTTTGCTTCAACTTTGGAGGTGACCAACCCATGATTCAGGTAGAATTAAGGATGGTTCACCTGCCTCTACGCTTCAACATTGGAGGTGATAGCATGCATAAGTGTGCTATTTATAGGCTTAGTTTTATGCTAGTTTTGCTATGATTGTGTGTGCTTTCATGTATGTTTATGTATATTTTGCAGAAATAGAGCAATTAGAACAAAATCGAAGTTTTGAGAAGTATTTGGAGCAAATTGGAGCAATAATTGAGAATTCAAGTGTTGAAGAGAAGGAAACAAGCTTGTGAACCAGAGAGTATAGTGTTGCAACACCATCTGTAGCGTTGCAATGCAACGTCAACAGCCCTTCAACCTTGGAGTCCATCAGACACAGCGTTGCAACGCTACTTACAACGTTGCAACGCCAGCCACATAAATTTTTTCCTTGTTTATAAAATTTGAGGGACAACGTTGCAACCCTACCTCTAGCGTTGCAACGTTGTCTCAATGTCTATAAAGGGAATCTTTTTCATTGGAGCAAAGGGAGCCGTTTTGAGAGGCAAAAAACCCTAAACTCGATTTAAGCACTATCTAAGGACATAGAGGAGACCTTTGGAGAGTCAAGGAGGAGACTCAAAGCTCGAGATTGTGGACATCACGTCGGAGACAAGTGTTGGCACGCGACCTAAGTTTCTTCTTTATTTCTTTTCCTTTTCTCTTAAATTTAGGAGTTTTTATGGGTTGTACTAATGTTGTAAATCTGTGTTTAGACCTTTGCTTGGTTGTAGTTGTTGAACATTTGGTTGATTTTTAGTTTAATTTATATATTGACGTCTTTTATGCATCTCTTTATATTGTCTTAACCTTTGGCCATGGTTTTGCATGTTTAACTAAATTTAGCTTGAGAGAGTAAGTTTAGTTGTAGAACACTAGATGCATGACTAGGTTTAATCTATTGCATGAGAGTGAGTAGATTAATTCTAGAAGCCTTAAGAGAATCGCCTAATGCCCTTCTTAGTAATAGAAATAGATCGAGAGGTTGATTTATTTCTAGGCATGAGTTCAATTGAGCTTGAGAGAGGATATTGATAACTTAGTAATTCTTCGTTTAAGATTGTTAGTATAAAATCAAGTTATTAATCAATTCAAGTTGGGCTTAAGGTAATCAACCCTGAATGTTTCTCAAAATTGGACTCCAGACCATGTAAATATTAGTTTAGATTTTATTTTCCTTTGATACCAAAGTTATATTTCTCTAAATAAAACTGGGCATAATTAACTGTGGTACTTACTTAATCTAAAAACTCCAATCTTTGTGATCGACTTGGCCATTATTATTGCAAAATACTTAGAGGTCTGATTTTTATAAATTTAATCTTGATAGGGCCTTCGACAAGCCTTTTATTAGAAGGTGACCAACCCCTGAATCAGGCGGAATTAAGGATGGTTCAGCTTCCACTTTGTCTCACCCTTGGATTTGTTTCAACTATGGAGGTGACCAACCCCTGAGTCAGGCGGAGTTAAGGATAACTCACCCTCTTTGTTGCTTCAACTTCAAAGGTGACCAAGTGGCTCACCTTCCCTGCTGCTTCAACCTCGGAGGGAGCAAGATGGAGCCATCGAGCTTGGAGACAAAGCGACGATGGAGCCACCAAACTTGGAGATGAGGCAACGGCGGAGCCACTGAACTTAAAGATGGAGGGACAATGGAGCCATCGGACTTAGAGATGGAGTGACGACGAAGCCTCTCAACTTGGAAATGGAACGACGATGGAGTCGCTCACCTTGGAGATGGAGCGACATATAGGACTCAGAAAGTCTATATTTTATCATGCCTAATCATGCTAGTTTCATGGATTTTATGAGGTTAATTGTATATTTGGTAGGAAATTGAGTTGAAGGTGGATTTTAGAATAGTACGTGAAATCAGGGTGAAAACAAGCCAAACTGAAGGTCAATCAAACACTTGAGTGAAAACATATGGCAAAATTGACCAAAATACTCTGAAGAGGATCGATACCATGCATGGATCCCCTGCTTGACGCTGCAAAATAGAAGGCTCGGATGCACGACAGCATCTCAATGTTGTCCTCAACGTCTCAACGATGTCGCAAGTTCCTTCACGCCTAGTGTTGCGCGACACCACGAAAATCATTTCTCAACGCTAACAGTATCAAAACACTGTCCACACGCGACAACTAGAAATGCATCCTTTTCGATTTAGGGTTAAGCTCTCTCGATTCCAACTCTCGATTTGCAATTTCTCCCCTCTATTTTCACTGTTTTAGACAACTTTGGTTCCTTAATTTATTTTGGGCTTGTATTAAGGTCTCGAGCTCGATTGGAATGATGTTAGGCTAGGATTCTTGTCTAATTCGGGGTAGTTAGGTTCTCGTTTTGCAACATTTGTGAGAATTTGGTATTAATTTAAGTTTATTACAGTGGGTTCTTTTCTTATTGATTCTTATGTTTAATCTTAGCTTACTCTTCTTTAATTGGCCTAACAACGCAATTGATTTAGAGTTTGCTTAACTATGCTAGAAGTACTCGTACGTGTCCTCAGTCTCTAGCTTAATTAGAGTAGTAAAGGAGTCAATGGTCACATAGGTCAATTAAGTAGAATTGCTTAATTGCGTGTACATGGTAGGCCCTAGAGTCAATTCGCATGCAATAGTGTATTTCGAAGGGCCCGTCATTTTAATTTGTTGCATTTTGACCTATCTTGAGTCTTAGAATCTCGGTTCATTGGAGAGGCTCCTATGGTGTCCCAAGGAGGTCGATTGGTCTTACCTTGAATTACCGCTTTAATTAATTTGTGAGCTCCCTATTTGTTTCTCCTGCTTTTAATTTCATCTGCACACCCTTTTGATTCAGCTTATTTTGAATTCCTTGCATGAAACACCCCTTCGTTCGATTTTTTAAGTCCAGAGAGAGAAATTTAAGGTAACCAATCACCTGCCTCCCTGCATTCGACCCTGTCACCCCTAAGTACTATAATTCTTAGTGTAGCGATTTATAAATTTATTTGACTGTGTGTGACGAGCACTTTCAAATTGGTGCCATTACCGGGGAGTCAATTTTTGGTTATTTTTCTTTTCCTTCCTTGGACTTATGTGTTTGACTGATCTCTCTCTTGCTTGTGCATGTTTATTCTCTCCTCACGAGAAGTTGGGCTTCAATTTTTTTGTAGAAATTACTCTAGAAGAGTGGCAGATTCGAAGAGAAGCAAGAGAGAGTTGGAGTGAGGTAGACGACGATTTCTTCATTGACTTAGGAGAGCTTTCAAATTTGGAAGAATCTTCTGAAGAAGAAAAGATGGCAGAACAGGTACTGAAGCAGTTAGCCCCCCTGAACTCGAATCAGCTGGCCTTGTGTATCACATATTTCGAGACTCAAGGTGAGTTCGAGTTCAAATCCAGTCTTATACACTTACTCCCTATTTTTCATGGTAGTGCCAACGAAGACCCTCACAAGCATCTTAAGGAGTTCTACATAGTGTGTTCGAGGATGAAGCCACACAGAGTCACTGATGAGCAGATAAATTTGAGAGCGTTCCCTTTCTCCTTGAAGGATCAAGCGAAAGACTGGCTGTACTTTCTCCCACCAGGCTCGATTACGATGTGGAACGAGCTAAATAGACTTTTCCTGAATAATTTCTTCCCAGCATCCCGAGCCACCAATATGAGGAAGGAGATATATGAAATAACTCAGACGATTGGTGAGACATTACATGAGTACTAGGAAAGGTTTAAAAGGTTATGTGCTAGTCTTTCTAACCATCAAATATCTAATCAATTGTTAATCACCTACTTTTATGAGAGCTTGCTTCTTATAGACAGGTCTATGATCGATGTCGCATCTGGCGGAGCCCTAGTGAACAAGATGCCCATGGAGGCCAAGCAATTGATAGCGAACATGGCAGAGAATGGCTAGCAGTTTGGGACCCAAGGCCATGCACCGCACCTACATCCCTTGCTCAAATGAAAGAGGTTAGTGATCTCAAATCACAAATGTCTGAACTTACTAACCTCGTTAAGCAGATTATTGTAGGTTAATCAGGTGTGATAAAAGCGTGTGGCCTTTGTTCTATAGTGGGCCATACTATAGATGCTTGTCTCGAGCTTCAGAAGAGAGAATCGCAATAGGTAAATGCTATTGAAGGGTATGCAAGCAACCCTCAGTGCATATATGACCTATATAGCAACATCTACAACCCAAGCTGGCGTGATCATCCCAACTTTTCCTACAACCAGAACCGAAATCAGAATTTTCAAAGACCCCACACAGCAATCCAACCAAAATCAGGCTTTGAGCTTAGGTATGACCCTTGAAGACATAGTCAAGAGTTTAGCTGATAGTACGCACAAACTTTTGCAAGATTCGATGCAATTTTAAAAAGAGACGCGTGCTAGGATGCAGAACCTTAGCAACCAGATTACCCAGTTAGCCACCACGGTGAGTAGACTGGAGGTGAGCCAAAGCTCTAGCAAGTTCCCTATGCAGTTGAAAGTCCAGAGTAAAGAGAACGTGAGTGTTATAGCGCTGCGCAGTGGGAAGTTGGTTGCTGGACCACCCAACCCCGTTATTTTGAAGAATGTTGAGAAGAAGATTGATTAACCCATCCCCGAGCCTTCGAGAGGTAATGTATATGACCCCCTATTATGATTTGCCTTATGATTTACCTTGTGCACCTTTTCCTTCTAGGCTACCTCCTTCGTGAGAAGAGAGGATCTCGAGAGAAGAAAAGCAGGAAAAGGACGTGCTCGAGCTCTTCAGCAAAGTGGAGGTCAACATACCACTTTTAGAAGCTGTGAAGGAGATCCCAAAATTTACAAAATTTTTGAAGAAGTGGTTGCACGACAAATAGGAATCAAGAAGGTAAGAGAAAAAAGTTAGTAAGAATATTTCAGCTATTGCTTTAAAATCGATGCCTGAGAAATGTCCTAACCCTAGCATGTTTACATTACCGTGTATGATCGGAGGAAAAGAAATAAAACATTCCATGTTATACTTAGGTGCATCTATAAATGTTATGCCTTTGTCTGTTTATCGGGAACTAGGGTTGAATGGTTTGCATGAATCTAACACCATGATATAATTAGCTGATCATTCTATTGTTTGACCTCTAGGCATGGTCAAGAATTTTCTTCTTAAAGTTAATGACTTGTTGTTTCCTGTTGATAAGTGTAATTTATGATGCATTTTTAGAGATGTTTTATTACACTTTTAAAGGCCTTATTGAATACTCTCATGCAATTAAGTGTTTATTTTGCAGGAATCGAGCAATCGAGGATAAATTGGTAAAGGAGAAGAAAAAGGGGCAAAAGAGTCATTTTGGAGACATAATTTAGCATTTGGGTGAAAGAGAATTGAAGATTAAGCTAGAAAACCCATGAGGGTAGCGTTGCAACGCTACCACAATTTTGTAAATTATGGAATATAGGGACAGCGTTACAACACCGTCCCTTGTGTATAAATAGAAAGTTGTACATACGTGTTAGGGGAGCCGTTTTGGACAGACCTAAACCCTAATTTCGATAGAGGCAGTGTTTGAGAGGTTTAGAGAGCACATTGGAGAGATAAGGAGGAGAATCAAGGCTCGGGATCGCGAGACATCACGTCGGGAACGAGTGTTGGCACGCGTCGTCCAGTTTTTCTCTTTTCCCTTTCTCTTGCTTTCTCAATTTTAGGATTTAGTGGACTTAATTTGCATGTAATTGAGTATTTGTAGACTTTTTAGTTAATTATAAGATTGTATGAACTATGTTTGATTGTTGAATGTGATTGCAACATTTTTTATGCGTCTTGCTTTAATACTCTTAGCTCTTGGCCACAGCTATGTATGTTGAGTTGAATTTAGCTTGAAAAAGTAAGTTTAACTAAGAACTAGGATCATAACTAGGTTTAACCTATTGCATGAGAATAAATAGTTTAAAACTAGAAGTTGATAAAAGAATTTCATAATGTCTTGCTTAGTTGTAAAAATAGACCGATAGGTTGATTTCCATCTTGCTTGAGTTCAATTGGGCTCGAGAGAGTCAATTGAATACTTCAGTAATTCTTGACTTAGAACGGTTGCATGATTCACAATTTAGTAGTCAATTTCATAGTCGGGCTTCATGAATAGCAATTAACAAATGTCTCTCTAAAATTGGACTCCAACTTTGTACATAATATGATAGATTTTATGCTTTCAACCCAATCTAAAGTTAATGTTCTCTAAATAAAATTAGGCATAAGTAATTACGGTACTTAATTAAATCTAAGAACTCCAATCCTTGTGAATGACTCCAGCCATTATTATTGCAAAAAACTTAGAGGCCTGGTTTTATAAATTTAATCTTGATACGACCTTCGACAAGTCGTCTATCAAATTTGGCATCATTACCGAGGATTGGCATATTTTAGTTTAATTAATATCACGGTGAAAGTGCTCGATTTTAATTTAGAGTGTAATTAGTGTAAATTTGTATAAATTTTCTTCTTTTGTTTATCTTTGTATATTTGTATAATTGTGTAATTTAATTTTCTTTATTTTTTTTTCTTGTAGATGATGTATATGTTGTGTATTAGTGTAACTTTTGGTTTTGTTGTATAGTATGTATAGTCTTTGTTGTATAGTAGCATTGGTTAGATTTTATTTGTAAAATATTATCCTAATGTAAATTATGTAAATTGCTTATATTATATGTATATCATTTTTTTTTTATTTCATGTGTCATAGTTTTAATTCGTGCCCTGTAAATTATTTTTGTTTTTTTTTATAAGTAATTTCTGTAAGTTTTTCTTTAGTTAATTATGCTCGTTTTTCTTTAGATCCTTCGGTAATAGTTTTTAGTTTGCATTAATTCTTCCAATTATTTACTAACGAAAATTTCTTTTTCAAGTGGTGGATGCAAGGGAACACGAACAAGGAATCGATGAAAAAAAAATTGTCTGCAGTAGATTGGCCGCGAGGACAGCGTTGCAATGTTGTCCCTAGCGTTGCAATACTGTCGCGAAATTGAAAGAGTTAATATCACAAAAGCGGAAGCAATTTTGGATCTTAAGCACTCAAATTACATCAATTTAATCAAATAAACAACATGCTCAAAAATTCGAAAAACAGAGTATAAGAAAACTCACCTTTGAAGCTCAAATTCTCCAAACCCGTTGCAAATTTCTAAGCACGAACACTTCGTGGACCACCTCTAGTGTCTTCCCTACTATCCTCAGACCTTAAAACGGATTGTAGGATCCTAGTTTGAGAGAATTTTGAAAGAGATATGGCAAAGGTCTGTAAAAATCTGCAACAATTTTTTTTTTTTCAAAATCTCTAAATCCCTTGTGTTTCATTTCTAATTAAAGCCATTAACAAGCTTCATCAAGCTTGCTAAACATGACAATACATAAGCAAGGAGGCTAGTCATCAAAGAGGTGTCTAATTTTGGTGAATTTTGAGTTTGAGAGAGGTTAGTCATACAACCACCACAAACTTCAACATTTCTCACTTTGAAATTCAATTTTGTAATTTAAAATTAATTCTAAATTAATTTTAAACAAAATTGATTATTAAATTAATTAATTAAACAATTTAATTTATTTATTTAATTTAATATCAAATATTAATAAAATAACCGGATCAAGTCCCGATCTCAAAACCGACCTCTCGAACTTGAATCCCTATTCATGTATTAGACCGAACCCATATTTAAATCATTTTAAATATGTCCATCTCTCTTCCTCATAGTTTAATTCATAATTAAACTATGATACGTTAAGTATATCGCATATAATTAACGTTTACTCCCAAAAACGAATTCGAACAATTCAAATTCTTCTCTCATATTGTTACAAGGCTTAGTCCAAGCTAGCAAGGATGACCTAATGGACCTACAGTTCATGAGCTCCAACGATATAAGACTAACTGGCCAAACTCTTTAGCCAAGCTAATCAACATTCGTTAACCGCCGGGACACTCCACTAAAGTCAGTTAGTCTTTATAATCAAAGACATGAAATTGAATTTCTTAACTGGTTTAAAAGAAAAGTAAGCATTCTAATATTTTCTTAAATTTTATTGTTAATCATATTAGAAATTGTGTGAGATATTGATGTGTCATTTGTATTTAGATGCAATCTCAAGTTAATCAAAGATCAGATGAAATTGAATTGTATGCTCTTTCCCGTGGTTCTGATGCTCGAATTCACTCATATAGTGGTTGCTTTGTTAATGGTATTCAATTTCACACTAAAGAACGAGATGCTCGCCGAACAACTCAAAATAGTGGAGTAATTGTCATTGGTGAACATGGCAATGAAAATGTTGATTTTTATGGTACCTTGATTGAAGTTATTGAGATGCAATATATTAATGATAAACGAGTAATATTTCGGTGCGAGTGGTATGATACAAATTCAAGAAAATCTCGTATTGTGAAAGAACACAATTTTACAAGTATATATACTTGTCATTGTTGGTATGAAGATGACCCTTTTATTCTTGCATCTCAAGCCCAACAAGCATTTTATGTCGATGATATAAAATTAGGACTTGGGTGGAAAATAGTCCAAAAAGTTCAACATAGACATCTGTGGGATGTACCTAAAATTGAAGAAGTTGATTTACATGAAGCAAATACAATTCAGTGCATTATTGAAGATGTTGATTTTGAAACACAAGTGTTTCATAGGATTGTTGTTGATCCAAGTGAAGCTAGTGAAGGCAATCTCCAACAAGAGACAAATTTGGAACTAGGTGATAATAATGACAGTTTGAGCACCGATGAAGAAGAAAGTTTTTTAGAATATAGCAATGAATTTGAAAATAATGATTTAAGTGATAGTGATGATGATACCAATATGGATACCTAGCTAGTTTGTCTATCACACTTCATTATTCTTTTTTTTTCTAATATATGTATGTCTCATTGTGTTACTTATTATTGAAGTGTATATATTTTCTTATTTTTTGTAGGAGCTAAAATGAAAAGAATTAGGCCTGGTCGTTCAGCTAATCTTTTTGAGTCACCGTCTCATGGTGTAGATGATCAAACAACTCCATCAAACGTTGATACAAGTAGGCAAAAACGTGTTCATGGTGCTACACGTGGACTAGGTTTGGACAAAATAGTACAAAGTAGTGGAAAAGTTCCTATTACTTGGACCAAAGAACAAAGAAAACCCATTGGTACTAAGACTAGTATGTTTAATGGAGAAATTGGACATTTGGTAAGGCAATGGGTGCCCTTGAAGTATAAGAATAAAAAAGAAATTCCTGAAGAAGTTTATACTATTATAGTGGAGCGGTTGCTAGTAAGTTTTTATATGTTTTTTAATATATTGATTTATGAAGTATTATTATTATATTTTCGTTTATACTAATATTTCACATTTTATAGAATCGATTTGATATAGACATCCCAAAATTGCATATAATTGGCTATATTAAGTATGAGATAGGCACCTTATTCAGGAATTATAGATCAAAACTATACAAGCATTATGTGGGGTTTAATGATCCGACAAAGGCTCGCCTACATCCACATCCTGACGTGAAAACTGTAGATGATTGGCACATGCTATGTGATCGATGGGAATTATCGTCATGGAAGGTATATACTAATTACTAAGTCATAATTATGGTTGTGAGGACTTCAAACTTTCTATGTTTGTAGGACAAGTCTGTTAAAAACAAAGTAAGTCGAAGCAAAATCCCATTTAACCATCGTGCAGGACCAAAATCATTCTTATCTTATCACAAGGAAAAGGTATTAAAAGTTAAATTTATATTAGTTATTGTAAGTTTTTTTAATAATATTGATATTGATTTAAATTTATTAAATTCTTGAAATAGAAAAAAGAAGATGGTACATATTTAAGTTCTATTGAACTATTCCATGAAACACATTTTAGCTCTTCAGAAGGATGGACAGATAAATCTGCTGAACAGACACATGTATGTATTAATTATATCATTAAGTTTTATTTATTCTAATAATAAATTTCTCACATTTTGTATGCATATGTTATTTGCAGGAGAAAATGTTGTTAATGAAAAATGAAAATATGAGTTCTGATAATCCTATGACAGATGAAGAGATCATGATTTTGGTACATGGTAAGAGGTCGTCATATATCAAAGGATTAGGATATGGGCCAAGACCACCCCCACTAGTCAAAGAATTAACATCCGTATCTGAAAAGTATGTAAATTCTCTTGAGGCTCGTTTGGCAAAACAGGATGATGAGATTGCTGAGCTGCGTAGGCAACAAGTTGAGCTTGAGGAATTTCGTCGCCAACATATGAAATATAATGACAATTTTTGTCAAATCAATGAATTTATGAAAAAATATGGTGTAGGCAGATCGTCATGTAATAATAAGGTATTTGATTTCTATTTAAGTTGAGATTTTAAACTATGTTTAATATTGTAGTTTACAATTTTAATTTTTAAAAAATGTTGTGCAGGATTGAAGATCAAAGAAATTGCAGCTTCTTGATACGTGGATAGAAAGTTAGTATATTATAGATAGATTATGTTGTAGGAAATCATTGAAATTTTCATATTTGGTTGTTGTAGGAAATCCTTGAAATTTTCATATTTGGTTGTATATGTATATATTTGTTTTAACTTGTGACAAAAAAACATGCATTTATGAACAAAAGTTGTTTTATTTTTAAAACTTTAGTAATTTTTTTTTTTTTTACCTTTAGCGACATTATAAGCAATTACATATGTGAAAAAAAAAATATGTTCTTTATTGCAAGCTTTAATGACAAACAACATTTTCGTTGCAAGACACAAAGTGACATAAACATTGTATTTGTCACCTATACGAATGTATTTGTCACAAGTATAGTGACAAATATATTTTCTCACTATAATTATAGTGTCGTACAAGTATTTTGTCCCAAAAAATCTTTAGTGACTGAAAAACAATGTTGTTGCTATTGATCATTGGCAACAAAAATAGGCAATTTCGTCATTGTTAACCTTGCCCAATGAAACTTTTTATTTTTGTCACTATTGACCTTTAGTGACAAAATAAGTGATTTTGTCGTTGTTAACTTTTAGCAATAGAATATGTAATTTTGTTGTTGTTCACCTCTATCGACAAAATTAGAGATTTTTGTCACTGTATCTTTTTGTCGTCGTTGCCCTTCAATGACAATATAATAAATGATGTCACTATTAATCTTTAGCGACATAATAGGTGATTTCATCACTGTAGGTAGTAACGATTTATTATCTCATCACCTTTGGTCTATAGTGACACGCCTATAGTGATAATGTTGGCGACATTTTTTTTTTTTCAAAAAAACCTTTCGGCGACATTTTTTTTCGTCGCAGATAACCATTTTTCTTGTAGTGGCCCAACGACTGCACTCTCCTCACTGTAGATATATTTTTGTCCACTTGATATAACCATGATTAGTAAGTCGACCCTTCACAGGTTGTTCGTAATTACAACTGGGTCTAATAAACCGTTTTACCCCTGTATTTGCTTCTTGTTCCTCAAGTCCCACTGATCTCTAATGAATAATTGGTTTGTGGTCCAACCAGCAAACGGAATCCCTCTCGGACCAATGAGAGGGTGGGGCCCCTTGTTCAAGACCCGTAGTCAGCACTTAAGGAAACAATCTCTCTACTAAACCCTAAAGCGGGTAGGAGTGAATTCCTTCTCGCAAGACTATGTCCCTAACTATCTACCCGGTCTTATCTCCAAAATGGGAGGCTTATTGAGTCAGCAATCTCGGGCCACTCTCACCCATGCAAATCAAAGGATAATCCCGAATAAACAGGAGTTCATAACATGCTCAGGATTAAGATCGAGTTACCTAGGTCATCATATGAAATAGTCAGTTATGACAGTAAACGGAGTTAAAAGGTCTAAGTGACTATTTCGCGATCCGGTCTTATGCAAACTCATTACATAGGATGCCCCCACTCACATATCTCCACATGAACGATTTAGGATCACATCGTTTGTACTATACAAAGTGGGTCGCATCCATAGTGTCCCCAGGATAAGGTACCCAGCCCTATCCCTATACTATAGACCATTCTGGCAATTACTCGAACTTGATCCATATTCATGTCTCCACATGAAGTTCAAGTATACATACTATAGCCAAGGGTTCTTAATTTATTGGATTTGGGTTAAAAGGATGCAATTCACTTTATTCAATAACACCTTTACTGAATAAACCTCAATAACATCTTTATTGCAAAATAGAATATACATTCAGTTTACAAACCACGAGTTTTAGGACATAAAACCCAACAGAAATCTGGAATTAAAATTCCAGATTTCGCAAGTGAAGGGAAAGGCAATCTTTGCCCTAACCCGAGCGTTTTGTCTTCCCCTCTCTTCCCCAACTCAAATCTCTTCAAATTTCCTTCAATCTCTTGAAATTTATACATACCCAACCCTCATAGACCACTTGTTTGTGGGAATTTTTCAAGTTTAACAACTCTTGGAGGAAGAAAACACCCAAATTCGTGGGTATTGTCCAACATTCTGTGGGTTTCTTTGCAAGAGAAATTTGGTACCATTCCGCTTCTCTTGACCTTATCTGTGTTTAGGAAAGACTTTAAATTGATTTGGAGTGCTAGATTTACATTATCGGTAGATTTTGATGGTTAATCTAAATCCTTGAAGAAGGATATTGGGGAATTTTTTTTAATTGTTTAGAAATCTTGTTGGGAAAATCGTTTTGAAGTGTTTCAGCTGAATTTCTGTGCATTTGAGAAGGCGTTTGAAGTGTTGTTATTGAGAGTGAATTTGAAGTGTTGGGATTTTTCTGTGTGGAGGAAATTTTTGAGCAAGAATAGGACAATGAGCTCAAAGAGAGCAAGAGCTTCATCTTCATCATACAGTGGGGGATTTGATGCCCCATATTTAAAAATAGAGAAGCTGCAGAGAGATATCACAGGTACGTAGTATCTCGAGCATTAGTGCCTGAACGAGGAATAGCTCCTGATGATTCTCATCATAAGCAGTTATACCAAAATATTGTGCAGAGAGGTTGGCAGTTGTTGGTACAATAACCCTAAGCTGGGGTTGTACCGGTGGTTAGAGAGTTCTATGCAAACATGAAAGAGGATGAATCTCACTCCTATGTGAGATGGCAACGAATTAATTTTGACTCCTCCACCATTAACAGATACTATGGGTTGCCCAACTTTGATCGGGGATGAGTACAATCAGTATGTCAGTGAGCAGGTCAACCCAGAACAAATGATTTAGAGCTAGCACAGCCAAGAGCAGGCTGGGTGACCAAGAGAGGTGAGGTCATCAAATTTAAAACAACAGACCTCAAGGTGACAAACAAGATCTGGAACAGTTTTATATGTGCAAAGTTGCAGCCAGTGGCCGATATGCGCGATGTCACAAAAGAGAGGGCCATTCTTCTTTTTTGTATTGCCACTAGGAAGAGCATAGATGTGGGGAAAGTAATTTTCCATTCCATCCGCCATGTGAGGAGAGGCAGCACTACAGGTGGTTTGGGCCACCCTTCTCTCATCACTACACTGTGCAGAAATGCAGGGGTCACCTGGACACCTGACGAGGAATTAGTTCACCCCAAGGGAATCATGGATAAAAACTATATCATGGGCCTCAAAAGGGGAAATGAAGAAGCTGAAGAAGGCCATGATGGGGTTGAACATGAGCAGGAACATGGTGAGAGGAGACAGGAAGAACCTCTCCCACAACCTGTACCAGTGGGTTATCAGGGCATCTATGAGGTGATGTTTGCTTTGGATGAGAGGTACATGAGGTAGGAGGAAAGATTTCAGAGACAGGAGGAGCGATTCCAGCAGCAATAAGAGAGAGAACGTCAACGAGATCGACGTATGAGGTGCCACCATCAACACAATGAGGCACACCTGATAGCACACAATATGTGCTATCTTTAGGCTTCATTTTATGCTAGTTTTGAGACTTACAAATATGCTTTTCACGTTTATAATTGTTTATTTTGTAGAAATTGAGCATTTGGAGCAAAATGAAGATTTTAGAAGAAATATAGTGATAAATGAGCTAATTAAGCAACCAAATTTAGGGACAATTTTTGGAGAAGAAAAATATTCCTAATTTAATTAGGTTATGGATTCTTAATTTAATTAGGTTATGGATTCCTAATTTGATTAGATTTTGGATTCTTAATTTAATTAAATAATGAATTCCTAATTAGATTAGGATATGAATTAACCCATTATAAATACCCACATTCTCTTCACTTCAAGGCATTCAACTTTGGAGAGCACAACTCTAAATTTCTACATACAAGAGTGAGAAGAGACTTGAGGGAAATATTCAAGGCCAAGTTGTGGAGATCATACGGAGACGGAAAATCAACACACCAGCATAGTTGATAAGCCTTAGAATTAAGGCTTATTTAAGTCCCAAGTGCTCAAAATATTCGTGTTTGTCCTAAGATTAATTGAAAATAGTGGAAGATTGCTTGAATTTAAGGAATAATTGAATGTGATAGCATTTGGAAAAGAATTCTAAATAAATTGATTTTTTTTGCAAAAATTATGGAAATTGCTAAATCATATTGCAAAATCTGATTTTGCAATTCTGGGCAGAGAAATTATGGAAACCAAAATGTGCGCAAACGAAGAAACCCATACATGGAAAGATCAATTTTTGCACGATTCGAGGGAATTTGAGCATGATTTTTGGGCAATCTTCAACCCTAATGAAGGCCTATAGATGAGGAAGAAGAAGAGGAGCTATTAATCGGATTTTGAGGGCGAATTGAATGATCAATTTCGTGGGTTTTTGGGTTTTAAAAAAGGAAAAAAATCTGCATTAAACTCATTCCGAAAATCTTCAATTACAGCCCGATTTGGAGGAATTTAAGCACGAAATTTGGGCATTCTTCAACCCTAATGAAGGCCTATAAATGGGGAAGAAGAATTGGAGCTAAGCATGCGGTTTTGGAGGCGATTTTGGAAGAAAAATTTCGTGGGTTTTTCATTTTCGAAGCTCTGTTTTCTGGACCTTTTTTTTTATGTTTATGTACTGCTTATTTTCTTTAAATTTCCATTTGTATTAAGGAGAATTGTTTGAAATACAATCTCTATTCTTCATTCGACTCTCTCTTGTATTAAGTTAAGGTTTGATTCAGTTTTTGTTCGTGGGTTTTTATAGTTTTCGCACCTCTGTTTTTCGTTTTTCTTCTACTTTTGGCCAAGATATTCAAGTTTAATCTTGGTTTTTCTTCAGTTTGTATTACAGAAGGTGGCTTGAACTTTTTCTATTATCATTTGATGTATTTTGAATTAAGTTGGAGTTTAATTTTAAGGTTTAGTTGGTGGGTTTTGTTTTTAAGTTTGTCCTATGTTTTTTCTTTTCTTCTGCACATCTAATGTCAAGGTTTTCTAAGGGGTATGAGGAAGAAGATTGACATTTTACTTAATTGCCCTTGAAATTTTCCTTTATTCCCATCAACATCCTTTTTTTGCATTTCTAATAGTTGCCTAAAACAATCTCATAATTTATTGTTTTAATTATTCAATTTACATCATTTGTATTATGAACTTTTTCTCAATAATTAGTTTTAGGATTTTTATTTTTAATATGAGCTAAAGCTTCTTAGGGGGTTCAAGGATGTGAATTCCTTAAGAAGTAATTGTAGCCAAAATTTCAATGAAAACCAAGCCTACATTTCAATTGTTTGCTTGTGTTGATTAAAATTCCGTTGAGATCCTAGATTGATCAACTAGGGTATCAACTCAAGCTTAGATCTAATACCGACGGGGTTAGTGATAAGCGGATTTCACACAAGTGATGGAGAAAAAGAGCTTAGACATAAGCCAATTCCTTACCCTAGACATAGGGATTAAGGACTCCAAGACCCATAAAATTGTGAGCCAAATTATCTAAGATAGAGGGACTATAGACATGTAGGTCTCTCACTTAGCCTCCTAAAAACCTAAATTCAAGGTAAATAGGAGATGCAATTTTGGTTTACAATTGAGTGTGGAGTAGGTTGGAATTGCAATTTTGGCTTGCAATTACAACTTAGGGCAATGACATTCTTGAGCCCCATCTTTATCTAAAATTCCCTTTGCAATTTCCTTTTCTAAGTTTATCTAGTTTGTCATTCCAATATTGCTATTTCTCAATTCTGCAATTTTTGTTATTTCGATTATTGTCATTTCTAGATTCTGCAATTCAATTCTGCAATTTTTCTTTATTTCCATTATTGCCATTTCTTGATTCTGCAATTAGATTCTGCAATTTTTCTTTTTATCAACACACCATCCCAACATTATTTTGCAATTTAGTTTTCAAGTTGCAATTTTTCCTTACACTTTTTCTTACAATATTTTTGTTACTCCGTTCCCTGTGGGATTCGATACTTGGTACTCAGATACCAATTTATATTACTTCGATCGCATGCGCTTGCGTGTAAAAGCCGATCAATAGTTTTTCTCTTCTTTTTTTGTATTTAGTATTTAAATGTTGTTTAAGAGTTTAGATTTTGTGATAGTGAACATGAGTGGCTAAACTCTTTTCTTATTCTAGGGATTGATGTAGCCATTAGACCTTATGTTTTAATTATTTAAATTCCATGATTGATTGTCATTAATTTTATTCATGCTTTTATATTCTTAATGCTTTTAATCTTTTGATCACGGATTAAATGTTATGTTGGTCTAAATTCACGCTTGAGAAAGGTAATTTAGATTAGATCCTAATTGCATGACTAAAGGTAATTCTAACTTGATAATGATTAGAGCTCCTTTCGAAGTTGTTAATGAAGGAACTTAATGCTATGCATAATGTTAAAAATCATCGAGATGTAGGTTTTACCTTATTGACTTCTAGACTTATGAAATATTTGTTTGATCAATCTTGGACGTTTAAGTAATTTATTTATTTTAGTCTAATAGGTGAAATCAACTCCCTAGGATATTCTCTCCTCTGATTGTTTCAATTTTTATTATAATTGTTTTATTTAAATCTTGCATCCATCATTCAATTCTATTCTCTAAATAAAATTGGGCGATAATATTCATAGTACTTAAGTGAATTAGAAAACCAATCTTGAGGACGATACTCGAACACTCTTTCACTATATTAAAACTTGACCCGTACACTTGCAATATTGCGCAAAAATTACGCAACAACACCACCAGCATTTTTATGAGTGCATGCGTCAGATGGCAACCATGAATATGGAACTTCCTCCACCACCACAGCCCTATGTTTCCTCAGAGGAGGAATGAGAGCTCTACACTGGCTCAGGATAGTATCGTTTTCTTTCTTTCTCATTGTCTCTCTATTTTCACCAATCCTCTCTATTCTAATTGTATTGTTATTCTCTCTCTTTGTTATTCGTATCACCCATGTTAGCAACTGCTATTATCCCTCCATTGTCTTTCTTTGTATCTATGTTTTATTCACATTATCTTAATTGGTTACATTGAGGACAATGTAAACTGTAAGTTTGAGGGTGGGGGCTATCTTTTATATTTCCATCTTTTGTATTTGGAGAAATATTTTTTTTAATACTCTGATGTCTTTGATGATAGTGATTGATTCTCTATGAAATTATTCATGTTTAAATACATTGAAAGTAGAAATTTGAGAATTTTTGACATTTTTGCTGAATGATTCGTATGCTATGACTATGATAATCTCTGATGATACCTAATACTGAATCAAGGGCAATGGCATTGTTAGGATTTGTACCTAAGGAATGGATGCAAGATAGAGATAAATTGAATCATTGACTTCCTTGAATTCTTGATACACTTAGCTTATTATTGGCTGGATTTGAATGCTTGGAATATGATTATTCTGTCTAGAAATTTGTTGTCACTTCGATAGGTATAAGATTTGGAAGCCCTAGCAAATCCTTTTGAAAAGTTGGAGGTGAAAAGAAAAATTTGAACATAAGGTAAATAAGCAAGAAAGTAAGTGAGAGATATTCCTACTTCAAAGAGTAGATTAAGTAACCAGGGGCGGTCATGACACCCATGATTTCCACTGCATGAAAAATCTACTTAGGATGTGAGTACGCTTAGGCAATATGATAGGTGACTAGTGCCCGTAGCCAGCTACTTTCACCACAAAGTGTTAGTATGCTGGAACGAATGTACGAGTGACTGAAGGATCCTTCCGAAAAACAAAAGAAGCAGTAAATAGAATAAAAAATCAAGTTTGGGGGTTTGTAAATGGATTGATGCCTTGGTAAAAGTGAAGCCTTCTAATCATGACAGTAAAACTGAAAGATTGAATCTTAGGACCGGTGTAGGGGGAAGATGAATGGAGGACTTAATACTACTGTTTCCGGGATTGAAAAGACTAGACCAAGAAAAGCTATCACACACTCACTCAAGGAATGAATGAATTCAATTTTTGGCTTCTTGAGAATATATTCTTATCATAATCCTTGTTGTGTAGTTCCCTTGTCTTTAGAATTGCTGATATTAAAGTCAATAGCATTATCTGTTGCTTTAATATTTATTCTGTGATTTTCTCGAGGACTAGCAAATAATTAAGTTTGGGGATATTTGATAAGTGTAATTTATGATGCATTTTTAGGGATGTTTTATTTCACTTTTAAAGGCCTTATTGAATACTCTCATGCAATTAAGTATTTATTTTGCAGGAATCGAGCAATCGAGGGTAAAATTGGCAAAAGAGAAGAAAAAGGGGCAAAAGAGTCATTTGAGAGACATAATTTATCATTTGGGCGAAATAAAATTGAAGATTAAGCTAGAAAACCAGTGAGGATAGCGTTGCAACGCTACCACAATTTTGTAAATTATGGAATATAGGGACAGCATTGCAACGCTGTCCCCTGTGTATAAATAGAAAGTTGTACATACGAGTTAGGGAAGCCGTTTTGGACAGACCTAAACCTTAATTTTGATATAGGCAATGTTTGAGAGGTTTAGAGAGCACATTGGAGAGCTAAGAAGGAGACTCAAGGCTCGGGATCGCAGGAAATCACGTCGAGAACGAGTGTTGGCACGTGTTGTCCAGTTTTTCTCTTTTCCCTTTGTCTTGCTTTCTCAATTTTAGGATTTAGTGGACTTAATTTTCATGTAATTGAGTATTTTTAGACTTTTTAGTTAATTGTAAGATTGTATGAACTATGTTTGATTGTTGATTTTGATTGCAACGTTTTCTATGCGTCTTGCTTTGATACTCTTAGCTCTTGGCCATAGCTATGTATGTTGAGTTGAATTTAGCTTGAAAAAGTAAGTTTAACTAAGAACTAGGATGCATAACTAGGTTTAATTTATTGCATGAGAATGAATAGGTTAAAACTAGAAGTTGATAAAAGAATTTCATAATGTCGTGCTTGGTTGTAAATGTAGACCGATAGGTTGATTTCCATCTTGCATGAGTTCAATTGGGCTCGAGAGAGTCAATTTAATACTTTAGTAATTCTTGACTTAGAACTGTTGCATGATTCACAATTTAGTAGTCAATTTCATAGTCGGGCTTCATGAATAGCAATTAACAAATGTCTCTCTAAAATTGAACTCCAACTTTGTACATAATATGATAGATTTTATGCTTTCAACCCAATCTAAAGTTAATGTTCTCTAAATAAAATTAGGCATAAGTAATTACGGTACTTAATTAAATCTAAGAACTCCAATCCCTATGGATGACCCTGACCACTATTATTGCAAAATACTTAGAGGTCTGGTTTTATAAATTTAATCATGATACGACCTTCGACAAGTCGTTTATCACCTGCTGATGAGTGTGGTAAAGTGCAAGTGCACACTATCTCTCAAGTAATATATGGAAGTACTCCAAGTATCAAACCCAAAGGAATGGATGTAATAAAACTTTCCAGCAAACAACAAAATTACTCAAAGTTCCAACCATAGTGATAACCAAGAAAACAAAGTGATTTTGGGGTTTTGTAAACAAAAAGTAAAAGTAACTGAAAAAGAAACGAGAAAATATTGATGAGAAAGTAAAGGATTCAAGTCTAGTTCAACCCTGAGGAAATACACCCACCATGCGCCCGCATTTTTCTTAACTAGGCGAAGAACATCTGGCGCTTGCTGTCCATTTGCATTTGCATACATATTGGCTCTTTCGAGCTCTGTATGGTACGAACAGAATGCTACCAAGATGCGCATGCAACATACCCTAATCGACACTTAACACTGTGAATCGAGTTCAACACCTATTCAACCATTTTCTATGTACTTTTAGGAGCCTAAGCAATTAAACACATATGTCTATGACTAATTTTAACTTAGGTAAATAAAGAACACAACTCAAAAGATTCTAGAGGTTTTTGTCCTATGTCTAGGTACAAAAAGTGAAGTTTTATGCCTAGACTCTTCTCCTAGATTTCTTTTATGAAGATGTGTACTCGATCCAACCTTTTCAGTATTGAATTTTACACAAACTATGCTAACTCAAGTGATCGGTGTAAGGTAACAATGAAACTTAAAGTCAATAAAAGCAAACGATGCTAAATGTTAGGCAAAGTTGCTAAAAACTACTTGGTGGGACTTATCTCCTTGTCAGGGTATTTATGTAACATTCTGTTTAAAAAAAAAAAAAAAAAAAAAAAAAAAGAAAAGAAAAGAAAAAGAAAAAATAAAATAACACCCATCCTTATCCTTATATATATATTTTTTTTTATTTTTTTTATTATTATTAATTTTTTTTTTCTCTTCTTCTTCCCCGATACTCTCTCTCTCTCTCTCTCTCTCTCACGCGAACGCCGGCCTCCCGATCGTCTCCCTCTTCCGATCGTCCTCCTCTCCCGATCCCGATCACCTCTCTCTCCCTCTCTCGATCGTCTCCTTCTCACTCTCTCGATCGTATCTCTCTCCCTCTCCGATAACACTCTCCCTCTCTCTTCCTTCCGTCGACAGCTTCCCGTCGAGCAGCAGACTCACGCCACCAGCCATCTTGCTGCAGCTCGCGTGGTCCCTCGCCGCCCAGCTGCTGCACAGCTGATTCGGTCGCCGATGGAGTGGCATCAAGTCGTCGTCGCCACGCACGCCCAGCAACTCCGCCGCCCGCCCCAATCGCAGGCCACACGATCAACAAACACTGCACGAAGCTCAGATCCGACCGGAAAGGGCCGAATCTGTCCAGATCCGGGAGCCACGCGCTGATCGGAGTCCTCACGCGCCGCCGTGAAGCCCACGCGCCGTCGCCGGAGTTTCACGCGTCGCCGCTCGCCGGAGTTGGGTAAATTTTGCCATTTGGTCCGTTTCGTCGAGTTATTAATGTTAGAATGCGTTTTAGCGTAATTCGGTTGGTTTAAGACCTGTTAGGACACTTTTTAGGTGATTTGTCGAGGACCTTGGATTGTACTTGGAGTGGGGACTCGAGAAGCTCATTACTAGTGGAGAAAGGGTATTTTAGTAAGTAAAGATTTAAGGTAAGGGATCTCACAACGAAAGAAGTTTTCGAAACCTAGAGCTAGCCCTATATTTATTTTGAAAGTTTATGTTTTTCGTGTTAAGTATTTAAGAAAGAAAGTGTTTTATATGTATATTCCTTTATACGCTAGTTCCATGAGTTCTATTTGAGTTTTCATGTTAAAAAGAATGGAAATGATATGTATGTCTTTGAAATGCGATTGCCTTGACTTATGCATTCATGAGTATGATCTAAAACGAGCGGGACCTCATGCATGTGTTGTGTGCTCATGAAAAGATTTATGTAAGGCCGTGACGATAATTCTCTCAAAAGTTTTATGTGGGTTATGAGGGAACCCGAGTCTTCGGATTCTCTATGCTCCCGGGGTTCGAGAGTGCCCCACGATGGTAGCCGACGGGCTTGAGTCTTCGGACTCCACGATGGTAGCCTTCGGGCTGAGTCTTCGGACTCCACGATGTATGTTAGCTTTCAAGCTCAACTCTCAGAGTTAGGGGAGGACTCTATTCGATGGAAAATTATGTCTTTGAACTATTTACGAGGCCCTCGGGAGAATTTAATAGTTCACGAGAGCGGCGAGGAAAAGTACATGGTTTATAAAACGAATTTTAGGTCCCCTACTAAAGCGATGGTTTACGATGGTTTTATGATTTAAAATGACATGTTGCATGCGAGTGAAACTCTTATTTTGAAACTATGAGTTACTTACTGAGTATTATTCGTTAATACTCACCCTTTTCCTTTTAAAATGTTTTCAGGAAAGACTAAGATCGGCCCTAGCGCGTGACCGGAGATCAGCTACTCGAGTCATGGGAGCCGAGCGATCGCTATTCCGCTTCTTTTATGTTTCTGGATGTACATAGAACTCATGTCGAGTTTTTAAATGTTTAGGAGGATGTTTCAAAGTCTTTTAACCTTTCTTTGTAAATCGTGCACGTGTATTTGGCTTTCTGCTGTTTGGACCCTAGCATCATATTGAGAAGTTTGTTGGATGCTAGGAGGTTGTTTGAAAATCTTAGAAGTGTGTTTTTCTATGTCTTATCAGGTAAGGGTCAAATTTTTGGTTTTCGCGTAGTTACGCCGTTATGCTGCCAAAATTTTCGGTAATATAGCGACGTGACTTAGTAATGACTCTTAGGTAGCGTGTTGAGCCTATAGGGTCGTTACAATTTACTTCATTGAATCCCTTCCAAGGAGTTTAACTACTCGTCGTAAAGAAAACTAAAGTGCAAAATATAAAGAAGAAACATGAATGCGAAAGAATAAACTTCATTGAAATAATGAACTTAAATACACTTTGAAGTATGAAAACGAAGAAAGAACTAAATGAAGTTGAATTAAAAGAAACTACAACTTGAATTCAAAGGAAAAACAGAAACTTACAACGCTGAAAATAAAGATAAAACAACAAGTACAACCCTAGAAAAAAATGTACAAAACTTAAATGAAAATTAACAAGGACCATCTTGTTCTACCTTTCTAACTTGTTCAACCTTTTTCAAGGAGAACAAGTACTTACTCCTCCTTCTTTCGAAGTTAGAGTCCAAATGGAATATGAACAGAACTTAAGAGAGACTTAGAGTGGCGGCTAAAACTAAAGAGAAAATAACAGAACTTTGGTATGAAGTAGAATTTCGAACTCCGAGCTCTCTTGAAATGGAGATATGAGCCGTCTTTTATAGACTTCACACCTAGGATTTGTTGTCGAGATCAGTGTGAGAGGCCTTAGACGACCACATCCCTTGATTTGAAGAGATTTGATTGAGAATCTTCCATAAAATCTGTAAATTCTACAAATCTAGGAGAATCTGGAAAAATGGTTCAATTGTGGGCATATTTGTGGGCGCATTTGGTCTAAATGTTGGCGCATTCAGGTCGCATTTCAGGATCTTTTCTGCTTCACTTGAAAATTTCCTTTTGCCTTCAAATGCTAACGCATTCAGGCCGCATTTTGCATGTATCAACACTTTTCTTCTCCAATTACTACCTGATTGCTGGCACATTTGGACCATCTTTCAACCTATTCACAAAAACAACAAAAAATGAACACTTTCTTTACAAAAATGACTCTAATTACACTTAAATACTTATTTTTACAAAATTAAGCCTTCAAACACATGCAAAACTAGTTTTTACTTAAACTCGCCCTAAATGATATGAAATGTAACTTTAAACACTCGTTGTCTAAGCAAATAGTTTAGTTTTTAAGGCTATATAACACTCATAAATGAGTATGAGTGTTATCTCGCACCCAAACTTACTTTATTGCTTTTCCTCAAACAATTTTAAGCAAAAACAAGCAAGCAAACAAGTAACAACATGCTTCCTAAGGAGGTTTTGAAAAAAAAAATTCCTTTTAGGAGAGATCTTAACTCCTAGTATTACACAACCTTGAAGTTTTTGCCCATGAGACTTTACCTTTTCCCTTTCAAGAAAAAATATTCGCAGGCAAACTCGCCTATTGTGCTTATGCTACCTAAAGCTTAATCATAAAGTCTAGGGTGATTTCTTTGTCTAGCAAGCTAAGTTTAACTCTTTATAAGCACAAAACACTATATTTCCCCCCCAAACTTATTCAATCATCCTGCTAGGCTCTTTTCTTTCATTTCTTTTTCTCATTTTTTCTAAAGAGAGTCTCTTTGTCACTTGTACCGTTGTTCCAACTTACTAACGCTTTGTGGTGAAAGTAGCTGACTATGAGCACAAGTCACTACTAAGACTGTTTCCACATATTCCCTTCCTAAGTCTACTTTTCATGGAAAGGAATTCACGAGTGTCATGACCACCCCTAGTTACTCATTTAACTCTGGAAGGAGGAGTATCTCCCTTTTTTAAAATTTATTTATGACTCCCTAGCAGTAGTGTAGTACATGATACATCAACATTACAATAGTAGAAGCTTGAAACTACAAATACAAACTCACCCCCCCAAACTTAAATGAGTCAATGTCCCCATTGACTAAGAATAAAGGCATTAGAGGGGTTGGGGTAAATTTTTTTGTGGTAACTAGACTTACTATGCATCAAACTAAACTCTCCTAAGCACACTAAGTAGTCTAAACTCAAGGAGAATTCAGATTTGAATGTTTTATGAAGAAAAGTGATTGATAAAGTACATGAAACTTAAACCCAAGTTTGCATAACGTATGAAAGTTGAGAGAGCTATAAGTATCATCATAAAAGACTTTTTAACTCAACAACCAAGGAAATCAAATTCAAAACTTGTTTTTGAAATTTGATTTATATTCATGCATGTGCAAAGTGTAACTAAAATCAAGTTGAATAAGAAAGTGTTTTTAACAAAAGCAAAACAACAGACAAAAGCAACACAACCTACATTAGAAAGCATCAAATTTAACCTATGGAAGCAATTAAACTACCATATACTAGAAACAAACAAAACTAACTATTGAAAGCAAATATAGATAAAAGTGAAAGAAAATTCTCCCCTAAGAGGTGGGGGAGCTAGAAGTGCAAGGACCTTTCCCTTGGTTAGCTCAGAAAGGGCCATTCTAATGGCCTTGTCTCTTTCTCTAGCATAGGCCCAGTAAGCTCTATTCTACTCCTAAATCCTGTAAAGCTTGAGCTTGGATGTCTACATGTGATGGCTCAAATGGACCTGGTGTAGCTAGTGGAGGGGGAGATGTGACCGCATGTTATGGAGTTGCAGGAGTGGCCGACTACTTCTCCTGGACTACTCACAAAACCTCTCCCATCCATACCTACAAATGAAATCTGTGATGTACTTAGGGATGGGGCCTATTTTGTTGGAGAAGACCTTTTCACACATCAGCGCCCTGTCCCCCATAATGGCCTGTCACCTATTATTGTCGAATGGGGTGGTTTGATTTGCTATTGGATTCTTCCCAGTGGCGTAACGAGTTCTTGGCCTCATAATAGTTTAAGGCCTACTCCTCTTTTTCTTCTCAGCCTCCTCTTGAATTTGCTAGGCATCTCGCTCTTTGAGATTTTCTACAAATCACTCTCAGAGAGGGGAGCTTCAGATTGCTCCCAACCTTCTTCTTCATCTCTCTCGGGGCTCTAACCAAGAGTGAACCCCCTTGTCTCATACATGAATAAGTTATCAAATTCAACATCTTCAGGAACCTATTCTATAGGATGCGACTTGGATGCAGTCGCATCTATAACAATGGCCTCTAATGGCCTTTGCTTAGCTCTTGGTAGTGGTGGTGGTGGTGTCTGGTCCAAATGCAGCCTGGATGCAGCCGCATTTTCTTCTTTAGCATCCTCCTCAATTGCGGCCGCATTCCTGTCCCCATTCTCTTCGTCTTCTTCTTTTCTTTTTCTCTCAGCCTCCTCATAGAGCTTCTCAGCTTCTCAACAAGTTCCATAGCCTTGGCCTTTCTAGCTACGACCATGGCTGCCCACTCAGGTGTGTGAGGATGTCCCTTTGAGCCACATGTTCATTATTTAGGGTTTGACTCGGTTCTGCAGCTTCCTCTCCTTCTGTTGTAGGTGAGATATCCCACCTTGACTTCCTCTTATGCGTGGAAAGAATTTTGACTTTGTGTTTTTGAGGTGAAGTGCTGTGAGATGATTTCTGAGTAGTGGCGTGGGTGGTGGACTTAGTTGGAGTGGCATGAGTGGCCATAGGTTCCTCCAAATGTGCCTTGGAGGCGGGCACATTTCCTCCTTCAGCAACAAGAGAAATTTTAGGTACTTGGGCTGCATGTGCCATAGATGCAGGTGCATCTAGCCCCTACTCCATGAGTCTAGCGTTCTGTGGTTGGGCCAAATGCACCACAGATGCGGGTGCATTTGGGCTTTTTGCCCTTACCTTGACATTTGGCACGAATTTATCCATCTTCTTCCTTTTCATGTACACTACAGCGGGTTGGTTATGTTCAATGTACCTGCACTAACCTTTGACAATGCCTCCGATTTTGATTTTGTGAACGACTTTCGCACAAGCGGGTCCAACTCTTTTTCTTCTTTCTTTGAGTTATGCCCTATGGATTCGATTGCTTCACAGCTAATCTAAGTAATCTTTCAGATATCTTCCTCCTACTCTTTCAAGTGTTTGGGCATTGTGCATGAAATGGGGGAGTGGTCCATAGAAGACTTTCCCCCTTTCCTTTTTTGAGTGACAATCGCGAAGGCTTCTTCCTTCTTCTCCAATCGTTCAGGGGCTGCATGTGGAGGAGCTTCGGGTTGGTTTGATGCATGTGGAGCTTCCTTCACCATCTTCCGGCACTTGTAGGTCATTTCAAACTCCTTCATTATGCTTGGTTGATTGTGTCAAAGGGAGCTTAAGGCCTATCGGCATTATCTGCACAAAAAGAAGAGAAAATTCTCGTGGCTTTGGTCGTAGAAGGTGATCACTGCTTCGTCGGAGGATGATCGAACTTGGAACTTGAGTTGCAAGAAAATGGCAAAGGGGGAGATGTTTGAAATTCTCCTTAATGTTCCTTTTTAAGCATTTGGAATTTCCAAAAATAACCCCCTCCCTTTTTCCTTTTTTAAATGGTATCACGACTTTCCTTATCCGATTCCCTTTTGATATGCGACCGCATATTGGCTGCATTGCGTTCTATATGCCACCTGCAAAATTCTTAGATATGCGGCAACATCTTGGCCTCATTTTCACTTCGTTTTCAAATCATGCCAAGTATTTGCAAAATAAGAGAATAAGGGTGAAATGGGATTGCATAGAGGTCACATTTGACCTCTTTGCAACTCCTTAAATGCGGTCATTCCCAAAACTCGTTTTCCTTTCTTTGACACATGCAATGCAGTATGCGTTTAAGATGTGGTCGCATGAGGTTCTCTTTTACAGTTTTCATTTTAAGTCTCATTTTTCACAAGCTTTTCAAAGTTCCCTGCACACTAACTCAAAGCATCAAAAAGTTCACACATTTAAGCACAAAGGAATAATTTAAACAAGCACACAATGCTAAAGCATTAGACTTAAAACTTTGATGAATTCAACTCCCATGTAGGTCCCTAGGCAGAGGTGTTTCCTTACAGTCAGCTTAAGTACCTCGGCCTAGATAGGACACTCTTAAGACAGAGTTCCCTCTCAATCAAAACTTTTAGTTCTAATGCATTAAGTCACCTATACACCACATATACCAAGAAATTTTTTTGAAGTTTTTAATTATATATATATATTTTTTCAAAAATGAAAAAATAAATGAAGTATGCACATATTTACAACACATCACTTGACTTCCTCAATTTAGTTCCTTCATTTTGCACATCGGTCTCGTTGATGGACGAGATTCAGGTCTTAGTTGAGGTGTTTCAATCACAGAGAGCTTTAATGGGTTGAGTTTGTCTTTAGCATATCTTAAGGGATTGATTTTGTCAATTACGGGCACAAAGATGGCCACAATCTGCTGTTGACGTGACTCCATTCTTTCTTGCTCTTCACTTTCCTCCAAATCTTCTTCTGAGTCTTCATTCTTCAATAACTCTTGCAACTCACGACATGGATCAACGATCTCTTCTTCAAATATTTCTTTAATTTCTCTTTCCTGAAAATCATAAAATGGATCAAGGGTTTCCATGCTGGAGCATTCCTTCATATCCCTAGGGTATCTGATAACGCTCATGTATGAGTGTTATTTAGCTCTAAAAACTAACCTATTTGCTTACATAGCAAGTGTATAATGGATCAACGATTTGCATGTGTTTGAAGTCTTGATTTTATAAAAATGAGTTTTTAGGTGTATTTAGAGTCGTTTTTGTAAAGAAAAGTGTTAATTTTTGTTTGTTTTGTGTAGAGGTTACAAAATGGACTAGATGTGCCAACAATCCGGTAGCAATCAAAGGAGAAAAATAGGCTCAAGTGAAAAATGTGACTTGAATACGCCAACATCTGAAGGCATAAGGCAGTTCCCTAGTGAAGCAGAAAAAGGCCCCAAAAATGTGCCCACAAATGTGCAAGCATTTAGGCCATTTCGACAATAACCCAAATGTACCCACAAATGCGCCCGCATTTGGACCTTTTTAATAGATTCTCCAAGATTCGTAGGATTTGCAAATTTTATCAAATTTTCTCAACGAAATTTTCTCAAATCAACGAGATATGTTCGACCAAGCTTCTCCACATTGACCTTAGCAGCAAACCTTAGGAGTGAAGTCTATAAAAGGCAGCTCATATCTCCGTTTGAAAAAGAGCTAGAAGTTGGAAACTCTCTTCATCCCAAAGTTCTGTCATTTTTCTTTCTAAGTTTCAGCTGCCACTCCGAGTCTCCCCTAAGCTCTGTTTATATTTCATTCAGGCTTCAACTTCAAAAAAATGAGGAGTAAGCACTTGATTCTCCTTGAAGAAGATTGAACAAGTTAGAAAGGAAGAACATCTTAGGGTTCTTTTTGTTCTTAGATATTTTCATTCGAGTTTTGTAAGTTTTTAGGAGTTGTACTTGTTGTTTTATCTTTATTTTCAGTTTGTAAGTTTATGTTTTTCTTTAAATTTGAGTTATAAGTTCTTTTCTTTCAATTCTAATTAGTTTTTTCTTGGATTCATACTTCAAAATGTATTAAAGTTTATTTATTTCAATGAATTGTGTTCTTTCTTCTATTTGTTTTCTTTTTATTTTATGCACTTTGTTTATCTCTTTGATGAGTAGCTAAACTCCTGTAAATTTACTCAACATTTAGCTAAGTTTACTTTTAGTGAGTTTAAGTTTCATTGTTAACTTAAACTGACTATTTGAGTTAGCATAGTTTGTGAAGATTCCAATACTGATAAGGTTGGAGTCAACATGCGTTTTCCTAAAAGTAATCTAGGAAAAGAGTCTAGACATAGAACTTTACTTTTTGTACTAGACATAGGACAAAAATCTTTAAAATCTCGAAGTTATGTTTTCCATGACCTAAGCAAATTTAGCCATAGACATTTGAGTTTAAATGACTTAGTCTCCTAAAGGTTTTTTGAAAAAGGAGCCGATTAGGTGTTGAACTTGATTTACTTGGCCAAGTGTCGTTGAAGGTAAGTTGCAGGCGCAATTTGGCAGCATTCTATCTGAATCATACAAAACTCAAAAGAGTCAGTATGCGGGCACAATAGATAGAATCTTTGAATTAGCCGGACTTAGTTGGCAGTTTGCGGGTACATGTCCTCAGGATTGAACCATAATTGAATCTCCTATTTCTCATCCTTGTTTTTCCTAGTAATTTTTTAATTATATTTACTTTTTCTTGCACCAAAACTCCAAAAATCATCTTTTTTTATCTTGGTTACATTTGGTTAAAATTTGTAACCAATTGTGTTGTAAACTTAAGAATACATGTGTTAAATCAATTCTCTTGGGTTCGATACTTGGAATACTTGTTTGTGACAGCATGCACATGCGCTCCTTTTAGCATTGCAAAGTCATCTGCCCATCATGTTTTTGGCGTCGTTGCCTGGTAGCAGCTCTTTAAATTTTTTTATTTTTTTTTAGTTTTTCAGCAGGATTGCGATTGGTTTGCGATTGCATTTTGACTTTATCCTAGGGACCTGATTCTATTTGCAGGTTAGAGTTGGTGCATGCGCAAAGGGCCTTTCCCTTGTGAATCCTCAGATAGAGCAAACTTTTGCTGGCGCCATAAAGAGCAAAGGAGGAAAAGAAGTGATCTACAAGAGTTGAGAGCACATGAGAATCCAGAAGGACTTATTTTGCAGGAATTTTCTGTTTTGAAAGAACTTTCAATGGACCCACCTGGAGTTGATCCTTTTGGTGAGTAGCAAAGAAGAGCACAACCCAATAATGTGCTACAACCACAACAATAGCAGCAGCAAGCGGTGCAGCAAAATCCTATTTTTATTGCAGATGAAAGAGACAAAGCTATAAGGGATTATGCAGCTGCAACTTTCAATAATCTTAATGCAGGAATCATGGACCAAATATTGAGGCAGTTCATTTTGAGTTGAAGTCAATAATGTTTCAGATGCTTCAAACTATAGGGAAATTTACAGGATTACCAAATGAGGATCCTCACAAGCACATGAAGCAATTCTTGAGAATATGCAACTCATTCAAGCTGAATGGAGTATCAAGCAAGACATTGAAGTTGAAACTTTTTCCTTTTTCCTTGCAGGGTATTGCAGAAGCATGGCTAGATTCTTTCCCACTAGCTCGATCACATCTTGGGATGACTTGTCGGAAAAGTTTCTTCTGAAATATTTTTCTCCAACCAAGAATGCTCATATTCAAAGGAAAATTATCACTTTTAAATAGGGTTCGAACAAATGTGTGGATACAGTATGCGAACGTTTCAAGAAGTTAGTTAGGAGATGTCCACATCATGGCTTACCAGCCTGCCTTTTGATCAAGCATTTTTATAACGGGTTGACTTAGCCCTCTAAGACCTTGGTCAATGCTTCATCAAATGGATCCTTATTGAGAAAGATATTCCATTAAGCTAATGAGGTTCTAGATGGAATCGTCTCTAACAACAATCAATGGGGAGATAAACACACACATTCAACTGTAAATATTGCAGGTGTATACGAGGTGGATGCAATAGTAGCATTGAGCGCGCAGATCTCATTAATGAACAACACTTTGAAGAATTTTACTATGAGGAACCAAGCCCCTGTTGCTACTCTGAATCAAATCTCAACACCTACTTGTGTTTATTGTAGTGAAGGCCATCTATATGACAATTATCCTTACAACCTACCTCTGTGTGTTTTATAGGGCGAAATAGGTCAAATCCTTGCTTGAATACGTACAACCCAGGCTGGAGGTAGCATCCTAACTTCTCTTGAGGAGGACTAAATGCGAGCACATCGAAGAATGCTACACAAATGCAACTGCAATCATCTACTCAGAACTCTTCATTAGAGACCCTTATGAAGGAGTTCATGGCTCAGAATGACACCATCATTCAAAGACAAGCTACTTCATTGCAAAATCTTGAATTGTAGGTTGGACAATTGGCGAGCGAGATGAAGAATAGGCTTCAAAGAACATTACAAAGCAATACGAAGAATCCACATGAAGAGGGAAAGGAACATTGCAATGCAATCACTCTTAGGAGTGGACTCAAATATGATGAGCAAGAGATGCTAGTGGAGTTCAATTCTCTACAAGTTTCTTTTGATTCCAATTTGCAGGAAAATTTGTAGGAAAGTGTTGTTGACAAAGAAGTGAAGAAGGACTTAAACGAAGAAATTGCAGGTGATGCTACCAATCTTGTGACCACAAAGAAACTTGAAGGACAGAAGGATATTCCTTTAAATGAAAATTTTGCAGGGAATGCAACCAAGGATGCGACAACAAAGCACCAAGAAGCTGAACTTGAGACGAAGGCGACATCAACAAAGAAACAAGAAAATTTATATCAAAGTGTCAGGCCTCCACCACCATTCCCTCAGAGATTCTAGAAGAAGAACCAAGACGAGCAGTTCAATAAGTTCTTAGACATACTCAAGCAGTTGCACATCAACATTCAGTTCGTGGAAGCTCTTGAGCAGATGCCCAATTATGTCAAGTTCTTAAAGGACATTTTGACTAAAAAAGAAGGCTAGGAGAATAAAAAATTGTAGCTCTCACTGAGAACTGCAGTTCTCTCTTAAGAAGCAAAGTGCCACATAAATTGTAGGATCCAAATAGCTTTACTATCCCATGCATGAGAGGAGGGCAAGATGTTGGACGAGCATTATGCGATTTAGGAACCAGCATCAACTTGATGCCCTTGTCTGTTTTCAAGCAGCTAGGAATTGGAGAAGCTAGACCCACGATGGAAACTTTGCAGTTGGCGGACAGGTTAATAGCTAGGCCCACCGGAAAGATTGAAGATTTCTTCATTAAGGTGGACAAATTTATTTTTTATGCAGACTTCATAATCTTAGATTGTGAGGCAGACATGGAAGCTCTAATCATCTTGGGAGGACGATTTCTAACCACAAGAAGAACGATCAAAGATATCCAAAAAGGAGACCTGAGTATGCGAGTAAATAACTAATACATCACATTCAATGTGATGAAGGCGATGTGCAACCTAGGGGAATTAGAGGAATGTTCGAGTTTAGAACTCTACTATCCGTTTGATTTTTATGATTTGCAGGAAGACAGCTTTACATGTGAAAGTTTTGAAGAAGAATCTGAACAACAGCATATTGCAGTTGCATATGTGCCCGCATTTGAGGAACCAAGTACATTGAGACCAACATATGATAGAACAGTGCCACTGAAACCTTCAGTGATTGAACCACCAGTGCTGGAACTTAAGCCACCTTTGTCTCACTTGAAATACAAATTTCTGGGAAAAGATGAGACTCTTCCTGTAATTATCTTTGTAAACCTCACTGATGAGGATGAACTTTCTTTATTGTAGGTACTCTCCAAGCACAAGAATGCGAAAGGATGGACAATAAAAGACATACGAGGAATTAGCCCATCTTTTTGCATGCATGAGATCAATCTGGAGGAGGGAGCCAAAAAGTCAATAGAGAGTAAGAGGAGATTGAATTTGGTGATGAAGGAGGTGGTTTTCAAAGAAATTTTGAAGTGGATTGATGCAAGTGTAATCTACCTCATAGCAGATAGCAGCTGAGTTAGCTCAGTGCAGTGCATGCCAAAGAAAGGGGGGTGATTGTTGTAACAAATAAGAAGAATAAACTTATTCTAACCAGGACTATTACAAGATGGAGAGTGTGCATGGATTACCGCCGCCTCAACAAGGACACAAAAAAGGACCACTTTCCATTACCTTTTATCGATCAAATGTTGGATTGTCTTGCATGGAAGAAGTACTATTGCTTTCTGGATGGATATTTAGGTTACAACCAAATCACGATAGCTCTAGAAGATCAGGAGAAGACGACATTCACATGTCCCTATGGAACCTTTGCTTTCAAAAGCATGCCATTTGGACTGTGCAATGCCCCAGCAACCTTCCAGAGATGCACAATGGCCATTTTCTAAAAGATGGTGGAGAGAACCGTGGAGATTTCATGGATGATTTCTTTGTTTTTGGAGAAACATTCAATCATTGTCTTATAAATCTTGAACAGGTCTTACAGCGCTGTGAAGACACCAACCTAGTGCTCAACTTGGAGAAATGTCATTTCATGGTGCATGAAGGCATTATCCTAGGGCACAAGATCTCAAGGAAAGGAATCGAGGTGGACAGGGCAAAAGTGGAACTGATTGCAAAACTACCTCCACCTACATCAATAAAGGAGATCTGAAGCTTTTTAGGCCATGCAGTTTGTACAGACGGTTCATCAAAGATTTCTCCCACATATCTAAGCCTTTATGCAGGTTGCTAGAGAATGACAGACCATTTGTGTTCGACCATGATTGTTTAAAATCTTTTAAGTGGTTGAAGGATGCACTAAGCTCAACCCCCATAATGATTGAACTTGTCTTGAGTTAGCCATTCAAGCTTATGTACGATGCAAGTGATTTCGCTGTTGGTGCAGTGCTGGCACAGAGAAGGAACAAGATAATACATCCCATTTATTATGCCAACAAGACCATGAAGGACACACCAGTTAACTACACCACAACAGAGAAGGAGTTGCTTGCAGTTGTATTCACCTTTGACAAATTTAGACCCTACCTGGTAGGGATAAAAGTAATTATCCACATAGACCACCCAGCGCTAAAGTATCTTCTTTCAAAGAAAGATGCTAAGCCTCGCCTTATCAGATGGATTTTTCTTTTGCAGGAGTTCGATCTCGAAATCTTAGACAGCAAAGGAATAGAAAACGAGGTTGCATACCACTTTTCAAATTTAGGGTTGAAGGCTCAGAAGGACGATTCAATGGAGATACATGATACTTTTGTAGACGAGCAGTTGTTGGCAGTCAAAGCAATTGAGTTACCATGGTACACTGACATAGATAACTACCTACTTAGTGGGCTTACTCCACCTTGTGCAACATCGCAACAATTGAAGAAGTTCTTCTACGACAGTAAGTACTAATATTCTGATGAACCCTATCTTTACAGGTTGGGACCAGATCGGGTACTCAAGAGATGTGTTGCAGAGGAGAATGTCCCAAAGATACTTGAAGCTCGTCACACAGCCCCATATGGAGGTCATTTTGCAGGTTCAAAGACAGTAGCTAAAGTACTCCAATATGGATACTTTTGGCCAACTTTTTTCAAGGATGCACGTTTATTTGCAAAGGGATGCGATCAGTGCCAAAGAATTAGGAATTTAACAATGAGACGTGAGATGCCAATGTACTACATGTTAGAGATGAAAATCTTTGACGTGTGGGGCATAGGTTTCATGGAACCTTTTCCGCCATCCTTTGGAAAAGTGTATATCTTGCTTGCAATGGACTATGTGTCCAAGTGGATTGAGGTTGTGGAAACACTTGCCAATGATGTTAAGATAGTGAAGAAGTTTCTCCACAGAAACATATTTACTCGTTTTGGTACACCAAGGGTGTTGGTAAGTGATGAAGGAACTCATTTTGGAAATAGGGTCATAGGCAATGTATTTGCAAGGTACAACATAATTCACAAAATTGCAAATCATCCACAGATGAATGGATAGATCGCGAAGGGATTGGTCTCCCAGGCTTGATGATTCACTATGGGTACACAAGATAACTTTTAAGGCTCCATTGAGAATGTCTCCATATAAGATTGTCTTTGGGAAAGCTTGCCACTTACCCTTAGAGTTGGAGTACAAAGTCTATTGGGCTCTAAAAAGACTGAATTTTAATTTGAATGATGAAAGTGTATTTAGGGAACTGCAGTTGAACGACCTTGAAGAACCAAGGCATTTCTCGTATGAAAATGCTAAACTTTATAAGGACAAGAGATGGCATGACAAGAAGATCTATGACAAATAACTGTATAAAGGACAACAGGTGTTACTGTTCAATTCTAGACTTAAACTTTTTCCAGGGAACTGAGATCCAGATAATCTGGACCCTTCATGATTGCTAAAGTATATCCATATGGAGCAATTGATTTGCAGGATAGCGAGGAGACCATTTTTAAAGTAAATGGACATAGAGTGAAGCCATATTGGGGAGAAGACCTAAACAGGAATAGGGCCTCAGTCTCCCTAGGTGAACTGGACTAAGGACATTAGGTGAAAGTATCTAGCTACAAGCACGCATCACATCAAGGTCATCTTCACATACTCACTTCCTAAGTTAACCTTTCATGCAAAGGAAATCAAGGGTATCATGACCCCCCTAATTACTCAGTTAACTCTTGGAAGGAGGAGTATCCCTCTTATTCTTTTTTTTTCCCCTTTTTTTGAATTTTTGAAAAAAAAAAATGCCTAGGCATGATAGTATAACAACTTACATATCAAACAAAAAATTGCAACAATTCAACTGAACAATATATCAAAAGATAACACCCCCCAAACTTAATGGTGGTCAATATCCGTGATAGTAGGAAAAATAGTGTTATTTCATGGCTTAGTTTTACGCAAGTTTTGCTATGATTATGTGTACTTTCATGTTTTTTATGTATATATATCAGAAACCGAGCATTTGGAGAAAAATCAAAGAATTGTGAGATATTTGGACAAATTTGAGCAACTTAAGGCTATATTTGAGGATTCATGTGTTGAAGAAGAAGAACAAGGCATTTGGACCTGAGAGCATAACGTTGCAACACCATTTGAAATGCCTTTCAACTTTGAAAAACTGCAGGCATAGCGTTGCAACGGTATCTATAGCTTTGCAACACCACTCAAACAGATTTTTTCCTTTATTATAAAATTCAAATGGATAGCGTTGCAACGCTACCCCTAGCATTGCAACGCTGTCTCGACTCTATAAAAGGGAAGGTTTGTTATTTGTGCAAGGGGAGCCATTTTGAGAGACCAAAAATCCTAAACTCGATTCAAGCACTGTTTAAGGACATAGAGGAGACCCTTGGAGAGCCAAGGAGGAGACTCAAAGCTTGAGATCGTGGACATCACGTCAGGGACGAGTGTTGCACGCGATCCAAGTTTCTTCTCTATTTCCATTATTTTTCTCTTGAATTTAGGAGTTTTGTGGGTTGTACTTATGTTGTAAATCTGTGTTTAAATCCTTGCTTGGTTGTAGTTGTTGAACATTTGGTTGATTTTTAATTTAGTTTATATATCAACGTCTTTTATGCATCTCTCTAAATTCTCTTAACCTTTGGCCATGGTTTTGCATGTTTAACTAAATTTAGCTTGAGAGTAAGTTTAGTTGTAGAACAGTAGATGCATGACTAGGTTTAATTTATTGCACGAGAGTGAGTAGATTAATTCTAGAAGCCTTAAGAGAATAACTTAATGCCATGTTTAGTGATAAAAATAGACCGAGTGTTCATTTGTTGCTATGCAAGAGTTCAATTGGGCTTGAGAGAGTCAATTGATTATTTAGAAATTCTTGGCTTAAGATTGTTAGTATAAAATCAAGTTATTAAGGCCCCGTTTGATAACCATTTGGTTTTTAGTTTTTGGTTTTTGAAAATTAAGCTTGTTTTCTCTCAATTTCTCTACAATGATTTTCATCTCCCTTAAGGAAGCATTTGAATTCTTAGCTAAATTCTAAAAACAAAAACAAGTTTTTGAAACTACTTTTTTTAGTTTTCAAAACATGGCTTGTTTTTTGAAAACATAGGTAAAAGGTAGATAACAAAACAAGTAAATCTAAGGGTGGGAGTAGTATTTATAGGCTTAATTTTCAAAAACCAAAAACCAAAAACTAAATGGTTATCAAACGGGGCCTAATCAATTCAAGTTGGGCTTAAGGTAATCAACTATGCATGTTTCTCAAAATTGGACTGCAAAGCATGTACATATTAGTTTAGATTTTATTTCCCTTTGATTCCAAAGTTTTGTTTCTTTGAATAAAATTGGGCATAATTATCTATGGTACTTAATTAATCTAAGAACTCCAATCCCTTTGATCAACCCTAGCCACTATTACTGCAAATTTTAGAGGTCTAGTTTATAAATTTATTTGATAGAGCCTTCGATAAACTCTTTATCAAAATTGATGTCGTTTCTAGGGATTGTCATATTTTAGTTTAATTAATATCATGGTGAAAGTGCTAGATTTTAATTTGGAGTGTAAATAGTATATACTTTTAGTTTCACTCTTTTTGCTTTAATATAGAGGTTTATCTTTGTTTTGTTATTTCTTTATCTTGCTTGTTTTTGTTTTCTTTTTAGTCCTACTCCATTGTTTCTGGTTGTGTGATTATTTGGTGTTACTTGAGAGCCTGTGATTATTTGTTCTTTTGTTTAATGGCTTCTAATAGATTTGGGTGGCCATTTAGAGAATCTGAACCCGAAGAACATACACCTCTTTCTAGTTCTTTTTCCATTAGTTATCCCTCTTTTGATCATGAGCCTGTTAGTGAAGTTTATATGTTTCTTAGTTATCAAATGCCTAGTTCTTATCATACCAAGTCTATGAGTTATGGGAATCCCATGTATTGTAATGATGAATACATTTGGACCCATGAACCATATTCTAATTTCTTTCAAGAAGCCCGATTAGAGGAAAAACCCTCCTTAGAGAGAATGTTGAGAGAATTTATAGAGGAGACTAGACTTAGGAGGTTACAGTTTGATGAAATGTTTAAGAGTAAGGATTTTAGTGAAGTGCAAACAACTTCTGTAGGATATCTAGTAAGTCACTGATCATTGACTCACTGATAGCCTTTCAAGAGCAGAATTCTTTCGATTCTATTGAGGTTGGGCAATCGAGGGAGTGGATTATTGATATTGGAGAAGAGCTAGAGTATTTAGACACAATCCAGGATCGAGTCAGTGAGGATGAGAGAGAGGATGGACCTATCTTAGTTGAGGAGGTTCAGGAGGTAGAGATTGAGGCTATAAGGCCTTTGTTTGTTTTATCTTCTGATTCATGTTTTATCCTTGAGTGTTCTTCTTATTCTCACGAGTCTGTGTCTGAGTCTTTGTATTTTGATCTTTCTCATTTTATGCTTTTCTTATTCAAAAATACTAAAAATATTTCTACTTCAGGCTCTCACGAGAAACTAGTGTTTCTACTAGCTTTGGTCGTTTTGTAGATTCTAGGAAGAGAGGCCCAAAGAAATGGGATAATTTCTATGTACCTTGAGAGACCACATGAGTTTAGTCTAGCTAATAACATTAAAGAAAGTGGTTCTTGGGAGGACACCCAAGTTTTCTTTCTCTCATTTACTTTTCTTGTTTGTTTTTCTTTCCTTGTTTAGGTTGTTTTGAAAAATAGTGCCAAGTAAACCTCGTTCTCATTTTGCAAGACCTTGATCGTACTGAGTAACCTCCTAGCCAATTCAAGGAACTCCCAGGGAACAATCTCTCATCTCATTAGGCCAATATAACTCACTCATTCTATCTTTGTTCTTATTCTATTTATTGAGCATGTTACATTGAGGGCAATGTAAATTTTAAGTTTGGGGGTGGGTAATACTTTGCAATCCTGAGAATTCTGAGAACAAAATTTCCAATCTTAAGCATGTTTGAATGATTTATAATGCATTATGACTTATTAGGACAACCTAGGAAGTAATCTAAGTGATTTTTTTTTGCAATAGAATGATCTCTGAAGCATGTCCTAAATCGAGTATATTTAAATTTTATTTGTAATGTCCTTGCAACAAATAAGCACATAACTGACTTTCTATTATATTTGAATACAAAGATGATTTTGTTGGGTCTAGAGGTTGTTGTCACCCCGATAGGCTTAAGAACTAATTAATAATGGAACTACATGAAAGTTAGCAATTGAAATTGGTTGAAACAAAAAGAATATTTTATCTTTATTGAGTTTTTAGCATGTTTGAAGAAAATTAAAGCATGTTCCATCAATAATTATGTGCTTAATGTGTGCGGATCAAAAGAACTACCTCCACTATGATCAGTTAGGCCATCCATCGAGCGAGTGCTCTGGATAAAGGTCCTTACAATGGAAGTGTGAGAGCTAGGGTCTCCGTAAGAAAGAAACGGATAAGTTTGGGGGTTAGTGACCCATGTGAAAAGAAAGAAAATGAATGCTTAAGTAGATTGCTCTCTGTAGTGTGAGAAAGCTTGAAAATAGGAACTTAGGGCCAATGTAAGGGAAAACTAAGGAAATTCTTGGCGAAAGTATTTCAAGTTAATAGAAACTAATCGAAAGGAAGTTAAACACACATACACGCAAGGAAGTAATAGATAGAATGTAAATTGTTTAAGGAAGGATATGTTAAGACTTTATTCTATTGTTTTATCTCAATTAGATAACTGATGCTTGAGTCATGATTATTGTATTAAAATCTTGTGAAAATGTATTTGGTTTTATTTTGTTCGAGAACTAGTAAAAATCTAAGTTTGGGGGTATTTGATAATGGGCAAAAATCTGCTATTTCTAGGCTTATTTTTATGCTAGTTTTGCTATGATCGTGTGTGCTTTCATGTATTTTTATGTATATTTTGCATAACCGAGCAATTGAAGCAAAATTGAAGAATTGTGAAGTATTTGGACGAATTTGGAGCAATTAAAGGCTATAATTGAGGATCCAGGAGTTGAAGAGGAAGAACAAAGCATTTGAACTCGAGAACATAGCGTTGCTACGCCACTTGTAGCGTTGCTACACCACTTGTAGCGTTGCTACGCTACATTAGCGGATTCAACCTTGGAGTGCAGCAGGCATAACGTTGCAACGCTACCACGATTTGTAAAAAAGGAAAAAGGGAGAGCGTTGCAACGCTGCCCACTATCTATAAATAGGAAATTTGTGTTTCTTGCAAAGAGAGCCGTTTTGAGAGACCAAAAATCCTAAACTCGATTCAAGCACTGTCTAAAGACATAGAGGAGACCCTTGGAGAGCCAAGGAGGAGACTCAAAGCTTAAGATCGTGGACATCACGTCGGGGACAAGTGTTGGCACGCGACCCAAGTTTCTTCTCTATTTCCTTTCCTTTTCTTTTTAATCTAGGAGATTTTGTGGGTTGTACTTATGTTGTAAATGTGTGTTTAGACCCTTGCTTGGTTGTAGTTGTTGAACATTTGGTTGACTTTTAATTTAGTTTATATATTGACGTCTTTTATGCATTTCTTTATATTGCCTCAACCTTTGTCCATGGTTTTGCATGTTTAACTAAATTTAGCTTAAGAGAGTAAGTTTAGTTTTAGAACACTAGATGCATGGCTAGGTTTAATCTATTGCATGAGAGTGAGTAGATTAATTCTAGAAGCCTTAATAGAATAACTTAATGTCATGTTTAGTGATAGAAATAGACCGAGAGGTTGATTTGTTGTTATGCATGAGTTCAATTGGGCTTAAGAGAGTCAATTGATTATTTAGAAATTCTTGGCTTAAGATTGTTAGTATAAAATCAAGTTATTAATCAAGTCAGGTTGGGCTTAAAGTAATCAACCATGCATGTTTGTCAAAATTTGACTCCAAAGCATGTACATATTAGTTTAAATTTTATTTGTCTTTTTTATCACTCTAAAATTTTGTTTCTCTAAATAAAATTGGGCATAATTAACTATGGTACTTAATTAATCTAAGAACTCCAATCCCTGTGATCGACCCTGGCTACTATTACTACAAATTTTTAGAGGTCCGATTTATAAATTTTCATTTGATAGGGCCTTTGACATGCCCTCTTATCACTAAGTCCACAACAAACTAATAAACAGGTGGCTCAAGAGGATGTCCCCACTCCTGAGTGGGCAGCCATGATCGCAGCTGAAAAGGCCAAAGCTGTGGAGCTTGCTGAAAAGCTCCGAAAAAAGGCTTAAAGAAGATTGAAAGAGGAAAACGAAAATGCAGCCAAGATTGCAGCCGCAAATCAAGAAATTGTGCAGGAAGAAAATGCGGTTGCATCCAGATCGCATTTAAGCCAGACACCACCACCACCAAAGGACCAGCAAAGGCCATCTGAGGCCAATGCCACAGATGCGACCACATCCAGGTTGCATTATGACGATTAAGAGTAGAGAGATGTTGAATTCGACAACCTGTTCGAGTACGACACGAGGGGGCTCACTCTTGATCAAGCCCGAGAGAGAAGAAGAAGGAGGTTGGAAGGAATCTGAAGCTCCCCTCTCTAAGAGTGACTTGCAGGAAATCTCAGAGAGCGAGATGCCAAAGTCCTCCAAAAGGAGGATTGAGAAGAAGAAAAGTAGGCCTCAAACTACTCCTAGGCCAAGGACTCGCCACACCACTGCAGAGAGTCCTGTGGCTAAGTGCTCTACCTTATTCAACCTCAACAAATGAAAAATCATGGGGGATAGAGCGCTGATGTGCGAGATGGGCTTCACTAACAAGACATGCCCCATCCTAGAGTTCATACAGATGTTATTTGCAAGCTGGGATGGGAGGGATTTTGTGAGTATCCCAACAAAGAGGCGATGCAACTAGTTCGAGAGTTTTATGCCCACCTGGGGGATGAAACAAGGAACGATCTTGAACTCAAAGGGAGGACAGTGCGGTACTCCACACTCAACATCAATAGGATTTATATGCTCCCCTCTTTGAGAAACCATGTGGGTAATAAAGCTATGGATAACCCAACTGAGGAGCAGTTGCAGGAGGCCTTAGAGTTCGTTTCACATGAAGGCACCACATGGAGAGTCTCGCAGAAGAGAGTGCGGACCATGGTGCCTGCCTGTTGGGATTTATGCCCTAAAGCCTCGTAATTAATAATTAATAATAATTTTGATTATTTTATTTACAATATAATATTATCCATTATATGAAAAATCCAAGGTTATTAGTGTAATCTTAAACAATATGTGGTTGACATATGGGAGGGTCATGTTCAAGAAATAACCTAAAGGGTCATAGTGTATAGATAAGGTTGGGTGCATTATCCTGCCAACACTATTGATACGGCCCACTTTGTAATAGTTACAAATGATTTGATCCAAATCGTTCATGTGGAGAAATCTGAGTGGGGGTATCTTATACAATGAGTTTGTATGAAACTGGAACACGTAATATTTAATCTCTCTTTATACAATGAGTTATGAACTCTTGTTTGTGTGGGCTTGTCCTTTGATTTGCATGGGTGAGAGTAGCTTTTGTAGCCAATTCAATAAGCCTACCATTTTGAAAACTTGACCAAATAGGGAGTTAGGAACATAATATCACAAGATGGAATTCACTCATTCCCATATAATGGAAGTAGATGAGTAGTTCCCTTAAGTGCTGATTTCGGGACTTGAACATTGGGGCCCCACCCTTTCACTGGCTCGAGAATGACTTAGTTTAAGGTGCAAGATGCAATTATAGGGGTAAAACAGACTTTTGACCCAGTTGTAATTACGAACAACTCGGGAAGGATCAGCTCGCATGTAATGCTTATATCCATGGACACAACTTGTCCTACAATGCATAAGAGTGCAACTCTAGATCTATAGTGGAGTGACCTAAAGTTAATGAATTAAAATTGATTAATTAAAGAGTTTAATTAATTAATTATATATTATTGGAGCTTGTAATCTGTAGGTTCATAAAGTCCTCTTACTAGCTCATAGTAACACTAAAAGATCAATTTAGTTGAGAGAAAATTTTGAAATGTTCAAATTAATATTTAATTTGAAGTGTTCAAATTAATATTTAATGTATTAGATATATTAAATATAAAAGAGGAAAATATATTTATTGTATTTGATACATTAAATATTAAAATTTGAAATGTTCAAATTAATATTTAATATATTAGATATATTAAATATAAAAGAGGAAAATATATTTATTATATTTGATACATTAAATATTAAAATAATTAATGTATATTAGATACATTAAATAAAATATATTTATAAAATTTGAATAAGATTTAAATAAATATATATCGTCGGAGATTTGAATAAGATTCAAATCAGTATAAGATATATTTTAATATATTAGATATTAAAATATAATATTTTAATTATGGCAAACATTTGCCCTTGGCCTCTATAAATAGGACCCTTGGGTTGAGCCATTAGAGATAACACACATCTCCTCAATAGAGAATTAGAGAATTCTCGTTAGACCTCTTCCTCTCCAATCCTTTGTGGATTTTCTTTTAAGAGATACCCACAAGCCTTGGTCCTATGTTCGTGTCATAGCCAGGAAGACTTTGTGGATGAGATAAAGACCCGCCAGAAATATCTCCATATTTACTCAAGGTAAGTTTGCTTAATTTTTTTTAGTTTAATTTTAAATAAAATCAAAGAAGATTCAATGCTTCTGCTATGCAGTGAAATGTTCATTCTTTCACTGCCAACATCAAGACAAAGCCGTATGTGTGGCTTCACTTTCTAAAGAATAGGATTCTGCCCACAACACATGACACCACTATCTCACATAAGAGGGTCATGTTGTTGTACAGTATTTACAAAGGCCTAGACATCAACTTAGGTACAATCCTGAGAGAAAAGATAGGAACACAGGATGTCTCTTTTTTCCTGCCCTGATTACTTAAATTTGCATGAGGGCAGGGTTGTATCCAGATGAAGGAGGGGAGATTGATCGGTGCAAGCCATCCATGGATTTAGTGGCCATTTACAAGTTGAAGGCCTTGCACGCACAAAAGTTGGCTTCACCTAAGAAGAAAACGACCACTCCACAGAATGCGGCTGCATATCCTCCTCCACCAGCCACTCCAGGACAATCTGAGCCACCACATGCAGACATTCAGGCTCAGATAGACCGACTTCAAGAGCAGAGCAGGGCCTATTGGGCCTATGCAAGAGAGTGGGATGAGGCCATTCGAAAGGCCCTCGTTGAGGTGACAAAGGGCAAGGCCCCTACACTTCCAGACTTCCCTGCCATTCTCCTGGTTGTGTGGACCAGCAGAGAGATGATTCATTGTTCATCTCTTAGGGGAGTATTGTCTTTCTCATCTATTTTATTGCTTTCATAGTTAGTTTTACTTGCTTTTGTTCTACGATAATTTACTTGTTTTCTTAGGTTAGATTTATTGCTTTTTACTATAGGTTGAATTGCTTTTGGTTGTTTTCCTTTTATTAAAAATAATTTCTACTCAAATGATTTTCTTACACCTTGCACATGCGTGAATAAAAATCTAATTTCAAAAACAAGTTTTCAATTTGTTTTTCTTGGTTGTTGAGTTAAAAAATCCTTTATGATGATACTTAGGGCTCTCTCAACTTCCACATACTTTATGCAAACTTGGATTTAAGTTTCATATACCATATCAATTACTTTTTTTCATAAACCATTCAAATTTAAATTCTCCTTGTGTTTAGACTACTTAGTGTACTTAGGAGAGTTTAGTTCAATGCTTGCAAGTCTAGCTACAAAAAAAATTGTACCCCAACCCCTCTTATGCCTTATGTTTTTAATCAATGGAGACATTGACCCATTTAAGTTTGGGAGGGTTCGTTGTAGTTGTAGTTGTAGTTTTGAGTTGTAATGCCATTATGTTGATGTATCATGTATAACACCACTTCTAGAGATTCATGAAAAAAAAAAAAAAAAAAAAAGAAAAAAAAGGAGATACTCCTCCTTCTAAAGTTAACTGAGTAACCAGGGGCGATCATGACACCCATGATTTCCCTTGCATGAAAGGTTGACTTAGGAAGTGAGTATGTGAAAATAGTCTTAGCGCTGACTTGTGCTCGTAGTCAACTACTTTCACACAAAGTGTTAGTAAGTTGGAGCAAAGGTACAATGTGACAAAAAAAAAACTCTCCCTAAAAAAAATGAAAAACAAAAAGAAAAGAAAAGAGCCTAGCAGTAGCATTGAATAAGTTTGGGGAAGTTATAGTGTTATATACTTAGAAAGGCTTATACTTATCTTGCTAGACAAACAAATCACCCTAAACTTTATGATTGAGCCTTAGGTGGGATAAACATAGTAGGAGGGTTTGCATGCGAATGGTTTCTCTTGAAAAGAAAAAGGTAAAGTCTCATGGGCTGAAACTTCGAGGTTGTGTTACCAAGAGTTGAGATCTCTCGTGAAAAGCACATTTTTTTTTCAAAACTTCCATAGGATGCATATTGTTACTTGTTTGCTTGTTTGTTTTTGCTTAAAATTGCTTGAGGACAAGCAATAAGCTAAGTTTGGGGGTGTGATAATGCTCATTTATGAGTGTTATTTAGCTCTAAAGACTAACTTATTTTCTTAGAAAGCGAGTGTTTAATGTATATTTCATGTCATTTAGGAAAATTTTAAGTAAAAAAAGCTTTGCATGTTTTTGAAGTCTTGATTTTGTAAAAATGAGTTTTTAGGTGTATTTCGAGTCATTTTTGTAAAGAAAAGTGTTAATTTTTGCTTGTTTTGTGTAGAGGTTGAAAAATGGACCAGATGAGCAAGCAATCGATAGCAATCAAAAGAGAAAAAATGGGCTCAAGTGCAAAATGCGACCTGAATGCACAAGCATTTGAAGGCAGAAGGCAGTTTCCAAGTGGGCCCCAAAATGTGCCCACAAATGCACTGCATTTAGTCCATTTCGACAACAACCCAAATATGCCCTCATCTGGACCTTTTCGACAAATTCTCCAAGATTTCGAGATTTGCAGATTTTATCAATTATTCTCAACCAAATCTCCTCAAATCAAGGGATATGATCAACCAAGCTTCTCCACACTGACATCGACAGCAAATCCTAGACGTGAAGTCTATAAAAGGCTGCTCATATATATCTCCATTTGAAAGAGAGCTCGGAGTTGGGAATTCTTTTCATCCCAAAGTTCTGTCGTTTTTCTTTCTAAGTTTCAGCCGCCACTCTGAGTCTCCCCTAAGCTCTATTCATATTTCATTTGGACTCCAACTTTGAAAGAAGGAGGAGTAAGAAATTAATTCTCCTTGAAAAATGTTGAACAAGTTGGAAAGGAAGAACATCTTAGGTCTTTTTGTTCTTAGGTTTTTCCATTCGAGTTTTATAAGTGTTTAGGAGTTGTACTTGATGTTTTATCTTTATTTTTAGTCTGTAAGTTTCTTTTTTTTTTTTAAATTCGAATTATAAGTTCTTTTGTTTCAATTCCAATTAGTTCTTTCTTGGATTGATACTTCAAAGTGTATTTAAGTTTATTTATTTCAATGAATTGTGTTCTTTCTTCTATTTGTTTTCTTTTTATTTTCTGCACTTTGTCTATCACTTCGATGAGTAGCTAAACTCCTTGGAAGGAATTCAATTATGTGAATACCCTAAAAAGGAGATAAGCACCACCATGTGTTTCTTGTAAATTTGCTCCACATTTAGCTAAGTTTACTTTTAGTGAGTTTAGGTTTCATTATTAGCTTAAGCTGGCTATTTGAGTTAGCATAGTTTGTGAAGATTCCAATACTGAAAAGGTTGGAGTCAACACAAATTTTTTCAAAGTAATCTAGGAAAAGAGTCTAGACATAGAACTTTGCTTTTTGTACCTAGACATAGAACAAAAACTTTTAAAATCTTGAAGTTGTGTTTTTCATGACCTAAGTGAATTTAGTCATACACATACGATTTTAAATTGCTTAGTCTCCTAAAGGTTCTTGGAAAAGGAGTTGAATAGGTGTTGAACTTGATTTACTTGGCTAAGTGATAAGTAACTCCCGAGAATTTGAATCTAACAACCATGTTGAGGAACAAGACCTTTAGATCTAAAACCCAAAAACCCTAAATCAAAATGATTTCATCTCAAGGAAGAAGATAGAAACAAATTTACCTTGTTGATCAAATATCTCAAGGCAAGAAAACTTGTTTGAGATTCGAATCACTCCACAAGCAAGATCGATCAAGTCAAGCTTGAATGATTCTAAGTAGGCAACCTAAACTACATATAATTGCAAAGAAACATAACTCTAGGCTATAATAAAACTCAAAGGCTCATTTTGATTATATCTCCAAAACTCTTCTTCCTACAAATGAGTTAGCTAGGCTATATATATAGACTTCAAATAAACCCTTAAAAGTAACCTATTGTCAACTTAAGGGTTGTAACTCCCAAGTACATAAATGTCATAACATCCACTAACTAAAAAGTAACCTAAAACACATAAATGAAAGGTTTAAAACTGAAATTACATCAAATTGAGCCATAAATCCGATATTCAAGTCCATTGGTTAGTCTTGAAAGTATTTGTAACCTATCATGCATAAATGAAGTCTCACTTGAAGTATATTGAAGCCCTTGTTGCATAAATGAAGCTTAACTTGTCTTTGATAAAGCATGAGTTGCACTTGAGTTCATTAAATGCATATTGAGCTCATCATAAATGAAACTTTACTACATTTAATTCAACTCCATTTTGAAGCTTTTTCTTTAGTCTTGAATAGCATGGAAGGATTCATATCACGAAGTATCGTTGAGGGTAAGTTGTAGGCACAATTCGACAGCATTCTATCTGAACCGTACAAAACTCGAAAAAGTCAGTATGCAGGCGCAATAGGCAGAATCTCTAAATTAGCTGGACTTAGTTGGCCAATTTGCGGGCGCATGGTGGGCATATTATCTCAAGGTTGAACCAGAATTGAATCCTCTGTTTCTCATCCTTGTTTTTTTCAGTATTTTTTTAGTTATATTTACTTTTTCTTGTACCAAAACCCCAAAAATCATCTTTGTTTATGTTGGTTACCTTCGGTTGCAACTAGTGACCAATTGTGTTGTTAACTGAAGAATACATGAGTTAAATCCATTCCCTTGGGTTCGATACTTGGAATACTCCATATATTACTTGTTTGCGATAGCGTGCACTTGCGCTCCTTTTGGCTTTGCAAAGTCAGCCACCCATCAGTATCGCAATGCGTTAAGCACATTGAAAGGTATCTTCTTGTCATCCACTCACAACGTCAATTCTTCTTTCTGGACATCTATGATCGTTCTCCCTATGGCTAAGAAATGTCTTCCCAAGATAATTGGTACTGCCCTGTCTGCCTCGAAATCTAAGATTATGAAATCTGCAGGAAAACAAATTTGTCTAGTTTAACGAGAACATTTTCAATCTTTTCGATGGGCTTAGCTATTGACTTGTCTGCCAACTACAAAGTTACCATCGTAGGTCTAACTTCTCTAATTCCTAGTTGCTTAAAAACTGATAGGGGCATCATATTTATGCTGGATCCTAGGTCGCATAAAGTTCTTCCAATGTTTCTTCCTCCTATATCAACTGGGATTGTAAAGCTCCCTGGATCTTGCAATATAAGGGGCACCTTGCTCTTTAAAAGAGCACTGCAGTTCTCAGTGAGAGCTACAGTTTTGAATTCTCCTAGTTTTCACTTTTTAGTCAGAATGTCCTTTAAGAACTTGACATAGTTGGGTATTTGCTCAAGAGGTTCCACCAACGAAATGTTGACGTATAGCTGCTTGAGTATGTCTAAGAACTTTTTGAACTATGCGTTGATCGAGTTGACTTTGGGTGAAGAAAAGTAAATAAATACGTTCAACTTAAGTGCAAGTACACATTGTTGATGCAAGTAATAAAATAGAAGTATTCTTGAGTATCAATCCCATAGGGAACGGTGTAACAAAAATATTGCACAGCAAAATGTAAGGAGAATTGCAACTTGGAAGCTAAAAATTGCAAAAACAAGGTTGTGAGGGTGTTTTTGATAAAAACAAAATAATTGCATAATCTAATTGCAAGTTAAAGTGACAAAAATATTAAGGAAGGAAAATAAAGATTGCATAACTGAATTGCATAATCGAAAAACTCAAAATTGAATAGCAAAACAAAACGGACTTGATAAAAGAAATGGTAAATTGAAAAAAAAACTAACCCTAGCAGGATGTTAACCGACTGATAAAAATTGCAAGAAAAATTCCTTAGAGAAATGAGGGGCTCAAGAATGTCATTGCCGTAAGTTGTAATTGCAAATCAAAATTGCAATTCCAACCTATTCTACATTCAATTGTGAATCGATATTACTACTCCCATTGACCTTGAAATTAGGTTTTAGGAGACCAAGTGAGTGACCTTTATGTCTATAGTCCCTCTATCTTAGGTAATTTTGGCTAAATAATTTCTTAGATTTTGGAGTCTTTGATCCCTATATCTAGGGTAAAGAATTGGCTTATGTCTAAACTCTTGTCTCCATCACTTGTGAAAAACTCGTTTATCACTAACCCAGTCGGTATTAGATCTAAGCTTAAGTTGCTACAATTTACACAATTCCTGCACAAAAGAAACTCTTCTCAGTTTATCTTTCTCTTTTCCTCATTCTTTCTTTCACATGAACTTCTCACAAGTTATTGATGTTTTTTAAGCATTTACCAAATTTCTCCTATGATTTCTAAAGCAAAGCAAGCATATTTTAAGCTTATGACCATTAAATAAGCCATAATTCTAAGGCTTATCAGCACCCTCGTTCTACTTTTGGAATTTCTGAAGGAATGGTGGAGGTGGTCTGACACTCTAATATAAATTCTCATGTTTCTTCACTGGTATCGACTTCTTCTCAAGCTCATCTTTAGGGAGCTCTACTGTCGCATCCTTGGACACATTTCCTACAAAATTTTCATTCATAGAAATGTCCATCTATCCTTCTAGATGCTTTGCAGCCGCAAGGGTGGTAGCATCACCTGCAAATTTTTCTTTTAAGTCTTTCTTCACTTCTTTGTCATCAGTACTTTCCTGCAATTTTTCGTACAATTTGGAATCAAAAGAAACTTATAGAGATTTGCACTCCACTGGCATCTTGGGCTCGTCATACTTGAGTCCACTCCTAAAAGTGATTACTTTGCAGTGCTCTTTTCCTTCTCTTTGTGGATTCTCCGTGTTGCTTGGTAATGCTCTTTGAGTTCTCTTCTTCATCTCGCTTTCCAATTGTCTAACCTGCAATTCAAGATTTTGCAATGAAGCATCCTAACTTTGAATGATGGCATCATTCTTAGCCATGAACTCCTTCATAGGGGTCTCTAACGAAGAGTGATGTGTTGTTGCATTTGTGTAGTATTCTTTTGTGATTACGGCTATTGTGCTTGATCGTTGAAACCTAAAGGAAATTCCTGCTTCAGGTACTGATTTGATGTGCTCATATTCTATCCTCCGCAAGAGAAGTTAGGATGCTGCCTCCAGCTTGGGTTGTACATATTGGAGTAAGAATTTGACTAATTGATAGCACTCAAATGTATGTTATTTCTAGGCTTAGATTTGTGTTGGTTTTGTTTGTTTATAGTGAGCTTTCAAGCATTTATTTATCTATATTGTAGATTTCGAGCAATTGGAGCTAAACCGAACTTTTGAAGCTATTTGAGCTTAATTTGAGCTTAAAGACACACTTTGGAGCAAAGAAGATAAGTAGAAGAAGCATTACAAGTGAAAAGACCCAAGAGGATAGCTTTGAGATGCTGTCCATAGCGTCTCAACGCTATAATTGCAGCTATTCAAATCCAATTTCCTGCAGAAGCAGCGTCGAGATGCTACTTTATAGCGTCTCGACGCCAGAAACGTGCCCGCTTGAAGATTTCCGTCCGTAGCGTTGAGACTCTGTGTACAGCGTCTCAACGCTACCCCATTTTACCTTCTTTACTGTGTGAATTAGGGTACAGCGTCGAGACGTTGTCCCGAGAATTATAAAAAGAACATTATGGTTTCGATTTTGGGGAGAGACCATTTGGAGAGGGACCAGTCTAGAATCGATTTCTACATCATATTTGGGACCAAAGGAGCACTTTTAAAAGCTGAGGAAGACATTCAAGGCTTGAGATCGCGGTGTTTCACGACAGGAACGAGTGTGGCACGCGTTAGAGACTTCTTTCCTTCTTCCTTGTTTATTTTGTAGTCGTTGTTTTTGGATGTTGCTTAAGTTTTCGTAGAGATCAAATGTCTTGAACTTGGTTTATTTTCACTTATTTGGTTTAATTTTAGAGACATTTATATTGTAGCAAGTTATTTATGCATTCTAGAAATTATTGCTTAACCGTTTGGCCAACGTTTATTTCTGATAAAATTGGATTTTTGCTTGAAAAAAATGAACTCGAACTTAGATCTGAATGTATAAATATTAGTGAATGTTTGCATGGGAATGGAAGTTTTGCTAATAGAAGTCATAATAGAATTTTATTCAATACCATGTTTAGTTATAAAAATAGACTAGAATGTTGATTTATCACTAAATATGAGGGTTAGTTGGGCTTGAAAAAGTCAACTAATAAATTGGATAATTTCCTGGCTTATAACTTTTATTTATGTAAATTATCTCTTCTATAGGGCCAAATTGGGTTTATGAAATTAAATCATTGTTTCAAGAAGGTTCCCTCTAAGTGTCTCCTACCATGTAAATAGTTATTTAGGTTTTAATCTGATTTTTCTTCTATCGTTGGTTCTCTAAATAAAATTTGAGCGTTAGTAATTATAGTACTTAATTAAGCTAAAGAAATCCAATCCCTGAGATCGACCCCTAGCTATTACTACTGCAAATTGTAAAGGTCTGGTTAATAATTACATTTGATAAAGCCTTCGACAAGCTCTTTATCACTAATTCTGCCCTATAAAACACACAAAGGTAGGGTTGTAAGGACAATTTTCATATAGATGGCCTTCGCTGCAATAAAGACAAGTAGGCGTTGAGATTTGATACAAAGCAGCAAGAGGGGCCTTGTTACCCATAGTGAAATTTTTCAGAGGGTTGTTCATTGCTAAGATCTGCGCGCTTAGTGCTGCTATTACATCCACCTCGTATACACCTGCAATATTTTTAATAGAATGTGTGTCTTTCTCTCCTTACTGATTGTTGTTAGAGACGATTGCATCTAAAATCTCATTAGCTTCGTTGACTGTATTTTTCAATAGGTATCCATTTGCTGAGGCATTGACCAAGGTCTAAGAGGCCTGGGTCAGGTTGGTAAGCCATTATGTGGACATCTCATGACTATCTTTTTGAAGCATTCCCATGCTATATCCATGCCTTTGTTCAGACCCTATTTAAAAGTGATAATTTTTCCTCGAATCTAAGTATTCTTGGTTGGCGGAAAATATTTCAAAAGAAACTTTTCCGACAAGTCATCCCAAGAAGTAATCGAGTCCGGTGGGAAAAATCTAGCCATATTTTTGCATTACCCTGCAAGGAAAAAGGAAAAAGTTTCAACCTTAATATCTCATTTGACACTCCATTCAGCTTGAACGAGTTGCATATCCTTAAGAATTGCTTCATGTGTTTGTGAGGATCATCTTTTTGTAATCTTGTAAATTGCCCTAAAGTATGGAGCATCTAAAATATCATAAGCTTCAACTCAAAATGAGTCGCCTCAATGTTTGGTTCCATGATTCTTGCATTAAAGTTATGGAAAGTTGCAGTGACAGCACACAAAATGTGTTATTCCTAGGCTTTACTTTTGTTAGTTTTTTATAGCCTATTCGATGTTTTTCACAAATTATTTATTGTAATTTCAATTATTAAGCAATTGGAGTGGAACCAGAGAATTTGGAGATACCATGGCGAATAAGAAGTTATTGGAACATAAATTTCAAGGCCATGAGAAGCAAAGGAAGGAATTGGTCAAGAACACCCAAGAGCATAGCGTTGAGACGCTATGTATAGCATCTCAACGATATAGGCACTGCCCAACAAGCCCTTGATCCCGCACAAATAGCGTTGCAACGCTAGAAACACGCATTAAATTCCCGTCAAGTAGGTAAAGTTTAGACACTGCAGTATAGCATCTCAACGCTACCAGATTTTTTCCAATTTTGCACGATCCTTTGGGACAGCGTTGCGACACTGTCCCGAGAGTATAAATAGAAATGTTTGCCTATCGATTTGGGGGGCTATTTTTGGAAGAAACCTAAACCTAAACTCGATTTCTACTCTATTTTGGGAGACAAGGAACACTCTTGCAGGGAGGAGAACAAGAGTTGGAAGCTCAAGATCGTGGCGTGCATTGGGAACAAGCATTGACGCGTGACTAGAGTTTTTTCTTTCCCTTTTGTTGTAGTTTCTTGTTATGGATTTTGATTTAAGTCTAGATTTTAGTTTTGTGGTAATGAGTGGCTAGACTTTTATCTAGGGGATTGATGTAACCGCTAAATGTGATGTTTTAGTTTAATTTTTCGAATTGATATTACAACACTTGGTATGCTTTTATGTTTTTAATGCTAGTATTCTTTTGGCCAAAGTTTACTTGTTTTATTGGCTTTAATTGTTGCTTGTGAAAGAATTGATTAGGGCTAGAACAATTAATTGCATATCTAACTGTAAATCCTTGCATGAGAATGGAGGGTTCTTTTAGAAGCATCATAGGAAGTAGCTTAATTCCATGCTATTTTATTAAAATTTAGATAGACATGTTAGATTTATAAAATCTCATGAGTTCCAATTGGGCTTGAGAAAGTCTTTTGGTATTTTAAACTTCTTGCTCAGTGTGTTGTATGATCAAAATTTGAGTTAATAAACTAAAACATTAGTTTAGTAGGTGAAGTCAATTCCCCAGGTTTTCTCTCTTTGTAGTTCAAACCCGTTTAATTATTTTGTTTGACACTTTTCCTTAAAATAAATATTATCTAAATAAAATTGGGTGTTGGTAATTATAATAGTAAATTAATCTAGACAAACCATTCCTGTGGACGATACTTGCACTTAACCACTATATTAAAACTTGACATCATACATTTGCTGCTTTGCATGGTCACTAAATCACGTAACATGCGGCCGCATAATCCCTTATAGCTTTATCTCATTCATCTGCAATAAATGGGATTTTGCTGAACCGCTGGTTGTTGTGGTTATTGAACATTATTGGGTTGTGCTATTCTTTGTTACTCACCAAGAGGATCGACTCTAAGTTGATCCATGAGAAGTTCCTGCAAAACAGATTTCTGTAAAATAAGTTCTTCTGGATTCTCTTGTGCGCTAAACTCTTGTAGTTCTCTTATTTTCCTCTTATGCTCTTTATGGGGCTGGCGAAGAGTTTGCTCTATCTCAGGATCCAAATCACTAGGGCAAGGCCCTTTGCACATGCACCAACTCTAACCTGCAAAAACCTGCACATGAATTGGGTCTTGATAGCATGCAATTATGCTATCTTATTTCCTATTATTTTAGCTAGTTTTGCTATGATTTTGTGTGCTTTGATGCCTATTTGTGGTTAAATTGCAAAAATTGAGCTTAAGAAGCAAATTTGGAGTGTTTGAGGCTATTTTAGTCATTATGGAGGTATTTCGAGCCATTTTGGAGAGCCAAGAAGAGAAGATATGATGCAATAGCAATTGCGGCTGAGAGGACGACGTTGCAACGCTAGAAATGACGTTGCAACGCCTAAATACATTGTGCAAACCTGAGAGCTAGCATTGCAATGTTGTCTTATGGCGTTGCAACTCTAGAATCACGCTGGGAAATGCATCTCTATCCGTAGCGTTACAACACTACTCATAGCATTGCAATGTTATCCCTGTGAGTAATAAGAAACGACAGCATTTCCTAGCGTTGTAATGCCGGGTGCGAATTAATTAATGAGATGGACACGAGATTTAATTAATTACACTCGAGGTTTGTAGGAGACCGACAGGAGATTCCATAATTTTAGGCTTCTAGATTTATGAATCGAACACTTGGTTATGCCTAATTGCTAGCTGAATTAAGTAAATTAAGATCCTTGAATGCAATCAACACCCATAGTATTACCTTTCGATTTGTGTCTCCCATTTATTTTTCTTTCTAGGTTTAGAGTTTATTTTCCTATCTTCTCGTGCTTTATGTTCTCTAAATAAAGTAAAGTGAGATTATTTGCGGTACTTAATTGAATTAAAAATCAATCCCAGTGGATACGATACTCGGTAGGAATACCATTTTATTATTACTTCGATCACGTGCGCTTGCGTGTGCATGCAGATCAAGTTTTTGGCCCCATTGCTGGAGATTGGTGTATTTTAATTCAACTAATATTGTGAAAAAATTGTTTACTTCAATTTAGAGGTTTATCTTTGCTTTCTTACTTGGTTTTGTTTTTACTTTGAGTCCTGGTCCTTTGTTTTTGGTTGTGTTACATCTTGTGTTTGATTGAGCCTGCTTGTATTTGTCTTATTATTTTTAGATGGCTTTTGATAGATTTGGGTGGCCCTTTAGAAAATATGAGCCCGAAGAACAAACACCACCACCTAGTTCTTTTCTTTTTAGTTATCCCTCTTTAGATTATGAGCCTTTTAGTGAGGGCTATACATTTCATGGTTATCAAATGCCCAATTATTATCATACTGAATCTATGAGTTATGAAAATCCTATGTATGGTAATGATGAGTGCATTTGGACCCATGAACCATATCCTAATTATTTTCAAGAAGCCCAAATAGAGGAAGAATCTTCCCTGGAAAGAATGATGAGAGAGTGTTTGGAGGAGTCTAGAGCTCTTCATGCGAGCTTAGAGACATTGATTGAGAGCCTTCAGACCAAAGGGGAGAGCATTAGTAGAATGGGTAGGACAGTGAATCAACTAGCTACTGTTTTACTTGAATCCCGTCAAGAGGATAATTCTTTTGATTCAACTGAGATTGGGCAATCGAGGGAGTGGGTTGTAGATATAGGGGAAGAACTAGAGAGTTTTAGTACAGTTCAGGATCGAGTTAGTGCGAATGAGAGAGGAGATGAGCCTATTTTAGTAGAGGATGTTCAAGGGGTAGAGTTTGAGGTTGCAAGGCCTTTGTCTATTTTATATCTTGATAGTTATCTTTATGCTGAGTGTTTTTTTTCTTATTCTCACGAGTCAGTGTCAGAGTCTTTTTAATTTGATCTTTCTCCTTTCTTTTTATCAATGAAAAATACAAAAAAAATTTCTGCTTTAGGGTCCCATGAGAAACTAGTAATCTTGCTAGCCTTGGTCTGTTTTATTGACTCTAAAAAGATGAGCCCAAAGAAATGGGAGAATTTTTACATACCTTGAGAGCCCACACGAGTCTCATCTAGCTAAAGACGTTAAATAAACGCTTCTTGGGAGGCAACCCAAGCTTCTTTCTTCTTCTTTTTTTCTTTTTAGTTTTCTTGCCTTTGTTTGTTGCTTTCCTTTCAGTTTTTTGTGTTGATCTTGTATTCTTGTTTGGTGATTTTTTTTTTTTTTGTAGGAGTTCAGGAGTATATCTCTCACATTGCACCCAACTAGATTAATAAGGCTGAATCGAGGAGTCTCTTTCACTCCAGTTCCCTATAGTGTTTGACATCAATCATGCTCGTCAATGGAAGTCTCTTCAATTCAAGGAAGTACCCTTGCCCTTCTTATCTTTTATTTGTCCTTTTTGCATGTTGATTGCTTTATTTAAACATTAAGGACAATGTTGATTTAAGTCTGGGGGGAATGTCCTAGGCTGTTGTTAGAGATGATATTATTGAAAAATTTTGTTGTGAGAATGTGTGCTATAGAGTTGTTTTAAGATGTTGCATGCTGAAGTGATGATGAAATTCCATGATTTGTGCTCTTTAGTGGATTGTTTGTGCATATGTATTGTGGAATTTGAGCATTCTGAAATTTGGGTAAATTTAAAATTTTGGCTTTGGATTCTTTGCAAATATTGAGCACGTAGCCTAGTGTTGTTTAGTTGAATATTTAGAGGAACATTATGTTTTTCATATGTTTGTTGTCACCTCGATAGGCTTAATGTTTGATTCGAAGGTAACCTTGCATGGTTGTTGCTAACGATGTACTTAGGAGTATCACGTTTATTTGCCTGCTGGGGAAAACATGAAAATTCATTTACAGAGAAAAGTACGAAAAAAAAAAAAAAAAAAAAAAAAAAGGTAGCATGTTGTGCTTAAATGTCCTCAAGGGTAAAAAGAACTGTCTCTACTATGATCAGTTAGGCCACCCATTGAGTGAGTGCTCTGGGTAAGGGTCCTTGCAGTAGATGTGTGAAAGCTAGTGCCTTTGGGTGAATGAAAAAAAACAATTTATTCATGTGAGGGACATCTAGTAAATTCCAGCATCCTAGTTAAGTTTTACCTTCGGTTTATGTAAGTTAGCTAGAAGATTGAATCTTAGGGCCAGTGTAGGGGGGAAGATAAATGGAGGAGACCATAATGTTATTCTAAATTAGTAAATGAGTCAATATTTAAGCTTTGCAAACACACACGAAAAGAGTTCAAAGTTCCTTTTAAATTTCTCGTGACTTAAGCATGTTCTTGTTCCATTATTCTTGTTTCTAATTTCATTATTGAGTACATTGAGAATTGAATTACGTTCGCATGCAGTCTTTTGAAGCATTTATCTTTTTAGAGGGAGTTTTATTTTACTTTGCTCGGGACTAGCAAAGGTTTAAGTGTGGGGGTAGCCAAAACCTTAATCGATATATACAAAAACGCATGTGATTTAAGTAATAATAAAATGGTACGTGAGTACCAAGTATCAATCCCAAGGGAAGCAGATATGGAACTTCTTTTTAAAGCTAATTAATCATTAAGAATACTCAAAATTTGAATTATTTAAGGCCCAAACTAAAGGAACGATGCTTAAGAATTTAAACTAACTAGGAAAGTAATATAAAGAGTTGGAGATACCAAATTAAGGGGATGTTTAGGGGATTGAGCACAATTTAGGTTGGACTTATGGTAATTGGATCTGACAGTTAATTAAACGAGCCAATTGCATAAACCTAAAGCTAAACCAGTCAAAATCTCATGTCGGTCTCATTCGAACACGCTTAATTAATTGATTGCCTAAGTGTCATTAGTGCTAATTGATTAATTAGTTGGAATAAGCCAACTCATAATTAGCCTCACCCGTCAATTGTTACTCCTATGTCACATCAACAATTTAAGAGTGTTAATTGGATCAATTCAGTCCTAATTTCCTCTATCGAGCTCAATTAAGACTAAGTTCAACTAATTATTAGCCAAATAAATAGAACCATTAAGAACAATCCAATTAAATGCAATTAATCAAGCAATTACAAGTCAATGATCGCAATTAAACCACAAATTCAATCCTAAATGTGCTCTTAACCCCTAAACAAGTAAAGTTAGCCCATATACGTCATTAAAATAGAACAGTACAACATCCTAAAGTCCCTAAAGGGGAAGAAGACCGTCGTTGCCGATTTCTTGACTCCTACCTCGAATTCTGCAATCTCGAGCCTCGAACACCACTCCCAAACACACCGTCTCGAGCTCCACAGGTCCCAAGGAGGCAAGTTATCAAAATTAGGGCTAAAAACCCTCAAATGCTCTCCCCCAATTCGGAAAGATAACGATGAATATAAAGGCTGCAATCAGGACAACGTTGCAATGCTGTCCGGTGGCATTTTTGCAAGTGTACAGATGCAGCGTTGCAACGATATTAGTAGCGTTGCAACGCTTCGAACAGGGCTCCACATTCCAACATTTTTCTAGCATTGCATCACCGCAGGGCAGTGTTGCAACGTTAGCTCACGAGTTTGCATACCAAATTATGGCGTTGCAATGCCATTTTAAGCATTGCAACTCCGTCCTCACAGCCCCAACAGCTTGTGCACCATCTCTTCTTCTCCTTAGCTCCTCCAAAAGCTCAAAAATAGCTTCATATTCACCATTTTGCTCCAAAATTCATAATTCTGCTCTCAATTGCTTAGATTCCTGAAATAAGCAAGTAATCGACATAAAAGCTCACATTTATAACATAAAACTAGCTAAAATAAGGCAAAAATATAGCAATAATTTAGTGCTATCCAATACCCCCACACTTAAGCTTTTGCTAGTTCCGAGCAAAACAAAATCAAACTCTCGCTAAAAATATAAATGCTTCAGAAACATGCATGAACAAGTGACTCCATCCACAAAGCACTAAAGAGTGGAATAAGATAACAAGGACAAGGGAACTAGAACATGCTTAAATCTCGAGAAAATTTAAAAGAAACTCTGAACTCTTTGCGTGTGTGTGTGATACCGAACCAACATAGTTCTATATTTTCATACTTAAATCATGTTAGTTTTGAGGCTTTAATGTAATTAATTGATCATTTTGTAGGGATTCGAGCATAAGGCATGTTCCGAGAGATTCTACGTTGAATCACGATTCCAACGCATCAAACCGGAGGTCATTGGGACATCTGAGCAAAAAGTTAGAGCAAAAATAAGCAGTGTTGCGCGCTGGGTAGCGTCTAGACGCGATCGGCAGTTCCCTGAAGCCTCCCTCGACGCTGCGGAGAGCCCCTATGATGCTGGGAGCGTCTAGACGCTCCGTCGATTCCTATATATAGATTTTTTCGTCCTCTAGGTCATTTGTCTCCAATTTTTAGCCGTCAAGAGACCAATTTAGGCTTTCTCCTCTCTATTTTTCAGTAGTTTAGGATAGATTAGGCGTTTTTTTCATCAAACCTCGGTGTCGGGCTACATCATCACGATGACCGGCTAAGGTAAGTGTTCCAATTCATAGGTTGGTGTAGCCAATTGCAATGTTGTGAGGCTTGTATTTTAATGTAGTTTTCTTTCAATTGCAAGTATTCTTTGATTCCCGTGTCAATTTTATAAGTATGTATTTTGATTAAATTGATGCCTTAATCACTCTGCATGTTTTATTGCTAATCATGATCATGATCTGTAATTGTCATGTTGAATGAACCGGTAGCATTAGGATTATCACATGTGTATGTTTTGTGGGTTTCCATATTACATGGCTTGCATGTTTAATTCTAGGAATTAAAGAAGCTTCTTAATTAGGTGAAAGTTGTTTTACCTAATTGGTTGTCTTAGTCGTTCCAAAGTTCGTAATGCCTTTATCTAAATAATTTGAAGCGGTTTCGTAAAAATTTGTTTTGGTAATTAGCGTTAACCTTGACGTTTGTTAGAGTTAATGACTTTAGGGAATTTGTTACTTTTGGGGTTTCCTAAAAAGTTGACTAAGTGCTTGCATAATTAAGTTACACATTTTGTGTGCCTATGATCAATTTTGCACTTGGATAAAACCGTACCTGTGAATTCGATTTTGGTAAGATTTGATCTATCTCTATCTTTATTGTTTATGTTTCATTTTATTTATAAAAACACAAAACTCCCCTTTTTAATTGCTTTCTCCTTTGCAAATTTAACTTGAGAAATTAATATTTGGTTCTCTGAGATCGACCCGGTCCACTCAATGCTACAAGTAGCTTAGGATCGATTTATAAATTGTAATTTGACAAGCTCTCAACAAGCTCGCTTCAAATTTGGCAAATTGGATGTGCTCTTATCAGACAAGCTAAGCACAACATTCACCTCGAATTTCTTTTTCTTCGAAAGCATCTCCTTCATAAAACTCCCATAATTAGGCATGTTGGCAAGCGCTTCTGCAAAAAGAATGTTAATGTTCAGTTTTCTAAACATGTTTAAAAATTCAAAAAATTGCTCATCTAATTTAGAATCCTTATACCTCTACGGAAAAGGTAACTCCCTGTAATTAAATGTAGTACACACTCCACGCCTCCTAGGACTGATGTATGCTCCTCTATCCACTAGTCAGGGAGGTGACTCAACATCCCTTGCCAACTCCTTGGACTCTTTCACAACCAAGTCCAGGAAGGTCTTCCTTATCTTCTCATTCTCCTCTTCATTATTCTTCTCAAATCTCTTCATTCTTTTCTTCTCAACTTCATTTCTTGTTTCATCTCTGGAATCACAGACACTACCATCAGACTTAAACTGAAGAGATGGATCAGACAACTTACCTAGCGTGGTTTTTACTGCCATAGCCCCTTTACTCTATATCTCTTCATCATCTTCAACCTTTTTCGACACCTCCTGTAACTAAGTCCAGCTCCTCAATGTTATCGCTTTGCACTGCTCTCTCGGATTTACCTCAGTGTCACTAGAGAACTTACCCTTTTGGAAGGTGTTGACTACACTGGCAATTTGCCCAATCTGAACCTCCATGTTCTTCAGTGCAGTGCCATGGCCACTCACTATCGTTGTAAGGCATGAAATGTCTGTTCTCATCTGTTGATGCGCTACTTTCTGCTCCTTCATGAACTTGTCCATCATTACCTCCAGGTTCGACTTTTTCTCTTGATTGGATGTTCCTGCAAACCCAGGTGGCTACCAAACATTCTTCTGATTAGCATAAGAAAAGTTTTCGTGATTACGCAAACCTAGATGGTAGTAATTGGGTATGTTCTAGTTCTGTTGGCCTTGAAATCCAAATCCTCTGTTCTAAACATACTGGCACTGCTCGACAGATGGATCCTCAACTCCTCTCGAGTTCAAAGTTGCTAATGAGGCAACTGATTGTGTGGCTCCTACAATAGATAATTTACTCAATGCATTAGTCAGGGAAGCTATTTGTGCCTTTAAAGCACTCACCTCGTCAAGCTCATAGATGCCTGCAACAGTCCTCGATGTAGAGGTGGTTTGGTTTGATGGCCACTAGTAACTCGTTGCAGCCATTTCCTCCAGAAGAGCATGTGCCTCTTCTACATTCTTCACCAAGATACTGCCTCCTACACTGGTATCAAGAATAGTTTTAGTACTCGAGGATAAACTATTGTAAAACAATTGTACCTGTAACCAATCTGGATAGTCGTGCTGAGGGCACTTCCACAACATCTCCTTGTAACGCCCCCAGCTTTCATACAGTTGTCCTCCATCGAGCTGGCAGAATGTTCCAATCTCCGTTCTCAGCTCCCTAGTTTTTGCTAGGGGAAAAACTTGGTCAAGAAGGCTTGAGCTAGCTCATCCCATGAAGATATGCTACCCGACTTCAGGGATTCGAGCCAGTCCTTTGCTTTATCCTGTAGTGAAAGGAGAAAAAGTTTCAGTCTAATGGTATCAGGAGAAACCCCATTTAACTTTACCACGCCACAGGTCTCACGGAAAGATTTGAGATGTGAATATGGGTCTTTTGAAGGATGCCCCTTAAACGAGTTGTCCCATGCCATCTAAATGAACCCTGTCTTTAGCTCAAAATTATTCACTGTGATGGGCGCATACACAATCCCGAAATGATATGTCGGGAATATGGGCTGAAAGTTGTTACGGATCGACTTCCTCTCCTCATCATTACACTCCGCCATAGTGATTTGGGCTTCTCTCCTTAACCGCTTGCAAGTTCTATAAATTCCTAAATCTAAAGGCAAAAGATTAGCCTCCTTATCACTACGCATAAACCAGATCAGCCTCCTTAGAAAAATACACTAACAAACCCACACAAAAAAACTAACTAAAATAGAAACAAAAATAGAAACAAACAAAAAAATCCCTAAACTAACTCATCCTAATTTCTTCTCAATATTAACCAACTAAAAAGAACTTCGCCGTTTCCTCATCAACGACGCCAAAACTTGATTAGGGTACATGCAAGCACACGCGATCGAAGTAATAATAAAATGGTATGTGAGTACCAAGTATCGAATCCCAAGGGAAGCGGATATGGAACTTCTTTTTAAACCTAATTAAATATTAAGAATACTCAAACTAAAGGAACAATGCTTAAGAATTTAAACTAACTAGGAAAGTAATATAAATAGTTGGAGATACCAAATTAAAGGGATGTTTAGAGGATCGAGCACAATTTAGGTTGGACTTATGGCAATTGTATCTGACAGTTAATTAAACGAGCTTAATTACATAAACCTAGAGCTAAACCGGTTGAAATCTTCTATCGGTCTCATTCGAACACGCTTAATTAATCGCTTGCCTAAGTGTCATTAGTGCTAATTGATTAATTAGTTGGAATAAGCCCACTCATAATTAGCCTCACCCATCAATTGTTACTCCTATGTCACATCAGTAATTTTAGGGTGTTAATTAGATTAATTCAATCCTAATATCCTCTGTCAAGCTCAATTAAGACTATGTTCAACTAATTATTGGTGAAATAAATAAAAGAATTAAGAACAATCCAATTAAATGCAATTAATCAAACAATTAAAAGTCAATGATCACAATTAAACCATAAATTCAATCCTAAATGTGCTATTAACCCCTAAACAAGTAAATTTAGCTCATAAATGTCATTAAAACAACACAGTAAAATATCCTAAAGTTCCTAGATGCAGAAAACAGAGAGAAGATAACAAGGAAAAGACTGTCATTGCCGACTTCTTGACTCCCGCCTTGAATTCTGCAATCCCGAGCCTTGAACACCTCTCCCAACACTCCGTCTGGAGCTCCAAAGGTCCCAAGGAGGCAAGTTATCGAAATTAGGGCTAAAAACCCTCAAATGCTCTCCCCCAATTCGGAAAGAAAATGATGAATATAAGGGTTGCAGTGGCGAAAAGATTGCAACGCTAGGGACAGCGTTGCAATGCTGTCCAAAACCTAGTCTAAGAGAGGGAGAAATCGAGAAGGGGGTTGTGGGATTCAAGAGTTCTACCCTAAAAAATGAAAAGAAAACTTATATAGAAATTGAAGTAGCGTCGATATGCTACAAGTTGCATCAAGACGCTACTCTTAATTTGGCCAGCGTCGAGGGGGGCTCGCTACAACATCTTAGGATGCTTACTATTACAGCGTCGAGACGCTGTCCTACATCTGTGCGCACGTGGCTTGCAACAGCGTCTCAATGCCATTGGGCAACGTTTAGACGTTGTCCTGCATCCGAGGCTACTTTCTTGCAGCATCAAGCGAGGCCTCCGTCTAGCACCTCGACGCTCCTCAAGGGTAAAATTGTCAATTCTTCATATCTTTTCACTCGGGTGTTCGATTAACCTTCTGTTTGGCTCATTTTCACCTTGATTCCGCACTCTTTCTAAAAATAGGCCTTGCTCCTTATTCTCTACAAAATATTCAATTAATCCCATAAAAAGGAGAGGAAAAAGCATAATTTAGGCATGTTGAAATTTGGTCTCATCAATAAGACTACCCAAAGTACATCCTTATTGTTCTAACGTCATCATTTTCAAAGAGCCTTGCGAAGTAAGTTTAGGTATTGACATCCCATGATTAGTTGATATTAAATACAAATTGAAAATTCATGAGACCTATTAGATACAAAATAGAAAGTTCAAGGACCTATTAGACATTCAAAAATTTATTGAACACAAATTTGAAAGTTCAATAATCAAACTTCTAATTTAACCTAAACCCTAATTATATGTTTAAGAATAAATTACAAGATTATTACCTGGACTTTCAAGTTTGTGTCACATAGGTCCCTAAACTATAAAAAGTTTGGTTAGATTATAAATTTGGTCATGTGGTTTGGAGAAAGTTAGAATTTAGTCCTTATGATTTTAAAAGTTAGAATTTGTCCCTATGGTTTGATAAAACTCTCATAAATAATCTCATGGACTATAAATGAGGGTTTTAGGGACTATTAACGAGGGTTTTATCAAATCAAGAGACTATTTATGGGATTTTATCAAATCATAGGGACTATTTATGAGGTTTTTTCAAATTATAAGAACGAAATTCTAACTTTTAAAACCACAAGGACTAAATTTTAACATTCTCCAAACCATAGATTGTAATTTAACCAAAAAAAAAAAAGATAATAGGTCCTTGAACTTTCAATTTTGTGTTTAATAAGTCCCTAAACTTTAAAAAGTATCTAATAAGTTCTTCAATTTTTTTATTTTATATGATAAGTCCTTGAACTTTCAATTTGTGTCTTAGGTCCTTGACCTATAAGACATTTTTTTAAAATTCACGAAGCTATTAGACACAAAATTGAATGTTTAATGTCTTATTAGATACAAAATTTACTTTCATCTCTAATAGATTCGTTAATTTTAAAAAATATTGACTATACTAGAGACCTATTAGACATAAAATTAAAAGTTCAGTGGCCTATTTTTCATTTTTAAAGTTTAGGGTTATATTAGAAACAAAATTGAAAATTCATGAACCTATAGTTCAAGGAACTATTAGACATGCACAAACATTAAGGGGTTGCTTGAGACGCTAAGTGGATTATAATAGTTTGTGGAGTTATATAATATGTATTTAAGATGCAGAATTATTTAGTCTATGTTATAATAGTCTTTATTTGAGGTGCAAAGTTATTTAATTTCACAAACTATTATAACTCACTTAGAATTTTAAACGGACCCTAAATATGGATTTTAACCTACATTTAATAACCATCTATTACTATCTCAAAAAAGAAATAAATAAATAAAAATAACCATCCATTTACATGTGTTCTAATTTTTATTAAATTTACATATATTATATACCCTTTTTGTAATACTTTATCATAATAAATGATATGATGATACATGTAAATCTAATTGGCTGTGGCAGAATTAACAAATCCAAAGAGGACAATACGGGTTCTATTCGTACACTTCTGTAGACATAAAAGATAAGGATGAAAAAAGAAAAAGTAGCTTTAAAAAAACGCATTAAAAAAGTTCTTTTTGACAAAAACAAAAAACCGTCCGTGTCGCCATATTAATGACACACGTGTGGAACCTACTGATAGGTGCCAGCCATGTACGAATTGGGTCCCACAAGAAATTATGTTTTTTTATTTTGTCTTTGGGCGTGGGCCCAATGAGCCGTAAAGAAGAAGGGCCCACATGGGCTTTGATTAGCTGGCAAAGGCCCGATGGTGTTTGTCTGGTTGCTTTGGAGGACTAAGACGAGTCCCTATCTTTTCTCATATCTACTTTATTGTGTTGTGTGTCACCTCATGTCTCTCCTTTGCTTTCAAATATTCTTACCATTCATCATTATTCAACATCAAATTTTACCGTATTTTACTTCTGTGAATTTTTTTACCTCTTCAAATATTTTTAGGATTTTTTTTTACATGACGAGAATTTAATGCATAATTAAAAAATAGTTAACAACAACAAAATATATAATTTAGCTTCAAAACAAAAATTCAGCATGCATGTTATTAAAAAAAATATTAAAGAAAAAAAAGAAAAAGATTACAAAGATGAATCCAAAATATAAATAAATTCATGATTCATCTGTGTGTTGGGTATGGGAATAGGAAATGACTGGTTGTGGGCTAAAATCTACAATTTAGATTTCAGTAGTCATTCATGTTTCAACCAAACCAAACAAAACCAAAGTGAGATTGACTTTTAACCAAAATGAAGAGGGGCAAACACTACCACCGCCACCTCCTGTATCCCACTTGGTTTCTTCAATCATTCATACCATGACGTCACTTCTATCTCTCGACGTATCGCCACCATCCATGTGGCTCAATCTCTATCGTCGATTTTTTCCAAATTTTCCTCTCATCATCCCCCTAGTGTCACTAAAGAAAATTAGTTTTAAACCCTATTTCAAACTATCTTGGTTTTTGTTGTTGTTATGCGTTGTTCACTCAATTCTCACTTTTAGTATTTTATGCGATTTGAATACATGGTTATATTAGCATGTAAATATACATATTTGAAGTCACGTCATTTAATGGTTAAAATAAAATAACGACAAAGACTAAAATAGTTAATTTTTTTAAAAATGTTCATAAGCTAAAATAGATATTTGAAATATTCTGGATCTAAAATTGAAGGCTAACCTTTTGTTCGTCAGACTTAATTTCAGAACAACCATCCATTTGAGACCATTCCGGGGGCTTTGCGAGTTCGCTCTATTTCAGCAAAGCAAATCCACGTGATTTGGGTTTTGAATTGCTTCAATCTCGTGACCCACACTTCGATTGAGCTTATTTTTGAATACCCATAGCCTGGCAATGTCAAATCCACAAAGTGAGTTTCGTTTTTCGTTTGATTCATGATTGTTTTTGAGTTTCGAGTGTGACCCACAAAGTTTTCGACTCCGTTTTAGATTACCCATAACATGTGGACTTAGGAACTACAGCTTTGAGCTTATTTGAAGTCGAACATGCAAAAATTAAAGGTTGTTTTTGTAAGGTATAGGGAGTAACATTCGCTTTGAACTCCTTTGGACTCTTGATTTAGGGTATTGGTGGTGAATAAATTGCTCTGAACTTATATTTGAGCCTTGTCTACCTAAGCATGCATGATGTTGAGTTCGTGTTTACGGTTATGCATAAGATCCATGGGTCGAGGTGAGAGTGAGGTTTATGATCTCTTGGGTATATCCCTTGACAATCTAAGTGCGTTGTGGCTAAGCAAAAGTCTGTTAGACTAGCACTACTTACCCTTCCCCAGGCGAGTGTGCTTCCTAGTAAGTTGTGAGATTTGTTAGGCATGAAGGTTGTTTTCCTTCATATTGTGTGCTAGTTTAAGGGGCGATTCTCCCATTGTATGTGCTCAAAAACCTCAGGCCAAGTTGTGGGTGTGGTTCTGACATAGTGGGTGGTTTGGCATGGTCAGTTACCCTAGAGGTTTCAAGAGTGTTGCGAATGAACAAAAGTCTGCTAGGCTAGTGCCACCTACTTTTCTTTTTCCTCATGCGAGCATGTATTCCTAGGATGTTGTGAGATAGGATGGGCATGATGATTGTTTTCCCTTTTTGCTTGTGCTACCTTAGGGGGTGATTCCCCCACAGTGTTTAGAATGAGGGTTGCTTTCCTTCATTCAGTGTGCTAGCCTAGGGGTGGTTCCCCACCATTTTGAGTATGAGGGTTGCTTTCCTTCATTGCGTTGTGCTAGCCAGAAGGGCGATTGCCCCAAGATTGTAGGCATGAAGGTTTCTTTCCTTCACTACATTAGACCAATCTATGTTACATGACTCGCAGGTTTAGCATGAGGCTATACCAGAGAGGGGTGGGGCTTGGGGTAAGGTGAGTGGGCACTTAGCTAACTGAAGTGAATGTTTGAGTTTGAGTAAGAGCCTGTGAGTTAGGGCAGAGCTCTTCTCTATATGGTTTTGAACTTTGGACCCTTAAGTGGGCTGCTTACTGAGAATGTTTATACTCACTGTTGCTACTTTGTTTGTGTCTTTGCAGATGGTGCAAAATCACGAGGCCGATGATGGAGGCGATTACTTGATGAGGCTATGGAGACACCACCAGAAGTTTCTTTTCTTGTGTTTAGCGTTTAGTTTTGTGTCTTTGTTTTGTGTCGTGTGGTTGGCTTGTAAATCCTAAATTTCTTTTGTTTCCTATTTCGGTAGAATTTCTTAGTTCTCACGTATGTTGGTTGAACTCGGCATATTTTATCGTAGTGTAGCAGATGTTGAGTGGTTCCTCTAGATCATAGAAGTGTTTTTATGTCTTTTCCAGGTTCTTGACAATTTTGGTTTCCTTGTAGTTGCGCTTTATGCTGCCGAAATTTTTGGGCATAACGAGATAACTCAGTTGTGTTTCTGCATTAACTTGTTCAGTTTTTAGAGTTGTTACAAAAGTTTTAGATTCATTTTATACAAATTTAAAGATAACCTTAGGAAATTTAAAATGAAGTTTTGGAATTTCAAAAAGTGTCGAAACTGTTCAATTACAACTAAAAAAATTGTTCTTTTTCATCTCATGTTTTTAGAGTTTAAAAAGTCTTACCATAAATAAATTATAATGGATTGAAAAGTATATTGAGTTAATGACAATTTAAATGCACCAATAATTTTTGGTAAATGAAAGGAATGTATAAAGGTTGAATATAAAAAGTTTTGCATTCATTTATAAAAATTTAAAGATATCTTAGAGAATTTAAAATAAAATTTTGGAATTTAAAAAGTTTTGCTACTCCTCATTATTATTAGGGCAAAAATAAATTTATACACCTAAGCTTTGCAGGTTGTATGGATTAAAACCTTGAACTTACATAATTGTATCAATTTACACACTCCATTACATTCTATTTGAAACCTATTAGTTGACATGTATGGAGACTTGTAATTGTATCAATTAAATTCCTAAATTTTCATAAGTTGATCAATTTAGACCCCACATTTGAAAATTGTCCATGCATCAATTCTCACGCATGTGTTGACTTTTTCAAATGTCGGAATAATGAAGTGAACAATTTTTTTATCTTCTCTTCTTCTTCTATTTTTCTCTACTAAATTTAAAAAGAATTATAAATATTCAATAGAATATTCTAATTGAATGCCCCACAACTCCCATAGGTTACACATCCATATTCACTCACCCCCATTAACTCTCATGAGTTACAAAATTTCATTTATCTTAGATCTTGTAACTACTATTTTCACAAGTCTATAACAGAGGCTATAGAGAACATTTGTAAACACACCAAATCAAAGGTTGAATGAGAACAACATGCAATATATGAGTTGTCTAATTGATAGGACTAATGAAGTCCTATTACTTCTAGCTTATTTTTTGTTAGTTTGGTTAATTATATGAGTATTTATGTTTATTTTGTAGATATTTTGAGCAATTGGCACATTTTGGGGCCTTTACGAGCGTTCAGGGTTAATTTGGAGCTAACCAGTGGTTGTTCAGGTGCCCGGGGGATGTTGGGAACCAAAATGACACAAAATGCCCCTGATGGAGTGTCTAGATGCCTCAAGATGCTACGAAGAACGCTTGAAGACAGAATGTTGGAATTTAGGGCAACTTCTCAACACTGTAATAGTGAGCGTCCCTTGACTTTGCAGTGAGCCCCAAAGATGCTAGTCTAATTAGGCCGTAGCATCTCAACGCTACCTATTTTATAAATACATTATTTCCTCTTTTAGGACATGGACCATTGATTAGATAGGCATCCTCTCCTCTCTCAGACCCCTTTCTCTATATTTTACTCTCTTTTACTTAGTTTAGGTTAGTTTAAGGCAAATTATGGACGTGTTTATCTAGATTTCAGTCTCTGGCTAAGCGGAAACACTGATTTGAAAGTGATCGTTAGGAGGAAGTCCATTGACTGCATAGATGATCAGATCTTCAGAATTAATAACAACGGAAACAGCAGCTAATTGATTGACAATATCTTTGACGCGTTGAACATAAACGTCAATTGATTCTCTAGATTTATTTTCATCACATTCTGTTGTTAAACCAACAATGTTCGTTCGTGTTGAAGAAGAAAAATGCTTCTCCAATTTATCTCAAACTTCTTTAGAAGTTTGACAGCCAACGACATAGGAGAGCGGGATCTGTGTTAAAATCGCATTAATAGGGTATAAGCGCTTGATCTCATTCATACCACTGTTCATACTCTGGATTCACCTGAGGGGGTTGACCTTCAACACAGAGAATCAAATCTGGAGACTTGATTGTGCCATCAACATACTTGAACAATTTGTGCGACTTGAGGAGAGGCGAAATTTGAAAATGCCAAAGCACATAATTGATCGAATCAAGATGAACATAAACAAGATTGCAAATATTGATGAGGAGAGAAACATATGAATTTGAATTCGAATTCGAAACTAGGTTTTGTTTAGTGGTTTCTTGCATGCTTCGCAAATCGAAAGACAAAAGACAACTAGAAGAATCTGGCAGACAAGTAGAGAAAAAAAAATGACGCTAGTCTACTGCTCTCAGTGGCGGATCCAGAACTTTATGCTAGGGGGGCACAAGTTCATATTAGGTTAAATTACAAATTCAGTCGTTAAACTTTTAATTTGTGTATATATGATCCCTGAAGTTTAAAAAATATTTAATAGATCTTTGAATTTTCAATTTCGTGTCTAATAGATTTGCAAACTAATTAATAGTAGATCTTTGAAGTTTCAATTTTGTATTCAATAGATCTCTAACGTATTAAAATTTTTAAAAAATTAAATGTTCTATTAGACATAAATTTTAATTTCGGTCTAATAAGTCTTCAACCTATTTGACATCTTTTAAATATATTTATTAGTTACAAAATTACAATTATGTCTAATAGAACAATTAATTATAAGAAATTTTGAAATTTAAGATCTATTAGATATAAAATTGAAAGTTTGCGGATCTATTGGACGTTTTTAAAGTTTAATGACTTATTAAACACAAAATTATAAAGTTTAAGATCACAAATTTTAAAATTCAAGAACTAAATATGAAGTTAAACTAAAACAGCATCGTTTTTTTTTTTGTGTATATCTATACAAAATTAAAAAAAATGAAGTTAAAAAAGTCTGGATATTTAGCAAAATATAAATTATATATATATATATATATATATATATACACCAAATTAAAAAAAAATGAAGTTAAACTAAAAAGAGCAAGCGGTTTTTTTGGTGCATATATATACAAAATATAAAAAATGAAGCTAAAAAAGTAAGGTTTAATTTTGGTGTATATATATACAAAATTAAAAAAAAATGAAGCTAAAAAAGTAAGGACATGGGCGCTTCATGCGACTTGATCACAGGACTTCCCAATTGCAAAATTTCACTGTGCCCCCACTTTGCCAACAGACCAAAGGATTATTTCAGTTTTTAGTCTGAACCAACTATTACATATATATGAAAGTCATAATGTCAGGGGGAGCACGTGCCCCTCCTGGCCCCAACGTGGATCCGGGATCCGCCCCTGACTGCTCTGATACCATAAAAATGTACATAGTATAATAAAATCTCCTCAATATTATTGGAAGCTCTAAGGTTGTATTTATACAATGTTTAAGAAGAATTAAAAGTAGGATTAAATAACCTAACTGTACTAATACAAGAGTAAACAGAAATAACAACTAATAGCAGCTAAACAATATACATCATTAAATTATAGTTTCAAAAAAAAAGTGTTTTTTTTTGTAGTTCAACAACATTTAGGGGTGAGGAGATTCGAACCTCTGACTTCTTAGTCGATGGTACATGTCAATTACTGTTAAGCTAAGCTCACTTTGGCAAAAACTTTTTGTTAATTATGGTATATTTTAATGTTTAAATTATAGAGATTATTGTAAATTTGTAATGTTTTTTTTAATCGTATTGTGACTGGTGACTTGTGAGTAATTTGTAATTATAGTTATTTGGAATGCAAAATAAAAATACAAAGCAATGCATTAATCTTTTTTTTTAAGAAAAAGAATCTATAATATTATGTCTAATGAGACCCTAAACTTTCAATTTTATATCTATTAAGTCTCCGAATTTTAAAAAAAATGTCAAATAGGTCAATGACCAAACATATGCAAATCTAAAATTTAAACATATTAGACACTTTTTAAAGTTCAATGGCCTATCAGATACCAAATAGACTCAAACCTAAAAGTTCAAAGACTAAACTTGTAATTAATTTAATAAATACTTACAATCAAGCCACCCACATTACTGCAAATATGTCTAAAATGAAACTATCAAAATACTTTGGGTGAGTTTATTATCCTTTTAGTTTAGACACATTTTGCCAACATAAGCATAGCTCAACTAGTTAAGGCATTTGTTCTCAACCAAGAGATTTGAATCTCTCACTCTCACATGTTGAACTCAAAAAAAAAAAAAAATTAAGCACATTTTCATAAAATATTTTAATTCTTACTTTTTTTTTTTTTAAATTGCTTTTAATACTACATTTAATAGAATTGTATACCCTATATGAAGAATTGATACCATCAAAAGCAATTTTTGTTAAACCCAACCTGAAGAATTGATACCAAAAAAAAGTAATTTTGACAAGCCACAAATTTTATTTTAGTCCAACCAGATGATAATGAAATATTCGATTTTAAGAAAGATGATGGGTGGGTTATAAAATACTTTAGACCATTGAAGATATGGATGATTGTCTTGAAGTGTTTTTTTTTTTTTTTTTTTTTTTTGCTGCCTAATTCAGCTAAGTCAAGTTTTGCACTGAATAAACCAGCATCTAAATTCGTAGTTAAAAAAGGGATTTTTAGTTACAACATGAAACCTGTTCCTAATTAAAACGAGTGGCATTCGATGGAAAGTTTTTAAGACTACTTTTATAGAATACTTTACGCCTGCAGATTAAAAGCCTCGGCCATGCACTGCCGCAATCGCACAGCTCCACTGGCACTGTCCCATGTGTCTTGGGCATGCTTGTCCAAGGTGATATTTGTCTATGACCGCATGTCCAAACTATCTTCAACCACCCTATGTCAACACCATGTAATTAGTTTTGTTACTTGCTTTCGTTTGCATGTCATTTTGTAACTGTATGACTCCTCGACTTTTTTATGTTTATGTTTGTCATAATGTAAAATCCTAGAATGTACTAAGGGGTATGACTAGTTGTCCATCCTTCTTACCCAGAGTTATATATTATTTAAGTCGTTGTTGTCCCTTACTTGCTTACTAGTGTATAACAATCTTTTTCACAAATGTTTTCAAATGTTTTCCCGCTCACGTTTTATAAAACCATTTTCTCTCGAAATGTGAGGGGAGACTAGACCCTATGCTAAAGTTGTCCGCGATTTCTGTTTTGTACGGCTGACTTGCTCGCCGGGTTAGAGCAAGTGTCGCACAATCGTTTATCTCGTCCCGAAAGTGCACGATTGTGACAAGTGGTATCAGAGCCTAGTTGGCTCCTCGGATTTGAGAAGTAGCGATCATGTCGGCGACAAAATCAATGGGCAAGTTGCAGGTCGACCGACTAGTTGAAATTGAAAAGCAGTTGCTATACATGAGGGAAACACCTAACACAGTACCATTCCTCGAGGATAAAATGAAGGAGATCACGGGAAAAATGGGTGAGATTACAACCCTGAATGCTCGAGTTGATGGGCTACCTATACAAGAATTGACGCTGAAGGTTGAGACCTGGAAGATAAAGTTGCACAACCGAGTAGCTTTGAACGTGGGGATAGTTCCACGGGCTCTGTCGCACAAATGGAGGAACGTGTCGAAGAGCTAGATAATTCACAAAAGACCATGTTGAAGTTGGTCAATGAACTCACAAAAGACGTGAGAATGGTTGTAGAAGCCATCAGGGCTGAGATGGCTGAACTGAGTGCTCGAGTGAATTTGACCATATAGACAATAGAGAACTAGACCCCTGGTCAAGTACACATGGGGTTCAATAAACTGAAGATCCCGAAACCTAAAGCATTCAAAGGGAACTGTGATGCTAAAGAGCTTTGAGAATTTCATTTTTGATGTTGAACAGTACTTCACAGCTATAGGTACGACCTCAAAGGAGATGAAAGTTACCTTTGTTGGGTTTTATGTCTTAAAACTCGTGGTTTTGTAAACTGAATGTATATTCTATTTTGCAATAAAGTTGTTATTGAGGTTTATACCGTAAAGTTGTTATTGAATAAAGTGAATTGTGTATTCCATAACCCAAATCCAATGAACTAAGAACCCTTGACTATAAGATGTATACTTGAACTTTATGTATGACATCAAAATGGATCAAGTTCAAGTAATAGCCATAACGGTCTATAGTATAGGGATAGGGCTGGGTACCTTATCCTGGGGACACTATGGACGCGGCCCACTTTGTATAGTACTAACGATGTGATCTTGAATCGTTCATGTGGAGACATGAAAGTGGGGGCGTCCTATGCAATGAGTTTGCATAAGACTAGACCGCGAAATAGTCACTTAGACTTTTTAACTCCGTTTACTGTTTTAACTGACTATTTTCATACGATGACCTAGGTAACTCGATCTTAATCCTGAGTGTGCTATGAACTCCTGTTTATTCGGGATTATCCTTAGATTTGCATGGGTGAGAGTGGCCCGAGATCGCCGACTCAATAAGCCTCCCATTTTGGGGATAAGACCGGGTAGATAGTTGGGAACATAGTCATGCGAGATGGAATTCACTCCTACCCGTTTTAGGGTTTAGTAGAGAGGTTGTTCCCTTAAGTGCTGACTCCGGGTCTTGAACAATGGGCCCACCCTCTCATTGGCCCGAGAGGGATTCGGTTTGTTGGTCTGACCACAAACCAATTGTTCATTAGAGGATCAGTGGGACTTAAGGAACAAGAAGTAATTACAGGGGTAAAACGGTTTATTTGACCCAGCTGTAATTACGAACAACTTGTGAATGATCAACTTACTAATCATGGTTATATCGAGTGGACATAAATATATCTACAGTGAGGAGAGTGCAGCCACTGAATTTTAGTGGAGTGTCCCGGTGGTTAACGAATGTTGATTAGCTAGGCTAAAGAGTTTGGCCGGTTAATCTCCTATCGTTGGAGCTCATGATCTGTAGGTCCATTAGGTTCCCCTTACTAGTTCGCAATAAGCCTTGTAACAATTTGAGAGAAAAGAATTTGAATTGTTCAAATTCAATTTTGGGAGAAAACGTTAATTATATGCAATATACTTAACGTTTCATACCTTATAAATTAAACTATGATAAAGAAGAGGTGGACATATTTAAATTTGATTTAAATATTGGTTCGGTTTAAAACATGAATAGGGATTCATGCTCGAACGATCGATTTGAGAAATCGGGATTGGTCCAATTATTTAATTTGATATTTGATATTAAATTAAATAATTATTTAAAATTAATTAAAATTTTTAATTAATTAAAAATTAATTTTAATTTAAAATTAATTTTATATTAATTTTGAATTAAAATTAAAAGGAAATTCAAATTCTTTTAGGAATTTTATTGGACCAAATTCTTTTGTTGATGAATAACCTCTTTGTTTTTTCAAATTCATCAAAATTGGCCACCTCCTACTTGAATTATCCTCATCATCTATGTGTTGTCAAGTTTAGCAAGCTTGATGAAGCTTGTTAATAGCTTTAATTAGCAAAGAAACATCATGGGTAAGTAGATTTTGGAGAAAATTCTCTAGTTCTCGGTTTTAGACCTTTACCCATTTTTCTTCCAAATTCTCTCAATTAAGGATCCCACAATCCGTTCCAAGGCCTGAGGATAGTAGGGAAGACTCTAGAGGAGGTCCACAACCAATTTGTGTTCAAATAAAGCCCTCAGATTGCTTCAATTTTGAGCTTCAAAGGTAGTGTTCTTCCTTATCTGTTTTTCCAGTTTTGAGCATGTTTTTTATTTGATAAAATTGATCAAATTAAAGTGCTTAAGATCCAAAATTGCTTCCGCTTTCTTAATATGTACTCTTTCAACCTTAGCCTCTATGCACCTCACAGATGATGCAAAGTTGTGGTGGTGCTCGAAAGTTAATGACATTCAGAGTGGTCTGTGCACCATTGAATCATGGGAAGACCTCAAGAAAGAGTTGAGGGCTCAGTTCTTCCCCGAAAGTGTTGAATTCATAGCAAGGCGGAACCTACGTGAATTGAGGCACACCAGAGGCATAAAGGATTATGTCAAATAATTCTCAGCGGTGATGTTGTATATCCGAGATATGTCCGAGAAGGATAAGGTATTCTGTTTCATCGAAGGATTACAACCATGGGCTAGAACAAAATTATACGAACAAAGGGTTCAAGATCTTGCCTCCACTTTAGCTGCAGCAGAGAGACTCTTAGACTATGGTGGCGAGTCAAGTTCCCAGAAGAAATATATACCACCTCACAATGCAGGGAACAAATCTTTCAGGTCTATGGGTCAGCAAAATGAGGGTACAAACAGACCACAGGGAGGGACGGATAGGCTGAATTGGGGAGCAGACAGAAACCCCCAGAATACGAATGCGGGTCCACCTCGAGGACCTATCCACAAGGGCCTCTACAATGCCTTTTATGTAAGGATGCCCACAAATTATTCTACTGTCCACACCGAGCCACCCTCACTGCCCTTCAAGGCTCAATTCAAAGCAATAAAACGAGTGGCATTCGATGGAAAGTTTTTAAGACTACTTTTATAGAATACTTTACGCCTGCAGTTTAAAAGCCTCGGCCATGCACTGCCGCAATCGCACAGCCCCACTGGCACTGTCCCATGTGTCTTGGGCATGCTTGTCCAAGGTGATGTTTGCCTATGGCCACATGTCCAAACCATCCTCAACCACCATATGTCAACACCATGTAATTAGTTTTGTTACTTACTTTCGTTTGCATGTCATTTGTAATTGTATGACTCCTCGACTTTTTCATGTTTATGCTTGTCATAATGTAAAATCCTAAAATGTACTATAGAAGGGTATGACTAGTTGTTCATCCTTCCTACCTGGAGTTATATGTTATTTAAGTCGTTGTCCCTTACTTGCTTACTAGTGTATAACAATCTTTTTCACAAATGTTTTCAAATGCTTTCCCCCTCATGTTTTATAAAATCATTTTCTCTCGAAATGAGAGGGGAGGCTAGACCCTACGCTGAAGTTGTTCGCAATTTTTGTTTTTCATACGACTGACTTGCTCGCCAGGTTAGTGCGCAAGTCGAACAATCCCCAAAAACCTTGTCACCTAGACGACAGTCAATCAGAATTATTGTTGCCATGTATGGAATTAGTCTCTATTCGAGTTTCGTTTCGATTTGGCATGGCAGATTGAGACGAAATTAATAAATGGGAAAATTTGAGGATGGTGGGTGGGGGTTGAGGAGCGTATTACAAGGTGTTATTGAATGTGGTCAACCATGCATGTCTGGTTTCCTCAATTTTTTAATGTGTAATTAGGGAAATTTTCAGAGTAATTTAGACTTTTTATACATATTATCTTTTCATTTTGAAAATTTAGAGAAAAGGGGGCAAATTAGTAAAAACCACGATAGTTCCCACATATTGAAGAATTATTTATGTAAATTGAACATGTACTATAAGAGTATTAGAAAACTTCAATTCATAAAGGTTTGCTTGGCATCTTTTTTCCAAAATAGTCATTTTAAGCCCTTTTTTATAACTATTTAATTTTTATTTTTAGTTTTTAAAAATTAAGTCTATAAATACTACTTTTACCTATGAATTTCCTTAATTTGTTATCTACTTTTTACATATGTTTTCAAAAACCAACTCAAATTTTAAAAATTAAAAATAATTTTCAAAAACTTATTTTTATTTTTTAAGTTTAGTTAAGAATTCCAATGTTTTCTTAAGAAAGATGAAACTCATTGTACATAAAACTCATTGTACATAAATGATGAGAAAACAAGCATACTTTTTAAAAACAAAAAAATCAAAATCAAATATTTATCATTCGAGGCCTTAAAATTCAAATTTTATCATCATAAATCATCTTTGATATTTCAAGTCTTACTAATTTAAATAAATAAACTATTTTTTCTTTTTATTTGTGTGACAGAACGGATTTTTATTAAAGAAATAAAAAGTAGTTTGGTATATGAATTTTAGATTCAACTTGAAAATAAGAAACTATAAAACTAAATTGAAACTTTTCAAAATTATAAGAACCCAACTAAAAATAAGCTTAAATGAGAATTCAACCTAAATAATTTAAAAAGATATTTGGAAAAAAATGATATTTTTATTTCTATCGTGATAATAAAGTGGTAAACTAAGTGATCATCAGCTCATAATTTTCGAATTGCCGATTAGTAAACTAAACCACCTTCATAATGATATCAAACAGTGAAGAATTCAGTAGAAATTCAAAATTAAGCTTTAGTTGAATGCTACCATGAATCAAAGCTCTGAGACGCATTCACAACTCTGCAAATATAAGTCCTCCAAACACACAAAGGTTGCCCACCGCATAGAAAGATTTTGAAGTAATTTAGGCAACAAAATTTCACCTGCCTTTCTGAGATGGGTGTGCAGCATTTGTCCAAACCTTTTTCAGTCCAACTTTTCAAAGTGAATGACAATTGATTCTACAATTAAACGAAGACATTAGCAGCAATAAACAATATTATCCTCAATCACAGCCTCAGCTTCAAATATGTTTAAGTATTTACCTTTTTCAAAACAAGAAGCTTCTTTTATATCCACCATTTCAAAAAGTCATCTTCTCTCATCTTCCTGTTTAAGTACAGATACATATGTTCTCGAGGGGGAATAAACCAATTAACTATGCAGTTAGATGCGGATATATCGAACTTCCTATCTATTGCTGCCGTTCATATATTTGCATATAAGCCTCAGAGAGAGCAACCATTTGAGGAAGTGTTTCTGAGACATGAAGATCCTGCATCTCGTACCTGTAATGTCGACATTGGATTGAAATGAATCAAACAAATTCTAGATCCTTGGGTGGGTACCATTTACAAAACGGGAAAGAAGATTACCATAATTCTTCCGACTTCCTCTGTACAAATACCCTGTAGTACCCTTCGTCCGGTTTGCCATCATGAACAATATTTGCAATCAAATCGTACTTTGAACACAATTTTTCATTCTCTTTAGGTGTTGGCAAGGGGATGTAATCCTTCAATTCTAGATTCTTGACGGGAAAGTTCACTGAGATCAAAGTGTTTATTATTAGATTAAGATGGCACATTAAGATGGCTTCATTCTGCAGTAATCTTTTAACAAATAAAATGCAATCGAATAACTACCTAATGTGGGATTTTTCTCCACAAAAAAGTTGTTCTTTGTAAATCGTCGCATATGAAGAATTAAATATTGAGGCAATCGAGTGACACGGTAGCGCATTCTTGCTATACGTGGACGGACAACTTCTGTGATAGTTTCACCATCAAATTTTTTCATAATGTTGAAGAGTGGAACCTAGAAAATAAAAATACAAACAAACATTCAGAAATTAGATCACCTTGGATATACTACGAAGTTACATAATTACTTCTTATTGACAACAAGTTATTACCTCTAAGATAAGGAATCTTTCTCATGGAAATTAGAAAGCTGTCTAATTACATAATCTTTTTTAGAAAAGAAAAAATTTACAACACTTGAAGGTTTGAAGATGAGAAGAAGCTTGAAAATGACGCCTTCGAGACTATAAAAGATGGAAAAACTAAATGGAAAGCAAGCTTAAACTTCTTAAGGGAAAACTTCAAGAGTTTCCAAAGACTCCTTCGAGAATATAAAAGAAGGAAAATTTTACACCTTATCCTTGATAGATCAACTTGACTCTCTAGAAGAAACTCAGCAGCGGCTAAATGAGGCTCAAAGAATTGAAAGAAAAACCTTGAAGGCTACTCAGATCTAGTCATCAAGGAACAGAGATTATGGCTTCAGAAAAGTAAACTGAGGTGGCTGAAAGGAGATATGAACACCAATTTTCTTCAGCGTTGGGCTTCACACAAATGGAAAAAACATCATCAAGAGCATCGTTGACAAGAAAGGGGGTGTCGAGGTATGACGGACCCTTTGAAGTGATCAAAAGAGTGGGCACTTCATTTGAAATTCCCAGACAGATTGAAGATCCACCCGACATTTCATGTAAGTTTCCTAAAGCCTTTTTCACAGAATTTGCTTGACGGTAATCGAAAACAAGCAAAGAGAGCTCCAATCTGATCCAAAAGCAGTTTGAGAGAAGAATGTAAAAGTTGGGAAATCCTCCCCTTTGCCAATTGTGTTGAGTTTTGTTGGTATATTGCGTTCTTCCTAAATATTGTCCCTAGTTTCTAGGAATGGTGAAGACTAACTAAGAGGAGCACTCTGAGGCTGCACAGAGCGTAAAATTTTTTAGTGAGTTTTGACCCTGTGACTGTAGGTATTACAGCGTGGTTTTTACCTTGAAGAAGATAAACGATCATTGAAAAGTAGGGGTGAGCAAGGAAGACCAAAAAACCGAGCCGACCGATGAAAACCGACCAAACCGACTTCAGTTAGTCAATTTAATGTATGTATCGGTCGGGGAAGATTTTACACATAGCAAAACTGACCATTCAGTCGGTCAACGAGTCCAAAAAGACTCAAACCCACCGAACCAACCGAAATATTAAAAAAAAAAATCTTGAAAACCAGCCATGGTTTTCCTTTTAGGTCATGATCACCTAAACATAGGTAATCATTACCTATTTTAAAATATATATATATTCATGATCACCTTCCCTCTCTCTCCCTTTCTCAATAATCACCTTCACCCTCTCTTTCTTTCTTCTCTTCTAATTATTTTCTTTCTTATCTTCTCTTTTTCTTTATCTCTTCGTTTTCCTTTTCTTTTTCTTCTCTTCTCCACGTTTTTTTTCTCTTCCCCTTTTTCTTCTTTTTTTTCTATCTTTCTCATGTCTTCTCTTCTTCCTTTCTTTCTTTTTCGTGATCTTTTTTCTTCTCATGCTCCATTTTTCTTCTTTTCTTCTCCTTTCTTCTTTCTTCTCTTCTTCCTTTCTTTCTTTCTCAACTTTTTTTCGTTCAGTTTGTCATATGCACGAAATCGACCAAAACCGGCTGACCAATGGTGTAAGTCGGCCAGTCGGCATAACAAAGCTCACTGAAACCGATTAGAACCGACCGACGAAAATCTAAATGTCGGTAGTCGGCATCGGTTTGGGCTCAAAACCGACCTCGCCTGACCGATGCCCACCCCTATTGAAAAGGCAGGTTTCATACTTGAAAAGCCATTATCATGGGCTCACCATTCCCAAGTTATTTGCTTGGTTCTCGTTTCGTGAAGATTATACTTTGTGGGAAATTAATTTGTTCCTTTTATCTTGTACAGATAGACGAATCATTGGAAGCAATCATTGCACAACTCAAACGTGAGATGTGGCTATCAAACGATCACTTGGTGAGCATGTTATATGACCATGCAAGTGCATTAAGGAATAAGAGGATCAAGTACCCTGTTTTATTGCCGAGAACCATCACCAAGGGATAAGAGGTTGGAAGTGGCTATTGACCGCTACTCCAACGGAATGGCACATTCATTCAACATTAGAGATGTCCACGGGGCAGGGCGGGTTGGGGAATGGCTTCCCCATCCCCGTCCCTGTCCCCGCCGCCATTCCATTCCCCTTCCCTACTAAATTCCGCATTTAATTTTGCGAGTAACGAGGCGAGGAATCCCTGCGGGGAATTCACGAGGATCGGGTTCCCACAGGGAATAATCCCCGTTTATTATTTTCATTTTTAAAAATTTGATCAAATAAAATCTATTTTTTTAATTTTTATTTAAATTGTTAATTCTTAATAAGATATTTCTATTTAAGAGAAATTTTTGATTTCCTTAGAAAAACAAAATAATATTGAATAAAAGTTTGGATTTATGGTTTATTATATATATACAAATATATATATTAAAAAAAAGAAGAAATCAGGGCGGGGTTGGGCATTGGGAATGTATTCCCCATTTAGCTAACGGGGAAAAAATATTCCCCACTCCCTCCCCCATTCCCCGCCTAAACGGGAATTCCCCGCCCCATTAGAGGCGGGTCCCTGCGGGGGAAAAGGGACATCTCGATTCAGCATGGTTGCTGAAACCATGATGAAACTTAATGAGCACATAACTCATCAAGATAAATGATTAAGAGGATGAGGAAGAGGAATACCCTAAGGAGAGCCAAGGGTCGTGTCCGGCTAGTAGAACTGGGTGTTGGTTGTATGATCTCTTCCACACAGTAGAGACCTATTAGGGTAGGACGACACCAATAGCAGCTACGGGAGAAGTAAGCAATTCATTCTACCCCTGGTGAAATTGGCTTGGGATGGGGAGGGTAGAAGGGACATGTGATCAGGGTAGGATCCCGCCTACCAAGAATGGGGAGAGTAGGTGAAACTTTCCCAAGTTCAAGTTGGGGAATTTTTTATTTCAATAGGCTCTGATCTTTACTAAAATTTGCAAATGATCTTGTAAAGTTTGAATTATGGTATTTATTTTTACTCTATGTTTAGAGATTAGCATATCGTCATGACACTAGGTGTTAGGCAGAAACACTAAGCCCCAAGACTCTGTGAGAGTACTAATAGGGATATCTTAGGAATAGTAGTAAGGACATAAGTGGTAATTAGCTAGAGGAAGTTTGGTTATAAATAGAGGGAGTGGGATGGGAGCAAGGGGGGAGAATTTCTTGGTGAGACAATTAAGGCTTGAGAGAGATCTCACGAGGGGAGGGTCCAATTACCTCGAAAGACTTGGTTTATCTTGTAGTTCTTTTACCTTTTTATATTGCAATATATTGTGGTTCGGTATTCTTGTTAGGGGTATCCTAACATACTCATTCAAGAAGCTACATAGAGGTTAGCCTCGACGAGGATGCCGAGAGGCTTAATTAGGGTAGATTTGTTATGAGTGTCTTTTCAAAATACGCGGCTGGCAAGGCTAGGCGTGAGCAACACATGGATGGGAAGCAGGTATTGGTGAAGGCCATACCTTAGACATTGATGTGTAGTCAGGAGCCCACGGCCATGAGAGGGCATGGTCAACGTGGCAACAGCCATGGTTGGCAAGCAAGCACACATAGTGGAACAATCAAACACGGGCGAGGCATAGGCAGATGCGCCCATACCATAGGAACATACGCTTGTGGACAACAGCAGCAATGGCCTGCACGCGCCCAAATGGACTCAACATGCGCAGTAGACATGCACGCAAAGTTGCACAGGCACGTGCACGCTGGGGACAAGCGTAGATAACCACTCGTCATTTTTCCACAACATTTAGATGTTGAATAGTCTAAAATTGTTAGGGGCTATGCAAGACTCTAAAGGGAGCACTTAGAGTGGAGAAGTAATCTTACTCCTCATGTCAAGTGACCCAAGATGTGGAGAAAGAGGGAGAATAAGACAATTTGTAAGTGGACTCCTAAAAATAGTAAAGCCAAATGTGAGTAGTAACTTGAGGCTGAAGAATAGGGAGAATGAAGAGTAGGTTTGCTTCCAAATATCTCTTAACCACCCTAAGAGTGAGGGAATCCAACTTGTGGAAGGCATCCCATTCACTTACACAACTCTTGTGTAGTGTAATCTTACTCCTCAAGTAATCTTACTCCTCAAGTCAGGTGACCCAAGACGTGGAGAAAGAGGGAGAATAAGACAATTTGTAAGTGGACTCCTAAAAATAGTAAAGTCAAATGTGAGTTGTAACTTGAGGTTGAAGAATAGGGAGAATGAAGAGTAGGTTTGCTTCCAAATATCTCTTAACCACCCTAAGAGTGAGGGAATCCAACTTGTGGAAGGCATTCACTTACACAACTCGTGTAGTAAGCTTTGAGAGAAAAAGGTAAAAGTTGGAGAATCCTCACTTTTGCCAATTGTGCTAAGTTTTGTTGGTGTGTTGCATCCTTCCTAAATATTGTCCCTAGTTCCTGGAAAGGGTGAAGGCTGACTAAGAGGAGCAGGCCGCACGGAGCAAAATATTCTAGAGTGAGTTTTGACCTTGTGACAATTGGTATCAAAGAAAAGTATTGTACCTGTCAATAGTACCATCCAATTTTTTCTTTTAACTTATAAATCCATTTACAAGTAACTAACTCATTTACAAGTCCCTAGTTCTCCAAGTTGTCTCGAGCTAAGTCCATTGTTTCATTCTCTAGGCGTGCACACACGTGTAAAGACACAAAGGCGCACGCACACTGTAGGCATGCAGCGCACATGCAACATGCGGGTAGCACGCCTCCCTCCGCAACGCCTGCTACACGTGCAATGTCTGTCTCAATGTGCGCCCACCAACGCCTATCCACCAACATGAGACACAAGGCACATGCAGCATGTGGGCAATGCCTACTACGCATGCGATGTCTGTCTCAGCGCCCGCCCACCTACACCTGTCCACCAACATGAGTGTGCCACTCGGCTCACTCGACCTTGGCCCTTCTAGCCAAGTCATGTGCCTCGAGACTAGGATCGTAACAAATTGTCACAAGGACAAAACTTGCTATAGAAGTTTTTGGTCTGTGCAACCTAAGAGTGCTCCTCTTAGACAGCTTTCACCCTTCCCAAGAACTAGAAACAATATTTAGGAACACCAACAAACCTCAAAACAATAGGCAAAGGGAGGATTCCCCAACTTTTACCTTTTTCTCTCAAAGTTTGCTACACAAGAGTTGTGTGAGTGAATTGGATGCTTGCTGCAAGTTGGAGGCTCTCCTTTTTATAGTACAAGAGGTTTCTCAACCATTCCCCCCCCCCCCCCCCCACCCTTAGGGTGGTTGAGAGATATTTGGATCCACTATCCTATATTTTAACATTAGCAAACCCACTACCCACTCGCCCTATTCTTTAGTCTCAAGTCACTATCCACGTTTGACTTTACTATTTTTAGGAGCCCACTTACAAATTGTCCTATTCTCCCTCCTTAAAAGTCTCTATGTCTTGGGTCACTTGACTTGAGCAGTAAGGCTACTTCTTTTCCACTCTAAGCGCTCTCTTTAGAGTTCTACATAGTCCCCCAACACACATAAACAATTCAACATTCAAATGTTGTGAAGAAATGACGAGCAGTCGACCACGTCTGTCCCTAGCACATGTTGTCTGCACACTCTGCACGCAACTCACACTGTTTGTGCGCACATTGCATGCTGCCCACGTGCACGTGCTCAGCCTGCCTGAGCACACCTGTGCATGTGTTGAGTCTATCTGGGAACGCGTCACTACTGTTGTCAGTCCACAAGCGCCCGTTCCTTTGGTAGGGGCGCACCCACCTATGCCCACTTGTGTTCAACTGTCATGCTCTGTGTGCCTACTTGTTGTGCAAAACATGCCTTCTCATGGTCATGGGCTATTGACTGCACATCAACACCTAAGGTATGTCTTTCGACCAAACTTTCTTCCCATCCATGTGTAGCTCACACCTAGCCTTGCCCAGCCGCATATTTCAAAAACACCCTCGTAACGAACCTCCCCCACTTAAACCACTCCACTATCATTGGGAGGTCTGAGCATTGGCAACTTCAGAGGAAAAAAAAAAAAGGAATACTGCCCTTTTAACGAAATGGATTTGGAAATACACTGAAAATGATGCAGCCCTTTGGAAGTTGATTGTCAGGAGCAAATATGGTCAAAAGGACAGCAATTGGTTCCTAAATGATCAAATTTGCAAGGAAAATACAACCCTAGACTAGAAGTTTCTTTGAAAATAACATCAGCTACAAACCGGGAAATGGAAGGAAAAATAGATTTTAGGAAGAGAGATGGATCAGCTCGAATCCTTTGAGCACCATGTTCCCTTCCCTTTACACAGTAGCAAATTCTAGATCTGTTGTCATAATGATTGCTGCTCGGAAGAAAACAAAACCTAGAGTCTTCATTTTAGAAGAGACGTTATAGAAAGAAAGATTAAAGAATGGCAAAGGCTCACATCGATCATTGAAGGCATACATCCAAACGATTCTATAGACTCTATAGTTTGAAAACAAGATACATCTGGTATGTTCTGAGTTAAATCAGCCACCAAGATTCTCCAAACAGGGGATTCTCATCTAGACCCCCACTTCGCAAAGTTGATATGGAGAGAAACCAGCCCCAAGAAAGTCAAGTTCTTTGTATGGTCTAGGGCACATTACAGTTTAAACACCAAATTTTTATAAGAAACTGAACTTTCATTGAGAAAAAATGAAAGAATACAAGGGCATACAAAAAGAGAGACCACAAAAGAGGGAGGCCAGCTACAAGGGTCTCCAATCAAGCAAAAGACCTAAAGGATACTTACAAAACGGATTCGCTGCTGAAGCCCAAAGAGAAGCATAGCATCTAGCAAGGGACCAAAAGTCATATGGAGACCACTCAAGCCCTCGAAAGATTCTATTGTTTCTCTAGCCCCAAAGCCCCCACAAGATAGCAAACACCCCAGCTTGCCACAAAAACTTTCCTTTCTTACGAAAGGGAGGATGAAGAAAGAACTCCTCGATCATCTCTCTACAATCCCTCGACCTAGCTAGAGCAAGACCGAACTTTGCAAAGAACCGATTCCAAATAACATAAGCCACATTGCAACTCCAGAGAACATGATGGAGATCCACAGCCACCCTCCTGCAAAGAATGCAACACCAAGGCCCCACCAAAGATGGCACCTTCCTCAACACCCTATCTAAGGTATTAACTCTTCCGTGAAGAACCTACCAAACAAAAAACTTAACTTCTTTGGAATTTTTACCTTCCACAACGAGGCCAAGATAGAATCCCTCCAGCAACCACCTTTTCCTCCATTGTTCGTTCACTTACAAAGATTGGACTTTTATCCTGAACTGCTTAGACAGTGGCTTAGTGTCACTCTAAAAACATTGAAGAGGACCTAACAGAGGCTATCTCTGGGGTATGGCTCAAAGGAAGAGGCAGAGTGATGTAGGTATATGCAGTAAGATCGATCTTAGTTCTCTTTTTTGGCAAATCTGGAAGGAAAGAAACTTTAGAACTTTTTCAGATAAGTACAGTTCTTTTAATATTTTTTGGGATCGTTAACAACACACGTCTTCAAAATGGAATGCCATTGACAGCTCCTTTTGTAATACTCCTCTTTTGTTGATCAACTTCTTTTGTTAATATATATTTTCCTTGATGTTTCTCATTAAAAATAAATAATAATTATAATTAAAAAAGAAAGAAAAGAAAAGGAAGAAGAAGCTTGAAAATCAATAATATCTTACATTATTAAGGGAAAAGAAAAAAGAAGAAAAAAGAAAAGGAGACCTCTCTTATTTTCAAAAAACCACTAGCCTTTTGTTGTCTCAATCTCCTAACTAACAGCAACCATTGAAACAAACAACAATTTTACAGTGCTCTAGCAACCATTGCTCCCAAACAGAAACATTAAAAGGTCTTTGATTCTTCAGCCCAACCCAACTCAAATCCCTAATCATTTTTACCAAACAGCAGAAAGTCCAAGCACAATAAACAAACAAATTAGCGATGTCTTCCTCAGGTTCTTTCCATGTTCTCTTCTAAAGCCTCGCTATCTTGTTTCAGGTCAATGTTTGTAAATGTCCCAAAATAAATATTCAATATTGAATTGAGCACTAAATGAAAATTTCCAAAAGACAATGAGAAGTAATGGTTGTATGAGTATCCTACTGCGCTGAAGAACACCAGCAACATAATTACACCTACCTGTGGTATTATATTTTTCTCCATGACATCTTTGAAAAGAGGTGGTGGTGGCAAATCCAATCCAAGCATTAAGAATGGCATTCTAGATGTTTCCATTATGACACTGCTGCCTTCACTTCCAGCATCCTGACCGCCCCCATTTTCTTTCTTCTCAGTGAGAGCTTTCGAGTGAATCTCTTTCACAACCTCCAATTCCCCCTATCAAAATAATAATAATAAGACTAAATATGTTTCATTTTTACTAGTACCAATAGAACACAATTCACAACATTACTCTAGGAAATTGAAGAGAACCTGGAAACATTCGTAGATTATACTGCTACTTTTCTTTGAAATTCGCAGTTCTGAATGAAGTGTATTAAGAAACCATGACATAAATTCAACAGGATCTGACTGTGCACCTATTCGGAAACGTTTTTTACTAGCCTTCATAACAGCTTGCAGGAATTCATGCGGGCTTACCTATAAATTCTTAAGGATTCATAATCCATGAATTCAAAAAGTAGAAATCCAACCACAATCGGGAAGAATAATGTCAATGACAGTACAGTCAAACCTGTCCTTTAAAGTTTCTTGCATGCCAAATCTTACGTGTGAGTTCACCAAACCGATGGACAAGTGGAGATCTGCAGTGCTGATAGTTCTCAGGTATTAGGAAGAAGTTCCTGAGTGGTGTAACCCTCATTAAGGACTGAATTGTCACATTTACAAAGTCGGTTTCCTTAATGTTGTTAAGTCCCACCTGGTTTAACAAAACCCAAATTTAGGCCTTGTTGCCAATCTAACAGATAAGATAACCCAAATAAAATGAAAATAATATTACCATTCCAGGAAGGTAATCAGAACCATCAAGTGCCCTAGACCATTGCTTGTTCTTGTCAAGCTGCTCTACCTGCTCTTTGGCAAACCTGCAAGCAGAGCCAAAGGATCACTAAAGCACATTTGATTAAATACAGTATGATATCTATCCATAGTGCTATAATTAATTATATTCTTATTATTACTTTAGTATTTTATGTTCCATATTCTGCTCAAGTTTGAAGATATTTTTTAATAACTAGTCTCATTTAAGTCTAATAAGTATCTTACATTAGTAGGAATTATTCTTTTTTAAATACAATCAACTTATTGTCAGGATACCACCTAACAGGAATTAAGAACTAAAATATATTGAAATGTAATGGATCAAGAACTACAAGATAAACCAAGTATAAGGCACTTGGAACCTCCCCTCTCTTGAGTATGCTAACTCAAGCCCTAAATCACTCAATAATTGCCTGTCTTCCCTCAATTCCGCTGCCTCTATTTATAACCAAATACACTAACTCCCTAACTAATTACCCTTATGCCCTTACTAATACTATACTATTCCTACCAATAAACCGCCTATTAGTTCCCTTACACTTTTCTCTAAAACTGAAAAAAAAAATATGACAGTTTTTAAAGAAATATTACCAAGGTGAACTAACAACGTTCTGTAGGGAATTCTACAATTATCCCTTCAATTTGCTTTTAATTTTAATGTTGCTTTTTTCCACTAAAATACACTGGATATGGTTTCAACAGCCATAAGCACTTCTAGATCTCTCATATCTTTCCCAAGAAATTTCCTACCATTGTCCGACATCAATTTGGTATTGGGGATTTCATGATTTGATGACCCATGATGATATTTCACATCCCTATTTTACCAAAGATGATGAGTGCAAACAAAATTTATATAATGGAACTGTCAACGTTTGTGTTGTGGTAGATCCATCAGTTCAAATTTCATTCAAAACAATGGTACCCATCAACTGATCAAAGATAAAATACATTACTTTTTCTGTAAGAGCAAAACAACAAGGTGGAAGGGATCTTCATCCCACGGGGTGGAACTTAGAAGAACAAAGAGCACAAGATGCTCTTGTGAGTTGATAGAAAAACTGAATTTGGTAGATCTTCCCTTCAGTAATGGATACTACACTTGGTCTAATATAAGAGAGTAGGCAATAGAGTCCCTGGTTGATTGCTTCTTAGTAAGTAGAGAATGGATAGATATATTTAAGAATGATTTCAGACCACACCCCATTTTTGTTGGATTCACTGGTATTCTTTAGGGCCAAACACCTTTCAAATCCCAAAACGCTTGGCCCCAAGATCTAGACTCAATTGGTAAGGCCTGGGAGGAGGATAGCTCAGAAAGATGACTAAGTTTTAAGCTCATGAAAAAACTGAAAATTTTGAATGAGAAAATCAAAATATGGAGTAAGGTGGATGTATTTTCTTTCAAAAGAAACTTAATAAGATATGAAATGTACAAAAGATTGGGGAGGAAAGCCTCCACCCAGACAAAGGGAAATAACACTTACAACTAAGCCCTCCAATCAGCACAAAAATCAGAAATAGGATAATGACAAGATAAATTGTCAGCCCTACACCAAGAGGCAATAACAAAAATAATATTATCAGAAAAGTAAAGAGTTTAATATAAATTCATTTCTACGCCAACAAATGATTTCTTTCTATCCAAATGCACAAAATCGTAGCAAGAAAATATGGAGTGGATTTTAGATGGTTTCTAACTCTTACAATGGCAATAACAGGGCTCCTTGAATTCATAGTGCCAAGTGTAAATAGTAGATTAAGTGCAACTCTACTCTTAGACTAAGTTATGTTGCAATGAAACTAAATTAGATTTTCAAAGGACCAATGACACACGGCCAAATCACTCGCAGTATTTTTTCCCTAGACTAGTTGTTCGCAAATTCCAACCATAACTCTATATTAGATTGCAAGAGAAAAAGGTCTTAAAGATGATAAAGTTCCAAAATGCTTGAGGATGTGCATCCTAGCCAAAGACAGCGCACTAAAGGTGTCAAACATAGAACTCCAGGATTTTCTTATATCTTTTGTTTTTTCTTTTTTTTTCTTTCTTTTTGAGTGCTGTGTTGGCACTACTACAAATTTTCCTTCAACATTGCAGACGTAATAATCGTACCATGCTCTAATAGTATGCAAACCAAATAATGAATCAAGTATAAGCAAACCTTGGATTCAGGACATATCGAATATCATCTAAGGAGGGATCATTAATCTCATATCCATCAGGAAGGCAGTAAACTTTCTCTGTCCGAAGGTTGATATACACGTGGTGTCCTGCTTCAAGACTGTGAGTGTAAGCATGAGACTTCTTCCCCCTCCCTTGATAGTACTTACCACATACCAGGCAGGCATAAACATTCAGATTTGAGAGAGAGACAGAGCAAAACTTCTCAAAATCGAAATCCAAAACCTGAAAAGCATGAGCAGATATGAATTGACAAGAAGTAAAGAAAACTTACTAAATAGTTAGCAGCAGGTAACAAACTCATTGCAGTAACAAATGGCCTTAACCCTAAAGATGCAGAAATGCAGAACGAATATACAAATAAGAAACAAGCAATGCACCTGACGGTTTACAGTATCAAGATAAGGACAATCTTTTCGAACTTCAACATCACGGTTTCGCTTTACATGATTCGCATCATCATCATGATCTTCATCATCTTCCTCATCATCATTGTCATCCCCTTTATCTCCATCATATCTACTTCCATTTTGTTTAAATTTGTAATCTTCTTCTTCATCATCATCGCCATAGTTAAAACCAGGAAGCCGAGGGTTCTCTAAGGCAGGTGGAGAAGAAGAAGGAGAGAACTCCCCAAGTAATTTCTGCCTCTTTAAGTCTGAAGCTAACTCTTCCTCATCTACGCCATTATCGCCTCGTCTCTTTGATCCCATTCTATTGACTCTTTTTTCTCTCTGGTAATATAGCAAATTTATGAACGGCGTGAATGTATATAACTTCAACAAAATAGCTTATAAACTAGGGGTGTACACGAGTTGGGTTAGAGGGATTTTTTGGAACAACCCAAAATTTCGAGTTGGTAGGGTCTACTACCCGAAAGACCCAAAGGGGTTGGCAGGCAACCCAACCCTTACATTTTCGAGTTAGGTTAGGTCGGGCTGCTAGGTTGTTCAATTTTTTTTTCTCTTAACCAACTATCATATTATTCAATAGTTGAAAACTAAATCAAATGAATGCAGATAGTGTTGCAAGTGAACAAGGTATCTCAAATAGAGCAATGCAAATGGCAGTAGAATTAAGTATAAAATGAAGCAGGACCATTCGAAACATTGTTAGTAATTAGTCGGTAGATTTAGGCCAATAAATAAAATTAAAAAAGTAATTCTGTAACGCCCCAAAAAAAGCTAGTTTAGGGAACATTATTAAACTTACAACCAATATGCCCCGAAAATTTTCGCAGCATAACGACATAACTACAAGCTACCCAAACTTTTCCTAGCACCTATTAGACAAGAAAACAAAACTACTATAACCAAATAACCAAACAACTCAACTCCACCCCAGCTGATCAGAACACAATATTCTCAAACCCTCAAACACAAAAATGAGTCAAGCTTCGTATCAAGAACTACCTGATAAAGCACTCAATGACAACACAAAAACGTATAAACCAAACTAAGACCTCTACTCCTTATTCAAGAAAAGAGAACAACTAAACTCATTCACTTTAACACCTTCTAAGAACATGCTATACTTCCAAACAAAACCATCCCATAAAGCAAGTAACCTAAAAGTCTATTCCAAAACCTTCAATATGGAATAGACCACCTATACTAAAGCAAAATCAAGTAACAAAACCAAAGACTAACAAATATGAAATACCCTATCAAGGAAAGACCCGAACAACCACGCAAAGTTCACAACAAACTAAAGCAACTACAAAAGTTTAACTAACTACGCCATAGTCTCTTCCCATCATGCCTCCTCTTCGGCATCACCAAGTTCATAGTAATCCTCATCATCTACAAAATCTTGTGGTGGGTCAGTACATAACGCGTACTAAGTAAGTAGCTCACACCTGATGAGCCACCAAACAGTATACATCTTACAAAGCAAACACCATACCTTCCACATACAAGTTAAACATGCTCAACATTCATGGAAAACAAGTAACAAATATATCATACTCAAGTCAAGGATCATACTCATGTATCTAATTAAGATCAATAACAACAGATTATTTGATTTCATATTTTCCCTGACCAATTTCAATTTTTTTCTCCTCTCTACCATGACCCACCCTTCTCTCTCTCGACAAGCTCCGGCCACCCAACCTCATCGCAAACCATGAACACACCCACACTCCCGATCAACCATGGCGACCAACCCCCCGTTGAAGAAGAGATCCGTAACCATTGAAAAGAAAAGGTATTCCATTGAACTAGATAGTAGGTATCGGGGAAACAGAGTTAAGATCTCCGAGTATAGTAGAGATAGAGCTTTTTTCATAGCTCTCCAGTGGGATCCTTTGAAATGGCTAGTAGTCACCATCCATACTCTACTTTCTGCCCCCTTAAACCAGAAGTTCTTCAAAGAGCAGCGTTTTCCTGAACAGACCATCTGGGTCGAAAAAACAACAAACAAGAAGGGGACAGTCATAGAGGTAGCTCTTCTCCATAGCAATGGAGGGTTGAATAAAATCTTCATTCCAGTCGGTTTTGAGAGAAAAGGATGGGATGCTTTTTATAAGCTCATAGCCAACTACCCCCCTACCCCACCATTAAAGACAAGCATTCAATCAAAACCCCACACCCCATTGATCACAACGACCACCATTAACCATCAATCAAAATCCACCTACCTACCCAAAAATCCTCCCTCGCAGTCCTTATTACACTCTATCCCATCATCGGCCCTCACCAAACCTGTTGCCTCCTACAAAACAGCCCTGATTGCTAAAGACAACCGTACTGTGAACACATCCGACACCGATCTCATACCCGAAGATTTGGAAAGTATTGTGATCATAACTAGGAAGAATTTTCATGATGATTGGTATAAAATTACCCGTTGTCTTCAATCGATTATCAATGGTTTCTGCCATTTAAATCCCTTTCGTGCCGACAAGGCCATTCTTCGTTGTGATCAATCCACATCCACACTTGACCTCGTCATTTCTGCAGATTGGAAACTTTACGGAGCCTTTCATCTTAAAATCGAAAGATGGAGTTTAGAAGCACAAACGAGAAATCCGACAACCCCATCATACGGTGGGTGGATTAAAATATTAAACCTCCCTTTCGATCGTTGGGACTTGGATACTCTGAAATTTGTGGGGGATGCCTGTGGAGGGTTTATTGAAATAGCTCGGAAGACATCTACTCGTATAGACCTCATGGAAGCAAGCATACGAATCAAGGAAAATGCCGTCGGGTTCATCCCCGCCGAAGTGGCCCTTCCTTCGACATCATCGACGCCGATAATTGTCCAGATTGACCCCTTCTCCACCGCCGACCAATTACTGGGTTACAATGAAGCCATACACAGTACCAAAGCTACCACCGTGATAAACCAGACGAAGGCTATGACTACCGGAAGACCATCGGAAAGCAACTGGGGATCGTCCCCTCGAGACAGGTGCCCCCTATCACCTCATCCTTTGATTGACACGGCATTAATTACCTGTCCATCTATCATTTCATCTCAAGCCCCTCCACAGTCCCACTCCACTGGGCCGTTTTGCCCTTCTTCACCCATTAAGCCCAACTTCACATCACACTCAAAAAACCCACCACCCCCATTAAGCCCAAAATTTTCTCCCAAGCCCTCCATCGTTAAAAACCCAACCCCCACTATTAGACCTAAACCTATTACACTCAAGCCCAACATCGCCTTATCTCTCCATCAGCCAAAACCCACACCCTCGGATTTATCCATCCTACCCGACCCATCGCCCGTGGCTGCATCATCTAAAAAGCTAAACATTTCTGTCAACCACCAAACTACCTTCTTTGTCCCTGGCCAAAAATCCACAACCTCTCCCCCGATATTGGACTCCGATGATGATTACGCCTCCAGCCCCCTTCCATTGTCCACTGCCCCACCCTCCCCTTTAGCCACTCAGGTTCTTTCTCCCAAAACTATCGACCTCTCTTGCACAGAGATTGGCACCATTCTTTCAGAGGATATTGCCGAACCTTCCAACTGCGAAATTACGCCAGTTTCTCAGGCTTGCTTTGCTCCCTCACCAGAAGCTGCTCTTCGTAGTTTGGTTCCTTGGCTGGCGGAAAACCGTATGTGTATTATGGCCATTCCGACAGCACACAAGAAGAACAAAACGGCCCAAAACAGAATAAATTGGTACGAGAATTAGCAGGTCTCTGTTCCAGCATCAATTACAACAAGGACTCAACAAAAACCACTATGGAGGGGCATTATGTCTTATGATTATCATCTCCTGGAATGTGAGAGGCATAGGAGATTGGCAAAAGAGAGCGCTCATTAAAACCTATCTCCTTAAATTCAATCCTACGATGGTAATCCTCCAAGAGACAAAATTGGCCATTGTCGATCGTTATATTATAAAGTCTCTTTGGAGTGGTAGAAATATTAGTTGGACTGCTTTGGAAGCATCGGGCTCATCGGGAGGCATTATCATTATGTGGAACGACCCTTCAATAGTTACCTCTGACATCACAAAAGGTTTATACACGCTCTCCCTTTTTCTCACTCTGGCTGATGGTTATCAGTTTTGGCTCACGGGAGTCTATGGCCCCACCCGGTACAGAGAGAGACCGCCTTTTTGGCAGGAGCTTTACGACCTCTCTTGTTTGTGCACAAACCATTGGCTGGTTGCTGGGGATTTCAATGTTACCCGATGGTCCTATGAGAAAACCAATGGCATAGTCACTCGCAGCATGAGGATTTTCAACCATTTTATCAGTGATTCTGAATTAACTGACCTTCCTCTTCTCAATGGGAGATATACATGGACAGATAACCGTTTCCCCCCCACGATGACTCTCATCGACAGATTTCTGGCTTCGGAAGGGGTTATCGCTAAGTTCGCTAATGCAGAGGTCAGGAAACTTGATCGGCCAACATCCGACCACTTCCCCCTCATTCTCTCAATGGGCTGTTTTAAATGGGGTCCGTATCCTTTCAGATTTGAAAATATGTGGTTACAGCATCGTACTTTCTTACCTATGATTGAATATTGGTGGAAAAATACTCCTTTGAGAAGATGGCCGGGTCATGGATTTATCATGAAGCTAAAAGAATTGAAAGAGAGGCTTCGAACCTGGAACAAGGAAATTTTTCGTTGTATAGGGACAAAGAGAAACCAACTTTTGACTGAAATTGCTATCATTGATACCATGGAAGAATCCGACTTCATTACCTCAGTACAGCACACGCATCGCAAATTAATGAAGGCTGAAATCTTATCCTTGGCAGCTTATGAGGAACAAAGATGGAACCAAAAATGCAAGAAACAGTGGATTAAAGAGGGAGATTCCAATTCTAGCTTCTTTCATCGTATTATGGCCACGAAGAAGAGGAAGAATACTATCATGGAAATCCTATCGATAAATGGTAGTAGCCTACTTAGCGAAGATGAGATTGTCTCGGAATTCATCGATTTTTACAAAGCTTTGTACACGGAAAAAGATGGACAGGCAACATTCCCACAGGATATCGATTGGAGTCCTATCCAAAATCACTTAGCCACCGATTTAGAAGGGACTTTTACAGAGACTGAAGTATGGAATGCGATCCAGCTATTGGGAACAGAAAAATCACCGGGCCCTGACGGTTACACTTCAGAATTCTTCAAAAAATGTTGGAACATTCTCAAAGATGATATTATGAGGGTGTTCCAAGATTTTTTCCAGAACGGTATCATAAATGCTAGTCTCAACGAGACGTATATTTGTTTGATTCCCAAGAAACTGGATGCTCGTACGGTGGCAGACTATCGGCCTATCAGCCTCACCACTTGCCTCTACAAAATCATTGCCCGTGTTTTATCTGAAAGGTTTAAAAAGGTTCTCCCTCATACTATTACTGATTACCAAACTGCTTTCGTAGAGGGACGACAAATTCTCGATGCGTCTCTAATGGCCAACGAGCTCATTGATGAATGGATGCGTAAGAAGAAAAAAGGTGTCGTCATAAAGCTTGATATTGAAAAAGCCTTTGATAAAGTGGATTGGAATTACCTTGATCATATCCTTCTAGTCAAGGGCTTTGGTTCAAAATGGAGAGCATGGATCAGAGGTTGTATCTCCACAGCTAACTTCTCGATCCTCATCAACGGCCGCCCTCGAGGTAAGATAATAGCTTCCAGGGGCCTTAGACAGGGCGACCCATTATCGCCCTTCCTATTCATATTGATCATGGATAGTTTTAGCCGCCTCCTTTCCAAAGCAGAAATAGATGGGCACATCAAAGGTTTTCGGTTCGACCATGGAAATATTAGCATCAATCATATACAATTCGTAGATGACACCATACTTTTCTCTGAGTTTGAAGACGAATCATCAGCACAGTATATGTTTCATACGGTGGAAACATTTGAACAATCATCAGGACAAAACATCAATCTTCACAAATCTGAGATTCTTGGCATCAATGTGGACCAACATGATATGGAGAATTTTGCTCAGAAATATGGTTGTAGATTGGGAGGATGGCCGAATTCATATTTGGGTTTACCACTCAACGGTACCCACAAAACTCGTGGTTTTTGGGCTCCCATTATTGAAAAGATAGAAAGAAGACTCTCATTATGGGGCTCATCCTTTTCATCCAAGGGGGGAAGACTCACCCTTCTCCAGGCTACATTATCTAATCTACCTACCTACTATTTATCTTTATTTCAACTACCAAACAAGGTTGGACAAGAGATGGAGAGACTCTTCAGAAATTTCCTATGGAAAGGGGGAAAGAACAGTAGTGGTCTACACCTTGTCAGATGGAGTAATATTCTCCATCCAATTGAGAAGGGAGGTCTTGGCATAAGCTCTATGATTGATAAAAACAAAGCTCTCTTGGCAAAATGGATATGGCGATACAATCATGAAAAAAATGCCTTGTGGAGAAAGTTGATACAAGCTAAATATGGATCCCCCACTCACTCGAATTGTACGGCTCTTGCTAAATCAAAAGGCCCTTGGAAAAACATTGTCAAGCAACAAAATCTCATCCATAGCCGCATTTGTCACCAAATTGGGAACGGAGGTAATACAATTTTCTGGATTGATAAATGGATCAATAACACCCCATTGGCCACCCGTTTCCCACTTTTGTATCGTCTCTCACATTGCAAAAAGGCCACAATTAATGAAATATGGAGTGATGATCATCGTTTCTGGGATCTTCGACTGGGGAGGAATTTGAAAGACAATGAGGCCGTTGAATGGGCGGACCTTAGTATTGTTCTTGAGCCTGTTACTCTTTCACAGAGCGAGGACACTTGGCATTGGCCCCTCAGTCCCAATGGTGTATTTACAACAAAATCTCTTTTATCTGACATGGGAGATAGCACTTGTCTCATTGAACCATCTTTGGCTAAAGCTATATGGAAGGACAATTACCCAAAGAAGATTAAATTTTTCCTATGGGAACTCGCTCACAGAGCCATCAACACCAAAGATGTTCTACAAAGACGCATGCCATACATGGCCCTATCCCCTGGGTGGTGCTCCCTTTGCAAAAAGGATGATGAAACACAAAATCATATCTTTATGTACTGTTCTTTTGCTCGGAGATTCTGGACCAAGATCTTTAAATCCTTCCGTTGGTATTTTATTTGTCCTGGTAATGTGAAGGATCTTCTCCCGATTGTTTTATTGGGACATCCTTTCAAGACGGTCAAAGCCTTCTTATGGAAGAATATCATTAGAGCTTTCTTTTGGGTGATTTGGAAAGAAAGAAACCACAAAGTTTTCCAGGAAAGAGAGCTATCCTTCGAGGCTTTCTTTGATCTCGTTATTTATTATGCTATATCTTGGTGTAAACTCTCATCTATCTTTGCTACTTACTCATATGCTTCCCTATTAGTCAGTTGGGAAAGCCTTTTGTAACCATCATGGATCTTGGATCCTTTTTGTAAATTTCACACATCAATGAAATTGTTTCTTATCAAAAAAATTAAGATCAATAACTCCAAGTCAAACTCGACTACCAACAACACAATAATCACCTATCGTAGCTAGTCGGTTCCTGACCTTTGTACTCAAGACCTCGACACTAACCTCCTATGAAGGATATCGAACCCTAACCTTTGCACCCAGGCACCTCGATATCCAACATAGCATTCAACACAACTCAAACTAACAAGAGCCTCACTTGCTCTGCATACTAGCGTATCGACACCTGGCCTATGTACCCAGGTATCTTGATACTCGTATATGGACGATATTGGCCCCTGACCTTTGTACCCAGGCACCCCAATATCTCCCATAGACCTACAACATATATCGAACCCTGACCTTTGTACCCAGGCGTCTCAATATCTGTTGCAAAACAATATGAATATCGAGCTCCGACCTTTGTACTCGGGCCCCTAGATGTTTATACTTAACATGAACTATATAACTTTCTCTAACACAATATTAGCCCTCGACCATTTATACTCGAGGCCCTAATATCCTCCTTACTTTCCTTTATCACGAACTCTAGGTCCTCTAACCCCTTTCACTGAAAGGGTTACAACCATTCAGAAAAATACATCCTAAAACATCTTTCTAGACCATGCACTATGCCCAAAACCACAATATGCTCACAACATAAAGAAATCATGCTTCTTTTCAAACAATCTCAACAACGCAGAAAGCTTACCCAAGGAAAATATCACAACATCGCAACATGCTAAATATCACAACATCGTAGTATGCTAAATATCACAACACATCTCGACAACACAGCTCAACACAAAAAAAACATTTCAGAACATATAGAGATTTAAGAGAATATCCATATATATCATAAGTATAACGCAATTAAGGCACACAGCATGCTAGCACACAAGCAAACAGACCTGACAAATAGAAACTGCTTACTAATCGTCCTAAAGCACTCCTAAGGCAATTCGAGAAGGTTCCTACAATGATCTTAAACTGAGTTCGAACACTCCGAAACTAATCCGAATCCTAACACATAGAGCTTCCCAGTGTTAGGGGCAATTCTAAGGCACTTTAACTGAGTTCGCAAAGGCTTGAACAAAACTTTACTACCTTAAACTCACCAAGACGGACTTTGGTCCTTGCTGAAAAGCTATTCGATTGAGTCCGTATTAGTTAGAAACTAAATTACAGAACTTAATGAATAAAATTTACCAATCAGCGCCAAACGGACCAGAATTCCCACTGGTTGGTGATCGAAAGGCCCTAAAATCGTAGATCTGAAGTCGTCAATCCATGGGTAATCAGATCCAAGGCCAAAGGGTCACGAGACTAAGGTGATTCGAGGACCGATTTGAACAGGCTTGATGGAAAACGCAGATCTTCGTGTGGGTCTTAGCTGGAGATTGAATCACGTCATGGGTTCGAGTTCGGAAGCCAGAGAACAAGATCAAAGCAAGCCCCGCCGTCACAAATCCGAGCTTGTGCGGGTCTTGTGAACAGCTACCGAAGACGTGAGGGAGAGCCGCCGCTCGAAAGCATGGGCACCCTGCTGGGTTGAGGCGCGTTCGCCGAAGGGAGCTACTGCTCACGTGGGTCACCGGCGCTCGTGAGGGGGAAATTAGTGAGAGAGGTAGAAGAAGATGAGAAAAGGGCTAGGTTTAACTTTTTTTCTAAATCTTTTCTTTTTCTTTTCCTTTTCAAAAAAGGAAAAGTGCCCAATAAATAACGAAAAGAAAAGATCAAGGGCTTCCAAAACTCATATATTTCTCTTTTTCAAATTTTAAACCCATCTTAAAAATCCTAACCATTTGAGAAAAATCCAATTGATAAAATAGTCTGGCTCCTTTTGTAATTGGAGATGAAGGGCCTAAAATTAAACTTCCAAACTTCAAGAAATTAAAGATTTAATTAAAAATCCTTTTGCCCTAAAATTGTTAGAAATTTAATTTATCAAACTTAGGAGCTACACTAGAAATTCTAATTTGTCCAATCTATATCTATACTATATATAAATGACACAATAAGATAGAAACTTTTTCTACCAAATTTGCCCCTTTCATTGTAAATTGTGCAACTTCACTTAAATTTTACAATAGAGCACAATAAGGGAGAAACTTTTTCTACCAAATTTCCCTTTCATTGTAAATTGTGCAACTTAACTTAAAATTTATAATATGCAAGAGACACGTTTCCCACATAAACTCTTCACCTCCCATACATCTTCATTAATTACATAATTAGTTTTTTACACAATTTTCAAATAATCCATAAAATCTCAAGGCAACACTAATCAAGTCCTTGCTAAAAAAGATGAACCATTTTTTCTCAAATGCACCAAGGGTATGTAAGTGAAATTCTATCAAGTCGGACTCTTTCTATTCCCACCACACTCTTCTCTCTATATAACCCTCTGTGCGTAAGTCAGGTACTGATCGAACAGAAGAGAAAAGGATGATCTTGGTATTTATATTTCACTTGCTCTTATTTTACCTATCTTATGTCATTGATTTCCTAATTCTTATGACCCTTTTCTTCAAAAGTTTTTAGTTCGTACGAACAGGAAGAGAAAGCTGAATTGCGCTGAGGAATTGAATGACTGATTCATGCCCGAATCAGAACAGCCAACACGTCCCAATTTAGCGCAAATTGTTTTTATTTTCCATGCTATTCGGCTATTGTTCTTAAAAAAAAAAAAACTCCTCCATTCTTCCGTTCTAATTTGTGTTTTTCAAGTGGGAAGAAAGACATTGCACTAAAAAAAACAAAAGGAAAGAAAGACATAGATGAAGATTGGGAGAATACCTGTACCAACAACGGAGTACAAAAATTTGTACAAAATCAGTGCAACACCCCTAGGAGGGAGGAGGCTGTGGCGCCACGAACGGAAGAAAGACGGCGGCGGCGGCGGCGGAGGCAGCAGTAACGGGAGAGAGGCGACGGCGAGAGCGAGCTGCTGAAATGGAGAAAGAGTGGGTGTGAAGAAGAAGACGAAAAAGAAGTGCCATTGAACGGTTTAGGGTTTTTATCTTTTTTTTATTCCTTTTTAATTTATTTTACACATTAGGTTTTTCCTTATTAAAAATGAAAAAAGGGAGAAAAGTGGCCCGATTTATTGGACACGTGGATTGATTTCATTTTCTTTTTTCTTTTAAACCTTTTCTAATTTATATATCAACTTTCAATAATAGGTTTGAATTTAATTATCTTTGAAAAATTAATAATTTTGTTATAAGACATAAGATAGAAAATTTCTCTTCTATTTTTTCCTTTTTTTAATTCATTTGTAGTGGTTTTCTTTTTCAGTAATTTTCATTTTCTTAAATTAAATAAATATCAAAGTTGTATATAAATTTAAATTTTTAATTTTGTACTTTAATTTTAACTAAATATACCAAATGACCACTAATATATTAGGTTATTCTCAATTTGCTTTTTAATCTTTTAAATTTTAATATTTTACACTTGACTTTTATTACCTTGTATAGCCTTCTGTAATATGGTTGTTGCTCTAACTAAAAGTTCCAGCAGAGTATCCAAAGTATTTGAAAATGGAGACAGAAACACATTGTTAAAGGAAATGCATTTCTTGGAATATTTTGAGAAAAATGGAAAAATGATTCTTGAATCGGAATGGGGAAAATCTCTTCGATTATACCGAAGGTATTCCACCATTGAATAAACCAGTATGGAAAAACTATCCAATGTGCATTGAAACAAAATTGGATGAACCATGAATGTTCAAATTTAATGAACCACATGACGTTATACCAAGCTCTGATGTAGTCTCGGTAAAGATATGTTTGTGGCTGGAAAGGTTTCGAAAAACTATTTTCTGTGAATATGTTATGATTCCAATTAGTGGGAGTCAGAACTTTGAAAATCTTTAGCTTTGAATAAGCTATTTTTGAAGGATCATTACGGTCTGGGATATGAAAAGATTTTGGAAAAAGATAGCTGTTGACAGATAAATTTTGGCCAATCTTCAATTGTCATGTCATTATTTCAAATTAATGACGAAACTACAAATAATTAAATTTGGGACCAATTATAAATTGACATGTGTCCCAAATTTAATTTGAAGACAAAAATTGGCAAATTCTAAATTAAAGTGTCATATGCCTTCATTTGACCAAATAATTAAAGTTAATTTGGTCAAATTGGTTATATAGATTTTGGGTCAATGTTAAAAAAAGGACCCAAATCCAAGTGGTTAAGCCTAAAGCCAACCAAAGCCCAAGTCCATGATTGGGCCCAAAGGACATTAAAGCCCAAGCCCACATGCCATGGAAAACTCTATAAATAGAAGAGCTCTCTTCCATTTTGGGGGTTCAGAAATTGAAACTCTCTAGAGAACTTAGAGAGAATTCATAAACAAATACCATAAGACTCTCTAAACTCTTGAAGATCAAACACTCTCTGAACCAGAGTCTCGAAGACTAGAAGACTTTGAAGATCGAGAACAAGCTGCGAAGCCCTCGAAACAAATCTACATTCGAGAACAAGCTGCAAAAGCCCTCGAGACAGATTTACATTCGAGAACAAGCTGTAAAGCCCTCGAGACAAATCTACATTCGAGAACAAGCTGCAAAGCCCTCGAGACAGATGTACATTTGAGAGAAAGAATCAGAGGATAAACATTAGAGATTGTACTCCACTAAATTGAGATTAATATAAATTAAATTCATTTACACGTGTCTCATTTCTCTTTCTCTGTTGAAATCTCGTGTAAACAATAGCATAATCTCAACTTATTTTAAATATTCCTTTGCAAAAAAAAAAAAAAAAAAAAACTTATTTTAAATATTATTATTAAATCTTTTGTCCATACAAAGGTTGATATTATTATTTTGGATATTTTGGAAGATTTAAAATACGTTTGTTGATGAACTGTATATTTTTTTATATATTTTATTCTTATTTTATTTATTGTTGTTTTTTTAGATAGCATGGTTTGCATTTGTAGTGTAAAGTTTATTTTTTAATATATAAAAATATATAGAAAAATTATAATAAATATATGAAAAAATAGAAATTAGATTATTTTTAAATTTTAATATACAATAAATATATGGAAACATACGGGTTATAGACACTTTTTTTAATATATAATAACATATTGGAAGAAAAAAGAATGAGAGTAGGATTGTACTGTATTTTTATTTAAAATATAAATAAATATATTCTCTATTTTAATTTAAAATGTTCAATACATAATTGTATTTATTATTTTAATATTTCAGTGAGCCGACATTTTCATCAAGTTTTAAAGGCAATTATCTCCTTAGAAGAAGAATACTTAGTTCAACCAAACGGGTCTTCAATTCCTCTTGAAATTCAAGATAGCACAAAATTTTCTCCATATTTTAAGGTAAATACTCTAAACTACATGTCTCGATTTTTTTACAATTCATATCCATATTGACCATAAAAGAATATTTACATATAGGATTGTGTTGGGGCAATTGATGGAACACATTTGCGTGTAAAATTATCAAAAGAAAATGTATCAAGATTTAGGGGAAGAAAAGATTTCCCACACAAAATGTTTTAGCATCATGCACTTTTCATTTAAGGTTCACTTATGTGTTACTTGGATAGGAAGGATCTGCTTCAGATTCTCGAATTCTAGAAAATGCATTATCAAGAGAAGATAATATAAAAAATTCCTTTAGGTATATATATATCTATATATATATATGTGTGTGTGTGTGTGTGTGTGTGTGTGTGTATGTGTGTGTGAAGGAATGAACGTTTCACTCCGTAGCGGAAGCATTAGATCGTCTTTGATTTTATTTAAAACTAAACTAAAAAATAAGATCAAGCAAACTTACTTGGAGTAAATATGAAGATATTTCTGGTGGGTCTTTAGCTCCTCTACAAAGTCTTTCTAGCTATGACTCGAACACAGGACCAAGGCTTGTGGGAGCCGCTTGAAAGAAAATCCACAAGAGATTAGAGAGGAAGAGGTTTAGAGAGAATTCTCTAATTCTCTATTGAGAAGATGTGTATTATGTCTAATGGCTCAACCCAAGAGTTATATTTATAGATACCAATAGCAAATCTTTGCCATAATTAAAATATTATATTTTAATATATAATATATCTTATACTGATTTAAATCTCATTCAAATCTCCTACGATATTTATTTATTTGAATCTTATTCAAATTTTATAAATATATTGTATTTAATGTATCTAATATACATTAATTATTTTAATATTTAATGTATCAAACACAATAAATATATTTTCTTCTTTTATATTTGATATATCTAATATATTAAATATTAATTTGAACATTTCAAATTTTAATATTTAATGAATCAAATATAAGAAATATATTTTCCTCTTTTATATTTAATATATTAAATATATTAAATATTAATTTAAACACTTCAAATTAAATATTAATTTGAACATTTCAAATTTTTCTTTAAAAAAATTGATCTTTTAGTGTTACTATGACCTAGCAAATGGACCTTATGGACCTACAGATTATAAGCTCCAATGATACAAATTTAATTAATTAATTTTCATTATGGGTCACTCCACTATAGACCTAGAGTTGTACTCTTATGCACCAAAATGATAAGTATCAAAGTAGCTCTTGTAATGCAAACTTGATAATGTTCATCCCTTGGTCTTTTTTTTTTCCTCCTCAGTTGACCTTACTTGTATCTTTTGGCCATCAATGGATTTAGATGATTTGTGAAACATGTTGCAAAAGAAAGTAGAGTGAAGAAAAAAAAATGGATCTTTCCACACTCCCTTACGTGTTTGTAAAAGAGACGCTTAATTGCACAAATCGCTCTTTTTACTACATTTTCCAAGTCTCTCCCTTGTAAACACAACTTACATGGCTTTATGTAGCCTCAAAATCAACCCTAGAGTAACCTATGGTCCATTCAAGAGTTGTAACTCTCATGCCCATCAATACCATAATGTCCACTAGCTAAAATGTAACTTAAAACATTGAAAACAAAACTTTAAAACTAAAAATTACATTGAAAACTCCATAAATCCGAGAATTGATCTTTTAATCAACCCACTTAAGATTTGTAACCATCCAAGAATAAATGAAGCTCTTGTTCCATAAATGAAGCTTGATCGTTCTTTAATGAAGCAGTTGCACTTGAGTTCATTAAATGCAACTTGTGTTCAACATTCATGAAACTTGACTTCATTTAATGTGATTTGAGTTTATCTTGAGTTCGTCATAAATGAATCCCGAATGCATTTAATTTGGACAATATTCTTCACATCTTCCTGAAGTTCATAATGCATGATGGAGATGTCTTGGTTCATATCACTGTAGGACAAGTTGTGTTCATGGATATAATCACTACATGCAAGTCGATCATTCACGAGTTCTTCGTAATTACATCTGGGTCAAAAATCTGTTTTACACATGTAATTACATATTGCACCTTAAGTACCACTGATCCTCTAATGAACAATTTGTTTATGATCCAACCATAAACTAAGTTCCTCTCGGGCCAATGAGAGGGTGGGGCCCCATTGTTCAAATCCCGAAATCAGCAGTTAAGGGAATTACTCATCTACTTACCCTATATGGGAAGGAGTGGATTCCATCTTGTGAAATTATGTTCCCAACTCCCTATTTGGTCAAATCTCCAAAATGGTATGCTTATTGAATCGACTACAAAAGTCATTCTCACTCATGCAAATCAAAGGAAAAACCCTCATAGGCAAGAGTTCATAACTCACTCAAGATTAAGATCGAGTTGCATATGATCATTCTGATGAAATATTAATCTTATCAATTAACGAATTTATAAAGAGATATTAAATATTTTGTGGTTCAGTCTTATATAAACTCATTGTATAAGATACTCTCACTCACATGTCTCCACATAAACGATTTGGATCAAATCATTTGTAACTATTACAAAGTGGTTCGTATCAATAGTGTTACCAAGATAAGGCATACAACCTTATCCATATACTATGACCCTTTAGGTTATTTCTTGAATATGATCCTCCCATATGTCAACCACATACTGTTCAAGATTACACTAATAACCTTGGATTTTTCATATAATGAATAATATTATATTGCAAATAAAATAATCAAATTTATTATTAATTATTAAATAAATCATTAATTACGAGGTTTTATGGTATAAATCCCAACAATAATATATATATATATATATATTATGATTAATTCTCCCAAAGATATTTAACATAATTAAATATAAATCACGATGCTAAATATTATTTATAATGGTTGTTTATAGGAAAATATTATCTTGTTGATGCTAGTTTTATACTGCGATATGGGTTTATTACATCTTATTGTGGGACAAGGTACTGTCTAAAGGAGTATTCAACATGTGCACCACAATCTCCAAAAGAGTTATTTAATCACAAACATGCATCTTTAAGAAATGCAGTTGAAAGAACATTTGGAGTACTAAAGAAGAGGTTTCTAATTATAGCTAGTGGGACCGAACCACATTACAATTTTGAGACACAAAAAGATATAGTCATAGCTTGTTGCATTATACATAATTTTCTTATGAATTTTGATTCAGATGAGAGATTAATTGCAGAAGTTGATAGTGAAATAGACATTGGTCCTCTAGCATCAGTAAATTTAACTGAGGATGGATGAAGAGGCGAACATATTCAAGATTCAATTGCAGCTCATATGTGGCAAGATTATTTATCAACTAATTAGATGTTTATAATTTCATTCATTAATTTAGAAAATTCAAACATTTATTAGCTCTTAATTTTCTATTATTTTATTTAATTTTTAGTTGCACATGTGTGGTAAATTCATCCTTTGCTTCAATATAAATTTTAGTTCATTTAAAGCATTTTATTATTTATAATAAAGGTTGAACATAAATTATAATCCTACTTTTTCAATATTGGTCAATGATAGGGAAATGGAAACTATGAGTGATAAGAAAAAATATATTAGCTGGTCAATTGTGATGGACAAATATTTGCTTGAGATACTGAAAGAGCAAAAAGTGAGAGGACAAAAGTCGGACATGAATTTCACAAACGATGCATACCAAGTTGCAATTGAAGGCTTAAACTCAAATTTTAAAATGGGTTTATCTAAGGACAATGTCATTAATTGTTTGAAGACTTTAAAAGAAAAATTGATATTAGACTTGAAGTCTTTCGACGTGGTAGTGGTTTTACTTGGAATAGCATCACAGACACAATTGAAGCATAACCACCTGTTTGGAAGGGTTTGATTCAGGTAGCAATTACTTTTGTTTTTCATTTTTTTCCCATACCAGTATTGATTTGTTCTTATACATTTTTTTTTGTATTTTCTTGACCAGTCTTAGCCAAAAACTCAACATGTTCGAGGTAAGCCAATTTACAACTTTGATGTCTTAAGAGAACTTTTGAGAAAGATAAAGCAACTGGAGCATTTGCAGAGAGTGCAAAAGAGTAGGTAAGCGTTGGCAAAGGGGCGAATCCTTGAATATCAATGACATCGATGAAATGATGGAACTGAAGGAATGAACATTTCACTCCTCAGCGGAAGCGTTAGATTATCTTTGCCATAATCTTTGCAAAGGGTCCTATTTATAGAGACCAAAGGCAAATATTTGTCATAATTAAAATATTATATTTTAATATCTAATATATTAAAATATATCTTATACTGATTTGAATCTCATTCAAATCTCCTACGATATATATTTATTTGAATCTGATTCAAATTTTATAAATATCTTTTATTTAATGTATCTAATATACATTAATTATTTTAATATTTAATGTATCAAATACAATAAATACATTTTTCCATTTTATATTTAATATATTTAATATATTAAATATTAATTTGAACACTTCAAATTAAATATTAATTTGAACATTTCAAATTTTAATATTTAATGTATCAAATACAAGAAATATATTTTTCTCTTTTATATTTAATATATATAATATATTAAATATTAATTTGAACACTTCAAATTAAATATTAATTTGAACATTTCAATTTTTTTTCCAACTAAATTGATCTTTTAGTGTTACTATGAGCTAGCAAGGGGACTTTATGGACCTACAGATTATAAGCTCCAATGATACAAAATTAATTAATTAAACTATTTAATTAATTAATTTTCATTCACTAACTCTAAGGCCACTCCACTATAGACCTAGAGTTGCACTCTTATGCACTGTAGGACAAGTTGTGTCTATGGATATAATCACTACATGTAAGTCGATCATTCACGAGTTGTTCGTAATTACAACTGGGTCAAAAGTCTGTTTTACCCTTGTAATTACATCTTGCACCTTAAGTACCACTGATCTTCTAATGAACAATTTGTTTATAATCCAATCATAAACTAAGTCCCTCTCGAGCTAGTGAGACGGTGGGGCCCCTTTGTTCAAGTCCTGAAATCAACACTTAAGGGAACTACTCATTTACTTACCCTATATGAGAATGAGTGAATTTCATCTTGTGAGATTATGTTCCCAGCTCCCTATTTGGTCAAGTCCCCAAAATGGTAGACATATTGAATCAGCTACAAAAGCCACTCTCACCCATGCAAATCAAAAGACAAGTCCTAATAGGCAGAAGTTCATAACTCACTTAGGATTAAGATCGAGTCGCATATGATCATCATGATGAAATATTAATCTTCTCAATAGATTTATAAAGAGAGATTAAATATTTTGTGGTCCAGTCTTATACAAACTCATTTTATAAGATACCCCTACTCACATGTCTCCACATGAACGATTTGGATCAAATTATTTGTAACTATTACAAAGTGGGCAGTATCAATAGTGTTGCCAGGATAAGACACCCAACCTTATACATATACTATGACCCTTTAGGTTATTTCTTAAACATGATCCTTCCGTATGTCAACCCATACTGTTCAAGATTACACTAATAACTTTAGATTTTTCATATAATGAATAATATTATATTGCAAATAAAATAATCAAAATTATTCTTAATTATTAAATAAATTATTAATTACAAGGCTTTAGGGCATAAATCCCAACAAGAACGAGATGAAATTCATCTAGAAAGTTTCGAGGATAACAATTCTATGAATAGTTAGCCACCAAAAACATCAACAAATCAAGCATTTTCTTCTGCTTCTAAGCGCAACAAGAAGAAGTTGCCCGTAGTTGACTAGATTGGAGAAAAATTAGATATGCTAACAAATTCTATGGACAAAGTAACTATTGTACTTGACAAAGGTATGACTATCATTTATTTTTAAGTACATTTCACTTTATATTCAAATATGCAAAAAATATTTCCATAATTTTTTTTAATTATAGGGAATGATGTTTCTCGAGAAGCAAATGCATGGCTAGAGAGCATAATCGACGGATTTACAGTGCTAGGGAAGTTTTTAATGAGTTGCTAAATATGGGAATTTCACATGAGATGACATTCAATGCTTCTAGCTTTATTTTATTTGATCCCATAGTCACAGAGACATTTTTTGGATGTCTAGAATCTATGCGTAAAGAATGACTACATTGAAAAATGGGGGGCATTAATTAATGGGTTTTGTTTAGATTTGGCTGAGTTCAATTTTTATTTTCTTCTCCTGAATTAAGACATTTACAACTCTTTTTTTTATTATTTTTTTTACAATAATGATGACATTTGCAAAGTTTTCATTTGTTTTGATTAATGGTATGTTTTCATCGTTATATGTATTTTACATTGTTATTTAATATTAAAATATTTTGTTATTAATCAAATAATGTACTGCAAAATCATAAGGGCATAATAGTAAAATGTTATACTTTCATTTCATTTCTCGTGAGCATCCAAACAAGAAATTTTAATTTCGGGGATTTCAAATCAATTTGATTCCAAACACAAATAGGAATTTAAAATCATTTCCATCTTTTAAAATCCTGACATTTGAAATCATTTCTTATCAAATCCATCTACCAAACAGAGAATAAAGGAGGGCATACACTAGGCTAAAGACAATAATAACCCACAGTTACCCAAAGCCCAAATACATTAATTACATAGTTAAGTCATAAAATCATAGATATTTAACCATTTCTAATCCTTTGCTTTTGGTGATTTGAGTTAGTGATTGATTAATTGGAAAATCTCATACCTATAATTGAGTGAGAAGTTTGTTCTCTAAAATATAAATATTGAGAAGTTTGTGCTATGGAATATAAATATAAACATTGTATTCGATTAATAGACAAAATACAAAACCATAAAAGAAGGATGAAGCAATGAAGTTTAAATGGTAGAAAAGAACCAAACTACCTTAAAGATTTATGGGGAAGGAAATGAAGTTTATACGGCAAAAAAGAACCAAACAACCTTGAAGATTGGTGTAGAAGATTGACGTTATAGGCAACATGAGTCATTGAGTAGTTTTTGATTGGCAAATATAGGTTAAAGGCTATGATTCAAGGTATTTTGGGGTGTATAAAATTAGAATTTAGAGTTTCGATTATTAAGGCCTCGTTTGGTTCATGATCCGTTTTTGTTTTTATGTTTTCGAGAATTAAAAAATACAAGAAAAACTATGAAAATATGTTTGATACATTTATTTTCAAAAATGGTTTTAAAAACAACATCTAAAATAGCCAATTTTCAAAAACAACAAAATACTATTGTCTTCTTTGTTTTTAACAATTATGAAAACAAAAGATACACTATTTAGAAAACACGTTCTCATCAAACAATAAATTAAATGTTACAATTTCCCTATTTTCTTCAAAGGAATTTTTTTTTCATATCTTCCTTTTCGATAGATGATTTCTTTTCATTTCTATTGTTAGAAAGAATTTATTTTCTTTTTTCTTGTTGGAAAGATTTTATTTCTCTTATAAATTTTACTGCTTGTATTTGAAGAAACCAACAATCTTTTCTCCTCCAGTAATCCCTCCCTCTACTATCTTCACTATCTTCCTTTCTCTTTCCGACAACAATAAGTTCAAATTCGCTATAATAAGAAATAATTATATTTAATTAGTTTTTGCTTAAAGAATTGATTATATGAAAAACATATTAATCTTTTCCTACATTTTCAAAATTTCAACCAAACACAGTTTTCAAATTTTGAATTCAAATTTAAAGTTTTTAAATTGAAACCAAATGTGTTTTCAGATATAGTGAAAATAAGGAATTTGTTATTGTTTTTTTTTTGCTGATTCTTTGTTTTTAAAAACAATTTTTCGGATCATAAACCAAACAGGGCCCAAAACTTCTTATTTTTTAATTTTGATTTTGAAAAAAAAAATCTAATTTAAGTATTTTCATTTTTACGTCTCAAATTTGCTTCTACTTCAAATGTGTTTTAATTAGCATGTTCTAATTTGATATTGTATTTTAATTCAAATTGATTTTGAGATTTGGTTGTTGACTTTTTTAACTACCAATAATTTTAAATAGTTTTTTGTTGTGTTTTAATTAGCATATTCCTTTATATAAGAAAAACAATGAAGGATATTTTAGTCCATTGTGTTTTAATTAGCATGTTCTGATTTGGTTGTTTATCCAGTTTGATTTCATATTCCTTTATTTTAGGAAGTAGTCTCTTGATTTTAAGTGAGTGATATTTTAGTACATTGCTTCTTTTTAGATTTCGTTTAAAATTACTAATTGGTCATTTTTACAACAAAAAACACGTTTGACCTTTTTTCAAAATGAGTGATTAAATTTGGTTGTTTATCTAGTTGTCCCTTTAAAATTTTGGTTAATTGTAAAAAGAAAAAATATATTAAGAAAAGAAAATATTTACTATGTGTTAAATATTTTTAAATATATACTAATATATTATTTTATTATTTTATATTATTTTCCTAAATAATCTTATTTAATTATTGTTTTAGAAAGATCTTCCAGCATGAATAGGAAGTCTGATGGAAACATATTTTTGATAAATCCACTATGGAGTTATCATCGAACTCTGGTTCTACCATGGGTTCAGAAATTTGAATCATTTTTTGAAAATAGATTCTAATCTCTAGTTTAGGGACGAACCTGGATTGAGGTACCAATGCAGTGGCGAACGTAGAAGGTCTTGTAGATGATGAAGATCCCTGTTGAGAGAGAGCTGGAGTTCTTCTAGAACTTTGAGAAGTCGGAGAGACAGTTCGTCTTCTCTGACGGGTTATGTTGACCGAAGGCTTGGGTGGAGGAGTTGATGACTCCATTGAATCACGGATCACGATCTCAGTAGATCTATTCGTTTTAGATCTGACCACCGGCGTGAAATTAGAGTCTAGAGCATATTGATCTACTGTCACCAGAGCAGCGATTTGAGACGTCGAAGCTCTATCATTCTCTTTTGAGACAGGAGTAGCAGGGCCTTTGCCCTTCCTATTGGACATCTTTCTTCCGATCATTTTTAGAGAGGGAAGAAGGAGAGAGAGAGAGAGGAGAGAGTTTGGTATCAGAGCCAATCCAGTTTCAAATCAATAAATTCTTCAATTTGAGAATTTAGTTTTGTTGATTTCATGGCAGCCTACCGTCTGATGAAGAAGAGTCTCAATACGATCTAGATGATCCTTTCCTAGATTCGCAACCTCTGTGAATCTAGTTTAAAAAAAAAGTATTTTCTTTCCTTGTACATTCGGCACCCCTCTTGTACATTCAATTTGCTTATCATGTATATTCTTCTTAGTTTTTGTAGTCAAGATACTAGATTTTGATTACATTTTTTCTGAGTCTGTAAATAATATATTTTAAGGTCATCTTTGCGAAGAAGATCTTCTCTCTGTATAGTTTGAGTCTGTAAATTAATAGTATGTATAGTGTCAGGTGAACAAAATTCCTGTATAGTTATGAATTCTGTATTGTATATAGTAAATCCATCATCTACTTCCAGCCTTGTGACAGTGCATCAACAGAGCAGATGGTGTAATAAGTCTCTTCTGAGTTGCTACTTGGAAACAAGTCGGCGTAATCAGCCTCTTTAGAGTTGCTTTTTGCTTCAGTGAAAGACTATTGCTTGAAGATATCAAAGGTTGAAGATGAGGACCTACTACGGGGTCTTTAGGAATTGTGTTCTCGGTGGTAAGTCACGGTGAGGCGCAGTGAATCTATTGGTAAGCTTTCCAGTGTACCTTGCCTTTTCAACAGCCTTGAAGTATTTGTGGAATCAATAATAAAAGACTGACATCTCGCTTTAATAAAGCTACTTTATTAAGTAAAGGACAAGTACAGCTGGACCGATGATGATGAAGATTCGTCCTTATCTTTTCTTTTTCAAACCTTATCTTTTATTTTGTCTTTTGTAATTATTTTGTACAACTTTATTCGCGTTACTTTATTCGCTTTACTTTATTGCTTTATAAAGTAGTCTGTTTTATTACTTTTTAGAAAGTTGTTTGTCTCATTGAGAGAGATTATATCATGCAGGGTCATGTCTTGTCGGTTATAATCTTATCTTTTATTTTACTTGTTTCAATTGTGATTTCAATTCCAGGGTCTATAAAAGACTTCCAAGTTGTTTCAATAGGCATCGAGAAATAGTCACAAGCTTTCCTTGTGTGATATTTACTCGACCTTCCTACTCCCAAAAACCATTTGTAATCAATTCGATCCTAATTTCTCTTTTGCCATTTAACGCAAAGGAGCAGTTTTGGTATAAGAGCCAGTCCAGTTTCAAATCAATAAATTCTTCAATTTGAGAATTTAGTTTTGTTGATTTCAAATTTTTTGTAGGGGAGAATATCAGATATATAAACACAAACCTTTCGTTTAAAGGAATTGAAATCAAATCAATTCTCTTCACTATACTTTTCATTCCCATTCCCTCCTATTGTCAGGTTGATAATGTTACACCTATTTCTACATTTTGAAAAATATGTATATAATTGGAAAGTATGAAAATTGAGAAATTAAATATTTGGATATTTATGGTTTTGGTTGGAAGATAAGGATTGGTTTCTTTTTATTAATTAAATGATGGAAATTAAAGAAAGAGAAAGTGGGATAAATATAATTGTTTATTAAATAAAAACATGTGGCTTTATTAGTTATTGTTTAATAAAACAAAAATGAGGGCTTTTGTTGGAGAAGCTATTTCGTAAGGAAGAGGAAGATGAAGAAAGTGAAGAGGAAGAAAGTGAAGAGGAAGAAAGTGAAGAAGAGTGTGATTTTTGGGCTATTTTGAAGTGGAAAAAAAAATAAACAAAGAGAACCTCTCACAACCTTGGATTGAAGCTTTTGGTAAGTTTTCTAACTTTTGATTAAGGTTTCTCATGAGTTATAGAACCTATTTTGGTGGGTTTCCTTATGGGTTTTCTTCCTTTAGTTGGAAACTCCATAAACTAGCTTGAAAACTAAGGTGGTGGTGATGATTGAGTAAAAGAAGGAAATTTGATGAAAGTCATGAGTTTTATCAAAGTATGGATTGAAGGGGATTAGTTGTATGTAGAAATTGCAAACTTTTTAGGGAAAGAAAACCAATGAATTTATTCATGGAGAAGAAGAAATGAAAAGAATGAGATTTCTTATGGAGAAGGATTACAATGGAGTTTATTGGAAACTTTATTTTGGGTTATGGTCTCAATTTCTTGGTAATTTGAAGAGTAAAATGATGAAAAGAATTGTTAATTCTTGGGTTAGGGAGAAATTTAAAGGCTTGGATAATTTAGTGTTGTTACACTTTAATTTGGCATTAAGAGGTTAGTAATATGTTGACAAATTATGATTTCAGGGCAAGCGGAGATTGGAACTATTTACGACCCAAACAAACCTCGTTCGTAGTAGTTGTGAGTGGTTATTTTATAAAGTATTTCAATTATTTTAGTAATTGATGAAATTTTATGAAATTTGACATCAATTGCAATTAATATTAATGCAAATAATTTAGTTATTTCACAAATTGTTTATTATTAAGATTGATGATTTACTAATTTGATAAGAATGTGACATATGATCACTAAATTGAATTCATGATTTAGCATATTTGAATTTGAAGAGATTTATGTTTATTGAAATTTTAGCTACAATGACTTAATTATTTGAATTAATTAAGCTTATGAAAGGTGAATTTATGAAAATCTCTTGATTGTAGCCAATTGGCAAAAAGTTCAATTATTTGAGGTGAAATCAAGTATTTGTGAGTTTTAGAAATGACTTGATTTTTGAATCATGATTTTAGTTGATCTTTGATTTATGGCTTAAAGTTACGATGAAACCACAATTTGAGAATGTGTGAGGTTTGAGAACTTACGATGATTATTATATAGAAATTGTTTTCAAACCACTAGAGCTTGTACCCATGGTTATTACCCGTATGCTATAAGAATGTGTTTCTATAGTATGCTAGTGTGCTAAGGCCGCAGGGGATGCAGGGGAATGCCGGGGCCATTAGGTGCCAAATCCGGATTCCGAATCCTGGTCCAAATCCTGGACCTGAGGCATTACAGATGTTAGAGTTTGTTTTACGTGCACGTATGACATAAATTTGCTCTGTTATGTATCTAGAGATTACTCGATGCATAGTATGGCAGAGATTGGGTACAAGGTTGGTGATGAGTTTTGTTGGCCTATTATTTTGTGCTTTCTTTAAAGAGTTATTGCTGCAAATCTCTATGATGTTTTATTTATCTTGTGTATTTATATTGTGCTTAGTATATAAAGTTTTATTGAACTTTGAATTCCTTTTTAATATAAAAGGTTTTTGTCGATAGATTATTTTTCCTATTAACTTACCACTCACTGGGCTCTATTAGCTCATTCTTTCTTTCTAAATTTTTCCTCCAGGTAGCGATTGAGTTTCTAACAAGCCTACAAAAGTCGATATCTGCCACCGGATCTGATATTTTGCATACCATTTTGTATGTACATAAATACAAATGCTTCTTTTGTAACTAATGTGGCTAGTACGTTTTGAATGACTTAGCACCATTTTGGGATTTCCATTGGTTTGTAATTTGAAACCCACATGTCTATCTACTTTTAAGTTCGTGGGATTGTGTTGAATTTCTGAAATGGTGGTTGGAGTTTGAACATGTTAATTTTGGAGTGTATATATTTCTTTCAGGTGTGTTTTACTCAGTTTTCAGGGGAAACTCTGCCGAAATTTTTATACAATTTGGTGTTAACAAAGTTTTGGCTAGCCACTTGTGATTTTCAAAACTAAGATTTATTTTGTAAAGTTTGACATTGGATTCCATAGTTTAGTAGGGATCTAATGTCGGCACGCCACATCCTAGGTTGGTTAGGGTAATTTGGGGTGGGGTGTGTCAGATAACTCGTGGGAATCGAGTGTTTGGCAAGGGCAGAAGGTGTTCCAGACAGAAGAAGTAAGTTCGTTGGTAAGCTGCCCGTTCCCCCTGATAACGAGTGTCGGATCTGAGGTGAAGACGAAAGAGAAGTTATTGAAAAGAATTTATTTTACTTCTTTTCAATTAAAAGGAAGTTTTGATTTATGTTCTGATATCCAAACTAATAAAAAGTTTGGTCTCAAAACACTAAGATCAAATGAAGAATCAAAAGCTGCAACAACATCAAAGGTCAACAAGGTAGAACAAAAATTGATGGAAAAAGCTAATAAGCATCGAGTAGTTGAAGGCAGCAGTTCAAATGTTAGCCTTAAAAACTCTGCGACCAGCATCAAAACCATTGAGAGAAATCTTTATCAATGGACTTTACCCAAGATAGATCCATCAAAGATCTATGATATGGGAACTTTCAATTTTACTCAAAGGAAAGGAATCCGTATAGAAGAACGGACGATTCCGATTATCAAAAATCCAGAAACTATCAGACTATTCTCTGAAGACATGATTCTTCAGCATAAGAAAGAAGGGTATAAGTTTTTGCATATAGGCCTTGTTCAAGTAGGGATTAAGCCCCTATATCGACTTGGCCTTGACACTCTAATCCTTGTCTCTATAAGAGATAAGAGACATCTTGACTACAAGAAATCCTTGTTGGGGCTTATTGAAGCAAACCTGGCAAGAGGACCTATCTACTTCAATGTCTACCCAAATTATCCTATATCAATGACAGATGCAAAGATTCTCAACACATTGATCTTAGACATCTGTTTCAAAGGATTGAACGTAGATGACGAAGTAGAAAGATCTGCGTTAATCTTCAAGATTAACTATCGCTTGATGAAAACAACGCTTGAATCTCAATGTATTGTCGAAGACCCACCAGAAGGCAAGACAATCTTGTTCGAGGTAAATATAGAAAACTCCTTGATTGCAGTCCTCAAGACTCTTACTTGGGAAGAAATAACAAGGAAGTCTTCTTGGGATATGGAGAAAGCTTTTACTCCCCCTAAACCCAAGCCAAAGACCTTAACTCTTATTGAGGAAAGGCCAGATGGTAGTGTTCAAATCGAATTCCAACATGAATAACCTGCCAAACCAAGAATTACTCATTTTGCTCCTTCGAGGCACATTGCTTCAAGTAGCAGAGCAACAATAACTTCAGGAATTTGAAGATCAAACTCTCTCAAAATTGAGAAAGTAGATCTATATCCAGAAATTCCTGAGATGCAATATGAGAAGCCACCTTCTCTGACTCAAACAAACATGGAAGCTAATTAGCTAAATATCATCATTAGGGATTTCCATATTGATATGGAAACCTTAAAGAAGGATTTTCTAAGCCCAATCTGGTCTGACTCCAAAAAATCCTTTTTTGCTGCCTACGATAAAGAGGAAAGAGAACAGATGAAAAAGGAGTGGATCAAGACGATGGAAAACTTAGAAGAGAATATACCATTTTTCGAATGGTATGTAGATCGTGAGTAGTTCACTGAAAGATCAATCAATATGTTGAAGGAAACCAAGTGGAAGACAACGAGAGGAGCAATCATAAGCTCTACCCATTCTCCACTGGAAGGTATATAGTTTGAAAACTTTAATCAGATTGTCACAACTGCCCCTTCAAACTGATTGACATAGAAGAGAAGAACCCTATAAAGGGAATTAGAGGTATACAAATTCAAAACAATTATACCAATAAACTTCTTTGTACCATGCTCAACAAATAGACAGCATAGAAGAAAGGACGCTTGAGGAATCTCCCATGCTTGCCAAATTCAAAAGCGACTTCTCAGCTGCTGAAACTTCAGCACCTTTCTTTTGAACAGATATTGGAAGTCCAATAACTCGAATGAAATCCAAGACAGAGAAATTCTTGGAAGAAGTTGACAAAAGATGGAAAAAAACTCCCAATTGGAGAACCATCTTCATCATCTCAGATTAATGTTTTGAATGATGAAGAAATTACTCAAATGATAGAGCATATAAGCCAAATGACTTTACAAGCTGAAGATCCAAAAGATCATATCACAGCAAAGAGCTTCAGCCCAAGTGATATGTTGAAGATTCAAAGAGATAGCAACCGAGGTGATTCGCACCAGAGGAATTGGTATCCAAAACCTACTAGGTCGGATCTCCAGTTCGAGGAAAGAAATTATATGACCTACAAATCATTCGATGGAGACTAAATTTATGAATGGAACCTAGACGGTTTATCTAAATATCTGATCATGGGAGTACTTCAAGAAATGTTAATGGCCGATATAGCATATTGTTCTAAAGGACACCCGGACCATGAATCAGCAAGATTAATCTCTGTAGGGTTCTCAGGCATCCTTAAAGGATGGTGGGATCATAAATACTCTGAGAAAGAAATAAGGCATATCCTTAAACACAAGTCTACAAAGACAACAACTTATGCTCTATTTGAAGGAACTGTAGAATCTTCAACAGCAGCATCCTCCACGACGAGGACAACGATTGAATAAGAAGTAGAAGATGCGGTGATCACTCTAACTCATGTGATCGCCAAAAATTTTGTCGGAAACAACGACAATTTTCGAGCCATGTCAGGTATCTTTCTCCAAAATCTTAGGTGTCTAAAACTCCAAGATTTTAGATGGTATAAAGATACGTTTCCGGCAGAAATTTGCAAGAGAGAAGACTGTGATAAGAAAGAGTGGAAAAAGAGGTTTATTACAGGACTTCCATGAAGGGAATAATCGAATTAAACTCATAGGGGAAGCATAGGAATCATCTTTGATTTATTTAGAATTAAACTAAAATACAAGGGTTAAGCAATAAATACCTTCCAAATATGGAGATTCTTATGGCGGATCTTTATCTCTTCCACAAAGTCTTCCTGGCTATGACTCGAACACAGGACCAAGACTTGTGGGAGCCTCTTGAAAGAAAAGAAAATCCACTGATTCTCTCTATTGAGGAGATGTGTGTTGTGAAGAATGCATAATGGCTCACCCCTAGGGTCCTATTTATAGTGGTCTAGGGAAAATAATTAAATAATATATTTTAATATCTAATATATTAAAATATATTTATCTAACCAATTTGAATCTTATTCAAACCGTTTAAAATTCTCCTACGACATTTATTTCCTAATTTGAATCCAATTCAAATTTAATAAATATCTTTTATTTAATGTATCTAATATACATTAATTATTTTAATATTTAATGTATCAAATACAATAAATACACTTTCCTATTTTATATTTAATATATTAAATATTAATTTGAACACTTCATATTAAATATTAATTTGAAAATTTCAAATTTTAATATTTAATGTATCAAATACAAGAAATATATTTTCCTCTTTTATATTTAATATATCTAATATATTAAATATTAATTTGAACACTTCAAATTAAATATTAATTTGAACATTTCAAAATTTTCTTTCAACTAAATTGATCTTTTAGTGTTATTATGAGTTAGCAAGGGGACCTTATGGACGTACAGATTATAAGCTCCAATGATACAAAATTAATTAATTAAACTATTTAATTAATTAATTTTCATTCATTAACTATAGGTCACTCCACTATAGACCTAGAGTTGCACTCTTATGTACTGTAGGACAAGTTGTGTCCATAGATATAATCATTACATGCAAGTCGATCCTTCATGAGTTGTTCGTAATTACAACTGGGTCAAAAGTCCATTTTACCCCTATAATTACATCTTGCACCTTAAGTACCACTGATTCTCTAATGAACAATATGTTTATAATCTAATTATAAACTAAGTCCATCTCGGGCCAATGAGAGGGTGGGGCCCCATTGTTCAAGTCCCGAAATCAGCACTTAAGGGAACTACTCATCTACTTACCCTATATGGGAAAGAGTGAATTCCATCTTGTGAGATTATGTTCCCAGCTCCCTATTTGGTCAAGTCTCCAAAATGGAAGGCATATTGAATCGACTACAAAAGCCACTCTCACCCATGCAAATCAAAGGACAAGCCCTCACAGGCAGGAGTTCATAACTCACTCAGGATTAAGATCGAGTCGCATATGATCATCATGATAAAATATTAATATTCTCAATTAACGAATTTATAAAGATAGATTAAATATTTCGTGGTCCAGTCTTATACAAACTCATTGTATAAGATACCCCCACTCACATGTCTCCACATGAATGATTGGATCAAATCATTTGTAACTATTACAAAGTGGGCCGTATCAATAGTGTTACCAGGATAAGGCACTCAACCTTATCCATATACTATGACCCTTTAGGTTATTTCTTGAACAGGATCCTCTAGTATGTCAACCACATACTGTTCAAGATTACACTAATAACCTTGGATTTTTCATATAATGGATAATATTATATTGCAAATAAAATAATCAAAATTATTATTCATTATTAAATAAATTATTAATTACGAGGCTTTAGGGCATAAATCCCAACAATCTCCCACTTGCACTAAAGCCGGCAAGACATGTATCCTAGGGCATACTCTATACCGAACATGTTCTCCCACTTGCCCTAGCAAAGATGAGACATGTCTCGTAATCCTAGACATTCTAGGTGACCCTCAAACACTTTAGCCTGTAGAGTCTCTTTACAATCTAGACCCAACGACGCAAGCCCCTTTTTGACTCTATAAGCAAATGGTGAGAAGAATAAAGAAATTCACTCAATCCTCGAGAAAGTATACGAATCCCAACATATACAAAGAATCAAGAGGATACAAGAGAAAGATTTCAAGAGTTGATAAAGTGGTTCCTCAACATAAGTATGAAAGAACCCACAAGAAGTTTGGACGAAAAGTCCAGTGTTTCAAGTGCAAGAAATATGGGCATTACTCAAATAAATGCCCTCTAAAGGCAAAGATCAATGAGCTTCAGATTGATGAAGATCTCAAGCAAGAGCTTCTGATGGCCTTTGGGTTAGACTCAAGTGATATATTAGAATTCGAGGAAAGCTCAAAAGATGGAATCCTCGAAATCAGAGAAGAAACAAACTCTTATTCTTCTAGCAAAGGAGAATTTGAAGTAGAACATAGAAAGGACTGCAAAGGAGGAAGATTTTGTGGTTGCATGAACTGCATTAATGTCCTCAACAGTGATCAAGAGTTTCTCTTAGAGCTTCTAGACAAAGTACCAGATGAAGCAATAAGAGTAACAGTCTTGAAGCAACTCAGAGATTCACTCAAGAAGTAAGTTGCTCAAGAGAAGCAGAAGAAAAAAGAAATCGACATACTAGATATCAAACCAATCACTTTGGATGATATCTTTAAGAAAGAAACTAAAGTTAAAGAAGTAACAATTCAAGATCTACAATTTGAAATCCATAACCTCAAAGGAGAAGTCTCAAAGTTAAAGAAAGATTATCAATCACATTTCTCAAAACTAACTTCATAAATAGCAGTTTTGAAGAAAGGAAAGCAGAAGATTGAGGAAACTCCCACAGAAATCACTGCTGAAGAAGAAGTATTTCTCAACACAATTACCAGAGTGCAGTATCAAAAATGGTACACTGAGATAACTCTGAAAATCCAAGATTTTAAGATTAATCTCATGACTTTGATAGATTCAGGAGCAGACCATAACTGCATCCATGAAGGAATAATATCATCAAAGTATTTTGAGAAAACCACTGAAGTTCTAAGAGGAGCAAATGGGGTTCCTTTGAAGATAAGCCACAAATTATCCGAAGCACATATCTGCAAAGAAGGTATCTGTTTGGTAACATTATTTTTGCTGGTTAAAAATTTAAGCCAAGCAATGGTGTTAGGAACGCCATTCATTACTCAATTATATCCGTTAGAGGTTTTTGATGAGGGAATATCTACCCACTTACTGGGTAAGAAAAATACATTCGAACTCAAGAAGCCAGTCCAAGCTCATAACGTACAACTTATGAGTAAAAGTAAGGAGCTGAATGTGATTAATCTTAAAGAAAAGAAAATTGCATTTCTCAAAGAGGAAATAAATTACAAAAGGATTGAAGAAAATCTTCTCTAGAGAAATATTCAAAAGAAGATTGAAGAATTAAAGAAAAGATTCGAAACAGAAGTTTGTTCAAATCATCCCAATGCTTTTTGGGATAGAAAATAACATGTGGTAGAATTGCCATATGTCAAGGGTTTCAAAGAAGACTAGATTCCAACGAAGGTGAGGCTAATACAGATGAATTCTGAACTATTGGAGCACTGCCGAAAAGAGATAAATGATCTTCTACAAAAGAAGCTGATGAGACCATCGAAAAGCTCATGGTCGTGTGTAGCATTCTATGTCAATAACCAAGCCGAAAGGGAGCGTGGTGTGTCCAGACTGGTAATAAACTATAAACCCTTAAACAAAGTTTTGGAATGGATTAGATATCCAATTCCTAACAAAACAGATTTATTGAAAAGAATTTCAAATTCAAACATATTTTTGAGATTTGACATGAAGTCAGGATTCTGACATATTCAAATTTCAGAAAAAGATAGATACAATACTGCATTCAATGTTCCTTTTGGACAGTATGAATGGAACGTCATGCCCTTCGAGTTAAAGAACGCTCCATCAAAATTTCAAAAGATCATAAATGATTAAGTATTTTCATTTTTACGTCTCAAATTTACGTCTACTTCAAATGTGTTTTAATTAGCATGATCTAATTTGATATTGTATTTTAATTCAAATTGATTTTGAGATTTGGTTGTTTTGACTTTTTTAACTACCAATAATTTTAAATAGATTTTTGTTGTGTTTTAATTAGCATATTCCTTTATACAAGAAAAACTATATAGGATATTTTAGTCCATTGTGTTTTAATTAGCATGTTCCGATTTGGTTGTTTTTGTTGTTTATCCAGTTTGATTTCATATTCCTTTATTTTAGGAAGTAGTCTCTTGATTTTAAGTGAGTGATATTTTAGTCCATTGCTTCTTTTTAGATTTCGTTTAAAATTAGTAATTGGTCATTTTTACAACAAAAAACACATTTGACCTTTTTTCAAAAGGAGTGATTAAATTTGGATGTTTATCTAGTTGTCCCTTTAAAATTTTGGTTAATTGTAAAAAGAAAAATATATATTAAGAAAAGGAAATATTTACTATGTGTTAAATATTTTTAAATATATACTAATATATTATTTTATTATTTTATATTATTTTCCTAAATAATCTTATTTAATTTGATTGCATTTTACATTATTATATTCAGTTTATATTTAATTTTCTTCCCTTATCTATATCTATACCATATATAAAAGTGGCTAAATCTAAAAGGAGTAACTTGTAGGTTCCCTTTAAGCATTTCACTTTTGAAAATATGTTTATTTTACCCTGAACCAGTGTTTAAAATGTCGAATGACATTTCTACATGTCGAAGGGTTCGACATCTCGATGGGGGGTAAAATATCGTTTTCCCAAAATGTTGAGGAAATGTCGAGATGTCGAGAAAATGTCGAGATGTCGAGAAATATCGAGAAAATATCGACAAATGTCGAGGAAATCTCGGGAAATCTCGGTAATTCTTATAATTTCTCTCTACCTCTATCTCTTGGCCTCCCATCTTTTTCTCTTTCCATTATTCCTTTTATGTCCCTTCCAACCTCTCATCATATACTTTTATAATTATATAGTTATTTTTTAAAAGTTTAATACAGTATCGTGAAAATTGTGCATGCATCTACAAAAAGTTGTATTAAGTTTTTTATATCTATCTTTGTGAAATATTTTAATATTTATGAATTTATTATATTTTTTACAATCATTTGTCATTTATCAACATTTGATATCTCTCTTAATCAAGGTTCAAGTTCAAAATGTTGATGTCGACGAAAATGTATAGATACTGATTTTACGAAAATGTCGGCATATATATAAATACTAAATTCGTAGTTTTATAATTATGATTAATAAAAATTATGAATTATATCATCATTAAGTTATAATTAAAGTCTCATTAATTAATTAAAATAAGTCTCATCTATTTTTACGTTTTTAATGATTTTTTTCAAAATTTTCACCAACATTGGCATTCCTCATATAAATATTATTTATATTTTTAGATATATGATGATCATAAAGGTCAATTATAGCCTAATTCCATAGTTAAAATTTCATTTACTAATTCAAATAATTTCCATCAATTTCCATGATTTCTATAATTTTTCACAAAATTTCTGCCGACATCAACATTTTGAACCTTGATTATAGTATAATTAAATCACAATTAAAGTTTCATGAAATAATTCAAACAATTTTAATCAATTTTCATATATTTTTCCCAAATTCCTGTGCGCATCGACATTTTTATCGACATTTACATCTACATATATATTGTCTTAATTTTTAGATATGGTGATTAAAAATTGTCAATTATAGTCTAATTGAGCCACAATTAAAGTTTCATTGACTAATTCAAACAATTTCCATCAATTTCTACGATTTCCATAAATTTTTTTCGAAATTTCCGTCGACATTTCCATTTCTATCGACATTTCTGTAAAATCTGGACCTCGACATTTCCATCGACATCGACATCTCAAACCATGCCCTGAACATAACCTAGAACTTTTTAAACGAAGTAAATAAAATAAAAAGCATGTAGACAACTCTTATTTTAAGGTAGGTTTTTGGTGAAGACCAGTGGGTAACACTCTAGTTAACCATACAGGCCCTAATCTTGGATCCCTCTTTTGTAGTTTCAAATCGGCAATTAAGATCATAAGGTGGCCTTGGCTTTGGAAGCGTTTTGGTGGTCCTCATTTGGGCACTTTTAGGATACGAAAAGTTGTTAAGAATTAAGCTTGAGTTGTTTCAAAAATTAAAAATTCAATGGTTTATGATTGTCACTATTTCCCTTGGTTAACTATAGGTTGGACAAAGGATTCATTTAATAAGGAATAGCACGTTTAATTTGGTAAGTGACTTCAGTGCTGGAATGCCTAGTGTTGAGTTAGGAACTGTGAGCTAATTTAAAAATGTGATGTTTTTAGTGAAAAATGATTATACATACGTATATTAATTGTAGTATCTATGAATGTGATGCATATTGAAAGTTTATGTTGATGAATGTGTGAAAGATGTTCCATGTTGCATCATGATGATCTAATTGCTTTATTATGGGACCTCATGCATTTGTATGTTGCATATGATGTTTTAAACCCTCATATAATAGAGAAAATGACATGCATGAAATTGATGCACACCTAGAGAAAAATAAATGAAAATGAGGTACCTAGTGGCCCAACTACACTGACTGGATGCCAACTAACCTATTAGTTGGGGTAAAGCCTCGAAAAGGGTATGCTATACCAAGTAGTTGGAAAAGGAAAGATGAGTTAATTGTCCACACATGACCATAGAGGAAAAGATGAGAAGTTTAAAGATGAAAAGTTTTTAGGCCCCAATAGAGAAAAAGTTGCATAAACAATGCTACATGAGTTTGCATATCTTGATCCCAATAGTGGAGTCATTGGGTATTTTTAATACTCATCATTTTTAAAAATATTTCTTTCAATACTCATCATTTTTAAAAATATTTCTTTCAGGTAAAGGCAAGAGCGCATCCTAGATGAGTACGGTTTGCTGGAAAGGGTCATGGAGGGGATAGGATAGCGCATTGTTTCCACATTTTTTATGATCTTATATTCCTTTAATGACTTGTATTTTGTATAGATTCTTGGCTGAAGTCTTTAAGTCAAGCTTATTTATTTATTTATTTGTTTTTGAAAGCCTTGAATTTGAAACTTATGCTTTAGAAGTTTTCTTGGGATCCTGAACAAAGCTTTTATTTATTATTTGTTTGTAAATTGTAAACTTTTTGATACTAGATCTCTATAGCATGCATGTAAAGTAACGATCCCAATTAGTCGATATCCAGGAAGTTCGGTCGTTACATGCACGATAAATAAAAAAAAAAATTCAAAAATCAGATCTCAGATAACCAATCTGTGATATAAAATGAATTTAACAATGAAGGCAAATATCTCGATCCATCATTTCTCCAAACAATGGAAAATCGCACTGATTGCAATCAAAAGAAAAAATAAAATCTCAAAATCAAATATTCAAGCACTTGATCAGTTTCCAACCATTCCTCTCGAAGAAAACAACCACCAAAACACCAAACCGATCATTATCCAAGAAACAGATACAAAATCCACCCTCAAAACAACAGAACATAGAAATTTTAGTCAGTCCCAGGCTCACCAAAACACAAAACTAATCATTATCCAAGAAACCCAGATGGAAAAACATGGAAAAAAAAAAAACAATCAGTGAGTAAAACGCGTAAAAGAAGTTTACCAAAACAGTGAAGCAGAGCGAAATCTGTGAAAAAAGGGACAAAAGGGTATCTAAAAACCAAGATGAAAGTTAAAAAAAAAAAGTCAAAAAACTCACGGCGACGCGCCGATGACAGAGAAAAACTGAAAGAAATTCCTTATGAGCTGACGAGAGCAAAAGAAATATATTCTTACGGTGGAAGGCGAGCAAACTGAAAAAGGGAGACAAGCGGCGGTCGGGAGAGAGATACGGTGGTTGATGGCAAAGTTGGAGACTGAAAGAGGGAGACGAGCAAACCGAACGACTGATTGAAAGCGAGTCTAAAAGAGGGAGAGTGATGCGCGCGAGAGACTGAACCAAACCATTAGTAAGAATCAATGTTGAAAACGAAACTGGTTCTGTTCGATTCCTTCCATCCCTACTTGATGTGGTCATTCCCTATAATCCCCTTATAATTAATTATAATTTTGTAATTAATATTACTTATCTAAATATTATATATCAATGTATATAAAATAATATTTATATGAAAGTTAAATTACAAATTTAGTCCTTTAATTTTTAAATTTGTGTTTAATAAGTCTTTAAACCTTAAAAAATGTCTAGGACAAAATACATTTTTGGTCTCTAAGCTTTGGTATTGGTGTCTATTTGGTCCATAAAGTTTCAAAATAGATACTTTAGTCTTTGAAATTTAGACAATGATTCTAAATAGTCTCTCGCCTTAAACTTTTGACCGTTAGTTGACCTGTAATACATAGTTGTTAATTTGCTAATTAGACTTTGCGACGTGTCAATTTTGATCATTAGAGGCTGAGGTGCCAATTTTTTCCTCTCTCATATTCCCTTCTTCTACTTTGCCGTCGTCGTCGCTGACTACCGCTTGTTGTCGATGGACCTATGCACGCAACGGATAGTTATCTCCAACGGCTCGAAAATTCCTAAATGCAAGGAGAAGAGTCCAAAAAGGTTAACAAAATTTCAAACCCATACATTGTTTGGCAGTCTATCGTCGAAACCAGTGACAAAATCTTCCATAAAGGAAGACAAAAAAAGAAAACCCACTATTAAGGCAAGAAAGAAAGAAAGAAAGAAAAAACCAGAAAGATACACCATGTTGAAACCCAAAGCAAAAATTACCCATAGTCTTGTCTGCCTATTAGGAACGAAAATCTCAACGGGATGAGGAAACCCAAGTAGATAAAAAACGCAAGAGGAGTGTATATATATATATGAAAGAAAAAATAAATGGTATTAAAACGAAGAGGAAGATGAAAACTTGTAAAAATACAAGTTATTTAGTTTTAAAAGTTAGAGTATTGTTTTTTTAGAGTAAAGGAACGCATGTGTTTGAACTTAAATTGCTAAGGCCCCATTTAATAACCATTTGGTTTTTTATTTTTGATTTTTGAAAATTAAGCCTATAAATACTACTTCCATCTAAGGATTTCATTGTTTTGTTATCTACTTTTTATATATGTTTTCAAAAACCAATCCATGTTTTGCAACTAAAAAAAGTAGTTTTCAAAAACTTGTTTTTGTTTTTGGAATTTAGCTAAGAATTCAAATGCTTTCTTAAGAGAGATAAAAACCATTGTAGAGAAATTGGGAGAAAACAAGCTTAATTTTCAAAAACTAAATGGTTATCAAACGAGGCTTAAACTTTTTAATCAAATGTCATTATCTATCATGAATGTGCTGAATTGAATAAAAATATAGGATTGAAAATCATTCCTAGTTCTTTGAGAAGTTCGTGTTTTAGAAATAGGTTGCGCCAAGCATAAGGAGCATCCGCTACATGAGTTGATCATTAGAACAATACCTCAGCGCAAGAAGTCGTGCAAGCCAAAGTCAGTACGAGATCAAGTACAGCCACAACAACTCATCATTACATGGTCTCAGACATATCGAGACTTGAGAAATTGACGTGGTAGTAATTTAGTGAACCATAATGGCGTGGCCGAGCTTCATTGATTAGTATATCAGATTGCATTGGCAGGAGGTATGGGCGCTCAACAGTGTTAAACGTGTGGTAACATTTCATTGGAAACAAAGTTATATATATATGAATGTTTGTCATGAAGAAATGAGCTCCCTCCGGGAGTTCCAAATAGTCCAATAGTAGCATTTATTTCCTCTCATTCTCCTCTCATTCCTGTTGATCTTCTTCTTCATTGTAAGCCATTGTTGTGTTCACAAGAGGAGGGGAAGCCAACAACTCTCTTCCTGCCACTGCAATAGCGTAGTCCTTATCGTAGTTTATTGCTTTCTTTCATCTTGTACTTGTATTTTCGTTCTTTTACATTAATGCAATGAAGTTTAATTTCCGTTCTTCTTCTCATTTTTATTGTTATTTATATTATGTTCGTTTAAAGGGTTGGTTAAGGAGGAATCCAATTATGTAACTCTTTTATTTTGCACTACACACGTGTATGAACACCCAACTTTTCCTGGGCTCTTGTCATTCTTTTATTACCTTCTTCCGTCTGATCAACTGAGGCAAGGTAGTAGCACATTCAAGCATCGAGAGGGTAAGAGTGTGTGAAACTTCTAAGTAGAGCAAGAGTGAAGCTAAACAACCACTTGCAAGCTTAAATGGGTCGGATCATATTCCACTACTCTGAGCATAGACATATGACTTTATAGTGAGATTAACATCTTTCTCGAAAGAGTTAGGATAAATAGAAACCTATACTTAGTTGAGAAAAAAATACATGCATGCCATTACAGAATAGAAGAAGTGCACAATAAAGGAATCCTAAACCAAATTTGTTGTCCTTCTAGTTTATGTTCCCAGTGTTGAACCATTGCTATCTTAATTCTTTTATTGGTTCCATTCCTATGTCCATGAATTACAAGTTGAAAACAAAAGTGTGCAACAATTTTCTGTAGATTCGACCTTGGAATTCTTCCAAATATTTCTTGTGTGCGTTGAAGTGTGCACATGCGCTCAACGCAGGGTTGACAATACTATAATCCCATAAACTAGAAGACAACAAGCAAATTTTTGGCAACGTTGCCGGGGAGTTGTTCTTGCACTTTCATTTTTGGCTTTAATTTTTGGTTGTAGAAGTTTCGCCTATTAGGAATAACTGATAATTCTCATTCGTGAGAATTATTTATCCCTGTTAAGCTCAAGTTATGCTTAAAATTCCATGAAATTATGTGTATGAGCTTAGAAAATCTTAGCAATATTTAGTGAAAGTTAGTAAGCATGTTAAGGATGAACCAAATGAAGAAAAGAAGTGAAAATAAGGAAAAAATGGCTAAAAACTTTGTTTTGATGCAAGAAATTGATGCTACGAAGAATTGTAGTTTGCAATTGCAATTGCAATCACATTTGGCAATCTCGAGCTTGTCAAATATGGAAAGAATCCCAAAAATTTGCTGCATCTAATTAAAGAAGGAAACCCACAATTTTACCTTGATTTTAACACAATCCATGGAGATTCTTTGGCCAATGGAAGGAGAAATAAACCTTAGCCATCATAGTCTATAAGAAGGAAGAGAAACACACAAAGACATCAACTTTGGATTCACCCAAAAATGTCCAGCTGCTGTTTGTTTTTTTTTTTTGTTTTTTTGCTCTTTCTTTTGTTCTCTTTTTCTAGCATCCCTCAACCTAAATTTTTTTGATCCAATCTGAACGAAGGTTCAAGATTGTTAAGGCTTGATTCTCCTTGAACAAGGTGGAATTGAAATTGATTAAAGAAAAAGGAACAAGGATTTAAGCAATTCGTTTATTAATTCCCAGTAAGTTCCATTTTCATGTTTTTGTTTTACTTTTCTTTAGATTTAGTTCGAGTTTGTAATATTTCTTTTAAGTTTCAAAAATATTACTTATACATCGTTGTCATTATAAGTTTTGAATTTCATATTCTAGTATTTAGTTTCATTTTAATTCAATACACTTTGTTGCTTCTAAATAAATTATGTTCTTTCATTATGAAGTTCACCTCCTGCAAGTTGCTATTTTCTTTTATCTTTAGTATGAGCTAAATCCACTTGAGGGATTCAAGCATGTGAACACTCAAGGGGATGAATTGAGCTTAAATTGCAAAAGTGACCAAGCATACACTTTCATTGTTTGCTTGTGTTGATTAAATTGAAATTGTAACTCTAGAGTGATCAATTAGTGTTGCATACTAAGGCTCAATTCAAATACCGAAAGGATTAGAGGAGAGTGGATTTTACACAAACAATGGAGAATAGAGCTTAGACATATTCCATTCTTGACCCTAGACAAAGGGCAATGCTCTAAAACAATTGGAATTGCATACTTCATGTATCTAAGTTGGGAAAACTATAGACATATAGGGTACTCACTTAGTCTCCTAAAAACTTAGATTGTAAGTTGAATAAGAGTTACAATTCGATTTACAATGCAATTATAGGTTAGGATTGCAATTACAGTTTAAGTTACAATTCATATCCCAAGGGCAATGACAAGCTTGAGCCCCCTTTTTATCACATTGCTTACTGAATTTTACTTTCTGTTTTACTTTTCCTAGTTCACAATCCTCAATTTTTGTAAGTAGTTACCTAAGTTACAATTCTTGAACACTCTTTGCTATTTTATTTTCAACCTTTTTGTTAAAATCTATTCCCTGTGGGATCAATACTTTGAAGTACTTCCAATTTTATATTACTTGCATCGACGGTGTGCACTTGCACTGGGCTAAATTCTTTCTTTTATTTTTAACCCACAAGTTTCACCTAATTAATAACACATGTGCTTCTAAGGCTCGTGCAAGTGCCATCTTGCGTTGGATTGAAAGGAACGCCCAAGCTAGCAAATCTCAAAGTCGTGTTTAGAGCACGACTTCGACACAAGATTGAGCTATGTTGCCTAGCATTAACACATAATGTCAATGGCTCGCATTGGAGTGTTAGAAGCTATATCAGAGGTAACTGCTAAATTGGTATTAACATCCAGCTTGTTGTTTGACATAGTAGAGTAAAGGAACAACCAACAGTTCAGAGTATTCAACCAATAGAAAATCCCATGCGCCCACTGTGGGGGTGGCCATAACTTTGAGCACTGCCCAGAGATTCTAACTGCAATGTATTATGAGGAGCAACCACATCAATTTTACGAACCATATTGTCCCGAAGGGTGGCATTTCTTGACTGAGTTGAAATGTGGTGAAGAAGACCAATTAGTGTACAGTGAAGAATATTCTGCTGCCCTGAAGGCACTAAAGATAAAAATACATGGCAAAGATCGATATTGTTGTAACGCCTAGCAATTTCAAGTAACGAGTAATTTCTCAATTTGAATTATTTTCTCTTTTAGTGGAGTTTGGAGTTAATTAACTCTTGATTGATTGAGTTTTTGGTTGAAGTTTAATTTGAGGTGTTGATATCGAAAAGTGAATCATCAGATCAACGGTAAATTTGTATTACCAAGAACTAAAAGTGCTTGCAAAACAAAGAACTAACACTGGTGTGGTGCTAAACCACTTAAACTTCGATGCTTAAATTAGAAAATCGTGTTTTCATTTAGAAAGCTTAGATCATAGAAAGTAAGTAATGATTGCATGCCTTGAAATGTTTTATTCCTTTGTATTTTATAATCGTATAGTTGTAACGTTCAACCTTGTTCTCAACATTCTCTGGGAATCTTGCCAGGTTGTCAAGCCGTATTTATTATTATAATCGTTACTTCTGAAATTGTAACACCCGGCGTTAAAAAATTAGCTTATTTTGGAGTTGGTTCAGTCTTAAATCTCTTCTAGTCCATTAATTATGGATTATTTGGACTTAACTATTCGTTGAAGTTTTATAATTTTAGGAAAAGAGATTTTTTAATTAAATCTTCAATTCAAAGGTTTAAGGATTTAATTTTTAATAAGATTTATTTTCCAAGTTAAAAAAGGAACTCAAAATTCCCTTTTAATTAGATTTTCTCCAAATCTTTTAGGATCCTTATTTGGAGGTTTTGGGGAGTTTAAATTTGGGTTTTTGTTTAGTTAAAGGAAAAGGCTTAAGGAACTTAGTAAAAAGCAAAACAAACGCTAGCCCCATCTTTTTCCCTCTTCTTCATCTTCTTCCCTCTCTTTCATGCACAACCAGCCGCCCCCTCCCTCTTCCATCTTCTTCTTCGACGAGAGCCATGTTTGGCAACTCTTCCCCACGTGACGTCGTTTCTCTCCCTCCATTCGTGACCAGATCTGAGCGTTTCTTCTCCTCCTCTGGCCAGCACCTCAAGCGAATAGAAGGTTCACATAGCCATAAAAAATCCACTGCCGAATACACTCCACGCAATCGCCGCCTCTCGAGGTCATTGTCGATTGAAGCTTAAACTCGAGTTGCATGCTTCGTCGCACTCCTTTGCCCAACATTCTCGTTCCAACATGTTTTCCTCTCCGATCTGATGAGTTTTGGCTGACCCACACTTCCTTAGTGTTAGATCTATAATACTCATAGTTTAAACATCTTTTATTTGCAATTTTAAGCTTGTTTGGATGCTGACCAACAACATTCAAGGTTGTTTGGTGTTGAGTTCACATTTTTCAACAAGACCCACTCAGTCTTGGACTTGAGAATCGCTTCCATTCGTGTTTCTGAACTCGATTTAGTCTAAAATCGATTACCCATTGGCTGTGAGGTTTGGTTCTACGACTTTAAACTCTGTCGATTGCTGTCCAATGTGCTTCTGGGGCTGTTTAGGTGTTGGTTGTTGAGCTTTAAAGTTTTTAGTAGTTTTGCAAATCCATTTAAGTATTGTAACTTTAGTTCTAACATGTAGGAACCTTCAATTTGCAGTTCAGGATCGATTCAAACACCTTCGAATAGCAAACATCAAACTTAAGAGCTCTTTTGGTAAGTTTTATTGCGTTTTAGACTTTTCGCAAATCACTTTAGGTGTTATAGCTTAGGTTCTAACACGTGGGAGCCTTTTATTTGTAATTCAAACCAATTCGGAGTCCCTTCGAACACTTTACAACAAAGACCCAAGTCTTTTTGGTAAGTTTTAGGTTGCGAGACCTTATTCGAACTCTTTTGAATTCGTTATAAGTGTTGTAATTTAGTTTTAACATTTGGAAGCTCTCTTTTTGTAGTTGAACTTGGTTCAAAGTGTTTGGTTAAGTTGTAGGGTGTTTCTGGGTAAGAATAATCCTTCTAAACACTTTTTTGGACCCGACTGGGAACTTTGAATTGGGTTTTAACTTTATAACCTCACTTTTATTGTGTAGGTATCTCTTTGGACTTTTTTAAATCACTTTGGATAAGTCCTTAACCCTTGGGTACTCTTTGTTTGCAGTTTCGAACACTTCCCTACCCGAACTTGCAGGTGCTTAATTTGGTTTTGGTAAGTTTAGCATCTCTTAAACTCGTTTGGAGTGCATTGAAGCACCTTAAGACAGTTTCTAATGCTCGGTGCCCCTTTATTTGTAGTTTCAAGTCGTATTGGGGCCTTTTTGAATATTTCCAGCAATTACCCAAGTCCTTTTTGGTAAGGATTAAGTGGTGAGACTTTGTTTAGGCCGTTCAAGTTCTTTTAAAGTACTTTAATTTCGTTTGTAATGCTTAAACTCTTTATTGTAGGATTCAGATTAGTTTTGGGTGTTCGAAGTAGCTTCTAAGGCTGAATTTGAGTAAGCTTGCTTCTCTTTAAACATGTTCTAATTTGTTTAAAGGATTTTTGACCTAAATATAGTCTCTGAAACTTATTCTCTTGGTTTAGGAACCCTTGGAATATTTTTAGGAGGGTTTTAAGTAAGTAGTTTCTACTTGGTGGGTCTGTTTGATTGTGTGCAACATGATATATGTTTTCCTGCTTGATTTGTGTGCGTTATATCCATTCTATGTTTTTGAGCTTTTGACGAGCATGCTTGAATGACTTGTGAAGTTTATATGTTGTTAACATGTTGATTAATTGAGCTTGAAAGTATGTATGAGCATGTGTTATTTGGCATGAGACATGGTTTAGTAGCATGCTTAAGTAACATGCACGTGGTGAGGTTGTGAGGAGGTCAGCAGACCTTGTGAGTTTACTAAGGATTATAGGGTGAGTACCATTGCACCTCGAGTACAAATGGTCGAGGGGTGGTATTGTCACCATTGGAATAAGAGGATCATCGAGGCCTTGGGTACAAATGGTAAAGGGTCGGTGTGATGAGTCTAAAAAGCATGCGTTGGGCGCCTGGGATAGGGCCAATGCATTGCTAAGTTATCGGTTTACCTTGGGTACAAATGGTCAAGGGGCGATGCACAGTTTGAGGCCCTAGTAACGGTGGTCAGGGTTTGGTGCTTCTCAAAGGATTAGTCTTGGAGAGCTTTGGTGAGGGCTAAATATGAGTATTGAGTAGAATTGAGCGAGCATGGCATGATGCGAGAATTCATGTGTTAGTGCACGACATGATGTGAGAATTCATGTGTTAGTTGCATAGCATGGTGTGGGAATTCATGTGTTAGTTGGGTCTTATGCATATTTTACTGGTTTATGTATGTGAAGCATGATGTTTGTGATATTACTTTGAATAAGCATGTTTGGATGCGTGTGAACAGTATGTTGCTTGATGTCTGATGTTTGGTGGCTCACCAGGTGTGAGCTACTTACTGAGTACTCGTTATGTACTGACTCACCGACAGTTTGGCAGGTGACTAAGGTTTTCATGAGCTTGGTGGTGAGAAGGAGACGTTGGAAGAGGCCATTAGTGAGACTTTAGCTTTTTGATAGAAGTTTCTTTAAATTGAGTATATAGGTCCTTAGTTGAATTTGAACACATGCTATATGTATGCTTACTTTGTCCATTATTTATCTGTTATGTCTTTATTCGAACTAGACGTGTAGGTAGGTTCTTTTGTTCAAGCTTAGCTACTGGACTAAACGTTGCTTGCTGTTGGAAATTTGGTTCTTAGTTTTGGCGCCTTAAAAAGTTATGATTTGTTTAGAGACTTGTGAAGTTGTTTATATTGGGAGTTTGGATGTCTTTGCTGTTGTCTGAAGTTGTGGGAGTTGTTGTTTGGTTAATCTAGTTTTAAAAGTGTGATATTTTTTCCTAACAGGTGCTAGGAAAAACTTTGGTAACTTGTAGTACGTCGTTATGTTGTCGAAATTTTCAGAGCATAATGGTTATAAGTTTAGTAGCGTTTCCTAGATTTGGTTGAATTTTGAGGGCGTTACAAACTCTTTAATTCAATACTAACGAATCCTCTAGGAGTTCATAAGTATGCCCTCTAGTCGGTTCTCAAGAGATCTTCCCACTTTTGAGTTATTATTATGGTTCAAAGCAATTTGGGATGACCCATGAGGGATCAACCATGAAAGCCTCTTGGCCAACCCTTTGGGATCAGGCAAGGCTGGATTGGGTCGATCCCTCGAGGGGTCGGTCAAATGGCCCCTTGGCTGATTCCTCAGGGGATCGGCCTAGGTCGGTCTAAGCCGCCCCTTGAGGGGTTCACCCAGGCCAGTCTGGCTGACCCCTCATATGGCCTCTTGGCCGACCCCTCTAGGGGTCGGCTGAATGGCCTCTTGATTGACCCCTCAAGGGATCGGCCCATGCCGGTCTGGTCTGATCTCCTTGTGGGATCGACCTTTCTCTTTTAGGCTTCAGATTGGGCCTCATTTCTTTGTTTGGGCCTTCGATCCAATCAAGTAGCTAACTTTTGCCCATAACAGTTTCCCCATTTCCAATCTAAACCCTTAAAAAATATTCACTCAGGTTTTGCTTGAAAGTTTAAGGGTAATACTTTGCCTCGAAGAATGTGTCAACCTTAGATCTATATAAGGATTTATGGTGAACTCTAGTTCTCATAACTTCACAAGCTCTTCCTCCCTTTATTCTCTTTACTACGAATCCCTTGCTTTCCCTCCAATTTTTTAGATAACCTCCTATTTCTTATTTCTTTTCCTCATGGGAGGTAGTTCTAGGGCTCTTCACTTCGAAATTGGTGACTAGTCAAACTCAAATGATGAAGATTTTGTTCCTAACCTTTACCAAAAACCCATAATCGAAGCAAATATGGGGCCCATACTCGAAACGAGCCAACTAGGATCCGACCAAAAGGATCTTTAACCCAAGCAGCCTTAGATGACCTTAGGGTCCAATTTAGCGTTCCTTCTTCCATCCGTATGAGAGTTTTGAATTCTGGAGAAAATCTGGCTGCACCTTCTTCTGGGGAAGTAGCCTTTTATCCTGACATGTTTACTAGTGGTGTTCAACTTCCTTTACCACCTATTATTCAAAGTTTCTTGACTCTCATCAATCTTGCCCCCATCAGATTCTTTCTAACGTTTGGCGTTCTTTTATAGGATGCTACGTTGTCTTGCCTCAGGTTGGAATCGTACTCCCATGACTGCTATTGACTTTCTATCCTTGCACACTTTCAAATAAAAAGATAAATCTTAACCATTTTATCTTTTATAAAAGAACCTTCATCTGTCAAGGATTGGAAGAAGCATTGGTTCTTCATCAGCGGTTCATGGCTTGCTCCTGATAATCTTGGCTTTGTCCTTCCTATCCCAACTGCGTTCAAGGTGATAGGCGAGTCCACTCGTTCCTTACCCAATCGGGACCGTCTTTTCTTTTATATTATACTATTCTTATTTTATTATTTTTTTTGTAGCTGATATCAATCTAGAGCCATCACCTATTACTATCGCTTTTAGTGACTTTGCTTGGAGGATTGACGAACTTTTGCGATGGGGTCCTACTTAGTTCATCCCAAATTTCTTGCTAAATATTGTCTCATTCCAATCCCTTAAATGAACTCTTCAGGTGTTACTTTCCTACTTACTAAGTTGCAAATATCTTAACAGTCTAATCTTGAGTGTGGATAACTAACTTTGACTCGTTCGTTTCCTTTTAGATATGGCTTCGCGCTCATAATTTAGAGCCATGGAACACGAATTGGAAATGCTATCTGACAACTCAGATTCTGACCCTGTAGACATCATTCCCATGGTTATTTCTCCAACTAACAATGAAGGACATGAAAAACGACCTTCTCAAAGACAGTGCACTCGAGCTTCTCCCAAGCGTACAACTTTTCAAACCTCTCCTCAAGTATCTCGCAGATCAGACATTCCTCAGTCTCTGACTTTCCCCGTTACCCATTCTGTAGGTGTGGCCAATCACAGTGTTCCTCCATCTTTCAACGGGTCTAGTCATGGAACTATTCTTCCTTTTGACTATACCGGTCCTTATAATTCTCTTGTCGACGAAAGTGTTGAACTTGAACACACATTTTCTAGGTGGGCCAGTTTATCAATAGAACACAAAATAGTGCTATTTTTAGGCTTAGGTTATTGCTAGTTTTGCTATGAATGTGTGAGCTTTGATGTGTTTTTATGTATATTATATAGAAACCGAGCAATTGGCACAAAACTGAAGCTTTGAGGAGTATTTGGACGAATTTGGAGCATAATTGAGCTATATGTGAAGATCTAAGTGTTGAAAAGAAGTAATCAAGCATTAGAGCTCGAGAGTATAACGTTGCAACGCCACCTATAGCGTTGCAATGCCATACAAGCAACCCTTCAGCCTTGGAATGTAGCAAGAACAATGTTGTAATGCCAGTCAAATTGATTTTTCCTTTTTTATGAAAATCGCGTTGTCTCAATGTCTATAAAAAGAAGTTTTTCATTCGTCAAATGGGAGTTGTTTTGAGAGACCAAAAACCCTATTTTCGATTCAAGCACTGTCTAAAGACCTAGAGAAGACCTTTGGAGTGCCAAGGAGGAGACTCAAAGCTTGAGATCGTGAACATCACGTCGGGAACGAGTGTTGGCATGCGACCTCACTTTATTCTCTATTTTCTTTCCTTTTCTTTTGAATTTAGGAGTTTTTGTGGATTGTATTAATGTTGTAAATTCATATTTTCTTTGATTGAGTTCAATTGGGCTTGAAAGAGTAAGTTTAGTTATAGAACATTAGATGCATGACTAAGGTTAATCTATTGCATGAGAGTGAGTAGGTTAATTCTAGAAGCCTTAAGAGAATTACTTAATGCCATGTTAGTAATAGAAATAGACCGAGAGGTTGATTTATTCCTTTGCATGAGTTCAATTGGGTTTGAGAGAGTCAATTGATTACATTAGAAATTCTTGGCTTAGGATTGTTTGTTTATAACTCAATTCTCTAAGGCCCCGTTTGATAACCATTTGATTTTTGATTTTTGAAAATTAAGCTTGTTTTCTTCCAATTACTCTACAATAGTTTTTATTTTCCTTAAGGAAGCATTTGAATTATTAGCCAAATTCTAAAAACAAAAACAAGTTTTTGAAAACTATTTTTTTTAGTTTTCAAAACATGGCTTGGTTTTTGAAAACATAGGTAAAAATATATGACAAAATAAGTAAAACCATAGGTGAGAGTAGTATTTATAGGCTTAATTTTCAAAAACCAAAAACCAAAAACCAAATGGTTATCAAACGGGGCCTAATCAATAAAAGTTGGGCTTAATTTAATAAACCATTCATGTTTCTCAAAATGGGACTCCAAAGCATGTACATATTAGTTTAGATTTTATTTTTCCTTGATTTCAAAGTTTGGTTCTCTAAATAAAATTGGGTAAAAGTAACTACGATACTTTATACTTACTACTATATTAAAACCTGACACAGTACACTTGCGGTTATTTGCACGAACGAATTAAACATTTATCCGAAAGTAGATCTTCTCAAGAATGTATTGACTGTCGTTGAGGTTTACGAGATCCCCAGCTCAGTATCACAGTTGTGATGCACCACCTTCATGAAGTGAAGTATTTATCCAATCCCCAGACTTGATCACTTTAAACCTTAATCTTCTAATTGTGTATTTCGTGTGTAGGTTTTTGTCCATATAGCAATAGCTTTTCGTCGGATGTCTAGAGAACTCATTCATCTTCGTCAAAGCCATGTCCCAAAGAGGAATTGAACCAAGTGCAAATTCAGCATGCCTAGGCAACCCAAACTTTGCACAGCGTGTAAGAGAATCTTCATTCACTCAAGTCTTAGTTTGATAACTATCGGTCGCTCTAAGGGTGATATATCTACTCTTCAACTTCAATTGTCAAAAATGCAAACTAAATTGAAGGAGGCCGAAACTAAACTTACTGACTCCAAATGCTTGACCAAGGCATTCAAACTTTCCAAAGAATTCATCATTTTTCAAATTCAAGCCATGCATTGTAGAGTGAACTGGTTGGTTTGGACTGCTAAGGAACGTCACCCTGGCATGGATCTCAGATGGCTCAAAACTTCCTTCAAAGAATACTGCAATCCTCCATGATTTGACCTTGGTCAAACTTCTGGACTGGAAAATGAAGTCTTAGGAGAAGATTTTCTTTAGGGTATTCTTTCAGATGAAGAACAAGCCTCTAAACTTTTACGGATTATGAGCTTTGATGCACTCCTATGTTTCCCTTTTTAATTATGAACGCTTTTTTTCCAAATCTTAACTTGGTTGTTTCGTTTGCCAATACTTAGCGAGTATTCTTACTTCATTCATTTGCTTATGAGCCATTTTAGCTTCATTCTAAATCTTTGAATGTTAGCCAGTCATTTGTCTGCATCTTGACCCTAATATACCCCTAATAACATGCATAAATGTGCTACTTTCAGGCTTAGTTTTAGGCTAGTTTTGTTATGATTTTGTGTGCTTTCATGTATTTTTAAGTTTATTTATCAGAAACCAAGCATTTGGAGCAAAATCGGAGAATTGTGAGATAATTGGACAAATTTGAGCAACTTAAGGCTATATTTGAAGATTCAAGTGTTGAAGAAGAAGAACAAGGCATTTGGACCCGAGGGCATAGCGTTGCAACACTTCTTATAGCGTTGCAATGCCATTTAAGAAGCCTATCAACCTTGAAAAACTACAGACATAGCGTTGCAACGCTACTCAAACAAATTTTTTCCCTTTTTACAAAATTTGAAGGGACAACGTTGCATCGTTGCCCCTAGCGTTGCAACGCTGTCTCGATTCTATAAAAGGGAATATTTCATTTGAGCAAAGGGAGCTGTTTTGGAGAGACCTAAACCCTAATTTTGATAGAAGCATTATTTGAGAGGTCTAGAGAGCAACTATGAGAGCTAAGGAGAGCACTCAAGGCTCGGGATCACGGGACATCATGTCGGGAACGAGTGTTGGCACGCGTTGTCCAATTTTTCTCTTTTCTCTTTCTTTTGCATTCTTAATTTTAGGATTTAGTGGACTGAAATTGCATGTTTTTGAGTGTTTTAGACTTTTTAATTAATTGCTGGATAGTATAAAACTATGTGTTGATTGATTGAATGTCATTGTAACGTTGTTTATGCATCTTGATTTAATCTTCTAAGCTCCTGGCCATAGCTTTGTATGTTAAGTTAAATTTAGCTTGAGAAAGTAAGTTTAACTAAGAACCGAGATGCATAACTAAGATTAATCTATTACATGACAATGAATAGGTTAATACTAGAAGTTATTAAGAGAATTTCATAATGTCGTGCCTAGTCGTAAAAATAGACTGAACGGTTGATTTAACTCTTTCATGAGTTCAATTGAGTTCGAGACAGTCAATTGAATATTTTAGTAATTTCTGACTTAGAATTGTTGCATGATTCACAATTCGGTAGTCAATTTCATAGTCGGCTTCACGAATGGCAATTAACGAATGTCTCTCTAAAATTGGACTCTAACTTTGTATATAATATGATAGGTTTTATGTTTTTATTTAAAAGAACCAATTCAAAATTAGTTTTCTCTAAATAAAATTAGGCATAAGTAACTATGGTAATTAATTAAATCTAAGAAACCCAATCCCTGTGGATGACCCTGGCCATTATTATTGCAAAATACTTATAGGTCTGGTTTTATAAATGTAACCTTGATAGGACCTTCGACAAGTCGACTATCAACCCCCACTCATGCAAGTTGGAGCTTATCTTATAAGCCAACTGCTTGAGTAGAAAAACATGTTCTCATTGGTTAGAAATTGAAAGCAAAGAAGTAATCTTCAATTCGGAAATTACAATAAAAAGAGAAAAAGGAATATTCACTAGAAATAAACTTTTAAATGTTTGTCGTTCCATGGATGAGGCATTTGTTGCCCCCCGAGATCGGCTATCTCATATGTTTCCGGTCGGAGATTTTTGTAATCCGATATAAGCCTTCCCATGTTGGGCCTAATGCCCCACTACCTGGGTCTCTGGTGTTTGGATAACTCGCCGAAGGACTAGATCACCCTCTTTAAAGCTTCGTTGTTTCACACGAGAGTTGTAGTATCGAGCTACTCTATTTTTGTACTCGATTACCCGTAGCTGTGCTATTTCCCTATGCTCTTCTAGTAGGTCAAGATGTAGGTTGAGTGAGTTTGAATTTTTGTTGGGATCTGCTCTATTCTTGGTTAGGGGAGGGCGACCTCTATCGAAATGACTGCTTCAAATCCAAATGAAAGCGAAAAAGGAGTTTCGCCAGTCGAGGTCCGAGGGGTTGTCTTGTAGGTCCATAATACATTCGGTAATTCTTCAGCCCAAAGCCCTTTCAGCCCCTCTAATTTGGTCTTCAAATTTCGTTTGATAATTTTATTGACAGCCCCCACTTGACCATTTGCCTGCGGATGAGCTGGAGAAGAAAAGAAATGTTGAATGCTTAGATTAGCACAAATTTTTTGAAAAGTTGCATTATCAAGCTGTCGACCATTGTTGGTGACAAGAGCATATGGTATGCCAAAACGACATATTATACCTCTCCATATGAAATCAGTGACTTTCTTCTCAGTTATAATTGCGATAGTTTCTGCCTCTACCGACTTGGTAAAATAATCAGCATCCACTATAACAAACTTCGTTTGCCCTCAACCTTGAGGAAGGGGTCCTATAAGGTCTACCCCCCATTATACAAACGACCATAGGCTCATAACACTCGTGAGTGGCTCAAAAGGTTGTCTATGTATCATTGATAAATGTTGACATTGGTCACATGACCTAGTAAAAACACGTGCATCCTCAAATATAGTAGGCCAATAATACCCCTGTCTTACCACTTTCTGTACAAGAGTCCGTGCTACTCAATGGTTTCCACATACCCCTTCATGTATCTCATGCATGACGTATTTAGCCTCTTCAAGTGTGAGGCACTTGAGGAGTGGCATGGAATAACTTCGTCTGTACAATTGATTATCTCTTACCACGTATCGGGCGACTCGGTATCTTATCCTTCACGCTTAAGCTTTGTCAGAAGGTACTATGCCATTTACTAGATAATCCGTTAACGGATCTATCCAAGTCTTATGACTACCATGAATGGGCTCATCGACCACCATTGCTTCCCTCCCTTGAATGCTAGGCTCCGATAAAATTTTTACGGGGACTGTTCTGCCTAGCTTAGTCTTATATGATGTGGTTAGTCGAGCTAATGAATCTGCGTTGGCATTTTGAGAGCGAGGGATTTGCCTAATCTCATATTTTGAAAAAGATTTTAGTAACTCCTTTACTTTTATCAAGTAGTCCGCCATACGCTGCTCATTTGCTTGATATGCTTCGGCTACTTGATTCGCATTTAGTTGAGAGTCACTAAGGATTAAGAGGTTAGCAACCCCAACCCTTCCAGCAACCCTTAATCTAGCTATCAAGGCCTCGCACTCCACCTCATTGTTAGATGCTCAGAATGTAAAACGCATAGCATACTCAAATCGTTCTTCGTTAGGTGATACAAGTAGAAGTCCTACTCCACATCCCTTACCATTAGACGACCTATCTACATAAAGGGTCCATGGAAGTTCGTCGTCATTAGAATCTGGAACATGGATTTCAATTACCTTCATTTGGTCAGCAACGGGCGTCAGTGGAGTGGGTTCAGCTAGGAAACCCTCTACAGCTTAGCCTTTTACTGCAGGTCGTGGTCGAAAATGGATATCATGTTCACTTAGCTCCACCGCACACTTCATAAATCTACCCAATGCTTCTGGCTTTTGTAGTACTTGTCACAAAGGAAAATTGTTAGCACAGTCACCTTATGTGCTTGAAAGTAGGGTTGCAACCTATGAACTAAAGTGACTAGTGCCAAAATGAGCTTTTCTACCTAGGGGTATCGTATTTCTACCCCTACCATAGCTTTGCTAGTGCAGTAGATAGGTAGTTGGTGACCATCCTTTTCTTTAATGAGTGTCGAACTAACTGTTGTATTCAATTCTGCTAGGTATATGAAGAGTTCATCTCCCAGGACAGGTTTGGAGAAGAGCGGTGCCGAGCTAAGATATTTTTTTTAATTGCTCGAAGGCATTCTCACACTTTGCGGTCCACTCAAAGTTTCCTTTCTTTTGCAACACTTAAAAAAATGGTAAACATTTATCTGTAGCTACAACCTTACCATTAAGACTTTGTAGCTACTTCAGATTTCTCGATGACTCCATCTCCAGCACTGCTCATATCTTGTCAGGATTGGCCTCGATTCCTTGCTAATAAACCATGAAGCCAAGGAACTTTCCAGATGTTAGCTGGATTCAGTTTCATTTGATATTTCTTTAAGGTGTAGAATGCCTCTGTTAGATTGGCTTGATGCTTGTCAGACGTCTTGCTCTTTACTAACATGTCGTCCACATATACCTCTATATTCCTACCAATTAGATGAGCAAACATTTTATTTACAATTCTTTGGTATGTAGCACCTGCGTTCTTTAGTTTGAAGGGCATTACGTTATAACAGTATAGCCCCTGACTTGTAACAAACTAGGTCTTTTCTTGATATGGGACATGCATACTAGGGGTGAGCATCGGTCGGTTGGGGTTAGTTTTCTACCCAAACCGACAATATCGATTTCCAAAAATAGGAAATCGAATTTTGTTATCTGTAGGGTTAAACCGATCGATCGTTGGTCGGTTCAGTCAATCGATTTTTGGGGGAAACCAATTTTTTTTTTGCACTTATTTATTATATTATATATTTTTAGTTTCACTATATTGTTTTAAACAGAAAATTTCTTTTTTCTTTCATTTGCTTCTTTAAATATATTTTTTAAATAATATATATATATATAATTTATTAGTTTTAATATTTTAAACCTTAATATAACATTTGTTTCTTGTTTGATTGATTTATTTAAACATGTATTTTTACAATAAATTACCTCAATCAAAACAAATAAGCAATCATTTAGAGAAAACTCCCAATGAGTTTAGAGTTCAAACATTTGCAATGTAAACATATAATAATCCCTATATAGAAAATAATATTGATAGTGTGATCTAAAATTTCATCACTCAACTTTAAAGTTCACGAATCTATAATGTCATGAAAATATCCATAATAGTCTAATAGTAATACAAAATACATACAATGAGAGACATAACAATGATAACATAACTAGACAAAATAAAATCCATTACATTCTTAAAAAAACTTGAAAAATAAAACATTAAATCAACAACTTTGAAAAATCTTCAAGGTCTTCAAAATATTGTGCTCCATTCATAACAACTTTGAAACCTATAAAATTAGAAGAAAAAAAAGAATTAAGACAACATTATTAAGATTTAAAAATATAAAATATAAAAACAATTAAAACTAATACCTTCTTCAAACATTGACGTTTCTTCCAAAACTTGATGAAGTTCAAGATCTATTGGGTCAAAATTTAGCCAGTTTTGAGTGCATATAAGAGCCTCCACCATTCTTGGAGCCAATGAACAATGAGATGAATGAACTACACACCCTCCAGTACTGAAAGCTGACTCAAATGCTACAGTAGATACTGGTATTGCTAAAATATCCCTACTTATACGACTAAGAACCTCAAATCGATGACCATTCTGCTTCCACTAACAAAGAATGTCAAAAGTACTATCATCATTATCAGAAAGGGTTTCCAACAAATATACATCAATCTCTGACTCCTTATCAAAAGTTGTAGTTTTAGTAGTCTTGAACGCGGGCCCTACATCATAGTCTACATCTACATCTAGATCCACATCCACATCCAAATCCACATCCACATCCACATGCACATCCACATCCATTGTTTCATCATTAGTAATGGAATCCTCAACAATTGGTGCACATGTACTATGACTAGCACTAGGCTTACTAGTAGTAGCACTAGAACTAGCACTAGAACCAACACTAGCACTAGCACTACGACTACGACTACTGCTACCACTAGGTGGACCTATACTGTATGCATGAAAGAGACGTCTCAAAACATACTCCACTATCTTTGTCAAACTTCCATTGACATCTGGCCCAAAAAAGATGTAATAACAATATGATAAAAACTTCAACTTATATCGAGGATGCAACACTACAACAATGCACAACAACATATTATTCTTCTTCAACCTCTCATTATCTATATATCCCCAATACTTCTCAAATTTAGCCTTCAGGTTCTTAGCCATACTAGAAAGTATTTTATTTGTACTACAATCATTCAAGTGTACAAAATTTTGAATCAGGGAGATCTGATGGAAAATCAAATTAGAAGTAGTATACAAAGAGCCTGAAATTGTCAATGTGACATTATAAAACACTTTCAAAAACCTAATCAACATCCTAGCATTTGCCCAATCTAAGTTAGTAGGTGGTGAATCATTCTTATAAGCATCATCTTATTCCTCTAATCTGTCAAATGCTTTTGAAAACTTTATAGCCGCCTCAAACATCATATATGTAGAGTTCATCTAGTGAGAGCATCAAGACATGCAACACTTTTACAATAAATCTTTTCATTTTCAGCACACTTCTTAAATTTCAACAAACTTGCAGGAGAAGACCTTACAAATCTAACAGCATTGTGAATCCTACTAATGCACTCATAATGTTCCTTAAAAGTATCACATACAATAAGATTTAATACGTGTGCACAACATCTAACATGCAGATATTCACTATTAAATATCAACCCCTTATTGAATCTCTTGATCATGAAAGCAATAACAGTATCATTTGAACTAGCATTATCAACAGTCACAGTCATAATCTTTTCAATACCCTAATCCTTTAAATTCTTTTCAATAGTCTTACCAATGGTATTCCCTTTATGATTCTCAATTTGAGAAAAGCTAAGAATTCTTTTATATAATTTCCAATCAGAATCAATGAAATGTGCGGTCAATACCATATAGTTAATGTTTTGTTCTGAAGTCCAACAATCAGTGGTGAGAGAAACTCTATATTTCTTGTTTACAAACATGTCTTTCAAAAGTTTCTTCTCACTCACATATATCTTAAGTACATCCCTAGTCATAGTTAATCAAGATGAAACAACAAACCTAGGCTCAAGCACACATGTTAACTTATTGACAAATCTCCGAAAACCTTTACCCTCCACAAACTTAAAAGGCAATTCATCTAGAATTATCATTTCAGCCAAAACTTCCTGACAACTCTGTAAATCAAATGACTCATATACAACCTGACAATCCCCAAAAGCTTTTATAGGTTTGAAAGCTAATGTCTTTTGGGTTGGATCTCTCTTCTTTGATAAGGGGTTTTCTTACAATTGTCTAAGTGATTTTTCATAGTCCAGTATCGTTACGTTTAGAATGACATGCATAAGTAGCTCCACAATATTTACACTTAGCATAAGGGTCATTAGGATCACCTTTTAACCTCTCAAAATGATCCCAAACCATTGACTGTTTGACGTTCTTACACTTTTTTTGTTGGATTCTCATAAACTTCTTTTGGATCGAGATCGACAGTAGCTTTGCTTTTCATAGTCTCATTCATCCTTGTAGCATTTGTAGCATTTTCACTTTTCGAACTATTTGTCTCTATTGTATTGGAATCCATATTTACTCTACAAAATCATAATGTATAAAAAAAATTAGCAATAGCATCTAGTGGTTAGAAAACTAGAAAGAGATTCTCAATCCAAAACCTATGCAAGAACAACCTAGCTAGAAAAAAATTAACACACCATCTCCATTACATTTGTCATTAAGTATTAAATATTTGACTTAAAAATTTAACTCCTTAATTCTATACGGATTGTGTTCATACATATTGATAATAAAAAATAAAAAATGAAAAAATGAAAAATGAAAAATGGTAAAAAAATAACTTTGAAAACAATAAATTCAATAA